>OU896707.1:56458685-61271955 GCA_918026855.4 Phaedon cochleariae | reverse complement strand
GCCAGGAAAGTAGTTGGTTTCTGTTGAATATTCAGAATAATGTTATGTGCATATTACATATCTTTATATGAAGGAGAGAGCAAATTTTCTACTTCAGAAGATTTTGTTTTAAAATTCCTATCGTGTGTGTTCAATTGATATAATTCAATGTTCGTCGTGGCATATAGCCAGGAAAGTAGTTGGTTTCTGTTGAATATTCAGAATAATGTTATGTGCATATTACATATCTTTATATGAAGGAGAGAGAACATTCTCTACTTCAGAAGATTTTGTTTTAAAATTCCTATCGTGTGTGTTCAATTGATATAATTCAATGTTCGTCGTGGCATATAGCCAGGAAAGTAGTTGTTTTTTGTTGAATAAACCGAGAAAGAATTGATATTTTCATCACATAGAGAATGCGAATTCTCAATGTATTTCTCTTTATATCCCATCTTTTATGTTCATAATTATATCTGAGAATATTCCTTGTCAGATTTGTTCCTATTTGATAAAATTTGAATTAATTCATGACTTATTTGAAAAATCACTGACTTAATTCACATGAATTAATTCGTGTGGACCCTGCTTTTCATAGTGCTTTGGTTCCGAAATCAGCTCTTGAAGTTGACGTTTCTCTTAACTGGCACAATAAAATGATTAGTATGTATATTGCTATAGGCAACACTCAAAGTGTTTAGGAGCTGAACTCCTAGAAACTAAAAACGTGTCGGATGACGCGGTATTTTCACTCATATTTAATTAATTAGATATCAATTATTTCGATTGCAAAAATAACATGTTTCATTGGATCAAAAGTGACTGTCTGACTCGCAAAATTTGCGTGCTCGGCTTCGCGGTCGCTCCGCCTCGCATACGCAAATATCACTTGTCAAACAAAGTGTCACATTTGATCCTAACGAAAAATTTTACTATTTGTATGATTTATACGAGATTTATAGGATATTAAGATATTGATTCACCGATATATGTATCATAAAATTTATAAACACATTTTGCTTCTGAATAGTTCTGAATCATCGTTCATGTGTTTTATCATATTTTCTTCAATAACAAGATATCTCACTATGGACAGCTGATAAGTAAAAAATCTATTATCACTGATATTTTTTGTCTTAATTTGTTGATGTACCTACGTTCGTCTCGATTTACGTTAATTTGAGTAATCTTTATAATCTAAATGATGTATGATATTTAGATTTGAAGTACCTACCTACATTGTGTAGCTCGTTTGTAATTGAAAACAACTTTCAAGTACGCCGAAAAATTGAAGAGTAGGTATCGAGGTATATATTTTTATTGAAATCAGATGAACGAAGTACTATTTTTTATCAGAAATTTATTTAAATTCACAAATAAAAATATAGCAAATGGAACAGCCTCGAGAAGAGCATTGAAAAAATTTTAATAGAAAATCAATGAGGCATATTGTTGAATTTTAATCTCGATTTTAATCCAATATAATGAATATGGAGGTCGAGATGAAGGTACATAGGAGTGCGTTTGTACTCATCTGTCAAACTTCAATAGGTGATCAACAAAATGAGGAACCAAATTTTCATGATGATAGTTCTGAAAATGCTTCGTTTTCCCCATAGAGGTTGTTGACGTTTGGGAAAAATCTGTGTCCAATGATATTCTCTTTTTTAATAATGTATCGAAAACTATTTTTCTGATTTCCTTGAAAATTGGTGGGTATTTGAAGTAATGACATCATATAATTGAGTTTCCCCATGTCAGTATACCGGATGACACAGGACACATGTAACAGCCTGCCTTATTTGAAGAGATAAAAATTTGAAATTCACAAGGGTTATATTATCGATGATGGTGCTGACAATTTTCTTCAACCACCTGTTGTTTGATCAGAAGTAGACCCAACTTTTTTTTTTTCGAATAGCACTGGCTGTTAAACTGCATTTTATTGAAATACATGAAGTTGGCTGTGGCCCAAATGTAATAACATTTCGATGCTTGATAAGCTTAGAAATCCAAAGATCATTACTTAGACGATATTATCAGAATATTTTCCATACCCTGATCGGTCCCAGCAGATTGCCAATAGTTTCATTGAGTTCAAAAAATCATCCGAAAATAACTCACGATATTGAGAAAACTAAGATAGAAACTCAGTTTTTTTCATTTGGCTACTTGCGAAGAAACTATTTGTCTTTCATTTTTGCCATGTAGCCATAATATGATCATCCATTTGGATACATGAAACTGAAATTGTTGATGATGTATCGTCCTGATATCGTGAGTTATTTTCGGATGATTTTTTCAAACTCAATGAAATTATTGGCAATCTTTTGGGACCGATTAGGGTATGGAAAATATTCTGATAATATCGTCTAAGTAATGATCTTTGGATTTCTAAGCCTATCAAGCATCGAAATGTCATTGCATTTGGGCCACAGCCAACTTCATGTACATATTTCAATAAAAAGCAATTTAACAGCCAATCAATGGACGAATATCAAATTGTGATACATAGTTGAATAGAGAATTTCAAGTTAAATAAGATAGACTACAGAAATATACGGGGCGCCATATGAAAAAAAAGTTGGGTCCACTTCCAATCGAACAGGTGGTTGAAAAAAAAGTTTCATTGGATTCAAAGGAAACGCCATCATCGATAATATAACCCTTGTGAATTTCAAATTTTCATCTTTTCAACTAAAAAAACTACAGGCTGTTACATGTCTCCTGAGTCACCCGGTATATCGAGCCACCGAGCAATTATATTATTCTGGAAACAGGAAAGTCCTCGAATTTGAAGTGTGCCATCAACCATCGAAGATTATAATATATAAACATCTTAATAAACCACACCTTTTCCAGATCCTAGGTGAATATTTAATAGTGGCCAGTAAAAACTTGTATACTATTTGGCACAAGGAAACAAGTTAATAACCACAAGAATATTTGTGTTCTTGAAAATGTATACCTACCACTATTAACCTGTTCCATTGAATTGCTGATTGACAACCGTTAGTGAACACAGCACTTGCCGTTAGTGACTTATTCACTTGTCATTAGTAACTTATTCACTTGTCATTAGTGACTTATTCACTTGTCATTAGTGACTCGTTCACTTGTCATTAGTGACCTAATCACATCATTAGTGACTTGTTCACTTGTCATTAGTGACCTAAACACATGTCATTAATGACTTAATTACTCGTCATCAGTGATTTATATTTCTGTCAACAGTGACTTATTTACCAGTCATTAGCTAGGCATTATAAAAAATTGCGTTTATTGTTCTCTGAAGAATAATAACCTTGGTAAAAAGGAAAAGGCAAAAACTCGTGCATTATTCAAAACAAAAAAGGTAAGGCTGACGACAAATATTGAGACACTACCGGGATCATGCGCCGAGAAAAACGGTCCATCATCAGAAAAAGTCGGAAAAAGTGAAATGGAAATTAACTCTCATACTCATTAATCGACACTTTCTTCCACTTCGAGTATCATCGGAAGTGGAAAAGAATCCTGTATATGATGTCAACGCAATTGAGTACTGTTCTGGAAGAGTTGTGTATTTCATTATTTATATTCTTCAAAAGAATTACAGATCAAGAACTCAACACCCCACAGCTCAGAGAGCGGCACACAAACTGAGAATCTTCACGAATATGATATAGCAGTTTTTCAGAAGGGCACTTGTATGACTTGGAATTTTAATTGTGCCCAACATAAGCTCGTCAGGAGTAACCATACCTTTGTAGACATCCATTTCGATGCTTGGTATTACTATCAGCAATAACCTTCCTTGGGAAAATCATATGAGATCAATTGCTAAAAGTGCATCCCAAAAACTTGGTTTTCTGTTTCGGGCCAGGAGCTTTTTCACTTCCAGTCAGCTGCTTATGATCAATAAGGCACAGATCCGACCTGCCCTGGAATACTGTTCCCAAATTTGGAATGCAGTACCCAAACATACCCTGAAACTGTTGGATTCTGTCCAAAAAAGGGCAATAAGTCTCGTGGGTGATGCATCACTCACAAACTCACTCACTTCTCAACAATTGTTCCTCCCTTGGCAGTCCCCGCGAGATTAACCCGATTAACCCATCCAACGAACAGCGAGGCTCTGGAACACATTGCCAAGGGAGGTGTTCCCCGAGGCATATAACCTCCAGAAATTCAAGAAGAACACCAATTCCTACCTTATTTCCCTTGGTTATCATCGATTTTCTCTGAACATTACCAGAACATAAAAAAATATACTAGCAAGAACGCATGTATACTTCACAAATGCTAAGGTCATAATGAAGACGTGGACAGTGGGACTAGTGGGGGTATTCGTTGTGCGTGGACACCCTCGTGGGCACCCGAACAATATATCGGAGATGTCCGAACGGAGAGAAGATGTATAACCACAGGTGAGCTGTCACCTGTACCACAGACGTCATCGATGATTTCGCTCAGACCAAGTGGTTTTGTCTCAGAAAAATAATTTAATAATGGTGAGTATTCATTATAGCCTAGCACTAGTTTAGCGTTTACTTATAATTAGGGACCTCAAAATACATATCGATTTCGTCAATACCAACAAGTGTTCTTTTCTTTACTGTTGAAAGAGTTCTTGTCACAATCGAATTTTTTTCAAGAAAACGATTTACTTGGCCGAGTTTACTCATTGCAGAAGTGGAATATAGAATCCTGATGTAAGAATATAATTATATTCACTTGTATTTCAGAAAGTGTCATTTTTATTCCAGAAAATATCATTTGAATTCCGGCTATTTTTCATGGTCTTGGGATATTACATGCGTCTATTGTCAGATACAATCGACGCTTTCTGAAATTCATCAACTATTCTGAAATACAATTATTGATATTTTCTTAAATACAAGTCACTATTCTGAAATACAATTATTGACGCTTCTTGAAAAAATTATTCATGATTCTCAGTATACATCACTGATTCAAATTAAAATCGTATTACCAAACATGCTTAGTATTCTGTTCTGTATTGTTGTTTTGATGTATGATATTGATGTCAATGATTATGTCATTTATTGCCATTGTTACAATAACGACTCTAACGAGTGTTGATCGAGTGAGGAACATAAAATATCATGGCATTTCGTCGCACGAATTTAATCTGACCTGAAATCAGGCATCTAGAGGCAGGACGCAAAGAGACAGGGCTCAACAAATAATCCGAGCGGAAAAAAACATCAATGAAATAGCGAATCACTATCGGCCCCAACAATAAATGCCTTCACGGTATTTTTTCGCTTAATCACAGAAAAGAACAAGGATTATACACACACAAGGCTTATTTGTTGAAAGATTTGTTGAATAACATCCTATTTCAGGTCAGATTATAATAAGTTAGTGCCATTTCGTCATCTAATTTGATTTCCAATGTTTGATACTGAATAAGCGTATTCACACTTGTTCCTCGACTTGTTCTATAAACGGTCTTGTTTAATAAATTAAATAGTTTTATGATATGCTTCTCTTCAGTAGCGAAATCAAATTTATAATCTAGGAGTGGGGGTCATTGATTGATTGAATAAGAACCACAGGAATCAGAAACAGTCAAATATGCGACGCAGGAAAAAATTTTGATTCTTCCATGTCAACCACCATCAAATGAAAAAATAAGATTTGCTTCGCAACAATCATATTATTTAATATATAATTCTTAGATTAGCACAAACTGTTTATAGGTAAATGAAATGCAAAACCTGGGATGACAAACTGACTTCTTTGAGACATTATACTAAAATGTAATAATGTAATAAAATATGGGAAGTCGCTGCTCATCGCTACTGATATAGATCAATATAGGTTCTACCAAATAATAACAAGGTCGATCCTACCCCGAGCTGCCTATAGTCTTGGCATAGATCTATGGTTTCCGGTAGTGGACACATTTTGTCATATTGTTAAATGGGTGAACAAAAGAAAAATGGAACACAAATATGTTTTATAAGAGATATGAAATGTAATTTTTCTGTACCCCTTCATTGAACGAGTGCAGAAGTATTTTTATTTGAAACCAAAGGCAGATAATTTTCTTTGTGTAGTTATATCAATATATTATCTCAATTAATGTATTTTACTGCAATGAATATTAGAACTTGAAGCTTCAACGAACACTTGAAATGTCGTCTCGTCTTTGGGGGCTACTCAAATAAATGATAACCACCATTCTTAGAGTTTTTGCAATAATTAGTTAACGAACAAAATATATTCGAAAATATTTTCGCTGGGACGCCTATTCAATTTTCAGAAACTGAAGTATGATGACAATTCGGAAATGTCAGGGGTGACAAGCGTGTCCACACTCTTCAATGGGCGTGAAATGAGATGTTCGACGCACTCTATAATAGTCTCGCTCGGGTATAGTCTCGTATGGTATACTTTTGTGCATTTTTTTTAGATTTTTCAGTGCTCCCTTATATCCCACTATCTATAGTATCTACTTACAGCTGTGCTTGCCTTCTGTCTGTCACTTCTAAGAAACACTCAACACTCTGTATACCTATAGTATTCTTATTAGTTCAATATTTTTTTTAACCACTATTATACCTAATAATTATCGGTAACAAGGAAGTTACATGATGCCAATAATTACCAACGTGCTTAGCTGAACTACTATCACGAACTCAAACGAAGTTTTTTCAAAACAAAGCACCGCTATTATTTTTAAAACGCTCTATTTTCCAATCCACGAACATTGAACTGTAGTGTCACATTTATCGCGAATCACTAGTAACAAGATTCTACCGTGTGTGTACCGTGGTTATTTTCGTGAAATCCAGTACTTTCACGTCCTCGCTTTTACGAATATTATCTCGAATTGAATGTGAATGACTAGAAAATCGAAGCGAATCATATTTATATGCGCGTTGCCTTGGCATTAGTCGCGCGCATATAATAAAGATCAGCCTATGGATCAGCTGTGCCCCGGTCCAAGCTTTCAGATTACTACACGTGTTATGGATTATAGATTCACTTGTTTCATCGAGAGTGCAGGAGCAAACAAAGCTCTGAATGGCCCAGAACCCTTCTGTGGTATTGCGAAAGCTATACAAAAGACTAGTATCAAATCATGGATGCAAACCAAATCTCAAGAATGGTGGAACAAATCGCCAGGAATGAGACAGGCAAAAGAGTTTATTAAAAAACCATCGCCAACATTCACAGAATATCTACTAAGCCAGAAACGAAGTTCAACTAGAATACTAGTGGGACTTCTAACAGGGCATTGTAGGCTCAACAAACACATGAGTACGATAGGTCTGACTGAAGAACTGCTGTGCAGGTTCTGTCAGGAAGAGGAGGAAACAGCAGTACACATACTTTGCCACTGTGAGGGCTTGTCAAGACTAAGGTTCCTTACGCTGGGTGAGGAAAAACCAGAAGCCCAGAGATACACAGGGGATCTGAAAGCTAGCCTATGGAGTCTCATAGAGAAGACGGGGCTAGCCGAAGAACTCTAATCGATTTTGAGGGCAGACACAATAGATCTGAAAAGGTCGCGGTGTGGAGGCAGATAGCCCGAAGGCCCCATTCTAAATCTAATCTAATCTAATCGAGAGTGTCCCGAAGCCCTGACATTGACATTCTAGAATTCCAATTTCCTCCCAGGATACCAAGAACTTACGACAAAGGCAGGTCAACGTTGTCGATGATGATGTTGAAAGGCCGAACTCAGTTTGATCATACAGGGAATAACAATGTCTGGACCACCATTTCCACTATACAGTGTGTCCTAGCTAAAACCCACTTAATCTCCGATGTCGTTAAAAAAATTGACAATTGCTCGGACAGGTCGATTTCAATTTGGCGAGGGACAGATTTTTCTGTTATTATTATATCTCAAAGTTGCAACTTTGAAGCGTAACAGGCATCAATTTTCGATTTCCGAATAGAACACCCTGTATTTCATTGCATCTTTAGATTCTCCCTGAAGAACTGATGTCATCAATGCATCTGACTTGGGGTCTAGCATGAAAGATTACAGAGATATAGGGTGTTCGAAATCGAGATTTTTCAACTTTAGGATTTTTTTGTATATCGAAACTATACATTATCGGTCAAAACGGTTTTCTTGTGCCTATCTTAACTTTCGATTTACTATCTACTGACATTTAAATGGAACAAATACAGGGTGGTTCAAGATTCAGAATTCTGAACACCCTGTATTTATTCCAATTAAATGTCAGTATCATGAGAGCCGTTTTGACCGATAATGGATCTACTTTACACCCCAACAGCTTTTCATGATCTACAAAAGGCACAAATACGGCCAGTTTCAGAATAATGTTCTCACATATGGGGTTCAGCACCCAAACATCCGCTGATGCTCTTTGATTCCATCCAGAGAAGAGCCATTCGCCTGGTGGGTGATGCCACACTCGTTTATTCTTTGACATCATTGAAACAGCGTAGAGAAGTCGGCGACCTTTCACTTTTCTACAGTCAGCACAACATTTCGTTGTCAACCTTGAAATATGTCGAACAACACTTTACCAAAACGTTCGTCTATAAAACGGCAAAGCTTAGGTATTCATTGCCAATGGAACAACAACTTATAACCTCCAACAGTTTAAAAAACCTACAGCTACCTCCTCTCCCTATTCTCCTTATAGGTATAGGTACACACGATGTTCTCCGTACATTATAATATGAATTTCCTTTCATGCGCTACAAGAAAAAAAAATTATATGCTTCACAGAATGATTCACAGATAACGGGTCTTCAACAATGAGTGAGTGCCACGAGGCCGTTTTTAATGCGGCATCTCTTTTCCACCCATGTTAAAGAAATACCACTGTTTATTTCATCAATCCCGGTGGTATATACTAGGACTGTGCGATATTGAAAACATGATATCGATATATCGATATGTATCGATTATCGTTTGTCGTCTGCCACACGTGCCATACTCGAGTAGGTGGGGTAACGACGCTAACAAATTAAACGGATTTCTACAGGAACATTATTTTTGCCAAACGTGTATACAGAAGTGATTAATGTCGAAATTCGATTGATTTTTTAGGACCAACGCTTATTCATTCCAATGAGGGGTGACAGTTTCACTGTCACCAGTTGGCGCTACTAAAACGTGAGGTCAGTGTCAAGTCGAAAATACCCGAACATTATAGGAATTTCCTTTCGTGCGCTTCAAGAGATAAAAAAAATATTGTTAAACATTCAGAAATTAATAATGTCTTGGATGTTTGCTTGATTGAGGAACTATAAAGAATCTAAATACAAAAATGTCATAAAGTTTACATAACAATGAGCGAAGTATGTACTTCGCGCATCGTTTTACTTCGCGCACTGCTTCGCACATGGTATCGTGGTAGGAAACTGAAAAAAAGTATCACTTCGCAATTTGTTACCAATGCGCGAACCTTGTCATTTTTTGACGTTTGTAGAAAAAATATGTTCAACTCATTTCTATAGATATTTTGGTTTTGATATTATATTCTCATTATTTTTTGTTTGTTTAAATCAAACAGAAAAAGAAAAAAATATATATCAACTAATAAGAAGCCAAAATGCTCAAAGTGGAATGAAATGAGCTTCGCGTATCTACTTAAAAATTTATATTGTAGTTCAGTCAATGGTTACGTATTGCGAAAAGCGTGCTAAATTGGTCACCAAGACGTAATAAGGTAATATGAAGAAGGAAAATTTCATTTCTGTATGAAAATGGATACTACTAGACCTAACTCTGACTAAACTTACGTTTTTCCTAAAAATTATATTTCTCGAAAAATAACAAGAGTAAAAAAAAATGAAAAAAGTTGACGCCTTGCAGGACTTGAACCCTAGCCACCGCCGTGGTAGTCAGATACACAGTAAACCGAGCTATCGGGTTACTCGAAAGTTTTTATTATGAAGACAGAAGAAATATCGTTTGTTCCTTACCGAAATAGGGACGGGTTTATCTGCATTTCATCCACAAATTCCTCATAAAAAAACGTATCTGGTACGTCCTGCAGCGATGACCTACTAAATACGGGATTACACACATTCAAGCTTTGGAAACACGTCTCGGTTTCAGCACTGGCGCGGAGACCTATTGCGTACGCTTTTAGAAATACGCGCCCTGGTTGTAGAGGAAATTGAAGAGGACAAAGGAAGTAGCATAGATCGGAAGTGAGAATTCCAAAAGTCCCCGAACCTACAAGGGAGCCAAGTGCAGAGATTGTTTTTTTTTTAATTATCGTTCATATCTTGAAAACGGTACGTGATATCAAAAAAGACAATCCATTCAAAATGATAACTGATTAAATTGTCTACAAAATTATATCAGTAGGTTTTTTTCATATCTTCCATTGTTTTCGAAATATTCGCTGGCGAATCATGTAAATTTTTAATAATCGCTTTTTCTTTTTCATCTAGCGTATTTCGACAGGTCAACCTTCAGTTCAGTTCACCAAAGTCTTCGAAGAAAAAGTAACAAAGGATTCAATTACCTTCAAAATGTTCTGTCACATGTATTCTGTAGATAATTATTCAGGGTGTATCTAAATAACACCGAAAAAATTCAAGGGATGTTTCCTTGTGACCTTCTAGCAAATAAAGTTCATATAGACATGGGTCCAATCTTGCTCCGTTTTTGAGATACAGGATGTTGAAGTTGGAAGTATTAACTGTTTTTATTTATAACCCCCCTGTATAAGCTTTCATGGTGCCAAATTTCAGTATGGATGGAGAAAGCCCCAAAATTTCAAAACGATTCTAATTTGGGTTATTGAGTAACCTGAAAAGTTGTTATTTCACTAGTTCAATCTCATAAAAACCCTTTTGGGATATATTTGAAAACTTTTCGCGGGGACGCCTATTCAATTTTCATAACGGACGTTTCAAATCTTATGAGAATGATGACAATTCGGAAATGTCAGTATGGTGAGAAGCGTGTCCACACTCTAGACCTACTATCTCAAAATAAATGGATGCATAATATTTGAATGATAATAAACAAATTATTATTGGCTATATGAATACAATGAGCTTTGAATGAATACTTTTTTTGAGAAATAAAAAACCTTTGTTTTTTGTTAGATATTTCAACAATGACTCTCAAATTTATCAAAAAACCTGTTACCAACCAAGGGGTTATTTGGACGATGGGAAACAGTGATTATAGGAGGATTATAGTTCCTATATAAAAGATTAACAATTAATCGTAGAATATTACACAATCAGATATAATATAAACAATTCACTGGGTATATTATAATATCGACACATCGTAAAATGCAATTTATAAGGTGTATGTCATTAACTAAAGATTAATAATGATATAGGAAATTATAATAATAAATAAGTGTCAAAATAGTTTTCAGTAGGTTATGAAATGTTCCATTGGATCACTACATCAATATGTAAGTCAGGAAATCTACTGAAAATTCAGTAGTATTGGCAACCCTGCAGCGAACGAAAAGTGTTTGCGGACGAAAAGTACTTTCCTACGGAAATAGTCGGTTTTTCATTCTAAAATAACGTAAAATGAGATTTTTGTGGAGATCGACGAAAAAATATAATTGTCTCAGGTTTTTTTTTCAGCTGTTTCACAATATGACAGGGTGTCCATGCACACTCTTCAAAGATCGTGAAATGGGATGATAGAGACACTCTAGTAGGTACTTAGTCGAGATAGAAACAAAATAGTTTCATCTTCCAAAAGAGTTGCATGAAGTTTGGAGTAGGTAGGTATTAGCACGTATTAGTTTATATTTTTACCGTTATAAGAAACTCTGAATCTGATCTGAAAGCTTGTGAAAATAAGTATACTGTCCCGTCCGAGTATACGTTTATCAATCAATTAGATTGATTGGTGATAAAAACGGAACTGATAAGAGGAAGATGATTTATTTCTCATTATGGTGACACAATCAACAATTATAACTAGGATCGTGAATTCACTTGACTTTGTTCGACTTCGGAATTTCCTACAATATGCAGAAGGTTGTAATTTCATTATTGTAAATTTCAGATTGTACATTCCCACACACAAATTCAGTGCGACATATACAGGGTGGGGCAATAGTGCATGAGATTCCGATTGCTCGGGAGCTATGATAGCTGCGGCGTTTCTTTGCATAAATTGGATACTGAATTAGCTTAAAATTATGAGTTTGTTTTTGGATTTTTTATCAACCCCAGTAAAATCGGGAGATAATTCTCGTACACTCACACTACACGGATTACCGATGTCAATAATCATTCAGCCAATACACTTGAGTTATTCTTCACGAATGATTCAGCACCTTGCTGAAATTACAGCCTGGATAAACAACAAACTAGTTGAATTCAACGCCACCAAAACTCAAGCCTGTATTTTGCCAGCAAGTCAACTATATCTACATGTTCGGTATTTCCATCAGCAATACTTTCTCAGGGGAAAACCATGCCCTATCCATAGCGAAAGCTGCTTCACAAAAACTCGGCTTTCTATTCCGTGCGAAAATCCACATTTGATCTGCTAAGCACAGATACGACTAGTTTTAGAATACTGTTCTCACACATGGGGTTTAGCACCCAAACATATGCTGATGCTTTTAGATTCCATCCAGAAAAGAGTCATTCGCCTGGTGTGTGATGCCACACTCACTAATCCTTTGACATTAGAACATTGTAGAAAAGTCGGCGACCTTTCACTTTCCTATAGATACTTCCACGGAAAATGTTCCTCGCAAATCTATGCTATAATTCCATCACTAGCAATACCAGTCAGGCGAACTCAGCAGACGCGGTCAGCACATTCTTTCGTTGTCAACCTCGAAATATGTCGAACAATTAACTCGTTCGTCTATAGAACAGCAAAGCTTTGGAATTATATTCCATAAACTGTGTTACAACCTAATAGTAGCACACCACATTACCTATCCCGAAATTATAAAGCAATATAAGTCAGAAATGAGCCAAAAGTGGTCATATTCATAATTATAGATAATAGATGAGTAGGTATAGTTTTTACAAAGTCACATGAGACAAATTCAGCAAAAAAAATCGCCGGTGGCACCAGACGCGGTCCGATTGAACTTTTCGTAGGGGACCGGCAGGTGCGGCCGATCTCTTCTGATCAAGCTGTCTCAAGTGACTTTGTAAAGACTATAGCTATCTCCAGTAAAACTCTTTGTGTATTTTTTATATTTGCCTACAAAAATTTCAACACTTCCCATAATTCTGTTTCGATATAGGTATGTACATAATAAAAACTGAAATTTTACCCGGTACGTATAAAATCATTTCTGGATACTCTCCATCACTCCAATTGCGACTGAAAATATATAAAAAAAGTAAACATGTTTTTCGGGGTTCACGTGTAACCATTCACCTCGATTTTGTTTATCAACCTTGAGATTTCATAATCTACGACAACAACTACTACGCTGTAATACACACCTCCAATTTCAGCCAATCAAATAAAGAATTCAGCTGTTATGTACATTGTATACAATATATGTATTAACACCGCATTCCAATAAACATAAAAGAAACCAACGAAAAAAATATGGAAACGTGCAATGGTGCCAACGACCAATGATATACCAGCCTACTTAATAAGAATGATGAGAGAATTCATACAGTGGGTCTGGGAAAATGTAAAATATCTCTGATTCAGATTGAACTTGAAAAAAAATAAGATGACAAGTTTCTGTACAATTGTACCCTACAGGCCCTCCTAAAGGACACTGCTGTATCTGTACCTAATTTAATTCAATGAAAATTTAATGTGGGGGCACTACATAGTAAGGTCCCCTTGAAATATTTTCAACATATTCAGGTTTCTTCATTAATCAAGGGGTGAAAAAAAAAAATTGATTAGCTTTCGAACATAAAACTAAAAAAGGGCAATCTTGTGGATAAAATGAACTATTTTAGAGGAAAATAATGAACAATTTATTTATTTTCATTTATCGGCATATTCGTCGGCATATCTATTCACTTCGTAGGTAGAACTTTTTAGTAACGTTAGCAAAAATCACTTTTCAGGAACCAAAATAGATTTTTGGAAAACAAAAAATATGAGATTCTAGATTGAAATGTGTCAGTTTCTTTGGAAGTACTTTTTCGAAATGTTTACTGAATTTTACTAAAAGAATAAAAGTAATAAAAATTATCGATATTGAAATGTACATTCCTGTGGGGTGAATTTCAGCCTTATTCTAAGATACAGTGATATATACAACAATTATTACGTAGGTACCCTTAGTTAGAGGAATACATTGATGAAAAAAGATTCATGCACATACATACATATTTTGGTTGGAGGTTTTCGTAATTTCATGGCAAAAACAAAACGAACAAATAATCCAATTCATTCAATAATAACTACTATTAATATTTCAGTCGAAAGCGAGAGTCCTAAAATTCTCATCGAAATCCAAGACATATTTCGAGACAAATTGGAGGCGAAAATTCAAAGTCATTATTTGATATCAATAATTTTGTAAGCTAAATCAATACCTGATCACTTTACTGAACTTGGTATTCCTGATCTTTTCATGTTTTGTATGTATGTCTACGTATGTACAGTCGTCTTCAGAGAACATGTCGCACATGGACGGTGTTAGCTCTGTTAGTTATTGCTGCAATAAGAGCGCTCATATTGTCCAACCGCGACATGTTCATTGAAGACGAGTGTACATGGTATGTATATGAAATCATAATTTTGTTTAAACATACCAAAGGAAATAAGAAGGTTCCGGAAAACCAAAAAACGATGTGTGAACAAGAATAATCCGAGGGGTAGACAACTCGTTGAGACTGGTCGTGTACACTGGATAAGTGAGTACCTGTTGATTACATTTGAGTAATTTCCAGACTTCTTGAGACTCTTGAGTATTTGATTATGTTGAGTACTATTCGAGACATTTTGAGGGATTTGAGACTTTTTGAGGCATTTGAGACTTTTTGAGACATTTTTATTACATTTGAGACGTTTTTCATTACAATTGAGTCTATTTGATTACATCTGAGACGATTTTATTACATTTGAGACGATTCGATTACTTTTGAGACAATTTGATTACATTTGAAACGGACTGCATTTGAGACTTGTTGATTACATTTGAGATGGTGTACATTCAATTTTGAGTATTCGATTACATTTGATTATAGGTTGAGTACAGTTGATTAATTGAGTATTGATTATGGTGTACACATTTCGCTGGAGTTGTCTACCCCTCGGAATAATCTGATTTGGTTTTTAGCTTTTGTTCAGTTGAAGCATCTTTATTTCAGTTGAATGCCAAAAAATTACCCGGAAATAGTATTTTACATGCCACGTGACTGAATGAACCTACCTTATTCACCTCAAATCATTTATTTCCCGCGGATTATGGCTATGGAATGATACCTGCGGTGTCCGGAAGAAGAATGAAAGAGAAACTCTTGTTTCTCGTTTGCACTTGAAACACTTCTCGTTGTTAGCTAACCAGACAACATAATACCGTATTTACCGTATTATCGAACCATCCAATAACAGTGAGTGAAATTAAACGCCTCACTTTTCATCGCCAATGAGAATGTTCCACTGTCCCACTGACCAACAATAATAATAACAGGAGAACAAAGACGGCAAATATGGAGGGAATTTAGATATAAAATCGTATGAAATCTAGGCATCTGATCTGCTGATAACTGCTAAATTTTCTCCATTTAGCCGTGTTTTTGCAGAAAAACATACGGTAATTAATATATGCCCTTTTTATTAATAGTTATTTAACCAACTAGTGAATTAATCGCCTTTTAATATACAAGTTGATAACAAAATTTTTCCGTTGACTATATTTCTCATTTCTCCTTCAATGAAGAAAACTTGGTTCGCGAATTCATCATTCATCCTGAAACTGCTAAGAATCACCCAGTAGCCTTGTTACTGGCATTACTGACATTTGACATTTGTCGAAATGAGAAAATGAATTCCTTGTGTTAGAAAACAGGGATTAAAATCATGTCAGAAACTCGGAAAGGCGAACCCGTTAACAGAAAATCTTCGATGAAATCCATATTTTCGATTTAAATGCAGATTCCGTAAGTAATAGCATAAACAATGAATGCACGCGGTGTATGTTTGGTTGCCTATAAAACAATCGTGCATTAATAGACAAATCGTTCATTAATAGGGGTCATTTATGAACGATTTCATATACGAGGTCGACGGAAAAAGTATTTATTTAACTTGCAATGTATGGATGTTTGTTAGTTCGGGTGGAATCTTTGAACTCAATTTTGAAGTAGATATCTTCAACCGATTTAGCTGAAATTTTGTATACACGTTTAGTTTGGATGACAATGCACGATAAGGTGTGTGAAGTTATTCTAAATCCAATATGGCGGACCATCCAAGATGGCGGAATATTTATTTTCAATGCAGTTCTACAATATGGGTATCAAAAACAAGGGCTCGTTGGGAGTAACTCGAAAAATTATGTGACGTCATTCTGAATTCAATATGGCGGACCATTCAGGATGGTGGAATAGTTATTTTTAATACACTTCTACAATATCGGTATCAAATGAAATGGCTTGTTGAGAGTAACCCAAAAAATAATGTGACGTTATTCTAAATCCAATATGTTATTTATAATTCACTTGTACAATATAGGTATCAAATGAAGAGACTCGTTGAGAGCAACTCGGAAAATAATGTGACGTCATTCTGAATCCAATATGGCAGACTATCCAAGATGGCGGAATAGTTATTTTTAATCTACTTTAACAATATGGGTATCAAATGAAGCGGTTCGTTGACAGCCACTCGGAAAATAATGTAACGTTATTCTAAATCCAATATGACGGAACTTCCAAGATGGCGGAATAGTTATTATTTTGGGGTTGTACAGTACACAAAATGCAAGGTAGTACTTAGTACTGTCGACTACGCCGTTATTAACCTAGGTTCGAAGCTCTTTGCTGCTGGTCAAGCATATGTGGATAATTTCCCCACTGGAAGCTTTTTATTATTTTTTTTTTACTTTTAATTCATTTTTTCTAAACAGAAAGTGACACGTTTAATATCGCCAGTCACTTTAGCACAGATTGGAGATTGCTCTAATGAGAAGAATTAGGTAACCGTAACCGATCAATGTGACAATTAAATTTGAGATGTAACGGTTGTTTATTCCATCAGTTCGCTTGAAATAATTAATAGGAAATAATGACAGGCGACTTAGAATCGCTGCTTAGGTTCGACATATTTGGCTTTACCAATTTAGAACCTATCCATTTTAGACTAATCTCACCTCATTCAACGATGGATTTTGTAAAAAGAAGTGGATTATACAGTGAACTGTAACCTCTAGGCACCTACTATTCTTTGCTCTAGGGGTGAGCCACAATAGACCCATCTGAGGTCGCAGTGGAGGGGTGGTATTTGCCGCACTCACGTGGAACCTAACCTATAACCTAGCATCGCTGCACTATGGATAGGTATAATAGTCCCAAAAGGAATCAAATTGGTCAGTTTGGTCCCAGCTTGGAGGGACTGAAAAAGTTAAAAGGACATTGTTGATGAATATGAATGTACTCTGTATTTTTTATATTTGTTATGATTGACCTTGTCAGAAGACTTTGAAGAAAAATATAACGTTGAAAACAGTAATTTCATTGAAACTCAATTACCGACTAGACTCATGACAGACATACTTTACTGCAAAAATTAAGAAATTTACAGTTTACCTTGTTTTCCTATTACTGTTATCGAAATTGCGAAAAATAATATTCATTCATGGTTCGGCAGGGCATAAGGACCTCGATAAGGACTGAACGTTTTTCAATATTTCATTCGCATTACCGGTCATGTTTAAAGCTGATAATCCCATTTCATTGTTTTCAACCGTGACGTCATTTCCGTTTGAGTACACCTCCCCTACCTGCCCTTGAGTTTACCAACTCCATAGTTGGTAAAGTTAAAGGCATATTTGAATATTTGTTCACAAAAAATGATGAATGTGGAAAAATAGAGGATATGATGGAAACATTCGGATTCTACGAAAGCGCTGAACGGACATGATATGTTTCTTATAATTGCCAGTTTGAACTGGCAATTAGCCATAATTGCCAGTTTGAATTGGCATTTAGCTATAATTGCCAGTATGAACTGGAAATTAGCCATAATTGCCAGTTTGAACTGGCATATAGCGCTTTCATAGGAAAGGACCCGCAAATTTTCAAGGTAAATTGGGTCCCGGTGGATTTTTCTCAATTTTTGGTATGATGTAGTTCATGTGGTTCTATAAAATATTTTCATTGAGCCAACCCCCAAAAAAGAACAGTTCTTTTCAGGGGCGGCGAGTTTTGTTTTGTCCAATGGGTGCCAAAATTGAGGGGTTAGGGGAAGACAAAATTATGCGCCGCAGGCGAAAATTTTTCCTGGTTCAAGGTCAAATGCCTTTAAATTTCAAGATCAAAGCATTATTTATTTGGCATCACGTGTGAAACACCTCTACCAAAAGATAATCTCTTGTGACTAATCGAGTTTCGAGTTAATGGTTTATATATTAATATGAACAAGAATGAGAAATAGAAGAATCACCATGGAAAAAAATTAACATAACTCAATTTCTACGAAAATAAAATGAGATTCAATTATTCTGATATCTATTCAGTATTAAAAAAATGGAATAGAGAAACTTTGGGATTCGAAAAAATTAGCAAGTGACCCCAGTTATTTCATTGAAGGTATTCCTACTAACTGTAATATTATCAATGGATTCATCAGCCACTGTATTTATGTCTAATTCATTCATTTAAAACGCCATTTCTATTTCTTTTTCGAACTGGCACTTGTAACCTGTGATGTTATTATGTCTAAAATTTAAATCGGAATATCTTCACACAATGCACAGTGTCAAACCCTGGATACACATCGACCGCGAATCGAATATACGGTTCGTATGGTTGTTTACCTATACTTGTCCAGCAACAATGTGCAACATTTACAAGTGCTCATTTCGCCCGTATCTAATTTGTTTTTTTATATGTCTGTTTCGGCCAATGGGTGCATTGCACCCATACCCACTGCCTACATGAGTGCATTGGCCCCGATGCCCCCATGAACTCTTCGCCCCTGGTTCTTTTGCCAGGGGGGTTTGAATTCACATTTCCATCAAATTGACCATTTATTTCCGAGAAAATGGACGATATTCCAAAACTCTTCATTCCATTTAATTACTTTCATAAATAGATTCTTCATAAAAAAAATATAATGGGGGGGGAATTATTACCCCCAACCTCTATTTTGAAAACCAAAAACAAAAGAATTCCCTCTAACTGTCCAAAATGATGTTTCATCACTGATAATTATGGAAACTGCATTTTTGCACTATAACCCCCTACCAAATGGGGAGTGCAAATGAAAAAAAATTCGGTGGTTTTTGCTGAGTTTTTGTATGATGTAGTGATGTAGTCCATATGATTCTGATCAGAAAATCATCGGGTGACAATCCTAAAAAATTGACAGTTTTTCTGCTGTAGGGGGTTTCAATTCTCATTTTGTAAAATATAGGCAACCATTTGATTCTGAATAGAAAGACAACTATTTTCAATATTGTATTCCTATTCCTTAATGATTTTTCATTCGGAAATATTGGAGGCGTTGTCACCCTAGATGTTTCCTTTCCTTGTATTCACCTTTTAAAATTCATAGTTGTTAGTTTAATTCTTAGTTTAGTTGAATCTATAACCCCAGCATAAGCGGCACCACAGTTATTAATCTGTGACAGTACCTTTATTCACTAATGGCAAATTGTGATTTTACCTAACAATTACAAAACAGACATTTAATGAAAAAATACTACTAGTAGTACTAGTACCTACTTACCAGCAGCATGAATTATTCAAGAACATAAAGCACGAAGTCAGTACATTACTCACTTTACTGAAATATCTTCACTTTTCTTAACAAAACAGAGACGAGGCCCACGGGGGACAATGAGATTATTGGGATTTGAGATTATATTATTTTCATTATTTTAATGATATTATTGATTTATTTTATGAACAACCTAAACAATAACAATGAACTCAGGTGTTTATATTCATTGAACAATAAAATTAATCATGACATGACACTCATGACAGTTGTCTGTTTTCTGACAGAAAACAGAAAACTAAAAGTAGTCTTTTTTTAGCGAAAGGGATATTCACCTTTCTTCTTCCTCCCTGAAAAAAATACTACTGTTGAGGATGATAGTGAATCGAGAGATGTATAGAAATTTACTTACTTCCATCATTGTGAATCGCTACTTCAATGATATTTTTTTTGAGGATCGACCGTGAGCTAATCTTCCGACCGGACATTTTCAGTAGGCTTGAGGTTTGTTAATCTGTGATTTGATTCTCTTATTTACTATATGATGTGAAAACATTGGTTATTCGAATTTACCGTCAATAACATCGATTTGAATTTACCGCCATTGCCAAAATCGCTCCGATTGATCTCTTATACTACAGTGACTGCATTTAAACCACCCTATACATATGTTTGGGCAAAACGGCTCAAACCCCTGTGAAAAAATCTGGATACGCCACATGACAAAAACGACAAAAAGAGTTTAAAAATTACATTTGCTCTTTAGACGGTCAGTCGGGTTATACATGGGACATGGGTTAAGGGTTAAATAGCCTTGGGGTTATAGACAGTCTAGATATTTAGCCCTGTCATTGGTTGAGTGAACCATGAACAATCTAATCTAAAGAAAGAACCTTGGAGGGATTTCTGTACCAATGATACGTTAACACTTGAAGGGCATCGGCCAGAAATATTCATGTTCTACTAGTTCGCACTTCTCTTTTCAGGAAAATGGAATAAGAAGAATTCGGAACTCAACACGGGTATCCTTACTGGACAAAGGGTCAACGAATCAGAAGAAGAAGAAAATGAAATTGGTATCAATTTTTTAGTTTAAGGAAATGTTGATGGAGAATAAAATTTCAATTTCAAATAATCTAACTTCTAGAATGGAAGACTTCGAATGGAATGTTGTAAATGAAGGGCAGTTGTTGGACGCTATGGTAGGCCATAAACCAGTAGGTTGGTATTTATTTTCCCAAACAAAAATAAATAAATACAAAATGCATGTAGTTGAGTAGTAGTAGTAGGTAGTTCTCAATATAAAAATTGCTTCAGGTGTGAACAAATATTTTCAAATGGCTTTCATATGTGACAAATTCACAGACAATTTGCACAAAGATATAAACTCTGATAAAATATGGGCCCATCTAGAAACAATGTATAATCTGGAAGCACTAGATGAATGTGAATCTATACCTTTCCCAAACACTGAAAGAGAATTTAATCTTCCTGATTCTGAGTATGCCAGCCTAATAGGCAAGAAAGAAGATAAAAAGGTACAAACACCTAAAAGCAATCAGGAACTATCTAAATCATTGAAGGATTTTAAAAAAGAAGATAATAAAACTCCAGTAAGACTTCAAAAAGACCAAAGAGACAGAGATGGAAAAGATAATAGAACACCAAAAAAAGATATGAAAAAAGAACCTGAGAAGAGCAAAGTTCCTGTTAAAGGAAGAACTTCAATTTCTGCTGGAAAGGATGATAATAAAACTCCAAAATCCAAATCTGAAGACACACCAAAACTAACCAAACGTCCTACAAGAGGTAGTATGAAACCAAATGATGATTCTGGATCTAGTGGTAAATCTAGTCCCATCACAGTAGCACCTACTGCTAAAAGAAGGAGAATATGAATAATTCCAGGTACTGATTCTTGATTATTCATCATTCTTAGATCAAGGCTGAAGATGTGGATACTTGTGCAAATATTTTATAATAAAAATAGCTCATTTTAAGATTCAGATACACCCTTTTCAACCTAAAATGATCATAAAATATGTTTTTTGAGTAACAATCATTCCAGTATCACACAAACTGCTGTTATGTTGAATATACTTTCATTAATCAAGACCTAATTGAGGCTCAGATGGATGTCATTGTTGAAATTCATCTTATCTGTATCTTAAAAACTCACTTTATAAAGTAACATTCTGAAAAAATATATTTTACTTGGAAACAGAGTAAAAGCTGATTAGCTCTCACCCAGTACAACATATTACCTATCAGACAAGTTAGGTAATGAAAGTATTCTATATCAATAACAAATTTTGTCAGACAACAAAATAGTTGTTTATGCACCTCAAACTGTTATATCCACATCTTATCTTGGTCCTATTCACAGGTGAATCCATAGGATATAGGATTTGGTGAATAATTAATTTGACAACAATGACAGTAATTGTTGTCAACTCACCCTTGGCACAGACCAGGGTTGCCAGTTTGATCTTTATTTCATCAGTATATACCAAAGAATAGTAGGTTTTGTCAAAAATTCAGATCTATTTTATGCTATATGAATTCCAAGAAAGGATAATGAATTAATCCTATGATGTCAAAACATTATGTACTTTCACAAAATACAGTTACATAGGTTCTTAAAAGACTTGAGTATATAAAAAACAGGAAGAAATAGTACAAATGAACAACAAAAATACAAAACAAATGAAAAAATAAACATAAGAAACAAACTGCTATAACAGTGGTATATATAAAATCTGAATTTGATCTGAATCAGATATAGTATTGTTCTTTTTTTGATTTGTACATATTTGTACATTTATTATATTTATTTTCTAAAATTTATTTAAACAGACCATGTGGAAATATACAATTAATAAGTGTATGTGATCAACTAAAGATTTATGATGATATAGGTTATTATAATAATAAATAAATGTCAAAATATTGTTCAGTAGGTAATGAAATGTATCAGTTGATAATATGCAAATTAGGAGTTATACTGAAAATTCAGTAGAACTGGCAACCCTGCAGCGGACGAAAAGTTAGTGTCTGTCTATGGTATCTCTGGACGAAAAGTACTTGCCTTTGGAAATAGTCGGTTTTTCATTGGGAAGTTAGAATGTAAAATGTGAGTTTTGGAAGAGGTCAATGAAAAAACTACTCATATGATTCATGATTATCTTACTGTAACTATTTGTTATTCCTGTTCGTATCAGATACATAATAAATAGGTTTTGTCTATGTATTACTCCATTTTTCACAGGGTCACTCATATTCGTTGTTTGCCTAAGGTACCTATATTCCTTTATCTTGCACTAGAACAAAACCTATCATGCATCGCCTCATGACAATATCAGTGAAATGTCCTTATTGTCTTTCATCTAAATAAAGTTTTGAGTTTTGTAGTTATGTCTCATGTTAGTCTCATGTTACTATGCAGTTCATATGTCACATATGTCAATATTGTATAATTGTTTTCACGTTGCTCAAAGTTATTTTTATGTAGGGTTGCCATTCGTCCAGATTTCCGAGGACATTTCCGGATTTTTAGGGCGTCTGGAGACGTCCGGGCGGGTTTAGAATTTTTTTTACGGATTTTCGTAAGGTCAAACCACTGACATGAACTATTGACATGTCTCTGAAAGTTTGTTCTCAAATTGAAAATTTTTAGATTTGGTTACATGTGAATTAGTTTTGTTTCAAACTGTTGATTGAGAATTCATTTTTCGTTTAAAACAATTCTGAGTTTTTATTCGAGTGCATCATACTACTGAAACTCAAACTTAACTACGGTGATATTCACCATTCACCTTCAAATTTATATGTATATGAAAATATATTATTGGAATTGAGAACAAAAAACGATCAGAGTTTTCAAAATTCGGGATTTTCGATTTTCAGGTATCCTTGTTCTGGTTTTCATATTTTAGAGATGGCAACCCTAGAATAATGAGATATTCACAATATTCAGTAGATAAGTTTCCATTATTTTTTCCCCCTCACCCCTATCCTTACTCAATAGTAGGAAGTCTAAATGAAAATCCAAACTAGAACTTTTTTGGTGATTTTTTAGTACATTTTGAGTAGCTGGGCTGGCAGCACTGAGTCAATCTGTCAATAATGAATAAGTGAACATATTTTAATGCAAAAAATGTCATAGTTGGCTATACTTTATGATTACGACTATTCCACTCAGTTCACAGTTTGGCATGAAATAATTATTATGGCTGTACTTCTCAGAATGAATCACTCATTTATAATAAATGCTATTTATGTTTCGTGAACGTGAAATAGTCTACCAAAATACCACTATGTTCTGAATATCTTCTTATAATCCTGTCTTTCATCCTGCCGTGAAAAATGACTCCCTTCCAAAACCCAAATTCGCGATTGGGAGTAGGAAGAAATATCCTATGCAACACTGGACAGACTTTAGTTCATTTGAGATAATCACCTTATGCATTCATCCACTTGTTGTTTATTGCTAGTGGTTTTCAAGATATTAGTTTTAATTGGGACTTGGAGAGGTATCCTGATGTATAGTCATATATGTACCTACTATTTCTATATATGGCTCATCGCCTATTATGATATCTCAACAAAAATGGGACCAAAATGAGAGGTACTTTCTGAATCTATAAGGACGGAAAATTTGAAATAAGTAATAAGTAGCCATATTGTCGTGTTATTTTTTTCCCTACGTCGGCATCAACGCCTATTGGTCGATTTCGTTACCTATAGAGACAGAAGTTGGCCCCACTTTGAGGACAGCGATGATTCATATATGAGTAGTAGATATATATGTGTATAGTATTTAGTAAAGTATAGTATATCGTATAACCGGTACGGCACGAGACTGCAATTTTTTTGGATTAACTATTCTCCGAGACATTGCTTTAACTTGTTTGAAGTGCTAGGTGAGTTTTGAGTTGAAAGGTCCACTTATTCACTGTGGTCTTTAAAACACGCGCGATTTTTCAAGCACGACGGCCTAGCCAGTTATCCACGAATACTATATATGTAAGTTTGTTGCTGTGTTGCCGTGGTAATTTTATAAAAAAACACGCGTTTTCGAATATTGGATTCGAACAAGCTTAGGCGTATGAATAGATACAAAACTCTCATGAACAAAAAATGGTAGATGCGGGGGGAAAACAACTAGTTTCCTGGCTACGCTGAGGCGTTCTTCAAATAAGCATTGTAGAGTACAAAAAAAAAAGATTTTTTCTGATACTTACGTCAAAAATGCGTCATTATTGATGCCTTTTAAATGTCAGAAGAGGCTATATTTTTGGACAGAGTGCATACAAAACTCTACACAGCATCCAAAAAAATAGACCTACGTATTTTATACAGCAAGTTAACACAGTATACTGACTTTCAAAACAATGATTTAATGGAATTTACATTTTCATACTGAAGAACCTAAGTATTGGAAAAAATCATGTATACAACTCGAATATAAAGCCTCTCTTTTTCCCTTGTGAGGTTTTATGTGTAAATAACCATTTCTAATAATTAAAAAGAACAAGAAAACAATAAAACAACCAAAAATAGAAAAAAAAAATAGCATTATGTCAAATTATTCATATAATTTTGTAACCTATAACAATGGAAAATTCAAATCGAGAACACCCTGTATATTTTTGCATTTGTATAGTTCACATTGTATTACAAAAAAATAACAATTTAGATGTGTTAATTCTGAATTAATGAAGAGTTATTGTGAATATTAAATTATTCATGACCACTGAAATTGTTATTTTGTTGTAATACAATGCAAATTATACAAATACAAAAATATACAAGGCGATTTAATTTTTTTCGAAAAATATATGGTATTCCTTGATATTTTTGCATTTGTATAATTTATACATTGAACCAAACATGTTTGGACATGATTTTCCCAAAATATTCAATAAGTTATCATTGCAGCGAAAAGTTAGGTAAGAATACAATCTTTTGATGTTACCTACATGAATAAGGATTCTGATCGAAAATAATTATTGATTTAGGGGTTTGTTTCTCCTCTTGAGTTATAGTATTCATCATTGTTGGGATTCATTTGATTGGACTTGTTATCATTGGCAGCTTTAGTCAAAGTACTAGCGAGACTGATGATGCCGGCCACCATATCTGAAAAATAAAACGAATTTTATAAGGATTCAATATTTGATAATAATTGTCATGTTGAAATTGAAGCCAACAGGAGCAATTCTCAAGGTGGGGCCGTGTGACCGGTATGTTTAATGGGTTGATCACAAGACTGGGAGACGGTCAGATGTGTTGGGGATTTCTGTTTTGAATAAAGGGTTTTTGTTTTTACATAATGTTGTTGATCCAAAACCGAAATAGCCATTGTTGTCATATTTTCCTTTCCGAACCCCACTCCAACTACTTTGTATCCAATCAGTGTATCATTCTCTATTTGGTTAGAAATTATCATTATGACCATACTGGATTTGATAAGTCACGTCATGGTGATGTCTAACGACTAGGGGTGACCAAATTTACCGATAATGCGATAATTATCGAAAATTGTCGTTATCGATAAAAATTCAAATAAAAAAATAATCTATTTATCCGATAATATCGATATTCTCGAATAGCAATATTAAAGATGATATAAAATTCGATTCAAATGAATATAACTACTGCTGATAGTTTTGATAATCTTAATATCACATCGATGTCATGTTTTGATGACCGAATATCATTTTGACTCTTACAACTGCCCAGCTATCTTCTTTATATTATAATAATAAGTACTTGCATTTATACAGTGTGTCCGCCGTTAAGTATGGAATAAATTCGATATTTTCTGAACTAAAAGGACCCATTTCAAGAAAAAATCAAACAGGTCGATTTTTAATTTCAATGTTTTACATTTTACAACAATATTTCATGAGGCAATTTTTTCAAAATGTAACACGTTATATTTTTTGACATTTTTAAAGGTATAATACTTGGGGTCAAAAAATCAGTGTTACACAAACTGAATGCCTATGATGTTATCACCTTGAATTAGTACCCTGGGTAATCAAATTTTGTTGTGAAATGTGGAATATTAATATGGGAAATCGACGGGTTTCCAGATTTTTCTTTAAATAATTTCAGTTCAAGAAATATCGAATGTATTCCAAACTTCACGGACACACTCAATAGAGTGTGATGATGACGAAATTCAATAACTGCGTAATTGAATGTCTCGGATACGTTTTTTTTTTGCGAAAGTTTCAAAGTAGGTGGTTCCCTTGATTATAAGGTGGTTCTCAAATCCACCACTTTTGTATAATTATTGACGTACTGTAAAATCTGGAAGGCATGGGATTGAACCAAAATGGTTCTTTCTTCATCTTCAACTTTTTTTGAACTATCAATTATTTATTGTACCTATTTATTTATTTAGTTATTACATTACCTATTTGATCTCTGGTATACCTTTGTGTGATTAAGGTCAAAACGTGCATAAGAAAAATAAAAAAAAATTTTTTTTCATTAGATTTTTTTTGAAGATTTCCACCACTACCTATAAAACCTACCATCATTTACTCCTTGATGAGACCCAAAATGTTTTTTATTAAAGTATATCCAATATCAATTGCAGAATATCTCGCACTGTGCGGCGTCGGCGTGTATGAAGTTTCCTTTGAAGTGACTGCAGGTGCGGCACGAGAATCTGCAATTGTTTTTGGATAAACTATACCAAGGTAGTTTTCGTCATTTTATGAACCACTAGTCAATAAACACATAGCCACATCTGTTGTAATTGACCTGAATTCACTCTCCTGATGCGGGATTCGCAGAAATGTCACTCCAATCTTGTAGGTATACAGGGTGTCCGGAAATTATGCACAAAAATCAAAAGGGGGGTTTTGCATGATAAAATAAGAAATTCATTGTAAATGTACGTGGATCGGAAATGCATAATTTTCAACATACAGTGTGTGGAAACTTTTGAAAAAGATCGGTGTTTTCATGAAATCGTTTGATTTTTTGCCATATCTACGTAGTCGTTTGAAAAAAACCCATCAAACCCGGCATTGTTGAGTTTGTGGTAATGAACTCAACTTGAATATGGAATCATATACTGGGTGTCCCTCTTCAAATAGAAAAGTTTGTGTGCACTTCGGTGTGGTCCTGTATACCTACCATTTATTCAACAGCATATTTCGAGTGAGCATCATCAAATATACTGGGTGATCAAATTTCGAGTCATTCGATCGCGTGGTTGATTTTTTACAGGGGGGGACATTTTAGCTGGGAAACGGTGTATGTCCAAGAAGAAAAGTTTTCACTTTTTTCCGGGGAAAAAATTGATGTTATGAAAAGTGACATCTTCCACAGGGTGAGTCGTTATTGTGCCAAAGTGAGATAACGACTTTACTATTTGAGATTTTAAGTCATGTGGGTTTATTTCATTATCCTTTCCTGAAATTTGTATAGAATAAAATAAATCTACTGAAATCTATTGAATTGTTGACAAAGTATCTACTAATGAACTAAAAATGTAGAGTTAGGGTGCAGACTGCATACCATAATGGTAAAACGTGGTAAAACCATTAAAACCTGAGTGATGAAGTGCATGGGAATTGCGAATTCAAAGTGGAACTTACACTGTACTTATATTGAATTAATCAAGTTATATCAGATATGTTCAATCATATTACTCACCTAACCATCCAGCAGGTCTCTCTGAAAGCCCTTTGCTCTTCCAGTAGGCATCATTATTTGGATTCATTTGATTCGCTTTGTTGTTGTCCATTTCGATGGCCTTTTGAGATGATATGAATTCAGAAACGTTTGATGTTTGCTCGAGTATAACAACTAACAACACAACAGACTTCCGAGTGGAGACCGTCTTCTGATGTTCTGAACTATTGACAATGAAAATTAAAATGAGCGTACACGGCCCCTACTCGAAGTATTTATCGTCGAAATTCGGGGAATCCCCCACATACCCGAGAAACAACCCGATAATAAAAAGACAAAGGTGAAAGGCGTCCAGCGACGGAAGATGTGGCTATAATAACCAGTTCGGGGAATCCACAACATTTCTATTGTATTTAAAAAATCCTTGCCAACGGAGCATTCATGCATGAATTCATGATTCGAATTCAGACATACTTTTTCAACTCATTCCTTGATTGTTTTCTCAAAACCATATTATTTATTGATCGATCATTCGTATTTTTGTTCAAATTGCATAATATGTTTTGAATATCCTAGATAGTAGACTGATATTAGCCCATTACCGTCCAGTGTCGTGTCGTTTTTGAGGACAGTCCGACAGTCAGATACCTATATACAGGGTGAGTCAAAAATGTGTACCTTGCTTTCTGGATGTGATAGTACTGTCGCAACTCAGATGTTGACCCTCCTTTAGGTCGTGACTCAGCTACTCGCTTGGGTTTTTGACGAGAGGTTTTCATCATTTCACCACCCAACCATATTCATCCCCAAATGAAGAGACCGGACAGTTTTCATATAAAATTAACATTTATTAATTAAATGAAGAGGTCATGAATAAATGTTGACACATGGCAGGTTAGCAAAGGAAAAAGAACATCATGGTTCGCCAAATAAACACAACGCAAAACAACACTGAAAAAAAAACAGTTCTCACAGTCACATCATAACGTTTGGTTGACCAGCAGGCTTGAAGCGTTAGAAAGACGGCGAAAAATGACTTGTGTTGATAATGAATGAATGCCTTATCGACTCGGGTACTATTTATATTCGGAATCGATGCTAGGTTCGCAATTTTCCGCAATGGGAATGGTCGTTACCTTTCGATACTGCTTACCTAGGTATTATCGCGCGCTTAGCGTTTTTTTGCAATTTATAAAGGAACTGACGTCAATGAACTCCGCTGACCTGATCGAAACTACAATGTACTGAATGTCTTCCGAAGTTGATGAAATTGAAATAATTATCCCGCAAAACTAAACGGTAATAGCCACCAGATTGAATTTTTCTGAATAAATATATGTTGATAAAATACATTTTCCTGGTATATTCCTACATTTCTGATATTGTTATAAAGGGTGCTTTCAGAAGGTTGGTCATGATTTTTTGAAGACAATCGTATTCTTCTTGGTGAAAAAATACAAGCATTTGATAGAGTGAATAAAATTACATAAAATCGGTACTCTTATAAAAATACAAAAATTGTAACCGTTTTCGAGAAATTTGAGTTTTTGTAGTAACATGATATCAGCAGATGAATTCATCAGTAATGATATTTCAAGAGGCCCCGAACTTCTTGGCCAAAAACCATATCTCTTTATTTCTCGTTGAAACTTTGTTTTTCAAGAAATCTTTGCCAAATCCTCAAAATTGTTCTAGAATTTTAAACTCGTCGAGCGGGAAATATCTCGGCATAACGCCTGAAATTTCTTAAAATCCCAGTTGGAAATCGCAGTAATAATATCACTAAGCAAAAAAAACGAGCAAGGAAATTAATAATAACAATGTTCATGTCATAAACGTCAAAATTGAGAAAAAAATAAATCATGGCATCCTTAAATAGTGTTACCGATGAATTAATCTGCTGATATCATGTAACTACAAAAACTCAAATATCTCGAAAACGGTTACAATTTTCGTATTTTGATAGGAGTACCGATTTAATGTAACTTTTTTCACTTTATCAAATGCTTCTATTTTTTCACGAAAAAAGATTCTAGGATTCAAGAAACCATAACTCACCCTCTAAAAACTCTCTTTATAACAATATTAGGAGTGTGTAGAATTGTACCAGAAAAATGTATTTTATCAGCATACATTATTATTTTTATGCTGAAAATTTCAATCCAATGACTCTTGAAGTTATGCGGGAAAATTATTTAAATTTCATCAACTTTGGAAGTATATATATCCCTTAATATACATTTTGGACCATTAGTTTATTCATCAAGCTATACTTATTTTCAATGTACTATCACCTCCAGAAAGCTTGGTACACATTTTTGATTCACCCTGTATAAAGACTGACATACAGAGTGATTTATGGATTTTGACAAAAAATGCAATGTGCCATATTAAATACAGAGATTACCCGATTGGGTTTGTCTGAAATTGCTAAGGTAAGTAGCTTCAAATCGGCTTATTTTGACCTCAGGAATATGCGTGCTGAGATTTTGTAGAGACCTTTTAGGGACACCCTGTACTTACAAGAAAATGAAAAATAGTCATTCTGGTCCTGATACGAATGTATTCTTCAGTTTTTTCAGTTTACAAGAGTAATTTTCATAAAATATTTCTACGATGTTATCAAAGAGAATAACAACAGCTATGTCTTGCATGGTTTCGGAAATATCCATCATATTTCCATTTCTGATGATATTTTGGCCGACAATTCAATTCATGTATGAAAAATCCCTCAAGTCGCGTGATTTTGTCATTATGACAGCGAAAAAAGTTTGCCCCAACTTTTCCAGCGACAATAACGGAACATCGTGAACGGAACCTAACTTTTGAAAGCATTACAACCAGCCATAATCAAATGTTTGATGAATTAAATTTCTTACCGAATTATACTCTAGCTTTTTTTGTAGTCGAAGTAAATTTGACATTTATAATACTAATTTTGTTGCCATTAGGTAATTCAACTCAAAAAACTACCAGAAAAAATTACTCGTCCTACGGACACGTAATTTTTTCAGAGGCAGTTATAATAATTGCATTTCTTGAATCATACTACATATTATACCTACACAAGATGTACAATTTTCCATGAAACCGCACTCGTCCTGATATTTGTACTGTGTTGGCTTCAAGAGCAATTCATTAATGAACGTGGATTCGTATAATTACTTTTATCTGATGGCATGTCATAATGACAACGTTATGTCACTCAATTTTGATGACATAAGGAAGCTCATTATGGGACTAAGTACCATAATGAATTCATTATGGTCTTATGGTACTAAGTACCATAATGAAATTCTATAAGGAAAACATGTAATGGTTTGATCAAAAAAGTTTATTCAAAATGCATAACTATGTACAAAACTACTACTACTACTACTACTAGGCTACGCCTCGCCCGATAACATTCACGACTTGTACCATAATAATCGTCTTTATGATCCTCATTACATAAATAACTATTATTGAACTCTCGACCACCGACGGCACCGACATACTCATCATTCATCCCCTATGTCACTTGACAACCCCTTATCACACAAGGTGATATCCATTACAATATTCATCGAATGATTGGAATCCCGTAAAACTTGGTGAGGAAGTTGATAATTCGTGATGACAATATTTTATGCAAATAGCTGAATTATAGAGGGTGGTTGTGAAAGTAGTAGTAGTAGTAAAATGCGAGTGAAACAATTCGAGGACGCGAAGATTTTATTTTAGAAGCTTGTACCACTGAGTCTTGGATTCGCCGAGCAACAGTATATGCGCATTTTTATCATAATTTCTCTTATAAATCTTAGATCAATAAAATTAGATTTTTAATGTACAAAAACTCAAAATGCATGTACCTCCGTTATCTTACATGTTTTGCCTAAACAATTTTTGGCAAAACAACGTTTGGCCAGATAATATATACCCTGTTAAATAAAATATCTCACTTTCAGATTCACCCTGTATAATGACTTGAGCAAGTACTAGAAAACAGTTATAGAGTATAACTTTGAAATATTTATAGGCTAAGTGGTTATAAAATGATAATAGGAAAAGTTTATTTTAGTTATTTTGAGAATATCATAATAGCAGGAAAACTCAAAATAAGATGGATCAGCTGATAAATATTTCTGAGAAAACATAAATGCATCATTTTTCACCACGACTACTATAGTAGGCCTCATTGTTAGGATTCAGTTGTTTTGATCGATTGTCCTGTTCCTGTTTCGATAGAGTGCACTGATTTTTCGAAGCTAAAAACAAACAAGAAAAAAAAATAAAAGTATTCAAGCACTACAAATATATTTACCCTGCCAGTTATTCGGTTTTTCCATGCTTCTAGAAGACCAATAAGAGGAGTTATTTGAATTTCTTTGATTTGCGTTGTTATTTTGATTCATGTCGTGGTTCATGACTGCCGGAACGTTTAATTATGAAATCGGATCAACTTTTCTGTTGAAGAGACTATAAACACAGACTATAATAATTTGTCGGTATACCGGGTGTGAACGTATTCATTAGACATATGCCATAATTTCCAGGGTTCTGAAGGTATGATAGTTTCAGCATAGATGTTTCAGTGATGGGAGAGTCTCATCACTTCCGGTTTCACCGGAAACGACCCCAACTTTTGATTTTCAAATGGGACACCTTATATATATTTTTTTCCATAATCGCACGGTTAGAGTTATTTCAAACGATTACGAATATGTTTGCGTTCGAAGTTTCTATATATTATGCTAATATGCTCAATAGTATTTGAGTGTGACAGAGTGAAAAGTTTTGATATTGCGCCGTCACACCCATTGAGCTGATTGAGCATATGGAAAAAGAACACAAATATAATAATAATAATAATAAATACGTTTATTATATACCACGACATATACTTTACATAAGTTGAGTTAGAAAACTATATCCATATTGAGTAGGCAGATAAAAGACATATGGTTCGGACTCCAGAAGGTAAACCACTGAGGTTGTGCTTCCACCAAAGCCTACATAAGTTTATATTAATAGTGAATGGTCACCAAATTTAATGAAATATGTACCTATATACTAGTTGAAGAAACGTAGAAAGAGACTTTTAGGAGATGGGTGAGAAGAGAGATAAGATAAATAGAAAGAGATAATAGAGAAGATAAAAATAGTGAGAAAGAAAGTAGAATTTATGTACCTAAAGTTAAAAATTTCGCAGTTCCAATAGATGCATGGCATTTAAATTTATTCTTGAAGGCATTCGGAGCCATGTAAAATCGGGAAAAGGGGAGTTTTATCAGGTTTTTATCAGAAAATATCTTCTTATCGTTAGAAATAACCCTATCAAACCCAGTATCGTTGAATTCGTTATGATAATCCCTAACCGATTATGAAATAAAATAGGGGGGGTCGTGTCCCATTTGAAAATCAAAAGTTGGGTTCGTTTCCTGTGAAACCGGTAGTGATGGGAGAGTATGAAACATATACCCCAATTCTTGAATCCTACACCCCCTGCCAAATTTGAATCTCATAATTCTCATATACCTTATTTGGAACTCTCTGGAACCATGGCTTGTCTGAACAATTCGTTGATACCCGGATACATACCCTTTTTACGATTCGAACTCTAAAATCCTTCAATGTCCTTTGCAAGCAAAACTATATAGTTCATATGTTGCTACACGTGCACCAATTTAAAATTGTAAAACTTTCAATGAAGTGGACGTATGCATACGTATATATAGTGGTTCAAAATGTTTTACGTGATTCCCCTATCGTATATCATAGGATTCATTTAGGACATCAGATAAGTAAAAATATTGCCCTTTCACATAAAAATGGGATTCCCCGAACCTGCCCCATTGTGAATCGTCGAAAATATGTTCGTAAATTTGTGGAATAGGTACTAGAAAATGATAAAGATCTCGCGGCAAGATAAGGCATTTCTTGATGTTTATTGAATAACTTCAATAATAAATTAATAAATAATATTGATATCACCAATAACATTGTTTTTTTAGAACCGAATCCAAACCCCAAGAAGAAACCAAACAAGAAAAACTTATTGCACAAGATTCAAGAAGAATATAACCCTCTCCCCAATATAATAAGATATGTATCGATTTCTTAATTCTTCCGAACTATATCATTATTTATAAATTACCGTGGATATTTATTTTTGTGTCTAGTGCGCGAAATGCCCACAGTTTTCGATCATCAGAGTATTCCGCGATGCAAACAAAATGTCTCCTACAAATAACGTCAAAAATGTGTACCTAATATATACAGGGTGGCATTGAAAATAAGTGCAAATATTTCAAACACTGAGGAAGCTCTACGTGTACCTACTTTCGAATGGCACTAATAAAAGAAATTAGGGATCAAAATAAAATTTGAGGATAGACCCATTTTTCCAACCACCTCTGTTCGAATTTCCATGCGGTAGGCACAATCACGCGGAGTTCAATCATTTAAATTGTTTTAAAGTGATTTTTTTTCTCGTATTTTGTTCAATTTTTGGGATGATATTTCTCGTTAACTAGAAGTATTAGGAAAAATCTGATATCATGGGAATATTCCTAAGAACGTATATCATATCAATGTGTTGGATATGTGCATTTATTTCAAAAACACATTGTATATATGCGTATGGATTCTCACCATGCTCACCTTTGGAATCTAAAGAAGGTGGGTATGGTGGGAATTGGGCATCGTGGGAATGTATGAAAAGTGGGCATGATGGGAATTGGGCCTCGTGGGAATGTATGAAAAGTGGGCATGGTGGGAATCCAAAGAAGGTTGGCGGTAAGAATTGGGCATCGTGGGAATGTATGAAAAGTGGACATGGTGGGAGTCAAAAGAAGGTGGGCATGGTGGGAATCGGGCATCGTGGGAATGTATGAAAAGTGGGCATGGTGGGAATCTAAAGAAGGTGGGCATCGTGGGAATCTGAAGAAAGTGGGCATGGTGGGAATTGGGCATCGTGGGAATATATGAGAAGTGGGCATGGTGGGAATCTTGCGTTTTCTGAATTTTTCTCTTGATCTGGCAACGTTGCGCTCTTCGGCAATCTTCGTAATCGTCGACATGAAGGTGGACATCGTAGGAATTGGGCATCGTGGGAATTGGGCATCGTGGGAATTGGGCATCGTGGGATGAAAAATTGACTGTACGTGACTGTACAGCAGGAACTAGGGATGGCGATATTGAACCGATTTTTTCTAAGCTCGATCTTTGGGTGAACCGACTTTTTCCCATATACGTATTAATAAACAATACGGATCATAACGGGTGCCAGGATGAAGCCAAAAATATGAAACAAATGAATATCCATAAGGATTTGGTGGCATGATACGCATGCGCCATGCGCTATTATAGTAGTCATCAAAGACATGCGTTTCGGTGGACAATGACGTTAACTACTTTTACTAGCCTTTCAATCAAAGCAGTATGTGTCTGATCGTTTCAAAACTTTTCCTTATGGATGGATAGTCATTTGTCTTCAAAAATCGGCTTCATGTTTCGCTATGAAAACAGATAGAGATTATCCGTATTGATTATTAATACGTATATGCTTTTTCCACATAAAATCGAATCGAGCAAAAATGATTCTAAGAATCGATCCTTTTTCCAAAGATCGCCATCCCTAACAGGAAACGGAACCAGCAGGCGCAGAACAGAGACTCAGATCTCAGATTAGATAGGATAGTAGTGATAGTAGTATTAGTAGTTATGTCAGTTGTGGACAAAGGGTAGTTTCTGGTAAAAGCATAAGGAAGAAGAACTGAAGAAGACGAAAATTGAGAAGAATAAGAAGTTGGCAAATGGCAAATCCAAATAAAATTTAGCACCAGAGACAAAAATGTTATTTTTTTGAGTATTCATCTATAATAGAAATCAAATTCGAATTTTTGCAAGAATGGCTTATAATTACGTTGTTACGGCACACAAGCCGACGGCTGTTACAGCATGCGTGACCGGTATTTATGAAACCAAGCCATGTATCAACTTGAATAACCCTATTTTTTTCAGGTAATTTCACGTCTCCATCTGATTTGAATCTGATTGTAGCAAAAAATACTAGACTAGAAATATATTTAGTAACACCTGAAGGTTTGAGACCCATCAAAGAAATTGGGCTTTATGGAAAAGTTGCTGTTATGAAACTGTTTCGCCCTCAAGTAAGCAAAATATTCTTATACAAGACAATACAACTGATGACTGGTACCCGGGTACCTACCAGGTAGCTACAGAACATACATGTTCTCCTTGTCTGTGGAAATTACAAGAACTATACAGGGTGTATCTAAATAACGCCAAAAAAGTCCTTGTGACATTCTAGCAAATAAAGTTCATATAAACATATGTCCTAATTTGGCTCAGTTTTTGAGATACAGGATGTTAAAGTTGGAAGTATTGATAGTTTTTATTCATAACCCCCCTGTATAAGCTTCCTTGGTGCCAAGATTCAGTATGGATGGAGGCTGAGGAAGCCCCAAAATTTCGAAATGATTCTAATTGGGGTTATTGAGTCATATCAATGGAAGACTTGAAAACACCTACATTAAAATTTGGAGTCAAATCAAATTTTTATTGTTTCCTCAAAAACTAAGCTAGATACAAAAATCACACTGGAGATAAAAAAGTTGTTATTTCAATAGTTCAATCTAATAAAAATATGAAACTCAGAAAAACCAGTGGTGTACAATGACATTCACCATGAATATCTTTACCCACTGTAACGCCACTGGTAATATTATTTCCAATCTAATTGCACTAGAAGAAGCTCCATATTACTATGAAGCAAGATGGGACACATGTTTACATGAGGTTTATTTCCTAAAATATCACAAGGAATCACCCCTTGAAATTTTTTGATGTTATTTAGACACACCCTGTATAAAGAATCATTTTCTTTCTTGTAAGGAGTGAAATGCATTTCCACAATGTTTTAATTTCACTCATCTAGAATATTTCCTTCACCATACATTCTATAGAAAAAGAATAACTTCAGTTTATACTCATATAAGCCCTTGCAAGAAAATCATTATTGAAACTTTTGATAACTTCTTGAAAAATATCTGATATTTTTTTTATTTATTTGAATAGGTACTCTAAGAGATAACAAGATCCATAATGAGTAATAAACATATGTACAACTATATGTATGTGTGACTTGTATGTTGACAAACTTGTATAATTATTAATTGTACTTATTAAATGATAATTTTTGTAGATATAACAAATAATTTACATGTAGTGCATAGGAAGAGATACTTTTTTATACATCACATATTTTCTTAATGAAGTTTTTCCATGTGTCTATTGAAAGTGCTAATGGATTAGCTTAAAAGAAACTCAGTCACTCTGGTATCCACACATTTGAGATGTTCTGTAATCGCATCTAAGAGCAGAGTGAGAGCGAGAAGATTTTCAGTCATGTGACCTCTGGAGCATACAGATAAATAAAATAAAAAAACACTCCTAGAGGAGTCGTGAGTGACATACATAATACATATGCTCCGACATGAATTGATTATCAATCATGTCGATCATGTCATCTACTGAAAACTTTACTTGATGTAGTGAAGTGGATGTAAATAATGTTTTTGGTGTTGCTATAAATATTGTGATCAATTTTATGATTGATATAATCAATGGAGATGATGAAGAAGCAGCCGTTCTAGAAAATAAAGAGAATTTTGCTGAAGTGACCGTGTATAATTTCAATGACAGACAATACAAAGAACATTTTCGTCTCCTTCCAGAGACCTTTCTTCATGTGTCCAGAGTTTGCTAGTGTCTTCTGAGTTATTTTCCATTTCAGTAGAACTACTTGCATCAGCAGCATAAGTTGTTTGTAGTGTAAATTCTGTTTGAAGGCCTAACTGCCGCTTCATTTGATCAGTTAGAGTAACATACTGATAACTTTCACCTTCAAAAATTCAAATCATTGTTACTACTGCAATTACAATAAAAATTTTGATTTCTTATCGATTTGGACACGCCTGTTTCTGTGTAAACTATACTAGCTTCGTGCATATTTGGCTTATACAAACTGCGAGAGAAACTACTGTGCTTATACTAATGAAATTAATTCAATAAGATTCAATGATTCAAACCGAACCAGAAACCAGTGCTCAAACTCCAATAATCAATACCTGTCATTCAACAAAAAGCTGTCAAAGTTGAGATATATCTACTTCCTCTCAATAAATAATGCGAGCAAAACAATTTAATTTTTTTCCTGGCTGTCAAATTACAGAACGATCCAAGTAAATTGTGTCTTGCTCTAAATGACATTGAAAAACGGCTCCGGAGGTGAACAAGCAAATAAATGTGATTGCAGAACATCTCAATTATCAACATTTATAGAGAGGAGAGTTCCTGAATGTACTTGACACTGCTGTTTTGACGTTTTTTGTATAATATAGAAGTGTCAAGAACATTTAGGAACATTAAATAGGTTATGAGGCTCAAAAACAATGAAGGCTAACATTATTTATTGCCCACCAAACCCACTAAAATGTGGTTGGTAGAACTGATAAATACAGGGTTATCCACGGTGGATGGCCTATCAGGAGTATCTGGAGAACGAAAAAAAGACAGAACATTCTGAAAATTGGGGTGCTTCGATAATTGAACATTCTCTATCCGTCTAAAATATTTTCATCGACACAGTGTTGCCACTTCTATCAGAAACAACTAGCAACTTCGTTATTTTAAATGAAGCACCCTGTATTTTATTGCATTTTTAGATTCTCCCAGAAGAGCTGATTTCATCAATGTATCACACTTGGGGTCTAGCAGGAATGATTATAGAGATATAAGGTGTTCAAAATCGAAATTTTTCAATTTTAGGATTTTTTTTGTGTCCAAACTAATTGTTATCGATCAAAACGGCTTACATGTCCCTATCTTAACTTTCGATTAACTATCTACTGACATTTAACTGGAACAGATACAGGGTGATCAGATTTCTGAATCTTGAAGCACCCTGTATTTTTTCCAATTAAATTCCAGTAGATAGTGAATCAAAAGTTGAGATAGGGACATGTGAGCCATTTTGATCGATAATTAATAGTTTCGATACAAAAAATCCTAAAATTGAAAAATCTCGACTTTGAACACCCTATATCACTGTAATCATTTCTGCTAGACCACAAGTGTGATTCATTGATGCAATCAGCTCTTCAGGAAGAATCTAAAATTGCAATAAAATACAAGGTCTTCTATTTACAATAACAAAGTTGCTAGTTGTTTCTGATAGAAGGGGCAACACTGTATCGATGAAAATATCTTAGACGGATAGATAATGTTCAATTATCAAGGCATCCTAATTTTCAGAATGTTTCCGATTTCGGCAGATTTGGCATTTGGCCATGCTGGAGATATATAAATACACCATATTATAGTTGAGTATTTTGACCAGGAAAGCTTTCAAGATTCACATACTTGCTTGATCTGTATTTTATTCATTTTTCTCGGTATGGATAACTTGTTTTTGAATAATCACGGCCAGCAATAGTTTTTGTCTCAAACAAAGATATTGTTTACCTTCATTGGATTATCGAGCCAAACACAGTGGAGTATGGAGCAAATACTTTGTAGAACACTCTAGGCCTAGGGTGTACTTCCTTCATGCATTCAAGCATATTTTATGAAGAATGAAAACAATTGAAATTAGCTGAGGCGCCCCAAAATAAAAGTACATAGTATTGACTGTACCAGACCAAAACATGCAAATCTTAAAACATTCATCAATGTGTTATTCAATTGTCAATGTGAATTTCCCATCTCAGTTTCTTATCGAGTGAATTCCCAAAGTTTTAATGGGAAGAACTTCTTGTTTTGAATGCCCATCTAATTTCTTCAAACTACTGGACTGTGTATACCATGGCCGTGTAAGTTTTTGGTGACCTCAAGATTATCTCGCCTTGGCCGGAAACGGATAGCTTATTTTCTTTCAGCACGCCAAAATGGCATTTCACGGCCTAGGCATACAAATAACTATTTCAATACCAACCAACTACTGTTTTTTTGGAAGGGGGGGTTGGTATTTAAACTTAAAAATTGAATTAGTGGTATTACATTACTCATGTGTTTTAGTATTTCCTGTATTTGTAATCGTTGGTCCAGAATTGTCGCTCGATCCGGATGATCCATTCCATTATCAGTTGAAATAAATCTCAAATTTATTGTGACTATACACTTTGTAAAACTGATATGTTTAATACCCTCTTTCAAAGGGCAATGTTTCCCCTAATTTTCATCTTTTGATGACTATTACTATATTTTGATTCATACACAGACAGAAAAACGATTTTTTCAGCATGAAAAAAAGGATTTACTTTTCATTGTGACAATGAGGTACAATGCAATGATTTTGGAATGCATCAGTGATGGTGATAACATTGATATCATTACAAAAGCCCATGGAAATGTTGCTGATCGTATTGGAAAACCCTCAGAAACTGGAATACTTGCAGTGATTGATCCAAAAGCGAGAGTTATTGGTTTGAGGCTTTATGATGGTTTATTCAAGATTATACAATTAGATAAAGACAATTATGAACTGAAAGCTTCTAATTTTAGGTAAATATTATGTAGATAATATATATAAATTCTGAAATCCTACTCGCTATCAAGAAATTAAACCGATAAAGAACATAAGTTAGCTATTCGGTGTAATATTTTATACAACTGTATCGAACTATTCGATTTATGGGAATTCTTAAGGAGGCTCTGTATCTGTTACCTCCTCTGATGAGCCGCCACTGCTCCGAACAAATCCCTGAAGTCAAAATAACTTTTCCGCCTACCTCTATTCAAAGTATACATTTCCTGGCGTTATTGTAGGGAGCAAAGTCGTACTATTTCTCCCTATAACTTTTTTCCCTAACTTTTCCTCCCTAAATTCTTCTCCCTAGGGAGGAAAAGTAACAGCGACGTCATGGTACGTCATCAATGAAATAACTTTTACGGCATTGACGACCTAAACTATATTCGATTATACAGGCTATAAAGCATTGTGACATAAGGAATTTGTTTTTTTTTTTTTTTTTTTGATGAACACGAACCCATCAGCGCTACATTTCAGAAATAGATTCATGTTGTACAGGATGTTCCAGAAACACAAAATGTATCAAAGTTGGCATTTTTTAAATGGAATACCCTGTATATCATTGCATTATCAAATTCTCCCTGAAGAGCTGATTCTATCAATGTATCACACTTGTGATCTAGCGGAAAGGATTACAGTGATATATAGGGTGTTCAAAATCGAGCTTTTTCAAATTTAGGATTCTTTTGGGCCTAATCTATTCATTATTGGTCAAAGCGACTTACATGTCCTGTACAGGATGTGCCAAAAACCCAAAATGTATCAAAGTTGGCTTTTTTCAAATGGAATACCCTGTATATCATTGCATTTTCAAATTATCCCTGAAGAGCTGATTCTATCAATGCATCACACTTGTGATCTAGCGGAAATGATTACAGAGATATATAGGGTGTTCAAAATCGAGTTTTTTCAAATTTAGGATTCTTTTGGGCCTAATCTATTCATTATTGGTTGAAGCGACTTACATGTCCCTATCTTTACTTCTGATCTACTGATATTTAATTGAAACATACCGGGTGACAGCCTGTAATTTTATATTTGATGGCGCTTTCCTTAAACCCAGTGACAATATTTTTAAACCACCGGTCTGATTGGAACTAGACCCAACTTATTTTTTTCAAATGGCACCCTGTATATTTCTGTTGTTTATCTTATGCGCCTTAAAATTCTCTATTCAACTATGTATATATTTGATATTCATTCATTAATTGGCTGTTTAATTCCATTTTATTGAAATACATGAAGTTGGCTGTGGCCCGAACACAATGACAAGATTGCCAATAATTTTATTGAGTTTAAAAAAATCATCCGAAAATAACAACAATTTCAGTTTCATGTATCTAAATGGATACATGGCAAAAAAGAAAGACAAATAGGTTCTTCACGAGTAGCCAAATGAAAAAACCTGAGTGCCTATCTTAGTTTTTTCAATATCGTGAGTTATTTTCGGTAGATTTTTTTAAACTCAATGAAATTATTTTAAATCTTCTGGGACCGATTAGGGTATGGAAAATATTCTGATAATGTCATCTAAGTAATGATCTTTGGATTTCTAAGCCTATCAAGCATCGAAATGTCATTGCATTCGGGCCACAGCAAACTTCATGTATTTCAATAAAATGTACAGAATGGGTACAGAAATATACAGGGTGCCATTTGAAAAAAAAAAGTTGGGTCTACTTCCGATCAAACAGGTGGTTGAACAAAATTGTCATTGGGTTCAAGGAAAGCACCATCATCGATAATATAACCCTTGTGAATTTCAAATTTGTCTCTTCAAATAAAAAAACTACAGGCTATTACATGTCTCCTGTGTCACCCGGTATACACAACGTGGTTCAAGATTCTGAATTCTGATCACCCTGTATCTGTTGCAATTACTCTACCACAAATTAAGGATATGTAGGATGCAAGAATGAAAATAACGTGCCTAAGTTATACTGTAACGAGTTCTTAGTTTTATTTCTTTAATACATTTTGTTTGTTAGTTCCATGAATAAATTATTCAAAAGTGAATTGTTATTTGAGAAGGCGCAAAAATCATATGTATAACATGGGGTTGAAGTGCCTTTTCCTTCCTTGAATGATTGATGCCCTCCGCAACGCGTTGGGCAGTATCCGCGGGAAGAAAAGTGGAACTTTCCTCCCTTGTTATACAAATAGCTATTTCCACAACAATAATCCAATTTGAAGCGTTAATGGACTGAAGTATAATATTTTCAGAATGGATGAGCAGCAAGTTCATGATGTTGAATTTTTACATGGCTGTGCTAATCCTACTTTGATTTTAATACATCAAGATGTCAATGGGCGACATGTAAAAACACATGAAATATCCATGAGAGAAAAGGAGTTTGTTAAAATACCATGGAGACAAGACAATGTTGAAACTGAAGCTTCAATTATCATACCTGTACCATCGCCTTTGGGAGGTGCTATTATTATTGGTCAGGAAAGTATATTATATCATGATGGTATCACTTCTGTAGTTGTAGCACCTCCCGTTATCAAAGTAAGTTTTGCTTTGCCTCAATAGACGTTATTCATTGTCAAAAGAAGTAACAATAAACAGATTGCTAATAATTTGTGGCTAAGAATGAGGATCTCTGGTTAATTTTTCCTCAGCTTATGTGATGAGATATTTCAAAATATTTCCCTACAAAACGACACCTTCATGTCCTATTTTTTTTTATTTCATTATTAACAAAATTCTGGGACTTCTGATTGAAAATTAACTAGCAATTTTTACGAAATTTGCAGCAGAGTACAATTATATGTTATGCAAAAGTAGATCCTGGAGGTCTCAGATATTTATTGGGCGATATGGCTGGCCATTTGTTCATGCTCTTCATCGAAACTGAAACCAGAACGGATGGCAACGAAGTGGTGAAAGACCTGAAAGTCGAGTTGCTGGGAGAAATAGCAACTCCGGAATGCATAACTTACTTAGACAATGGCGTCTTGTTCATCGGATCGAGAATCGGCGATTCTCAGCTGATCAAACTAAACACAAAGGCCGACGAAAGTTGCTCTTACGTGTCTGTTATGGAAACTTTCACGAATCTCGCTCCCATTCTGGACATGTGCGTGGTAGATCTCGAGAGACAGGGGCAAGGACAACTTGTTACTTGCTCGGGGGCATTCAAAGAGGGATCGTTGAGGATCATCAGAAATGGTATCGGGATACAAGAACACGCCTCAATTGATTTGCCCGGAATCAAAGGAATGTGGGCGTTACAGTTGGCTGGTAAGATGGAAATATTCTTTATTCAATTTGCTCAACATCTTTTTATTCATTCTATTAAATGTAATCTAAAGAGAAACTGGATTGGCACGGTCATATTGAACGAACATATACATAACAAGCTTTTGAGTATGACAATTCAGAAGTATCATTGATTTTGTTAATTGGAAACTATACATTTCTTTTTTTTACAGTCGTATTGATTTTGTTAATTGGAAACTATACATTTCTTTTTTTAACAGTCGTATAGAATATGGAGTTTTCTATGGGTAAATTTCATTCCCTTCTATGTTTTGCCATCACTTAGTCTCTGACTTTCGAGGGTTGCTTTGCAACTAAGCTGGCGGTTAAAAACACTTTTAAACACTTTTTATAGGCCAGACATATATTACAATCAAAATTGCAATAATTGCGGTAAACTTGCATTTTTGATATACTGTTTGGGTCCCCTTGGATAATATTTGTCCAGATTTTCAGCACACTTTTTTTAGTTTTATTCAAAAGAAGCCACATGCCAAGGCTCTGATGAGAAAGATCATGTTTACTTCTTTTCAAGTATGCAAAATTTCTGACAGTTTGAGCTGTAGTTCAGTATTCTAGGTCTAATAGTTTCCAAGATTAAAAATGTTGAAAAATGGGAAATGGCAAATTCTCAACCACAATATCTGGTATAATGAGGTAGTTACATAGAAATTAATGGAAAATTACTAGAATTATTCTCAATGTGATTCTTATCTGGTTATTATGCTAATCTAAATTCAATTCAAGTGAAGAAAGAGAAACTAGGATCTAGGCTCACCACTACTGTTGGTCTTGAGTTAACCTATGCGTCCTCTTTGGGGTCCTAGGATGGGAAGGTTGATGCTTATTTGAAGAGCATGAGAGACCAGTGGCATAACTATACCGTTCGAGGCCCGTGTCAAAATCATCGGATGGACCCTCTCCAATATAAAGAAGCTGTACCAACAAATTTTTTTCATTTTATAATAATTAAATCATTAAATGACAATCCCTATAATAATTAGGTCGGTATACGGGGCACAGAACATTATGCGGCCAGTACGTTCGGCCAACCAAGCTCGGCTGTACCAGTGATTGACGTTTATACGCGAGAATTTCAACTTGAACCGGGCGATGCGTCGAGAGACAAGAAACCACCGATCGGCCAGTCGACTGCAGTAGTGTAATGAGCTACGAGAGCGTTTCAACGTAGAGCGGAGCTTTGATGATGTAATAAGCGTAGGTCCTGAATTAGTTCGTGATTTTCTTACTGTTATATATTATATTTATTCAATAATATATCAATTAGATGATAGATGATTCATTACTGACATACCGTTGCTTGTCATACATGACATGTCCCATCAATATATACATACAGGAAGATACATAACACTCTCCCCTTCCTTATAATATCAAACACAATAATTTGAATGATCACCATCCTAAACGTTCCGAATACGATTCGATCTTCTTAAAACGGGAGATCTCTTGGCCGCTACTGTAATTTCACGTATCAATTCCCTTTTATCGCTTGGAGCGCACGAAAGGGAATCCATATAATGTTCGAAGAACATCGTGCGTTCCTAGGGAGGATAGGGACAGGAGGTAGGTATTGGAATTTTTTTTGAACTTTTGGAGATTATATGTTGTTGGGAATACTTCCACTGGCAATGAATTCCAGAGCCTATCCGTTCTATGGATGAAGGAGTCTTGATAAAGTGCTGTTCGAGGTAGACTTTCGAGGTAGACAACGAAAGGACTGCTGACTGGGCTTGTCTAGTTCGTCTGATTGGTATTGCTAGTGAAGGGATGATAGCAGAGATTTCCGTGGACATAAGTGTCGTTCTTGATGATAATATTCTTTCTGGAGATGATATTCTTTTTCGAGATGATGAAGTTCTTATGTTAGTTGAACTGGAGGGATAGGCTGAAGTAGACGATTGATTCTGTGAACGTTCAGGTGGATGTTGACCTTCTTGATATTGTGGTGATTCATCAAGAACTTCTCTTCCATATTGTCGGCAGGACGATCGTCGATGATTGATATGACTCAATGGATAATCAGATATCGGTAATTGGTTTTGTACCACAATTTGATGTATTTGAAGATGATACATTTTCTTGTTGTTTATACACTTGACATCTTCTCAATTGATTATAATTATACAAGGTGTCGCAGAAAATGTGACCAATTTCTCATATGTGAATTCTTTCAGAACTTCCATAATGTTTTGCAGAGACGTATCAATCATTTTACATACATACTATTCTTATTCGACACTTAGGGCAGTGGTTCAACATTGGAGAATTTTCTATTATTGTGATCTATGGAAATACAATATAATTTTTTCCACCACAAGCTATTAAACCTACCATTATTTACTCCTGTTCGAGGCGTAAAGTTTTTTTTTTTACTACCATAATATTTTCGCCATTTTGTGAACTACTAGTCAATAAAGACATAGCCACCTCTGTTATAATTGCCTCGAATTCACTGTTCTGATGCGAGATTCGCAGGAATGGCACTTGAATCTAGTAGGTATTTGGTATTTATCAATAACGACTTTGTCATATGCTGTCATGGTCATGGCTAGTAGATTTTAATTCAAATTGGAAATTATTGCTTTCATAGGAGTTTATTTGCTTCTCTGGTTAATATTTAATATCAATATCTACGAAACTTGAAACACTACTGAATTGTATTTATATTCAATGATTGAATGAAAATCGAGAAATACATTTTTATTTATCAATAACTTTTGTCTCGAATCGATCAATTGATTTAATAATTATAATTTTTATTTTATTTGCCTTACAACAAGTTATACTTCATAAGCTTATCTTCGTTTATTCAATACCATTATGTATACTTTTGATTTATATTAGGTAAACATTTTGAATAACCTATATCATTATTATAGGTCCATATTTCGGTTTCACAGTGACTAACATGATTGAAATATATTGCTAGTTGTGAAAAAAAATTAAATATACACCGTGCTAGTAAAGAATATTATTATATATATATATATATTATATACAATGGGACCTTATACCTCTCGGCTAAAGCCTCTGGATATAATCTTGGTCCTGGGTAATAATGATATACTTTACTACTTTGGTGTATAAATATATATCTATTTACTGTTCCGAGCGAGGTCCCATGAGTAATGAAGGGCTTGGGGTTGGGATGTGATGTGGTCCTACTGCCTTGAGTGATGATAGGTTCGGTTCATTTTTGTCAATGTTTTCTTCTATTTATAATTTTTTCCACCACAAGCTATTAAACCTACCATTATTTACTCCTGTTCGAGGCGTAAAGTTTTTTTTTTTACTACCATAATATTTTCGCCATTTTGTGAACTACTAGTCAATAAAGACATAGCCACCTCTGTTATAATTGCCTCGAATTCACTGTTCTGATGCGAGATTCGCAGGAATGGCACTTGAATCTAGTAGGTATTTGGTATTTATCAATAACGACTTTGTCATATGCTGTCATGGTCATGGCTAGTAGATTTTAATTCAAATTGGAAATTATTGCTTTCATAGGAGTTTATTTGCTTCTCTGGTTAATATTTAATATCAATATCTACGAAACTTGAAACACTACTGAATTGTATTTATATTCAATGATTGAATGAAAATCGAGAAATACATTTTTATTTATCAATAACTTTTGTCTCGAATCGATCAATTGATTTAATAATTATAATTTTTATTTTATTTGCCTTACAACAAGTTATACTTCATAAGCTTATCTTCGTTTATTCAATACCATTATGTATACTTTTGATTTATATTAGGTAAACATTTTGAATAACCTATATCATTATTATAGGTCCATATTTCGGTTTCACAGTGACTAACATGATTGAAATATATTGCTAGTTGTGAAAAAAAATTAAATATACACCGTGCTAGTAAAGAATATTATTATATATATATATATATATTATATACCATGGGACCTTATACCTCTCGGCTAAAGCCTCTGGATTTAATCTTGGTCCTGGGTAATAATGATATACTTTACTACTTTGGTGTATAAATATCTATATATTTACTGTTCCGAGCGAGGTCCCATGAGTAATGAAGGGCTTGGGGTTGGGATGTGATGTGGTCCTACTGCCTTGAGTGATGATAGGTTCGGTTCATTTTTGTCAATGTTTTCTTCTATTTAACAGTATTCATACTTGATTCGATGGGTACAACCTACTGACTTAAATCTTCACATTCTTGCATAAAAAATCCAAATATTTTTATATGTGTGTTTCATTGTCATCCGGGAGATTGCCCACATTTTCGTAACGTTCAACCAAATTGATATTTAGTGATCAAAATATTCCTATAGGTAGCAAACTCGACAACACGTTGGTCCTGTCTTTCGTTGGACAAACGAGAGTTTTGAGCCTGAATGGGGAAGAGGTCGAAGAAACAGACATAGAAGGCTTCTCTTCTGACCAGCAAACGTTCTATTGCGGTAACGTTGTCGATGAACAAATCATCCAAGTCACGCCGAGTTCTGTGAGACTGGTGTCTGCTCAGAATAAAACTATGTCTGCAGAATGGAAGGCTCCCACTGAGAAAAATATCAGTGTCGTTGCTTGTAATAGTTGCCAAGTTATTGTTTCTACAGGATCAGCTCTCTATTATTTGGAAATACATCCTAACGAACTGATTTTGAAAGGGTGATTATCAGCTTTCAATTGGTAGAACCTTTTTTAACTTTTCTATTCTAGGAACACAACTCTAGATGTCGAAGTTGCTTGTCTAGACATTACCCCCTTAGGTGAAGACGCTACAAGGTCTAATCTGGTGGCTGTAGGGCTGTGGACAGATATATCTGCTCGAATACTTAGGTTGCCTGACCTGTCAGAAGCAACCAAAGAACTTTTGGGTGGTGGTTAGTACTAAAATATATTGAAATGATAGAAATCTAAGTATGTATCAATTTTAGAAATAATTCCTCGGTCAGTGCTAATGGCTAATTTCGAAGGCCATAATTACCTATTGTGTGCTCTCGGTGATGGATCAATGTTTTATTTCTCCCTCCACAAAGATTCTGGAGCATTGACTGACAAAAAGAAGGTCACTCTGGGCACCCAGCCGACAGTGTTGAAAACGTTCAGATCGCTCAGCACGACTAATGTATTTGCATGCTCAGATCGACCGACGGTCATTTATTCTTCTAATCATAAGCTGGTTTTTTCTAATGTGAACATGAAGGAAGTCAATCATATGTGTTCTCTCAATGCGGAAGCGTATCCTGACAGGTGAGAAACAGGTTTGTTAATAGTGGTCCATTATCAGTATATTTGTCAAAATTGTAAAATTTATATTTAAATCGTCAGTCCGTTCTGTCATGAATACCTAATTTTGCTGTTTATCAATGGTTAACCCCTAATTAATTGAAATAAGGTTACTCGGAAGTGTAACTGCTTCAACAAATGTGACTTTTGGTAGCCTGATGAAAAACATTTAGCTAGATAATTAATTGAAAGTAAATTATAGAGAATGAAGAAAGTGTTTCAGAAATCTATAAAAGTTAGTAATGTTCAATGATTGGTCATCAATTATTCTTTTTGAAATAAGTATGTCTTGTTTATTTGTAGTTTGGCTCTTGCTACAGACACATCAGTTACCATTGGAACAATTGATGAAATTCAAAAACTCCATATTAGAACAGTTCCTCTGCAGGAATCAGCTAGAAGGATTACCTATCAGGAACAGACACAGGTATTGGATAGATATTTAGAATATTTTGAAATATTTGGGATTATAATCAGATGGGGCTGCTATGAAATTCAACAATAGGCAGAATATTCTAACTATATTTCTAATAATCTCAGGTTTTGTCAAACCAGACCTTGGGATTGAAAGAAGCAATTGCGTCTCTAACAATATTTCCAATATAAAATAAAACACACCACAATAAGGATTAAGGAATTGCCTCAGAACGCCGCCCCGTAGCAAAGATGTGATTCAATCAAAGAAAAATATGGTTATTGTCCAGACAATTTGATGTCCTAATTCCTTTGATACTCTGGCAACATAGTATACTATACCCTAGATAATGTCTTAGGGAAACATCAATTCCCTTTGCTTCATTTCTTCCAGAAATGGGTTGTTCTTGCATGAAACCAAAGAATGTTTCCGGAGAAGATGAAGGCAAATGTGGCCACAGCGACCGCACTCGCGTGACTGGAGGATCTGGTATCTTCCTGAGTTTCGGTAGATTCTTGCATTTGAATTGAATGAAGAGACAAATTGTGACGGATGTCGAATGACTTTTGCTGTCAGTCCCCGTTTTTCTATATATAGAGTGATATTTTCGAATTACTCGACTTCCCAGTCGACGACAATAGTTTACATGTATTCAGTGAATTATTTCTACAAATTTTGTGAAATTCTTATTTTCTAACTACATCAACAGAGGCAAACCCAAAACTGAGGATGTTTGTTTTGCTAACATTGTGGTACAATGAATTACAGTCACACTACAATTCCATCTTAGTGAGGTCATTTTGAATCTAATCATCTAATTCATCCATGCCGCTCCATAAGATTGTAGTATCGTCAAAAAAATACTGTGAACTGCGGTCAAATCATTGATATATCGTGACCTAACCTGATACCATTGCACCCTAGCTTAAACATCAGCGTGATAAAACGCAATCAAACGCCTCAGGAAAGTCGCACAACATAGAGATCCTTGAAGTGTCAAGTACATTAGGGAACTCTAGCAGAACACTGCTGCTGCAATCAAGAATGAATGATATAAATAAAATCAGTCCAGCCAGTTCAAGGAACTAATAAAATAATGATAATAATGGCGCAGTTGGTCTCGATCTCCAGCAGCGTCGGCTCGCTGGCCGTGAGCAAATCGGGCGGCAGCTGCCTGCTGCCCAATTGCTCATGGCTAGCACTCTAGTATAGATGATAGCGTTTAGAAAAATCGCAGAATACTGCTGCTGTAACCAAGAATTTAAAAAAAAATCCACTAACCCAATCAAGGAACTGATAACAATTATTCTCAGACATTCGGAGTGGTAACGGCCCGCATCGACATCCAAGACTCGACAGGCTTGAACCCGGCACGGCAGAGCGCGTCGACCATGGCGCAGTCGGTCACGATCTCCAGCAGCGTTGGCTCGCTGGCTGTGAGCAAATCGGGCGGCAGCGGCCTACTGGGCGGCGCCAATGCGCCCGACTACGGGCAGGAAACGGAGGTGCACAACCTGCTGGTCATCGATCAGAACACGTTCGAGGTGCTGCACGCGCACCAGCTGATGCAGCAGGAGTATGCGATGTCGTTGATCAGCTGTCAGCTGGGGAACGATCCCAATCCGTATTTTATCGTCGGTGAGTGGATTTCAGATACTTTCTATAGGAAATGTTAAAAAATTTGAAAGATGTACTTTTTTTTCATTTCATTTATTCATGTTAAAATATAATCAATTACTATTACAAAAGATAAAATATATAATAATACAAGATTTCAGACACTGTAATACCTAAAAGTTATGTTATGTTAAAATTAGTTTCCTATTGGAAGTTATAGTTTAAAAATTCATCAAATGAATAAAACATGCATTGTTTGAGTAAACTTCTTATTTTATTCTTGAAATTTTCAATTTCTAAGGTTATCATATTAATAGGAATTTTATCAACCTTAACTTATACTTGAATCAAGTTTAAGTTAAGGTGAGTTCCCAATGCAGCTTTGTTGCTGAATTTGAATATTATTTGACTCAATGAAGTTGAAATATTCTAATTTTTTGGGTTGCTGCTTTGTGTTGAGTTGAGATTATGTTCCAGAAACTTCAATATTCATTATCAATTCTTTCAACACAAGATTCTCAATGAAAATGGAGAAATTTTGAATGAAACTTCATTAACCCTCATTTCTGAGAGTTCTCTCATGTCCACTATGCTATTTTCATTTTTTTGAATCACATCTCCAATGCAAACTTCAAGCAAAGCATAAGAGGTTATATACTGTGGCCAATGCGACAATGATATGTAATTTCAATGGGAACTGAAGATAATAATAAAAAACTCACCTGTACATTGACAAATTCTGGATATTGTAGTCAGAGTTTTCAAATCATGAGAACTTATTATCAATTTCAGATAGAATATAACTAACGTGTTGAGTGTACGATTTTTGAGATGGACAATGTTGTTCTTGAGGAGCTTGTTTATAGCTTTACCCGCTATTTCTGTTTCTTGACATATTTTATATGGTATCTTTAAAATTATTCAAGGCTGGCCCAGTACGATATGCGCACTGCGCATACACGTCAACCAAATATTCCTAGCCGATCATGTGGTATACGCTAGTTCAATTAAGAGTAAAACTTGCATTGTACTTCCATTTGTTGATCATGGGTAATTGAACATCAATAAGTGAGGGAATTGACTAATAGGCTACTGAACTGGCACTGAATTTTGCACATTCAAAAATTATACTGTGTTGTCATTTGAAAAAATGTTTCATTCCATTTAGAGGTGTTGTCATTGCACACCAGGAGCCAATGCGCTGTTCAGAGCTGTTGAAAGTCACTGCCTGATCGAACAGAACGAGCCATCTTGCTATCCGATATCGATCTTGATGAAGTTAATTGTTAACACCGCTACGCGAACTTTGCCATAACTCGGCCAACACGTTATCAAGTCGCAAATTGTAGCCGAGTTGTTCGAAAATTGTCATTATCATTCAAAATATCCCAAGTAGTATAGTATATCCAATATCAATTGCAGAAGATTCCACATCGTGCGGCGTGCGTGTTTGAAGTTCCCTTAAAAATGAGTGCAGGTGCGGCACGTGACTCTGCAATTGTTTCTGACTAAACTCTAATCAGTTGCTCAACAAAATACACATTTTCATCCCATGGAAGGATGGCGTAATATGCATTATTAGGAGTATCTAATATCAGTGAGATCCAACCACGTGTTATGTGACGAAAAATTAGGTGACTATTTGTTAAAGATGTAAAGCGATGTAGTCACATTTGACACGGATTCTTCTTTGGGGTGAATTAAAAACGATAATGAGACAGACAGAGCTATTGGTTCGAATCCAACCTTGATATTGAAATGGTTAGAATTGTTAACCTCTTCATTTTCGCTTTTGGGTGTATGATAAATTGACATTCATCATACAGGGCGTGGAAATGAATTCTGAATTGAGACTCTATCACGAATCTGCGATAAGAGGTCTATAAAAATTACAAGTTTCCATCGTTCAAGTTTGAACCCCCTGATTGGGTATGAAATTGTTGAAAAGGAATATTCTCAGATAAATCATGAACATATAAAAATGGATATATATTTATATAAAGCAATACATTGAGAATTCGCATTCTCTATGTGATGAGAATATTTACTCTTTTTCAGTTAATTCAATAGAAAACAACTACTTTCCTGGCTATATGCCACGACGAACATTGAATTATATCTATTGAACACACACGTGTGTGTTCAATAGATATAATTCAATGTTCGTCGTGGCATATAGCCAGGAAAGTAGTTGTTTTCTATTGAATTAACTGAAAAAGAGTAAATATTCTCATCACATAGAGAATGCGAATTCTCAATGTATTGCTTTATATAAATATATATCCATTTTTATATGTTCATGATTTATCTGAGAATATTCCTTTTCAACTCTTCATTTTCATTGGCCACGTTTATACCGTTTGGATAGTTGGTATGCTTACCAAGGAGATCTAACGAAATTCAGACCAAATACCTTAGTTAACGCATGTTTACACCATGTATCTTCAGTTGACTAACGTTCTTTTGATTTGATTTTTTTTTTGAGGTTAGGTTGTGGAACTCCACTTGATTTCGTAAATTAAGAATAAAACCTTTTAGCAGGATACGAAATTAGCTAAAATTGAATGAAATATTATTATGAGACCTCATGAAATAACTGCCACTTGCACTCAAGTCAATTCAAGGATATACAAAAGTAGACCCAACATGTTTACACCGTCTTGGTCATCATACTATTTTAGTCTGGTACGCAACAAATTTCGGTACCAAACCAAGCTGGTAACTTTACCAAGTATACAGTTTATACCCAACTGACCAAGAGGATTTAGTCAAAATATAGTCATTAGTCAGCTTACCAAGACACGATATAAACGTGGCCATAATGACAACTTTTCAGGCACCGCCAATGTTAATCCTGAAGAATCGGAACCAAAACAGGGCAGGCTCCTGGTATTCCATTGGAGCGAAAACAAGTTGGCCCAAGTATCAGAGAAGGAAATCAAAGGCGCCTGTTACTCCCTCTCCGAATTCAACGGCAAACTCCTGGCCAGCATCAATAGCACCGTCCGACTGTTCGAGTGGACCGCCGAGAAGGAACTGCGGCTCGAGTGCTCGCACTTCAACAATATCATATCCCTCTTCCTGAAAACGAAGGGCGATTTCATATTAATCGGGGATCTGATGCGCAGCATGACGCTCTTGCAGGTATGAATTCAGATAACCGTGACTTTCGGAATGGATGCATTTTTAGACCAATGTTTGAACGGGTGTCTGTATTGCCCGATTTCGAAGTTATTACAAAATTCGTCAGTTCCGCACAGCGGTGAATCTAAGATTTCTGGGGCCCTAAGCTTAATAATTCTTGGGGCCCTGCGGCCCCTTTCCCCATTGCTCCTTCTGTTTTTCTCTCACCAATATATTGTTTATTGAAAAAAATCAGGGTACTATCTGAGTTGATCAAATCGGACAAAAGTTCTCCTTTCAGGTATGGTTGGGATGATAATACCATATTAATCACATATTATATCATCAATGTTTCTATTCATAGGGACAAATCGAAAGAATGGGATATGTTAAATTCCTGTTATGGCCAACTTTCACACAGGAGAAGCAGATAGATACTGTTGTAAAAAAAACAAGGAAATCGACATTTGAAAAAAAGTGTATTTATTCATTCATTTATTTATTTACGATTTTAAGTTGCATGCAGTACAAAGTACCATAATAGCATCCACATTGTAGCTACGTGGTGAGGCAAGTTATACATCATTTAGTAAGCAAAAGATAATGAAAGTACACAGAGATAGGTGGGAATTCCCAATGTATTTCTTTATGCATATGTATAAATTTTTTCATGTTTATAGTATGTCTGAGAATATTTCTTTTCAATACTTTTATACCCAATCAAGGGGTTCAAACTAGAACAATGGAAACTTATTATTTTTATAGACCTCTAATCACAGATTCGTGATTGGGTTTTCTCAAATCAGAATTTCTTTCCACGTCCTGTATGATATCTTGATGAACATCAATTTGTCATACATCCAAAAACTATGTAGAGATATTGAGAAAATGTCTATGTTCAGATTATAACGGGTGCGTAGCGCGATGCCCAATTCCTACGATGCCCAATTTCCACGATGCCCAATTCCCACGATGCCCAATTCCTGCGATGCCCAATCTCATGTCGACGATTACGAAGATTTCCGAAGAGCGCAACGTTGCCAGGTTATGAGAAAAAATCAGAAAACACGAGATTCCCACCAAGCCCCCTTTTCATAGATTCCCACGATGCCCAATTCTCACCATGCCCACCTTCTTCAGATTCCCACCATGCCCACTTTTCATACATTCCCACGATGCCCAATTCCCACCATGCCCACCTCTTTCAGATTCCCACCATGCCCACCTTTTATGCATTCCCACGATGCCCAATTCCCACCATGCCCACCTCCATTTTGGTGGAAATCCAAAGAAGGTGGGAATTGGGCATCGTAGGAATTGGGCATCGTGGGAATCTATGGAAAGTGGGCATGGTAGGAATCTTGTGTTTTCTGATTTTTTTCTCATAACCTGGCAACGTTGCGCTCTTCGGCAATCTTCGTAATCGTCGACATGAGATTGGGCATCGTAGGAATTGGGCATCGTGGGAATTGGGCATCGTGGGAATTGGGTATCGTGGGAATTGGGCATCGTGGGAATTGGGCATCGTGGGAATTGGGCATCGCGGGATGCTCCCATTATAACAATATCTGTTAACAGAGATTATGCATTCTATTCAGAGAAGAATGCTGTCCTAGATCCTGCTGTACGAAATTGGATCCATTAGGGATTCTGAAATTGATTATGGCGCTCCTATTAGAGAACTCAGTATTTTATGAAGCATATACATAAGTTTGTTACTTTCTACTCTCCTATCTGATAAGCCCAGCATATACAAGTTGAGACAAATAGAAGGTTGGTCCGTTATCCATATGTATATTCCTTGAGCAAGATGAATAATGAGTGACATGACCTGTGTATCATTATGAGGGAGGGACCGAAAATGAAAAATAGCTCAAAGAATTTCATCTTGTAACAGCAAATAATACTTTGAGCCCGTCCACACCACACAAAATACCACCAGGCACACCAAGAGCTGATCTGATTTTGTGTTCATGAATTTTTTTGTTTACCAGTTTTACTTGTGTCGATTTTTGACGTCCAGTTATTCGGTAGCCTATGTCTACATTGTATAGTTGTTATTTATTTATTTATTTCAGTTATTGCATTACATTATCTTCTTCATTGATACATTTCATACAAATAATATATAAAGTATAATTAATTTTCTAGTAGGAATGACATGAATGATCAGACAGTAATTCCTGGTATATGTTTTGTTAGTTAGTTGATCATCGTTATTATTCATGATATAAACAACAACGACGCCAACTGTTCTTCTATTCTTTTTATTCGTTAGCTATATTCTCCTGTTTAATCCTCATTATCAGCTATATTCAGACTAGATTCGAAATGTACGTCACAGTTTATTTCAGGCATGCACAAACCGCTGGCCGCATGCGACCTACTTTCGACGTAAGGTCGACATTTATGCGGCCTGCCAACGAAATTATTCGAAAAACTATGAAAGTAGGTAAAAATCTATTGAAGTCGATTCGCGGTAGCCAAGGTTATCATCTGACGTTGTGATGACATAAAAACTATGGGAGAACATGTCTAACCTTCAATCTAAGCCAGGAGTTAGGAATGCGCGAATAGTCAACTTTTCATTTTATTAAAATTTTTGTAATTGTTTGTAAGATATGTATCTTCAAGTACAAAGACAAAGATCAATTGATTTTGTAGTTATACTGTCATGTTTCGTCCTTTAAATACAAATAGTTATTTCAGGACACAAATCAATTCTGGCAATGACAGCCATATCATTTGTAGTAATTCATACTATTTATAAATATACATATTTGTGTTAATATGTATTTTTTGTAGTTGCTCCCCTACTTGGCTTATAATTTTCCCGAGTGGCCCCTGTTCCCTTTAGGTTTTGTGCATCCCTGGTTTATTGTCTCCCCGAAAATTAGAAATTGATCTACTTTGAAAATAAAAACGACTTGAATGTGATGATTCTATTTAAAAAAAGTTCACCAGTACAAGACGATGGAGGACGTCTTTCTCGGCGCCGAGAACTGCTACAACGTGTTCGTGTGCCAGAAGGAGAAGAGCGGCATTGACGAGGAGCAATCATAATCAAGCACATTGACTAGTGAACTGAATCCCAACCTAGACTCGTTAGTGCTGTTATTCGACTCAAATCCCCCTTATTCAATTGTCATCGATGACCCTCTCTCTCTCTACAAAATATCTAGTAGTGTAATACTATTGGATCATTGTTTTCGCAGTACAAGACGATGGAGGGCAGGTTCAAGGAGATCGCACATTGAATAGTGAATTATATTCACATCCCAACCTAGACTCTCTAGTGGTGCTATTCAATTCAAAAGCGAGAAAAACTCCCTCTTATTCAGTTGTCATCAATGCCTCTCTCTCTCTTTACACACTATCTAGTAGTGTAATACTATCGGATCATTGTTTTTGCAGTAGGGTGGCCAGGTAGCCGTGCGGACAGAGTGTCTATATTCTAATTCGCATTCGCTTGCCGGTCGTGGGTTCGATCCCCGTCGACTGCAGAAATTTTTCTGATGGCCCAAGAAAGTGTTTGGGATCACACGTTAAAAGGTAAGGCCCCCGTCATTCCTTGCTCGCACAAGACTTTCGAAGACTTTTGAGGGTTGCTCGTAAGGGGGCAACCGAATGACGGATAGAACAAATTTTAGAACAAATTTTTTTTTTTTTTTTAGTACAAGACAATGGAAGGCAGCTTCAAGGAGATCGCACACTGACTAGTGAATTATATCCACATCCCAACCTAGACTCTCTAGTGGGGCTATTCAACTCAAAAGCGAGAGGAACTCCCCCTCATTCAGCTGTCATCAATGCCTCTCTCTCTCTCTCCCTCTCTTTTGGCACTATCTAATAGTGTAATACTATTTGGATCATTGCTTTTGCAGTACAAGACGATGGAGGGCAGCTTCGAGGAGATCGCGCGCGACTACAACCCCAACTGGATGACGGCCGTCGAGATCCTCGACGACGACGTCTTTCTCGGCGCCGAGAACAGCTACAACGTGTTCGTGTGCCAGAAAGATGGCGCCGCCACCACGGACGAAGAGCGGTCGCAGATGCACGAGGTGGGTCAGTTCCACGTCGGCGACATGGTGAACGTATTCCGGCACGGGTCGCTGGTCATGCAGAACGTGGGGGAGACGTCGACGCCGACGAGGGGGTGTGTGCTGTTCGGAACGGTGGGAGGAGCGATAGGTGAGTTGTAGGCTCAGACTAGAGTTCCTAAATGTACTTGACATTGCTGTTTTGATGTTTTTTTGTATATAAGAGTACTGACACTAGACAAGCAGTGACAATAAAACATAACCACAAACGATTTTGAAGCAAATCATATGTTTTGCCAGACAAGGACAAGAATATGTTTCAGGCTCAGATAAAGGATCCTCGCATCTTCCTTCCTCCACAAGTCCTGGGAAGAGTACATCCATATATCTTTCTCTGTCTTCGATTTTTGTATGAGAGTGCATAGCGTCTCCAAGATTGGGTAAAAGGGTACGATAAATTGATTAGAAAATTATCTCTTCTCGAAATATTGAATGATGAGGCTGAAGGACCTCAATGGAGGTCGATATCAAGTTAGTAGGTACATAATATATATCAACGAAATACATATAGTATTCTTATGAAATTAGTCTCTTATATGTAGGTATATATATATTTGTTCAGTTGAATATTTGTTTATCACAAAAGTTCAGAATGGGGTAAAAACTGATAAATTTCAAGAAACATACTTTTATTTAGTGTGGAACAATTTCACTTATACAAGAGTGGTAGGTAATAAGTAATTGATGAATAAACAAATGATATGGCTACAATAACAGCTGATTTCAGTTAGGATAAATAATATAGGTTCTCCAAGACATACGGATAAATAATAAAGGTTCTCCAAGACATAAGGAAGTAGGTATAAATGGACTTCAGCGCTCGAATCACTATAGATCGCCGTTCACATTGCTAAAGGGCATTGTTGGTTGAACCCGGCCATCGGAAGATCATTTTCAATACCTAACATAAATGGTGCACTTGTTAAGCGTTCTTGTTCTGTGCTCTGATAATATCTTGCTCGTATCTTGGTATCCAAGAAGTGGTTCAAAATCCACTAGGATGTAGTCGTCCTTTGAATTTTATGTCATGTACGTCCGTGTACTGTCAGTTCCCGCTTTTTCCATCAATTTATTTGTGGTTGTGTCTGATTGTCAGTGCTTGTCATAGTGTCCGTACTCTGATATACAAAAAAACGTCAAAATCAGAGTGCCTCGAATATCTCATTTCACGCCCTTTAAAGTGTGGACACGCTTGTCACAACTAGGTGCGTTTTTTTGGTTTCCCACTGGTGGCAGTAGAATTGACGACCAATAAAACGATGTAATTTATTTTGAGAGTTGTGACATTCAGCTGATCTTTTTTAGGTTATATAATAATGATATTATTCCGGGATCTTGCTGTTTATCCGTACATTATTATAATAATAATGGATAATGGATGTTGTTCCCGCTTTCATGTTATCCTCCTTAGTAGTTGCATCGATTAGAAGGCAAAATATATTGATATTTATATGAAATGGACCCCTTAATACTAGGAAGGGTTTCATACTTGTATGAGTCTTCTGATGTTATCTACAGGAATACTTGACTTCAGATTTTCTAGCATTATCATCCCAAAAATTCAAAATTATTATGAAGAAGTAATACCAACCGCGAATTAATTTATCAACATTCAGAAGTCATTTCAGGAGTCCAGAAGTGTTTGATATTATTTTGAGTAGAATAGCGAAAAATTCCATAATATTTCCTGAGGCGAGTTCACTTTTCGGCAATTTTCAAGTCAGATGTCGAGGTTAGAGTATCTGAAATACCGCCATTTCCGCCATTTCGTACATTCCCTCCACGATCGTCTTCCTGTTATTCCGTATGAGAAGGCGGAATGAAAAGTTGGACAAGTTCAAGAATTTCGTTCAATAAAACGACATGGAAGAATCTTGTCAATAAAACGCACCTACTGATAAGTTCGAATTGGCAAGGTGATGATTCCGATACGTCATCTGGTGGGCACATTTGAACCAGTTTATCAGGGCATTCAAGGTCATTTTTGCTATTGTTTGTTATTCTGTTCATTTATTTGATATTTCTTGTGATTCATTCTACAAATTACTTTGATTTCCTTTTCATGATTTTCTTTTCATGATTTTCTTTTCATGATTTTCTTTTCATGATTTTCTTGAGTGCAGGACAAGAACTTCATATTAATTACCGACACAATTCTACATTATTTTATAAATCATGAATCAACATATCACTCAAAAACCAAGAAATAAACTGTGTTCTGTTGATGGTTGCACTAGTAAACTCAAGAAGTCTTTTCTGAAAATGAAAAATGAGTTCAGTTGGATGGAAAAATGGATAATCGTGGAGCATCACTGGATGTATGAATATGTACCTACTACAAAAAGTTGAAAAAAAATCCTATATCCTTTACCTTTTTCCACTTTCATTGCTGCAATTAATGAAAACAAGGTAAAGTTGTGATTCATAGATATATAGTATCACTGATTATTAACTATTTGTCGTAGTGTCCATCTGAAAGAACATGATTGAAATGATCAACAGTTCATATTTTGCATGGTAAGTTTCTGATGAAGTCTCCAGAACCTAGGACTAGGAAAAATAAGTATGTCCCTTTCTCTTTCAAATACCTATTTTTTGTGTTTTTGTATTGATTTTCCTGTAGGTTTTTAAAGTTCATATTTTTATTCCACAACTACCTCAATGTAATGTAAGGGGAGGAGAGAAAACATTATACATGAGCACCGAGGGGAGAAGTAAACTGGTAGATCCTTCTGTTAGTGCTTCTTTGGAGAGACACAAGTAGGTCTTTGAACCAAATATTAATTCATTAATCCATTATAATGCATTGTACTTATACAGTGAAACACATGTTTTGTCAATGTCTACATTCATTTTCAAAAATTATTATTCAATTAATTCAGTTCCAGAACATAAAATATATAGATAGATATTTTTATTCAGATGAATTCAGTATAACAAAATGATACCAAGAAATAATTATCTACCTATAATCACTTACAAAAATCATCTAGATCATCTGAACAAAGTTTTATGTTGTGGAACTCCAGATTACTCAGATTTCATCAAAATGATGATAAAAAACTAACTTCACAAGATATAGACGAACACCAAATCTAGGATACTACCTACCTTAACTTGATGTAGGTAAGTATATTGTATATTGTCCTTATAAAAATGAGTACACATAATGTGGATACAAATCACACACATATAGGATGATGAGAATTTGCTATTATTGTTGCAGTGGAGCACCGTTCATGAAGAAGGTACCTGTGAGAGTTTTCAGGTTTTCAATATATCTGTGGTGCTATAAAAAATCCTTCAAGATTCTAGAACTAACCTTGCTGAGGTTGGGCCATTGATGATATCTACTATAAATCCACGGTAACCACAGGAGCTGTTTTGAAGGATAATTCCAAATTTGCAAACATTATTATCAGAAAGGGCTTCTTGGGGCTGCAGCTATAAGCATGTTGTGGTCATATAAAATATCTCCTGGTTTTGGTATGGAATGTATGATACCTAACTCACCATGCGTCTACCTCCTTTGCAAACGCCGAGTTGATACTCTCCCCTCGTGAAGGCACCTGCCGTGTTTGCATAGAGACATAAAGGTGAATATCTGTCTGTTTGCTTGAGAATCTGGAAAGGAATTCAATATATCGCCTTCCGTACGAACATAAAGATCAGAATTCTTAAAAGTATACTCTGGTCAGTTCTCTTTGCGGATATTCTGTTCGGTCCGTCTTGACTGGATTGTTTTCTCCAATTTATTGACAAGTATCAAATATTTTGCTTTTCGGATCTGCAACTAAACATCACATTCAGAAAGTCCATGAGAATTGAAACTGATGTTGAATCTGAAACATACCTGAATAATATTTCCATCAACCGTAACTGAATTGCTTCATATTCGCTCTCCTTCCGAATAGTGGTCTCCCCAGTAGACATCTGCTACATTTTGTATTTCGTGGGTTATAATAAGGACCATGAATGCCAAACAGTGCGCTGCTCGTATCTGAAACTAAGCATCAATTTGAAATTTGAATCGTGAGACGTACATAGAATATAAATCTATAAAGTCTGAATATTGTTTTCAACATTCGTAACTGAAATGCGATATATTTTTTTTGATTATTCATCAATTCATCAACTCTCTCAATGCAGACGAGGTAGGCAGATAAACAACGATTTTCTCTGCAATGAAAAACACTGTATATACCTAACCCACCATGCGCCGACCTCCTTTGCAGAGAGGGTTTATAAACGCCGAGTTGATACTCTCCCCTCGTAAGGGTACCTGTCGTGTTTCCATAGAGACATAAAGGTGAATATCTGTCTATCTGTTTGCTTGAGAATCTGGAAATGAATTCAATAATATATCGCCTTCCGTACGAACATAAGGATCAGAATTCTTAAAAGTATACTCTGGCAGTGCTTTTTGCGGATTTTCTGTTCGGTCCGTCTTGACTGGATTGTTTTCTCCAATTTATTGACAAGAATCGAACACTTTGCTTTTCGGATCTGCAACTAAATATCACATATCAGAAAGTCCATGAGAATTAGAACTGATGTTGAATCTGAAACATACCTGAATAATATTTCCAACAACCGTAACTGAATTGCTTCATATTCGCTCTCCTTTCGAATAGTGGTCTTCCCAGTAGACATCTGCTACATTTTGAATTTCGTGTGTTATAGGAAGGACCATGAATGCCAAACAGTGTGCTGCTCGTATCTGAAACTAAGCATCAATTTGAAATTTGAATCGTGAGACGTACATAGAATATAAATCTATAAAGTCTGAATATTGTTTTCAACAGTCGTAACTGGAATGCGATATATTTTTATGATTATTCATCAATTCATCAACTCTCTCAATGCAGACGAGGTAGGCAGATAAACAACGATTTTCTCGAGAATTCAGTGGCGTACTTAATTTATTTAGGGGGTTATAATTTTGGGGATACATGTATTTTATTATTTAGTTGAATCCAAGGTCGAATTCGTTATTTTATTCCATAGGATTTCCAGAAATCCTAAAAAACACTAAAACATCTGACTATGATGAATTTTTGCTAGTGGGCCATGGAGTTTCCAAGTTTTACTTTAACGATTATTATGTCTGATACTATACAGGGTATGTCACGACGAGCTTACATTATCTGTATATCGAGAATCATTCGGGAGAAATTCATGAAGATATGCATGCTCATATTTTAGAATACGCTCTCTTCATTCAAAATATTTTCAGCAATGTATTTTTGCCGCTTCTATCAAAAAGTAGCAACAACTTTGTTATTTCAAATAGAATACCCTGTATTTTTATTCTCCCTGAAGAGCTGATTTCATCGATGCATCACACTTGGGGTCTATCGGAAATCGGAAATTATTACAGAGATATAGGGTGTTCAAAATCGAGATTTTCCAATTTGAGATTTTGTTTGCGTCGAAACTATTCATTATCGGCCAAAACGGCTCACATGTCCCTCTATCTCAACTTTTGGTTTACTATTTATTGATATTTAATCGGAACAGACACAGGATGATCAGAATTCTAAATCTTGAACCACCCTCTGTATCTGTTCCGATCAAATATCAGTCAATACTGAATCAAAGTTTCGTTTAGCTGAAAATCAGTTATAGAAAATTTGTTGCTATGGCAACCATTGTCATGGTAACAGGTAAACAGAAAACAAAATCCCGTGGTGAGGAAATGCATGGTTGCCAAGTCGTATCGGGTTTAGTATAGCTGAAATCAGTTATGGAAAAACTGTTGTTATGGCAACGATCGTCATGTAGTTGCCAAGTTGTATCAAGTTTAGTTTGGCTGAAATCAGTTATGGAAAAACTATTGCCATGGTAACGAGTAAACAAAAATCATATTTCCGTATATTTGTGTCCCCTAGATTTGGACTTGCAATTAGGTTTTGCTGGCACCAAACCTTGACTCAGAGCAAATTCATAACTCTTTCTGATCTCTCGAGAGAGAAAGTTCGCCGAATGAAGACATTTTGAACTGACACTTTTGTGACATTTCTTAATCAATAAATGGAAAAATCAGCGCAATCTCCGACCCTCAACTTTAGTTTCACAAAAGTTCTTGCTAGTATTCAAACAATAACTTGATTCGAATGAATACCCTTCTTATCAATATCTTGAAGACTGTTCGTCGTTGATTAATTCCCAAATTACTACTTCTCTGACAATCATATATGAAATAACGTCAGGAAAAATAGGCTCTGTTATTGAACAGACCTAGACAAAATAGCGAGCGACAAAATAGTGCGGAACAAATAGCGCATAAGGAAGGATACTACTTTTTCTAAACAATCTAACCTAACTCGGCTTAAATGAACCTTATTAGAAAAAATATATTTTCCAACATCGATCAGATTTGGTAGCAATGCATCGTTCGTGTGTGATTGAAGACTGTTGCTGAATCAAAATGTGCGCATGAAGAAAGGTATGAGTGAATCGAAATGAAGGCAAATGGAAATGTGGGTGGGCCTAACGAGATGTTTTCATCTGTATTAGACAATCAGTTCCAGTAGTCTCTCTTCCTATATCCTGCGCGGTACCTCGTAATGGATATTCCATTTTTCCATAACTGATTTCAGCTATACTAAACCCGATACAATTTGGCAACCATGCATTTCCTCACCACGGGAATCGGGTTTTTGTTCACTCGTTATCATGACGATCGCCATGGCAACAGTTTTTCCGCAACTGATTTCATCTATACTAAACCCGATACAACTTGCAACTACGCATTTCCTCACTACAGGAATATGATTTTTGTTTACTCGTTACCATGACGATCGTCGCCATGGCAACAGTTTTTCCATAACTGATTTCCGCTAAACGAAACTTGAGCCGAATCAAAAGTTAAGATAGGGACATGTGAGCCGTTTTGTAGTTTCGAGACAAAAACATCCTAAAGTTGAAAATCTCGAATTTGAACACCCCATATCTCTGTTATCATTTTTGATAGACCCCAAGTGTGATATATTGATAAAATCAGCTCTTTAGGCAGAATCTAAAAATGCGATGAAATACAGGGTATTCCATTCGAAATATCAATGTTGCTACTACTTTCTAGTAGAAGCGGCAACACTGCATTGTCGAAAATATTTTACATGAAGAGAGCGTATTCTGAAATATAAGCATGCACATTTTCATGGATTTCTCCCGACTGATTCTCGATATAAAGATAGTGTAAGCTCGTCGTTACATACCCTGTATATTATATTGAATATAAAAGATCGAGTAAAAGATGGGAGACACATCCATATTAGGGAGTGATTGCAATCACCAAAGTTTCCTCTATCTACAGGTTCAGTATGTACATTCAAATCTGAAACACCCTGTATAGGAAACAACACGAAGCACCAGAACAGCACACGATCGCGATAATGTAATTACTGAATTGAATGAGGGATACAAAAACACTACACTTGTACTCATTTTTAAGTGAACACTTAGTTTGGAACGATAAATAATTCCTATCGCGTATTCTTCAATCGCGATCACAAAATTTGACCGTACGTGATGACATCTAATACAAGACTGTCTTGATTCACCACCTGGTCTCGAATGGATGACTAATAGAATGAATCATGCTGCTAACTGATAAATTTCCGAACAAATGGCGTATCTATGACTTATGGCGATAATGAAATTATACAATATATATAAATAGTATACAACATATAAGATGAAGAATTGAGCACGGATACTGGCACTATTATTTTCGAAAGTCTAACGATTTGAATAAATAGAACACAGGGTAAAAATATTTTACAAAAATCTCTTGTGATTTGAAAGAATTTAACAGTCAGAAGTAGCGAAAAAATCTAGCAAATTTCTCGAGGAATGTAAAATGCACAAGGAGCAAACAGGGTGTTTCAGATTTAAACGTACATTCTGGTTTAGACTGCCAGGCTTCTCTACGAAGTTATTAGAAATAAGGTTGTGCTGAGAATCCAGTGGCGTATCAATTTTTTTAGGGGTTATGATTTTGGAGATACATGTATTATATTATTTAGTTGAATCCGTTATTTGTTTCCATTCAAAATGACGAATAAAACTTTGTACATGGGATTTCCCGAAATCCTAAAAAGCACTAAAACTTCAGACCATGATGAATTTTGGCTATAGTGGGCCATGGATTTTCCAAGTTCTACTTGAACGATTATTTTATGTCTGATTTACTATACGGGGTATGTCACGACGAACTTACACTATTTCTATATCAAGAATCAGTCGGGAGAAATTCATGAAAATACGCATGCTCATATTTTAGAATATGCTCTCTTCATTTGAAATATTTTCAGCAATGCATTGTTGCCATTTCTATCATAAAGAAGCAACAACTTTGTTATTCCTAATAGAATACCCTTATTTTATTGCATTCTTAGATTCTCCCTGAAGAGATGATTCCATCGATACATCACACTTGGAGTCCATCGGAATTGATTACAAAAATATAGGGTGTTTGGATTTGTTTGTGTCGAAACTATTCATTATCGGCCTAAACGGTTCAAATGGCCCTAATCATTTTTGATAGACCTCAAGTGTGATGTATTGATGAAATCAGCTATTCAGGGAGAATCTAAAAATGCGATGAAATGCAGAGTATTCCATTTGAAATAGCAATGTCGCTACTACTTACTAGTAGAAGCGGCAACACTGCATTGTCGAAAATATTTTAAATGAAGAGAGCGTATTCTGAAATATGAGCTTGCACATTTTCATGGATTTCTCCCGACTGATTCCCGATATAAAGATGATGTAAGCTTGTCGTAACATACCCTGTAGGTATATTATATTGATTATAAATGATGGAAGACACATCGATAGGGAGTGATTTGATTCACCACAGTTTCCTTCATCTACAGGTATAGTATGTACATTAAAATCTGAAACACCCTGTATAGGGAAAAGTTATTTTTCCATGGAAAAATTTCGAATCGTCTTATTTCCTCGTTTCGAATTATTATCTTGAAAGTATTCAACGAACAGACGTTTCTTATTTTGAAAACATATAAGCTAATTGAGTTAAATATAAATAGGAAAATATGAGGAAAACAGAGAATCTCTATTCACTCACCAGCGTGAAAAATGCGAAGCTTTGATGAAACAACACGAAACACTGAATTATGATGAACACAAAAACAAAATACTTGCACTCATTTTCAAGTGAACACTCCGTTTGGAACGATAAATAATTCCTCTCGCGTATTTTTCAATTGCGATCAGAAAAGTCGACCGTACGTGATGACATCTAATATAAGACTGTCTTGATTCACCACCTGGCCTCGAATGAATGACTAATAGGTTGAATCATGCTGCTGATTAATTTCCGATCAAATGATGTATCTATGACTAGTGACGATAATGAAATTATACGGGGGGAAAAGATATATAGTATACAAAATATAAGATGAATAATTATTGAACACCGATATACTGGCACCATTATTTTCGAAAGTCTAACGATTTGAATAAATTGAACAGGCTCAAAATATAATTTTGGCAAAATCTATATATGGTATTAATTTTTTAACCTTTGTGCATTTTTTTGTGATAAAATTGGCTTTAGAATTAGCAGTTCTACAAAAATTCAATTTAAAAAAAATGATGAAAAGAAGTAAAATTGGATGCACACTGTTGAAAAGTAGGCCAATTCATTAAGTTTTCCTGCTCTTTGCAGATATTGAAACATATCTACAAAATTCTGATATATTATGTTGTGTTGTTTTTGAAAAAGAAGAAGTTTTCTGTTTTCCCTGATAACGGATCTAGATTCTAAATTCGATTCCTATTCAGTTTTGATGAGTAATATGTGTTGAATATACCTATCGAGTATGAATCGATTGTAATACACCATGGTTCAAAAGTTATGAGCTGACCAGATGAAGATATTGCCAAAATCAAGATTACGTTCTGGATCACAGTTATAAAAGATGGTAGACACATCGATGTTTGTACATCTGAATCTGAAACACCCTGTATAGCAAATAATATGTTTTCATGAAATAATCTCGAATTGTCTTATCTTCTTCTGGTTTGCTCTTTTCGTATCATTTTCTTCTGAAAAAATACCGTTCTGAACGGAAAGTACGAAAATCAGAAGAAAATTTATCTTCATCGGAAAATATTTTAAAAAAATGTCAAATTGGAAGCGCACTACTAAGAGGTATGCCAATTCATTAGTTTTCCCGCTCTTTGCAATTATCAAAACATATCTACAAAATTCCGATATACAGAGTGTTGTTTTTGAAAAAGAATAAGTTTTCTGTTTTTCCTGAAGACGGTTCTGGATTCTAAATTCGATTCCTATTTAGTTTTGATGAATAATATAATTTGAATATCTATTATACAGATTTTGCCGAATTCAATATTACGTTCTGTATCACAGTTATAAAAGATGGTAGACACATCGATAGGGGGTGATTAGAACCGCCAAAGTTTCCTATATCTGCAGGTATAGTATGTACATTTGATTGAATCTGAAACACCCTGTATAGGCAAAAGGTATTTTTCCATGAAAATTTCGAATCGTCTTATTTTCTTCTGGTTTACTCTTTTCGCATTATTATCTGCTAAAAAATTGAAGTTCTGAACGGAAAGCACGAAGATCAGAAGAAAGTATTCCTTTATCGGAAAATGTTCAACAAGCGGTACCTTTGTGATTTTCAAACATAAAAGGTAATGAAGTTGAAAGTAAAGAGGAAAGAGGGAAATATGAGGAAAACTTGAGAGAATTTCTCTCTACTCACCAGGGTGAAAAATGCGAAGCTTCGATGAAACAACACGAAGTGACACGAAACACCAGAACAGCACACGATCGCGATAATATAATCACTGAATTGTATGAGGAACACAAAAACAAAATACTTGCACTCATTTTCAAGTGAACACTCCGTTTGGAACGATACCTACATAATTCCTTTCGCGTATTTTTCAATTGCGATCAGAAAAGTCGACCGTACGTGATGACATCTAATATAAGACTGTCTTGATTCACCACCTAGTCTCGAATGAATGACTAATAGGTTGAATCATGCTGCAAACCGATTAATTTCCGAACAAATGATTTATCTGTGACCATGATGGAAAATTCCACTTTTGATCTACCAGTATACTTTTCCCCTCAGTGCTCATGTATACTGTTTTTCCCTGAAACATTTCACAAGATACCTTCATAAAAATTAACAATGAGGAAAAGTAGGTATCTACCTGCTATGTAAGAGGTAGGTCATCGATAGGTTATACTTGTACCTATTTTAAAGGGAATCAATGAAGATTATAAAGTGAAACATTAAAATTGCATCAATAAAGAATGAGGTGTTGATTGAGGTAGTTGTGGAATTGAAATATGAATTTTGAAAATCTACAAGAAAATCATTACAAAAACACAAAAAAAACTAGAACTGTTACTTATGAATAAAATACAGTTTAATAAAAACATACAAGCAGCAAAATTATAAATAAATATTTCCAAGATAAAATTTAAAATTTCATGGATATGTTCAAGTACCTAAATAATCAGTGATATATCCTTAAGAATTTGAATTCAACTTCAAGGAATAAACAAAAACTGTATATCATGCTATCAATTGAATCTGGGTTTTGGTTTCAATTTGTGTAGCTATTTGCACTCAATTGCAAGATACCCTGGATGGCAACTCTTCCCCTGCTGAAAAATTGAAGAAGAACTGTTAGTACCTACTATGAACAAACCATATCTATGAACTATTACACAATCTGAATATCCAAATAGAAATAGATTGTACCACTTTAATGTATGTTCGAAGATTCAATTCAAACTATGAAGTGAACAAACACTACCTACAATAACTGCTGAACAATGCTGAACTACAAAATAGAAATCTATTAAGGCCTAGACAGGATGTCATGAACAAGATTTCAATATGATCTAGAGAAGGCAAGCACATTACAAATAAAACCATAAATTACCCACCTGCACATGTTCATATTGTCATATTCTTTCTTGTCCAGCCTTGTGTATTGCAGTTCAACAGTCAAAGGCAAACAACCATACTTATTTTTCCAAGTCCTAGTTTCTGGAGACATTTCCCCATGAACAGAATATGAACCATTGATCATTTCAATCAATGTTCTCTCTCAGATAGGCACTACAAATTAGAGTAAATTATCAGTAATAAGTATATCTATGAATCACAAATGTACCTTATTGTTTCCATTATTGGACCAATGAAGTGAAGAAAGGTAGTAAGTTTTTGTTGGAGCTGCCAGCATCCAGTTTTCAAATTCATATTCGAACTGATATTTTATCATCAGAAAAGACTTCTTAAGTGCAGTTAATTCATTTTAAAAGGTATTATAGGTCCATTGGAACCTTCTATTTTATTTTGTTGTTAGAGATATAATTCCCATATCACTGATAAACTTGAAACTTCTGTGAGTTTGAATGTTTATTTCTTCATATTGGCTTGAAAGGGCTTCCCTGGGGCTGCAGATAAGAGTATGTTGTGGTCGTATGAAATATCTCCTGGTCTTGGTATGGAATGTATGATGGATCTGAGGCACAAGATGAGCCCAAAGCTGAGTGAAGTGTAAACTTGCACAGCGCTTTTGGCCAGTTTTTGTGCTGAGATTGTCCACTGCCATTGCAAATATATCAGCTTCTTTCTAATTCACTTATAGTTGAAATCGTTGGGTCATTTTGATATCCTACAGAATGTCACAGGTTTGATGGAAGGCTTCTTTGTAGCTGTAATACTATCCGTAAGACAGTATTATGTCAATCACACACACGATGTAATGATGAGTCAACATGATTTTTGATATTTTCTGTGATAACTTCGAGAATTAACACAATTGATTGAATAGCAGGAATAAAATGTATGCAAAACACACAAAATATGTGAACAAACTGCCCTGATAACGCCGCCATCTTGTTTTTGATACAGCGCCCTCAACGGTCGATCACCTTGCCAATTGTCATCATTTTCAGATTTGAAGCGTCAATTCTGAAAATTGAATAGGCGTCCCCGCGAAAATGTTTCCGCATATATTTTGTTCGGTAACGAGTTGCAAGGGAATGATGGTTAACATTCATTTGAGTTGCCCAAAGACGAGACGACATTTCAAGTGTTTGTTGAAGCTTCATTTTATGGAAATACATTCAATGACATAATATTGATATAACTACACGTGTAACGCCAATTTGTCTCATGTTATTTGTTTAGCTGTTTACCAATATGACAAGTATGTGTCCACAGTCTTTAAAGAGCTTAAAATGATATGTTCGATGCACTCTAGGTCAGACCAATGTCGATCTAATTGGAAAAACTAGTTGGTATAATAGGCGACAGGTACCTATAATATTATTTGTTATAATTAATTGAACAAAACTATTTTTGTTCAATCACTTCCGCTTTTACCGGAAACTACCCCAAATTTAGATTTTTTAATGTATTTTATTCCATAATCGGTTAGGGATTATCATGACGAATTCAAGGATACCGGGTTTGATATGGTTATTTCAAATGATCATGAAATATTTGCGTTCGAAGTTTCCATATGTTTATTCCCAACATTGAAACTTATTTCTCTGTCACACTCATGGAGCGTAATGGAAACCTAGAACGCGAATATCTTCGTAATCGTTTGAAATAACCCTATCAAACCCGGTATCGTTGAATTCCGATCTCGAACGATTCAGAAGATACAGCCCTGGCCGTTTTTTGTGCACATCTCTGTATTTCCTTTTTATGAAAAAATAATTGGACATCACTCGGAAGAAAACACCCCATTCTAGATTGCCTTATGAAGTTTTGAATACCAACTACCTAATAAAAATTGTATATATAATGTTTCTCTCTTTCATATAATCTGTCATTTATCTCGTTTATAGATTTATATTTTTGAAATAACCTGACTATTCCTTTACTTTTTTAGATTCTAAAAGGAAACAAAGATATTTATTTATTTAATTACCTATCTCTTAGTTTTTGAACAGAACTGATTTTGTTTTTCTTTTATGGTTAATCTGAAATGATGATTGGAGTTAATCCAGACCTCCTTTTTTTAGGTTTAGTGACTCAAATAACTCAAGATTTCTATGAATTCTTGTTAGAGCTGCAAACCAAATTAGCAACAGTAATAAAATCTGTTGGAAAAATAGAGCATTCTTATTGGAGAGCATTCCACACAGACATCAAAACTGAAAACAGTGAAGCTTTCATAGATGGAGACTTGATCGAAAGTTTTTTAGATTTGTCACAAGAGAAAATGAAGGAAGTAGCTGATGGAGTTGGGGTAAGATTTCAATTACTTTGATTAGCTTTGAAATAATTATTCCTTTTATTTTTATAGATGACAGTGGAGAATCTAGTGAAAATGATTGAAGATTTGACTAGAATACATTAAGTGATCTTTCAAGATCTTTTTAAAAGTAGATTTTCAAAATACTAATTAAGATAAGTATTCGAGTTTTCTATAGATAGAGATATGATCTGTAGAACTATTTGAAATAAAACATTTTTTCACAATAAAAAATACAATGAAAGTATAAGTGGATATTTAGGGGTCGTTGATGGTATTGCCGTGGTACTTTCATTTAAGTAAAGCAAAGTAGGTTACCAATAAAAAAAATATATATTCAACTAAAACAACACTTATTCTATCAGTTGTGAACGGTAAACATGTTCATATGCTGTTTTGATGAGAAATTTGAAATTATTGTTTTCTTGCAAATGGTTCAAAGATTGGTCTTCAATAAGGGTGTCTAAAGGTGGCAATAACGTTTGTGGATCTGCACCTACAAAGAAATTATCATTAAAACTTTTGTTATTATGCTGAATGACAATGCAAAAGGTAACATTTTGTTTTGACGGATATTCGATAATTTATTAAAAGAATCAAGATCCAATCATAAAATTGTAACAGTTCAGTATGAAAACAATGTTACATCTACTATATCTAATGAATTGCGAGAATCATGCATTGCTATTGGTTGAAAGTATTGTGCTTTATCATGTACATTACCTAAATCCAATGACAGATCAATGATTTTATAAAACAAAGTTCCCCGTAAGATATCCATAGGCGAGTCCAAGTTCCTATAATTCCAAGAATCTCTCAGTATGGCACTACGCCACACTTTCAACTCCAATTCTTCTTTCAGCTCTTTCTCAGTTATGAAACTGAGAATATCTAGAGCTTTTTTGAATTCAAGTTCTCCAGCGTCTGTGTATTCATTGCAAAAATATAAATTCACTAGATCTTTGGGGGGTATAACACAAGGTTTCATGGTATCATATCCAAACTGTTGAAGTACATAATCTGGCAAGTCTTCTTGAAAAATAATGAGGTCCAATCGAGCATCTATATCATTCACATAATCATTTGTGTCACTTGGGTTTGGATCGGCAAGTTTGGCTAACTTACTGAGGCTCAACATCGTTTTTTGTCTTGTTAGTGACTCTCTTTCAGCATTTGCAAGGTTACCTGAAACATATATTAGTCTCAGAATGACTTGCACAGCTGTTTTTCTGAACCCAACAAAGCAAAAAGATTTCTCTAATTTATTCAAATCTTATTAAAATTTTCTTCACAAGTTATTGTTTCAGGTTTATTATAATCTATACACATCTGGCAAAAGAAATAGCCACACTGCCACCCTCGTTAGTCATATGTTTGCCACACGAGCAACAAAAGTAGGTATATGGCAACGTCGCTTGTTATTTTTTATTTTTTTTTATTTTTATTTATTGAACAAATAACTTCCAGACAGAATAGGCTCTGGTATAAGGAAGTACATAATTATATACCTATAGGTAAACATATTATCATTATACAAAATATATCAACAACGGTAAATTGACAAAGAATATTTTGTAAAAAAAAAAAAGAAAAAATGGCATGTTCAATTTTATCCAGTTCGCTCAGAAATAATCAATTTTTTCACTTCATTTTTGAATGAACCTATATTTCTGCAATTTTTTATATTGTCAGGTAGTTTATTGAATTCAGTTAAGGCTGAATGAGTGAATCTTTTTTGTCCGATAATGGAGCTAGCGGCGTCAAGATGAAACAAGTTATATTGTCTTGTTTCATGATTATGAATTTCAGAATTCCGTATCAACATAAAATTCGACTTCAATTTTTCATTTATGATATTATATGATATTTTGAGAGTTTCAATTCTATATATTTCATCTAAAGAATACGTATTTGTTATTTCAAACAATTGATTGGTTGGTGTATCAAATGGGAGACGATACAATACTTTTAACGATTTTCTATATAATGTTGAAATTTTATTGAAATTGTTCTTTGAACAAGTTCCCCAAACATTTATTAAATAGTTGATACGGCTCAGTATATGAGAGTAGAGAATCATGTTTGCAATTTTAATATCAAGTTTGGGACATCTTGTCAATGCACCAATAATTGGAGATATTTTTTTTGTCAGAACATCAATATGTTTGTCCCACTTCAACCTGTCATCAAACCAAATTCCAAGATATTTTATCTGGTCAGTTTGTTTTAAGAGTTCATTTTTCATTTCAAGGTTGAGGTAAATTTTTTGTTTATTTTTTTGGTGAAAAATCATATATTCTGTTTTTTAGTATTTATCGATAAAAGGTTAGAGTGGAGCCATTTTTCAAATATTTTCATGTCTTCATTTATCATATTTTCTAGATTTGAAGGATTCTTGCCTTCATATAAAAGTACTGTATCATCTGCATACATGGTATATTTACTCGTGAGACCAATTTCACTATTAGATACCCATAATTCTTCATGTACTAGGTGGGGAAAAAATAAATCACCCTATTGGAAAATGCTATTATTTTTGCAATGTCAAATCTGTTTTGACATTTGTGAAGACATGTAGAATACAAGTGAACAAGCCATGGAGAGAAAAAAAAAATGAGAGCCAAACAACATCAGATGACTTCTTTTGGCCCACTTTGTATATTCACTTCAAAAGATGGTTTTCCTATGAGAAGATTTCTTTTGCAAAACGTGTATATTATTTTCGTTTTGTGAATTGTAAAGACTACCACTTACATAACGTATCTGCTGCCATAGAAAATTTATGATCAAAAATTTGCTGCATCCAAGAAAGGGATGGATGGTCAGAAAGGAAACTGGATAGCTTTTCAAGATTTTTTGTTCTTCCTGATTTCCTATACCTGTCCATCAGTTTGCCTTGCTTGTTTTGCTTGAGGAACCAGTTATAAACAAATTCCGGAAAACCCTCATTGTTGAATCGGTCCATGTATTCATCTAACCTAGTTTGATTATCCATGAGTTCACAAATTGTAGCAAGTGTTTCAAAGTCCAGATATTTTTCAGCTAACAAAGCTGCCCTTTCATATTCCTTTTCATTCACTGAAGAAGAAAAAATTACACAAACCATACAACAATTACCGAATTTTTCATACTAACATAATGGTTTGATCAATTTGTGCCTGTCAGAGCAATATTGCTTGTAGACAATACTCTCCTTCTGGGAATTCTTGATGGTTTCTAAATGAAACTTCCTACCATCCAGTATTAAATCAGTGAGTGCTACAAGGTGATCTAATAACGAATTTCTCAACTGTCCTTGACTTATTAATTTCAGTCCATAATTGAATGTTGAACTATGCTGTAGAAATAATCGGATAAAATAATTTGACTGATGGGCAATATCTTCATATTTACTTGTTGTAAAAGGGCATCTGCTACACCTTCGGTCCCACTTGTTGCAGTCCATGATAAATATTCCAGATTCAATGATTTTGTCTCTTCAGAAGGAACGAAATTATCCGAGTTCTGATTACGATATTGGATAACCTCATTCAGGACAGTCTGGAAAGAAATGGTCATCTATCAACTCGTGGGTATGATTCCTATTGTACAAATAGATAATAATGAATCTGCAATACAGGAATACTGTTTCCATATTCGGATTAAAATGCTAACTAGTCCATATATGGATGCAATACTTGATACTTTGATGTTTGATTGTTGTAGCTTAAATAGTACATTATACATTTTGGTTTTCAGAATCTTTCATTTCAGCACTTACAAAGTTGTTGTTGCATTAAAATACTCCACATTTTCACTGTCTATTCAAATTTATGTATAATTTATACATTTCAAACTCTGTTCTCTACTATGAAATACACTGAATATGGGGTGGAGTGAACTATTAGTGGGCTTATGGTTATGGTTTCAGATAAATCAAAACAAATAAAAAACATTTGAGGTCAAGTTGACTCTTGTTTCCCTTCGGCTTGGTTATAGTGAAGTTTAACAAATAGTTTGGGTTATCAATGAAAATATAATCAGCTAATATATATCAGATAAATTGATTTGGCACCATGGCATTGTTTTTTGTCTTCCTCTCGTTGATAGTTGATGGTTTCTCGTAAAAGCAGGGCCGTAGCCAGCGGTACGAAAATATATCTATCTGCCTGCCCTAGAATAATCGGCAGATACGAGATAAATCATACAGAGATAAATCGTACAAAGCGGCAAAAATACACTGCAGGTTAATAACGAATAGGCAACGTGAACGTGGGGGTGGGGCGGTTATGGTGACGTGATGTGATTATTCTTTACACTCACTTGTCAGCCAGAGTTGTCATCTAAGCGGTTTTGTCGCTAAATCTACGAGTGTTTAGAGAAAGTTGAATGTGACATTTCAACTTGATATACGACGTGTCGAATTCTAGCGTTTTCAACATATTCATAGCGGTTTATATGGAGATATTTTGATCACAAGAATTGGTGACGACGGATATGAATTCAGATTGAAACATTCGTGATGAAGAGATAAGCAGAGAAGATATGCATGTTCGATATGGTTTAAAGAATTGTGATGTTTGTGAATATTTTATTTTGCCTAATTCAGTATTGAAACTTATAGGAACCAAACCAATGTGACTCATAGCAATGAAGTTGCAGATGTGTCTGATGTTGAACTAGAAAAATGAGTTGATACATGGTGTGACAGGTTTATCAATGTGTGATTAGATCAAAGACACACCTCAAATACGATCGAGAAATGTATTTTGTGATTACCAATGTACCTACCTAATAGTACAGAATTAAATTTTGTAGGAAAGGTTATATTCATTTTGTTTTTGATAAAAAATGTCGCTAAATCACAGAAATAAGTCGCTAATATACTGAGTACGTTCAAAATTGGTTTGGTCATTAAGACAATTGACATTTGGGTGCTTGAATGTCTAAAATTTTTAGGATGTTCAGCCGTGAACCTTTATTGCAAACATCTGAATATATTTCTAATATATTTATTTATCAAAGGATAATTATTGACTTGAGGAAAATTGTAGCCTGCTCAAAATTTTTTCACATTCACTCTGGTACAGTACTGTGGGCCCTGCGTAAAAGATTTGTTTCAAGGCATTTGAAGAGGCATGATATTTATTTAGTAAATGAATAACCCCTGCCAAATGTTTGATTGGATCATACAGTACAACCCCATTGTTATTATCTTTGTAATAATTATTATAAATCATGATAATCAGCTTACCAAAACAATTTCATTAGTATCATGAACAATTTGAGCAACTTGGGCAGGGCTTAAATCTGAATGAGCAGAATCTTCACAACAGTTGACTATTTCCTGGATACCCCTTTGAACTTTGGTGACTTCTCTATAGAACACATCCTGATTTGTTAGACCATTTCCTGGTTCTGTTTCAAAGTGCTCAATTGCTTTTTCCAGAGCATTCTCTATTAATAAACTATTTGGGAGACTTTTCATAACTATTGCGGCAGTGATTTTCTCAGAAAATTCCCCTAAAACAAAATATTGATAGTACAAATAACCACTATTTAGGTGCAATATTCCGTAATAAAACAGGGATAATAACGAAAAAGGGCCAAAGCCCTCACAGTGCCGTTATTTATTGTCCTATTTTGATTAACTAAAAAGTGGATGAATGACTCCTTAAATACCAATTATATTTTTAATTTATATCAATTCAATATCAACTCTGAGATTGAAAGGAAAGCTATTTGCAGGTGCAACATTGATTCATGTAGGTATGGAAAGTATTAAATGATATGGAACGGGATATTAAAAGTCATTTGGAAAACATATCTTTTGGATGCGAAATCATAAGTTGACTCTCAATTTCAACAAATCTTCATACATGTATATCTCCAAGAGATTATGTAAAACATATCATCTTGGATGCGAGTTCATAAGTTGACTCTCAATTTTTAACAAATCTTCATATATGTATATCTCTATCATGTAATATTTTGAATAATGAATTACTTTCAACAATAGATTCATAAACATTTTTAGGTCTCTATATTGAAATTTTGTACATACCTTTTCATCATTAAGGAGCATTTTTTGACGTGAAAGATATTTCAAAATTTTCACCAGTGTCGTCCGTAAGGGGTTAGAATTGAAAATTTATAAAGAATAAAATGGTATCACTGATTGTTCTGGAAACCAAAATTATTTTTGAATCCTCCATTCATTTTGGAGCATAGTTGATGGCGTTGATGCCAAGACTTACTTTCAAACGACGTACTGTTTTCGCAAAAAAAAAAATAAAAACCAAATGTTTTTTCTGAGATTGTTTTTGACATTTTGTTAAAATTTAGTAGGCACCCACTATGAGTGAAAACACATTTTGTTTTGGGAAAAAATCAATTATTTACTTCTTACAGTAGTGTTCACTTAGGCTTGATATTGAGTGTTCTGATTGAAAATAAATGTACGCCTCTGATTTTAACACCCTGTAGCTCAAAACCTGAGAGGTTTAGGACATGTTTATACAAACTTTCCTCCTTAAAATCACCCGAAGATTCACACCTTGTATGATAGGCACTCAATTAATCAACACCCTGTATGAGTTCACATTCTATTTATACAGGGTGATTCAAAATTCGATGTAAATATTTCGTTGGGATCAAAATAAGACATGTGTCCTCAAATGCACTCCCTTCCCCTTCCAACTCCTCCAAAACTGAGTTTACATAATTTTTTAAGCAAGAAGGAGGTAAAGCAGGGCCTACTCTATCTCACCGGGCCGTAGTCTACCCCCTCTACCTCGATGCTGACGTCACACTAGTAGGTTGAGATTTCACATCATTCATTTTCATATCGGTGAGTTCTCAATCAAGACGAATTGATCCCTAATGAACTACCCAACTTTCGGTAAAAATATAAATTCATTAGGATGAACCAGTACCGATTTATGAAGCTGTAAAGAAATTCAATTTTAATGAAAATCAGGACGTACAGGGTGATTCACCATAAATGTCCCCCCCTCTAGCTCACTTATTTTTCAACCGATTTGAAAATTTGAAAAATCATCTAAAATGATTTTTCAAAAATTTTCTTCGTGTTGCATCAGAAAATACAGGGTGCTCGGAACAAACGATCTACAGAGTACTACTTGATTTTTTCAAATGGAACACCCTGTATTTCATTATATTTTTAGATTCTCCCTAAAGAGCTGATTTCAACAATGCATCACACTTGGGGTCTAGCGGGAATGATTACAAAGATATTGGGTGTTCAAAATCGAGATTTTTCAACTTTAGTATTTTTTTGTGTCGAAACTATTCATTATTGGTCAAAACGGCTTTAATGTCCCTATCTCAACTTTTGATTTACTATCTACTGACATTTAATTGGAATATATACGGTGTGGTTCAAGATTCAGAATTCTGATCGCCTTGTATCTGTTCCAATTATTAAATGTCAGTAGATAGTAAATCAAAAGTTGAGATACGATCAAGAAAGCCGTTTTGAACTATAATGAATAGTTTCGTCACAGAAAAATCCTAAAGTTGAAAAATCTCGATTTTGAACACCCTATATCTATGTAATCATTCCCGCTAGACCCCAAGTGTGATACATTGATGAAATCAGCTCTTCAGGGAGAATCTAAAAATACAATGAAAAATAGGGTGTTCCATTTAAAAAAATCAAATAGTACCCTGTAGATCGTTTGTTCCGAGCACCTTGTATTTTCTGATGTAGCAGAAAAAAAATCTATCGAAAATCATTTAAGATGATTTTTAAAATTTTGCAATGAGTTCAAAAGTAACTGATCTAGAGGGGGGGACAATTATGGTGAATAACCCTGTACTACAGAATACTATTTTTCGCCAATTTGGAATCGGTTTAAAATGAAACTGTGAGATAGAGTAGGCCCTAGGTAAAGTGCCTAAAAAGACAGGGGCATGCCAATTTTCAGAATATTTGATTCGTTATTTCAGTCACAATTTCAGATAATATTTTTTTTACCTAATTTACAGTGGCTCTAGCTGGAAGTGGGTGCATTTTATGACGTTTATGATGTTTATATGAAGAAAACGTCTTGTTTTGATCCCAACAATATGTCCTTGAAATATTTACATCGAATTTTGAATCACCATGTATTTATTGGGGTATTTCTATGGTTTGGGACTCACCTAGAGTATAAATGGTAGGCATAGCACTATCTCTCGTAATACAAGCAGACAACCTGCTCCAGATCCCCGATTCCTTCAGGAACCGGAAATACAGAGACAAAGCCTTCTGCTTATCCTCCAGCTGATGGAGAACTTGCATGGCATATGAGCTCCCTATGCCAGCAGAAGCAACTTTGTTCCATCGTGGATCACCGGCCGGAATGTCGTCCAGCAGGTCTTTGCACAACAGGACCACACATTTATCCAGGGCACTGTTGATGCTTGTAGATGGGGCGTTTTCATGGGGAAAGAGCTCATTGAGGATGTCTTGATATGCGCTCTAAAATTAATTTGATTCGAATACGGAACTGAAGTACATTCGTACATATCAGTTAGTTTTGTGTTACTACCAAATGCTTTTAAATATTGTATAAACATAAATTCAGTTACAACCAGATAGTTCATTAAAAATTATTACACAGAGTTTTTTTTTACAATAATATACAGGCTGATTTATGTAGGCAACACAGTAGGAGTTTTGCAACTTGCACTTGGATTAAAAATTTGAGAATTTGTATGCTGTTATAATAGATCATTTCCAATCTTTCCAATAGCTATTTGTAGTTCTCCAGCTGAGTCAAAAGTCGGCAAAAACTTTTTTATATCAAATTGAAACCTACATTTTATTACACATGGTTTGATTGGCCTTCTTATTCTAAGTTTAGACAACCTAATTCATTTTGACTTATTCATTACATTTTTATAGATATATCGATTTTTCTGACTATATATTGAAGATTGCACTTAATTTTTTATTTATTTTCATAAATTTTTGAAATAACATACATTTCAGCATAATATATTTGAAATAAAAACATGATAAGAAAAGTTGAGAACTTGTCCATGTTCATGTAATTTTTTTCTTCCACTAACTAAAATTAATTTCTCATCGAGTACAATTTACATAATAAATACAATTTCATATTTTTGAGTGAATATTTGAGGAATTCTGACACTTAAAAGTTGTAGTCATTAGATTTGCTATGAAATTCAGTAAAACTGTCTTTATATAATTATAATAATCTCTCATCATACATCTGGCAGAAATCTGAAACTGACTAACAATAGGTAGCCTATAACTGCTGTACGACTTGTTTATGCACACAACTGTACTTCTAGGAAGTATCCTCAGAAATATTTCCAGTCGACACTGGCGTAACATTACCTAATTAAGGTGCATTGCTTCTTGATTAATTCAAATATTATAATTATTGCTTGGAACCTTGCACCCTGATTTCATATATTTATGCCGAAATGCAATATTTTGAGATGTATACTAGGTATTTCCGAAATTAGACACATAAATAATGAGTTGTTTTATGACACATATCTCGAGATATAATGACACAATAACAATTTGAAATGTGTTTTTTTTCTTTCTTCTGAATTTATGAACAGGGTGCGCCTCTTAAAATAGAACTTCTCTTTTGTTTTCAGAGATGTGAGAAATTGTTGAACAAAAAAGTTGTTTGAAACGACCCAAAGTCTTAGTTCAAGAAGTTCCTTTATATACAGGGTCATTCGTTTTTGCGGAAAGGACATTAACTCTGAATTTTTCAATGAAACACCCTATATATTTTCTGGCATGTTGATAGAGCTTTTTTTCTGATTTCAAGAATATATTTGAATGGGAAATAATTGAGTTATTGCTGATCAAAGTTTACCAAAATACCGCATCATCCATTCATATTTTTCTGAATTGAGATTGGAAGATTTCAATTTCATAATAACTCAACTATTTTTCATCCAAATATGCAACTCATATATATTTTTAAGATCAGAAAAGAAAGTTCTATCGACATATATGTCGGAAAATATATAGGGAGTTCTATTGGAAATATCAAAGTTCATGTCCTTTCCGGAAAAACTAATGACCCTGAACAATTTCCCTGAACAATTTCACGAAATGAAAGTTTGGGTCATTTCGAAAAACTTCTTGATTCAACATTTTTTCATATCTCTAAAAACAAAAGAGTTAAGGGGGGTTCCATTTTAAGAGGCGCACCCTGTACGCTATCATACCACATCTCTAACTCCTATTGAACACCCATCACTATTTATAAAGTCATTGAAACTTGCGATGCTTCTGAACTCGATGAAAGCAAACGCTTGGGTTCGGCTGTTTACCTCTAATCAATGATTTACAAACATTCCAGGCAAACTTTAAAATTCAATATGGCCCCAAATACTTATGTACCTGTATTCATACTTTGATGTCGTTTCATCTTATATTTTCTACTACCAACTTCATTCATCACTTTAATTTCACCCTGTGTATCTCGACAAATAAAGTTCCAATTAAGACATGTAGGTAAGATAAGTGTTAACTATTATAATCAACTACCCAGTTTTCACACCACATATTTCTAGTATTTTGTCACAATTTTTTTCTTTGTCCACTCATCTCTAGAATTCACGACAGAAAATTAGAATGACTTTAACTTTTTGACACAATCACGTAGCTACTAGTGAACTGTAGTGAATATTTGATATTTTGGTTTCAATTTATAAAGTTGCCCATATCTCTCCTACAGCGCCAATAGACTAGCCACTAGCCACTGCCGTCTCTGATGTTTGATGGTTTGAAATTCGTGGTTGCCGGAAATTTGATCGAAACCAATCGATCGAAAAACAAATGATCGAAAAACATTTCATCGAAAATCAATCGACCGAAAAAACAAATGATCGAAAAATCATTCGATCGAAAATCATTCGATCGAAAAACCAATGAATCGGAATTGCAATTGATCGAACTTTGATCGAATGATTCACATCCCTTAGTATAGCGCTCAACATAACATGTCAGAATTGAAGTCACAGTTATACTGTCAAAAAGTTACAGCTAATATAAAGAATGTCTTTCCTTAAGAGTCAATTAGGAAAAGAAAAACTGATGTTGGATGGATATTTCTATATAAGAGAATACCAGCGCGATGATACGTCATATTGGAAATGTGAGGAATACAAGAGTTCATCTTGTAAAGCGAGAATAATAGCAAAGCATGGAAATTTTGTGAAAAGAAGGGACCATACCCATACTGGAAGATCCGATAGATTGGAGACAAGGAAAGCTCTGCAAGAAATAAGAGAGATGGCCTCTACATCGAAGGAAGCACCAAAAACAATCATCTCGCATGCTTCCAGCCAGTTGAGTGAAAAATCATGCGCCCTCTTGCCTTCCATTGAAACCATGAAAAGAACAATAAGGAATATCAGGAAGAAAGAAGACATTTCGCCACCATCACCCAATTCCTTATCCGAATTGATAATTCCTGCAGAATATAAGCTCACTGATAAGGGGATACAGTTCTTAGCTCACGATTCTGGAAACGATGAAGACCGAATTTTGATATTTGACACTCCAAAAAATTTACAGATATTAGCAGAATCACAAATATGGTTAATGGATGGTACTTTTCAGACTGTTCCACCTTTATTTTACCAGTTATATTCAATACACGCTGAATTAGATGGCACTTATATACCATGCGTTTATGCTCTTTTACCAAGTAAATCGCAGAAAATATATATAAAAATGTTACATGTGATAAAAGATTTGGTTATCAATCCAAAGGTATTATCAATCATGACAGACTTCGAAAAATCTATCGAAAATGCCATAAGTCTAGTTTTTCCGACGGTTAGTCATAAGGGATGTTACTTCCATTTCAGCCAATGCTTATATAAAAAACTCCAGTCACTTGGACTGAAAAGCAAATATGATACGGATGCAGAATTTTCATCGGTCATGAAGTTATTCAATGGTTTGGCATTTGTACCAGAAAATATGGTAACAAGAGCATTCCATCTCTTGTGCTCACGAAATATACTTCCAGACGAAATTGAAGAATTCGTTGATTACTTCAAAGAAACGTGGATTGGTAAAACTACTCAGCTCAACAAATCCAAGAAGCCACATTTTGCACCAACAATGTGGAACTGTTTCGATAGTACAAAATCGAAGAATATCCCTCTGACAAATAATTCTATCGAGGGATGAATGCTAGGAAACCATCATTCTGGAATTTCGTTGAAGGGCTGAAGAAAGAGCAATCCTTTACTGAACTGAAAATTGTGAAACTGGCTACTGGGGATCTTGCAGCAAAGAAAAAGAAAGACAAGGACCTCAAATGTCGCTTGAAAAGGATTTCAGAACATTTTCAATTAGATTGCGATGATGACGAATTATTGAATTTCGTGAAGTTTGTGTCATATATGTTATAGTGCATGTGATTATTCATTATTTCAATACTTATTGTTTCCAATTAAACACTTTCTTTTCCTAATTGACTCTTAAGGAAATACATTTTTTATATTAGCTGTAACTTTTTGACAGTATAACTGTGACTCCAATTAAACACTTTCGATCAAAATGTAGTTCGATCAATTGCAATTTCGATTCATTGATTTTTCGATCGAATGATTTTTCGATCATTTGTTTTTTCGGTCGATTGATTGTCGATCAAATGTTTTTCGATCAAATGATTTCGATCAAATGATTTTCGATCAAATTTCCGGCAACCGAAATTCGTTACCTTGAATAACACCACCATATACACGGAGAAAAATGTATTGTTGAGTTCACACATTTTCCTATGATCTACAGTGCAGTCATTGCAATATACCCTTTGACCTACACTGAAAATTCACTCGATGGAGGTTCGAGTTAGGTATAGCCGGTATAGAGAATGCTTAAGTAACTCATCATAAAATAATTTTCATTCACATGGAGTCAAAAAATAGTAGGTGTTATTAAAAACTTAATTTAACTGCAAGTTGGAAATCTTCTAATGTGTGGCCTACATAAATCATTCATGAAATCCTGACTAAGTGTAAAAATATTGAGTATTTCCTATTTGAACACATAGGGAAAAACCGGGAATGGCGGATATTGATTTACAATCTCTAAGAGTGTAACATGCATAAGTATCCTACCAGAGTAGGTACTGAAAAGAACCAATTTTGCTATTTTTATCTAACCTAGACTTTTGGCATTATTCAGTTGAATCTAACATAAGGTAACTAGAAAAGAATAGTTATTTTTGTATCTAGAGCGCGAAATGCTACTTTGGTGATCGAGATCTGATTTTTTTAACGAGGCGTAGCCGAGTTAAAAAAATAGTCCAGATGACCAAAGTATTTCGCGCTCGAGTTGCAAACAACATTTTTTCTACAAACCTCAAAAAATATCGTTCTAAAGTGGATATATGCTCAGCTTGATATAAAAAATAGTGTTGAACAGGCTTTAATGACCTCCCCCGATCCTCCCTAGGTACGCACGAAGTTCCACGAACATAATAGGAATTTCCTTTCGTGCGCTCCAAAAGATGAAACGAAGTTATTTATTGAACATTCAGTAATAAATGATTTCGTGGATGTTTGCTCGATTGTGGACCATTAAGTTGAAATATAAATATCTCATATATTTTACATAACAGTGCACGAAGTAGGTACTTCGCGCACTGTTTTACTTCGCGCATTGTCTTGTGCAAGGTATCATTGTAACGTAGGAAACTAAAAAAAAGTGTCACTTCGCAATTTGTTGTCAATGCGCGAACCTTGTCATTTTTTGACGTTTGTAGAAAAAATACATTCTACTAATGTAAAAAAGTCCACAAACAATAAAATATCCACAAAATTCTTGAAAACATGATGTACTAATAGTGATAGTTTGCTTTTAGAGGAACCTAATAGACAATGAATAAAATTCACCATGTAAATAGTAATAGAAAATTCGATGATTTTTTCAATTTTTACAATAAATAAAATTAATGATAAATTTGATTTTTCATAAAGCTTCCCACACTGATTATTCATAATAATTCAACATGAAATGGCAGGATATAATAATGATACACATGCTAGTGAATGTCACATTCTCAATAGATATTTATTATTGGAAGATCAATAGAGCAGTTCAACTAGCATTGAGAGAGAACAACATTTCTTCCCCATCCGTCCTTGTCTTCAGTGTTCCAACATAAAATAATGAAAATTTCATATTGGCAACACTGGAAATTAGACGAAATGGAGAAGAAGGCCATTCTAATCTTTTTAATATTAAGGTTAATATGATCTTCTTCTCCACTTTTTCCCATTTCCAATGTTACCAACATACCATTATTTTACCTTGGAACACTAAAGACAAGGACAGATGGGAAAGACATTTTTTTCTCTCTCAATGCTAGCTGAAATGCTCTATTGAGACACCTTGAACTCACCTGCTGATTTCTAATATGAAAAATAAATGCAGCTTTCAACTGACCAACTGTGTCCTTGTAGGCATTGTATATTTCTTCAGGGTCTAAATTATACATAGACAAATTGTTCACAGCAGTGGATTCATTGAAAGAAGTCTCTATTGGGGTATTTGATGTTGTGCTTTGGTTCAAAAAATCCGAAATCTGATCATTAGTACAAACAGCTACTAAACCATTCAGTCTTGAGAAAAATACTGGTGTATTAACACAAATGGATCCACCTGGTGAAAAAATTATCAGAAGGTTTTTCATCTTCCATTACCAATGACCTGAATATATTCAACTGATAGTTCCTCCCTTGCCTAACCATCCTTTGGAAAGCATTGACTACAACATAAAAGAGAAGGTACCATGGAAATGCATGCAAGTGTAACAAAGATAGGTACAATTTTGCTTGCATTTTCACGGGTTTTTGATGCCTCTCTCATGGTTCTTTTTGTCTTCATCAGTAGACATCAGTTGGTTTCCTTCATCTTTGAAACATGATCTAGCTTCAATTTGAATTTTGTACAATTTTCTCAAGTTTTAGTTTTCAGTATCAGAATTCTCCTCAAGTTCTTTTATTTCTGACTTGTAATTTCAATACTGAATCAGTTTAATATGTTATTCCACTTTCCTTGGTATATGATAATTGAAAATGTTTTTCATGTTTCCATGTTTGGAAAAGTTGAAAATTTTTGAAACAGCATCAAATTTCAAAAATACCCATCCAAAATTGATATTGAAATCATACAGAAGAAAATACTGACTGTCATTTTTTCAGGATGAAATTTATCTTTTCTCATGGTTATCAACTATTCATATGAAATATTCAGTCAGTAGACACCGTCTCTATCTCTTATAAAGCTGAGTGAATTTAAAAAAATACTAACCTAATAAAAAATCTTGTGATGAATTGAATTCCAACACATCAGGCTCTTCTGAAGATCTCATTATTCTGATTGTTTTCAGATTATACATATAAACACTTGAGCCACTTAATAAAAATCTATAGGACAAAGAATCACTGGCATTATCTTCTCTGTATAGTCCAGATATTTTAAGTAAAATGAAATCTTTTATGGAAACAGAGCCACCAGTTGAAAATGATATCATGGCATAGTACACCTGAAAGAAATTTTGGAAAATCAAGGAATATTCAATTCAAAACTAAATAATTCACATACTTGGGAGGATTTCTGCATATTGACAGCAGCGGCAAAAATAATGACATTATCTTTGTCTTTATCTGCCTGAATGTCCAACAGCCAGATGTCAATTTCATCTTGGTCACCCACCCAATTGTCCCAGACCACACTGTGGAATCTATCTCTCACCAACCTGTTCAATTCAGAGATGGACACCAACTGTTCTGGTTCTTGGTTTGACAGTATCCATTTCTGAAGGGAATGCCCAGCCAAAACATAGACTATCCAGGTACCTTTTTTATTTGGTACACTAAGAACCCTAACCAATCTCTGAAAAATATTTGGTATGATTCTCATGACATCAAATATTGAGTATAATTACTAAATGAGGAAGTCTGAAGATGATTTTTTTTCAAAAGTTACATCCTCTTTCTGGTCTAATAAAAAGGCAGTTAGGTTTTGAAATAATATGATAAATTCCTATTATATTTATAGCCATAAGATGAATAGTTATTGATCATACCTAGTACCTGATTCAGTATTGTTATTGAAATGATTCAAACTTTAAAAGCAACTCAAAGCTCTGTTAAGGTTGTGCAATCACCAAAATCATTGATTATCCCCATAATTGATTGTATCTCAGTGTATACTGTATACATAGCTATAGTGTTATTATTTTTGTAATACAATATTTATGATTATCCTAAAAATATCCTTCTTTTTGAATCAGGAAAATCACTTAAATAATTAAAATATTTCAATCTGGCCCTGATGAAACATTCCTTCTTGCATGAAAATATCTTAGAATTGACTTTGAATATATCTTGTCTGCACTACCAATCTTTACCCTTTGCAGCTTAACAAACAATAGATTAACCTTGGAGCTCACCACCTACTGAATAAATCATCTGACTTCATTGCTCTCATTAGGATGGTTCATCTTAATGTAAATATTTAAGGTAAGTACTTAAATTACTCACTGTTTCACTAGTTTGCTCATTGGAAATGGGACCAAATATCAGTGATGACATCCTCTTACTGATACCACCCAGCCATCCACTTGGTGTTCTGAGTGGTTTGCAGCTCAAGATATGTCTACCATTGTTCATTATTGGTTGAACAAGTACAACAGTGCAAGTTGTTGTTGCCAATATGCAACCTAATCCATCTATGTTTGTTAAACTGTCACATTCTTGGCCTTGTAGATCCACAGTTTCCTCAACTGTGACTCCTTCATGTGCTACAGCTGGCCAATATCTAACAACACCTGAAATTATTACCTAAAGAAACATGTTTTATAGATGGCAAATTTGGTATACCTTCTGGAGATACAGCAATACATGATGGGGTATTAGAACCAGCATTGATGAAAACTGCAACCAATTCAGCTCTATGAGCTAAATCGCTCTGTGGTAATTGCAGCTCAAAACATTGATTTATACTACCAGTTTTTCTTTGTGGTGTACCTGGGGCTACTGTAGTTTGCCTATACTGCCAGATCAAAAGCCTTCTTCCACAAACTACCCAAGCATATCCAATTTCAGAAATTCGTGCAGAAACGACAGTATTTCCTGGCAGATAGATATATAATTGAATGTGTCTATACAAAACTTCTTATGAATACAATGAATTCAATGTATTTACTTACTATCTGCAAATGTTAAAGCTTCTGTGATGAGAACTGGCAGGGATTGTCCAAAACGTTCTACATAATGGTGAGTTGCTTTCAGTACAATTTGAACAGATTGAGATGATTTTCCAGATATACTCAACCGGCTGAAATATAAGTTTCATTTGAGTGTTCCTATTATCTACATCAATTATACACATCTCTTACGAGGATTTTCTGAATGATGTTGGAAGTATTCGCTTTGAACTTATATTTTGACGCGATCTGGGAGAAAATGGACTTTTCCCTGAAAAGCTACCATGAAAACTTTTATCCATAATGAGGATTTCCAAAATAAAATACAAAAGCGGCAGACAGAAAAACGGATTTCATAACCGCAAATAAAAGTGAACGAAAAACAAACTGTCACTACGGTAGTTACTGTCAACACTGTCAACTCGACAAGTGAAAGGTTCCATTGTGTCAATTCACGAAAAAGGGACGTTCTTTTGTTAATAGTTCTGATTCATAAAAAAATACGTTCGTACCGTAAGTCATGGTTATTTGAATTACTGAGCTCTACTTCTCACTTCTCTCAGACGTCAGAATGGTCACTGTTTGATGTCAAAATCTCTGGAGAGTGGAGATTAATATCCGAATGGTGCGAAAGAATCAAAGTGGAAAATCTCCAAAAAAATCTCGAAAAAGTGACCCTGATGCTTCCCACACTAATGTGATGTTCACAACCTATTCAACAACTTCTGTACATAAGAGAAATTTGTGTATCGTTTCCTTTCCCATAATTTTTTTATTCAACATTTTGCGATCTTTGCTTTATCAGTTTTTTGTCATTTTGCGATTTGTTTACATTAGTTCTTCAACTTATTTTATACGTCGTCAAATATCTGATTGTGAGAATGGTGAGAGGAATAGTTGCGTGGTAGTAGAAGAAGTTACAGAAATGGCTCAAGTGAGAACTACAGGACCAGGTCCAGGAGACCCTTTGTTAGCTAAACAAAAGCATCATCATCGGAGGGCTTTTGAATACATATCCAAAGCATTGAAAATAGATGAAGAAAATGAAGGTAGTTTTTTCTTGCATTATCAATTACTTCTTTTGAATAGCATTCTTTCAGGTCAAAAAGAATTGGCAATTGATTTGTATAGAAAAGGCATCACAGAGTTGGAACTGGGAATTGCAGTTCAGTGCTGGGGAGGACGTGGGGAGGTGTGGGAAAGAGCACAGAGGCTCCATGAAAAAATGAAAACAAATCTGGCCATGGCTAAAGATAGATTGCAGTTCTTAGGTAACATTTCAAACTTCTATACACAGCCTCATAAACAATAATTGTATGAGGAGATACTTTCTGGTTAAAATTCAAAATTTTGCACAGTTACACCTAGCTGCTTGGAAACTCACATTTTTTGGGTACTGATGTTTCACCTTTGTAGATAATTCATTATACCTTGTACCTACCTACCTATACCTACTTATATTATTTATTATATTTATACTTAGGTATAATTTTTTATTCTGTTAAAATCATAAAAAAACTTCAAGCTGAATTTGTGTAACATAAATTGATTGAAAAAAGTTGAAAATATTATATTCCTGCTATAAAGACATGTTGCATAGACTAAGGATATTGTCTTCTTGCTATGATGCATTTTTTATAGAAAAAAATTGATATTGCTTTGGGTTTAGTAATATCCATAGCTTTTTGAGATAAACAAGACCATACTGAGAAGGAAGTATAGTTTCTTTGTATGAGTTGAACTCAAATTCATAAGTTATGGTTTGATAGATGAGATTTCATATTATCAAATAAACATAGAATTAGTACAGTGAAAGTAGTTAGAAAAAGGAAAAGAGAAGTATACTGGCCTCTCAAGAACAGGTTCACAGAATAAAATATGCTTTATGTTCATACTACATATTACACATGAGATTTGTACGTGTACTTGTAGATGCAGACTTGTGCCTGGAGAGTTGTCATTCACCTTTCTATGTTGCACACATTCAGCTTAAGTGCCAGGGGATGTGATAATTTACATAAGTTTGGTTAAGTTGAGTTGGCATAAAAAATAACTGTGATCAATTTGTTTGTACAATATTGAGTTATCAAACTTTTATGAAAATCTTGCTTGTAATTGAGATAATTGAAACAATATGCCAAAGTTGAATGCCCTAATAGGGCTACTCAATGGCAGATGTTTTACAGGGTGATCCCTGAGCATGGAAAACCACAATTTGTTGTTGACATCTCAGAAGAGAATTGTTCCATCAACAGCTCAATCAAAATTCATTGTAATTAAGTAAATTCATTTCACTTAATACCTCTCTAATAATACAGATGGAAATGAATTACAAATTCAATATTCCTGGAATGCAATGTTTTGAAATAAGTTCATTTTTCACATTTGAAATGAAATAGTTTATGTGCTGTTCCACCTAAAATTTTGAGTAGTACATTGCAATTAGATCTTCAACAATGAATTTTTATGCCATTTCAACTTGCAATTTTAGTTGTAGCATTTTATTTGAAATAGACATTTTTATTTATAGAAAGCATGGATAGATTGCATAATTTGGAGGTAAACGATACAGGGGAAATGCCTAAGGTATCATTTAGTAGCAATATCCCTACACTCAAACAAACTGTTCCCAAACCAGGTATATATTGCCAAAATTATGTTGTATGAGTCTGTCTGGCTTATAGGCTTTTCTGCTAGTTAATATATAATCCATTGAACTTTCTTACATAAAAAATTGTAGTTGGTAGTTGCTGATATGCTTTTTTAACTTTGAAACTTTTGCAAGATTAATACTAAGTGATTTACAACTAGATTTGTGATGGTGTGCTGTTAGTCTTCATCTGTAAATTTCCAAATGATTTCTATGCTAATAATATTTATCACTCATGAGGGATAACACATTTTGATTGTCCACCAGATCATGCAAGTGTGAAGCCATGTAGGTTCTTTGAACTGATTGATATACTCCCTCTTATGCTTCATTTGACCTCTTTTTACTATATACAGTGTGTTCCATTGGGAAACGGAAGAATTTCAATGGTGGGTAGATCTCATTAAGGCGGTTCTGAATATATCATATTTGTAGGGTCTTACAAGTTTTATATTCCAGATATAGGGTGTTTTATCAATTCTGTTCAACTCTTTGTGACTACATAACTCATAAACCACTCAGTATATTTTTTTGGAATTTGATAAATAATGCCTTCCTCTTCTACACAAACGACTCACCAATAAGTCACGAGAAAAATCCAGGTCCGGATTATGGAAAATTGAATTATATTTTTGTACCCCAAAAAGAACACCCTGTATTTTATAATTTCCAGAATCCGCTTACATATTTAGAAATTGCACAAGAATCAGAATCATATGGTATACTTTTTATTTTCCCACATGCTATTTCACTAAAGAATTTATGATTTTGAATTTGACGTTTTATGCATTTGGATAGGTAAAAATGGAATATTTGGAGTTTTCCCAATTGAATAACAAAAATTGACATGAACCACCCAGTATATCCACTGGGAATTTGGTACACAAGTTGTCCTTCTACCACTTCTACCCAAGCGACTCACCTATCAATCACAATGAAAATCCAGGTCCGGATTAAAGAAAATTGATGATATTCTGGGCCCCAAAAAGAACACCCAGTATTTTCAAATTACTTAAATATACTAACATATTTGGAAGGTGCACAAAAAAATGAATCAATTGGTGTACTTTTTATTTTCCCGCATGCTATTTCACTTAAGAATTTCTGATTTTGAATTTGAAGTTTTATGCATTTGGATAGGTAAAAAAGGAATGTCTGAATTCTCCCATTTGAATAACAAAAATTATCACCAACCAACCAGTATTTTCATAGTCAAATTGTGTACTTTCTATTATCCCACATGCTCTTTCACTAGAAGAAACAACATTATAATATGTACTATGTATATGATTTAAAAATGATTACCTGATTATCAAATTTTATTTTTTTTAAATTGCTCTTTCATAATTTTCCCTGCTATAAACATATACGTTTCTTGGGAATAATGAAGATTATTATTATTATTATTATTAATTTGAGCTTTTATGCATTAATGAAATGTTTTGAGTTTTCCGGAATAGAAAGATTGCCGCAATTCGCTCTGATATCCTATTGAAGAACAGTCATTGTCAGCATTTGTTACCTGGATGAATACGCCAGTTTCTTCTAATATTACAATTTCACTATTGATTACTTGATTACTCATGTATTTGTGGCAAGAAATTGAACGAATCAATCGACATAATGACATATCACTGTTGAAACAATTTCATTACTCTAAATATTAGAACATCAAAAATAACAAAACATCTACCTTCTCAGCTTGAAAATTATAAAAATTGGCGAGGGGACTGATATAGAATTATTGGCATTCAATTACCCCACTGTGTCATTAGGGACTTAAATTAATTTTTGCAACACTTCTCACACTTTTTTCAATTTAATTAATCTGTGTATGCGTTGTGCAAAATTATTGAATTTCGGAGCTCATTTCAAATCCACATGGCTACATTTGGCGATACGTCGAATAAATGGTGACGTCAGATTTTATGCTGTTTCATTATTGGTCAGATAATCCTCCATTCCCATTCATGAAGCAAGGTTGTCAAGTCACCAATTATAATCAAGTTATCAAAAAGATGTAAGAGTCCTGTCCTTGAATAAAACATAATAAGAGGAACTCATGATATTAAAGTTCATTCTCGACTTTTTCGAGCAACCAGCATGTCAAAATATTTCTTATACTCCATAACAAAATATCATGTAAATGTTGGAGACTGGTCAACATTGTGCTGAATGATGGGAAGGGACAAGACCACGCCCACAAGTCGTGCGCGCCGTGTTGTCACGTTCACTGCTTTAAATATCCTCTAGTGTGAATTAATGTAATTACTATTTACACAAATAAGCAATAAGCCACAAATCATAAGGGAACATTTTGAGACAATTGATCTTGTGTTGCTAAATAGGAATATTACCAATACATAATTGAGAATTTATGAATGTTTGAATAACTAATATTTCTGAGGGACCCAATCGTATTTCAACACATGGCAACTGTGCTATGTTCTGCCCCTATCCTCACGAAATCGTGAGGTCAGTTTTTACTCGCGGCAAATTTCTATCCGTTTTACCAAGGAGCGTGCACATAAATTAAAAACAAGAAATTGTTTGAATCAAAATGCAGAGCACTTGAAGACACACTGGCGTATTCATCCATAAGTTACAATAAATAAAAAATAAACCATTCCATGCAGCTTCTTGTGCGAAGAATTCGAAAATACAGGGTGTTCTATTTGGGGTCCAGAAATATGATCAATTCTCGTTAATCCGGACCTGGATTTTACTAGTGACTGATAGGTGAGTTGCTTGAGTAGAAGAATGAGAACTTGTGTACCAAATTCTAAAAGAAAATACTAGGTATGCATAAAACGTCAAATTCAAAATCAGAAACTCTCTATTGAAATAGCATGCGGAATTTGGAAATTCGAAAATACAGGGTGTTCTTTTTGCGGTCCATAAAGATCAACTTTCCTTAAAGCGGACCTGCATTTTTTTCGTGACTGACAGATGAGTGGCTTGGATGGAAGATGAAAGAATTGTGTACCAAATTCCGAAAGAATATTGAGCAAAATTGATAATCAGAACTACCTTCATGAGCTCTATCCACTGTTGAAGTTTTTCTGTTCCTCAATGGGACAGTATATTTTTTCTGTTACTAAAAACTGGGCATTAAGTTCCGCATTGGAGATAACAACCCAAACCTTATCATTTCTTGAGGTTTTGTATTTGTTCACATGAAAAAAAAAATAAATGGCAGAGCTTCCCAGCATAATCTATGGAATTTTGACAATGACATAGACCTCAAGCTCTAGTAGCTCCAACTGGTGAGATAAAAAAAGCTCTAGTAGCTCCAACTGGTGAGATCAAAAATGGTAGCCCTCATTAAAATGGCTTCAAATTGTCTATCAAAGATTCAACATGGCCTGAGTAAATCTAAACCCTTTCAGCTTCTGGTAAAAAACTAACTATAGCCAGTAAACGACCAGCCAATGCTACACTGTCCAAGAGCCAAACATTGCCTCGGTCCATGGGCTCTCGTAGTGCCCCTGTGCAACCTGTGCGTCCATTCAACAAAGTTTGTTCAACGCCACCGGCTATTAAAAAGCAGCTCTCTGTACCAGGGAATGCAGGATCCCCTGTTAGAAGAACAAATAGTAACAACAATAATGGAGGTAAATATGATTTTGAAGCAGACACATTTTGTTCCAGTTCTATTATTGGGGTTGTGCACACTATATATTAAAATCAAATCTGAATTTGGCAAGAGATCTATATATTACAATCGATTATTACTTTACAATGAATTGCCAACAAGACTTGAAAAAAATATCAGTACCAACAAATTCAAGAAAGAACTCAAAAAATATTTATTCCTCTGAATTTTGTCATGTCATCCATATTGAGATCATATAACATATCAATTATTTTAATCATTCATTCACTCAAAAAAGGATCTGCTCAAACTATGAGAATTACTAGAATAATTATACCTATAAATACTATATTTTGAATGTAATGTACCTAATATATTATGGTTAATTTTTTTTTAATGTTCCCTGTTATAAATATAAACGTCAATTGTTTCTTGGGAATAATAAAGATGATGATGATGATATATCCACTGATTTAGACAATGGGCTTATAATAGTAGCAGTATTCATTGATCTACATAAAGCATTTGATGTTTTAACTCATGAGAATTCCCATGACAAGTTAGAATGTGAGTTCAATAGTTTAATATGTAAGTCATAGTTTTTTTTGCAAATCATGTAATGACAGCTATTAATACACGAGGACAAGGTAAGTTATGACAGGAGCCGACATTTTTTATCTCTTAGAGCGCACGATCGTACGTACTTAGGGAGAGAGTGTAGGTATTGGATTTTTTTTACTTTTGCAGAATTTATGGGAATACTTCCATTAGCAAAGAATTCCAAAGCGTGGACCTCAAGCTGGCTCAGGCCATCCACTTATTATTGATCCACAAAATCCACATATTGGTTTTCTCTTTAGCTAAGTTGAGTGATTGCAGTTATAAAATTTACTAATTCCCGCCGTATTCAACTGTAAAATGCTGATATGCGCATTAACGATCTTAGCCTCTCTGAGAGACGCAGATATAGCTCCCCTTTCCTTTAATATGTTGGCGTATTTTACACATTGATATTGGCGATGCGCAATACATTTGAGCGAACCGAGATCCTGAATGGTCTCTGAATTTACCCGAGAATTTCGGGTTGCTGGGATATGACCACTGGCGGTCTGGAATAGTAGCTTATGTCAGTGGTTTCGATCAGTATTAAGTAAGTTCGGCATTTATGTCAGAGCGCTCAGATTAGTTTGAATGGTTCGTTTATCAAACCGATAAACTTTATGCTCGGAGAATTCTGACCGAGCGATGCGATGAACCTGAATATTTGAAATTAATTGTTTATTAAATTCAATTTTCATCGACTTCATACATAACTTGAAAGCTACCCTCATTAAGGGCCAATGCAACATTAGAAGTACCCACAATTTTATTACTAAATTTAGTGAAAAATCACAAAAATGAGAACCTTTTTGACGGTTTTGTCTTCGACAGCGATCTGCGCCGCTCGTTTATTGCGATTTATTAATCCAATCCGCGGTGCCTTGATTGAAAAATCTCTGGCATCTCGGACGAGATTACCGAACTTCACTACTGTAATGAAAAAAGTTCAAAATGCCGTTTGCTCTTCGTGAAATCCTGAACAATGGGATTTCTGAGCAGCGAATTCTCTGGACCAGAGTGATGTTATAAATAGAGTGACAACAATAGTGGTACACTTTTTGATTCGTCAGTCCTTTAGCATGAAGGTGCATCCATCTGTGTTGTTTTGTGCATACAGTTCTACGCATTTTATTTCACTTTGTTAATACTTTGTCTCGGTTTTTTGCTCTTTGGACAAAAACATCCAACAATCAGACATTTAACTGTATACGTCAGTACCTTGGATATTAACTATTAGCATCCGTCTTTTGTCGTAATCATCACAGAGAAAGAGGAATTGATTGCAAAACTACTTAATGAAATTGCAAATTTGAGAACGAAACTGAGGAATTCAAGTAAACGTACGTACCCAATTCAGCGATATATTAGTTAATTGCTTCCGACAACCTCTTCCGTCATCTCGAAAGATCACTCTCACAGCCCTTTCTTTTTCACGTCTTGCAATCGTGATTGGAATCCAAATCAATCAAAATCACTGTATACATGGTCCGCTCACTACAAAGTATATCCATATGTGTCTATTTTGTCATATTGAAATGTTGTTACATGAATTCTTTTCATTTTTATAACGATTGATCTGCGAAAAGTGTATCTCTATATAAATTGAAGTGGGTGTTAAACACTATTTCTATTTTCCATCTACGACAATGATTTATTTTACAGAAAATCTAACCTATAAAATCGTATCTGACAATCAAGCACTACTAGGGAAATTGAAAAGACAAAGAGCAGAATATGTCTTATTACTTTATTCACTCAAACCATGGGTTGCTTGCAAGATCTGTCAGATGACCGACACTGGAGGTGAAACATTGAAACACAACCCCACTTTTCTCATTTGTTTACAAGTGATTGAGATAGTTTTTCACAATTATTTAGGCATGAGAATCGTGTTTTTCGGCTATTCATTAAATCGCGCATGCCATCACATTGTGCTGTTGTACAATGCACCAAAAATGCAGCGGGAAACGAAGTAATCCGGTTGGTACATTTTGATTTAAAAGTGAGTACCTACTATAGTCACTCACATATAGTTTTCATTTTTGAAATTTGGCAATTTCTCTGATTTCTCATCGGAATTCCATCTGCAATGGGAACTAATAAAAATACTCTTGACATTTCTAAAATGATGCAAGAAGATCGATTCATGCAATCAAACGGGAGGACTGATCTGACATGCTGACGAAATATGATCGTGTGTGTTGTAGACATAATCAATCTTTTACCAGTATTTACTTCTATTGCAGAAGTGGCAGAAGGAATTTTAATAAGAAATGACAAAATTTCATAATGAAAACTATGTGAGATTACTATTTACCTATATATAGGTCGCGTGCACGATGACCGACCCTGGAGGCAAAATATTGAAACACAACCTCACTCTTCTGCGAATTATTGAAACACAACCTCACTTTTTCATTTGTTTACAGAGGAATCAAAAGGTTGAAATAGTTTTTCACAATATTTTGGCATACGAATCGTGTTTCTTGCGTTATTCATTAATTCAAGCATGCCTTCGCATTGTGTTGTTGTACAATGCACAAAAAATGCAGCAAGAGACTAGGGAATATGATTTTTTAGGTAAATAGTAATCTCACATAGTTATCATTATGAAATATTGTCATGCCTTATTAAAATTCCTTCTGCCTTCTGCCACTTCTGCAATACAAGCTAATACTGCTAATAGATTGAAAATGTCTACAACACACACGATCGTCAGCATGTCAGACCAGTCCTCCCGATTGATTGCATGAATCCAATCTTCTTGCATTATTCTAGAAATTTCAGGTATATTTCTATTAGCTCTTATTGCACAAAGAATTCCGATGAGACATCAGAGAAATAACCAAATTTCAAAAATGAAAACCATATGTCAGTGACTATAGTAGGTTCTTACTTTTAAATCAAAATGTACCATCCGGATTCCTTCATCTTCCGCTGCAGTTCTTGTGCATTTTACAACAGCACAATGTGATGGCATGAACGAATTGATGAATAGCGGAAAAATACGATTCATATGCCAAAATAATTGTGGAAAACTATTCCAATCACTCGTAAACAAATAAGAAAAGTGACATTGTGTTTCAATGTTTTGCCTCCAGCGTCGGTCATCTGTCAGTTCTTGCACGCAACCCATTGTGAAATACTATTTCAATCCTTTGATTCCTCTGTAAACAAATGAAAACAGTGAGGTTGTGTTTCAATGTTTCACAGAAGAGTGAGGTTGTGTTTCAATATTTTACCTCCAGGGTCGGCATCGTGCACACGACCTATTGTAATATAGAAAATAGAAAAGGACAGAAGATCATCTGTGTCCGAACTCTTATCTAACTGATACCATCCAGTGACTCTACTCTGGACTATCCGCCTGTAGACGATTTTTGTGCTATCAGGATACAATTTCAACTTATGAGTCGATTTTTGCAGCAGTGGCCGCCAACAGCAAGGCGAACGCGCGAGGCCGTTCGCCCTCCCTTCGAGGCGTCGACCCCAAGCTAGCGCAGGCCATCCTCGACGAGATCCTGGAGGGCGGCCACCCCGTCCAATGGGAGGACATCGTCGGCCAGGACACGGCCAAGCAGGCGCTGCAAGAGATGGTCATCCTGCCGTCGCTGCGGCCGGAGCTGTTCACCGGACTGCGGACGCCGGCGCGGGGACTGCTGCTGTTCGGGCCGCCCGGCAACGGGAAGACGTTGCTGGCGAGGGCTGTGGCGACGGAATGTCAGGTTAGGTTGGGTTAGGTTAGGGTTCCTCAATGGGTTGCACTTTCCTTATACATAATAAATAATTAAGGAGTTTTATAGGATACCCAAAAGAGTGGAGGAACCATGCCGTTTCTAGGGTCCCTTGATGGAAATTGACGGAATGGAATCGGACCAAATCTTGTCCGCCATCTTAGAGCAGCCATTTTTTTTTAATTTCAACAAAAATTCCATGAAGTATTGCCACCAGAATTATGAACACCTGCCAAATTTCAAGTTAATCGGAGTTATGGAATTTTTGTTGAAATTAAAAAAAATGGCTGCTCCAAGATGGCGGACAAGATTTGGTCCGATTCCATTCAAAATTGGTAAGTGGGGGTTTTCGAGGTCGGAGATCATGATCATTTTGTTAAAATTCATAAATTCAAGATGGCGGCTTCCAAATAATTTTTTGTTTTTGTATAAATGACGATAACTCCGTTGTTATCAACACAAAACTATTACTGCGACATATCATCTGTAAGAGACAAAAAAGTTATTTGTAAATAAGTCATAGTGAGCTATGACCTACATTTGAAAAACTGAAGTTGGTGCTGATATCTCAAATTCTAGAAGAGTTGGTATAAATTTCATATTTTTTTCGAAATCACTTTGAAAAACTGCCATGAGAATGTGAAATTCCTATTTGAATATTTTCATAAATAAAGAAGTTACAGAGGAGACATGAGAATGATCAAAATCTGTTTTTTGCGTAAAAAACAAAAACGAAAAGATTTTATCAAACAATTTTTTAACATTATAATTGGCCTTGACAAACTCCACATTTGGTGTCATTTAACCGACCTCGTATCTCTCACCGTTAAAAAGATACCCATGGTGAGCATGGTAAGTGGGACACACTGTATAAATTTACTGCATACAAGAGATTGACAGCGAGAGAGCTTCAGTCGAATTCGTGTCAAAATCATAAAAAGTGAATTCTCGCGTTGGAGCACAGTATATTTAGTGCGATGTGCTGACTCCGAGTATATCGGTGATGTTTGGAGATATGACGTATTACGGTGGGCGTGGTTTGTGCTAGCGTGTAGTATATTTAGTAAAATCGCGGTACGGACAGATCCTCGTCTCCTCTAACTGTGGTGTTTTTGTGAAACAGTTATATAGTTCCATTCTTATTAAATTCTGGGGATAAACACTAAATTTTTGACATTCGTTGTTTTTTAGGTTATATTGAGGACATTGGCGTATCATACGTAATTTCCACATGTAATTTCTCATTCGACTCTACATATTATATCCAAATGATGATGATAATTTTCGGGTTTTTTATTTTTCAACTCCAGAATAATCTTTGTGAGGCAGTGAGCAAATTTTTATGAAAGTTTAATACCTTTTACCAAATCAATAAATGAATTTTGATTTCAGCCTTATGGTTGAGAAATTGTGAAAAATTGTGTGTAGGTATTCAAACTAATGTGCTCATATGCCATATGTGCTGAATATATTCATGTTAGGAATCATTTTTGCAGTTTTTCAGGAACACTTAATATTTCCTGAATGTAGGTATACTTTATTGAAAGATAGGGCATATGCCTCTTCTTTTAATCATCCGTTTTTATCAAAACTGTTTCTACTAAAATGCATTCAAAAACTTGTGGAGTGGATAATTGTAGGCACAATGGGAAAGTATAATATGTGATTTTGTATTAGTTTTACCTTGAATATTTTTCTGATGTATTTATCAATTTTCCCCATTTGATCACTTCACTTTCCATGTTCTAAGTTCATTTGCATTTGATGGAAAACTGACAAATTCAAATTTGCGATCCAACTGATTGATACAGCCTAACAGCACATTTTACCACCCTTCCAAAACATAATTGAATAATGTCATATTATGATAAAGTATGAAATCAAAATTTTGTAAGATCTCTTTAACGCCTATGAATGTGACGTGACAGCAATGTCATGTCAGGGACGCTAATACACGAAACCAAAGTCACTAGATGATTAAAAGAGAAAGGAGCTATGATTTGTATGTACCCTGTTAGATGACAAATACGTCAGTTTGCATCAAGGGACCCTAGGTTAGGCTAGAGTTCTTCAATGTTCTTGACCCTGCTGTTTTGAGGTTTTGTGTATGGCTATATTCCGAATTCAACTGACAGTACTGAATCTGCTGATTTTTCATTCCAAAACCAAAAAAATTCACTGAAAGTGACAGATACTTGTGAGCAGACATACTATTCATTCCAAGTCTTGTCTTATCTATACTAATATTATAAAGAGGAAATATTTCATTGTTTGTTTGTATTTATTGAATAGGCTCCGAAACTACTGGATCGGTTGCAGAAAAAAACGATTTTTTCATTACAGGCTACATTCTTTTCAATAAGTGCAGCCAGCCTCACATCTAAATATGTCGGGGATGGAGAAAAAATGGTGCGAGCCCTATTCGCAATGGCACGAGAATTGCAACCTTCCATCATATTCATCGATGAAGTTGATTCTCTCTTATCGGAGAGATCAAATAATGAACATGAAGCTAGTAGGAGACTGAAAACCGAATTTTTGGTGGAATTTGATGGCTTACCCAGTAATCCGGAGAATGAAAAAGTAATAGGACACCAAACACCAATACATATAGACCGTGATAGACAGATTATTTTTAGGTTTTAGTAATGGCAGCAACTAATAGACCACAGGAACTAGACGAGGCAGCTTTGAGAAGATTCACAAAAAGAGTGTATGTAACGCTTCCAGATCTCGACACTAGAGGGCAGTTGTTGAAAAAGTTGCTGGCCAAACAATGTTGTACTCTCACCCAGCAAGAGCTGAAGAGGTTGGCGACACTGACCGAAGGGTATTCAGGAAGTGATTTGACTGCTCTTGCCAAAGATGCAGCACTTGGACCAATAAGAGGTAAGGGTCTTCAAATAAAAAACATTCGATCATATCCCTAGATTAATAATAATTATATGTATATGAATATTATTTATTTATTTAATCGAGTGAAATCTGCATATTTTGTCATTGAATTTTATACATATATATATATATATATAGAAGAAGAAAGATAGTGTGTATGAACACAGAGCCAGAGTATGAAGTAAAAGATTGTAGGTTTAATCCGTTCCGTGAGTGGAATGTCAATTGGTGCAAGACAGTCTGTTTCAGCTCGCCAAGCATCATCAGTTGCACTAGGCCAATCGACAATCCACTCACGGACCGGTCACTATTTGAAGACCAACAGGTAGTCTTCAACAGTGCGGAATACGGATGTTTGGTACAGTGCCACCTACTAGCACTAGACAGAAACGTGCTTTTCGGGCAGCGACGTAGGAGTACAGATATCTCTGTTACTACACCTACGTGCCCCGAGTGCACCTCGATAGTGTGGTATGGACCACAAACAGAGTAAAGAAGAAGAAGAAAGATAGTGTGTATGAACACAGAGCCAGAGTATGAAGTAAAAGATTGTAGGTTTAATCCGTTCCGTGAGTGGAATGTCAATTGGTGCAAGACAGTCTGTTTCAGCTCGCCAAGCATCATCAGTTGCACTAGGCCAATCGACAATCCACTCACGGACCGGTCACTATTTGAAGACCAACAGGTGGCACTGTACCAAACATCCGTATTCCGCACTGTTGAAGACTACCTGTTGGTCTTCAAATAGTGACCGGTCCGTGAGTGGATTGTCGATTGGCCTAGTGCAACTGATGATGCTTGGCGAGCTGAAACAGACTGTCTTGCACCAATTGACATTCCACTCATGGAACGGATTAAACCTACAATCTTTTACTTCATACTCTGGCTCTGTGTTCATACACACTATCTTTCTTCTTCTTCTTTACTCTGTTTGTGGTCCATACCACACTATCGAGGTGCACTCGGGGCACGTAGGTGTAGTAACAGAGATATCTGTACTCCTACGTCGCTGCCCGAAAAGCACGTTTCTGTCTAGTGCTAGTAGGTGGCACTGTACCAAACATCCGTATTCCGCACTGTTGAAGACTACCTGTTGGTCTTCAAATAGTGACCGGTCCGTGAGTGGATTGTCGATTGGCCTAGTGCAACTGATGATGCTTGGCGAGCTGAAACAGACTGTCTTGCACCAATTGACATTCCACTCACGGAACGGATTAAACCTACAATATTTTATATATATATATATATATATAAAACTAATGTATTGGGGAATGCAGCAAGTAAAAGCGAAACTCTTTAAAGTTTATCCAAGCTTTCGGAAATGTTTATTTCCTTCTTCAGGGATGCTACAATGATATATCATATTAATGTGCACAAAAATAGATAATATAAATATACATACATCTTTGTTGAGATTAATTACATGGATGTTATAAGATGATAGACATATCATTACACATGGTGCCATCAGTAGGAATAAAAATCTCCACAATAGTCAAGGCAATAAAAAAGGCAAAATACTGACATTTAGAAATTTGTAAAAAGACCAGACGAAATAATTAACATTTTAAAAAATTATTCACATCCATGCTGGAAAACCACGGATGTGAATAATTTTTTAAAATGTTAATTATTTCGTCTGGTCTTTTTACAAATTTCTAAATGTCAGTATTTTGCCTTTTTTATTGCCTTGACTATTGTGGAGATTTTTTATTCCTACTGATGGCACCATGTGTAATGATATGTCTATCATCTTATAACATCCATGTAATTAATCTCAACAAAGATGTATGTATATTTATATTATCTATTTTTGTGCACATTAATATGATATATCATTGTAGCATCCCTGAAGAAGGAAATAAACATTTCCGAAAGCTTGGATAAACTTTAAAGAGTTTCGCTTTTACTTGCTGCATTCCCCAATACATTAGTTTTCTTCCTACTGGTCAGCAACGACTTCCCTTCTATATATATATATATATGAAAACTAGGAATCGCATTTAGAATCTGTAGATGTTCGACGTTTCGGAACCGATTTTTGAGCCATTTTCAAGAACTGAAAAATAGAAATAAAAGGGTTATAGGAAAATATAGGGAGTGATTTTTCTCAATCTGCCTACTCCTTGGAGAGAACTGAGGGTGTGGGTGGTGGAGCGGTATTTATAGTGGATGTGGTGGTCATTGGAGCGGAACTAGGAGCGTGGTTTGTTATGGCGCAAGATGTGGAAAGGCGGGAAATGAGAGGTTTCCAAGTGCTAGAAAGTCTGCGGCCGTCGTCGCGAGTATTGAGGCAATCAGGTCGCTTCTCTATCTCAAGGGCTTCGTGGATTATCTTTGTATGCAGAGTTCTTTCGGTGGCGATTGTTTTGGCGTTTTCGAAATTTATTGAGTGGCCTGTTTCTTCTTAATGTTTGAAGAGTGCCGAGGAAGGTTCTGATTTTCAGACTGCATGTTGATGTTCGTAAACTCTGCTGGTAACGCGTCTATTTGTTTGGCCAATATATGTTCTTGGGCAAACTGAACAAGGTATCTCAAAGTTGTGTCCTTGGCGGTTCTGAGGAATTGCTAAGGAAACCTTTTGAAGTAATCTAATATCAAGGAAATATTTGTCAATTTAATTCTGTGATTTGATTCAAATATTGCAAACTTGGTAGTTGTTTAGTAGTTTAGAAAAGTATTCAAGATGTATGGAATAGAATGGAAGATGAAAAACACATGCAGTTCTTTCTCGCGGAGACGGTGTTATCGGCTTATTTTTTGGAACTAACGCAGCAACAAACGCCCTCAACTTAACAGTGTATATACACGGTGTATCTAAATAACACAGAAAAAGTCCAAGGGGTGAATGTGTGATGAAAACTATGATGAGTGTTTGGTATAAAATTCTTTGAAAGACCTCTCCCCGGAAAGTTACACCTCGAGAAGAATAATGTTTTCTTTTTCATTCTCTCCTGAATGCTCAAGTTATCGAAAAAAGCTGTAGAGATGAAAAAATAAGTAAATGAATTCGGCTTTACAGACATGTTTTTTCAAAAGAAAAAATTTCATAAAAAATTAGTTGAGAGAAAAAATATCTTATGGGGTTGACTTTTTCAGCCTCCTCTAAGCATACTTCGGGGTTGATATTATTCCAAAATGCATTGACATATATTATTAACCATGTTTAGTGTATTTAGCTAAATATACAGGGAAAATAAAAAAAAACTTTTTTTATATTCTCGGAGGGGTGTAACTGTTCCAAGGAAAGGTTTTTCAAAAAAATGTATACCAAGTACCCACCTTGATTTTCATCACAAAATCACACTTCAATTTCGATGTTATTCAGACACCAGATACCGAGAAAAAAAGGGATTTTATAAAAAGTGAAATTTTGATAGCTGTCAACGTGTCAACTGAGATAATAATGTCAGATTTTTTTCCCTGCAAACATTTTGTCAAACAAAAAGTGAATAATTTTCAAATGAGATTTTTACGAAAGAAAATCATGGAAATTTCGAAATATTATTTGTGAAAAAGAGAGAAATGAATCGAATAACTTGATAATTAGAAATTATTAGAAATCAACAAACGCAATCTCAACATTTCACTAGAAGATTAACTAGACCTCAACGATTCCCTTTGTTTTCTTTAGTAATTACAATCACTTTATTCATGTTAATATGTCAGTGTTATGTTAATGTATTGAAGTAGTACTCCACTTGAAGAAGCTACTGTCTACTACTGTGTTAGCCAAACATGTAGGGTTTTGGAGAAACTTGTGTATACATATCTTATAATTTGTAGTTTTTAAATTAATAATTCCGCTGTTTTCAGAGCTTCAGCCAGAACAAGTGAGAGAAATGGATCCAAGTGCCGTTCGCAGTATTACCATAAACGACTTCTTAGATTCTTTGAAGCGGATTCGGCGGAGTGTGTCACCTCAAAGCCTTGTGGCTTATGAAAAGTGGTCCCTGCAGTATGGTGATGTATCAATCTAAACTCCACATTCCAGTTGTTTTTCGATACATTTTCGTTGTATTTCAATACTCTTTCATTGTTTTTATTTATCTGTGATAAGCATTACATAATAATAAATGTTGTTTTGATACTATTTCTGGTAGAAAACGTGAATCACATATTCTAGAAATAGATCGTAGATATCAACTTATTGATGCTAGAATAGTGTAGTTCAACATGAGTTTAACTATTTATTTAATGTTGTTTTAATGGATGTGTTCAATTCTGTTAGCAAATTCGATTTAGGTTATTGATGTTTTAAAAAATTACTGCATGATAGTGATATTAATTGAAAGTTGATCAAGAATTGAGACCATTTTTATCATTCATATGCCTTGATTGCATTGTGATGTCAAGAAAATGCAGGACCTTGATTTGGACCAACTCCATTTCTGAATAGAAAATGCTTTTCTGCTTGAATGTTTGTATTTGTTAAACATAATTTTTCGAAATATATTGGTTTTTTTAAGTTAGTGGAAATCATTCATTCAACTTTTTCGTTCCTATTGTACAGGGTGACACAGCTCAAACGAATAAACGTAGGTGAAATCTGTTATCATTCATACCATCAGTGGCGGCTCGTGACTTTCATGACAGAGGAGGCTGAATGATATGAGATTTATTGTGAAAAACAACTCTCTACGGCTGACCCAGATCAATAGTTTCAATGACATTCTGTTTACCATTAACCTGAACTTGATACTTGAAGATATGTGTTCCTGTGATTTGCAGCGTCTATCCAATCCGCGAGGCAAATTTTTCAAATCATTATATCCTAATCGCCCCCAACATGATGACTTATCGGTTGAAAATAATACGCAGTACCAACAAAATAGCTTATTCCTTACCTCTTCATAAGACAAAGCACTGAATGGGTTCACAAAAAAGTATTCCACTAAATCGGAATCGTTTAAAACACTCATTTTTCAGAAATTTACAGAGCCCCTAACCATTAACCTAACATAAACATAAAAATTTACTCGCGCTGGATTGTCCGCAATTCGCGACGCAACACGACAACACGTGCTATTCGGACATTTGCATTGCGCGCGTGGGTTACGAGTTGTGAAGGAGTCTAGCCTCCTATAGATGTTGCCAAGTTGAATATTTTACGCGTGATTTGCAAACTTCAACGTGTGATGGGCGGGCAAGCACTGTTGCCAATTCAAAAATATTTACCTGAAGACAGGTAATAAAATCAAAATCCATGTATTTTGGTGTCCTTTCAATGGGAAAGTATAGATAATATCAGTTTAAGGAGAATCTCTGATGAGGCTCAGCCTCCGTTGTCTCCTCAGTTTAGCCGCCACTGATAACCATAGCCCGAAGGCTTAGCGGAGGATGCTGAAGAATAAATAACAAATATAATCATGTAATATATTTTTAATATCTAATAACGTATTTATATTCAGAAATCATTGACAAAGCAAAGCTGTACATTAAAAAAATACTGTCCGAGACATAATATCAACTCCTACTCCATATATACATTCTTCCCATTATTTGAACAAAAATATCTTCTTAATACTAGTTATTGAATGTACTCAGAATTACGACACTAATGATGTTACTAACAATTTACTTATATTCAATATAGTCGACACACTTAAAGCAAGTGCCATACATATTTCTATATTTTTATGTCTATTATATGGCTCCAAGACATGCATAACGTAAAAAAATTTACCGTTTTTTTGATTATTACAAATTCTGCAAATGGTCTTTGGTTGTTTTATAATACATTATTGATCAGCCTGATTGCATTCAATGTTTTCAGCTACATCACAGATACTCAACCATACAGATGCGAAAGCTAGGCTTCCCGCCAGAAACAAATTTGTATGCGCATGTGCGGAGTGTTATATTTACTTCAAGATACAGGGTGATTCTCCAAGGTGGCTCACCCCTATAACTTTTTCATTATTGGAGATAGAAAAACATAATTTGCGGGGATGTGTATCCTATTTCAATATCTTACATTTTTTTTATATATTTACTTGCTTTATCGTACTTCCGGTTTGAACAAAAATTATCCCAACTTTCGTTTATTTAATTGGACATCCTATATATCTTCACTGATTTCGATCGAGAATTCGAATACATGGCATTCTAGATCGAAAAATTAAAATTGGAATAAAAATGACTTCATTTGTAAAATATTGACAAGTGAGTTATCGAATTTAGAATGTGAATCTCTATCAAAGTAAGTGGAAATATATAGGATGTTTCATTTAAAAATCGAAATTTGGGTTCATTTTTGGCCAAACCGGAAGTACTGCAATTTAATTAAACATGTTAAAAAATGTAAATTGAACTATAATACACAACCTTCAAAATTCGTTTTTTCATCTTCAATAATAAAAAAGTTATAGTGGTGAACCACCTTAGAGAATTGCCCGGTATATCTCTCTGTTAATTGTTCTATACATAAGCTTCTTGTTCATATAAATATGCCACAAAAATTCCCTTACTATTTCTGGATATTGCAATGTATATCGTAGGAAAATGTATGAAATCATCAGCGGTAGAATTTTCCCCCTGTATTAGGTGCAACTATTTTGAAAGGGGTCATCAAAGCTGTCCCATCTGTATAGTATCAATAATTTTGAGTAAAAAAATATAGGACGTCTCACTTGAAAAAAGAATTGTTCAAATTGTCCCGCATTTGAAACCAGTTGAAAATTTTTTACCTTCGACAATCAACCAGTATTTCTTGAACGAATCTGGAATCACACCCCGTATATCCAAACCATTTTCTGCTGGACAAAACACATATGCAATATCTTAGATTTTCCTTTTGATTGTTGAAATTGGAAAAGTAACACCTGATTGAGGCACCCTGTATAGCGAGTAATGTTTCCCCGTTTAGTATTTAGTTCTTCACAACCTGCAATTGTGGTTAACCACTTTGCCACTACTGTTCATTTGATACAGGGGAATGCCTATCCAAAATACAGAATTTCCAAAGGTAGTGAGTGTCACTGGGTGAACAGTTTTTTTTTTGATAATTCAAAGTTATCGGCCAAACTTCCATATTCACTCAAAAATTATAATCCAATTCTCGATTCAAATTGCAAAGAAAGATTGAATCGAGATGATGATTTGTTTATCTTCATGCCACTATAGTACATCAGATTAGCTAAACTATTGTGCACTTTTTGAAGGCACCAAATCTGGCACAGAGATAGACATATATAACATGAACAGATTTGGATGTGGAACCACAGGCCAACTGCTCCCTGGCGGCCGTCGTGGCCATTTTTCAAAATGGCCGCCCGAATGACATCAGAGTTAGATTAAATGTGCTGCTGAAGGTTTGTGAATGTTTATTGAATGTTTCAAATGAAATTAATATGTTCATAAGTTATCTACACGTGGTGCGGAAAATTTTTATAGCACCATTCCACTGAGATATAGAGAAAATTTGTTTGGGGATATAGTACAATATCGGTCTTTGGAACAATATTATTTTGATTTAAAGATTGCGACTTCAGTTCTCACTTCTCAGAGTACTACCTGTCGCAAGGACATTGTTGTGTGTATTTCCGACCAGCCTCCTTCCACTTGCATTTTTGGTACAGTATTTGTATTTGCAAGAGGTGAGCTCCCTTCAAATCTTGGATACTTCGAGTATCGTTATCCAGAGAGGTTTATACACACCGCTGCTCTCGATCCAACCCCATTCGGTTAGGGATGGCAGTGTTGGTGCAAGAACCAATGCCTGACCCCAGACATGTCCGCCCTGATATACTGCTCTCCTAACGTGCCGCTGCAGGAATGCCCTTATCGGTGGAATTAGCTGGACGTTGCTTTTCTTTGCAAATAGTTTGCGACGTGCCTTGTTTATATCGGTTTCAGGTTATGTTCTGTCAAGAAGCAGAGTAAAAATGCAGTTTTGAAGTAAGAAAGTTATAACCGTTGGAAAAATTCAACTTTTGACAGTGCATTAATTAATAAGATAACTTTCAATTATCACTTCATTGAATCGGTAGTCAAAGTATCATAGAGTTCAGGCATACATTTAGATTGGAATTTTTGCGTATTATAATTTTTGCAACGCCACAAACGAATTGCAAAAATAAGACAGAGTTGTGTAGGCGAGATAACCATTAAACAGTATATGTGGAAAAATACAAGGTGTACCATAGAAGAATCATCAATCTTGTAGTCCCGCGTTTAAAAAACATCCTGTAGAGATCAGAATCATATTGCTTCAAACATACCTACCGATATTGTACTTCCCCATCAAGAAGATTTTTTTCATTTCTTATTTCAATGGAGCTATAGAATTTTTCCACACTACGTGGACAAACGCTATTTAACTTATGAAAATACATAATAATTTTATTAAAATCATTCAATAAACATCCACAAACCTTCAGCAGCAAACTTTATCTAACTGCTGATGGCTTTCAGGCGGTCGCCAGGGAACAGTTGTTCGATGGCTTCACATCAATATCTTTTCATATTATATCGGTCTACCTCAGTGCCACATTTGGTGCATATATCACGAAGTGCACAATTCAATGGGATATTCTAGCTTAATTGCCGCACTACTATTAAATTTGGAACATATGTGCACAATTTTGATTCAAGCGTAAAAACTAGGAACAATATTTCATTACCATCTGGGGTCTTGTTATATATTATAGTCATTTGAAAAATGTTTGTAATTGAAAATGCGCTCTGAAGTCTTGGATACTAGAACAAGTTGAAATCTTATTTCTTTCATTATAAACTGGACGAAACATCACTTGCTTATCAGTGTTGATCAAATCAGAAATATTCGAGAATACACAAAATATTTATCATATCCGGTGACAAAACTTAATTGAATTAATATTAAAGAATATATAAAAATGGGAGGTGAAATAAAGGCGGTTTCATATTGTGTAAGTGTTATTTTCAATCATGTAATTGGATTTGATTTTATCGTAAATAGATAAACCATAAGAAGCAGAGATTATAGTGTATAATCTCTAAGTTAGATATTCTTATCAAAATATATGCTAATTTAATTGAGTTGATACTTTTATCTCCTGTTAGGATACTTTCTGAATATTTTAGGGAATACATTCGTGATAATTTCAGTTTGAAACAATTACTTTCAAAAATTTGTATTTTGTGACTAGGATCATCAATGTGTACCTCAACTGGTGACTGGGAATTAGGATTCTTGTGTAGAGCCTTGTCTAGTATAAAATCGTTCGAGAGCACCAAAGGCTCTGTCTGGATAATCACATATTTTCAACCTCACTCTTGAAAACGGGCAACTCATCAAAAACCGTTCAATACAATGATCGTAGAATTTATAACTATGTTCTCATTGGCATTGTGTATGATCAACGAACAATACAAGACTCCTAGATTTACAAAAAAACGAAAACAAAAACTCCATCAACTAATGAAACGCCCTATTTCTTCCAGAAAATAGAATGTGTGCCTAACGAAAAAAAAAAAAGCGAAAACCCTGTCTGTCGATTTGAGGCCCACTACCCATTCACAAGAAACGACTCTATATTAATAACTAACATGATTCATGTTATTCAGTTTTTGGTAGCCAACATATTATGTTGTAATACAAAGTGGGCTATCGAAAAGGAAAAAGAATGAATAACTTCCAGTTTGTTAAAAAAAATCATCTTTCTTCTACCTTCAAATTTTTACCACTTCTGGTATTATGTATAGCACATAACTAAAATGTGATTTGATAAAAATATTAAAACTGATCACTATAAGGACCGCCAAATCTATTCGAAATTTTGTTCTCTGCAGAGAACTTTGTTGGTTTGTTTGAATATTCGATGAATTCTGTTTTATTACAGAGTTATTTTAATTGATTCTCCATTATGACTTGTATCCGAAGAATTTATGAATTCAAGAATAAACTTCCAAAAAGGTGATGAATATCCATAATCAAACATCCAACCGATGATTAGAAGTAATGAGAATCGCACCACCAGTTCTGAGCAAGCTTCGATCAGGTTTGAAAGCCAATGGCATGTCAAACATTACACAAATACATAAGCCATTTTTCCTCGAAGTCAACCACACAAACTGGGCCATCAATAAGTTGACCAGTCAATTTTCCTGGAAGTGTATTCCAAACTATCACACAATAGTTAAACAACCATACAAACCAGCTCACTGAGGTAGTTCACAGTAGTCAAGGCTTTTGATTGTGATTGGGCTCTAGATTGGGTTATTGTTGTAGGTGAAATAATCTGAGGTTATAATTGATGAAAAAAGAAATTACACTATTTAAAGAAATGATTATGAATATTTGATTCATTGAAAATAGGTAAGTAGCGAATTGATCTAATTTTCTTAGATTGGAAATAGAAATATAAGTACCTATGATATATTTTTGTTACAGATGCATTTCTCATTCAATATATTACTGCTAAAACCAAACAGGAAAATAACAAATAGATAAAAACAACTGAAATCTGTCAAGCTTCACCGTAAACCGTGACGTCATAATAAAGTTTACCAGGTTTGCGTGGTTGGATTCCAGACAAAATGACTATATTATCTTCATGAGTCAAATATTATTGGTCAGCGAAAATGGGGGAAGTGATGATGACAATTTGGGATAGAAGAGAAACATTGTTCAGGAAGTTATTAGTCAGTTTCGTTTTTAGTCGAACACTCTGTACAGTGTCTGCCATAAAGTAAGTTACATAATTATACGAAATAGTTTATTTGAAAAGTTATAGGTGATCGACTGTTCATGTCCAACAAAACGATTCTGACGTTATTTAGAGAGTTTCAAGCAATAATTCGATTAAAGTACCAAAACATTATTTTGCTAACTTGCAAAAAAATTTTAGATCTTTGTAACTACCAGTGATCTGTCAAAATCGATTTTATGGCTTTTGGACATTGATTATCTAGAATGATTTTCCTAATACTCAAATAATTAACTTTTTTCCATATGTTGAGATAATTCATGACGGGCACTATAAAAATGAAATTATGATTCGCCCCTCACTTCAAAAGTGGAAGTGGAAAGTGAAAAAACTCAAAAATTGCAGATCAGGTAGAAAAATGCATGAATTTAAATCCCTAGAAGTGTAGTTCCAATAGTATTTACGAGAGAAAGCTTTGTTTTCTTGATTACCACAATAATGTTGAGAAATGCCTAAGTACTCATTTTGACATGTATAAAATGGATTGCCATCCTCGATAGACCTCAAAAGACGAATGTTTATATTAAATTGCTCCTTGGTATCCTTCAGGTTATTCTTTAAGAAATACCATCGAGAGTCAACTCTCTGTATCTTAAATCGAAAAACATTGGAAAGTTCACAACTCAGCGCTTTTGATGGGTATATCTACTCTGATCACAGCAATCAGTTTCATAAAAAGAAAATCAACTCCCAGAAAGCCCAAACTTGTGTGAGCTTGAAAATGTGGGACATACAGCTTAAGGAGGACGCGCACTGAATCGACTCTGATCGGTCGACTCGGCTCGGCACGGTCGGCACGTTTTGCTATGCTGAATCGGTTCGGTCGGCTCAGATCGGCAGGATCGTCTCGGCATCGGCAGAGAATTCTCGTAGGGGCAAAAACTGCCGAAATTGCCGATTGCTCTCACTGCTTGTTCGGTTTTTGGGACAAAGAGGTGTATGAACTATGAACGAAGATGCAAATTAAGTTATCTCGGGCGATAGAAAACGGTACTACCACGACAACATTCATATAGGTTCCATACGGTTCCATAGGTCGTTTCTCTTTGGAGATTGATCTCGCGATTGATGTTAGGGTTCAGAACCTTGGTTTCAGTTTTTTTTATCTCTTCGCATGTTAAGGCAATCCCAATATCTTCCTCGGATTCAGTTGAACTAATTTTCTAGTTCATGAAAATTAGTTTGTACTAAATGGCTGCTGAAGACATGCTCAATGTGCCGATACTGCCGATTCAGTGCGCGGTATAAGTTGATGTACCGACCGTCGATTCAGTGCACGTGGTCCTTTAGTGGGATCCGAATCATTTGACAGAATCGAAACAGCGTGAACGATGATCTAATTACGAGCGAGTAATTCAGCACTTAAACGAACCCCACTGTCAATGTAATATGAAAGTCATCATTTTTCTTTTATTACCTAGGTTTCATGTTCGCTAATTTTTTGTTGTAACGTTTGCGACATCTCATGTACTAACGCCTGTTTTATATCATTTCGTACATTTTAAAAGATATCTAAGGGAGTTCCTCGAATATCTCATTTTCTGTTCTTCAAAGAGTGTGGACACACTTGTCATATTGTTGAACATCTGAACAAAAAACATGAGACACAAATATGTTTAATAAGAGATGAAATATCATTTTTTCGTACCCCTTCATTGAACGAGTGCAGACATATTTTAATTTGTATCCCTAACATTGGCGTAACATAATGTTCTTTGTGTAGTTATATCAATAGTATGTCAATGAATATATTTCCATGAAATAAATATTAGAATTTGAAGTTTCAACGAACACTGGATGAAATGTCTCGCCTTTGGGCGACTCAAATAAATGTAAACCATCATTCTCAAAATTTTGATTAAAAATTCGATTTAAGGACAAATTGTTGGGATCAAAATAAGACATTTTCTTAATAAATCTGAGAATGAAGACATATGATGACGATTCCGATTTGTCAGTGGTGACAAGCGTATCCACACTATTTAAAGGGAGTGAAATGAGATGTTCGAGGCACTCTAATCTAAGGTACAGTTGTCACGCAAAAACTAAAATTTTCAAATTCCGAATATTATTTTCATGATGTTATTTTTGAAAATGCGAAATTTCAAATTCTTTCTTGCTTTTCGACCTATTTCAAGTTATGACACTAGAAGTGGGGGCTCGATTTTTTGTACGATAATGACCAGGATGCAAATGAAGGATAACATATTTTGATTGTCCACCAGATCGCGCTACTGACACGTGAGGTCAAAGTTGGTAGAACTGATAGGTATACTTCTTCATTTTCTTCGTCATCTTCTCTGTTAATGTAAAAAAATGCTCGTAGAATTACACATTGGAGGTAAAAACGCAAGCCTGCTCAAGTTTTACCATAATCGAAGTTTTTCAATTTAGTTACATAGGCCACACAATTGTTTCACAAAATATTTGAAATAACCATGTTTCAGTCTTCAGGGCTGTTCAGCAATATTTTGGGACTGTTTTACCAGGTACATTATAGGGATTCCCAAGCGATAAAAAAAAACAGAAAAAACATAGACCTCACGCTCTAGTAACGCCAAATGGAGTGACTGAAAATATCAATATTAGCCCTCATTCGTCATTTCAAACAAAACAATAACATATTATATAGCTGATTAGGAATCAAGCCCTCATTTTCACTTCTCACATTTTATTAATAAAAAAAAATATTTTAAAACGTAACAACATACATTTGGAAATAATTCGTCCTATTTCACTTTTCGTCATGTACTCAGAAACCGTTTGCAGATTTAAAATTATTTACACACTGTTCTTAATATTACAAACAGGTTTCGACAACAAAAAATAAATAAATATACATGCATGGTGATTTTCTTTCAAAACAAGGCTAAATCAAGTGTGTGTATTATGTTGGCACTAAGCTCACCAAGTGTGAGAAAAGACTAGCACTTGTTTACGTCAGGAGGTGTCACAAGAAATTCATCAGTTCTTTTGTGATCTGATAATGCCCTTATGGTGTACTGATCTTGTGGCAACTCAGATTTGCGACGTATCAATGGTTTGGTAGTGTTACGTGCCTTTTTGACCTACAAATACAAAATCACCTCAAATAATATTTAGAAAAACAAAAACGAAAAATAAAAAAAGAATCATTAACTCACATCTTCTGTTTTCACATCAATGTTGTCCAAGTTGATTTCTTCATCAGCATCCGGACTTGTAAGCATATGGCTGATATTATGATTTCTTGCATTCAGTATCTCGTATTCTGGCTTTCGAGAGGCCAGAGTTTCAACTTTGTTCCACAATTCTTGTCTCTGATGCTCCCTTTCCCTTTCTCTGTGAAAGAAATAAGGAACTTATTGGTTTCCAGTGTAAAAAACAGTAGAATGTTTATGTAATAGGGGGGGGGGGAGGTTCAATGATCTAATAACAATAAACTCCTAGATAGTGCCTGGAGAGAGAGAGAGAGAGTTCACCAATCTATAAGTGTGCTAGAGCAAAAATATACATTTTTTTAAACAACGAAAAAGTCAGACTGCTCAAAGTGGAATGAAATGTTGAATGCATAGATACAAAACTCAAAGTCGTTTCCAGAAATGTTCATAAAATGAATAACAATGGTAGGTGACAGGAGAAGAAAAACTACTTTCCTGGATAATGCCACGCAGAACATTGAATTACATTCTCCCGAAATCTATCCATGGATTCGTATAAACGAATACTGGTGTAAGTGTTTCTTTCTTTAATGCCGATTGCTTTAGATTTAGCCAGGTTACCGCTAGACACCTACAAACCAGTTTTGGACTTTTCGCCCTCATCAGTGTAGGAAAGTCTCCATCTAGCAGTCCTTATAAGTTATAAGACCACCAGCTAAGCGTAATCTTGTCCAACAAACATTAGATCGGCATATTATTACCTCCGAAGCTTCTACCATAGGCAACATGGGTGTAACGCCATCTAGTAGTTGGAAAGTATTTGTTTTTCTTCCGTCATCTTCTATTGTTGTTAATTTTGTTTTGTATCTATTTATTCAACATTTCATTCTACTTTGAGCATTTTGTCTTTTTCGTAGTTGAAATTACGCCAGTCGGGCAATCTGCCAGCCACTCCTATTTCTCACCGATATGGGAATTTCAGGTTCAGACTGTTTCTTTCCTTCTACTCTAAATGGCATTACACCCATGTTGCTTATGGGAGAGACACCTCGGAGGGAATAACATGCCGATCTTATTTTTTTGGCATTATCTGGCGGTCACAGGACAGCTGGAGACTAACCTACACTGATGAGGGCCAAAAGTCCGAAACTGTTCTGTCTGTAGGTGTCTAGCGTTAAATTGGCTAAATCGAACTCAATCGGTATTAAGGGAAGAAACACATACATGAGTCTTCGTTCGCAAGAATCGAAACATAGATTTCGGGAGGAAGAAATTTAATGTTCATCACATTTGTAGAAATGACTTTGAGTATTCAATCTATCTATTTGCTTAATTTTTTGTTTTTATTTCACTAACAATAATTAATTTGACTATGAAATTTCAAATCGAACATTTATCGCGCCAAAAGCAAGATGCACATAACCAAATAACCAACCAATCAATTGGACAAAAGAGAGAGAGGCAACGAGCAGCTACCAGCTGATGGTTGGGTAGAATTATATTTTTCTTTGTTGCACATCCAGTTATACCGATGATCCATTTCTTTTTTTACGTGACCATCAATGCTCTTTGTACAAGACGGTAAGGCAAGGACAGGATCCAGTAGAGATAGATATATATTATTATTGGATCTTTAGAGGGGTTGTATGTAAGATGAAACACATCGAGTTCAAGTACTACACATACAGTGAGCAAAAACTAATGCAGCATATCTGTATATGATTGGGCAGTGGTCGATCCATTTATATTACAAATGGTGCATTATTACTGTATCCAATGAGTGAAGTGATACTTGCTTACTATTAGAAAAGAATGACGCAAGACAATATAGGCGTGTAAGGATTCAGTCACATCAAATCTACCGAAACCAACATCGACAGTGCCGAATTTATACTCACTTTCGCCGGGGTCTAATTCTTACGATGTCGCCACCAAGTAGTATATCAATTGTGTTTCAAAGTATCCATTTATTATTTTTTTTTATATGGTACCATAACATAAAATCATACACATAACTAATGAAACAAATTGTATTTATTTCACAAATTGAAACCTATAAATGCAGGCCCCATTTTTGAAAATGTGGCGAACATTTTCCAATGTTATTGACTATGTTTAAATCACTTCAAATGCGTGTAAACGGATCGAGAATATTTTTTATCAAATTTCTTCAGCCATATTACTTATTGAAATTGATAATTATGAGGTCGGGTATTCTATGACTATGCATCCGCACATGACATTATTTCGATAAAAAAAACTTTCAATTGTATTGGATACACCAGACTAAAGCCACTAGATAGTATCAGTTACATAACAGTTCGGACACAGCTGAACTTCTGTCCTTTTCTATTTTCTATATTACAATGGTTTGAGTGAAGGAAAGAATAAGAAATATAGTCGGCTCTTTGTCATTTCAACTTCCCTAGTAGCGCCGTAGATGAAAAATGGAAATAGGGTATAAACGCCCACTTCAATAATTTATAGCAATACACTTTTCAAAGAACAGTTATAAAAATGAAAATAATGCATGTAACAACATACACATAAGGATATACTTATAGCTAGTTCATTGTATGTAAAACTGTACTCAAACTAGTTTTATAAATGGATGGAACAGCAGATTCTCTCTAACGGATCTTAAAATATTCTGTTTGAAAATGGGCCTAAAATATAGTTTCATTCTAATCTGCTGTTATAAGAAGTGAATTTCAATGTATGTAAGTACCTACCTTACAAATTTTTCTAGTCCTCGAATTAATTTTCCATCCAGGCCGTATAGTACCCTTCCATAAGAGAATGGTTAAAATTTCCAATGGAAAATTGAATAAATGAAATCAATTTTCTTCAGGATTCCCACAATTCATTAATTCATCAGCAGGACATTTACATTTATGCTGTTTTCTCAATAGTGTATGAAATTATATTTCAATTCTGACGTTCATAAAATTTATTGACAAATTCAAACAATGCGAGGTATGTAACTTAATAAAACTAAACATTCAAAAACACTAACAGTTGCCATTTCTGTGTCCAAACTCTTATCTAACTATTACCATCCAGTGATTCTAGACCAGACCAGTCACCATTTCGGAGTTTCAAAAATTTATCATCTCTTTCTAGAAATGCGACTTTGACATTTCAAGGTATATGGCAGATAAAGTTGGTTTGCAATACATTATTGTTTGAAATATTGACAAGTAAGGTATTGTTGGACTTGGAATGTTATTCTCGATCGAAATGAGTAAGTTGGGCTCATTTCCGGTCAAACTTGAAGTACGGCAAGGCAAGTAAATATGTCAAAAAATGTAAATTGAACTATTATACACAACCCCCAAATTTCGTTTTTCCATCTTCAATAATAAAGAAGTTATAGGGGTGAGCCACCTTCATAAATCGATTTCAACAATATGCAAACCTTATTAGTATTTAGTTTTGTTCAAATTGTCTTTTGGATGTTCACGTTCCAGTTTCAACACATGACTGTAGTTTCCCAGTGAAAAAGAAATAGAACTAAAGAATAACCGCAGGAATTCTACTTCCATTTCTTTACCTCTTTTGAAGTAGGAGGTATATCAATAGGGGTAGGGGTATCAAGTATGAGGTAATAAATAAGCACAGCATAAAGGAGGATTCCTCACATTGGAGTGATCATTGAAATGGAATGTTTTCGAGTCATAATAACACAATAAATCGTGGAATTTATTAAAGCAATCCAATTTTCAAAAATTGTGTGATTTTACTTTCCATGGTTTGAGATGCACTAGTTCGATGTGGCAACGCTGCGGCCGGCTGAGTCAGCAGTCGCCACGGCAATCGCACTCCCGCACTGTTGCCAGGTTTCTCATATTATAAAATGTCACGGTTTTCGATATTCAGAAACAGTGGTGCATAAACCATCAAGTACACTCGTCTTCAGAGATCATGTCACACATGAAAGGTGTCAGCTCCCTTGATCACCCCTGCTAGGAGCGCTCATACCGTCCAATCGCGACATGTTCGCTGAAGACGAGTGTACAACATACCTGTGACATTATTCCCATAAATGTGAGGCCGGCCATATTTTGACACATAGACAAATGAAACTAAAATGTTTCTTGAAATTTTAGGTAGAACAACGATAATCACTTAAAAATGGTAGGTAACAAAATAAGTTTCATCATCTCATCTCATAACTGAGAAAAACAATGGGAGATAAAAAAAAACGATTGAAGAGTGCAGACTGAAGTAGAAAGTACATTTTTGGTGTGTGGCCTAATTGGCGTTACAGTGATTTCCGACCTCCGATTGCTAGATAATAGACACGCATGCGCTTGGGCATATCATTTGTTCAACTGGAAGGAATGTTAAAATCAGGCAAATCCTCAGCCGGTTATTAGGAGACCGGTATGTAGTCTCTAATTTCAATCTCTCTGACGCATTATCTTAAATGGTTGAAATAATCTTATTCCTTCTGTTTATTAAAATATAAGTAAAATTGATTCCATTTTATAGAGGGAAAAATATAATTCATATCCTCCTCCCTCTAATGCTCTAACTTCATGCATGAGATTCAATGGCATGATTCAACAATTTCCTGTTGTGTTCAAAATCAAGTAAGGTAGGTACTTATACTATGTTCCAAATAAGAAGACATTAAGACAGTAGGTAGCGCTGCCTCTGAAGGAATCTTTACACTGATGAAATAAATAATGGCGGCTAATACAAATTAATGGCCTCTCTAATAATTAAATTCCACTCTGAGATCCTGATCATTCTCAGGATTTATTGTAACCTATAAAATATACAACAAATAAATATAATGTGATGATGTGATCATCTTTACACAAAGAAAACTTCCTCCTTTACGTCACGTCACAGATCATAATATTAGGCAGGTGCAGGTGTAATATTGCCTCATATCAATCAATCAAAGCGAAGGTCAACGCTTCCCTATGATTGCCAATGCCGTCTTCTAAGTTGGAATGGACTTTGGGTGATTTTAGGAGTTGGGTTCTTTTTTTTCCATTATGGTTTCGTTCGGTTGGTTAAGAAATAAACAAAGCTAGTCAAAAAATAGAAATAATGTGAAGTAGGTAGATTGTCAATTAGCACTCAACTTATGAATACAATTAATTTCAATATTTTCTGTCAAATACTTGCATTATTTTCCTTGAATTTCTACACTTGATACAAAAAACGTTATGTATCACAGCTTCAAGGCAGAATTCTCAACATACTAGTGAAAAAATTTTTCTAATGATACTCCAGGGTTAGTTAAACAACTTATTCACCTTTTCTCATGATGAAATTCCTTCAACTGATAAGTAATCATTCAACCCACAAACTATACCTCCCTGCCCTTGACCATGACGAGTCGACGGCGGTCGGTGACCTCTATACGGTACTCTGATCAATGTTCCGCAATAGTTGGGCCACTTTAGGCTAAAATTTCAAATTCAATCTTTCAAAATAAATATTTTTTCGCAAAAAGGTATTCACCCATGTTGTTTTGTTTTTCCGTCTGCTATTATTCATTTCAAGGATTCCTCCAATTTTGGAAACACAATGTATCAATTTTTTAGAGCACTCAAAAATATTATACTCACTTTTGCCTTTCTTGCCGATATTGTTGGGTGCATTCATCAAACAGCTTCTGATTCATCTCCATGAACAACTTGAGAGCGTTATAAATGAGGCCGTGTATAGTCTTATTCCAATGACTCTTCGAATTCCTGTACAAACTGGGAAACATGATCGGCAAAATTTCGGCAGCATTTTCCGAAACCAAGGACATGACGTATTCATTGTTCCAATAATACAAAGCCCTCTCGGCTACTTGGAAGTGGGGCGAACTGACACATTTCGACAGTTGCCTGAACAGTGGTATCATGATTTTTTGGAATTCCGCAGGTTCTATAACGTCCAAAATTTCTTCTAGCTCATTGAGAAACATAACCTCCTTGGGACTGTGAGTCTTCGGCCAATATTTGAGCAGACTTCTCATGACGGGCTGGGTGAGAGATGGGTCTTTTTCAAGGAATTGTACTACACAGTAAGCCAACTGTGGGTGGTAGACTGATAGGCTTTTCACCTTGTGCAAGGGCATCAGGACTCTCAAAAGAAATACCTTAAAAAGATCAGTACACACATAATTATTTCATTAAAATTCTGAATCAGCTTGGCCACCATTATCCATTAATATTGTAGAGACAAAACTTCAAAAAGAATAAATTCAATTGAACAACAATTAACATACTTCAGTAATATGAATATGGAAACTCATGGTCAAGAGATTATAGGTTTCTAACCACTTAGTTAGTTAGTGCGACTGTGAACCACTAATTGATTTGTAGGTGTTGTGATAGTCTGTAGTTTTTTAACATTGTGTCTTTGTATAGGGCAAATGTATGGGTTTGTATGCTCATGCTCAGTATGGCTTGTTGATATAACCTACTTATACACTTTAGCCAATGTTAGAGTAAATAGACTCAGTTTTTCATTTCATGTGACTATCCATCATTGATTTGACACGTTGAGATTTCAAATCGAATATTTATCGCGCCTAAAAACAGATGTAGAGAACCAACCAATGAGAGATAGACAATGAGTAGCTACAAGCCCTTCCTCCTTTTTACGTGACTGGATGCTTTGTGCACCTCTTAAAATTGAACCTTAACTCAAATATTTTGTTTTTCGAGATATTGGAAGATGTTGAATGCAAAAGTTGTTTGAAATTATCTAAATTTTGATTTTGTAATGATTTGTATATACAGGGCCATTCGTTTTTCCGGAAATCGCATCAACTCTAAGTTTTTGATATGTTGATGGAGCCTTCATTTTTGATTTCAAAAATATAAATAAGTTGCATATTTGGGTGCAAAATGGTTGACTTATTAATAATATAAGTTTACCAAAATACTGCATCTTTCATTACAAGATGATTCGAATGTGTTTCGACCTATTTATATCCATCATCAATGTTGACCGGATCTTGTTGCAACAGTTCTGAACTTCCGCAATCGGTGAATCATCCAGAGCTTCCTCAAGATGATTCTCAAGCAAATTTTTATAACGTTCGGAAGTCTGTGTTTCATGGTAAATAAAAGGACCAATGATTCATATACCAAATATTGCAACCCACATATTAAAGCCGAAACGGTGTTGATGGTGTCTGGCTGTAATGTATAAATGTTCATTTTCTCGTGAAAAATGTGTATTTTCTCTATCGAAGATGACCATGCTTTCATCAGTCCAGATGATTGTTCGAGGAAAATCTGCAAAATTTTGACATTTCCTGGAATACCACATACTTAGGTATTATTGTTAACTTTTTTCGATATCTCAAAAACTAAAAATAATTTTGAAAATTTTGGAAGGCTCTTGATATGAGCCTCCGAATGCGCAACTTTTTCCCCATTTAACCGACTTCGTAACTTCTACCGTTTTCGAGATCCCCATGCTGTTCAACCTTATCTCGGACAGACTGTATATATTCAGAAGTATGAACAGAGAAGTTTTTGTCAATAGAAGAGTTTATATTTATACATATATTCATCTCAGAAGATTGTTGTTATGACAGATAATCAGCAGGAATGTGTTGTGGCAAAGTTTTGCTCTGAACAACGAGAAGTATCGATTTTTTTAGAACTAAGGGCTGATGATGGGCTTAAATAAGCCCAAAACATGTTCCGTTACAATTGATCTTTGGTCATTCTAATGAAAGTTGTGGAGATGACTTTGAATTTTCATCTATGAACAAAAAGTACCTATGGGTAATCGTGCCTGCTGCCGAGGTGGTTTAAGGAAAAAGTATTCATGGAAAAACGGAACATAGAATGCTTTAGGTTAGGCTATTAAGTATGGTTTTTAGAATTTGATCGTTTTGAAGTTTCCTCTCAATTATTTTCGAATTTTTGCAAATATGTTGATTACCTTATGTTCTTCCTTCAGGGGTAGAGCAAAACCATTGATGATAGACCCAAGAATTTCTAAAAGTTCTGCAATGCCATTATGGTGTTCAGTCTCATAAATGAACTTATAGAATACATTATTTATCTGTTTACGTATGAACGCTCTCAATCCCAAAAATTTGCCGTATATCCTATGCAATGTTGTCTTTAATAAATCTCTTTCTCTAGGATCTTCAGAATCAAACAAATCTAAAAGTTGTAAAACAAATTTTTGATCTATGTATCTCTTAGCTATATTTGGTTGGAAATCAGGTGCCTCTAATACCCTCAGGAATAGTTCGTAGACGAGTTGGAGGTGGGGCCATGCCGCTTCCAACGTTGGTTCGTCTTCTTCTGGGTCGAATTCTGCTCCATTGGGATTGGAGGAAGGAGGTAGTGTTCGAAAGAGATTCACAGCAAACTGAAAAAAAAAAGAGAATGAAAATTCCTTCTGATCACAGGTCGGTTAAATTTTCATGTTTATAAAATCCTGATAAAGGAATGCATATTCCATCCATCCATAAATCAGAGATAAATTTTGTCCTCAACCATGTTTCAAGAAAATTAGATGAATTTTTGCATGATCCTATCAAGATGTACTTGTATTTTCATGGCAAGTATTATTATTATTTTATTTTTCAATGACTCGGCCGTTACTTGATGGAAATCCATGACAAATGAACTTTGTTGGAAATCTTATCATTTGTGAAGTTTTTACATTTATTATTTCCTACTCAATTTAGGAATCCGATGGGTTAAAATTGTTTCAAACTATTTCATTGAATGAACTAGATGATATTTTTCACTTTCCCACACTAGTAGGGTTAACCTATTACGACAGTACCCCATTATTAAACACATGAAAGGCTATGGGTTGCGTGCAAGAACTGTCAGATGACCGACGCTGGCGGCAAAACATTGAAACACAACGTCACTTTTCTTATTTGTTTACAAGTGATCGAAATAGTTTTTCACAATTATTTTGGCATATGAATCGTATTTTTCCGCTATTCATCAATTCGCTCATGCCATCACATTGTGCTGTTGTAAAATGCACAAAAACTGCAGCGGAAGATGAAGGAATCCGGATGGTACATTATGATTTAAAAGTAAGTACCTACTATAGTCACTCACTCACATATAGTTTTCGTTTTTGAAATTTGGTTATTTCTCTGATTTCTCGCGGAATTCCTTCTGCAATAAGAGCTAATGGAAATATACCTGAAATTTCTAGAATAATGCAAGAAGATTGGATTCATGCAATCAATCGGGAGGACTGGTCTGACATGCTGACGATCGTGTGTGTTGTAGACATTCTCAATCTATTAGCAGAATTAGCTTGTATTGCAGAAGTGGCAGAAGGCAGAAGGAATTTTAATAAGGAATGACAACATTTCATAATGATAACTATGTGAGATAACTATCTACCTGAAAAATCATATTCCCTAGTCTCTTGCTGCATTTTTTGTGCATTTTACAACAGCACAATGCGAAAGCATGCTTGAATTAATGAATAGAGTCCGACCACGTTAACTTTGGGACACCACGTGACGCAACTCTTATGCATATTCAATGCATTTGTGACCACTTGCTGTCCCAAAGTTAACGTGGTCGGACTCTAACGCAAGAAACACGATTCGTATGCCAAAATATTGTGAAAAACTATTTCAACCTTTTGATTCCTCTGTAAACAAATGAAAAAGTGAGGTTGTGTTTCAATAATTCACAGAAGATTGAGGTTGTGTTTCAATATTTTGCCTCCAGTCGGTCATCGTGCACGCGACCTATGCCTGGAAAAGTTGGCTGTCGAGTATGTGCAGTGCCTATATCGTAGTGGGCCGGCCTTGGATAATTCAAAAACTTCTCACATATCATCGCGGTTACTGCAATATATTAATGTCGTATGGCAAACCAAACAAAAAAAGCGGACACATAAACTTCTGAAGATAGATGATAATAAAATAGCATTATGTATAATACACCAAACACAAACAACGTAAAATTGGCTAATCAACGAATGTCAACGATTCATAATCACGGCTTTGACAAAATCAACGAGTATAGACATGCATTCCAACAAGACGTTGATAAATAGTGCGCAGGCACCTCAACCAATTCGAATACTCGCGTGTTGGTCATAGGAGTACTTTGCGGATTCTCATGGATTGTCCTTCCATTTATTGTTAATTGGGCAGTAATTACATACTGGTGTTAGGTGAAATAAAATTATCAATATCACCTTATCAAAATTGTTAGCCATGAAAGATGAATCATTTTGTAATGCTTTTGAATCATCAATTTGTTTTTTCATTTTCTGAAATCTGCTAAAACATGGCGGAGTCACCACTTGGGAGATTTTTTTTATGAGCATCTATTTATTTGTCCTTGTTAGTGACAGATATCTGTATACTATTTTTAGTAGATACAATTTTTTTTCAAGAAAAGCTTTATTCAGAAAAGTATTCACATAATTACAGTGTTTTCCTAAATGTAATACATGTATACTATTCACAAGTTCCGATTGTGTCCAATTTTTTTTTCATTGCTTTATTGTAATTTGTTAATTTGTAAATGAGTGATTTTTCATGTTTACAGTGAATTTTTTCTCATTGCTTATACTTTTAATTGAATTTGGAAGAGAATTATATGTTTGCATTCCTTTGTTCACAGGGTTTCTTAATGCTTTATTTGTTGGGATATTTTAAAGGTGCAGATTATTTCTGTTCCTAATGTTGTATTCATGAATGTCATTATTGTACGTTATTGTAATGTTTGTTTTTTCTTGACCGCTTTATTTTAGAGTATTTGCCACCTATTTAATTGAGTTGGATTGGTTGTGCCACAAATTATCACACACAAATCAAGTATCTGAAAATGGAGAGAAAATAAGAATTATAGATCATCCTCTTAACATTATTATTAAGAAAGTCTCTAGAAGGCTCCAACCATTGGTACAATTTTTTTATGTATGTAATCTAAATGTTCCTTTCAATTGAAGATGTTGTCTAAAATTCATCCTAAATATTTTGTGCTTCTGACCTCTCCGACTGCATGTCCAACAATTTCTAATCCAAGTTCCTCAAATTTGGAATTTTTTCATCTATAGGTAATGAAGTTTGTTTCTTGGTGATTCAGTTTAAGCTTATTTGATAAGAGCCATTTATAATGTTATTTGCCATACCTACTTAAAAGCTACTAAGTCAAGAATTTTATTATAAGTGTAGCTGAGATTATCTGGGTTCAAAACTCACACAAGGTGAATTATGTAGGATTGAGAACAATAAACTTGTAGCAGATCAAAGGGATATTTCCCGCTTCATGGTAAATGATCGAGGATCGTTATTAAAATATTTTGCATTTGGTTGTAAGTGTTTACAGATTTTCTCTTTTCACCTACTAGGTACCTCCCTCTGCCAAATTCAAATCGGAACGAACACAAATCCTAAAAATATCTTTTGCGCCCTCTAGCGTCGAGAAGCCGAACATTACGAAATAAACTGTAACAGGATCTGTACGACAGAGTGCAAGCTTCGCGTATGTATTGGACGAGGACGCCACGTGCCCTACCTTTGTGAAAATTGTTTTTGCATTCAAATCCGAAAAAAGTGTTTCTACGTGAACGAATAGTTTTCTGACCATTTTGATACCTGATTTCATCGGAACGCCATTGGGTCCTATCATAGTGGAAGGAGAAGATGGTGTGCTCAACAGAAAGCTCAAACTCGTCTTGTTCTGCGCAAGACGTCAGCTGGGATATAACTGTCATTGTTATTATTTGTTTTTGTGATTGATGTCTCGAACTTCAGATATTATATAAGTACTAAAATTGAATAGAATAATTTCGAAATGCCTACTTGTTTTTTTTTTCTGGTTATGGAAATTCCAACTAACATACAAAAGGCACAGATGAATTTTTCTGCTTATCCAAGAATGGAGACCTAATGAAACGATGGGAGCTTGCTGCCGACAGAATATAAACTCAAATTATGGTACCTACCTTTTATTCCTTACATTCTCATCCCAAAGTATTCACCTATCATATTATCATCACATTCATATTACAGCACGTATTTCTTAGAAACATTTCCATGCAAAATGTTCCCAAAAAAGTGCGAAAGTACGGTTCTTGAATTACACACCTCCAAAAAATCACAAATATTTGAAACAAGATGCCATTCCTACAGAACATCTTCCGAATATCAATTCAGAAATAATTGAAAATGAATTCAAAACTCTTAATTTCTCACAAAATATAAATTGCAGCAAAGATTTGAATAACAAAACGGCAAAAATTGATACTCCTGTTGTCGATGTCGGAGCAGAAGCAACGTCAACGTCGTTAACTGCTGAATTTTAATCTGTCAGAATCGACACAGTAGTGGATCATTCAGATGGGATTGGCAATGCATGATGCATGATAATTCGTATGTATTTGCCATTTGCGATTGCGAATTACCTCAAGATGACAATTTCCAGAATCAATGAAATAGAAAAATCAAAGGAAAAGTTACATGTTTATACAAATTGAATTATTTCTAAACAGATCGAGAAACTTATAGAAATTTCAATGAACATGGTTGAATTCATTGCGCACGCCCATCGCAACAGTATCTGTCTGTGACTAGCAGCTGATATTGGTATCCCAGATGACGTCACATAATATGCGCGTAGGCACACCATCTTCTCCTTCCACTATGGGTCCTATATGTACAGGGTGAGTCAAGCTGAACGCATCGGGCTATAATGACCAAATGGTAACCTTTCTGAGAAATAATTTTATCCAGGCGCATGTATGTCGATCTGGACCACATTTTTAAAATGGTGTGATGAATACAATGTGTCCCAAAAAAGGGTGGCATATCAAAGTTGTACTTTTTTGAATGGAACACCCTATATTTCATTGCATTTTTATACCTTTTCAACTTCAATTTCGGAAAAAGTAATCTCGATTTCAGAATTGGTTAGTTCGATTTCAGAAATGGTAAACTCAATTTCAGAATCGGTGAGATGAATTTCAGAAAAAGTCCATTCAATTTCAGAAATGGTAAGTTGTATTTCAGAATTGGTAGGTTCAATTTCAGAAAAAAAATCCTAATATTTGTTCGAAATGTTTCCAATTGTATGTGAGATTAACAAACCATATTTACAATATTCAACTTGTCAAAAACAATTCAATAACATAATTATAATCTCAATTCAATCCACAGATGCCTTCCATCCGAATCGCTGGAAGATAATAGCGTTGCACATGATTATGAGAATGCAAACACATTTGAGGTGCTATCATTCTCATTGAATGATCTGCACATTCCTCAAGACATCACAGTCTGAATTCTATCTGGTTGAGCAAGCTGTTCGGATCCCCAGCTATGACCCTTTGGCGAAGCTCTTGCAAGAAGCTCTTCACTTCTGACTTGAAGGCACCCCATATATGTTCAATCTGATTCAACATAGGGCTCTCAAACACCGTTCATCCACTGTAAACAATCTCCTCTTTTGCAATTAACAACATTTCAAACATATAAAAGGATTTCATCTTCGGAAATTGAACCTACCAATAATAATTCTGAAATACAACTTACCATTTCTGAAATTGAATGGACTTTTTCTGAAATTCATCTCACCGATTCTGAAATTGAGTTTACCATTTCTGAAATCGAACTAACCAATTCTGAAATCGAGATTACTTTTTCCGAAATATAACTCACCGATTCCGAAATTGAAGTTGAAAAGGTATAGATTCTCCCTGAAAAGCTGATTCCATCAATGCATCACACTTGGGGTCTAGCGGGAATGGTTACAGAGATATAGGGTGTTCAAAATCGAGTTTTTTCAATTTTAGTAATTTTTTGTGTCGAAACTATTCATTATAGGCCAAAACGGCTTACATGTTCCAATTTTAACTTCTGATTTCCTATCTACTGACATTTAATTGGAACAAATACAGGGTGGTTCAAGATTCAGAATTCTGATCACCCTGTATCTGTTCCAATTGAATGTCAGTAGGTAGTAAATCAAAAGTTGAGATAGGGACATGTGAGCCGTTTTGGCCTATAATGAATAGTTTCGACACAAAAAAATCCTATAATTGGAAAATCTCGATTTTTAACACCCTATATCTCTGTAACCATTCCCGCTAGACCTCAAGTGTGATGCATTGATGGAATCAGCTTTTCAGGGAGAATCTAAAAATGCAATGAAATATAGGGTGTTCCATTCAAAAAAGTACAACTTTGATATGCCACCCTTTTTTGGGACACATTGTATTCATCACACCATTTTAAAAATGTGGTCCAGATCGACATACATGCGCCTGGATAAAATTATTTCTCAGAAAGGTTACCATTTGGTCATTATAGCCCGATGCGTTCAGCTTGACTCACCCTGTATATTATATCGTTGAATATTTCTTTAAAATACTTTGCTTGGGGTTTGGAATACCCGACTTTTTCGTGTATGCACCCGCATTTATTTTAGGTGAGTCTTACCTTTAACAATTTGATGTTCTTAATGATATTTTTTGTATACACATTCCTCCGCCATGTGGGTATTTCCCATTTAGATTCAATGTAAGGTATACTTGAATTTATATTACATTTATTTTAGAGTCATCGATTCGATATAAATAAATCCGATTTCACCTCCAATTATTAGGAGTACGTTTTCATACACACATCCAAGAAACCCGAAAACACGAACTTCCTGAGAGTTTTCTTGCAAACTATTGAATCCAGAAACATTAGACGTACCATATTAACAGCCTCTGCATATATGGTTTCGGTAATAACACCTTTTTGTTGAGTAACATACTCAACCATTTCTTGAAGTGCAGCTCGTTTCACTTCTTTCCACTTGAGGTCCGACAAGGGATCAGCGGCGAAATCGAATAACACACAGCATTGCCTGAGTTTCTGTACGAATAATTCCTCCCTTTCATCAGGTGCTGCATCTGAAATAACAAAAAAACAGAACTGAACAAACAATAGCAGCAAATTTCATTGGTTGAAATAGTATTGCACTACTGCCGTCATAAGCACAAAGGGCTTATTTCACATTAAGGACAATTTCCACAAAGAATTTTCTATATTCCATTCGGCGACTAGTAATTATTTGTAATGAGGTGCAAAAAAAACATACAGTGTGTCCCACTTGACGATAACTCCGTTGTTATCAACACAAAAACTATTACTGCGACACATCATCTGTAAGAGAAAAAAAAGTTATTTGTAACTAAGTCATAGTGAGCTATGACCTACATTTGAAAAACTAAAGTTGGTGCTGATATCTCAGATTCTAAAAGAGTTGGTATAAATTTCATATTTTTTTCGAAATCACTTTGAAAAACTGCCATGAGAATGTGAAATTCCTATTTGAATATTTTCATAAATAAAGAAGTTACGGAGGAAACATGAAAATGATCAAAATCTATTTTTTGCGTATAAAACAAAAACGAATAGATTTTATCAAAATAGTTTTTCACATTATAGTTGGCCTTGACAAACTCCACATTTGGTGTCATTTAACCGACCTCGTATCTCTCACCGTTAAAACGATACCCATGGTGAGCATGGTAAGTGGAACAACTGTATAGCCTATATTTTTGTATATTTTTCGAGAATATATTGAAAATTATGATATTTTGGAATTGATTATTTCAAATTGGTTCAATCAAGATGGCCGACGGCAAGGTCGGTGTTCCAGATGACCCCAACAAAAATTTAAAAATTTCGCAAAATACGTTGTGTTTTTCGTGCAAACGTGGTGTTAAAGGCGACCTAAAGTGCCAAAAATGTCAAGTTTCCTACCATCCATCTTGTGCTGTTCGCCTGAAAGGTCTCAGAGTGATTAGTTATGAAGAAGTTATCTGTCCAGCATGTGTAGTGAAACATGACGGTGAACACCTTCTCAGTGATATCACAAAGGAAAACGAACTTCTTAGCAAGCTCGTCCTTGTGCTAATGGATAATCAAGAACTCCTAAGGTGCAGAATTAATGATTTAGAAACTCAAGTTGCTGAAAATCGCAACATTTCTGATCTAACCTCAAATTTTAAGAATGGTATTTCTGACTCATCGAATCAGGTTGGTCATGGTCATGGTCAAAGCAACCAGTCTAACCTTAACCACAACCAGTCATATGCATCAGCTGCCTCCTCACGCAGTGCCACTTTTGATGTCAATAAAAATAAGGCTTCCTCATTCAAGGATAATGGTAGGGCTGTCACTGCTGTCAGTAGTGTCAGTGCTGTCAATGCCAAAATGAATTCATCGAAACCCAAGAATATAATTCCTAGCGCTAGCAGCCAAAATACGGAGCAAATAACTATTCAACAAGTTAGTTCTGCTATATTAGAATCAACCTCAAGGGCAGCCATGAAAGACTTGCAAGATCTTGGTGATGTTGACAACCAAGGGCAATCTCATGCTGATGAGAATTGGATTAAACCTTATAATAGGCGCAATAGAAAGTTTCTAGTAGGTGACAATACAGAAACAGCTGATGTTCGTGCCATAACAAAGTTCGTTTCCTTTCATGTCACACGCTTACACCCTAGTACGAGTGCTGATAGCTTGAAGTCAATCTTATTGGATCAGTTTCCAGAAGTCACTGTGGAACCTATCAAATCAAAGTATCCCAATAATTATGCTTCCATGAAAGTGAATATCAGTCAGGATAATTACAAGAAGGCTTGGCGAAAGGACATCTGGCCTAAAGGTGCCTTCGTGTCTAAGTTTTTCCAGAAGAAAGGGATGCCACAGTCAGTAGTGGATCCCACAGCTGTTGCGTGAATCAAGACGATGAAACGGGTGTTATGCAGAGGAATGCAAAGAAATTTTCTAATCAGAAAGTGTCTCTCTCTTGTTATTATCAGAATGTGGGGGGATTGAAGTCAAGTCTTCCTGATTTCAAAAATCTTGTTCTCCAGTGTACCTATGATATTATTATACTGACAGAAACCTGGTTCTCTGATGACATAAGTTCATCTGAATCATCTATTTTGGGTTACACCATCTTTCGCTGTGACAGATCGACTCATACTAGTGAAAAAAAAACAGGTGGCGGTGTGTTATTGGCGATAAAAAACAATCTGAATCCCTCTTTCATTCAGTCAAATAAGCACTTAGAGCAATGTTTTGCCAGAATTACGCATGGTATTAATAAATTCATCATTGGTGGAATTTACATTCCTCCCAACTCTGCAGTTGACAAATATTTGCTCCATGCTGAAGAAATTGAGATATTGATGCAAAAATATGTTAATCATAATATTTTTCTTGCTGGTGATTATAATCTTCCTGAGGCAGTTTGGTCTAATAGCAAACGCGGTGTCAGTGTCCAGTGTCCCATAAGCTCACCTGCACTCACTTTATGTGAATCGTTTGGTTTTCTAAATCTTTATCAACATAATAATGTTCACAACAGCCGAAACGTTTTACTTGATCTGTTGTTTTCTAATCTTGATTCAATTTCAGTCCATCCTGCTGTTGATTTGTTACATCATAATAGTATTCACCATACTTCTTGCTTCTTTGATATTCCTACATGTTATGTTGATGATTCTTTGGAAACTGAAGAAGTTGTTTTTGACTTCAGAAGGGGTGACTATGACTCAATAAACTTACACTTATCCATGATTGATTGGGAAAGTTACTTGCATTTTAATGATATTAACACTGCGACTGCCCAGCTGTATGATGTTTTATTTTCTCTTATGCATACATTCATACCTATGAAAATTCTGAAATCTAACTATATTTTTCCATGTTGGTATAGCCCTGAGCTAAAAAGTTGTATATTTGATAAAAAATCTGCACATAAACTCTTTAAAGAAACAAACAATCAACAAGATTATGTTAATTTCTCTTTTCTTAGAAATAAATGTAAAATTTTAACTAATGAGTGTTACCGCAACTATATTTCAAAAATTGAAGATGGTTTAACAACAGATAGCAAGTCTTTTTGGAGATTTGCAAATGAAAAATCGAGAAATAGTTTTCCAAGTGAAATGTATTTGCATAACAAAATAAGTAAGAATGGCAGCGAAACTGCTAATTTATTTTCTGAGAATTTTTCTTCTGTATATGTTAAATCTGATGTAATTGTTCCCAATATATGTTATCATAATACCGTCAATGTTAATAAGTATAGAGTATCACTGAGTGAGGTGTTCGATAGGATTTCAGGTATGAAGGATGGGGTGTGTTGTGGTCCTGATGGAATTTCACCTTACTTTATAAAGAGATGCATTTACTCTTTGACCAGTCCTATATGTATGATTTTCAATATGTCTCTGGACCAAGGTATATTTCCAGACTTTTGGAAATATAGCTTCGTACGACCTATATTTAAGAAAGGCTGTGTTGAAGATATCACTAACTATAGAGGTATATGTCTACAGTCTTGCTTACCTAAAATGTTGGACTCAATAATTACAGACTTTCTATCTTGGGAGTGTAAAGGTTTAATTGTTGATCAGCAGCATGGATTCAATAAGGGTAGATCCACTGTAACTAGTTTATTATCTTTTCAACAAACAATTTTAAATGCTTTTGAGAAGGGATATCAAGTACACTCTATCTACACTGACTTCTCAAAAGCATTTGATAGAGTAAATCATGAACTGCTGATTGCAAAACTGAATGCATATGGCATCACTGGCAAATTGTCTGACTGGCTTCACAGCTTCCTAACAGGCAGGTATCAGTGGGTTAAAATTGGAAATTATGTCTCTGATAGCATCGCAGTTCATTCTGGTGTTCCACAAGGTAGTCACTGTGGCCCACTATTATTCAACCTCTTCGTGAATGATGTTGCGATCAACATTGTAAATTCTCAATTTCTACTATTTGCTGACGATTTGAAGCTATTCAAAGTTATTGAAAATGTAAACAATTGTTATGAATTACAAAGTGATATCAACAACCTTGCTGATTGGTGCAATGCCAATGGAATGGATCTGAATCTCAATAAGTGTTCCTTCATAAATTTTAACAGAAACCGCAAATCTATAGATTATTCATATTCTATCAACTCTCGTGTACTTGAAAGAGTAACTCAAATTAAAGACTTGGGTGTTTTACTTGATGATAAATTATGTTTCTCCCAACACATAATTATGATCTCCATGAAAGCGCGTAAAATGTTGGGTTATATCAAAAGGACCTCCAGAGACCTCTCGATTAACTCATTTAAGTTGCTTTATTGTGCTCATGTTCGCTCCCATATGGAGTATGCATCTGTTCTGTGGAACCCTCACTATCAGATATATATTAACATGCTGGAGACTGTGCAACATAAATTCTTAAGATGTTCGGCATACAGACTAGGGATTCATGTGGAAAACTATTATTATGATTATCATCTTTTGTGTTCCATATTAGGAATATCCACCCTCGAAAGTAGGAGGATTAAAAGTGATTTATGCTTTTTATTCAAGTTATTGTCTGGTGAAGTTCTTTCTCCAGATCTTCTTTCTCACGTTGGATTAAAAACTAACTCCTCTGGTACCAGGTCAAATGATACTTTTCACATTAAATTTCATTGTCGTACTTATGGATTCCACTGCCCTTTAACAAGAATGGCGCGGAGTGCCAATAGTATGAATTTGCACTATTTTGGCATAACCTTCTCTGCCTTCAGTTCTGAAGTGGGAAGGCGCCTTGCTCTGTGATGCTCTTCATTTTTAATCACCTATATGTTTAGATGTGTACCTATATAATGTATCACATGAATGAATGGTTTTTAATGTGTATTTTTAAATTGTTTATATTGTACAATTCTTGTAATGGATCTGTCCGTAAATAAATAAATAAATAAATAAATAAATTGCAGATAGGCTCTTTTGCAACAAATAAATACCACATACCTATGTGCACAATCGCCCTGTGCCATCGCAGCAATAATTTTTATAATTTTTTTTTATAGAGCATTTAGGTGATGATAACTGTTGAACTAAAACAACTGAGATTGAATCATTCTAGTTTAATGATAAATCAGACGTGTAAGTTATGCTAAGGACAAAAGCACGCAAACGTTGAATACCAAAGTATAAAAGGCACATCTACATACATTCCAATCATCATATAAGCCTAGTATGTCGTGGTTTTGAGAGATGGGTCGTTTTCCCTAGTAAATAACCAATGAAGCGTCCCACTAGGAATGTAAGAGGAGCATGTGGGTGAAATACTAAGATAAACTCAGGCCCTTTATACTTATGACGGCAGACAAGTTCTCAGATTTTTCTCCGGAATATGAAATAACAATTATACTCGATAACAAATGACGACATGAAACATGAAAATTCGATATTAATATAGGTTATATTGTTTTATTTATGATTACAGTGCCTTTGGATCGTCAAATTACTGTAATGTCTTCATTTAAGGTGGATTCATGCAAGCAAAATTCAAATCGAAATGAATTTTAAACTAAAACCAATAATCTATGAAGAAGTCCATTATTTCTCAAAGTGAAGTGAATACATTTCAGAAACAAGACACTCTAAGTCATCTCCAAAATTTGTGGAGATGACTTAGGGTCTTGTTTCTAAAACCAATAATATAAAACTATGAAATGTAATATAGGTGCAAGGAACTAAACAATTTAAACTGAAATTGAAAGAAAGATGGCCAACATTCAACTAATAAATTAATTTCTTCCATAATTTACGACAGCGCATACGTCAAATAATAACTAGCAGGACTGGAAAAATATTGAACCAAATTAAACAGCCGATGAAAGCTTGTTGCATGAACACCCATATATTTTCAATTCAAAATTCGTTAAAATCATTATAATTTAGTTGATATTGCATGAATCCACCTTAAATTCGAAGAATAAGGGGAACCAATGAAACTGATAGCCGGTATAGGAGAATACCTATTCAAATAAACACACATACAGATTTTGATTTATATACCTTCAAATACTATTAATAGTGATATGATTTCTATCCGGCAATTGCTGAATGAAAATGGCAGGTGAAAGGTTGAAGCGAGTTAAAGGTATCATATTCCTACACTACACTGAACTGTTTTACCACTAACCTCCCGATTAATATCTTCTTAACATAGTTAGACAACCACGCTCGTGTTTCAATAATCACTCCAAAAAATAAGCTCTTTTTGAAAAAAAATCTAAAATTGTGACTAATATAACGAATAGAATCTTTTGAAAATTCATGCCTCTGTCTTTTTAGACACTTTATTTCCTTCTTGCTTCAAAAATTATGTAAACCCAATTTTGTTTGAGGAAACATGGTTATTTGAAAAAAAAAGTCTTATTTTGAACCCAAAAATGTCCTTAAAATATTTACATCGAATTTTGAACCACCCTGTATAATAGAAAATCATGAACTGAAGGAATTTTGGTGGCACTTTTAATTAAAAGTGATAATGTGTGAAAAAATTAGTTTCTGAGATTGAGTCAAATATTCTGACTTTTTCCAAAATTAAGTTAAATTGACTAATCTTGGGTATAAAAATATTGGATTCTGTAATTGAATTGATGATTTTCAATGAACGGTTACTGAAATACAAATATGCATACTGGAATACTACTGGAAATAATGTTGTAATCAAAGACATTCATTTTGATTAATTTGACATATGAAAGTACAACATCATATCCATAATATCATAGCTTATTTCTATATAATAAATTACAATATTCGATTTATTTAGCGTTTGCGGGGCAAATGACCATAATATCAGATCGGAATATTTGAATTGATAGTTAAACTGCGACATTGGTGAATCAAAGGATAAGACAATTAATTTTCATTATTATTCGATTTTAATCACAGAAGATGAAATACTGATAAGAATGAGCAAATAAACAGAGTAAGACAAAGGTCAAGTTGATTTTTTGATCAAAATTGGAAATATGCATACATTTCAACAAAGATATTATTTGAATATCTATTAGACTATTGAATTGATATTCCAGAATCAACTTAAACTCCATATATTTATTGCTGGTACTCCCGATCCCTAGTACAATCAATCCTTCATATACATAAGTTCATGACATTTCCTATATATATTTGTATTCTTTTAACTGTGGTAATATAGACTAGCAATTGGATAATATACATATGAAACGCTATTTAAATATGTAATATCACAATGTTCTGAATATTCGAGATAATTCTGTCCCTTCATTGTACACGACTAGTGTAGCCTAGCAACACCACGAGTCCGTCATGACGAGTGATATTGCTGTAAGACAACACAATTGAGTTAACAAAGAAAGACATAATTATGAGAAGTAATTCGGGAACAGTGTGGTATTCTGCTAGACTATTTCACGTTCACGAAGCATAAAAAGCATTTATTATAAATGAGTGATTCATTCAGACAAGTACAGCCATAATTATTTTATGCCAAACTAACAGACTTTATTCCATATCGATGATTTCATCCAGATTTTGCTCCGCTATCTATGGTTGCATCGTTGAAAACATCAACGCTGTTAAGCACACTTTGTCTCTGGCTTGTGATTGGTCAGATTATGTGATGAGTGAAATAGTCATTGATATACGTAGAGAAATAGAAATACGAAGATCTGAAATGCCCCTATTCAATCTGATTCAATTATATGATCAAGATTTGTTGTTCTTTTCAAGAGCCAAGTTTTTGTCAGATAACCTTAAAAGCTGTGGCATGTTATATCGAAAATATTCTGAAAAAATGATGAGGCCTATTTTAAAAACGTTCGGGCAGATTGATTTTGGTCTGAAAGGAGACACACAGAAAATGTGTCCGAGCGTTTTTCTACATCTATTTATATCATTACCTGAATGCCAAGTTTTCGAGGGGCCACCTTGTATAAGAAGGAGCGTTTCGAACAGCAGCAGTCAGTCAATCAGTCAGTGTCAGTGAGACAGTTGTATACCGCGTGTTTCAAGACATTCGAAATAAACAGTTGGAATTAATCAGTAATAAATGTTGTTCCTTTTAGTTGAATAAATAAGTTCATATAATATATAAATAGTATGGTTGTTCACTTCTGCACACGAATAACGTGACAATACATTCATAAATAGATTCATATCGGTTATTATATTCATAGTAAAACCAGAATACCTTCCAACTAGAACGTATCACCTTTGAGAAACTGCTCCGATATTCTTGGTTATCGTGAAATTGAAATGCGCCAGACAAGGGAAACTAGTAGTAGATTGTAGCATTTGTAGCTGCAGACAAAAAACCGTGAGCTAAAATCTAATATTTTCCCCGTGTTAATACAATATTTTTTTCTGTGACAGAAGAAAGGACGAATCAATATCGAGAAGATATTACATTATTTTGAAATCTGAAAATTATCGACGTGAAATTTGAGGTTTTTAACAAGAGGGACACCTGCGTTGTAGGCATCTTTATCATTCTTTCGAAGTAAGTAATCAAATATCTGATGTCACTTCTGTCAGTCTTGTGATTTGAAATCCAAAAATTGCGAATTTAGTGGTTGCTTAGTAATTTACGTAACCGCGAAGTCGAATGAAAGATAAAAGGACTTGCAGTTCTTTCTCGGAGACGGTATTATTGACTTATTTTTCGGAACTTTAGCACAGAGAATGCCATCAACAGGGTATATACAGCGTGGATACTTCAACTGGAATAAATTCGTTAGCGGGGAGGTGGATATTTTTTCTACAAATTCCCGATATACATCAACGGTTTAACGTATTTACCTACCTTTTGCAAACAATATCGGGAATATATCCCTACAGGGGTAGCTGAAACCACCCTCAATATGATTTTTTGATATGTAACCCTATGGCTTGTGACCCCCCATTGGGGAGCTGGTGGAAAGAGGAATCCATTGTACTAGTCAAATTTTAGTTTTTCGTATGTTTAAAGATTGCATAAAATTGAAGTGTAATTTCAAATTTCATTTTTTTTTTCAACCTATCAATTGCTCAAAATGTGTGCTGAGCAAATGATGGAATTTTTTTGCCACTACTGCTATCTGCTATTGTATTCCAGTGTTTTTATAGAACCGCAACAAGAAATTAAGTTTTCTTGCTGTATTCACAGTTTGAAAACAAGTGTTATTGCAAACTGGTGGAAATACCATATCACTGTCACTAAAAGCCGAAATTTTGATGAAAATACGTTGAAAATATATCAAACTTAGAAATTATATTTTGATTTTTTGCGACCACCAAACGTACTGCAAACTGAAATATAATCAGTATCAAGGATTCCTCTTTCAACCAGCTTTCCAATGAGAGGTCGCAAGCCCTAGGGTTGCATATGAAAAAAACATGTTGGGGTTGATTCCAGCTACCCCTGATGGGTTATATTCTCCATATTGCTCGCCAAATGTAGCTAAATACATTTAAACGTTGACGTGTCTAGCGAATTTTCAGAAAAATCATTTACTCTCCCAGTAGCGAATTTATTCCAGTTAAAGTCTCCACCCTGTATGTGATAAATATCCGGGAAAAAAGTACTCACTTTTTTTAAACGGAAAAATAGTTATTTATTATACAAGGGAAAAAAGTAGTAGATTTTAGCTCCAGGTTGTGTTGTCTCCCGACGCGTAGCGGAGGGAGACAAAAAACCGTGAGCTAAAATCTAATATTTTTCCCGTGTATAATACACTATTTTTTTCTGTGACAGAAGGAAGGACGAATCAATATTGAGAAGATATTACATTATTTCGAAATCTGAAAATTATCCACGTGAAATTTCAAGTTTTTAACAGTAGGGTCACCTGCGTTTTATAGGCATCTTTATCATTCTTTTGAAGTAATCAAATATCTGATGTCACTTCTGTCAGTTCAATTCTGTGATTTGATTTTGAAAAATTGCGAATTCAGTAGTTATTTAGTAATATACGAAACCGCGAAGTCGAATGGAAGATAAAAGGACTTGCAGTTCTTTCTCGGAGACGGTATTATTGACTCATTTTTCGGAACTATAGCACAACAAAAGCCATTAACAGAGTATATATATGTGATATATATCCGGGAAAGAAGTATTCACTTTTTTCCCACGGGAAAAAAGTAATTTATGAAAAGTGACATTTTATAACCTGCCAACAGAGATGAAATGCCAAACTTTTTTCCCGTCACAGAAAAAAAGTAATTTATAAAAAGTGACATTTTATGACCTATTAGCAGAGATGAAATGCCAAACTTTTTTCCCGTCATAGAAAAAACGATCGTTGAATTGAAACCAAAATCCCAAACTTCCATCTAAACTAGACCATATCACCTCTGAGAACCGGCAAATGTCCCAAGGCCTGCATGGTGCGGACGGCTCCGATATTCTTGGGCATCGTGAAATTGAAATGCGCCAGTCCGAACCCGTTCCTACCCGCCGTCCTGCCGTCGGTCTGCCCCTGCTGCCCTTTGCCGCCCGAGGTGGCCGACACCTTGCCGGGGAAGCCGAAGCCGTCCTGCTGATCAGAGTCGGCCTTGAGCGAATCGGCGCTCGCCGAAGCGACCAGATCTAGCCCGCTGTGGAACGACGGGGACTTCGGGATGCCCAGAACATGACCTTGGGCGTAGGTTGAATGAACCATATTCGACCTAACACCTTCACGCACACACACCGGAGTATTGTTCTGTTGGACTGTTCGTTTTCGTTTTGATTCGATGATGGGCGGATCTCTGCATTACTACTTAGGCCGACGTCATGAGGCTGTGGTATTTCGTAACGTCATAGTTGACGCGGTGCGCGTCCTCACACCTAACACTAACACCTGTATTTTTTTCGACTGTAAAGTGCAGAGTTGGGGTCGTGAGGAAACCGGCCTTTCGGATTGAGGGCGACGATGCCAAATTGCCGCGAAAGTATCGGAGGCTGAAATTCGAGCCTCATTATTAAGATATCGTGAACCGTAAGAGATATGGGATCGGTTCAATTATCGCATTTTAGCGATTTTAGTTCCGGATATTTTCGGAATTATCAGGAAGTAGTGAAATTCCATACCTTCTCGATTACTTCCAAGTTATTTGAGGAAAACGAAATGAATTACTCTTTTACTTCCCTATAAATTAGAAATCCGACATTTTCTCATTCAAATACCATTAATTTCATTTTTCTGACACCCCAAAAGCTATAGCCTATCACAACATTTGATTTTCAATACTATTTCAACCTACTTAGATGATAATTATGAAATAGTTCAAATCATGAATGAGTTTCACTTGATTTTCAATGCATTTCTTTATATGTATGCATTTTTTATGTTCTCAATATAAATCGGATTCCCAGGATAGAGACGTATTTCAATTACATTGTAACCAAACCGCCGATCTTGAGCAGACTCAATAGTTGTATCAATCAAAATCTAAATGATCAGTTGAATAGCATGACAACTAATAAACAAGATACTAACACCAATCACTACAAGCGCCGTGGCCGAATCTGTCTATGCGCTGAAATTTGCTAGATAGCCGTTCACGATGCGAAGGTACTGTCGGTTCGAATCCGGATATCGGCTGTGCATTTTCCTTTAAAAATGTGGGAAAGTGTATATCGCTCAATTTTCCCTTGCATTTCACAATCAATATCTCGTTGAATAGAAGGCTCAAAAAAATATTTTGGGAATATTCGTTCGACTGTATCACATTGATGTGCGCAATATATGTACTTATTACACAATTACCAGGTATCTTAAAAACCTGCCAATTCTAATTTCAATTTAAATTGCGAAACACCCTGTATCTTTTTGATATGATTCAAAGAACATGCCTTTAAAGCATTAAATAGACGTGTTTCAGCAATTTTGTGAATCAAACAATGATGGAGTTATTGAATTGATGTGCCTATATTCATCGAAACTCTGTATAGAATTGAAGTTTGTCTCTGGTGTTATATTGTCATTTGTCTAGTCCTAGTCTCATAAACTACTACTCTACTACTACTACTCATAAACAAATGGTGTTTCTATTTGACCTATCCATAGATACAATTAGCAAGCTGCTTCGATGAAAATGCGTTTCAATAAATTATTCACACTTTTTCGAAGTCTGAGTCCCCCACCAAATGAATTAAAAACTTGTAAGATGCCCCACTGCGACATGGCACTTTGTTAACATCTTATGTGAGAAAAAAACTACCAACGAATTTCACCGACAATATTAGTGAGATCGGCAACGTAGCATCGTGAATTCAAGGATATTATGGATTAATAGGGAACGAGGCGCCTGCGCTCGTCTCAGGACTCCACCTGCTGCAATCGAAGAAAAGCCGAATAGGGGATATGTTAGGGGAAATATTACATGCAACTATAAGGAATTGCCGAGAGAACTGCAGTGGCGCATCTACACTCCGGCCGGAGCGAGTGACAATCCATAAGGTTAGGGGCGGGAAAGCGTTTGAATGTCCAGTAGGAATCACTTGGTGGAAGAGTAATAGTATACAGCGTGTTTTATAATATATGCGCAGGACTTCAGGATGTGATAGCTCGTTCAAAAATATTGAAAAAAGTTTCTATTAATTTATCCTCTGAAATGCACTATTTTCGAGATACATATTGTTGAAATTTTGAAACAAAAATCGCTTTCTGCGAATATTTCTGGAACCGTTGATCGCCCAAATGCTTTCATAAGCATTTTTCACTCATAATAAAATTTATTCATCTTTTAAGATCACACACAATGATATAAGACATGTCAGGATTACAGGTATCTACAAAAATACAAAAATACATAGAGTTGAAAATTAAATTCAATATGGCGCAGTATGCAAAGCATTGACTTAACACATATTATCAGTAGAAATTGTATACACGCACTTCTCAATTAAATAATTCTTGAGAGCTCTTTTAAAAATATTTTGGTCATTCAAGGTTTTTATGGATAGTGGGAGATGGTTGAAGAATTTTATTCCATTATACTGTGGACAGTGCTCATATAGAGTGGTTGAATGTTTAGGGACACAAAATTGTTTTCCATGTCTTGTTGAATAGTTATGGAAATCTTGGTTTTTAGGCGGTTTAAGCTATGTTTTGTGCGGACTTTATTTCAAGATCATACCTGGTGAATAATTTTAAGGGGTAGTGGTGATTTCCTCCCCAACTTCTACGCCACTGGAAAAGTACAGTTTTGAGCAACACATTCGAACTGCCAATATTTCCTACACAAAAAAGTTATTCTTGGTCAAAGGCTGTAAATTTGACCGTTTTCGAGAAAAATCGACTTTTATGTTGAAAATCATGGTAATTATTTTTTTTAATTGCTGCGTGCATGGAAGCTAACCGCGGACATTTCCAACAATTATTAATTTAACGGAGTATGATTTGCTTTAATTTTTTGTTGTTCTAATTTGTAATATGAAGTTAACCTTTGGTTTTATTACTTGTTCTAAAGTTAAATAGATTTTTTTTATCGCTTGGAGCGCACGAAAGGGAATCCCTATAATGTTCGAAGAACATCGTGCGTTCCTAGGGAGGATAGGGAAAGGAGGTAGGTATTGGAATTTTTTTTGAACTTTTGGAGATTATATTATGTTGTTGAGAATACTTGTTTAATCGGTAAAAAAGAAATTGTTTCCAAAAATGAACCATGATTTCTCAAGAATATCTGCTCGGATATCAATGAAAGCAAGATTGACAGTTTTTAATAGTATCATTCAACCGCATTTCGATTATTGTTCTACAATATTATTTCTATTAGACAGTAACAGTAAAGCTTCTCTTCAAAAACTTCAGAATCGTGGGATGAGATTAATCCTAAAATGTAATAGATATACCCCTATAACCTATATGCTAGAGACTTTACAGTGGCAATCAGTAACCAAAAGGTTGACTTTCGTAACAATGATCTTCATTTTTAAAATTGTCAAAGGTTTGATGCCAACTTATTTCAAACAGTTCATCAAGTTCAATCATGAGGTCCACGAACACTTTACTAGAAGTGCAAACAATTTTCATGTTGATCGATCTAATACCAGTAAAGGTATGAACTCATTATTTGTACGAGGTCTAGTTGAATATAATTCCATTCCAAATGAAATTAAAGCATGTGATACACTTGTAGCTTTTAAGAAAAAACTGTCAAAATATCTGTGATTTGTTATGAATGTAGTTGTATTTTATTTTATTATAAATGTATCATCTGAACTTAAAGTAGTTATTGTATTATGTTGATATCTGTAGTTCTCAGACTCACTTCGTATATTGTTATATAACTGTATGTTATTCTAAATTTATACATGAAGTCTTTTATTTTATTGTGTTTTTTGTTATAGTATTTATTTATTAAGCTTCTATTGTATAAGTTAAATTATGTATTGTGAATATTAGGATTTTCCTATTCAAATAAAATTACTTACTTACTTTTATGATTTTCAACATGAAAGTTGATTTTTCTCAAAAATTTTAGAGCTCATGACCACTAGAGTTCCTAAATTTACTTGACACTGCTGGTTTGACGTTTTTTGACAAGCAGTGACAATCAAACATAACTACAAACGATTTTGGAGCAAATCATGTTTTGCCAGACAAGGACAAGAATATGTTTTTCGCTTAGATAAAGGATCCTCGCATCTTCCTTCCTCCACAAGTCCTGGGAAGAGTACATCCATATATCTTTCTCTGTCTTTGATTTTTGTGTGAGCATCTCCTCGAGTGGGTAAAAGGGTACGATAAATTGATTAGAAAATTATTTCTTCTCGAAATATTGAATGATAAGGCTGAAGGACCTGGTAATAGTTTTGAACTTTGCTAACTCTAACTTTTGTATCTGAATCTTTTTGCTTTGACTTATTTTCCACCTATCTATTTTTTTTCTATTTGTTTCCTGAATTCCTCACTCTCTTCCACTCGTAAACCTGCTCTAAAAATTCGATTCTTTTCCTTCCAAAATATGTTCGGAATGAATTTCATTATCTGCAAGTTTCTCGTTTCTTGTTGGTTCTAAATTAGAATAAGGTTCTTTTCGATACTCGCTCAGTTTATAAAATTGTGGGTTCCGCTCTTTCTCTCAATACGATCCTATTCTTCAACATCGAATCTTCCGTTCTGAAGTGTACATGATAAGAATGCGTTGAAAAATATTCTATATCCTACCAAAAAATTTGAATACCTCGCAAATTTTGTGGCCTGGACCTATATTCTATGCCGGCCGCATCATATTCTGTTTCCATATTTGTAGAATCACGTTATCTGATGAAAATTCGTTCCCGCTTTTTCCATCAATTTATTTGTGATTATGTCTGATTGTCAGTGCTTGCCATAATGAAACTGATTTTAATTGCTCACTTTTGTCACAGGGCGTTAAGAAGTTGAGGGTAAAAAAGTTACTTTTGTTTTTCCCTGTATAATGATTAGGACAATAGATGTTTTTCGGAACAAAATATCAGGCTGATTTTGCGAAACATAATTCTACGCTTTCGTCGGAATTTCATCGAAATCGGAAGAGGATTCCGAAAGTTACAGGGCGAACAATTTTGCTAAAAATTTCACTGTCCGGAATTTATTGTCGGGGAGTGTACCTTTCCGGTGTGCCGAAAGAAATGTTATCGCCGAGGTCATTTGTGGCCGGTTCAAGAAAATCTTGAGGTCCCTAAAACGGTTTCCGGCTACAGTAAACACACGATTTTTCTTAAAATGAGCAAAATGGTTGAATTAAATAATTAGAAATGAATATATGATTGCTTCAAAATCAATAGCAATTCAATTCAGTTAACAGTGGCAGTTTTCGTCATTTTATGACTACTGTTATAGTTAACCCGAATTCACTGTTCTGGTGTGAGATTCGCAGGAATAGTACTCGAATCTAATAGTTATAAAAGAAGTGCTTTCATAGTGACGATAATAGGACCATAATTCAGTTTCACAGAACTATGATTGAAATGATTTGCTAGTGGTGAAATAGTTATTTATTATACAAGGGAATAAAGTAATAGATTTTAGCTCGAGGTTGTGTGTCTCCTGATGATAATAAAATCAGAAAATTATCAATGTGAAATTTGAAGTTTTCAACAGGTGTACTACCTGTGTTGCAGGCATCTTTTTGTAGGTATCTTTATTGTTGCTATGAAAACCTTTTGAAGTAATGGGATATCATCAATTTCGTTCCCTATTATGATCTTAAAAAATTGCGATTCACGTGGTTGTTTAGTTATTTACATAACTGTGAAGTGGAATGGAAGGTAAGGACTTTCAGTTCTATCTCTGAGACAATGTTATTGGCTTATTTTTCGGAACTGGCATAAAAAAGGCCATCAACAGTTCACCTATACAAGGTGTCCCAGAACAACCTACCATAAATTCTATACGGTGATTTAGAACCAAAATAGGCAGATTGAATAATTGTATTTAAAGATCTTCTTGAATATTTCAAAATCTTTGGAAGGTACTTACTGCTCAAAAACTCGTAGAGCAGTTAACTATCAGGAATGTGCATGAAAAGCATGTCATATCAATGTAATCAAAAACAGGAAGATAAATGAGATAACCTTTTTCTAACTGCAGTTTTTTTATATTTTTTCTTGGTTTTTGAGATATCTATAGTTATTCATTATACCAGGGAAAAAAAGCAGTAAAATTTAACTGGATAGTGTTGGATACCAAATATAGTGGGGGAATACCTCAGGGAATACTCCTGTGTTTAGAATATTATTACTATTGATAAGGAAATTCAATTGCATAATTGTCAGTGTTACTTACATTCCTACATAATATCCAGATAATAGTATGAACATCTAGGCATTACTAATTTGTCACAAAAGTCGGAAATTGTTGAGAATGCTCTATTCTATGGAGCAGGTACTTTATGTAGACAAGTAGGTACCATTTTAGTCATAGAGTGAAAAATAATGAAAACATAAGGTTCTGAAACATCATCATGAATCTGACATCTTACCTTTATGTTGTGACTTCAACAACAGACATTTTGATATAATAAATCTTGGATCCTTAGTTTGGGATTTCTGGCAAAAATGAGGCCATGAGATCTTCTGCTGATTCTTTACAATTGTGATGCTCAATTGGTTCCACATTAATATTTACATATAGTGTGTCACACTTCTAATGGAAGCACACCTGTCTTAAATCTTAAATAATTGTGGATAGGATTCTGGAATTTGCAGGAGCAGGAGATATACCAAATATACACACTATGACCAAGTGAGGTCATCTTCAGTGACATACACTGCTTACCAACAGCCATGGGTGCTTCCATTAGAAATGAGACACATTGTATATGGATGAATTTGATGGAATTTTCAACCTTAATATTTATCCACAACCTAAGAACTCACCTCGTAAAGCAGGTAACATTTCCAATTCCTGATTTTTTGTGATATTGAATCTGGATTGTCGTTTTTCCTTCTTCATATTGGTTGCACCTGCCATATTTGTCTTTGTTTTCAGGGAGATCTGTGGAGGAACAGAATTGGTTTTAAGCTGAAAGAATAACAGTGTTAACATTGATATAAAACTTTATGAACTAGCTGAAAACCAGTTGCCAATTCTTATTTATAGTTGCAGTTGTTCTTCATTGCAGAATAGTATTTGATGCCATATTATCTGGTAGCACACAATGATTGAAATACATCTTATGGTAGCATTGGGTAGCATTATGTTTGATTACTTTTTATACCTATCAGAAATATTATAAATCTATCAGACAAATTGAAAATCAGATATCTCCAATGTGAGTCACTCCCTGAGCCATTACTGAATTTAAAATATCAAGTACAATATGTAGGTACTTTTGAAAACAAATCCAACAGGTGGAGTTTCATGTTTAGAATTATTATAATTACATAATAGGACTATCTAATAAAGTAAAGAGAACTGATGACATTCTCAATCAGGTAAATGTGACAAAATTCTTGATTTTCAATGAATATTTCCTTCAAATGATTGTATGCAGTTCTTGAACTCATTTCAAATTTGTTTTATAGGATCTATTCACATCTCAGCCACAGTAGCTACTGTGTCTCAGCACTGATATACCTGTATGGAAATGTATATACCTATCCTTATAATTTGTGCTGAGATACATCATCTTACAACTTGGATAGTGGTTCTAGGTTACAAATGTTTTATGTACCTACAAATACACAAACAATATTGGATGTTGGGGCTATTCATCTGAATATTTGAAAGTTTGAAAATTATGTTCACATATAACAAATATTTACTTAGGAATAGGGTTAATATAAAATTTCAATATGTAAAAGTTGTGATCTTTTTCAAATGTAATACCTACATCCCCACATCAACATCAGACCACCGATGGTCTATTATGAGTATGTAAGCTATTTGAAAAGATATTATTTCTGATCTAAAAATAGAACTCAATGTAAACTGAATCAAATAACTATAATAGAATCGTGAATAATGTGGAATATTATTTTGATAGGAAGTACTCTTACCTCAGAATCGCCCTCACCATTGCCTATAGTTTTCGTGTTGTCCTACAAAAATTGAAAATTCTTCATTGATAATGGGTTGCAGAAACACTAACCTATTTGACATTCAAGATATTATGCCTTTCCTCTGTGTAGGAAGTTTTCCATACTAACCATTTTTATACACGTCCAAACTCGGAAAGATTACAAGAAGTGTTGATGTCGTCTCAAACGTTGTAATAAATTAACAAAACATGAATGGCCACGGCATCAATAACAAATTCCGTTAGTACTGCACAGAACTTTCAAACTAACAACACACAGGTTTTAAGGCTGATAATATATGAAAACTATATGTGTTTTTAAATAAAATGTGATAAATAATATAAGAATAATTATAGTAGTCTGTTGGTCAATGAATAATTATAATTACAAATTATTTTTTTGACAATGGTTAGAAAACACTTCCACACCGGACATCACTTTTCAACTTTTCTGTTCTGAACATTCACAGAAGTCACAGAACGTCGGACCTCGGACCAGACAGAACGTGATAGCAAGTGACAGACCCATCATTAAGTTGTCAATTGTCAGAGTTCAAGAGAACGCTGTCTTTCAATAAAAGTACACTCAGTGCAACGATAGCCTCAAGGTTACTTCTACACTAACCTTGATCAAGCCTCACTAACTTATACAGGGTGAGTCAGTTTCAAACGCTTCAACATTAGCTTGAAGAACACATATTTTCATGATGAAAAGTTTATGTGTTCAACAATTCAGGAGGCAGGAAGCCGATTATCGCTCCATGAACTTTTTTGTGGTAAGAATATATATATACCGGGTGGCAGAGGGTATCGGGCCGTAGAATGGGGATACTTGGAACTGCGGGGTGAATTGAAAGAAAACTTTATATTTTCGAATTACCGCTTGGAATCTACAGCTGATTTAGTTTTGAAACATCGTATCGTTAATAGTTTTGTTCAGTATGGTTACATTCTATTCGATTAAAAATAAGTGTCGTTTGAATATTGTTTTAAGAATGTTGCTCGCCATATTGAAATTATAATAGCAAATTCCATTGGTAAAACTGGCTCGCTCTGAGTGCATATTTTTTATTCCATTGGTAAAACTGGTGTCGGGTTTTGAATTCCATTGGAGAACTGGTTCACATAGTTTAGAGCTCAGTGCAACAATTCTCGCACGAGCTCTGAAGTCAGTGCAGTTTTGAAAATAGCGGAAACATTGAATTATGCATAGTTAAAAAACCAAAATTGAGTAAAAATCTAATCATCATCATCAAGTAGTGATGAAAATTTGGATGTTTCAAGAAAATAAAGGAGACTACTTCACACTCTTCACAGAATTCATAATTTTTTTGAGTGTTTTGCACTGAAATTCAATGACGAAGAGACTTTGGACAGTGTTTCCAATAATTTTTTTTTCATTACGGAAGTCAAAGTTGGAAAAATTCGCCGAAAACTTGGAGCAGGCACTTATGATTGTACTTATCTGTTTGTGATCATAATAGGTACCTGATGAGACATTCCCTCCATCCACCACCACACAACAACCCTCAATAAACCAATGAACTCAAGTTTACATTCAGTTCATTGCAATAAACTCTCCACTCCACCAAAGAGTTCATTTTTGTGTTTTTTTCCCGCTAAATGAGATTTCACTATTTCTTTGTGATGTTAGGATTTATATTCGAGAAATTTTTTGAGCTTTCAATAAAATGAATTCATAACAATGCTAGGCATGATGTATTTATTCTCTTTGAAATATTTTATTTATTTATTTATTGGATTACAATCATTAACTGATTCCAGATTTTTTTATTGTTATAACACCAAAACAAATACTTATGTACCCAGTATGCCCACCACTCCCACGAGTCGATAAGTTGAATACAAGACTTAAGTTTTCAAACCTACGGGTCTCAAAAGTAATATATACAGGGTGGAGCATATTTAGTGCGTCGGAGCTCCATTGCTCGAGTTCTATGATAGCTAGAAACTTGATTCAAAAACGAATGTAAATGAGACAGCAAGGTCCATAACTAGAAATCATTGCCGCATATACAGGGGGGCACCGGAAAAAATCTAGAGGGCCAGGATCACTTTTTTTAAGTGGAATGCCCTCTATATTAGAACATTCTTTGAAACATCCCTGTGACCTCTAACAACTCCTATATTGTTAACTATATCTCGATCATTTCAAAGTTATTAATTTTTTTGTCGAAATAATGTCATCTGCAGATCCATACCGAAAAAATCACTGGTAGTGACAATTATGAAATTCAAGAGAGAATATAATCATAACATCATTTGATGGAAAGATGCGCGATATTCCTGTAAAATGTTCATGCCCTCAAATTATACAGGGTGGCTAAAAATGATTTCTCAATTCAGAACTTTTGGAAGTGATTCTTCTTGAGTTTTTCAATTGGAACACCCCATATATTTTTAGGCCATTTGGTATGAAATTGAAACATCTTTTATCTCAACATCCATATTAATATTCGTAATCATTTTTGAATTATTGAACTTCGAAAATGATAGGTTGGCCATTTTCATCGATACACATTCTCATCTGTTATCAAAACATCAAAAGTCCAATTAATAATTTATCAAACTTGTTTTTTTATTGAAAGAGTTGCTACCAGAATCAAAGCAAACAGAAATAGTTCAAATGCTATAGTTGTGCTAGTTATTCACAAAGTGAAAAAGAACAAAATTCTCATTTTGCATAATTGTGAATTATAATCCTGGTTTTGTTTTCGATGTGCTATGAATTTATGGGATATTTTGAAAATGGAATTTCGTGAATGCAACGATAAAGTTTAAAATTGTATTAAAGCATGATAAAATATAGAAATAAATTAATTTCAACAAGGGAACATATGGAACAAAATGATAATATTTATTCAATCACAAAGATATAAACATTTCGAGATCGATCTTCGTAAAAAAATAATCGATTATCGCATGTTCCAGATATATCGATTGAACAATCGATTTTTTTGCGAAAAAAAATCGATCTTCGAAAAATCGATTTCAGAATCACCATCCCTATTTCGGACTAACGGACTAAGGTAAGTTGCTAAATCGGATTATTTTGGCCTCATGAATATTTGCCTAAGATTTTGTACATATCTTTTAGGGACACCCTGTATATTAAGTCATTTTTAGACTTTGAACATTGTCGATCTAGGTAAATGAAAACCTAGTTATTATAGCTCTTGCCTACTAACTACCTAACTAGGTTGTCATCTAGATCGACAATGCTCTGAATAAGCCTTTTCAAAACACATAAATATAGGGTCTTAGGAAAAATACAAATTTTACCACCAACAGAGATCACCAATATTTCATAAGCAACACGTTTCCTTGCACGATTCCTATTGACTGGTAATTCGCCATAGAAATTAACACGTCGCCCCACCTGACGGCAACAACTTGAACACTTCTGAGCGGTTTGTGAAAAACAACAACAAAAAACAAATGTGAACCAATGAAATCAAGGTAAACATGCCGCTTTGACAACTTTTAAGAACTCTGATAGATGGCGTACGCTTATTTTCTAGCGCGAATTAAGACCTTGGTGAATTTTGACACAAAAGGGCACATTCAATCGCACTTCACGTTTGAGGGGGAGCACGATACTGTTTCCAATACATGATTCAATTGAAAAATATTGACAAAATATAATTTATATTCATTATAATACAATAATGATGACAGTAACAAAATTAATAAAAATAATTAGAGGAGTATATTATCAGAATTCCCAACTATCAATCCATCGTAGTCCATACATTGTTGAATTTTGGTCATTAGCTGAAGGTCCGCTCATACCATATGCCAATGGGGCAAATAAGTAGAAACTGTATATTATTGTTGACAAAATCAACCCAAAAAGCGTATGATACACAATACGGCCGTTTTGATCGTTCAACATGTTTGTTATCTCTGCCAAGAGATAATCGATCAGTATACCTAAAATATAAAATGATGTTGCACTTTCACGAACAGGATGGCTGGAATTCGAGCCACATCAATCGGATCTCGTAAACTTTAAGATATACAAGGTCGGCTTCATGATTCCATTTTTATTATTATATGACTATTTGAAGATGTAACAAAAAAAAATTGAACATTCTAATTGCTACTTTTTCTGTTCTACAATATGGTGTTATCAGATTTTCTAACCGACGTTTCCTCTTTGAGCTGCCATCACCAACTTTGTTTTTTTAAATAGGCCCTGGAATTTTGATCAAGGATTTAAGAGCTTTCGATCTTCTGAAATCAACGGTGTATCGCGCTTATCCTTAAAAGGTGTACATGTATAAATTGAAATAGAGTATAAATAATAATAGGGTTGTAAAGTGAATAAATATAAACTACAAGCTAATAAGTGAGAGAACTCACTTGTTTCAGTGACATATATACGGAAAGTAATTTGGGTTTCTCAAATTTCGAAACGGCATTTTGTAAGGCATAAAATTGCGCAGTTTTGCTATAATTTAACCGACCCTGTATCTCTTACACTTTTCGAGATCACAATGATAAGGCCCGAATTCCAGCCACGCTGTTCAGTGGCTATACCCCATTCCAATACTAAGAAGACAGCATTAGAAATCATAGGGAAGCGTTGAATTTCGTGGTGACTGGTTGATTTTGGAGGAAATATTACACCAGAAGCGACTTTAAGGTTCAAGTTTTCTTCTTTGACAGATGATCACATTATCAGATTTCATTAATTATTTGTATAATTTGGCGATAAGAATGAATCCTGAGATGAAATATGGTTACTCTGCCAGAATGTGAACATACTTTCATCAGAGGCAGTAGCACCTACTATCTTCTTATTTGGAATGTAGTTTGATACAGGGTTATATTATCTGGGACAGAGGAAAGTGTTGAAATCATAAAAAAACATCGGCGTAATTTGAGCATTTTGATTGGTAGGACAGTTCTTGCAAACATATACCATGCTTTCACGTTTAAACTCTACATAATATACTCTGTGAAAAAAAAGTTATGAAAATTATTGCCGCAATGGTAGAGGACGACTATTGTGCGGTATTTATTTGTTGCGAAAGGGCTTATCTGCAATTTGAAATAATTGAATCCAGAATATCATGATTTTGAATGTTTTTTCGAAAAATATACAAAAATGTATGTATATATGTGTTTTTCGCACCCCAATACGAATAATTACTATAGTCGCGGAAATGGAATATACAAAATGTTTTGTGGGAATTGTCCTTGATGTAGAATGAGCCCTATGTGCTTATGACGGCAATATGTCAGTCATATCGTTCGTGACTTGACGAAACTGACGTAATCTGCATAACAGAATTGTTTAGATACTCTGAGCACAACGTACTGAACAACTTCATCTTTCCCCTTTCGTCCCGTTTTTCTTTGGCGAGTCGAACTTATAACTCGTGTGAAATCGTTATTTCCTACGTAGCTGCTAGCCCCGACCAGGATCGAATACTTTGCCGATGTAGTGTTTTTCAATGAAAGCACGGTACTTCTCATGATACAGACCACTCATAATACTCAAACATGTATTTTGTGACGGAATCAAATTATGATAACTTGAGATAATCATCACATTAAAACATACACATGGTGTAAGGTAGAACTACTACATTATGGTCTATATTTGCTATATACTGTCCAATTTTTTTTATCATAAAAAAATCAGTCACAGTAAGATGCATCGGGAGTTTATCCCGGGATAATTTTGGTATTTTTCAAAAGTTCCTAACTGGAGAGAATTAATAAATTTTCATTATTGATTTCCATTCCATATTTCATACTCCGCGAACAATGATGGTTATGATTTCGCACCAGTTTTTTGTTATGAATGACTTGTAATGCTCTGTGCAGGACGGTCAGCCAAGGGCGGATCTAGTAGAGTAGTAGAGAACCTATTTATTGTTAGACCATAACAACCCTCAGATTCGTCACTACAGGAGTTCTTGAGACTCATCGAGAACATAATATCGTTGAGAAATTATAGAAAAAGACCCATCTTGCTCTCCTTGACATAGCGAAAGCATTTGACAAGGTGTGGCATAATGGTATCTTGTACAAAATGATCGATATGGGCTTTCCTGACGATTCAGTTGATGTGTTCATTTCTGACAAATCGAACTTTTCTAGTGAAACTTGATAATCAACGATCTGGTATCAAGCCCATTGAAGCTGGTGTTCCTCAGGGTGCAGTTGTATTGCCGCTGTTGTACAGTTTATGTACTAGCGATTTGCGGAGACCAGTGATGTGCAAGATGTCGCTTTTTGCTGATGATACGGCTGGTCTTGCATATTCGACAAATTTCGAGCAAGCAGCTATGAACCTCCAAAGCGCGCTGAATTCTCTTTCAGGAGTACTTCCTAAGATGGAAGATCAAATTGAACCCTACAAAAACACAATTGGTCGCTCTCAGAAGGGAGCGGAGGCCTCCCAGAACTAGAATAGTCCTGGATGGTCATGGGTTAGAGTGGTCTACACAAGTTGAATACCTACTTAGGTGAGGTGTGTGCATTGACAAAACGGCCAGCACAGCACAACGAGCCATTGGAGCCCTGTATCCATTTCTAAACAGACGAAGTAAATTGGGTTTGAGACAGAAATTGAATATTTACATCATGGTTATCAGGCCAATTTTACTGTATGTCTCGGTAGTCTGGGGCCATACAGCTAAATCTCATATCACCAGATTACAAACATAAAAAAACAAAATCGCGAGAATGGTGACAGGATCTCCTTGGTATGTTCGGAATAACCAGATCGCCAGGGATCTGAAACTCCCTTCAATCGAGTCAGTCATTAGAGAACGAAACATCAAGACTTTCGAAAAAGCTGAGGTTCATGAGAATCAGCTTCTTCAAAATGCAGTTGATTATGAGCCAGGTGATCAATCAAAGTTCAAAGGACCGAGATTGTCCATAAACTAGAGAAAATATCGACATTATGACCAAATTTACTATTCTCAAGTTTTTGATATTTATTTATTCCGTTCAATCTTTTTCAATTCTCAGAATGTCTTTCTGAAACTTATTTGGGGCAGAAGGGCTATTCGCATCAAACTTCAATACCGTTTTCATTTTGTTTCATAATAGATATCAGGATAAGAGGGACTCTTCCCTGGTCTGAATCAAATAAAAGAAAGATCCAATACATAAAATACTACAAAAGTAATAACAGACTCACCTGTAATCATCGAACTAAACAACAATGCCGGAAAATAATGGTGAAAATAGAGAACTCTTCCCATCGCCCAGAATGGCACATAGTGCAAAAGCCATCCTAGAAACAGCCACATACATGCGACCAATTTCTGCCTATGAGCATCTGTTGAATGAAAAGTAATCAAAAGTAATGAATAATCGGTAGTTGCTAAAAAAAACAATGTCTACCTGTAAATGACTTGATGTATCCCCTTTGCAACTTTATGGCATTCACAGTAAAAACAATTACAAACAGCAGAATGAATATCAAATTTCCCCACCATATTAGGGGGTTGCCAAGTAGGTATATCCTGTGATGGGAACCAGAAAAGAATTGACCCTAAAATATGATATTCAAATATTGTAGTAGAGGCCGACCACCTTAACTTAGGGACACTATGTGATTTAACGTAGGGCCGCCTCGAATGTATAGGTGACCACGTGCTGTCCCAAAATTTTGCTATTTTTGTACCTACCCTATAATTTATTGGCCATTGCCAGGGTCTAGAAGTGATTTCACCTTCCTTAGGTTTGAGGCCTGCATTGCCTTGAATCATCACAGCATGCGATTCAATGAATCTTTCTAAGAAACTTGGAGCATATACTTCAAAGCTCACATTTGGCACTGAAAATATATAAAGAATATACAGTGCGTCCCTGGATTGGTAGAATAACTATTCCAAATTCTCGCCTTATTTTTAACATAATTTCAGTTTTTGAAAATTCAAGTATGCTTTGGAAATTTCAAAAATAGTGGCAAGGACAATTTATTGGTTGGAGAAAATATTTTGGAGCAAGTCTCCAATATTGTCTGAGACTAGTGAACGTTCGTGTGATGTTCATAATTGTTTTTGTATAACTGATTTCGATATATATATGGAGAAAATTTCATGAAATCAATCTTTTACAATAATAATTTCTTAGTTGCAATTTTCTCCAATATGTCATGAAATGTAGGTATATGTTCTCTGAACGGAATTTCTAATCGTTCAGTTCATATCAGCAATCAGTAAACACAACTTACTATCAAAGTGAATAGTTGTGGTCAAAACAATTCAAATTGTCAGGGCATACAAAAAACTATATGTAGGTAGGTACTATGTTTCTGTAAAGTACCTTTTGTGTAGCCAATACAACAAAATTAAAGCTTCTTGAAATCAAAATGAATTGAATCTCATTGTAATATAACAAAAAAGTTATATGGACAAGAATGCAAATTTTCACCATCAGAAAATTGTTGAAAATTGACCATAAAAAATGCAATCTCACACCATTAAATGGTTCTTGAATATAGAGCAGAAAAAATAATACTATGCTGGCAAAGAGTGAAAAATTTACGTTTTTCGAAAAAGTTTTCTTCCACGTTCCAAACGCCATTTGGATCTCTGAGGTTTGGATTACAAGAAACCTCCTGCTGTTCATATCCCCATTTGGGGAGTTGTTTTCCACTTGTTGTTAATATACAGGACTGCAAATAATGAATCAATCTCAACTTGCTGGTGACTGCGGTTAATTCTGTTCCATCCTTCGCACCTATTGTTGTTATACGCCATACATCATTGGCATCACCGGTGCCATTTTCCCCATAGCCTGTAACCTAAATTTCATGTTATTTCGCCTCATGAATCATTTTGTTTATCCTATCAATATTAGTTCAATAGACAAGGACACAATTTTAATGTGCATATATGGTGTTCTCAAAGTTTACACATTGATTTCAATTGTAAAAAGGTTGCAGAATAAGAGAATTATAAATAATACTAGATTTGAAGCTTTAGGCAAATAAAAATTAAAAATTATTGGTGAAATGCATCCTGTTCTACAAAAAATTTTCATAATTTTTCTCCAAATGCCGTGTCGCCGTGCCGAGTCTCTAATAAGTGAATTTATAAACATCCATGAATTTACTGATCTCACCACGTAAGTTGATATTATGTCCACTAGTTATTTCTTTTCATCAACTTATTGTGCCATTTTATTTGCACAAATCACCAGTTCTTTAATTTTAAATTTCCAAATAATTGATTTTGCTTTATTTGGCAACTTTCATACTAACGATTTTTAGAATAGAATATAACTTTATTAACGGTTCTTCATTGCATACATTATATCACATTATATTATTTCAAGATGGGATATACCCATGTAAGTATCAAATATAACAAATAAACATATGGCATAAGAATATCCTAAATCATTATGGATCTATAAGTACCTGTCACAGTAATCAAGCACAGTTGTTATATATCCTAGATCATAAGGAATCTACATAGATTGAAAATCTATATCACAGTAATCAAACACAGCTGCTTATAAAGCGGTATTTATTAATGGTAATTAATGACTTCATGAAAGACTGAAATGAATTACAATCATTATTATTTTTTCTTGGTATCCTTGAGAGGGGGCTATGCATACCATAATTTGTATAGAATGATGATTAATGTAAAATACTGGTTTGTTTTTAGTCCTACTGTTTGTATTTAGCTAAATTTCGAATACAAGTTTGTGGCAGTCATCCATTCAACAATTTATATAAAAAGCACAACTTGAACCTACGTTTTTCTAACGTTTCCAAACCTGTGCTATTTTGGATGTTGTCATAATCATGAATCCAATTTATTCCCAATCTGAATGCAAAATGTCTGAGAAATTTTCTCTGTATTCCTTCAATCGCCCCTATATCGCCAATTTAGTAAGGACACCATATCACAGAAGCATATTCTAAGACTGACCTAACAAATGCACAGTATAATAGTTTTAAACTATTTAGTGACATATCCTTTGTGTTTATCATAACAAATCCAAGATTTCTATAGCCTACTTTTAAAACATGTTGTTTAAATGTCAACTTACTATCACTTCATTTTTAATGAAAACCTGTTCATTCTTAACCCCCCTTTTTGCCAATATAACCACGGTATTATGATGATAGACATCGGCATCTATTTAAAAAAATACTGTTTCACCTCCATGTAAGTCAACTTTTGTTTTTTATAATATTTCACATGCCTTTGCTTGAAGTTATAAGGTGGTGGAGATGACTTTGAGCTTTCCTTCTTTCTTTTGATCAATTAAAATGCATAAGTCTTTGTTTTCAGCGACGCGCAACAAATATTCATCTTTTATTTAAAAATCAAATGTAAGTGGAGATATAGAATTATACAGAAACACTTGTTACCGTTCAGACGCATCAAATCAGACCAACTAAAAACATTTTCAATGTCATTCTGATGCTAATTGGAATAATTGATATTAGATATTGTTTTGTAGATTTTTAACATCGTCAACAGAATTAGACCACAATGGGAACCTTGAGGAATACCAGAAGAAACCTTAATAGCATTTGAAATCTATCTAATAGCATTTGAAATGAAGTTATTAATTCTAACACATTGAAATCTCTTAATCAGGAAGCTAGTTTTCCATGCTAGACCGTGGTGACTACCAATTCCAAGCTTTCGTGAAATCAGTGTACAAAGTTCTACATTTGTTCAAATAAATCGATCGTCAACTTTGAGACCACCCTGTATAACTGAACAGATAATAGTAACATTTTATGAATACATATACTTTATTCGACCAGATATGCTGTGATATAAAAAACACCATCTGAATAGCCTACTATTTCATGGAACTTATTATTATTATTACCCCAAGAAATATATCTGTTTATAATAGGGTTAAGTACATGAATACATAAAAAAATTTAATAAAGGGTTAATTGATGAATTCCAATAGTTTTTAGAAATTAGTGTCCTGTGTTATAACAAATAAAAGTATGTGATTTTAAAAATGATTCCTTACTTGGTAATGTTTTTTAGTTATGGGAGCCGGTTCTTTGTGTGAGTGGAGATTACGTTTGGTAGAAAGATGCTCTAGACGTACCAAGTCACCATTTCGAATTATTTCAACGTCATCAGTAGTTTCGGAGTTATATTTTTTGATAATCCATTTGTTATTATCGTCTTTGTGAGTGTAAGTTGTGATCTGAAATAGATTTCCTATGAGATGTGAAAGATGTTCTATAAGAAAGAAAATTCAAAACATATAATAATCTTCTGTCTCACATTCCACAAGGAACAACTCCGTTTAAATCGCACCCGTATGGAATTTTTTTTTTTCGATAATATAATAGGATTTTTCATTCTAAATTCAATGATATACAGGGTGTCCCTTAATTACACAGAAAGATTTCAACCACAGATTCTAGCCAAAATTACTGATAAAATTTCATGTAAAATGGCACCCTAGGGGGCTATAGCTATCTTGAGGAGAGCCAGAGATGATGGTTTCAAGTGAATATTTTCGCAACCCACAGTGATAAAATAACCAAATTTTGTTCATATACTTACCTTACTTTTTAAGCCAAATTCGGAAATGTTGATCATGGGCGTGGGAAATAGGTTATGTTTATGCAATTTTCGGAGTTTGACAGGAAATATGGAAATCTCACTATTTTTACTTTACAAAATATGGTACCCTCGTTTAGATTCGATAGCATTCACCATTTTTTAAAAAATAGTGTTTTTTTCTCGATATACTGAATTTTTCAAAGAATTATGGTTTGATGAAAAATACCCCTTATTTGATAATGTACTTTCGATGTTTGATTAAAAATACGTAGCAGACTGGAAATGGTGAGTGCTATCGAAACTAAACAAGATTACTATTTTTGAGTAGAAATTATGATATTTTCATATTTCCTGGTCAAACTGCCGACAATTGCATAAACAGAGAAGTTGGGGGATAAAGTTCCCCAAGCCCCACCTATTTGCCACGCCCCTGATCGAAATTTAGGAATATTCTCAACATTTTCAAATTGTACATAAAAACTTAGGTACATGTACGAAATTTGGTGATAATTGTCATAGGGGGGTTTCGAAAATATTAACAAAAAATCATCATCTCGGGCTCTCCTTCATAGCTTCAACCCCTTAACCACCAGGGGGCCCATGTTTATATGAACTTTTTCACTATATTTGCTCCTATAATCTGTGGCTGAAATCTTTCTATGTAATTTCGGGACACCCTGTATAAGGAGTGGTCCAGATTTGTGTACATTAATTTCGAGAGGTGAAAGAATCTCACGACATAAGAGGATTTTTCTTGATGAACATACCACCAAAGATGCATCATTGGGTGAAACACACTGTACATACATGTATATACAGTACAGTATATCTTCTATTTTTAAACCACATATTTTATAAATCAATTTTAGTGTAATGAATCAGTGATCAGTTTTGGGGAAGTATTTGATGAATCTGCAAGAAACAATTGTCAAATGTTCTTCCATCGCTAACAGGATATCTGTAAATATCTTCACAGGAACATAATTGTTTCTTGTTTCTCTGGGGTTACAAAGGTTGCAATAAAAAAGAAGAAAATTTAGATGAATAATATGCTGTATACCTTTATATTTTTTGAACAGAAAATTAGAACTAGTAAAAAATATGGTGTTCCTCAAAAAAGTGGATTCAAGGTGTATGTACAATAACAAAAATTACGGATATTTTTTTCAAAGAAGTTCTATTTTTGTGTCAGATCAGTATACCAAGAATGATTTCAGCATCTGAGGATCCATTTTTATGATAAATACTGTATGCTTTGGAAACAATTTCATCAGTCCAACCATTTGGCGCTAAAACGTGAGAAGTCAATGTCAATGTCAAAAATGGTGATGGAAAGACTTGATAGCAGGCTCACGTTTTTTTTACTCTCAATGTGGAACTCAACGACCAATTCTTACATTGATGGAGAGGAAGATATTCTAGGAAGATGCTAAATAACAGGAAAAGATGAATTATATTTTTCTACTCACATAACTAGAATGACATTTAGCGTACGGATTATGTACCACGTTAATAAATGATCGATCAATCACAGATTGACGATCTGTAATTTATTCAAAATATTAAACACGTTCGCTCTGCTGCTGACGTTCATGACACTTGTAACATAATATACTATTATCAGTTTTACCAACTCTGATCTCACGCTTCAGTGGCGCGACGTGGTGGACAATAAAATAATGTTAGCCCTCATTTCATGAATAAAATGAACAATCCTGATAATACCTGTCAACTCTGAAACGAGGTTGAATATTGATATGCGATTTCCACCATTGAGTTGACATAACATTTCACAATCAGACACACTGACATCAGTTTATCTAGTTTTGTATTCTTTGAATGTGTCTAATTTCGGCAACCCTGTCCAAACATAATATTGAATATCGATGGCTCAGTGGCAATAACACGTATCAACGTTCCTTCAAGTTTCCAGGATACAACAATAATGGCTATATGTTGTTGGGTTTATCATGTATCCAACTTCAATAGCACCTATCATATTTTGCAAGAATGTTACAGTTATTTCATCAGAATGACAACTTTTTTTGATTGATACATGGTATTACTTCTTTGGTCGCTATGTGGTTTTACTATAATACTGATGATAGTGAAATTAATTACTTCTATTGGTCCAGGCACCACAAACGTTTAGCACAATTTTGCCGAACAAAAATCCGTAAAAATCATGATTTTGTTAAAATTGATGATACTGGGTATTACCACTAAGCCATCGATATAATGCACTCGAGAAATATCGATGGTGAAGCTAAAATTTGTTCTATAAGATGAACTGAGAAAAAAATATCATGGGGGTACAATATCAAAAAACGAAGTTATAATTGGTTATCAGTGAGTTTTTCGAGAAGAAGCTGACTTAGATACATTATTTCGTGAACTTCTTGATTTAATAATATGCCAATATAAGTGTGAGAATTATCTCGGATATCTGGTGGCCCATAAGCTTTGGGACATGAGACCTGAGACACCCGATATATTGAATTTCCTCACTAAAATGAACTACTTTTGACTCACTTGTTGTTGTCTAGCACCCACGCCTTCTGGGTAGAGATGAAAATGAGAATGTAAATATCCTCCACCGGTCCGATGGTTTTTCATAGTAACCACCGCTCCATAGGCCACTTGATAAGGCATACTTGCATTGTGTAGGCTATTTCCTTCATAGTTGCAATAATTATGTTAGATTTATTTGGAAACATCATACATTTGATATGATATGCTACACTCACCTATTAGTTGAGATTGAAAAGCGGAACTATAGAAACCATCTCCATTTCCACTATAAAATTAGAAAAACCTTGTATAATATACACGACTGGCGGTAGTGAGAGAGCATTTTTGTCAATAAAAAAAAAATCCCATCAAACATTCCTCTGATTCCAAGACTGGAGATTCAAAACTATTTATATGATCAATGAATTAAACAAAATTCGAAATCTTTTAAATTTTTTATTTCCTTTGAATATTTAGGTAGGCATGTATAAAAAGGTGTCGGATAGGCGACTGAATTAAGATCGCAGCGATTTTTCGGTAGTGATTTAAGCAAAGAAAACTTCACTTTTGACTGTTTATTTGTGTACTCTCGTGATTCGAGAGAGCTATTCAGCAGATATTCGTTCAATAAAGTATGTTACACTTTTTCAAATTCATGAGATTCGCGAAATAAAATGCCCAAATTTCAGGTTATGTTAGTTTGCATTTTGTTCCCATTTAGTAGTTGAATAAATATTGCAAATTTAGTGGAATATATACGATGCTGTAGTTCACAGAGTGGGTATTTGAGATGTATACAGGGTGGCCCACGGTCGATGGTACCTTAGACGTATACGGAAAACGTTACATCGGATTATCCTGAAAATTTGGTTACTTCAATAAGCATTTGTGATCTAACGATTCAAAATATTTTCAGCGAAGCAGCGTTGCCACTTTTACCAAAAAGTAGCATCATCTTTGTTATTTCGAATAGAACACCCTGTATTTTATTGCGTTTTTAGATTCTTCTCGAAAAGGTGATTTTATCAATGCATCACACTTGGGGTCTAGCGGGAATTATTACAGAGATATAGGGTGTTCAAAATCGAGATTTTTCAACTTTAGGATTTTTTTGTGTCGAAACTATTCATCATTGGTCAAAACGGCTTACATTTCCCTATATTAACTTTTGATCAACTATCTACCGACATTTAATTGGAAAAAATACAGGATGGTCCAAGATTCAGAATTTTGATCACCCTGTATCTGTTCCAATTAAATGTTAGTAGATAGTGAATCAAAAGTTGAGATAGGGACATGTAAGCCGTTTTGATCGATAATGAATAGTTTCCACACAAAAAATTCCTAAAATTGAAAAATCTCGATTTTGAACACCCTATATCTCTGTAATAATTCCTGCTAGACCCCGAGTGTGATACATTGATGAAATCAGCTCTTCGAGAAGAATTTAAAAACGCAATGAAATAGGGTGTTCCATTTGAAATAACAAAGATGATGCTACTCTTTGGTAAAAGTAGCAACGCTGCATCTCTGACAATATTTTGAATCGTTAGATCACAAACGCTTATTAGAGTAACCGAATTTTCACGATAATCCAATGCACACCGTTTTCCGTATACGTCTAAGGTACCATCGACCGTGGGCCACCCTGTATATTGCAATCGGTGCATCTGAATCTTGGTTTATGAAAGAGAAAAAGTCCACTAGTTACTTGAATATTCGTAAGAGGGCGTAATAACGCTTATTTTGAATCGCCTATAGGAAAGTATCATATGAATCAGTACAGACCAGTTTTTCACTCACCTCCTATTTAATACCCTCAAATGTATGTAAAAGAATATTATGTACAGTACCATCGGCAAAACTATCAAACATAACCCTCTTGCTAAAATATTCTTCAGAGTATGTGTCTGAAATGAAAACAAAAAAAAGATTTCAATAATCATATGAATTAATTAATGATACCTCTTGTTGATATCTCAACTAAGCTGTGAAACCAGGTGACAAAGTGAGACACTTCAGCACCCTACTGTGTCGCAAAAGGGGCAGAATTTAAAGCAATATCAGTAATATCACTGTTTTTTCAGTAATATCTGGTGTAGTGAGTCAGTAAGTATCATTTGAGTCTTCATCCCCAGTGGTATTCTTGATTTTGTCAAAAAATTCAAATTGTTAAATTTCCATATAGATACATACAGTGAATAAATAGGTATATTAATTGTCATATGAATAAACAGTAACCAGAGTTTATAGACCTATAACAGGTTGTCCCATAAGTCATGGACCAAGAGAAGTGAGGTATCGTGGTAGGGGGTTTACTTCCTATCAAACTAACCGTATATGTGATAGTATACAGGCAACTTGATTTTTTCTCCGACTTAGCCGACAATGATGTGGTTATCCAATGGGCGTGTACACCTTAGTAGAACTTTCAACTCAAACCATGTTTATAATGATCCTTTTATACATAAATAATGATTGACGACATAATTCGATCGAAAAATTAACTGGAATGTTTTATTTTTGGACATAAATAATAGTACCTTCTGAAAACGGACCCTCTTATGACGTAGAAACCTCATCTCGCCATAGTTAAAAGAAAATACCAAACGCCCGACGGAGATTGAGGCAACTAATATATTAATTCTTTCAACTGTGATCTCGCACTAATTCACTCTGTCAGAAATCATGTATCATTCATCTCTGTCTGGAATAGTCTTGTTTCAGTATTAGGGTTTTGACGTCACATCATCGCCTCGTTTTCAGAAGTCCGAAAAATCGGGGATTTCAATGATTTTTTATAAAATGTAGGGAGCTCACAGCAAGAAACGGTTTGCGGTGGTGAGCTAGTTTGGGTGAGTTCTATCGACTTATGAAATACATTTTTTTTTCTACAAGCGTGCGTGATTCACCCTATACCCGCACGCAATTTAGTTTGGGAAGTGTCATTTTCCCGCAACAGTGCGGGAAAACAAAGATATGATAAAATCGCTAGTAAATATAAGTGGTTGGTGATTGAATATAATAGTTTAAGTTTGTTTGTTGCAGTATTAAGTATGTATGTTCAGAATCATCCATCAAATTGCACTATTTATTGTAAAAATGAAGAAATATTGAGAAATAAAAATTGATTATTATAAAAATCCCCCTATAGATTTGGATTGATCTGACGGGAAACGTCAATTTGTATGCCAATCAAACCTCAAATAAGTTTGAAATTGTCGAAGTGACAGACAAAGCGTTACTGTCATTTTCGATTCAGTGGAAATGCCACAATGTGATCAAAAAGTTCTAGCTATAGGGATTTGATACAGATGCGTTATCACCAACGAAGTCTTAAGAAAGGTATGAGAAGCTATACACGGGTTTTATTGAATGGTGCAACAATAAAGAAATGAAAAAAACCGAATGAAGAATAGGTATTATTGGCCCATTTCATAGAAGTGTCTGGAACCTAGAGACCAAACTCCTAATGGGCCTGCTGGCTTCCACAATGAACCAACATAATGCGTCAAACTGTAAGTTCACAATAGCTATTACTAATAATTAATAGATAGAGAATATATATCTCTTGTTAGTTGTTCCTATTTGCTTGAATAATTAATTGAACGATTCAATCAATTTTCCACGATTGTAGAAAAAATATTGTTCCTAACTCATGCGGAAAGTGTCTTCGCGTCGTTATCGTGTCAACGGCAGTCACGTGCGGGAAAGAATCACTTTCCGCACTTGTTAGGAAAATTACTATTTTGTGATAAAAGCCCATTGTTGATGGTTGAAAAATAATTCTTTTTTTTTTATTTCTCATATTCATTTGTTTACTAAACAATCAATTACAATAAAACTATATGTCACATTTGTGATTTTTTCTTTTACAACTTTCATCCGCATGGGTACCTTTCGTTGAATTAAATAATGCAGTTGACTTTTTGATGCCACTGGCAGATTTAAAAACTACCCCACAAATATGAGATGACCAACTATCAGAAAAAGTTGCCTATTCAATGCAGATTCTGAAATAGTTTAACGTAATAAGGGGGAGAGGGGCATACAAAACAGCCCTCTTATCATTATTTCATTTTTCAAATGGGTCGCGTATACAAGGGTGGATGATGGCCTATTATAGAAGTATCGGGAGAACGAAAAGACAGAATACATTCTGGAAATTGGGATGCTTTGATTCTCTATCCGTCGAAAATATTCTCATCGATACAGTGTTGCCACTTCTATCAGAAACAACTAGCAACTTTTTTATTTCAAATGGAACACCCTGTTTATTATTGCATTTTTAGATTCTTCCTAAAAAATAACTGATTTCATCAATGCATCACAATTGGGGTCTAGCAGGAATGATTGCAGAGATATAGGGTGTTCAAAATCGAGATTTTTCAATTTCAGGATTTTTTGGTGTCGAAACTATTCATTGTCGATCAAAACGGCTTAGGTACATGTCCTTATTGTCAGTAGATAATGAATCGAATGTTAAGATTGGGATATGTAAGCCGTTTTGATCGATATAATGAATAGTTTCGACACAAAAAAATCCTAAAATTGAAAAATCTCGATTTTGATTTTTGCACACCCTATATCTCTGTAATCATTCCTGGTAGACCCCAAGTGTGATGCATTGATGACATCAGCTTCTCAGGAAGAATATAAAAATGCATATAAAATATTTGAAATAACGAAGTTGCTAGTTGTTTCTGATAGAAGTGGCAACAAGTTTGTATCGATGAAAATATTTTAGACGGATAGAGAATGTTCAATCATCAAAGCATCTCAATTTTCAGAATGTTCTGTCTTTTCGTTCTCCAGGTACTTCTAATAGGCCATCCACCGTGGATCTCCCTGTATAGTTTGATTGGAAATGGCACCCCTACGACCCCACCCCTTTTGATCCATGACTTATGGGACAGCCTGTATATAGAATGTAGAATGACAAAAAAGAAGATTAACAAGCTGTGAAGCCGACGAGATGTAAAAAATAAGAAGAAGATTCAAGGTTATCTATTTGAGGTTATGAATGAATTATGAAGTTATGAATAATTAGTCAAGAATATGAAAATATTCATTGCAAATATGACATTATCGATTGCAAAAATTATAATGAAAAAGTAATATAGTTTACTCATAAAAATGTATACTAGAACAATTAGAAAAGTCCACAAATTCTGTGATATTTACACAAAGAATTGTAGAACAACAAGTCTCAATAACACCAACTTACCTAAAGTTCTATCATCAAACACATGCTACTCTACAAGTATATTGAAAAATGATGAAGTGAAACAAAAATTTTGTGTACGAATGGTAGATGCTGCTCCACTACAAATTCAACCCTATCTGAAACTAGCCAGGATAGATAAACCTATAGGTACCTGGCTTCTGTTTTGGCCATGCGGCTGGAGTATAACCTCTGCAGCAGCTGCTGGAACGTTTCCTGACATCTACATGCTAGCTTTATTTGCAACAGGATCTTTTGTCATGAGAGGAGCAGGCTGCACTATAAATGATATGTGGGATCGAGATATAGACAAACAAGTAGAAAGAACTAAAGAAAGGCCTCTAGTAAATGGTGACATCTCTATGAAACAAGCTGTTGTATTTCTTGGTGGACAACTCAGCTTAGGTTTACTTATACTTCTGCAATTGAACTGGCCAAGTGTATTTCTTGGTGCTAGTTCCTTGGGCCTAGTGGTAGCTTACCCTTTGATGAAAAGATTTACTCAATGGCCACAATTAGTACTTGGTTTAACCTTCAACTGGGGAGCTCTACTAGGATACAGTGCCATTAAGGGCTACCCTGATCTAGCAATTTGTTTGCCTTTATACATGGCAGGAATTTGTTGGACCATCATTTATGATACCATTTATGCACATCAAGATAAAAGTGATGACTTACAATTAGGTATAAAATCAACAGCTATTAAGTTTGGTGATGACACAAAGATATGGCTGAGTGGTTTTGGTGCCACTATGATAGGAAGTTTGATACTTTCTGGAGTAATGAATTCACAAACATGGCCATATTATGCTTCTATAGCTATTGTATCAGCACATCTTGCAAACCAGATAGTTACTCTTAACATAAATAGTGCTACTGACTGTTCTAAAAAGTTCATTTCAAATTCAACAGTGGGGTTAATATTGTTTGGTGGGATTTTGCTTGGTACCCTTCTCAAGAAAAAGGAGAGTGATGCTGATGAAAAGTCAAAACCCATTGGTCTTGCTCTAGTCAAATAAGATGGGATGAAAGAAACAGTATTTTTTGTTACAAAGAACAAAACTGGATATTCTTATGTGATTCTAGAAGTAATTTACTATGTAATATGCCAGGTAATATGTTAATTAACTGACAGTGAATTCAATTGGAAAAATAGTTTGCCACTAATTCTGAACTATTATAACTGGTTCCAAGGGAACAATCAACCTGTTGCTATAATTCCCAACTGACTAAAGTAATTTTATCAAATTATGGATTTTTGAAGGAATAAAATATGAGTGTACTTCAGAATCACCAATCCATGGCATCAACATTGGTGAATTTAGCAACATAGTGAAATTTTGGCCAAGCAAAACCACTATTTGAAATATGTCAATCCAAAAGCCAAAAGACCATTAGCATTCTGGAATTAATCAAATTCATGAAAATAAACCAAGGTAAACAAGAACCAATAAAATTACCTATACAGAGTGGGGCATCTCATATGACATGAAATCACTTTTGATGTGTATGGAACTTTTATCATCTCACCTAAATCTATGCTGGGGATATCATGTTACAAAAATCTAGATAGGAATCACTTGAAATAAAATTTGTATGAGGTCACCTACCCTATATATTCAATCAATTTCTGGCATCTATGAAGAATTAATAAGCCTTTTTATCACTGGAGGATGATAATAATAATAATAGACTATTTGGAAATACTTGCCTGTAAACCAATCTATTCAAACATCATACTGACATCATTTAGAGCTTATGCAAAATGGTTGCAATAAGACTATAGATGCACTAATTTTTCAATGGGAAATAGAAACTATACAACCAAAGTAAAGAAAACTTGGAATGCACAGTTTATGTTTATCCAATGGGATTCACTAACTTATTGAATAATAGGTTGTTTAACAGCATACAATTTATCAATACATTTTTATTTTCTACAAAAAAAATTTTTGTTGGCAACAAAATGAGTCAGGAGTCCATAGAACCAGTGATTTCATCTGAAACCACTTTGTTTGAATGATTTTGCATCAAATAAAGTGGTAAAAATAAAAATTCACTTATAAGGTACAATTTGAGTTTGAAAGAGTAATTTTTGAAAGAAACAATTTTTGAAAAGAACAATTCAGTATTTGAATTGACAATTGATACAATTTTTTCACTTGGATTTACTCAATAGAATTTGGGAGTATTAGGAAAAATATTTCTTCAATTTGTAAGAAGAAAAATACAATTTGATTTTTTGTCAGTATACAAAGCATTTCATCATCAATCATCAATTGTTGCATACAAAATAATTAAATGAATTGTGCATGTCTCAATTCTCAAATATAGCTGATTTTTTGTAATAATGTGTTTCATTTGAGGAGGTGAATTTTTGTTTGATTTACTGACATTAATTCACTTTATTGAAAGAGTTCAAAAAATGGAGAACCCCAGTTTATTTTCATAGATCTCAAATTTTGTGAATTCAAATTTGAAACAAATATACTACTGAAATCCCTATCAATTTCATGTGATTATGTACAACATTGTAAAACCATAGATTAATTTTTTATCTATGGTAAAACTCACCACAGGTTTACTCAAGTCTCCCAAAATATTCCACAAGTCAGCTACAGTCATCAGCCCAACAAGCAAGACAACAAACAATCCTACAAACTTGACTGATATGCAACAGGACAACATTGTACCAGTAAATGTTAACCACACCCACCATTGAACAGAAAATTCTTGGATTCTTTTTGAAGATACTTTCACAGCACCCATAAAAGATCCTATCATGAAGCATAAGAGAAGAGGATCTAACAATATATATTGGTTCAAAGTAATGAGACCAACATCTGAAAAAAAGTGATTTGATTGCAAACTAATGCTGAAACAGTAAATCAGCTGGAGGCAGAGCCAATGATTCTAAATTGAATTATTCATAATTTCAATCAACTTACCAAAAATTATCAATAAAGATGAAAATGAAGCAGCTGTAATACTATAAGTCAACTCTTCAACTGATACAAAAGACATTGGCACTATTGTAGCCCCAAGGGTTGTACAGAACTGGAATATAATATCAAAAAATTATGTCCATTTCAAGATTTTGAAAAATTAGCTAACCAATCTCATTCCAATGTATGAGGTATTTTCATATTTGTCACCAGGTTTATCAAATGCAAACTTGCCATCATATCCTGTTAGATATCCAGAGAGGCCAATGAGCATCTGAAATTATATTAATATTACAAGACTTTTTGGTATAAGTGTTACCTATTACCTTTCCTAATGGTGGATGGACATCAAAGAAAAATGTGCGGTTGATGTACCAGCTGCCCATTTTCCCAAAATGAGTTTCATCCCAGCTGAAATAAAAAAAAAATAATTAATTTGAATATACAGTTTTCCTCTATATTCACCAAATATGGTCAGGTTCTGTTACATTATAAAATCTTGTAACAATAGTCAATAAACATATTATTCCAAATGACAACCACCAGAATCTGCAAAAGGAAATAATATTGGTATTATAAAAGGTATTATCAACTTCAAATTGAATAAAGTACTTATATTCAACTGAAAAAAACACTTGTAACTTTCAATAACACCATATCAAATAAGTACTATATTTTATACCTTCTTTCTTCCATCACTGTTTTTTTGGCCATTGTATCATTATTGAACTATTAATAAGAGACCTACTCAATCCTCAATTTGTGGTTCTACAGTCATTTCCATCTGAGATCATAATAAAGCAATGGTTGAAGAAATAATGTGGACGTGGAGAGAAAGTCTCATTTTCCCGTTATGTCGGTAACTACAAAGATAATATAATATCTATTACAATCATCACATACCTTTCTCCATCTCATCCAAATCCTAAGGCACAGAATACATTATCAATTCAAATGGAGAATATCATTTTTGTCGATGGGAGCAAAGGCTTGTCAAAATAATAATGTTTGAAAAAATTTGTCCAAATTAGTCCAAATATACAATTCAACAATTTGTTGTTTAAAAAATTACTACTTCAGGAACTCTTCTTCTTCTTCTTCTTCTTTTGGGTTTATTGGATTTCTGTCACCTTTCGGTAACAATTTCTCCAGATCAGGTAATTAATTTTTTCAAGAATATATATATATATGGTTATGTAATAATATTTTCACTCGACTCGAGCACTAAAGACACCGTAGTCCGTCACCATGCCCGGCAGCCGAGTTCATCAATGTCCAAAGATTCTATCGTATGTGCTCATGCTGAGCACGTTTGATTTCAAGTATGGCCCCTTTATCCGGTGAATCCGTCACCATCCGGCCTCTATACCGGCGTAGAGATAAAAGGGCTTTATAATTTTCACACACACTCATTAAACTTCACAATAAATATTGGATTTTAATCCAGATCAGGTAATTAGAAAGATTATAGACTTGCACACACATTAACCTGACTTTTGACCTGGAGACGCCATGTGTCTCCTACCATGGTCAAAAGGCGAATCCCCCTACTTCAGGAACCGATTTCAAATCTTACTGTTTACATTTTTTATAAGAGTTCTTCTTCTTCTGAGTGTACGTCTTCTTCACTTTCCTTTAGTACCGTTGCCAACTCTCATAGCCCTACTACTATCTGGTTCAGTGGCTTTACTGGCCTTTGCCTTCTTTCCTCTTCTAATTCTTCTTATCGATTGGTCCATTATCATCACAGGCATTTCAATTTCAGAAATTATTGAGTCATACAGGGCGTATCAAATACTATTTAAACACGGAATGAATAATATAAATTATAGTTGAGGCAAAGAGGCTAAATAGGGATTTACTCGAGCGTCGTGGGAACCTACTCGAGCGCTTCAGATATTAATAATAAAGAATTTTCAATTTGAAGATAAAAAGCTCATGTAGACATATATACAATATCGGGTAACACAGAAGGGTAGCAGGTGACCCCTGTGACTTCTGCATTCATTTGGTAGCTATATAAAGCAGTGGGGTATATATAGAGGGGGTCATTTGCTATCAAACTAACCGTATATGTGGTTATCAAATTGTTGAAGGTTCAAAAGTTATTATATTTTTCTGAGAAATGTGGCCCATTAAAAAAAAAAAAATAAAAAAATACAAAAACGCTGTTTTGAATAACCCTTCATGTTATAAAGGTACCATTTCGATATCTTTATTAAATGGGCAACTTTTTCTTATAATTGGTTATCTTTGCGGGGTTGTTTTTAAATCTGCCAGAGGCAGTTAAAGATCAACTTAAATAAATCATTCAATGACAAAACGAAGAAAAAAACATTTTTCTCAGTTAATTGATGAAGAAGTAACAGATGTCATAAAATTATATTTCTGGGGAAACCACATATACAGGGTGTCTGTAAAAGGTTGGGATATGCATGGCTCGGCTGTGGACTCCTGGGATAAAAACAAGTTGATTTAGGCCAACTTACCTATATCCAAAATCGTCTTGTTGCGTTGGTACAAGGCGTTGAAGTTTTTTTTTTGGAAACAAATAGTTTTGTTCATAAAAAGAGTAGGCTGGGATCGATTTTCATAATTTTTGGCATGTCATGTTCTGTGACTGTAAGTCACGTTTTGAGATGTTTTTGATCATCATCAGTGACCTGCAAGTGTTTCAAACAACCATGTTGCCGTACAGGGTATCCCAATTTGGGCACTTTTGCGGGGTATCTCCCTTATCAGTAAAGATAGAGCATTGCGGTTTTCGCGACAGTGTGCTACTTTTTTATGAAATTGATAATGGCGCAAGCAGAATTGTGATAGCTCTTCCGGTTGTCGAGATACAGGGTGGAATTGAAAAATATCACTTATCAGGCATCCCCCGTGTCACAGTTATCTTTGAACTTATCGAAGAAGTTGAAACTTGTTTTTATAGAGTTTTTCTCGTAGAATCCAGTGGCGTAGTTATTTTTTTGCTAGCGCCTTTTGTTTTTTAGTTATGGAGCAAACATATGTTTTTTTAAATGGAAAATAATTGTATACAATTATATATTTTTGGAAATCCCACTTCATGCTCAATGTATATATGAAATAATATACAGGGTGTTCCATTTAAAAAAAAATATGTTTGCTCCATAACTAAAAAACAAAAGGTGCTAGCAAAAAAATAACTACGCCACTCTGGATTCTACGAGAAAAACTCTATAAAAACAAGTATTAACTTCTTCGATAAGTTCAAAGATAACTGAGACACGGAGGGTGCCTGAAAAGTGATATTTTTCAATTCCACCCTGTATCTCGTCAACCGGAAGAGCTATCACAATTCTGCTTGCGCCATTATTAATTTCATAAAAAAGAAGCACACTGTCGCGAAAACCGCAATGCTCTATCTTTACTGATAAGGGAGATACCCCGCAAAAGTGCCCAAATTGGGATACCCTGTACAAATTTGTTGATAACTTTTCAGAGATTATACTGGAAATTTTAATTTTTTTTCCCAGAAATAAAGATATTCCCTTCAGAAATATTCTTTGTATCGTGTTAATTTTTGATGAGTCTCGAGGTTCATTTGCAGATAAATAATTTCTGATATGATGCATCCTGCGCATTTTTGAAAATCAATTAATTAGTCGGACTGTTTATTGATTATCATTTTTATCGCAGGAGTCTACAGTCAAGCAATATGTCCCAATCAGATTATTTTTCTTTAAAATGCATAAGGTGCCTCAGATCAGAAAATATTTATTCGCAAATGAACCTCGAGACTTATCAAAAATTGACGCGATACAAAAAATATTTCTGAAAAAAAAAACTGGAAGTTTCCAGTCCAACCTCTGGAAAGTTATTACCAAATTTGTACGCCAACATGGTTGTTTGTAACACTTATTGCAGGTCACTGATGATGATCAAAGACATCTCAAAACGTGACTCACAGTCACAGAACATGACATGCCAAAAATTATGAAAATCGATCTCAGTCAACTCTGTTTGCAGAATTATTTTTTTCCGAAAAAACTTCAATGCTTTGTACCAACTCAACGAGACGATTTTGGACATAGGTAAGTTACCCTAAATCAACTTGTTTTTATCCCAGGAGTCCACAGCCGAGCCATGTCCCAATGTTTTACAGACACCCTGTATATACGGTTAGTTTGATTGGTAATAACCCTTCCTACCACCCCACTTCTTTTGATACATTACTTATGGGACACCCTGTCGAAGAGTGTGTTTTACTTCGCGCACTGCTTCGCACATGGTGCCTTAATTGGTAATTAGTAAACTGAAAAAAAGTGTCACATTGCAATTTGGTATGAATGCGCAATGCGCGAGGCTCAAAATTTTTCGACGTTTGTAGCAAAAACTTATTCGCGCTCGAGAATGTCCAGGTGACAATTTTTTTGCAACTTTGTGACTCTCCCATTTCCTTATTTACTTATGTCAGGCTCAAATCCTCAGATTATTGAAATGCACACTTTTCTGCATGGAAGTAACCAACGATCGATTTTTTTTTAACTAATCTGATCGGCTGCCCTAGACGTTCGATACCATATAAGGAGCCCATGTATAGTGGGAGTACTTCAGAAGGTGCAATAAGGTTACCCCCTTATGATATTCTTCCGCGCTCGCGTAAATCTCAAAATCCCTGCTTGGGCTCCCCTACTATTAGGTATTTTGCGTAAATTCGACTGAAGACTGAAGAATTCAAGTTTGAACCCCTCGATTGCGTATGAAAGTATTTAAAAGCATATTATGGGCATGAAAAAAAGAATAGGTTCTTATAATTCATCTGAGAATATTCTTTTTCAAATACCCATACCAAATTGGAAAACTCTATGTTCAAATTCTTGATCACCATCCATCAGAAAAAAGGACATAGACATGAGAAATAAAAATAAGCGACAAAATGCATTTATAAAATGTAGATATATGCATTCATTTATTTATACTTATTATAAGTACTTATATATACTTTTTTTATGCTATAATAAATAACTATAGCCGTTCATTTTAGTGTATAGTTCAACACAACAACTGTTAAAAAATTTAAAATATAAAAGTAATTTTTTATGTTCTACACTCCATCCCATTCCAAATCATGAGGGACTGTAGAACGAAATTCAGTTCCTTCTCCCAAATATTCATATCCGCCGCACTATCAGCACATAGTAAATATTTCTTCACATCAGTTCCGTGCTGCACCGGCATAAAAAGTGTCTTCGATCTGGCACATATACTTCTATTAGCTGGGCTTATGCTTTGCACCAGACAACACCGTAAATCTATGCTGCCTAAAGGGCTGGATACTTCCTCCGAAGGATAGTTCCAGTATTTTAAAATGTACGATTCCAAGACACACCACCTTCGGTTCCAAGTTGTGCACACATTTCCATTCTCCGTTCCTACAGTTAAAAATCCACCAACTCTAGTGGCGAGGCTGAATTTATAATCCATTTTAAGAGTGAAGTTTTCGGATAAGGAAGCGTGTGGAGAGACATTGCATAACTTCATGGTTGATTCATTGTTGGGGTTAATTTTTGATAAATCAGATATTCTCATCAGACATTTTCCTAAAAGGGTGAAGGCCAATGGTTCTATGTACAGGGTACTAGCAATTTTGATTTTTTTAGAGTCTTTGGAGCATTTGAATATGCTTTTTGGAGAAGGGCATTTCACATTATCCTGAAAATAAAATGAGATGATGTGTAAAAATTGTGGAAATTTTTGTTACATTTTTTCAGTATTGCTTTTTTGATAACCATAATCAAGTTGATGACTCCTGAAATGGTCAAAACCAGAGATGAGATACTTATGGCAATTACAGGACGATTTTGTTCAGCGAAAAATCGACAAAAATTCGTTCGACTGCCTTTGAATATGTCAATCCATTTGTTCCTTACTACCCTTTGAAAACAATTCAAATAGATGCATCAGAATTTGAAATTCACACTGTGACTAAGTGTTGTCATCTTCAGTGATATACCCTGTTCGACCGGAGCCATAGAAAATATGGAAAATGATAGATGAATGGAAACTGTCTCAGGATATACTGATATTACTCATTATAACTTCTTCTTAAAATGTTTCCAGTTCTGAAAAATCTAATTCTGCCACACTTGGTCAGTGAGTGTATCATATGACACATCATATACCACCCTCTATACAGCAAGCGTGTTTTACTGTAAACGGCCCCTATATATATACATCAACTATTAGTCCTACGATTCTCACCAAATTTGGACTGATATGAATAACCATTAAAATGACGAGTTTTTTAGAGACAAACATCATTATCGACCGACCGTGCCGTGCGGATTTATAGAAATAAAAAGAGACGATTTTTATGAAACCATAATAGTCATTTTTTGCAGGAAGACTAACTTCATAGTATTATTCCTCATACCTTCGAATGTTCATATGCAAAAATTCGACTAATTCCAAATTACCGGGATTAGCTTTATTTTTTCATTTTTTGCATCGATAATATAATATGACATTAAATTAATCGCAAATGTTAGAAGGTCCGATTGCTCCGGTAAGTAGAAAATTATATTTTGAAAAAAAAAAACAAGAGATATACTTACCCTTTTTTTGTTAAACTCACCGTTTCCGAGTAAATAATCATTTACCTTAGCAAAAATACTGTTTACATGTGCTTGTTTTTTCGACACCCTTCATAGAAATTACATGGAAATTCACATATTGATCATTCCAGAATTACGTCATTTGACAGGTTGCTGAGGGGCAAACATTGTGTTTTGTCAAGATTTGTCATATAAAACCAGAATTAGTGGGATCGTTTTCCTTGGGATTCGAGTTGGAACCAGAAAGAATTTCATAATTTTGTTTGGTGAAACTGCAGGGATGGCCAGGGCTATGCTCATCAAAGGTAACCTAATAGATAGTTTGTGTGCCCCTCAAGAAACCATGTCAAAATCACGTGTTCTAGAATGATCAATTAGGTTAGTTTTAAGGTAAAATAATGCCTATGATTTCATGAAAATTCGAACCTTTTTATTTCAATAAAAGACATGCACTGTCCAAAATTATGTTCATCACTGAAAAACTAATAATATAGATGGTTTAGATGCTTCGTGGATCTTCATATTTAAAATGTTGGAGCATGAAAAATCAAAATAAAACAAAATTGCAGTTATTGGGGGACGATTGAATTTGAATAAATTTTCGCCGGTTCAGAGTTATTAACAGGATGGGATCGATAGCTAGTAAAATGAGTTTTTATTCCTGGTGGAAACATTCAAATCTTTTTACATAAAATGAAGCTACAAACTGTTGAAATTCGAACTAAATTTTCAGTTGTCCCGTTTCTGATTCTGACCACTTCATTGTAAAACTCTTTATCAACAAAGTTAAAGTAGGCTTTGGATAATGATCTAAGTATATGCTTCATCATCCAAGCAAGGTGTTTGATGTTTGTTGGTAACATAAAATATGGTTATGAGAAAGTTGAAAAAGTGTAGTTGAAAAAATATTTATTACCTGGTTTGAATGAACTCGACCTCTAACAGTCATTGAATAAATGGAGAGGGCAATTTCAAAGTCAGCAAGCAGATTCCTGAATTGGAATGATTTTTCAATGAGAACAGTGCCACCTATTTCTTCTACAACTTCACTAGAAATCACAGCTTTGCCACATGTCACCACTACCAGAAAATACTCTCTAGTATTCTGATGAGACTCCATGGAATTATTTTTCTTCAGGTGAAATCTTAGATTCTGTAGATTGATTTCTCCTGAACACCTCGGATCGAAGTTGTTCTGATAGGTATTGAATTCTATGCTGTTGATTTCGTTGATTAATACTTCTTTTGTGATAGCTGAAAAATATCTTCCAGTAAAAGTGGTGTCACATAAATACAATTTTATTATGACTTCGAAATTACATACATATCTCAATCTATTTTATTAATGAAAAGTGAAAATTGCAATAGTCATAAAGAAATTAAATATTGCCAGTGGCATTCTCAAAGTACTATAAGTAAGATAACTTAGAATACCAATCTCTCTGCACAGGGCGATTCAAGCTCAGAAGAAACATCGGTTGTACTTCATGCTGGAAAACGGGAAACAAATTTTTTTTCGGTGACGGGAAAAAAGATTGGCATTCCATCTCTGTTGGCAGGTTATAAAATGTGACTTTTCATAAATTACTTTTTTCCCGTGGGAAAAAAGTGAGTCCTTTTTTCCAGGATATATATCACATAATATATACACTGTTCATGGCTTTTGTTGTGCTATAGTTCCGAAAAATGAGTCAATAATACCGTCTCCGAGAAAGAACTACAAGTCCTTTTATCTTCCATTCGACTTCGCGGTTACGTATATGTTGTGTACTGAGTATGGTTAAACCTCCAGTATAATGTTCTACGTTGGTTTCAGGTTGCTATGTATAGATATAAAAGTTCAGTTGTTAATAATATTGGTTTTTGTGAGCCACATTAAATGCATGTTATCTGAATTCGATTATTGACTTCATATATAACATTTTGGCGACGAGGATGGGATCATCCCATGAGTAACCCAAAATTACATGCTCAGTAAGTTTGCCAAAGTATTGCTAGTCGAGCTCGCAATATGGCTACCTATGGAAACATTGAACACTTCGATCCCTGTGATCCCGCCAGTTGGGAAAGTTACCAAGAAAGAATCGAGTTCTTTTTCTTGGCGAATAACATTCAAGAAGATGAAAGAAAGAAATCCGTTTTCCTGAGTATTTGTGGCCCGGCCACATATTCTATCTTACGTTCGCTGATAGCTCCCGAAAAGGTGAATGCGAAACCGTTCAACGAGTTGATTCGAGTACTTAACCAACATTTCACGCCGAAGACCTCAGAAATGGTTTGTCGTTTCAAGTTTCACAGACGCAATCAACAAGCTGGTGAAAGCATTGCGGTATTCATCAAAGAACTACGTCATCTTGCAGAAAATTGTGGTTTCGCCGATACTTTGGAGACCATGCTGCGTGATCGATTAGTTTGTGGAATCCTAGATGAATCCCTTCAGCGGCGCTTGTTAGCAGAACAGGATCTCACATTTGCTAAGTCTCAGGCTCTCTGCCTGGCACATGAGACTGCATCTTATAATCTCACTGTGCTCAAAGAATCTTCGACTCTGACAGCATCAAGCTCGTCAGTAGTACATTCAGTGAATAAGATGGAAGATAACAAGAAATGGTTTGATCGGAAGAAGAGATGTTTTCGATGTGACAGTGAGCATTCGCCTGACACATGTGCTTTCAAAAACACGAAGTGTCGTTACTGTGACAAACTAGGTCATATAGAAAAAGCATGTTATGCAAAGAAAAATAAAGTTGGAAACTACAAATCTAAACACAGGGTGCATAATCAAAGTACCGACGAAATCGAGGAGCAAAATTTCAGTATCCCTGAAGATACGGGCAATATCTACAGTGTGCCATTACACAGTTTACAAATTGACTCTGGGTGCGGGAAATTCAATGTTAACATCCAAGTAAATGGAAAGTTGATGGAAATGGAAGTGGATTCGGGTGCCGCTCATAGCGTAATTGGTCAAACCAATTTTCAAGACATTTTCAGAGACTGCCCTCCTGTACTGGACACGCAAAATGCAAGGACTCCAACACTTCGAGACTACCAGGGTAACGTTATTCCAATTGTGGGAGAATTCTGTGTTCCAGTTCAGTTTAGAAACCGTTCGGCGGAGCTGCCACTCATCGTGGTTCAATCAAACCGAGCGAGTCTTCTGGGCAGAAATTGGTTCGCAGCGCTTGGCATTTCACTCACAGGAATTCATAACATGACAGCTACAGTGGATTACGAGAAGGAGTATCCCCAAGTATTCAGTGAAGATTTGGGAGCGTATAAAGGCCCCCCAGTGTCATTTATTTTGAATCCGGAAATCAAACCAATTGTACTGAAAGCTCGTCGGGTACCATTTGCTCTCAAAGAGAAAGTGGATTGTGAATTAGACAGACTCATTACACAAGGTGTGTTGGAACCAGTAACACACCCGCAGTGGGCGACCCCTATTGTCGTTGTTCTCAAAGGCAGTGGTGAAGTTCGAATTTGCGGGGACTACCGTAACACTATCAACAAGGCGCTGCGAACCAATACATACCCTGTTCCTTGTGTGCAGAATATTTTATCAGCTCTAGCTGGAGGAAAAATTTTTGCAAAACTGGACTTGCAACAAGCCTACCTACAACTTTCAGTGGACGCCGAGGCTGCAGAAGCACAAACCATCATAACACACAGAGGGGCATTCAAGTGTTCGCGACTCCAGTTTGGTGTCTCCGTTGCCCCACAGATTTTCCAACAATTCATTGATGCGAGGCTAGCTGGAATACCTGGTGCCTTGCCGTACTATGACGACATTCTCATAGTGGGTACATCGGATTCAGATTTGGAGATCAAAGTGCGAGAAGTGCTTCAGAGATTCAGCGAGGATGGACTACACTTACGAAAAAACAAGTGTGTTTTCAGTACCAAGGAAATAACATTCCTCGGATTCCATATAAGCGCTGCCGGGATACAGCCAACAAACGATAAAGTGACAGCTATTGTCAATGCACCTGCACCAAAAAACACAACAGAGTTGCAAGCGTTCCTGGGACTTGTGAACTTTTATCATATGTTTTTGAAAGATAAAGCCACACTGGCCGAACCTTTACATCGACTCTTGCACAAGGACTGTCCATGGCACTGGCACAAAGAAGAGGAATTAGCCTTCAAGAAGATTAAAGATATCCTAGTGAGTGAACCCCTGCTTGGACATTATGACGAACATCGACCACTGTACCTCACTTGTGATGCTAGCCCTTATGGCGTGGGGTGTGTGCTCAGCCAGCCGAATAATGAAGCAGTGGATATGCCAATAGCATACCATAGCCGTACCCTGTCTCCATCAGAGAGAAATTTCGCACAACTGGACCGAGAAGCACTAGCTATTATGGTGGGAATTAAGAAGTTCCACGACTATGTCTACGGTCGGGAAGTCGTGATTCGCACGGATCACAAGCCTTTACTAGGAATTCTGGGTCCTAACAAACCAACTCCTGAAATCTTATCTCCACGTATGTTACGATGGGTAATCACTTTGAACGCCTACAATTATGAGCTACAGTTTATCCCTGGTAAAGAAATAGGAAACGCAGATGCTCTCAGCAGGTTACCGATTAAAACGAATGTTGCTGGGTCACCACCAATGGAAGAAGTACTGATGCTTGAGTCGATACCAGAAAAATACTTGGGGGCAAAGGAGATTGCTGAAGAAACATCAAAAGATCCAGTTCTCTCCATGGTGCTTCAATGGACATGGAGAGGATGGCCAGACGAAAATAAAAGTCTATCAGAAGAGCACAAACCATACTATCAACGAAGGTATGAGATCACCTGCTATCAAGATTGCCTATTATGGGGTACTAGAGTAATAATTCCACCAGGTGGGAGGAATAGGGTGCTCGAGATTCTCCACGCGTCTCACCCATGGAATAGTTAAAATGAAGGCCTTAGCCAGATCGTATGTATGGTGGCCTAACCTAGACAGTCAAATTGAGGCAAAAGTAAACAGTTGCCCTGAATGTCAAGAATGTCGTCCGATGCCAAGAAAATCTGCGATCCACCCCTGGGAATGGTCGCGAGCACCATGGACACGACTCCACCTAGACTTTGCTGGCCCGTTCAACGGATACATTTACCTGATAGTTGTTGACTCCTTTTCAAATAGGCGAGAACACAATAGCACGAATTCAGTTCAAATGTGCATAATAAATAAATATAACATTGAAATAATGTGTACCAGTAGTTTTTTCAACAATAAATGCTGTCATTATCCAAAGAACGCGTTTGCAAAACCATACAAATTTGTGGACCATTCAAAAAACCAATAATGGCGGATACGTGATGACGTAACAAGTATTGGCGTGCATTTGGCAACGCTGTACTGTACCTTCAAAATATTCTACATATTTCCTAACCTAAGAAACCGAACTCCTAAAGTCCTAAACATCAAAACATCAGAGTTTTTCTTTGATTTTTCATTTGCTTAATATTTTCTTGTGTAATCAAAATATTCAAATCATTGTGACTATTATTGTGACAGTCTGATGGGTTCATGTTTATTGATTGGAGATATGAAGCCAGTATTCGAAAAAGCAATCACAATCTTCCAGTAGTTGATTCAACTATGGTTTTTGAATTCTGCAAGTTAAAAAAACTGGCATGAGCTGTTTCATAAAGGTGAAGATTAGTCCAGAACATAAAGTTCGTCCTAAACCATAAAGGGTTGAGGCTGAGGTTCATGAAGCTGAAGAAACTGTAGTCTGGATTGTGCAGTTTCAAAAGGTAAAAGGTACATAAATTCTTGACTTTTTTATAAACTATATTCTTTTATATTCTTAGGTAGATGTAAACACAGTGTGGCTTTCTTATTATGGTTACATGGAAGATCAGAAGAACCCTCTGTACCTTCTATGGAGTGTTACTGAAAAGTGTCCAACTCAGTGTCCAAACTACCAAATTTTTGAGCTTCCTATCAACATTCATGCCACTTGTAGAATTAGCACCACAACAAGTTCCTACCCTCCCAGTGGTTCCATCAAAATTTCTTGAAGTAGTTTTTCAAGTAGATGGAAAACATGGATGCCAAGGATAACTGTTTTTGAGACAGTTTGATTCTGATTCATAAGCTAATTATTTTGTCCAGAAAACATTCATCCAATTTGTCTCCTAGGGGATTCCAAGACTACATTCATCAGAATATCAGTGACAGTGATTGTGAATTGGTGCAAGATATAAAAATGAATCAAAACGAATCATCATTATCAGCATGGTTTGAAGTTTGCTATGGAAGAATTACTGCTTCAAAGTGCACAAAGTGCAAGACATTCGAAGGTACATTATATGAGCAGGAGAATTTTGAGAATAATGGTAGTTTTCAGTTACTTGAAGTGTGATATGACCCTATATTCCTTTAGAAAATTATAAAAGATGCTGAAAATTTGTGGCAAACTGTTAATTCCACCCATTTAATAAAATTATAAAATAACAGTACTACAGTAGTTTTTTTCTTCTCTTATTTCAAAATTGGACTTATTTAGAGCTCACCAGTGTCTTATAAATAACATATTTCATCATACACAACTTCGAAATCCCTTCTCATATTGATCATACACTATATCTTCACAAACTGGAGATGGTAGGTATATGAAATTCATGTTTACTTCTTGTCGAACAACCTGGTTCATTCATATTTTATTGTCAGTGGAATATTGGTAAGAAAGATGAATACCTATCATAACACCAAAAAAGTAATGAAAGTAGTAAGAAAAAAATCCAGTAAGTATAAACCAAGAGAGCACTGGCATATCTAGAAATGATGGAAGATGCAACATCAATTCTCAATGCAAAAAACAAAATCATACAAGCCAAAATTACTAGATAGGTATTGCCACTATTTCATGTAGGGAAAATTTGTCAAAAATGTAAAGGAATAGGTCTCGGAATAGGTAGTACACAAAAATTATCAAAATGAAGCAAGAATGCTCAAGAATGTTGGTTGAAATTTTCATTTATTGTCCACTTTATGCAGTAGATATAATTAGAACAGTTAAATATTAATAGATATATTTCATTTCTAGAATGAATATAGATGTACAACATGGAAATATTATATCAATATCTTGTCCAGATCATCACAAAGTTTTCAAGAAAACAAATAAACTTAATCATGATGGTAAAAATCACAAACATATTTGTATATCAATCAGCAACAGTCCTGAGTCATTTTATCATAATATGTTATGGGACTGTCAATTTGGTTCTGGTTCATAGTATTTGATGTCAGTCTCTTCCATGACAGGTTACTTTTCAGGTTCTTCAAGAAAACTTTTTCAACTGAAACACTCACTGGTACTTCCAAGAATTTTCCTCAAGGAGAGTCAATATGATTTGAGGAAAGTTCCATTTTATCTCATCTCCCAAATTCTCAAGGGATTATTGAGATCTCCTTTTCCGTGCTGAAGATGAAAGTTAGGATTTTGATGGGTCTTTTCTCAGTTTTGGACGTTTAATGAATATGGAATCACATCTTCAGGCATATAAACTCTAGATCCAATGAGTTTTAATTCCACCCAGTTCAACATGTCATATTCAAGCTAGAACAAAATGAGTATGATCAATCCATATTGAAGAAAAAATTCTACTCACATCAAAACGATCCTCACAGCAAAATATATCATTTGATTCCAGGTATGGTTTATCCATATACTTTGTTCAGTGTTGATTAAGCAGGATGGAACCAAGTTTGTGGCATTTCCTTACAGCCACTGCCATCCCAGGAATGTGAATAAACGTTGATGAGAAAAAATAAATAATTCGATGGCACGAATAAAAATAATATTGGCCGACAAAAATAAATAAACAATAAAATAAAATAACAACTGACAGTAGTGACAGATGAACGAATTGTCAACTGTCCACACAGTCAACAGTCCAGAAGATATCAAGCGACGTTGCCGGATCACCGTCTAATACTTGTCACGTCACATTAACGCGCGATATTCCAGCTCGTTTGAACGGGATCAATACTTTGCAAATTTTTTGTGGAAAAACTACTTCGAATAAAAATCTGAAAAAAATACCTGAGACTTTTATCGTCATACTAAAGGCCATGGTATTTTTTCCAGAAATTCGTGTTCTCGCCTATTGAGGTGAGAATAGTGAAGACAACGTCAGCATCAGCCACGATATCGGTTTTGCGGGATCTGTTCGCCACCCATGGAGTTCCAGAGGTAATAGCTTCTGATAATGGAAGTGCCTTCACAGCGCAAGAATTCAAAGATTTCCTGCAACGAAATGCAATCAGGCAAGCCCTTGTTGCACCATACCATCCCAGTAGCAATGGACAAGCAGAAAGAATGGTACAAAATGTTAAAAATGCATTGAAGAAAATGACCGGTGCTGATGTAAGAGTGAAGTTGGCCAGATACATGTTGATACAGCATGTTACACCACATAGTACAACAGGAAAATCACCTGCGGAAATTTTGATGGGTCGTAAGTTGCCTACCCTGCTAGATCGGCTCCTTCCTGATTTCAGAAAAGATATGGTAACAAAGCAGGAAACGAGATGTCAGCCATCATTGACTCCTCGAACTTTTGAGGAGCATGAAGGCGTCTATGCTCGCTCTTTCACACCTGGTGAAAAATGGATACCTTCAACAGTCGTTGGAGTTACTGGTCCCTTGAGTTACAAGGTGGCCACTCCAGAAGGGAAGATGATAAGAAGACATGCCGATCAACTGCGAAGTCGTAAATCCAGCCACGAGGATGGTGATGATGCCCTCGACACGAGTGAACCAAGTCCAAGACCTTTGGAGATGGACATTGAAGAGCCCAACCGAGAACATACTGCCAGGTTTTCAAGTACTAAAGACGAAGGTGATACAAGCCTCGAGCCGCCAGGAAGACCAACAAGGAATCGTCGGCCTCCACAATATTTAGAAAATTATACCAAGTGATATTTTCTAGAAGGGAGGAGTGTTGTGTACTGAGTATGGTTAAACCTCCAGTATAATGTTCTACGTTGGTTTCAGGTTGCTATGTATAGATATAAAAGTTCAGTTGTTAATAATATTGGTTTTTGTGAGCCACATTAAATGCATGTTATCTGAATTCGATTATTGACTTCATATATAACAGTATATTACTAAACAACCACTGAATTCGCAATTAAATCACAGAATAGACTGACAGAAGTGACATCAGATATTTAATTACTTCAAAAGAATGATAAAGATGCCTACAACGCAGGTGTCCCTACTGCCAAAAACTTAAAATTTCACGTCGATAATTTTCAGATTTCAAAATAATTACACGGGAAAAAAATTTTAGATTTTAGCTCACGGTTTTTTGTCTACCTCCGCTACGCGTCGGGAGACAACACAACCTGGAGCTAAAATCTACTACTTTTTTCCCTTGTATAATAAATAACTATTTTCTCATCAAAAATATCTTTTTTTTCTGAAATCAATCCATTTTATTTTGTTCAATACCTTCATCACATTGCAAATTTCTGACTCATTAGATATAGCGCCTCTGGATGGTATTAGATAAGAGTTCGGACAAAGAAATGACAATTGCTAGTGTTTTTGAATGTTTAGATTCCAATCAGATGTTCACCATGAAACGACTCCGAGAGGCACCACCCTAAAAAAATGAACTACCAGTACCTATATTTTTATCTGTACTACATAATTCTGAGATTTGGCCACATATTCGTGGGAGACTCTGTATATGCGAAAGTCTGTCAACAACGGAAAATGTTTACTATTTCTAATCATTTCAACCATTGTCTGCTAAATATGGAGAAAAAATCTAGTGAGCTGTAGTTACTGGTCTGCTCTATAGTTCAGTTCAGTGTATGACCACCAGAGTATGTTACCGGACGAAATGATCTTCACTTTTTTCTAGAAAATTTTCGAAATTTGTCGTTATGTAAGTTGTCAGTGTCTCCTTCAATTCTCACATTGTTCTAATATTCCTTTCATTTAAAGATATAGTTTTGTATTGTGCTCCCAGCATTATAGTTTATTCTGATTGATAATTTGTTACAAACTCTGTCTCTCAATTGTGCTTACAAGAAAGTGTGAAAATGTCTCCATTCATAGATTTCCGAGTGATATTCTTCTGCGACATTAGTGAATTCATTCGATATTGAGTGTTACAGGCTCATTACAAGTGAGATAATCAGAGCTCTGATCAAGAGCTAATAATCCATACTACTCATTCTACCTCCCATTTAATTTAGGTGTTGAAGGTGTTGGAGACTATTGTATTGTCTGTAGCAACCATTTTGAGAAGGAATGATTTTTTGAATATTTGAATGACTGAGTGACCGTGACCCGTGACTATAAGTCGTGATACTGAACAACAAACTACGCGGCAGGCCGAGAATATCGAGAGCACCGCTGAGGGAGCTGCTCAACTCGTTTACGATTTTCAAGGTTATGTAGGTTTGTGACAGGAAAACAATTGAAATGAGTGTTTCCTCGAGTTGACCGTATTGCGGCACTACGGTATCGGCCACAGAAACCTGTAGGTGATTTCCATTGTTTGAGCAGACCAGATACTACAGCTCACTAGATTTCTTCTCCATATTTAGCAGACAATGATTTCAACTACCGCACATACCTGAGGTGTTCTTAGATTTATATTTTGTAAAATCATTACTCAATTTATCTCATGATTATATTCTATTAGATCCTAATTCAAGTTATGGAAGAGAAATTGAGCCCCATTATGAGCATGATTTTTTAATCAACTTGGATGTTGATTGTTCCTCAACTTACTTGCAACCAAAAGAATTTTCTCTGCCTCAATATGCTCTTTTCCAGAATCAAATTCTTTGGACGACCGACAATAGTTCAGTGCTTTTGATATTTGGAACATTATAGCATTTTGCATTGAAAGCTCCTTTTTACAAGTTTCCAATAACTGTTTGATTTCAGGAGAGTGGGAGTTCATGTTTTCCAGAAGACAAACAGTTTTTAGACTGGAACGCCGTCTTCTAATGTTTTTCTTCACTGATGAACAGAAAGAACCGGCTTTGGATAGCAGAGCGGATAAATTGGATGATCCAATACTCTGTTCACATTGTTGATTATTGGCACTGGGCGACGAATCCTTAAAAAAAATTAATGGTTTCAGAAATCATGAAATTTCCATATCAGTAACAGGAAAATAGTTATGGGTTGATTGATTTTATTCACTACAGTAGTTAAATCACAATCCCATTCCATTTCACTCAAAGTTTATTGATTTACAAAATCGCTTTCCTCTCCCGTAGAAAATCATAGAAGAATTTGTAGATACCAAGAAGAATGCCAGGATTAGAGTGTAATTCTGAATTTTATCTCTGAATCATCCTAATTATTTCAAATTATTACATTGCTGTGAATCAAACATGTTTATTTCATACATTATAATTAAGATGCCAAGAGATAATGTTTTATATCCGAATGCTTTGAAATGGCCTACATACATAGATAACAAGTTATTACAAAGAAAAATTGTTCTGGGACTGGTAGTTTCAACTGTTTTTGAAGCAAGTTTCATTAACCGATTTGTTTACTGAGCAGCTAGTATATAACATTGATAATAAGTAGATTGTAGTGAATAATATTTTTGAGCACAATCACAATCACAATCATCAGGTAGTACCACAAGATTAACAACTGTGCTAGTACGGACCTGATGGAGATGCAAAGTCTAGCACGATGTCACTATGAAAATTTTGTAGGCATACTGATGGGATTGGTATGCACGAAAAATGTGTCATACCTTTCTAGCACAGTTAATAAAAAACATATTTTGATTAATTTCTTTGGTAGGCAAAGTCGCCTACTAGATTTTTATTTAGATCGAAATTACATCGCTCTGGATGACACCCAGGAACATATAGCAACCACTGCATTCATATTGGGAGGTATACGTTATTGCATTTTCCACATATTCCTTTTGCTTAGGTTCTAGTGGGTAATTGGGTATGTGATTGTGCAATTTCAGAACAATTCGTGGCGTGAATAAATCATCAGCTTAATAGCAGAACACGTTGGTGTTACAATAATAATTGTTGATTTGAAGGGAATATATCTAAATCAGTTGAAAAATATACCTCAAGATTCATTATTTCACCTTCCCTTCTCTTTAAATCTAGCCCATACGTGTTCTATCGAATTCATGTCGGAACACAAAAGTGGCATTTTTTTTCATCTCCTGGGGCCACGAAAGGGGATAACGTTCGGAGAATATTGTGCGTACATATTTATTATGTCGCCTTAAAAGTTCAGTGGCAATTCTCGCAAGATGTAGTCGTGCATTTTTATCAACCACTACATATTCTCTATGCTTGAAACCATACATCACATTGTACAGTGAGGATATGTGAATCTAAAATTCTGTTCCAAGTTGAACATATACATAATATATTCTTCGGCGCCCTAGAAGTGGTTCAAAATCCACTATCAACTGTAGGTCTCGCTCTTCCTAACAAAAATAACGATGCCACCGATGAAGATATGCCTGTTGCTCGACTTGTTTGTCAAAAATAAGATTCTTTCAACAAGTTTCCCTTTTTTTTTTAAGAACAACTCTTTATTTGTGTTCATGTGCATGCATTTTGTGTTTTGTTATGTTTTTTATTCATGAATATTTCTGTTTTTCTTATTTTTAATATTTTTTATAATTTTAATACATATTTCCTATAATTCCGTGTATTCCCAATATTTCCATATATGTCCAAGGTTTCAGGAAATATATCCGGAAATATTTCCGGAAAATTTCTGGAAATTTCACAACACTAATCTGGTAACTAGAGAAGCTAATTAATACAGATTTGATCATAAAACAACTTAATTATTGACAACTTCGGGAAGCGTTTTGTTTCGAAAAAGAAAAACAGGAAAATCATGAAAATTTTCAGCAGCCACTAGTCCAAAACTATTCACAACAGCAGTTAAGCCATTGGTCATGTTGTTTAGAATGGCTTGGACTACAACAAATGAAAAAAAAACAGTCAATTCGCTAGGGAGTCTGTTTCTCCTATGAAATGTCCGGTAATTTTGTGTACAGGGTGATTCGCCATAAATGTTCCCCCCCCCCCCTCTAGCTCAGTTACTTTTGAACCGATTGCAAGATTTTAAATATCATCTAAAATGATTTTCGATAGAGTTTTTTTCCACTACATCAGATAATACAAGGTGCTCGGAACAAACGATCTACAAGGTACTATTTGATTTTTTTAAATGGAATTACCTATTTTTTATTGTATTTTTATATTCTCTCTGAAGAGCTGATTTGATCAATGTATCACACTTGGCGTCTAGCGGGATTGATTACAAAGATATAGGGTGTTCAAAATCGAGATTTTTCAACTTGAGGATTTTTCTGTGACGAAAAAATTCATTATCGGTCAAAACGGCTTTCATCTCCGTATCTCAACTATTCACTATCTACTGAAATTTAATAATTGGAACAGATACAGGGTGATCAGAATTATGAATCTTGAAAGACATTGTATAAGTTCCAATTAAATGTCAGTAGATAGTAAATCAAAAGTTGAGATAGGGACATTGACCAATAATGAAAAGTTACGACACAAAAAATCCAAAAATTGAAAAATCTCGATTTTGAACACCCTATATCTCTGTAATCATTCCCGCTAGACCCCAAGTGTGATGTATTGATTAAATCAGCTCTTCAGGGAGAATTTAAAAATACAATGAAATACAGGGTGTTCCATTTGAAAAAATCAAGTAGTACTCTGTTGATCGTTTGTTCCGAGCACCCTGTATTTTCTGATGCAACGGGAAAAAAATCTCTGAAAAATCATTTTAGATGATTTTTCAAATTTTTAAATCGGTTCGAAAATAAGTGAGCTAGAGGGGGGCATTTATGATGAATCACCCTGTACCTAGTCTATTTCATTCCTCAAGGAACCTAATTGAAACATAGAAAAACATCTGAGGCGATCCATCTTACAGTGGAGTGAAGGCAATAGGTCAGGACAAAATTCTTACAGTCGACTCCACCAAAGCTATACTTTATTGTAAGCAATCTTACAGGGACATGTTTCGAAGCTTTAAAGCTTCATCATCAGCGTTATTGTTACATAGGAGTACTGTTCTGGAGGAAAAAAGTTATGTTTACATATTTATATTATTGAAAAATGTTTGAGAAAAATTATAAAAAAGTTGAATGGGGATCGCAATTATTGCGGAACCCCTTTGTTAGGGAACTTTAAATATCATGTTGAGTAGTATTCAGATGAAAATCGACAAAAGTATTATCTGTTCATGCCGAACTCAATAATTGCGGTCCCCATTCAACTTTTTTATAATTTTTCTCAAACATTTTTCAATAATATAAATATGTAAACATAACTTTTTTCCTCCAGAACAGTACTCCTATGTAACAATAACGCTGATGATGAAGCTTTAAAGCTTCCAAACATGTCCCTGTAAGATTGCTTACAATAAAGTATAGCTTTGGTCGAGTCGACTGTAAGAATTTTCTTCTGTCCTACTGAAACATAGAATATGAGAACTTACATTGCAAATTCCTGATTCAGACAAGCTCGTCAACTCTCCTAGAGCATTTTCCAAAAACTTCTTGGGGTCATACTCAGAAACGCTCGTCATCGATACCGTATTTCCGAGATCGGAAGAAATCAACGAAGATTCATTCAGCTCCTCAGCAGTCGTTTCAACATTGATGTCATCTGTAGACATCAAAAACCTGAACCTGTTCGGGACAGCCTGGCACAAGCTTTCACGATCTGGAAACTCGAATCTATTAGTCGCATTCGCAAAACTTCCAGGAGTGCCAATAGAACTGACACTCGAGGGGGAGTAGTTCATTTGGGGAGAACTCAGCGTATCGCTGAATTCGTCTTCTGAGCTGCTGAGTCTCGATATCCTTCTCTTGTACATCCGGTGGACGTAGTGGTTTAGTACGTCTTCGTATTTGTTGAGAATGATTCCTTGTATGATTTGTGAGTCAGGGTCAATATTTGCCTTTTTGAGTAAAGCAGTTTTGCCCATTATTGGTTGTTTTTGTTTGTAAGTTGACATTGGGCGATTGCTACTCTTTTCATGGTGATTTGTAATCACGAATGTTGATGAGTTTTTATCATCTACTGGGGTTTTTGCTTTGGTGAAGTCGTTGACAAAACACGTCTGATCAACGTTTGGCTTGATTATGAGTTTTGGAAGCCTGGTTTCATTGTCGTTTTCATCCATCGTCCTCAATGCTTGTCCATCAGTATTGTTTATTTTAGAAATGCTATTGTTCAATTTTTCTGTCACAAAGTCTTCGTTATCGTCATTGGATTTGAGATCATTAACAATATTGCAAATCAGTATTTGAGAATCGTTATTCTCAGTGTTCACCTTCGACTCTGGGTAATCGGAAGAAATTGAACTCGTTTCTATTTCGGACATTTTTATAGTATTATCTGAAAACGTACAATTACAATCAATATTAATTTTATTATCATAATTACTATTTACTAAGGCATTAACAAATGACAAATAAGATTTCTTCTGTGAAATTACTCACGATTGGAATCTGTTTTACAGTATTTTCTTATCACATTTTTAATTAGCAATATCCAATAATTGCTTTCCATTTGTATAGTTTTGAAATGATTGGGTAAAACTTGGTAACGTAACTTTAGATTGAAAATGTTGACACAGGCAAAACTGAACACAGATTTACTTCACCAAATACTTTATATATACGTATTTATATTTCCGTGCCAGGACTAACTATAAAAAGGTTAATTTTTTGTCGATGTAGCAAGGTCTGAAGAAACCAAATTAAGGCATCGAAAAACCGACTACCTAGGTTTATACCTACTCATATTATTTAACAAGCAATAACGATAATAGAAAATATCAAATGGTGGTTGGGTAGAAACTGAATTATAAAAACATTTATTCATTTATAAATACTAAATGAGCTCATTTGCCTAATACCTATAGTTTCGAATATTGTAAGAAAAAAGCTTTTCATTGCACTGCAAACATTTATTACCACACTTCATAAACCCTTAAAAAATTTCGATTTCCTTTCAGAAAATTTGATGAAATTTTGAAGATGAAAAAGAGATTGAAATATCCTATACAGGGTGGGGCATTAGTGCGTCGGAGCTCGATTGCTCGAGTTCTATGATAGCTAGAAACTTGATTCAAAGACGAATGTAAATAAGACAAAAAGGTACATAACAAGTAATTATTGCCGCATATACAGGGGGCACCGAAAAAAATCTGGTCAGGATCACTTTTTTTAAAAATAGAATGCCCTGTATGTTAGCACAGTTTTTGAAGCATCCCTGTGACCTCCATTCACTCCTATAATATAGTGGACTATATCTCAATCATTTCAAAGTTATTGATTTTTTTGTCGAAATAATGTCATCTGCAAATGTATACCGAAAAAATCAGTGTCGTCACAATTATGAAATGTGAGAGATAATAATTATAATATCATTTGATGGAAAGATGAAGAATTTTCATGCCCTCAAATTATACTGGGTGGGTGAAAATGATTTTTCAAATAGGAACTTTTCGAAGTGATTTTTCTCGAGTTTTCCAAATGAACATCCCATATTTAAAAATATTTCCGGTCATTTTGTGATAAAATCGAAACGCGAACATCTTTTATCTCGACATACATATTGATATTCGTACTCATTTTTGAATTATTGAACTTATAAATTATAGGTTGGCCATTATTTTTATCGATACACATTCTAATCTGTTATAAAAATATTAATCAAGTCCAATTAATAATTTAGTGAAATAGTTTTTTTATTGAAAGAATTGATACCAGAATCAAAGCAAACAGAAATAGTTCATATGCATATTATTTACGAAGTGAAAAAGAACAAAATTTCGATTTTGCATAATTTCATGTCAATATGTAGTTCAATTGTGAATTTTTATCCTGGTTTTCTTTTTAATGTGCTATGAATTTATGGGATATTTTGATAATGGGATTTTTTTTCCTTTTTTACTTTGTGAATTACTAGCATATGAACTATTTCTGATGTTTGGTTTCATTCTGGTTTTAATTCTTTGAATGAAAAAACTGGTTGAAAATGGCCAACCAGGGTACGAATATCAATATGGATGTCGAGATAAAATATGTTTATGTTTCGATTTTACATCAAATGGCCAAAAAATATATGGGGTGTTCTATTTGAAAAGCTCGAGAAAAATAACTTCGAAAAGTTAAGAATTAAAACATCATTTTCAGCCACCCTGTATAATTTGAGAGCATGGGAATTCTTCAGGAATATCTTTTTATCAAATGTTATTATGATTATTCTTTCTTAATTTTCGTAATTGAAACAGTGACAGTGATTTTTTCGGTATGCCTCTGCAGATGACATTATTTCGACAAAAAAATTAATAACTTTGATATGAGATATAGTCAACGATATTATAGAAGTTGATGGAGGTCACAGGGATGCTTCAAAGAATGTGCTACTATACAGGGCATTCCATTTAAAAAAGTGAACCTGTCCCTCTAGATTTTTTTCGGTGCCCCCTGTATATGCGGCAATAATTTTTTGTTATGGACCTTGTTTTCTCATTCACGTTTGTTTTTGAAGCTCCTACGCACTAATGCCCCACCCTGTACATGTATTCAAAATTCGACTCAAACACATATTATTGACTGTCTAATATTTGGCTGATGCAAGGATTATTTTCCAGTAAACAGGTGTTTTAGTGATTTGTTCAAAATACAAGAGTGCCACACAATACAGGGTGTTCATTAATTGAGTGACGATAATACAAGGTGTGAATCCTCGGGTGATTTGAAGGAGGAAAGTTCTCATCAACAATTGTCCTAAATCTCTGAGTTTTTAGTGTTACAGGGTGATAAAATCAGGGGCGTACAGTTTTTTTAGGGATTTAAAGTGAATTTCTTTGCAATAAAAGCTAAATTTAGGAATGTATTTTCAGAATGCCTGTTGCAATTGTACCTTTTGTACATTTTTCTACGTTCTGTTCTTTGCACCTATTGATAAAATCAGATAACTGTTTTTTATATTGTTCTCCAGATTTTCTTTGTAATAATTGGCCTTCAGCTGTCTTTTCGATTTGTTCCATCGCGATCAACGGCTTTCAATCCATTTTCAATCGGTGTGGCGTGTTTGAATAATATTTATTTATTTATGTTTTACTTATACAGTTACTTGTCATAACACACCAAGATTTTCAGTTGCTTATGACAATCATGATCTGGATCACCATAGTTACTGAGGTCGTAGCATTTAATTTTTTTTTCGTTATTTTTTCTTCAACGTTTTGACTATCCTGAAATTCCTGAAGTGCATAAAATAGTATATACACCTCGGGACTACAGTGTTTTTAAATCCCTCGACAAATTATAGCCCTCCCGTTATTCCCTAGGTATATAATGTACTACTATTCACTTCATAATTCGTTTTTAATTATCGTACGATGAAACTAGCAGAAAGCACATCACAAATTTAATTTTCACTTACTATCGACTATACAGGGTGTTTCATAGGTAAAGGGAAATATTTCATTGGTACCTAGGGGTCACCAAGGTGGTTCTGAAAATAACATATTTGATAGGTCTTCGAGTCTTCATAACGGAGATACAGGGCGATTTATCGATTTCGAATAAATATTCATTCGTCTATATGTATTGACCTACCCAGTATATTTTTCTCAAATTTGGTGGGGAGCTTATACTTGGGACGTTAAATTTATTCACCTATCGGGCGCAGTGAAAATCCAGGTTCGGCTTCAGGAAAAATTCACATTTATTCGAAATATTAAAATAACACACTGTATTCAATAATCAACACAGTACATCAAAAGAATCGTGAAGAGGAGGAAAAACTGAATTTTTTATGATGCTTTCTGTTTTCCCGCCACCAATTCTCATCGTAACAATCATAAACAGGAAGTTGAAAGTATTTCAATTTGAAGAGTATTGGAAATATGAAACCAGTGTCAATTATGATTATTTGATATTTCAGTCAAAAACTCGCTCGAAAGAACTCACTAAGTCTCACAGTCTTTATAAGTCTTAAACTACCCAGTAACATTTTCTCAAATTTGGTAGGTATGTAGCTTACTTGAAACGATGGATTCATTAACCTATCAGGCGGAATGGAAATAATACCAAATAATTATAATTCGATGATTCACCCTGTATCTCTGTTATAAATACTATGAGACTTTTCCTGAAGCTGAACCTGTATTGCCATTCTGCCTGATAGGTCAATGAATCCATCGTCCCAAGTAAGCTCAATACCAAATTTGAGAAAATATTACTGCGATGGGTAGTCTAATACTTATCGAAACTGATAATTCACCCTGTATCTCTGTTATAAAGACTGTGAGACTGAGTAAGTTCTTTCGAACGATCATTTAACAAGAATATATCAAATAATCATAATTGAAAGTAGATTCATAATTTCAATACTCTTCAAATTGACATACTTTTAGCATTCTGTTTATGATTGTTACGATTAGAATTGGTGGCGGGAAAACAAAAAGCATCAAATCCAGTTCAGTTTTTCCTCCTCTTCACGATTCCTTCGATGAACTCTGTCAATTATTACATACAGTGTGTTATTTTAATATTTCGAATAAATGTAAATTTTTCCTGAAGCCGAACCTGGATTTTCACTTCACCCGATTGGTGAATGAATTCAACGTCCCAAGTATAAGCTCCATGCCAAATTTAAGAAAAATATACTGGGTAGTTCAATACTTATATCTCCGTTATGAAGACTCTAAGACCTATCAAATATGGTATTTTCAGAACCACCTTGGTGACCCCTATCTACCATTGAAATATTTCCCTTCACCTATGAAACACCCTGTAGAGAAGAAAATAGGCCACTTGTGGTCGGCTATAATCTGTTTATGTTATTATAAATATAAAAAAAATGTAACTCACCTGATTAATGATATATCTATAGTATGTAATTCTAAACCACACTTTGGCCTGTTTATACAAAGCTCTTCTCATCAATGTCTAAGGACAAAACCACACACATTTAGAAACGGCCGAAACCCTTCACTAAATTACATAAGTAAATAGACAAACAAAACAGTAACGTATCTTCTGTTTGAAAGTTCGATTAGCAAAGCATGTTTTCTCAAATATTTTGGAAATGTAACACAAACAAATATTTTGTACAATTTAATCTCATTATTATAGGCGCCAACATGGCTATATGTGACACTAAACAAACGCTGCTTCAGCTATGCGTATTCAAAGGACGAATCATTTCGCAAAAGAGATTAGATTTCCCATTTTATATTTTGCTTCCTATGAAACTGAAATCCAATACCTACAATGTCATGATAAAACACGCTCGTATTTGTATGCATTTTGATAAAAATATTAATATTTTATATCCGCGTTCTCTTTTTCATTATCCATTGGCGAATTCATGAAGGTATTGCTGATAACAGATAAGTTTTGAAATGCATACGTTTGATAAGTTATTAAATACAGGGTGATCACGAAACATTATGCGGGTGGTTTTGATGTCCAAATAATAAATACAATATCAATAAGTCGTGAGCAAAAACCAAAATTCATGACTTAGTTGATAATTCGAAATCTCATATTCGAAACTCGACCTTTTTCATACAGAATTTACTCGAAATATAGGATATTTTAGACAGGGTACAATGAATCAGTTATGGACCAAAAAATCGCTTTTGGTACCTACAAAAAAATAAAAGTCATTTGGAATACGATATACAGGGTGTTCCTTGTGACATTCTAGCAAATAAAGTTTATATAAACATGTTTCCTAACTAACTCCGTTTTTGAGATACAGGATATTGAAGTTGGGAGTATTAATTGTTTTTATTTATAACCCCCTGTATGAGCTTTCATGGTGCCAAAATTAAGTATGGATGGAGACTGAGAAAGTCCCAAAACTTTTTATTGGGGTTATTGAGTAATCTCAATGGAAGTGTTGAAAACACCTACATTAAAATTCGGAGTCAAATCGAACTTTTATTGTTTCCTCAAAAACTGAGCTAGATACAAAAATCACACGAAGGATAAAAAATCTTATTATTTCAATAGTTCAATCTAATAAAAATATGAAACTCAGAAAAACTGGCGGTGTGCAATGACATTCAACATAAATATCGATAAATTTACCCATTGTGACGCCACTGGAAATATTATTTCGAATCTAATTGCACTAGAAGAAGCTCAATATTACTATCAACAGAACCACAACGTTTTATTAAAATTGATGAAATAGTTATTTTTGTATCTAGAGCGCGAAATGCTACTTTGGTGATCGAGATCTGATTTTTTTAACGAGGCGTAGCCGAGTTAAAAAATAGTCGAGATGACCAAAGTATTTCGCGCTCGAGTTGCAAACAAAATTTTTTCTACAAACATCAATCTAAAGTCTAAAGTAAAAATTTGCTCAGCTTGATATAAAAAATAGTGTTCAACTAGCTTGAAAGGCCTCCCCCTATCCTCCATAGGTACGCACGATGTTCCACCAACATAAAAGGAATTTCCTTTAGTGCGCTCCAAGAGATAAAACAAAGTTATTGTAGAACATTCAGAAATAAATCATTTCGTGGATGTTTGCTCGATTGAGGACCATAAAGTTGAAATATAAATATCTTATATTTTTTACATAACAATATGCGCGAAGTAGGTACTTCGCGCACTGTTTTACTTCGCGCATTGTTTTGTGCGAGGTATCATGGTAACGTAGGAAACTGAAAAAAGTGTCACTTCGCAGTTTGTTATCAATGCGCGAACCTTGTCATTTTTTGACGTTTGTAGAAAAAGACAATTTAGAAATGAATAGAAAAAAGGTTTTTCATGGAAATATAAATACCCTGTATCTCGAAAACGAAGAAAGTTAGGACACATGTTTATATGAACTTGATTTCCAATAATATCACAAAGAATCACCGCTTGAAATTTTTCAGTGTTATTTAGATAAATCCTGTAGAAAGAAATAGATATAGTTTGCCCAAAAAGAGACGCATAAGGTCATTATTAGCTAAATCAACAGAACTATTGAAAATTCCTTGTTGTTTATGATCATTCAATGGAAACTAAACATTCATAATGGATCATACATGAAAACCCGATGTCATGAAGGGACGTGTTTCGTGCTGCAATAAACCGATCATCAGCCAATCAAATGGTAAATATAGTTATGGAAATGGAATATGATGAAATTCAACTAACAAAGATCGAAAAAAACAGATTCCCACTTTCTATCAATTTGAAACAACGTGTGATAAATCTCTGGAATCAAGAAAATCCGGAAATAAAAAAAAATCGGGTGATCTATTAATTCAAAAATGAGTTAACGTCATCACACGAAGGTTTCACTCTGTATATCAGATTGTTCAAAATCAAGAATCGACCTGTATCAGGAATATTCAATAGTTTTGTTTATTTAGCTAATAATGAATTTATGAGTCATTATATGGACGCCATGACCGCCATGAATGTAACCCACTAAGTTTAGATTTTTTCAATTTTGAATTTTCACTTTCGATTCTGGTGTTTTGCAGTGGCGCAGACTAGTGGTTAGACAAGGAAAGATTTATCGGATCTCTCTATATTTCTATGAGGCCAAGTTGGTAACATTGAGGAGAAATATGAAAGAGGAGAGAAATTTCCTCTTTACTTTCTTTTCATTGGTTCACATCTGTTTTTTGTTTGTGCTTATTGGTCACATCATCAAAACAAACCGCTCAGAGTTCAAGTTGTTACCGTCAGGTGGAGTGACGTGCTATTTTCTATCGCGAATAACATCGAAAATAAGTTCAGTGGCGCAGACTAGATGTTAGAAAAGGAAAGATTTATCGGACCTCTCTATATTTCAATGCGGCCACGTTGGTAGCATTGAAGAGAAAGATAGAAGAGGGGAGAACGTTCCTCTCTTTCGTTCGAGGTAGAAAAGAGCTCAATTCAAGTACTGTGCGTGATTGCATGATATCGATATGTACAGGGTGAGGAAAAAAGTTGTACACCACATCGAAATTTCAAACAGTAGATATATTTTTCGCCATCGTACAAAATATGAGTATTTCAATTTGATAGCATTCAGTGAAATTGAATCACTCAGTGAGAAGCTTATGACATCATCTCATGACAGTGGCCTTCGAACAGCATAATCAATAATTGATTTGTCAGTGAAAAAAGGTCAAAATTTCAAAGTTTCAAAAACTAACTTCAAATAATTTTATAAAATGGGCGACCCCAACTTGGTAACTACTTGCAACTTCCATGGACAAGAATATTTGTTCAAAATGAACATCGTATGTAATAATTTGGAAATATTAGTGACTGATAAGAGCTCAGGAGAAGAATGGCAATGTAGTTACGATGCCACATGTGTGTATGAGAGCTAGTTTAAAAACATTGAATCAACTCAATGATTTTCTTCTTTCAGATATAGAAAATCTTACCCATAAAACAGGGAACTTCAAACAATTTGATATTTTTGTAGCCATGATTAAATCAGGTCTTTTGAGGGTATGTATAAGTACAGCTTAATAAACTAAATAGTAGAGTGGAGCATAAAAATTGTATGAAAGTTTCAGCTTACCTTAAAGTGCTTCACTGATCGCCAATTGCAATTTCAAAACATTGAATTTTTCTCCCCTTTACTTTTTCCACCTAAAAGAATTTAAATAAACAGCATTATCAATAGGCATAGGTAATTTAACAATGAGATGAAATACTTACTGATAAGTTTTTAGACGAGTGAAAGTGTAACTTTGGATTTACTCACATTTGAAGATCTGGAAATGTTAAGATCTAGAAAAATCACAAAATCAGTTGGGCCAAATAACAACAATAGAAGATATCTCATAGTTACATATGTCGTAGAATTTGATAAGTAAGATTTTTTCAATCACTGAAATAACATATATGTGAATAATAATTTTTCAAGGATACGATATCCTTTACCCTTGGAATATTGTGGTCCACCTGACCCATTGATTTTGCAATCAACAATACGAAGATTGGAAAGTGAACTATCAAAAGTTAAAGAGGAGTTAGCTGTGAAATCTAACAATAGTGAAGCCAAAAAAATATATTATCTTCAGAAACGGTGAAAAATTATTCGGAAAGAAATTTTGATAAATTTTGATAAATCGAATATTTTTAGTGTGGATGAATTAACAGATGAGAATGTACAGCTTCAAGAAGAAATACGGCAGTTAAGTAAATTCCTAGAGAAGAAACCAAGAACACAAGTATTATCTTTACAAAAAGCAGTAAGCAATCTAGAAAAATGCGTTGTCAATGAAAGAAGTTCACATCACGAGTTGGTAGAGAAATTGAGAAATGATAAAATACACCTAGCAAAGGAGTTGGAAAAAGTCAAATGTTCTGAAAAATGTTTGAAGGTCAAATTGAATAGAGTTAGTCAGGGATCAAGGTACCTATACCGAGTGATACAGATTCATCGTATACCCCCCTTTTCTCCTTCACAAACGATAAGATTTCCCCAAAAGTCTTAGTCACACGACATGTTTCGCTAACACAGTAGCTTCATCAGGTGAAGTTTCCATAAGCTCAATGAGTGTGACAGAGAAAGTCGTTTCTATAATGAGCCGTCAAACCTATTGAACATATGTGAACTTCGAACTTCGAATGAGAATATCTTCGAAATCGTTTGAAAAACCCAATCAAAACCTGTATCGTTGAATTCATTATAGTGATCCCTAACCGATTATGGAATATGGGTGTTCCATTTGGAAATGGAAAGTTGATGTCATTTCCAGGAAAACCGAGAGACGGAGAAGAATCCCTAAAATGTGAGAAAGCGCCCTTTCGTGAACATATTCCATATTCCAAATTTCAGAAATATAGATAGAAAAACAAAGGAGTAAAGGGGGGGGGAGATACGATGATTCTGTGTCACCCGATATAATAATACTAAAATGATAAACATTCTGTTTTCTTCACTATTCAACACATTGTGTATTCTACTCATGATGGTAATTTGTTGAAGGATGGGATTGGGTGATCATTCATTCCCCTTTGCAAATAGAGGATCACACCACAGTATCAAAACTATGTTCAAACGAAGCCAATCACCAGTCTTTGACAATACAGACGTTAAAAAAGTTGGATCAAAACAACTTGTGAAAAGTTCACAGTCAAAAAGCATCTGGGATAAGCAAAGGTAACATTATTTCCAGAAACTATCAATTTGATTCTTGACACTATAATCTGTTCTTTATCTATCAAAGTTAGCTATGTTCTTGATTTCTCTATCTGCCAATTGAGATACAAGAAAATGGAACAACTGACTTATTTATGATAACTACCAAATTTTGATTATTTAAATTAATTATTTTCATTTTTATGTCTTACAGATATAACAATATTGGAATTATTCCTGAGAAATAGTAACACTACTAAAGATATATGTTTACTACTCAAGATATTTCTTTCCCAGGTCTTCTAAAAGTGGTACAAAACAAAATATAAGCAGAGACAGTTCAATTTCCAGCAATAAATATGTTGATCCTGAACTGGTTGACTTTCCTGATATCAATTTGAGATCTAGAACTCCTAGTCCAACACCTCGAAAGAGTAAATCTTCAATGAAATCCAGATGTAGCAGTGCAGAATCAAGAGCAAGTTCCCGAGCTAGTTCAAGGCTATCTAGAGGGGTATCTCATACAAAGAAATTGAAGCAAAAAGATTTGGATTATAAAATATTAGAAGATAAAATAGCAAGTTTACAGAGAATGCTCAAAAATAATGGAATACGTGAAAAGTGATGGTATTTTCAGTGATATTATTTCCATTTGCTTATTATACTCTTTTTACAAGAAATATACTTCAATTTCATTTCTGCCAAGGACGATATTCCATACCAATTCTGTTTGATAATAGGTAATTTATTGAACTATGTAACTAACCAAAACAAAAACTTTTATTATATTATGACCTTAGAATTATTCAATAACACAAAATATTTCATATGTACATGTTCAGTGGTAAGATTAGTAAGATTCATCCATAAAACATTCCTGTTTCTATTACCTATATCTCAATATTCTTGTACACTACTTTCATCTTATGATAAATAATAGAGGGTGTCCTAGAAAGGTATTTACAAAAACTTATCACATATTCCTCAGACCAAAACAATTCCATACATGCAAACTTACCTCAGTACAAAGTTGCTTAGTTTGGGCAGTAGACAGTTTGGAAGTTACAATTTTCAAATCGATTCTTCTTCATAATTCTGAAACTGGCCCATGAAAATTTACTCAAATTTGGTATGTTAGCACAGCTTAATTGGGGAATAAAATCCATATCATGATCAAGATGAATATCATTCCAGAGGCGTAGAACTTTATTTTTCCAGTAAATAAATGTCTATAACTTCTACGCCAATGGAAAGGAAGTGGTTTGAATATTAAATTTGAATTGCCTAACTTGTTTACTACAAAAAAAGTACTCTTGATATAATTCCATATTCTCATGGATTTGAAAAAAATTAAATTAAGTTATCCAAAGCATTATTGTTCAAAATTTCATTAGTTTTGAAAAAAATTTATGAAATATCTGCTAATTGTTTTGGTGTTGACTGATGCAATATTTTGAATAATGCAATATCTTTCAACAAAAGATTATTCAAATATACTGAGGTAAAAAAATTTTTAGGTCTCTATATTGATGAAAAATTATTGAGGACCAAACACCTAGACCATATGAGAAAGAAAATAAATCCAAACATAGGCATTTTATTCAAAATCTGAAATATCATTCCTGTAGAATACCTAGTGTAATTTACTTTTGCCTCATATATTCAGATTTACAATATTTAATTTCTATTTGGGGCGCACAAATATTTCACACCTCAAACCACTAATGAACAAAACAAATCAATTAAGTGCATTTTTTATCTAAATTGTCTAGAACCAACAGTGAATTTATACAAACCTAGAAAATTTCTAAATCAATATATTGACATGATTGATTACTCAGAATTTAAATGTGTGAGTGGAATTCATTGGTTAACCTTTTGATATATTATATTATCATTTTTTATATGTGTTCATGTATCCCTATTATAAACAGATATGTTTCTTGGGATGATAAAAACAATCAATTACCAAAATTCAAATTCTGTCCAAACCATGAGAGTAATTGAATTTTCTCAAGAGTACTCATTTGTGGAAAACAAGTTAGGCAATCCAAATTTGATATTAAATTAACTTTTTTTTTTCAATTGGCATAGAAATTAAATATTTTTATTAACTGAAAAAATCAAGTTCAAAGCCCATGGAATGATATTAATCATAATCATGATATGGGTTTTAATGCCTGATAAAGGTATGCCAACATACCAAATTTGAGTGAAATCCCATGAGCCCTTCAAAGTTATGAAGCAAAAATGATTTGAAAATTGTAATTTCAGAGCCATCTAGTGCTCAAACTAAGCAACTTTGTACTAAGGTAAGTCTGCTTGTACCTAATTGTTTTAGTCTGAGGAATATGTGACAAGTTTCTGTAGAGACTTTGCAGGGACAGCCTGTAGATCAAATTAATTTCATTTTCATTATTGAATGACTAGAGCTTTCAGAATAATTACCTATTGTCCAAGCCTCAATAGCTTTTGTAAATAGTATAAAACCGAAACTAAAAAACTATCTTCTCTCTCTAGAAGTGGGTAACTCCAAAATTGATTATGAACATCATCCACAGCTTTCAAAATCAGACCATTTGATTTTGATGAAAATGTAGGATAGTGACTATTGTTATGGATTACTTCTCTGTGTTCTATGGTACTCTGAATGATATTTTTATCAGTTATAGGTAGATTTGCTGAATGTGGCTTTGGTTGTACTAAAGGATTACTTAATCTGCTTTCTGAAATTGGGTACCTAAGTATGACATGAAATAAGCTGAATAGTAATTATTTTATTTACCTAAATCTATTATTTTTCTAGTGAGTTCTCTGAGATGTGCTCCTTGTTCTTCTGACTGAATGAATAGCTCCCTTATTGTGTTTTGTAATTGGTTCATTTCTTCTTGTTTAGCAGTCTCTTTGGCAGCCTCTTTATTTGCTGACCTTGAAAAAGTATATTGTTCATCAATTATATTATGCTTGTATTGAAGATCATTGTCAATTGGAACAAACCTGTTGTATTCTGAAATCAGAATACCTGCAGCTATTATGAAAATGATTCCCTCTCCTAATAAATTTGCACCTAATTCAATAGCCATTGCTTCACTGAGTATTGGGATATTTACAGGTTTTCCTAAATTGAGTATCCACATTTTTGCCTTGACTTCACACCAATTGTAAACTGAAATGTATCATTGAGTACATGCAGGAATCTATTATATTCAAATAATGTTTTCTTACACTGTGCTGGAGGCATACACACATATTTCCGAAACACAGGTGAACTTTTAGCTTGATTTTTTACAGCATTGGCAATTGGTTTGCTAATTTGTTTCAGTAAAAGTGTACCAAGTTTGGCTGCAGGAAAAGCTCCAACGACCATTTTTCAATGGACTATTTGGATAGAAAAAGATTTTGAAATCAAAATCAAAAATTTTGTAACCACTAACCTAAAACATGCCTGATAACTGTCAAACATTAATTGTCACTGTCAACTGACGACGTTCCTTCAATCAACTGTTCTTCCTAATTTTTATTGTCCAGTGGCGTAGTAGCGGTTAGAGTTTTAAAATGCCTGGTCTGAGACCCCAGACCCTCCCAGATTGCATCAGTATTCAGGGTTATTAAAATTAAGGTTAATCGTGGTGCCAAGGTCATCATCTGACGTTGCGATGACATAAAAACTACGAGAAAACATGTCAGTGAATCCACTGACTGCTGAAAAATTGTGTTATGAAATATAAAATCAAAAATACAGTGCTGTAATCCGGAACACGTTTCCAATTTTCATTGTATTGTCATATCATTCTCAGCGTCAATTACTTTAATAATTGATCATTCTAGAACACGTGATTTTGACATGGTTTCTTGAGGGGCACACAAACTATCTGTTAGGTTACCTTTGATTAGGGTCTCTTGATGGAAATTGACATTAAAGTCATCTTAACAGGGTACGGACAGATCATAGCTGCATTCTTTTTTAATGATATAGAGACTTTAGTTTTGTCTACTGGCATCCCTGACATTGCTGTCACGTCACATCCATGGGCGCTACAAAAAATTATTCGAAATTTTAAAGATCATATGGCGAACAAGTTTTGTGATCAAGATCCGATTCTATTTAAAATTGATATCTGAGGGTTTTCGGGGTGAGAGATAATGATTGTTTCGTCAAAATTATAAAATCCAAGATGACGACGGATCCAATATGGCGAAATACATTAGTTTATATAATTACTACTCTATCACAAATAGAAAATATTATGTAGGATGCAAGAGTGGAAATAACGTGCCTATAAGTTATACTGCGTATACCTACTTGTTTGTTACTTTCATTAATAAATTATTCGAAAATGACTTTTTATTTAAGGAAGACGGTAGAATCATATGTATAACATGGGAGTGAAGTATATTCTATTCTTTATTTCCCTGCACATTTTACGTATTACTTTTTATCAGCCTACTTCTCGTCCTAGACGAAGTTTTATACATAGTTTATATTAGTCACTCCATGAATTCTTCGAGTTGGATTTCCGAAAATATATTCAGCACACATGTGGGTAACTTATCTCTGACTGAATCCACACTCATCGAGTTCATTGGCCACAGCCACACTATCCCTTTTGATAGTCAGCAATTTCAGCACAATGTTGAGTCAAAATATTTGGATTGAATATTATGTCTGCCTACAAGTATCTGTCCTGTACGCTTTCGTAGTCCTGGGATTATTATTTGTAATTGCTGTGCAGGAAGTTTGAGATGTATATCCTTGTTTGACGACGCGCTTTGTTTGTTACAATATCAATTATAGTTATAATGGAAATGGAAATAATTCCATGAATTTCCGATTGGTGGAGCTACTCTATCCACGTATATCTAGGTATATTTAAAATTATACAACAGTGATATTCTTCCATACGAGGCTATGTCAAGTCTGTGGTTCAACCACGGTTCAACCGGGTACATACGTTCAGTATAAAGTCTGGCCATCAGTTTGACCAATCAGCTGTTTGGAAAAATTGGTCACGTTTCAAACCTACCCACAAAGTTACCACGTGGGAGTCCAGTCAGCCAATGACCATTCTGGTATCACCACGGATGACTTGACACAGCCTGAACTAACTGACACATTTTACTTCAACTGAACTGAATCAGTTGACTTGTATTGTACATGATGAATGTCATTCGAAAGAACGATTCAGTTCAATTTTAGTTCAGATTGAAAGAATATTACTTTTTGTCATCTTTCATTATTTTCAGTCAAATGTCTTTTGCATTTTCATGACAAACAGTTCCAAATTAACCTCAACAAATCGTAGTTTCCCTCGTTTTTCTAATTCACATGAAACGATGAAACAAAAATGTTTTCAACTTTCTCCAAAAGAAAAAAGAAATGGAAAATAAAAATAGTATTTTTGAATAAAAATTTCCACACGAACACCACAACTTTAATAAATCACTGAAATTATGAATTGGTTGAGGTACGTATCTCTCTCTTTATTTTGATTCAGATCTCATCACTATCATTCCACCATGTAAACCATTCTCAATGAAAACCATTATTTACAGATTAACTAAATATTAATAAATTGACAAAACCCATGGCCATGGGCGAAACGTTTTTCTACTAATCCCTTGAATTTTGTAAAGGATATTTATGTAACCAGTTGGGAAACGCGTCATTTTGTGTGACGATGGAATTTTGCGGGACATTAAGCGAAGCGAGTTTCCGCAAAACATAGACTTACACTAAATGAGTTTCCTAACAATCCTAACGTATTACGTACAATATTTTTCTAATTCTCATGAAAAACTCCGCTTGAACAGAAATAATAATGACCAGCTACATGAGTTCTACGATTTTATGTACAAAATTCTGTAGGTAAGTTGACTTCATCCGTCAGTTCAAGTATCCGTCAAACAATATAATACAGTCACAAATCAGCTACGAAATTTACGAAATAGAGTCGTTCGAGTCGATTGATACTTTCATTAGTGGAAAATGAATAATTGCTTAATTCAATCGTGATGGCGATGTCCGTCCATCAAATTTATGATGAATGAATGAATGAATCAATTTGATTTTATTGGTTTGATACACAATGCATCATTCGACCAATATGCAACAGTTGGTGAATTTCGAATCTGACCACGTTCGGACAAAGGTTTGGAAAATAAAACGTTGCTCTACCGATGGCAAAAACTTGAATAATGCTGCGGTGTGTTTTGAATAAGCAAAAACAAATGTGGACCTATGAAAACTTTGGAAACAACATTCAAGAACTCCGATAGGTGGCGTACTCTTATTTGACCGTAAACGTCATCTTTGTCATAATATTTTGAAATGTAGAATTGTAAAATTTCAGTTTTTCAAGGAAGCGAATTGCATTTATAGGACCTCAAATCATAATGATATATCATTTGATTAATTTCATATTGTTTTGAAATAGACAAGCAATCATTATGAATAACAAATGTGCCGCTACTGGAGCTAAATGTCGCGCTCGCGCAGAAGCATCAAGGATAGGAGCTCAGATAGGAGCACAAGGTCAAGGACTTGACTTTTCTGAGCGAAAAGGTGCCACCGAAATGGAAGCAAAACAATTTTTAACCTCTACCACTGCCTGGCAAAATTTGCAGGATTATTATAATAAAAATGGGAAAGGTCTTGTTATAAAAGAATTATTCGCTCAAGATCCGAACAGGTTTGATAAGTACAGGTAAGTTTATACCTATACCTTTTCTATAATATATTCTGACCGAATCTGACCTTTAAATGACTTTGTGAAGACTTCAACTGCTGCATAAAATTACTTGAAAGTGTATTTTATTTACAGTTTAAAATTATCTACTCCCAATGATGGTGATATCCTTATTGATTTCTCCAAAAACAGAATCAATGATCAGGTATTCAAACTCTTACTGGACCTGGCCAGAGAAAGAAAGGTTGAAGAGGCAAGAGATATCATGTTTAATGGTGGTAAGATAAACTTCACTGAAAATCGTGCTGTTTTGCACATAGCCCTCAGAAATCGATCTAATAGACCCATAATGGTTGATGGAAAGGATGTAATGCCTGATGTAAATGGAGTTCTAGAGCATATGAAACAGTTCACTAATTCTATCCTCAGTGGAGAGTGGAAAGGGTATGTTGTAAAGATAATATCCTAAAATATTGTCATTGCATTATTTTACATTACTGCTGTAAAATCATTGGAGCAGATTATTTCCCAATTTCTTGATTTTGAATGAGAGCAGAAAACATATTTTGATTCAACACATTTCCTGGTTTCAGTTTGAACATTTCAATTAGACTAAAACATATTTCAATGTTCTGAAAAGGTTATTCAATAAATACTTTTTAGATATACAGGAAAGCAAATCACAGATGTTGTCAATATTGGAATAGGAGGTTCAGATCTGGGCCCACTGATGGTCACTGAGGCTCTTAAACCATTCAACAAAGGTTTAAATTTACATTTTGTTTCTAACATTGATGGTACCCATATGGCTGAAGTACTGAAGAAAGTAAATCCTGAAACTGTCCTGTTTATTATTGCTTCAAAGACATTCACCACACAAGAAACATGCACAAATGCTAAATCTGCCAAAGACTGGTTTTTGGCAACTTCCAATGATGTATGTTGTGCCTACTACTGAACATCAGACAATAGTTATAATGATAAAAAACATGTTTTAGCCTAGTTCTGTAGCCAAACACTTTGTAGCTTTGAGTACAAATGCTGCAAAAGTTTCTGAATTTGGAATAGATACTGCCAATATGTTTGGATTCTGGGATTGGGTTGGAGGAAGGTATTCACTGTGGTCTGCCATTGGTTTGAGTATATCTTTGTCAATTGGATTTGAAAACTTCACCCAACTTCTTGATGGAGCTTTCTTCCTTGATCAGCATTTCCAAACTGCACCCTTGGAAAAAAATGTATGGAAAAATTTTGAATTGAAAAAAATATTCACATATTAGAATTCTTTTGGTGCCAAGAAATATTCTACAGATAATAATGATTTATATCAGATTATGTATTTAAGTAATCTCAGTGAGCTAATAATATTTTAGGTTCCAGTTATTATGGCTCTACTAGGAGTTTGGTATGATAACTTTTATGGTGCTGAAACACATGCTCTTCTTCCATATGACCAATACCTCCACAGATTTGCTGCATATTTTCAGCAGGGTGATATGGAGAGCAATGGAAAATATGTCACCAGGAGTGGAAAATTGGTTAGTAAATTGTCATGCCAACAAGTTCATAGGTATCTCCAAGAATCAAGCCAGTAATTGATTGAAAGTGAATCTTTATGATTGGTGCATATTCAAAAAATGACTGTATTGTATTTGAAACATGCATCAATAAGTTGAATACATCTCATCTTGCCAAAGAATAATCTGATGTTCAAGAATCCATTCATCAAATTCATTCTTTCTACTTGAAAAATCACAATTAGTCTCCTTAAATTTTCACTTTTTTCTAAAGTGGCTTTTATTTTGTTACACAATGTTTTTTTTCAATTGGAATTAACATGCAATACTGAAGGACAGATAATAAAAAAAATCTATTTTTAAAATTAACATTCAAATTGCCAACCTGAATATCATTGCATACTGATAATCATAAACAAGATCCTAAATTAACCTAGAATAATACAACCCACAACTGAAATTACATATTGATACAGTAAAGTTCAACGTTAAATACACAGAAGACATAAAATCGCTTGGTTTCATTCTTGACAAGAAATTGAATTGGAAAAAGCACATTTCCATTCTGAATAGGAAACTCAACACGAGCTGCTATTCTCTGAGAGCAATGATGAACATGGGTCTCCCTATTCTGAAAATGTTATACTATGCTTCTTTCCACTGTAAAATATCCTATGGTACATTCTGCTGGGGATATTCAACCGACTGGATATCTACTTTCCGAATTCAAAAGAGAGCAATCAGGATAATATGCAAAATAAGTCGATATGATACATGTAAAAATAATTTTATTCTACTGAGAATACTAATGGTTCCTTGTATATATATTTTTCAACATTTTTTATATGTACATATGAATAAAAATCATTTCAATTTCAGTAATGCGGAAACCAGGCAAAAAAATTACCTCATAATTCTTCCACGTCATCGTCGGAGAAGCATTGTTCCTATATGGCAGCTTCACTGTACAACAAACTACCGAATGTCTACAAATCATTTACCATTAGAGCGTTCAAACATAAAATTAAAGAACTTCTCATTGGTAAAGCTTACTATACAGTTGATGAATACCTCCAAGATGAGCAATTTCAATTATGATCTTTGTAACATTTAATCACTCACATATACTTTCAACACATGTATGTCATGTTGAGAAATAATGTATTTCTATTTCTGTATTATATGTCTGTGTTGAAGACCAATCTCTTTCTCGGCCATAATCATGTTCCCCATTTCCAGGTGGACTACAGCACGGGCCCCATCGTGTGGGGCGAGCCGGGCACCAACGGCCAGCACGCCTTCTACCAGCTCATCCACCAGGGGACGCGCCTCATCCCCGCCGACTTCATCGCGCCCGCGCAGTCGCACAACCCGATCGGCGGGGGCGCGCACCACCGCATCCTGCTGGCGAACTTCCTGGCGCAGACGGAGGCGCTGATGGCGGGCAAGGCGGAGGCGCAGGCGCGCGACGAGTTGGAAAGGGCGGGCACGGGGGCGGACGAGGTGGGGCGGATCCTGCCGCACAAGGTGTTCGAGGGCAACAGGCCGACGAACAGTATCGTGGTGAGGCGGGTGACGCCGTTCACGTTGGGGGTTCTCATAGGTAGGAACTTCGGTTTATGGTCTACATGCTGGTGCTGCCAACACATAACTTTTCAATTACACTACGCTTGTCAGATTACACGCTTTTTGATGAATACAAAATACATAGGAATAAAGTTAATGCTCTGATAAAAAGAGCGAAAGCTCAACATATCAATAGAAAATTTGAAAATTCTGAAGGTAATCAAAGAAAACTTTGGGATACGATAATTGTTTGAGAGGTTCCACAAAATCAAACAGATATAGTGATATTGAATCGATAAAAATTCATGGTAACATTGTCAATAATGAACTAGAAATATCCAAAATTATGAATTATCATTCTTCGAGTATTGGTGAGAATATAGCAAAGAAAATAATATCGTATTATAATAATCTTCCACGTCAAAATGTCTCTCCACAATATAATGATTCCACAATGCTTCTTTTTCCCACTGATGAAAGCAAAATCATTTCTATAATTCATGAAATTGTTCAATGATTCTTTCATAAAAGAAAGTTTCCCACACGAATTGAAACTTGCATCAGTAAGAGCTATTTACAAAAATGCAAATGCTCAGGATCCAATGAACTATAGACCAATAGCTTTAATAAGCATATTTTCCAAAATTTTTGAAAAAATTCACATAAACGAATTGTAGAATTCATCAACAAAAAATAAATCTTTGATTCTAATCAATTTGGTTTTCAAGAAAACAGTGGATTTTTCACCAAAAAAATAAACAAAAAATTTACCCCAACCTTAAAATAAAAAATGAACTCTTAAAACAAACTGACCAGATAAAATATCTTGGTATTTGGTTTGATGACAGTTTGAAGTGGGACAAACATATTGATGTTCTGACAAAAAAAAAATTGAGAAGATGTCCTAAACTTGATATTAAAATTGCAAAAATGACCCTCTACTCCCATATACTGAGTCGTATCAACTATTTGATAAATGTTTGGGGATCTTGTTCAAAAAATAATTTGAATAAAATATCAACATTAAGTATATAGAAAAACGTTAAAAGTATTGTATTGTCTCCCATTTGATACACCAACCAATCAATTGTATGAAATAACAAATACGTATTCTTTAGATGAAATATATAGAATTGAAACTCTTAAAATATCATATAATATCATAAATAAAAAATTGAAGTCCAATATTATTTTGATACGGAATTCCGAAATTCATAATCATGAAACTAGACAATATAACTTGTTTCATCTTGACGCCGCTAGCTCCATAATTGGACAAAAAAGATTCACTCATTCATCCTTAACTGAATTCAATGAACTACCTGACAATATAAAAAATTGCAGACTTATAGGTACATTCAAAAATAAAGTAAAAAAAAAACGATTATTCCTGAGCGAACTGGGTAAAATTAATCATGCCATTTTTTTTACAAATATTATTCTTTGTTTGTCAACTTACAGTTGTTGATATATTTCGAATGATGATATGTTTACCTATAGGTATATATAATTATGTACTTCCTTATACCAGAGCCTATTCTGTCTGGAAGTTATTTGTTCAATAAATAACATAAATAACATAGAAAATAGGACAGAACAAAATTATTGCGATAGTCATCCGTTACTATTACTAACGTAATCAAAAAGTTTTCTTATTGGTATAAAATGAAGTTATGAAATTTTCAACTTCATCACATTAGTTTTTTCCTCTTTCAGCTTTATATGAGCAGAAGATCTTCACTCAGGGAATCATTTGGGATATCAACTCCTTTGATCAATGGGGGGTAGAACTGGGAAAGCAGTTGGCCAAAGCTATTGAGCCGGAACTTCAAGACAATAATCCTGTTTCATCTCATGATGGTTCCACCAATGGACTCATCAACTTCATAAAATCTAGTCGATCTTAGAGTGAAAGTGTATGTTTTATAATGCTCTGTTGAAAAGATATATTGTTTAATATTTATTTCCTGTTTTTATCTATGAATCTATATATACATTCAAATATTGTAATTGGGTAGGAGGAATACAAAATTTTAAATAAAAACAAAAATCTGGTTGACGCGTTTATTATATTCTCTTATTCTCATGTTATTAATTCATTCACTTTTCACAGAGATGGTCGTAATTCATGAGGAAAAACATTATATTTATGAAAGAAAAACTTTTTTTGTACCAAAGAAATTATTTTTAATGGTCCCATGCATATTATTCCTGTAAAGGCTGTGAGGCACATTTTGAAAGGGATTTATGAATTAGGCCAACTTTGGTGAATGTAACAGATGCTTCAGATCATAATAAACCTATTAAATTTAATGATGCGATAATAAGAATTATAAATTTAATCTATTTAATATAGTATAATACATACATTTGCTCAACCATTGTCGATCTAAATGGAAACCTGGTAGCGACCTCTAGTACTCAAGGAGGATACTACCTAACTACAGTTCTCACACTAAATGGACCACTCATAATTTGACTCTATTTCGAACACCTGTATTTTTTTTTAAAATTGACCGATCTAAAAGCGGTTTTCGATTACAGATGTGATATTTCATCGGCTTCAAAGACAGCTAGAACACCCTGAAAAACAAAACTTATACATGGTGTAAAGTGGAGCCATTACACTATTGTCTACATTTCCAATGCTGCCAGAACTCGAGAAATTTTTTTCTCATCAAAAGTCATTCATATTATGTTGCACTGGGACCTCATCTCCAGATGTTTTCGTAATTTCTCCTTAATTGGCCATTGGAGCAAAAATTCGATTTTTTTTCGAAAGTCTTGCATTTCTTGAATTTTTTCTCTAGAACTCCACTTGAGCTGACTATTGGGAAGAACTGTTCTCATGTTTTGTGGAGGACAATAAAAGACGAAAAAAGCACTATTGTGGAATATACAGGATGATAAGAAAATAGGACAAAATCTCATTTCAGTAAAAAAAAATAAAAAATGGTGACTAAAACCATGGCCCATTCGATTCAGTATATTCAGAAACGGCCTTCTCGATATCCATTATTTAAATTAGGCTATTGACTCGAGACGTTTTCGAAAATTCGCCTCTAATTGAAATACAGGATGAAAATTTTCAATTCAAACTTGTTTCCTGATATCGATGATTCCTATCAACTAATTTCCAATATTTATTGCCAAGTATGAGACAGAGTATTGTTGTTCAATATACTGATGAGTGTTTCACAACTCATCTGACAAATTAACGATCTCTAGAAAACAATAATGTTAGAACAATGTGGTGACCAGCATTATCTCCAGATCTGAATTTGATTGAACATAATGTGTGGAGCCGAATGCAACTCAACTTATCGAGAAGGCGAGAGGCACTCCAAAATAATGACAACCTTATCCAAGCTGTATCAGAAGAATGGGAGGCCATATCAATAGACTTCATCAACAACCTCATAGAATAATCTATGCCAAACCGATTTCATGAGGTTTTGTTGAATCGGGAAGGCCCTACCAAGTACTGAAATTTAGGATATAGGACTTTCTAGTTGGATCTTCATAATGCTGAAGAACTCAGTAGTAATGTTATATTTCGCCAATAGAGTCCATTTCGGATAGTTTTAGTGGATATATAAAGTGTTATAAATCTCATTTTCCATCTCGTCTTACTCCTATAAAATCTTTATGTGATACTTCTTATGTAATATCGTAGTTTTATGATTGAAATTTGTCAGATAAGTTGTGAAACACAACTCAGTATATTGAACAACAATACTCTCTGTGTCTCATACTTGGACAATAAATATTGGAAATCAGTTGATAAGAATCATCGATGTCAGGAAACAAGTTTGAATTGAAAATTTTCATCCTGTATATTTCAATTAGAGGCGAATTTTCGAAAACTTCTCGAGTTAATAGTCTAATACAAATAATGGATATCGAGAAGGCCGTTTCTGAATGTACTGAATCTAACGGGCCATGGTTTTAGTCACCATTTTTTTTTTTTTTACTGAAATGAGGTTTTGTCCTATTTATTCCTTATCATCCTGTATATTCCACAAGAGTGCTTTTTTTATCTCTCATTGTCCTCCACAAAATAACATGAGAACAGTTCTTTCCAATAGTCAGCTCAAGTGGAGTTCTAGAGAAAAAATTCAAGAAATGCAAGACTTTCGAAAAAAAATCTAAATTTTGTTCCAATGGCCAATTAAGGAGAAATCACGAGAAAGTCCCGACACAGATTAACAATTTGTTAATCTGTGGTCCCGAGATGAGGTCCCCAGTGTAACATAATACGACTGACTTTTGATCAGAAAAAAATTCTCGAGTTCTGGCAGCATTCGAAATGTAGACCATAGTGTAATGGTTCCACTGCTTTACACCCTGTGTATTTTGTTCAGCGGACTTTTTCAGATTGTTCTAGCTCTCTTTGAAGCCGATGAAATATCACATCTGATATGGAAAACCGCATGAAGAACGGACAATTTTTTCAAAAAATACAGGTTTTCGAAATTGAGTCAAATTATGAGTGGTCAATTTAGACTTTAGAGTGTTGAGAACTGTATATATGTTGTACTTTAGAACGACAATGGCTCGAGAAACATGCTATGAAATCTACTGAGTGAACTAGAGATACCTCAGGCTAGGCCGAATTAATTAGAATCAATGTAGATTTGAAGAAAATTTATGAACAACCTGCGGTATAATACAGAGGGTTTTCAAAATTGAGTCGGCAATATTGCTTATTATCTTTTGGATGCTTTTGGTTATTATTGAAGCTGAAGTGTCGTTAAATGGGCAAACTAGTAGTATTTTTTCCTTTGATACAATCATGAAAGGCATATAACTACTTTTTTTATCGCTTGGAGTGCAGGAAAGGGAATCCCTATATAATATTTGAAGGACATCGTGCGCACCTATATATAGGGAGGATAGGGAGAGGAGGTAGACATTGGATTTTTTTTTGAAGTTTTGTAGGTTTTAAGTTCTTGGGAATACTCTCATTGGCTACGAATTTCAAAGCTTCGCCGTTTTATAGACGAACGAGTTTTGGTGAGGTGTTGTTCGACATATTTCAAGGTTGACAACGTAAGGATGCGTTGACTGGGCTTGTCGGGTTCGTCTGACTGGTATTGCGCCGCTACTGATGGAATGAAATATAACAGAGAGAAGAACATTTTCCGTGGAAGTACTTACGTATACGTTTCTATAGAAAACTGAAAAACGGTTTTTAATGAAGTCAAAGGATTAGTGAGTCTGGCATCACGCACCAGGCGAATGGCTTATGCTTGGGTGTTGAACCTACGCCACACCTTTTCCAAGTAAAAAAGGTAAGTACACTTCTTCAACAACGCACTGGATGTGATATTGTTTTAGAGATCTTAAAATCCCTATATCAATTCATGTGAATTATCTCCTATAGGGATCCGAGGTAATAAGTGAATAAGTTGTTGACATTACAAAAAGTGAGTATGTGTGGAGGTCTCGTCAAAATAAACTACTTTTTTCCTATGAAATGTTTATTGAAAAATTATTTGTTTTCGAGTTACAGATATATGGTTAACATTTTCTAAAAATCATGGTTATTGGTTTTCGCCATAAGTTATTTTTGCAACTGCATGTATTTTCATATTTAACTTCGAACACAGACTTCTTGGGAAAAAAGTAGTTTATTTTGACGCCACCTCTACCACATTAGGTACATAGTTTCTGTAATGTTCTCAGCAACTTGATACTTATTAGTGCCCTCTATATAGGAGCCAATAAGTAACATGCATCGATATAGAAAATTGTAAAAATCTCAAAAACCTTTTGATTGAAATATCAGACTTTATCTCTGTTCAAAACATGCAAATGAGAAGCAAACATAATATACATTCATGACAGGAGGTAGAATAATGTCCATAAAAATTCATCTTTCCTTCGAAATCGGCATCCTATAAAGATTGGAAATAAGTACATTATTCAGGATATTAATATGCCAAAATTGCCTGATTCACTCAAATTTCTCCACATTGGTCACAAAAAATCACTTGATTCATTGTGACATATTATCAAATGAATCAGCAGCTAGACTACTCTATTTGATCACATTTGACAATGTTTCATTATCATTGAAAAATATTATGAATATAAAGTGGATAGTGAATATATCGAAAAATTTGAGACTAAAAATGGACGTCCTGGAAACGTACACGCTCTGTACGTCCCGAAGACATACGGAATGGTACGTTCTGAGAACGTCATAGGTTCCGAGACGTACGGACTCGAATCGGGCGTAATATATGTATATGTATACGGCGCGTCCTCGGGACGTCGTGTGTTGTCTGGGTTCAATAATAATATAATAATGGTTGTCGCATAATATACGACAAAACTGTCATTTCTGAGGATCATCCCGTATATATTCATTATTCATAAAGCTTCAAATCAAAATCTGAGTTCATTTTTTTGAATACCTACCAATTAAATTTATTTAATTCGGTTGATCCATGGATATCCTACGCCAATGATGTCTCTTACTGATAGATCATCACTGGGTACGATTGAAATCACCAAAATATAGTATAAATAGAGGTATTTGTTTGTCCTCGTTTTAATGTGCTATTTTCTAACTAGTGATATATTAGAATCACAGTTAAACTGATAATAGTTGGATTTCTGAACCGTCGTGATATATAGGTGCTGGTAGAAAATCATACATATATAGGATAACGATACAGGTATTATACATTATAGTTAAGATGTTAAACAGTAACTTATTATTACCTACCGTGAGCATACATTTTCGCACATTTTCTTATTATAATTTTTTATTTATCAACATTTTGGAACCATCAGTAGAAACCAAATTTAATTCTCAATTTTCAGCTACAGGCAAGCTTAATTTGAATATCGAAAATAATCGACTTCCAAATATTTTTATTTTATTTGTAAGCCACCAACAGTCAAAAAATTCACTTATTAAAAAATTATGTATTCAGTCATTGAAGAAATATCATAGAGGAAATGGGATACCTACTTATATATAGGAATTCACATACATAATGAACTCTGGTATAGAATAAAACTATTATTATAGGTACCTCTATTGATTTGAAAATAACAATAACTATCATAAATATATTAAAACGGCAGAAATGAAAATTATATAAAATCGAAATATTTTTCTGCTCTGAAAAAATAAGCAATGGTCCTGGGGGAAACGGGAATGAAATACAAAAGTGTAAGAGAACTTTCATTGATATTCCACACGCTCTTATTTCACCAATAAGTCTGTGATGAAAAGCTGTATACGGCTTACATTGTAGGTATATATATATATATATATAGCATTATAGCAATCTCGAATGTGAAAAAATAAATACATCAGTTTTTATGCTGAGTCACCTTGCATTACAAGGTAGGTAGTACACATAAAATGTAATCATAACCAAAGATTATTGAATTGTTTAATTCTGTAGTCTTATGATATAACGATAAAAATAAAACCAACGTTGCCAGTTTCTTCTGCGATATTTCTCAGTTTTCTTATATTTACATACCTATACACATATATTATAACATATATATCAATCAATTATGGAAAGTGAACGAATTCTTTGAGTCTGGAAGATATGCTGATACTATAGAATAGGTCCTTTATCCTTATTCTTATTACTCTATTAATATTTCTAAGTACCTAAGCGTTAGCGTAAGCGTAATATATATCAAGCGCCAGTGAAGGACCAATATCAAAATTACTCTCGAAAATCTCTGATATGACTTTTTGTTTTTCAGTTATTTCCAAAAAGCTAAATTCTCGGATTTTCAATTTTATTTTTTTCTACCGCTGATCATGAAGTTTGACAAAACTGAAAAAATATCTTCGTGGCAACTTTTGAAGCTATTCAATCATCGATTTCCTGATTCAACGTTTCGTCTTTGAGCTACCATCATCAACTGCATCTTTTCAAATACGGCGCTGATATTTTGATATCAGATTCGAATAGCCCTTTCCATTTTGATTTCGACGATATGCTATATAGTGTGGTTTTGATGCATTTCGACCATATTCTGGCCATCATCAAGTAATTTTTGGAATACGGACCTGAATTTCTCATAACTCTGTTAATGAGTTATTTGAATTCACTCTCAAATTATATGGAGCGAGCCCTGGACAATTTGCCACTGGCGGAAGATCAGGAATGTTGGTTCTAGCAGGATAGTGCACCTGCACATATCCAAAGAGTCGCTAGAGATTTCATCGCTCTCAGATTAGTCTGATTCACAAGAAGATCGATTAGCACTTACTCTGAAACGCCCTGGCCAGTTCGTTCACCAGATGTGTCCCAGCCAGACTTCATTCTCTGTCGATATGTCAAGAGCTATGTTTATGAGCGAGCTTTAGAACCAGAATATCAGAAGAAGAACTGAGAATATTGGTTCTTGAAGCAATTCAGAGTATGTATGTATGTATGTATGTATGTGTGTGGGCGGTCCGGGACCTGACGCACTTATAGGCCTCCCTTTCGGGCCCATTGTGCACCCAAATTCCTGGGATCGCAAGTTAGCCATGGAAAAGTCCGATATTGCGAGCAAAAGAAACCAACTTTCTAGGCCAGATCATTTCAACATCTTCTGGGTCCATGATATACTGCCCCAAAATGGATGTCCCTTGCTGCCACTATACTGCCGGACATTCAGTGAGGATGTGATAGTTGAAGTCTCTTCATCCTCTAAGCACCATCTACATTCAGGATCCTTCACAATCCCGATCGTGCTGAGATGCTTGTTCAAGTGGCAATGCCCTGTCAGAAGGCCACCACCAGTTTCAATTCCTTCCTGTTCAAAGCCAAGAGTGCATTGGTCTGTCTTCGTGACGGGTTTCTTATGGATTTTGGACTGTCTCGTTCCAGGAGCCTCTCTCCAGCTGAAACCTTTCCATCAGGATTTCCTTCATACTGAAATTGCTCCAGGATCGAGTGACCCCCAGGACTAGCTCTGGACCAATCACTGAACCCTTTGCCCCCTTTCTGGCCAGACTATCGGCCATTTCGTTACCAGGTACCCCTGAGTGCCCAGGGATCCACAAAAGACATACTTTGTTCGATGCCGACAGCCTTTGTAGGCTATCTTCGCACTCTGACACCAAGGCGTCATTTTATACGAGGTGAGCACCTTTATCGCTGCCTGGCTGTCAGTGCATATAGTGATTTGCTGGCTGTGATAGGCCCTCTCGATATTCTTTTGAACACAGGCAAGTATTGCAAATACTTCAGCCTGAAAAATCGAGGCATACTTCCCGAGGGTATAGTAATGTTCTGCCCTTGGGGTCTGCCCATAGACCCCAGCACCTGCACATTTCTTCCATCCTGAAGCCATCTTGTGAACAGATCTTGTGAATTCATCAGTTTCATACGCCAGAAACGCTTACATTTAACAAAAAGAAGATTTTATGTAGCATTGCTGAATATTCAATTTGATGAATTAACCTTTTTTTCACAGAATTATGAGGAATTCAGTTCCGTATTCCGAGAATTATACTTGATGATGGCCAAAATAAGCTCGAAACGCATCAAAACTACAATTCGTAGCATATCGTCGAAATCCGAATGACAATAAGGGCTATTCAAATATGATATCAAGATATCAGGACCATATTTGAAAAAATTTTGTTGATGATTGTTGGTTGCTCAGAGACGAAACGTTTGATCTGAAAACCGATGTCGCCAAATCGAATAACTTCAAAAGTTGTCATGGAAACGTTTTTGCGGCATTGTCATAGCTTCATTATTAACGTCAGAAAAAAAAGTTAAATTGAAAATCCAGAAAACAACTCAAAAACAAAAAGTCATTAGATTTTTGGAAAGTCACTTTTTATATACTCGCTTTTTCTCCGAGATGCTCATACTTGCCCTCTTGCAAAACTCAGTACCTGAGAGTGATTGGACGGGTAGCATTATTCAGTTAATCTGACTCCCAGTGGCACCGTTAAGGGGTATGTGATGTGATGTGGGTATGTGTGTGATTTTTCAGAAAAAACATGAGTGGCGAAATTTCATTCGAAAATACACCTAGTGTTGAAGCTCGTGAAGAAAGATGTTCGAGGATGTCGAGTAGTCCATTCAAGACATCTGTTCAGATTGCTCCATAATCATGATAGATGTCATTCTGTAATTGTGACACTATGCCAGTCACATATAACAGACTATATTTTGACCCCACCATGAGCTATAAAGGATGGATATATAAAAATTCTATAAATAATTTCAACTACAACATCCTGTATCTCGCAAACGAAGCCTCCTACGACTTTTGTTCATGAGAACTTTTATATTTTCTTGATCTTGAAACGCCCTATCACCTCTCAAAGTGCGTTCCACATATTACGAAACACCTTGTATAAGTGAGCAGGTCGCTGTAACAACATTATTGGAATCGAAATTTAGTATTGGCAAAAATTGATTGAAAATTCTTCAGGTTTTTGATATAGTCACCATGACTATACTTAGTTTTTCATTAATTCAAATACAAAAATCGCGCACGACCAGGCGTAGAAAATAGCAGAGGATCAGTTACAACAACCCCTGTGGCTCGTCAATGGATGAAAAGACCAAGGTGACTGTATCGTCAAAAATAGAGGATTTTTAAGAGAAAATTGTAAACTACAATAAAATTAGAAAAAGCCGTTTTCTTATCTCTGGAATTGACTACTTGACTTCATGTTTCTATCTAATCCTTCATCTAATCACGAGATCGATCAGCTGTAAAGCGTTGTCGGTTGAATTTTGCAACACCCTGTATGTGTATATATAGCGAGATAGGTGAATATCTACTAAGTACTCAATGATTTCAGGGATCTAGTACCGGTCTTGTTCGTACTGGCAACATTGTAACGATAATAAATGAGCGAAACGAACAGTGGCGTAACATAGATCAGACAAACCAGTCAGGAATTCGAATCATAATATATTCACTGTGAACAGATGTATTGACGCATATATACGATAAATTCATATCTAATGTTGATGTTGGCTCGCATGATCTTTCAACAACTAAATATAAGCTAATCTAGGTAGAAACCTTGGAAACATTTCTGGAAATTAAATACACCATCTGATACCAGCAATTGAATAGGTAAATCAAATAAAACATAATTATCTTATTTGATGAATTATTTGACTGCTTGGTTGAGTCCATTTATCCAATTGATGAATCGTAGTTAACAATTATTGGCCTAAGATTGTGAAGTTCTATTATAGATTATGGCTTCCCAAAGAAAATTTAGTTTTGCCATTGACCGAGGAGGCACTTTTACCGACGTATTCGCTAAATGTCCTGGCGGAAAAATCCGCGTTTTGAAATTGCTTTCTGAAGATCCTCAACACTACGACGATGCCCCAACTGAAGGAATCAGACGCATTTTGCAAGAGGTAAGTGGAAAATTGGTTGAACATTGAGGCTTTTCAAATTCCATTGTATTTCAATGTAAGAATGTGACGTACCCAGACCATTATGGTTCTAGATGACAACCTAGTTAGGTTGTTAGTAGGCAAGAGCTTATTGTACCTCCTCGCGTACTAGGTCGCCTACTAGGTTTTCATTTAGATCGACAATGCCCAGACTTACCCTTTGGGATTTTTATACAAAGTGAAAAATTGAGAACGAAACAGAGGCTCTGTAGGTCGCCAGGAAGTATTCACTAGACAACCTATGGTTTCCAGAGTTCTAAGGATATGATATTCATCAAACTCCTTGATGGATTCGAGAATTCAAAAATCTTCTCATAGATATGTTATACTCACCGATCTCTTCCGGTTTTACCGGAAACAACTCCAACTTTTCCTTTTCAAATGGGGCACGGATTACGAAGATACTTGCATCCTAATTTCCCATATGCTCAATGGGAGTGACGGTACAAGATCTAAACTTCTCTATCTTTATCACACTCATTGAGCACATGGAAATTTTGAACGCAAATATCTCATGAATATCTTCGTAATCCTCTGAAATAACACTGCCAAAATCCGGTATCGTCGAATTCATTATGATAATCATCAACTTTTTGTGGAATGGAATAAAGAGGGTGTACTGTTTGGAAATCAAAATTTGCGGGCATTTTCGTTGCAATTGGAAGTGATAGGAGAGTATAGAATATTGCAAAATTTTGAGATTCTCGAATCCTACACCCCTGCCAAATTTGAATCTCATACCTGCCAGACTCTGGAAATCAAAGGATTTGTGGATATTCCTGGCAATCCGATGGTATGGTATACCCAGGAAGTTCATTGTCCAATCCCCAAATCTGATTCATTTTAAGAATGAATCTAGCAGGAAAGTACTGCATGAAAATACGATCCGTTACCGCTGTCATCTCAATAAAAAAATTGTACCTACTCACTGAACCCAAAGTTGGCGTTTGCTCCCACATTAAAGGCAACCAAATTGTCAAAATTAACACCCACTCTGGAAAAGAAAAAGTTACTTCCCGTGGGATGTTACATACATTGATTTTAGCTTCCATCTTTCTCATCGATATACCTATAAGATCCGTGGAATTCAATTTGTTAGCAGCGGCGGACCCAGCAAGCTTCTTCGGGAGGGAATAAGGGGGCATATACATACATACATATATTTTTATCATGATTTTTTTTTCACAAATTGATGGTATTGTCGAATTCTTATCTAGTTAAGGTCATTTATAGGTAGGAAATGGAAATTCGTTCGACAGTACAGCTAGGGTAAACATACCTATTATAGAATGAACAGTATATAACGGGTATCAACGAATTCATGGTTTCCAGAGTTCTGAAGGTAAATGATATTCAAACTTGACAGGGGTGTTGTATTCAAGAAATGTAAAATTCGATATTACATACTGTCTCATCACATACTTTACCGGAAACGACTCCAACTTTCCATTTTCAAATAGGACACCCTGTATTCCATTGCATAATCAATTAGGAATTCAACAACACCGGATTTGATAGGGTTATTTCGAACGATTACGAAGATACTTGCGTTAGAAGTTTCCATATGCCCAAATGGGTGTGTCCCCTGGTTCGTGAGGAACAATCCCCTCAGAGATCTTAACCATACCAAAATACTGGACTGGATAGAAATCCACGCTGTAAAAACAAACAAACTTTGACCCTCGATTCTGGGAAAGACACAAACGTCCAAGAACCCAACTCTTGGACAGGTAAGCACACTACACAACACAACCCCCCTCCACGAGAATAGTGGTCTTCATGATTCCTATTTTAAAAAAATTAACAGAGCCCAAAAGTCACGAAAACCCCACTAGAAATCAGATACTAGACCCCACTCAGTGCGAATTGTCTTGTATTTCAAAAATTTTCAACCCCCAAACAGCTGACTCTTGAAGTCACAAGCCCCATGTGAACTTCTAGTATGTGAGGACCACAAGGGGGGAGGTTAAGGCTGGTCCTAGTCAACCTCAGTGATTAGTAATGTCCCGTACCGGGGTCTCATATCGATTGTGATGGGTGTGACGGTGCAATATCCACACTTCTGTCTCTGTCACACTCATTGAGCATATGGAAGTATCGAATGCGAATATCTTTGTAATAGTTTGATATCACCCTATCAAATCCGGTTTCGTTGAATTCATTTATTGTGGAATAAAAATCAAAAGTTGGAGTTGCTGCCGGTGAAACCGGAATTGATGGAAGAGTATGAAATCTTCCAACATTTTTCAATTCTACACCCCAGCCAAATTTGAATTTCTTACCTTCGGAACTCTGGAAATCATGATGGCTTGTCTAATGAATTCGTTGATAACCATAGGAAATAAGTCTTATCACATAAGTACGGCCAAGGTTTGAATTTCATAACTTGGGAACTCTGGAAACCATGATGGCTTGTCTAATGAATTCGTTGATACCCATAGGAAATAAGTCTTATCACATACGGACAATGTTGAAAATACGTTTTTTGGTAAATTTTCACCACTTTCCTGTTGCCATTTCGCTTTCTACATCGCTAATTCGCCTTCAAAAGTGAAAGTCGATAAACCATAAGAATTTCTTAGTACCTCTACGAGTCTTCGTAGCAATTTTAATTCAAATTTTGGGATTGATCTCACATTTCAGAGGGTACCTGTTGGTGTTGGTGGAATGAGTAGCAGATCATAGCATTCCAACGTCTCATGCGAAAATCTACTCGATCTCGATGTCATTTATTACACTTTCCAATAATGGTACATGTATAATGATTTCCTGTAAAAATTTCCTTCTCTCTATTAGACCATAATTTTTCTATAAACTTTTCTTCCGCTCAGTTTACTGTTCTGTAAATCAGAAGCAGCAGATATGACTGTTTCCTACACTACAAAAAGATATATGTATCACAATGTTCTCTTCTTTCTTCCAGTCCAGTGAAGCTAAATGGTCATTCACTGCGCCAGATTCTGTTTTTGAATCCAATGTCGGTTTTTGTAATATACGACTCATGGGTAAAGTAATTTTCGATATATCTATTATAGGAGTAAGGCTCACGACTTGTGAGTACGGGAATGGCAATCCCGAGGTACCCTAGCCGGATACTCATTAATTTTCAACTTGTCTTTATGTCTTTGGTGGTATCCTCTTCACTCTTCAATTTTCAATCTTTTGTATCCGCCTCTCTTGGTCAATTCTTCTTGTTTTCCTTCTCCCCTAAAGCCCAACCTCACCATAGTGCGGAGAGGACAAGCCGCGGCTGCTTGGCAGATCTTTGCTCTTATCACTCAGATGGGACAGTTTTGTGGACATCTGAGTGCAAGGATGGGACGATTTGTGGCTTATGTGGTCGCGGATTGATAACGAATCTCTGGCAACCTAATCCAACTTGTGGGAATCCGTGACGAGGGATGAATGACACCGAGATAATATGGTGCCGATAACGGGACATCTGGGAAACAGGCCGGGTGACATCTCAGAGTAAACAGATTTAGCCTTGTGCAGGAGGCACCACAGGGCTGGACCAACCCCTTTCCCCATTACTCGTAGTTGATGGAAAACTTGGCCTTCTTCATGGACGAGACCAGGGCTCGGAAGAGTAGTCTTCAGGAACCCGAATGAAAAGGGTCTTTCAAACTAATCTCTGGTACTGTGTGCAGCAATGTTCACAGTTGCTGTGGCGGCATTCGAAGTGACCCTCAAATAAGAACCATGGGTAGAATATGCTAAAATCAATAACGGCATATTCGAGGTACAATGGTACAACAACAACAACAACAACAAAGTGAGAGACTTCAGTCAGACGAGCCTTGAAAGGAGGTGGAGTGTTTAGTGTTTATTGTAAGGATTCCCACACTACCATGAAGGGAATGGTCCTCCGTGGTATCCGTAAAGGATTTTGACCACCTCCGAAAAAAAATGCTATAATGAAATCTGTAGTAAATAAAAGCGTTGATGAGAATACTTGAAGGAAACTTATAGGCACAAACGAGGGGTGGGCTGGCTACCAGTGCTCAGTGGCGAGATTATCCTGTCGAACTCAATTTCTCAGGGGTGGGCAATTACCCCCTGGTGCCCCTCCCCCTTGGATCCGCCGCTGGTGATAATTATGAATTCAGTGATGGAAATATCAAATTGATTTTCGATCAGTTTAAAATATCGTTATTTGTCCATGGCATACGATACTTTTGTAACGCATATTGATTTTGATCGAGAGATAGACCGCCTGAAGTACACTTTCAAGAATGACTTTCAAATATATGCGTTTGTGGATAAAATCACTATATCATATCATCATTGTATAAAGATGATATCATATGGGAGTGATAGTTCATTTTCTCCTGTGTGTTAAATGATCTCCGCTACGTGTTTGGCATCAATCTTCAAACATTGGGAGGAAATGGATACCATTGCTTGCTTGATTTACAGAGTGATTCATTAGAAATACGTAATATCTGAACTACAGATAGTACACACCAAGATATGAAGACTTAGCCCAACAAGCCTCATGAAAATGTTGCAGATCGAGGAAAATTGTTCTGTTAAATTTCTCAATAACTTCGGTCAAACATTTACTTTCCTCTGTTTGTTGTTGCCGTTATTAGTGCTTGTCATCATTGATTACTGCTTTTCTTTCATTATTAATTGTCACTTCGCTAAAGTGGTATTTTAAATTTCGAAACAGAAATTTTATAGCCCGATTATCGGGAGGGCTATAATTCGTCGAGAGATTCAAAAACACTTTGGTCCTGAGGTGTATTTTAGTTATTCATGTATCAAGAGTGTAAAGTAGGCGTCTATGGCCTGCGACGTGAATAATGAAGGCCACAAACGCATTTTACGCACGTGATGCATACAACATTTTATGAACTAACGGATTCATTTCTCGAGGTCTATCATTAAAGAATCTAGCTAAATTGTCATCCTATCTGTGAAAACTTCAGACAGCAAGCAAGCAATTATTCAAAGAAGTGCGTTAGTGGAGTGCAGTGATAAGAAAACAGTTATTTCATATGAGAACAAAGTAGTACTTCACGGCCACGGGCCATAATGGACCAGCGGGTGGTAAAATGACAAATTACGACCGCAAAACCCTAAAATTTGAATTTGATTAATATTTTACATAATGGAACACCAACGACCACGACAATGACTGAAATCTTCCAAAACACTTTGATTAATAAAAATATCAGCTACAATAATAATATTTCACCTCTTTTTCACTCGGCTTATTGCACTGGGGTGAACATTGTTAATATTAAAAGAAATTGAGTTGTTTTTTATAGTTTAATATTGTTCTAAGCACGTTACAGTTTTGTTGGATCCATATTATAATGTTATATTTCTTTGGAATTGTTCGCCAATGAAAGTATTCCCAAAAACTTATAACCTCCAAAAGTAAAAAAAAATCCAACATCTACCTCCTCTCCCTGTTCTCCTTGGGTACGCGCGATGTTCCACGAACATTATAGTAATGCCCTTTCGTGCGATGCAAGAGATAAAAAAAATAAAATATTTGAAAATAAACTCCTAAATATAGCTTTCATTGCGAAGGAATGTGATTTAAATCCCTAGGGATCCAAAGTAGGTTCATTTCAAATAAATGGATTTGAAGTACCACTTTTTTCCCTGAAAATAGGGGTTTAAAGTCCCTTTGAATTTCCGAAGTGCATAAAATATTAAAAATCGAGATAAAAATGTTATAAAATGAAACACAAACCTCGTCATCAAGAGCCAATAACGCAGAAACCGTTAGAGCTAGACGATTTGCTTTTTCTGTGAAATTGAACGGGCTTTCAGATTCCTGATTTATTTTGATCTACATATAATGGACAAGGAAGATATGATGTGGTTTACCGAATTAACAGAGTGCCACTATGAGCAATCACAAATAGAGTTACAAATTCGTATTTCTCAATGCAGAAAATCTAAAACTATAGAATTTCACGTTCATGCTGTCAAAACTTACAAAGTTATTAAGAAATTTCGAAATGAAATCATCCCCTTGAACAACCAGCAATATTCTTATCAGTTATGTTAGGCTAAACCATTTGGAAAAACCAAATTAGCTTTCGAATCTCCTGACCAGATGGCTCCACGTATTTATAATTTGCTACTTAAAGAATCCAAAACTGTTTCAATGTTCAAACAAACACTCAAGAATCATCTTGTTGATAAGTGTTATTATAGTTTTGAAGAATTTTTGTGTATAAGTAGGTAGTTTTCGTCCTCGTTCTTTCAGGATTTCTTTAACCTCCGATCTCCTTTTCTCTTATTGTTTTTTTGACGATTCCTATACAAATTTCGTAACTTTGTCTTAAAGGAAAATGAAGATTATTATTATTATTATTATTCATTTAAGTTCATGTAATTCCAGTCACGACCCTGCGGCCTCCGACGTCACGCAGAGTCGTGCTGGATAAAATCCAGTGACTACTCCTCACAGCCTGTGAGGTGAGTAATCACTGGGACCAAGTACCGTGTGCCCTGAGTAGACGCAATGATCCAAGTATGACGGCCTTCTGCATACCACCAGCCAGGATGTGTGCCTTATCACGGCACGCTGGGATTTTCTGGATCTCCGAGAGTAGCGTGTGTCGTGTGCCTCCTAGGGAGCCGATAATCAGGATGACCAATTCCACAGAATGGTCTGGATAGAGCCGGCGGAGATCGAAGAGAAGATCTCGATATTTAGTCCGTTTCTCCTCCTCCTTCAAAACGATGTTCGGTTATTATTATTATTATTATTATTATTTTTAAATTCATATGATTCCAGTCACGACCCTGCGGCCTCCGACGCCACGCAGAGTCGTGCTGGATAAAATCCAGTGACTACTCCTCACAGCCTGTGAGGTGAGTAATCACTGGGACCAAGTACCGTGTGCCCTGAGTAGACGCAATGATCCTAGTATGACGGCCTTCTGCATTCCACCAGCCAGGATGTGTGCTTTATCACGGCACGCTGGGATTTTCTGGATCTCCGAGAGCAGCGTGTGTCGTGTGCCTCCTAGGGAGCCGATTATCAGGATGACCAATTCCACAGAATGGTCTGGATAGAGCCGGCGGAGTTTGAAGAGAAGATCTCGATATTCAGTCCGTTTCTCCTCCTCCTTCAAAACGATGTTCGGTTCGGCTGGCGCCGAAAACTCGATCACGAACATCGCTTTGGTTTGATGGTCGAGGAGGACTACATCAGGCTTGTTAGCTTGTATTTGCCTGAGGGTGGGGAATGAGAAGTTCCAATATATTCGGCACCTCTCATTCTCCACAACGGACTCAATATCCCCCGGAGCATAGGGCAGCACTGGGGTCTCGTCTATTCCGTACGAGTGCCTCAAATAGTAGTAGAGCACTCGCAATTCCGCATTGTGTCGATGGATATAGGCCGAGACTGCATACACCGTGCAAGAAGACAGCAGGTGCATAATTGTCTCGGGCGCCCTGCGGCAGGCCCTGCAACTTGTGTCAGGGACCTCCATACCCATGACACGGCTACGGTAGACGAGAGTGTTGAAAACCCCATCCTGGCATGCCATGATGAACCCCTCTGTTTCCGATTTGAGCCCGCCTGACTTCAGAAAAGCAAAAGTCAGTTCTTTGGATAAGCCCCGGTCTTCAATGGTCTTGAAGTAGACCGAATGCATGGGCTTATCCATGTGAAGCTGCAGAAGCTTTTTCACTTCTGCAGCTTTGATGCGGGCTTTTCTCCGAGCGGGTTCCAGCTCAGTAATTGAGTCCTGAGCCTCGCGCTCGGAGTCGAAAATCAGAGACAATTCATCGGCTGCTCGACGTGCTGCCCTGAAAAGAAAAGCTCCTACTCCTGCCTCTTCATGGGTTTTAACCATTTGCAGGAGGGGATCCGAACTCCTGATGACTTTGCAGGCGCCATCCAGAACCATTCTGTTATGGAGATACTCCAAGCTCAAGAGTCCACGGCCACCCTGGTCTCTAGGTATGTATAACCGTGGAACGGACGAATTCGGATGCAGACTCCTATGGAGATGCATCATCTTGCGAGTACTTACGTCAAGTTGTCGCAGCTCGACTTGAGTCCACTTTATCACTCCAAATGAGTAAAGTAGGATCGGAACAGCAAGCATATTAGTAGCAGCGACTTTGTTCTTGCCCGACAGTTCTGACGACCAGATCTGTCGGAGCCGCTGCCGATACTTGCTGCGGAGAGCGTCTTTTACCCGTTGTGCCTCCTGGATATGAGTTTCCTCTACACCCAGGTAAGTGTACGTCTCTCCGGCATCCAGGTGGTGTAGGATGCTTCCGTCCACGAGCTGCGCGTCCTTGTCGTAGTTCTCGCATCGTCCTCTCTTGAGATGAACCAGTGCACATTTGTCCATCCCGAATTCCATTCCAATTGCCTGCGTGTACTCCTGCACCACCCTGAGGGATTGGTCCATATCCCTCTCACCAGAGGCATAAAGTTTGAGGTCATCCACATAGAATAAGTGGGTGACCTTATGCCTCCGGTAACTAGGTGGGCCGCAGTTGTATCCTCTGGTTTTCCTGAGCTCAACGGATAGTGGCAGAAGTGAGATGCAGAATAGGAGAGGGCTAAGGGAGTCCCCTTGAAATACTCCTCTCCTTATGATGACTGGCTCTGTCTGGACTCTCGTATTACCTGATGTTATAGTAAAGCGGGTCTTCCAGACTAGCATCAGTTGTTCTATGCATCTCACTTTATTATTATTATTTTAGTTCATATAATTCCAGTCATGACCCTGCGGCCTCCGACGTCACGCAGAGTCGTGCTGGATAAAATCCAGTGACTACTCCTCACTGCCTGTGAGGTGAGTAATCACTGGGACCAAGTACCGTGTGCCCTGAGTAGACGCAATGATCCCAGTATGACGGCCTTCTGCATTCCACCAGCCAGGATGTGTGCCTTATCACGGCACGCTGGGATTTTCTGGATCTCCGAGAGCAGCGTGTGTCGTGTGCCTCCTAGGGAGCCGATAATCAGGATGACCAATTCCACAGAATGGTCTGGATAGAGCCGGCGGAGTTCGAAGAGAAGATCTCGATATTTAGTCCGTTTTTCCTCCTCCTTCAAAACGATGTTCGGTTCGGCTGGCGCCGAAAACTCGATCACGAACATCGTTTTGGTTTGATGGTCGAGGAGGACTACATCAGGCTTGTTAGCTTGAATTTGCCTGAGGGTGGGGAATGAGAAGTTCCAATAAATTCGGCACCTCTCATTCTCCACAACGGACTCAATATCCCCCGGAGCATAGGGCAGCACTGGGGTCTCGTCTATTCCGTACGAGTGCCTCAAATAGTAGTAGAGCACTCGCAATGCCGCATTGTGTCTATGGATATAGGCCGAGACTGCATACACCGTGCAAGAAGACAGCAGGTGCATAATTGTCTCGGGCGCCCTGCGGCAGGCCCTGCAACTTGTGTCAGGGACCTCCATACCCATGACACGGCTACGGTAGACGAGAGTGTTAAAAACCCCATCCTGGCATGCCATGATGAACCCCTCTGTTTCCGATTTGAGCCCGCCTGACTTCAGGAAAGCAAAAGTCAGTTCTTTGGATAAGCCCCGGTCTTCAATGGTCTTGAAGTAGACCGAATGCATGGGCTTATCCATGTGAAGCTGCAGGAGCTTTCTCACTTCTGCAGTTTTGATGCGGGCCTTCCTCCGAGCAGGCTCTAGCTCAGTAACTGAGTCCTGAGCCTCGCGCTCGGAGTCGAAAATCAGAGACAATTCATCGGCTGCTCGACGTGCTGCCCTGAAAAGAAAAGCTCCTACTCCTGCCTCTTCATGGGTTTTAACCATTTGCAGAAGGGGGTCCGAACTCCTGATGACTTTGCAGGCGCCATCCAGAACCATTCTGTTATGGAGATACTCCAAGCTCAAGAGTCCACGGCCACCCTGGTCTCTAGGTATGTATAACCGTGGAACGGACGAATTTGGATGCAGACTCCTATGGAGATGCATCATCTTGCGAGTACTTACGTCAAGTTGTCGCAGCTCGACTTGAGTCCACTTTATCACTCCAAATGAGTGAAGTAGGATCGGAACAGCAAGCATGTTAGTCGCAGCGACTTTGTTCTTCCCCGACAGTTCTGACGACCAGATCTGTCGGAGCCGCTGCCGATACTTGCTGCGGAGAGCGTCTTTTACCCGTTGTGCCTCCTGGATGTGAGTTTCCTCTACACCCAGGTAGGTGTACGTCTCTCCGGCATCCAGGTGGTGTAGGATGCTTATTATTATTATTATTATTATTATTATTATTATTATTATTATTATTATTATTATTATTATTATTATTATTATTATTATTATTTTGAGTTTATATAATTCCAGTCACGACCCTGCGGCCTCCGACGTCACGCAGATTCGTGCTGGATAAAATCCAGTGACTACTCCTCACAGCCTGTGAGGTGAGTAATCACTGGGACCAAGTACCGTGTGCCCTGAGTAGACGCAATGATCCTAGTATGACGGCCTTCTGCATTCCACCAGCCAGGATGTGTGCCTTATCACGGCACGCTGGGATTTTCTGGATCTCCGAGAGCAGCGTGTGTCGTGTGCCTCCTAGGGAGCCGATTATCAGGATGACCAATTCCACAGAATGGTCTGGATAGAGCCGGCGGAGTTCGAAGAGAAGATCTCGATATTTAGTCCGTTTTTCCTCCTCCTTCAAAACGATGTTCGGTTCGGCTGGCGCCGAAAACTCGATCACGAACATCGCTTTGGTTTGATGGTCGAGGAGGACTACATCAGGCTTGTTAGCTTGTATCTGCCTGAGGGTGGGGAATGAAAAGTTCCAATAAATTCGGCACCTCTCATTCTCCACAACGGACTCAATATCCCCCGGAGCATAGGGCAGCACTGGGGTCTCGTCTATTCCGTACGAGTGCCTCAAGTGATAATATTATTATTATTATTATTATTATTATTATTATTATTATTATTAAATATTCATATTTTGGTGTTTACTATCTGTAGTTCAGAGATTTCCCATTCTTAATGAATCACCCTGAGCTATTATTTCAGGAAACTGGTCACGCTCTACTTGAAGATGGGAACATCGATAGTTCAATGATAGAATGGATACGAATGGGTACCACAGTTGCCACCAATGCTCTTCTGGAACGGAAAGGCGAAAAAATGGCATTTGTCATCAACAAAGGTTTCAGGGATATTTTACTGATTGGCAATCAAGCTAGACCCAAAATTTTCGATCTGGTGAGCATTTTATAACATGCATTTTCGTCAATTATTCATCATTCTTTGTTTCTCTTGAAGAATATTAGAAGACCGGAAATTCTCTACTCAGAAGTAGTGGAGGTAGATTGCAGGATAATACCAGTGCTAGAAGGAAAATGCAGATTAGGAGAACTGGCGAAAAATTGGCGGCAGGTTGATGGAAAAACTGGGGAGAAATTCTATGTTACTAGGGAACTCGATAGGGAAGAAATTAGACGTAGTTTAAGGCAGATAAAAGAGAAAGGAATAGACAGCATATCTGTAGCACTTGCTCATAGTTATACTTATTACGATCATGAATTAGAAGTAGGAGAAATCGCCAAAGAAATAGGTAAGTGATCGTATCTACTATAATTATGTGATGTAGTAGGGGAGCCCAAGCGGGAATTTTGGGATTTATTCGAGAGCAGGAGAATAGCATAAGGGGGTAACCTTGCACCATGTCTGGGGGTCAATTCTCGAACCGTTCGAATTAAATCGTATACGAATAAAGAAAGATGATCTTACGTATGTAATGCATGTGGAAGTGGAATAGACGATCGAATTCGTATAGGAAATAAATTCGAGAATCGACCTTCTGGGTTTTTTATATGGTGTCGAACGTCCAGGGCAATCGATCAGATTAGTTATTTATTATACAAGGAAAAAAGTGGAGGGAGACTGCCGTTAGCTAAAATCTAATATTTTTCCCGTGTATAATATCCTATTTCTTATAAAATTATCGACTTGAAATTGACAGGAATGACACTTGCGTTGCAGGCATCTTATTGCATGCATCTTCATCATTCTTTTGAAGTAATCGAATATCTGTCAATCTATTTCTGTGATTTGATTTCAAAAAATTGCCCGCGATGTCGAATGAAAGATGAAAAGACTTGCAGTTCTTTCTCGGAGACGGTGTTATTGAATAATTTTTTGGAACTATAGCACACCAAGAGCCATCAACAGTGTAAATATATATGATATATATTCGGGAAAAAAGTACTCACTGTCAACAGAGATGAAATTTCAAATTTATTTCCCGTCACAGAAAAAATGACATTTTATATGAAGATTGCACTTATTTTGGCTTGAATATGTGGAAATGGAAAGGGTGTTCTGTTAGAAAAAACAAAATTAATGGCATTTCCAGAAAAATTTCGGAAAGATTCATCTACAAACGCAGAGCTTATACCCTCTGTGTCACCCGGGATGTCCAGATAAGCTTTTTAACTTGAAATTGTAAATTTTCTGAGCTGTTGAAGTCCTGGTACAAAAACACACCCTGTACATATTATGATTTAGTTAGTACATTAAGTAACCAAAAAAAATCCAACCGTCATATTAACGAAATTTCTCTACATAATTGTCAAATTATGGGTCAATACGACGAGGACATATTGAGATGAAGAGTCTGTATAATAATCTGATGCGCTCGAGTATTTCAAGGTCACCTTTTTTTCTCCATTTCTAAAAATTGATCATGACTTTTGGTCACGTCCAAATCGCCAGTCTTTCGAATTGCAGCTACTTGAGGGTTCATTTAACATCTCTTCTCTGATCGGACACATTCGAATATTTTTTTACCTAGTCTCTACCCCCTTCGTACGGCCAGTGAAAGGGCATACCTCTTTCTAGCATCTCATCTTCATTATCTAATACGTCTCCACAACGCTCGAGTAAATCCCTATTTAGCCTCTTTGCCTCCTCCACCTACAACTTCATACAATGTCACCTTGTATGGAAATCTTAATTCCACCACTACCGTGAAAATTACTTTTCTGGGCGCTTATAATAATTGCCTTCTGAAGAGAACACGGTGAAAACGCTGAAAGTCAATTTTTGGGATATGAGATATTAGTACCAAAAAATGCCAATAAAAATTAAAATTCAATGCTCTGATGGGTTGAGGGTTGTAATACTAAACAATATCGCTGTACTGTACATGCAAAACGTGGAGTAGTAATGATTTTGGAATATGTTGTTTAGTTCGTTGCCCTGATGAAAAATCCATGTTTTCGACTTTGAGGAGGGTCGACGCGATCCGCGATCTTGGATTGAAGGTACAACAAATTATTTTCGTCAAAATAACTCCTCAACGGTTGATCCTATACAACAAGAATGTTCGGATTTTCCTGGAAAATTTTGGCATATTTGCTGCTGTACCTCATTGCCCGTTAGACTTACGGTGAAAAAGTGTTTCTACAAAAAATCTAGTAGAATTCAGTGTTCCTCAACTTTGTACTGAGCTTCTTTATCGTAGGATAAACCATTAGAAAGTTATTTCGAGGGAACTGATTTTTTGTACCTTCAATCTAAGATGACGGATTGCGCTAACTCGAAAACTTGGTCATCGGGGCCCCGAACTGAAAAACATATAATACCAAACCAACACTACTCCACATTTTACAAGGCAGAACTGCCTAATATGTACTCGCTAGCTAGACTAATGCTGCGGAGTCCATGTATAATTGAAAAAAAAGTAGCAGTATATGCAACGCATACACTTTAATCTCATCATAGTGTGTTTTTGAATTTTACGAAGAAAAAAACAAAAGACTAGAAATTATGACCGCCGACATTAAATGTTAGGATCTAGGATGAAAAAAAAAGTTGTGGAGGAGTTCACACGAAATAGGTCCAGAATGTAAGTGCTCATTAACATGAATAGATAATGACTTGTAGTGGTAGTTATATGAAACTTTATTTAGGACTTTCATCATTTCTGCAAATGTTTTTTTAACGGACAACCATGGTTTTTGCATTTTTTCCTGTTGTCTCGATCAAATATGGATATTTAAAAAAAATCGAAAAATCATAGCAGTATTTCACCGATAATTGATTACCCGTTGTCAAAAATTCTCATTTGAAATTTATTGAATCGTATGATTTCCGAATATCGAATAAACATCATCTAAACTTTTAAATTCGTTTTCTAGCGAAACAAATGAAAGTGGCTTTCAGCGTTCTTACCTTGTGGTCTTCATGTTATGCATGTTTTTGGTTTTCTGAATGTTTCTCTACTATAAAATTCTACTTCTGCTCAATCCATATAAATATGAAAATACTGAGGTCTGTCAGCTGCTATTGACATTTTTACAGGTTTTGGTCACGTGTCCCTATCGCACCAAGTAATTCCTATGGTGCGTATAGTGCCAAGAGGATTCACTTCGTGTGCAGACGCTTATTTGACTCCCCATGTTAAGAGATACGTGGAAAGCTTCTCCAAAGGCTTCAAAAATCACTTGAAGGGAACGAGGGTGTTGTTCATGCAGAGCGACGGAGGTTTGACACCAATGAACAATTTCAACGGTGCTAGAGCTATTCTTTCTGGACCTGCTGGTGGAGTAAGTCGATACTTACCTACATATACCAAGATATAAAGTGCTGTTCATATGAACTGCTTCAAGTATATTTTATAATACACAGGAATTTATGAAGGGACTCATACAGCAGTGCTCTTCTTTAATGTTCCCCCCCCTTTATTTTTTGAACGGGTCAACAGAAAAATTGACGCTTGGGGTGGTGAAGATGATGCATGAATACTATATTTTAGAGTAACATTGACAGATGAAAATTTCAAGATGGCGACCGGGCGCCATCTGGGGAAAAAATTGAATAAAAAGGCGGTTCTTGTGATACATCTTCTTGAAGCTCCTGACGAATACTTCACAACCCTAAAATATAATGTATCTCCACCTATTACAAAATGGTGGAACATTTGATAATTGTCCGGATACATCGACGTCTACTAGATAATTTGAGGAAATAAGCTGCGTTCAGTTCAGAAGATGCTTGAAATGGTTGCCTTGAACTTCTTGACATAAGAATTGTCTATCCGATATTTCACGCCGAATACTTTCGAACACAGTTACGACGATATTTCTACAAATATTTATCATTATCTGTCGTGTATCCAATATTGAAGCAGATACAGTTTCGTACACATCTTACTGCAAATAGACCTATAAAAAAGTTCTAAAGCTTTCAAATCTGGCGAGCGGCCATTCCAACGACCGGAAAAAATATTATCCAAATGTGTTCAACTTCTATGGAGATGTGGTGGTGCTCCATCTTGTTGGAATACTATATCCATATTGATGTGTTTGTATTCAGGCAACTATTAAATGTTCCGTCACTTTGTAGTAGGCCAAGATATTGAATTTATATTCTCTAGGGTTGCTAGCTAGCTTCAAGAAGATGTATCACAAATACCCCCCTTTCCATTCATGTCGCCATCTTGAAATTTTCATTTGTCAATTTTGCTCCAAAATATATTATTCATGCACCAATTGCATTACCCCAAGTTCCAGTTTCTTTTGTTGACCCTCTCCAAAAATAAAAGGAGGGGAACATTAAAGGAAAGCACTATATAGCCAAATGGTACATAACAATAAAATATGAATTTTTTCTTAGTCCGAATCTAGATCTTTTACCTAATATGCCATATTGAATATTCTCAATAGAGAAACTTCGCTGCCAATTTTTAGCAAATTACAATGAAACATCTCTGAAAAATCAGCCATCAACGTTATATGGCAATTTCACATAATAACATCGTCATGGATAGCCATAAAACATTTTCATGTATATGTAGTAGTGGTAGTAGTAGGTGGCCTTCTTGCTTGGCTACAGCCTCTCTTTTTGCTAACCCCTGCTCTCCACACATCTACGCTTCCTTACTTAGATTTCCTTTACGAATCTCCCTGACCTTCTGATGAAGGCCAGTATGTCCGTCCACATATGACCAACTCCTCCTGTTGGAGTTTGTCGACTCCAACAGATTTCAAATCTCAGCCTCCCGTACGCCTCGCACTTGCCGAGAAAATGGAGTGACGTTACTTCGTCTTCCCCACATCTTCGGCAAGTGGGGTTGTCGAGTTGTCGTCTATTTCCATAAGTGGTAGGTGTCTCTACCTTGCCTGTTCTGTTCTGTGAGTACTCCTATGAGGGGGCGGAGTACTTAGCGGTCTTTGCCAAGCAGCCAATCCCTCCTTGCATTGCTCGGACCGGCCACGAACTCTTTGGCCTGCCTGAAACCTGTGATATTCCTCCAGTATTCTCCTAGTGCCTTGTCTGCCCATTCGTCAAGGGCACTGTGACCCGGGACCCATACCAGTTCAACTTCCTTTGATTCGACTAATATCTCAAGGGCATTCATGAACTTGTCTTAATTTCCTCTATTCACCATTTGGCTATTTGAGTCTTCTCATGAATCACTGTTTATCCTAAAATTCTCGATGAAAATTCATCGAAATAATCTTTCCAATTATTAGAAACATTGTTTATTGCATTGAACATGTCCAGCGATTTCTGAAGTAATGAGTATGTTACCTTTCATCATAAGGCCATAAGATGACCTAATAATGAAAGGTAACCTCTGGTAAACGCACTGTTCAATTATTGTTTTCACTTCTACTGGATATGAAACAATTGGATTTATAACGATGACGTGGGGATATTCGACAACAAGTGGTGCGATCAATGGGCAATATTTCAGAACTTACGTGACGAAGTATCGCCTTCAAACTAATACGAAAAATAGCTCCTTGCGTTGTAAGCAACAAAGATCGTTTGTTTGAAACTCATTATTCTTAGCTGTGCATTGCTACCTGCGATTTAGCTAGAACACTTGACTGAACTTAGGATGTATGTTTATCGGAGTAGTATTTGTAAAACAAAATGAACAATAGAACATCGTTCAAATATGTGAAATGGACACAAAAATTATCGATTTAGTGCGAACATTTGCTTCTTGCAGTTCATCTAAAAGGCAGTTTATTTAGAGATCATACCGACAATGATAAATATCATTCTTCAGGTTGTTGGTTATGCAGTGACCACATGGCAAAAAGAAACAGATCTTCCAGTTATAGGGTTCGATATGGGAGGGACATCAACAGATGTATCCAGGTTTTCTGGAAACTACGAACACGTATATGAGAGTACTACTGCAGGTGTAACTATTCAGGCGCCACAACTCGATGTCAACACTGTAGCAGCAGGAGGAGGATCAATGCTCTTTTTCAGGTTACTAGATCGAAATGTGGATATCTCAAGTGAGATAAGAGTATAGTCATATATGTTTTCAGATCTGGAATGTTTGTAGTAGGACCAGAATCAGCTGGGGCACACCCTGGTCCAGTTTGTTATAAAAAGGGTGGACCATTAACAGTTACAGATGGTAATCTTGTATTAGGAAGGCTGTTGCCTGAATACTTCCCGAAAATTTTCGGTCCAAACGAAGATTCACCTCTAGACAAAGAACAAACTGTTAAAGAATTTGAAAAACTCACTATGGAGATCAATGATTTTCTGATGTCTCAAAACAACCAACAGGTAAGATTCTAGATTCTAGATTTTATTTCAGAATAGTTCTTCGGATCGAGCTGATAGTAATTTTGATAATCATATACACTCACATGCAAAAAAAACGCAACAAGAAAATATTTGGTAAAATTTGAAGTCTCATAGTTTTTTTATTTTTACTTCAATTTACAACATTTTTTCAGCAAACTGTGGATAAAATCATTAATTTCAACTGGCACATTCAGTATTTTGTTAAATGCTGGCTCATTAGTCATTATACAGGGTTAACTAGAAGTATGTTGATATACCCTAATTTTAAAACATCCTGTGGAATAATTTCGTGGTCAAATTCTTGCAAAATACCAGTTTTTGTTAAGAACCGATCCTCTTCAACATTTTGTTTTTTGCTTCAAGTCTTTAGGTGCACTAGTTGATTTTTAAGAAGGAAATGAACTTATCATCAACGTTCACTTTGAAAAATGTAATTTTTTGAAGAGGTGGCTTTGCTCGTTGTTGTCCTAATGTCAGTTTGACAGTGAGACACCTTAAGGAACTCGAACCATGGTTTTGAGTGCGGAAAATTGCGCAAAAGCTGTCGCTCTTGCAATGATACTTCATGTTCATCGCTCAACCATCAAAAGAGTAATCGAACGTTTCAGACAAACTGGCAAAAATAAGCGTAGGGCAGGTGGCAGAAAACGAAAAATGACTGCTATTGATGACAGATTACTTCATGTAAATACTCTGCGGGATCGTCATTTAGCATCAGTGCAGTCTAGAAATCAACTTCAAGAGGTACGAGGTACAAATGTTAGTGTGTGGACAGTTCGCCGAAGATTGAAGGAGTTTGGTTTGAAAGCTTGCAGACCAGCAACGGGACCCAAATTACTTCCGCGTCACCGAGTAGCTAGACTGGAATTTGCTACTGAACATTTACATTGGAACTTGGGGCAATGGAACAATGTTCTTTTCACTGACGAATCCAGATTCTGCTTACATTCTCCAGATGGACGGAAAAGAGTATGAAGAAGGAACGGAGAAAGATTTGCAGAATGCACGTTCAGTCCCCATCTGAGTTATGGAGGAGGTTCAGTAATGGTTTGGGCAGGAATGTCCAGGGAGGCCTGCACTGAGTTGGTGGTCATCGATGGATCTTTAACGGCTCACCGATATATTGAAGAGATATTAAGCAATTACGTTGTAGCTTTCAGTGGATTTATCGGCCATGACTTTATCCTGATGCAGGATAATGCGCGGCCACATACAGCAATTTGTGTCACACAATACCTCGCGGAAGTAGGTATTAACAAACTGAACTGGCCAGCATGTTCGCCTGATCTCAACCCCATAGAGCATGTGTGGGACATGCTTGGTAGGCGAGTCAGAGATCGTGAAGTAGCTCCGGCTACCATAAATGAACGGGGGGAATGGCAACATATTCCACAAGATGCTATTCGAAACCTAATTGACAGTATGAACCAACGTGTGCAGGCAGTTGTGAGAGCCAGAGGTGGTAATACAAAATATTAAGCTGATTTTGTTGTAAAAAGTACGTTTCCTCATCAGGTTATTTAAGTTACAGTTGAACTGGTTTGTTTTGAAGTTTGATTTTTAATTTGAATTGAATGAGTTTGCATAAATAAATTTTGTATTAATTGTTTATTATTATAACTAAACAATATATTGCTGCCATTTCATTGTAACACTCATGAACTGAGCTGTCATACTGACATTATGGCACAATGAGCAATTCCATGTCGTCAAAAAATAACATTTCTTAAAATTAGGTAAACTCTGTTGTTTGGAGTTCATTTCCCTCTTAAAAATCAACTAAAGCAACTAAAGACCTGAACCAAAAAGCAAAATGTTGAGAAGGATCGGTTCTTAACAAAAATTGGTATTTTGAAAGAATTTGACCACGAAATTATTCCACAGGATGTTTTAAAATTAGGGTATATCAACATACTTCTAGTTAACCCTGTATAATGACTAATCAGCCATCATTTAACAAAATAGTTAATGTGCCAGTTGAAATTGATGATTGCATCTACAGTTTGCTGATTTTTTTTTTGAAATTGAAGTAAAAATAAAAAAACTATGAGACTTCAAATTTTACCAAATATTTACTTGTTGCGTTTTTTTTGCATGTGAGTGTATATTAAGAAATGTATGGAGTTGAAGGAGATAGATTTGGGAAATTGAGGAATCTTTTAGACGGCATTGAATAATCAACTTGTTTTTTCAGAAATCCATGTCCATCGAAGAAGTTGCTTTGGGATTCGTTAAAGTCGCTAATGAAGCTATGTGTCGACCAATCAGAGCCTTGACTCAGGCTAAAGGATATGACACTGCTCGTCATGCATTAGCATGCTTCGGTGGTGCAGGAGGTCAACACGCTTGTGCTATTGCCAGATCGCTAGGAATGACCACTGTTTTCGTCCATAAATATGCAGGTATCCTAACGATCTTCAACGATGCTTGAATACCACGTAATCGTTTTCGATATGGTAATATGTATTCTTGTATTGTATCGTGTACCCTGTATTTGCCTTTGGCGGATCTTTTTCCAAAATATATCCGAGTGCGAATATAGCACGTTGAGAACAATTGTGTGACTACTCAAAAAAGCTGATTTTTCAGTTAGAACCACCGTCGGATAGAAAATTTCGAGCTCTACACTTCGAGAATATCGTGACATCTCTAGGTCCAATAGCTGCTGCGTGACATCGCTGGAAATGTTATTGCACTATTGTACTACAGCCGAGCAAGAAAGTGACTCTTTGTGTTGTCATCTGAACTTCCCAGGATACGCCTTGTATTCTGACTTTGATGACATTTTTATGATAAATAATGTGAAAAGTCGAATGACTTGATAGTCACCTTGTTGATTAAACACAATTTGAAATTTTTTGAGTTGTCACGTTATTACATTTTCATCATTAAATAGAATATTGAATTAGATCCAACAAATTTTTAGGTTGTAATGTTAACAATATGGAATATTTCGATTTGTCACATTATTGCATGCGTTGCACTTGATGAAATGGAGTAGGTAATACAAGCTTTTGCAGAAATATTGAAATGATAACAAGAAGATAGTCCTTAAAAATAAAAAGAAGAAATACAAAACTATAATGAAATTTTCGAATGTATGCAATTTAATTATTTCTCGTTGCATAAAATATCAATCTCCACCTCATGTTCAAATTCCAATTTTGAAATTTTTATTATAATTTTTTCGGATTGAACATATGGAAAAATGTGTGTTTGAAAGAATTTCCAAGAAAAGATTTAAATTAAAATTTCAGTCATTATTGGTATTTCCTTCTTTCAGAAAATACTTCTCTTCCCAAACTAAGGGCATTTCAAATTTATGCGAATCTTCAATGAAACTTGCTATTCAACTATAAATTTGTCTATTGCAAATACCCATTTGTTTCTATCCAAAAACTGAAGGAAATAGAAAAACTGTCAAAAGAGGAATGTTCAGCAACGGAAGGGCACGATTCTTGAATATAATGGTGCCTACAAATGAAGAAAAATACCTATAATACATGTTATACGGAAATATTTTTGATATGTAACTCCTCAGAAAATTTCTGCTTTTCAGGCGTGACATCTCTAAATATTGTCGAATATAATGAAACAAAACATGTCGAAACTTCTTCTTGAAAAATTGGAAAAAAATATTCGAAGCTTATGACATATATATGAACTAAATATACTTTACGCGGTGAATGAGGTTCACCAGAGACAAATTCACCATCATTAAGAAGTGAAAATTTTCAAAGTCGATTTTCTCAAAAAGGAGAATTTTGAATTATCACACTATTGTTCTCAACGTGCGATATGCCAATGTATTTAAATCGGTTTGATCTTCGCAGGTATACTTTCTGCATATGGAATGGCTCTTGCTGACGTGGTCCACGAGTCTCAAGAACCTTGTGCCAAAACTTTTAGTGTGGAGAACTTTTCGTACTTTGATGAGCGTCTGACGGAACTTGAAGAACAGTGCAAGAATAAGCTGAAAGAGCAAGGTTTCGACGATAAACATATCGTGCTGGAGCCTTATCTGCACATGAGGTATGATGGCACAGATTGCGATCTAATGTGTGGGCCGACAGGACATAGTGAAGAAGGCCCCCAACATGGAGATTTCCTTAAATCATTTGTGGAGCGTTATCAATCTGAATTTGGATTCGTTATCCAGCATAGAAGTGTCATAATAGACGATATCAGGGTGAGTAAGACTGATGGCAGAGAAAAACACCCATGGTTTGATTATTCAGTATTCAGCACCAGCCACCTATATACTTCTGTTGATGATCTTATGAATTTCAGTCTTCTAACAAAGTTTCACTGATGATTAAAGTTTCCAAAACATATTTCTGCAGGTCAGAGGAATCGGAAAGAGCGACATAGATGAAGAACCTCTGATAGAAACCTCTACTACTGATCCTACGCCAGTTTCAACTAAACAGGTCTTTTTCGAGGAAGGATACTTGGATACCAATATCTACCTACTGAAAGACTTGAAAGCTTCTCAAGTTCTCAGAGGTCCGGCTATTGTGATGGACCAACTCAGCACAATTTTAGTGGAACCAGATTGTATCGCTTCCATAACCAAGTATGGCGATATAAAGATCACCATCGGGTCTGGAAAAGTGAAAGAGATCGGACCAGAGCTGGATTCCATTCAACTCAGTATTTTCAGTCATAGGTTTATGAGCATTGCTGAACAAATGGGGAGGTAAGATTTAGTCTCCCAGTGTTTGAGGCGACTTCGTAACGTCAGTGATTGTTTTTGGGGCAGTTCAATCCATTTTATTGATTCGTATTTTTTTCAGAATTCTTCAACGAACCTCTATCTCCACAAACATCAAAGAACGCCTAGATTTCTCTTGTGCTCTCTTTGGTGCCGATGGAGGTCTAGTATCCAATGCACCCCATATTCCAGTTCACTTGGGTGCCATGCAAGAAGCAGTTCAGTACCAAATGAAGACGAGGAAGGTCTTCAACGAAGGTGACGTCATACTTTCCAACCACCCTGGCGCCGGAGGGTCGCATTTGCCAGATTTCACGGTCATCACACCTGTCTTTTACAAGTGAGTTCTTCATCAATAAATATTGAAATTCATTTATATTATATCAAAATGATTATAGTTTATCCAAAAACAATTGCAGAATCTTGTGCCGCACCTGCAGTCACTTCAGAGGAAACTACAAAAGCGGAGGGAGACAAAAACCTGGAGCTGAAAACTAATATTTTTTCCGTGCATAATACACTATTTTCTTCTGTGACAGAAGGAAGGACGAATCAATATTGAGAAGATATTACATTATTTTGAAATCTGAAAATTATCGACGTGAAATTTTAAGTTTTTAACAGTAAGGACACCTGCGTTGTAGGCATCTTTATCATTCTTTTGAAGTAATCAATTATCTGATGTCACTTCTGTCAGTCTAATTCTGTGATTTGATTTCAGAAAATTGCGAATTTAGTGGTTGTTTAGTAATATACGTAACCGCGAAGTCGAATGGAAAATAAAAGGACTTGCAGTTCTTTCTCGGAGACGGTATTATTGACTCATTTTTCGGAACTATAGCACAACGAAAGCCATCAACAGGGTATATATATATATGTGATATATATCCAGGAAAAAAGTACTCACTTCTTTTCCACGGGAAAAAAGTAATTTATGAAAAGTGACATTTTATAACCTGCCAACAGAGATAAAATGCCAAACTTTTTTCCCGTCACAGAAAAAAAAAACAGTTTTTCTACAACCCAATTATATATTATATACCAATAGAGTAGGCCCTCATTCAACACCTCCAGAAGCGAGAGTACAGGGCACAGAGTGTACTGCTCACTATAGGCTGAAAAAAAACAGGGAGTTTTTTTGCTATGAATTTACCACAACGTTAGCAACAGCTTCCCCAATAGTTCCATCTCACATTTTTGCACTATTTATTGAAAAACCTAGGAAAACAGTTTGAAAAATGTCTAGAAAATGCGAGCACACTGTTTCAATGTTCACAAAAAGCAATATAGCAACTCTTATTTATCGGTCATCATGATAATCAAACTTCATCTTGGGTCCAGATTTTTATTTTCGCAAATAAGAGATGTCATATGGACAAAAATTATTGATTTTATCATGAGATTCTTTCGATTGAAATCGTTGGGTCGTGCAAAAAATAGTATATACACCTCGGAAATGACTTATCTTTTACCTCAGTGCATTGTAGCGCCCTCCGGCTAAAAAAACAAACAAAATGAATTGAATTGACATCATATTCTGTTCATAGCCAAAATTACAATACGAAATTGCACGTGATAATCTTGTTTGAACGAAAATAGCATACTTCTGGTCTTGAGAAAATTCATCAATTACTTCGTTGATGAAATTAAATTTTCACTATAATGAGCCAATTTGAATAGGTATTGAATAATGCAAATGTATCTTGTTGAGGAAGTATTTTGTGTTTCATCTATGATATGAGCAAGGACTAGGCGCTAGGGGGAAGAGTCCCCCTGCCCTTCTTGCGCCCCTAGCATCCCCTCCTTGCGGACACTCCTGGTCAATGCATTGAAGCTCCAATAATAATCAAGTTAGCAATATTGCCGACTTCAGCAGTACCCTGATGAATATTAAATTCATTGAAACCAGTGGCGTAACTAGAATTTTTTGGCCCCAACGCAAAATACATAACAAATAGTAAAAAGAGTGAAACAACGAACTGAACAGGCACTATTTTTTTTATTTCATCCAGTAACAACATATTTTTTTCATGAATAAAAAAAACTTCAAAATAACTTCAGATTTTCTGAGTAAAATGAAACTCAACGTGTTTGTTCATTGAATAAAAACAAAACTTCAAATACGTTCAACTTCACATTCAAACTAAAATTATTGAACGATAAATGGTTTTTTTGTGGAAAGTCACACCCCAAATAATTATATTTCATTAACAATATAAATCGGCAACATTTTTTACACATTAGACATTTCTGGATTTAACTCTGATTTCAACAATGTAACCATGTTAATAAATTGTGAAGACATATCGACGGTCATCCCACGTATGACGTATCTCAGTTTTCTTAATTTCACAGCAGAGCAGTTCAAAGATTTTCAACATCTTAATACGCTTATATCTCAGAGGTTAGTTCGTGAAAGATCATTCTTTTTTCATTCATTAGTGAAAGAACTAGAACTAGTTGTTATATGATATGGTGAGATTTCCAAAAACCATCGCTCGAAGCGAAAAAAAAAAAGTTTGTTAGATACGTCACTACGTGAGATCATGTTTGTTATTGTGGTCTTAGATACGCCCATGAATATGAAGTTAAATCAAATGAATAACAGATCAAAACATTCATTTTTATTGATAAAAACACAAAAATTCATTCGACTTGTACAATACCTTACAATACTCCTTTCAGTACCTTGAGACGTCACCCGAGATATTTTAAATTCCTCCGAAAACCCGATGTGAGATACGTCAGTGTTGAAATTTTTAACAAATAATAAAAATATATCTCTCGTAATGACTCCTAATATAGTTAGGCCACTTCGTGAGATTTGGTAGTTCAATAATTTGAGATGGGCTGAGTATTCGATATTTAAACAGACGAAAACCATTGAATATTGAGTTACGCCACTTTGTGCGATCATAGAGTACAAGAATATGAGTCACTTGACGGAGTATCTCAAATTCCGATTTTTATGAGATACGTCATTACGTGAGATGACCCACGATATTTGGCGATATGATTTGAGAATATTTTTTTTATGTAGTCACACCTCTCAAGGATTTCAGACTGTTGAATTTATGAAATTTTTAGGTTGTAAAAATAAAAAGATATCGCTCACTTTATTGAACCCTGTAAATCTATTTGTTAACTGACCGCTGATCGTCACCGTCATGAGTCGCGCCCAGAACTAATGCAGAACATAGTAAAAATAATGTTTGCTTGACAGAAGTGTCCCTAGATTCAGAAACCTACAATGTTAGGAACTGTTTCAAATATTCGCATATATTCAGGTTTTTTTTTTTCTTCAATAAAGTCCGACGAGTGGGCCCCCCAAGCTTGGGGGGCCCAACGCATTGCGCTCACTTGTCTTATGGTAGTTACGCCACTGATTGAAACTTAAGTTAGTTTTCTTATGAAATTATGATGCAGTTTTTATCTTCTAGAAACATCCATCAACCGATTTTCTTCGTCGCCAGTCGAGGCCATCATGCTGACATTGGAGGTATCACTCCTGGTTCTATGCCTCCTCATTCTACAAGCCTGGATGAGGAGGGAGCTGCTTTCAAATCGTTTCTTTTGGTACACCGAGGCGAATTCCAAGAAGCTGAGTTCTCAGAAGCCATCAGGAAAGCCGGAGGAAGGAACCTGTCAGACAACATATCAGATTTGCGAGCTCAAGTGGCTGCTAATAAGAAAGGGATTGATCTAGTCAGCGAGCTGATTGACCAATATGGTTTGCATGTGGTGCAGGTGAGATATACAGGGTGTATCTAAATAACACCGAGAAAATTCAAGGGACGATTCCTTGTAATATTTTAGGAAACAAAGTTGATATGAACATGTGTCCTAACTTGCTTCGTTCTCGAGATATTGATATTTTCGCCAAAAACTATTATTTTATTCATAACTGAATTGTCTTTTTATCAATTCCAATAAAACGTTGTGGTTTTGTTGATAGTAATATGGAGCTTCTTCTGGTGCAATTAGATTAGAAATAATATTTCCAGTGGCGTCACAGTGGGTGAATTTATCGATATTTATGGTGAATGTCATTTTACGCCACCAGTTTTTCTGAGTTTCATATTTTTATCAGATTGATCTATTGAAATAACAACGTTTTCATCATTTGTGTGATTTAAGTATCTAGCTTAGCTATTGAGCAAATAATACACATTCGATTTGACTCCGAATTTTAATGTACCTAGGTGTTTTCAAGACTTCCATTGAGATATTACTCAATAACACCAATCTCAATCATTTTAAAATTGCAGGGCTTTCTCAGTCTCCAACCATACTGAATTTTGGCACTATGAAAGCTTATACAAGGGGGTTATGAAAAAAAATAATTGATTCTTCCAACTTCAACATCCTGTATCTCAAAAACGGAGCAAGTTAGGACTCATGTTTATTTGAACTTTATTTGCTAGAATATCACCAGGAATCACCCCTTGAATTTTTTCGATGTTATTCAGATACACCCTACCCTGTATAGGATGCCCCAAAAATATCATGAAATACTCCAATAGAGGCTTTCAGGAATAACAATGAAAGGAAACTTCAAATAAACATAGGTCGGCAAATCCCTAAAGGGAACTACACTGTCTTGATGGAGCGCCTCTGAATATGATTTTTCATTATCACTTTCGAAACAGTTTGAGAATACACCATGATGGAAGGAATTTGTTTGTTTTTTGCATTATTGTATTATACTAATAAGATAATTTTTGCATGCCCTAACTATTTTGAGTGAATTTCGTTTTCCTAATCTGGCCATAGAATATTAAGAAACTTCATTTTTCAACTTGAAATAAAATAAGCCTCATGGTTACATGAGATCGACGTGTATTTGGAATTTGAACCTATTTTTGGGTTCCCCAAGGATAAAAAAAATATGTTAGATATGTTGCTATAATTCGATTAAAGTTGGATTCGATATTTGAGCTGTCATAAAAGTAAATACATTAGAAGACAAGCGAGACAAGCTGATAGAGTATTGAATATAATATTTTTATATTACTCCGGGTTGAATTTATTCATTGTTGAAAAATATTTGAAATTTGTGATTTAAGTGCAAGCATGTGGAAGAAAAGAAATACCTGTTGTCAACCCTATAATAGTTTTTGGGGTGATTACATTTTATGAATCAACTACACATTCGTTCCATCATGGCAGTACACTGATTTACCACTAACCAAACTATTTTTTCATCCGCCTCGATAAGTGTTTCGCTAACTATGTTATATCATCTTCACGAGAAGATTAAAACTGATTGATACTGTTTCAATCTGCTTCTGAAGATGCTAACATAGTTAGTGACACACGACGTGTCGAGGCGTATAAAAAATCGGCTATAATAGATAACAACAGCGGCATTTTCGATTTCCACGTCTTGTACCCATCTGATTTCCTGTCAAGTAAGTGGACATTGCTTCATATTTGACATAACATGAGCGATGAGATTTTTTTGAAATAATAACACAATGGAGTCATTGTGATATCAGATACGGAAATAATATTGATGACATACAAAGTACCTCATTGACGTATCGAACACAGTAAAAAAAGAGCAATTTTGTGTTATTGCCGTTGAAAAACAGTGTATAGTGTGATTATCGTGCCAAAGGTTACAGTCTTCGAAACACCAATTTATTATAAGAAATATCATCAAGGTAGGACCATCCTATATAAAGGGTGGTACTTGAGTAGTTCTTGATGAAAGCCTAGTAAATTTTGGACTTGAAGTGTAACGATTTGAACCAATTCGCATTTATCGAGATATGTTTTCGAACATTATAATCGTAAATACCTGTTTTCAATGTGTTTATAGGCCTACATGAGCCATATCCAGACAAATGCTGAGTTGTCTGTGAGAGATATGCTGAGAGAGGTAGCCAGGGATACAAAGCAAAGGACGAAGGAGACAGTATTGTATGCTGAGGAGTTCATGGATGATGGATCTCCTATCAGACTGAAGGTGTTGCTAGATGAAAAAGAAGGATCAGCCTACTGCGATTTTAGGTAATTAGTTCAAACGTTTGTGTCATGTTAGAAAACATTGTCGATCTAAATGAAAACCTAGTAGGCAGGAGGTACCTACAAGCTCTCACCTACTAACTATACCCTAGGTTGTCTTTTATAGAAGGAATGATGAAACTAACAAGAGCCCTATACAGGGTGTTAGAGTGAATAAATGCGACAAACTTCAGTGAGTTATTCCTTGTGATATTTTAGGAAACAAAGTTCATATGAACATGTGTCCTAACTTGCTTCGTTGTTGATATACAGGATGTTGAAGTTGGAAGTATTAATTGTTTTTATTCATAACGCCCCTGTATAAGCTTTCATGGTGCCAAAATTCAGTATGGTTGGAGACTGAAAAAGTCCCAGAATTTCAAAATGATTCTTATTGAGGTTATTGAGTAATCTCAATGAATGTTTCGAGAGCACCTATACATTATAATTTGGAGTCAAATCGAATTTTTATTGTTTCTTCGAATACTGAGCGAGATACAAAATAAAGACGAAGGATGAGAAAGTGGATATTTCAATTGTTCAATCTAACAAGAATATGGAAGTCAGGAAAACCAGTGGCGTACAATGATATCAACCGTAAATATCGATAAATCAACCCACTGTGACGCCACTACGAATATTTTTGCTAATTGAATCACATCAAAAGAAGCTCATCCATGTTACAATCAATAAAACCACCAAGTTTCATTGAAACTGGTAAAAAGACATTCAAGTAATGACTAAAAAAACGATTTTTCATGGAAATATCAATACCCTGTATCTCGAAAATGAAGCATGTTTGTATCAACTTCATATTCTGAACTATCACAATTACCCCCTGAAGTTTGTCGCACTTATTCACTAACACCCTGTATATGCCGTATATTCTTTTGGTTTGATGTTTTTGATGTATCAGTGGTTTATTTATTGGATTGTTAAGAATCAGAGAGACACTGTTGGTTGACATGTTTTTTGATTCATCTGGTTTAGTTCGTTTTCATATTCAGTATATCACATAAGGAAACAGTTCGATCTACTCCATCATATTCATTCACCTCATCATCAATCGAATTGAACTATGTTTCAGAATAATATTTATATGTATTGTGTAATCTTGATCTTGTGTGATAGATCTTGAAGAAATCAATCAATTAATGAGTCAATGAAATAGTTGAAACTTCATTCAATTTTCCATATTTGATAACGGGACGAATATGAGGTCTAATTATGGTCGTCAAGTAAAATGTAAAAATGTTTGTGCATGTTGATTTCTAATAATTTCAGATAGGTAAAACTTCAGTTTCCTTAAATTCAACATGGTTTGAAATTCCTAAGTTAAATCATCAGAACTCTGAATTTCTTTTAAAATCTATATGAAAGTACTAACTATAACAGAGTGAGCAGGACACGATTGTCCTGCTGTTAAACATCATTTTTCTGTACCCTTCCATTGAACGAGTGCAGACATCCTAACAGTGGGGTAACACCAAATGCACATAATGCTTATTTTGTAGTTACTTTAATATTTGGTCAATAAATGTATTTTCATGAAATGGATATTGGAATTTTGAGCTTCAACAAACACTTGTGAATTTTTCCGTTACAGAAAAAGGCAGATTCGAAAACAATTTCGCGATAACGCCTATTCAATTTTCAGAACAAACGTTTTGAATCTGAGAATGATCACAATTCGGAAATGTCACTGGTGATTGGGAAACTAGGACATCCCGGCCTAGTCCGGGAAGCGTATTGGCATTGTCTCCTATGGCACGACGCAACCTGAGAAAAATGTATGCCGAATCGCGGAAGACAATGTCCCACGATTTGGCAATGATACGCGCGACATTCTCTCCTGCTTTAGGACGCTATGTGCTGAATATTGAAGCGTCTGGATCTTGGTAAAACTGCATTTAGCATGCGATGGGCTTCTTTTCGAAAATTTTTATTGGTACTTACGTATTTTTGTCTGAAAAACACGAATTTGATAATGAAAATGTGAACAAACCATTATTTATCAAGATATTTCACTATAAAGTTACAAATTTCACCTTCTTTTTTGCCTGTCTTCTGGATTGAATTTAAAACAATTTACCCTTCTTTTTTCATCATTGGACAATTTATATCACAATGTAAGACACATTTTTTTAAATAATTGAGACAACTAGAAATATGATTTTCTTGTGATTCATTCATATTTATTGAAAAGAAGGAAGAATATCATTTGAAATAATGGCGTGTAATGTCATTCCAAATTCCAAAGCAATCTATTGACATTTGACATCTCGTATTTGGATTGCCTAATGCCTATGGATAAAATGGCCGTCATCTGGTATGCTTGCTCATTAAATAGGAAAAACGCACCATAAAAATCAAATTTCCTGTTGAATTTTCTGTATAAAAATGTGTCATTGAAGTAAATCATGAGTATATAAAGTGTCCAATGACAAAATAAGAAGAGCAAGTACCTGAAAATGCATCCAACGCAAGGGGAAAAAGGAGTCGAAATTTCGAACTTTTTTTTGAAATATCTCGATAAATAGTGGTTTGTTCACATTTTCATTATCAAATTCGTGTTTTTCAGACAAAAATACGTGAGTACCAAAAAAAAATTTTCGAAAAAAAACCCATCGCATGCTAAATGCAGTTTTACCTTGTATTCAGACGCTTCAATATTCAGCACGTAGCGTCCTAAAGCAGGAGAGAATGTCGCGCATATCATTGCCAAATCGTGGGACATTATCTTCCGCGATTCGGCATACATTTTTCTCAGGTTGCGTTGTACCATAGGAGACAATGCCAATACGCGTCCGGGAAGTACGTACCTCACGGACTAAGCCGGAAAATGCTACTTTCTCAAAGAAAAAAGTTATTTCGCGGCCTATATAGACATACAAATAACTATTTTGGTTCCTCAATGATATCTAGAAATTTGTTAGTTTGTATCAGGTGGTTTCCACACAATGTTCCTGACATAAGCATAGGTTGTAAATTTCAGTGAAAATGCAGTTCGGTTCAATACCTATACTTACGTTCGACTGCTGTCGGCACTCTATAAATTCAGTCGCTTAATGTCCTCTGACAAACAGCCGGGCTTTCGGTCTTTCATTAACCCCATATCATTTCCTCTTGCAGCGGTACCGGTCCAGAGGTGTGGGGCAACTGCAATGCGCCCAAAGCGATAACTCTATCCGCCCTGATTTACTGCCTCAGATGTATGGTCGGCCACGACGTGCCTCTGAACCAGGTAAGAAACATTATACATATAAGACGTGTGGTATAACTTTATTTTCATTGAGATTTATTCTCATAGGCCGCGCGGTTTGAAGACTGCGGTGCAATTTTATAGTCTTCCTAGCTGACCCGGCAGCATTTAAACATTCCGGTATAGGATTCGGCACCTGCTTAAATTCTATTGGCGGATTTTGATTTGTCTGACCAATTAAAGGCGAAGTGCCGAAATCCGTACCAGAATGTTGAGCGGTGCTGAAAAGCAGGTCGGAATGTTGCCCTGCATTTTGTGCGGTTTTTGTTTACATTTACCCTCGCATTTACCTAACCTGCGTATTTTTTGATTATACCGTCGTTCCCACATGCCCACATGCTAACAACAAACCTGCAATCTTGTTATTATAGTCAAGTGCAAAGTGCAATCATCAATTAGTGAAGTATACCATATATCACTAATTATGAAAAGATTAATAAAAGTTTCAGAAAATTTGTATTGGGGCAATATGAAGAATGAAACAGAAGTTGTGCAATGGATGAATGATTATGAAGCTCACTCGTTTACATCATGGCGTTTCAAATCAGGCCCTACAAATATTAAAAGATTCTTGTACAGGTAACAATTTTATATATTTTAAATATTTTTTTATTTGCTCATGAAATGTATTCGAAGAAGACGAAGACGCAGTTTGGCAGGTAACGTGGCGAGAAATCAACCAAAACGCTAAGTCCCATGGAATAGGACATTGACAGATATTAAGTGTTCTGATGATTGTTATTTCGAATTCATTATCTCATTTGATTACATATAATCATTCATTTTAAACTTTTATACCAAATAAATCATGAATATAAATGAAAATTTCTAAAGTTATTGAAAAATGCGTTCATTACACATTATCTCGAGCTTTCATTTCATCAACATTCCGACCTGTGTTTCAGCACCGCTCAACATTCTGGTACGAATTTCGGCACTCTGTCTTCAATTGGTCAGATAAATCAAAATCGGCCAATAGAATTTAAGCAGGTGCCGAATCCTATACCGGAATGTTTAAATGCGACCCGGCAAACGTTGTTTTGCTATAACACAATTTTTTTCGGCATCCATGTGTCCATATGTAGAATAATTCAATGAGATACATTTTCGTAGTATATTTCTTTGTGGAATACAATTTTTTCTGTATTAATTCTTATTTGTATCAAATACTGCAATTTGAACAGAATATACCGGGTGACACAGGAGACATGTAGCAGCTTGTAGTTTTTTCATTTGAAGAGATACAATTTTGAAGTTCACAGGGGGTATATAATAAATGGTAGCGCACTTTACGAACTTAACGAAAATTTTTTTCAACCACCTGTTTGACCGGAAGTGACCCCAACTTTTTTTTTTAAATGTCACCCTGTACATTTTTTCAGTATATCTTTTTCGCCTTGAAATTCTCTATCCAACCATGTATCACAAAGTGGCATTTATTTCTTAATTCGCTGTTGAATTGCTTTTTATTCAAATTGGCTGTGATATGAATTCGATGATATATCGACACTTGGTAGGCTTTGAAATTTAAATATCATTAGTGAACCGATATTATTCAAAATGTTTTGATATTCTGATCAATGTCCGCAGGTTGTCAATAGCGTGTTGAAGTCAAGATGAAAACCTTCGAAAATGATATTGAGGAATCTAAGATAGGAACATACTTTTTCGAATTCAGTTATTCGTACAGAAACTATCTGTCTTTTATTTTCGCCATGTACCTATCACATGATCTTCCCATTTGGAATAATAAAACTAAAATTGTTCCTCTTATACGATGATCCACAGGGCTATCAGTCTATTTATTCATAATTATTTCACTTAGTAGGCGGTGTACCAACACAAAATGTATTATGTGTTTAACAGTTAATCGATTGCATCAATAATTTTTCTTCTTCATTTGTGTGTTGATTAAAATTGCATATTATCAATATAGACGGAAAATGTATTCAAGAAACGAAAAAGTCGATATGTTGTTGTCGATGTAAATTAAATAAACATGTGCTCATGGTTCTATTAGCCTGAATGCGAGCCTGAATGATATCAATTCATAATTGTTTCGGTAAGGAAAATCTTTTAGAATTCATCTTGGAATACCTTCACGAATGAAAAAGATTCCGACCTCTATGAATTAAAACCGGCCCTGGAATATATGGATTAACAAAGTTTTCGAAACCGTGAATCGAGGGCCAAACATTTCCATAAAACTGGGCTCTCTTCGTTAGTATAATGCTTTCTCATCGAGCAAAACAAAAGAAAAGAGCAATATGAAATCTGAATCTGAACCTGAAAGAATTATTTGCCTTAAAAGTTTGTTCATGATGATGAAAACTTTTCACAACGTTTGTATTACCATAACTTCACTTTAATAATTTTTTATCAAGCTCTTTGGATACGGGGTGTTGGCAATACTGGAGCAATAGATGAAAAGGGTATGTAGGAAAAAAATTATTGAATTTTCAATTTTTCTTGGAGATGTGTATTATTGATCAGGGGTTTATGGAAAGAGAACTCATGAGTGTTTGATCAGCGAAGGTTATAGAATTAGAATCTCCGTGTTGTGAATTTTACAAGGTTTCCGGACGTTAAAAATCAGTGTTAAAAGATGTGGTATGAGGTCTGAGCAGCGTACATAGGTACACATTTTTCAAACACTATTCGAAAAAAATTCTGAATTTGTGGTGCATTTATATATCATACAACACTTCATTTTATCTGTTGTTCCAATTTTGGAAACGCTCTGTAGCTCTGGAATGTATCATGATTATATAAACCAAAAATGCGATATCTGAAAAAACAAAACACTTGTGAATAATTGCATAGGTAGTGGGCGAAGTATCATTCAAGAAAGTAGTATATGGTATAGTATGTCTTTCTTTATATCTACCAATATACCAGTACTGAAGCCTTTGAAAACTGTAAAAAGTGGAAAAAAAAAACAGAATGATCTGAAAAGAGAAAGGATATAACAAATATAAAGGGAAAATAAATTACGGGTGATCTGAGATCGGGAAGTCATAGGGGTGAGTTTTTTAGTGTGAAAAACGGTTTATATCTATTTCCGGCAAAACTACAAGCCCTATGGAAAAAAGTTGTAGGTAATAAAAATATGTCTAACTTCTATTTTCACAATTTTTCCTTATAACCTCAAAATTTATGTGTAAAATTCAAATAACCAAGTTTTCAGTTTGTTATTTTTATCATTTACAGAAAAAATTCCACTAAATTTTGTGAAAACTCACCTTTTCATGTCCCAAATACACTGTGATTTGTTTTGATTTGAAATGTTAATATTTTCACCTTATTTTGATTCAATGTGGAATAAAGCACATTATATAATTATCAATCAAAAATTCTCGCGTCAAAATATGCGCTTTTCCAAAAAAGTTGATGGGCTTTTTGTTCGTTGAAATGTCTACTTTCTGATGGTGTGAAAGAATATATACATTATGTGGTAAATGTTCTCAGAAAATACAAAGAAACGAAAAAGCAGCAGTCAGATTTTTAGATGAAATCCCCTTCATTATAAAGATCAACTAATTTCAGACACGAATTTTGTTTCTTTGCATTTTCTGAGAACATATTTTACCCTAGTAATGTATATTATATCTTCTACATCATCAGAAAATAGATTCCCATGAACAAGAAGTCCACCGATTTTTTGAAAAAGAAGATATTTTGACGCGAGAATTTCCGATTCAAAATTAGGGCGTTTTTTGGATATTAAGTTAAAATGAGGTGAAAAAAAAGGATATTTGTATAGTATTTGGGACATGAAGTGGTAAGTTTTTCACAAAATTTCGTGGAAACAAAATTTGTTTTGTAAAAGAAGAATAAAAACCAAAACTTGGTTATTTAAATTTTTCACATGAATTTTGAGGTTATGTGAAAAAAAGTGTGTCGACATGAGTAATAGATCTCTTCATTACCTATAACTTTGCTCCTCAAATTTTTTTCATAGGACTTGTAGTTTTGATAGAAATCGAAATTGAGCGTTTTTCACCCTTGAAAACTCACCCCCTACCCAGTTCTCGACCTCAGATCGATCGTAATTTAGTATTTCTTGAATTTTTGTTACATTCTCTTCCTTTTTAAACGGGTTTCATTCTACAAAAATATTTGTTGGTTTCAAAAATTATCGACCCTGGTCTAAATATTGCAATATCATTACTGTGAATATTTTGAGATTTTCAGTTACCTATGTAATTTTATGATTTGTAGGGTTGCTTGGCCCCCGTTAAGATCAACATCCCCAAAGGATCTATTTTGGACCCCAGTGACAATGCGGCTGTCGTCGGTGGAAACGTTCTGACGTCACAACGAGTGGTAGACGTCGTTTTGAAGGCTTTCAGGGTGTGTGCCGCGTCTCAGGGTTGCATGAACAACATCACTTTCGGATGTGAGACATGGGGGTCCTACGAAACGGTAGCAGGCGGCAGTGGCGCGGTGAGTTGACTTTTATGATACTAAGTGATTTAATGTTTTTTTATACTATTTCACTAGACGAGGTGTTCCTTATCGAAATGCTAATATTCAAGGGGTCTATTCGTGGACCCACCCATTTCAAGAATGAAACTTCATATGAACGTATGTCGCAAAACATCTTAACTTTTGAGATACAGGGAATCAAAGTTGAAAATTACCATATATTCTTTTTTTGTCCACCCTGTATAGGTTTTTGTAATGGAAAAATTTAGTCTGATGTGTGACCCGAAGCGGTGCAGAAATTTCAGATTGTTACATACTGTGGTTATTCAGTAATGGATGTCCTGAATGGAGTGATCAGCTTAGCATTTACAACAAAATTTAAAGTGTGGTCTCGTTTTTCCGTTTTTTCTCGAAAACGGAGCGTCCTATCGAGTATTAACAAAATTGTACAGAATCAATTGGCTTTTCATAGCACTGTATGAAATTCGTGGTAGAAAAAATGAACATTTTTCTACATCACAAAATGCATCTTGATGCATAGAAGACATGACAAAATTTCATGAAGATGTCTACGATATTATCTCAGCATTATTCAAAAACTGATTTTTCTTCATGATTTTATCACCCTGTATATCGAAAGTTAAGACTTAAAATGAGTCAGACAATCACCACCTTAAATAGTTGCATGTATTTGAGGAACACCCTGTATAATAACTGAGATACAAAGGGGGGGCGTTTGAAGTTAGACATGCTGTATATTGAATGGAAAGATTATGAACCACCATGTGATTTTTGTTGATGAAAATTACACTCGTATACAGGGTCGTTATAGATTAGAATAATGAATGAGGTGGATGATATAAGATGACAAAAAGTTCAAAACGAATTGAAAGTATATTTTTTAACAGAAAACAATATTGAAGTCTTGTTTGCCTTTAAATTTTTCAAATCATTATCAGAGGTTAACAGCCGAACCGAAGCGTTCGCCTTCGACGAAATAGAGGGAGTATCAATGACTTTGAAAGTTAAAAATGGTTAATAGATGTGGTATGATGAGAAAGTCTTCTAGGAAACAACCAGTACATACCTACACGAAATTGAATCAAGAATTGCTCAGCTTAAATTACATTACACATATTCCATGGTAATCTCATTGAGGCAATTACGAACTTTTTCAAAAATACCTCAATTCATAAAACGCTCCCATTCAACAAAAATTAGTTTATACAAGAAGTTTTTGATCTGAAACCGAGAAACCCGATGATTTCGTATTTGCAAGCTTTCAAGCATTCGGATTCGAGGAATATTCATTCGATTTAAAATTTTGGCGAAAGCGTAATGCTTCTATGGAGTCCCGCGCTTTCGCCATAACTTCAAAATGAGCTCTTGTAGATTTTAAGGCAATAAGTACTCTTTCAAACAACAGTAAAATTGTCGGAAATTCACTAGTCACTAGTGTAACTACTATACCCTCTGATTGATTTTTCATCACGTCAAATCTGACATTTTGGTGACATCTTGCGAGTATGAACAACAATGACAACAAATATGGCGACCATTGTTTTGAGTTTCATAATTATGTGTTTTATTTGAAAATAATTTGTTGAAGTGTATATTCCAAAACCTCACTTTTCCCCGATGAAAAAACTCGAATTATTGTATGAACTTTTATTGTTTACAATGAAGAAACCAGTACCTACCTTCTGAAGCACAATTGAAATCATTGTATGAATGTTGGTTGCAATGATTCGATTAGATTCGATCTTGAGAATAACTTCAAGTTCTCAATTGCTGGAGATCCTTGTTTATGTAAATCGATGATATTGTTCATTCTGAGCAGCCTCTCCAACCATATCTTCTTTCCCAACCCATCCACTAGAATTCCATCTCCTTCATAACAGCTAGTGATATTTCTTGATGAATTCAATTATTTCTTCATACCTATACCATATTGTTGTAATAGCTGATTGCTTATATGGTTCCATTCCAGTCCATGCAAGTGTTGAGTGGAACATTCCGACCATTTCATATGTTTGAAAACTGTGGAATTGTTGTGTGATGTCAATGATGAATACCACCATTGTCCATATCAAAATGGCAATTTCTCTGCACAAAAAGTTATTTTTTCCATACTGGAAACCTTGTACGTATTTCACGAAGTCAACACATTATTTACTATTTTGCAAAATGATTTCGAAATAACCAATTTGCAATGAGTTCATACGGCAATGTTTTCGTTGTTCATACTTAGTTTGAAATTTGACGTTGATTTGACGTTTAATAGCGCCATCTATTGGTTCGTGATTTTCGCGAATAGTATTTCACAATTATTTCGGCATAGGAATCGTCTTTTTCGGCTATTCATTAATTCGCCGCATGCGAACATATTATGCTGTTGTACAATGCTCAAAAAATTCAGTGAGAGACGAAAGAATCCGGTTGGTACATTATGATTCAAAAATAAGTACCTACTATTGGCACTCACATATAGTTTTCATTTTGAAATTTGGAAATTTCTCTGATTTCTATTAGCAGTATCAGCTTCTTTTGCAGAAGTGACAACAGGGATTTTAATAAAAAATGACAAATTTTCATAATGAAAACTATGTGAGATTACTATTTACCTCAAAAATCATATTCCTTCGTCTCTCGCTGCATTTTTTGTGTATTGTACAAGAGCACAATGAGAAGGAATGCTAGAATCAATGAATAGCGCAAAAAACACGATTCTTATTGATTTCTCTGTAAACAAATAAAAAAAGTGATGTTGTGCTTCGATGTTTTACAGATCATCGTGCATACGACCAATAGCTGTACATTCTAGATAGGTTATCTATTCTATAACTGATCGTAACATCCGCATTGGCCGTTGAAAAAGCTTCAGATTAAGCACAATGCTGCTGGTGGGCCTTCTGAAAAGTAAATTGAAACTGCGAGAATTATGCTATGAAGATGAATATTTGCGAACACTTTCGAGAAAATAACTACGAAGAAACCATGAATTTCGGGAACTATCAACTTTTGGACATATCAGAATGGGACTAGGTCCTCGAATAGCCGTAGAAATCTGTGACAGCGTTTTTCACAGACCTTTTGAAGATATCACCCTTAAGATTCTACTGCACTTCACGCATTGTAAACTCATGAAACAGCAGTTTGCATAAACTATATGCTTTACCTATACTTTCCATAATGTTTTGTGTTTGATAAAAAGTATCATCTCTGTTACATATTCATATCGCACCGAATCTGAATAATATATGCATAACAACGAGTAGAAGAAACTTGAAGCCTTCAGCAGTTACTTTGGAGAGAGTTCTTCACTCACTAAACTCCACACTAAACACAATTTTTCGTGTTGCGTCCCCCGGGCGTGAAAATAATAATGTCGGCTGGAATGAGGCTCGTCGACAATGTTCACATTCGCAATTAGGATTTGTTTTCGAGACTCGCCTGGCGCCTTGGGATCGGTTTACTTTTACGATTTTTTTTCGGCTGAACAATGCAAGGAAGTATGGGTTGATATTATTCACTACCAAGGTGTTTCTGAATTTTCGTCACCACTAGCAATATTTCACAATCATTATACAATCATTTCACTCGATTATTTCGGATTTTCTTTACTCTTTTCGATAAAATAAAAATATTAGTATCATTTCAATATATGTGTAGTAGGACAAATCAAAGGATTCGCCCCAGATTGTCACTGCGTTTAACAAATTTTTCTATCAGGGAGCCTGAAAGAAAAATCCAATATAGCTTGTCAGTGACACTTTGTTTGGGAAAATATATAGATATATTGAAAAAAAAAATTTTTTTCTGCAACTGACACAAAAGTCGTCCATTTTGATACCAGAATTAGCTCTTAAATTGACGTTTTTATTACTGACACAAAAATAGGTATGTTACTAGGCAACATTTTTAGTTCCTAGGAGCTAAAGTTGCATTTTAGTTCCTAGGAGCTAAAGTTGAACTTTAGCTCCTAGGAACTAAAAAGGATCTACTGGACATCATCAAGAATAAACAACATTGTGACGGTTGGTTATTTGGGTTGAGACACATACCTGATTAGTTTCCGATTTCAGCAGATTTGGCATTTCATACCCATGCTGGAGATATAAATACACCTTATTATAGTTTAGTATTTTAATTATGAACATCTCATTTGAGTATTTTTGTTTTGTTCAGGGAAGTCTTCAAGATTCAAATACTTGCGTGATCTGTATTTCATTCGTTATCCGCGGAATGGCTAACTTGTTTTTGAATAATCACGGCAAGCAATAGTTTTTTTGTCTCAAACAACGATATTGTTTAGCTTCATTTGATTATCAAGTCAAACACAGTGTAGTATGCCAGTATGGAGAGAAATAAATAATCACTATTATCATTGTTGATATGCTCACTAACCTAACATTTTCCACGTCTTGTTCCTATAGCTGGCACTGGCGCGGTATTTGCCATTAGAGCACCTGATCCATACACAAATATGTCACTCTGTGGTTGTATTTATATTGAAACTACAATTTGAACCTCCTAGAAAACCTAACCTGCTGTTAATGCAGGTAGAATATTCTCACCACATGGAATATTTGTCAATATTTGTTACATTGCATACATATGGCACGGCATTGGTGGTTACTTCACATGTTTATTTGAGTTAATTGTTCCGGTTGCAGAAAAAATAGCATGTTTCATTCAGATCAAAAGTGACTTTGTTCGACTCGCAAATTTTGCTTTTGCTCGGCTTCGCTAAACGCTCCGCCTCGCAAATGCAAAATTCGCTTGTCAAACAAAGTGTCACTTTTGATCCTAATAAAACAATCTACTATTACTTATCTTTGGACGTTTCGGGAACGAATCGCATCCCGTTCTCAACATAAAAATGAAAAATATTTTTTTTATAGTTTGATATACTAATGTTGGCATATAGATGAGTGATGATGTTAGTATACAAATGAGTTACAGGATGGTTTCATCAATCGATCTTGAATCTACCAATTTCATGTTCAGTTTTCAGTAGTGAACACCATGTTCTATCCATATCAACTGAACAGGAAGCAATGCTATTGTCTCCGTTCAGAAGAATGCAAGCGGATTCCTTGATTTTTCTCTTATGGTTGTTATCTTCCTCTTCTATAATCTTATTATGATTCCACTCTGCCATATGTTATCTATTCTCAGTAGGGATATGTTTAGTTAGCTATGATTTATCGATATGCGTCTTTTCTTGATAGTGTACTCGTGTTCATTCATCGTTACTGAGAGAGGTCTCTTCGTTTCACCTGTATAATACTCTCCACAAACACAGGGTTTAAATTATGTTGGAATGGATCTCATTATATTTTCAGTTACGGCTCAGTCCTCGATTAACCTACAGACAGTATTGTACACTCACCTGCAAAAAAAACGACCACCTAAGAAATTAACCAAATTGGTCTCCTTCTAACATTGATAATAGGTCGCGTGCACGAAGACCGACCCTGGAGGCAAAATATTGAAACACAACCTCATTCTTCTGTGAATTATTGAAACACAACCTCACTTTTTTATTTGGTTACAGAGGAATCAAAAGGTTGAAATAGTTTTTCACAATATTTTGGCATACGAATCGTGTTTCTTGCGTTATTCATTAATTCAAGCATGCCTTCGCATTGTGCTGTTGTACAATGCACAAAAAATGCAGCAAGAGACTAGGGAATATGATTTTTCAGGTAAATAGTAATCTCACATAGTTAGCATTATGAAATGTTGTCATTCCTTATTAAAATTCCTTCTGCCTTCTGCCACTTCTGCAATACAAGCTAATGCTGATTGCTGCTAATAGATTGAAAATGTCTACAACACACACGATCGTCAGCATGTCAGACCAGTCCTAACGATTGATTGTATGAATCCAATCTTCTTGCATTATTCTAGAAATTTCAGGTATATTTCTATTAGCTGATCCTATTGCAGAAGGAATTCCGATGAGAAATCAGAGAAATAACCAAATTTAAAAAATGAAAACTATGTGAGTGACTATAGTAGGTACTTACTTTTGAATCATAATGTACCATCCGGATTTTTGCGTAATAACTTTTACTCGAGTATAGGTAGATATTTTCTAATGGTAATGGCAAGTAATGGTAGGCCCTGGTCATATTTTGGGTAATACTGTGTTCTTTGGTGTAGGGCCCCACGTGGCACGGCTCTTCCGGCGTCCACACGCACATGACCAACACGAGGATCACCGACGTGGAGATCGTGGAGCGCCGGTACCCGGTGCACGTGCGCCAGTTCAGGCTGCGCGAGGGCAGCGGCGGCGCCGGCCGGCACAGGGGCGGCGACGGGGTGCTGCGGGAGCTGCTGTTTCGGGCGCCGCTCACGCTCTCCGTGCTGACGGAGCGACGGGTGTTGCGCCCCTACGGCATGGAAGGTGAGTGCCTCCTGCTCATTATGAAGGGTGTGTAATCAGAGCCGGATTAACCCTATCAGGGTCCCTAGGTAATGTAATTCTCGGGGCCCCTCTCCCCTTGTGTAACAGTCGTCAATTTCGTCTTCTAGTCGAAATATTCAATATTTCATTAGACTGCTCAAGAATATTTATTATTTTTCTTATGTCAACATCATATAATACTAAGTAACAATATAAAACAATCATCATATATAAAATGTATTCTTAATCTCTCTCCCCTCGATTGAACAATCATTATTAATTTTCAGCATCGTCGCTTTCCATTTGTCGTATATGTGGTAATCTGCAGATTTTGGTAACTGGTCTCCGATATGATCTATCTTTCGTCTTCACATCTACCACTCTTACTTTTCCATCGTTTCCCATATAATTATACTTTCTCGATAATAACTAGTGGCCATGTGTTTCTGGGTAGCGTATCATCTACGACCAACACTACATCATCGACGCAACGATTTTCAGACTGTTAATGATGCCATCTGCTAACCTTGTTCAAAGTCGGTAGGTATTCCTTAACCCATCTTTGCCTTGCCAGGACATATATCAGCCAACGCTTGAGATACCCTCCAATGTGTTCTCAAATTGATGTCGTGCTTATCGAGTTTTCCTGGTAGTGGGGAAGTTCCACTAGAAGAACTCAACAAAACATGATTCGGCGTGAGCCTTTCGATGTCCAAACTTTCTGTTGAAACATATGTCAGAGGTCTACTATTCACTATGTTTTCAGCCTCCACAATAAATGTTTGCAGTACTTCTTCTTTAGGACTCCTTTCTTTCAGTGATACCTTCAACACATTCTTAACACATTTGATAAGTCTCTCCCAGCTACCTCCCATGTGTGGTGAAGCTGGTGGAATGAATTTCCATTCGATTTCTCGTGTGGTCATATATTTGGAGACTTTATCTTTTACCAGTTCCTCCATGGCCTTTTTCAGTTCTGTGTTCGCTTAGTGGAGGTTGGTTTCATTATCAGAATATTTCTCTCCTGAACATCCTCTTCTCCCGATGAATCTTCGCATGGTCATTATGCATCAGTATTCAGACTCTGAGCGATTTCTAAGTGGATTGCTCGAACACTCAAGCGAGTGAAGAAAACCATGTACCTTTTTTCATGTCTTCTTCCTATTGTGACGGTTTAAGGTCCAAAATATTCCATTCCGGTAATAGTGAAAGGGCGAACAGAACTCTTCAAACGACAGTACGGCAGTTGATTCATTTCTGGTACTTCGGGCTTCGCTCTTCCTTTTTTGCAGTAAAAACAGTCATTCTTACATTTCTTCATTGCACTTCTAAGTCGGAGAATCCAAAAACGTAGTCGCAACTCATTGATGACTATTTCATGACCCTGATGATGAAATTTCGCATGATAGTCTTTTATGAGCAATCTCGTAAATCGGTGTTTCGGATCCAATATTACTGGGAATTTCTGAAAGTAACATAAATCGTATGATTTCGCCAAACGACCCTTGATTCGCAGGACCCCTTCATCATCAAGAATTGGATTCAATTTATAGAGTCTACTAGTTTTTGGAACCAAAATCTTTATTTTTCAATCTGACTATTTCTTCTGGAAATGACACTCCTTGAACATGCTTCATCCAGCACTCTTCGGCAGCCACAACTCTGTCAGTTTCTACAACAATACTAGTCCTCTTCTCGTGTCTACAATTACCAATGAATCTCCTCATCCATGTAGTAGATCTTATCAATTTCATGTATTTTAAGAATCTACATACGTCTGGCAAATAATCTGCGGAATGCGGTTGTATCAGTAGTATACTTTCTTTCTTTCTTGACTTCCAAGTTGTATAAAATACTGACAAGCTTACGCCAAAATCCGCACATTTCACAACAATTACATAAAAAACGTACAAAATCCGTGCAATGTATGAAATATTGGGTTCAAACAATATTGAAATTGAATCAACTTTGTTTTTACGGTTTGGACAATGATTAAATTCTACTTGAGTATATTTCAGTTCTGTCACAGATTACCCCCTGTGGTTCTGTGGCGAAGACCAAGTCCTAGAATTGCTAAGGAAAGTGGCACACAATCAAAATAATGATAAATATGTGACAAAATCTGCATATTTCACTGGCAATAGTTGAATACTGAATTCGGACAAAATACTTTATCGATAGAATCCTTACGCTTTATTATTGGTTTGGACTAGGTGGCTTGAACGAAAATTATTGTCATTTCGTCACATTTCCTGTGAATTGAGATTTCAAATTCATGTCAGCTGTCACCCTACTTACCATATTATAACACAGATCTCACAAAATCAGAGAATCCGTTCAAAATTCGCACAAGAGATGCAGAAAACGAGCAAATGTAGTGATTCGCATATTCAGAGCGCAAAATATGTGATTGCTGCTCGACAAGGAGAATATATCACATTGTGCTAAAAATACACACAAGATTCCTTCTCGAACGCAACTCTTAACAAAAACGAAAAGAAAATAACAAATGATAAAAACTTAGTGGCTCGCCTGGGATTGAACCCGGGCCGGCTGCTTCAGGTTTCTTTCATCATGTAAGGATAGGTTCGTGGTAGCTTAACTGTTTCTTGGACTCATAATTTTGTCCAATTAAACAATTGCAACTTTCTTGTCACGAGCTATTATTGTATATCGTTTAGTTTCGGGAAGTTGAAACCTGATTTCGATTTTGATTTCAAATTTAAATATAGGTGAACTTGAGACCCATACTGAAATTCTGAATCTTTGTCATGAACAAACAAACTGAATTTTGCCTAAGCAAGTTTTCACCTGAAATGGGATCTTGTTTTGGAGTGTTTAGTGTTTCTTTCTTTGCCAGGTGGCGTTCGGCGTTCGCGTTCTTTTTGCGGACTTTGAACGCCTCGTGGAGTATATATGCTGAGATGCGTTTCTGTTGGGTCAGGTTCGCACCAGATAGCGGCCAAGAAGCTATCTGGGACAGCCCTGCACTGATAAGAGCCAACAGCTTGAAACCGGTCTGCAGGTAGTCAAGAGTTCCTGAACCACTTAGGCGCATCTCGACACTTAGGAAGGAAATACTTGCGATTTTATCCGTCTATACAAATCATTGAATAGATTTCGGGAGAATGTAATCCAATGTTCTGCGTGGTATAGAGCTAGGAAAGTAGTTGTTTTTCTCTCGTTATCTACCATTTCCGTTCATTTTAGGAACTATTGTGGAAATGACTTTGAGTCCCTCTTTGTATTTAGAAAATAGTTTGCAATCTCAATCTCATGTATTCTGATGGAAGCTTATCGTGATTCATTTCCTAGGATGAAAGAGGTAGTACCTGTGGTAGTACTATATGTATTAACAAAGAATACCTATCTACTATCTTCCAGTAGGCATTTAATTCAGAAATATATCACCATTTAGAAATCAGATGTACAATCGTTTTCAATAAGTTGCCAATGAATATACCGCAATTACAATGATACAAATCGACCTCACGGTGACTTATCGCCACAGCCCACAATCATTTATATTCTCTTGCTCCATCTCTTTTTTTTTCTAGGTGGCGAAGCGGGAGCCAGAGGCCTCAATCTTCTGATCAGAGCGGACGGTAGAGCTATCAATCTGGGCCCTAAGACCGCGGTTCCAGTCCAACCGGGGGTGAGTGTGATAAACCGCTTTGTTTACAGTTTTTTCGTGTTTTGCTAGTGTTGCGCTGAGAAATCGGCGTCCTAATAACGGATCTACGGAGCCATTCATTCTATTGATACTATATAGTTGCTTGAAAGATTCCTTTTTTTGTCCACCTACCGTTGCTTAAAATTTGTTGAAGGTTAAAGAGAGAGAAAGCTCATTATGCAATATCAACCACCTGACAGGACTATGACTATGTCCTACCTATAGTCAAACATTTTTCATCTAGCATAATATAATATAATAATATAAGTACCGAATGGAATTGTATTCTTGCCATTACAAAATCGAACCAAGTTTTTATGCATGTTTGAACGGACCTATTTTCTTGAGCTATGTCGAAGAATTATTCGCTGAAATTGAAGATAACCCTCTATTGCACAACATCGATCATCTAAGCCATCAATCATGATGATTTCTATCTCAACTTGTTGCTAATATCACTAGGATGATGCATCTCCATCTGAATCATGTCCTTGATGGGATTATGATGAATCAATTTTTGCTTAAAATTAGCATAAACAAACAAGGAAAAAGCAGAAAGCTCTGCGAGTTTAACATACACACACTGGCACAATTAGGGGAACGGGTAAAATTTACACTAAGTTTGACATCAATTTTCTCTCGAACCGATCACTCGATTCAAATTTGTTTTTCACGAATTGTAGCTTCATTCTTTACGAATACATCTGAGAAATAACCACCTCCAAACGATTCGTCTTTATATCATATACAGGGGTGCAAAGAAAGTACGGATTTTTCGGTATTCTTCAAGACATCCTGTGGAGTGAACCACTGATAATTGAAACGATTTTCCAACACCAAATTATAGCCCGATCCATCCCGAATATTTTCGTTTTTTATTCATCTTGATATCCCAATTATCCAAGAAAATATAGAGTTTCAAAGGATATTGGTATTAATTTTACCACCTCGAAACTCGAACTGGGGAGAACGTGTCGTTTTTCAACTTGTTTCTGTGAGGATTTTTACTTCAAGATGAGAATTGTTCACAGTTTTACCTATCGGTTTACTGTTTGAAGACACATATACGAATACTCTCATGAATATGCAGGGGTGATAAAAGTTGCTCCAATGTTCTTTTGGTGAAATGCTATTTTTGTTAATCAACGTTGGCTATTTTGTTAATGTAATTAATTATTGTCAAAGTCAAGCGATTAACAATTCATGAATTTGATTAATGAAAATTCAACATGAGAGATTTGACTCCTACTGATGTGGCTGTAGCATTAATTGAAAATGACCAGTGGGCCAATGTTCTTTTAACATATGAGAGCCGCATCTGCACCAATTCAATAGATGGCAGGGAAAGACTATATCGCCGAGGTGAACAAAATGAACAATTTGATTTTACTGCTTCTGTCTCCTATGGCAGAGGTTTAGTCATGGTAAGGTTAGGTTAGTCAAGAAACCACACATTTTCAGATCCAATTTGAGTTTTGAGGTGTAAATTGATACCAATATCCACCTTTCCTTTGAAACTCTGTATTTTCTTGAATAATTGAGATATCAAGATGAATAAAAATCGAAAATATTCGGAATAGATTGGGCTCCAATTTGGTGTTGAGAAATCGTTCCAATTATCAGTGGTTCAGTCCACAGGATGTCTAAAAAAAATACCGAAAAAATCCGTACTTTCTTTAACTTAGTGTAAATTTTACCCGTTCCCCTAATTGTGCCAGTGTGTGTAGTTTCAATTTCTGAATAATATCAGAGAAGAATGTCGAATATGCAGCTTACTTTCTTCTGCAATAGGACGACGATATACATTTTCAGGAAATACCAATATAGAGGCAATATACCGGGTGATTCAAAAGTAAGCGGCATCCTTTCAGGAGCGTTTTCCTTGCATGAAAATAAGGCAAATAGTTCCTATTAATAAGGGTCCGAAAATGCTTCCTAAGGGAGCTACACCCCTTTGAATATGACACCTCAAAGACGATTTTTTCTCTATAACTTCGAAATCCTACACAATTAATTTTCGAAATATGGTGTACGGCATAAACATTCGATGGTACATAAGACTCTGAATTCGAAATTTCAAAATTTTCTTCAGTGGCATCATATGCGGGGAAGAGTAAGTGTAAAAACATCCCTTCTTCTTTTGATATTAATGTTATTGTGATTTTGTTTGGAAATTATAAAATTCACGTATTCACGTATAAAAAAGTTCTCTTAGTTAATTTTGATAGAACATACCATTTAGGAGAAAATCGACTTTGAAAACTTTCTGATTTGCGTAAATCACAATAACTTGAATATCAAAAGAAGAAGGGATATGTTTTTACACTTACCCTTTCCCGCATGTGACGCCACTGAAGGAAATTTTGAAATTTCGAATTCAGTCTTCTGTACCATTAAATGTTTATGCCGTACACCATATTTCGAAAATTTATTGTGAATGATTTTGAAGTTATAGAGAAAAAATCGTCTTTGAGGTGTCCTATTCAAAGGGCGTAGCTTCCTTAGGAAGCATTTCCGGACCCTTATTGATGAGAACTTTTTGCCTTATTTTCATGCAAGGAAAACGCTCCTAAAAGGATGCCGCTTACTTTTGAATCACCCGTATAATTTCGACACATAGCCTTCTCATGGTAGGTATAGATTGGATTTGAAAATATTACGAAGGTATTCTGTTCTAGGTTCTATTGACATGCTTTAGCAACTTTTTTCCCTAATTTTTGGCGACATTTTGTGTTCAGCAGCTGGCAACACTAGTGACGTCACTAGAGCGAGCACCTCTTATTTTTTTCGGTGGTAACTGCTTATTTGGTATTCATTTTCTTAATCCTGATTCTGTCTGCTATGCGCATATGATTGAATGTATATTTTGTGATTCATTCTCTGATTTCTTTCCCAAGACTTCCGTCACTGACTACGAGGCAAATAGACAAACCTTATAAATATATTTATTAGGGATGTGAAGGTTCCATCAGAAATCATGGGGATTATTTGTGATGTGCTTTCAACGTGGCCATATTTAAATTCAATTGAAAGCGAGGAGTTGGCGTTGGTTAAAGTACAGCAGATTTGTGAGGGTTGTTTCCAGGATTCATTGTTTGCGAGAAAATTCATTCTGGGGTGTGGGATTTATATTATTCGTTTTAATGGTCAGCTTTGTGTTCGGCATTGCATGGAACACAAGTTTTCGTTTAGAAGCATGAATAATGAATAGGAATATTCAGTGGAATTCAGATTTATGGAATACCTTCCTTTCGTACAAGCAGACCAGTCAGGTTACTGAAACCTGAGCCCTTCTTGAATTTCAGCAAATACCTACTTGAAACTATGTTCATAGAATATGTAGCTGATTCGGTAATCTTCTTCCTCGAAATTTGCAATACTATAATATAACGGTCTGCTATCATAGATCATTCGCCTATACACATGCTGTGTTTTCGTTTTTGTAATTCGCTTCCTCATTGTTAGTTTGATGAGCAATGAAACGAATTACCAGATGCAGAATATCATGAGTGCCATATTTTTATATTCAGGAATAAATAACTATCTCTAAACTTCAGCCGAAACGGTGATAGGCACTCACAATTAGTTTTTATCGAATTTTAGACCAATTTCATATGATCGGCATTTTCAACCATATAATAAAATAATTTCCAACGATGACATGACACGGTGGTCCCACAATGCAAAATTCTTGACTCAAAATCTGCAACACGTAATAAATGGAAATCGAAAATTTCTCCTCTTTTTCGAAACAAAGTATGCTGCTTTAGTAAAGCATACTCGATATCCGCTCGTTCGGATTCCAAGCAATATAATTTTTTATTCGATAATCATCAATACACTTATTGTATTACAACATACGATTTTTCCACTTTCAAAGATTATTAGAGTCTGTTTTCCGTTATACGTTTTATGGAATGGATATATTTTCTGTTTTGTTTTCCTTACACGATGTAACTCTTCGTGCTGAAGTAATGTATCGATCTCGAGATTAATATCTCATCAAATACACGAGTAATTGAAAAAAAACAGTTTTTAATTTCCAACTTTGAAACCCTGTACATCGAATATGAAGACCTAAAATGAAAAATGATATCTAGAAACTCATATTGTTTTTGTTCAAGGAATATATAGTTAATGGATTGACCCCCTTTTAGTGGACACCCTGTATATACTTTTATCGCTTGGTGCGCACGAAAGGGAATCCTTACAATGTTCGAAGAATATAGTGCGTACATAGGGAGGATAGGAAGAGGAAGTAGACGTTGGAAATTTTCTTGAACTTTTAGGTTCTTGAAAATTCTTCCTTAGGCAATGGATTCTAGATCTCTCCCGTTCTATGGAGAAACCGAGGGAGAAACGAGTTTTGATAAAAATAATATAAATATTATAAATGTAGGTATTTGTTGAATGATTTAGAAATAATTACTCGATACGATCCACATTCCTGAGTTCTCAATTCTCTCATCACAATAATATTACAGGGCCAACTATATGATAGTGCAGAAAATCAATTAGTAATATCAGGCATTTTTTAAGCAAATATACATGCCTATATTCTAAGAACTGATGAGATTTCCTGAATTTCCTTAAATCGTCCAATCATTAATCACACTCATTTGTAATGATAAGAAGCTACCTAGCTTTTCCACTAACGGATATCAGCATATCTATTCTTTCACAACTGTCTATGAACCGACCTATTAATTCTGCCTACACTTTTCGTTCTTCTTGCCTAAAGAAGTCCATGGGAGGAAATGGCTTATAGACTGCCCGATTTTTTAGTTTGTTTTATGTTCTGGTTCCCACGAAAACGGAGATTGTAATGTTCAGAGAACATCGTTAGAACCAAGGGAAATAAGGTAGGAATTGGTGTTCTTCTTGAATTTCTGGGTGTTATATGCCTCGGGGAACACCTCCGTAGGCAATGTGTTCCAGAGCCTTGCTGTTCGTTGGATGAACGACATGTTCTGCAGGTCTCCAAATAAGTGACCACGAAGGGGTGCGAAGCCTCAACTCGACGGGTTAATCTCGCGGGGACTGCCAAGGAAGGAACAATTGTTGATATTTCAGAAGAGCATCGTCCATGAAAATATCTATAAGCTATAGCCAGATCGCCATTTTTTCTACGGTGTTCCAGAGAAGTGAGTGAGTTTGTGATCGAGGCATCACCCACGAGACGAATTTCCCTTTTTTGGACAGAATCCAACAGTTTCAGGGTATGTTTGGCTGCTCCACTCCAAGTATGAGAACAGTATTCTAGGACAGGTCGGATCTGTGGCTTATAGATCATAAGCATCTGACTGGAAGTGAAATAGCTTCTGGCCCGAAACAAAAACCAAGTTTTTGGGATGCACTTTTAGCAATTTATCTCACGTGATTTTCCCAAAAAAGGTTATTGCTGATAGTAATACCATTAATGCTTGGTATGGATGTCTTCAAGGGTATGGTTACTCCTGACCAGCTTATGTTGGGCACAGTGAGATCGGCTTTTCTAGAGAAAAAGCATGCTTGTGATGGAAGCTTGGCCAGGAGTCCGTGGTGCCAGACTCGATCGAATGCCTTAGAGATATCGAGTGCCACGGCTAAGGTTTTGCCATACTTTTCAATAGATTGCTGCCATATAATATGTGTTATTGAAGATAGAACCTTGAAGTGTTCACGTTCCAGTTCTACTTTTTGGTGAAACTTCTGAAGGCCGAAACAGATTTTGCATAACTGTTTCCATTCATGAGATACAGGCCGATTCTGAAAATATATACTATTTGGACACAGCGTTGCAAATTCTGATTCGGCCATCATAAATTTCACCTACTGGAACGTAAAAACCGAGAAACCTGGCAGTCTAAACCGAAACAAAATGGAATGCACTGTATATACATGCATGGAAATCTAGTTCACGAATATCCTAAATCAAGTCAAGTCGCTATCATGTGATGAAACGGTCTCCAGGATTCCAGTTGGGTAATTCTCCCCAGAACCCGCAAATTGTCTGTTTGAAATTCAAAATACGTTTATCAAGCAAATCCGCACGTTGTCTTCGACATCGTGTTTGTTTATTATTTGCGAATGACTCGTCGGAACAGTATAACGAAACGAATGGGGATGCAAACCAGTAACCAGCATAGCAACCGCTCTTCACATACAAATGCATGCATTTACGAATACGATTGATTGCGTAGTTCCAAGAAACGAACCGTATAAACTCAAGTAGCTATCTAGGGCAATCTGAAAGTATTTTGCATCACAGCGCCGTTTACAAGGGGTTTATGTAGGATTGTCACCTTTGAATTTCTTAGGACAATCGATTGAAAATCGGCAAAAATGAAATTCAAATGAAAATTTTGAAAATTTCAACGAATTTTAAGAATGCGAATGGGTAATGGTATAAAAAATGTCACACTCCAGGGAACTAAATGACTTTTTTCATCCATTCATTTGAGGGAATGAAATGGCACTATTAATCTGTCAGGGAATAAAAGTCAATAGCGGCATTTTTTCTCAAACGCCATAGCAATGCTTTCTAGGCACATCCCTATTCAATGTCAACAACAATATGATATTTGAATGTATGAGAAATTGATATTCATCATACACGGCGTGATGGAAAGAAAATTCTGAATTGAGAAAACCGCATCACGATTCTGCGATTAGATATCTATAAAAATAACAAGTTCTCATCGTTCAAGTATGAACCCCTTGATTGATATAATATGCAGAACATGTCAAATTCACTTCAACACGACAGTATTGCAGCAGCCATAATGATGGCTGTTTAAGAAACTGTAATCTGCATATTATCCCATTTTGGGAAACTAATCTTAAACTGTTCGTACCGTAATTAGCCATCAACTGGACCGAAGATATTTCAATGGATGACTTTCTATAGAAAGTTAACCTGACGAGTATGCACTGATGATGACTCTTAGACGAAAGCGCTCTGCTATAAAAAATTGAATAAAATTTATTCTGCACGAAATACAACTTTTTGTACTATTTTGGTATATCTACACGTGCATACAGCTAACTAACCATAAAAATCGTTAAAAGTATGCCTCAACTTTGTATTATGTCTTATGTCTGTGTTAGCTGCGTGGTAGGAGCGTTAGTATTCTAATCGCGATGGCTTGCCGGTCGTGGATTCAAATTCAAACACCTGTAGACATTTTTCTGATGGCCCAAGAAAGTGTTTGGGATCACACGTTAAAAGGTCGTCGTCGTTGATCGCACAAGTCTCTTGAAAACTTTTGAGGGTTGCTCGTAAGGGGGCAACCAAATGACGGATAGAAGAATAATTTTAGTGAATTTTTTTAGTACGACCACAATTTATGACCACCAACCACATTATAGCTGCGACGCAGTAGCATCATTGGATATCCCTGAAGGATATGGACTTCTTTCTTATTCTGATTTTTTCGTCTTTGCTACGCTTATGGGATATTGGATGGCGAGCTGATGTGCTCGAATTGTGAATAAGGATTGGCACAAAACTTGCCACAAACATACATTTTCACGGAGGAAAAATAAATTGAGCTTTATTACATCAAAGTGGATCTGTTGAATGTGAAAAATTCAATAATAGTCCAGTCGCCCATTAGCGTAATTTCCAGGAATAAGAAGCAAAGAACTCCGAGGAGCAAGAAAAATTGCTTAGAGATTTCGTATGCGGCGAACGGGAATTAGATGCGATAAATCAACAATGGATTTTTTTTATCTGATTAGAGAGCGATGAGAGGAGTTTTTTCTCGGGTATATTGGGTTAGCTGCCATTCGATACTATTTTTTATTCCACATTGCGGGTGAATATAAATTGAAACGCTGTGTAGAAAATGCTTCCGTTTGTCATTGTCTCTCTGCGGGAGATGTTGGGAACGTTAGGAAATGGAAATGGGAAATATACAAATCGGTATAATACTCTGCAGATATTTGATAATCCAAATATTTCATGAATTTGAAGATTTAAAATGCATTGATAGATCGATTGGTTAACATTTTGTTTTGTCACACAACACACAATTAAGGTATTTTCAAGGGTAGGCATCTATTTAAACATATATAGGTGGTGGAATATTGCACACCACATATACAGTATCCATAATAACACAATAACATCTGTAAGACGTAGAAACATCCATATGGGATGATAGGAACATCTCTGGAAAATCCCTATTTTCCTTAGGACATTCTTGGGATGTTGCTGGCAACACCCGTGTCAGCATTTGCGATGTCTTATTAACATCTCATCAGAATGTTTGTGGGATGATATTTTTTTTTTTTAGATGTACCAGAGACATTCAGGGTACTTGATATGGAACATCTTAAAAAAACTTTTATATAGGATGTTCTTTGTTTGATGACAGTAATGGATGACACGGTATGAATTATTTTCAATCTGAAATCCTGAAAATGGCCGACCTATTTCCAGATATCAAGTAACAATCCGAATCCGAAAATATAAGGTCGGTGCGGACCAATAACTAATGGAAGATGATAACAGTTGTTTGAGGCTCATATTTGTTGGCGCTGGGCCGACGGCTGTTAGTAACTTTTAGCAACGTAGTTGTACCGCCATCTATCGGCTGGTATAACAAATAAATTCAGCAATAAATATGCTGAAGACATATATTTTGATTTTGTCGTTTATTACATGGTTCATGAAGTTGAGCAGGTACTTTGGTAATCTCATTGAGGAATATTTAGTATAATTATTTCAATTTGTTATCGATGAAATTAGCCGGCTTTGGTATAGGTATAAGTATATATGTACGAATACAGTTTTGATTTCCATTTTTTATCAACTCTTCATTGTTTCAAATGTCACAATTGTTTGAACTGTTCAATCATGTCAATCATCATTAGCAGATATGGAACCATGATATTGTTTATATAAAAAGATCAAATGGGATGTTTCTGGAACATCCAATGAAAACATCTGATGGATGTCCCAAGAGAAACATCTCTGGGATATCGTACCTAAGTCTGAAACATTGGGACATTTGTAGGACCTCAGCGGGATGTACCAGCAAGATCCCGTGTTGTTTGGGATGTGGCTTATTCAAATTACTTAAACAAGGTGTCGACTGAACGAATATTATATTCCTAGTCCCCCTGGAAACATCATCTATACAGGGTGAAGGCGTAAAACATATAATTCGTAGGTCACTACAAGTATTATTTCAATAGGGACAAAACAGATGAAATAATGTCACTGGGATAAAAAAATGTCCCAACTAGAAAAAGGAACATGATATAATCGATAGTTAGTGACACCACATTGTTGAGAATAATGTTTGGAGAAGATAAATACAGATGAATCGGAAAATATAAAATTTTCAGTTTGCTTTGGACGGTTTGGAAGCAGATTTTCATCCCATCTAGAGAAAAATATTTTAAACTCATCTGAATGAACCATTTCGTCGAGTGGATTATACGTAAATGAAATAACGATCCAAAATCAATTAGATTAGCGCTAGAGTTTTTAAGAGTGGGAGCTGAACCAATTGACTCTGGAAAGACTCTACAATAACGATTAAATATTCCGTCACGAATCTGTCATGATCGCCACTGCATTTCAAATAAGTGTCAGTCCATTCAATCTGAACAACAGATTCTCACCCCACCTTCAGAAAAATATTTAAAATTTGTCTAATTGAACCATTTCGCCGAGTGGACTACACGTAAATAAAATAACGATCCAAAATCGACGAATAAAATCGCAAGTGTTTCCTTGCTGAACGCCTAAGTGGTTCAGGAACGCTTTACTACCTGCAGACCGGTTTCGAGCTGTTGGCTCTCATCGGTGCAGAGCTGTCCCAGAAAGCTTCTTGGCCGCTATCTGGTGCGAACCTGACCCAAGAGGAACGCATCTCAGCATTTATACCCCACGAGGCATTCAACGTCCGCGAAATGAAACGCGAACGCCGAACGCCACCTGGATTAGGTCCGCTAGAGTCTTTGAAATTTTGAAGGAAGCTTATCCAATTGACTTTGGAAATACTCTACAATAACGATTGAATATTCAGTCACAATCTGTCGTGATGGCCACTGCATTTCGAATAAGTGACAGTACTTTAATCACTGGTTTGACCGATGAGAGAGCTGTCATATTTTCATTCAATTTAATAGCAGGGAACCAATCAGAAGCGTTCCTGGTTTGGTTCTCTTATAAATCTTGATAGATACATTAGTTACTCCCTCTTGTGTTATTCAGTTCAAGAATACCAGGTAAGATGAATTTCAATGAGATTAGAGAAATGCCCATTTCGGCTCACAACGATAAACTAACTAGAAGGTAATTTACCTGATTATACAGGGTGTTCCGGTTCATAATACGAAAAATTCAACAGGGTGTTGTACTCGTTGAAATGATAAAAAAGTTCATGTAAACATATACTTTTAAACGCTTCGTTTTCGAGATATACGAGTATGAATATTGTTATTTGATGAAAATTTCGAAACGGTTTGAGATAAATCGACAAAATTTCTCAGAGATAATGAACTTTTTACGCTCTATGAGATGAAATGAAAATCATTTCATAAAGTAATCAGTGGTGGCTGAATCTGCGGGTGGCGAAGAAAAAAATCACGCCAATTTTAATATGTGCACTCCATTCTCAATTTGTATATCAATATCTGGAAATAAATAGGTTTCTGCTTGCGTGGAGAAGCTCACTTGTGGGTTTTTGATGCGTTTCGCCGTTTTCGAGTTAAATCGGTTCAGAAATATTGAAACATTTTCAGTTCAATAACAATATTTGAGTGTAATTAAAACAAGAGTGCTATGTTTACTGCGTAAAAAGTTTATTATCTGATCAGTTTTCTTGATTTATCTTGAACCGTTTCAAACTTTCCATCAAAAAACAATATTCAGACTCGTATTTTCAACACCCTATATCTCGAAAACGACGCGTTCAAAAGTATATGTTTATATAAACTTTTATTATTATTCCAACGAGTACAACACCCTGTTGAATTATTACAAACCGGACAACCCTGTAGGTATATTGTTAGGGGCGCACATTGTTAGATTATTTAGTCCCGCAGTAAGGCGAAAACATGGGTGAATCGGCTAAGTTTAGTGATATCAAAAGCGCACGCGGCAAAACCCTTTTGGTTTTGAATCAGTTCAAATTCAAAGAACAAACCCGAAAATTAATTTCGGGAGGAACAAAGTGGAGATGCATCAAAGATAGGTGCAGTACCTATTTAGAGACAATGGCAATTCTTCTGATCGAGTTTTGACAACATCGAATCAAAACCATTCACACGGGGCATATTTAGAAAATGTCTTGCAATGGCAAATATTGAGTGCCGCAGCGAAGAGGAAAGCTGAATCTGACATATGTGGGAAACCTGTTTTTATGCACGTTACCTTCCACCTCGCACCGAAATGGGCGACGCCCATATTCATAGGTTTACTCTATGGAAGACACTTCCGTGTCTCTGGATTTAAGAAAAATTGTGAAAAGCCATGCGAAGTAATGAAAACGTATATAAATTTGAAATTTTGGTGACGGAGCATTTGGAATTTTGGTGACGGAGCATTTGAAATTGTGGTGGCAGAAAATCATTCACAATTTTATTCGAGGAAAAAAGGGCTCATCCTGAATATGGAAGAAAACTATTGAATTGTACTATTGTCCTTGGTCCTTAAAGTTACAAAGTAATTCCTCTCGATCACCCTTGACTGACACAATCACTTTGACGAAAAATCATCGATAGCTCAGTCATTTTTGAATTTACGATGAGAGGTTATGGGACAGTTTTTGTCCAGAAAATAATTTTCTATCAATTGAGAATATTTTAGACTGGTTGTCCCATTTAGGAAAAGAGTAACTTTTTTGACATAAAAGTGAAAAGAAATCGTCGATTTTGGAATGTATAGAATAAAAGTTTATATGACTGTTCTGGTTCAGAATCGAATATCCTATCGATCGAAAATATTGTATACTGGGTGTCTTATTTAATAACATTGAACTTTTCGACATAACTCGTGAACACGATCCTCGATTCCTTTTCCGATTTCATCATCGTAATGAGAGAAAAAAATATTACTAGTTTGTTCATTCAATCGATTTTGTAGCTCCAATAATTAGCATCAAGAAAGCAATAGTGCCGACTTATGTTGAGAACCCTGTATATGAATAAGAAACAAATCAATATCTGATCTTGACGATATAGTATTTTTACGTTATTCGTGGACCGAAGTGAACAACATCACTGTTTACTTATGAACTGAGTATCTTGCTTTTGCTTATAAAAAAACTCTTCTATCTCTAACTTATTCCATCGAACATTCGAGAAACTTCCATCGCATTGTTATATTGGGTATTCAGAAATACCCTGATACATTCTAGAATAGTTTGAACAACCGGAATACCCCTACCTTCTGACATCTTCAGGAATCCGATATATTATCAGCATGAATTACGTCGGTTCACCACAGAGTCTTCAGACCATTGTAACATTGAACCAAAATGTTTACCGATTCAAGGCTCCCACGACCCTTCTTCTTCTTCTTCTTCTTCTCTGCACAGGTGGGCGGGTGCGTAGACCCCTGCACTCAGGCCTCTTCAGTCGGGCCCATTGTGCGCCCACTTGTGAATTAGCTGGGTATGCCGATTTCTTTGACGAAATTCAGCAGCTTCCTTAGCTGAGTCACTTTCACATCCTTTGGTTGCAGTACAATGCTCCCAAAGGCAGCTTTCCTCTGATGCACCAGCGCGGGGCATTCAGTGAGTATGTGTGATGAAGTTTCATCATCCTCCAAGCACCATCTGCAGATGGGATCATCTTTGATCCCTATGAGTTCTAGGTGCCTGTTGAGGTGGTTGTGCCCAGTTAAGAGCCCAACTACCATCTTGAGATCCCTTCCATTAAGTGACAGGATCTCTCTCGTGAGCCCACGACCCTTATTAATTGTGCTCCTGTATAATTTTCATATAGGTTTAACAAGTTCGAGGATCGGAAAATTCCATTCCCGAAAAGGTGAGCTGAAGGCATTGAATTCAGTACAAGAAAGAAAGGAGAAAGAATAATTTCATTCGGCTAACTTTCTGTTGTACCTACTTGAGCCGGGTTGAACGTATTTTTGTTCTAACGGGGAGATACAAGCGTTCTCGGGAGAATAGAGGCAATGGCGGATATGAAAAAAAAGATTAATTATATAGGACGGAGTACTCGTAATGATTCTTTTTTGTGTTGCCAAAGTTACCTTGTGGACATTATGATATATTTTTGGGTTGCATCGTGGAGGATTAATGGAGTTTGAAATGTTTTAGTGGAGTCACGAACGTTCCCAAATTTGTTGGTTTTCCTAAGCGGAAAAGTTTATAACTGCTTTAAAGCAGTCAGTTAGTCCTCAAGATATTCAAGGACGGGTAGACGTGAATGGCACATCTTCAGTTGCCTATAGAAAATAGACATACATAAATGAAGGCTTCATATTCTCAATGGACATATTAGAATGATGACCAATTATTACCATACATTACCATACTATAGGATTTCCGTGAGCTAAGTCGAAGAATACAGAGTTTTGTATTCCGTGAATAATTTTTTTATGCACGACCGGGCGTAAAGTAGCACTTTACCGCCCGGGTTTGCGGGCGTAAAGTCATTGAGCTGGTGGTAAAGCTAATGTCACCGTCACAAAAACCAAAAATCAGTGCTACCTACAACAAAGTTTCAAATTATCATACTTGACATTAAGAAAGCATGAAAATAGTACTTACTTTCATCATAAGGTACGAATCGTCTGGTGCTTCACTCAAGAATAACTCTATTTCTTCTCTGCTTAGAATCTTCGATTTTCTTCTCAAAAAAGCTATCAATCTTGCATATTTACTAATATCTCTATTATCATGTACATTTAAAGTAGCTTTCAAAATGGAATAATATGACCACATGGAAGAGGGCTTACGAGATTTTGATTTTTCCAGAAAATAGGAAATAAAAGCACACTTTCAGTGTAGTTCTTATTTTTTACATCATTTCTGTCGCACCAGCTTACGAATTCTCCTTATACTTTGTCGTATATTTTGTTTTTGATTTACTTGGCAATAAACTGGATTTTGCTTCCTCAGCTGCCTCACTAATTTCTGATGGAGTACAATTCACACTTTCTTCATCACTAGAATTCATTTTGAAATCACTAATGAATTATGTATGATTACACAAATTGACAGTTAATATGGCTACTGGCCTATTAATTCCTATTTCGAAAAATTGACTGAGTTGCCATGGTAACGTTGATTCCATACTTCTTGATTAATTGTATTTGCGATATGGATACAATACAGTCTTACTGCAACCGTGATGTATTTTCATTGTGCTTGAGGGGTGAAGAGATACCTACATGAGATATCAAATATATACAGGTCGTGCATAAAATGTTGTATGTATTTCGGGCGTAACTAGCTTTTATGGATCTAGGCGTGTTAATAGCCCTCGCTATCGCTAAAGCGAGATTCCTCACTCGTTAGGTTTAGCAAGGAACGTTCCATGAAATGTACTCGGTCCATATAAACAAAGTTTATACACATTTTAATAATATCCTCGATATAAATGAAATGTCCACACAGCACCGTCTTCCGATGCGAGAAAATCCTGCAAAATCGCAAAACTTCACGCGACATAATAGTTTCTAAGTAGAAAACTCCACGCTGAATCGATTGAGACCGAGAACAGACCGCTGGGACTCATAATTTTCGAGATAATCGCGATTAAAATTACCTACTCGCGTTCATTGCTCGTTTATTTTTCAAATCTGACGAATTTCCACAACAGATCCTTCTTTTACGAGGTTCACTGAGTCTTTGTGAAGATTTTCAGATTTTTAGAATGCTCAACAAAAATCTCGTAATGAGGTAAACAACTTCAACCAAAGAAATCCCACTCTCGAAATATTGCATTGAACTGAGAGATGATCATGATCTCAATTTGCAACTAAAGTGCTCAAAGAAACAAGTGGACCACTGAAATTTTCGACAATTTTCAAACTGTCATAACTTTTTGAAAAATGAATGGATTTTCAATCGGAATGCAGTGTTTGGAAGATGCGATCTTTCTGTTCAAGATTCTTCGTACAAAACTCGTCGGGAGTTTTTCTGTCATTATACACCAAGTGTTCGAGGAAAGTATACAAAAATGAGAGAATTCAAACGCTTCCGTATTCCAGGAAATGTTATTTATTTTTCTACTAATAATTTTTTTTTAACGTTCAAGTCAATATCTCGAAACGGTTTTGTAATTTTCCATATTCCTCATACAGGATGTTCAAAATCGATAATTTTTCATTTTTAGGTTTTTATCGCATCTTTTTCGATTTTAAAATTATGCAAGCCACATTCAACGTGTTTTGCCACTCTATACGACGGAACACATCCTAGAAAATGGATTCATATTGCGTTAAAATCATCGACAACTCCAACAGAAGAAAAAATAATTTTTTTGGAGAAATGTTCAGAATTTGGTGAAATCGTCTGTTCAGTTTGGTGCTGCCATAACCATATGCTATGCTAAACACAAATTCTTCATTTGGATCGATTGCTCAGCTCAATATCTCGAATTGATTTCGTGATTTTTCAGGTAAGGCAATCCAAGGGGGCGCAAGTAGGCCCTTCTGGATTTTTCTGACCAATTCATACAAAATCGATGCTACAATGGTTTCAAGATATTCCTGACCTGACATGAAGTCAAGAAACCTATTAATCACAAGATTTTTCATCTCGTAATCGAAAATCAATCGAAAAACTCGATTTCTTGTAATCAACACGAAATCAATTCGACATACTTAGCAGAGCGATCGATCCAAATGAAGGATTTGTGTTTAAAATAGCATATGGTTATGGCAGCATCAAACTGAACAGACGATTTCTCCAAATACTGAACATTTCTAAAAAAAAATTAAATCTTCTTCTGTTAAAGTTGTCGATGATTCCAACGCAATATGAATCCATTTTCTAGGATGTGTACCATCGTATAGAGTGGCAAAATACGTTAAAGGTGGCTTGCATAATTTTAAAATCGGAAATGATGTGATAAAAATCTAAAAATGAAAAATCATCGATTTTCAACGTCCTGCATGAGGAATATGGAAAATTACAAAACCGTTTCGAGATATTGGCTTGAACATTCGGAAAAAACGCTTAATAGAAGAATGGAAAAAAATCCCTGGAATACGGAATAAGCGTTTGAATTTTTTGCAGTGCAGTGAGGAATATCTTATTGATGGAATCAATGTTACCATGGTAACTCAGTCAATTTTTTGAAATAGGAGTAGACTATTATATTCGCTGTCAATTTATGTCATCGCAGATTTATTCAATATCATTCATTTAACTTATATTGGGTTCACTTGATCATATCATATTATATCATATCATTTTGCATCTCAGATTTATCCAGAGAACTGTAATATTAGATAAGGAACCATTTCAACTGAAACATAAATGTCCTGAATTATATGCCTTTTACAAGTTATTTATATGCCAGGCCAAATAATTACGGTAAAATGGGTTATTTCAAAGTTATACAATTCTCAATTTACTGTCACAGCATGTTGCCTTGATGTAGCGATTTTGTGAAAACTAAAATGAAACATTGAATAACTTTCACGAGTTTCAATGAAATACAATTTAATAAAATTGAGAAATAAATGCCATATACATTGTGAAACATGATTTGATGGAAAATTCCATAATATTGGTTACGTATAACCTGCTGTGAATTTCAAAATTTTTCATGTACAAATAAAATAATTACAAGCTACATGCCACTTGAGTCACCCGGTATGCAATGCAATGTAAAAAGAATGAGTTTGAACTTCGGTTTGAACCAATCGAACACAGGAAAAACATTAATAACGGTGGTTTTCATATTGTTCCGCGCAATATGTTCAGCGTGGAAAATCAATCACTGCATGATATATTGGAAAAACAATAAGCAAGAGTGGAATTTTTCATTCATTAGTTGGATCAACGAAGGCCAAAAAAGATAGAATAGGGGAAATACATCGTGTAGTAGCAGGTTCGAATTTCAGTTTTTGAAATTGTTCTTGAATAATTGCGAAAGAGTTCTATAAGTACATAACAACATGAAATAAATAATGAAACAACATGAAATAGAAGGGCCTATTCATTTTCCGTCTAAGATAAAAAGTTTCTGAGAAACAGGGAATGAAAAAATCTAGGGTAGCTAGTGACAACCAAAGACCCAGTTGAACCTGACGCGATTCTTAGAGCATCTTTTGTCGAAGTACTACTGGATGTGGGAGCCGAAAAGCTAGAACTCCTTATGATTATATAAATATATACACATTCAAGATGTTTGTTTCCAATGAGTAATTCGTTTTTTCTACAACCGACACAAATGTCGTCCATTTCGTTACCAAAATTAGCTCTTGTATTGACGTTTCTATTACTGACATAAAATGGGTATGTTGCTAGGCAACACATTTAGTTCCTAGGAGCTAAAGATGAACCTTAGCTCCTAGGAACTGGAAAGGATGTACTAGAGGTCATCAAGAATAAACAACATTGTTACGGTTGGTTATTTGGGTTGGGACGCATACCTGATTTGTTACCGATTTCGGCAGATATGGCATTTCATACACATGCTGGAGATATAAATACACCTTATTATAGTTAAGTATTTTTGTTTTCATAAGGGAAGCCTTTTTTAGATTCACATACTTGCTTGATCTGTAGTTCATTCGTTATTCTCGGGATGGATGATTTGTTTTTGAATAATCATGGCCAGTATTATTTTTTTCTTGTAACAACGATATTGTTTACCTCCATTTGAATATCCAGCCGAACACATGTGGAGTATGGAGAGAAATAAATAATCGCTATTATTACTGTTGATATGCTCACTATAACCTGACATTTTCCTCGTCTTGTTTCTATACCTGATGGCGCTGGTGCGGTATTTGCCATTAGAGCACCTGGTGGGAAGAGATTCATTCCTGTCGTGAGATTAGTTAGCTATCTCGAGACAGGAATGAAACTTCCTACCGAGGTTTGTATACTATTTTATTTACAATCATCATATTTCGATGAAAATTAATAAACCTCTGTTTCGTTCTGAACATACCTAAAATATTATATATATAAGAGAGGGCGGGGAGTGAGGGCAAGAAGTAGAGGTGTGTAATGTGACACTTCCCAACCTTCACCGACGTTAGTAATTACAACATTACATATATGGTTGTTAATAAAAAAATATTCATGCACTAAATCACGAATATTTTCAGTTTTCATTTATACAATTTTTTCGTTCTGAAGTATTCGGTAATTTCTAGGCTATGCAATTTCTGAAGGATCCAGAATAACGTAATTCTTACTTTTCCCTCACAGTGCTAATCCAAATAACGTTGAGTACAATCATGATCGTTAGTTGAATCATTGAATAGGTAGGTATTGCACAATACCCTTCTTTCTATTATGCAATATTCCGATTCCAAAAACTGATTGTAATCAACAGTCTAACAAGGAAAAATCGTAATGAGATTTTCTTCTCTCTTTTTCGTTTACTTAGTTTACAAAAGCGGTTATCGCCGATTCCTCAGTTCCTGGAGTTCCAAGAGACAATGAATATAATGTGATCTATAGGTGCAAAATTATTTGGGAAGTTGATTGAACTTTTTATTTACATTTCTTTATTATGTCTCGTTTTATTGGGTCGAATCCTGGAAATATCTCGGGAGCTGTTCAGCAGATTAAATAAACTAACAGGTGTTGTTCCATGATATACGTATGTTCAATTTGAATTTGAAAAATCCTTCTATCCACATTCTCCATTTCGAGCAGGGAACTCACATCAACTTTTCTATTTCAAATAGGACACCCTATATATTGCTTCATATATGTTTGGTAAGGGATTCTCAATATGGATTTTTACTGGGTATGATAGAGGTATGTCAAACTACTATGAATATACAATTTCCAACGCTTTGAGTAAACCACTCAGAATTTGACTCTATTTGGACAACCTGTATTTTCTGATGTTGCATGTTCCCTCTAAAAAGATGGAACAACTGAATATTCTAGTCAATGAAATGAGAAAAACATTGGAAATTGAAAGTCAACAACTAATTTCCGATTGCCATTTGCATTTATGTTCAATATTTTCTTCCATACCTCTCGATACAGGTTTGAGTTATTTTCATTATTTTCAAAACTATTTCGAGTTCTTACTCTAAAAATTAGTTTTATTCACGTTGTTCCATTCTCAGAAATCTCTCTTGATGACAACATTTTTGGCGGAAATATTCGAGATTTGATTCTAAGGATTTTGGCAGTTGTTCCGGAATCTTTTTGTTGATTTATGATCAACATGTTGATGACGAGTGAAACTCGGAATCACTATTGAACGACTTTACATATTCAACATCAACTTTGATTGATTCACTTTGTTGCAATGTCAGACATGAATGCGAGATACCAGGAGTTTCTCTCTTAGGATTTTTCACAAATTCACCAACAATGTAGACGAATCTTGATAATGTTTTGTCAAATGAGTGATCTCTCATCAATACCAGTTATTCAGTGTGTCCCATTTGCAGTAGGATTATGCACTCTCGTATTTTCTTATTCGTTGACCGATTTCGCTTTCATTCAACATGCAGTAAAGTGCAAAGTCAATTGGAACAACACATCGTAGGCCGTATGTAATTTTGAGATGGGTATAAGAGATATAGACGAAAAGGGCAGTGTAAACTCAAAATTGCATTTGATAGAACTTCAGCACGCACTGCCAAATCAAATTCAACTTATGTGATGAACTTTTAATCAACTATAGTTGAGAATTGATGAATGGAGATCGTATTGATCAGGTACTTCAGGTGCTACTCAAAGTTTATACTAGCTGTATTTTCTTTTTCCTCTAGATAACGACTCAAGATTCCATTAGTCAATTAGTGGAATTATACAAACAATGAATAATTGGAAGTTGACAACCAATTTGCCATTGCCATTACCATTCATATATTCATCACGGTAATCTTCATGCATCTTTCTCAGGAGGCAAACTCAAGTTGCATCCCTTCCTCAACTGAGGGAATTTGCCCTAATGGGTATACAGGACATTGTTTTCGGCGTTTTAGTATGTTCCATTTAGCAAATAGAGACGGTGCTTTGGTCACTATAAAGGTCCATGGAAAATTGGTTTGTTCTTCTGTACAACTTGTCCGCACCCTGAAATTCTTTCTTAACTTCAATTAAAAACAAAGTAGATGTTTCATGGAGATAATTTTGAGCACTTATTTCAAAAAGTACCTCTTATCATTGAATTAGTGCAAAACACTCAACAAAATTATGAATTCTGGGAAGTAATCTCCCTTATTTTCTTGAAACCTCCAACTTTTCATTACTACTTGATGATGATGATTAGATGGTACTCAATTTTGGTTTTAAAACTATGCATATTCAATGTTTCCGCCATTTTCAAAACTGCACTGACACAGAAAAAAAAGATTTGTTGCATCAACAAATTATTTATGTTTTAATTATTTTTGTTGGGTTGAGCAATATTTTGTTGAATCAACCAGACACATAATTATTATATTCCATGGAAGCAGCTTGTTCAAATCAAGAATGTGGTCTAATTGAATCAACAGTATAATATCAATTCCATCAACAAAATATATGGATTCCTCAAAAACAAATTATGTCGATCCAAAATAATGTCGATGTTGATTTAACTATAAACATGTTTCGATGTAGCAATGAACTCGTTTCGAACGGATCTTTTGCGCTTGAATAGAGCAACGAAATATGTCATTTCGATTAAATATTTTGTTCATTCTACATCAAGTTAAATTTACGCCTCCAGATGGCGATCATATCGCCTGGTCTATGCCTGCCCTGAATTCATTATATACGTGAAGCCTGATTCTTCGTGTTCGACATATCAGCTGGATAAATCGAACTAGGATGATTAGCATGATAGCAATCCGAAATAGTTTTGCATCAGCTGAAGAGAAGTGAAGATTGCAGATCTATGCTAGAAGTCGACTAGTTTTATTTTTATTGATGTGAAATTTCCGAAAGCTCCCGACTTGATACTGAATTTGGTTCAACAAAACAATTTGTCGTATGGAAATACAGTTTCTCTTGAATCAACGGAATATTTCATTGAATTAACAGAATATTTCATTGAATTAACCAAATATTTCATTGAATTAACCGAATAATTCATTGAATAAACCAAATATTTCTTTGAAACGACCACATATTTCATTGAATTAACTAAATATTTGATTGGATCAATATCTTGTTATTTTGATAGAAACAAAAGGATTGTTTGAGCCAATTCAATATCTGTTCATGAACAATTCATGGATGTGCTTGATTGAATAAGATCCAGCGTTCATGCAAGACATATTTACTTGATTCAAACTTCAGATTCGCTCTGAAACAAGATATAGATATACTCATTTCAAGATTATATTTTGTCGTGCATATATACGACGTATACGACACTATTATTTGCATCATTGAAATAAATTTTGCTTGATTCAACAATTCCTTTTTTCCGTGACGACATCTCAGGGATGTTTGTGTATACTGGGAAGGTTACAAAACATTTCCCTATTTACCATAATTACCATCTAATCGTTTGCAGGATGCGTTCAGACTGCACACGCCCGGAGGCGGCGGATACGGCGTCGAGGCCGCGACAGAGACCGACGAAGAGGCGGCTGGAAGGGCCCCCCGTGGCCCCACGGCCTCTGGGGTGTTCCTCGAACGTGGCAGCGTTTTCGAGTACAGGCAGGCGCAAGAGAGCGTGTGAATTGCTTTCTGGATAAACGTACATACATGCCATGGGTGAACAAGCCGAATGGAATGAATTCAGTATTTCAATTATTGGGTTTATACAGAGTGTAACATATATATACATTAAAATATTCAAATTACATATTCTTGAGACCATTTTGATTTGATTTCAATTCGAGGTTGTGTTATCTCCCGACGCGTAGCGGAGGGATACAAAAAACCGTGAGCTAAAATCTGACTGAACTACACACACTGGCATAATTAGGGGAACGGGCAAAATCATTTTTTTCTCGAACCCATCGCTCGATTTTTTTTTACGAATTGTAGCTTCATTCTTCACGAAAACATCTGAAAAATAACCACCTTCAAACGATTCGTCTTTATATCATATACAGGGATGTAAAGAAAGTACGGATTTTTCGGTATTTCTTAAGACATCCTGTGGAGTGAACCATTGATAATTGAAACGGTTCTACTATACCGCGAAACCCCGCAGCGCGGGGGGCCCAGACGTCAAGGGGGCCCAACGGGCCCACGCAGCACGCGGAATTGGTAATCATATGTTTGAATTTGTTATTCCCTTGACCTGCTCGATAACGCGAATAAGTTTTCAGAATATATTCCCCAGTCTTACGACTCTTACTTTACTGTGGTGATGTGCTGCAAATATTCCACCTTCTACGCTTCTACCCTCTGTGTGCACTATGTGTTCTAAAATTATGGAAAATGCTAACATAGCATCGAAATTGCTGCAATTGGATGATTTAGATTTATCCAGGGCTTGCAAATCTCTAGAGTCAACTTATACAAAAATAAAAAAAAATACTGAAGACGGAAGCTACTAATGTCGCCGCAAAATGGAGTATTCAACCAAAGTTTCAGGAGAAAAGAAACATTACATCGAAAAACATATTTGGAGAACCCAACACACAATATTTATCTTCTGAAAGAGAACATTTCTTCAGAGTAAACATTTACTATAAGACTCTTGACATCGTTCTCTGTCAAATCAACAATAGATTTGAAGCCATGAATACCACTGTCAGCAAATTCAACTTTCTCAATCCAAAACTGCTAGTTGAAATGTCGGAAGAAGATTTGTTCAAATCATCTGAATACCTACAATAGTTATACCCCAGTCACTTATCTCCCACTTCTCCTCTCGATGTAATTTCGCTTTTACCACTGAAAGAAGAAATATTAAAGTTGAATGATATGAGAGAGTTTGCAGAGTTCCTGATAATTATGAATTCTACGCTATCTTCCAACCTTTCTGAAGTTATTTTACATCTCTATTACTGTTTCTGACCTTACCTGTAACTGTGGCCTCTGCTGAGAGGTCATTTTCCAAATTAAAAATCATCAAAAATTATATGCGGAATGAAATGGCACAAGAGAGACTAAGTGAACTTGCAATACTATCAATAGAAGCAGATGAAGCAGCTGCAATGGAGAAATCCGTTTTTATTAACGAATTTGCAGATAGGAAGGCAAGAAGAAGAGACTCCAACTGATTTCTATTATATACATATTTTTTCATACTATTTATTTCTTGATCATATTTTATGTAGCTTCTTTTCTCCTGATCTCAGTTTGTTCCTTTGTTTTTTTTTTCATATATTTTTTATTATTTCAAAGAATTATACGTTCGTTTTGAGATTTCAATGTAATTTCTCCAAGTTTTCTAAGAAGTTGTTATTTATTCACAGTGATTGTAGAGTCGTAAGTGATTATTCGCAATTATTCAAGAAAATACAGAGTTTCAGAGAAAAGGTATTGGTATCAATTTTACCACCTCGAAACTCGAACTGGGGATAAAAACGTGTCGTTTTTCATTTTGTTTCTGTGAGGAATTTTACTTCAAGATGAAAATTGTTCACAGTTTTACATATCGGTTTACTGCTCAAAGACACATATAAGAATACTCTTATGAATATGCAAGGGTGATAAAAGTTGCTTCAATGTTTTTTTGGTGGAATAATGCTATTCTGATGTTAATCAACGTTGGCTATTTTGTTTATGTCATTCATAATTGTCGAATTCTCGCGATTCACAATTCAAAATTCATAAATTTGATTAATGAAAATTCAACATGGGAGATTTGACTCCTACTGATGTGGCGAGGGCTGTCAATAATTGAAAATGGTAGATCGTATAACTGATGTTGCTGTCATGCTGGAAAAATCAAAATGTACGATTCATCGGAATGTGAGACTTATTTTATTTTTATTTTAATTTAATAAACGGATTCACCATTACAATAGTTAATTATTACAGATTGACAAGATGGCATAAGAACAATAATATAGCATTGATATTGATTGAAATTTCAAATTTGAACTATATGGTTTGGTTTGAAGGATACAAAACAAAATTCCTGTATTAACCAACCTTAAGAAATTAACACTAATGTATAGATTAATTGTGGATCGAGCCAGGATCAACTATACAAATTTTATTTTTAAAATCAGTTAAGGAATGGACAAATGGATCAATGTTTAATATGTTGAAATTACGCAAAATACGTGATAATGGGCTGAAGAACCCATAATTAGTTCTATGAGTTTTTATAGTAAAAAGATCAGTGTTTCTAGTGAAATATGATGGAACATTGAAGTTTATCATATTGAGAAGATCGCAACAATCAATCACACCCGAGATAATCTTGAACATGGTGATACTATCGAGCCGAAAGCGTCTGATAGATAGGTTGGTTAAGTTGAGGGCATTGAGAGTATCTGTATAATTGAAATTGTTGTAAGTTCCCATTTTATAAGAAATGTGCTTGGCAAATCTCATTTGGACTTGTTCAATTAGTGTGATATCACAGTTATAATGTGGCGACCAGATTATGCAACCATAGTCTAATAAGGAACGTACAAGAGAGCAGTATAAAGTATTAACTGTGTTACAAGAAAAATGTTTTGTATTACGCATTAGAAAACCTACCATTTTATTAGCAGATGCTGATACTTTCAGTAGTTGACTCTTGAAGGTGAGACGCTCATCAAAGATGATTCCAAGATCTTTAATTTCAGTTACTTTTTCAAGGATCGTATTGTTAATATTGTAGTTATATGAGGAAGCATTAAATGAGCGGGAGAACGATATTGTAAAACATTTATCAGTATTTAAAGCAAGACTGTTTTGAACGCACCATAAATGAAGGTTATCAAGGTCGTTTTGAAGAGTTTGACTGTCTAGGATATCATCAACAACGAGAAACAACTTCAAGTCATCAGCAAATAATAAAAAGTTTGCACTTTTGATTACATCAGAGATATCATTTATGAATAAATTGAAGAGTAAAGGTCCACAGTGAGAGCCCTGAGGGACACCCGAAGTAACCATAATTTCGTTAGATATATAATTGTTGATTTTAACTCTTTGAGAGCGGCCAGTGAGGAAGCTGCGCAGCCATTTCACAATATTATCCGCAAAGCCAAGGGAGTGAAGTTTCTCTAAAAGTATCTTGTGGTCCACTCTATCAAATGCCTTGGAGAAGTCTGTGTAAATTGCGTCAACTTGCTCACCCCTCTCCAAGGCATGTAACAGAAATGTCTGATAAGACAGCAAGTTGGTTACCGTTGATCTTCCTGAACAAAAACCATGTTGCTGAGGTATTATAATATTCTTGCAGGACCATGTTAATTTGGCAGTGACGAGTTTATCTAATAGTTTTGGCAAAGTAGACTGTATACAAATACCTCGGTAATTTTTGATGGATTCACGATCCCCTGACTTAAAAATTGGGGTGACAAAACTGTTTTTCCAGAAATCTGGAAAATTACAAGAATCCAGAGATAAGTTAAATAAATATAGAATGGGATTAGCTAATGTACAATTACATATTTTTAATAGTACTGGAGGGATACCATCAGGGCCACTGGAATACTTATTCTTCAAACTCTGAATACCCTCAAAAACCTCAATTAAGCTTAAATGGAGAGTATTGATGTCAACTAGATTTTTGTTTTGAAATGTAGGCACATTACTATCCTTATCAGAATAGACAGTTGAGAAATATTCAGCAAAAAGATTTATGATATCAGAGCCATTTGTACAAGTAGTATTGTTGAGATGCATAGTGTTTGGGTAAGAGCTAGATTTACGTAAATTATTCATATACTTCCAAAAACTGTTAGAGTCATTTTGAATATTCCTTTCTGTATAACTCAGATAACTGAGGTAACATTGTTCATTTAATGTTTTACATTGTGCACGAAGTGTACAGAATTCTTGATAATAATCAAATGAGTTTCTATCTTTATATTTCTTATGAGCAATCTTTTTCTTGAATATAAGATTTTTTAGTTCAGGTGTAAACCACACTGGGAAGTTTGATGATTTGAATGTTTTTATAGGTACATATAAGTCGATTGCATTGTAAATTATGTCATAAAATATGTGAACTGCTGTATTAATGTCCCTAGTATTATATAGGGCACTCCAATCTGCCATTGCTAAATAATCGTTTATACCAATTGCATTACAAGTCTTAAAATCATGATAGAAATTATCATATTTTAGGTAAGTGTCCTCGATAACAAGTGTCAGCATGAAGCAGTATGCATTATGGTGGTAACTCAGATTAGTTAGAACATCATCTGCTTTGGCTATTGCAAGAGTGGGTATATGTGAAAAAATGAGATCAAGGAATACATAATTATTGTTAGGGATACTATTAACCTGTGTTAAACCTAAGGCACTATAAGAGTCAGCAAGATATTTTCCAGGGGATGAATCTGGGCAAATTAGTTCAAGTCCACTGTCACCTCTTAACCAAGTTGCATCAGGAATGTTATAGTCTCCAAATATAACCAATTCAAAATCAGGATGTGAGGTACATACTTCAAAGACACTTTCCATATGATTTTCATAAATATCCAGGCTGGATCTAGGAGGAATATACACACTTCCAATGATGTATTTGTTGGACCCATGTTTCAAGCTGACAAATAGTTGTTCCACACCATGATTCTCAATATTGATCATACTAGTCACATAACATTTGCGGGTAGCAATAAGTATACCTCCACCTCTACTTTTGGAGCTAGTTAGTAAGTTCCGATCACACCTGTATATATTGAAATCACTTAAACAGATTTCACTGTTGGGTATGTCATCATTAAGCCAAGATTCCACTAGAATAATCACATCATAGATACATATGTTGACAGCATGTTTTAAATTATCAATTTTAGTGCGGAGGCCACCGACATTATGACAGTAAACATTCAGATGACTTTTTAGTTTTTTGATCTGTTATCCTGATTGTTTTTCACAATATGAGGAACACCAAATTTGTAACGGATCGAAAGATTCTGCTCTCCATTTTTCTTGCGATCTTCTAGCTCATTATGAAGTGACTTCAGATAGTCTCTTTGTGTGACTGTTAGATCAGCACTGATGCGTATATTGGAATCTTCAGAAACTTTCCTTTTATTCTTGAGACACAACAGAGCAGTATTACTGTCAGAGAATGTAATTTTCAATGGTCTGGGTTTGCCAGAAGGTTTACCCAGCCGAGTAACCTTTATTTCTGGTGCACGAATTTCAATTTGGTTGAGTAATTCTTGACACAGTTGTGTATCATGCATAATACGTATTTTGTGGTCAACTGACTTGCTCTCCTGAGCATTGTGAACCAGAATATTCTTGGAACGGGCTGCCCTATCCTGGATTTCCATATATACTAGTTCAGCATTGTTTTTATTTACTTGCCTTTCTTCGAGCAAGCAAGTTTTTAAAGATGTGATCTCCGATTTCAGTGTGTCGATCACTTCGACTTGTTCGTTGTATTTCACCAAAAGGTCCGTGTACCTACCATCCATCTCGATTAGTTTGGCCATAATATCATCGTTTGTGATCTGAACACGTTTTACATTTGGTAATGTCTGGTTTTTAGCACTATCTAGGGGCAACATAACCCCACTTTGTTTACAAGACGTGCATGTAAACCTGTCTCCTTTAGGATTCTTGAGTTCACTTGCAAACTGGTTGAGTGAGACTTTGGAGACAAACAGGAGAGTACGTTAGGAGTCGAGGCCAAGGAAGGAAACGGTCAACCACGGCTAGAGATGATCGATTTCCAGTCTCCCAAACACTACGAAACAGACGTACAACCATACCCCAATTAAGAAACGAACTGGAAGAAGTACGTGGACGACGATTAAGTCATCGGACTATCAGCAGAAGTTGGTCTGAGGGCCTATAGAACGAAGAAAGCTCCACAACTCCAGGGCTGTCATCAGGTGGCAAGACTCAGCTTCGCTAGGCGGCATGTAAATTGGGAAAATGACCAGTGAGCCAAAGATCTTTTCACAGATGAGAGCCGCTTCTGCATCAATTCAATATGGCAGGGAAAGACTATATCGCCGCCGAGGTGAAAAAAATGAACAATTCAATTTTACTGCTACTGTCTCCTATGGCGGAGGTTCAGTCATGGTTTGGGGTGGAATATGTTTAGGGGCACGAACAGAGTTGGTAGTGGTTAATGGAGCTTTAAATGCAGATGGCTATACACGAGATGTTCTTCAACAGCATGTCATACATTCGCCCCCATATCGGAGAAAACTTCTTGTTAATGCACGATAATGCCCGCCCTCACGTGGCTCGTTCAGTCTCCAACATTTTAAATACAGTCGGAATAAGAGCAATGGATTGGCCCTGCATGTTCGCCAGACCTCAATCCAATCCAACATATGTATAGGACATGTTGGGTAGACGATTAAGGTCCAGAATTCTCGCTGTACAAAATCCCGAGCAAGTAGCAGCATCAGCTTTGGTTGAGATTTGGGATAATGTCATCGAAAGCATGAGCAGACGGATGACTGCTGTAATAAGAGCGCGTGGAGGTCACACACGTTATTGAAATTATTGTTGGTGTTTTGAATCCGTATTGTTCGTTAAGTTAATGTTATTGAATGAAGGATTTGAAAAAATTACATGTCTTTTCAATCATATCTGTATATTACCAAGAAATCTTGTCACGATAGAATAATAAGTGAAAATGAGAGTAATATTCAACTTGAAGGGATAATTATCTCAGAAACAACTTAAGAAACGACACATTCCCAGATCCAATTCGAGTTTCGAGGTGGTAAAATTGATACCAATATCCACCTTTCCTTTGAAACTTTATATTTTCTTGAATAATTGAGATATCAAGATGAATAAAAAATGAGAAATCGTTTCAATTATCGAAAAATCCGTACTTTCTTCACACCCCTGTATATGATATAAAGACGAATCGTTTTGAAGGTGGTTATTTCTCAGATGACGCATAGACCCGTTCAGTTTTAACCTAACCTAACGCCTAAGATTCAGAGCCATATCGGTAACGTTTTTCAGCCTTAAACTTCCGACGTAGCCCAATCACGTGATACAATGAGTCGTGTTATTCGATGAGAATTTCTTGCAACGAAATTGTGGAAGTCGAATGCGGTCAGGAAGTTTTACCCGGAACGTATCACGTGATTCATTATGACCAATATGGACTCGGATATGAGAATAGGTTGCAAGATTTAGTTCCTCGTCGTTTTCAAATCATTTCATGTATACGCACCTATGAAAGCACAGCTAACTTGATTTAGTGAATTTTAATCCGATTAGTGTAAGTTTTTCCTTAGTTGGCGATGGATGGTAAAAGGTAGGATGATCCACTATTTTTTCCTATGTTGGCATCACTGTGGATCAAGCAGCAGTCAATAAGGATCTGTTTCTGAGGTTTTGCTAGTTTGTGGTTCATTTCATTGCATTTTGTAAAAATGATTAAAAACACATTTTAGTGAATATTTTTCTTTAATTAATAATTGAAGATATCGTACATTGATCCATACTTATTTACATTTCGATCAAAATAATATAGTATTATGTATACTGAGGCAATGAAGTAAACGAATAAAAACTGAAATAAACTTTAACAAAAAGGCGATTCAGAGAGTCCATTTAGGTGGGCTTTCGTTATAATTCTGTTGGATGGTTACTTTGTATGAACAAAACAAATACAAGAAGCAACTTTGGAATTTTTTGATGACCATGTTGAATGTTATTATCTAAAAAAAATCCTTCCAACAATATTGCCAAAGTCTCCTTGAAAGCTTCGTAGAAAGTCTGAAAGGCAACTTTCTTGTCCATCATACTTAAATGCTTTTTACTAGAAATCAATCAGAATGAAATAATTTTCTCATGTAACCTTGCTCCTCAATACCGACTTATTTAGTAGAAAACACAATTTGAGTCTCAGATTTATAATTTATAAAAAAACAACAGATAATCAAAGAGAAAGTGCCCAGAAACGTTCGTACAATGAAAAACCAAAGGAACATTATAACGACGATCCTATTCGATTCCATTTTGAGTGATTAAATACAGAAAAATCATGACTCGTCACTGTTGGCTGCTCACGAAATATCTAGGCGGGGGATGGAAATTTCCACACAAAATTCTAGAACATCGAAAACATCATGTAGAGAGAGGAACTAGGCATCGCATTTTCAACTTCCATCCTTTTTAAGTTCTTAGGAAACTAATTATTGGAGCAAGAGCCCATGAACGCCAGACCTTCGTTATTCCATAAAAATGCTGAAAGTTTCTAAGCGCATGATCCCAACGCAGGTAAGGATGATGGAAAAATATGAAGTTTGATCTATGGTGCCTTTGGCAGGTTGCAGGTAACAAATTAAAAAGTGTAATTTTTTTATATTTTCTCCGGGATAATATTAGAAACCACGTCATCCATTCCCAGACACTTACCATGGTGGCTACCCCTTGCCAGACACCCTTCAATCTGAATTAATTAGTATGAAAGCTGAATTTCATACATGTTACTTGGGTAACAATTGGAAGATGTTTCCTCAGTAGCCAGACAGTTCTGATAGTGCTAAGCCCTGGCCAGACAAACACACAGTGCTTTGGTAAAGTACTGAATAATTAAATTTCTGTCAAACTATTCATTTTTGAAGAATCTCCTGAAAAAAGTCGATTTTTTTTTACATAATCATCAATTTTCTGGAATAGGTCGATTTTCAATTTCAATTTGCCACATCATATTTACAAGGTGATTCGCGTTGGAATAATCAGGTCCGCGTCAATTATTTCGCGATCTCCATGGAAAGCTGAATTCAGAAATATATCACACAAAGGGTTTCTATATACAAAATTCGTAAAAATCAAACGAATAATTTCCGGAAAAAATACTTGGAAATAATTATATTTTATTGTTATTTGTACATTATTTCGCGATTATTAAAAGTTTCATGAATTCATCCACTATATACTTCAAGAGGGCAGCTAATTCAACGGACGCACTGTATACAAATCCTTTGTTTGATATATTTTCGAATTCAGCTCTACATGGAGATTTCGAAAATTCAATAATATATAGGGTGGTCCATCTCAAATATTTGACACGGACATGATTATTTCAACGTGGATCACCTTGTAAATATGATGTGGCAAATTGAAATTGAAAATCGACCTATTCCAGAAAATCCTTCAGAAATGGATAGTTTGACTGAAAATTAATTTATTCAGTGCCAATTTTACGAAAGCACTGTATGTTTGTCTGGCCAGGGGTTAGCAGGGGTTATCAGAACTGGCATGGCATCTGAGTAACATGCAAAAAATTCAGCTTTTATACTTTAACGTGAGTTATGTTGTAGCCACCATTATAAGTGTATATGGCAATAATAATAATATCCCGAGGAAAATATCACAAAATAGCACTTTATAATCTGACAAAAGTATAAGTTGGCATTTTTTAACACCTGTAACCTGCCAAAGCACCACGACCTAAACTTCATATTTGCCAATCGTTCTTACCTGTGTTGGGAGTATGCACTGAGGAACTTTCAGCTATCATTTAATATCGAAGGTCTGGCGTTATGGGTACTGGGACTATATGGAATATCAGGAAAAAGGACTTCCAAATTATATTATGTATCAAAGTCAGAAGTCGGAAAACAAAACAAAATGTGAATTGAAGCGGATGTCATGCTAGATCACAGTCTTTCTTGGAAACTACATACCAGCAAGTATTGATAATAATGAAGGTAAGTCAGCATTGATTTGATGGTAGAGCTCCAATTTTGCTCCAATGAACAATATCGAAAAAAGCATATACCAGTCTCAGAACAAGAATCGATTGCATAATATAAGCTCAGTGAAATACCAACTGTTCCTGACATTATCAAGCGATGCTGTATTCTGAATTGAGATTGAATTGGTCAATTCGATACATAGTTCAAGTACTGAATTTCAGATCGATAAACGATAATAATGTTACTCTCTCTATGGAGAGAAAAACGATAGGGTCAGTGCAATATTTGTTCTGTTGGTTTTTTCATCAGACGAAAGTTAATGGTTTACATTATTTTTCTAGCCTACAACAATCTGCGATTCAAATAATCCATTCGAAAGGCATAATGAATGGGTCAACAAATTCGTAAAATTGGTCTCAAACATCAGCTAAAACATGTCATTAGTATCTCAATTCTGACACAGATGCGACAGGTAGTGAAAAATAGTGATATAGAAAGTACAAAAGTAATCGATAGAGAATCAGGTAGAGAAGAAAAATACTCTTCATGGTAACTATTGAAATATGTGGTAGGTACTTTCTAAATTTTCGTGGCATAAATACGCCATTTACTTATAGTTGTTCTTTAAGTTAGTTTCATTTTCATTGAGGAATACGTCATTAAAAAAAATGAGTTATACCTATTATTATCAATCCCAAAACTTCACAATACTATTCGAGAGGATTTTAGAAATCGGATGCCGACACTTCTATATACCATTACTTGAGAACCACTCTGTATACTGTGTAGTGTAGTATTTCATTCTCGTGGCGGAGCTTTTAAAACGAGCACCCCTGGTCGAGTTAATATTTTGAACTTTCTTCATTCTCAATAAACTCTGAATGATCATTAGGCATCGTTTTATGAAGTTAATTAATGCCTTGCTCTCATTGGTAATAATAAACAATAACAATATGACGCAAATCTGTTTCGAGCGTCATTAGTATGGCTTACGTCATCATCGAATGGTTTTCGCCTGTGATAGTTTTGCAAAATAAATGATATATGAAGGCGGAGATTCGACTGTTGGGTATCATCATCTCATAATAATGGCAGGATCTTCAGTTTCGATATATTTATTTCGAAAAGTTAGTAAATTGTATCTATTATTATGAATTGGAGTTGAGAGATTCACATGACAAGCCTCAGCTGATGTACTGGTAAAATATTTCTCTCCAGCCTGCTGGTGAGAGAAACACAAAAACAATGCTCAAGGTTATTTCCTCGAGGCAAACAATTGTCTTATTAATTCATAATTATATTCAACAAATAATTCATGGTGATTTGTTGTTAGATGACGATATCAGATTTCAGGGCGTTAAGGATGTTTTCCAATATTTTTTGAGATATCCAGTAAAAAAGTTGAAGTTTCATCATCCTGTGGCTTTAGGAATACCCCCGTGGTGGTATAATAACATAATCTCCTTCTTTTGCTGTTTATCGATGAATTGTCAACTTTTTGAGATTATTTCATAGGATATTTGATAGGTCGCGTGGAGGTAAAACAACCTCACTTTTCTTATTCGTTTATGAATGATTGAGATATAATTTCACAATTATTTTGACATACGAATCGTGTTTCTTGGGCTACTTATTTATTGAAGTATGCCATCACATTGTGCTGTTGTACAATGCACAAAAAATGCAACGACATAGACGAAGGAGTATGATTTTTCAGGGTAGTTAAAATTCAAAAAAAATTCAAAATTCAAAATTTCTTTAATTCCTTTCAGATCAAGACATATCCATATAAAAGGTTTTTAAACAGACATGTATGATATAGGAAGCGTCAGCAAATGTAGGAAAAAAATGTTCTATCAATAGATAATAAACGACCCTAAGTAAAAATAAAACATTGAGATATAAAATCACAATGAATAATAAACGACACTAAATAAAAATAAAACATTAAGATATAAAATTACAATTAAAATCGAAATTTCTTGTAACGTCACACCGAAACACTGTTGAAAAGAACATGAATATTTTCATCCCTATTACAGTTTTGGTTTACTGGCAAAAAACTGACTTACTGAGTAATAAACTTTGGGTAACAGATAGTTTTTCAATTCTACCTTAAACTTGTTTATGCTTAAGATGTCCTTAATTCCAGATGGTAAATTATTGAATATTTTGATTGACATTGCATGGGGGCCATCCATGGCACTGCTCAGGCGATAATGAGGAGTGCATATTCTAGTTTTTCCACGAGTATCGTAACTGTGAACATCTTGGAGGGTTTTATATTGATTTAGCCTACTTTTCACATACACTGAGCATGCAAATATATATACTGAGATAACGGTGAGTATGTTATATTTAATAAATAGCTCTTTGCATGAGTGCCTCCGAGGTACCCTCGCAATTTGCCGGATTAAGTTTTTTTGCGATATCAAAACTGCTTCAACAACTTACCCCAACAGATCACGCCATACGATAGCTTCGAGTAGCATTGGCCATAGTAGAGCATGAGTAAAGTGGAATCACTGACATGCGGTCTGAGTTTTCTAAACAAAAAAGAAAGAGAATTCAAGGCCTTACATAGTGCCTCAGTATGTGACAGCCAGCTCAGTTTGGAATCGAGGTGAATGCCCAAAAACTTTGTACTATTCAATTGTTGTACAGTACTCCCATCATCTGATCTCACTAATATACTATAGTCAAATGGTTTATTTTTGTTTTCGAAATGAATGATATGAGATTTTTCATTATTTATGCTTAGACAATTCTGCTTTGACCATTCATTCATTTTGGACGTTATATTTTGGGAGTGTTCTATAGTTGTTATGAAATTAGAGTCGTCAGCATAAAGAATTGGTAAAGTTTTAGCTGGAGCAATACTTGGTAAATCATTGTTCATAATAAGGAACAAGGTTGGAGACAGTAGACTTCCTTGAGGTAACCCAATGTTAGTCGAAAGGGGGGTGGATTTTACACCATTTGCATATACGATTTGTTGGCGATTGCAAAGATATGATTTGATCCAGCATATTGCTGGACCCCGTATTCCAATTTTCTCTAGCTTGAAGAACAATATTTCATGTTGAACCAAGTCAAACGCACGACTAAAGTCAAAAAATAAACCTACAGTATCTTCCTTTTTTATCTAATGATTCTAGTGTGAATTTCACGCTTTCATAGATTGCCGTTTCTGTGCTTTTCTTCTTCAAAAAACCGTGTTGAAATGGGGTCAGGATTTTATTTTTGTCTAGAAAATTATTTAGTTGCAATAAAAACACTTTTTCGAATATTTTGGAAAATTGATTTTGCACTGCTATGGCTCTATACTGCGATAAATCAGCACTTGATCCTTTATTCTTGAATGCGGGCGTTATTTTTGATTTCTTCAATATTTTTGGAAATTCACCATACTCCAGGGATCTATTTATCAAATATAACAGAGGTTTTTTTATTTCATCAAAGCATTTTTTGATAATGAATCCGGGTACTCCATCACTTCCTTCAGACTTTACTGCCTTAAGAGACATTACTATATTTTTTAATTCAGTTTCGGAAACTGGACGTAGAAATATACTATTTGGTATGTAATTGCTGTTATATTGCGTTTCTCCCGTGAAATTCATGGTATCAACGTCGCAGAAGAATGAATTGAAAAGATTTGCAATTTCAGTAGGGTCCCTAATTGTCTCACCCTGTATATTGTTTATTTCCGAAATAACATTTGTTTTCCCAGTATTCTCGCGATGACTATTTATCACTTGCCATGCAGCTCGTGTCTTATTTTCAGCGTTTTTAATAAAGTTTTCGGTCTGATATTTTTTTGTTTCATTCAAAAGTCTGTGATAAGATCGTTTAGCATCTAAATAATACAGGTGGAAATCTGGACAATTCAACAATTTATCATAAGAGTAAAGTTCTTTCATATGATTAGAGAGGTATCTGATATTATCTGTTACCCAATTTTTTCCTACAGTCTGTTTATTCGTATGTTTTTTGGTTTTCAAAATAAAACTGATATCGAACAAATATAAAAACACGTTGTAAAAAGCCTGAAATGAATCATTGAAACCGTTCGATATATCATACACACTATCCCATGATTCTCTTTCAAGTAAAGAGATGAATGTTGCCAGATTTTGTTCACTAAAGTCTCTAAATTGGAGTCTGGCGTTATTTTCTTTCACCGGGTTCCTTTCTATGTTGAAATGATATAATTGATACGTGTGATCAGATAAATGTGTGTCTATCACTTCCGTTTCACCATTTTCAATATCAGTAATGATATTGTCTATTGCAGTTGCAGATGTGGAGGAGATTCTGGTTGGGCAATTTATGAGCGAGTGTAAATTGAAATTTGATAAAACACTCACAAAACTGTTCTTGGTGATACCATCTTTCATGACATCGATGTTAAAATCCCCACATAATATGATGTTTCTTCTCCTCTTGGATAACTGACCTTCAACTAGTTCACTCAACAAATCACTGAGGTTATTGAGAAACTCTTGGAGATTAATTGGATCAGGTGATCTGTAGGCTGCTAATATACGAATATCCGCATTTGGGGTGCTCCATTCGACGCAGGCAAATTCTGATATCGAGTCTCTTGAGAATGTTTTGACTTCTATTTTTTTCACATCTTTTGAAATATCCTCTTTGACAAATATACATATTCCTCCCATGTGCATTTTATCACGACAGTGCCACGCAGTTAGCTTGTAACCGCGCAGAATGGTTGTTGGTATATCGTCAATTTTTATAGCTGCTTCAGTCAAAATCAGAACGTCCGGGGATATTTCGTCCAATATGACTTCTAGTGCTTCGATTTTATTCAATAGACTTCTTATATTGAGGTGCATTATCTTCGCTTTACCAGTATTTCCCAAATTTAAGCTGGTCGGTCCCCCACTCTTCTTCTCAACTCTAAAAAACGCTGGACACAGGCGCCTTCCGGCCACTTTGAGGGCTCCATGGCACTATTAAAGTGATCTTCATATATTGTCACCTTGAAAGACGAGTACATATCTGGATATTTTGACGAAATGGATGTACAGGTAACTTCTGGAAAATGCTCCTTCAGTAGCTCAGCCAGGTTTTCTGCTGTCATGGAGGTTTCCACCCTATATACATGGAGTGAGACCAACTTCGGAACACCTTTCACCACCCTTCCATTTAATTCCATCCTACTGTTACTTCCAACGACTTTATCATTTTTTCTTCTGTTGGTCTTGTGGATAACTCTTTTCAAACCATCATCTGGTGCATTATTTGGTTCATTTGGATTGGCGATATTAATATATTTTTCACATATAGCACGTCCTTCTGCCTCGTGGACTGCATTTGACATTGTTTTTGGATCAATCCCTTTAACGGTTATATTTGTACTGTCTTGAGGATTTTGTAGTACTTTAGAACCACCTGGAATTTCGAATTTGTGTTCCGTCTTCGAAGTGTTTCTATTTAATCTAGGATTTGCTGCAGTTTTCTGCGACACGGCATCATCGCCTCTTCGACAATCGGAGATTCTTGCTGTACTTTGGTTTTTCATCAATTCAATGATTGTTTCCAGGTTCTTTATTGATCTTTCTAACTCATAATTTACTCTTTGAGAACATTCTAGTTCAGTTTTTGTACATTTCAACTCACTTTTCAGTAATATTTGGCTTGTATGGTCCCCAGTTTTATTCACTGTCAAATCACTGTTTGAGTCGTAAAAACAGTCACTTTCACTTTCAATTAAGTTTTTCACATTATCACTAAGTCTGTAGTCATTTGGTACTCTTCTAGTCAGAATAATTTCGATTAAATCGCTTTTTTTAAGCTTGTCTAACTCTTTCACGACCGCTTCGCGTGTCGCCATTTTTAACCTTTTAATATTCTCCGAGAATGCGAATTCTCAATATATTTCTTTATATACAAGGTGTTTTTGAAATGAGTACAGATATTCGTATATATACGTGTACGTATATGCACATAATAGGTTGTGATATAAAAGTACTGTAGCTATTCAAATAGTTTTCATTTGGGAATTTTGTACAACAGCACAATGTGGCATGTTTAAATCAATAAATAGCCCAAGAAACACCTACTGCTCATGCTGCCAACTTCGTTCTCTTCGGAAATGACGAAAATTTCGGGCTTGTTGAGCAATATACTATTCCAATCTCTGTTATAGTAAAATAAAAACAAAAAGCTCAAAGTCCTATCCACACAATGTTCATAAAATGAACAACAATGGTAGATTTCGGAAGAAAAACAACTACTTTCCTGGCTAATGCCACGCAGAACATTGAATTACATCCTCCCGAAATCTATGCATCGACTCGTATGAACGAATACTGATACAAGTGATTCTTTCCTGAATGCCTATTGATTTCGATTTAGCCAGGCCACGCTAGACACCTACAGACCGGTTTCGAGCTCTTTGACTCTCATCAGTGCAGGGCAGTCTCCAGCCAGCAGTCCTAAGACCGCCGACTAAGCGTAGTGACGAAGAAGATCAGTGATCTGACAATGGCTATATGTCAAATCAGATAATTTTAGTGAAATATCTAAGTAAATATCCTATTGAGTTCGCCATACAACGCAGCAAAACAAGCATGATGAATTAATTATATTACCAGAATACTCAGGAAAGTGGTGAAAAATTGAATTATCCAACGATTATATCATTCACACATCATTGAAGTCCCATGATATGTAATATGAACGGTTATTTAGGTAAGCAAAGGAATATCAGCTTATATTCTGTTTGACAGTTCTTCGACGTAAATGATATTGTCATCTTCTGCGATATAAGAAACTATCAGAATGGTGTGCCTTGATAGTACGCTGTTCCTTCCGTGTTCCTGTCGTGCCGATAAGACCACGTGGTCACAGCAACCACTAATCAAAGGCTGTGTCGAGTCAGTCGTTCAACCACAGTGGTGATACCACAATGGTCAATGTTTGACTCGACTCCCATCAAAAGTTAACGTGGTTAATATGTGGTTTGAAACGTGACCGATATTTTAAAAGAGCCCTCCTCCTCCGTGCTCGGACTCTTCCGCCAAAATATGAAAATAAACTTGCAATATTTAGATAACAGGCTTTCTTGCAAAAGTATCGGTAATGTTCATGCCCTCGTGCAATTATAATCGATAATAATCGTCTATTTGTCATGATCTTGGGATATAACTGTTGAATATCTTTGAAAAATATTGGTTGAGGCACTATTTAGTGTCCAGGATCGGGTTCTACACCTTTTCCAGTTGTATCTCCGAATAGCCACTTGTATTTCAGAAAGCAACAATTGTATTTCAGAATAGTCAATTGAATTTTAGAAAGTGTCATTTGTATTTCAGAAAATATCATTTGAGATATACAATGGACGCTTTCTGAAATTCAATTGACAATTCTGAAATACAATTGATACTTTCTGAAATACAATTGATACTTTCTGAAATTCAATTAGTTATTCTGAAATACAATTGACGCTTTCTAAAATTGAATTGACTATTCAGAAATACAAAACTGGCGCCTCCTGAAATCCAATTGACTATTCTGAAATACAATTGATACTTTCAGAAATACAAGCGACTATTCTGAAATACAATTGAAACATTCTGAAATTGAATTGACGCTTTTTCAAATATTACTGGAAAAGGTGTAGTACGTCCCAAAAATCTGAGTAGAGATAAAAATTCTCGAAAAAATTTACTTCATCTAACACCAAATTTGCGATTGTCGAAACTCTCAACAAAAACCTCGCAGCCTCGGCTCGATAACAACGATAAAAAGAGGTCCCCGACATTTCCTAGGTATAAAAATCAGTTTCGTACGTTTGAGTCCCTCCCTCTTCAGCCAAAAGACGCCGCGGGTACCGACGCATGTAGGGCTCCCACTCGGCCTTCTTCGTTCGTCAGTGGGTCACAATAACGTCGGGCGCCGATTTCGTCGTCTGGACGCTGTACGGCCTCCTCTTGCCGTCTTCGTACTCGTTGGGCGCCACACTGAAAAAAATGTTCAGTTGAATAAGCCAGTGGACTAATTTTGATTTTATTTATTAAATATTTAGAATAATCACTCAAATAGCTTATAATTTCATATTTTTTTAGAATTTTTCGGTCGATTTGAAGGTGCCGGAATCATCAATACTGCTATGGTAATTTTTAAACGGCTAGAAATTTACCGCCAGAAAAAGAATTATGTCACGGTTTAGTAAGTAGGAGCAGTCCATAGCACAGTTGCCATGTTGAAATACGATTTGTAATTTCAGGAATTATAGTTATTTAATAATCCAAAAATTCTTAATTATGTATTCCTAATTGGCATTAGAAAATCTTTTGTCTCAAAATGTTCCCTCATGTGTTGTGGCTCATTGCTTCTAATGCATTTGTGTAAAATATAATTATATATATATATATAGTTCACGCATGAGGACTTGTCAGTTTATAGCATTCAGCACAATGATGCCAAAACTCCAACATTTACATGTTATTTTGTTATGGAGTATAATGAATATTTGGATATGCTGGTTGCTCAAAGAAACCACAAATCAACTATAATATCATGGGTTCCTCCTATTATGTTTTATTCAACTACAGTACTCTAACATCTTTTCGATCTGATTATAATTAGTGATTTGGCAACCTTGCTTCATGAGTGGGAATGAGAGATTATCTGACTAATAACAAAACAGCATAGAAATTGACGTCACCACATCGCCAAATGGCGGCTATGACGATACGTTTGAAATGAGCTCTGAAATTCAACGATTCCGAACAACGCATGGACTCATTATTTACATGAAAAAACGTGAACAGTGTCACGAGAATTATTTCAGGTCCCTAACGACACAGTCATAGATTCCCCACAGTGGATTAATTGAATACCAATAATTCATTATTAGTCCACTCGCCCATCCTGAGATAATTTCTCGGTCCTACTTTGTGTTGTGTGGTATATAAGGGCGGCGGGTAGCCAACTTGCCAAGGGGAGAGAGAGAGAAGTTGTTGTTCGATGGTGCGGTTGGGCCTCAGATGGTTGGGCAGAGCAAATATCATACACACTCTAGATATACACCGTAAGTGTAGGAATGGCCAACGCTCAGTTGGGACGTACTGCTCTTGGCACGGATTCGTGCCAGCTAGAGTTCTCAGGAAATATTGCTCATGGCACGGATCGGTGACGCAAGTATGTACAGGGTGATTATAGAAAAGGAATATTCTCAGATGAATTATGAACATAAAAAATGGATATACAGTGTGGTCATTTAAGTGTGCAACATATGGAAACATTTTTAATGAATTGCAAAACCAAAATACAGGTAGTGCCGAAAGTTTTTGCATGCTCGGTAATCATTTTAGGTGCACTTAGAATGGATGCAAGTCAAACAGCATACAGGGTAGGACAAATTTTTGTGATAGGCCAATATTTCTCCCTGTAGATCTGAAAACTCGAACTTCATGGGAAGACTACGCAAACCATATCATTCCCAAACGATTCTTGCACAACATGGAACAAACCGTTCCAGAATTGGACTACTATTTTTTAACATATTCGATTTTTAAATTGGGTAAAATAGTCAGGTGGACCACTTCATTTGTCACGCAGTTCATTTTACTAAGCAAAACAACTAAACAAGAAAATTAACAATGAGAATGTTCATGTCATCCTCATCATATTCTATGAATATTCTTTGGAATATTCTGAGGGAGGTATGTTCGGAACGTTGTGGGAACATTTGTTGGATATTCTGTGCTGTCTGGGATAGGGCGCACCCAGTACAGGCCTGAAGCAAAGTTTACAGAATTAAAAATATAAGTTTCCCTACTCCAGTCGGAACGTTTGTTATTTGAAGGTACCATGCATGAGATACTGACGACTGACGATTTTTTAAAGCGGGTACCGGGGTCACACAGAAGCAATTAAATTCAACCAGCCCACTAGAGGGGGTTGTCCTAAAATGTGTAACTCCGATAATTACGATCGGATTATGAATGGAATAACTACTAGTTATTTGAATGAATATACAAAATGTATGGAGGAATTCGAATCAAATATTTACGTGTATGATGCATTTTTAGTTGTTATCCAATTCATATCATATTTGAAGCTCAACATTATTGTATAGTAAAATATATACTTTTTGGGTTTGTAAAATTGTTTCCGTAAGTACGATGTGTAGGTATATTTTGTATTACAATCGCATCGATGGCCATTTGTTTCTTTAATGAGAGACAGAAAGCTGCTTGATAAAATTTTATTACATAATATTTGCACTATCGAACCATAAACCATAATACCATACTGAAATGAACATTACAAATGTTGAAGAATAGAAATCTTGGCTTTTACTCTGTTTGTTTTACAAGTTTCAATATCTCGATTCGCAAATTTCAAACTGTAGTAAATACGAACTCTGATTTATAAAGATATGAAATAATCCAATGAAAAATATATACAGGGATGATTTAGAGTTATATCTGGAAAATATGATTTTAGGCTTTTTCCAACGTTTTCGAGACAAGCGAATTCTGCACACTTCTCAATGAATATATTTTTCAAAGCACCAACACATTCAGTGATTTGCACTTGCTATAATTTTTCTACTGGCAAAATATGGTTTCTTCTGCAAGAATGTAGTAGTAAACATTTCTTCAAAAAATACCCGGTAACATACACCAAAGCATTACCTCCTGGGGTCTTGAGATTTCTATAATCATTTGCCAATACTTCAATCGATGTATATATGTAGGCCTACTAACTGCTGATGTTCGATTACATTGTTCAAGAAAATCGGGAGTTATATTATATATACAGTAAAACTTCACCAATATCTCTCATACAATTTGCACCCTCTGTTTGATCAAAATATCGCAAACCAAACATTTTTTTGAAAGCGCGGCAAAATTGTATGGGTGCGTTGGATTTTCAACATGACCACAATAATTTCTTATTTTGACAAAGAAGTTTTCCTAGGCGATCTTGACTCAAATTCCCAGTGTACATGTATCATCCCTTGGCCTGTAAGCTCGACACTCTCCCAATCCACCTAGTACAATATAGCAGGCAACCTTTCGCATCAAAAGAGAAAGCCACTATGTGACCGTTAGAGGCCCTAGCCCAGTGAGCATGTTTTGAAAATGTTGGCATGAAGATGTTATTTTGAGACGTAATATGCACTGACCAAAGGGGTTTTTGAAGGATATTGAAGTATTGTTTTTGTTCTTCTGTGGCATTTCTTTGTTTGCCTACTGAGAGGTATCCCTGGGATGTTTTGGGATGTTTTAGGAATGTAGGCATGAGGATGTTTTTTGAGGCGTAATATGCACTTCCCAAAGATGTCTTAGAAGGATATTGAAAGTATTGTTTTTGTTCTTTTGTGCCCTTTCTTTGTTTGCCCCACCACAACGTCTCATGCTTACGTCACAATACGATGAATTCTGATTTGTTTTCGATTTTGTTCTTCTTGTTCGCAATTGGCATTCGCGTTTGCAGCGTGTCACGCTAACATCACGCTGCTAACGAACAGAAAGGAATTTGGTGAAGTTTATTATGTTAGAAGTCTTATTTAGTTTGTAATAATGACCATCAGATGCAAGATGTGTTGTTCGGTGCCTCAGTGTAATCAATATATAAAAGTACGAATTTATCAATACACAGCTTCTCCGCAGTTGCAAAATTATGCATTGTGGAGAACATTTCAAAAATTGGGAAACCTATTTCCAATTATATGTCTGTGTGCAGTGAGCACTACTCAGAAACCGATTAAGAACGTAATCTCATATCAAGAAAATATTTTTATGTTCAATCTATTTTTAATGCATTTTTTTCATTCAAGGGAAATGGAATCCTAATGCAAAAGTTCATTTTGACAAAAGGCTTCAGAAAAGTACCTCGAAAATGGTTTTTTTACAGCGATTTAATGTGCGCAAGACGCGTTGAAAATATTTTGTTGTGTCCATGAAAAGGCTTTAAAAAGAACTAGGCAGAAGGTAGTTTCGTGACATATCAAGGACATCTCGATAATTGCCGCCTGCGGCGGACATTTGCTGTTCTATAATAGTTCTGTTCATGTGTGAACAGAACATCGCAGTGGAGGTTCAATGTCTCGAAATCTCGTACTTTTAATATCTCTGAGATGTTTTTGTGCTCGCTGGGAAGGTACCTCGACGGAACGAGAGGTAGGGGGTAGGCAAATCGGCACATTTAGCGGACTGCCGTAGCCTATTATTTTAAATTCTGTAAAGTTTGACTGAAGCTATACTCAAGTAATCTCACCTGAACTTCTTCGTGTGCATCTCGATCTTGGCCTCCGCCCTGAACTTGCCCTCTGGCTTCTTGTACCCGAAGGTGCTGAAGGGGGCGGGTGGCGAGTGGGCGTGGGCGCTGCGGCGGCTGGGCGTGCTGTTGCCCGAGCTGTAGCCCTGCGTCGTGAAGAGGCTCTCGCGCGTCTGGCACGCGCTGTCGCACATCAGGGGCGGGCAGTCGTCGTCCACCTGGAACACGAAATTGTCCTTCTGAATGGAAACCTAGGTAGTCAGCGAGGTATGTTTACTAACCCAAAATATTGTTACGTTATTCGGGTGCAGAAGCGAACACGACACTATTTATTTTCGGACTGATTTATTTGAACTAAAGGAACACTAATTTATATCGAACTTATAACTACTATTTATGTAAAACGATTTCTATCACGCGGTATTTGATTATCTCTCTGACACTCGCTGCTCGACTGACTGACGGCAGTTGTCCGGCCGTCCATATAATTTATGGGATCCCTTGGTCGACTTTGCTTCTCGAACTTTCTCGAATGATCTTCCGTACCCTTCTTTCTTAGAACAATAAACATCTCTCTCTAATTGTTCCATCGATTGTTTCCAGAACATTCCAGAATCTTCTGTCACGTTATTGGTCACCGCGAAATATATTGAGTGTTCGGAAATAGGCTGGTACATGTATGAATCATTGGGATATTGGAGAACAATCTGGGATGAGTGTTACAGGATGATCGTTGTACTCCTGATGCCTTCCTGCTGATGTTTCTAGAGCCCCTCTAAGGGGAATATCATTACAATATGTGTGCCAACCAAAGGAGCTGGTTTACTGATGAAGGTTAATATCCCATTATTCCATATATTTTGGAATTTTCTCTCCTCGTTTCTATTAAATAAAAATATGGATATTATTTCGAAATACGTGTAGTAAGGACAAATTATATATTTTGCCCCAAAAAGTCACTGCGTTAAAGAATTTTCCTATAAGAAAGAAAATTTCACTAGCTAGTTAGTGACAATTTGTATTGAGGAAGGTTTAGACAAGAGAAATGAAGGAATATAGAAAAAATATTAAATTTTCACTTAGCTTTGGACGTTTCGGGCACGTATGTGCTCCCGTTTTCAACATGAAGAATAGATATTTGAATAGCAAATTCGTATTTCTCTTGATACTTTTCAGTACTCAGTGAATTTTTCTTTTGGGCTCTCTGATAGGAACATTCTTTAAACGCAGTGATATTTTGAGGCAAACCATCTGATATGTTCTTACTACACGTATATTGAAACGAGGAGAGAAAGTCCCTAAAAATCTGGAATAATGAATGTACCACCTCATCTATTAACCTACAGACAGTATTTGTTAATATCTCATTTGAATAACTACAAAAACTCAAAGTCATTGCCACAAATGTACAGTGTGTCCAGTTTTCCAGGCTTTTGCGTGATATCTCAGTTATCTTTTTGCGGTTTTCGCGGTCCTGTACCACTTTTTTGTGAAACTCAAGATGGCCTAATCAGATTTTGCATAACTGTTTCCGTCTATAAGATACATGGCAGTTTTGAAAATTTATACTCTTTGTACCCCCTCCATATCTACGAAGTTTCTCAGCGAAAATTTCATATTGAACTCTTATCTCATGAAGAATATCACACAAAATCCAGTGGCGCTCTCGAAAATATTTTTTGGGTATGGATTTGGGGATATGACTCAAACTTATGATTTTTTGAATGGAATACCTTGTACTTTATAAGCTCATTCAATCCCTTATACTTCTTCCTTCAGAATAAAATGTAATGTATATACAACTAAAAACGGCTGTCGGCCTTATCTCAGCAACGAATAATGATACAAGTTGGAAAGCGACTCCATCATGAGAATGCCAACGGATGGCAAAATAAAGTTTTGAAAAAACTTTCAAAATAGGTATAACGGACAGAGAGGCATGGAAGGAAGGACCTCCTATCAATGCAGACATTGCTGTCTATACGGCCGGCTCCAAAACTGAGGAAGGATCAGGAGCTGGTATTTATGGGGCCAAGCCAAAGACGAGAGTCTCACTAAGCTTAGGTGTGAAAGAATTGATAAGGCAAGAGTTCAAAGGCAAAACCATTGCAATCTATTCAGATAGCCAGGCGGCCATCAAAGCTGTCAACTCTATGGGTTGCGTGCAAGAACTGTCAGATGACCGACACTGGAGGCAAAACATTGAAACACAACGTCACTTTTCTTATTTGTTTACAAGTGATCGAAATAGTTTTCCACAATTATTTTGGCATATGAATCGTATTTTTCCGCTATTCATCAATTCGCTCATGCCATCACATTGTGCTGTTGTAAAATGCACAAAAACTGCAGCAGAAGATGAAGGAATCCGGATGGTACATTATGATTTAAAAGTAAGTACCTACTATAGTCACTCACATATAGTTTTCATTTTTGAAATTTGATTATTTCTCTGATTTCTCATCGGAATTCCTTCTGCAATAAGAGCTAATAGAAATATACCTGAAATTTCTAGAATAATGCAAGAAGATTGGTTTCATGCAATCAATCGGGAGAACTGGTCTGACATGCTGACGATCGTGTGTGTTGTAGACATTTTCAATCTATTAGCAGTATTAGCTTGTATTGCATCAGAAGTGGCAGAAGGCAGAAGGAATTTTAATAAGGAATGACAACATTTCATAATGATAACTATGTGAGATTACTATTTACCTGAAAAATCATATTCCCTAGTCTCTTGCTGTATTTTTTGTGCATTGTACAACAGCACAATGCGAAGGCATGCTTGAATTAATGAATAACGCAAGAAACACGATTCGTATGCCAAAATATTGTGAAAAACTATTTCAATCCTTTGATTCCTCTGTAACCAAATAAAAAAGTGAGGTTGTGTTTCAATAATTCACAGAAGTATGAGGTTGTGTTTCATTATTTTGCCTCCAGGGTCGGTCATCGTGCACGCGACCTATGCAAGTTTACTCGAAACTAGTATGGGACTGCATAGAAACCCTAAATGAACTGGGCAGTCAGAACAGACTGATTCTAGCATGGGTACCAGCACATACAGGGTACGAGGGCAATTAAGAGGCAGACTCACTTGCCCGAGAAGGGGCAAACAAAGCTCTGAAAGGCCCAGAACCCTTCTGTGGTATTGCGAAAGCTATACAAAATACTAGTATAAGACAGGAATGAGACAGGGAAAAGAATTTATTAAGAAAACCATCGCCAACATTCACAGAATATCTACTGAGTCAGAAACGAAGTTCAACTAGAATACTAGTGAGAGTTCTCACAGGGCATTGTAGGCTCAACAAACACATGAGTACGATAGGTCTGACTGATGAAGAACTGCTGTGCAGGTTCTGCCAGGAAGAGGAGGAAACAGCAGTACACATACTTTGCCACTGCGAGGGCTTGTCAAGACTATAAGGTTCCTTACGCTGGGTGATGAAAAACCAGGAGCCCAAAGATACACAGGGGATCTGGAAGCTAGCCTATGGAGTCTCATAGAGACGACGGGGCTAGCCGAAGAACTGTAATCGATTTTGAGGGCAGACACAATAGATCTGAAAAGGTCGCGGTGTGGAGGCAGATAGCCGCAAGGCCCCTTTCTAATCTTTGATTGAGAATCCAAACACTCACCGTATAAATATCTGTGTTATACGCGTCTCCGTCGGCAGGACTCGTCCCCCGTTCGCTCCTCACGAGGATGGGCAGCAGGTCGCCGCCCGGCACGTAGCACGGCGCCGTAGAGTGGGCGGCAATGCGGCCGCCCTCCGAATCGAGCGAGGGGGAGGGGGAGTCGCGCGGCCTCGAAGAACGGCCACCCGGTCTGGCGGGCGGCTCGCTCTTCTGGTGCGACGGGGCGTGCTTCTCCAGCTCGTTCAGCTGATGCTCGCGGCTCTGCCGGATGTACTCCTGGAATGGAAGATAGAGATGGATATATTGAGTCCGTAGATTAGTTATTCATGTATCAAGGGCGTGAAATGGGATTTTATGTGCCCCAGGGAAACTGCTTCTTAGATGTTATGAACACTTCATTAGGCACTGGCACTTTTCCAAGTGCTTGGAAACTATCAACAGTCATACCAATTCAAAAAGTGATCAATACTTCTCCCAGTTGTGAATTCAGAACCATAAATCCCCTCCCAAGTTATGAAAACATGTTAGAACTGGTCGTTAAAGATCAGCTGCTGAAATTTCTTGGAGATAATATAATCATCAAAGAACAATCTGGCTTTCGACAATCTCACTCCTGTGAGACTTCCCTGCAATTTTTAATATCCCAATGGAAAACAAATATTAGCAAAAGAGGGTGATAGGAGTCGTATTTTTGAATTTCAAGCGTGCTTTTGAAACTATCAACATAGATTTATTGTTGTTAAAACTCAATAGATATGGAATTACAGGCAATGTATTGAATTGGTTCGAAAGTTATTTACGACATAAAACACAAATAGTTGACTATTTACAAATCTACAATAGCACCTCACTTCGATCATTGTGGAACACTTTCATTTTTTCTTAATAATGACCAGTTGGATGTAATTCAAAAAACCATGAGAGATATACTCATGTGTAACAAACGTACTCCAATAAAAAATATATTGGACACATTATCATTAACGTCTGTGAAACAAAGAATTCATTACAATATGTTGGTCTTTGTGTTCAAAATGGAAAACAGTTTGTTACCAGGTAGGTACCTCAGTGACGAATTAAAGAACGTTTCAAAATGAAAATATAATCACGACTAGTAGACTACTGGATTTATCATTTTTATAACAACATTGTAGAGCCCCTATGATTTGAGGGATTCAAAAAAACTGAATTTTTCATCAATCTCATTCTCGATTCCTTCAAATAGGTTATAAGTTTATTGATTGACTACCATGCCAAACATTTTGTTTCGGAATAGCTCTCAATTTGAAAAAATATGATGTGCATATTATACCCATTCACCGAATTGTTTATTTTTTGGTTTATGTTCGGCGGCCCGGTGCTGAGTTCGTATGGGGACTCCCACCGAGGCATGGGTTCGAATCCCAGTTAGGCCATAGATGTTTGTAAATGTATGCTTTCCTAACCCCGCACAAGTTTCGACCTATGGGGCGTTGGATCCAGTGCTGGGTTCAACGAGGAAATGCAATTGAAAAAAAAAATAAAAAAAAAATGTTCTCTTTCCTCAGAATATTATCTCAGAAATACCAATACCTTCATTTCTTGAATTCGTTTAATCATTTCGATCATTATTGAGGTTTATAAACGATACGATGATTTCAATATTGTTGGTAACATCTGAGATACTCATGTACTGATTTACTGTCTCATCACGTTAATCATTTTTAGCTGTTGTTGATTCAATTTTCGTGAGTGATTTGATCATATCGACATATCGTAGTTTCAGTGGCTAAAAGAAAAGTAGCTCTACCTGTCCATCGAGAAGGATTCAGCCTTTTTAGTTTTATTATAGATGTCCAAATACAAATCACCAATGATAATTAAGAAGGTTGAAATTTCCTTCACCCCTGAAAGTGGTTCCAGGTTCATATTATGGGCTGTGCAATGTATAAGAATAAACTGCAGAAAGTTCAATATCCTCTTATTTTCTTTTGTACTCCCTTATAAATCACACTTGCCTTTTGCCCCGTCATACCCTTGTCCTCTCTATATACTGGTTAATTCTCAATCCTAATGTTTTCAAAGATTTTAATATTTCAGATGTTAATGTTGATAAGTTTTCATGTAGGACGGCAGTGTCAGCACCGGCACTTAACATAAATATTTTGAAAATTCCATGATTAACTTTTTGTACAGTTGAATCATTTCACAATTATTGGAGTTTTTGAGATAGTTGTTCGAAGAATTGATTAGTAGTTACGCCTACGCCACTGACTGACACTTGCAATCTTTGTTATCTTATTTTTTTCACACGATTCTGACAATTGCAAGTTCTCTGGTAAAGCTTTTCATTTGAGTAACTTCCCTATTAACATTTTCATTATGAAAAATATACGTCATTCCCCTCTAAACCGTCATAAAAAGCTGTTCTTTCGCGTGACAATATAAAATGTATCTCGAATCAAGATTACCCGAGGCGCGTATATAGCGCAGTCGAAACATAATTAGCGTGTCAGAAAGTCTCTAAAGAGCAATGACCATCCCTAATCACCAAAAAAAACATCAACGAAATGTATTGCGGAAAGAGTGGTATTGAAATGAAATATTAAAAATGATGCAATGTCGGAAATAATCATCTCACTGTGTATTTTTGAGATCAGCGGAGTGTTCCACAGAAGAATAAAATGTAAAATGTATTTTTCTGATGAAAGACGATGCATTTGTATGTGTCTAAAAATGAAGTAATGAAAGGGATAAAAAGAGTAGAGAGAAATAAAAACAAATCAGTAGCGTTCCGAGAAAGCGCCCGTTAAATTTCCCATAGTTATTAATCAAAATTAAGCCCTGCAATAACCAACTCAAGGAGAATCATTCTAAATGCCATTTTGCACGGTTGAATATGCAACAGCCATTAATTTTTATTAAACTGAACACGGGCCTGAAAAAGAAATTGCTGATGAAAGAAAAGGTTTCATTGTTTCTTAATCGCTATACAATTTTATTAACGTCAGATCCGAGATTCGAGTTAAATGTTGCTCGCACCGTTGGGCTAAAATGAAGGTGTGATCATAAACAGGGTCAAGCCATTTATTTTCATTTGGAATTTCAAAAATGTGTATCCGCTGTTAACGAAAATTCCATAATTCATGGCCGATCCCACATGCACGTATGGGTGAATGTTGGTAACAAAAACAAAAATGAATCGATCCTGAAATATTACTTTCAGAATTTATTGGTGACGATGCTACGAGGTGGGCCATCTCATATTGTATTGTTGCTACGAACATTTTGAAAGTTTCGAATCTGTGGGAGAAAAGTTGTACTACTTATCTAATCTCCCTACACCAAGAGAAATATCTATTAGCTGTTATACGAGACTGTATAGCCTTCAAAAGATTTCTGAATTGAATAGGCGCCAGCATAGTTCCCTTTACACTGTTAAAATTATATAACTGTGAAACAACACTTATATGAGAATGAAATAACGCTCATATAGGGGTCAAATTATTAGCATTTCAATATTGAACAATGAAATGGGTTGACGATCTTCGAGAAAAATTGAAGACATATTTACTTAGATATACTTACCCACAAGTAGAGTTTTCTTATTGAAACTACAGGGAATTGAAGTGCATCACAAGGGCGAGAGACTCATTACACAATATCTGAATTTGCCTACGATGAAAATGCTTCCAATTTTGAGTATTTGTTCTTCTTGTCACTACCTTGGATTATTAGTTGACATAGTTGCCAAAAATTTACACGGTGGCGTCAGTAAATAAGGGTTCACGAATCACGAAACGAGAACGAAAAACCTTTATTTCGTCTGATGAATTTGTGGCTAGAATTTTTGTGAATTAAGAAGCAGCAAATAAAATTACACGAATCAAATAAATATATATACACCGTGTCCAAGATGAGCATAGGAAGACATCCTTCTCTTGGACATACTGTATAAGTAATACAATCTATCACCGATATAACTGTGTAAATCCAAGCTCTTGCCACTATGGTGAATAGTTAGGTAGTTTAAAAATACAGAATTTTATCCAAATTGTAAGAATTTTCGATACATTGCCGATTTATCGTGAAAACACTATAACGCCCTGATGCAGTTCAATTTCCTGTAGTTCCTCAACAACAACTTGGGGGGTATATAAACAAATATGCCCCTAAAATTTCTAGAAGAACTATCAACCACTTCACTTTTTCGAAAAAAAAAAATATCACCCTGTGAGAAGGGTTCACGAGCTGCTGCGGGCTAATATGTCCTTTCATATCAGGTATCCGTAGACGACTAACGATTCTGATGAAACAAGTTTTTATAAGTGAGTGAGATGACTCATTGTGGTAAACTAGTATAACAAAGATGGTAAATGAAGAAGAGATGAAACTCAAATAATACTTGTATAACTGTGAAATGACATCTTTTAGGATTTAAATGATTATCTTTTGAATTCTATGTTTTAACTATAATCTTGTTCAATTTCTCTTGTTCAAATCTATAAGGAATTCATTGCCTGAGGAAGTATTCCCAACAACATATAATCTCCAGGAGTTCAAAAAAAGTTCCAATACCTACCTCCTGTTCCTATCCTCCCTAGGAACGCACGATGTTCTTTGAACATTATAGGGATTTCCTTTCGTGCGCTCCAAGCGATGAAAAAAAAGAATGATTTGGAAAGTTGACCTGTTTCACGTTGGGAACGTTGACTTTTAACGTTCATCAGATGACGTTTCGTGGTTAAAATGCTTCATTTAGCAGTTATAGGATGGTTTTGTATAGGGACTTATAACTGGATTTTTCTCGGTGTATCCTCCCTAAGTACGCAGGAGTATCGTGGTGGGGCTGCTATATCCATACTAATATCTACACATCCTTCTAAAATTTTCTCAACTTTTCCGACCTTCTGATGGAGGTCAGAATATTCCTAAACTCCACCTCAATATCCTAGATACATCACAAATCCCAACACCTCTAACACAAAACTGTTTCGCCGGAAAACGCTTCTGCTCAGGCGCCACTTCATGTTTGTTGGACACAGTCATCTCTAAATGTGCATGCTCCATAGATTAAATCTTCTTGTATTTTATTCAACATAAGGACTTCGATTCTAAGCTCACACTCAACTTTGGCTAAACTCTCTTTGAAATTTCTGATGGAGGGTGATGTGCTCTTGTTACCCTATCTCATTCGAGAGGTTTTCTCTGTTTCTGAATACGGTGACATAAATGATGATACAGAATTTGTTTTGCAAAATACCTATAGGATCAATGAATTAACATCTCACTGTGCTTTGTATTCAAAGAATTAATTGAATGGAGGAGTCAACATTCAAGAATTCATCTCCTTAACTCTGTAAATGACTATCTCAACTGTTATTTAATCTTCTGTCGTTATTCGACACGTAAAGTGTAAATTACAACACTGTTATATTTTATCATTTATGTTGTTTTTGTTCATTCTGATGTTTTGTCATACCATTAATCGGGATGGTTCAATCAAAATCGAGAAATGATCTACATAAAATATACGAGTAAAAATCGTTAGAGTATGATGATGATGATGACTGTACCAATTATTCAATTACCAATGTTCAACTTGTTTCTTGTTTATGACGTCGATTTCGTGTTATAGGCACTTTCTGGGTGTAATTGAAGTAGTAATGATTATACTCGGACTGGCTTCTTATCAGGGTGTTTTCAAAAGTGATGTAGAAGTCACCCGAAAACGACTATTTATATAGAAGTTGCAGAAATAACGGAGTTAATACCAATCGAAAAAGGTCATCAATTTATTCTTGATACGATTCTGGTGTAATCGATTTTATCAGTGAGATTTTGGATTTTGTTATTCAGCAACTTTGATAAACTTTTCGTAAAATGATTGACTACATCCACACTGATAAAAGATGCATCACCATTCAAAGCACTCGAAATCGGTGTGAGTTTTTACAGTTTAACAATTTCTTTGAAGGAATAGCTCTATGATGTTTTTGAATTGAATTGAAAGTGATTGCTGCTATAGAAACGAACATACGTATATATAAACATGGGTCCAGAAATGGCCTCTATGGTCATAGCCAGAAGACAAAGTATATGATGAATTTTTTGAGATGGAAATTATTATAAAAACAATTTGAAAAAATATATTGAAATATGAACTTTGTATGTTGCCTCATGAAAACTTGAGAGTATCTCAGATCAATGAGAAAAATGAGACAAATCGAAATACATGTTGGAAAAGTCTTGACCATCAGAAGAAATAATTGCCAAAATCCACGAAGCACTCTATAATCTTGTCAAAGAAAAGACGAAACATGTTGATGGTTGTTTTTGGATGTATGACAGATGGATATTCATCATAAAGGACGTGGAGAAAAATTCTGAATTGAAAAAACCTAATCACGAATCTGCGATTGGAGATCTATATAAATAACAAGTTTTCATCGTTCAAGTTAGAAACCCTTGATTGAGTGAAAGTATTGAAAAAGAATATTCTCAGATCAATTATAAACATGAAAAGATGGAAATTATCTGTCTCTATGTGATGAAAATATTAATTCTTTCTCGATTTTTTCGACAGAAAACAACTACTCTCCTGGCTATATGCCACGACGAACATTGAATTATATCAATTGAACACACACGATAAGAATTTGAAGAGAACATTTTCTGAAGTTCAGAATTTGAATTCTCCTTCAGATAAAAATATGTATATGCACATAATATCATCCTGAATATTCAACAGAAGACAACGACTTTCCTGGATATTTGCCACGTCGAACATTGAATTATATTTGTTGAACATCCTAAAGGAAAGCATGAAAAATAAAAATCCTCTGAAATTGAGAATTGATATTCTCTCTCAAATCGGATAAATCATATGATGTTTTATGATAAAACAAATATAACTAACCAATATCTTTAGTATTGAAATGAGAATTAAAATCTATAGAATATTTTTCCACGTACTGTATGATGCATATCAATTTGTCATACATCTAAAAACAAAAACTACCAGATGACAGGTATTGAATGTCAACAAATATTAATTCTCAGATGTCAGTTCGTTATAGTTTTAGTTATATTACAGAGGGACTAACATTTTGTATATCATGAAGAATGGCTGAAAGAATAACTGGAAATCAGATTACTGAGGATGGTTTGAAATCCGAAATGACTTCATTCGAATAAAGTCATATATCTTGTTCGCGAGAAATATAATTCCTATATCACTGACGAATGATTTTTTTAGAAGTTTCAAGCTCATCAAGATCCGAGTTTTTACACGTATACTTCTCCTATACCTGTCAATTTTCATTTCAATACTGAACGTATTGGTAAGTTATATTTCGTTATATTATGATGTACATCATATTATTCATCCGATTTGAGAGAGAATGGCAATTCTCAATTTCAGATGATTTTTATGTTTCATGCTTTCTTTTCGGATGTTCAACAGATTTAATTCAATGTTCGACGTGGCAAATAGCCAGGAAAGTAGTTGTTTTTTGTTGAATATTCAGAATAATATAATGTGCATATACATATTTTCATCTGAAGGAGAATGCAAATTCTCAACTTCAGAAGATTTTGTTTTCAAATTCTTATGGTGTGTGTTCAATTGATATAATTCAATGTTTGTCGTGGCATGAAGCCAGGAAAGTAGTTGTTTTCTGTTGAATAAACCGGGAAAGAATTGATATTTTCATCACATAGAGAATGCGATTTCTCAATGTATCTCTTAATATAAATATCCACCTTTTTTATTTTCATAAATACTTCCACCCAATCAAGGGTTTCAAACTCGAACGATGGGAACTTGTTATTTTCATTGACCTTTAATCGCAGATTCGTGATCAGGTTTTTACAATTCAGAATTTGTATAGTGATTGTTATTTGATATCTCCCTAAGGGACCTCTATACGTACCATAATTATTTTCACTAACCAGTCCCTCATAGCTCACCCCCTGTATGAACGATTTGGGCCAGTCCAGGACTGACAACCTCATTTGCATACAATACATGTTGGAAAGTATTGATCATCAGAAGAAATAATTGCCACTCGATATTATCTTGTCAATTAAGAGAAGACACATATGTTGATGGTTATTTGATATCTCCCTAAGGGGCCTCTGATATACGTACCATGATTATTTGCACCAACCAGTCCCTCATGACCCACCCTGTATAAACAACTTAGGCCAGTCCACGACTGACAACCTCATTTGCTCTATAATTGAAACTGAGGTCCGAGCAAATACCAAGATCAAAGCCCTTTCAAGTTTGTCGAATTTATTTGGACCAAAGTTTATTTCATTGTCCGAAAAAGAGAATTCCCTAACCTGGACTGAAACCTGGAATGTTCAAATTAGTTTCATCAACGTAAATGAATCGAACGGTTTCGTTCTGGCATATCAAGTGGATTAATAAAAAGTCCGATGGAAGTATTTTAATCGTGATATTAGCCCGTTTCCGTTCATTCATCTGCATCAGCTGATTGGGCTTTATGACAATGAGAGTTTTATCCTTATGGTATTAATTAGTTCAGCATGGAATTGCTCTCATTTGTACTGGAAAAAAATCGAGAATTTGATAAATATAATTTTGTCATTTCTTCCTATTCCTATGTCTCCAGCCTAGACTGGTGTGGATTTTACGACGGATATTTCTTGATCAAAGAATTTATATATTATATAAGCTGACTATAATATTTGTATTGGAGAGGAAGTATAAGAGATGCCGTTAAAGAATTTGAAATTGAGAAATTCCATCATCATCTTTATTATTCCCAAGAAACAATTCAAAAATATGTTCATAACAGGGGACAGAAAACATATGCATTGCATCACATTTAAAATGCAGTAAAATGTTCAACAGATATAAATCAATGTTCGACGTGGCAAATAGCAAGGAAAGTAGTTGTTTTCTGTTGAATATTCAGAATGACACCTATTATGTGCATATAGAGAGCCAGACACTTGAAGTAATAGACAAGGAAAAATACCTTCCATTTTCGAACCGTCATAACTTTGAATTGGATCAACCACTTTCTAATTTCTCTCAAGGTTATAATAGCTCATTCTATTGAGTACAACATCATTCATTTTTCGTTATTCCACCTTTCCGCCATAATAATCTACAGGGTGATATCTGAAAATGTGATAATTTTCGAGAAATTAAGATCACCCAGTTTGAGAGGGAATTAATGTCATGATTCATTCATTCAGTGCGATTAGATAAGGACGCGGAGTAATGAGTTCCGGATTCAAGAGGATCCATACAGGATCTTTTGATTTATATGGCATTTCAAAATAAAATTGCATTCTGATATGTTCAACCACCATGAACTCAACTTCAACAGAATTTAAGATCTGCATATTCGCAACGCTATCACTCTACAATGTGTTGAACATTGAAAATGTAGAAATCAATGGAGATACAAGAAAAAATTCACATAATGAACACAATATCTACTATGGAAATAAGTAATCCACATTGTTATACGAACACAACTACCATTTGAGATAACGCATAATACTACCCCAGCAAACATTGAACTAGTGGGAGAAGTCCGGCCACAGATTCGGCCTAGTGGGGGCTAGTCTGGGAAAGTGACAATGCCAAGTAACCGTCAGTTTAAAATACGATGATGGACTTGTGATGGTAAGATGTCTGGAACTAATTGAATACTAACGAGATCTGGCCCTTTGCTGGCCAATTTCATGTTCGCTACTCGTTCCCCTGGTGGATGTTCTGGGAACGTCTACATCAACAATCAGCTGATCAATATTATATGATTTATATATCGAAGACTGGAACCTTTGGCACGATAATACACTACACTGTTTTACCACTAACCAAACCGATTTTTTAACGCCTCGACACGTGTTTCGCTAACATAGTTAAAAAATCGGTTTGGTTAGTGGTAAAACAGTGTAGTGTATATGATTTATATGTGACTAAAATGGCTGACTCTCGTGAGTGGTGATCGCATACTAGTTTGTTTATGTCAAATTAATGTGGTCTTCTCTTCCTCTGGTGGTTATTTATGATGGGAGGAGTATTCTCAATTGATAATTATAGAAGACGGATTCTATAATTATGCTGATAATATTGAGTAAGTATCAATTCTACCTATACATAGTGTTTCGAATTTGATTATTAAATACATGAGATTGGTATCTCGTAACCTCATATACCTAATGATCATAATAATTGGATACTTCTCCAAAAGGAACTATCATTTTTAACTCGTTTGTTGCTATCAAAAGCAATCTTAGGTTATCTGAACCTGTCTCTATATCAAAGAGCTAAATAACTATAAGGTTTCAGATACAGAAAAACCTGTGCCAAGAAAATAATGAGAATTGAAAAGCTCCATGTTATCACGTCATCAGAGTGTATTTCAAGTTTTAGACTTATGCAACTCATAGGCCTATTTCAGAAGTACCTCACAACGAAGCATCAACTGGAATGCTACCCCCTAAGATGTAGATACCACACACCAACCACTAAGCAGTCACTCCGAGAAGTTTCATCGTTGAAGAACAGAGAGGTTAAGAAGATATCATTGTGTCATTCATAAAATTGTCTTCTTGAAATTTGTTATATGTCTGATTTATGATGAGAGGGTTACATTGTGGAATAAAGAGGTAATAGAACTTTCAATTCCATTGGACCCCTAAAACCCCTACCCCTCCCCTATCTCGATAGTATGTAACCAACGTCGTTAATTGGCCATTACAATCCCATCATTCATGTTTATGCTGGGAAACTCAATGTGTCGATTATGTTGTACTGGCCTTTCGCCGGGGAACTAAATATGATTGCTGGGTACCCAGCACTGGGACCAGCTGCCGGCCGCAGTGTACTGATATATATATATAGAGTCCCGCATATGGGACCATTTACTATATAGGCCGCTGATGTCAGGTGAGGGAAAAATATATCAGGCCATTGATGCCTCATATCAAAATGTTTGCTGGGACGTGTGATAGAGGGAGATCGATATTATCTTGCCTACCGGGAAATAATATTACCTAATACATAGATTTCGACTACGATGCTAATGCTAATTCTCGTGTACTATTATTGGCGGACAATCATGTCAGTCGTTCTATCTGAATCTGAGATATTTGGATGAGGGTATAGTAACAGAACCCTTTCATCTCATTCGCAAATTCCGTAGCTGTCCAATGAGGAGATTACAAGACATTAATGCCAGTCCCAACCTCGATTATTAGCTGTTCTATGATAAATCACAGCATTAGGCATTCTATTTACACCGCAGAATCATATCAATAATTCATGGGACTCTCTAATATAATTTCACTATCCATATCCTTCTCAATCCATACTGTCGTTCATAGCGACACCTTATGAATTCTTAATTTCACTGGCTGCTGTATCAAACGGATATATTCAATATGTACAAGGGATCAACATTTGAGACTTAACAGGGTTATAGCTATAGGGCATAGGGTGGTCGTATATAGTGGGATTTCTCGAAAACATCCTAGAGCCAATATAAATATCTGCGGAAGTTATAAAACATGCAGTGTTTCAATCTACTCCTCCTCACCTCTCTTAGACGATTGGCATATTTTTCCCCGAGGTGAACTATCTACTTAAGAAGCTCTCTGTTTATCAAGCAGAACAATTTCTAAGCCTACACAGAACGAAAAAGGTACGTTATATTAATAAAAAAGTACATCAAATCAGTGAACGTCAACATTAATTTTGGGCCGATGACGGGTTTCATTAATACAATGAACGGTCGTACGTAAATTTTCTTGTTGATTGAGTTATGACTGCAGTACGTTGAATCAACGAATAATGGTCATCGATCTATGTTTGCCGGTGATTGATATTACGAATGGATTTACATTGGTTCATGGTTGTTGTTGATATCTTATCAATAATTAATACGTTAATTGATACGTTCTGTATATTATGTACATATTTATTTTGTCAGAAATCTAGTGACAAAAAAAGAAAAAGTTGTTAATAATGTGTCAGAATTTTTATGAAAAAGTCATTGAAAAATATATCTTTAAAAGTAAAACTGACGATTATATTCTACAGTCAAGAATATTGGTCCTTCAATCCTATATAAACACAGCCCTGCGGAAATTCAGCTAAAAGTTATCTACACAGTATTTTGAATGGAAAATCAATCTGAAAGAGCAGGTACCCGTAGAACAGCAGGTATCAACCCCAGATTGAACCCTGACTTCCTCTGGCCACAGGGGTTTGGAACAAACACTTCAAGACATTCAGTGAGACAGAGAACAACTGTTATTAGTGACAATGGCCTTGCGACTACGAACCAGACACGTAGAACTGGACATTCTAACAGTGTTCCTGCTATCTCCAGGACAGTCGCTCCTTCTGAAGTTCAATCCATGTCCGATAAATCCAAATCGACAAGGATTAGTATCGACATACAAAAGAAAAGACTCGAGTATGAAACTGAAAAAGCTAGACAAGCAATTGAAGAAGAAATATTACAAAATAGGTTAAGACTACTAGAAATGGAAAGAAAAATGCGCGAAGCAGAGATTTTGGAACACGAAGAAAGGATATCACGAAATAAGGGTTCTACCTGCCCTTCTCTTGTTATGTCTCACCATGCAAAGGGTCATGCACAGACAGGCCTGATACCTCCTATTGAAGCAGTAGATGTTGTACCGCCACCACTAAACTTACCATCGAACTCATCTTGTCGTGACTCTTATGTAGAAAATTGGTTGGACAACAATCCAGTAGAACAAAATTTAGAAAATCATCATACTGAGAGATCCGAAATACAAGTTCTTTGTGAGTCATTGGGAAATGTCCTCAAATCGATAGTGACACCATCCAAGTCCGAGAAGTTATCCACCAGACACGCGGTTGAGAGAGATTTTCCAATATATGATGGTAAACCAGAAGATTGGCCAACTTTTATATCCCAGCTGAGAAGAATCTCAACAATGTGTGAATATACACCGGAAGAAACAATGATGAAACTCCAGAAATGCTTGAGAGGGGAAGCGAAGTTTGCTGTAGCGGGAATGATGATATCTCCGAAGAACCTAGAAATAGTTATCAATACCTTGGAGAGGAGATTTGGAAGACCTGATCAAATTATTGAGGTTCTCACAAATAAGATCAGAATGTTCCATCCAGTCAAAGACATCAGCGAGGCTGATAACTTGATCAATCTAGCGAACCATGTGCGTTGTCTAACTGCTACCATAATAAATTTGGATGATCTTAAATATCTAGAAAACCCACAGTTATTGAAAGATCTCATGTCCAAGTTAACAGACTCGTTGAAACTTCGTTGGGGGGAAGTCGTGATGAAGAAATCTGGTAAAGTCAATCTGCAAGATTTTTCTGACTGGTTAGATGATCTAGCATCGGCAGCCTGTTATGTTAGTACTCCGAAAGTTACCAGATCTCATCGAAAATATTATGAAACTTCTTTGGTCACATCGACAGAGGCCGAGCCTTCGAGAGATCCTGCTCCTTGTCCTTACTGTATCAATGGGACTCATCGTATCAGAAATTGTCCACGTCTAAAAGATGACGACATCGAAACTAGATGGGCAACTGCTACAAGCAGGAAATTATGCTTCTCGTGTTTGAGCAATACTCACCAAACGAATAAATGTAAATACCGAAGATCTTGCGGTATAAATGGGTGTAAGAAACCACATAATAGATACTTACATAAAGAAAATGAGAATCAGAGGACTACGCCGACTACGACACATCTTCCATCTCTAATGACAATATCACCAGGTGAACTCCAACAGAAATCCCAAAATACTATGGAAGAGACCGTTTCCAACGATATCCCTAGAGTTCTGACCTTAAGTCATGGAGACCATATTCTTTTGAGGATGGTGAAAGTTAAACTATTTGGAGATAATGGATCCTCAATAGAAGTTGTTGCACTGAGTGATGAGGCTTCTACTGTTACTCTAGTTGACGAAACAATCCTGCAACACCTCGACTTGAAAGGGACCAAACAGCCGTTATGTATGCAGTGGACTAATGACATCAAATATCATCATGAAGATTCATTTTGTGTTAATATAAATATTTCGGGAATTTTTCCAAATGCCAAATTATTCACTATGAAAAATGTCAGAACTGTTAAGAATCTATCTCTACCACGTCAGGATATTTCATCAAATGAATGGAAGAAATATCAATATCTAAAGAATATTCCTTTATGCGACATACGTGAAAGACCACTACTGCTCATAGGACAAGACAATATAAGGCTAACTGTTCCAAGAAGAATATCCCAAGGACCTGAAGACCTACCTATTGCCACAAAAACAAATCTTGGATGGATTTTACATGGACGGGCAAATAGACAGCTATCTGAAGAACACTTCACCTTCCACATATGTAGCCAAGAGGTTTCTGACAATGAACTTCATCAAATAGTGAAAGATTCATTTACTCTTGATGCGTTTGGAGTGAAACTTACCAAGCAAAATAATGATAGAAACCTTTTGAGGGCACTGGAAATACTTGAAAAGACTGCAAAGCGCATTGACGGAAAATTTGAGGTAGGGCTCCTATGGAAAAGTGATGATGCAGTATTACCAGAAAGTAAGTCAGTTGCATATCGACGTCTACTATGTATAGAGAGACAAATGCAGAAGAATGAAGTTTTTGGGCGGAAATACTGCGAAAACATTCAGGCGTACCTTGAAAAGGGCTATGCTCGAAAATTGTCCGAAGAAGAAGCATCTGTAGAAGGTCCGAAATGCTGGTATCTGCCTCATTTTGGAGTTTTTAACCCCAACAAGCCGAATAAACTGCGGCTGGTTTTTGATGCAGCCTCTAGATCCCATGGTGTTAGTCTCAACGACAACCTTCTTGCTGGACCAGATTTACTACAATCGCTAGTAGGTGTTCTCATGAAATTTCGTCAGAGGAAAGTAGCCTTTTGCGCTGACATAAGAGAGATGTTCCACCAAGTGAGAATCCGTTCTGCCGACCAAAGTTCCCAACGATTCCTCTGGAGAAATGGAGATCAATGCCAAAACTGTGACATTTATGAAATGACAGTCATGACTTTTGGTGCCACATGCTCACCGACCTGTGCACAGTATGTTAAAAATTTGAATGCCAGACAATCGACCACTAACATCAGTGTTTTGAATGCCATTACGAAAAAACATTATGTGGACGATTACCTCGACTCTACCAATACAGAAGATGAAGCACTGATCCTGATTAACGAAGTACGACGCATACATAAACTGGGCGGTTTTGATTTAGTGAGTTGGGCGACAAATTCGAAGAAACTCATGATGAAACTTGCTGCAAAGGAGGAATTTTGCAAGGATCTGAACCTCAGTGATCAAAATAATCTTCGTATTCTGGGTTTGATGTGGAACTCTGTTGAAGATCGCTTCATATTCAAGATCAAGCAGGAAATTGTACATGACCATGAGAAGCGACCTACGAAGAGGCAGATTCTGAAGACTGTTATGTCTATTTTTGACCCTCTCGGACTAATAGTGAATTTTTCTGTACGAGGTCGTATTCTCATACAGGATATTTGGAGATCCGGTATAGGTTGGGATGATAGCGTGGATGATCAGATTCATCAGTCATGGTTATCATGGTGCAGAGATCTCGACAGAATTAAGAATATTTCAATCCCGCGATGCTATTCAGAGAAGATTGTAGATGCAGAAACCTCAGAACTACACGTTTTCTGTGATAGTAGCAAGAAAGCTTTTGCTGCAGCTGCCTACATACGAATTATATCCAAGAACGACATCGAGACTTCTCTGGTATTTGCAAAAGCACGAGTAGCTCCTATCAAGCCTCTATCAATTCCACGACTAGAGTTACAAGCAGCTGTACTTGGAACAAGAATAGCAAAAACCATCAAAGAAGAATTGGAAATCAAAATTGATAAAGAATATTTCTGGTCAGACTCCACAACTGTCTTACATTGGGTTAAGAATGACGCCAGCCGACTAGGTCAATTTGAAGCACATCGAGTAGGAGAAATTCAGGAATCAACTGATGACAGTAACTGGAACTGGATACCTTCTAAACTGAATCCAGCTGATAATGCTACGAGGACCTACAATGAAGATGGATCGAATCAAACATGTTTCCAAAACTGGTTTTCTGGACCTGAGTTTTTATCACAAAATATGTCCATGTGGCCAACAAGAAAATTCGAGGAATTATTTGATTCCAAAACAATACAGAACATCGAATTTGTAAAAGTTGTTGTAGAAAAGAGCAATATACTACCAGAAATCAGGAGATTTTCGAAATGGAAAAGAATGTTGAGAGCTACAGCCTGGGAAATGAGATTTATCAAGAAATTGCAGATGAGAATACGGAAAGAGGATAACTGCCTACCAGACTACCTCACCTTAAAAGAAATCGACGAAGCTGAAATCCAACTGATAAAACAAGTTCAACTCGAAAGTTTTCCTGACGACATCGACCTTCTCAAGAAAAACAAGCAGTTGAAAATCCGAAGTGAGCTGAGACAACTTTCACCGATGTTAAATGAAGATGGAGTACTGGTGATATGTGGAAGAACCAGTTTGGCTGCTTTCATGAAAGACTCGGCGAAGAGGCCCATTATCTTACCGAGAAGACACCATTTCACAACTCTTCTTCTACGAGAATATCACGAAAAGTTTGCTCATCAAGGAAGAGAACTGGTCTTGAATGAAGTTAGGCAAAAATACTGGGTGATTGGTGGAAGAGCAGCAGTCAAATCCGTATTTTCGAGTTGCCAGAAATGTAGAATCATGAGAGCTAAGCCAGCAGTGCCTCAAATGGGACTTCTGCCCCCAGAACGATTATTACCAAACGTAAAACCTTTCAGCTACACAGGCATAGATTATTTTGGACCACTTTCGGTGAACGTTGGAAGGAGACAGGAGAAAAGATGGGGCGTCATCTTCACTTGCTTTTCAGTTCGAGCAATACATCTAGAAGTTGCTCATTCTCTCACGACTGACTCCACTATTATGGCCATACGAAGAATGATAGCGAGAAGAGGAGAGATAAAACAGATGTTGTCCGATAATGGGACGAACCTGAAAGGAGCTGCAGAAGAGTTGAAGAAAGCTGTTAAAGAATTGGACCAACAAAAAATCAGAAACTCGATGATGACTAGGGGAATAGAATGGAAAACAATCTGTCCAGCTTCACCTCACATGGGAGGAGCGTGGGAGAGACTGATCGGCTCAGTCAAGAAGGCATTCAACGTGATACTCAATGGACAGAGCCTGAAGGACGAAACTCTTCTCACTTTATTCAGTGAGGTGGAAAATATTGTCAACACGAGACCACTCACCAAAGTTTCCACAGATCCTGACGACCTCGAAGCACTAACTCCGAATCATTTCCTCTTAGGATGTTCGAATAGCAATTGTCCGATGATAGTTTCGGAAAAGTACAATTTGAAATCGGAATGGCGGAAAGTAAATAGGTTATCAGATGAACTCTGGAAACGATGGATCAAAGAATATCTGCCTACATTAACCAGACGGAGCAAATGGCATACAGACTCCAAACCAATAGCTATTGGGGATGTGGTCGTTGTTGTTGATGATAATTCACCAAGAAGCAAGTGGAAATTAGGGAAAATCGTGAAGATTTTTCCAGGACCTGATGGACGCGTTCGTGTGGTTGAAGTGAAAACTTCAACGGGAATTTATAGAAGACCATTGACGAAGCTGGGAAGAATAGATATGGAGTGTGAAGAAGATGAACTCCCTCACGGGGGGGAGAAATGTTGATATCTTATCAATAATTAATACGTTAATTGATACGTTCTGTATATTATGTACATATTTATTTTGTCAGAAATCTAGTGACAAAAAAAGAAAGAAAGTTGTTAATAATGTGTCAGAATTTTTATGAAAAAGTCATTGAAAAATATATCTTTAAAAGTAAAACTGACGATTATATTCTACAGTCAAGAATAGTTGTTGTACATTGAATCAATAAACAGCGAGCATGGATCTATGATGATAAACATTGGTTTATGGTTGATGTACATTGTATCAATTAACAGTGAGCATGAATATGTAAGTGCCAGTTACGAAGGACAGACTCAGTTTATCACAGCTGGATCTATGATCGGCGGTTATTGATATTACGAACGATAGACATCACTTATTGATGATTTTCTTCATTGAATCAATGAAAAATGAGCATGAATCTATGTTCGACAGTTATAGATGTAACGAACAAATTCTATTGGTATTTAACAGTGGTATAGTCGTCGTCGAAGATAATGTTGTCAACAGTATCGTCACTATCAGTAATAAGGGGACAATTTTTTCACGCATCAGAGTGATTAATTTCTAAAATTTTGAAAAACCCAAAATCGGCCCAAAATTATCTAGTACATCCACTGATTTGATGTGACCTGATGAATAATATAATATATACATTTACAAGGCAGTCGCAGAACACTGATGGTTTTCTTAATGAAATATCATTTTTTTTTTGCTTTTGGGTGTATGATAAATTGACATTCATCATACAGGGCGTGGAAATGAATTCTGAATTGAGACTCTATCACGAATCTGCGATTAGAGGTCTATAAAAATCACAAGTTTCCATCGTTCAAGTTTGAACCCCCTGATTGGGTATGAAAGTGTTGAAAAGGAATATTCTCAGATAAATTATGAACATACTTACAAAAAAGGATATATATTGATATAAAGCAATACATTGAGAATTCGCATTCTCTATGTGATGAGAATATTTACTCTTTTTCAGTTAATTCAATAGAAAACAACTACTTTCCTGGCTATATGCCACGACGAACATTGAATTATATCTATTGAACACACACGATAAGAGTTTGAAAATAAAATATAAAAATTTCTGAAATTGAGAATTTGCATTCTCCTTCAGACAAAAATATGTATATACACACATCATTCTGAATATTCAACAGAAAACAACTACTTTCCTGGCTATTTGCCACGTCGAACATTGAATTATATCAATATATATCCTTTTTTGTATGTTCATAATTTATCTGAGAATATTCCTTTTCAACACTTTCATACCCAATCAGGGGGTTCAAACTTGAACGATGGAAACTTGTGATTTTTATAGACCTCTAATCGCAGATTCGTGATAGAGTCTCAATTCAGAATTCATTTCCACGCCCTGTATGATGAATGTCAATTTATCATACACCCAAAAGCAAACACGTCCAAATGACAGGAATAGAATGTCAACAAATTTCTCAGATGTCATTTCGTTATAGTTTTACTCGATTTTAGTTGTATTATATAGAGATGAAAATTGTGTATATCATGAAGAATGGCTGTAAGAATAAGTGGACATCATGGTTACTGATGAGGATTCAGAGATCCGAAATGGGTTCATTGCAATAAAGTCATATAACCTGTGTGTGAGAGATAATATTTCCCATATCACTGATATGAATGATTACTTTTGGACGTTTTCAAGCTCATCAAGATCAGAGTTCATGCCAGTATACTTCTCCTATACATTCCAATTTTCATTTCAATGCTGAATATATTGGTAAGTCATATTTCTAGATCATTATTCATCATATTATTCATCCGATTTGAAGAAGAATGTCAATTCTCAATTTCGGAGGATTTTATTCTTTATTTTTCATATTCCCTTTTGAATGTTCATCAGATATAATTCAATGTTCGACGTGGCAAATAGCCAGGAAAGTAGTTGTTTTCTGTTGAATATTCAGAATGATGTGTGTATATACATATTTTTGTCTGAAGGAGAATGCAAATTCTCAATTTCAGAAATTTTTATATTTTATTTTCAAACTCTTATCGTGTGTGTTCAATAGATATAATTCAATGTTCGTCGTGGCATATAGCCAGGAAAGTAGTTGTTTTCTATTGAATTAACTGAAAAAGAGTAAATATTCTCATCACATAGAGAATGCGAATTCTCAATGTATTGCTTTATATCAATATATATCCTTTTTTGTAAGTATGTTCATAATTTATCTGAGAATATTCCTTTTCATCATTTTTTTTTTGTTGAAATCTACCTAATTGTATTGAATAACAAATGTAATGAATATTTTTTAATGAAGTCAACTAAAAATGTTTCCGAAATGTCAAAAATACACTGAATGATCGAAGACTGATAAACTTGGACGATATTCAAAAAACAAATATTCGCTCACCTTATAAATTTTTTGTCGGAATAAACAAATTTTGCCCTTTCCATTCATTATAATATAATTATAACTAAGTATTTGATAATAAGGGAAATGTTCCACAGAAATCTCTGCTATAATTCAATCACAAGTAATACCAGTCAGACGAACTCGACAGGCCCAGTCAGCACATTCTTTCTTTGTTAACTTTGAAATATGTTGAACTACACTCTACCAAAACTCGTTCGTCCATAGAACGGCGAAGCTTTGGAATTATTTGCCAATGTAAGTATTTTCTAGAACTAATAACCTCCCTATACAAGACAACGGAAATTTTGTCAAATCAGGCAAAATACTGATCTGAACACCTAATTAACTTGATTTTCATTTTCTGTAGAAAATAAAATGATAACAATGTGATGACAATAACCAGTAGTTGTAGAAAGAATAGTACCTTGTGCATCCCACGAGTACCTACCCAGCAAACATTTTGATATGGGTACAACATAATCGACACATTGAGTTGCCCATAGCAAGCCCAGCATAAACAGAAATGATGGGACTGTAATGACCAATTAACGACATTGGTTACATATATTAACGAGGTAGGGGGAGGGGTAGGAGGAGGGGTAGAGGGAAGGGTAGGGGTTTCAGGGGTCCAATTGATCTGGAAGTTCTAGTAACTCAATATATTTTTTGATGTTTATCATCACAATTTATGAATGACACAATGATATCTTCTTAACCTCTCTCTTGTTCCATGATAAAACTCCTCAGAGTGACTGCTTACCGGCTGGTATATCTACATCTTCATCTTATTTGGGAAGCATTCCTCCAAAATAGATTCTTCGTTGCGAGGTAGGTACTTCTGAAATATAAAATTCTTCATAAGTTGTCATGAAGTGGCCTTTCTTGATGTCAGAATTCTTTCTTCATAGAAGTATGAGAAACAAAATACTCTGTTACATGAGTTCATAACAAGATCAATATATAGTCTGATTACGTGATATATACTTACATATGGAGGCACAGGCCTTATTGTTATTCACTTCAATGATAGAGACAGGTTTCCATAACCAAATATTACTTCTGATAGTAACGAACCAAGCAGTCCATGATAGTTACGCTTCTGGAGAGGTAGGAGCCACTACAATTATTATCATCACAAACACATGCATTTCATAACAAAATTTGGAACACTAGATAGGTAGATGGATACTTACTCAATACATATTATCATCATTGAAGAATCCATTTTCTATCAATTGAGAATACTCCTGCCTCCATAACTGCCATTATAACGACCAGGAAAAGTGATGAGCACAATGATATGACAACAAACCAGAGAAAAACGAAACATACGCTATCACTAGAGTGACATATAATAATTATCCAAATGATCAGCTGATTGTTGATGTAGACGTTCCCAGAAAATCCCCCAGTGGGACGAGTAGTGAACAGGATATTGGCCAGCAAGGGGCCACAACTCGTTAGTGCTCAACTCGTTCAATACATCATACCATCACAAGGCCATCATCGTATTTTCAACTGATGGTTACTTAGCATAGAGAAATCATCGGACATCACCAATACACCGGCATCGACACTTTCTCACACTTGCCTGCACTAGGCCGGAATTCTCCCGGTAGTTCAATGTTTGCTGAGTTAATATATCCTAATCGTAGGAATTGTGAAAAAAGTAATTCAAAATTAACAGGACTCACCTTTCTCGAATATGTTAGGTTTAGTATCCCATTGATGTGGCACAATTTCACAAATAGGTAGGAATTCTATACGAGCCACAGAAACACAAAACAAGACCCAGCACTTTCAACTTTTCATTAACAACTGAACGAATAGAAATAAAATAAAATGGCAAATGAAAAATTCACCGCGTATTATGAAACCTTTTCATAGTATTAATGTTTGGCGTGATTGATCCATGGGTAGGCAACATTAATTTGGCGCCTGTTTTGGAAGTTGATGTCTCTTTTCAGAGTATTAATGTTTGGCGTGATTGATCCATGGGTAGGCAACATTAATTTGGCGCCTGTTTTGGAAGTTGATGTTTCATTTCATGAAATCAACGTTTAGTGTTCATTGAAACAATGAAGACCATTCATTATTTTCTTATGTTTGTTGTTGATAGATCCATGACGAAAAGTTTATTGCTCCAATGATGAAAAACATAGATCAATAAACATAAAACGTTGATTCAATGAAGTTTTTCATCACATGAATAAAAAAAATGATTAACTTTTGATGTTTCTCGTTCATTGTTCAATGTTGGCTCGTTCATTGTTTCAGTGTCTTGCGGTATGAACCCATCATCAGAAATGATTGTAATAATCATCGATTCGTAATATTAATGTTCAAAAAATTGACGACCGCCGTTCATTAATTTTACGTACAAAATTATTTTCTGTGTACTATGTGCTTGAAGCCCACAAAACTGAAGCCTGGAGTATTTCAATCGACGAATATTTGGAAGATAAAAAGTTCTATTCCTTTGACCATTGTCGTTTTATTGGTAACAGTGACTATACTGACCATAGCCCATACGTTTCAGGCATAGCTGAAATACCCCTGTACGAAATTAGAACGTAATATTTCATATAGGGTGTTATTCAAAGGTAAATTCTGATATATTGTCAAGAATGGATCGTAACTATAATAATTTTATTGGGAATATTTGAAATTCGCATTTCATTCAAGAATTATTTAGCTTACAGAATATCAGTAGAGAATCACGATATTCAAAGGAAATTATAGTTCGGATTTCAATTCTATGATTATTCAAGTAAAGTCACTGACGGGCATAAACTGCTGGTTTTGGAAATTTCCTAATGAATACACTAGTTTTTATGCAGAATCAATTACCACTACCAAAACCAACATAAAAATGTATTGAAGAAAAAACCGGCAGTTGTGGTTCGGACAGTGGACCGTGAAGTATAGTTTTTTCAAATTCGCTAACAAAAAAGTAAATCTTGAACATTTTCGCATCATGTCTAAACTTCGTGAGTGGCAGTTCCAATCCTCCAACGAAAAGCGAGCCTTTCTGTAAGTACGTTTTTTAATATTACTAGTTTTAGTTTTCTCGTTTTGTTTTCATTTGAGTTGGATGTATCTTACTGGCAAATTGGTCAATTCATCTCATGCCCGAATTGTTTTTTTATAAAGATGAATAAATTTGTAAAGTGGAGTTGAATTCTTTGATTATAATTTTCATAAAACCTCTTGCAAGCGAGTTAGTTCGAGTTACGATTGTGGGGGTTAGAACCCGCTCGTGACAATATTTGCATGATTTTTTGATCCACCCTGTATCAAAGGGTCGATATTATCTAGTGAAGTAGTCAACCAAAAATGAATGAAATTGGAGTTGAGACATTTTTCATTATGATTTATATGTTTTTCTGGAAATATGAATCATATAGTAACTAATTCGAGGGAACATTCTCTAAACAAAACAATTTTCAATGTCATCTCAAATTTTCATCATACATTTCGACAAAATCAATATCACATCAAGCATCAGTATATTTATCCCCTTGCAGTGTTTGAAGAGTGTTTGTCTGTCATTCTATTCGTGTTATATTCGACAGCTCTCTATAAATCGAGACGATTTTCAGAGTAAATGTGTGGTGAAGTGTGTGAAATACGGTCAACTTGAGTTTTCAAAATGGTAAACCCAATACTTTGATTCTATTGAATCATGGTTGACCTAGAAAAAATCTTCCTGTATAGCTTACAACGATGAAACTTTGTATCTAAGTATTCTGTGTTTCTTCATTAAATCACTACTTCATCGGTTGTTGATATAGGACTTAGATTCTATCACAGGGTGAATCGAGAAAGCAACAATATTTAAATGTTCTATTGAATAACTATTGGTACTGGTACTGGTGGGGGACGTTTGCACGTCAGCAAGCCCCAAGGTGTTTTTAATGAGTGATGTGGTTCGCTCAAGACAGCTGGCTAACATCCTTTTCAGGAACCGTCCATCAGCTCTCTTTCAGAGTTTTCTGGCTGTGTTTTGTAGGCTAGTAATGTATAGTTTATGCAAAGTCAGTTGAACAGATCATCAAACGAATTTTGGGCCGCGCTGCCGCACTCTTTGAACTTTCAAAGGGACCGACGGCTTGCGGTGATGTGTTTTTCCAACTGACTTTGCACAAACTATACTCACTCTCACTACCATATGCTGCAGTGGCAGGCCTGCCAGCTACCTCGTTAACCCCCGTTAGAGACCGAGGTGCACTAAGCAGCATTGGCCCGCTCTCACGCTCATCTGGTACTCCTATCTCTTTTCTGATGCTCACAACCACATCATCATTTTTTTCTACGTGTTCTGTATAAGCGTTGTCAGAGAGTTGAAGTGTTGTCTTGAACTGTAACGTAAACGTAGAAATTGACAGCTACGCATGCGCATTTTCCAATTCTTCACGTTTGCGTTGTTAGTGGGCTTACGGGTGTACGTTATCTCACGTACCTTCACGTATACCTCAAATATCAACGTACGTTAACAAAACTATACTCGAAATATACCGATGAGTCAAAATTATCAAATTTGGGATCCCCAACGAGTTCTGCATCAAGGAGTCCTCTCATTTTGACAGGAATCAATGTTCGAATCTAAACACACAACCAAAAATGACCAATACAAACCGAAAACCAAATGTATTATTACGTTATGATGACAGTGACGACTTCAACTCCCTTAACGTCTACGTGGAGGTCTACGTACAGTGATTACTTCAACTCTCTATTAACTTCATGCGCCACTTTAGGAGCAGCACTGTTAATTGGAACGCAACAGCGAATCGTGCAGGACTGATTCCCAGGACCTCGCGGTCGTGAGACTGGCGCTCTTCGACTGTGCCAATCCCGGCAATTGGATAACTAATATCCTATATAACAAATTACGTTCAAATTATGACTAATAGTCATAGATTTCTAAATTTTGACCCGTTCAACAAATAAAAGGTGGCCTTGAAAATGTGAATATATCAGATTTGTCCACATTTTCGAATAGAAAAAACCGGCCACCAAAAAATTTGCCCAAATATTTTACCCTGTAACTTTTTCAATCCTCATCCGATATTTCTGAAATTTCGATCAAATCCTAGATTCATTTTCCGGAATTTAAGCCTTGATATTGATTTCCGTGAAGAGCTGACGACTTGATTATTATACCTCACCTTCTACTAATCAACGCCCTGTGGCGGAAATGAGTTGTTGAATTTGGCTTCATTATGAAAAAATTAAGAGTTGAGAAATTCAAAAAAATTTTGAAAAAATACTTATGTCTTTGATTCTCTTATATCAACCTAAATCAATTCGAGAACTTATATTCAACAGTCTCTAGAAGAAACAACATTTTGATGTACTATGTATATGATTTGAAAATGATTATCTGATTATCTAATTTTTTTTTTTGATGCTCTTTCATAACTTTTCCTGCTATAAACATACAGTGTGACCCATTTAAGATGGAAGCACCCTTATAAAACTTACATTTTTCAACCGATTGGAATGATTTTTTTTTTGTTAGGTAGATATTCAAAAAGTCTATTAGGACACCAAATATCATGAATAAATCTCCATTTCCAGGGCCAACTAATCTGATTTCTCAAGGTCAAAAATCTAAAAAAATTACTAGCGATTTTTTTAGAAAAAATCTGCACCACTGGATTTGTGACATTTTCAAATGGGTAACATGTAAATTACGTTGAAATGCGTCAATCAATAAAAAAGTTATAAAGGAATGAAATTTGAAAAATATGCCGTTTAATCAACCCACCAATTCATGTTCAGGAATTTTATGAAAATTCTGTATGCTCCACTGGATTCAGGATGTCTTGAAATATTACTGATCACAGTTTCATCGAAATCTGTGTTCAGTAATAAAAATTGATGGGTTGATTAAACGGCATATTTTTCAAATTTCATTCCTTTATAACTTTTTTATTGATTGACGCATTTCAACGTAATTTACATGTTACCCATTTGAAAATGTCACAAATCTAGTGGTGTAGTCAGATTTTTTCTAAAAAAATCGCTAGTAATTTTTTTAGATTTTTTACCTTGAAAAATCAGATTAGTTGGCCCTGGAAATGGAGATTTATTCATGATATTTGGTGTCCTAATAGACTTTTTGAATATCTACCTAACAAAAAAAAAATCATTCCAATCGGTTGAAAAATCTAAGTTTTATAAGGGTGCTTCCATCTTCAATGGGTCACACTGTATATGATTCTTGGGAATAATGAAGATTATTATTATCTCATGGGATAACAACTCAAAGGATTCCAACTTCTTGTCATTCCAAATTACTTGTATCGATTATTTCGTATCCCAATAACTCGAAAACAGTTGCTCGCAGCGACCTCTACCAGGAATATATTTTTCACACAAGAGTGTTCTAGGAATCGATTTTCTTACTATGAAACGTTATACAGGTACGCACAAAATATTTATAAAAACTTTTCTTTTTATTTTGACGTCAGCAACATGCTCCTAAATTTTCTACACGTACTCAAGAAACACCCTGTATATTACGCATAGACCTATCACATTATTTTTGATTTTGAAAACTTGTAGATTATTTATATTTGAAAATTGAAGTAATAACGTATCGACAGTTTTTCCTGATAGTGTTTCTGAAATTGGAACGATTTATAAAACGGACTTTTGTATGAAACATAAATGGCACGATGAATACAAGAAAAATGTTTTGTATGATTTTTTCTCATCTTTTATCTATTCCGCGGCATCATTGCAAAATACTTCAATAAGTTCAATACCATTTCCGGTGCTCCTGGCCTCGTTAAAAAGTGAAAAAAATCGGGGTTTGGGTTCGGTTTTAAAGTGAAATATCTTTCGAAATTATTTGTCTTCGACCAAAATTCGTATTTTATTATTCATATTTGTTTTTTCATCTCCTTATATTCACACCATTTATGTTAACGCATTTTACAACTTTTCTCAAGTAATATAAGATTAGGTACAGTAAATTCAACGCTCTCTGTTATGTATAAAACATTAGACTATATCAGGCCAATTACCTTTTCTATGTAGATGTACACAATGAAAACAGAATAATGATGTTATACGAGCAACTGTTTTGTTGTTCAACAAGACAAAGTGAACTGATTAGGTGAGGCAATCCGATATCGATTGTCGATAGTATGAAGATAACTAGGATTCATAATACTCATATAACACGAATGGAGCTCAAGTTGAGGTAACAAAATGTACCGGGTGTACCACTAAGAAAGGACGCCGGCTGTATCTCGGAAACTATTTGCCGCACAGGTTTCGGAAAAAAATATTCATGATAAAAGTGGCCAAGAAAAATCTCTGGAAATTATTTTCAAGTTTCCAGGACAGCCTTATATACTCACTTGTATTGTACGGTGGTCCCTTATGAGTTTCGTGATACAATTGTATATGAAAGTCATGCACATCCCCGTCAATATTAATGAGAAAATCACCATGATGATGATGATGTGGTCTCCTGACCACGTCATGGAATTGGAGTTCTGGAACAGAAACAAAAGAATTACCAATCAGGTAAAACCTTTGGTAGAAGTCCATATTGCTCAAAGTGGAGTGGAAATGTTTCGAAAGGAGAAAGGAATTCTCAAAGTCGTCTCCACAAATATTCAATAATGTTGTTACGAACTCAGGGACGCGTTTTCGATCAGAAAAGACTTATATAGACTTGAACACGACACGTGTTGGCTGTTTGCCCAATGAATTTTTATTGATTTTTGCAACGTATTTAACTCTGTATTTTTTTGCTATGGGCATCGACAGGAAGAACTACTAGTGAGTAATTCAATTTTTTCAACTCCAAAACTAATATCAGGCTGAAGATGATCTTTCCTCAGATCAAAACATGTTTCCGAGTTCATAACAATATTAATGAATATTTCTGGTAACGACTTTGAGCATTCCTCCCTCCTGAGTCGCCAAGATCATCTCTGACTATTCCACTCTTATTCTCATGAACCAATCAGAATCGACCATTTTCTCGGATTCTCCTGTATTCCAGCAATATTTTTTGGTTACTAAAATGTACCAGACTTACTCTACCAATACAGAAACCGAATTGACCCACACGTGACCAACCAACCTCGTTTTTAACCGATAAAATGTTTGTCGTTTATAACGTCAACTATGTTGGAAGCCAGAATGATGGATGCACTGTACGCAACTCCCGCGAGGTGCTCGTGTTTTGTCTCAACCATGAAATATTCGTCGATTGACATAACATATTCCAGATTGCTGCTTTAATTTCGCTCATGAAATTGATTCTAACCTTCTCGCCTATGGCTCGAAAGTTCTGATAAACAATGTCATTCGCAAAATTATTAGGCAACGAGCTGTTGTAACAATCACAAAATAGTATCACTTGTGGTATATACATATGAATAGATATTCACGTAACCAGTTAGGAAACGCGTCATTTTGTGTGACAGAATGAGGTAAGGTGTATGTGACCAATGGGCGAGTGGACTCACAATGAATTATTGGCATTCAATCACCCCCCCAGGCAACCAGATGACGAATGATCACGTCACTGTGACGTCCCTGATTGGTGATTTTTCGTCAGAGACGTCACACACCAATTCATGACGTCACTATGACGTACTTTCTATGACCTGATAATCACGTCATCGTGACGACGTCGAGTAAACCTCACTTTGATGGGTAAAAGAAGACGTCAGTTTCATGACGTTGCAGGGACGTCCTGTCGACGTCCATTTATCCCAGACCTTCTCTAAACCATGGAAACTTATATATTATCATGTGAAACAGAAGTATAACTCATGAAAGCAAATCAACATGCAAGTTTCATTGGAATTATTAATATATCCGAAAATTAGGAGAAAACTTTGTTCTTAAAAACTTTGATACACTGTATAACTCGGAAGCCAACGAGCTATGTATATATACAAATGATTGTTGAGGTATACTTATATTGAAACCGTTACTCTTATGACGTTGCAGTGACGTATCTATGACGTCTAAAAATCACGTCGATGTGACATAACAATTTGGTGAGCTTCGTCATTCAGATAATTTTTCAATAATTTGCTATTTGGATTTTTCTTGGGTGACAAAGAATGCATCAATATACATTATTCAAAAAAGTGAAGCCAAATTCGCCAATATCCTTTCCATTGCTATCAAACTATTCTTTGTTTGCTTACATCTCGCCGACACAAACTACATAATTTTTGATGCAAATATATACGAGTAACTGATTGCATGCTGATGGAGATGCGTACTGAAGGCGATAGCGCTGCTGAATAGGCGATTGAATGTACATTGTACAGGGTATCCCAATTTGGGCACTTTTGCGGGGTATCTCCCTTATCAGTAAAGATAGAGCATTGCGGTTTTCGCGACAGTGTGCTACTTTTTTATGAAATTGATAATGGCGCAAGCAGAATTGTGATAGCTCTTCCGGTTGTCGAGGTACAGGGTGGAATTGAAAAATATCACTTTTCAGACACCCTCCGTGTCTCAGTTATCTTTGAACTTATCGAAGAAGTTAAAACTTGTTTTTATAGAGTTTTTCTCGTAGAATCCAGTGGCGTAGTTATTTTTTTGCTAGCACCTGTTGTTTTTTAGTTATGGAGCAAACATATGTTTTTTTAAAAGGAACACCCTGTATATTATTTCATATATACATTGAGCATGAAGTGGGCTTTCCAAAAATATATAATTGTATACAATTATTTTCCATTTAAAAAAACATATGTTGGCTCCATAACTAAAAAACAAAAGGTGCTAGCAAAAAAATAACTACGCCACTGGATTCTACGAGAAAAACTCTATAAAAACAAGTTTTAACTTCTTCGATAAGTTCAAAGATAACTGAGACACGGGGGGTGATATTTTTCAATTCCACCCTGTATCTAGACAACCGGAAGAGCTACCACAATTCTGCTTGCGCCATTATTAATTTCATGAAAAAGTAGCAAACTGTCGCGAAAACCGCAATGCTCTATCTTTACTGATAAGGGAGATACCCCGCAAAAGTGCCCAAATTGGGATACCCTGTACATGACACAGGAGGGAACCACAAAGCAGACTCAACAATGCATAATCAATATTATATAATGTCATCAGATGCCAGTGGTGTTTATCACACCATGTTAAAGGAATGTTTTTTACGTATCATCGCCAAATTTAATCGTCATTTTGACGCTCGTTTTGACGTCATTATGACGTAAGTCGGACGTCACAGTTTGTTGAGTGAATGACGTCAATACGACGTGAGTAATATGACGTCATTGGGCTGTGACTAATTCATGTTATTATCACGTCCTGCGACGTCAACTACTGACGTCACCTTGGTCATTCAACTGACGTAAAAAATACGTCACTGGAACGTCATCTGGTTGCCTGGGCCACAGTGTAGTTAGGGACCTACATTGATTTTTGCAACACTTCTCATGGTTTTTATGTATGTTATGTGAATATTTTGAGAAAATTGATGTTTAATGTCTAATTGGGAAAATAACCAATACAAATTTGAGAATTTATGAATCATTGAATAACTAATATTTCTGAAGTTCCAATCGTTTTTCAACATAATATGGCAACTGTGCTGTGCTGTGTCTGTCTCTACTGACGAAATCGAGACGTCAGTTACAAATTGCAGTACATTTTTAGTTGTTTGAAAATTACCGTGGCATTATTGTTGATTTTAGCTCTTTAAAATCGAGCAAAAAAATACTAAAATAATATGAAATTGAAATGTATTTGAGTGATGATTCTATTTATTTGTTCAGGAAGGAATTGAAAACATGACATTTGAATTTCAATGAAGTTAATGCGATTCACGCCCATGAAACAAGGCAATAAATCCATTGATAGCAAATAATTATGAGTCAAATTTTGATAAAAAATTAATATTCCATTGTGGAATAATTTTATATAACTCCTTACTTGATGAGTTGAAGAATTTGAAAGAATAAGCAGAAATCAGAGATTTGAAATCAATTTGAAGAAATATCTGATCAGTAAACTCTTTTTCCATGTCTACTAATCATTTACAATTTGATTACTTGAAATGGATTATAATATTTTCATTTTATATCACATTTTTTTCATGAAAAACAATGATTGTGCAATTATTATTGTTCTAATTCATTATGTTATATATGTCCATATTATAAACAATAATGTTTCTTGGGGTAATGAGTACAATCGAACAAATAAAAAAGGAATAAAAAAGAAATTGGTTCACTCGCCTATTAGACGACCCAACAACCCAGACCCGGAATAAATCAATTATTGTAACATTAGTGCATTTCTTATTTCAAGTTTGATAACCAATAACTAATCTTTGAATTCCAATGAGTATTTTGAAGAATTTTTCTCGATTTGAAAACTCCTTGTTGAGTCAATCTTTTAATCTTTATATCTATAATTAGACATAGTAATAATACCTTCCAGCAGTTTTCTAAAAGTTTTCGCATTACCAACTTTTCATTTTATCATCTATACGTGCCGTTGAAAAATGGTTGAATATATTCTCTAGAGTCTAGACAATTATTAGCTGCACAGTGAAAATCGTAGAAGCTGAACATGATTAATATTGCTCAATATAATATGGCTATCTGAAAGTAGATCTGTACATAAAAAAAATGCTGACTATTTTGCAGGATTGCATTGGGATCATATTTTGAGATCATCTTGTGATATAGGGTGTAGAAACACAAACTAATTCGTTCTATATTATATGACTCTTATTGAAGCTTACTTCAAACGCATTAACTGACACTCACAATGGATATTGAATATAATGATATCGATCCAGATATTCCATGATCGACCAAAGTTACTTATAACCTCAGTTTTTGATGGTGTCAAAACATTTAAATACAAAAGGTGGCTATCAACCCCTAACAATTGAGACAGATGAATGAGACGTCAAGATAAGTATGAAAAAATGAGTATAATGTATACAGGGTGAGCCAGAATAAGACCGACAAACTTCCTACACGGATATATTGCTCACCTCATTCTGGGGTGAAAAGTGCCTATCAACGAATGTCCTAAAATGCATCCTCACTGAGATACAGGGTGTCGAAACTACAAAAATAGATTTCTCTGAATTTCTCAATTTCCAAAAATATATAAAACTCGGTATACCGATCTAGAATAATCAGGGTAATAACATGGAGTTTTCATTTCTTGAGTTTGTCAACCAGTGGCGTAGTTAGGGTCGTATAGCGTCACATTTTCCTTCATATTTTTTCTTAGACAGATCAATTGTCAATTTGGTTTATGACATCTAGTCTCATCGATACCTAACCTAAAAGTAATAACATTCTGCATGCCTAAGTGTAGAGGTTCCCAAGATATTTGCAAAAAACTAAAGATATGTCTTGAGGTTGAGACCCAATTCCTCGCCCAATTCGCTGCGTGCCATAATCGCATGATGCTGAACTTTTACGAGAAATCACAATATTTTTCAATCGCCTGAACATTTTTGGATGTTATTCATAAGATCGAAAGCATTGTACGGGTGAGTCAGAATTAGTTCGAGAAACTTCTTCTACTGTTGTTTTAATAGTTTGATGGTTCTGACAAATTTAAGATGGCTTACGACTATTAACCTCTAGTTTGTCGATTTACTTTTGACTCAACCACACAATGTTTTTAATTTTTTCGACATTCAAAAATATTCCGGAGGTTGAAAAGTCGATATCTCGTATAATATCAGCATCATGCGATTATGGTATTATGGTAAAAGAGAAGTATGGCCGGCGCGAGTAGTCACGTTAGCAGTGCGGTCTGCAGAAAATGTAATAAAACTGCAGTAAACTTCTTAAAATGTGTGAAATGTACTAACGTATATCATTTGAGATGTGCCAAGTCGGCGGATAATGTGATAGTTCAAAATGACGATTTTATAATATGTTGTGATGCTGAGTCCAGTGTAGAGGAATCAGGCGATTGCTTCTTCGAAGCATTGGAAGGACCTTCAGATGATAAAAAGGTGGATATAAACGTCTTCCGTTATATAATAAAACAAAAGGATACTATAATTGGCGAGTTACGCGACAAAATAAAAATCCTTCAAGATCACATAGAACTTTTGAATAAATTCCACATCGCTGAGGCAAACCCAAAGCGAGTTGGAAAAAACGCGAAACACGAGATCGCCAGTCTCGAAACAAAAACAACGAAGGTGGTAAAAACTTCTGATAGCGATATGGGCCAAATTGCGATCTCGGAGACTAAGGTCAATGAACCCGCAAATAAACAAGTGAATAAAAATATAAATACACCAATAATGCCGGAAACTGTTTCGGCTGAAATTTTGAAAGTTGAAACAGCAACGAAAATGAATGACATAATCAACTTAGTGAAAGATCCCAACGCAGATACTGATGATGTAACACCAACAAAAACACATGAAGAATGGAAACCAGTGCAGTACCGTAACAACCGTCGCAAAAAACAACTCATTATTGGGCAAAACTCAGGATTGCCCATCAAAGGAGTTCCGAAACTAGCAACCTTACATGTGTGCAGAGTCAACAAAGAGACGACAGCAGAGGATTTGACGTTGATGCTAAAGAACCACTTCTCCGAGGTATCATGTCAATCGATTGTGCCTAAATTTCCGGCAAAATATGCGTCATTCAAGGTGACCATCAATGAAGTAAACTTCACAGCTGCTATGAATCCGATTATCTGGCCGGAGGGAGCTTGCATCAGCAGGTTTTTTCATTGGAAACCAAGACAGAGGACGGACGACTGACCATATCTAGTGATATTAATAACAAAACATCCTGTAAGGTGGGTGTCTTACATTTAAATATCAGGTGTCTATCAAACAAGATTAATGCCCTTGAACATTTTCTATTTGACAAAAATGTATCTGTGCTATGTCTCAGTGAACACTGGCTATCGAATGATGATCTAAACAATATCCAAATCAAAAATTTTACTCTGGCTGCTTCTTTTTGTAGAAGAGTTAAGAAACATGGAGGCGTGGCGATATTCTGTAAATCTAACATCGTATCCAAACCTATTGCATTGAACGATTATTGCATTGAGTCACATGCCGAATTTAGTGGAGTGGAAATTCCAGTGATGAAGTGTGCCATTGTTGCTACTTATAGATCACCAGTTGATGGTGACGTAAATATATTTTTGGATAAATTTGAAGAAATATTACTACTTTTATCATCCAGATATACACATATAATCGTCGTTGGTGATTTTAATGTCAACTTCAAAGTCAATAGTCAAATTCTGACTGAACTAATTTGTTTAATCAAGTCTTTTGGTCTAGAAGTTATCATTGATGAGTATACCAGAATCGATATAAAAACAGGCACAGGGTCCTGTATTGATAATATCATGACCAACTACGATTCCGACAACTATGTATCTGGTGTCGTAGAAACCTGTCTTTCTGATCATCGAGCACAATTTATTCTGATAGATGAACCACTTTGTCATAAACCTAAAAAAATTTTGAGAAGAAAATTGACTCCCCATAATGCTGAGGCATTCAAGAAAGACATATCTTCCTTCAATTGGGATATTTTCAAACAATCAGATGACGTAAAGTTGTTATCAGAAATACTGATGGATACTCTGAACTTTTATGTTGAAAAACATTTTCCTTTAAAAGTCCAAACAGGCAACCGATCAGCACACCCTGTTAATTTTTTCAACCAGAAATTGAAAGAAATGAGGAATATCCTCACCTCATTAAAAATCATTAGCGATGCCTCTGATAGTGATATGAATAAAAACATTTACAAAAAATACAGACGAGAATATAATTCTGCTTTAAACGAATCTAAAAAAATAGCTTACAGTAACTACATACAAAGCTCTCAAAACAGATGCAGAGATTCTTGGAAACTGATAAATTTCGAACGTAACAAACACTCAAAAACTGATTTTTCTGATTGTGAATTAACAGCGGACCAATTCATCAATTATTTTTCATCAGCCGCTGAATTGTTAACTGAACGGCTAACGACTACTGATAAAGATTCGAATTCTTTCCTGAAAACATTGCCAAGCAATAAAAATTCGTTCTTTTTCTTTCCTGTTTCTATAAACGAGGTAATTAATGCTATAGATTCATTGAAAAACACCAGCTGTTATGATGTTCACAGTCTAAACAGCTTGATTATCAAGAACATAAGAGATGTCATTGCAGAGCCACTTACAGATTTGTTCAATTTATGTTTCTCTAGGGGAGTTTTCCCTGAAGTTTTTAAAAAAAGTAAATTAATACCAATTATTGGTAAGGTTTTTGAAATAATAATTAAAAACAGGTTGACATCGTATTTTGACTTTAACAATTACATAAATGATCAACAATATGGATTCAGGAAAAACCGCTCCACAATTCAAGCCGTTCGTAAACTGGTGTCTGATATAGTCGAAGGTTTTGAAAATGGCCAACAAACTGCGGTAACTTTATGTGACCTGAGCAAAGCCTTCGACTGCGTTCCACATCGAGGTTTACTTGAAAAGCTTGAACTTTATGGAGTTCGAGGGACAGCTTACTCCTTTTTCGAGACATATATATGCGGGAGAACTCAATACGTGTCATACAAGAATAATACGTCAGCGTGTAAGCCGATAACCTCAGGAGTGCCCCAAGGATCTGTTCTTGGGCCACTTCTGTTCATAATATTTATAAATGATATATTCTATCACATCAAACCAAGTCAGTGTATATTGTTCGCTGATGATATAACTTTTTACAATTCCGCCCTGAATTCAACAGAACTTCATCAGAATGATGTTGAAGCTTCTAACAGAATCAGTGAGTGGCTCATTCCCAACAACCTGATTCAAAATGACTCCAAAACACAGTCAATTACTTTTTCCTCCAACACTGTCGTTGCCACAAATGTACCAGTAAAACTGTTAGGTATCACCCTAGACAGCAAACTTAGGTGGGCTGAACACATTGACATACTGTGTAAAAAGTTGTCAAGTCAAACCTTCATCCTCAGGCGGTTGAGGAATACTGTTGATGAGAAAGTTCTGAAAATGTCATACTTCTCATTGTTCCACTCACATCTGAGTTATGGCGTGATTTTATGGGGTAACTCTACCCACGCAAACCGTGCCTTCATTCAACAAAAGAAAGCAGTTAGAGTAATTGCCAAGGCAGCTTACAAAGATTCATGTAAACCCTTATTCAGGGCATTAGAAATATTGACACTTCCTGCACTTTATGTGTATTATTGTTTGGTTGAAATACATGATCATGTTCACAGCTATAGCAGACATAAAGATCTACACAGCTACTCCACCAGAAATAACTCCCAGCTCATAAATCCTAGATTTCGTCTCAATATTTCATCAAAGAACTCAATCAATTTGAATTTATATAACAAAGTACCAGCATCTTTCAAAGAGCTCAGCTCCTCAAAATTCAAATTAGCTATCAAACAGCTTCTACTGAAACACAGTTTTTACTCGGTGGATGAATTTCTGTCCTGTGATTTAACAAGAATAACACCATGACATATATATGAAAATACACCCATCTTACGTACCTATTACTTTTAAAAATATTTTAAACCATGAATCAGTGTTGTGTAACTATATGTATACTTGTTGCTTTTATTTGTTATGTTCACATATCGTTTATTTTTAATATTTCTTATAACAAGATATTTATATCTACGGACATGTTCCAAACTATTTGACGTGTGTAATGAATGAAATTTTCAAAGACACCAATAAATTCTATTCTATTCTATTCTATTCTATGCAGCAAATTAGGCCTCTATACTCAATATTACTTCAAGATATATCTTAGGCATGCAGAGTGTAATTTTTTTTAGGTGGAGTATTGATAATCCTAACTGATGTCATTCACTAATTTGATAATTCATTTGTCTGAGGAATATTTTGAAGGAAGATGTGGCGACATACGACCCTTACTACGCCACTGGTTTACGAAATTCGAAAATGACAACTCCCTGTGATTACTCTGATTAATCTGGATTGGTGTACCAAATTTCATATTTTTTGCTACAGGGGTTCTGGAGGAATTCCGAGAAATCTTGACCTTATTCGGTATTTGAACACCCTGTATCACAGTAAGGATGCATTTTAGGACATACGTTGATGATAACTTTTCACCCCAAAATGAGGTGAGGAATCCGTGTACGAAGATTGTCGATCTCATTCTGACTCACCCTGTATATGAACTCAATTATAATATAATCTCACCTGGCAATCATCATCTTCTTCATCCCACCTGAATCTGCAGTTAAATTTCTTATTGCATTTCAGGTCTTCGTGAATACATGTGGCGTCTTCACAATAAAATTCATTTTTCTGGCATTTCAGGTTCTTTCCTGAAACAAATATTTGAAACCTTTGATTGAATTTCATATTATTTAACGAGGTGTTCTGAAATCCATTGTACATGTTTGTAATGTCAAAATAATACACTTTTGATGGTGTAAGGGATGAGGAAGAGATTGTCGGTTATAATAGCACAAGTGCATGAAAACTACCGATAATTCTGCAAGAAAGCGTGGTATCTAAAAATTGCAAGTTTATTTTCATATTTTGGCGACGGGATGTTTTCGCAGTGCAACCTATACGCTCTGCCGTGCAATTACCGATGTTATTTTTCGATAATTGCATTGATCTTATGAGGAATTTTATACATGGGGGAATTATTCTGTGATTCAATATTGCGAGTATTTTTGTCAGAAACAGAAACAGAAATTCAAATTTCGAGAATCTTGACGAAATACCAATATTTTTCCGCAATCTCACAAGAGTTATACAAGATATCTGTACAAAATTGGGAGAAAAAAAAATATATCTACTAGCATGTATAGGTACAGTTTGTTACAAATACATTGCTGACCATTTCATGCTCAACAAAATGCTGCTTTGAAATTCCAAAAATTCCGATTATTTCCGGAGATATCCGAAAAAAAAAAGGAAAATATGCAAAATCGTTCATATCCAATACCCAGTTTATTTGAAGAGATATTTCAAAATGAATATCTCTTCATCATTGCCCCGTTTTTCTTCTCTATGGAATGGAATTGTGAAATTGGAAATCCGACGTTCCTTCTTCGAGCGGCCATCAACTTTATTTTTTTTAAAACGTACCAAAACAATTCATACAATGTTACTCCAGTGAAACAATGTTTTAAAAATGGTATGGAGATCTCGATGGAGATACTCCTTTTTGTCTAACACATCATTCAGTGCGAAGTATATCTCCTAGATAATTGGATTGCTCTTATTCAAAATGTATTATTAGTTAAATCAAACCAAAAATGGAAATCACAAAATTGTTTATCATTCAATGAAATAATATTTATGAATGATGACAACACAATTTAATCAAACAAATTCCGAACATTAGGTTTTCGTTCATAATAAATGCTCCAACATAGCATTCAGTTCCTTTTTCTCAAACCGCCACTAGATTTTTTCCTCTAACACTGTTTACAAGAACGGCTCGATTTCCTCTATAGAAGATAGAAGAAACTACAAACGGAAATATTTTTGAGCATTTACTATGGAAGAAAACCTAATGTTCGGTATTTTTGCATATTAATTGAATTGTGTTTTCAAGATTCATAAATATTATTTCATTGAATAATAAACAATTATTGCTCAATCATCATTTTTGGTTTCGTATAACTAATAATGCATTTAGAATGAGAGCCATTCAATTGTGTAGGAGGTACTTCGTACTGAATATTATGTTAGACAAAGATCAGTATCTTCATACCTTCAATAAACATTGTTTTCATTGAAGTTAAAATTTCAAGTGATGTTTTGATACACCATCATATCGAGGAGATCCACAACTATCGAAATATGAAATAAAAAAATTCATGTCCGTGTTTTAAAAAATAAATTGATGATGATATCTCTTCAAATTAATTGAGTAAAAAAAATAACGATTTTGCATATTCTTCTTGTTTTTTTCGAAAATGGTGCAACTTTGCCTTAAGTTAACCTACTCTGTATCTCTCAAGGTTAGCGAGATCCTCATGCTTAGCCACGGATTTGTAACACCCTGCATATGGTCTCTGAAAAAGCAATGAATAACTATAATATTCTATTGGGTCTCTCACCTGGTCCAAGATCTCTGAAAGCGGTGAAATTCGCTCTGAACAGAGTCTTGTTCGACTTGGACTCCGAAAAGAACCTAACGAACATTTTGCTACCCGTGGAAAGAACAGTATCAGCTATGGACCCACAAAATTCCTTGTATTCCGTAGACATGTCGGTCCTATTAGAAAACACTTGTACGAAGTTGCTGTGGCAGTCGTTTGGTTTTTCGAGATTGAATTCGGCAAATTGAAGATACACCTGTAAAAAAACCGTAGTAGAAGTGATGAATTTGAAACATTGTTAGCTCATAATGGATCATTAGAAATTCTACTACCAAAGGATGGCAAAACTGATGATTATTTGTAGAGGAAGGTTGCCTGGATCAGAAAACGCGAGGTGAATTGGTAATTCGTGACGTTATCGCATCCAAAATTTCATGTTGGATGCATAGAAATGTATGCATAATTTTCTAGATCACAACTGGATATGTGAATGGGCTTGAAGATAGTTTCAGAATATAGATTCTCATGACTCCGAGATGGAGTTTTGGATGTAATTACTTCACAAATGTAATGTAAGAACATTGCACCAATACGACGTCTCGTTATTAAATTAAACCAGCATAGATTTGATATCAAATAGTCATGAGGTTACATCAAAAACAGAAAAATATGTGATGTGGCACCGACATTCGTCAAACAACATCTAATCGACGTGAACCTATTCATAAAATATAGTTCATAAAATGTTCATAAAATGAACGAAAATCGTAGATTACGAGAGAAAAACAACTATTTTCCGAGCTGTCTCTAAGTGGTTCAAGAGCACGTGACTAGCTGCAGACCGCTTTCGAGATGTTGCCTCTCATCAGTGCAGGGCTGTCCCAGATAGCATTCTTGACCGCTATCTGGTGCGAACCTGACCCAACGTGAACACATCTCAGCATTGGTGTCTAATGATCGCGATGTCACCTGGTATATGGAGAACTAAACGTAGCATGATTCTGATATGGACGGTGAAGGAAACATGTAGAATCAGACTGAGAAATTTTTGTTATTGTGAAAGAAACTCCCGGTTTCTCCGGAAGCGAAGTCATATTTGTTATTTTCAATAGGACTCCCTACTCCCTGATTCTGATTCTGATTCAAACTTGTACATAGATCCAAGTATGAATTTGAAAAAAGTAGGGCAACTTATGACATTTCAATCGCAAAGCTAATTCTGATTGAAGTTCAGTATCAGTGATTTGAAAGCATCAGTATGAAATCATAGCAATCTCGATATAGTGATAACACAAAAACATTAACATTAGAAATAGAAATAACAAATCATAACTTACTCGCCAATTATTTTTGACTGTGATGGACCACAGGCAATCGATAGGCATTTCGTTAACTGTATAAAAAGTTAGGGTATCATTATCTATGTCGAATTTTCCAAATTCTCCCTCTTCCTCCAACGTGTGGTTCATATAGCATGGGATCATTTCTGGGGTTCTCACTGAAACAAAAAACAACATTTTATATATTGCAGGAATCTCTCAGAATGGAAACATTCCCTGATTTATCGGATTGTGAATCGGGCACTTCAATCCCATCACCGATTTGAATCTAGGGCAAGCATCATATGAGCTAAGGAGTCGACTTCAATCGAATGCCAACTGTATACAGGGTAAAATTCGATACTTGCCTCTATATTTTCATGGAAGAATGTGATGGATCTATTTGACATTTTTGAGGATACTATTTACAAATCTCCAATCTCAGATGTTGGAGGGTATATTGAGTATTGGTAAACTGAATTCCTTTGGAAGAGTAGAGACTAGAGACCGAATAAATATTCAAAATCAACAGGAAAATCCACTGGAATTGGGTTGGGGAAGCAGTTTATCTCTGCTTTTATGATAGGATACGAATAATAGATGTTAAGACTACTAATTAACGGAATCTAATGCCGGAAGTTATGGAAACAATTTTAATCAAGATGGTGTAGGATTTGAAGGCCTTGTTATATAATAACACTATTGTTCAACGTTGACTTCCTCTCAATACCATGAAGTAATAGTTGTTTCGAGGGAGGATCTGACTGAATTTCTAATAGAAATGATGGAAGCTGAAATGATGACGATATTTTCAACATATTGAGGTAGAACAGATAACATGAGGAATAACCGATTCGCCTCGCCAATAAAGCAAGATGGAATATACAGAGTGAGTCATAGTTTTTTATAGCAGATCTTCAACAGCTTGAAGAAGATACTATTTCAAGATGAAAATCTCAGGTGAACCTTCATATGCGTATATAGGAGCCCATTTTTTTATATCTACAGGTGAGCTGGTGTAATATTTTTATATTTTTTTGGTGTTTTTCAAGTTTTGCCACTGACATGCGCACTCAACTGATTACTTCCAGTTCCTCTGAGAGATTCAATTATACAGTACGTCTGAAGAAAGTGGCAACAAATGCAACAAAACTAATTCTTCATAACAAATTCTAAAAAACCTGGAACCGAAAATGCAAATATCAGATATTGTTTTTTTTTCTCAGTCGTTCCCGAGTAGAGTACCTTTATTTCAGATATCAAGATTCATTGATTAGAAAAGTTGACTAGAATTGAGAACTACGGTCAAATATCAAATCATGTCTATCTACTATGAATATCAGGTTCAATAATTGTTATTAATTTTACGAAAAAAAAAAACACTTTTCATGAAAAAGGCTCGGAACTAGGAATGCAGATTTGAGGTAGTAGGAGGGTTATGTGAGCGCACCTCAGAGGTGCAGCAACCTTGAACGTGGGCGGCCTTGAACGTGTGTGGTCTTGGGCATGTGACTGCACCGCACCGTCGCCGCAGTGACGTCAGTGACCTTGGACGTGGGTGGTCTTGTGCGTGTGACGACACGGCCTTCGAAGGGCTCTGCTGGAGACAGCTGCTAGACCGTTTGTATCGACCCGGACCGTGAGTGGTCTTGGGGGTGCGACGAAGCGGGCATCGCATGGTATTCACCGTAGTACGTACCGCTTTCGATGTTCAAACACCAGTTGCTGTTCAAGGACGTTGTTGTTAGAAGTTTCTTTCGGTTCGATGAATGCTGGAATATATCTTATACCTACGAATGTTTATGGCATTCACCGCACCGCTTCTTTTTTGGACCTCTGTAAGTTTCTAGAACGTACCTACGTAGGACGATGCATACAATTTTACCTTCCTAATCAATACGCTTGGATATGCTATTTACTATACGCAACGTTTTGTCTATCTTCACACTCTTGACCCGCTATTGAATTCTTACTGTTTCCGCTGTAGGAAAGTTACTTTCAACATTTTTTTGGAATTCTTACGAATAGCAAATCAAGTCTATGATTGAAATTACATTAACCGCTTACAATAGCTGGCTTAACAAGCTGATATATGAATATGAAATCAATTATTTGTCGCCTTGGATATCATGTGGCATTGGTTGCGGCCTTGAAAGTCTGTGTGTATGAACATATTTGTTCAAGGTCGTTGTCATAGAATCTTTTCTTGTCTATGATATTCCCTTCACCACGATTCTCTACAATATAACCAGATGGATCCTAGATTTGAGAACACAAAATAGAAGCGACTCGTTTGGTGAAAATATAAGTATTAAAATGATGTTGAACAAGTTTCTCGTGAGAAAGTGAAGTGTGCTGTGTAAGTTGAAATGTTTTTATATATTTATCATACCTCTCTTTCGCTGTGCAGTTAACGATAATTTGAAGAAATACGTCTGAAGTACGTGGAATTGATATAGAATCCATCAATAAGATGATCGATCGCGATGCTGATATCATTCAACAAATATCGATTTCAACTCTGATCGTGGGGCATCCCTACGTAATTGAAAGAATATGTTGTTGCGTAACTAGATTCGGAAGAGGGGTTTATACATTATCATGCGATGAACGTGACGGCGCTACTTTCAAATGTTGGCTTCCAAAACTTGTCTCAGATAATTTGAGCGAAGGTGATATTGAAGCTATGAATTCAGCCAATGGGGGATATAGCCTGACATACACAGGTCAGAATAAACCAGCATATGCAGGGGCAAAATCGAGGTCTCTAATAAGATTCGATAGACGATAATAATCTCCTCAATATCTTAGATATATTAAATAAGTATAGTTATACGAAAGGGTGGATGAAAAATATTTAGAAATAGTTACTTACATATCACATACTAGTAATCTCTGACTATATAATAATCATTATTATTGTAAGTATAAAGTTAACCTACCATATAAGAAGTGTATGTTAATGTCGTATATTTGTTTCAGATACCAGACTTTCAAGCCTCCCCTGAACACAATGTGGATGCACTTTTCAAGCCAGGGATGGGATAAAGCAGAAGATATCGATTCTGGAATAAGGAGGCTTTCATGTGAATTCCGCGATCTAAGAATGGATGCTTTACATGCAACTAATTATGATATGAACGTGTGTTTTGATCCCGTGGAGATTCGAAGACTCTCCGATCTAGCTGATCAATATAGAATTTCGGTTTGGATATGGAAGTTTGAGCTTAGATGTGTTTTGTCAAGATATGGTGGAAGCTGAATTGGAAGGGTTCTTGTATGAAATATTCGATTTCCTTCCTGGCAGCATATAAGCAAATATAACCTTCATCGAGAATCTGAGGAAGAAGATGATGCTGATGATGGCGAGGGTGACAGAGGTTTAGACGAAGTCGGGGATATCAGAACTTAGTAATTGAATATGTCTCTCTTAATGTAATTATATACGGCCTATACTGTATCGCTATTAGGTAGTTAATTTTCTCAATAAATGTTCGATATAATCATATGCTATTTTATTATTCTAAGTAAGTCGTTCACAACGAAATGGTGGAAGAAGATGTTGATGGAACGATGTATAAAAATAAATATTGATTTGCTGATAGAGCTGTAGATAAAGTAATAGATGCAAATATTCAGCGAATTGTATATTTTTTAATGCAATCAGTAACCTATACACTGATAATATTGGATAGATGATATTCATGCATGAATAATTTTATTATTACTATAAGTAGGCACGTAATTATCATTACAGAGCAAGTAAATAGGTATGATATATTCCGAGGAGTTCTTGTTAGAATCGACACATACAAAGTGCTCTTCATAGGTCAGATATGCATCATGAATAACTAATGCATAGACTCTGGTATTGTTACGGAGATATATCTCTACTTGAGTCGTTATCAAGTCACGATGACTAACACCTGTGAAGGATTGTCACTCGAATTTTGCAACACCTATATACTCTGAGGAATCGTTACAGGAATTGCGACCAAGAAGTGGTTTCTGAATCGAACTATCTGTTGACAATTTTTCCAGATCAATTTGAATATTATAGCTGATTGGACATCGCCGACATCTACAGAAGCATTGAAGGTTGGAATTAGATGTTTTATCTGTTGAATACCGCCACGAACTAACTTGGAACCACCCTGGAATCGGTCTGAACAACCCTGGAATCAGTCGGAACAACCCTGGAACCAGTCGGAACCACCCTGGAACCAGTCGGAACCACCCTGGAACCAGTCGGAACCATCCTGGAACAAGTCTGAACCACCTTGGAACCAGTCGGAACCACCCTGGAACCAGTCGGAACCACTCTGGAACCAGTTGAAACCACCCTGGAACCAGTCGGAACCACCCTGGAACCAGTTGAAACCACCCTGGAACCAGTCGGAACCACCCTGGAACCAGTCGGAACCACCCTGGAACCAGTCGGAACCACCCTGGAACCAGTCGGAATCACCCTGGAACCAGTCGGAACCACCCTGGAACCAGTCGGAACCACCCTAGAACCAGTCGGAACCACCATGGAACCAGTCGGAACCACCCTAGAACCAGTCGAAACCACCATGGAACCAGTCAGAACCACCCTGGAATCCCCCTGGAACCACCCTGGAACCAGTCAGAACCAGCCTGGAACCAGGTGAAGACATCTGAAATCATAAGAAACCAAGACTAGGAAGTGCTTTCTGAAACACAGTCATCAACAAACACAAATCCCAATCCCACAACTAGGTACACGTCGGGAAAATCCGTTTTCAATAGTCGCAACTCATAAAGTCATCCTTTGAATGGATCACCGTCAAAACCTTCGAGCAAATATGTAATCAGACCGAACATATTTCTACTTTGACTATTTTGAAGAGCTCCGTTGAAAACAAATTTGCTCTGTATCCAGGTAGAAAAACATAATATCATGTTGACGACAACTATTTCGAGGATCGAATCTGAGGGTTTTATTTGAATATATAAGTTTTTTTGATAGGTTTATCATAATTTCTGCTTTTACACTCTAATGATCTGGTACCTGCACTAGGAATCTAATGAAATGGGATAAATGGGATAAAGGCGGTTTTTACTATCTATCATATAGATTGCCTGTCCTGCGAGGTGAACGTGTTTGTCTCGTATCCGACAAAATTCCAATTTTTCTGTGTTCGGCAAGTTTTTAAGTTCGTAATTTTTCAAAACTTGAATTCTAGAATTGTGATGTATGTGTGGCTATGAAGGTATGTTGATAATATGTAAACTTGAAGACTTAATAACCTTTAAACTGAGTCATCACGTTTCCGTCTGTACCGAGAGACTAAACGGCTGAAGTTCCATTCCACCAGTGGTGTCATTAAGTTCACTTGTCTCCGGAACGAATAATGACGAATTTATCAACTGATGAACTTTTTGTGCGACTGATGCAAGCAAATGAAGATCAAACTAAATCTATTGAGAAATCGATTCAGAATCAAACCACAATATTGAAGGAAGAATTCAATTCTCACTTGAAAGATATTACTGCCAAATTGGAAAGCACGAACTTAGAACTGAAGGAAGTGAAGAAGAATAATTTATTTCTGGAACGCAGAATCCGTAGAAATAATATTATTATTTTTGGTTTAGATGTTGACAAGAATAATATACTTCAAGAAACTCTCGCTAAACTCAACAGTGTTCTCTGCCTGGATATTTCTGAGACTGAAATTAATAATATCTACACCACAGGCAAAAATCAGAACCCTCCTGTCATACTGGAATTCATATCCTATTTGAAAAAATCCCAAGTATTTTCTAAACTAACAAAACTCAAAGGATCAGGCATTTCGATCACCAATGACTTATCTGTAGTAGATAGACAGCAACAGAAGTATTTGAGAGAACATTTGAATAAAGCTAAGAAACAAAAACTAGAAGCAAAAATCAAAGGGAATACGCTGATAATTGATGGAAAAGTATTCACAATCGATGAGTTGAAGGAATTGGAAGAAAAAGCTGAAACTGATAGTGAATTCGAAGGTGCTGAAATTAACGAGCCAGATCCTGTAGGCGAAAACTCTAAACGATCAACACAGGGTGCATCATCAAACATCAACAAAAAAAGAAAAATAGTGTACAGCCCGAAAACGCAGTCGACCTGTGGTGGAACAAGATCTCTCCGAAGTCTAGCAAAACAGAATTAACATTATTCGCGTTTTTGTGATTTGCGCGGCTTTTTTTTTTTTTTTAGTCGAGTTTTTGCTAATTTTCGTACCATATTCTTTTCATACTTGATAAATTGAAACTAGATAAAGTATATAGTATTATTAGGGGTATCGTACTTCTGTTTATCCATATGTAAATCAAACCATCCTTACCTATAATATTTCACTGAACTAATTAAATACTTTTGAAATGACCAGTTTAGCCATTGGACACTTGAACATAAGATCACTATCTGCTAAAATCACGCATTTGAGAGATCATCTCTCACTTTGTCCATATGACATAATGTGTATAACTGAAACAATGCTCCAGCCCAACATTGAGGATCATTTTATTCACATCAATAATTACAAACTTTTTCGTAAAGATCGATTGGGTCTAGGAGGTGGTGTATGTATTTATATCAGGAGTAATTTTGAAGTAGTTCAAATTAACAATTTATTCGTTGAAGAAACTGAACAAATGTGGATATCCTTTCAATATAAAAAAGAGATTCTTGCTTTAGGCGTGGTATACCGGCCCCCTAGACAGTCAATTAATGTTTTTATCACAGAATTTGAAGGTACTTTATCCGAACTTTCTCCAGCCTATGATCGAATCATTTGTTGTGGTGATCTTAACTTTGATTTTCTCAAGCCTGACTCCCCTGGTACTATTAAAATTCAAAATGTTATTGACTCCTTTGGACTTGTTCAAATAGTTGATAAACCTACCAGAGTGTGCCAAACTACAGCAACGCTTCTAGATATTTTTTTGTGCTCAGAGTCAGTCGACGTGGCTACATGTGAGGTTTTAGACAACATGAATATCCCGACTGATCATAGCATGATTGTTTTGCATATAGACAGGATTTCGAACCATAATCCGAACGAAAAGTTCACAACAAGAAGCCTTAAGAAAATAAATATGTCGGAGTTTCAACGTGACCTCGTATCCTTACCTCTCGCAGATATGTTTATGCTTAATGAGATTAATATGAAATTGGAAGTATTTCAGAGTCTCATCACAGGGATCTTTGATATTCATGCTCCGCTCAGAACCTTCAATATAAAAAAGAAAAAGTACTGTCCATGGCTCACAGATAATATGAAATTTTTAATAAAACTCCGAGACAAGGCGCTGGACCGATTTAAGAAAACAAAGAGAGTCGAACATTGGCAGTATTATAAACAGCTTAGGAACTTTACACGTACAGCCATGAATAACGAAAAAAAAGCATATCTGGCATATAAGTTCAATAGTCACAAATCTTCGAAGGTTTTGTTCAAAGAGTTAAAAAATCTGAATATATATTCAAAATCAGTTGCCAGCAATTTACCTGAAGCACTTTCGCATAATGTTGAAGGAATTAACGATTTTTTCATCTCTATGTCGAATTCCAACAATATGCCGGATAATGAGTTACTCAACAATCTCTCCGAAAACGTAATGGAGCATGTATCCGAATTCAATTTCTCTCTCATTGACGAAGATACTGTCTATAGTTCCTTGCTATCAATTAAATCTAAAGCTATTGGTGATGATTCGATTGGAATAGATTTGCTTCTTCTATGCTGCCCCTTGATTATCCCCTACATCACTCACATTTTCAATTTTTCGATCGAAAGTGGTACATTTCCCGATAAATGGAAAGTTGCCAACGTAATACCACTAGCAAAAACAAAAAACCCACAAGAATTCAAAGATCTACGACCTATCAGCCTTCTCCCTACACTATCAAAAGTATTCGAAAAAATTTTAAATTCACAAATTAAAAAGCATCTTAGTAGGTATAACTTGCTGCCTGAAAATCAATCTGGCTTTAGATCTTCACATAGCTGTTCCACGGCACTGCTAGCAGTAACCGATGATATTTTGTCAGCAACTGATAAAAATAAGTTAACTACACTAGTTTTGCTAGATTATACTAAAGCGTTCGACAGGATCAATCATCGCTTACTGCTGGCAACGCTTCATAACTTTGGCTTTGGTAAGAACTCTCTTGGACTTATGAAAAGTTATATTGTGGGGAGGAGCCAGTATGTTAGCCACAAACTCAATAGGTCACCAGTACTGCCAATCCCCAATGGTGTCCCGCAAGGCTCAATACTAGGTCCACTGTTATTTTCTATATATATCTCGTCCTTCTCAAAGTGTATACACCATAGTAAGTGCCATTTTTATGCTGACGATACCCAAGTATATATTTCTTACAAGGAATCAGAAGTTGAAATGGCTAATAGGATGCTGAATGCGGATTTGGATAATCTTTTTACACTTTCAGAAAAATACTGTTTATCACTCAACCCCTCCAAATCACAGATAATGTTATTCGGAAGCAAACCAGCTAAATTGAGGTGTGTAAATCTTGTGGATATTCAAATTAATGGCATTTCATTGGTTCCAGTGAATACAGCAAAAAATTTGGGTGTATATTTTGATTCGGACATGAGATTTTCAAAGCAAGTGAATCACATGATTAAAAATGCGTTTTACAAACTCAAGCTTCTTTTCAACAATCGCAGCATTTTCGATAAAAATACAAAAGTTACTTTATGCGAAACACTGGTACTCTCTCATCTTAATTATGCAGATACCGTGTATGGGCCTTGCCTGACTGACGAAAATCGCAGAAGATTACAAACTGTTCAGAACAGATGCGTCCGTTTCATATATAACATTAGAAAAAGACATTCGGTGTCTGGTAAACTTTTGGAGTTGAAATGGCTAAATATTACAAATAGAAGGTTTCTACACTTGGCATGTTTATTTCACAAAATTATCAAAAACCGAGAACCAATATACCTAGCACGCAGGATATCTTTCAGGACAGATATACACAATGTCAATGTAAGAAGGAAAAATATCCTCACAATTCCACATCACTCCAGCTCCATGTTCCAACGATCTTATTCTTACACGATTTGCAAATTGATTAATGGCTTACCCTCTCATCTTATGGAATTGAATTTCAAGAATTTCAAGGAAAATTTGAAAAATTTACTGTTACTCAATAATAATATTATACCGAATTTCAATGTCTAAACTTGGTACCTTTCGATTTCTCTCTCAGAATTATATTTATGTTTCACTTATATTTTAATATTTGTATTTATTTGGTTGCAATCAGGACTGATTATTTCAGGTACCTACTGCTCGTTTGCTTCGGAATTGAAATATTTTTCAATGTCATATCCATGTTTGTATTAGTTTATAGTTAACAGTTCTTGGTGCCAATAGAACATATTAGTATTATTAGAATATACTTATTAGGTAATCATCTTATTTACGTTCTAACTGTGCACCTCTTCGAGGGTTATAGGGAAGATTGGGATCAATGTACATTTATGTACATTGAAACTAACTATAGCCCTTTTCAGTCTCAGTAATTAATATATTTATTATGTTATGTTGAAAATGAAATGCATATTACTGTAGTTTATTGTATATTATTGCTGAATCACTGAATAAATGACTAAATAAATAAATAAATAAATCAACTAAAATACAAGATGACCTCTATGGAATCGACGGGTCAATATAATTCCATCTTGTTTTCTGGAATCTGCAATTATTCCTTCTCTTCGTAGAATGTCTATGATTGAAAGAATCTCGGTATTGTAGTATGATGTGCGTAAGTACCCAATTTGCCGCAATCTTTGCACCCACTTTTTGGGGTTCACCATATCACCATGAACAACTATTGAATCATTGTCGTTATAACCGTTGTTACCGACATCACTTACATCATTGAAAGCACTGTCAACATAGTTATCGCCACCATAGGCACTGTTGTTGTCTTCGGATCTTGATAAATACTGAGTGGTTCTATCGGGGCTTGTAGAGTAGTTGTTAGTTTGCATATTAGGCAAATTTTCAACATCTAATCTTGACTGAACCTCCGATTCATTGTTTCCAGACAGTGCTTCATAACTGATCAGTTTCTCCTCTGCTTGCCCCATGATTATCTGATCAATGTTTCCTGGGCGTTCATGTTCAACCTCAGCACATGTGTTCGACTCGCTTCGAATTGATTTTCGATAAATCTCAACAGCCTTCGAATCTTTTTCTTTCTGCTCTTCAACTATATGTTTCATCATGTTGTATACTCTTGTGAATGTCTTAGTACAAATTTCACAATTGAAGTTTTTTCGTTATGTTTGTTCATATGACGATTCACACTCTTAAGCCATTTGAATGCGTACCCACAAACTAAACATTGAAACATCTTTGGACTCCTTCGGCACACCAGAATTTTTCGAAATGAGACGGGGAGGGGGGTGTAAAAATAGTCGAAATTGACCGCCGATGAGATACGAATGATGCCACTCACCGGAAGCAGAGGAATATTCTCAGATATATTATGAACAAGTTGGAACTATTTGAGGGTGATGATGTGTTTTGGGATTTGATGATACAAAAAATAGATGGATTGATTCTACCAATAAATTATAATGTGATTATATGGAAAATCAGCACAAATTTGATGGTTGTGGGGGGCATTTCATCGATCGTTAGCAAATAACAACCATTCCAATCGGCCGGATATTATGTACCCTCAGCAATGGAGACATACAATGAAAATCATTTCAATTCAGCTTCAACCATATCTTGACAAAACACCTCTAAGCTCAAACTTACATATCCAAACCGATGAATAAAAACATCCATTCACAGCTTTTCAATACTTAAACTCATTAGAACTTTTTTTTTTGGGGTGAGCACCACAGAACTCATACTTTAGTTATATCTCTCAACTAGAATGCGTATTCAATACGTCGAACGAACAAAGCATGCATCAGCAGTATCGCTGTAAGTAATAGAGGCGTGTAAATCCGTGCCGAAATTATAATGAACACCGGTGGTGTGTCTCGAAGATAAGATGAAAGAAAGTTTCATTACTTATATGAATTTTCGGGAACTCTGAAGATGACTATAGAATTCCAATAGGAAATTTGGTTGATATGTGATTATATATGCGGCTCACTTCTTTTGCATCTCAAATGTCTGATCTTAGTTTTTGAGAAAGGAATAAGTCGATGCACAAATATGGAGAGAAGGAGAGGGGGAAATAGGAGGTGGATTTGCATCGTAACAAAGACTGCTACTTCCATTATTGAGTTGATACATCTAATTCATCCACCAATGGATGAGATTGAGAGGTGAGCCGAAGAGAGATAGAGAGAGAGGGGGAGAGAGAGAGAGAGAGAGCGTTAAGCGCAAAGGTCTGAGAAGGAGGAGAAATGTGTTTATCATTCACTACCATAATGAATAGTTATCTGCTCACCACAAAACGCATAATCTTTACATCTTACGATCAAAACGCTCGATCCTATGACTTCATATACCAAATTTCTGAACAAACCGAGGGCATTGAAATATGAGTCAAATTATAATAATCGCACACTCACGTGTATGTACGACGATATAGGAGAGGAGGAAAATCTGAGACGTACGTCTCGCATCTCCATCGGTTTGTTCACAAACAACGAAATGTTGCCACTTGAGGCACTTGTGATTACTTGTCATTGAATTTATTTTGGGAAAGTGGAAAATATCATAAGATCTTTGCTAATATCAATATACTTCTTGATTATTGTGATGAACTGATATGTTCAAGGCTGCATAACTCCTTGTTGAACATAAAGGCGAAGTAGAAAGTTCAATACCTATACTTCTGACGTCTATCTATACCTACCACATAAGATTGACTCGAGGATTCTCGAAATAGTTTAGGGATACCGTCAAACCTAATTCAGGGCGAGATTTGATGCCTTACTCAAAATCGACATTATATCTTTACCCTCGCTTCCAGTTTATGTTGTTGAAAACACTGTCCCAGAATTTCCAAATGCTGGAATTACATAGTCTCCGCATGATAAATTGTTCTTTCATTCACACAGAATTGATTCTGAAAGCTCTACGAGAAGTTTGAATGAGAGCTGTCTTAGGAAACAACCATTCGATTCGAGATGTTCAAATAGGAACAGTCTTAGGAAAAACCATTCGATTTGAGGTATAAATGTATGTAATCTATGAGTAATTTGTGGTTTCTTCAATAAAATACTCTCCCTTTATTTGTCAGCTTGATGAAATCACCCTCTTCAGGTTCCAGCACAATGAAAATGAAATGAAACAAAGTTATCGAAATGTGAATTATATGAACAGTTGAATGACGAGTCTTACATAAGTTAATATCACCATATAACCATTCAGTCTACAGTTGAACAGTCAATTTACGTAGAGCCACTAGAGCTTAGCCATAGCACCAGTGCGAGAATATTGCGCCTGGTGCGCAGGTCGCTGGGCGCGAGAAATTGACTAGAGCCTAGCCATAGCCCATAGCACCAGTGCGAGAATATTGCGCCTGGTGCGCAGGTCGCATGAATGACTTCATCATACTTTTTTCTTGAAGAAGGAGAATTTTTCTTGAGGAAGGAAAATATTGTTTCTGCATAAAAAATGAGAAAACCTAACCTATCTATTTTATGAGTATATCTGTACTTGTTTCGTTGACCTGTGTAAAACTTGATGTTTATTAACACCAAATAAAATATTCTAGAAGGAGAATTTTTCTTGAGGAAGGAAAATATTGTTCCTGCATAAAAAATGAGAAAACCTAACCTATCTATTTTATGAGTATATCTGTACTTGTTTCGTTGACATGTTTGTGTAAAACTTGATGTTTATTAACACCAAATAAAATATTCTATTCTATTCTAACCTAACCTAACCGAACCGAACCTCACCTCTGGCCTAAACATAGAAAACCCCTAAATGAACCTATTTCCCATAGAGAATATTTTTTAGAAATCACTTGAGAACAAGAAAAAAATAAAAAAAAGATGAGCCTCGCACGGATTCGAACCCCGGCCCGCCGGCTTGGCATGCCGATGCTCTGCTTACTGAGCCAACCAGTTGCTTACGAGACGAAGTATGATGAAGTCATTTATGCGACCTGCGCACCAGGCGCAATATTCTCGCACTGGTGCTATGGCTAAGCTCTAGTCGTAGAGCCACTATCTAAAAATGAAATACTGATATCGATAGCCAATCTGAAACTCTGCACCAGGATGAGACAAAATCACTACAAGGACATTGAAAACCATCCATACTGATATCCTAAATCTGCTTGCTCATATTATCAACTAATGACCAACTTATCTGATAGAATTCAACGAGATCAAATTAAAGAGGTAGTTAGTTTCAATGCAATTCCTCGAATGCCTTAATTATTTAGTTTTTCATCAATATATCGTGATCAACCGTATCGGAGGCTTTGACCAAGTCTAAAGAAACTGCTGAACATTTCGTTGAAATGGTCATATTCCTCACAGTATCAACAAGGTACATCATAGCATTTTCGGTATTAGAATTTTTCACAAATCCGAACTGCCTATCGGTCAATGTTGGACATGGTGTTTGTCAGAAAATTCTATAAGCGGTTTTCAATGTGCTGTTCAAAGATTTTGGCAAAGTTGTTCATCACTGAGATGGGCCTGTCATTACCTATTTGAGATTTACTTCCAGCTTCATCAATCGGAGTGACATTTGAGAACATTGGTTGATCAAGCAGATGTAGGATATCAGTATGGATGGTTTTCAATGTCCTTGTAGTGATTTTGTCTCATCCTGGTGCAGAGTTTCAGATTGGCTATCGATATCAGTATTTCATTTTTAGATAGTGGCTCTACGTAAATTGACTGTTCAACTGTAGACTGAATGGTTATATGGTGATATTAACTTATGTAAGACTCGTCATTCAACTGTTCATATAATTCACATTTCGATAACTTTGTTTCATTTCATTTTCATTGTGCTGGAACCTGAAGAGGGTGATTTCATCAAGCTGACAAATAAAGGGAGAGTATTTTATTGAAGAAACCACAAATTACTCATAGATTACATACATTTATACCTCAAATCGAATGGTTTTTCCTAAGACTGTTCCTATTTGAACATCTCGAATCGAATGGTTGTTTCCTAAGACAGCTCTCATTCAAACTTCTCGTAGAGCTTTCAGAATCAATTCTGTGTGAATGAAAGAACAATTTATCATGCGGAGACTATGTAATTCCAGCATTTGGAAATTCTGGGACAGTGTTTTCAACAACATAAACTGGAAGCGAGGGTAAAGATATAATGTCGATTTTGAGTAAGGCATCAAATCTCGCCCTGAATTAGGTTTGACGGTATCCCTAAACTATTTCGAGAATCCTCGAGTCAATCTTATGTGGTAGGTATAGATAGACGTCAGAAGTATAGGTATTGAACTTTCTACTTCGCCTTTATGTTCAACAAGGAGTTATGCAGCCTTGAACATATCAGTTCATCACAATAATCAAGAAGTATATTGATATTAGCAAAGATCTTATGATATTTTCCACTTTCCCAAAATAAATTCAATGACAAGTAATCACAAGTGCCTCAAGTGGCAACATTTCGTTGTTTGTGAACAAACCGATGGAGATGCGAGACGTACGTCTCAGATTTTCCTCCTCTCCTATATCGTCGTACATACACGTGAGTGTGCGATTATTATAATTTGACTCATATTTCAATGCCCTCGGTTTGATCAGAAATTTGGTATATGAAGTCATAGGATCGAGCGTTTTGATCGTAAGAAGTAAAGATTATGCGTTTTGTGGTGAGCAGATAACTATTCATTATGGTAGTGAATGATAAACACATTTCTCCTCCTTCTCAGACCTTTGCGCTTAACGCTCTCTCTCTCTCTCTCTCCCCCTCTCTCTCTATCTCTCTTCGGCTCACCTCTCAATCTCATCCATTGGTGGATGAATTAGATGTATCAACTCAATAATGGAAGTAGCAGTCTTTGTTACGATGCAAATCCACCTCCTATTTCCCCCTCTCCTTCTCTCCATATTTGTGCATCGACTTATTCCTTTCTCAAAAACTAAGATCAGACATTTGAGATGCAAAAGAAGTGAGCCGCATATATAATCACATATCAACCAAATTTCCTATTGGAATTCTATAGTCATCTTCAGAGTTCCCGAAAATTCATATAAGTAATGAAACTTTCTTTCATCTTATCTTCGAGACACACCACCGGTGTTCATTATAATTTCGGCACGGATTTACACGCCTCTATTACTTACAGCGATAGTGCTGATGCATGCTTTGTTCGTTCGACGTATTGAATACGCATTCTAGTTGAGAGATATAACTAAAGTATGAGTTCTGTGGTGCTCACCCCAAAAAAAAAAGTTCTAATGAGTTTAAGTATTGAAAAGCTGTGAATGGATGTTTTTATTCATCGGTTTGGATATGTAAGTTTGAGCTTAGAGGTGTTTTGTCAAGATATGGTTGAAGCTGAATTGAAATGATTTTCATTGTATGTCTCCATTGCTGAGGGTACATAATATCCGGCCGATTGGAATGGTTGTTATTTGCTAACGATCGATGAAATGCCCCCCACAACCATCAAATTTGTGCTGATTTTCCATATAATCACATTATAATTTATTGGTAGAATCAATCCATCTATTTTTTGTATCATCAAATCCCAAAACACATCATCACCCTCAAATAGTTCCAACTTGTTCATAATATATCTGAGAATATTCCTCTGCTTCCGGTGAGTGGCATCATTCGTATCTCATCGGCGGTCAATTTCGACTATTTTTACACCCCCCTCCCCGTCTCATTTCGAAAAATTCTGGTGTGCCGAAGGAGTCCAAAGATGTTTCAATGTTTAGTTTGTGGGTACGCATTCAAATGGCTTAAGAGTGTGAATCGTCATATGAACAAACATAACGAAAAAACTTCAATTGTGAAATTTGTACTAAGACATTCACAAGAGTATACAACATGATGAAACATATAGTTGAAGAGCAGAAAGAAAAAGATTCGAAGGCTGTTGAGATTTATCGAAAATCAATTCGAAGCGAGTCGAACACATGTGCTGAGGTTGAACATGAACGCCCAGGAAACATTGATCAGATAATCATGGGGCAAGCAGAGGAGAAACTGATCAGTTATGAAGCACTGTCTGGAAACAATGAATCGGAGGTTCAGTCAAGATTAGATGTTGAAAATTTGCCTAATATGCAAACTAACAACTACTCTACAAGCCCCGATAGAACCACTCAGTATTTATCAAGATCCGAAGACAACAACAGTGCCTATGGTGGCGATAACTATGTTGACAGTGCTTTCAATGATGTAAGTGATGTCGGTAACAACGGTTATAACGACAATGATTCAATAGTTGTTCATGGTGATATGGTGAACCCCAAAAAGTGGGTGCAAAGATTGCGGCAAATTGGGTACTTACGCACATCATACTACAATACCGAGATTCTTTCAATCATAGACATTCTACGAAGAGAAGGAATAATTGCAGATTCCAGAAAACAAGATGGAATTATATTGACCCGTCGATTCCATAGAGGTCATCTTGTATTTTAGTTGATAGATAGTAAAAACCGCCTTTATCCCATTTATCCCATTTCATTAGATTCCTAGTGCAGGTACCAGATCATTAGAGTGTAAAAGCAGAAATTATGATAAACCTATCAAAAAAACTTATATATTCAAATAAAACCCTCAGATTCGATCCTCGAAATAGTTGTCGTCAACATGATATTATGTTTTTCTACCTGGATACAGAGCAAATTTGTTTTCAACGGAGCTCTTCAAAATAGTCAAAGTAGAAATATGTTCGGTCTGATTACATATTTGCTCGAAGGTTTTGACGGTGATCCATTCAAAGGATGACTTTATGAGTTGCGACTATTGAAAACGGATTTTCCCGACGTGTACCTAGTTGTGGGATTGGGATTTGTGTTTGTTGATGACTGTGTTTCAGAAAGCACTTCCTAGTCTTGGTTTCTTATGATTTCAGATGTCTTCACCTGGTTCCAGGCTGGTTCTGACTGGTTCCAGGGTGGTTCCAGGGGGATTCCAGGGTGGTTCTGACTGGTTCCATGGTGGTTTCGACTGGTTCTAGGGTGGTTCCGACTGGTTCCATGGTGGTTCCGACTGGTTCTAGGGTGGTTCCGACTGGTTCCAGGGTGGTTCCGACTGGTTCCAGGGTGATTCCGACTGGTTCCAGGGTGGTTCCGACTGGTTCCAGGGTGGTTCCGACTGGTTCCAGGGTGGTTCCGACTGGTTCCAGGGTGGTTTCAACTGGTTCCAGGGTGGTTCCGACTGGTTCCAGGGTGGTTTCAACTGGTTCCAGAGTGGTTCCGACTGGTTCCAGGGTGGTTCCGACTGGTTCCAAGGTGGTTCAGACTTGTTCCAGGATGGTTCCGACTGGTTCCAGGGTGGTTCCGACTGGTTCCAGGGTGGTTCCGACTGGTTCCAGGGTTGTTCCGACTGATTCCAGGGTTGTTCAGACCGATTCCAGGGTGGTTCCAAGTTAGTTCGTGGCGGTATTCAACAGATAAAACATCTAATTCCAACCTTCAATGCTTCTGTAGATGTCGGCGATGTCCAATCAGCTATAATATTCAAATTGATCTGGAAAAATTGTCAACAGATAGTTCGATTCAGAAACCACTTCTTGGTCGCAATTCCTGTAACGATTCCTCAGAGTATATAGGTGTTGCAAAATTCGAGTGACAATCCTTCACAGGTGTTAGTCATCGTGACTTGATAACGACTCAAGTAGAGATATATCTCCGTAACAATACCAGAGTCTATGCATTAGTTATTCATGATGCATATCTGACCTATGAAGAGCACTTTGTATGTGTCGATTCTAACAAGAACTCCTCGGAATATATCATACCTATTTACTTGCTCTGTAATGATAATTACGTGCCTACTTATAGTAATAATAAAATTATTCATGCATGAATATCATCTATCCAATATTATCAGTGTATAGGTTACTGATTGCATTAAAAAATATACAATTCGCTGAATATTTGCATCTATTACTTTATCTACAGCTCTATCAGCAAATCAATATTTATTTTTATACATCGTTCCATCAACATCTTCTTCCACCATTTCGTTGTGAACGACTTACTTAGAATAATAAAATAGCATATGATTATATCGAACATTTATTGAGAAAATTAACTACCTAATAGCGATACAGTATAGGCCGTATATAATTACATTAAGAGAGACATATTCAATTACTAAGTTCTGATATCCCCGACTTCGTCTAAACCTCTGTCACCCTCGCCATCATCAGCATCATCTTCTTCCTCAGATTCTCGATGAAGGTTATATTTGCTTATATGCTGCCAGGAAGGAAATCGAATATTTCATACAAGAACCCTTCCAATTCAGCTTCCACCATATCTTGACAAAACACATCTAAGCTCAAACTTCCATATCCAAACCGAAATTCTATATTGATCAGCTAGATCGGAGAGTCTTCGAATCTCCACGGGATCAAAACACACGTTCATATCATAATTAGTTGCATGTAAAGCATCCATTCTTAGATCGCGGAATTCACATGAAAGCCTCCTTATTCCAGAATCGATATCTTCTGCTTTATCCCATCCCTGGCTTGAAAAGTGCATCCACATTGTGTTCAGGGGAGGCTTGAAAGTCTGGTATCTGAAACAAATATACGACATTAACATACACTTCTTATATGGTAGGTTAACTTTATACTTACAATAATAATGATTATTATATAGTCAGAGATTACTAGTATGTGATATGTAAGTAACTATTTCTAAATATTTTTCATCCACCCTTTCGTATAACTATACTTATTTAATATATCTAAGATATTGAGGAGATTATTATCGTCTATCGAATCTTATTAGAGACCTCGATTTTGCCCCTGCATATGCTGGTTTATTCTGACCTGTGTATGTCAGGCTATATCCCCCATTGGCTGAATTCATAGCTTCAATATCACCTTCGCTCAAATTATCTGAGACAAGTTTTGGAAGCCAACATTTGAAAGTAGCGCCGTCACGTTCATCGCATGATAATGTATAAACCCCTCTTCCGAATCTAGTTACGCAACAACATATTCTTTCAATTACGTAGGGATGCCCCACGATCAGAGTTGAAATCGATATTTGTTGAATGATATCAGCATCGCGATCGATCATCTTATTGATGGATTCTATATCAATTCCACGTACTTCAGACGTATTTCTTCAAATTATCGTTAACTGCACAGCGAAAGAGAGGTATGATAAATATATAAAAACATTTCAACTTACACAGCACACTTCACTTTCTCACGAGAAACTTGTTCAACATCATTTTAATACTTATATTTTCACCAAACGAGTCGCTTCTATTTTGTGTTCTCAAATCTAGGATCCATCTGGTTATATTGTAGAGAATCGTGGTGAAGGGAATATCATAGACAAGAAAAGATTCTATGACAACGACCTTGAACAAATATGTTCATACACACAGACTTTCAAGGCCGCAACCAATGCCACATGATATCCAAGGCGACAAATAATTGATTTCATATTCATATATCAGCTTGTTAAGCCAGCTATTGTAAGCGGTTAATGTAATTTCAATCATAGACTTGATTTGCTATTCGTAAGAATTCCAAAAAAATGTTGAAAGTAACTTTCCTACAGCGGAAACAGTAAGAATTCAATAGCGGGTCAAGAGTGTGAAGATAGACAAAACGTTGCGTATAGTAAATAGCATATCCAAGCGTATTGATTAGGAAGGTAAAATTGTATGCATCGTCCTACGTAGGTACGTTCTAGAAACTTACAGAGGTCCAAAAAAGAAGCGGTGCGGTGAATGCCATAAACATTCGTAGGTATAAGATATATTCCAGCATTCATCGAACCGAAAGAAACTTCTAACAACAACGTCCTTGAACAGCAACTGGTGTTTGAACATCGAAAGCGGTACGTACTACGGTGAATACCATGCGATGCCCGCTTCGTCGCACCCCCAAGACCACTCACGGTCCGGGTCGATACAAACGGTCTAGCAGCTGTCTCCAGCAGAGCCCTTCGAAGGCCGTGTCGTCACACGCACAAGACCACCCACGTCCAAGGTCACTGACGTCACTGCGGCGACGGTGCGGTGCAGTCACATGCCCAAGACCACACACGTTCAAGGCCGCCCACGTTCAAGGTTGCTGCACCTCTGAGGTGCGCTCACATAACCCTCCTACTTGAGGTATCGAAATTTTTCATTTGTATGTGTTCCCACCCTGTATTTTCTGATGCAACGGGAAAAAAATTTCAAATTTTTAAATCGGTTCAAAAATAAGTGAGCTAGAGGAGGGGACATTTATGGTGAATCACCCTGTACTCACGACTCGAAGGCCTCGGGATGAACTCGAACACCGCCTTGAAGCCCCTGTACTCGATGTTCTCGTCGCTCTTGAAGTGGATCCACAGGTGCCTGTCGCTGCTCGTCATCATGGGCGGGAAGCTGTTGATCCCGCAGAAGGGCCGGTGCAGCAGGCTGTTGAAGCCGTGCGCACCGTCGCGCACTTCGAGGAAGTCGTTCTTGCAGTCGGGGCTCTGCTCGATCTCGAACCAGTCGCGGAAGTCCAGCTTGATGAGGTGGCCGGTGGGAGCTGCAAAGAGATAAGAAAGGCTTTCAGATTGAACATAGATAAAAACGACTATTAGGTATTCATTGAACTACACCTTTTCCAGTTGTATTTCAGAAACCGTCAATTCAATTTCAGAAAGCGTCAATTGTATTTCAGAATAGTCACTTGTATTTCAGACAGCGTCAATTGTATTTCAGAATAGTCAATTCAATTTCAGAAAGCATCATATGTATTTCAGAATTGTCAATTTAATTTCAGAAAAGGGCAATTGTATTTCAGAATAGTCAATTGTATTTCAGACAGCGTCAATTGTATTTCAGAATAGTCAATTCAATTTCAGAAAGCATCATATGAATTTCAGAATTGTCAATTTAATTTCAGAAAAGGGCAATTGTATTTCAGAATAGTAACATGTATTTCACAAAGCGTCAATTGTATTTCAGATTAGTCAATTGAATTACAGATAGCGTCATTTGTATTTCAGAAAATATCATCTGAATTCCAGAAAGCGTCAATTGAATTTCAGAAAGCATCAAGATCGATTAGTTAGTAGTAAGTGCACTCCATGTAAGAATGCATAGAATGTTCAGTGCTTCCTGTAGTGATGTTTTCAATTTAATCACCCAAAATTTTTTTTATGTACCTTTAGGTACCTGTATACTATTTCATGAACAGATCACAGGATTTCAGGTATAGGGGACTATCATAGATACACTTATTTGTATGTCTATGAAAAAGTTCTGATTTTTACATGTTTGTCCAATAGGAAGTGACTGATGGCTGTTTGATACTGTAAAATAGGCTTCTTAATAACATTTACAAAATCAAGGTCTGTTGCTATGACGTGAATGTCATGATATTTTCACGATTTATAAAGTTGTCTGGCAGGAGAACACCCCGTGGAAAGTGCCTGGCAATTGTATATTCTCTCTCATGATAGGATCCGACTGAACATAAAAAGATCAGCTTTTGTTGAAATGATGTTTTTGCCAATTTTTTTTTTCGTACTTTCAACACCCGGTATCTCTTGAAAGCCCATCCAGTGCTAAAGATTGTTAACCCCCAAAACGATTCCACCGAATAAGATATAACACACATAGAAAATATCAACCTTGTTGAAATGATGTCTGGTCGTTGGCTTTCAGTCTATAGAGAACGATTTCTCAAATTCAATTGCCTATTCTGAAATACAATTGATGCTTTCTGAAATTCAATTGACGCTTTCTGAAATTCAAATGATACTTTCTGAAATACAATTGACACTTTCTGAAATTCAATTGACTATTCTGAAATACAATTGATGCTTTCTGAAATGCAAGTGACTAATCTGAAATACATTTGACGCTTTCTGAAATTGAATTGACTATTCTGAAATACAATTGACGCTTTCTGAAATAAAAGTGACTATTCTGAAATTGAATTGACGCTTTCTGAAATACATCTGGAAAAGGTGTAGACCTTTTCCAGTTGAATTTCAAGAAGCGTCAATTGAATTTCAGAATGGTCACTTGTATTTCAGGAAGCATCAATTGTATTTCAGACTACATAGTCAATTGAATTTCAGGAAGCATCAATTAAATTTGTAAATTATGCACTTGTATTTCAGAAAGCATGAATTGCATTTCAAAATAGTCACTTATATTTCAGAAAGCATCAATTGTATTTCAGAATAGTCACTTGTATTTCAGAAAGCATCATTGATATTTCAGAATTGTCACTTGTATTTCAGGAAGCATCAATTGTATTTCAGAATAGTCAATCAAATTTCAGAAAGCATTATTTGAATTTCAGAATAGTCACTTGTATTCCAGACATCATCAATTGTATTTCAGAATAGTCACTTGTATTTCAGAAAGCATCACTTGTATTTCAGAAAGCGTCAATTGAATTCCAGAATAATCACTTGTATATCAGATATCGTCAATGGTATTTCAGAATAGTCAATTCAATTTCAGGATATGCTATGGAAAAAATATAACGTTTGGGCATCACTGAGAACACCTAAACCTTGAAAACTTGCCTGAATGCATGGAGAACCAGGGAGGATTCTCGCATATATCATTGTTTAAAATCAGAATATACAGGGTGTTTCAGGGTGTTTTTGAAGAAATTAAATAATCTCCTGTGTCCCTTCCAGGGCTTCCGTAGATCTGAGTGCCTTAGTTATTACCAGGCTTCATCAAATGATAAAGAAGAGTTTATTCAAGGTATTTTGGCTGAAATATTAATATTTTCAATTCAACATTTCAAACTTTCTGATCCAATTAAACTTTGGAATTAGCAAATTGGTTCCAGAGTTTCCTCCATAGAATGTGATCTAAAAACTTATTGTGAGCTAACATGTCCAGGTCATGAAATTATTCGAATGATTTTACGGGTGTCAGTTGTTTCCTGTACGCATCTATAATAACTTGCCCAGTTATCGAAATACATTGGTTTCAGAAGTTTTCAGAAAATATTTGTTTTCATCAATTACTCAAAAACTTTCCATTCTTCCTGAGGGTGAATCAATTGATATTTATTGAATTTTTGTCACTACATAGATGATCCTGATGGCTGGGTTACCCTTCTGCCCGTTGCGGGCTTTGATTTGTACCATCTTTATTATGTATAGTAGTAACCTTCGTGAATCTATCGTCAGCTTGCCTTTTTTAACTGATAAGGCTAGGCAAGCTGAAACATCGATTCACGAAATTTCTGTGCAATCTTTTAGTTTTGAGGTTCTAGGTTCATCATCATCTCGATAATCATGGTATTCATTTAGCATCAAACATTATCATGTTCTATCTATCAGTGATAAAAGTTCACTGTATCGAGGAACATCTATGTTTTTTGTGTCATAATTGAGTTAGGATTAGAGTAAGTGGTCAAGTGTCAAAACCCGGCACGGGTTGTAGCGGTCATTATTGTTATTGTATTTATTGAATCACAAATTTTAATATTGATTTTAAATTTCATTCAATTGCATATTTATTTGTCGTGAATATAATGTCGTGGAAATGATATCGCGGATATAGTAGATGAGGATAAAGTGTCGTCTAATGGCAATATATACAGATGCACTCGCTGGTGGCAGCAAGGTTTCTATATCTGATAATCACAGGTGAGTTATAATCAGCAAAGTCAACTCCATAATCACAGGTAATAACTCGTTTGTCCCATATGCTATTAGAGTTTTTTGCTGGGGTAATTCGAATTTTGAATATGGTTAACAGAAATTCTCCTCAGTGTTTGAATACTTCACACCTTGCTATCTAGTTCACTATGGAAATTGCAATCAATAATTCTCTTCCGTTCCTAGATTTACTTATTGACATAGATGATGGTCATTTTAGTATCTCAATATACCTACCGCAAACCGACACACACTGACTCTCAGTCATCCCTTTTAATTCATGTCATCCTATATCACACAAGTTGGCTGCTTCCACCTCACCCTTCCATAGATAGTTTACTATCCCTATGAACTCCCCAGACTTTGATAAGGAGCACAACATTATCGAACAAATAGGCTTCAACAATGGTTATCCACTACACCACATTTGCAAGAATTTTACTACCCCTGAATAAACTTCGTACTCGGTTGTATTCAACCCCCATTTCATACGGCTGATACTGTTTTACGTTCTTTGGATGATTACAAAGATCAAGTACCTTCTTCATATTAATCACGTGTCCATAAAATGTCATGTTCATATGGAAAATGGAATGCGCATTATAAATAGGTCACACAAGTCCAGCTTGATGTGGTGGCCGGTGGAGGCTGCAACAAGAGAAGGGCTTTCAGATTGGAAATGGTGCATTGAAGAGAGTTGTGGTGTTAATACATTATTTGCTCGAATATTTCTTGCTGCCACCATTCATGTTCGAAAAGAAGCAGCACATTGAAATCCTGTGGCAGCGATAACGATTTTGATGAAGGTGTATTGTTTGCCAGATGAAGGTATACTGATGCAGTCACTCCGATGGAACAGTTAGGAGTTCATAAATTTCAAGCACAATAATTACCAGTGAGTGAAATGTCTGGTTGCTGCGAGGTTCTTCGCACTCACTATCCATGCATATTACAACTGTCTATAAGAAAGCATAGAAGCGCCATATGATATAATTTTTTTTTCTGTGACGGGAAAAAAGTTCATTTCATCTCTGTTGGCAAGTTATAAAATGTCACTTTTCATAAATTACTTTTTTCCCGTGGGAAAAAAGTGAGAACTTTTCTCCCGGATATATATCACATATACAGTATGATGCAAATGTATGGAATAAATTCATTTCAAAACAAGACGACTTTCGAAAAAAAAACAAAAACCAGAGTTTAGAACTTTTTTTTCGACGTATTTTTTTAACTAGACGACCCTTCGATGTTCAATTCTCAGCAGACCTCTGCAAGATTCAATTAATCACATGATAATCCATTTTAATTTCAATCTTCTTATGCAACATTTTGACTGTTGAATAGACGATCGGTAGACATTTCAATCAAGGTGTCACATGACCCCTATTTGTATTTGGAAAAATCGTCCATTACGTCTTTACTCCAACACCGGTGACGTAACATCTCTCATATGAATATCATGAGATGAGGCTTCAGAAATTAAAACTCACGTGTTTTTGGAATTTTTTCAAATGTCGCCCATTTCTGAAATAATGAATTTATTTCATACATTTGCATCACACTGTATATATACACTGTTGATGGCTTTTGTTGTGCTATAGTTCCCAAAAATGAGTCAATAATACCGTCTCCGAGAAAGAACTGCAAGTCCTTTTATCTTCCATTCGACTTCGCGGTTACGTACCTACCTATATTACTAAACAACCACTAAATTCGCAAAACGTTAATAACTTAAAATTTCACGTCGATAATTTTCAGATTTCAAAATAATGTAATATCTTCTCAATATTGATTCTTCCTTACTTCTGTCACAGAAAAAAAAGGGTATTATACACGGGAAAAATATTAGATTTTTAGCTCAAAGCTAAAATTTACTACTTTTTTCCCCTTGTATAATAAATAACCATTATAATCGACAAATAAAACTGTCAACTAGCCTAATTGACAGATACTGAGTGGTAACTAGCATTCTTGACAGATACTCAAGTATCAACTAGCCTAATTGACAGATACTAAGTGGTACGTAGCATAATTGGCAGATACTAATTGGTAACTAGTATACATGACAGATACTTAAGTGTCAACAAGTATCTGGCAAGTAGGCTAGTTATCACTCAATATCTGTCAATTGGGCTAGTTGACACTTAAGTATCTGTCAAGTATGCTATTTACCACTTAGTATCTGTCAAGTATGCTACTTACCACTTAGTATCTGTCAATTAGGCTAGATACCACTTAGTATCTGCCAATTATGCTAGTTGACACTCAAGTATCTGTCAAGTATACTAGTTACCACTTACTATCTGTCAAGTATACTAGTTACCACTTAGTATCTGTCAAGTAGGCTACTTATTACTCAGTATCTGTCAATAATAAGGCTAGTTGACACTTGAGTATCTGTCAAGTATACTAGTTACCACTAAGTATCTGTCAAGTAGGCTACTTGCCACTTAGTATCTGTCAATTAGGCTAGTTGACACTTAAGTATCTGTCAATTATACTAGTTACCACTTAGTATCTGTCAAGTAGGCTTCTTGCCACTTAGTATCTGTCAATTAGGCTAGTTGACAGTTATATCTGTCGATTATAAAAAAAAAATCATATGGCGCATCTACGCTTTCGTAACTGTCAGCCTGCCACGAGAATACTATTTGACCAAACTACCTGGAGTTATTCAGCGACCATTTATCATAATTCGATATTCTGCTAATTTTCTCCCCTTTATGGGCAGGACAATATGTTCGACGACACATCAAAGGTATTTTGACTGAAAAATATTGCATGGTATTACAGATAAGACATTTCCGTCTTCGTGCCATAGTTAATCTATAAAATATGGTCGATAATTTGAATGAATTTGAATCTGGCGGTTCAACATCAGTAAAAAAAACCTCGAGGGGTTCCTGAGGTATTTTCACGATGAAAAGGTCTCATATAAATATTTTTCGAAGAATGCTTTCGTAATGGAGCTATACGGCCCTACGAATAGTACATAGGATTTGAGCTCAGAATTTCAAAATTTTCCAATATTTTTCCACATTTTGACATTACAAAAAAAATACGAGTTCATATCGATTGGGGAAGTGTTTCTCGAGAAAATCGCAATTTTCTACTTCGTACATCGCCACTTGAAAGATGGGTTTTCCTCAATATTTTCGGAATCGCTCACACTGAAATATTTAAATATGATACATCGCACGAACTTTTGACGCCTAATAAGATTCTGAGTTCGAATTTTCGGGAATGTCATCCGAGTGTATCATACTGGCAGTCAGCAAATTAAGAGAGCTGGCTAACACCCTTTTCAAGTAGGTACTTTCCTTCAGCTCTCTTTTAGAGGTTACCGGTTGAGTTTTTTGGGCGTTATAGCTCTGAGCTCTGTCAAAGTCATTACGGATCCATTCAATTTATTACACTTCTGATTCTGTATACATTTTGGTATACATATACGAAAGTCGAACAAGTTGAAGAATCAATCCTGATTTGAAGAGAAATAGCAGCTTAACCTGCATCAGTTTATATTTGTGCTCTCAGGATATCTGCTCAGATGGATAGAATCCTATATTGAAAATAGAAGCCAATGCGTTAAATTGAATAACTATTCATCAAACTACGTACAGGTGACCTCCGGTGTACCACAGGGATCACACTTGGGGCCACTTCTGTTTACTCTCTCCATAAACGATATTGGCAACTGTTTTCAGTACTCAAATTTTTCCCAGTATGCCGATGACATGAAAATCTACAAAACAATCAGTAATATAAACGACTGCATCGACCTCCAATCTGATATTCACAGATTTCAAAACTTCTGATCTGACCATAAATCACATCTAAACACCAGAAAGTGTCACAAAATATCATTTTCCAGGTTACGAACCAATACAGAATACGTATACACTATTAATAATGACACCCTCGAAAGTGTTGATCATATCCGTGATCTTGGAGTCATCATTGACTCCAAATTGAATTTTGGGCAGCACATTGAACTAATTGCAAAAAAGTCTCTGAGAAATCTGGGCTTTATATTACGAATAACCAGAGGCTTCGAAACCCCATCATCTATTATCACTCTCTACAACTCACTGGTAAGAAGTAATCTTGAATTTGCGAGTTTGATATGGAACCCTTCGTATCAGAAGTACATTCAACGAATTGAGAGTAGGTATCCAAAAAAAATTGATTTTTCACTTAAATTATAGATTTAACAGGCACCTACACTTCCATGGTTACGAAGCTAGTCTTCGACATTATAAAATCCTGAAACTCAGCTCACGTAGGTCTATAAGTTATTTAATTTTTCTTCACAAGCTGATTAACTCCAAGATAGATTGTAGTTCAGTTTTGGGCCAATTATGTTCAAATCACAAAATCAGAATCACAGGATATATCACACAAATGCATGTGGAAATTCACCTATCCGTCAACTAGAAAAAAAATTATGATTTATATTTTTCTCATATTGATCTCTTTTGTTTATCTCTCACTACAACTAGACGATTAGCGATTGAAGTATTCACTTGAATGAAATAGAATTTATTGTTTCTTTACTAAATTTTGCATTATATAACTATAAATTTATTATAGGATAGATTAGTGACTAGTTAAGATTATAATAGCGTGTAACTAAAATTTTTTACTGAGCATTTCTGTAATTGGGATGTTAACTCATCCTGTTGAAGTGCCTTGAACATAAATAAATAAATAAAATAAATATATAAACTTGATTTAGCTCGCATCGCTTACAAGGATGTCAATAGCAATTTTCCAACGATTTGCTTACCAAATCTGGTATTTCAATCGGATTATTCCAGCTATTTGGGGATACACCAAACTTTCACACTTCAACAAAAGCGATAATACAGTTTTTCAGTTTGCCGTTGTCGAGATTTCGTGGGCTGAAACTAACTCCACAAGACTTGCAGATGCATATATATATCAGAAGATATGGCCGAATGGAAGTACCGAATAAATAAGGAGATTTTCTCCGAAAGTAATTGTCCAATCCTGCTTCACTAAGTGTCAGCAGATACCGCGCAGTTATGTATGCTAGCTTTCGGAAATACTTTTCTTCCGTAAATGGGTCATCTAATTTTCTAAGCATGAAGTGATTCTATCAGCATCTCGAGATGCCGACAAATTTTTATTATAGAGTAATTTCCTCTTCAGATTTTATTTAAGTATATCGTCTTCCATATTTGCATGAATTCACTATTTCAAATTGCACTCGCATTCAGAATTTTTATTCTCTACTCATCAATAAACTAGCTTTAGTATATACTGGGTAATTCAAATTCGAGGGCCACCATTGAGGTCTCGGAACTATAGGAGATGCAAAGATGGTTGAATCAGGGCAAAGTTGCGCATTCATAAGACTTATGATATGCCATCAAGAAAAATTGTAACTTCCGAATATTTCCGGAAGTAAACGAAAGAACTGAAATTTCGGTAATTGATTCCTATTCTTTCCTGCCGTTATTTGTTGAAGAATATCAACATTCATATTGCCACATTGCCACCATAGTCATGATTGTCATTTCAATCAAAATATAGAAAAATGCTAGCCTCCTCAGAATACTCACTGCGGATAACAGAAAACACAACACACAACTGAAGAATCAGATAATAAAAGGAGAATTTCTGAAAATATTCGCATCTTGACTAGATGAAACAAGGATTTGAAGATGAAGGTGATGTTGGCAAGTTAGGTTGACAATATAGTTCATCTTCTTCTCTTCTTGTATTTCTAGGAATTCTAGGCATTACGCTGTTGCCAGTGCCACAAAATAATTTTTGTGCATTGCATACCAATTTAATCAATATACAGAGAGATAGAAATCGAAAACCTATAGGAATTTTAGGAAAACGGCTGCAGAAAAAAGTCAGTTAATTTATTTGGTCGTTCATTGAAATATCAAATTGTTGTCAGTTGGGTACTCTAAAACAATACATCAATTTTCTTCAAAGAGAATGGGAAATATCTATCTTCCTGTATAGGCATTTAACAAATTAGTATATATGACATGTTTTTCATGCACATTCATCATAGAAAATTGCTCTACGAATTTTAGTGCAGTACCTTCCAAGGATGTATTGTATTTTATGTAGGAAATATTCAAGAAAATCTTTGAATATCGCAGAATTATTCTTCAATGCCCTCTCACGGCTCAACAGTGCATTTTTGTATACCCGTGTCACATTCCAAACGGCCCCCCTGTATATCTCAGCAAGGGGTGCGATTCGTTCCAAATTTGGGCCTCTATGTACAGGGTGTTTCCGAAATTGGGGTAATAAATGAAATGGGGTGTTCGATCACACATTATGACACAATAATGGCAATAAAAAAATTTTCTAGAGCTGACGAATTTTCTTTTTTCGAATGGTAACACTACTCAGAATATTGTATCAAAAAAATATTGAACATTGCGCGCACCTGCTCCTAATCATTTATTATAAGGGTCAAACTCTTCATGCAGTCGGCCGCATTTGCGTGGCGGGTCTTTAATCTCTAGGAAATCATCCTCAAAAGTTGTTGCGAAATTTAAAATGGCAATATCTCCAAAAATAAGTTTCTTTTGACAAAAATGTATTCTTTCATTTCGTTTCGTCTTTTCGTGTTCTATTATCCATCTCATTTATTACTCTTATTTCGGGATAAACACTCGGTATAACTATCAATACGATCAGTTCTTCAGAGACAATTATCCTCATGGACAGTAAAGTACTTTTTAATTGAAATGAAAAGGAGAAGATTTTGAAGAAATCATATTTGGAACCGGAAACGGTGAGTTCAACATGAAATATAGTATATCTTATTTTCTCTCTCAAATCTCAATTTTCTATATCTACCGAAGCTATTGAACATTTTAAAATATTCAGTTAGTTTGAATTCATTTATTTTTCGTGACTGAAGATAAAAAAAATGAAGCCAATCGCGTTCTTGCAAAAAAATGTCTAATTTGATTTCATAAAAAACGACCCCTATTTATCTCAATGAAAAAGCACGGCACTGTCCAAAAGGATGTTTGTCTCTGGGAAACTGATCATGCCGGTCCAAATTTGAAGACACGCTGTAGATATGTATTCATGGGATAACTTGTAGTGTGATTTGCTACTGTGATTACAAAACATATATTTTTGAGAATCTTGTGGAAATCTAAATCGTTTCAAAAGTTTTTATACTATTACTATGGAATTCCATTTCAATCAAGTAATGGCCAAGTCAACTAAAGATATCTTCAAGAGTAAGTATACCAGCATCCTTCAGCAGTATGGTTTCAACCAAGCATGAAATGGATCAGAGATTTGTGTATAACTCATGAATTTCCTTCACACTCTACTCTCTGTGCAGTTTAGCGCATAGTTTCAATATGATTCTGCAGTCTATCGGTCCAAGGGTTTATCGTTTATATTAGGGGTAGGTAGGTATATCAATTCTGGACTTTCCGAATCTGCTCTGCTTACGAGACTCTATTGTTTCGAACCAACTGAACAGTAAGCAGTCCGACGACATGGAAAATTGATAATGAATTGCATGGGTGAATTTGAGCGAAGTTCGAATGGCGAGAGTTCATCCATTGATGTAATATAATGCTTGTGGATTATTCAGTGAAAAAAGTCATATCGAATACTGTAAATTGAGGAATTTGGGAAAAAACTGAGAGTCAATTATGTGAATAGTGCATTTTTTTCTACCCACATAACTAAAATGGCATGTGGCGTACGGATATGTACCACGCTGAATTATCAATTAATCACGGATTGATGATCTGTCATTTATTAAAAAAGTTATACACGCTACCATGGCAACACAATTTCTTAAACAGATTACCATGGCAACAGAGTTTTTTGAACACAACTTCAGTTGTTCGAGTCCTGTCCGGTCTGTCAATTTGTAGGGACTGTCAACTGTCATCTACAAATTGTTGTTGCAGAATTATTATCAGAATCATTCGAACTATTTCTGTTTGTATCAGAATTCTCCAATAAAAATGTATGCGGAATGTAGACGAAAGTGAAATCGAAGAAAATGGTTTAGGTATACTTGCATATTTCCAAGAACTGAAAAATGAAGCTCTCATCTCTGTGGACAATTCATTCTACATTCTATGTTGAGCATGACAATAAACGTGGAACACAATATGCATGTGAGCAAAATTATGCAATCAGAATATAGGTACAAACCTGTGAGACATCGAAAACTTTGACATTTCAGCGCATCGAAGAATTTGTATCTACTATGACAGAAAAAAGCCAATTTATATGGACTGGACGCATATCTACAACCATTATAACTTATTCGTGTCTCGTTGGTGACATGATTCATCTGTTTTATCTTTCTATCAAAAATTGTTTGCTTATAGTCTTTCTCTGATTTACCCTAGAGAGATGAAGATTACAGGACAGCACGTTGAAAGCCATCTAGTCGAATAGACCCTGATAGTATGAGATTTCAAAAAATATCATGCGCCATTTCATTTGTATCAAGATTTTTGTGTCGGATAGAAAACTGAAAGAACTTTCAAAAGTTCAAAGCATACACGGTGAAGTAACCCATTGCAAAACTCATACGTCATTTTTTGTAGGACTCATTGCAGTCATTTACAGGGTGAGTCAGTTTTTTGTAGCAGGAGCAGGACTGCAACAGCTTGAGAAACACATATTTTTAAGATGAAAAGTTCATGAGAATATAATAATATATGCGTGGGATCTTCGTTTTCCATGTACCGAGAGTCAAAATGTGAGATTTTTTCAATATTTTTCAAGATTTTCCCTACAATTTTCCAAATAATGAATTTGAATTCTGTATACCTATTACCCTGAGAAAATTCAATATTTGAGGATATCAGGTGATTTCGATTATCTACAGGGTGATACACTTTTGAAGGTTATACCGAATTCAAGCCTTCCGAACTTTTTTGTGTTCTGCCTCTGCTTTCAACGAAACAATGATTCGGTGTTTCTGTTCCGTTTCGATACTTTCTGCTCTTTTGTATGTTTTTCGATAATAATTGACTATAAGACCTGGAATGATTGATAGGCTTTCATGAGAAGCGTTAATAAAACTCAGTGGCAGAACATAAAACACAAAAAAAAATTATAACAGCCAAGCCTGTATACCTTGAAATAGTGTCTTATTTTATGCTGTTGAAATAATGCTACATAAATCTTACTCTCCCTGTATATCATGTCCTTATGGCGTCATTTCAAGTACATGGGAAATCACTAGCTGTGGCGTTGGATACATCGAAGACATTCGACCGTGTTTGGCACAAAGGACCTCTCCACATACTACCATCATACGTCTTATACCATTATATACCATTATATTACCACCTCATATATTATGTCATATTTCATCGAGTTTAGGCAGATCGCTCCATGTGGTGGTGGACGGAGTATCGTCTGCCATCAATTCCGGTGTTCCACAAGGATCAATTTTGGAACCTACATTGTTACTTCTTCATATCAATGATCTGTTGGGAGCAACCACTTGCTCTATCCACAGCTTTGCAGACGATATTATTCTCCATATACTACGTTCTCTTCTATAATTCCCATTTCTTTCAAGGAACCTGAGAACTAACGACGGAGGCAGGTCAACGCTGTCAATGATAATCTTACTGAAATTACAGCCAGGAAAATCGAAAACCTGGTTGAATTCAACGCGACCAAAACTCAAACCTGTATTTTCTCTATAGAAAGGCGGAACTCAGTATGCTTGATACAACAATTTCTGTACCAGAACTCCCATCAAGACCATTATATCTATGCTCGCTATTTCCATCAGCAATAGTCTTTCATGGGAGAATCATATCCGATCCATCGCGAAAGCTACTTCCCAAAAACTCGGATTTTTATTCTGTGCGAGAATCTTTTTTACACTTCAACAGCTTCTCATGATCTACAAAGCACAGATACGGCCAGTTTTGAAATACTGTTCTCACAATGTGGTTCAGCACCCATCAAACATACGCTTATGCTCTTAGATTCAGAGAACAGTCATTGGGTAATGCCACACTCACTAATCCTCTGACCTGATCAGGACACCTGAAAAAAAGTCGACGACATTTCACTTTTGAAAAGATACTTCCACAGGAAATGTTCCTCAGGAATCTATGCTATCATTCCATCATTGGCAATACTAGTCAGACGTATTAGGCAGGCCCAGTCAGCACATCCGTTCGTTCTCAACCTCGAAATATGTTGAACAACACTATACCATGCCAATGGAAGTATTCCTAAAAACTTATAACCTCTGAAAGTTGAAAAATAATCCAAAACCTATCTCATCTGCCTATTCTTCCTAGGTACGCACGATGTTCTTCGAATAGGAATTTTCTTTTGTGTGCTCCAAGGGATGAAAAAAAAACTCTGTGCTATTTAGCGCTTGATGTTCAAAATTTTGCTATGGTATTCAATGATTAGTTATTCATCTCATGTATCGCTATAATAATTTCTTCTTACTCTTTTCTATGAATCACAAGACTCCATGCAATATATTATGATGTTCTTGAGTAGTATATAAAACATATCATCAAGAATCGAAGAAAATCCTGAATGACAGTTTCCAATGCCAAAGTTTCCGTATATATGGTGGGAACTTCAACATAACTTTTCAAAGCTCGGAATCAAGAGGACAATATAGAGAGCCATCGTTGTATTCGGATAAACTTGTTTTGAAAGAGTATTGCGAAGATAAATAACAAAAGGGCAACTCGAGAGCATTATAATGGGCTATTTGAAAGCGCTTCTGGAAATGTTCGTTGAATTATTCAAAACACTAGAAACTTTCCTCTGCTGAGAAACAAATCAATAATGAACAATCAATGAGTGCGTAGGGTGTTTTGGATAACCGTGAGTTGTGGTTTGAGTGAAATTCTTTCGTATTTTGTCGAATTTATCGAAAGTACGGGATACAAGAGGCGGCAAATAATTACCTAACCCGTGTTCGGCATCAAGCGAACCTGGTTAACAATAAGTTAACCAGTCAATTTTCCTCGAAGTGTATTCCAAACTATGACGTTATAGTTAACCAACCACACAAATCATCAGTTCACTGAGGATGTTCACAGAGTAGAGTTAAAGCTTCTGATTGGGCACTGGATTATGGACTTTTGTTGTTGATATAATCTGAGGTTATATAATTCTTAAGAGAAACTAATTGTACTTCTTAAAGAGATAATTATGGATTCATACAACATATTTCTCAATTAGAGGTCTCATCATATTATTGATGAAAATGAATATTTGATTCATTGTAAATATGAACGTAGCGAATTGTTCCAATTTTCTTGAATTTGAAGTTGGTAAGTAGGTATGTACCTAATTCCCATATACCTAATAATACCGATATATTTTTGTTACAGATGATGGATTTTTTATTCAATATGTCAGACTGTGATATTAGTATTTTACTGAAAGCAAACAAAAATTAGAAACAGCTGATAAATTGACATCTGTCAAGCTAAACCGTGACGTCATAATCAAGTTACGTGACGTCATCGTAATCCAGTCGTAACATAACCCAGACATAGATGCAAACAGTTGGGTAGTTCTGATTATTTGAAATAGAAAAACCCCAATTTCCGACCTTGCCCATACACCGGAAGTTCTGCCAGCGCCGAAAAAATGTTCGACCTTGTTCTAGTTTTTTGGAAGCTTCAGCATAAAGGCCTGGTTTGAATATATAGAAAAACATTCGGTTCGTTTACGAAGAACAGTAAGTTTTTCATTATTCAAAATGAATATCACCTTCATGAGCACACAACTTTTTTAGTGACAGCCCTTCAAATTCGAAGAAATTTTTTTGAATTTCAAGAAATTGTTAGGTTTCAGCATTTATCAGCAATTTTTCACTATGTAGCGACGGTTGAGTGAGAATTAACTTTTTATATTTTTCGTCTTAGATGAAATCATGAAGATACCCAAATGCCTATCGAATTAGCTTCCATTAGAACAGTCTGAATTTCTTGTTTCAAATTTGGTAATGGTAAAAACAATGTCAAACTGTCAGACACATTAGAGTCTAGAGACCGAACGCAACGAATAATTATAATATCACATTACAGGTATCTTGAGCATTTCATTATTTGCTGGTAAGTTTTGTTGGGCTGCTGTTAGGACAAAAATATGCTCATTAGTCTGATTATTCAAGTTATTGTTTGTGCAATGCGACTGTGAGGTAGAGCCTTCAAAATGTGTTGTAGAAGTTGAAGGCTGAGAGGAAAACATTTGAGCTACCTACCTCCATTTTTCTCTTCACAGAAGCTCATAATATGTACCCTTCAGCAACTGCTGAGGATTGCACCGCTTCTATTCATTAAATGAGATACACTAGAACACCGAAACAATGTCCTGTTAGAATCTCAGGATTTGGTAATTCGAGAGATTCTGCAATGATTCTTGACATTTTTCGAATTGTGTTAATTCTTTTCATGCAGTAACCAATGCGGTTTATAGGTCAACAAGAAGCGTTTACATTTACATATTGTGATGGTATAGGATGTTATTGTATTTGTTGCCGAAATAATCACGCTTGGAATGGACACATACATACCTCATTCTCCGAAACGATCATCACTTCCAAAACCCTGGTTCAACAAAAACTTTTCTAGAGTTGTTGCCTTGAAACAAACAGCCTACCATCGCTGGCGCAAATACCCTATTCTCACCACTAGAGCAGAATACGTTGAAGCTAGGAATAATGCAGCTAAACAATAGATGCATCAAAAGAAACATACAATGCCAAAATGAGATCGAAACTCATAGATTGTCCCAATGGTTCCGTTCGTTTTGGTTCCTCGCTAAAGCAGTCGGGAGGAACTTCACTAATAGTTCATTTCCACCACTCTCCAAACCTGAAGGCACTTCAGCAACAACATCGCTGGAGAAAGCAACTATTTTTACAGAACCGTTTGCAGCAAACTTTACTTCAGATTACCAAGGAAAAGTGCCACCCGATATTACACCCGTTGAAAGTCATGCCCGAAATCGTCAATGCCAAATCCAAAAGACGCGTGCGACAGAATTTTGTCTCATAAAACTTGTATAATAATATACTATTGGAGATCACAAACGGGGCTTCAGTTCGTGATTCAATTTATTATTAGGGTTCTTTGTCATAGATAGCTTCTAAGATACATCAACAAATAAATGAGATTAAATTCACAGAGAGAACATTGTTATTGAAAAATGAGAGTTGTTGGTAAACACTAACATAAAAGGTTTCACATTTAGGAAACTCTTTGAAGGTCCTGATGGAGTCGAGATGAGTACGTCTGCTGAACCACTACTCTTTTTCAACTCAGGTAATTGATACTCATTAACGTTGTAGTGAGAAGTGATGCAGTGGCGAACCTTGGTGGAGGGGTGAACTAGAAAAAGTTAATCTAAGCGTTGTGTACTTTATAACAGATACTCGGTTATTTTAATACCCTCCTTGATTTTTCCTCTTTTACAAAATTCTGGCTCCGCCACTGGAGTAATGCGAACATCCTCTGCACCATCCATTGTGCATAATGTTTCGATTTTAGCAAATGTATACAAGTACATATTGCTGAACATTTCAATCCTGCTTTCCGGCATCCACACGAAGCCTCTTTCTTCTGTTTGTGGGGCGAGTTTTCCATTTCCTTCAGACGGAGGCCACGAGCTGACTGTACTCAACTCCATTCCACAAAATTTTTGACTACGTTATGTATGTATGTATGTATATTGGTGGTGAGATTTGTGAGTATTCGTTGTGAGTATAGTAGTGGAGTATCCTGGGTAGGAGGAAGTCTGGCAAGACGGACGGTCGATTTGAAAAATGATTTATAGCTCAGGTTAGGTTAGGTGAGGAGGTTAGGTTGGGATGGTTCTCGATCTTACCCCCATATATGGCTATCAGCAATCGTCTCTCCCAAGGCAGCAAATTGCTCAGGTGTGTTATTAAGAGTCGAGGAATATTGTGGCAGCGCTTTGGAGTTGTGATTATTTCTGGACTAGTGACCAGATTTCCAAAAACATGAAGATTCATAGTGTGGTCTGTGCTCTACAGTGAACATTCGAAAATTCTAGGTGAGAATAACAATTTTGAAAAAATAAAAAAATTTTGAACCATTCTGAATGGTTGTAATTAAAAAAAGAATGATTTTTTATTTGCATGTTGAAGAATTGACTTTTCTTCAAAAAATATCATTCTCCTCGTTGAACCAGTCCAAAGAAGAATTTTCCTGCGCATTGGTGAGGTCGAAATCCTGTGCCAATGCTAAATAAGAAAGGAACCTATAGGCAGCTCTGGCCCTCTTAAATTGTTCCTCTATGGATACACACAAAAAACTACTCGACTTTTTGCATCTATGGATGTTGAGAATGGTTGAACTGATGTTTTTTTTTTGGAAGTAGAGAGCCAAATAAATCATGCAGGACTTGTGTGTATTCATGTGCGTGAATACAAATGGAGATCGATCTCAAACACCATTTCATAATCTTCGAATAGCTGAGCTTTAAGTCCATTCTACTTCCAAATCCACATACCATCAGAACATTTATGAATGCTTCAGTCAACACCATGATTTGACAAGCAAGAAGAGACGGCTCTATCAACTTTCAAGTCGCCAATAATGGAACGAACGAATGTGTGAATGTGATATCATGAACAAAAACGAAAACAGTATATAATCATTGACAATTGGAGATAATCATAATCAGAAATGATAAGACTCCCTTACATTCAGATGAAAATGAGAGAACCAATCATTTCAAATGATTTTTCAATTTTTGAAATTGGTTCAAGAATATCTGAGCTAGAAAAGGTGAGATTCATGGTGAATCACCCGGTACATACATAAATATAATAAAACAATGACTTCACTATCGAGTTGCACCCTGTACTCATAGATTATCGTGCGATGGTCCTATGGGATTTCGAATTGGGTAGGTACCTATAGATTTATGAATCAAATTGCCGCAAATTAATGCCGTATTTACAGGAAATTATAGCATGGGAGTGGGATAAAAAAGCGGTTTACAATACGAATGATGTTCGGCTTCCACATCGTACAGTATGAGCACGTATGAGAACGAGAAATGAAGGAACTGTCTACACAACCGCTATGGAGGTTGTTTTTTGAAATATCAACAATTGCCACAATGGATACAAACCACTTTTCCCCAGGTCACGAGCAAAGACCACTTATCTTTTCATTGACCTATGAACTTCAAATGGAAAGACATAAGCCATACAGTGATGCCAACAGTCAATTTTGAAAACGACTAGATGATTGTTAGAAAAAAGCTAAATTATGGTTAAATATGAAAGTGCGCTGCAGGCGTAAAATTTGTTAGCCATTTTTGGCTAATCTAGCCATTTTTTTTGTATTTTTTGAATGGCTGAGTTGGTAGCACTGAAGCTAAAAACGAGAATTGAAATTGGTTGAAGCACCTGCGCAGTATGTTTATCAACGTCAGCAAAGCATGTCTTCGATCTTTGTTTTGGTGTCTTGTTACAACGTATGTCTTTACTCGTTGTATATCTTATGTGTTCATGTGACCTCATTATCCGTCAGCCATTTTCACGCTATTAGTGTTTGGTGCATTGTGCATAAAGGATATCTATAATACAAGCAAAAAAAGTAGTAGATTTTTGCTCGGGGATGTTGTCAAAAACCAGTGAGCTGAAATCTAATGTTTTTTCCCGTGAATAAAAATACACATTTTTTATATGGCAGGAAGAAAGTAATCAATATCGAGAAGATATTACATCATATTGAAATCAGAAAATTATCGACGTGTAACTTCGAAGTTTTTTATAGAAATTACACCTGCGTTGCTGGCATCTTTTTGCGGGCATCTTTATCATTCTTTTGAAGTCATCAAATATCGGTCAGACTTATTCTGTGATCTGATTTCAAATTATTGCGAATTCAGTGGCAGTTTCGTAATCTACGTAACTGCGAAGGGAAATGGAAGATGAAAGAACTTACAGTCTTTTCTCGGAGACGGTGTTATTGGCTCATTTCTCGGAACTAGCATAACAAAAGCCATCAACAGTGTATATTTATCCGTTAAAGAAGTACTCACTCTTTTCCCGTGGGAAAAAAAGTAATTCATGAAAAGTGACATTTTATAACCTGTCAACAGAGATGAAATGTCAAAAGTGCATCTTTTGAGAAGTATATATGCAAGAAAAACACACTGACCAACGAGTTCACTGAGAAACAAGTGGAAGAAATAAGACACGCTATTTTCCTTATCAAAGCTTCTGAGAGGTGCAATAGAAGACTGCATGTGAGTAAGTTATTGTACAGGGTGGGGCATAGGATTCAAGTGTTTGTGAAATAACAATAACGAACACGCGTTGCTCTAGCGTCTACCCGCTCCTTGATGGCAAGTGACAACTGAGGAAGTGAAATGCTTAAAGTCGAGAAATGAATTGTAATAAACCGCACGCCTTGCCCTTTTCTAATGGCCGAAGTACTACCCAAGCCGAAAAACTTGGTTCCTATGCCCCACCCTGTATAATATATAAAAGTATGAATCAGTCGGCAAATAATGGCAATGCAAAAATAATCGACCGTGGGGGCGGCTTTGTAGACGGTGCCAAAAATTAATGCTTGTCGAGTTCTCGAAGCTTTCCGGGTTTCTTGTTCCGCAAAGGAAGGAAGGAAGGTGCATTTCGGCCTCCTAGTTATTGTCTGTTTTTGTTGAATTCTTTTCAAATGCATTTCTTTCCGAGAATTTGAATTAGGTATTCAATGTATTTGATACATATACGTATTAATAATCAATACGGATAATCTCTATCTGTTTCCATAGCGAAACATGAAGCCGATTTTTGAAGACAAATGACTATCCATAAGGAAAAGTTTTGAAACGATCAGACACATACTGCTTTGATTGAAAGGCTAGTAAACGTCATTGTCCACCGAAACGCATGTCTTGGATGACTACTATAATAGCGCATGGCGCATGCGTATCATGCCACCAAATCCTTATGGATATTCATTTGTTTCATATTTTTGGCTTCATCCTGGCACCCGTTATGATCCGTATTGTTTATTAATACGTATATGATTTGATATTTGAGTAGTTCGAAAACATTTGAAATTCTTACAGATTTTAAAATGTCACATTTTGTATTCGTTGGCGTCAAATCAGGTCAATTTCGATTTTCATGTGGAACTTTTTGTTTCTTGACATTTTTGAATTCAGGAGAACGTTCCACTTATGTTTGTACACAGATAAAAATGATTTCTTCAATCAAACGAATACATTTTCTTGAAATTAAATTACTTCGTACAATACTCTTTCATTTGAATGGAGCAATATACAGTCGTACAAATCAATTGGCTTGCTTGCTTCGTTTCTTGAAATTTCTTTATATGAATTTGCTCAACATAAATAGTACAAGGTCCTCATAAGATCCAGAAGAATGTTTCTAATATGTCGATCGTCGGCGAGGTGTTAGTTAACGTCCTATAGCAGTGACAACATATTATTCGTACCGACTGACCCTAGGACGTTATTTCTAGGACATTGGAAGGACATTTATATAGGATGTCTATCTGAAGTCGTGATACCAATGTATACAACCGATGGGTGTCCATTAGAACACAGTTCATCCCCAAGTCAAAGCAGTTCGTTCACCAATTGGGACATCCGACGAATGTCCCTAAGGGACATTTAGAATATCATACGATACTGGAAATGTTGAGGGCGTCCTTGCAGAGATATTTGAAGAAATGTATCGTCTGGGACATTTCGTGGTTGTTCTATTAGGGATATGATATAAGATCTGATGTCATGCCAAAATATTATGTACCTTCTACTAGGGACATCCTAAAGGATCGGTCAGAGTTATATCCCATCAGGACGTCCTTGCATGGGCATTCTACAATATGTACCACGTCTGAAGGATGATATTGTTAGGATATGTCAAGGACGTCCATGCTCGGACATTGCTTGAGATGTACAAGATAGGGCGTCCTAAGGACAATTTTAGGTCTGGGACATTCGGACTTGAATTGTAGCAAATAGGGACGTCCCTAGGATGTTATTGTGTGCTATTAGGGACAACAGTCCCTTTACCGGCGTGATCGCCTGATTGGACACCGCTGGACTTTTTTCTTTGCCGTTACGTTGAAGACTTTGATTACACACATTATTTTGATAGTACGCAACTTTTTTCCCTTTCAACCAAATTCGTATCTTCTCCCGTCTCCGCGAGATCAATACAAAAATATTTTTCTGTTGGTGAGTAACTTAGATCTCCAAATCTCATTCTGTAGCTGAACAGAAATACTTATTCTTTGTAGTAAGAAGATACGAACCTTTCTTGTTATTTTCTACTACTGAAAATGATGGAAAGTTACTCTTCTATCTTTGGTAAAATATCTAGAAGACTGTTCATTTCAGCTGAGTTCAGCGCAGTTGAAGATGATGCATTTTTCGACCAGAATTGAACACTGAATTCGAGAAATTGAAAATGATCGAAACTTCATCAGATGCTACCAAATGAAGAGTTACCACAGCCTCCTGTAGCGCACCACTGGATGAAATATCCGGAATAAATTTTGGGTCAAAAGATGAGTCATTTCAAACATGAAACCATATACCGAATTCGAATACAAAATATTCAATCATTCTTGAGTTATTGCAGAAAACCTATTTTTATTTTCTTATTGTTGTAAAATTGTTCTATCTGTTAACTCCTACACCCTGTATCTCGAGAACTGAACACTTGAAGGCCGCATGTCCCTATCTCAGTAATTATGAAATCACGAGGACTATCACCTGTCAAGCATTTTTGGTCGAATTTCGAAACACCCTCTAATGAATTGAATGAACTGAACTTAAAACATATAGAGACAAGCTTCTGATTCACGCTGTCATTGAGTAAGAAAAATCTTTCGACTTGTTAGATATTTCTGTTTGTATAGTTCCTTTGAAATCTTCTGGTAGTTTCATGTTTCACATTGACTTCAAAAGAAGCAAGAGGCTTACCAAGAAATTCTTTAAAAAATTGTCTTGACGTTATGAAGGATCCATCAAGAATCAATGAAGAGGAAACCAAATATTCAATGTGAATTGCAATTTGTAATTCAATCATGGATAGTGATACTGAAGATAATGACCTGAAAATTATGGGCTGTGATAGATGTGCTAATTAGTTTCACTTGAGAAGTTTCCCGTTCCAGGCTGTCTCTTTGAATTCCATCTCGGATTGCTCTAAGAGCTTTGACAAATGCTTCCTCTGGGTATTCATATGTATTTTGTCGAAATTTATTCACTTACAATGCAGATTGTCGGAATATAAACTGGTAATCGGATGTTATATCAACTGTCTATCTAACGCACGATGTTCTTCGAACATTATTGGAATTTCTTTTAGTGCGCTCCAAAACATAAAAAAGTATTGAACTTCCTATGCCTGAACTTGGCTGCCTTGTACCCGTATGATATATTACACCTATTCGAAGCTCAAAGTTGTATAAAATTGAAGTTTCAACCTAAGAATACTTCGGAATGACTCTTTATTAAACATAATATTATAATATACGTACAAACACATGAGCAACTATCAAGCACAATCCGATTTTCACAGACACGACACAAGAAACAAATCTATGCTATTGCAACCATACAGTAGATTACGTAGGCATACAAACAGAGGTGTTGAATGGTACAATGCATTACCGAATTTCGTGATCTGTCATTTTCCGAATTTTCAATAAAACTGAAAAACATTCTGGCAGAGATCTGGATATACTCATTTGACGATGATTTCAAGTTAATCAAGAACAGAGACATATTAACAAAAAATAGTAAACCCATGTACAATATTATGATATATCATATTTTCATTTTATTTTCACATTCTTATACTTGGAATATTGTCCTATTTTACTTCGACTATTGTCATATTTTTACTTTGGCTATTGTCCTATTTCAATTTGACTATATTGTCCTATTCTTTACTTTGACGTGTTTCATGATATTGTAATATTTATGAACTCAATAAATTCAATTCAATTGAATTCAATTGAATTGCAAATGTTTGCTTTTGAAAAACAGTCGGACAAAATAATTATATTTCAAAGCAAAAGTAGATAAGTCATGGAAACCATCCATCCTCCTCAAAGTGGTCCAGATTTGGTGTTATTTTGTTCTTTCGAAGCAAAAGTAGATATTCTGAATATCAAAATGAAGCCAACTACACAAGACGCTCAATCTGTATTTATATATACAAAGTGAATATTTTGAGGTTGAAATTTGTTACCGTTGAATAACTATTGGCGGAGGAGTGGCTGACTACATATATCTTTGAAATTTAATATGCATTCTTAGAACAATATTTTATCATTGATATTGATCATACAGAAAGCATACGGAAAGCATTTGTTTACTGTTGAATATAGACCGATAAACAATTTATATATATTTTATCAGATATAGAGAATGCGAATTCTCGGTGTATTTTTTTTATGTATACATTTTTTTCATATTGATACCATATTTGAGAATATTCATTTTCGATAGTATTTTATTATTTCATAAGAAGTTTTATGGACGCACCCCCGTATCTCACTTAATTATGTAATATTCTCTCAACTGTGGGTAGGGTCACCGAAGGTTCTGAAATTTGCCGGAGGAAGAGAAAGTCCAAAGATAGTCAATTACGTGAGATACGGGGGTGCTTCCATAAAAACTGCGACAAAATCTAATTTTTCCGAACTGAAAATTTTCCAGGAAAAATCTGAATATTTAGTAAATTGGGTGTCCTGATTCCAAATCTGAAGTGATTTTCGACCTATTTTGCCTCCTAATATCATTTTCCGGAAATTGGGGTAGTTTCATGGCTGTTGGCGAGCAGTGTATATCACTGAAGATGACCCCACTTGGTCATAGAGTGCATTTTTGGTATATCTCTCGCTCCAGCCAATTTCAGGATCCTTACCCAACGATAACATAAGATACAGGGGTGGTTCCATTAGAAGTGGGTCACACTGTATAAAAAAACACTGGAATATAATAGCAGATAACAGTTGTGGCAAAAAAATTCAATCAATTGTTCAACACACATTTTGAGCGATCGTTACATTGAAAAATAATGAATTTTAAAATGATATTTCAATTTTATGCAATCTTTAAACGTATGAAAAACAAGAATTTAAATCGTTCAGCGGATTCCTCTTTCCATCAGATTTCCAATGTGGGGTCTCGAGCCATAGGGTTGCATTTGAAAAAATCATGTTGAGGATGGTTTCAGCTACCCTCGAAGGGATATATTCTCGATACTGCTTGCAAAAGGTAGGTAAATGCATCAAATCGTTGACGTATGCCGGGAATTTTTAGAAAAAATATTCACCTTACCGCTAACGAATTTATTTCAGTCAAAGTCTCCACACTGTATATTAATACCGGGTGTCAACGAATTTATTAGACAAGTCATAACTTCAAGACCATTAGGTGTATCAAAATGAGATTTGGTATAGGTAAATGGTATGTGAAGAGGAGAGTTTTCACATATTTTTCACTTCCTGGTCCGGTTTCACCGGAAATGACTCCGGTTCTAAATTTTTAAATGGAACACCCTGTATATTGTAACATTTTTGGATTTCTGAGACAATTCTAGATCAGAATGTGACATTTTAGAAAGTTTTTATGCCTACTTAATTTTTTCGGAGTCACTTTTGAAGTTACATCTAGGTGGCCATGATCGGAAGTAAACTAATCTAAGGACCTCAGGTGATATCAGAAAATTACAATCGCGAAGTTTTAGTGACAAGTATGATAGATATGAATGAGACAAGTTGGCAAAATTACATTTTTCTCAAATGGCGACCATTTTTAGACAAGCACTTTCCGAAAAAAGGATACTTTGAAGAATCTAACGATACTGATTCATTTGCGATTGGATTACAAATAAGAACATAAAATTAAATATGTGTCTTGAACAAGGAGGAATGCACTTTGAAAATTTACTACACTTGAAATTTTTAAGAAATTAGGAAATTGAAAAAAATGTAAGTGCATCGCTGAAGTTATTGTTAATTTTGTAAAATTTTTTGATCCAATCGCAAATAAATTAGTATCGTTTGATTCGCCAAAATATCCTTTTTTCGGGAAGTGCTTACAAGTAAATGAATCATCATCCATGGCACACTTGACAAAAGTAAATAAATTATTATGAAGTATTTTCGTCAGTAATATTTAATTTATGTTCTAATTTGTAATCCAATTGCAAATAAATTAGTATCGTTAGATTCGTCAAAATATCCTTTTTTCGGAAATTGCTTGTCAAAAAATGGTCGCCATTTGAAAAATAATAGTTGGACACGAAAATGTAATTTTGCCAACTTGTCTTATCCATATCTATCATACTTCTCACTAGAACTTCGCGATTGTAATTTTCTGATATCACCTGGGGTCCTTAGATTAGTTTACTTCCGATCATGGCCACCTAGATGTAATTTCGAAAGTGACTCCGAAAAAATTAAGTAGGCATAAAAACTTCCAAAAATGTCACATTCTGATCTAGCATTGTCTCAGAAATCGAAAAATGTTACAATATACAGGGTGTTCCATTTGAAAATTCAGAACCGGAGCCATTTCCAGTGAAACCAGAAGTGACCGGAAAGTGAAAAATATGTGAAAACTCTCCTCTTCACATACCATTTACCTATACCAAATCTCATTTTGATACACCTAATGGTCTAGAAGTTATGACTTGTCTAATAGATTCGTTGACACCCTGCTATGTAATGTTGTCATTACTTACGTCATTGAAGGTTGGAAAGTGTCACATTACACACCTCTACTTCCCGCCCCCACTTCCCGCCCTCACTTATGTAATATTTTAGGCATGTTCAGAACGAAACAGAGTTTTATCAATTTTGATCGAAATATGATGATTGCAAATAAAATAGTATACAAACCTCGGTAGGAAGTTTCATTCCTGTCTTGAGATCATAACTAACTAATCTCACGAGAGGAATGAATCACTTCCCAGCTCGATGTGTATATATAATAAAGCTCATACACCATAGATCAATAAACTATTTCTGAAAATTCTAATTCTCCTGCATACGATTGCAAACGGAAGGAATTAGTGGGACAGGAGAGAGGAATAACATAGTCGATCCGAATGCTATTAAACCCTGCTGGCTATTGGAAGGAAAGTGCTGCTGTGTGAGCTGAATGGAATTCAATAAAGAAAAGGCGATTAAAATGTATTCTCCAGACTACCCGATGAAACTGAATATTGAATGCCATCAGATCTCTGTGCGAAGTAAGGACTAAATGAATGAGATCGGTACAGCGACTATTGATCTCCACAAATTCTATCAGGGCACAATTCCAGAAAATATATGCGAGGAGATCCTGACAACCACCAGAAAATTCCTTCGTTCACTCATTCTTCGAATCACTTCTATTATTGGATGCCCCTGTACTGAAATATGTGCATTCTTGACTATTTCAATAAGCGATCGAACTCGTACTGAAATTGTTCGTGGTCAGTTCCATCTTTCTTCTGAATAATTCGAGCAGTGATTCATTCTGGTGTTTAACGAAGTAAAGTTTTGATGAACGTTGTGAACCGAAACGACTTATCTAAAATTACGGTTAATAGCTTTTTATGATGATAGAGATGAAAGTGCTATTTCATTTTGTGGAAAAGAACCGAATGAACTTTGGATTACGAGCGTAGCAGGAGGCGCAACCCTTCTAACAAAATAATAGTTACGTGCGCTCGGACAAGTTGATTTTCTTTTTGCAGCCATTTTTATAAACCATGCCTACAGTATATAGAGTTGTCCAAATCTGAGTAAAAATGACATTTGTAGTTGTTTTGAATGGAAAACCGTGTACATTTCTTTTTCTTTATATCTGATTAGGATTGCTGTTGTGAATTCAGTTTTGATGGGGTAATGTCGAGATCAGAAACAAAAGCAGAAGCTTCCTCATCAATATTCCTATTGAGTTTGACTGAGAAGAGTTCGGAAAAATGTATTGGGTGTGCTATTAAAAAAACTATACCGACGTAATTTTTACTCAAATGCGAATAACCCTGTATACTTTGGGTATAGATCAAATATCGATCTATCCTAACGCTGTCAATTTTCGTTGGACCAACCTATATAAACATTTGCCAATGTATCTAGTTCATTGAACTGAGAAACACGATTCATTCATTCAATGAATCGAAGTTCACCAAAATAATGTTCTAGCGATCATTGTGTCAAAATATGGTTCATTCAATCAAATAATAGTCCTCATTCAATTGCGTTCATCAATTCATGAAACAATGTGTAAGCGATTATAGCGTAATTATTTTATTCATCGAGTCAAAGAATACAGATCATTCATGAAATGAATTGATTTCCAAAAGTCGGAAAATGGCCAACTGAAAAACACCAATGATCTCCAAACGTGATGGAATTGAACAAAAATACGCCGCAGGCGAGAATTTTTGTCGATCTAGTGATTCCTGGTGGTTTCAACTTCAGTTTAGATCACTAGATAACACCAGATAATGGAAGTCGATAGCTGGTCAACGGATCTTTGCTTAACGATATACCTACATACATATAAAAAATTGAAATATCAGGTTGGAAAGAATGTTTTCCAATAGAACACGAAATAAATCCTTCATAACATTAATGGCATTCTTGAGTAACAAAACCAGCCAAAATGTGCTGCCATAACCCTAAGAAACAGAGTTCTGTAAAAAAGGTTTTTCTATAAAAGCTTTCCTCTAGTTTCACATTTTAAAACAAGAGGAATTTCGAATGCATGTCCTCAACCACCAGATTTCACAATTTATTTGAAAAAATTCACCAAAATAAACACCATCCACTATAGATGCCATATTTTTGTCACAAAACGTAAACTCAAACCACAGTTCTAGTGTGAAAATCACCAAGTTGTCAGTACTGTCACTTTGTAATAGTTCATTAGTACAATAGTGATATTCTTTCATTTTGAACTAATTGACACATTTCACTTGAACTGAACTGATTCAAGTTGACATGCATTGTACAGGGTGATTCACCATAAATGTCCCCCCCTTTAGCTCACTTATTATTGAACCGATTTGAAAGTTTGAAAAATCATCTGAAATGATTTTTCAGAATTTTTTTTCCGTTGCATCAGAAAATACAGGGTGCTCGGACCAAACGATCTACAGAGTACTACTTGATTTTTTCAAATGGAACACCCTGTATTTCATTGTATTTTTATATTCTCCCTGAAGAGCTGATTCCATCAATATATCACACTTGGGGTCTAGCGGGAATGATTACAGAGATATAGGGTGTTCAAAATCGAGATTTTTCAACTTTAGGATTTTTTTGTGTTGAAACTATTCATTATTGGTCAAAACGGCTTTCATGTCCGTATCTCTCTTTTGATTCACTATCTACTGACATTTATTGATTGGAACAGATACAAGGTGGTCAGAATTCTGAATCTTGAATCACACTGTATATGTTCCAATTGAATGTCAGTAGATAGTGAATCAAAAGTTGCGATGGAAACATTGTAGCCGTTTTGACCAATAATGAATAGTTTCGACACAAAAAAATTCTAAAGTTGAAAAATCTCGATTTTTATCACCCCATATCTCTGTAATCATTCCCGCTAGACCCCAAGTGTGATATATTGACGAAATCAGCTCTTCAGGAAGAATATAAAAATACAATGAAATACAGGGTGTTCCATTTGAAGAAATCAAGTAGTACTCTGTAGATCGTTTGGTCCGAGCACCCTGTATTTTCTGATGCAACGGGAAAAAAATTTCTGAAAAACCATTTTAGATGATTTTTCAAATTTTTAAATCGGTTCAAAAATAAGTGAGCTAGAGGGGGGGGACATTTATGGTGAATCACCCTGTACATAATGAACGTCATTCGAGAGAACGATTCAGTTCAGTTCTAGTGAAATATTTCAGTTAGTTCAGATTGAAAGAATTTGACTAATGAAAGAATTACCTAATGCATTGAATGTACATGTTCATATTCATAATGAAACTGTTTATACTTTAATGCTGTCGTTTTCATTCGAGCAATGATCTTGTTCTTTGGACCAATTTTTATGATGATATGCATTGAATCTAAGAACCCTGTATAGGGACTGTACCTCATATCGTTCCTTGTTTCAACGAAGCCAATGCGTAAATATCTCTATTTTAGACATTTCAATAAGTTCAACCCAAAAAAATAATAGAAAGATTCATTTCCGTAATCTAGTGGTTGATTGTGAATCCCAATAACCAAATGATCGGAGTGAGGTCTCAGTTTTTCTCCTATTTGAATCGAACATGCTGAATATTTGAGCATCAATGGAAAACCGAATGAGTCGTGCCAGGAATCGTTAATCGACAGATTCGCAAACAATACCCATCATTAATTCAGCCCACTGTGGAGGGCTTTTCACGAGTGCGAAACGAAAAGTGATTAAGAGGTTATGTGCGTGAAGGGATGAGTTCCTCGGGAACCTCAAGGCTTGACTGCGATAATGAGATGTGGACTAATGAATTGGATAAACCGCCAGGAAGCTGATGTATATGCTCAGCGAGGAACATGAATCTCGGCATTGGGCCTGATGCGATGAGACCCGTTCTATACAGGGTCCAGAAATGCAGAGTTTTCAACATACAGTGTGTTGAATTTAAAAAATAAACTGTTTTTTATAAATATCTCAAATGTCCTTCCACCGATTTTTTTGAGATTTGGCAATGATATTTTTTGTCATAAGTAACTGATATAGCCATAATTCAATTGGAATTATGAAATTCAGCGGCGTCCTGTATCTTCACAACCTATTGATCAACTGTTAATACAACATTTTGGTTTTTGAATTGTTTCGATATTTTGCTTCATTTTCATTTGGGAATGCCAATTTATTGCATAAATTTGTGCCAAGAAATTCCTTCAAAAACTAGGGTGAAAATAAATGCGTGATCCATGTCAATAGACATAGAATGAGAAAGTAGATTAATTTTCTTCTATTATTTCATGATACAAGTTTGACACACTCTACACTCTGTATACTGGGAACTATGTATTCTCGGTCCAGGAAGGCGTAGTTTTCAATAATACAAAGTGTGTCAAACATGTATTATAAAATATTTGCAGAAAATGAATCTTCATTTTCATTCTATGACTATGGAGATGGATCACAAATTTACCTTCACCCCTGTTCATGGAGGAATGTTTTGCACAAATTTAAACAATAAATTGGCATTTATTTTTTTCCACGGACACGAAGTAAAATAGCAAAATGAATCTGGAGACCGAAATGTTGGATTTTCAGTTGGTCAATAGGAAATGAAGATATAGAATTCGAAAAAATCAGTGGCACACATTTTATTGACAATAATATTCGGTAGGGTGCCGCCGGTACGCCACTGGATTTCACAATTCAAATTCAATCATGGCTCAATCAGCCCCTCATGACAAATAATATCATCGCCAAATTTCAAGAGAATCGGTGGAAGGAAGTTCAACACACTGTATCTTGAAAACTATGGATTTCCGAACCCACGTATACATGATATAAATATCATGTTTTCTCATTCAAAATCACCCCCTTGATTTTTAGCGCATAATTTCCAGACATCCTGTATTGATGTATTTTGAAATCGATAGATACGATATTATTACCATTCTCATCCATTTTTGCGAAATGATATCAACCAACAAGATACATGAAGAAGCAAACTGAATGAAACACCATCGAGTCTGAACGTTACCACCGATCGGTGTTGAGCAAAATCCCCAAACGTCATTGAAGAGATTATCTTCACAATCTGGTGTGCCACTAAGTACATGCCATAAAGTGCTCAAGAAAAGATTGCATATGCACCCTTACAAGACCAGTGTACTACAGCAACTTCTGCCAATAGTCCCACGTCGTCTGGAGTACTGCCAATGGTTCCAAAATAATCTCAACGATGACCAGCTATTGGACCTAACATTTTTCAGCGATGAGGCTTGGTTTCATTTGTCGGGATACGTGAACTCACAAAATTTTAGGTTTTGGAGATCTGAGAATCCCCACAATTTTATTGAGACTCCACTACATTCTCAAAAAATTGAGGTGTTGTTAGCAGTTTCTCGTAGGCGAATATATGGACCGATTTTCTTCGATGGCACTAACAATGGTGAAAGGTTTAAACTCCAATGTTGGACTTTCCTTTCTTTGAGATACATTTTCATAGTGTATGCAAAACGATATCAAAAAAGATCCTGTATATGATCACCTCCTCTCTTTTTGGTATTGTTAACAGCATTAGCGGCATAAAGCGGCAAATGGAAAAATATTTCAACAGCCACTACGATGTTACGATCATTTATAGACACCCTGTACTATCGGTATACTAACAGAAACAGAACTTCCACATAGGAAGGACCAATCAATACCCAGACAACAAATTTACTCCACGGTGATTGCTGTTGGATTGTTCACAATCCCTTTGGGGAGCATAACAATCCCAAACAGTTAGGTAAATTAGCACAGTTCTGTTGGTCTAGAAATTGTATTCGGATCATTCTGCAAGTCATTAGTCTCATTTGCATGAACTATCTACTGATGGAGCTTTCATGCTGAGAGAGTTCTGAAAGTATCAGAATCTACAGACTGATCTTCCCCATCGAATTTATGATTGGTAAAAAAAGCATTTCTTGTACGAGTACTGTAAAAAATAAGCAAGAACACATGATACACAGTCTTAGTAAGTAGAGTACCTCATTACGCACGGTTAGCAAAACGCACAGTTTGAATATGCTATTTCACATAACAGTAATACAACCTTAACAAATGAAGTAATAAAAACGTCACATGATTGGACACATCTGAATACTACCTATATACAGATACAGACTATATTCATATATTAAGTCAATGAAAATTGCTTTTCCATTCAACTTCAGCAACCGTATCTATGTTCGGAATAAGCTGAACTTATTAAAACCAGCGCATATAAGGAAAATTTCATCAAACATGAAGTAATCAATAATTTTGTTGATTCGCCTGCTATCCTTAGTTAATATTCACCTTACAGCTCCTACCTGTATTACTAGAAATCTTCACATTTTTCGTAATAAAACAATCTCAAACAAATTAATTTTGAGTTCTTCAATGCATAGATGCAAAATATTATACAACATGCAATCAAATTCTGATATTGATATTATCTCTTTCTCACTTTCAAATTCTTTCTACATTTTGAAGGAACATGTCCTTGCTTCATTGACTTGATTTTAATATGTATTATTTTATGTACCTTTGTTTATAATATCCACACATATATTCAATTATTCATTACTTCAATGGACTTTTCATCAACTCTGTAATTATTATTCGATTTGTTGAGAACCTGTATCTCGAGATCAAAATATCAATTTCCGAATAGAAAAATAATGAATAGATATTTACTTAATCAGTAGGGAAACGCGTAATTTTTTGTGACGATAGGATTTTGCGGGAAAAGCGGAGCGAGGTCCCGCAAAACACAGAGTTACACTAAATGCGTTTCCTAACTAGTTAACCTACTTTATTTTCCCAAATTTTTATGAAAAATTCCGCTTGAACAGATATAATAACCACTTCAACATGAGTTCTACCAATTATTTCAATCACACCTTCGCTTGCCGGTCGTGGGTTCGATTCCCGTCGACTGCAGACATTTTTCTGATGGCCAAAGAAAGTGTTTGGGATCACACGTTAAAAGGTAAGGCCCCCGTCATTCCTTGCTCGCACAAGACTCTCGAAGACTTCTGAGGGTTGCTCGTAAGGGGGCAACCGAATGACGGATAGAAGAATTTTAGAACAACAATTTTAGAACATTATCAAACATGATATTTTGTGAGTTGTGTAAGTGGTATAATAACATGCCAAACACGAGACAATACGAACCGAAGAAGTAACGAAGCGTAATATTATTAACAACAAAAACTACGATTTCTGGACCAAATACATTTTCAATTACAGAAGAAAATCAGAACCTAGACGATCTGACTGGAACTAAAGATCACCAAGTATTTGTTCATGCAGATGACAATATCAGAACCTGTTAGGCAACTCCAGGCGCTACGCAGATGAAATTAACTCTATACCAAATTCAGCTCAAGCCTGTGATCGTGAAGGAGTTCTGGACAGGTCAGCTGCGATAATAGCAAACGCCGACCTGAAAGATGTTGGACTTATATCAACAGAAGAAATATATATTCAACCCAAATAGGATGACTCTCTTAGGATCGACCTATACATTTTCGACTCAAAGGAATAGGATGGATCTTGACTTACAGCACCCTGCTCGTGGTCTGCTCTGGAAAAAAATAGCAAAGAGCTGCAACTTGAGATATTTCTCAAGAAAGACCATTCTAAGACTGACCTCAAAATTGCCAACTTAAGGAAGTTGTTGGGCTGGTGGATTTTGACTTATATAAGACGTTTCTGAAATCACGTAAACATCTTCGAGTGTCTAGAGGCACTAGGAAATATTGCCTTATACAGCTGTACAGCTTTTGCATGGTGAATATGCAATAGAGTCCGACCACGTTAACTTTGGGACAGCAAGTCGTTGTTGTCAAAGTTAACGTGGTCGGACCCTACTTTTCCAGATATAGGTTTTATCCTTGATGTTTTATAAATTTTATAGAAAAATTCTTCCTGCCCATGTTTTGCTCCATCCAACTACTTTTACCTATATACCTGTTATCTACTGATACGAGATGTCCTCGAAGAGAGGGCAGACAGTAAGCAGCTAATAGGCGTTTAAATATTGATCACAACGTCACATTACTAATCACGTATCAATTCATCTACGTATCTCGGCAATATAAATCCCGATTGATCGTTAGATAATCGATTTTGAATGATGAACATTTGCACCTCTAGCGATAAGGAATATGGGGATGATGGGATGTTACAATAATTACAATAAACTACAGGGCGGTCAGCAATAGAATATTTTCAGCCAGGGAAATGACAATATCATGTTATTGATGGATGAATGAATACTTTCCATGGTGTAGTACTTAGGATCTGAATTGACTATAATGTTTCTGAAATCGTTCTCTCAATCCAAATTCGATAACCCAATGTTGACATTACCCAAGGATGATACAACTATAGAGTAGGATTGTTTATTCTCATAGGATCCAATGTTATAGCTCGTCGATGGAAAGTATAGCTGTGTTTTGACAAAAATGAACTAATTTGTAATATTTTGGTGTTTTTTCAGTTGGAACATTATTGTAGATAGTAGTATTTACAGATGTGTTGTGGTTGAAAAATTTTGAAACCTCTATCCTCATACTTACGAAATATGTCACCCTATACAGAATCCAACGGCAAGAAACCTAGACGCCTATTTCCTACCTATAACCAGCTCGCATATCCTGAAACTTATGAGGACTAAAGAAATTGCTTTATATAGCAACGGAAAAACAACTCATCGGTGGCAAAATAGATCTTTTATGTAGCAGTGTATTCACCTCTTATGCATATAATACAATACAATCCTTATCCTTATCAATTTCCCAACTCAGACTAAGCAGTGACTACATTATAAAATTTTCATATCGTGGCTCAACATGCCTCATCAACTCAAAAGAATTATGTTCAGTGTGCAACAAGAATAAGTTCGAAACTATACAGCACATTATGTTTGACTGTCCTATTTACACTGCTATGAGGCCCCAAGACACTCCATTTTTGGAAACCATCAACAACTTGGTCGACACTCTCAACAATATCACGCCTTCTTCTGCTAAATCCATCTCTGCCCATTTATGTAATATTGTGAAACTCCGCTCAGTCATTATGAATGAGTGAAGTACTGATGTTGATATTTTCCTTATTCCTTCGAAAAAATAATCATTGCAATAATAATTAGGTCTTGGTCTGTTATTGTCACTTAATCTCGCTTTGTTTTTCATCATACCACTCGCTGAAAGGTCAATTATTGTCCAGTTTATTATTATGCATCGAGGTTGGCCTCTTCTAGTTTTGGATAGATAAGTTTGTTGATATACTGCTTTCTTTCTTTGGTACTTTTAGGTATAGACAACTAAGTTTAGGAACTTTATCCATCTGAGTAAATTCCTTGTTTATAAAACTGTAATGTTTTTAGAAAACAATAAATGTATTGATTGATTGATTGATTGATCCTTATGAGGTTGTATTTATCCTGAGACATCTCCCACATATTTCCCGTAGCAACAATATTCCTATATTGGGGTTTCTATATCAAGGTGTCATTCCATCTAGATATTGGGTGAAATCTCCATGTCTCCATGAAACTCACCAACTAATCCCTACTCCTCCTGTTATAGTTGTTCCCATTTCGTTCGTATTTTGTTACAATTACAGACTCACTCTATCACGAGCATACACGAATGTGGAGTATTATGACTCAATCCTTGTTAGAGGGGAACGAACAAAATAATTATCGTTTTATCTGAAATACTATAGGCATCAAAAACGCATCAGCAAGGCTGTTCTATTCATGGCCCAGTTTTGTTAATCGCTCTCATTAGTTTAGTGATTCGTATCAACATCTAAATTCCAATTCATTGCTTTTTATCTCGATGGGGCCGTATTCAGCGCGAATCAGATTCATAGTGGCCCGTTGTATCGTATTCGTTCGTATAAAGTCGTGTACTCACAAAGTAATCTGAAGCTCCGTAATCTCTATTTCCCCATCTCTCACGAAGCTGGCTTCATTTTCTACATTTTAGCGTGATTTATGGGCCGGAGTATTAACTTCTTTCTTAAATGGTATGCTATACTGTATGTACAACCTCCTCATTTTCTTATCTTATTGAGCTTGGTTTCAGGAGTACAACTCATCTGAGTCATAGCGACAATCTCCAGATATTTACTTTGCTACAATTGAAGCTGCATTCAATAAGTGCCATCACTTCAATTACTGTTGTCGAATATTTACGAAATATTATTTGTATAGGATACAAGATTCCTACGGAGGGATAGATGGCAAAGAAACGGCATACGAACTTGCGATGAGACGTATGAGCCTAGCAATGTTGGCTCATTTCACCACGTTTTTCTTTCTCTGTCGCTGTCAATGATTGGCCATTGAGTTTTACGATAGTGGAGCGGATGAGAATTTGCAAGTTTCTTCCAATTGGTGGCATTCCTCTTGAATGTTCTATGATACCAACAAATATTTGGAATAGGTGAAGGATATCCAGATCTAGATTTTTCTCTGAATTTAACTTCACGATGATGGTTTCTCGAAATATTGTTGTTATCTGAATTTTCAAGTCTTTTAAAAATTCTCAATATATCTCCCATAAGAGGACTTTCAGGTTGTGGAGGAATAGATTGTGGTTGAACTGGATGGATTTCATCAACTAGACACTCCAACATACCATCAGCAATAACTGGTAGTTGATCAAATTTTACTACCTTTTTAAACCCTCTAAGTTTTCACTCAACTTCAGTTGGTAACTGTTCCAACCAAGGTGAAATTTCATTGGACGACAGTTCAGACATTTCTCGAAAAAGAACACTAGGTTTTTTGTCTCCTAGTTCGGAACCTTTGAGAAGCTTATTGATTTTAGCTTCTTCATTTATTGTGATAAGTTCTAATAACTGATTCTTCAAATCTGAGTACTTCTGGTCGTTATAAGGCTTCCTCATAATATTCGATACTTGACTACCTTTACTGGTATCCAAAGCATCAACCACTTTATGATATTTCGTTCTTCAAGACATTATTTTAGCGTCTTCAATCCTTTCTTCTGCAATGATGAACCAAACCTCCGGATCATGTTCCCAAAACGGTGGTAGTAACAACTTCTGAAACGTACTTGTATCAGAACTCACACTACAAGAAGGTACAGACATCGCAGAAGTCGAAGGAATTTCTTGAAGAACTGAATCTGTGGTAGCTTTTCCTTGTTCAATTCCATCCAACTTCATCAATTTTTCTTCTTCATCAGTGAATATTTTCTCACATATTCGGGTATTAACACAGATGAGAAATTGAAACCAGCAGGATTTCCATTTATCTCGACTATTGCTTCTTCTAAGCGTACTAACTTGTCAGATTTTGTCCCCGTTACATCGAGTCTAAATTTCTTCAAAGCAATGGATAATTCTTCATTCGTCAAATCAAATTGCTTTCTTGCCCATATTCTTTTCTAAGTTAGGGTCACCAATTTGTAGTAGTTATTGGCATATAATGAATCACAATGTGAGAGAACTGTATTTAATATTTATTTATTAACAAGTCAAAATGACAAATCACTCATTTCCTGTTGACCGATTGAGATGGAATTTGGCACATGGACATAGTTTACGTGATTCAATTCAAGATTTCGCCTCGAAGATGATGGACAAGTTTATTATTTCTCTTTCGTTTGGACTGAGAATTCATACCGGAAAACTTAGAGAAACCACTGAAATGTAAGAAATAATTGGGGAATTTTAATAACGGTGAAAGCAGCGTCTATGTAGTTGAAAAATTACAAAGCATGCGAAGAGACGTATGAACCTCGAAATGTTGAAAAACATGTGATATCAAGGCTCATTTTACCATGTTCACCCATTTCCTATTGACCGATGGCAAGTCGCAATAGTTTCTTTCAGTGACAATTCCTTTTGAACGTTTCCTAATAAATAATATATTAAAAATGGCGCCTACAAGATGGTTACAATTTGGTCATTGTTAGCCCGATTCGACGAAACATCTGGATAGGGTAGTTTTTGAGTTTGAGAAATTAGAATTCTCAGGCAGAATTTGAAAATTCAGGATTTTGGCTCGAAGATGATGTACAAGTTTATCATTTCTCTTTCGTTTGGACTGAGAATTTGTACCGTAAACTTTTTACATTGCTGAAAGTGGTAACAATGCCGAAACACGATATTGGAGGAGTCGCCGAGTGCAGTCAAGATGCCGAAACAAAAGCTCACTGATTTAGGCACCTAAGCGAATGATGAATCCTTCAACCATAGAACATTTTTCAAGTAGGCTAGTGGCTTAGTGAATTGTGGTCAGCTTCTTTTATTGTTTTTTTTTTAGAAAAATGTACTTTCTGTACTCTTCCACTAGATGGCGCACAGAATATGAGCTTGAAGCAGTATTATGGTGATCAGCTGTATTATTCCATAATATACCATTATGTTTGATTTTGCGAAAAATTCGACAGTTGAATTGAGTTTATTGGATATTTTTGCCTACATAGGCCAATGAAAGCAGGCGTTGCCGTCTCTAAGGCTGGTCATATTATTCTATGTCAGGTGGGCAATGAAAATATCAGCTGTCAAGAGACGGAGACTATTTGGCCTATGTTTTCAACAAATGCGCTTCCTTCACCACCCCACGGAATGGATAGTATAATTCGAATTGTGATCCCCATAAATAGAATTTTATTTATATTTTATAAAGAGTCATAAATAGAATTTTATATTTATATTTTATAAAGAGTCGAAAAAGGAATCCTTTACATTACCTCAAATATTCACCTTTGACAAAATCGGTTTCCAAGAAATGCTCACTGCAAACACATCAATCCACTTTGTATGGGTTTTCCAATTTTTAATGAAAATTGTCACTTGTTGCATGAATCTTTGTTGGGAAATAATGAGAGAAATTGCATTGCATTGGGACAATGAGCAAATACACCAAGTATTGACTTCTGCAGCCCGTTTCAATTCACTCATTTTGAAACAATGGTCATGGAAAAATATCACTCAACTCAATTTGTTGTCCAAAAATCTGATTATAAGGCGAAAACAGTGAAAATAGTTGCATGGAAAAAAATACTTTATATACTTCATATCAGATCAACTGAATGAACATAGATGTCGCACCTGTTTCAGTGATGCTTCGCTCACTGCCGGAACTTTTCTGAAGACTTGAGTGCCTAAATTATTATCATTGAGCTTTTGTAGCATCACTATTGGCTACACAGGCTCACAGATCTCAGCACGCTGATGCCGTCGTAAAGAAGAATTTTAGTCTCAATTTTAGATAAACTTTCTTTTAACCTAACTTACATCAGTGGCTGTAGCTAGGAGGGGGAGCATTTTAAGACACATGTTTATATAAAGAAAAAGTCTTATTTTCATCCCAACAATACGTCTTTGTGATATTTACATCAAATTTCAAATCACCCTGAATATGAGCGTTTCAATAAAAAACTAGAATTTATATTGTGCACATGTTGGAGTCGAGAGGAGTTACCACAAAAAAATGGATGGTTTTTTCTTATTTTCTCCATTTGTCCAAACCACAAAGTTATCGTACGTTTCCAATGACAATAACTAACCTCCGATATTCGTTCGGAGGGTATAATAAATTACAAATTAAATTCTCGTGATATCTCCTATACCCATGTCTATTTATCCATTATATTTGAATGGGCGAGTGGATTGACAATGAATTATTGGTATTCCATTACTCTGTGTCGTTAGGCACCTGAATTGATTTTTTGCAACACTTCTCTCGCTTTCTTTATGTAAATAATAAGTCTATGCGTTGTGAAAATGGTTGAATTTCAGAGCTCATTTCAAACATTACGTCATGGCCGCCATTTGGCGATACGTCGAATAATTGGTGACGTCAGTTTTTATGCTGTTTCGTTATTGGTCAGATGATTTTCCATTTCCACTCATGAAACAAGAATGTCAAGTCACCAATTATAATCAAGTTATCGAAAAGATGTTTGAGTCCTGTCGTTGAATAAAACATAATAGGAGGAACTCATGACATTATAGTTCATTCTTGACTTCGAGCAACCAGCATGTCCAAATATTTGTCATTCTAGATAACAAGTAGTAGTACTAGTATTGTGGGGATGCTGTAGCCAGGCAAGTAGCCCCCCATGGGCCCTTTTTGCCAACCCCTGCTCTCCACATATCTACACATCCCTCTTTTAGTTGTCCTTTTCGAACCTTTCCGTCCTTCTGATGAAGGTCAGGATGTCCGTCCACTCTAATTCGACCAAATCTTCCTGTTGTAGTTTATCTACTCCAAAGATTTCGAATCTCATCCTTCCATACGCCTCACACTCTCCGAGGAAGTGAAGTGATGTCTCCTCATCTTCTCCGCATTCACGGCAAGTGGGACTATCTTCCACACCTATGAGTGATAGGTGTCTGCGTAACCTGTTGTGCCCTGTCAGTATCCCTATAAGAAGGCGCAGGACTTGGCGATCCCTGCCCAGTAACCAAGCCGTCCTTGGCTTGCTTGGACCGGCCACCAGGTCTCTCGATTGCCTGCAGCCGCCTATACGCCTCCAATATACTTCTAGTGCCTCGTCCGCCCATTTGTTAAGGGCAGACGAAGTTTGACTTCTTGTTATGCCCAGTGCAGGCTCCGGTCCCCAGAACGGTTTCGCGGATCCGATTCTAGCCAGCTCGTCGGCCACCTCGTTCCCGGGCACCCCCCTGTGCCCCGGAACCTATACTAGTTCGACTTCCTTCTGTTCAGCTAGTTTCTCAAGAGCATCGCCACATTCCTGCACCAAAGCTGAGCTTGGTTTAGGATGGCAGACAGCCCTGAGAGCCGCCTGACTATCCGAGCAGATGTTAATCTTCTGCTCTGGTCCCTCTTTCACCTCTTACCTCTCCGCTACTGCCAGAATGGCAAAGACCTCGGCCTGGAAAACTGTGGTATACTTTCCAAGAGCGTAGCTCTCCCTCATGCCTAATCCTTCTAGGTAAATTCCTGCACCTGAGTCCTAGATAACAAAATATCATGTGAATGTTGAAGACTTGACAACATTGTGCTGAATGCTGAGAACAATCACAAATCATAAGGGAACATTTCGAGACAATTGAATTTTTATTGCTAATCAGGAATATTACCTATACTCAATTGAGAATTCATGAATTATTGAATAACTAATATTTCAGAAGTTCCCAATCGTATTTCAACACATGGCAACTGTGCTATAGGGTCTGTTCCTACTTACGAAACCGTGACGTCAGTTTCACTGGCGGTACATTTCTAGCCGTTTGAAAATTACCGTGGCATTATTGATGACTTTAGCACCTTGAAATCGATAATTCTATTTAATGAATGAAAAAAAAAATTTGTCGACTCGCCTATTGTTTACCTACCAGATTGTTTCGGTTTCTCAGACAGCTCTACCCACTCCTACTTATGTTTTCCAACACCAAGGCATCGTCCACCAATATTCTATAGAATATTGGTGGACGATGACCAAGGGAGATGATGAGATATTTGGGTTTGGATATGACATATATAGCGGTCTAGATAGTATAGTTATGTCAGTGGTCTGGGTCTTTCAGGGTACTTCTTAGTCGCGATAGAAAATCAGCGTACGCCATCTATCGGAGTTCTTGAGAGCTGTCAAAGCGCCATGTTTACTTTGTTTTCATTGGTTCACATTTGTTTTTTGTTTGTGTTTATTGATCATAATTATTCTCAAAACATACCACTCAGAACTCAGGAATGCTTAAATTTGCTGCCGTCAGGTGGAGCGACGTGCTATTTTCTATCGGACTAGCAAACGCTTATCCCAGAGCAATAATTGTTATAGGAACCGCCACTGGGCAAGCAAATGAATAATCGAGGTGTCTGTATTTAATATTCAGTGGTGCTATATTATGGTTCATAATAGAATACCTAGTTCGGACTAAATTTCATTATAATGTCGAAAACAGAACCGCGTTAGAATCCAGATGTGTTATGCGGATATAAGTACGTAATGCACTTTGTGTACATTGAAACCGGCGTGCTCATAACTTGCCGACTGTATGCTGACTTGGGGGAACTAGAGAGAAATCTGGAATGTGGAATGTGGTAATTCTCTTGAAAGGCTGATGACTTACATAAAGTTTTCGACTACCACTGTGAATATTCAGACCTACAACACCTCAAGCCCTTTAAGATCCTGTAACTTATGTAGAATTATGTCAAATATTCGGAACTAAAGTTCTTTGAGTCGGGTTTTCAACTCATCATTAGGAAGTTTCCATTTCGAAACTACCAGCTGGGAATATGTGATTGCAATCTTGAGAAAAAATATATATTGATCAATACAGTGTGTTCCACTTACCATGCTCACCATGGGTATGAGAGATACGAGGTCGGTTGAATGACACCAAATGTGGAGTTTATCAAGGCAAACTATAATGTGAAAAAATATTTCGATAAAATCTATTCGTTTTTGTTTTCATTTTCATGTCTCCTCCGTAACTTCTTTATTTATGAAAATATTCAAATAGGAATTTCATATTCTCATGGCAGTTTTTCAAAGTGATTTCGAAAAAAATATGAAATTTATACCAACTCTTCTAGAATTTGAGATATCAGCACCAACTTTAGTTTTTCAAATGTAGGTCATAGCTCACTATGACTTAGTTACAAATAACTTTTTTTTCTCTTACAGATGATATGTCACAGTAATAGTTTTGTGTTGATAACAACGGAGTTATCGTCATTTATACAAAAACAAAAAATTATTCGAGAGCCGCCATCTTGAATTTATAAATTTTAACAGAAAAATCTCCGACCTCAAAAACCCCCACTTACCAATCTTGAATGGAATCGGACCAAATCTTGTCCGCCATCTTGGAGCAGCCATTTTTTTTAATTTCAACAAAGATTCCATAACTTCGATTAACTTGAAATTTGGCAGGTGTTCATAATTTCGGTAACAATACATTATGGAATTTTTGTGGGGGGGGGGGGATGAATAAAAAAATTTGACAGGATTCCATTTTTTTTTGCATTATACAAATATGTCGATATGAGTACAGTAAGATGAAGAATCAGGAATAAAAAAATATATCTAAATCAATATTGAAGTTTGGAATATCACTCATGTGATATCATTGGATTCAGAAAATGATGCAGAATTCAAAAATGCAATAATATACAGGGTGTTTCATTTGGAAATCGAAAGTTATTACTGCTTCGGGTGAAACCAGAAGTGGGAAATAAAACAATGTCAAAATGAGACGTTTATCAAGTTGATGGTCATTACAAATTTCAATCAAGTACTTTCAGAACTGAAGTTCACACACTGATTTTTCATCTCTGAAAGGAATTCGAATCATCTTCAGAAGAAATTAGCAATTTTTCTGATTATGGATCACCCTTCAAGTACAACTGACAGATAAATAATCATCACATCGAAGAACTTTCTACTTATTCTCATAAAAATTAACATGGATATTTCTCTTGTACCTAAAGTTGATTTGTTATTGAATTTAGAATATCACTCATGGTTCTTGTTAGATATAGGTGAGGCATATTTCGTCTGAAATTTGGTTTGTGAAGTATAGGTTTTAGCCTGAAATCCTGATGAAGAATCTGATAGTATTTCTTTTTAAATCCGCAAGCGTTCAATTTATTACAGCATTTCATATGTATTTCTGTTTGTAACTCTTGTCTTTGTCTCTCAGAAAAACCGAAAAATCCGATAGAACATTTTTCATGAATGTATTCTAGAGGTAGGAAGATTATCATACAGCTGTATCCAGAATACGTCAACAAAATTCAATAAGGTCTTGAACATGTCGTTCGTGTACTATTTGTACTCTTCTAACATCAACTCGAAGATGGCATGGAAATGCCTAAGCAAATTGAACGCCTCTGATCGGACCAGAGCCATTCTGCGACCTTGGAAATTCCTATTTCCAAGGAGAATTTAAAGAGGCGGAAGGAGCCTTGAGAGCCAGAAAATGGAGGATACTTCCAGGACTGCGGCAGGCTAAAGATCTTCTCGGAAATTTCAACCGAGTAGGATATAAGACACTAACCTCAGCAAAGGAAAACTCAAAGCAATAACGAGATCTTTAACGGGGCAATACAGACTCAAAGAACACCTAAGGAAGCTAGGCTTATGGCACCTGCAGATTCTGTGAGGAAGAACCAGAAACACCCCATCACATACTGATGTAGTGTGACACTGTACATCACAAAAGATTGAACATACTGGAAATAACACACCAGCTGACTGTGGAAGAAATACCACAACTAGATCCCCTCAAAATCCTCAAATTCTTGAAGGAATTGAATCTTGAGGGGCTGCTATGAACAAGAAATCTTTGATATAGCAGAAGCAGATGGGGTACAATAGATCTAATTAGGTCGCACACCATCAGTCAAATGCTTCCGTTCCTTTTGAAACACCCAACAACCCCCATCGCCACTGGACACCAGCCATTTGAATGATGAATATGATGAGTTGATGTGCCAGTTTTGTGCTGCAAACACGTTATTCTCTGTGGAAATATATGACTCAAAGGGGAAAGTGCATGCGTACATGCCACTCCCAATTACTCTTTTAATTTGTCCAAATGAAAAGAGCATAAATTGAAATTAGGAGAAATGAATTGAATTTTGATTGTATTCTCTCACTAATGAATTGAAAAGCTCATATAGAGGCTCTTTTGAAACTCTCCTTGTAGTAGTTTATAGTTCTCACAATAAGGAAGAAAAAAAATTAAAATCGAAGAATCGAATAGCGTAATTAGGTATTATTCCACCTTTCCCTCCAATCCTCTGTCTGCAGGTGTATGACTATAATATAGGAAAATATGCGAACAGCATTCGAATCCAACAATCCCAAGTGTATTACGAAATGGAAGAATGGCATTAAAATTGACGCTGTGGATCAATCCCGAATCCCTTTTGAACCAGAGCCATATTGCGATTAAATTGTTGAGATTCAGAGATGATCTATGAGTAATAACTGGAAACCTATTTTTGGCGATTCACATTTATCATACAAAAATCATCTGAAATTTGATAATTTACACTGATGATATTTAATTAATGAGAGATTGGTTATTTAATGTTTTCACTGTTCAGAGTATGATATTATCATCACACGAACATGATGAGGAATGAGCAGGTATGTACCTTGCCCTGATATTATCACATGTAATTCCACAAGTGTATTGATGATTATCGAAATACAAATCCCTTCGATTTTGAGAAACAAATTATGTTGCTTGGCATGTGGTTGCCAAAAGCAAGATAATTTGTTTCGTGAAAGAGAAAGAATTTTCGATGATCATCAATGAAACGAGTTATATTTGTTAACCCATTATTTCATGAATAAGGCAATTGCGTGTCATATTTTCATTTGCAGTCGGTGCGTTATGCAACTAACACGGATGCTCCTAGACACATAAAACACCAAATATTGTCGCGAGTCTCGCACCGTTGGTCTGAAATTCTTCGATACAAATAAAAATTGAGTGCCTATCACGATTTGGTCTGAAGTTTAGTATTGGGTGTTATTTATCCCTGAATATGGGAATATCATGATATCCATGATGTCATATCCACGACAGCCTGCTGCGTGTGAGTAAGTTTCATATTTGATTGAACTACAGATCTGCAATACCAGATATTCCAAACAATCAAGAACGTGTATTTCGAAATGGGAGGAAAAATCGAGGAGAAGGTGACGATATTACCGTTAGGATGTTAGGTTGACAATATAGTTCGTCTGCTTCCCTTCTTCTTGTATTTCAGAGAACTTTTGGCATTACGCCGTTGCCAGGGTTACGAAATAATTTGGGTTTTGATGAAATCTCGATCATTATCATGAATACTGGGATATTTCTATTGGTACTGAAACATCTTATATACACGATATAGGAATTCAATAAGGGATTATTAGGAACCAGGTCGAACTATTGTTTTCTATGAATGTGAATACTGTATCAATTGGTAATATTGAATCTCACGATGTAATTACTAGTTACAAATCTGGCAGTATCGAAAAATGTGGTCCTACTTTTTATGCGGGAGCCAGAATTCAGATAACGATGAATTTCGTTTCGGTTCATGACGTCATCGAAGCTGGCGTTTTCAGAAGATGACGAATTTGATTATTGAAAAAAACATATTTGCGATGATTTTGAATCCGAATGATTGCATCAAATACTATTTATACCCGGAATGATTGTGTACAACCTCACTTAGTTTTTCTCTAAAACGGATGGAAATATCGAGTTCAAACAATCGAACCAATATTACGTAGGTATTATGTTTACGTCATATTTTTTATTCGAAATTACTAAAAAGTTTCGTCAAAAAAAGTTACCAGTCGATTTCATCATCAGGAATCATGCACGTGGCGCCACCTGTAGAAAAACTGTAGATTGTACGAAAAGTAACATTTCCTGTGTAAAATTATGCCCATGTGCCAATTAAGATAACAATTGATGAATATACAGTGAAATTATCAGCAAAAAACTAGAAAAAATCAACTTCAACGCTATGTATATTTTCCCACAGCAATATTTCATCAAGGCATCTTTGGTTCTATCGCCATATTTTGGTCCAAACTATTCGCCCTCAGCCTATGTCCCGATAGTTATGACTCGCCCTGTTTATAATGTATATATGTATATCGACCATGCTTCCAAGGACTTCAAATTATTCGCCTTTTTTCAATGAATTAGATATCATCGTATTTTTTGAATTTCGATGAATGAATCAATTTCAAAAGTTGTAGTTTTGAATCAATATCCGCTAGTCAATATGCCCAGCATGATAATTATCTTGACATTTCCGAAGAGAGTACGCTAACGAAAAAAAATCAAGAAGATATGATTTATGACATATTCGTCAAGTTCATCCCATTAAAATTTCAATTTAAACTATCATACAAGGGCCCAGGTAATGGCTGTATCAGCCATTTAGTTAATATGCCGAGCGTAATATCCGGTTCGTTCCCGTAAAGATAAAATCCTGGCACTCCTGGCAGCCATTCGGAGAGTTCGAGTCAAGGTCAGCAATGTCTTCGGAATCCCAAATCGCCGACTGGCGAGCTGTGGCTCTGATCTAATCGAAAAGAGGAGATGTAATATTCGAGCCTGCCGATGCATTTTCAAGTAACGAGAAAGGCGCTACATGTTATTGAAATACGAGTGGTTTTAGATTATTGATAGGTCAGGAGAAGTAAGTGGTCGGAACCATATATCTAGCTTTCTTTTACTTGTTTCTTTAACGTCGGCCTTTTTCTGCTACTGAGGCTAATCACCGACGCCGGTGAGCACACTATATCCCCAACCGGAAATTTTGCCGAATCCTCTGGTGTTCCAACTAGAGGTAGGGATATTTAACGAGTCCAACATCCATGGCCTCGTGACCGCCGGCTTAACGTCCCCTCCGAAGGACGGCATATCCGTTACCATATCTTGTGCTCATTGATATGGTAGCTGTAGCTATGATATGCTATTCCGCTACAGATGTACGGGCTTACGCGGCGTTTCCTCGAATGGTCACCCATCCAAGTACTAACCGCGCTCGACACTGCTTAACTTCAGATATCGAACGTATTAAAGACTTATTGTTCACACAAAATATAGTACAACATAAATTTGCAGGCACATTCCAGAAAGAAACATATTACTAGGGCTCAGGGCTCTGTGATGAGTCCTCCGCGTGGTGCAGAGGTGGCTGGTGTCGGCCAGGGAACGTGGGTGTATTTGTGAAGTGTTAGTCTCAGAGGCCAATGTCCTGGGGCCAAGCCCCCTATATAGGTGATCTCGCTGAGGTTACCCAAGAGGGTGGGGGAGACGATCAGTCGCTATCAGTGATGAGTGAGTATATTGAACGGCTAGAGCCTTACCTGAGAAGCTAGGGCGACGCCGCCATATAGCTTTAGTGACCAAGGTTGTGTCAGAGCGATATTGGCATCATCGAGGCCATCATCTTAAATTCCATTTCATTTTCACTACGTATTTCACTTGCCGTTTGTCATTGTCCCTTGATTCATTCTGATTCCAAACACATTGCGTGGTAGATTTTTGATAATGTGGATTTGTGTTAGTTTGTCTCCAGAGTGGTTCAGGAGTATTTTATTGATACGCTCGCATTATCTATATTTCTCAACTTGAATTCAGTTGACCTAGATCTCATAACTTAGAGATCTAGGACACTGTGGGAATGCTGGTACGAGACAATATGAGATATCAGGAATACTGAGTTCCGCCTGTCTATAAAGAAAATATAGGCTTGAGATTGATGAAATGAACCTCTGGTGTGCTTACTCTTCATTTGTTTCGTCAGACTGGCTCTTGATATAAAAAATTGAATTTCAGACGATGACGTGGGGTTCACATAAAATATAGAATATTGAATGGCGTGATTCCGAGAACTTACGACCAACATAAGTTCTACCAACCTTGATGCGGCTAAATTGCAAAATGAATTCTCTATCTTCATTGTGAATTGTCACATTGATGTCTGTAATTTTGGTTGTTGGTTCCCGAGGCTATGATTTCAGCAAGATCTTGAAGACAACGACGTATGGAAAGTACTTTCTAATGAAGCTTGCATTATATGGGTGACGTAGGCAACTAAATCTCCAGTTGATCTTTGTTGGCGAAAGCCATATTGAGTGAGGTTCACGCCATAGTGTCTATCATTATGGATTTTTGAGCTTTCTAGATATATGATAAGCTGAATGTAGACACATGTATTTTTCGATCATTTTGGAGATAACTGATAACAAGGCAATAGACCTATAGTTGTTGGGCAGGTTTTTGTTTTCTTTCTTGGGGATTGGTTTGGTATGAATACTCAATACCTACTTGATGGTAATGACAAAACTTTCATTAGGATATTCTGTCGTGGGGATATAGGACAATATATCAACTTGTTGATTCATCGAATCAGTTCTTCCCATGTACTATTGAGAAGTTCAACGGTGTTGGCCGTGGTAAAAATAATGGAACTGACAAATTCCTGCCTGGAATTCCTCGATCACGTGGAAAATCCTATGTGCATACAGATAATTCATCGAATCGTCATTACATATAGGAGTAATACGAAAGGATGGCATTTGGCAACATTGCAGGCATGGAGAGCAACGCTTTCCGTTAGACAGTTGGGCGCATAATGCATTTCAGTTTTAATTTTGTTCATATTTTCCAGCAGAGACAAAGAAAGACCTACGATAGCAAAATCATGTTGCCATTCACATGCCCCATATGTAACAATTCGGTAAACAATATGTATATACTAGATCCCTCATGTGTCCTCCTGGTCACATGCGAAGGGGGTCAGATGCTTCCTCCTGCATACTTTGAGGGTACAAGCATCCTTGTTGCGTTCGCGATAAAATAATATATAATTAATGTTTTGCATGGATGTCTCTCAGTTTTATAAATATTGAACAAGAAAGCAGAATGTTTCATGGGACCGGAACACCGATCTTGCCTTCTTATCCAGAGTACTTTGATCATTTGGTAGATACAGTTGAAACTCTATACACCTATCAAAATCTTCTACATATTCCAGCTCAACTATCGATGACTACCAGTAGATATAGAATCACAGAAAAAAAGCATGTAAATAAATTATACCTTTCACAGATTCCCACGAAAAGGAGTGTAGCGATCAAACTCAATTTAATCTTGGGTCAGCTTTTGGATACTAATTTTTGCTGAACACTAATTATTTGCTATAGATCAAATATATGGATATAGATAAACATAATAATATGATAGAAGGAATATTGAGGAGACTGTTTTAAACAACTGATGAGGGCCGAAAGCACGAACTCTTTATGAGGGATATGTCCATTATTTTCTTCTCAGTCGATGAAAATATAGATTTTTACACATCTAATATTTTCGTTCCATTAACAACTCCACATATCAATGTCAAGGCGTGATGGCAATAATTGGAGCTCTTGAACAAAATACCATGACGTGAATTCACTACGCGTTCATTCTCCTGTTTCCTTTCCAGTTGCTCTGAGATCGAGAGTTCTTCCAGATTGACGAATATAATAAAATCACCCAAATAGTGTGTACAGTGTATTCGTTTCATTTCATCACACTCTGATGAGTTATTTGAATAAAGGCCAGCACAGCCGTCTAGAAGTAATCCGGAATGGATAATTAGGTTCCGCAGTAACCATACATACTATGGAAGCTAAAGGTTAGCGAAACAAAAGATTTTGTCATCGCCGAATTTATTTATTCTAAGTGAACATTTTTTGAATTCAGTACACCCGAATGTTGTTACATGAAAAACGAAAAAGCTTGACTCTGACGATATTTTTTTTTGAGAAGGGGGCATGGCCAAGACGTAAAAAACTGAAAAAATTGTCCCTACTTCTTAGGCACAGGTTAGGTACGACTCTACGTACAATGTTGCCGGTACCGGCGTAAGCAGGTGCGGCAACGTTGGTAATAAGTATTCACTTTTTACAACGAAGAAAATGCATAATTATGCGATTGTGACAGGCAAAATATAATACCAAAATTCTTCAATGATCAAACGAAATCATACATTCTCAATCCTGCTATCCAACTCTGACTGAAATTGTATTCGGTTATGAGAGACGATTCCAAAGTTGCTACACTCAATACACATCTTCGTACACGTAATCTATGTACACGTCACTGCGAGTAAAACAATTGCTGTGATCATTTTGGTGTGAGTATAGACTCGCAATGACGTTATGCGCAGAAAAGACGATTTCAATACCTGAGTAGCACACCATATTATAATCTAACTATGCACTCAACTGAGTTTTATCTTTGGTCCACATATAGTGTTCATTGGAGAAAACAGCTGCTCTGTAGGTGAGTTAGTTCCTGTGAGTTCCCGACAGACACAGAGAATATTCCATTAATTTCCATCTTTCTCAACAGATCGTCTAGCACTACTATTACCGTCAACCGGGGTTATATCGGACGATATTTTCAATCATATGCCTGTATTTCTATTGTTATACGAAATTGGAGCAACCCTATGCATTCATTCTATAGCAAGAAGTTAACCTAATGAACATATTTACATGGAAAGAACTTCAAAGAGTTGGCAGCGGTAATTTTTTTTAAACGTCGTCCGATATGACTCAGGATTTGGACGCTTTGATTTTTTCGCTTAAAGAGTACGTTTCATGAGACTTGTTTTTAATATAGGTTTGATCAAATCTGTTTATCGGAATGCGAAAAAAATAAAGAATAGTCATACAGGGTACAAGGTGATCTAGGTAGTAAAAGTGAATCGTGAATCGTTATATACCATAGAAAAAATGTAAGAATAACAAATAATGAAGGAAAATGAACTCCTCATTTGATAATAAGAACCAGAAAAAAAATTAATCTGAAAATATAAGTCGACTTATATCATATATACCCCTGAAAAACACATTTTTTGATAATTCTGATTTATTAGGTGAAGGAAAGACGCAAAATGAACTTTGAGCGCATGAAGGTGTTGATAAAGCTAAAAACAAATATTAATCTCATAGCAATCATGCACATGAATCACAGACCGGAGAAGACTATTTTTTATCTCAATTTTGGCGAAAAATATGACCTTGAATTTCTGATCGAGCGTGAAACGTATGTACGACTGGTAGGTTATCTGTCGTCAATCTAAGGATATACTTCTTCAGTGAGTCAATTGCCATCCATCAGTTGTAGCGGGTGCAATTTGAAATATAACCATATAATTCGATATTACCCCTGCGATCCGATATAGCCCCGGTTGACGGTTCTATATTATATTAATTATTTGATTCGGTCAGTCTGAACAAAGATAACAACCGTTCATTATACAGAGCCTGTTCAAAATCCGTTCCCCTCTTACTTATTTTTTAACCACCTGGTATACCGCAGAGAAATTCAGAGGGCTCAAATATGCTTGAGGTTTTGAAATGGCAGCTGAGCGCCATCTCGAATTATTTCTTAAATGGAATACCCCGTATATTCCATTTTCGAAATTTTATAATTCTCAACAGCTTTTATAGAAACACTTCACTCCTGAACCCAATATTTTATAAATATCAACAATTGGAAAGTTACATTTCGGCCATTTCAAACTCAACCAAAAACTCGAATGTTGCTTTCCCTCCTTTCATTGCGATATACCAATTGGTTCAAAAATTAGTAGGGGAGACGGACTTTAGACGGCCACTGTATACTCAGTACGCAACATTTATAATTTTCTTCACATGCTTCCAAATCAGTATATTTTATACATTTCGTGCATGTACTGGTTGCATTTGAATCATAACCAACAGGACATGAGGTTCTAAAACCAGTTCTGTACGGTAAAACCAGTACGAATTGTCACCTTAATTTATTCTCTTCATACTCCATTTTTCATCATTCTCTCCCAATGGGATTGCTTTATTTTGAATACTATATCTTGTTTGATATCGTTAATTTGAATCTGTTCAAATATCTGGATAATTACTTCTCAGAATATGACCATGGGATGACGATCTTCGAAATATTATGATTCAATTGAATTCACCCTAATTGGGAAGTCACTGCTTTCAGATATATGAACCATCTATTACTGTTTGCTGAGAAAGGTATCTTTTTGCGAACAGTTCTTCTCGAAAAAAGCACGCCAATAAGAATGTAAACGTCCTGTATCCAATGTTAGTTCATGTGGCAGTAGACCTATTCCATTATCTTTGTTCTCCATGACATCGCTTTCATTCTTCTTCACGGCATTCACCCATCGTTCATTTCCGTTGAACTAAAAGGGGTCAGTTCGACATCGAGTCGGATATGTATGGGTTTCCTTTGAGAGCTACTTCGTGGAAAATTTATTTTCTGAAATGGGCCTTCCCGGAAAGCCCAGGGTCGTCATCTCAGGATTTTCCAGGGAGGTGATTTATAGGAAATATTACATTCTTGATTCGATCATCCATATTTTCTATCAGACAGTACGGTGAATATGCGATCTAGTAAGGCGTTGTCACCGAACATAAACTTGTGACTGTATCCAATTCCTTTTAAACGTCAATAGGTAACATTGATTTTATATCAATAAGTAACTTTGATTGTGCTCCATTTAGTTAGGAAATCTGAAGCATTATGAATAGTACTTTGAACAACTAAAGTATAATATGCTTGTAGTTGTGTATTTAATTTTCTACTTTTTTTGATTTCAGCTATCTATGATAGCGTGATGTTACTTCAGTTTCTCAACCGTTCAATATATATAATCATTACACAGAATTTTTTATTTTGTTTACATGCTCCCGAACCAGTATAGTCTTACCAAGACTGTACTCGTTATACCAGTATATACGAATTGTCACCTCAATTTATTCTCTTCATACTCCATTTTGCATCATTCTCTCCCTTTGGGATTGCCTTATTTTGCATATTATATTTTGTTTGATATCGTCAGTTTGGATCCGTTATATATTCGGATACTGTCTTTTCAGAATATGACCATGGGATAACGACCTTCGAGATGTGATTCAATAATTGTATTCTTCTGACTGGGACGTCACTGCTTTCAGTAATATGAACCATCTATTTGTGTTTGCTGAGAAAAGTTTCTTCTTGCAAACAGTCCTTCTCGAGAAAAACTTCTAACGTACAGAACAGATACCAGCAGACGAAACGTCGGATCACTAATATATTAATACCATCGGGATAGAGCGGAAAAAGTGGCAATGTTGAAATGAAATTCATTCCGTCATTTCACCTCAAATAAAGTGAAAAAAATAAAAACGACATCAAGGATAATCGGTTTCTTCAAATATCTTGGGAAGTATTCGGAATTTCCAAACTTGATCAGCATCAAATTGCGCATCTTTGCTTCAATAATAACCGACTTTGTATCGTTATTCATGGTTACCAAGAACCCAATGATACTCCTCGAATTTGGGACACCCTGTATATTGGAAGTTGGTTGATGGTGGTGAATGGAATCTCTACTATCAATGTAACTTAAGTATTTATAGGTTACTTCTTCTCTTGTATAAATCAGGAAATCTATGTTTCAATCATGTTGCAATAACTGAGAGTGAAAATCTCATTAGTACCTGCTCAACATCATCACCAACCGCTGGGCGATATTGTTGTCTGCTCGCTCGTGTAAAGTGATTTTTGTGTTGGACACTGATGTCCTGAAATATCTGTCACAATTTCATTTAACCAGCATCGTATTTTCTTTTCAATAAACTAACGATATAAGACTGTTGACGACGCCTCTGGCTAGCACGACATGGATTGGTTCACGATCTGCTGATTGCCCGAAATGTAAATGGTGGTCTTACCCTTACCTAGGAGAACACGAAAGTGACCTGAGGGAATTCCCTACCTTTCGGCAATAATGGACTGAACATACAAGTATATCATACCAGGGAGCAACTATATATCGACAAGTTTTGATTTGATAGAATCTCTCGAGACATGCTGAATAGTGCATAGTGCTTCCATAAAGTGATGATGCGTAAATTCGTTATGTGTAAATGAACGATAGATAGATAGATAGATAAATATACTTTATTGTCGAAGAAAAATAATTTCTTATTGACAAAGCTTGAACTCAATTCATTTGAAACAATTCGGAGTGCATAACATTCTGATGCCAATTTTTTTGTTAAAGCTGAAATATGCTGGTCACATTTCAATCTATTATCAATAAATAGTCCCAGGAATTTGGATTGGTTTTTATTCTCAATAAAATGCCCATTCAAGTACAAATCGTCAATATTAGAGTTGAAGGTGAGTAAATTTGTTTTTTTGATGTTAAAGCTCAAGTAGTTTGCGTCACACCATTTTTTAACAACATCCAAGTCCCAGATATAGTATCTTTCATACGATCAGTATCTTTTCCATGCCAAAGGAGCGTTGTATCATCCGCAAAGATCCTGAAAATTCCTTCAATTGAAAGAGTAACCAGGTCGTTCAGATAATATATAAGGAACAGAATCGGGCCCAGAACTGATCCTTGTGGAACACCCCATAAGATTTCCCTTGTGTGTGATAGTTTTCCATTCAATTTCACTACTTGTTCTCTATCACTAATGTAAGACCTAAATCAGTCATTACACACTCCTATTAAGCCATAGCAGTCCAACTTTTGCATAAGAAGTTCATGATTTACACAATACTATTGAAAACTCATAAGGAATGTCTATTTTGGATTTCAAGTTACTGGTTTTCAGGGCAGGTTTTCGAAATGGAACACCCCATTTCTTTTTCAATTTCCTCATTACCCTTGCTGAGCTGATTGTTAACATATTAAGTTATGCAATTAGTGGGTAAACTATACGCTACCAAAACAAAAAACAGGAAACCTACAGTATTGATAGTGTATCATAGTAATTGCATAACTTCGGAAAACCATTCAATTTGCTGATTAAATTATTTCTCCTTTCATTATTTTTTTAGAATCCAGTAACCCGTCATTGCATTTTCATCAAAAAGTTTTGATATGTTCACTCCATCCTAGACCAATTTGAATAGGTAGTTAGTTGTATTATTATTTGAAGAAACATCACTTCACTATTTGGAGTTTGTATGTACAGGGTGGGCAAAATTGGGCGTTTTCACCGTCTATCTCAATAACTAGAGGAGTTATCGAAAAACCGATATACATGTTCCGGGTTCGATTTTGGAGAAACCTCGAATGGCACAATCAAAATTTCGATATCTTCATTCGTTTTAGAGATACAGGGGGAAATTGAAAATTTGTCGATTTCGATTTTATTTTCTGACTACTTTACGGTGAGAGGTATCAAAAAATTTCGAACGTATATTTATACAGTATGATGCGTGGAATCCATTGGCATCATCAGAAATTTTATACAGGGTGACGTTGAAAATATACGGCAGCCAATTATGTTTTTTCTAATGGAACACCCCGTATATTTTGGCACAGTTGAATAGTCCCAGGCGTTCTCATTACAAATATATATATAACCCTACCTTTTCCTTCCACAATTTCAGATATATTCGCAAAAATATATTCAGTGTGTCACATTTCTTATGGTTACACCCCCGTATCTTCTGTAAAAATAATTGAGGTAGGATTCAAAAATTCGCAACTGTCAGAAAGATACAAATGATACACTCATGGAGTCATGGACCAAGTGGGATCATCTCCAATGATAACACTGCTCGCCAGCAGCTATGGAATCATCGATATTTCTGGATAATGCTATCAACAGGCAGAATCGAGGTTGAAAATGACACTCTGTATATATTCACCAAATGTGGAAAATAAATATCATGGGGAATGTAATTTCCAGATAAATGGATATTTTGTGAGAAATAAAATGGGAAATTATTCGATTTGATATCATTGTTATCAAGACATTTGAGATACAGAAATAAGACCAATAATTTACTCAATTAGGAAATCAGTAGGTTGCGTTGAAAAATATAGCCTTATAGAAGATGTCCAAATTCCAGATATAGAACAATTTTTTTTATGGAACACCCCGTATATTTTGGCAGAGCTGGAAAGTTCCCGTTTCAATTTCAAATATATATCTTATTTATTATCTCTTTGAACGCAAAAATATTAAGGCATACTAGAAATAATGGGTAGAGTATCATATTCAGGCATTCTGCCACAAAATATTATGATTGTTAATGTTTCCATCAATTATTCTTACAGAAGATACGGGGGTGTAACCATAAGAAATGTGACACACTGAATATATTTTTGCGAATATATCTGAAATTGTGGAAGGAAAAGGTAGGGTTATATATATATTTGTAATGAGAACGCCTGGGACTATTCAACTGTGCCAAAATATACGGGGTGTTCCATTAGAAAAAACATAATTGGCTGCCGTATTTTCTCAACGTCACCCTGTATAAAATTTCTGATGATGCCAATGGATTCCACGCATCATACTGTATAAATATACGCTTGAAATTTTTTGACACCTCTCACCGTAAAGTAGTCAGAAAATAAAATCGAAATCGGCAAATTTTCAATTTCCCCCTGTATCTCTAAAACGAATGAAGATATCGAAATTTTGATTGTACCATTCGAGGTTTCTCCAAAATCGAACCCAGAACATGTATATCGGTTTTTCGATAACTCCTCTAGTTATTGAGATAGACGGTGAAAACGCCCAATTTTGCCCACCCTGTACATACCTAGACGTCAAGTGTATGTACCTAGACGTTGGAAATCATGCTCTCTGTTGAATGATAGTATAGCCATTGTCGATCTAAATGAAAACCTAGTAGGCGACCTAGTACGCGAGGAGGTACAATATTGTCTGTTCTTTGAATCAAAATCTGTCTGCCTGTCAAGTGGCGCTGGCATCCTGAAAATGGAAAAAGCTCATTTGTTTCTGTCAAAATAGACCATATTAGGTTGATATTCTCTTCTTCTATTTTTCTCCAATATGTACTCAACCACAGACGTGCTTTCCATCATTGACGTGATATTTGAAATTACAATTATACCTATACCTAATCATTTCTTCTAGTATTGGTTTTCTATCAGAGTTTGTTGATTGGTTTGTGAGTGCGATTGTGTTATTTTGCAATGTCATCTGAAAACTGCGCACTCCAGGAGGTGAAGGTGTAATTGAATTATCAAGACATGGTTTCCCCAATCCCCACTGTTGTGAATTTGAGCCTCAAATCCTGAGGCGTCAATGGGTTCACGCCATATTCATTGGATATCAAGGTGAACTTTTTTTCTTGAATCACATAATATTTGGAACTTAATGATATTTATATTTCAGGAATGTGAGTTTTTGAAGTAAGCGAACATGATACTATATGTTTCCAACATTTTGAGGGAACTGTTTCTTGCCAATGAAGAATAGGAAACGGTTTTGGAAAGAGAGTACGGTCCCAAGTTTGTTCAAGGTAGAAATATATAAATAAAATGGTATTTAACAAATTTGTACCTATACTAACTAACTAATTATTAGTTTTGGTATGAAATTCACCAAGAACTCGACTTTGGTTCCTCTAAAAGTTGTTCCATAGTCAAAAGTCATTAAATTCATTTCAGAATGGTACAGGACATTGAAACTAGGGACAATATTTTTATATTTTCAGACTCGGCAATGTTGTTTGGAATATGATGCTGAAGAGGAATTCCTGCCTTAAGGAACAGGACCTGACGATGAAGAAGCATCTGAGGAGGAAACGGGCATTTGAACAGATATTATAGAATGATAATAAATAATAATAAAGTTCATTCAAAATGTTGACTCAAATATAAATTAAAAAGATACATATTGGTATTGAATATTCCTGTGGTTTAATTTGTGCCAATAATAGACACATCTTCTCATATTTAGTGAAGTTCGTAGCTTCAATAAGATGTTTTAATAAAAAATAATCATTGTTTTACTTCAAAAATACTTCACCTATATAAAATATTTGTACAATATATATAGTGTTTTCAAACTTATCTGCCAATACATCTGTACAACAATAAACAGGGTATCAGAAGAGAACAAACTATATAGTAGAATAAAAATTGAAATAATTCTTCATAATTATGTACAATTTATTAAAAAAATTAAATTGTATTGCCATTCATACAATACATAGAAGTTATATTCCAATAAAAAATTCTAAATATCCCAGCATCTTGACAAAGAACCCTGAACAATAGAATACCATATATCTGAGGATGATTCCTATACAATCTTGAAATCACTTTACTCTAGTGAAATTCTGAGTGACTCACTACGAAAATGGTACTGAGTGTGCTGGAGTGGAATATCACATGTTCCTCATCATCTAATTGATTGCTTGAAAAATGGATAAATTGAATATACATTGGGGTGTGTATAATTTGTAGCCTAGAATGAAATGCCTGGCTATTTCCAGCAAACAAATCGTTGTTCTTACTGCTTATCTGGATTCAGCTCATCGAACTACAGGATGAAAAGTTTCTGATTTTATTCACTGCCCCATTTTCTTGTGTGTTTTTTCATAAAATCTTGTGAACTGGATATTTTTGCAGCTCGACTTTCAAGGAGGTACCTATCTATAAAAAATATAATGATATTTTGTGTTTGGAGCAGAATATCCATGAGACATTGATGAAATAACCAGATTGAGTCTAACCTTAGTGCTTCTATATATTTATTTCAGATGGTAAATTTTCCATTCTGTTCTGGAACATCATCATCCTTCTGGTACATTCCTTCTGAACATTACTCACATAATGATTTCTAATGTGATACTTCCACATCACTCATAGTTTTCCGTTTTTCAACTGAAAAGCTATTAATGTAAGTACTCTTCGCTGTAGGTAGGTACCTGAAATTTTCAAGTATATAGTGATTCCGATGTGTACATGGTTTACATCACTAAAGACATGTTTTCACTGCAAATAATGGAATTTCACGAATTATAGAGTAACTTATCAAAAATATAGAAGGAAAAAAGCAGCCCCTACCTTTCTGCTTGGCTTGCATGTCGAAAAAGTGTAATAGCACTATTGAGTTTCCGAAGTTTCCACAGTTCGAACTTAAATTCAAGTTGCATCATGAATCATACTAATACAGCATTGCCTAAACATCTTCCTGCTTCCATTCAAGTATAGGTAGATGGTTTTCATACTTGATAATATCCTTCGTGATAATGTTTCATTTTCGGGATTCCACATGACAGATTTTTATTTACAAACTTGACAGGACCATGAAAAATGTTACGGTTAGGTCTGACAAATGAATAACTTAGTTTACTTGGTTCACATTGATGTCTCTGTACTACTGAACGCCTTCATTTATTTTTTCAAAGAACAGACAATATTATGCTCTCGCCTACTAACTACCTAACTAGGTTTCCATTTAGATCGACAATGGTATAGCTCTCTGTTGAATGATAGTTATTTATACAGTTATATTATTATATCAGTAGTGAAAAATATCAGCATTACCCAGGGACCAAGATTTAATCCCAAGGCTTCACAGCCGAGGGGTATAAGATCCTGTGGTAATAATATTCTTTTTCTGGAACCGACAAAAAAGTCGTTCATTTTAATACCAAAATTTGCTCTTGAATTGACGTTTCTATAACTGGCACAAAAATAGGTATGTTAGTAGGTAACACATTTATTTACTAGGAGCTGAAGTTGAACTCGAAAATTATGTATAAAACTCTCCACAAACACAAGGTATACTGTAAATACAATTTTTCTGCAACCGACACAAAAGTCGTCCATTTTGATACCAAAATTAGCTCTTAAATTGACGTTTCTATTACTGACACAAAAATAGGTATGTTGCTAGGCAACATATTTAGTTCCTAGGAGCTAAAGTTGAATTTTAGTTCCTAGGAAAAGGATGTACTATGTACTGGACGTCATCAAGTATAAACAACATTGTGACGGTTGGTTATTTGGGTTGAGACGCATACCTGATTTTTTTCCGATTTCCGGTTGGTTATTTGGGTTGAGACGCATACCTGATTTTTTTCCGATTTCAGCAGATTCGGCATTTCATACCCATGCTGGAGATATAGATCACCTTAGCATAGTTTAGTATTGGAATTATAAACATCTCAGTTAAGTATTTTTGTTTTGATCAGGGAAGCCTTCAAGATTCAAATACTTGCTTGATCTGTATTTCATTCGTTATTCTCGGGATGGATAACTTGTTTTTGAATAATCACGGCAAGCAATAGTTTTTTTGTCTCAAACAACGATATTGTTTAGCTTCATTTGATTATCAAGTCAAACACAGTGTAGTATGGAGAGGAATAAATAATCATTGTTGATATGCTCACTAACCTAACATTTTCCACGTCTTGTTCCTATAGCTGGCACTGTCGCGGTATTTGCCATTAGAGCACCTGGTCCATACACAAATATGTCACTCTGTGGTTGTATTTTTATTGAAACTACAATTCGAACATCCTTGAAAACCTAACCTGCTGTTAATGCAGGTAGAATATTCTCACCATGCACACGGATTATTTATTGTTGCATTGCATACATATGGCACGGCATTGGTGGTTACTTCACATTTATTTGTGTTAATTTTTTCGGTTGCAGAAAAAATATCATGTTTCATTTGAGTTAAAAGTGACTTTGTTTGACAAGCGAATTTTGTATTTGCGAGGCGGAGCGTTCTTGATCCAAATGAAACAATGTACTATCACCACCAACGTGTATTATCAACTTTTTTCCACCACATCATTTTATATTCTTATGAAACTGAAATATGAACCTATTGACACTATGGAAGCACTTCTTTTCAATACTGACTGTAGGTTTTAATTAAAATCTTGTAGCCATGACAGCATATGACAAGTCGTTATTGATAAATACCTACTAGATTCGAGTGCCATTAATGCGAATCTCGCATCAGAACAGTGAATTAGGGTTAATTATAAAAGAGGTGGCCATGTCTTTATTGACTAGTGGTTAATAAAATTACGAGAACTACCTCGATAGTAAACATACACTTTACGCCTCGAAAGGAAGTGAATGATGGTACGTTTTGTAGCTAGTGGTACAAAAAATCCTATGAAATATGTGAGGTCTATTTTTCTAAAGATGAGGGATGTGGCAATCGTTTTTTCTATAACTGTGTGTGTATAGCTTTGTGTAACGACTAGGTACATTTTTCTACGCTCGTGAACATATCATACTTCGACATGTCGAATTTGAGAAAACGAAATCAACAAAGTCCTACATTTGAAGAAATCTGAATATATGTTCCAATTTGATTTGATGATACCTCAGAAAATAAACCAACCATATTCAGAATCGTGTTCGGAACTCGAAATAACGTCGCTTTAGTCGTTCTGTGAACATTAATCGAATGAGTGAGTACATCAAAATTCAGTGACAACCAATTTGAGTTTCATTACGGCGCTATAGTGGATGATCATAAAATCTGAACGAAAATAGGAGATTTCCCGAGCAAATGGATTATGTATAAAATGAAATTCTCCCGCTAACACACGAACTTTATTGTCTTCTAGCGAGAACTCTGGATGCGTGCCTGTCGAGTTTCCTAAGATTTGTATTATGGAAATCGCATTGTCCGCCTTTCCGTATTCTATTTGATTCGATGGAGCACCTTTGTTCACTTTAGTAATTTGAGTAAGTGGAAGACACGTGATATAAGAGAAAATCTAGCCGAAAGAGTGAGCAGGTATCATTTTGGTACGAAACGGCTTCCAATGAATTCAATGATGATGACGATACCTACAGGGTGTTTCGAAAAAACCTAACCCCCTTGCTAGGGTAGGTAGAACATTGCAAAATAAGTTGGGTTTGCTCTGTGAAAAAATGTCGTAACGGCATCCGTTTTCAAGATACAAGGTGTTGAAAAAATATTTTTTTACACATTTTTCACGATTATGTCGAAACTACTGGCAACATTGTGATCAAATTTTGTATGGATGTGTTCCGGAAGCTGACACACCGCATGCATTTGTTTTTATATTTGACACTCATAGAGGGCGCTAGTTACACGGTTCGTACCGAGTACTTTTCAACATAACTTTTTTGAGGTTAGATTTTTTAATCTAAATTCAATGTATACTTGAACAACATTCAATTTTATACCAAAATGATGCTCTTGGTAAAACTCGATACTGTGTACCGTTTTCGAAATATTTCGATTTAAAAATGCTGAAGCAGTAACTCTGATTCTGGTATTAGAATAAGTGATATAAAAAACAATTATCTGTTTATTGAGGACAAAAAACATTAACATTATTCCACTGCTGAATATATCTATTAAACAAAATCACATAAAAAAATATTAAATTAAATTTGACTCAAAACATCATCTAGTTAGAGTAACGTCCAAAATGTCCTCCGTTTTCACGAATACACAATTCGGTCCTTTTTTCTGAAGAATGCATCAATCTTCTCAACGGTTGAGGATCAGCTATGAGATCATCGAAGTAATGTTCAATTCTTTCTAGCAGCTCTTGACGTGGTTATCAATAGATAGGTAACAGTCTTTTATAATACTTACCTACTTTCAACTAGCATCAGTGTTATACTTCAGCATTTTCAAATCGAAATATCCCGAAAACGGCATCAAGTTTTACCAAGAGCACCTTTTTAGTGTGAAATCAAATGATGTTCAAGTTCGCATTAAATTCGGAGTGAAAAATCTAACCACAAGAAAGTTATGTTCAAAAGTACTCGGTACGAATCGTGTAACTAGCACCCTCTATGAGTGTCAGATATAAAAACAAATTCATGCGATGTGTCAGCTCTCAATATACATCCATACAAAATTTCATTACAATGTTGCCAGTAGTTTCAACATAATCGTGAAAAATGTTTTTTCAACACCTAGTATCTTAAAAACGGATGGCGTTACATTTTTTTACTGAGCAAACCCAACTTATTTTGCAACGTTCTACCTACCCTAGCAAGGAGGTTAGGTTTTTTTGAAACACCCTGTATAGTATTTTATGTAACGATCATGTATTTATATTCATATCATTATCGTCACGAACACTATTTTTTTCTACGAAAAATAAATAATAAAATAAAATGATATATTATGAAAAGCTTCCTTGCAATGTATGTGTATGTAAGTATGTTTTTCCACCACTAGTTATAAATCCTACCATTACTTACTCCTTTTCGAGGCGTGAAGTGTGTTTTTACTACCAAGGAAACCTCTGTTGTGATGTAATGAATAATAATTTTATTTTCACTCCGGGGCAGATTTGTTTCCAAAACGACCAAAGCTTTAAACAAGGTGTTATTGATGTGTCAATCGATAGATTGAGTGTTACTATTATTTCAAATAGCAAAATAATTGGAGTTTTGTGATATTTTGGGACCAATCATCTCATTTGTTATTAACTGTTACATCAATAGCAACGAAGATTGAAATTCCCAAAAAGTTATGGAAATCAATGATTTTTCAGTTCAAAGGAAGTCTTCACCAGCGGAGGAAAAAATGTGAAGGTATCGTTGCTTTTCCACAATAAACTCAATACGTTTTATCAATGTAACGCCACTATACTGTATACATAATATTATACACTGTGTCCATAAAGTCACCCCCCCCCTGGTTAACTATTGAACGGATAGGATTTTTTTTCTCAATTTTTTTTTGCTTCGATGGTAGTTTCAGTGCTACATATTTTTCTAAAAAAAAAATATGTATCCTCCAAAATGGCGCCTGGGCGCCATTTTGGAAGATTTTTTTAAATGGAGTGGGGGGTCGAATGATACCTCGATTGAAAGGTCTTTCGATTCTCTATACAACCTCAGAATCTCAGACGAAAATATCCATCCAAAACAAAATGGCGGATGATAACGTTTGAAATTTCACACCAGAATTCATTCGACTAGATGGCTATTGAAGAGTGCTCGCATGTGATCTTCAAATCTCTATTGGCGTATTAGAAGAGTTCTCTATCTATGAAGATATCAATAGGAAGCCATTTTGAAGAGAATAACATGGTAGTCAATTATTACCTTTGCTCGATTGTCTTTCCAAATTCTGCAAAATTTCAGAAATATTTATTCAACATAAAGAACAATGTTTATTCCACGTTAATGAATAAAAATCAAATCAAATGTTCGAAATGTCCACCATTCACTTCTTGACACATGAAGAGGCGATTTTGGAATTCACGTCTTACATTTCCAAATATTTCAGGCGTAGTAATTCTACATGCATCTGTTATGCGTTGCTCCAATTCATCTATCGTTACTGGTGTTCTGTACACTTGAGATTTGAGATGACCCCATAAAAAAAATCTAAAGGGGTCAAATCAGGTGAGCGAGCTGGCCATTCAATAGGACCCATCCTACCGATCCATCTTTCAGGAAAATTTCATTAAGAAATGATGTTACTGGCCCATAGAAATGAGAAGGCGCTCCATCTTGTTGAAAAAAAAATATTCTGCATATTATTTCCAGCGACCTCTACTATCTCTGGATGAATATCTTCTTGCAGCATCCTCAGCAGGTATCGAACTCCTTTCAGATTTTCATGATAGAGAACTCTTCTATACGCCAATAGAGATTTTAAGATCACATGCGAGCACTTTAATAGCCATCTAGTCGAAAGAATTCTGGTGTGAGTTTTCAAACGTTATCATCCGCCATTTTGTTTTGGATGAATATTTTCGTCTGAGATTCTGAGGTTGTATAAAGAATCGAAAGACCTTTCAATCGAGGTATCATTCGACCCCCCACTCCATTTAAAAAAATCTTCCAAGATGGCGCCCAGGCGCCATTTTGGAGGATACATATTTTTTTTTTAGAAAAATATGTAGCACTGAAACTACCATCGAAGCAAAAAGAAATTGAAAAAAAAAATCCTATCTGTTCAATAGTTAACCAGGGGGGGGGGTGACTTTATGGACACAGTGTATAGAACACGTTGAGGATGCATGGAAAACATTGTTGATATAAATTGGACAAACGAGCCGGAACAACCGAAAATGATTTGAAGAGCATTTGGCGCTCATTTCAGATATAATCGATTCGATGAATCTAATGCTGCCAAACATGTTGTTGAGACAAATTACCCTATTTCCTAGATAATTCGAGGCTTCACGAAAATGTTACGGACAATAGGGAATTGAACAATTCGGAAAGTATTAACATCAATCGAAAGGTTTGCTGACGAAATTCAGGCCCTATCCCTATAATAATTACCAACTGCTCCACTCACTTTGACACACCGAAAGGGAAATCTATAATAATTATCAAGTGTTTGTTAACGTCAAATATAATGTTCATAATTGATTAGCCATATTCATGATCTAAACGGCTCATTCATCAGAATCGTACCTGATTCTTTGCTTTATTTATTAACAATGAATGATTCATTACTGCATTATTTGTTCATTCTGAACACAATTATTTAATAATTGACAATTCCTCTATGATGGTGATTTGAGCAGTGATAGTCGATAATATAAATTCATAATTATAATTTGACTTGGTATTATTTTTTTTATGTTCTGGTTCCCACGAAAAGGGAAATGCTGTAATCTTTAGAGAACATCGTGTGAACCAAGGGAAATATGGTAGGAATTGGTGTTCTCCTTGAATTTCTGAAGGTTATTTACCTCGGGAAACACCTCCCTTGGCAATGTTCTCCAGAGCCTCGCTGTTCGTTGGATGAACGAGTCTTTGATAAATATTCGTGTTTCTTCATCATGAAACATTCTTTATTATAAATCCACGTGATATAAACGATAACAAGCGATATTTCATTTTATTCTTCTCCTTATAGATGAAAAGCATCTGACTGGAAGTGAAATAGCTCTGGATTGAAACAGAAAACCAAATTTTTGGAATGCACTTTTAGCAATTGATCTCACGTGATTTTCCCAAGAAAGGTTATAGCTGAGAGTAATATAATTAAAAAACTGTCATGTCATGCCATCATTCTAGTATAGCTGCCATCTTGTATAGCGTTAGCATCTTCATGAAATCTTTGGCGATTTCCTTGTGATTTCGAGCACCGCGAAAGCCGTGAAGTGTGATGGTTATATCACTTCGATCCGTAATATGGCAGTGCGGGTTTTGTTTACATCTGGAAATTTTTTATAAGAAAAAACAATAAAAGTCTCAAAGTCTGTCGATACATCTGGACATGTTTATATACGTCTATAATTTTCTTCTTGGAATAATTTCATATACATCGCATATTGAAAAAAATGGCAGACGACTATCAGTGCATCTATTATACTACATTTAGTATGTTTTCAAAGAAACAGTGGTTCATGTAGTGCTAATCAAACAATATTGTAAAATTTTGAACGTGAGTAGGTACGAATCCCTAGTGCATGAGTAGTAAGTACCCTTTAAATCCCTGAATTCCATAAACCGCGTGGTTGTATCATTCGCACGGAAATTTGTACAGGGGCGACGTCAGAATTGCTACAGTGTATAGTCGAATTACACACCATACTTCTTCAACGGATGTGACAGATAACAGCGAAATTTTTCATTTCTTCGGCTTGTAACATAGCTGTCATTTTGACATTTCATGGGAGATGAGATTTTGTGAAATAATAACACAACGAAGTCATTGTGATATCAGATACGGAAATAAGATTGATGACATACACTGAGAAAAACTGGTTAATTAAAACGTCTAGTTGCTATTTTTTTAGTACCGATAATTAAAAATATTTGGAATTTTATTAACAATGACAACGTATCCTTATTTCCTACAAATGACTTTTCTATTTTTCGCCAATTATTTGTCATCAATAAAAATACTATTTGTGACAGAATTATCACAGTGTTGTCTATTCAGTCAATTAAAATTTCATATTGGGGTTAAAAAACCTCATTCTGGGGTTACTAACAACAGCTGACTATTTGCCACAACTGATGACACATTTATCGTAAAAGGTTTATTATTATTCATAGCAGAAATTGTTTAGCCATAACTAATAATTTTAGTTGTACTGCGTCGTTCAGGACCGCCTCGCGTCACTTCGGGACCCACCGGCAAAAATTGCATCTTGCATCTGTTTGTCTTTCTGTTTCATCATTTGAACTTGTATCTTAATAGTGGGTAGATCGCACGGTCGTCGAGCTTAGACAAAATAAATAATTGTCTAGTGTAGCCGGGAGCGTCATGTTCTTGCTGGTTCACTGCTCTGTGTGTTTTCAAATCACTGTTTTGTGTTTTTTTGCACTTTGCGCTGAGCCATTTGGCATTTGGTTGGCAAAATAATAATTCGCAGTTTACCATCGTTATCTGTGCTCTGTGCGTCACTAGTTATCAGGTTTAGGTACCTATTCACAATTCAGTTCAGTTTACGACGGGCGACGGTGAGAAACGTCCATCCGACGTCACGTGTACACGGTGTATATTTATAATTCCCTCTCTTTTTGCTGAGCTGTGGCCTGTGGCACTTACGGTGTGTGGTGTATTCCTGTTCACGATTCCATTGGAAATTGCAAGGAAAATGGCATACAAACTGTTATTATTAGAATGGGGTCTTGATTTTAATTGATATAAAACTATTAAGTTGCCAGAATAACTAAATTATATTTCAAACGTTACTAAATCACTTTTAATAGTAACTAGATTTCCATTTCATTTACAATTAAATATTTAATTTGCAACAACACACTCACTATTAACGTCAGAAGAAATGAGTAATTGCCCCAACTAGGATAATTTGTTGTGATAACAAACATATATTGAAACAGTACTAACAATCTAATTGTCATAACTATGTATCTTGATTGTGGCAAATAAAACTTGGTATTATTGCTTAAAAAGGCTTATTAGTTACCACAACAACGTCGTAGATGACTCAACTAAACTTTTCATTTGAGGCAAATAGGCGTTTCCAGAAAAACAGAATTAGTTATGGCAACAACTAATGCTTGCTGCCCCCTATCGTACTAAAAAATTTTTCTGTAGTTACTAATTTTTTAGTAACGGCTACAAATTTTTTCCTTCAGTGTACAAAGTATCACATTGATTTATCGAACGCAGTAAAACAAGAGCAATTTCGTGTTATAGCCGTAGTAAAAAGTGCATTTCGCACAATTTTACGAATACCGTGAAATTAATTTCAATTTCTCTAATTAATTTTGATTTCGCCATTCATTGATCAAGTGATGCGGAATTAATTACAATGTGGTATAGCTATAGGCCCTAATTAACGTTGAACCAATAGGAAAATCATCTTTTCGTACAATATGGAGATTGGTTCAGTATATAATATGACATAGTCAACACAGTCTGAATATTGGATCTCATTATTAGAGTGTTCCTCATGCTGAAGCTCTGTGGTTTTCAGTTCGATAAAATGAACAGTATAGTGTTTATAAAATGAATCTACAAATATCTAGGGTGATGATAGTTTTTAGTGATAAAATAAATGAATAATGGGAGACTTAGAACCTGAACAAAATTAGAAAATATAAGGATATACAGTACACCTATGATGGAATGAAGTACGTAACTCCATAACAAAAATATATTTGGAAAATCCTCAGACAGGTCAATGTTATAAAATTACGAGAATCTATTTTTCACCAAAGAAGTAAGTCTCAACCTTCTACCCTACAGATCAACCATGCACATTAAAATTTTTGAATTGTAGACAAGGGACAAGGGGGCAAGTTACAACCTGTCGGTCTACTTTTTTGAAATTCGGTTCAGCAAGAGAGCAGTCGAAATATTCAATATTTATTGGAATTTTTGTCAAAATTTTTGGTAATGGTATATTGTATCACTTGTATAGTCAACTAACCTACATTTAAAATGAGTTTTTCCTACTGAATGCCCGTTTACGCATGTTCAATGTGATGGTAAGTACTGTTTCTTTGTACCGGGTGTACCACAAAGAGCGCTACTATTAATTATCTAGCTCGTGTGAATTTCCAAATTTTATCTCTTCAAATGAAAAAACTACATGTCTCCTGTGTCACCCGGTATATATGACTATCAGTTTTGCTCCTATCCTGAAGATGATATTATATAGTGGAACACGTTTCAGAAGAAAATCTCTTTGTGGAAAAGTGTTATGATGCTATCTTCTTGCAAAAAATTGAAGTCTCCGATGTAGTATATCGATTTAATCTAATTAATACAGCCTGTTAGAATATCACAATGAAGCATTTTATAATAATGTTCGACAAAGCTTTGTTGAAAACTAGACTCAAGGGGATAATGGTGGTACATACATATCACATTACTGAAAGCTATTCATAATACAGATAGGTGTGATTGTTCTATGTATAATGCACTGCTTGTGGATTCTTGAAACATTGGACATATACAAGGTGACATTGAAATAAATACGAATATTTCAAAGCTCGACGTCTACTATCGTATGGCACCAATGAAAAAATATAGAGATCGACATGAAATTTGGGGTGACAACTTTTTCCGACTTAAGTTCTACACTGTCGCAATTCTGACGTCGCCTCTGTACAATGTACTACTCATGCAATATAGGGATTTGTACCTACTCACGTTCAAAATTTTACAATATTGTTTGATTAGCACTTCATGAACCCCTGTTCCTTCGAAAAAATACTGAATGTAGTATAATAGAAGCACTGATAGTCGTAATTTTTTTCATATGCGATGTATAAGAAATTATTCCAAGAAGCAAATTATAGACGTATATAAACATGTTCAGATGTAAACAAACCCGCACTGTCATATTACGGATCGAAGTAATATAACCATCACACTTCACAGCTTTCGCGGTGGTCGAAATCACAAGGAAATCGCCAAAGATTTCATGAAGATGCTAACGCTATACAAGATGGAAGCTAAACCAAAATGATGGCATGACATGACAGTTTTTCAATTATTACCAAATCAATTATTATATTACTATCAGCAATAACCTTTCTTGGACAAATCACGTGAGATCAATTGCCAAAGGTGCATCCCAAAAACTTGGTTTTCTGTTTCGGGCCAGGAGCTATTCCACTTCCAGTCAGCTGCTTATGATCTATAAGCAGAAGAATAAAATGAAATATCGCTCGTTATCGTTTATATCACGTGGATTTATAATAAAAAATGTATCATAATGAAGAAAGACGAACATTCATCAAAGACTCGTTCATCCAACGAACAGCAAGGCTCTGGAACACATTGCCAAGAAAGGTATTCCCCGAGGCATATAACAAAAAAATATTACCAAGTCAAATCATGGATATGATTTTTATAACCTCGTTTTCTGTAACAGGACTCAAGAAAAAAGAATCTGCAATATTATAGAATCCCTTTCTGCTGAAGTGTTGTGCTTATCAATTCTTTCTGCCATTTGTTGCCCAATATTTGCAAAGAAACTATTGAAAGTGATTTGATTTGTTTTTAACCGCGGACATATTTTGGCATTCATCATCTACAATGTTAAACAGGGTGTTTCAATGAAACCTGATCCCCTTTTCAGGGTAGGTTGAACACTGCAAAATAAGTTGGGTTTACTCAGTAAAAAAAATTTGTAACTGCATCCGTTATCAAGATACAAGGTGTTGAAAAAATGATTTTTTTACACACTTTTCAAGATTATGTCGAAACTACTGGCAACATTGTAGTGAAATTTTGTATGGATGTTTCTTGGAATCTGACACATCGCATGCATTTGTTTTTATATCTGATTCTCATAGAGGGCGCTAGTTACACGGTTCGTACCGAGTAGTTTTGAACATAACTTTTTTGAGGTTAGATTTTTCAATCCAAATTTGATGTGAACTTGAACATCATCCAATTCCACACCAAAAAGGTACTCCTGGTAAAACTCGATACTGTGTTCCGTTTTCGGAATATTTCGATTTGAAAACGATGAAGTGATAACTGTTGCTGGTATAAAGCTATGTATTAGAGTGAGTATTATGAAAAATTATCACCTATTTATTGAAAACCGAAAACAACAATACATTTCTGATGCTGAACTTATTGATTTAACAATGAATCACAAGAATAACATCGAAACAGATTTGACTGAGAACATGGATTACACAGTTTTGTTGTATCTTGAGCAGAAAGTCTATGCTACAAAGGTAAATTCACGTCCAGAGTTGTAAGACATAATTGAACATCACTAGAATGACCTAACAGCTGACCCTCAACTGTTGAGAAGAATAATACATTCTTAAGAAAAGAAGATAGAATCGTTTTTTCTTCGAAATGTAGGACATTTTGAACACTTATTCTAACTGATTCAATATTTCATGTTTCAAGTCAAATATATCTTAATTTTCTATTCATGATTCTTTGTTTCATCAATAAATTCGGCACAAGAATTCTTCCATTGTTTTTGAATCTGAATTATATCAGCATCATCAGCTATTACTCCATTATTTTCAAATCGAAATGTTCCGAAAACGGAACATAATATATTGAGTTTCACCAAGAGTACCTTTTTGATGTAAAATTGAATGATGTTCAAGTTCATATCATATTTGGATTGGAAAATATAACCTCTAAAAAGTTACGTTCTAAACTACTCGGTACAAACCCTGTAACTAGCGCCCTCTATGAGAGTCAGATATGAAAACAGATTCATGTGATGTGTCAGATTTCAAGATACATTCATACAAAATCTCATCACAATGTTGCCAGTAGTTTAGACATAATCGTGAAAAATGTGTAAAAAAATAAATTTTTAACACCTTGTATCATGAAAACGAATGCCTTTGCGACATTTTTTCACTGAGCAAACCCACCTTATTTTGCAGTGTTCTACCTACCCTAGCAAGGAAGTTAGGTTTTTTTGAAACACCCTGTATATGTCTTGGCATTTCGAGTTGCTGTTGGACAATCATATTAATTCAGCGATTTGAAATTATCAATTAACAATTCGATTTATGCATCATTGGAATTGTGATAATTATTTATGATACATGAAATAAAATGTTACATACCTATATACTAATGTTTGCTCATCAAAAACTACAAATGATCCTCAAATTGTTAGATCAGATTTTCAATGAAATTCGATTCCCAAACAAATATATTTTATATATGTATTTTCAATTTCACGAAACACTCCGGCGTTCCATACTGTATATAGCCTCACTCAAAATGTTTCAAGAGCAACTGCCACAAAATTAGGATTTTTTAATTCTGTTCCTTGATAACTAGATAGGCTGGCGATGTTACATAGGATGGGCATTATCATTTTTTCAAACACCGTATTTGTAAATGACATTAAATGCAATGGAATGGTGAATTTGAGTTCATTGAAGATAGCACTTCGCTAGGTAATATCGAATCTCAAATAATAAAGTTTATTGTTCGCATCATATCCACTTTCGCAGTATACAATGCTCCCCATCATCTGAGTTCTATATAAAACTTTTATGGTTTACGGTTTCACTATATGCATCAACCATTAATAACGAGCTTTTATTTGGGAATTCAAGAGTCAATAAAGTATGTGTGTCTTAAATACATCGTAAAAGCGTCATTGTGTGACAAATTTTTCTATGAGGGTGCTTGGATTCCCGCCTTATTGGTGATGCTTTTCTACTCTCAACGATATTCTGCTCATTTTGGTTTTCTATACCTTCTCTTGACTAGCTACTTGCTTCTTTCATCGATAGGTATTGTAGGCATCAACACCAGGGACGTCATTGCAGTGTATACTAGGGGGGGAATATCACATTTTATTTAATTTAATTTTTTCATATCGTTGTAATTGCTATAAAATCATAAAAAATTATATGACAATTGAAAGAGCAAGTTGAAAAGTATTTGAATACTCTCTATATGTTAACTGCGAGTAGGTGAATGTTCGTTTTTTTCAGATTTTTCAATAATTCACCACCTCGTTTCTTCTAATGAAATGAGTGATGTGAAGTCACTGCGACTTATCCACGTCAAATAATGTCAATTCACGACGTCCCCTTAGTCATCTACTGACGTGAAATAGTAGATTGTTTCATTAGGATCAAAAGTGACATTTCGGCTTCGCTAAACACTCCGCCTCGCAAATGCTAAATTTGCGAGTCAAACGAAGTCACTTGCTATTTTTTCTGCAATCGAAACAATTAACTCAAATAAATATGTGAAGTATGTATGCAATGCAACAAATAATCCGTGGTGCTGTGAATATTCTACCTGCATGAACGTTTATTCAATTTTCAAGTATGTTCGAATTGTAGTTTCATTATAAATACAACCACAGAGTGACATATTTGTGTCACCAGTTGCTCTAATAGCAAATACCGCGCCAGTGCCAGGTATAGGAAAAAGACGTGGAAAATGTTAGGTTAGTGAGCATATCAACAATTATAATAGAGGTTATTGATTCCTCTCCTTATTCCAGTGTGTTTGGCTTGATAATCAAATGAAGGTGAACAATATTCTTGTTTGAGACAAAAAACTACTGCTGGCCGTGATTATTCAAAAACGAGTTGTCCATCCCGAGAATGATAATTAAAATACAGATCAGCAAGTATGTGAATCTTGAAGGATTACCTGATCAAAACAAAAATACCTAACTATAATAAGGTGTATTTAATCTCCAGTATGGGTATGAAATGCCAAATCTGCCGAAATCGGATCCAAATCAGATATGCGTCCCAACCCAAATAACAACAATGTTGTTTATTCTTTGTGACCTCTAGTACATCCTTTTTTTATGCAACCGAGACAAAAGTCCATTTCAATACCAAAATTAGCTCTTGAATTGACGTTCCTATTACTGTCACAAAAAAAGGTATGTTGCTAGGCAACACATTTAGTTCCTAGGAGCTAAAGTTGAACTTCAGTTCCTAGGAGCAAAAGTTGAACTTTAGCTCCTAGGAACTGAAAAGGATGTACTAGAGGTCAACAAGAATAAACAACATTTTTATGGTTGGTTATTTGGGTTGGGACGCATACCTGATGAGTATTCACGTATTCACACTAGTGTATATAATCAAGAATATAGTTGAGTGTTCTTGTTTTGATCTGGAAAGCCTTCAAGATTCACATACTTGCTTGATCTGTATTTTATTCGTTATTCTCGGGATGGATATCTTGTTTTTGAATAACCACGGCCAGCAATAGTTTTTTGTCTCTAACAATGATATTGTTTACCTACATTTGATTATCCCAGCCAAACACAGTGAGTATGGAGAGAAATGAATAATCGCTATTATTATTGTTGATATGGTCACTAACCTAACATTTTCCACGTCTTGTTCTCATACCTGGCACTGGCACGGTATTTGCCATTAGAGCATCTGATCCATGCATCCTTGAAAATTGAAGAAATCTGCTGTTAATGCAGGTAGAATATTCTCACCACACGGATTATTTGTTTGGCATTGGCACGATATTGGTGGTTACTTCACATATTTATTCGATTTAATTGTTTTGGTTGCAGAAGAAATAGCATGTTTCATTCTGATGAAAAGTGACTTTGTTTGACTCGCAAAATTCGCTTGTCAAACAAAGTGTCACTTTCGATCCTAATAAAACAATCTACTATTAGTTCCTCCTCTAGGTGCCAGGGCATATTGAAGTGGAGGGGAATGAACAAGCAGACGCTCTGGCACGACAAGGGGCTTCAACGCCACTGATCGGACCAGAGCCATTCTGCGGCCTTGAAATTCCTATTTCCAAGGAGAACTTGAGAAGGCGGAAGGAGCCTGGAGAGCCAGACAATGGAGAAGACTTCCAGGACTACGGCAGGCTAAAGATCTCCTTGGAAATTTCAACCGAGAAAGATCTAAGACACTGACAAACCTCAGCAAAGGAAGTCTCAAAGCGATAACGGGATTTCTAACGGGGCATTGCAGACTCAAAGAACACCTAAGGAAGCTAGGCTTACAGGAGGACGGCACCTGCAGATTCTGTGAGGAAGAACCAGAAACACCCCATCACATACTGATGTGTGTGACGCTGTACATCACAAAAGATTGAACATACTGGGAACACACCAGCTGACTGTGGAAGAGATACCACGGCTAGACCCCCTCAAAATCCTCAAATTCCTGAAGGAATTGAATCTCGAGGGGCTGCTATAAACAAGAAATCCTTGATATAGCAGGAGCAGATGGGGCACAATAGATCTAATTGGGTCGCAGCGCATCTGTCACCATCCAACCTACCAATACCAATACCATTAGTTCCTATGGACGCTAAAGTGCAACTTCAGCTCCTAGGAACTAGATGTGTTGCCTAGCATCATACCTATTTTTGTGTCAGTAATAGAAATGTTAATTCAAGATCTAATATTGTGATTAAAATGGACGACTTTGTGTCGGTTGCAGAAAAATATCATTTGGTTGCCTGCCTGAGCTGGGATTGTATAGAGAATTGCAGCGTGCCTTGTCGCATGAATAATCCAACAGATCATTCAGCTAAGCCTATTATGCTAATACCGTGAACGTATGTACATTATGCCACAGGTTTCGCTCTGCCATACACTGAATGTGTAGTCGATGATGGGTAGCTTCGGAAATTTTCGGTTGGACCAACAACCCTACAGCTAGGGCTCTCTATAATCAGCGTTATCGCAAGGCCATTCCGGATCCCGGATGTTTTGTCGGTATACGTTGTCTCCGTAATGTGAGTTTTCTCTTTGATACGGTAGGTTGAACCGGTTTTGATCAGTAAATGTTTCGTTTTGAGCTGTGATATTGCCTGAAAGGATATTCGTATCTATAGATGGTATGGTAGCACATCACATTAGTATTAGTAACACTTCGATATTTGTATCAGTCGGTTCTGACATGATATAAATATGTACAAAATTGACCAAATTACTCAGATTATACTATTCTCATCGTTAGATGAGACGGATGTATTGACGTTAACGTAAGAATAACAGTATGACTGTATGGACTGTGCTCAAGTTGAGCTTCTCAAACCTCACACAAGTTGTGTGAAGTTTATTATAACATAACTGGTGATGAGATGTCCATTTCAACACAGGTTACTTAATAAAAATCCGAATGGACGAAGAGAATGGTGCATTTTGTGCGGCTTTCTCGATGTCACTTGGGAAATCTGAATTTGAATCAGCCATTTTTCAGTAATGACGGTATCAAACGCGTCTATTTAATGAATTTCGTCGTTAATTTGTGACCATACTATTGTTCGACGGATCCTTCAAAGTTCACCATCTCGTACAAGTCGAGTATTTCTCCATTTTGCTGGAAAATAGCTAGAGTCCAACCAATCATCAAAAAAAGAAAACAAAAGCCTGCAAAACAACCATAGGCCAATTTCCTCATTATCAGTCATCTCCAAAGAGATGAAAAAAGCCATCAACCTCATCAAATATCGGGAAAGCTCGGAAAACAATAATGATATACAGAATATGGCTTTCGCCACCGAAGATCAACTGGAGATTTACTTGCCTACGTCATCACCCATATATGACAAGCTTCAAAAGAAAAACATGGGAACCTCCTGAAATACTTTCCAGATAATGATACGTTCAGTTTCACTTTGATCAGCTCAGTAACAGGGTTCAGAACTTGAGAATATTATTGTCATACTGAAATAATTTGAGGGTTTTTTGGTAATTTGACAGCTGAAAAAAATTTGAAAATTAATCTGCTTGCTGACAGTTTTCGAAGATCTCTCGAATTATTTTCAAATTATTCTCACTTCCCTGGATCATCTTATCAGTTGAATTATATGATTGGTTGCATTGTGACACTTGATGATAAAGGTATTCGAATGGCTGTCAGAACTGTCTGAAAACGCTTACTGAAGAATATGGAAATTTCTGAAACGATAGAAATGAGCATCATCATCACAGTGCAAGGAAACAAATACCCAATCTATATAGGTAAGTTTTCCGCGAACCCGAACAAACCCATCATCAAAGTTATTGTTTTTGCATCATTCCTGAATCGATTGGACCACAATTCACCAAATTGCTCGTCGAACACTATATGAACATTAGTTTTCATTGCCTCGTTAGGGTTCTAGACTACATGACCATGTAAATGTGCGATGAAATTTCTGTCTCGGTATCAACGCACTCATGTTCAGTTGGGACAGAACAACATATTGGTTTGCTGCGAGTTAACTGTTGTGGCGTTATATTGTTATTTGTTTTCAGGCGCAATGTTTTTAGTATTCTGCATGGGTGATGTGCAATAACAGAACCGAAAAATAGTAGGTGGCTGTCACCGGATAGGTTTGGTTGAATGTTGCATTGTTTATGCGTTTTTTTATCCCTCTCACCATTTCTCATTTCCCCTTCTCAATGGTCTATGGTCGTCGTTTGTTATTATTACTATTATTAGCACTTGTTTTTGCTTTAACATTTTCAGTTTCTTCCTGAAACCTGTGGATCAAGCATGACGCTCCTTTTTCCAAATTGTTGTTCAACATATTTCAAGGTTCAAGAGAAATGATGTGCTGACTGGGCTCCTCGAGTTCGTCTGACTGATATTGCTACTGGAGGAATGATAGCAGATATTTCGGAAGAACATCTCCTGTGGAAGTATCTGTAAAGAAGTGGATGACTTTTCTAGGGTATTCGAATGATGTCAAAATATTAGTAAGTGTGGCATCACCCACCAGGCAAATGGCTCTTCACTGAATGGAATCTAAGAGCATCAGCGTATGTTTAGGTACTGAACCCCATTTGTGAGAACAGTATTCTAAAACAGGCCGTATCTGTGCTTCGTAGATCATGGAAAGCTGATGTTGAGGTGTAAAGTGGATTCTCGCATGAAATAAAAATCCGAGTTTTTCTGAAGCAGCTGTCGCGATGGATCTGACATGATTTCCCCATGAAAGAGGTATACTGATGGAAATACCGAGCATGGTTATAGTCGGCTTGGTGGGAATGGTGATACCAGACTTGAGTTTTGATGGCGTAGATTCCAATTATGTTGTTGGTTCCCCAGGATGTAATTCCTGCAATATCTCCATCTTAAAACCTATGAGGTAGTCTTGTTATGGAGTAACCAAGTGAAGAATAATAACAGTTTCGAAAATAATGAATTCGCTGAACTAAGCGAGTTTTACAAGAGTTGAGAAGGTGTCAAAAATCTTAACTCTACTTCACGAAATAATGTGTTCTTTGCATCACTTTAAAATGCATAGAGGGAAGTCGAGACGAGAGGTGAATTTTCCGAGTGTTATTTCATATGGAAAATTCATTTTTCTCCCACGCTACGGCATTCATATGGAGAAGCTTTCATCATGATTTCATTTGAATAGAACGAAGGACTACACTCGAGTATCTCCGAATGCAAGCGTTGAAAACGAATGCGTGCCTCCACTTAGCTAGAAAGCGTTCTTTTCATCGACGGATCTCGTATACCATTGTAGAATTCTTTGGTGAATTGTCCTCATTATGAGTTGAGTGAATTTGAGAAAAATCGTGTTTCTGGATTTCTGTGCTTGCAGCGATTCGTTGTATTTGTTTTTTATTAATTATCGACAATGTTGAATCGAAACTCTTCAGATACCTACCATAGCGTTTGTTTCAGAACTAATTCATTCCTATCGTCACATGTATAATCCAACTCTTTATTGTTTCGGGCTATCGGCCCTCATCAATACGGTGAAAAAAATGCAAAGCATAGGAAACACTTGGTGGAAGACGAAACAACAAATCGACGGAGTTAACAAACAGAAGCACATTTGGTGGTTTCGGTCAGCAGACTCTGCATTCCTGAGCAACAACTAACGTCAGAACGTCACCTGCTTGACATCCGTGACTGGGAGTGAAATAATATATGATAAAAGGAATATTGAGGGGACTTTTTAAGGCAACTGATACACGGCTCATTACCGTCATCCCCATCACAATGCTTGGCAGGAGTACAACGATTTCCATTCGTCTTCTTTATCGTCAACGAAATGTGTGGTGAGTGAGGAGGCGTACTTCCTCTTTTGCCACCAGGAGTGCCCTTATTAGTTCTAGTATCAAAATCTTGTATGGAATGATTCAAATAACTGAATAAATGAATATTTCTATTCAACAAATGATCTCTCTACTTATACATATATGAAAATGAATGTTTGTCTGTATGTCCTTTATAATATCGTAAACGGCTTGACCGATTTCACTAAATCTTTTTTTGTTGTATTTGTTTTTGTCAGGAGAAGGTTCCTATGAGGGAAAAAATTAAGAAATTCAAGATGACGGATCCAATATGGTGGAAGAGTTTTGTAATTATAATCCGATTCTATTTGAAATTGGTATCTGAAGGTTTTTGAGGTCGGAAATTATGATTCTTTTGTCAAAATTAGAAAACTCAAGATGGCGGACAATATGGTGGACGAGTTTTGTAATTATAATCCGTTTATATTCAAAATTGGTATCTCGAGGCTTTTGGGGTCGAAGATTACGATTCATTTGTCAAAATTGGAAAATTCAAGATAGCGGATCCAATATGACAAACGAGTTTTGTAATTAATTATGATCCGATTCTATTGAAACTTGGTATATGGTTGATTTCGGGGTCGAAGATTATGATTCTTTTGACAAAATTGGAAAATTCAAGATGACGGATCCAATATGGCGAACGAGTTTTGTAATTATGATCCGATTTTATTCAATATGGGGGATTTTGGGGTCGAAGATTATGATTCTTTCCTCGAAATATGAAAATTTCAGATGGTGGGTCCAACATCGCGGACGATATGTTCCGATATTTTGTTCAAACTTGGTATCTGGGGGTTTTCGGGTTCGGAGATTATGATTCTTTCATCAAATTTTGGGCATTCAAGATGACAGATCCATTCTGATGGTTTGAAAATTCAAGATGGCGGATTCAACATGTCGAACGAGCTCATTAATAAATAGTGTTTCGAAAAACTAATGAAATGCGTTTTCATTGATAGCCATACTAAAAAGGAGTAGAAAATGAAAAGTATAGTTTTTGTACTGAAGAGATAAGATACCGAACTGAAAGGAAGTAGAATAGTACATTATACATCAAGGGACAGAAATGCAAGATTTTTTCCAAGATGCGATTTGTAGCTCGAAGACGAAGCCCGAGAGATACAAAGCACCGAGAGAAAAATAGCATTCTGTCCTGAGGTGTACATACTATTTTTTACGCTGGCAAAAACACAACAATTGAAAAAGAATGAAAATTCGGTCGAAGTGTTTTGTCATAATCAGTTGTAGTATAGTTTGTGGAATTCGTATATTGACAACAAGCAACTTGTTGACAACCTATGGTGACAGCAAATATCTAACTGAAATTTATGAAAACAGCTTTGAAAATGGTTAACGCTTATGGAACAAGAAATCGAGGGAAAACCCTAAGAAACTATTGATACTGCTTCTGAAGTGATTCTCAACTTGCTACCAGTGAGATCTAGAAATCTGTATTCTGTATGATGCAGCTTATACTCACTTCAGAGAAGTGTGTTCCGAAAAGAAAGGGCAGAGATATGCGGAACATTTTAAGTTGGTATAAACTCCCCAGGGAGAAAATATGTCAAATTATCTCTCTAGGGAATAATACGAGACTTCTGCCCCTCTTTTGTTACCAGAGAAACTAGCTTCTACTCCTGCCAGCGTAAAAAATGAATAGTAGTTTGAAAAATTCAGAAACCAAGTTTTTATGGTTAGTCAAACTAAACAGAAGTAGAAAATGAAATGATCGAAGTGTGTTGTTGAATATTCAATTGAAAAAATATTTTCTAGAAATAATGTAGATCGCAAAACAACGTTTGCCGGGTCAGCTACAATCAATGAAATGACTCAAACTTGATTCAATATTTGTGTACTGTATTTCTTTCAAATGTATTTTAGTAAGTAACGTAGCAACGCGAGCAAGGTATATAGTTGAATATAGTTGAATGTATATATAAATGAATGTTTGTCATTACATCCACGAGGGGGTGTATAATTTGTTGACCAAAATTAAAGTATGCTGACTGAGCATTTCTGATCCGAATTTCCTTTTCAAATTGTAATTAGAATATCTTATATAGATATATAGATGCCACCAGTGGAATTATTTCGATCCACCCTTTCAGGGGGTAGTTTATTCTTGCAGTTTTTCGAAAATCCTTGCTGACCGAGCATTTCTGGTTCGCATTTTTCCATCAAATCACATATTTTAATATCTCATATAGAAATATAGATGCCACCAGTGAAATAATTTCGATCGACTCCTTCAGAAAAAATCCTTGCTGACCGAGCAATACTGGTTCGTATAATTATTTCGATCGACCCTTTCAGAGGGGTAGTTTATTCTTGCAGTTTTTTAAAATTTCTTGCTGACCGAGCATTTCTGGTTCGCATTTTTCCATCAAATTACATATTTGGATATCTCATATAGATTTATGAATGAGAATGCAATAACAATACATTAGTGAAACCACTATCAATCCAATACATTGTACTTATCGAATTTAGCAGCTAAATTTTTCAACTTCCAACCGACTGCAGATAGGTGATCAGAAGGGATAGAAAATATAATGATGCATAGCCGTTTGGCTATTGACATCCGTCTATAGTTACGCGGATATAAGGCCACGGATATACTGTCATAGATGTTACCATATAGGTTGTCATAATAAGACATATTTTCATAGTATCATCATTCTTAGAAATCAACTAGGAAAAAGCCAAATACTCAAAGTGGAATGCAATGGTTGCAAAGAGAGAAACTCAAAGTCATCACCAAAATAGTTCATAAAATGAACGAAAATGGTAGATAACGAGAGAAAAACTACTTTCCCGGCTATATGCCACGCAGAACAATCGATTACTTCCGTCCGAAATCTATGCAATAATTCGTATAGACGAATAGAATCGCAAGTGTTTCCCAAACGCCGAGCTGCGCCTAAGTGGTTCAGAAGCGCGTGACTACCTACAGACTGGTTTCGAGCTGTTGGCTCTCATCATTGCAGGGCTGTCTCCCAGATAGCTTCTTGACCGCTATCTGGTGCCAGCCTGACCCAACATTCTCGTTCATTTCATGAACTATTGTGGTAATGTCTTTGAGTGTCTCTCTTTGTGACCATTACATTCCACTTTGTGTATTTGACTTTTTCCTGGCTGAAAAAACGCCAGTCGGGCAAGCAGCCACTCCCATTTCACCTGAAATAGGATATTGTTTTGGAGTGTTTCTTTCCTTGCCAGATGGCGTTCGGCGTTCGTTCTTCATTTCGCGGACGTTGAACGCCTCGTGGGGTATAAATGCTGAGATGCGTTTCTGTTGGGTCAGGTTCGCACCAGATCGAAACCGGTCTGTAGGTAGTCACGCGTTCCTGAACCACTATAAGGCGCAGCTCGGCGTTTGGGAAGGAAACATTTGCGGTTTCATTCGTATATACGAATTATTGCAGATTTCGGAAAGATGTTCTGCGTGGCATATAGCCATCAGGAGAGTAGTTGTTTTTTCTTGTTATCTAGCATTTTAGTTCATTTTATCAACTATTGTGGTGATGAATTTGAGTTCCTTTCTTCGTGATTTCTCATAAATATTGAGAGCTGATGCTCGTTTTCGAATTGTTACCCTGTATACGAACATTGGAGATACGAATAATGCACAACGAGTATGATGAATGTTACAGAGAGCAGAAAGACTTCCAAAGCACTCTAACCTATCAATTCTTACCTTCCAATACGACTACACAATCCGTATTATTTGTGTAGGTGTCTGCGGGGTATCCGGGACTGAAAAATTGGTTATTACTGACGTTGACAAATGGCTTGCATGCCTCGGCTATCGGCTCTTCCACAGCCGTATCGGTGGATGTCTGTCTGCTGTGCCTGTCACCTGCAAGCAGAACATTCATTAGCCCTTACTCAATGCCCTTAGGTGAACGACACCTTATCAATTGATAAGGCTGGTGCTGGAACAAGAGAACGTAGCGAGGTTGGAGGAGTGAGGTATGGATCCGGTCAGAGTTCAAAGGGCGGAGCAGACATACAGGGTGTTCTAATTTCAGATCAATGTTAGTTTAGAGAATTCATGGCATCAGCTTGACGCTAAACTCTGTTGATGAAAATCGCGCTACTGGATTTTGGAGATTACCATGGAGTGATTTAGAATCGTTATATTATATTTTGTATATAAACCTGCATTATATGCTATATACAGAGTACTTCATTGGAAAGAGGACAAAAAGTTAACAGTAGCTAGAGGTCACCGAATTGGTTATGAATATACTGTAAAATTACCTTGAGCTTTCACAAGCCACACATATACACGGTGATAGAAAATTGTATTCCGATATTTCGGTGGGTGATTCGAAAACGAAGTACCTAACTCTTTCACCATACAAAGTGTTTTTGAAATAAGTGCACATATTCAGCACATTCATTTCTAAGGAATATTTCCTTGATATCAGATTTTTCCTAATTCTTTTAATTAACGAGAAATTTCATCCCAAAAATTGAACAAAATACGAGAAAAAAATCAAGTACACCACTTTAAAACAATTTGAATGTGTGAATTCGAACAGAGGTGACGTCAGATTTGCTACAGTGTAGAACTTTGGATGGAAAAAAGGGAATAACCTCAAATTTTATTTTGATCCGTAATTTTTTTTTATTAGTGTCATTCGATAGTCCACTTCGAGATTTCTCAGTGTTTGAAGTATTTGCACTTATTTCAATGCCACCCTGTATACAGGGTGTCCCATATGTCATGAATCAAGAGAAGTAGGGTGGTAGGGGTAATCATTTCCAATCAAACTAAGAATATATGTGGTTATCTAATTTTTGATGGTTCAAAAGTTATTGAATTTTTTTAATTTCTTCCCTCAATCATGCAGTTTGTTTAGTGAAAAAATGTATTTGCCTTGCACAAATTCCATCCACATGATTGCACTTTTCCCAAGCAAAAATACTCATTAACTGTGTTACTTTGTATGAATTAATTGTTCTACTTAAGTTATGTTGATTTGAATTCAGTTGATTTTTCAATGCTGCTGGCAGCAGAAACATCACCACAAAGATGACCAACTATCAGAGGAAGTTGTCCATTCAATACAGATTTTGAAATGGTATAACATATGGGGTTATTCCCGTTATATTTTATTTCGATGGATCGCGTTTTTCAGAAGAATTGAATAACTTTTGAACCATGAACAATTGTATATCCACATATACAGGGTGTTTCTCAAGTACGTGTAAAAAATTCAGGAGCATGTTGCTGTCATCCAAATAAGAAGAAAAGTTCGTATAAATATATTTCCGAAAGTTATTCATTTCTGAGATACAGAGTGTCAAAGTTGAATTCTAATATTTGTTTTTTGTTGATAATTTTCAGAATAATTGTGATACTCGAATGAAGTTTGGTATCTAGAGGTATTTCCAATGACAATACCGAATTTTATGTTAGTTTGTCTCTTTCGTAGTGAAGACGCCACATAACTTTTTTGTGCGTACCTGTATCACGTTTTATAGTAGAAAAATATTTGTCCAGAACACTTTTGTGTGAAAAATATATTCTTGGTAGAGGTCGCTGCGAGCAACTGTTTTCGAGTTATTGGGATTTGGAATAATCGATGCATTTGAATTTGAACCTACTTTTTTGGCCACTCTGAACAATGACTTCAATCAATTCCCTCAACTAACTGTTTCAGTATTATATAGTTTGGTCTTGATTACTGTTATTATCATTAGTATCAAATTGCATCAACGCCCGATTCGTATTTTAAAATGAAATTAAAGAAAAATAATTCCCCATACTTGATAAATCAGTTTTGAATTCCAGCTTCTTGTCATTCCAAATTACTCGCATTGATTATTTCAAATCCCAATAACTTGAAAACAGTTGCTCGCAGCGACCTCTACCAAGAATATATTCTTTACACAAAAGTGTTCTAGAAATATATTTTTCTACTATAAAACGTGATACAGGTACGCACAAAAAAGTTATGACTTTTCAAAAGATTTAAAAGACATGTAGGTGGCGCCACTTCCACGAAAGAGACAAACTAACAGAAAACTTGATATCGTCATTGGAAACTACCCCGATATTCCAAACTCTTTTCGAATATAACAATCATATTGAAATTTATTAACAAAAAACAAGAATAAGAATTCAACTTTGACACTCTGTATCTCAGAAGCGAATAACTTTTGGACACATATTTATACGAACTTTTCTTCTTATTTTGACGCCAGCATCATGCTCCTGAATTTTCTACAGGTACTTAAGAAACACCCTGTATAATCGATTTAATTGAAATGAGCCCCCCTACCACCACACTTTTTTTGATCCATGACTTATGGGACACCTTGTATAGGTTCTTGAAATGATTGTCAACCTAACATCTCGGAGATTTCTTTTCGAGTAGAATCTCTTTGAATAGAAACATTTTTGCCAGGATTCTTTGAAGCTTGGGTAGTGGAGGAAGAACATGTTTGAATAGAAATATATATTTATCGAAATTGGGCTCATTGATGAAATTGATGATAGGAAAAATTTAGGAAATTTTGACTTTGACATTGACCTCACGTTCTGGTAACGCTAACGCCATCTGATGAGAACGAGAATATCAACCCTCATTAATCCCAGGTTCTTTCTCATTGCTCGAATTTCCACAAAAATAAGCTGAACACGCCATCATGTCTTAAACAAACATGTAACTATATGAAACATTCAATAATACAATTATCAACTGCTGATATTAAATCGAAATCACCAATCGTCATTAATGTCATCAAAAGATGGCCGATACGTAAACAGCATAGGAAGGGGCATTTCCTTAGTTACCTCAAGTCGTTGCGATACACCAGCGAAGAGACGTGTAATGTCTCTTCGCTGGATACACCAAACACAAATAACATCGAAATTGCTGACAAATAATCTTCAGAGAGAGAAGCCGAATCCGAATAAATAAGAAACGTTTGATAGGCATCAGGTGATCTTGCGACCTATCAGATAATGAAAGCGATGATTTGATTTGCAATAATTCGCTATGTCCGAGGCTATGTCACGACGAGTCCTACATGTAAATAGCGAACCACTCATCGAAAATCATGAAACTATATGTACATATTATATGCTTATGTTTTGTTGGCGAGGACGCTCGTTTTTATTCAAATTATTTTCGATAATGTTCATATCTGCTTCACTAGAAATAATTATTAGTAGTTATGTAGTACACTTAGTAGTATAGTATTAGCAGCTAGCTTTGTTATTCAAAATGGAACACCTTATATTTTATTACATTTTTCGATTCTTCTAATTGAGCTATGATTTCGTTGATCAAGCTCAAGGTATACCTACCTATACGTAGAATGTGAAAAATCGAGATTTTTTTTGTATCGAAACTATACAATACCTATATTGATTTGTCAAAATGGCTTACATGTGTCCTCATCCTAACATTCTATTTACTATCTACTGATGCCATTTAATTGAATCAAATACAGGGTGGATCAGATTTCAGAATTATATAAAAGAAGTACTAGAGTATGCCTACTAAAAAAATATATATATTTGAAATAAACAAAACAAATATATCACATAAAAAAACACACTCTAATATTCAACATAAAATAAAATTCAATCCCACTCTGGATGTATTTAAAAATATAAACAGTGTGCATGTCACTTCTATAATGGAATATCAACCCGTATATCTAACGTAACTGTTCAATTTTGAGGAGCGATAGATATACTTATATACCAACTATGACCAAAGTGAGGTAATCTTCAGTGAAAAACATTGCTCTGGTCATGGACCCACCAACATTTCCGGAAAATGATATTAGGAGGCAAGATAGGTTAAAAATCACTTCGCGGATTCGAAATCAGGACGTAACCCTGTACCTCGAAAACGAAGCAAGTTTAGGACACATGTTTATATGACCTTCATTCATCATATTATATCACAAGGAATCACCCCTTGAATTATTTCGGTGTTATTTAGATACACACATTTAGATTTCTGTATAGATCATTCTTCATCCCAACATTTTTCCCATAGCGAAGTTCGGCAAATACCGATGGCGAGAGCACTATGTTTATTGATTTGATGTCTACCTATAATATATGTAAAACAAGAAGGCACAACTACTAGAGTGTTCCGTTTCGAAAAACGCAAACGCGCAATCTCAAGTATTCCTACATTGTATTTGTTATTTTATAGATCAGTGGTTCAGAGTTCAGACCATATGGGTAAAATGGTACAATCAGAACCACCCCAGTTATCTCTGTATACTGTTGAGGTACCATCCATTCCCAATTAAACACCTCTTATAGATTTTCATTAGTTGATGTCATCCTGTATTAGGGTTTAGAGACAACTTGCATTGCAGTTGCGTCTTTGAGTATTCATATTGATGTTGCGTATAGGTAGTTGGGAGATATTTACTCTGTACGTAAATAAGAATCTCGGGGGTTATTTTTTTTATTTTCGAGCAGTTCTAGGAATTCAGAGAAAATGCAGACCAAATAAACGTGACTTGATTCCGTCGGGCATAAGAGGATTCAGATCATATATACTTATACAGTATAACCCAGTTAGATCATGGCACCGCTTTATCTTCAAAGTCGGGGGAAAGAAACCTGTATTTTTTCAGCGAATACATAATTATATCATTGTACTTTCAATTCAATCAATTAATATCAGCCAAGAAATGTTGATTTGTCAATGTTTGAGATAACAGAGAGCTGTTCAGCTGTGTCAGAGCTCGTCAATGGAACTTGGTTTTTGACAAAAGTGACAAATGAAGAACATACCCATACCTGAGGTATAAGATGGCTACAAGGAACTGTAGACTGTAGTATACGTGGTACAAGAAGTAGTGTCAGAGATACAAGACTGATTGGGTTTATGAAGGTTATGATGGATAAATGGAAAGGAAGAGCGTTATTGGGTATGACTTTTCAGTTTTATATAAAATGTTATCATTGATTGAAATTTTCAGCATTGGATCTGTGCTCTTTCCTACAAAAGTGTTACCGATTTTTATGATACATTCTTCAAAGTTTCTGAAAGTCACTCCATGAAACATAGCCATAAGATTTCAGGAGTAATGGGCTACGACTGCTGTCAGAATAAACTTTGAATTCAGAAACACAATTCATTGAACATTTCAGGTGGGTGTCGAAATTCATGTAGGTACAAGGGACAAAACATAATATCGAAAATCTAGCTACCAATGATATGATCTAATATATTCACCATTCCTCCGCAGAGGGTTTCCAGAGATATTGTGAATAGACCCAAAGGAGAGTTTGAAGCTTCAGAATATAATTCGAATAGAGATACAGGTTCCAAACTATTGTTTTTTTCGCAAATTCTGAATAAAGGTTATATGTTCTCAGAGGTTTTCTTTCTTCTGCCGCGTTCCGCGTTCAGGTTTTCATAATTTGTGAACCGTTCTGAAACAATCCTAGGATTCGAAACGATTGCGCACTAGTTCTACGCAGTTCGAGAACGATTCTTGAACAGTTCTGAAATCGCAACCCGTGAACCTATTGAGTGATTGTCATAATTAATTCTCCTAATATTCTTTGAACCACTTCTTGATGGTTTTTATGGAAGTTCCAAGAGTATTCGACCAATAATGAAATCGATATCAATTGTGCCAACTTTCTTTTTCATCCATTGAACGGTGTCGGAGATATTGAATGAAAACCACTATCAATAACACATCTTGACGTGCTGTTGCTCCCTTAGGAAGAATTTTCGCCCTCATGTTGGTAAGAACTTTGTTATCTTTGTCCTGGGAATCAGCTTTCGATAAATTTCGCGGAAGTTCAGAAACACGCTATGTAGGTATATTAGAGGAGAAGATCGAGGGTTCAATAATAATGATAATAACAATAATAACCTTAATTTAGAAAAAAAAATCTCCAAATCATCTCCACGATTTTCAATGACAAAGTGTTATAATGAGGGGTGGGACATGTTTTGGAGTTCGAGGAGCAAGGGTACTGGAAATAAAAGTTTCCACATAACATGAAATAAAATGATTTTTCCACAACTCACTATAGAACCTATACAGGGTGGGCGGCACATTAGACGTTTCTGGAGAACGCAACTCAGGATTATTCTAAAAAGTTGGTGCCTTGGATAATTAGTTGTGTTCTATCGACCTGAAATATTCTCAGCGTTGCGACGTTGCCGCTTATATTGAAAAGTAGCAACAACTTTGATTTTTCCAATGGAATACCCTGTATATCATTCCATTTTCAGATTTTCTCTGAAGAGCTGATTCCATCGATCTATCACACTTGGGGTCTAGCGGGAATGATAACAAAGATATAGAGTGTGAAAAATCGAAATTTTTTAACTTTAAAAATGTTTCGTGTCGAAACTATTTATAATTGATCAAAACGGTTCTCTTAATTTTTCATGTACTATCAATTGAGAATAAGGCTTTTTAGAGTAGGCATTATTTCATTTAGTGTTGGTTAGATTTATTGTGGATATTGAAAACTCAGTATGATTTTAAAGCAAATTGCCAGTAACGTGTATTGTGGTGGATTGCGGAAGCCGTGCAGATTGGGACCATTTCCTGTATTTTCACATTCATACTGTGATACTGTGAAAAACTCTGTGCATCACCCACAGATGAAGGAGCTATCAAGAAAAATAAGGAAAATGTGGATAGCAGCCATTAAGAGAAAGGATTAACAACATAATCAATCATAATAAACCAAAGGATATGTATAGCAGACACCATTTTCATAATAGTTACCTATATAAGAATAAGGACTTCTATGTTTTTGATATGTACCTACCTACTCTAGAACTGATGAATTCAGTGTTTCATTCAATTGAAAACTTGTAACTTTTTTCATTTTGATAAAGAAAACCAATGCTCATTACATTTGATGGGTCCTACATGGTTTGGAAACATCATGTTTTTAATACAAACAACAAGATGCATGTTGTCAAGATAGGAATTCCACAAACTATACTATTTCTAATTATGACAAAACACTTCGTCCAACTTTTATTCAATCTTAATTTTGGTGTTTTCGCTATAGCGTGAAAAATAGTACACATACCTCAGGACAGAATGCTATTTTTCCCTCGGTGCTTTGCATCTAACTCTCGGGCTTCGCCCTCGAGCTATAAATCGCACCATGGAAAAAAGTTGCATTCTGTCCCTTGATGTATAATGTACTATTATCGCTGAATTCCAATCCTTCAGATTCATTTTCGGAATACGCCGAATTATAATGTCAACAGTGAATTGAAATTTGTCCGAATCGGTTAGAGTGTATCTTGGAAACTAATCGTTTTCATACATATGCTTTCATAAACCTTATTCTTATTTGAACACAAAGAATTTCACCTCGGAGTTTCGTGCAACTTTAATCTAACACCCGATATGCAGGGTGTTCAACAACTCATCCGACAAATTTTAACTTCACAGGGAGTAGATTACGCAAGAAAATTTAATGAAAGTCCAACAGAAAACTATATGATGATAATCAGGTCCAAATATATCGCTAAATCCAAATCCTTGGGATTCCTTTTCATGGGAAAAATTGAAAGAAAAATATACCGTACTCCTCTTCAAACTGTTCAAAATATCGAGGAATTGAGTGACTGACCTGATCGTATCGGCAGCCAAGAAAGAGTATTTTAGCAGGTACTCATAGAATTAGATTCGATGGGCTCAGGATTGCGTTGGGTGAGATAGAGTAGGCCCTGGTTGGAGCCAATGAAAACCATTACGAACATCAGCTTTTGTATATAGGCAGTATAGTAAGAAAAGTGTTACACATTCCATTTAGTCTCCCGGTTCCTGTGTATTTTTATTTCCTTTTATTTGTAATCGACTTCGTATATAAGACTGTATAGTGTATATGTGGTGAACATTTGTCGTATAATTTGTGAAGAACCCTGTATAGGATATCTAAGTTGAAAAAGGGCTTGTTCAAACTTTGATTAATATAATTAGGATTATGATTGTGAGTGAGACTTGTTTATTCCATCTCGCAAAAGTGTTATCCCGATAAGTCTGGGGATTTTAATTAAGTAAGTTTTTACATGCATAGTCATCATCGTGTTTTTGAAAAAAAGAATAACAGTTGGAGGATGAGTTAATTAATGCATCATAGGTATTCCAGTGAGGTAAAGTTTTTAATTAGTTCCAAATAACAATCCGTAAAAAGCCCTTAGGTTTTACTTCAACCTGTAACAAACGAGTCTCGAATCATTTTATCTCCATCGAGATTGAATCATTGCGAAAAGAAATGAATCAGTTGTAATTTATACAGTGCCGTTGCATTGAAGCTGAAGACATACCGCAATTATTTAACTGAGATGTGAACGCACCTACTTCGATGTCACTGAGTGGGCAGCTGTGCTGGACACAAGAAGTCACAAAAAAATGTTCTATTTTGCGTCTTTGATGAAGTCATTATGTCTCTCAAATGCGTATCGAAACAGCTTCTATTAGGACACGCTGAATTTCTTGTTTCAAAGTTGGTAATGGCAACGTCAACGTCAACCTGTCACACACTAACAAAAAACTATAACATCACAGGTTTCTTGAGCATTCATTATACCTATCAAATTTGCTGGTTAGTTTTGTTGGGCTGCTGTAGAGACAAAATTATGCTCATTAGTCTGATTATTTAAGTTATTGTTTGTGCAATGCGACTGTGAGGTAGAGGCATCAGAATGTGTTATAGAAGTTGAAGGCTATATTAGAAGAAAACATTTGAGCTACTCATTTGAGCTCAAATTATCGCTCAACAGAAGCTTATAATATGTAACATTCAGTAAATGCTGAGGATTTCACCGCCTCCATTTGCTAAATGAGACATACTAGAACGCCGAAAACAATGTCGTGCAAAAATCTCAGGATATGGTAAATAAAGATATTCAATTGTGTATAGGTCGCCAATTTGACACCATACTTGGAAATTGTGGAATTCTTCTTCATAAGCTGGACGAGGTTTTTGGGCAATAAATCATTTATAGCCGTTAGGGCAAATTCTCTCAGTTCAGGAGGGGTGCAACTCAAGTTTGTCTCTTTAGTCATTCTTAAAATAGGAAATTCAGAATTTCAAATTATATCGCTGGAATGATGATGTTGATTTGAATAATTTTTCTACCATCTGTCAAATTTGGAAATGAACATATTCAAATGTTTCCTCATTGTTACCAACTATACTTGCTCCATATATTTCTAATACTTGATGTTTTTTTATGAATTATTCCAAATGAAAGAGTACAAATGAATGCAAAATGGGAGAAATTGTATATTATTCACATTTTATTATAAGACATATTGTCGCACTAATTTTTTTGGAGTACTCCTCGCTTCGCCCGTCGTACTCCAAACATCGCGTGCGACATAGTAGTGTATTTTAAAACTCGTATAAAGATATAATATTTTGAAGCAATCGAGATTTCTCATTCCATTCTACATTTTTCGGCTGTAACTGTGAACCTTTGATGAATTCATCAACAAAATTTTCAAACTTTGAAGTATAGAAATCTTCATGATTATCATTTCTCCACAAGGATGCATTCCACTGTTTCATTTCGATTCGTTGTCTCTCTCATCGTATGGGGACTCCCACCGAGGCATTGGTTCGAATCCCAGTTATAGGCCATGGATGTTTGTAAATGTATGCTTTCCTAACCCCGTACAAGTTTCGACTCAAGGGGCGTTGGATCCAGTGCTGGGTCCAACGAGGAAATGCATGAAAAAAAAAAATTGACTTGTCTTATAGTAAGTTCAGTCTTCTACTCGCGTTTAAATGTTCAACTTACCTGAAGTTGTTCGGAGTGAATGCACTGAGATGAAGGAAGTATTCTCCAAAGCGAACACTGAAACAAAATTCATACAACTTCAATATGGTGTTTAATTAAAAATTCTGATGTGAATGTATAGTATAAAACTTATTATTTCGGAATCATATTTTACTCTACCTATTTACCAACGCAGTAGTAGTAGTAGTAATATCAATATCAATTAGGAATATTTCAACTATAGAATCCTGTGCTCAAAATATGCAGATTGAACCCAAATCACTATCTATTTTGCATGAGCAAACATGAAATTTATTTCATACACACGTGGGTCTGCGAATGCATAGTTTTCAAGATAGTGTGTGAAACTTAAATAAAATCCGTTTTTTTATGAATATCTCCAATATGCTTCCACCGATTCTCTTGAAATTTGGCAATGATATTCTTTTTTATGAGGGGCTAATTTACCCATAATTCAATTGGAATTGTAAAATCCAGTGGCATCTCGGGGGCACCCTAGCGAATATTATTGTGAATTAAATGTGCGCCACTGATTTTTCCGAATTTTCCATCTCCATATCCTATTGACCAACTAAAAATACATTATTTTGATCTTCTGAATTGTTTTTATATTTTGCTTCGTTTCCGTGGAAAAAAAATAAATACTAATTTATTGTATTCACATACAATGAGGGGTAAATCACATGGGAAGTCCGGTGTACCCTAGACGGGAATTCCTTGGGTAGTCTGGGAATTCTTTGGGAAGTCCGGGAATTCTTTGGGAATTCCTTGGGAAGTCTGGGAATTCCTTGGGAAGTCCAGGAATTCCTTGGGAAGTCCGGGAATTCCTGAGGAAGTCCGGGTATTCTTTGGGAAGTCCGAGGAATTCTTTGGGAAGTTCGGGAATTCTTTGGGTATTCTTTGTGAATAACTTGGTAGTCCCAGCAATGTTTAGAAAATTGAAGTCAAATTTCTCAACGATGTTCAGATATGAAAATAAATTTTGCGGAAAGAAAACATATATGGACTGCACAGTATTTTGCTTCAAGACATACTTTGTTGATTTTTTTTTGACGGAGAGGTACCGCGAGCACCGAGAGTACCTTGTCCCACTTAGAATATCATATGTTAGTCAGTCAAATTTTCATTTCCTTCAAGATTTCCCGTTGGAATCCTGTTAATTATTCGGAGTTCTGTCTGGCGATCGATTTTATGGACGACTTCGCGATATCCAATCATGCTGAAATTTTATTACACATATCTTTGGGTCTGGTCAATATGGGTATTATCAGATTCAATACGGTTATTATAAAGTAGAATACAATTTATAACAAAGCTTGAAATCCAATATGGCTGCCGACAAAAAAAATTCCTTTTTATACGAGCGTGCGGAAAAGTTACTTTTCGCCACGATTTTTGTATTGTTGAAAATGGGGATATTTATGACTAACTAAATGATCTATGTAACTATTTTGTGATTTTGTAGCAAACATTTTTTCTTCTCAAATAATAATAATATGGACAAAAACATACCTTACTCTTCTTGCGGCAAATGTCTTTTCCACAATTTACGGCTTGCCCGAACTCCGCCCCGCGTCGTTCGTGCAACAGCCGTCGCGTGCGGTAAAGTACTACTTTTCGCACTTGTTTGGTAAATAACTACTGAATTCGTTTACAATTCCCTCGACATGGGTACCAAATAAGAGAGAATGACAAGTAGAATACAAAAACCATATGACACTACTTGAAATGGGGCCGACACAAAATGTAAATGTTAATCAATTTCATTGAACACTTTGAAATACCATACAGGGTGTGCCTAAAAGGTCTATACAAAAAATACCACATATTCCTCAGACCACAACAATTGAATTATATCAAATCTACCTACCTAAGTATAAAATTGCTCAGTTTGGGCGCTAAACGAGGCGCTAAACATCTCTGGAGAATTTTGTACCTACGTTGACATAGCTTTATCAAGCAATAAAACCCATAACGACCCATATCATGATAATGATCGAAATTATGATGAATATCATTCCATGCTAGGCGTAGAATTCAATTTTTTCAGTAAATAAACATCTAGAAGGTACTCTTGATAAAATTCTATTACTCTCATGATCTCGAAAAAATTCGTAATTCTAGTAATTCGGGCGGCCGGCGTACCTCAGTGCTTCGATGCTTCAATATCGATTCACGTCGAGGTATCGATCGTGGGTTCGAGTCCCACGAACGCAGACTTTTTCTGATGGCCTAAGAAAGTGTTTGGGATCACACGTTAAAAGGTAAGGCACCCGTCATTCCTTGCTCGCACAAGACTTTCGAAGACTTCTGAGGGTTGCTCGTAAGGGGGCAACCGAACGACGGATAGAACAATTTTAGAACAATTTTAGAATTTAAAACATGTTGTCTACTTGTCTAGCAATCTCACCGAGGCTCAAACTAAGCAACTTTGTACTGAAGTAAGTTTGCTTGTATATTTCATATTGTTTTGGTCTGATGAGGAATATTAAGTATTCTTTTGTGAATACATATTAGGGACAGCCTGTATATCTTTGCAATTCGGACAAACGAGTTCACAGAAATATAAGTATGAAATTTAGCGACTTACTATGAGCCGATCTATAAACTGTAGAGTTAGTTTCATAAACAATCTTGATATAGGGGCCAAAACTTTTATTGCTACAGACATGTGGCATAGAGAAACATCTCGAGAAACATTTTGAAGTTTTTTTGCACAAAAGCTAAAAAAATACAATATTCTTCTATTCAAAGATGTATAAAATAATACAGGTAGGTATTGGAGAAATATCATCATTTACTTTATTTCAACCTTCGCTTCATTTCCTTATATTTTTGTACAATGATAGATCGATCATTTTCATTGATTGACATCTTATTGCCGATTCCTAGATACAGAAGGTTGACGTTTTGTGCACGAGAAATAATACCTAGTAATTTTTGAATGTATGATGAATTGACATTCATCATACAGGACGTGGAAAGAAATTCTGAATTGATATTTTTATCACATGGAGAATGCGAATTCTCAATGTATTTATTTATATATACAGGGTGGCCCACGGTCGATGGTACCTTAGACGTATACGGAAAACGGTACATTGGATTATCCTGATTACTCTAATAAGCGTTTGTGATCTAACGATTCAAAATATTTTCAGCGAAGCAGCGTTGCCACTTTTACCAAAAAGTAGCATGATCTTTGTTATTTTAAATGGAACACCCTGTATTTTATAGCGTTTTTAGATTCTTCTCGAAGAGCTGATTTAATCAATGCATCACACTTGGGGTCTAGCAGGAATTTTTACAGAGATATAGGGTGTTCAAAATCGAGATTTTTCAACTTTAGGATTTTTTTGTGTCGATACTATTCATCATTGGTCAAAACGGCTAACATGTCCCTATATTAACTTTTGATTAACTATCTACCGACATTTCATTGGAAAAAATACAGGATGGTCCAAGATTCAGAATTTTGATCACCCTCTATCTGTTCCAATTAAATGTCAGTAGATAGTGAATCAAAAGTAAAGATAGGGACATATAAGCCGTTTTGATCGATAATGAATAGTTTCGACACAAAAAATTCCTGAAATTGGAATATTTCGATTTTGAACACCCTATATCTCTGTAATAATTCCTGCTAGACCCCAAGTGTGATACATTGATGAAATCAGCTCTTCGAGAAGAATCTAAAAACGCAATGAAAATATTTTGAATCGTTAGATCACAAACGCTTATTAGAGTAACCAAATTTTCAGGATGATCCAATGTACCGTTTTCCGTATACGGCTAAGGTACCATCTCGGGTACCATCGACCGTGGGCCACCCTGTATATCCATTTTTTTTTGTTCATAAATATATCTGAGAATGTTCATTTCAAATACCTAGTGAATTATTTCAACTCTTCTAATTGTTTTTTTACATAAACTTAGTCGTCTGATCTCTCGAATTTTTCCTCTTACTTTCATTTTGGATATAACAAATCTTTGCCATTTTCAATCTCTCAACTATTTTTTCTCGATAGATATTGGTACTTAACAAAAAAGTTGAACAGTGTGACCATGATAAGGAACCGGTAAGAGATACGAATTCGGTTAAATGAGAAAAAAATTACGCATTCCAAGGGTCATACCTGGTCATACCAATGGATTTCAAAAATTTACAAAATTGTTTATAATTCCCCATGGTTGAACTCAGAATAAAAAAAACTTTCGAAATCTGTGAACAGATAATCAGGGCCGTATTTGAAAAAAAGTTGTTGATTTCCCTACGAATACGAAACGTCGCGTGGAGAAATCAATATATCACCACGTTAAATCTCATCAAGAGATGCCATGTAAAAGTATTTCTATATATCTAATAATAACGTAGAAAGACAAATAGATATTCCAAAAATGCACTTTCTTTATACAAGGTGTTTCTTAAGTCACTTAAGTACGTGTAGAAAATCCAGGAGCATCTTGCTGACGTCAAAATAAGAAGAAAAGTTCGTATAAATATATGTCCGAAAGTTATTCGTTTCTGAGATACAGAGTGTCAAAGTTGAATTGTAATTTTTGTTTTTTGTTAATAAATTTCAAAATAATTGTGATATTCAAATGAATTTTGGTATTTCGGGGTATTTTTCGATGACAATATCAAATTTTATGTTAGTTCATCTCTTTCGTGAGGGTGGCGGCACCTACATGTCTTTTGAGTCTTTTGAAAAGTCACAACTTTTTTGTGCGTACCTGTATCACGTTCTATAGTAGGAAAATAGTTTTCTAGAACATGTTCGTGTAAAAAACATATTCTTGGTAAAGGTCGCTGCGAGCAACAGTTTTCGAGTTATTGGGATTTTCAATAATCAATGCAAGTAATTTGGAATGACGAAATAGGAATTCAAAATTGATTTATCAAGTAGGTAAGGAAAATTATTATTTTTTTATTCCATTTTAAAATAGGAATCGGGTGTAATTATAATACAATACTGATAATAATAATAACTGTAATTAAGACCAAATAAATACTAAAACCGAGACTAAAACAGTTAGTTGAGGGAATTGATTAAAGTAATTGTTCAAAATGGCCAAAAAAATAGATACAAAGAAGTAAGAATCATCATTTGGCTACATTCCAATGTTGAATTGTTGAATGGAGGAGAATATTGAATGAAAGAAGAAAAATGCACTGACGTATCTTTTCTAACTGCTCAGAGTCGACTTACGAGCCCAATGGAAATAATTCAAATGCATCGATTGTTTCAAATCCCAATATCTCGAAAACAGTTGCTCGTATCGACCTCTACCAAGAATATACTTTTTACACAAAAGTGTCCTAGAAATCTATTTTCTTACTATAAAACGTGATACAGGTACGAACAGAAAAGTTATGACTTTTCAAAAATTCAAAAGACATGTAGGTGGCGCCACCCCCACGAAAGAGACAAACTAACAGAAAATTTGATATTGTCATTGAAAAATACCCCTAGATACCAAACTTCATTCGATTATCACAATTATTTTGGAATTTATTAACAAAAAACAAAAATAAGAATTCAACTTTGACACTCTGTATCTCAGAAACGAATAACTTTCGGACATATATTTATACGAACTTTTCTTCTTATTTTGACGTCAGCAACATGTTCCTGAATTTTCTACACGTACTTAAGGAACACCCTGTATAACTGAAAATCTAAAAACAATTATTGTGAAAATTTTCCAAAGCCGTTGGTATGATCATCAAAATGCGCAACTTGTTTCCCATTTAAACGAATCCGTTTTTTTCCTGTTCCCGAGATCCCTATATTACCTTATCTTGGTTTCACTTTATTTTCAACTGTTTCATATGAAATGAATTGGGAAAATCGACTAATGGTATTCTTCGTGAACAAAAGTGAAACACTTGTCGTAAACACAATTCTTGAATAACTGGGCAAATTAAAGAGTTCCGAACGATATCTCAAGAAGACTTCAATGAGCTGTCAAAATAATTATCATTCAAATCGGCAAAAGGATTTTGTTGATAACATTGAGATGAAAAACCAGATTTTTTTTCAATGTGTACCGGAACTTTTTTGCAAAATCTGTAAATGGTATACCTACTAATACCTGTATAGGCTTCTGTCACTTGAATTCAAAAACACCCAGTAGTGTTAATAATACTTATCCGAATACTTATCACTAATCCCTACATGTTTTTTCATTGCCCAAGTTTCGTCCTTGGGTTTGAATTCAACCTACCTATCGATTGATTTTTTTTGCATACCACGAATGGAACTCATTCGTAAACTACCTATTTTTACGCAAAATTTTGAAAACTCCTTGGGATGTATGATAAATATTTAGGAAATTCCGGAATTCCTTGGGAAGTCCGAGTAGTCTCTGGGAATTCCTCAGGTAGTCCCAGGAATTCCAGGTAGTCTTTGGGAATTCCTAGGAATTCTTTGGGAAGTCCCAGGAATTCCGGGTAGTCTTTAGGTAGTCCCAGGAATTCCGGGTAGTCTTTGGGAATTCCTAGGAATTCCTTGGGAAGTCCCAGGAATTCCGGGTAGTCTTTAGGTAGTCCCAGGAATTCCGGGTAGTCTTTGGGAATTCCTAGGAATTCCTTGGGTAGTCCCAGGAATTCCCGGAATTCTTTCAATAAAGGAAGTCTAGTGTACCCAATTTCAGCCCGTGATTTACCCCTCGCAATATTCCTTCAAAAACAGGGGTGATAATAAATGTGTGATCCATGTTCATAGACATACAATATTTTTTCCGAATATTTTATAATACATGTTCAACACACTTTGTATTATTGAAAATTACTTCTTCCTGGACCAAGAATAGATAGTTCTCAATATACAGAGTGTAGAGTGTGTTAAACATGATTGAATCATGAGATATCTATGGACATGGATCACGCATTTATTTTCACCCCTGTTTCTGAAGGAATGTTATGTACAAATTTACACAATGAATTGGTATTCATTTTTTCCCATGGAAACGAAGCAGAATATCAAAAAAAAATTACAAAACCAAAATGTTGTATTCTCAGTTGATCAATATGATATGAGAATATAGAATTAAGAGAAAATCAGTGGCGCACATTTTATCAACAATAATATTCGCTAGGGTGCCCCCGGGACGCCACTGGGTTTCACAATTTCAATTGAATTATGGATAAATCAGCCCCTCATGGAAGAGAATATCTTTGCCACATTTCGAGAGAGTCGGTGGAAGGATATTTGAGATATATTCATTAAAAAACAGATTTTTTTCAGTTCATGTTCAACACACCATTTTGGATTTGATCACAACACAATCCAACATAGCAGACTACCGGTTTTTCCGGAAATGGCAGCATCTTTGTTGTTTCAATGGGAAGCCCCATATATTTTTTCATGTTCAACTTAAACAGGTCGAAATGAAAAACAAAATTTTTTTTGAAAAAATATGTTTTGTGTCACTTCAATTCATCAGTCACATCACATTTTGATCAAATTTCGTTTTTTCCATTCATCAATACAGTTCTTGAAAATCTAATGGATCAAATAGCAGTTAATCTAGGTATCGTAATTTCATATTTCACGAAACACTGAGATTCTCAACGCTCCCAATCTCTCTGGCTCTCCAGGATTATGATTTTAACATACCATTCCGCTACATAAAAATGAAGTCACACATCCCAAACATTGTTCATGGAGACCCAAAAAAAAGACGGCAAAAACGCAAAACGAACCGTGAAAGCAGGATTTTAGGCTACGAACAGCATTAAATATTTCAGCTCGGCTCGACTCTGAAATCTGGATTACTTCTGGTCGTCTACTTTTACATTTCCTTTGGCAGGAGCCAAGCCGCTGTTCTCACTAGGATCATCCAATAACTATACCGTATGACTATGCCAAACACAAATTCACGTTGTCTTGGAAAATGCACTGACTAGTGGAATGTAGAAGAAAATACAGGGTATCCTAGAATATGTGGCCAATTTTTTGGATTCAGATAGAAAACATTGAAATATCATAACAAGTGTCTATAATTTCTTTCCCTACGACCTTACTCTTTGTCACATAACTAATAATTGTAATTTTCTGATATCACCTGAGGTCCTTAGATTAGTTTACTTCCGATCATGGCCACCTAGATGTAATTTCAAAAGTGACTTCGAAAAAATTAAGTAGGCATACAAACTTTCGAAAATGTCACATTTTGATCTAGAATTGTCTCAGAAATCCAAAAATGTTACAATATACAGGGTGTTCCATTTGAAAATTTAGTACCGGAGCCATTTTCGGTGAAACCGGAAGTGACCGGAAAGTGACAATATGTGGAAACTCTCCTCTTCACATACCGTTTACCTATACCAAATCTCATTTTGGTACACCTAATGGTCTAGAAGTTATGACTTGTCTAATAGATTCGTTGACACCCGGTAGCGATTTTCCTAAATATACTGCACGCTAGCACAAACCACGCCCACCATAATACGTCATATCTCCGAACATTACCGATATACTCGGAGTCAGCACATCGCACTAAAATATACTGTGCTCCAACGCAGGAATACACTTTTTATGATTTTGACACGAATTCGACTGAAGCTCTCTCGTTGTCAATCTCTTGTACGCAGTAATTTCATACACCCAAATGGTCTACTGGTTAGCGCTGTCGACTCTCAGTCTGACAGTCCATGGTTCGAATCGCTGTGAACTTGAACTTTATTTTGCAACTTTTTTTTTTTCACCAATGTTTTTTTACTTCATTCTGGTTTTCCTTTTCCATAAAATATTTGAAGTCAAATAGGTTAGTGCGTTTAGGATAAACAGTCTCATTTTATTCAATTTTGTTGAAGAACTCAACTTTTGAAATATATTATTAATCAATGTGTTTCTACACTCCATTCGGTTTTCCTTCCTCAAAAATATTGCAATCAGGGATAGGTTAGTTCGTTGAGGATAAATAGTCTCTGAGTTTTGCCTAAGTAAAGTACTTTGAAGATGAGATATAACGGTGGGCGTGGTTTGTGCTAGCGTACAGTATATTTAGTAAATACGCCACCCGGTATACCCCTGGACTGCCTCGGGATGTACCGTAGTCTTGGTCCCTGGGTAATAATGATATTCTTCACTACCATGGTGTATAAATAACTATTTATTTATAGGTATAAGGAATTGTGGGGATGTTTTGCGAGATAAAAATTGGAGGGTTGGGGCAGGTAGAATATCTTAATTATTCATGAGATAGTAAATTATTGTTGGAGTTGCAATATGATAAATGCAATTTTTTTGTAGTTACGTATTGTTTATCGGTTTTGTTATCAATTAGTATACTACAAGCAACAAAATTGTCGAGTCAGGTTACTGAATTTTTCACCCTGATGATATGTAGGCGATTGAGGGTAGAGAAGATAATTAAATTTTTCTTATTTCACAGTTACGCTACAAAATTTCGAATGTAAACTCAGGTAGTTGAGTCTTGCGAAGGGGAAAAGAGAATAAAAAACTTTGTAAGGTCCTTGCGTTGTCGGATAATCATTACCTATTATTTTTTATCATTTTTGCAGCAAGTATTTATATGATTTCAAATTTATTTCTGAAATAAATCATGAATGATTCTTTAGTACAAAATAACATTCTTTCACACTTGCTATTTCTAACCTGAAAAACAATATGTTGTTCTACTAGTGACAAAAGTAACATTTTCTGGAGTGAGAGAACAATTCACTAGACGAGGCTGGTAATAGTCACAAAATTAAAATAGTATATTATACATCACGGGATAGAAATGCAAGATTTTGGTTAACGGTTATAACGGTTATTGAACGAGACATCGAGGATAAACCCTAAGACCCGGTTTCACCAACGGATTTAATCTCCGTTTTGGAGTTAACTGACGAGTTTAATCACCATGGAGAATTCAAATCGCTTCACCATACCAGAATCACCGATTAACTCGATTAATCCAGATTATTTCTTAACTCGCGCGTTATCTGTCATGTATAATGAAAAGCAAGGTTATGCATTTTATGGATGGCATGGTTATGGTATGGTTATCATGGTTTTGAGATTATGAGATTCCTTTCAATATCGGTATTAGATAATGGCAGCTCTATATCAGCGTCCCCGTTGGATACGAGAGAGAGAGATTAGGTACTTATTCAGTTGGCTTGTTTTAATTTTTCAATAATGTTGAATCGAGCTTCTATCATGTCCACGAAATGAGTTTTTTTCAGCAATACTGAAATTGGTCTCTTTCTTTTTTGTCTCTCGTTTTTCTTAATCGAAATCTTTTTTATTAATTTGTTTTGTTTATAGTGAAAAAAAAAACTCAACTTGAGAGGTTTTCATAATGTCGTCAGAGCACACACAGAACGACAAATTTCTAGTCATTCATGGCCATTCTACACTGTTGCCTTGTTAATTCTAAGCTTTAATTACGGTTAGCTAAACGTGCCCTTGGAAAGATGAAAAAGAGTTGAAGAAACGGCTACGACGATAATCGAGATTAAATCCTTGGTTTAACACGAACGTAGCTTACCTGAACTGAGATTATATCACCGCTGGTGAAACCAGGCCTAAGAAACTATTGATACTGTTTCTGCCGTGATTCCCAGTGAGATCCAGAAATCTGTATGATGTATGATGCAGCTTATACTCGCTTCTGAGAAGGATGTTCCGAAAAGAAAGCGCAGAGCTATGCGAAAAATGTAGAGTTGGTATAAGCTCCCTATGGAGAAAATATGTCACATTATCTCCCTAGGGAATAATACTTCTGCCCCTCTTTTGGTACCAGAGAAACTAACTTCTACTCCCGCCGTTTTCGACGAGTGAAACCTTTTTTCTATAACGCCGTTCATATATAGCATATAGAATTTTTTCTGTCACGGGAATAAAGTTTGACATTTCATCTCTGTTGACAGGTTACAAAAAGTTCACTTCATAAATTACTTTTTTCCCCGTCCCTTGTATAGAAATAACATTTTTTTTTGTAATGAGAAAGAAGTTTCGACATTTTATATCTCTAAGTCTCTATAGAAACGAAAGTTGGCTAAAGGTACCTATTCTATTACAAAATGGCCTCTTTCCGTGAAGCATTGTAAGAAAATAATGATATTTTCAAAACTATATAGACAAAATTTATAGAGCTGAAGATTTGAAAGTTACCGAAATTATCATTCAATGATCATAGTATTATTTTGCAAGTGGTTTTCATCAAGTGCACTCCAGAGATCCACTACAAAATGAAACAGTTTCAGATTATTTTTAAGATTGTGACAACGCCCAAGACTCATGATTTATTACCAAATAGCATTTTTGGCACGTTCCACTGTCTACAGAATTTCCCTCCGTGTGCATTAACGCCTAATGCCTTATACACAAACCCATTATATTTGTGAAGGAAATATCATCTAACACATGTTTTGAATTTTTCATCAGCGAGGGAACCTATATATGGTCAAAATGTAAAAAGAGAGAATAAGGGAATGCACGCGGAGTCTCTGTTAATCCATATACAGTGTGGAGACTAAAACTATAATTATATAGAATCAATTCTCTAGCGGGCCGACAAACATTAACAATTTAGTGTACTTAACTACATTTTGCAAGTAATATCGATAATATATATCCCTTCAGTGGTAGCTGAAACCACCCACAACCTTTTTTTTTATATAAAATGCAATCCGATTGTTTGTAACCCCACATTGAAAAGTTGGTGGAAAGAGTAATCCAGCGTACCGGTCAAATTACATTTTTTTTACATAACAATTGCTCTAACTGTGTATTGAACAATAATTGATGGCAATTTTCTGCCACAATTGCCATCTGCTATTGTATGTCAGTTAGAAGGTACGCTGGATTCTTGGTTTAACCAGCTTTCCAATGAGGTCAAAAGCCATAGGGTAACATTTGGAAAAAACATGTTGGAGCTGATTTTTCAGCTACCCCTGCTTGCAAAATGAAGGTGAATACATTGAAACCTTGATGTTTCTCGAGAATTCCCAAGAAAACATTTTATGCCATCGAAGAGATTTTATGGAATAATGTTTCCATACAATCATATCTATGTATTTGCGACCAAGTGACCTGTTTTTTTTTCATGTTCTGGTTCCCACGAAAAGGAATATTCTGTTATGTTCAGAGAACATCGTGAGAACCAAGGGAACTGAGGTAGGAATTGGTGTTCTTCTTAAATTTCTGGAAGTTATATGCCTCGGGGAACACCTCCGTTGGCAATGTGTTCCAGAGCCTCGCTGTTCGTTGGATGAACGAGTCTTTGGAAAGAGATGTTCTGCAGGTCTTCAAAGTGACCACGAAGGGATGCGAAGCCTCAACTCGACGGGTTGATCTCGCGGGGACTGCCAAGGGAGGAACAATTGTTGATATTTCAGAAGAGCATCGTCCATGAAAATTTCTATGAAATAGAGCTAGATCGCCAACTTTCCTTCGGTGTTCCAGAGAAGTGAGTGAGTTCGTGAGCGAGGCATCACCCACGAGACGAATTGCCCTTTTTTGGACAGAATTCAACAGTTCCAGGGTATGTTCGGGTGCTGCACTCCAAATTTGGGAACTGTATTCCAGGACGGGTCAAATCTGTGCCTCATAGATAATATTCAGATGACTGGAAGAGAAATAGCTCCTGGCCCGAAACAGAAAACCAAATTTTTGGGTATGGTTGCTCCTGACAAGGTTATGTTGGGCACAGTGAGATCGGCTTTTCTAGAGAAGAGGCATGTTTGTGTTCTGTTTGCATTGCAATCTACCAAGTTATTGGATCCCCATTCGAGAATTGTTGCCAAGTCCATATTTATGTTGTCAAAATTTCTCCCTCGTTTGTTTCTGATTTGCCTGGCTGGTATTGGGGCCTTGGAAGAGAAGGCGGTATGGAGGGTACTATCATCCGCGAAGCTGTGTACTGGACATAAAGTTGCATCAAAAAAATCGTTGATATGGAGTAGAAATAGTGTTGGTGCTACAATCGATCCTTGCGAAACACCAGCATTTATGATGAGAGAGTCAGATGAAACTCCGTCGACCACTACATAAAAAGATCTGTTTGAGAGAAAACTAGCTAGCAGAGAACATAACTGGGGAGGCAAGCCATAAGATATGGAAGTGGCGAGGAGTCCGTGGTGCCAGACTCGATCGAATGCCTTGGAGATATCAAGTGTCACGGCTAAGGTTTCACCATATTTTTCAATAGATTGATTGAGACGTAAGCGAGCAGGTCACCAGTTGATCTCTGATGACGGAAGCCATGTCGCCTATCGTTTATAATACCTGAATGTTTCAGGTATTTCATGAGCTCGATGTTGATAGCTTTCTCCATGATCTTTGAAATAATAGATAGCAGTGCGATCGGTCTGTAGTTGCTAGGTAGGGTCTTTTCCTTCTTCTTCTTCCTGATAAGTGTCTCGGTAAACTGTCACTATTGAAAAATCGAGTCAACATTGTAATGACATAGTTCGACGTTAACTCAACCAAATTTTCAAAATGTCAGTTTTAACTTATTAATGAAATCTTTAAAGATTGTGAAATCATTATCTGAAACATTTTATTCTAGAAATAATGTTCATGGCAAAACAACATTTGCCGGGTCAGCTAGTATTATATATAATATGGTTGATCAGACGTATACCTTCGACTTCTGATCCAGACATAACTCAATTCACTATACTTTGTCACCGAAAGCCACAAATCAAGATATATATGCCTCCTAGACATGAAACATTTATGTTTTTTTTATAGGCGTAACTAACTTTTTCCCCTCGATTATGTTCATGTGAACCAATCAACCAACCAGGTGATTGAAAAGTTGTGCTACCATTTTCGGACTCTTCAAACCTCTATATGGTTGTTGTCATGAGGCTTGGGAAAAATATCAATATATCGATAAATCGATAACAATCGATGAATATCAATATATTGGAAAAAATCAATTCATTTCATTTGTGTGACCCCAAGGCGGGTCTGTATTATAAAAGTTATTATATTTTTGGATTGAATTTTAATTTTTTTTGTCATGTTTTCTCATAGACCTACGAAAATGTATTGCGTAGGTAGGTAGTTTTTATGCTGATTCAATTAGTGTGGTATAAGATTCTAAACCCTTAGGCATGGAGAACAAGTAGGATTATTTTGAGTTAGGCTTGGAAAAAAGTCGATATACCGATATATGGGTATAACGATAAATATCGATATATCGATATGTTTCGATTTATCGATAATCGATATGTGGAATCTAATATCGCGCAGCCCTAGTTGTAATTCCTCCGCACTTGGTACTCCTGCTGCCGTTAAAATACTGTGAGTAAGCATCACATACATTATAGTTTTAAATGCAATGTCAGTGAATTTTTTGTGTGATCTCTCTTGAAAGTATAATAATAATGTACTGGAATGATGAGATAGTACGTAATAATTCAGATATACATGAGTATTAATGCCCCGTTTTAGGGGCATACTATATTGTGTAGTAAAAGGATGGTAGTGAAAATGTTTTTATTGCAAACCCGTTAATTGAGGTGATTTCATAGTTCTTATATAAGTAATTTCCAATGATTTGCGAATTTGAAGTATTTGTATAGGTAATGACACTATTCAGGATTCGAATTGGACAACTATGGCAGAGTTTGCAGTGAATAAAAATAAACCATTGGAAATGTTTTTCAAAACAAGTCACTTGCATCGGGCTGCGGTTGATTACATTGAGTCAGGTAGTATATGTATCGAATTAAGATATATCGAAGAAATTGAACCTCACATTTACTCTTTTGTTTTCAAAGATATGAGAAAAATATGAATAAAGTTATTTGAAGCGAGCTACACTTTTATTTTGTGAATATGTTCTTCCGGAAAGTACAATAACTTTGAATATTTCAATATGGAATTATTTCCAACTAGGAAAAAGCCACATACTCAAAGTGGAATTCAATGGTCACAAAGAGAGAAACTCAAAGTCATTACCACAATAGTTCATAAAATGAACAAAAATGATAGATAACGAGAGAAAAACAACTAGTTTCCTGGCTATATGCCATGCAGAAAATTGTATTACATCCTCCCGGAATCTATGCAATGATTCGGATAGACGAATAGAATAGCAAGTGTTTCCTTCCTAAACGCCGAGCTGCGCTTAAGTGGTTCAGGAACGCGTGACTACCTGCAGACCAGTTTTGAGTTGTTGGCTTTCATCAGTGCAGGGTTGTCCCAGATAACTTCTTGACCGCTATCTGGTGCGAACCTCGCCCATCACACACACACACACACACACACACCACGCCCACCGAAAGGTTGAATGCCCAGTATCAAGTGCCGCCATATAACTATAGATTACGTTATATATGATAGCTTCTCATCCCCATGTCCATCCACCCCCACTCACTAACGAGTGGACTTCAACCTTATGCATTTGGCAATCTGCATATGGTTTATAAAACCCTTCACTTGGTTTCAGTCTTCCGACTTTCAAACCTTTTTGTCTAATGTGTGTTTCCTAGCCTGACTTTGCGTGGTGGTTCCCTACCCTAATAGGAAGCAAATTTGAGTTTATGTATTATTATTATTGGTTAACACTTTTTATAGGGTGTCAAAGGAGAGACTCTTCTGTTCAATTATCTGATGATTATTATGCCACTTTTATTGATATTGATTTACTTTCGTTTGTTCATCTTATATTTGGTGAATTGAGCGCCAGTACTTTATTCTTCCGAAGCGCGGGTCTTGATTTAGTTGTCTATTAGTCAGGTCGTGCAGTAGCGGGTTTTCATGGGTTTCTGTTCTTCCGAATGTAGTCTGGGTTATACCGTGGGGCATTTACTGCCATTCTTATTGAGACAGTTAGCGATGCCTGTATTCGTTTATTGTATGTCTCTGCGCATTGCCCCATGCACTTGATGCATACAACATTATTGGAAGCAGAATGGTTCTTATTAGGCGCAGCTTCAACTCTAGAGCCATGTTGCTTCTGCGACCTATTAGAGGCTGTAAGTTTTGCCTTGCGGCTTTACCCAGGTTTAGTCGTGTCGTAATGTGTTGTCTGAAAGTGAGTTTGTTATCTAGGGCTACCCCTAGATATTTTGCCTCGTCTGCCCATAGTATCTGTATGTCGTTTAGTATTACGTGTCCTGTAGGTTTGGTACGTCGTCTAGTGAAGAGAACAGCTTGGCTTTTCTCTGCGTTAATTTCTATCTTCCAGTCATTGAACCAGGTTTCTAGTGTGTCAATCTGTTCTTGTAGGTATCGTACTGTCATGTCTGCGTTACTGGATCTGGCAATTATGGCTGTGTCGTCGGCGTATAGTGCGAGTTTGTTGAAGTTCTTCGCGGGTTTAGGGATATCTGCGGTAAAAATGGAGAAAAGTAGTGGTGAAAGGATCGCACCTTGCGGTACTCCTGCTTCTAGCTCCCTCTCTGCAGAGATTTCGTTGTCAACTTTACATTGGCATCCCCTTGCCCGCAGAAAGGAGGCTATTAGCTTTACCATAGATATCGGGTACCCGTAGTCTGTCATTTTGGTCAGTAGTCCGTCGTGCCAGACCCTGTCGATAAGCATGTATACCCCACGAGGCGTATAACCAGGGCCTACTCTAAGTGAGATAGAGTAGGCCCTAGTACAACCTCCGCGAAATGAAACGACAACGCCGAACGCCACCTGGCAAGGAAGAGGAAACACTCCAAAACAATCTCTCAATTCAGGTGAAATGGGAGTGGCTGGTTGCCTGACTGGCGTATTTTCAACTAAGAAAAATCCAAATACTCAAAGTGGAATGCAATGGTCACAAAGTGAGAAACTCAAAGTCATTACCACAATAGTTCATAAAATGAACAAAAACCTATCTACCATTTTTAGTTCCTGGTTATTTTTCACGTCGAACATTGACTTATATCTGTTGTAGGAGAACATGGAAGATAAAAATCCTCTGAAATTGAGAATTGACATTATCTCACTTATATGTTCAGTATTGTAATGAAAATTGAAATGTATAGGAGATGTATCCTTGTATAAACTCTGATCTTGATTAGCATGAAACTTCCAGAAAAGTCATCCGTATCAGTTATATAGGAATTATATCTCTCACCATTCAAGAATAACTTATTCATATTTTTGAAATTGAAAAAGGAGGCTCTATCGACATGTCAAAAAATATATAGGGAAATACGAATGACCCTGTATATGAAAAAACATTACAAAATGAAAATTTGAGTCATTCCAAACATTTCAAACAACTTTTGCATTCGATATTTTTCAATACCTCTAAAAACAAAAGATGTGAGGAAAGGTTTAAGAAGCACCCTATACTGCCGCGTGGTTCAATCACTTGAGCACATCCAGTGTAATATTTTCCTGACAGATTGAAGGGTTCTCAATCATCTCGAATACTCCTGAGTTCAGGTTAGTTTTTGATCGAGAAGAAATTCAATCTGCCTTTTTTTTGGTAGACATTTCGTATATTTTCAAATTATTTTGAAAATCTTGCGGACTAAAACCAGTTCTTAAGGCGCTCAAGTGAGTTTGGAATAAATCATGAGAGATTATTTTGTACCAACAGGGGCATTCGACAGAAATTGTCAACATAGCAAACTCAATTACCTAGCTCAATCGATGTTTGATTGTACCTACCGCAATAGAATTAGTCTCCTGGAAAATTAGAAAATACCATTTATACCTTTTGGTAATGGAAGCGACGACTGTATACGCGTTTTTCCTCCACTAATTATTCAGAACTCATCATTATTGACTTCTTTTCAAGGCGTAAAGTGTGTTGTTTTACCAACGCCACCTCTGTTAAAATTAACCCGAATTCACTGTTCTGATGCCAGATTTGCAGGAATTGCACTCGAATCTATTGAGATTTGTCAATAACTACTTGTCACATATGCTGCATGTCATGGTCATGGTCCTGGCTACTAGATTTCAAGTAGGATTGAAAAAATGTCTCTCATAATGAAAATAGGTCTATGTTTCAGTATCACAAAAATACCTGATGTAATGATTGAAATATATTGCTAAAGTGGTGAAAAAAGTTAATATATGCCATATTGGTAATAAAGAATCTCATCATCCCTCGGCTGAAGCCTCGATCGGGATATTATCTTGGTCTCTGGTTAATGATGTCTTTACTACCTTGATGCACAAACAACTGATCTAAACGTGTGAACGTGTGAGTGTTCATTGGGAATATACAGGGTGACATAGAAAAAATTACATTGCATAGTGCCACACAATAGAGGACACTAAATTAAGGAAAAAAGTTCCTATGAACATGGGTTTGCGAGGCTTTCGGTTAAAAGATACGGGGTGTTGGATTTTAATGGAAAAATGTATTGAAGTACAAGGGCAACAATTTGAACATCTTCTAAAAACTTAATATTTTTCATCATACCATTAAAATGTGATTGTTGAAGTATTTATCATTGTTTCTGCAAAAGTTACTTTGGCGCTTTTTGAATAATTTGCGTGCATTGTCGGCTTTTAGATGCATTTGTACTGGAACCATTGCTTCTAGCGACTTGGACAATGTATACCTTTCTTAAGTATAAAAGAAGGGATAACAAATTTTTTCCGTTGAAAATGACACACAGTGTATAGCAAAAAAGTTACGACCGATTCAATAGGGATGGAACCCTGTATGTAGCGCCCTCTATCAGTCATCACAAAACTAAGATCATTCTTGAATTTAGCATGATGAAATAACCCTGTATATGTAAATTAAATTCAACACCCCCTATCTTTTAACCGAAGGCCTTGCGGACCCATGTTCATAGGAACTTTGTTTCTTATTTTGGTATATCCTCTATTGGTTTATTGTGTGGCACTATGCAATGTACTCTATTCTATGTCACCCTGTATAAGGAACATCAAATTGCAGCGCCACTGTTTTGTTGGTAGAATCTATATTGATATCAGGAACATCTTTTGTGAATTAGGAGTGGAATGGATAGGTGGACGAACATCACCTTTACTACGTTCATGGATAGATATATCATTTTTGCACGAAGCATTCAGTATGCAAAATTAACGAATCCGTGAATTTTAATTACTGGATTCTCATCAGCGGAACAAAATTTCTCGATCCTTTCTCTCTCGACCATGAATTAGTTTTATGAAGGTAATTCTCGGAAGGATGAGACTAAAAGCTTTAGGGTTGTATATTTCGGTAGAAAGGAAAAGGTGACTTGCGGTTGTAGGTCTCTCCGTGCGACACTACAGTGGTGTCCTTTTGTCTCAAGAGAGTCAACTTGATGGAATGTGGACAATGACGAGGGATATCATTGTGTTGATAAATTTGGTACAAATTGTATTGACACGTTCATCAAAAATTGAGGACGTAAACAGTGTTTGCGATTCTGAAACAATAGTAGTTTACTCATATGAGTTTGTGAAAACCATGTTTACATGCGCGGCGTATATACACACGTTCCAGGTTACAGCCGTCAATACTTTGTAATAGTGGTCCTCAGTATCCTATTGTCTCAGAATAAGACAGTCTGGACGTAGTTTAACTTATATCATAGATTAACGACTCCCCTAATCTATGCTCATATCATTCATTATAAGTAATATCGACTTGATTATAACATCTCCAAACATCGAATGTATCACTATAAAACTTACAAACTAGAACATTACGAAATCAGCTGAAATGCTGTCTACGTGATATCATAGATCTGAACACATTCTCTATACCTAATTAAACTATATCATTCTCAACCTACTTAATTTCCTAACATAATATTTGAATATTTATCATAACTATCTTCTATATCTATCTTATACACTACACCTTCCCCGGGAAAAAATATAAACATTAAGTAACTTCAATATTTCTTTTTTCTAAAATGTCTCAAACCTTGAAGAATTTCCTAGTCAAAATGAGGTTTTACTCTATTTTTTGTGTACATCAATTAACTTATCCTCTATTTTCATAAGTACATTGGGAGTTTTCTCCTCCAAAACCTCGTATGTTCCTTTGAATAGAGGCTCTAACTTATTAGATAGATAATTCTTTTTCAACAATACCTCATCTCCTATTTCATAATTGATTGATTCGCTACTCACATCCCAAGCTTCTTTCCTCTCAGTTTTGAATGTTATCAAATTATTTTTGGCATTTTCCCATGCTTTTTGTAACCTATACTTGATTTGTACCGGATAATCCTCAATGTTATATACAGGGTCTACCCTGTTGACTACATTCGATGAGAGTTGGCAACTTTTCCTGAAAACAAGTTCATACGGAGTGTAACGTGTTTCTGTATGTATGTTATTATAAGAAAAGCACCAATAGGGCACCCACGAACTCCAACTGTCCGGATGCTTTGCCATCTGAATACGCAAATAAGCACCCAAGTTTTTATGAGTATTCTCAAGTGCTCCCGAAAACTCATGATGGTAAGCTGTAGATTTCAATGAATTTATACCTAATAACTTACAAGTTTCCCGAAATGTTGAAGCTAAAAACTCAGCACCTTGGTCGATTCCTATCGCTTCAGGTATACCAAACCTCAAGATGAAATTTTCTACAAAAGCTTTTGTTACAGTAACCGCTTCTGGAATGCTTTTATCTATGACAATCATCACATCGCTTCACGAATCTTAGTTTAGTTAAAAGTTTGAACCCCTCGATTGGGTGAAAGTATTTTTTTGTGTTCATGAATATATCTGAGAATATTTCTTTTCAATCCACTTTTTATGTTGAAAACGGGAGCAGATTCGTTCCCGAAACGTCTAAAGATAAGTGAAGATTTGATATTTTCTCTATATATACATTTATTTCTCTTCTCCAAACCTTTTTCAATACAAATTGTCACTGACAAGCTAGTGAATTTTTTTTAGGCTCTCTGATAGGAAAATTCTTTAAACGCAGTGACATTTTGGGGCGAATCATCTGATTTATACTCACTACACGTATATTGTAATAGTATTCATATTTTCATTTTATAGAGACGAGGAAAGGAAATCCCAAAATCTGGAATAATGAATGTACCCCCTCCTACAGACAGTATTCAATGTAAGTTGGCTTCTATCGAATTGTTTTGGTCTGAGGAATATGTGTTATGTTTTTGTAAAGACCATTTGAGAACACCCTGTTTGTACTTAACATTTTATTTTCTGTGAGTTATATCGCCTATCGTCAAATATCATCCCCAATTAAATCAGAAACACCTTGTATGCTGCAAACCACAATAGTTCAATCTGATAAAAATATGAAACTCAGAAAAACCGGTGGCGTACAATGACATTCACCATAAATATCGATTTGACCCACTGTGACGCCACTGGAAATATTATTTGGAATCTAATTGCACCAGAAGAAGCCTCATATTACTATTAACAAAACCACAACATTTTATTGAAATTAATCAAAAGACAACTGAGTAATGAATAAATAACGATTTTTCATGGAAATATATTAATACCCTGTCTCTCGAAAACAAAGCAAGTTAGGACATCACAAGGAATCGCCCCTTGATTTTTTCAGTGTTATTTAGATATACCCTGTATATACATATCGTGAGTCATCCCACGTGATAACGTATCTCATAAAACTGGGAATTTGAGATACTTCGTCAAATGACTCACATTCTTGTACTCTATGATCTCACGAATTTCACCACCAAGTGACCTAACTATAGGAGTTACGTCAGTACGTGAGATATATATTTATTATGTGTTAAAAACTTCAACGGTGACGTATCTCATAATCCGGTTTGCCGCGGAAATTAAAATATCTCGGGTGACGTCTCAAGGTATTTTACAAGTCGTATGAATTTCTGTGTTTTTTATCAATAATAGTTATTCAACCAACTAGAGGGCGATTAATGATCGAGATATTTTAACGTGCGAGCGAAGCGAGCGCGTTAATGTTCGAGATCATTAATCGCCTTCTAATATACATGTTGGTTACAAAATTTTCCCGTCGTCTATATTTTTCATTTCTCCTGCAATGAAGAAAACTTGGTTCGCGAATTCATCATTCATCCGGAAACTACTAAGGATCACCCAGTAACCTTGTTACTGACATTAGTGACATTTGACATTTGTCAAAATGATCAACATAGAAAATAAATTCCTTGTGTTAGAAAACAGGGATTAAAATCGTGCCAGAAACTTGGAAAGGCGAACCCGTTAACGGAAAATCTTCGATGAAATCCATATTTTCGATTTAAATGCAGATTCCGTAAGTTATAGCATAAACAATGAATGCATGCGGTGTATGTTTGGTTGCCTATAAATCAATCGTGCATTAATAGACAAATCGTTCATTAATAGGGGTCATTAATGAACGATTTCATATACATTAAACTTAGTCATTAATACGAGGTCGACGGAAAAAATGAGTATTTGGATCTGATATTCATTTATATTCATGGACGTATCTAAGGCCACATTGACAAACACATTACGTAGTGGACGTATCTCACAAACATTTTTTTTACCTGTTTTCCGTTTTTGACGATGTTCTTCGAAGTTTCATCATATCATTACAACTAGTTCTAGCTTTTCCACACGAATAAAAAACAATGACCTTCCATGAACCATAGTTCCTTAAACTGTGCATGAACAAACCTCTGAGTCATAAGCGAATTGAGATGTAGAACATCTTTGAATTGCCCTCCTGTAAAATTAAGAAAACTGAGATACGTCACTAGATGATATGACCGTCGATATACAACTAAGAAATAATTGCTTGGTGTGAATCCTAACTCGACCCATGTACCATTGGGTATGGTTAATTATATGAACAAAAATATACAGAAAAACTTGGAGCAAAACAATCATGAGTCCAAATAATACCCTCACGACACCAATGCGAACTTATGGGCAATAGGGATATTTTTATTGCGTGCCTTCATTTTCTATCGGCCTGAATAATTAATTTTGCCGTACGGAGGGAAAATCGCACCCGCATTTTCGGAGAAGGATTATCAATTATTCAAGTAATAATGCCAGTCCCAAGAAGGGGTGAACTTGATTTTATTGTGATGGAGACTGTAATTTCAGTCGGAAGCGTATAATTGAACTGAAAAACAATGGCTGTGGCTAAAAATCTTGAAGTTTCACGGTTTTTCAGAAATTCCATCTAGAACAAACTGTATCTACAGGGTGATGGACCTTTTTCCATAAAAAATCAAGTGAGCGATATATTTTCGACGAATATGAAGATTTATCACCACCACAAATGTTCTTTGTGGAGCTATACCGATGAAGTGCATTAAGGCGATAAAGTTAGAAGAAGAAAAAGAAAAAGAGGAAGAAGAAGAAGACGAAGAAGAAGAAGACGAAGAAGAAGAAGAAGAAGACGAAGAAGAAGAAGAAAGGATTCATTGTACTAAAAACCAAAAGTTTTTCTTGACAATGCATGTGTATGATGAGCTATAACTAATATTTAAACGAGAGGGCCAGAAAACACAAAATCATCTCCACAACGTTTGATAATCGAAAGATTATTTAGGGGAACATGTTCCGGACAGTCATTTGTCCATCATCAGCCTTAATCCTTACAAACCGAAGGTCCTATAATATGATACTTGTATATCACTGAGTCAATCAGGGCAAAATAGACTGATCTTGCTGCAGATATATTCAATTAATTCATCATATTTTGGTTCGGAATTTTTAGCAGAGCGATTTCTACTATACTGCCTTCATTTGTGATACACCCTTCCATGGGTTCCGGTACATTCCGGAGTAGAAGGAACACCCTTCGTGGGACCAGAAATCATCTGCAGGATCAGCAGCAGTACTATATCATAAGAAATCAGAAAGAAGCTATATAGATGAAGGACATCTGGTCTCAGACACGCTAAGATATTGCTGGGTTACATACAGGGTGTCTCAGAATAACGTTCATATCCGGAAAGTGCTTCTGCACATAAAGATAAGAAAAAATCAACTAGGAAAAAGCCTGGTGGCGTTCGGTATTCGCGTTCATTTCGCGGACGCTGAACGCCTCGTGATGTATTGAAAGCTGAGATGCAAATGCTATCTGGGGGACAACCCTGTACTGATGACTGCCAAATAAAGCTTGAATAATTGAAGCACATCAATTCAGCGGTTAGGAAAGGAATATTTGCAACCTTATGTAATGGTCTGCGTGGAATGTAGCCATGAAAATTCGTTGTTTTTCTCTCGTTATTTTTGATTTTTAACTGCTTTGGTAATGACTTCAAGTTTCTCTCTCTTTCTTTAAGGGATTTCTGAGGGAACTAGAGCCCTCTGTAGGTAGGTCCTCAAATGCAGCTTCCTTCAATTATCTTTGTTATTATTGATTTAGTACCTAGGGATGATTCAATCTAAAAAATCGATTCGTGGTACGGGGAACATGATTCATTATGAAGGAAGGTGCGAAACTTGTAACCGATGCTATATTGAAATTTTTGATTCAAGGTTTATCGCATTGCTACTCTCATAATATAATTTTTCAAACGCTCTCACATAAAAAAGGTATTCTTGTTAGAATACCGTGAAACGAACCGTTTTCGAGAGAACTGTCATTTTCAATATGATGTCCGAAAGAATTCACAATGATTTTGAACGTCATGTGCTCGTACGATGAAAAAAATTCGAATTTGACAATCGAAACTCAACATTTCCAGTTAGTTTTGTTCAATTAGAGTTAATCGTGATCTGATTTGTTGATGAAATATCCGCAAAGGAAACTGACCTGATTTCACAAACTTCCTCACTAGGTGACTTTTTTTGAACATCAAAATGAAACATGAGAATTTGATCGAAAAAAAAACATTTTAGAGCATTCTAACAGGAATATTTTTGTATGTAAAAGTATTCGAAGAATCATAGTCAGTTAGCAGAAATGAGACACATCTTGAAACAAAAATACATGGGGCATGTTTATAGCATCGGTTAAGAGTTTTGCACCTCCCTGTATATTGAATCAATAGTTACAAAGATAATTGAAGAAAACTGCATACCTTCAAAGGGTGTTTCATAATATACAGCGTGTCTCATTTCTATATTTCAGCTATCAGTCGTGCGATCTTCACCAAATTTGTATCGGTATGAATAATCATCAATATCACCAGTTCTTCAAAGACCAACATCATTTCAGATAATGCTGTGAATTTGTATTGAAATGAATAGGGGTCAGTTTTTTATCAAATCATATTAGGCATTTTTCCACAGGAAAACTGACCTCATGATATTGTTCTTCATGGTTTCCAATCCACATATGTGCATTTTCATAAGATGCCTATGAATGGTTTCAGAAAAACAGGCACATCCAAACAGCATTTTTGCGAACGTGATAATCATCTACTCAGAAACGGACAGTTCAAAGTATAACTCGTTTTTCTTTCCAAATCATGATTTTTCACCTACCGAAGCCATTGAACGTTCCAAAATTCGTAGTTGCTTTGAAGTCACTATTTATCCGAGACTGAAAATGAAAAAAATGAAGGCAATCCTGTTAATTCGGAATCAGGTGATTTTTTGCATAAAATATGGAGGTTCGAAAGCATGTGGAACAATGTTAGATTTCCTGTAAATGCCTAATATGAGTCTATGATAAATCGATCCCTTTTTATTTCAATAAAAACGCACGGCACTGTCCAAAATAATGTGCATCTCGGTAAAACCATGTAAAACTGATCATATTGATGCTCATTCATACCACACCAAATTTGTTTGGAATCGCATGACTAATAACTGAGATATTGAGGGGGATGGGCGTATAAAGTCAGACACGCTGAATAGGGGAGAAAAAACCCTTACTACCCCTTCAAAATCTTCACCAATTATGACGTGAAGAAAAAGACATTCCGCACAAAACATAGCTAATCATGAGTATAGATATTGCTTACAAAAGCTGTTATTCTGTGCGATAGACGGTTCCAGAGATATGCGTGAAAAACGATTTTTTTTATTAAATTTCAACGCCCCATATCTCGAAAATGGTGCATATTAGAGGGTGAGTAAATAGAAACTTTTCTTCATATTCTTGAACAAGCTATCAGATATCAAATAACTTCCGATATTGCGCCGTCACACCAATTGAGCTAATGGAAACATCGAACATCGAACGTGAATATCTTCGTAATCGCTTGAAATAACCCAAATCAAACCCTGTATTGTTGAACTCGTTATAATAATCTCTAATCGATTATGGAATAAAATGCAGGGTGTTTCAATTGGGAATCGATAGTTGATGTCATTTCCAGGAAAGCCGGAATGTGAAAAGAATCCTAGAATGTGAGAAAATGCCCTCTAGTGGGCATATTAGATGTTCCGAATTTCAGAAGTATAGCTTGAAAACCAAAGGAGGAAAGAGTGTATCTGAAGGGTGATCGAATTTTTTTCAGAATGTTTTTTAATTGATCCAATGGTAGTTGAAGTGCTACATTTTGTTTACGATAAAGATTATGTTAGTACTCTTCAAAATGGCGTCTGATGAATGCAATTTTGACAGTTATTTTCATGGAATGGGGCAGGTATTACCTCAATTGAAACATCTTTCAATTCTGTATACGGCACTAGAATTTCAGATGAAAATATTCGAAATCGAAATGGTGGATGGTAATCTCATATCAGGATCCTTTCAAGTAGATGACGTGTAGCTCTTGTGTTATCTCAAAAATATATCTTGATTTTGAATAGACTTTTTCCTTAATTCGATTACTCCCATTCGACATTTTTATGGAATGAGAATTTCTCTACATCAGGAGGAGAGCATCTTGATAATCATCTTAGGGATAGACTCTTGCATAAAAACTGAGCTTGTCTATACAGGGTGTTTCAGACTCAAATGTACATACGATACTTGCAGATAGAGGTCACTTTGGAGGTTTCAAATCACTCTCTATTCATGTGTCTACCGTCTTTTATAACTGAGATACAGGACGTTATCTTGATTTTGGCAGAAGCTTCATCTGATGGTCATATTTTTTTAACGACTCCGTATAATCTATTCTACTCTATTCATACTTGGTGAACATATTCCACTTATATTACACATCAAAACTAAATAGAAATCGAGATCTGAATCCAGGTCCGTCTTGAGGAAAAACAAAAAACTTGTTTTATTTCAGAAACAACACTCTGTATGGCAAAATTTTGTGAAACCGTTTTGATATTTCGAAATAGCGGAAGAAATGAATGGAGTTAAAGTTTATGCAAAGTCAAATATTCAGCTCCATTTCGAGGCATTTTTATTGAACTCGTGATTCAGAATCCAATTTTGATACAAAAACATCATTAAAGTCAATGTTGGTGAATCATTGATAGATTTGTTCGTTTGGCAGAATAATTTTTCAGTGATCTTAGAAACTTTCGAGGACTCAATTTATACTTCAATATTTATTCATAAGATGCGGAAAGAAGGCTGTGCAAAAAATTTTTAAATTCCGGCAGTTCATTATCACCAGTGTGATATTATTGGTAACATTGAGGTTATATGGTTTTGAGGCATAATTATTAACACTTTGAAATGTAACAACCCAATATACAAGCACCAACAATTATCTTAACTTCATCAATAATATTACACTATTAATTATGAACTGTCAGAATATCAGAATTTTTTGCACAGCTCACTTTACCGCATCTCATGAATTAATAGTGAAGAATAAAATGAGCCCTCAAAAATTTCTTGAAACACAGACAAGTTATTCTGAAACGAACATATCTATTGATAGTTAACCTAATTCGACTCTTATGATATTGATTTTCGAAGACTGATTTAAATAATTGGATTTTGAATTCCGAGTTCAATAAAAATGCCTCAAAATGGAGGTAAGTATTTCAGAAAATATCATTAAAACATCTGTCGAATCGAATGCGCGCTCGTATAAAAAGTAGATCAATTTATTCGTTTTTTCCCTGCTCTTTTCAAATATCGAAACAGATCTACAAAATGTTTCCATTCAAAATGTTGTTTTCAAAATAGAGGATATTTTCTGTTTTTCCTCAAGACATACCTGGATTTTGATCCCAATTCTCATTTAGTTTTGATTGGTGATATGAGTGAAATCTTTCTACCCAGTATGGATCGAATATACAAAGTGGTTCAAAAGTTATGACAAGATGAAAATTTTGATAAAATCAAGATAACGACCTGTATCTCAGTTATAGAAGAGGGTAGACACATCCATGGGGGAAGATTTGGAACCGTCAAAGTGTCCTCTATCTATACAGGTGTCGTATGTACATTTTAATCTGAAACACCCTGTATATACGAGAAACGGAAAAGAAGTTCGTTCCATAATTTCTGTTGAAAGATTGTGTAATTCAGTATTTCAATCAACTTTGAAACATACATTATTAGTGTACACCTATGAAAATATCTCAATTCAGGTGGCTGATTCAAGACCTTCCTCCAACAGCCATTTACTTTCATGACGTCCTGACATTTCCAATAAAAGCCTCGCCATTCAATTCGCTTTAGCATCGACTTATCTCGCGGAAAATAAAGAGTCGGATTTACCACACCGGAAAATATTAGTGCTTTCCATTGCCCCGTTAAATGTTCTCTCGGATGATCCATGCAATAGGTGCCGAAACGAAAAAACAAAAAAGGCAACGCCAACTACCAAGATGAAAAATCGACGGATGCGCAGTTTTACCGATAATACTGTTGATTAGTTTGCAAATGAACTGGAACTGAAGTCTGAAATCAGAGAAAAATAAATGAATGAAATAGCTAGGAGGAGTGACACTCTTCAGTTTGTTCATTTGTTTCTAGTACTTGTTTTGCAAATATGTATATCTTCAATGCATATCATGAATAAATATATTGAATTTGAGAGGTATCTATCTCCTTCGCTATAATAATCTGATGTTACACAATATAGACAATATAGCAATGAGGCAACTTAGTTGCTTAAATACGTATCCATTGGCCTTTCTAAATATTGATGTGATATTCAATTTCAATTCAATTTATTCAATTTCTCTCAGTATTCCATGTACAAATGTATGCATTTTTGAATTAATAATAATAAATCATATTCATTTTATGTACTATTTGTTATTTGACAATTTTCGGTTACTGAGTGCCCTACAAAACATCGTCACGCTAGACTTGAAGTCTGTCTTGTGATCTCTGTTATGTATGACACCCAAAGCTTACAGTGGATTATTTTGATGTGGCAAGTAATAAATGTTTACTAATACTTCATGGTATTCATATTAAGGAAGGAAGGAAGGAAGATTGGACGAAAGTCCCAGAACTGGTTGATCATAAATTCTTAATTAATTATGTAATTGTGATTATTAGAAAAATTTGTCGGGATGGCTCAATATATATTTCTTTGTTTCCTTTTTGAAAATATTAAAGTTTTCCATTTCTTTAAGATTTTTTGGGAGGGTATTGTAGATTTTTGGCCCGTAGTGAAAAAATGAATTTTGTGTAACAGTTTTTTTAAAAAATTCGACTTTAATATTCGAGTTTGTTACTGATCGAGTGTTGTGTGAATTTGTGTTGATCTCGATTAATTGTTTTTAGGCATTGATAAGCACAGATTGATTGGATATTTAATATCTTGAATTCTTGGTATAATTGATCTGATATATTTTGTATTTAATATCATTCACCCAGAGTCTACAAAACTTCACTTTACAAGGAAAGAAAAGGAATCGTCGAATCAAGCAACATTCATTTCAATGAAACGTTTATAAGTATCATATATGCACGATAAAATACAGGGTTATTCACGGTGGAAGACAAAATACGTATCCATTGGTCTTTCTAAATATTGATGTGATATTCTGTGGGTTATATTTTGTATTTTATATCATTCACCCAGAGTCTACAAAACTTCACTTTCAAGCAACATTCATTTCAATGAAATGTTTATAAGTATCATATATGCACGATAAAATACAGGGTTATTCACGGTGGAAGGCACATTAGACGTTTCTGGAGAACGTAACTTGGGATTATTCTGAAAATTTGGTGCCTTGGATAATTAGTTGTGCTCTATCGGCCTAAAATATCCTCAGCGCTGCGACGTTGCCGCTTATATTGAAAAGTAGCAACAACTTTGATTTTTTAAATTGGACACCTTGTATACTATTCCATTTTCAGATTTTCCCTGAAGAGCTGATTTCATTGACTTATTTGATTGAGCTGATTTCATTGACTTGGGGTCTTGCAGTGACAATTAAAGAGATATAGGGTGTGAAAAATCGAGATTTTTCAACTTCAAGTTTTTTTTGTGTCGAAACTATTCATAATTGGTCAAAACGATTTCCATGTCTCTATCTCAACTTTTTATTCACTATCAATTGATATTTAATTTAATAATAGGTACAGGGTGGTTCAGAATTAAGATTTTCAACCACCTTGTAGGAATATCAATTGATAGTAAATAAAAAGTTGAGATAGAGACATGGAAACCATTTTGACCAATTATGAATAGTTTCGACACAAAAAAAATCTTCGATTAATCCAGCTGATTTTGCAAAAACCAAGAATCAGGCTTTATGTATACAATGAATTCGCATCAGGCAAATATGAGGCGAAAAGCCATCTAGAAGCGAAAATTCATTTTGATGTTGAATGAACGAAATATTGCATTGATATTATGTATTTTTTTTATCTATTCAAGCAAATGATCCGTTCGAAGAAAAAAATCTCATTAAGGGTATAAGAATACTTGGTTGAGTAATCTAGTCACCAGATGATATCACATCAGAATTATATATCACATCGGAATTACTGAACAAGATTAGAAGAATTGAAAAATCAACACAAAATCGTTAACTCCTCGATAATGAAGCCAAGAAGCTTTTAAAAGTGTTTTCGGTCCTATTTACTCTGATGGTGAAAACATTCTCGAACTTTACGAACAATAATTTAGTTCTATTTTCCTAGGATAATTTCACCTCGTGAACGGAGTTTCACTCAACTTTTATTTCTAATTAAGGCGCAGATAACTCCAAACCAAGCAACTGTGTAAAGCTTATTAGGAAAGTTTCAAAACACGTGTTTTCAATTTGCTATTCCCATCAGGACAATATTAGTGAATGCACTATATACTAACTATGAAGTAATTTGTCATTTTATGAGTTATTCGGTATGTTGAGCCCAGACAGCACTGGATATTCATAGAATATTCTCTAAATATGCTAAAAAGGAGGAGTATATTCCGAATATTCATCGTTTATTCCTAGAATATATACATGCCTCTGGAACATCTGAAAGGAATATTCCAAAGTGAATAGTCGGACATGTTCAGGGAATATTCAGGTATGAATCTTCCAGGAATATTCCCAACTGAATATTCTCTGTTGTATATTCATGGAATATACTCAACTGAATATTCTGTGCGGTATATTCATGAAATATACCCAACTGAATATTCTGTGCGGTATATTCATGAAATATTCTCAACTGAATATTCTGTGGTGTATATTCATGAAATATTCCATGAATATTCCTATGTTTCTCAATACATAAATACCATTTATTATTTCAGAGATGTGAGTATCGATCATCAATTAGATGTAAGGGGATTTTGAAACAAAAAGTGTTTATGATCCGATTTCGAACAATGCTCTCACAAGAACTTGATATGTATAACATTATTCAATTCGATTACTGGCCTAGTGGTCAAGGCGTTGCTCTGATAGTCTTGAGGTCACGAGTTCGATCCCTACTTGGGTCACTTTTTTTTATTTTAGAATATGTTTATTGGAATATTCCAGGAACATTCAACATAGAATATTCTTTTGGGTATATTCTATGATTATCTGAGGAATTCCCATTCGCATATTTAGAGAATATTCCACAGATATTCCGGAATATTCCAGATTATTTCTAGAATATTCCAATATTCCAAAAGGAATATGATAGGGAGATTCATGGAATATCTGGTGCTGTCTGGGAGCATCATCATTATTCCGTTTTTGGAACCCAAATTTACACATAGCGAGAACACCAAGAATATAATGAATGGAATGAACAATTCTGAAATGCTGTATACAGTGTGATTCATAGCCTAACTGACGGATGGGTGATACAGAATGTAATCTCGATTTTGGCAAAATCTTCATCTATGGTCAGGTCATAACTTTTGGATCACTGTGTATAATCGATTCATACTTGGTAGGCTCGTTGGTAGGTATTGGTCATTTCATTTATTTATATATCTATCCATTTTTATTATTTTGTATATAAATATTTAACACTCTTGAATTTTTGTACCTATACTTAGTTTTATCGTTAGTGATTTTCTAAAAAAAAAGTAGCACCTGTATACAGAATATTTCCCCCCCCCTCCCGTTCAATTTTATCTTCATCATTAGTCATAGTTAAATCATACTGTGTTCGGAAATTAATCGGTCAGCAACATAATTCAACTTATTAGTCATTCATTCGGGACCAGGTGGTAAATCAAGACAGTCGTATATTAGATGTCATCATGTACGGTCGAATTTTGTGATCGACATCGGAAAATACGCGAAAGGAACTATTTATCATTCCAAACTGAGTGTTCCCTAAAAACTGAGTGATCGTATTGATCCGTATATATAGTGTTTTTGTATTCCTCATTCCATTTAATAATAATAATATCGGGATCGTGTGTTGTTCTAGTGTTTCGTGTTGTTCCATCAAATCCTCACTTCTTTCACGCTGGTGAGTGTAGAATTCTCTAAATTTTTCTTCATATTCCTCTGTATTCATTTAACTTCATTACCCTATACAGGGTATATCACGACGAGCTTATACTATCTTTAGATCGAGAATCAGTCTGGAGAAATCCATGGAAATGTGCATGCTAATATTTTGGTATACGCTCTTTTCATTTGAGATGTGTTCGACAATGCAGTGTTGCCGCTTCTACTAGAAAGTAGTAGCAACATTGATATTTCTAACGCATTTCAAGATTCTCCCTGAAGAGCTGATTTCATCGATATATCATACGTGGGGTCTATCGAAAATGATTACAGAGATATAGGTTGTTCAAAATCGATATTTTACAAATTTAGGATTTTTTGTGTCAAAAAAAAATTATTATCAATCAAAACGGATCACATGTCCCTATCTCAACTTTTGTTTCACAATTTACTGATATTTAATAGGAACAGATACAGGGTGGTTCGAGATTCAGAATTCTGATCACATGCATATTTTCATGGATTTCTCCCGACTGACTTTCGATATAGAGATAGTGTAAGCTCGTCGTGACATAACCTGTATGTTTCGTACCGTTTGTTGTATTTTCTCCGATCAAGGAATTCTTTCTTCTGATTTTCGTGCTTCCTGTTCGAAACGGTATCTTTAAGAATTTTTCTATGGTCAGGTCATAACTTTTGAACCACTGTGTATAATCGATTCATACTTGGTAGGTATATTCAACTCATATTCCTCATCAAAACTGAATATGAACCAAATCTAGAATCCAGATCCGTCTTCAGGCAAAACAAAAAACTTCATTTAACAGTGCGCATCCAATTCGAAAAATAGTATTTTTATTGAACTCGTTATTCAAAAAATCCAATTTTATTACAAAAAAATAACAAGTCCTCAAATTTCAACTTAATTAGAGCCGAATTAGGTGAACTATCGATGGATTTCGTTCCATTTGTCAATTATTTTAGATATTTTCGAGTGCTCATTACATTTTCACACACACAAATTAGTTAGGTATATTACATTCTTGAATTTTTATACGTAGATTCATATTCCAAAATTATTTATTTTAGTATTGTCAGTCATTTTATATACATATATATTATACGTGTCCTAAGTTTTTTAACACCGGAGTTCTTTCATTTCATTTATTTTCATATCTATCCATTTTGATTGACTTGTATATAAATATTTTACACTCTTGAATTTTTGTACCAACTTAGTTTTATATTTCGAAATTATTAATCTTAGTATCTTCAATAATAGCTCGTCAAACAAAATCCATACTTTTTCACCACGTACAAGCAGCAAGAATTGACAGCTCTAGTTGCATTAGACTTTTCAAAGGCATTTGACACTATAAATCATACATTACTTTGTTTCAAATTGAAATATTATGGATTTTCGGATGAAGTAGTCTTTTTATTTCTTTCATATCTCACGAATCGCTGTCAAACGGTATGTTATAATAATGAAATGTCGTCAACACGAAATGTTACTTCTGGTGTGCCCCAAGGGTCAATCTTAGGACCGTTACTATTCATAATTTATACTAGTGATATATTGACCTCTATACAGTACTCTAAAGTTCAGGCTTATGCTGATGATACACAACTATATACCAACCTAAACATCGACAACTATGGAGCTATTCAAAATCTCATTAATTCTGACCTACGAACCATTACTAATTTAGCTACGCAACACAATTTGAAATTGAACAAGAATAAATGTCACTTGATGCTTTTCGGTAATAAAAAGAATAGAACTATTGTCTCACAAAATCTTAAAATTAAAATTGATGACACCATTCTCCCTGTTGTGAACTATATTAAAAACCTGGGTATTATTTTTGACTCTGACCTAAAATTTGATTTGCATTTGAATGATTTGCTTAAAAAATCGTTTGGTACTCTCAAACTCATTTACTCAAATAGACATTATTTCAGCCAATCAATCAGGAAACTTCTCACAGAATCTTTGGTCTTGTCACGGTTCAACTATGGGGATATTGTGTATAGCAATCTTTTGAATAAATTTGATTTGAATCGGAGACAGAAAGTACAGAACTTCTGCTGTAGACTGGTCTACTCTTTGTGAAAATATGATCATGTGTCTAGCAAAATCATAGAACTGAACTGGTTAACAATGCAAAATCGTACTAATTATAATTTATGCAACTTTGTGTACAAAGTTCTAACTTCCAAAACTCCCTCGTCACTATATAATAAACTGTTTCCTAGATCTACGCTACATTCATTCGATGTAAGAGCAAAAAACAAATTTCATGTACCGCGTCATAAAACGTCATTGTTCCAGAAGTCATTCACTTATCTCTCCGTCAAATTCTACAACTCACTGTTGATCAATTACATGCAATTTTCGAAAACAAAAATAAGAATCATCCTGAAAAAACACTTTTTGAATACTAACATGAATTTAAATGCCTTTTCTTGAATATTCTTAATTCTTATTTCAGCCTTTACTTGCCTCGTAACATTATTTCATATAAGTACATACAGTCTATGTTATAAATTATGTTATATGCATTATGTTTGAACATCTTCTCTTTCTTCCCATTGAACAATTTAGCTCACTTCAACTGTACATCTTAGGTTAAGTGTAAGAGTAGCCTTTGGCTAAACTGCGCCTACTATGTACCTTCACCATTAAAGACGATTTATTATTATTATTATTATTATTATTTGCTGCTTCTGTGGGTTTTCTATATAACGTTTTTTCACCTAATGTTGACTTGCTATCATTATTTCTTCCATTGTATCCTGATTCTGTCGTATTATTATTATTATCATTATACCAAATGTCAATTTGGATGCGCGCTTATAAAGAGTAGACCACATTGTTCATCATTTTCTTCTTCTTTCCAGTTAACAAAACATATCTAGATATTTTGGGAAAGATTATATTTTCAGCCTAGGTTAATTTTTTTTGAATCATTAGACTTTCGAAAATAATACTCTCGGGACCAGGTGGTTAATCAAGACAGTTTTATATCAGATGTCATCACGTACGGTCGAATTTTGTAATCGACATTGAAGAATACGCGAAAGCAATTATTTATCGTTCCAAACGGAGTGTTCCCTAAAAAATGAGTGATAGTAATGTGATGATAGTTAAATCGAAAATTTTCTAGAATTGAATTGCAGAAATGGTTCTTTACCTTTTTCACGCTGGTGAGATTTTTTTTAAATTTTTTTATTATGAGTGATAGTATAATCTGATAGTTATTTTGAGCCGATACCACTCGATACATCTAGAAATCTTAGAATAGGTACTCCTTTGATTCATTTCCATATACATATACGTATTTTTTGTGGAAAATGTATGCGATTAGAACAAACCCGAAAAAAATTTGTCAATCCGTATCGCTGACTGTGCTAGGCTAGGTACCGCAACTGCCAATTTTCACAGAGAAATTTTCGAAGTCGTCAAAATTTCTTTGAAATGGTCACACACGAATTGTCAAACTCTTATTATTATCCATATACTCAGATTGGAAATTTGTCTCGAAATACCCTGTACTGATTGAATAATTTTCTATGGTATATTATACAGGGTGTTTCGAAATTCGACCGACAACGCTTGACTGGTGATAGCCCTCGTGATTTCATAATCACTGAGATAGGGACAGACGGTCTTGAAGTGTTCAGTTCTCGAGATACAGGGCGTTGAAGTTAAGAAATTTAAATAGTTTTTTCGCAATATCTCAAGAATAATTTAATATAATGCATTCAAATTCGGTATATGGTTTCATCTTTCACTGATTAATTTCTTGACCAGAAAGACATTCCGAGAATTTTATCCAGAGATGCGCTACAGAGGGTTGTGATAACTTTTCCTCCCATATTTTCTACGCCACTGATGAAATTTCAATTATTTCCAATTTCTCGAATTGTTTGTTCAGTTATGTTGAAAAAATGCATCACCTTCAACTGAGCTAAAATGAACAGTTATCGGGATATTTGACCCAAAATAGAAGTATGCATAGTAATTTTTCATCTTCCTCGGTAGTAAAAAATTACGAAAATTTTTGTTTTCTCTTCATGTGTGGAATAACTATTTCTGTTCAGCTATGGAATGAGATCTGAATAGTATCTAATCTACTCAACACCAGAAAAATATTTTTGCAATTTTCTACTACTGAAAATGATGAAATATTACTATGCAATCTTCTATTTTGGGTCGAATATCTCGAAAACTGTTTATTTCAGCTCAGTTGAAGGTGATGCATTTTCTGAACAAAATTGAACAATGAATTCGAGGAATTGGAAATAATCGAAATTCAATCAGTGGCGTAGAAAATATGGAAGGAAAAAATGCCACAACCCCCTGTAGGGCACCACTGGACAAAATGTCCGGAATGGCTTCCAGGTCAAAAAATGGCCCATTCAAAGATGAAACCATATACCGAAGTTGAATGCATTATATTCAATTATTCTTGAGATATTGCGAAACAACTATTTTCATTTCTCAACTTCAACGCCCTGTATCTCGAGAACTGAACACTTGAAGACCGAATGTTCCTATCTCAATGATTATGAAATCACGAGGGCTATCACCTGTCAAACGTTGTCGGTCGAATTTCGAAACACCCTGTATATTTACATCCAGCCCGTCCTGGATAAGGTGATTAGTCTTAAATTAAAACCCTCTGTTAAAATATGAATAGCTTTTTTTCTGCTCTGAACAATTTAAATTTTGTTCACACTGTTCGCTAGCCCAGTCTTTCAGCTATAATCTCGTACTTCTTCAAAACATGAGGTTCTTTGTATAAACTCGCTACAGGGTGTCACCTGAAACAGTGAAAAATTTTTGAATTTTCAAGAGGATACACTTTGACAGCAGATTACCTTGAGACAATTTTCGAATTGTCTCATTATTCCTTTTACTTACAGAGTGATATCGAAAAATTAACTTTTAGGTTTTGCAGTCATAACTTTTTTCGTCCCCAACCGATTTTTGAGATCTCAGGCTCCTTTTGAAGATAAAACTTCAGATGAAGAGATATGAAGATCAGAATTGACTCAAGATGAACATTGCACAGTGTGTCTCACTTTCAATGGAAGTATCCCTGTATATTTTGTATTTGTTTAGTTAGGATTCTGAAATTTGCATGAACGATGAATATATACTGAAAGTACAGGGTGATTCACCATAAATGTCCCCTCCTCTAGCTCAGTTATTTTTTAACCGATTGCCAAATTTCAGATATCATCTGAAATGATTTTTGATGGAGTTTTTTCCGCTACATCAGACAATACAAGGTGCTCGGAACAATCGATCTACATGGTACTATTCGAATTTTCCAAATGGAACACCCTATTTTTCATTGTATTTATAGATTCTCCCTGAAGAGCTGATTGCATCAATGTATCACACTTGGGTTCTAGCGAAAATGATTACAGAGATATAGGGTGTTCAAAATCGAGATTTTTCAACTTTAGGATTTTTCTGTGACGAAACAATTCATTATCGGTCAAAACGGCTTTCATGTCCGTATCTCAACTTCTGATTTACTCTCAACTGACATTTTATAATTGGAACAGATACAGGTTGATCAGAATTCTGATTCTAGAACCACACTGTATATGTTCCAATTAAATGTCAGTAGATAGTAAATCAAAAGTTGAGATAGGGACATTGGAGCCGTTTTGATCAATATTGAATAGTTTCGACAAGAAAAAATACTAAAGTTGAAAAATCTCGCTTTTGAACACCCTATATCTCTGTAATCATTCCCGCTAGACCCCAAGTATGATACATTGATGAAATCAGCTCTTCAGGGAGAATCTAAGAATATGATGAAATACAGGGTGTTCCATTTGAAAAAATCAAGTAGTACTCTGTAGGTCGTTTGTTCCGAGCACCCTGTATTCTCTGATGCAACGGGAATAAAATTTCTGAAAAATCATTTCAGATGATTTTTCAATATTTTGAATCTGTTCAAGAATACCTGAGCTAGAGGGAGGGAAATTTATGGTGAATCACCCTGTACACACTATGACCAAGTGGATATACCATTACAGTGATATACGCTGCTTGCTAACAGCCATGGAACCATCCACAAAAATGAAATAGGCGAGTTGACTAATTTTTTTTAATTCTTAAATAGAATCATCACTCAAATCCCTTTAAATTTCATATATTTTTGGAATTCTTCATTCGATTTCAAAGTGCTGAGATCAACAATAATGCCACGGTAATTTTCAAACGGCTAAAAATTCACCGCGAGCATAAACTGACGTCACGATTTCGTGAGTAGGGACAGACCATAGCACAGTTGCCATATGTACGATTGGAACTTAGGAAATATTAGTTATTCAATAATTCATAAATTCTTGATTTTGTATTAGTTATATCCCTAATCAGACATAAAAATCAATTGTCTCAAAATATTCCCTCATCTTTTGTGGCTTATTGATTATTAATCATTTGTGTTATTATTAATTTTATATTAATTCACACAAGAGGATATTTGAGGGTAAACGTGACAACCCGGCGCACGAATTGTGGGCGGTGCCTTGTCAGTTTCAGCATCTAGCACATTGTTGCCAAGTCTTCAACATCAACATGATATTTTGTTATAGGGTACAAGGGATATACAGATATGCTGGTTGCTCGAAAAGGTCAAGAATGATCTATAATATTATATCAAATACAGAAATGTATCGCGTTCCAGTTACGAATGTTGGAAATATTATTCAGGTATGTTTCAGAATCTACATCCATATTCCGCCTCCCATGAAAATCAGTATTAATTTTTATGGACTTCGATATTTGATGTCATGTTTATTTGCAGATCTGAGAAGCTAAGTGTTGATACTTGTTACTGGAATCGGAGAAAACCATCCAGTCACGACGAATCGAACAAAGAATCCGCGAAGAAAAATGGCAAGAGAATACTTTACAGAATTCAGATCCTTGTATTCGTACGGAAAGAGATATAGTGATATCCTTCCCAGATTCTCAAGAAAACAGATAAAACAGATATTCACCTTTATGTCTCTATGGAAACACGACTGGTACCCGTAGGAGGGGAGAGTATCAACTCGGCGTTTATAAACCCTCTCTGCAAAGGAGGTAGGCGCATGGTAGGTTAGGTATATACAGTGTTCTTCATTGCAGAGAAAATTGTTGTTTATCTGCCTACCTCGTCTTCTTCGAGATAGTTGATGAATTGATGAATAACAAAAGTATATCGCATTCCAGTTATGAATGATGAGAACAATATCCAGACTTTTCATAGATTCATGTTCTATGAAGGTGTCACGATTCAAATCTGAAATTGATACATAGTTTTAGATCCGCACAGCACATTATTTGGCATGCAAGGTCCTTAATATAACCCACGTAATTGAAAATGTGGAAGATGTCTACTGGAAAAACCACTGTTCGGAAAGGAAGCGGATATGTAGCAATCCAGTTACGGACGATGAAAATATTATTCAGGTATGTCTCAGATTCAACATCTATGTATTTCCTCCAATGATATTTTCTGATTCAAATGTTCTTCGATTTGAATGTGATATTCAGTTGCAGATCCGAGAAGAAGTGTTTGATACGGTTTGATACTTGCCACTCAATCGGAGAAAAGCATCCAGTAAATACGGACCGAACAGAAGATCCGCAAAGAGACCTGACCAGAGTATACTTTACAGAATTCAGATCATTATATACGTACGGAAGGCAATATATTGATATCCTTTCCAGATTCTCAAGAAAACAGAGAAGACAGATATTCACCTTTATGTCTCTATGGAAACACGACAGGTACCCTTACGAGGGGAGAGTATCAGCTCGGCGTTTATAAACCCTCTCTGCAAAGGAGGTCGGCGCATGGTGGGTTAGGTATATACAGTGTTATTCATTGCAGAGAAGATTGTTGTTTATCTGCCTGTCTCGTCTTCATTGAGATAGTTGATGAATTGATGAATTACAAAAATATATCGCGTTCCAGTTACGAATGTTGAAAACAATATCCGATATTCTATGTAGATCTCACGATTCAAATTTGAAATTGATTCTTAGTTTCAGATCCGAGCAGCACATCGTTTGGCCTTCAAGGTCCTCAATATATCCCACGTACGTAATTGAAAATGTGGAAGATGCCTACTGGAAAAAACACTATTGGGAAAGAAAGCGGATATGTTGCAATCCAGTTACGGACCTTGCATATATTATTCAGGTATGTCTCAGATTCAACATCCATGTAATTCATCTAATGATATTTATTTTCTGATATGAATGTATACTTCGATGGATATGTGATGTTCTGTTGCAGATCAGAGAAGCAGTATTTGATACTTGCCACTCAATCGGAGAAAACTATCCAGTCCATATGAACCGAACAGAAGATTCACAAAGTGAACTGACCAGAGTATACTTATGGTGACTAGTTATGTTATATACTTGGTATATTATGATTTGATAGTCTGACATTGATGTGACATTTTCATAATATAATTACAACTCAAAGTCTTATGATTTGTATCCATTGTATCCACAATTTGGTGACCCCGACGTGGTATTATGGAGCAGTTGAGCGAAGGCGAGATCATACAAATTTTGAGACATTCCAACATCCATGTTACTGATTCGATTGAATTTTCGGATATGATAAAAATGCTGACAGAGTACATTAAAAAAACTTATAAGACCAATTCCACGAAGCCGACTACACTACAAGAGCATTCTTTCAGAGATTTCATCAAGAATCATACCAAATGATGTGTGCCATGTATAACTATTATATGAAAATAAAGAAAATCATCATCATAGCCTCTTAAATAATATATTCTTTGCCTGTCTGACAAGGAGAACGCCAGAATTTTCCACCTGTAAGGGGTCGCGACACCAAGATGATTGAAAAACACTGTAAGGTATAATCAAAATGAAGAAGTTAGTTTCTTGTGGTCATACGATATAAGCAGGGACGATTCCCATGGCGCACCCTGTAGTTTGTTAGATTCTATTTGTGTTGATGATGAGTCTATTAGTTCTCTGAATATAATTCTTTTATTTCCGTTCAATTAATTTTCGATTTTGGATTAATACAGGTAGGCATGTTAGTAACCTTTGATCAAAAATCAGAGGTATGTCGCCCGGTTATATATGTATTATTCATTCCAGAATGAATTTTAGCGATGCACATTGCACAAACAATAAATTTATAACAGAAACAATGAAATGCATATTTGGAATATGGCATGCACATTATAAATATCAGAATGATGACAGGAAGCACAGTGAAAATAACAAAACACGAATATCAGCAAATTGAATTAGCTCTGCATGGATATAGAGGGAAGTAGCAAAATCTTTCTTTGGTTCAGGGGTGCGTTCGAATATGTAGCTAGGTAGTTACTCTGTGGAGTAGAGTTCACTCTTTAGCGTTCGAAATTTGATGGATTGTGTATATCTTACCACAGTTGAAATAATTACCACAGTTGAATTAATTATCACAGTTGAAATAATCACCACAGTTGAAAGAATTACCTGAAATATCATTTGCCGTACTTTCTCAAAAGTTGTATCGGGTCGCCCAGAAAATTGCATCGCATCGTTTGATAGCGCAGTATACACGGTATCTCTCAGGATACATTTCAATTGTCTGTGATGAATTTTGTATCAAAATAGGGAGTTAATATATTGCCCTACGAGCGTGAGAAAAGTAGTACTTTTCTACACACTTTGCGTGCCCAAAGTCACACTTTTCCGCACGCCATGCGGATCAGACTTTCATCCGCTCTATAAGTGGGAAAAGTAAAACTACTCAAAAATCTCACTAGTATGGGAAATTTATATTCGTTTTAGTTGCTGTAGACTATTTCATGCAATATGAGAAGCCTTTGCAAGTGTATTCATTTTTATCTTTCAACTGTATTTACCGATATAGAAAATTTGTATTCCAGCTAAGAACAAGAAAATTCAAGTAAATAGGTACCTTTTGTATAATGAAAATAGTATTTTGTTTAACGAGCACAGAATGATAGTGATTTCCTACGAGAATGAAGTTTGCAGCATGAGCCATAGACGAATGCTGCAATCCTTCGAGTGATATCAGATACGGAATAGTATATTGTGCAACAAGTGGAAAAAGTTAAACTTTTCTCAAGAGTGTGAAAGTTTGTGGCACGAGCCTGAAGGGCGAGTCATGCAAACACACGTATGAGAAAAGTGCTTTTTCCCACATGTTGCACACTATACTTTTTCTATAACTGCACTTATTCAAAGAATCCGAGTAATGTAGCTTATTGGTATTCATCTCATAATGTGGCACTATGCCACATTGAATATTGTGACCAAAGAGAAGACGCCTTTCCTAGTTTCTCAAAGTATTTTAAAAAAGTACACTTTCCGAAAAAGATTGTATTTCTGTATTTTTTAGATTCCATACATTTTTCGTTTATGCCAATTCATACTTTTTTCTTGAAATTTCCGGAAACAAATCCAACTTTCGCAGCTTCTTCCAGTATCTCTGTCTCTGCCGGTGTTTTTATCAAAATCGTCACATCTCGGTTTAAACATCATATTATTTATTATGAATTGTTGCAACAATTTTTGATGGAAAATGCGATTTCTATCAAGAGCACTAATGAGAACTACCCTAAAGAATTTGAAAAACTTCTTCTGACAGTTGTGACAACTATTCGAAGCTGAACAGCAGCCAAGTTTTGGTCGATATTTGTTGATTCTCCATGGAAATGTATGTGGTGTTGGCAAAGTGCCGTGAGAAAACATGTTTCTCACAGTGTGAGCAATACATGGTATAGAAACTAAGTTAGCTATATATGAGAAATGCGCTACTTTTCATAGCAGTAATAAAAAATAAAATTGATGACATACAAAGTACCTCATTGATGTATCGAACATAGTAAAACAAAAGCAATTTTGTGTTATAAACGTAGAAAAAATAATATTGTCAAACAACTAATAAGTGCACTTGTCAACTTTGACATGATGTCAGATATTTCCTCGGTTTCTGTAACCAAAAATCTACAAACACCAACACTTTTCTATTCAACAAATCAAAAAAAGTTCAAAGAGATATTGAAATAAGCAGTTCTGACGACGAGCTATCAGATTCCATTCTAGAGGCTGCAAACTCTGCATGTTTGAAATTACTGTCCGCTAAATCTGAACATGAAATATGAGAAACATCATATACAAACAACTTGAATATACAGAGGGACAAATAGTATCAAGAAGGAGGAATTCCAAGCATATTCTTCAGATTTACAAAAAACATATCAGCCAAATACTTTATGATGTAAGTACCTACTCTATGTTGAGAAGTGCGGTTAAACTGCACTCATCATGCAAGTAATGTTTTTTTTTTCAAAAATATTTTTTGGTACTTACGTATTTTTGTCTGAAAAACACGAATCCGATAATGAAGATGTGAACAAACCACTATTTATTAAGTTAATTCAAGAAGAAGTTCGAAATTTCGCCTTATTTTTCCCTCTGCGTTGGATGCATTTACAGCTACTTGCTCTTCTTATTTTGTCATTGGACACTTTGTATACTCATGATGTATTTCAATGACACATGATACATGATTTTTGTAGCGAGTTTTGCATATTTAGTGAACAATCATACCAGATGACGGCCATTTATTCAATAGTCAATCCAAATACGAGATTTCAAATGACAACAGATTCTTCTTGAATGACATTACACACGCCATTATTTTAAAACATATTTTTCCTTCTTCTCACTGAATATGGATGAATCACAAGAAAATCATATTTCTAGTTGACTCTGATAGAAAGAATGGCCATTTGTCATTACCAAACAAATTTTGGAAAAAAAAACTATCGCATGATAAGTGCAGTTTCACCAGAAGTGCTATTAGTCGAAATAAACTTGCATTTGAGTCAATACTCCGAGCTAACATCGTTTTCAAAGAAGCAACATATGGAATACCGACCGAAGGAGGTCAAACTTTTTACGAAAGTGAAGTTTTCAGATTTATGGAAGAGGCACTTGATCAAATTTACTTCCTGAAAGTAATTACCATTTTTGGGTAGGCCAGTGCTTTTTTATTTTCGTTATTATATGAATCTCGTAAAAATTGTATTCTTAACACGTACGCAAAGTGCCTTTTCAGCACGCAAAAACTTAGTCGAACGACGCGATTTAGGTGCGGAATAGTAACACTTTGCGCACTTGTTAGGAAAATAACTATTGCACTACGGTATTACTGCCGATGGTGCCAATCGAGGTGCAAATTGTATAGATGACATCAATGAAGTCTTATTGAATTTGCCTCCCCCAGTAAAGACTTCGAAGTCATTTGTGTTTAACAAAACTGTTATTTTTTGAACCTTTTTTCCAAGCAGCATAACTGAGATATTGGCTGTATGAAAGATCTGGGACACCTAGTATGAATGCTCTACACTCAATAACCTCGATAAAATTCCAGTCACCAACCAGACTAAATTTTACGATCATGTAACTCCAACATCCTGATGCTGTATTTCAAAAACGAAGCAAACTAAGACACTTCATGTTCACATGAAATTTGTTTCCCAAAATATAACATGGAATCATCTGATTTCTTTCGTACTCTCTCTCACACCCTGTACATACGCTTTTAGGATATTGTCAGAACTTGTTGATCTATATTTCGCTTTGGCAACCGGCATATTTAGGATTCACTAGGGTTGAAATAGGGGGAAATTATCACTTGCCCAATCATCCCAAATGCTTTCTGCATTCATACTTTTCCAAGAGTAGACCTGTCTAATACCAAAATTATTGTTTCAACGGTATCCAGGAAGTTGAGAAACTCTGCTGGGAAAATAGCACTGTGCAGGGCTATAATAGCCATCATTAGCATGGATCACGTTTAGCTCCTCACAACTTCGTATTCAATAATTTATGTAAGTTTCGTGGGATTTAATTGTTATCGTATCAGGCGAACCTAGACTAAAATACCTCTGAGCGAAATTGTTAACGTATGAATGCGTAATAGGTATATATATGCGAGTAGGTATGTTGTACAACACTGTACAGTGATTTCATTTTAATTTGTCCTTGTTTTAAACGGTTGTGAAATATTTAGTTTTTGAGCTATAAGGAGTGATAATAGTAGATTGTTTGATTGGGATCAAAAGTGACACTTTGTTTGACAAGCGAATTTTGCATTTGCGAGGCGGAGCGTTTACCGAAGCCGAGCGAAAGGAAAATTTGCGAAGAATAACACGGCATAAATTAGCCAATATTTTTGACGTGAAATCGAAATCACATGCTGTTGAATGAAGACTATTATAGGAGGCCATCAAATAGTATAACCACATTTGCAATGCACTGTGGATATTTTCTATAGCCAAGATAATCTTTACTAGGACAATACAATGTGGCGGTGCTAAATCTGGTTACCAAATTGAATATCTTGATATTGCTAGTGGTAAATCGTAAATAGGGTCTTCAATTCCTGCTTACGGAAAATTCAAATTAACCGATAACCAGTCAACGAACCATAAAATCATTTTATCCATACCCGTTCACCAATCAATCCACACCAAACACTAACTTTGTCTTGGAAACAAAATAGTAAACGCTGGTGTCTTGATGTTGCTAAAAATTTACAATTTCAATCATATCTGCACCAATTTGCGCTAAACTAATGGAAAGAAAGGGCAAGTGTGCATGGTATATTAACGTAATCAGAAAAAATAATCTTTTTCAATTATTCACTGATAATAGGGTGTACCATTTCAAGAAAGTCAGATATGTCAATAGTTTTGACATTTGACATTATATAAAAAGATTGACTGAATAGTATTAAAGTTAAGTCATGGAAACCATCCATCCTTCCCAAAGTGGTCCAGATATTTTCAAAGGAGAAAACACAAACACTAAGTCGGTCGACCACAAAGTTTAATTACAAAAGTTTTGTGACTAGTTTCGGCTCAAGCAGCCATCTTCAGACACAATATATAGTACCTGTAAAGATATTGGTTTACAAGAATAAAATGACACATTGAGGAAAAAACATACCTATAAAAGGACACGTGGAATCACATAATTAAATTAATTGAAATTTGAATAGCAGGGTCATTTGGCCAAAAATTCAATCCGGAGAAAAAATTGATACTTTTTTGAACCGACTGAACAGCCAAATGAACCTAATAATAATTAGATTCAACATTGGCAAAAATTGGGAAAAAACCAGCAATAAATTCACTCAAAGGAGTTTCATCTTAAAATGGCCGTTTTTGTGAAAGACAAAAGGCAAGGACTCGGGCAAGGAGAAGGCAACGAAATGTCAAGCATAGCAACAGACGTTGACAGAATTACAGGACAAATGACAAATGACATGCACAATATAAGATTACAATTTTAAATTATGATAATAAGTATTAAAGTTGACGAAAAACACTAGGTACAATTTCTTTTCTATTCAAGCTCAAAAACTAAATATTCTAGAGCTTTTTCAAAGTGGGACAAATTAAAATGAAAGCACTGTACGTACATAGATGGAAAGAGCAATTCCTCGAATTTCAAGCAAGAATTGTGTTTTCTTGAGATTGGAGTAAGCTTCTTATTCACTCTTATGTCGGTGAGGAGTAGACAGGGAAAATTGTTCATTACACATACGCAGTATAATGAAAGCAGATTGCATAACGAAATAGATATTTATACATATAACCGATGGGATTTTGCGAGACGAGCGAAACGAGATCCCGCCAAACACAGATTAACACAAAATGCGTTTCCTAACTACAAGGAACTAACAATATGTTTTTATTCCATGAATAATTTTGCTTTAACAGTTCTACATGAGTTCTACCGATCATGTACAAAATTCAGTATAGGCAAAGGCAAATTGACTTCGCCCGTTACTACTGAAGTGTCAAACAATAATATGGTCACATATTATCAGCGACGAAATTCACAAAAAAAATAAAATCGTTTGATATTTTCATTAGTAGAAAATGGATGAGTTGAGATTTCCATTTGTTGCAAGTGATATCGAGAAAGCAGCACAAATGCACTATTCTCTTCGCCAATCATCCATATTTTTTATTCCGAAATTGGTGTTGAAATGATCCAGTAAAAAACATACACCGCGCATCGTCGGTAGTTGAATATATTCCTTTTCTCAGGTTAGATACAGTCATGAAAAAATAGGAGATGAAAACATTCATATTGACGAATATCAATTTGAAACAAATTAGCAATCGTTATTTTCCAGTAAAACAGTGCCAATTTACAGAGTGACATATTTTTTGTCACTGAACAGACAATATTGTACTCCACCTCCTAGGTTTCCAATTTGAACGATAATGCTGTCTGTAGGTTAATCGAGGAGGTGGTATGCTATGGAAAACTCATTGTGTCGATTATGTTAATTGTACTGGCCTTTTTCCGAAGAACTGAATATAATTGCTGGGTACTCAGCACTGGTACCAGCTGCCGGCCGCAGTGTACTGATATTTACAGTCCCGCATATGGGACCATTTACTGGGCCGCTGATGTTAGGTATGAGAAAAATATATTAGGCCGTTAATGCCCCATATCAAAATGTTTGCTGGGATTCTACAAGGATTTCAATGAACTATGAACGATCTTCCTGATTCAATTGATGGAGTACAAAATAAGAGAGGAATAGTTTCACAGCGTTGTCGGTCTAATTTCGCGACACTCTGTATACCTAGTACACCTATAAAAAAAATGTGTGCTTGAGTAGTTAATTCCCTTATTACAGTTTCCTCATTATTTTCAGGACTACAGCAAAATGGAGCTGGAACTACTTGATGGATTTGAGGTTTACTACTACTAACGACATAAGTTTCTGAATCCATAATCCACTATACGATGTTGACAGTTCATAAACATCCGTTATTTCTCTCTCCATTTCACCCTTAGTAATAAAAATGATGTATGTACATACTTATGGTTGGAGTGTAAATATCCATTTTTTTGCCATCTGTATACTGTCCCCGCGATTTATATTGAAAGCTCATGATAATGCTTTCACTAAATAAATGCTTTCGACATGAATGTGTCCTGACAACTGACATAAATAGATAGTCACTCTAGTATAGAGAGCATTCGGAAAATATCCCTTTACCATCACTGAAAAGAAGTGGGCGGATTTCAATATTCCATCACGAAACTGTTGAAGTTTATTATTCAATATTGGTGAATATAAACCATTTTCTGAAGAAAAAAAGCTTATTGGCGTGAATATAACGGTTTCGAGCCATATTATTCTCTGATTGCATTTTGTGTGGTTTCTGTGGATTGTGTCAGGGCTGAACACTATACAGTGTCTTTTAGTCAGCATCATATGGAAAGAACCTTTGATAATAATTCATCGTGGAATTTGACTTGGGCGTTAAGTTTCGCTTTATAAAGAAAGAGAATCATTGTTTCAAATTAATCGCTAAAAATGAGTCTATTATTGTTGAAATTCCAAAATAGTTTATCGGGAAAAATTGTTTCTACTCCAATTTTGAAGATGATTATCGAATTCGAACGCTTTATTGCAATAAGTTTCAGTACTTTATGTTCTTTGATTCATTCTAATTCTGAATTCGACGAAACTTTCCTATATATTTTGGTTAGATACGTGAAACAGTTTGATGATATTTCGATAGATGAATTTTCCATGATTCCAATTCTAAAGAAAACCATTCAAATTGCTCCTCTGAATGCTAGACGATATAGGTTGTACATCAACTTTCCATCAAACACAACAGAATTTTGAAGCGCGGTGATCAATATTTATGAAAGAAAATCGAATTTTTGTCGATAATTAGTAACTAACTATAGGTAACATGATACAGCTACTGATATAAAGAAGTTTTTTTTATTATAGGAAATTTGATCAGCTCCAGGGTAATAGCAACTCCATCACATTATTAAATTATAAATTATCATTTTCATGTTCTCAGTTTGTTGTAATCGTGAGAAGAGTGAAAGTATTTTAAAAGTATTTTAAATACTGTCTGATGCAGGTTGACCGGCAAATCACTAGCTGGTTCAGTGTATAAGGCGTAGGTATATGGAAGGCTAAGATTCGAAATCTTTAGTGGGGGAAATACGCTTCAACAGGAATATCTAATTAACATATAAGATGGACGTACATACGCATACATACCGTAGGGTTTGTTGTTTGGTGATAAATACTGACCTGAGTATAGATATGTGTGCATCAGGACGGGTCAGCAAAAAGGGCCCACGGGGGCATACTTGCTAGGTGACCCCCTCCCCTTTTACTACTACTACTTCTGTACCTATATACCTATATGAAAAATTAATCGAAAAAATCATAATTTCTTCCACTTGTTGTCCCCCGAAGTTAATATAAAATGAAGGAATATAATAGTATGTAACATTCCATTTTCATGCAACTTCAATAGGTAGAATTTAGGAATTTTTGAGCTAGGAATTTATTTTTGGTGCCGAAAGTGCGACCCGAACATAATTTGTTCATGAACCTATACGAAAAGAAATAAATAAATTGATGAATTCTAATTATTTGATGTCCTTATACCAAATACCACACGAGGTTGAATTATTTTCCGGAAATTTTATAACCTCTAGTGGTATTACAAAGTGAAAATACGAATTATTTCCAGTCGAAGTTATATAAAACTAAGTTTCTGTGCTTCACATGCGACGTTTTATCCATCAGTATGGAAATGAAACGTCTTCGCTTAGTTTTATTCTCACTTCATTGGCACAAAGAACTCACTTGAGTGTTAAAATATGGTCTGAAGCTCTACCCGTTATCACAATAACGCGATCATTCAATATTACAGAAGACACTTTCCTTGTCATCGCTTTATAAAATCCTCTTTTATATTATGTTCCCGATTGACTCTGACAATGGGACCTTCTTATCTCAACTCACCGTATCCTCATGCATTTTTAATTGAAAGGTAAAAGTTTGGATCTGTGAAATTTGACACAAAATCCGTATAAAATCAACAGGACATTAAAAATCAATGTTGATGTTCATCAAACTCTTACCAATGTACAGGGTGTACGGATGTAAAGGAGAAACCAAAAGGACCATAACTAGTAATTATTGAGCACCGAAAAAAAATCTAGAGGGTCGAGTTAAATTTTTTTGAATGGAATGCCCTGTATATTAGCACATTTTCTGAAGCATCTCTGTGACCTCTATTAACTCCTTTGTCTTCATCATATCGAAGTTATTAATTTTATTGTGGAAACAATTTCATCTGTAAATGCATGCATACCGATAAAATCACTGTCGTCACACATACGATATATAATAGAGAATAATCATAATATCCTTTGATTAAAAGATGCTTGATATTTTTGAAGAATTTTTATGCTCTCAAATTATACAGGGTGGCTGAAAATTATTTTTCAATTCGGAACTTTTCGAAGTTATTTTTCTCGAGTTTTTCAAATGGAACACCCCATATATTTATTGGCCCTTTGATGTAGAATCAGAACACGAAGATTCTTTCACCCCAACATCTATATTGATAATCGCAACCATTTTTTAATTATTGAACTTTGAAGATTTTAGGTTGGTCATTTTCAACGATACACATTATTCTTATCTGTTATTAAAACATCGAGAGTCCAATCAATAATTCAATAAACCCGTTTTTTCATTCAAGGAAATGAAATCAGAATCGAAGCAAACAGAAATAGTTATTTACAAACCAAAAAAAGACAAATTTTATATTTCTCGAATATCCCATAAATCAAAAGCACATTGAGAATAAAACCAGGATAATAGAAATTTTGTTCTTTTTCATTTTGTGAATAACTAGCATATTAACTACCTATTGCTGTTTGCTTTCATTCTGGTATCAATTCTTTCAACAAAAAACGGGTTTGCTGGACATATCAAAAGCATTTGACCGTGTTTGGCACGAAGGACTCCTCCACAAACTATACCATCATATACAGCTTACCACCGCAGCTATGCCATCTCTTATCGAGTTTTCTTTCAGGCAGATCGCTTCATGTGGTGGTGGACGGTGTATCGTCTGATACAATTGGCATCAATTCCGGCGTTCCACAAGGATCAATTTTGGCACCAACATTATTCCTTCTTCATATCAATGATCTGTTGGGAGTAACAACTTGCCCCATCCACAGCTTTGCAAATGATAGTACCCTCCATACTGCGTTCTCTTCCAGAATTCCCATTTCTTTCCAGGAAACTGAGAACTCGCGGCGCAGGCAGGTCAATTCTGTCAAAGAAGACCTTGCTGAAATCACAGCCTGGGGAACCAACAACCTAGTTGAATTCAACGCCACCAAAACTCAAGCCTGTATTTTCTCTAGAAATGCGGAACTCTGTATGCGCACCAAGCGATAAAAAAAATGAGAAGAAAGATATCCTCATCGTGACAATTCTAGCTATGTCAATAAAATATCGGATGAACCGATTGGCAGTCTCAAACTTGTCGAAGTATGCCGACACCTAATCTGTTCCAGAAATTAGTATTGGATTGGGGAATTCTCTGACGAACAAACTTTCTGTGATGCTGAGAGATCGGTAATGTAATATTTTGTGGGGAAATAATCAGGACGAAGATGATTTGAATGAAGTAATCGAATGAAAATAAGAGATTGGATTATCTTATATTTGGATTCAGGTTTCAATTGAGAGAACTGAGTTTGCTTGATGAATCGAAGAACGTGTCGGTTCATTATTCATCTCAACTCTATTTTAATTCGAGTGCCTCATTCGTGATCATATTTCATAAAATAGTTATTGTCCTAACAAGTGGGAAAAGTGTTACGTTTCCGCACGTAAAAACAGTTAGGCGAACGACGCGAAGCCTGCGAAAAAGTGTGAATTTTCGCATGCGGAGAAGTATACTACTTTGAGCACACTCGTAGGAAAAATTCTTTCAGGCACATTATTAGTATATAGTAAAGCGAAAAATTCAGATGGTATTCATTTTACTTGACGATATTTCCACAGTTGAATAGTAGGTACAAACATAAATTCTTTATATACTATCTTATCTGACCGCGAATTATCAAAAATATGCTTAACGAGTTTGAGTTGAATAACTTACATTCTCAAGTTTAGTTGTACGATGCATTGATTTTCATCATACAGGGCGTGGAAAAAAATCTGAATTGAAAAACCCAAATCACGAATCTGTCATTAAAGGCCTGTAAAAGCCATCGTTCAAGTTTGAACCCATTGATTAGGTATGAAAGTATTGAAAAAGAATATCCTCAGATATATTATGATGATGGTGAAATACATCGATATGCAGGGTGTTATTTGAGTAATCTCGCAAACTGCAAGGGGTGATTTCTTAGGCGATTCTGAAACGGAGAGTTCATATGAACATAAGTCCCGAAAAAAATATGTTTTTTGTGAATCTGAATATGACCAAACCTGCCCCTTACCACTACCAATAACACATCCAAATTTCAACAGAATTGGTTGAATGATTTCCACGATATTTACAAAAAAACGATATTTTTTCAAAAGTATGACACTCTGTATCTTGAAATCTATGTATTTTCGGAGCTATATGTTCACATAATCTTTTCATTTTGGAATCACTTAAAAAATCGCCCTTGAAGTTTGGCCACACACTTGAATAACACCCTGTATATAGAGAAATACATCGAGAATTCGCATTCTGTATCTGATGAGAATATCAATTCTTTTTTGGTATATTCAACAGAAAGCAATTACTTTCCTGGCTACATGCCACGACGAACATTGAATTACATCTAATGAAAACACACAATGTTCGTCGTGGCATATATCCAGAAAAGTAGTTGTTTTCTGTTGAATATACCGAGTAAAAATTATCTTTTATCTTCAGCAGCTGGAGAAATATCAATGAATTTCCCTATTTGTATGAATCTTTTCGTTTTCATCATGTTCATAATATATCTGAGAATATTCCTTTTCAATATCATATTCTTGAATTTCTCATTATGTTATTCAGTTATCTCTGAATATTCCTCAACCCTTCTTATATAGATTGGCATACAGAAAATCAAAACTATATAGGTTGAAAATCATAGAATTTCGAATATTTAACCCCATCAGTAAGATGAAAAAATAATCAGCTATATCTCCGTAGCCGTTTGAGCAAACCCAAACTTGGTATTGTTGGTTATGTATATTATACAGGGTTTGAAAATCAAAAGTTTATGCCTGTTTCGCTTCAAGGTTTCAACTTTAGGATATGATTATTGATTACTACAGAAAATTGTGTCCCTCACCAAATCAAAATCGACCTGTCTTAGCGGTTCTTCATGCATCATAAAGAAAGAAACTTGGGTGGAACGTTTTCGAGGAAGTGTAAGGGTATTTATTTTATACTAGTGATGAAAACACTGACTATACTTGGATTGCACCGTGCTTTCGTGAAGTATACTGAATAAATTAATTTTCAGCCAATCTATAGATTTTTGTGGGCTCTCTTGAGACAGGTAGATTTCTATTTTCAATTTGCCGCATTCATTAGGTAAAATTGAGTATACAATGTTGCCCGTTTGAATTATGGCGTCCGCTACAACATTTTCAAATTGAACAGCCTATGTATTATTCAATTTTTTGAATCTCCGTGGAATCCTGCAGGGGGATTCTGTTTCACGATTGTCGATTGTCGTGTCCTATTCTATTTCTCGATCAAGTCGCGGTCGAATTCGACTTCAAAAATTGTCGGTTTTTCACCGATATGGGATGAGATTTTGATCCAATGAAATGAGCACCGAGGACAAAGCCATCACAAATTTGAGGTTACAGTGGTTAAATTGTTTTTATGAATTTCAGAATTCTCGATACAAAAACAAAAATGAAAATGTTACTAATTGTTCGAGATGGTATTTTAGCAGCTAAAGATAGGCACAGAAATTTGAGTCTGATTCGTCGACAAGAACTATGAAACAGAAGTACCTAATCCTTTTTCTTTACCTGAAAAAAGATTTATTGAGGTAATTAGATTGAACAAATGGTTGGTTCGTCTTCTGATACAATCATTGAGACGCCACTTAGTGTATATGTCTCCGAAGTATGATCGAAGGGATTAGTCAAAGTATGAAATGAAGGGAATTAATACAGAATCTAAAATATTCTATCCATTTCGGCAATTGACTTGGCTTAGCCTGATACGCAGTTTTTTATTGATTTCACAACGATTAGACTCTGAGTGGCCATGTTCTGTGTGTTCTAAAAGTTAACATTTCCCAGTGGGCATCTCAGAGTTCGAACGACATCGAAAATGAATAATATATTATATATTTATGAAATTATCATTATAGTTGATTACACCCTCTCACATGAACAAGATAATGTAACCTCAAATTGAGATGAAGATGAAAAGAAACATTCGATGATTGATACGGATTGATTGACAAAACGCATCAATCCGACTCTTCTTGAGCTATCTAGTTTACACAATTAATTCGAGAAAAATACCAAATATCGAATAAATATGGCCGGTTCGACTCGATTCGTCGAATTGAATCTCCCTGCTAAGTTCAAACACGTAGGGTTTTCATACAGTGCGTCTGTTGAATCATGGGCTCTCGTAAAATTGTGGATATAGTTATTTATTAAACAAGGGAAAAAAGTATTAGATTGTCGGTCGACTGTTTTTTCTGTGACGGAAAGAATGACGAAACAATATTAAGAAGATATTACATTATATATAAAAATCAGAAAATTATCGACGTGAAATTTGATCCCAAAAGGCAGAATGCTATGTTTTCCTCGCTGCTCAATATCTCTCGAGCTTCGCCCTCGAGCCCCAAATTGTTCCTTGGAAAATATCTTGTATTTCTGTCCCTCGATGTAAAATGTACTATTTTACCCCTCCCCCCCTCAACATTTTGCTCTATGCGATATTGACTGCTTATGTACTAGACACTATTGGATAATGATCATGGAGAAAGGAATTCAAATGACCAAAAAAACAACGGCATATATTGAGGTCGATGTCGCTCCTATGGTCGGGAATGATGGATGATGAGACCAAGTTTTGCCAGCAGGCGTGGTTTTGGATACTTATTTATCAATTTCTATGCAAATCATGTAGGAGGAATTGACGCTGACAAACTCCGCTGATCAAATTATTATTAGGCTTTCTGTCGAGGTTCCCTTTTCAATTAACCGTATATAAATTTCACGACAAGCCGATAGAGTCGTTAGTAAGTATCTACTTTGATTCAGAGCTTTATGAAATACGGAAAATTATTTCAGCTCGCTCTGAAATGATTTCCTTTAGAGACGTTCTACCAATCAGTTTCCTCTTTCAACTCAACATATTTGATGCAGCTCATATTCAATCATTGAATTAGTTGACATTGACTTACTTTAGTCAAATCAATAGTTTCGAATTCGAAAAGGAAATCATGTTCTAATTTTGGTTCTCCTTGGTTATCTCTTCTAACTCGTATATTGACTTCAATTCAATGAAATGTTGACGTTTTATTCATTTTGTGATCTGGGTTCATTAGATTGCGGAATCTTATTCCTCTTCGCGTTCGACAAATATAGCATCTAGACTTTTCAGTTTATTATTATGCACTCAGCTGTTGAGTAGAAACTAATCAAGAGTCAGATAATTAAAACTCAAACTTCCGCTTATGAGATACGTCATCGGAAATATTGGTTTACTGAAATTAATTTCGAGAGGCTCCTATTTGGGTCAACATTCTCATTAGATATTGAAATGTAATAACAGAGTTGCCCTATAGCCAATATTCCAATAGGATATCATGATATCAATTTGCTTGTGATATGTCATTATTCACTGCTTCAAATTTTATGTTGGAATATAGTTATTTTTAAATAGGAATAGTTATGTTAATATGGAGATTTAGAATGGGGCCTTCGAGCCATCTGCCTCCACATCGCGACCTTTTCAGATCTATTGTGTCTGCCCCCAAAATCGTTTAGAGTTCTTTGGCCAGCCCCTCCTTTTCTATGAGACTCCATAGGCTAGCTTTTAGGTACTCTGTGTAACTTTGAGTTTTTCCTCACCCAGCTTATGGAACCTTAGTCTTGACAAGCCCTCACAGTGGCAGAGTATGTATACTGCTGTTTCCTCTTCTTCCTGACAGTACACAGAACCTGCACAGCAGTTCTTTAGACAGACCTATCGTACTCATGTGTTTGTTGAGCCTACAATGCCCTGTGAGAAGTCCCACTAGTATTCTAGTTGTACTTCGTTTCTGGCTCAGTAGATATGCTGTGGATGGTGGCGATGGTTTTTTGATAAACTCTTTTGCCTGTCTCATTCCTGGCGAGTTGTTCCACCATTCTTGAGATTCGGTTTGCATCCATAATTTGTTACTTGTTTTTTGTATAGCTTCCGCAATACCACAAAATGATTCTGGGCCATTCAGAGCTTTGTTTGCTCCTGCTCGGGCAAGTGAATCTGCCTCTTCATTGCCCTCGTACCCTGTATGTGCTGGTACCCATCATGCTAGAGTCAATCTGTTCTGACTGCCCAGCTCATTTAGGATTTCTGAGCAGTCCCATACTAGCTTTGAGTTTACTTGCATTGAGTTAACTGTATTGATTTGATTGCCACCTGGCTATCCGAATAGATTGCAATGGTTTTCAAACTCTTGCCTCATCAATTTTTATCACGCAATGATGTATTGCAATAATTTCTGCCTGAAACACCGTCGCGTATTTGCCTATGATCAGATTCAGATTCTTGTCTTTGGCTTGGCCCCATAAATGCCAGCTACTGACCCTTCCTCGGTTTTGGAGCCGTCCGTATAGACAGCATTGTCTGCATTGACAGGAGGTCGTTTTTTCCATGCCGCTCAGTCCGTTATACTCATTTAAAACGTTTTTTCAAATCTATATCTTGAAATTATGCCATCTGTTGGCATTCCCATGATGGGGTCACTTTCCAACTCTTCATATAGCTTCCTGTAGTTTTTACCGTGCGTGTTGCTTATGGGTGCTTGACCCCTGGAGTTATGTTAATAACTCGGTTAATAACGAGTGGATACAGAACACTAAAAATATCGTGCGCTGCTAATACCAAAGCGAACCAAGTGAATTCAAACTCTTATGGGTTACTTTTATTGTGATGTTGGTATTTTACTAGCATTATTTAGATTTCGAAGCAAAAATCAAGTGAGCTAGTTAATATTGAAGAGAAAGTTTCAGTCAAATAAAGTTTATTCGGATATGGATAAATCTTTTGGTTTTTATAAAAAATACTTGATTTTGACGGTAAAAGAATTGTGCCTGCAAAAAGATGCCTGCAAAGCAGGTGTAATTCCTGTTAAAAACTTCAAATTTCACGTCAATAATTTTCTGATTTTGATATAATTCAATATCTTCTCGATATTGATTCGATTTTTGTTCTGTCACAGAAAAAAATAGTGTATTATACGGGAAAAATACTAAATTTTAGTTCACGGTTTTTTGTCACCTCCCGACTCGTAGGTACTACTTGTTTCCCTCGTATAATAAATACATATTTCTGTGCAGGCTCCTCGTCACGCATTGTTGATAATTTTGTGGCGTTCTCGTGACTTTTCGACGCTTTGACAAATCCGTGACGTTTCCTTGGCGTTTTTGTGACATTTCCAGAAATAACCATTTTTGTCATTTTACATTTACTCGTATCTCTGTATGTCACATTTTCATTCATTAATTTTGGAAAATCACAAAATAAGTGGAGGTTGCTATCTGAGTTGATTTTAATATAACAACAAACTTGACGTGTTTGCCAAATTTTCATAGTGTCATCAGTGAAAAAAAAATTGAGTGCTGATCGTTTTCAAATTGTCACCCTTCATAATAAGTACATATTGTCTAACAAAATTAATCATACTTCATTTTCATTCCTAGAGAGTCACATACTTCAAAATTACATGCGAGTATAGAGTAGCTATACCGGGTGGCTACGGAAGTATTGCCTACGGAATATCTCAGTTATTGTATGAAGTAGGTTTGTGAAATTTGGAGCGTCGATATAATGACATAAGAGCTAGAATTTGAGCATATTGACATGTCGAAGTTAACTTCCGGTCTGACCGGAAGTAACATCAACTTTCTTATTTTAAATGGAAACCCAATTTTTTTTTTCTTTTCGCTTTATTCAGCATTCAATTCCCTTTCTAATGACATATCACAAATTGGTATCTAACCAGAAACTAGATCAGAAAAAAATAATTATTGAAATTCACCGAGTAGGCCGTGGAAGCAAAATGAAAGCCAAAAATTGAAAAGTTGGCTATGGAAACCATACGTCACTTGAACCTACAAGATATAATTCATCATTCCACATTATTTTTGCGTATGGCGATAATCTGTTTTGTTATTTGAAGAATAATGATTGGATTTTTTGGTATTTCATTTCAAAAAATGAGTTTCTATTATATCATTAGAAAGGAATGGTTATGCTGAATAGTACAGGCAAGAAAAAGTTGTATGTTCCTATTTAAGTTATGGACCTACAGAGTATTGTTTTTTCACAATTTTTCCATTATTTTTTGGCGGCTTTTTATAACGCCGATGAATGGAAATAAAATATCACAGTAGTAGCAACTGTTATCAAGTGACGTATGGTTTCCATAGCCAACTTTTCAATTTTTGGCTTTCATTTTGCTTCCAGGGCCTACTCGGTGAATTTCAATAATATTTTTTTTCTGATCTAGTTTCTGGTTACATACCAACTTGTGATATGTCATTAGAAAGGGAATTGGATGCTGAATAAAGCGAAAAGAAAAAAAAATAGGGTTTCCATTTAAAATAAGAAAGTTGATGTTACTTCCGGTCAGACCGGAAGTTAACTTCGACATGTCAATATGCTCAAATTCTAGCTCTTATGTCATTATATCGACGCTCCAAATTTCACAAACCTACTTCATACAATAACTGAGATATTCCGTAGGCAATACTTCCGTAGCCACCCGGTATATTATCAAATTGGCATCTCTAGAGCCACTGTGTATGATTAAAAAAATGCAACGGTCTAAAAGTCAACCCAGGGAGAGAGAAAAATAAAACGAAACTCAATTAAAATGTGATCACGGTTTGATGAGTATACTCTATATTTCCTCACTGCACGCCATATTATATCAACCGCATCATTTCCATAAAGTTATATTCAAACAACCACTCCCTCTTTTTCACTATGTATACCCTCGCAACTCATCCCGCAAATTATATGCAACCCAGTTCTTCCAACAAGGATTAAATATTACTTATCCAGATATCCCTGGAAGTGTAAATGACGATCCTCATTATTCTTGCTGCGAATTCAAACCGTCGCTATCAACTTGCTGGCTTCTGGAAACAAATTGGATACCGAGGCGCGTTGAAAGAGTAGAACTGTGTGGTTTCAGTCATGTGGTTTTTCAGCTAATAACAATTAATCATACGCAAGCATGATTAATAGCATTTTTTCCAATCAGACACAGAAGCTATATGTTGAAATGCGGCTGAGCTGGACATAAGTAGGAATCTGTCAAGAGTACTTGTAACAAATTAGATCGTGACCAAGATATATAAACTGGGATGATACCAGACATAGGTATCGAATTTTGTTTTCCCTTGATATGTCAGAGGATTCAGAAGTGGAGTATGAGTGGGCATCAGACCATATACAGGTTGAAATTCAATTGATGGCTGAAAATGAGGGATAAGATTCATATGAACATATGCCCTGATGCCCTGATGAACCTCTTGATTTTCGAGCTGGAGGGTGTTGAAATTATAGGAAAAAATCATTTCTAAGCGTAACTTCGATACTGTTCTAGATATTTGTGGTAGTTTATAGGTTAAATGTGTTTTCATATGATTTTTTCACAAGTAAAGTTAATTGATTGAATAAAAATACAAAACAATTATAACTTTGATGAGTTTTATCATCAGCGACAAGAGGTTGTCACATATAGAAATTCCGTCTCAAAACAATGGAACAACCTCCTTAAGTTTTAATGTATGCATCTTTAAAGTCAATAGTTTCATGCACAGTAAAAAAATAGAGTGAAATTCAACACTTAAGCTAATTCGAAACGGAAAAAACGGAAAATAACTGAGATAGGTATACGGAAATACGTTCATAACTCGATGTTGAAAAAAATTTCTCACTACGCGGGTATAGTAAAAAAGCTACTTGAAGCTAATATCATGATCATTATATCATCAAACTATAATCTGCATTACTTATTTCACCATCTAGTAGACTGAACGATCTGAAACTGTAGAGATTGATATTTCATCGTATATAGATTGAATTGAACAATGATTGTGAATTGAGTTATCTGAATTGATATTTTATTGAAATTTCAGGAATATAGAGTGAATTCAATACGAGAATAGTGAAAATTCAATCTAGAATTAGTTTCAGAGGAGATAATCTGCGAGAAGTGTAGTAATATAGTTGATTGCAGTATTAGAGTGAGTTTGTCAGAGTATTTTAACTCTAAAAACATACTCTACAGATTTCACTCGAAACGGTTCTTTACTGTGTATTATACTTATTTCATTTCACTATCCAGTAGACTGAACGATCTGAAGCTGTATAGATTGATATTTCATCGTATATATATACAGGGGAAAACTGAACACTTGAAGACGTATGTCCCTATCTCAGTTATCACTAGTATGAATTCAATTTCAATTGTTTGTGAATTGAGTTATCTGAATGGCTATTTTATTGAAGTTTCAGGAATATAGAGTGAATTCAATATGGGATTTGTGGAAATTCAATCTAGAATTAGTTTCAAAAGGGATGATCTCAGAGTATATTGACTCCAAAAATATACTCAGCGAATTCAACTCGAAGCTTTTTTTCTACTGTGTGGGTTTTCAACATGTCCTATAGACAATTATCTAATTTTGAATTGACTCGGCCGTTAATTAATGGAAATCCATGGCATATGTAAATACTGGTACAATGTACACTCGTCTTCAGAAAACATGTCGCAATTGATGGATAGTATGAGCGCTCTAAATCACCGCTGCAATAAGAGAGCGATTACATCGTTCAACTGCGACATGATTTCTGAGGACGAGTGTACATTGTATCTTATCGCATAGATGAAACACACCCATCGTTTATGAAGTTTTTACAATTATTTAATTGTGCTAGCATGCAGCGGCGTCCCCAATCAAATTTGAATTTGCATTCAAAATTGATTATTTCGAACGATTAGTAAATGCATGCAAATTGTTTCCTGTTGAAATTTGGAAAAAATGATATCGCGGAATGAATCTGCATACGCCGCCCTCGTGTAGGAGGTCCCGAAATTATTAATTGACATATGATGAAGAAGGGGAGGTTCGAGTCTCTCAGGCTGATGACCTGAAAAATGTTGTATCAAACTGAATGATTAAAAGGGGTATTTCTGAACAATTATTCAACGTATGCTTCTTCGCAGACTTATTTTTGGTGTAACTTATTGTATCACGATGAACACCTTTGCATTCAATCGTAGCGTTTTGTGTTAATATTTAAAAAATGCACTTTTTTTGTGATCACAATGTGCCACGATGATTGAAACCTGATTATTTTAAGAGGGTCGTTATAGGACTAAATAGCTTTAATGAAGAATTTCAACGATTTCTACGAAGCTTTTTTAAACCAATGATCTGAATGCGAACTCATTTTCATGCAATGGCTTCATCATATAGTATCTTAAGACCTTTTGAATAGAATAGCCCTGGCACAGCCGTCTTCAATAGTTGAAGACGGCTGGGGCCCTGGAGATCAATTCGTCATTTTCAAGGCGATCATGAAACGTAACGTGGGGTCACAGATTAAACTTATTATTAGGCCTCACATATCCCATTAAAAAATGTCTCATTGGTGATTTTACGAATTAAAAATGCTACTTGGGATACCAGTTATGAGAATGAAAATTCTCCTAGAAGTAATGTTATCACTCCCTAGCATCAGAATTATTACCTATAGTTTTATCCCAAGGGATTTGAAGTACCTACCACTTTTTTCCTGAAGTGGATGAGGAAGATTGATTCGTTTTCAACCATATAACCTCTGATATTACATGTCTATACTTAGGTTCGAATGAAACCAAGTGACTTTTGCCATAAGATATGAAGCGCTTCGGTATTGACAATAGTAGTTCACCTAAAAAGTGTGGAAAGTGAAGCTTTTCTGTACGCGATTGCAGACGGCCGAACGACGCTTAGCGTTCGGCCAGCAATCACGTGCGGAGAAGTCACTTTACGCACGTGTTAGGGACACTATTTCGTCCATTAACGTGCGGAAAAAACCTAAGAGTTAACATAAAGGAATATGTTTTATTATTGAATATTCAAATGTCAGTATACTCCCCAAAATCTTAACGAATTTACTTTTCTGCACTAGTGCGGAGAATGATTTTTTCCGCACAACACGAGAATGAGTGTGGAAAAGCAGACTTTTCCGTACGCTCGTAAAAACAAAATTATCACTCTATAAAGTTAATAGGAACATTGGAAGCTAACAAAATTATCGCGATGACCACCCGTTGCTATCAGCAACGTTAACAAGAAGCAGCCTGTTAATTGGTTGAAAATTAATTTATTTAATGTTCCTCATTATTCCCAACGTGCATTCACAGATGCATTCAAAATATCCAGCGCGAGCGCGAAATCATTCGTCCTTATCATTATTTCTCATCCTTGGCGGTCCATATTTTCGTCGGGCTATTCGTTGACCGCAGTATTTCAGCAGCGCTATCTCGGTCTATCTCGAAGTCAGCGGGAAAATGTATCCCGCTTTGACTAATGGTCTTTTCCCTCCAGGCCACTCACTCCTTCCGTCGTCCCAGCTTTATGGCCCTCCATAACATCCTGCAGTCCTGAATCGAATGGGTCCGAGTTGCCGCCAGTAATGATTTTGTGATCAGACCGTAATAAAATGTTGATTCTGTCGATCGCTTTCCTTTACCGGCTTTGCTCTTTCTTTTCTGCGTTGGTCCATAAATTCTAATCCGATGTGAGTTCCACTTTGTCCTTTCTTAGATCTTTTCGACATTGTGTTACTTGTTCCTTACGATTCCTGCACGGATTGTTTTAGTGCCTTGATACTTCAAAATGAAAATTCTCTCTCGCGGAAAATTGGAGGAATCACTTGAACGGTTTCAGATAGTCCAAACATAGGCTTTTAATTTCTGTCGTTATCATGTTTTTGAACTCATTTTACGGAAAAGCCAAAATGCTCAAGGTGGAATGAGATGTTAAATAATAGTAATTTATGTAGCAAGGGCGTAAAGTAGGCGTTTATGGCCTGTGGCGTGAATAATGGCCCGATGGCGCTAGCCGAGGGCCATTACACGCCGAAGGCTATAAACGCATTTTACGCACGTGATACATATAAAATTTTATGCACTAGTGGTTCATTTCCCGAGTCACAAGTAATGACTAGATTTAAACAAACTACAATTCATATGTTACTCATACATTCAGTTTTCAAGAGAAGCACAATGTTTATGTGTATAATCTACATACATATTAAAATAACCTTACGAATATGGCAATTATCGTAAGAGTAAAACTCTTTGTTCACTAACAGAGATTCATTTCTTGAGATGTAACAATATGTATACCCAGTACATATCTATCTAGATTTGACGTTGTCAATCTATCTGATGGTTGCTGTCTAGCAATACATCCAGAAAACAAGCAGAAATTGTCATCTTCTGGCTAAAAACTTCAGAAAGCCAGATAGCAACTATTCGATGAAGGACGTTATAGCGAAGATGGAATTGGATGAACAATAACATGTATCATAATCAAAACGATAGAATCAGCTGAGAGTTCGAAGGTATTCCACAATGTGAGGATATAAGGGACTTGATAACAGCGGGCAGTAAAGTGCACTTTATAGCCCGTGGGCGATAATGGGCCCGCGGGCGGTAAATTACCACTTTACGCCCAAAAATCTGGGCGATAAAGTGCACTTTACCGCCCGCTAGTGCATAAATATATGAATAGCTCGAAGTGATTTTCACAAACGATCATGAATAAACGAAACTGGTAGATAACGAGAGAAAAACAACTACTTTTCTCGCTCGCTATATGCCACTTAAAACATCGAATTACATCCTCCCGAAATCAATGCAACGATTCATATAGATGAATAAGATCGCAAGTGTTTCTTTCCTAAATGCCGAATTGTGCCTAAATTGTTCAGGAATGGTTGACTACCTACAGACCGGTTTTGAGCTTTTCGCTTTCATCAGTGCAGGAATGTCCTCCGATGGCATTCATGACCACCATCTGGTGCGAACCTGACCATACGTAAACACATTTCAGTATTTGATACCCACGAGGCGTTCGGCATCTAAGAGATGGAAATGAACGCCACCTGAGTAGAAGTACAACGCCAGTTTGAGTTCAATCAGCTTTTTGCCCGAGAAATCTTGAAAAGGTATGAAATGGTTTACCAGATATTCATGGATTGGCGGAAAGCAAAATATACAAATTCTTTTTTGGAGAATGTACTGATAGCCTATTTCAGCGAATTAGCAGCTAAATACAAAGCATTCTTCTTGTGGTCACCGTATTCCATTCTAGGAAGCACAATTTCAATAAAAAATTATGGATATCGTCAAATATTAGAAATCCGATTGGTATATTATGCCAAAGGAAGCGGCGATATTTATTGCTGATGAACTCTAGTTCATCACTCAGTCACACCTTATATGTATATAAGCTGTGTAACAGCAACTTCATGTCCAGTACACAGCTTCGCGAATGATAGTACCCTCCATACCGCCTTCTCTTCCAGGGCTCCAATACCAGCCAGGCAAATCAGAAACGAACGAGGGAGAAATGTTGACAACATAAATATGGACTTGGCAACAATTCCCGAATGGGGATCCAATAATTTGGTAGATTGCAATGCAAACAAAACATGCATTTTCTCTAGAAAAGCCGATCTCACTGTGCCCAACATAAGCATGTCAGGAGTAACCATACCTCTGAAGTCATCCATTTCGATGCTTGGTATTACTATCAGCAATAACCTTTCTTAAGAAAATCACGTGAGATCAATTGCTAAAAGTGCATCCCAAAACCTTGTTTTTTTGAGCTGCTTATGATCAATAAGACACAGATCCGACCTGTCCTGGAATACTGTTTCCATATTTGGAGTGCAGCACCCAAACATACCCTGAAACTGTTGGATTCTGTTCAAAAAAGGGCAATTCGTCTCGTGAGTAATGCCTATTTATATTTTATAGATATTTTCATGGACGATGCTCTTCTGAAATATCAACATTTGTTCCACCCCTGGCAGTCCCCGCGAAGTTCAGGCTTCGCACCCCTTCGTTGCCACTTCGGAGACCTGCAGAACATCTCTTTCCAAAGACTCGTTCATCCAACGAACAGCGAGCCTCTGGAACACATTGCCAAGGAAGTTGTTCCTTGAGGCATATAACCTCCGGAAATTTAAGAAGAACACCAATTCCAATTTCTCTTGGTTCTCACGATGTTCTCTAAACATTACAGGATATCCCTTTTCGTGGGAACCAGAACATAAAATAAAACTCAATTTGGTGATACATCAAGAAATTTCACATTTTTGACATGATTCAACTTTTTTCAGCATTATACATTCCTTTCGTGCGCTCCAAGCGATAAAAAAAAGAAAATACATATAAGAACATCAGACTGAATCAGAATAGTCACGGCACACTCAGATAGAAAATCAAAAATGAAATTAGAATCAATATTGAAGTTTGAGATAACTCATGTGGTATAATTGGATGCAGGAAATGATGCAGAATTGAAAAATACAATAATATACAGGCTGTTCAATTTCAAAATCGAATGTTAATACCACTGGCCACTGCATCTCCTATGCTGATGACACTACTTTAGTTTTTTCTGCGAAAACATGGGATGAGGTTTTCAGAGACACAAATTACGGAGTAGAACAAGTTAAAAAATGGCTAGACCAAAACTTATTGAGCTTGAATGTTAAGAAAACCAAATATATAGCATTTTCACTAACAGCAAATGATCAGCCAGTAGGGAAAAATACTATTTTAGTTCACGAAAATAATTGCCAAAATCAAGAAACATGCAACTGTCCTGAAATAGAAAAATGTGATAATATAAAGTACTTAGGTGTCATGATAGACCAACACTTGAGATGGGAGAAGCATACTATTCTATTGACTAGCAGAATCAGGCAGTTGACTCGAAAAATGTACACACTAGGAGATATTTCAAATAACAAAACTCAGGATAATCTATTATTCTTTGGCTGAATCTATACTGCGGTATTGTATCAAAGCATGGGGAGGTGTTTCCGCAATAATTTGATACAACTCCAGTCTATGCAAAACAAACTTTTGAAAATAATATTTAAAAAAAAACAGACTTCATTCAACTGTACAGTTATATAAACAACTAGATATACTTGATGTTAGAAGCCTATATGCCTATCAATGCCTAGAATCGATGTTTCTAAATGCAAATCGTTTTAGGAGGTCATAAAAAAAATACCAGAGTAATGCAAAATCTCACCCTCAATACACCATTATTCAGAAAAAGCCACACTCAAAGATATATCTACTATTTCGAACCTAAACTATATAATCTCTTACCACCCGAAATAAAAACAATAACAAATTTCAATAAGTACAAAAAACAAATTAAAAACTTCGTCCAAATAAATTCAACTCTAATCTACAATACATTACATTAATTGATTCTCTTTTAGTACTCACCAAATCTCACAAATATGTATTTCATTCATCATAATTCTGAGCAAATAACCTAATATATTCGCTAGTTATTTTCGAAAAACCGGCAAAAGACTTTTTGAAAAACGTTTATTATGTTATCTGGACAAGGTATACGGTCAAAATCGTCGGAAAAATGAATTACACATGTATTTATAATGTCGGTTGATCTTGAGAGACGAAATATGAATCTGCTGATCTCGCTGCTTTCCGGGAAACGGCCTGGGAAGTGTTGTACCCAGCTCGGTACCGTGGGACCGCTCGATGTAACTCCTCCCCCCTTAAGAGACGGCTTCGGGCTGGAACAGGACCGAAGGCGATCGGACTGATTGATGATTATCTTCGATCTTGATTTGGGCTTCTGAGGGCTTCTTCTTCAACTTCAGGAGTCTGCGAGTGATGTAGGTCAACAATATGAGGATGGCTATTGCGACTATAGTCCAAAACATCCAGTTGATTGATTGGTCGTCATTGAAATCATCGATTGATAGTTGATTGGTTGCTTCGATGTGTTGCCGGAGCCGATGGATATCTTCTAATGGGACGTTTTCGATTCTGAGTGGTTTTCTCCGGACTATTTCGACTTGGGTGGAACCGTTCATGATTTTTGGTAATACGAGGGGACTACCAAAACTTGTGGCCTGGTTGTTTTCGAATTTGACTGACTGGTATTCGACGCTGCAATTCAGTGGAATCTGAAGTAGAATGTTGCCTTGTACGGTGAGGAATTGTTCTTCGGGGCATTGAGTTTTAATCTTTATTTCTTCACGGCTGATGATCAATAAATACTCTTCATTTATTTTATTGAATATCAATAATGGAATTTCTACTGGTATTTGTAGACATCGGGATCTCTTGTCTTGTATGAGGGCGGAAATGCAGTCTTCAACAGGGTTGAACTTGAATTCTTCTTGCTCGCAAAGGAAGGTGTCTTCGACTTTCGTACAGATATGGTCCATGTACTGATAGTTTTCTTGTTCGAGAGCCAAATAAGGTTTATTTGGGATAATTAAGGTTTGATTATTGGTTGGAATTGGAAATAAATGGAAATATTGAAAGGTTTTCGGATGAATTATTGGAATTTCTATGGCAAAAATGATCTTAGCCTTAGTGAAGTAACAGTTTGTGTGCATAATAGAATACCAAGTGTGATAATTAATATCTAGTATCGTATTGTGATCATTATGAAATCTCAATTCAGTTAGTATGTTTTTCAAGTTTTGAAATGGCAATATATCTGGATGAATAATATGTAGTTTTGCAAAAGTAATGGCATTTTCTATGTTGTCCAAGAGAGTAACGAATATATTGGCATTCAGAAATATTTGATCCAACGTATTTGTATAAACTGCATATTTTGAGAACTGGTCTGAAATGTTTTCTAAAGAAGCTTTGTTATCAGAAATATACTTGGAAATCTTCTTCTGATTATTAGTAATTGTTTCCATATCTTTCGAATATTGGCCGATTAATTGTTTGGATAATGAAATTTGTATATTGACATCCTTGACGATTTTTTGTTGATTTTCTTTCAAAGTTGTAATAGCACGATCGTATCTTTCGCCGTCTGAAGAATCGAGTGTACCGAAAAGAAACTTTTGTACTGTTCCTCCTGCATTGATCAATCCTCTTCTATTTCTGGAATATACTGGGTAATATATATTATTGAATTTATTTGTGACTTCGTTGATAATAGGTTCCAAATTTTCATAGGTATTCTTCAAGGTATAAAAATATCTAGATTGGTTACCAGTGAGATATTTGAGGTTTCGATAGCTTTCAATTAATTTGTTAATTTCGTTTTCTATGATTTTCAGATCAATTTCATTGATAAATCCATGTTTATTGGTTATAATTTTAGATTGGCCTAATTTAAATGGGAGAATTCCGGGTGAGTTGGTGATTTGTTTCAGTTTAATCTCGTGAGCTTGGACCAGCACGGTCATCAGCTGAAGGAGTATCAGTCTCTTCATTTTGAGCCTGTAACAAAACGGGTTTTCTTAGTTCTTTAATGTGGATGGTTTCTGTCTTGCCTTTCTTATTCTTTATTTCGACTTTATTGTGCTCTAACATTCTAGTTATAGTATATGGTCCTAAAAATTTATTATTTCTTTTATTTCTGTTCAACGGATTTTTCTTATACACCTTCTGATTTAATTTGAATTCGTCGTTTGCATCGCCTTTGATATTTGATTTAGATATGATAGTTTCTTTTCGAGTTTGAAGCTTTTCTTTCACTTTGTCATATACTGGGTGAATTTTTTGCTTGTGATCTTGAATATATGCGGAAAATACTTCTTTGGGTACAAAAATTTCGTCTGCGCTTCTAGAGTCGGTATGTCCAAAGACAAGTTCGAATGGGGTGAATCCTGTTGTGCTATGAATTGAACTATTGTAACCTAATGTGGCATAATTGATCAAGTCTGATTCGTTTGGGTAGATTTCTTTCAATATTCTTAGTTGCTCTATTAATGTCGAATGAAATCTTTCCACGATTCCATTAGCTTCGTGATGTCCTGGGGTAGTGAAATGTATTTTTACTTTATGAAGGTTCAATAGTTCTTTAACAGTCTCATTATTAAATTCTTTTCCACTATCTACTATGATTTTTTGTGGAGTACCGAAACATGTGAAATATTTGAATAATGCATTGCATATGTTAATAGCAGTTTTTCCAGGAATTATAAGAGCTTGACCGAATTTTGAGAAGGCATCTATCAGGGTTAAATATATTTTGGAATCGAAAAAGAATGAATCGATATGAACTGTTTGAAAAGGTTTTGATGGAGTTTCAGTTAGAACAAGTGGCACATATGGATTTTGTCGAGCATATTTTGTTCTCTGACAAATTTCACATGAATTAATGTACTGTGTTACCGTTGATTTCATATTTGTCCAATAGTAGTTTCTTTTCAAGTATTGGGTCGTTTCCTCGATACCTCGATGGTTCGTCTTCCCTTCATGATGATTTTTTATCATTAGAATCTGTTCTTCTTGATTTTTTATAGTATTGACTAATTTTGTGCAACGAACTAATTTCAATAATTTTCTATCAAAATTTTCTGAATAGACGTTGTTGAAAATTGGGATAAACTCTTTCTTGTCGAAGTATAAATAATAATTAGTATCTGGTTTTAAATATTCTGTCATGAAATCGAAAATCATCCTTTCATTATTGTGTAATGGTAGTTTGACAGTTATTATTTTGTGATTTCCATAGGTCTCATGTAGGAGTGAAATTTTATCATGATTATGAGCGAAAACAAGAATTTGGTATATTTTGTTGTTGATAATTTCATCTAGGATAGGAATTCCATCGTTGGCCACTTCTTTCGATAGGGAATGTGGTGTTTGATCGGTTGTGTCTTCGGGTGGTTTCAATTGTATATCTGACTGAATTAAAATTTTAGGTTCCTGATTTGTTTGATTTTTAGCTTCGTATGTTTCCGGGTTTTCTGCAAGATTTCTCAGGAATTCTAAGGATTCTCTATTTATATCACCAGGATAATTAATTACTGATTCCGATTCATGAACGTTAAGTTGTATTCTTGACAAGGCGTCCGCATTCGAATTTAAGGTTCCTTTTTTATATACAATTTTATAATCATACTCTTCCAATTTCAAGCGCCAGCGGATTAATTTAGAATTGGGTTCTTTTAGATTGAAAAGCCAAGTTAGAAGGCGATGGTCAGTTACTATCGTGAATTTACGGCCAAATAGATAAGGACGGAAATATTTGCAAGCCCATACTATTGCCAATAATTCCTTTTCTATTGTGCTGTAGCGTTGCTCTGTTTCATTAAGAGTACGACTAGCGTACGCAATCGGTTTGTCTTGTCCTATAGTCCCTTGCGATAAAATTGCGCCAAGTGCTATGTTTGAAGCGTCAGTAGTCAGTATGAAGTCTCGTTCAAAATTCGGGAATTGGAGAATGGGATCGTTACAGAGGATTTTCTTACAATTTTCGAAACTTTCAATGAAATTTTGGCTATGAATAACTTTTGCATTCTTCTTAAGGCACAGAGTCATGGGTTTTGTAATTTTCGCAAAGTCTTGAATGAAACGACGGTAGTAACCTAATAAACCTAAGAATGATTTGATTTCTTTTTGTGTTCTAGGAATTGGGAATCTCTGGACTGCCGAAATTTTGTCTGGGTTGGGCTTGACGCCTTCAGGGGTTATTATATGGCCTAAAAATGAAACTGATTTTTGTAAGAATTCTGATTTGTCCATCTGAATTTTAAAATTCGAGTTTCTAAGTCTGTCAAATACTTTGTTCAGTCTGGATACGTGCTCTTGTAGTGATGTACTGAAAATTATTATGTCGTCGAGGTATACTAAGCAAATGTCATTATTAAGTCCACGTAAAACATTGTCTATAACTCGTTGGAATGTTGAGGGGGCATTTTTCAATCCGAATGGCATACGTTTGAATTCGTAGTGTCCATTGGGGGTGGAAAAAGCTGTCTTTGGTATGTCATGTTTGTTCATTTCAATCTGGTGGTAGCCAGAAGCTAAGTCCAGTGTTGTAAAGTAATTTGCCCTGCCAAGTCTGTCGAGTATGTCATTAATGTTAGGTAGAGGGTATTTATCGTCAACTGTCTTGTCATTTAATTTCCGATAGTCTATAACAATGCGCCATTTCTGTTTGCCTGAGTGATCTAATTTTTTAGGAACTATCCATATGGGACTGCTCCAAGGTGAGGTTGACGGTTGAATGATACCTTGTTCTAACATTTTGGCCATTTGAGATTCAACTTCTCTTTTGTGAACTTCTGGGAATCTGTACGATTTAGTAAACACAGGGGTTTCGTCTTTAAGTTTGATTTCATGAGTAATTTCGTTAGAAAAGCTAAGAGGAATTTCTTCGCAATGGAATATATCTCGATACTTATAACAAAGCTCACTAATCATTTTTTTCTCTTCACTATTGCAATGATTCAACCTGAGATTTTTCAAGTTAGATTTCAAGAGGGAATCTTGTTCATTACTCAAGTTATTACTATAGTCGATTTTTTCAATGAAATTTATTTCGTTAGGGTCTAAAAGTTCTATATCAAATGGTTGGGTGATGTTAATCTTGAATGTTGTTGAATTTGGGTTTATTATTGTTGTGATTGCGAAAAAATTACGAATATTGACTACGGCTGTTGGTGATTGTACTTTGTTTCCGAAATCGATGAAATCTAGTAAACCTAATCCATTTTCGTAACAAACTGGGATTTTGAAAACTTGTTGGGTCATTGGCGGAACTATTAAGGTATGATAGCATTTATTAAAATGTTTAGAAGGCTCAGAAGTGTTTTCATCGAAAATCATAGGGATTTGAACATTTGGTGTGGTTAGAATTTTATTCTGAATATCGATGTTTGCATTCAATTGTTTAAGAAGATCCATACCTATTAGTCCTTCATACTTTTCGTTGAAGTCGAAAACATGGAACTTGTGTATCTCTTGTGTGTGAAAAATTCCAAAAATTGGAATGATCAATACTTCGTTATGGAAACTCACGTCATGTGACGTTTGAATACTAAAAGTTTCATTCGTTATGTAATTTGGATAAAATTGGTAGGCTAATTTTGGACTGATCAAACTTCGAGAACTACCGGTATCGATTAAGAATTTTGCTTGAATTTCTGGTATAAAAATAAATGGTAAGTCATTTTTCAAATGGTTGAGTTTAATAACTATGTTGGATGATTTTTGGGAACATCCTGTGAAAAATTTAAATCTTCATGATATGACATTTCTTGTGGAGGTGTATCTTGCTGATCGGACTCTTGATATACATTTGGCTGTTCAAAATATTGGTCAGATTGTTCATATTCCTGATTTCCTGAGTCATAAGGTTCAGAATAATCGTTAGGGTAATCATATTGTGATTCTTCTATGTTATGGAGTTCTTCCGACACAAAATTTCTAGGACCCGTGCTTTGGAAATAATTTTGTCTATTAAAATTTTGTCTTTGATGTTGAACTGTCGGGTTTCTAGTAGAAACCGACATTGGTTCTGGTCTGGTATTAGGTGTCTGTCCCGTAGGTTTAAATGCATTACGGGGTGGACCAAATACTTGTCGATTTGTGAAATAATTTTGTTGACCTAAATTTTGTCTTGGTTGAATATTTATTGGTTGAGATGGAAATTGATTTCTTGGTGGATTATTCGGATTTTGATTGAAATGTTGATTAGAAAAATTTGGCCTTTGAAAGTTAGAGTTTTGGAAATTTGGTCTCGAAAAATTTGGGTTTGGATTAAAAGTTCGATTTTGGTACGAATTTTGGGGTCTAGAAAAATTCACATTATGATTAGGTTGAATAGGTTGTTTCTGAGGAAATGATGGAATTTGTCTCTGATTTAGAATAAAATTTTCCTCTTCTAAAACGTGTGAGATTGCTAACTCTAAGCTGTCAGGGTTTCTCAGTCTAACCATATCTTGAATTCTGCCAGTTAAACCACGAATGAATGTTTTAAGAGCAAGCTCGTCATAGTTTCTCATTTTGAAAGCTCTTTCGTCTGCAGGTAAATTCATTGAAATCAATTTCGATGCAATAGCACTTCGACTTTTTTGAATTCTCTGACCGAAAGTAAAGAATGATTCGTTTCTATGAGGTCTCATAATAATCATTTCTTGAACAAGACAATCTAAATTTCTTTGATCACCAAAACTAAGCCTGAGTAGATTTTTCAAAGCATTCCAATCTCTTATTTCTGGCCTACTACCAACTAAACTCAACGCATTTCCTGATAATTTTCCTATTACAGCCCTGATAAGAAAATCATTGATAGGATCGTTAAGATTGTCATTATTTTTATAAGTTCTTACAAGATAGTCACAATGTTCTAGAAATATTTCCAAGGTACTTTCATCACTACCATTGAAATTTGGTATTGTATCGATGTATAATCTAAGTAATTGATAATTGACTGCCATTTCGTTTCTATCTATTCCTAAATTATTCAATCTTTCTATTATTTCCTCAATTTTTGAATCTTATGTACTTACTACTTTGAAAATTGATATGAAATTATTCTAATCTAATTATACTTCTGCCTAACTATGTTCTGAAAATATTATATGCTCTAATTTTTTCTAGAACGCAATTGTATTCATCAATTCACTCCTATACTAAATTTTGTTGTGTTCACCAACAACTAGAAAAACATATGCACTGTTCTACTAGGGATTTCGACTTATTTGCCACAGAAAATAATAAAAATGGAAAAAGGAATGAAAAGGATGGCTCACCTTTGAATGGTACCGTCTGTCTTCTTCCTGGACCCTGGGTGTTGATTTCTGAAGTCAGCACCGATTTTTCTGTTCGATTTTCACACCGAATTGTACGATTTTCGCCCGTGAAGAGTAAAACTCAAAACGAATACACGATGAGACGTCCCGGGCGTATCCTACCGACTGCGCCAGTTATTTTCGAAAAACCGGCAAAAGACTTTTTAAAAAACGTTTATTATGTTATCTGGACAAGGTATACGGTCAAAATCGTCGGAAAAATGAATTACACATGTATTTATAATGTCGGTTGATCTTGAGAGACGAAATATGAATCTGCTGATCTCGCTGCTTTCCGGGAAACGGCCTGGGAAGTGTTGTACCCAGCTCGGTACCGTGGGACCGCTCGATGTAACTCGCTAATTATACTACAATCGCCAAATATGAGAGTTGTACAATTAGAATGCTCCTTGCGGATTGAAGACTAGTACAACACAAGCATGCAGCATGCTTAGGTGCCGTCTTACGATCCAAAAGGAACACCAAGATTTGTAATATGTTATCAATATTATCTGTACACTTTATTTTCTGAATAAATTGAATTGAATTGAACTTCCGGTGAAACCGGAAGTGGAAATCAGAACATAATCATGTCAACATTTGACGTTTATCATCGTATATCGTCGATGGGTCATTCCACGTTTCAATCACTGATCTCTAGAAATAACGGAGAAAAAGGTAGTATATCATGATCCTGTTAATACACCCTGTATAGGATCGATGAAATCAAATTTGTAACTTCGATCATAGAGGAAGAGAACCAGGTGGCAGACGTCAATCTCTAATTGGGTGAATCCATAGTGCAAATCCATTCGATATCATTCCTCTATTTTCAGAGCGAGTACCAGGTGCAATGGCTCCTGTGCACATCGTTATACTGGGTTTTACATAGCCGACTAGTCACATTTAGAATCAATTCCCAAGGTATGGAATCACTCTCATTACACGGAGTAGATTCTATACTGTGATATAACCCTCAGCTCTCAGCGGATATTAATTGCTGTACTCAAGCAGCGAGGTGTTGCCTGCATACAAACATGAATATTGCAACCGTACGTGCAAGAAACTTGGTGAACTCATTGAAATTATCAGAAGTTCCGATGAAAATTGTTGAATTACAGGGTAAACTATAAGAATTATCAGTCTATTGGCTAGCCAAGATTTTGGTATAATTTGGGGGAACCAATTTTCCTTCATACGGATGTTACAATACTTCATTGGGTGAGGCTGACCTTCCGCAAATAATAAACTCATATGATTCTAGTTCTGAGTTTATACACTTCACTTTCTCAACACCAGATATTTTGGATTCACCAATTATTCCACTGTATTTCTCCGAACATCCACACTTAGTAACAAAAAGTAATAACAACTATTATTAGTATTTAATATCAATCAATTCGAATAATAGTGGTGGTATAATCACTAATAAAACCTGCAATAAATGATGTTTCAACAAATTCTACTCTGAGTAGTAACTGTTTAAACATTATAAACATAATAGAGAGATTGGATGTAAGTTATAATATTGATGAACAAATACATTGTGAACCCCAGTCACCAAAATAAGGAAACATTGGTCGATTACTATTTATTTTGAAGCCGTTCCAATGCCACAAAACAGTAGTGTGAATATATAAAATTGTGGAGAAAAGTTGAGACAAGAATATTTGTTTCAAGAGTTTTTTTGCGAGAGCACTCAGTTTTTGATTAATTGAGAATAAATAAAGGAAAAGTTAGAACTTGTTGAAAAAAAAATAGTTATTTATTATACAAGGGAAAAAAGTAGTAGATTTTAGCTCCAGGTTGTGTTGTCTCCCGACGCGTAGCGGAGGGAGACAAAAAACCGTGAGCTAAAATCTAATATTTTTCCCGTGTATAATACACTATTTTTTTCTGTGACAGAAGGAAGGACGAATCAATATTGGAAAGATATTACATTATTTCGAAATCTGAAAATTATCGACGTGAAATTTCAAGTTTTCAACAGTAGGGACACCTGCGTTTTATAGACATCTTCATCATTCTTTTGAAGTAATCAAATATCTGATGTCACTTCTGTCAGTTCAATTCTGTTATTTGATTTTAAAAAATTGCGAATTCAGTAGTTGTTTAGTAATATACGAAACCGCGAAGTCGAATGGAAGATAAAAGGACTTGCAGTTCTTTCTCGGAGACGGTATTATTGACTTATTTTTCGGAACTATAGCACAACAAAAGCCATTGACAGAGTATATATATGTGATATAGGTATATCCGGGAAAGAAGTACTCACTTTTTTCCCACGGGAAAAAAGTAATTTCTGAAAAGTGACATTTTATAACCTGCCAACAGAGATGAAATGCCAAACTTTTTTCCCGTCACAGAAAAAACATGTTTTTTCAATGAACGGCTGTAAATACTCAGAATTACTATAGCATCTAAAAAATTAAACACATTATAACCTTTCATTCGAATTCTGAAAATGATAAATGATCCGCCATCTTGAATTGACTGCCATTTCTATTGGCTACCACTCTAAGATGGCAATCATGGTTTTTTTGATCCTCATATCACCATGTACCTGTGTTAGCAAGAAAAATTAGTACCCTCAAATTATACCGATTGCTTGAATTTGCCTAGGTGTAGCCAATGGACTATATATATCATGAGGGTGGACTATCGTTTTGTACCGTTACGGAGACTTTCACCCATCTAGAAATTTTCCCAAATCAAAGACAGGTCCAAGTTCACAAAAAATAAAGTTGAGTTCACAAGTGGAAAGAGGAAATGTGAGGAGGAATAAATGAAGCTTGATAATGAAAAAACATGGTGTTCCACTTAGGCCACTCCATAGATTGTTTCAGATTCAAATATACAGGGTATTTCATTGGGAAAGGTCAATATTCCAATTAAACACTTAATGATACACAAAGTCATCTCCACGACATTTAATGTGATTAGCACATCAAAAATTGATACATGATTCGGACATATATATGTCCATCAGCAGCCTTATATCGAAAAAATCTAATTGTCCTAAAATTAAAATAGTTATTAGTACAACCAACGAGACTTATGGGAATAAGAGCGCTTACATGGGGATAAAAGAAGGTTATGTCACCAACTTTCTCATTATAATATTATGTAGTGAAGAATTTCAAAGTGTATCATTCAGAATGCTTCTTGAACCATAAATAGTCTAGCAAAATACCAGCCTGTTCTGAATATCTTCTCATCATTCTGTCGTTCATTCTTAACTAGATATCAGCAAGACTACCCGCCCTGACGAACTCGTGGTGTTGCTCGGCAACACAATTGCGTGAACAATGAAGCGAAATAATTATCTAGAACATTGTATATAGTAGTATCTGAGGACGAAATGATATATTTCTCATAGGCATGTAAAACCATTGTAGTTCATCAAACGGCACCTGTGCTGTCATGAGCAAAATGGCTAAAAATTTGCACTTTCCTGTGCGGAAATTTGAACTCAATTCCGCGATTCGATAACGAGATAAGAATTATGGCATCAGATACCAATTGGATGGTAGATCTCAAAAACCTACCTTTGCCAAAATCCACAGCACAGCGATTTATATGCTCCACAAGGACATATATCATTCCGTTATAAGATAACTCTTAGACTCGCAGTATTCCTGGTATGAACTCCTAAGGACATTTTACCCACCTCGAAACTTAAACTAATTCTCTGCCAATCCTTGATTATCTCTAAGCTGACGCGGTCTACGGCCCTGCACTCTAGCGGAATTCCTGCATACGATTTCCCTATAGTATTCAAAAATATGATCACATTAGTGCAAAATTCAGGGAGTCCGGATGGCTGAGATTGGAAAAATTGAGGAAACTTCATTTACTCCCTTCAACCAATAAAGTAGTATCCACATCTTCCCCAACTCATCTATTGCTGCTAAACTGGTCACATTCAGAAACTAAGTTAATGCGAGAACACGAAACAAAAATACCGTGGTTGTTCCAAAATTCAAGATCAGTTTGTATAAACGAAGCTTCTCATACACAGCTTTGAAATGTTATAACTCTGTACCTACAAATTATAATTTACTAAATTTCAAAAAGAAACTGAAAGCATTACTGAATGACGGATAGGGATTTCGCTGTACTATATATATTCTACTTCGCACAGCTGGGGATTTGACCAATTATCAAACTATCAATGACAATTCTCGTTATGTCCTTTAGTACTACTGTGTTCTGAACCTTTTTCTCTTTCTCTTTCTTCAACGGTTAAGTTGTAAAACAGCATCAGCTGACAATAATTATTATTATATAAAAAATTAATGAGCTGATATTGTTGCAAGATGAATAAAGATGATTTATTATTATTATTATTATTATCACTTATGAAAATCGCTATGAGAACATGGAAGGTGCGGCTTTCCGTTATATCTTCCTCATTCTTTAGATATCTAACACTAATCTTTATCCCCACATTCAGTCCTCGAGGACCGATTTCAAAGATTAGGGCGAGGTCTGAAAGCTTATACTTCTGCAGCTTATGTAGTCTATACGCAGTTGGTTAGATAAACTCATATAGAGATACAGGGTGAAACATATTGAAATGAAATGATCATGAGATCGTAGGAATAGAAGATAACAACCAATAATGAAAAATCGAAGAATTCGCTTGCATTCTTCTGAACGGATATAACAGTGCTTCCTGATTTTAGTAGTTAATATATAGATATAACATGGTGGATTGCCATGGATTTGAGATCAATTATTAAAGGAACATCATAAAACTCACAAACATTTCTGACAACTGCTGTCACTATATCTAGTCTAGAGAAATGAAGATTCAACAATGGAAATTTTATTCATCTTGGATACCCACCAGCGAACTAAATCGAAAATATTTCGACGTTTTAATGACAGAATAATATTTTCACGTCCTGAAATAGTGATTTTGGGCTACTACAGTAGAATTCAACAATTAATATGCTTAGAATCCATTGGTGCTCACACTGCATCTATTGAGTGTACAGTATGTAATTACACTATCTGGGCCAGTGTAAGGCGTGTGGAATTCTTTAGATATATTCAAAATTTTTGGTGCAGATATTCTTCAACAGAAAGGTCTAATTAACCTAAGGTGGACGGACATACTGACATTCATCAGATGGTCACGTAGAGGGAGAAAAAGGAGAAGAAAGATTATATATATGTGCATCCGGGGTTAGTAAAAATGACCCACAAAGGCATACTTGCTAGGCGATCGCATCCCCATTCACTACCTACTACTACTTGTATGTACTTACCTATGAAGAATCAATTCATAAAAGCATAATTTTCTATACCACTTGTAGTATCCCGAAGTTGATATGAAACGGAAAAATATAATATAATATGTTATATTCTGAACTGGTATTTTCATGCAATTACAATAGGTATAGAAATTAGGAATTTGTTAGATAGGAATTCATCATTGGTGCCAAAACTAGCCCAACCTGACCCAAACAGAATTAGTTCATGAACCTATACCTATAATAAAATCGAATGAATAAATAAATTCTGAAATCAGTGCATATTTTGACAAGATTTTGCTCTAGTCGTTCTGCTCTGGAAAATGAATGGAAGTGCTTCCCACTCAACAAAAATAATTACTCATTTCATCATAACTACTAAAAAATTGTGTAAATCTGAACTTTATTGGGCATACACAATTCTCCTTCTAAGAGAATAAATATATCAATTCATTGAGAATAGCTCTGAATGATTATGTATTTTTTTATTTGAATCAATTTTCCTGCTCAAATATTATTAGCCAGAGGAATAACTTCAGTAATTCAATTTCCCGGTCCAGAAATTTTTCCCATGGCCTAAGAAAGTGTTAGAGAGCACACGTTGAAAGGTAAGGCCCCCGTCATTCCTTGCTTGCTTGCGAGAACAATTTTGGAACAAAATTTTTAGAAATGTCAATATCCTCGCTTATGGAAACAATTATTACAAAAAATCGAGCTTATCCCTCTTTTCCATCCCAATTCCAAATTCAGAAATGAGTGATCACACCGTTTGAATAGACAAGTCAATAGTCTATGTTTGTGATGATTTCAAATAACGAATAGTTGTTCACATATGGAGAGATCAATATAAAATAAGTGTGTGGCGTAAATTCAATAACAAGCGACTGACGGATATGAGGGGCATATTGTTATAAATAATCCGATTCAGAACGATGAGAATAATATTATCCTTTCAGAATATTCAATGGTAAATTCGAACCACCCTGTATAGGGATGTTCACTCATCTCGTTTATTTGGAACGTTTACGGTCCATTCATATAATATATAAGCTGTAAGAAATGGACTTTGCTATAGTTTTCATTTCGAAATATATCTCATTACGCTGATATCTCTACACCTTTTTCAATTGTAATTCAGAAAGTGTAACTTGTAATTCAGATTAGTTAACTGTAAGTCAGAAAGTGTAACTTGTAATTCAGATTAGTTAATTGTAATTCAGAAAGCGTAATATGTAATTCAGAATAGATAATTGTAATTCAGAAAGCGTAATATGTAATTCAGATTAGTAAAATGTGATTCAGAAAGTGTAACTTGTAATTCAGAATAGATAATTGTAATTCAGAAAGCGTAATTTGTAATTCATAAATACTATGGACTTGAATAAGGGTAGGGAATAAAAATCAACGAATGGTTTATTTTGTGGTGAACATCAATATTTTATTGGTAAATATACATATTTCTCTCATTCCCATCACTATTTTATATTTATCGACCAACGGGCATATCTTGAAATGCCAGAGCTGCAGCATGGTGAATGGTGGTGTGTTGTGCAGCCCTAGCACAATCACCTCCAACAATTATATCTTTGGCCTGGTCAATACTCTGTTCAAGATAAACAAGTCGTTGTTCTCCAACACCCGGACCTTCAACTTGTGGTACTCGAAGATTTACTTTTACATGACACTTTATTTTGGACCATATTGTTTCGATTGGGTTCAACATTGGGGAATATGGAGCTAAACGGAGAAGCCTTGCCTCAGTTCCGCCCAGAACGTTTTCAAATCTGGAATGGCAAGGTGCATTATCGCATACAAGGACAACATCCGATAATTGATTTCCTTGAGCTTGCCATAGCTGCAATAACCTTAGCACCCAAGCATTGGCTAAATCGGATGTGAAAGATCCTCTCCTCCTCTCAAAGTGCACTACACCTGCTGCCGATATTGCACCTATCAAATGAACATTGGGTCCCCTTGCAGAAGGAAGCTGTTGTATGGCTCTACCTCCCTTACGAGCACGTCCTCTTGTTCGACGGCAAAACAGGTTGAAATTCGTTTCATCCATCCAGATGATCTGTTTGCCTTCATGAATATATTCATTCAGTGTTCGGACATAATGCTCTCGTTTATTCTTATTTTCATCATTATTCATTGTCACAACTTCATTGTGAAACTGTTTCACCGTGAACAACCTGCCATCTAAATAGTTTCCGATCGTAGTAACTGATAAGTCTTTCTGAAAGTGTTGATGAATTTTAGTTTTTAATTGCTTCAACGTGAAGCCATTATCATCTTCCACCCAAGAGATAATAGTATCGATCTCTGCATCTGTGAGGATTTTAGGCTTGATGCCTCCTTTTGGCAACATAATATCACGTCCAGATCGTACCCAATGGAATGCAGTCTTGTATTGTACCCCCAGCGACTCGGCTAAGGCAATCCAATCATCACCTTTGTTGGCGCATGCTACTATTCTTTTCCTATCCTTCGTACTATGCTGCTTATATCTGAGAAAAATAATTGATGAATTCTCCATTCACTCCAATAATAACGCTAACCTTTTTCTCTCGAGTAAAACATCTCCAGTGATCAGAATTCTGCAGAGTGGGCAGGTCGCATCAGGCATATTTCTCAATGGTTGAGCACATTTTTCATGGAAAAGATGCCGACACGGTTCGATTCTGATAACTACTAAACCTCGAGTCATTACATTTCGGCAAATTCCACAATTATCTTTGAAATTCATAATCTCACTTGTATGTGATAAAACAACAATATTTATACCTGTGAAATTCTTTTCAATTGCAATTTATTTGACATTTATTTGATATTTCGTAGTTACTTTCTATGACAACATAGCTTTGATTGTTGGTAACTTGATTTACGTTAAAGTCTCAAGGAGAATGGATGCATACGGGTTGTTCCTATTTTCTGAATCATAAGTGATACTTTCTGAATTACAAGTTATGCTTTCTGAATTACAATTGACGCTTTCTGAATTACAATTAACTATTCTGAATTACAAGTTACACTTTCTGAATTACATTTAACTAATCTGAATTACATATTACGCTTTCTGATTTACAATTAACTAATCTGAATTACATATTACGCTTTCTGAATTACAATTAACTAATCTGAATTACAGGTTACACTTTCTGAATTACATCTTATACTTTCTGAATTACAATTGAAAAAGGTGTAGTAGATCTTTTGCGACGAGAACTTTGGAGATCATTTTGGGCATAAACAAAATAATAGTCAATTTCAGAGGTTTCAAGGAATGAGAGATCAATTATTGTCGATATCCTTGAATATAACCAAGCGAAGCTATACAGTGTGACCCATTAAAGATGGAAGCACCCTTATAAAACGTACATTTTTCAACCGATTGGAATGATTTTTTTTTTGTTAGGTAGATATTCAGAAAGTCTATTAGGACACCAAATATCATGAATAAATCTCCATTTCCAGGGCCAACTAATCTGATTTTTCAAGGTCAAAAATCTAAAAAAAATACTAGCGATTTTTTTAGAAAAAATCTGACTACACCACTGGATTTGTGACATTTTCAAATGGGTAACATGTAAATTACGTTGAAATGCGTCAATCAATAAAAAAGTTATAAAGGAATGAAATTTGAAAAATATGCCGTTTAATCAACCCATCAATTTTTATTACTGAACAGATTTCGATGAAACTGTGATCAGTAATATTTCAAGACATCCTGAATCCAGTGGAGTATACAGAATTTTCATGAAATTCCTGAACATGAATTGGTGGGTTGATTAAACGGCATATTTTTCAAATTTCATTCCTTTATAACTTTTTTATTGATTGACGCATTTCAACGTAATTTACATGTTACCCATTTGAAAATGTCACAAATCCAGTGGTGTAGTCAGATTTTTTCTAAAAAAATCGCTAGTAATTTTTTAAGATTTTTGACATTGAAAAATCAGATTAGTTGGCCCTGGAAATGGAGATTTATTCATGCTATTTGGTGTCCTAATGGACTTTTTGAATATCTACCTAACAAAAAAAAATCATTCCAATCGGTTGAAAAATGTAAGTTTTATAAGGGTGCTTCCATCTTAAATGGGTCACACTGTATGTACATTGTACAATAAGGCGTATTTGTGACACAATAAATGTACAAGGGGATTTGATCGAGATAAAACCATGCAATTTATAAGTGTATATTTCAGCTTAAGATTAATAATAACATATGTGATTATAGGTGTTAAAATAATGTTCAGTGGGCTATGAAATGTTTCAGTAAATCAAGATATCTACTGAAAATTCAGTAGCACTGGCAACCCTGCAGCAGTTTGAAAGTGTTTGCGGACGAAAAGTTAGTTTCTGCGGACAAAAAGTACATGCCTTCGGCAATAGTTGGTTTTTCGTTCGGAAATTAGCACGTGAAATGTGATTTTTTCGTAGAGGTCGACAAAAAATGATACCAAAGAAGCTAGCAAAGCCACTTTCGAATTTCAACATGAGACACATCTCATAATTTTAGGCTCATCTTAGGCTTATTTATTACCCCATTCCCGAATTTTTTGCTCCTCCCAATCATAGAAAAATCTGTGGCTTTGCTATAGCTTCGGCCGAACTCAGCAAAGCCATTTTTGAAAAACAATATTTTTTGAATATCTGATATAGTGAGAATGTAGTGCTCATTTTAGGCTAATTTATTCCCCTTTTCCCAATTTTCTTGTTCCTCTCTATCATAGAAAAATCTGTGGCTTTGCTAGGTTCGGCAGAACTCAGCAGAGCCATTTTTGAAAACTTAGATATATCACCGATTTGATGTATTGAGATCAAATGGCTAATTTTAGGCTAATTAATTACCCTATTTTCGAATTTTTTGTTCAACGTTTCAAACAGAAAAAATTTAAGACAATTTGTCGAAATACGCGTCATTCACTGTACATTATGTATTTCTATCAAATGCATAATATTTTATGACGATTTCATGAGGCCAAGTGTTAGTATTAATTGTAAGCTTGATAACTATTCCATTTTGGAATTTTTTGCTGCATATTTTTTTAAAAGAAACCTGTGGCTTTGCTGGCTTCGAGCGAACTCAGCAGAGCCATTTTTTAAAATAATATATTTTCCACTGATTTGATATATCGATATTGAAGAGCTAATTTTAGGCTAACTGATTACCCTATTTTCGAATTTTTTGCTCGATGTTTCAAGCAAAAAAAGCGAAACGATTCGTCGAAATACTCGTTTATTCACTATACATTAGGTATGCCTATCTATCAAGAGCATATTTCATGACGATTTTAAGGCAAAGTGTTAGTAGATCATGAGCACGATAACTATTGCATTTCGGAATTTTTTGCTGCATATTTTTTAAAACAAACCTGTGGCTTTGCTGGCTTCGGGCGAACTCAGCAAAGCCATTTTTGAAAATATTTTATTTTTCACCGATTTGATTTATCGGTATTGAAAGGCTAATTTTAGGCTAATTGATTACCCTATTCTTGAATTTTTTGCTCAACGTTTCAAACAGAAAAAATACAAGACAGTTTGTCGAAATACGCGTCATTCACTGTGCATTATATATTTTTTCTATCAAAAGCATCCGTATCAAAAAATGATATTTATTTGTCTTCGAGGTTGTAAGTACTTTCTTCTTGTTGATCTCATTTTTGTGACAATTACGTGATAATCATCATGGTGGAATCAGATCCAAGGTCGATTATTTTCGTCTGTCTTAAGGCGTCCGATTGTAAAATGAATGTGTAATATGATTCCGATTTTTTTTTCAAATCGACGCTCCTGATGATGAGGTTATTCGCAGGTTATTCCTACCCCATCACATAGTCTGAAATATATGGTAAACCAGATCACAAAATCAAGTAGATTTACATTTGGTGTTCAGACAGGATATTTATTTTATCAAATCATTTACTGATATTCTTGAAGTAAGTATAGTCGGAATCCACTGTGTACCGCTCTACCCAACGTACACAAGTTTAGACTTTGGGGAGTTGGTTTCTAACTTTGAAGTAGCAATATTCAATTTCTGAAGAATAAAAATACAAACAAAATATCTCTGTGGTGACATGACGTTGTTTGTGTCTCGAAGTAGAAAATTGCAGTAAGAGATAATGTGAAAAAGTTGTTGACCAAAGTTTTCAGCACGTGGTCGGTATATCAGTTCGACCTGATTCAATAATAGAATGAACTCATTGAACTTATCCAACATTGCCCCGAGGTATAACTTCCTGAACTACTAGTCCTCAAATAGACAACAATATTACTCCATATATAGCAGAACTTTCACAAGTATCGTGAGGCGGTTTTCAGGTTGCAAGAATGAAACCACAAACTCGACCGAACGTCATCAAACTCAAACTTAGATGTCTTGAGGGGGTGTGACTGTGGAATTGTTATACAGGGTGAGTCATGACTAAACAGCCATAGCCTTATGGCAGATATAGGAAGTTAAGGTGAGTGGATATATCGGGTGGTCACAAAAAAAACTGAAGTTTTTATTTTCCTCGTGGTTTCATAATTTCTCAACCGAATTCGAATTTCTTGGCGTCGTTTCATAGCTGAAGGGCTATAGTATACAGTGGAATATTTGAAAATTCCATAATGAACAAAAACAAAATGGCGGATTCTACCAAAGTATTGTCATTTACAAAAATCGCTGGAGAAAAATAAAATCAGATTTTTTCCAACCTGTACCGATGTCATCTTAGGCTATTCATTTCTGAAGAGAATGAGTACTCGAACATCGAAATCCAACAAATAGTCCAGTGGATACACTCATTTCTTTGCAATTTGTTATGGAGTGAATGTGCGAATCTCGTATAAACGATTATTATTATTTTGCTTCAGGCTTCATGAAAATTCAATCGAATTTGGATTTCTTAGAGTTATTTCGAAGATAAAGAACTGTTGTACACAATGGACCATTTAAAAAACTAATAATTGATGAAACAAAATGGTGGAGAATCCAGAATTTTTGTGATTTTCAAAAATCTCTGGCGAATAAAGAAATGTTTATTCTTCCAATCAGGACCGATACAATTTTAGATCATTGATTTCTGAAAAGAATGAGCACTCGAACATCTGAATCGAACAATTAGTCCAGGAAAAACACGTTCTTTTTGGCAAAGTAATATGGAGTGAATGTGTCACGTGATAAGAATTTATTTTAGTTTGCTTCTGGCTTTATCAGAATTCGATCGAATTTGGATTTCACTCCATAACACTTTGCCAAAAAGAACGTGTTTCTCCTGGACTAATTGTTCGATTCAGATGTTCGAGTGCTCATTCTTTTCAAAAATCGATGATCTAAAATTGTATCGGTCCTGATTGGATGAATGAACATTTCTTCATTCGCCAGAGATTTTTGAAAATCACAAAAGTCCTGGATTCTCCACCATTTTGTTTCTTTCAATTATTGGATTTTCAAATGTTCCATTATGTACTACAGTTCTTTATCTTTGAAATAACTCCAAGAAATCCAAATTCGATTGAATTCTCATGAAGCCTGAAGCAAAATAATAATCGTTTATACGAGATTAGCACATTCACTCCATAACAAATTGCAAAGAAATGAGTGTATCTACTGGACTATTCGTTCGATTTCGATGTTCCAGTACTCATTCTCTTCAGAAATGAATAGCCTAAGATGATATCGATACAGGTTGGAAAAAATCTGATTTTCTTTTTTTCCAGCAGTTTTTGTAAATGACAATACTTTGGTAGAATCCGCCATTTTGATTTTGTCCATTATGGAATTTTCAAATATTTCACTGTATACTATAGCCCTTCAGCTATGAAACGATGCCAAGAAATTCGAATTCGGTTGAGAAATTATGAAACCACGAGGAAAATGAAAACTTTCGTTTTTTTTTGTGACCATCCGATATTATGTGATGGAACATGATGTGGAAAAATATTTTTTTTTCTGTGACGGGAAAAAAGTTTGGCATTTCATCTCTGTTGGCAGGTTATAAAATGTCACTTTTCATAAATTACTTTTTTCCCGTGGGAAAAAAGTGAGTACTTTTTTCCCGGATATATATCACATATATATACTCTGTTAATGGCTTTTGTTGTGCTATAGTTCCGAAAAATGAGTCAATAATACCGTCTCCGAGAAAGAACTGCAAGTCCTTTTATCTTCCATTCGACTTCGCGGTTTCGTATATTACTAAACAACTACTGAATTCGCAATTTTTCAAAATCAAATCACGGAATTGAACTGACAGAAGTGACATCAGATATTTGATTACTTCAAAATAATGTTAAAGATGTCTATAAAACGCAGGTGTCCCTACTGTTAAAAACTTGAAATTTCACGTCGATAATTTTCAGATTTCGAAATAATGTAATATCTTCTCAATATTGATTCGTCCTTCCTTCTGTCACAGAAAAAAATAGTGTATTATACACGGGAAAAATATTAGATTTTAGCTCACGGTTTTTTGTCTCCCTCCGCTACGCGTCGGGAGACAACACAACCTGGAGCTAAAATCTACTACTTTTTTCCCTTGTATAATAAATAACTATTTCATTCGTAACAGAAATACAGGGCAATATTTGAATTCGGGAAGAAACTCTGATGAACGATATTTCAGGAACGTCTCGATGTTATCGCCTGAAATTCATCACCAAGTTAAGTCTGGTGATCGCAGAGGCCATGGAAACTGACTTCCTTTTTCAATCCACCGCTGTTGGAATACTGCATTATTATCATAGAAAACCCCACTCAGATAGAATGAAATTTCATATGTCCCTCAACTGTCATTGCCGACTGAAATAGTGAAACTTCCAATCCGATAGATGGCAATTAGATAGGTGATGTCAAGTTTTCAAGTCAGATGTCAGTATTTTTGTGAACCCATTACTGCTCATTTTGTCATTGTTTATGTGATGTAATGTGCAGTTCATACTTTCAATTCATTCGTGATCAGTTTCAGGCACGGATCATGAATATTTCAAATAGTTTGCAGAAGAATTGTATATGTAATAATATAGGTATTATCCTTAATTTGATTTAATGAACTTATGAAGTGACAATCATGTGGATTCCCAGTAGAGGTAGTGAAATATGTTGATTAGTGCAATTGTAGGTGGAATATAGTTTTAATCTTCTCCTGAAGATGCTAACATAGCGAAGCACGTATCGAGGCCTATAAAAGTTTGGTAAGTGTTAAGAAAACAGTGTAGTGTAGGCGAAATATGTTGTTATTGGTTGTTGTTGGACTTCACAGTTTCCAGGTACCTAATTGTGAGAATATAGTTGTAAACTGAAGACGTCACTGATGGAATCATGTCTGTTTTCTTTTGAATCATAATATAGTATAATCATATCATACTAAGCTCATTTCAGGAAGAATACAAAATGTCGATGAAGTTCGTAATGCACAATTCTTCTTTCATTATTGTAATGCAGTAACATGAAGAAATGATCTTTGAACTTCATCGATTCTGTGAACTATGTATCTTTCCAGAAAAGAAACCAAGTCAATAACCAATTGAATTTTGAAATTGCCGCCACATCTGTCAATGGTCGAATGAGATCGGCTTCCAAAACGAATGGCGATGCTGATTTCGTTGTTCTGGACGTCACTATGGAAGATTGCATTTGATTTGAGGGGGGTTTTCTATGATCAATATGCTCTCGCACAATAACAGCAAAATGTGCTGGGCAACCATCCAGGTTTTGCCGTGTTTATAGTGGCACATCTTCCAACAACAAATGTACCTGACTGGCCAAAAGGTCAAGAAAAATATTGCTCGAAAAAATAGTGCCCAATAACTTTGCCTCTTAGAATGCGACACCACCATTCAAATTCCAACGTCCTTGGTGCTGAACGTCACGCAACCAGTGCAGATTTTCTGCACATCAATAATGTTTATTGTGCAGATTGACTCTCCCGTCAGTATTAAAGGTGGACTTCATCGGTCCAAAGAATTTTACATTCTGAATTCTGAATATTGAACCACCCTGTATCTGTTCCGATTAAATATCAGTGAATAGTGAATCAAAAGTTCAGATAGGGACATGTGAGCCGTTTTGACCAATAATGAATAGTTTCAACACAAAAAAATCCTATAGAGTTGAAAAATCTCAAACTTGATCATCCGATATCTCTGAAATCTTTTTGGATAGACTCCAAGTGTGATGTATCGATGAAATCGGCTCTTCAGGAAGGATCTAAAAATGCGATAGAATACAGGGTGATCTATTTGAAATATCAATGTTGCTACTACTTTCTAGTAGAAGCGGCAACACTGCATGGTCAAAAATATTTTAAATAAGGGGAGCGTATTCGAAAATATAATCGTGCACAATCCATGGATTTCTCTCGACTGATTCTCGATATGAAGATAGTGTAAGCTCGTGACTTACCCTGTATACACTATAATATGTTGTTTGGGATATAGCGGCTGTGGTGAGCACAAAATCTTTCCGGACGGCTTATGATTTCCACATTACGGCACTTTGAGAACCACTTTACGGAAGAAACATCCTCCATAGAGAGATTTCTGTTCACTTTATGAATAATGTATACTAATACCGTATTGTGACTGCATCAACAATAGATGTAGAGGGTATATATGCGTTTTTTATTGTCGCAGTGGAAATTTCGTACTAATTACTAACTTAAAGTTATGTATCTTCGCTGAGAAGACCCTCCATGTATTCGAGATCAACAACCAAAATCTTCTCGGATTTGATAAATCCACTCTGCGTGTTATATCATAGCCAGGGAAAATACAAATGATTCCTTAGCAGTTAGCTTTCCCATCATCTCGATTTTATAATCTGATTAACAATGGAGAATAAGATTTCATCCGTTGGCGAGGTGTATTCATGATTTCTATCAAAACACCATGTTGCTCAATGCTGAAGTTTTAATTCCACTAGAAACTCCCAATCAGTTCATTATCTTCTAATGGATTCACATTTTCAACTGTTCTCAGTGATGCAGCTGCACGTTTCAAGACCAATACTGAAAAGGAATCGTCTCAGATATATTTATGAACACAAAAAATGGATATATATACAGGGTGGTCCGTTTTTTGATACGGAAAATTTAACAGCGAATAGTACTCGTTGAAATAATAAAAAAACTTCCTATGAACATATACTTTTAAACGCTTCGTTTTTGATTTCCCACTACGGCTCGTAGTTTCGATAACAATGTCATTCACGAAATTATTAGGCAACAAGCTGTCGTAACAATCACCGAATATTTCCGGCAAAATATTATCACTTGTGGTATTATATATGATAAAAAAGGTGTATCCTTTTTTATATCGATGTCAAAATGACTCACGTCGTCGTCAAATATCGTTTTCCATGTAGAAGTTGATTTATCAACTGAAATCTTTTTTTTTAAGTTCCATAAAACCAAGTTTTTCGAATGGGGGTTCTAGATCTTTCAGTATGACTCTCATTATTTTTTCGAATATTCCGTACTACGAGCCACTAGAAATGAATTCACAAATATCCGTGAAGCAGAACGAAATCTTGGAGCAGCACTTGATTATACGGATCGAGGTCAGGTCGACTGATAGGGGAATATGGGGCAAAATGAATCTAGGGGCAGAGTAATCATCTGAAATAATGTTTGAATTGGTATAGTGATATCTCTGTGCCAGCAGACTCCATGAAAGCAATGAAAGTCATGTTGGCGACAAACCTCTCATAGGTTCTGTGAGAAACATTGTGAAATGGTGGAAACTGTATCGAGTTTGAACATTGTATATCGACTGATGAGTAACTCAAGTCAACGTTTTTATTGTATGAATTTGAATACGCTTAGAAATGTTTTCTACTGCATGTGAATGAGTATATGTGTGGCTGAAGGTTGAAATCATTGGGAGTAAACTGGGACTCCACGATAATTTCTCACTCTATTTTCAACTCATACTGTTGAATCGTCTTCAGGCCAACTATAGGCCAATTGTCCTGTTATCAGTCATCTCAAAAGTGAATGAGAAAGCCGTCAACATTGATCTCATTGAATATCGGTAAAGATCAGGAATCATTAACGATACAGAAAATGGCTTTCGCCACCGAATATCAACTGGATATTTACTTGCCTACTTCAACCATAATATATGGCAAGCTACATTAGGAAAACATAGAGGATCTCTAGCTGTAGCGTTGGATATATCGAAGGTCAACGATATCAATGACTATTCTGCTGAAATCACAGCCTGGAGAACCATCAACCTAGTTGGATTCAACACCACCAAAGCTCAAGCCTATATTTTCAGTAGGAAGGCGTAACTCAGTATGCCTGATATAACAATGGCTGGTACCACCATTCCCACCAAGACATCAGCAATACTCTTTCATATAGGGTTCAGCACCCGAACATACGCTGATGCTCTTAGATTGCATCCAGAGAAGAGCCATTCCCCTGGTGGGTGATGCCACACTCACTTATCATTTGACCTCATTAGAACACCAATGAAAAGTAGACAACCTTTCACTTTTCAATGGATACTTCTACGGTAAATGTTCCTCGGGAATATCAGCTATCATTATATCACTAGTATATACCAGTCAGACGAACTCGACAGACCCAGTCATTTCATCCTTTCGTTGTCAACCTAGAAATCTGAGGAGCAACACTAAATCAAAACTCGTTCCTATATAGAACTGAAAAGCTTTGGAATTATTTGCCAATGGAAGTATTCCCAAGAACTCATATCCTCCTGCTACGTCTTGAAGGATACCCTGAATATTTCTAGTTAATTATTTCGAACACTTGGTATTGTTTGTATCTAATGACTTTAGTCTGATTGATGTAAAACAAATAATTTTTTGAGTATGTTATGTCAGTCATTGAATCCGAATATTATACAGGGTGTCCGGAAATTATGCACAAAAAATCGAGGGAGTGATTCTACATGACAAAATAAGAAATTAACTCCATATGTACGTGGGTCCGGAAATGCATAGTTTTCAACATAGTATGTGTTGAAACTTTTAAAAAACATCGGTTTTTCATGAATATCTCAAATACCCTTCCACCGATTTTCTTGAAATTTGGCAATGATATTTTTTGTCATGAGGGGCTGATATAGCCATAATTCAATCGGAATTATAAAATCCAGTGGCGTCCTGGGGGGCAAGCTACCAAATATTATTGTCAATAAAATGTGCGCCACTGATTTTTTTGAATTCTGTTTCTTTATAACCTATTGACCAACTAAAAATACAACATTTTGGTCACCTCAATTTTATCGATAATTTGCTTCATTTTCATGGAAAAAAATAAAAAACAATTTATTGCATCAATTTGTGCCGAAAAATTTCTTCAAAAACTGGGCTGAAAATGAACGCGTGATCAATGTCCATAGACATAAAATGTGGAAGAACATTTATTTACTTCAAATATTTCTTGATACTTGTTTGACACACTCTACACTCTGTATATTGAGCACAATGTGTTCTTGGTCCCGGAAGGCGTAGTTTTCGATAATGCAAAGTGTGTCAAACATGTATTATAAAATATTTGAGGAAAATGAATCTTCATTCTTATTCTACGTCTATGGACATGGATCAAACATTCAATTTCACCCCTGTTTTCGAAGCAATGTTCTGCACAATTTTATACAATGAATTGGTATTTATTTACGGATACGCAGCAGAATAGCAAAAGAATTCGAGAGACTAAAATGTTGTATTTTTAGTTAATCAATAGGATATGAAGATATAGAATTTGAAAAAATCAGTGGCGCACATTTTATTCACAATAGTATTCGGTAGGGTGCCCCTAGGACGCCACTGGATTTCACAATTCAAATTTGAAAATGGCTTAATCAGCCCCACATGACATAGAATATCATTGCCTAATCTCAAGAGAATCGGTGGGTGGGTATTTGAGATATTCATAAAAGACAGTTTAACATACTGTATCTTAAAAACTATGCATTTCCGGACCCAAGTATATAAAGAATAAAATTCATGTTTTCTGTTGCAGAATCACCCCCTTGATTTTTTGCGCATAATTCCCGGACACCCTGTATATAAGTGAAATCATTCTGGATCTAGTAACGTGCCTAATTGAATATATATTTAACATCTCCGAAAGTTTAAAAAAGAAATCCCACACCTACTTCTTCTCCCTCTCCTCCCTAGGAACGCATTATGGTCTTCGAACATAATTGGAATTTCTTTTCGTGCGCTCCAAGAGTAAAAAAAGATATAACGGCAGTGAATCAACTACCTACAATGAATATTTCGAACTCCAACGCACAGTTTTCGAGTTGTTATCATAGACTTATAATAAGTCTATATGGTTGTTATGCATTTTTGGTACACCGAGAAAAGTCCAGTTATACATGTCTCTATTTGAAAACTTCTTATAACCGCCAAATGAAACATTTTTACCACGAAATGTCATCTGATGAACGTGAAAAGTTCAAGTTTTCAACGTGAAACAGGTCACCCTTTCAAATCACTCTTTTTGTTTCAAAAAGGTTATCATTAGATTCAGAGTGATATTTTTTTTTTTTTTTCGAAAAAGTGAAGTGGTTGAAAGATCTTCTAGAAATATTAGGGACATATTTGTACATTGTACATATATCCCCCAAGATTTGTTGAAGAACTACAGAATGTTGAACTGCCTCTGGGCGTTATAGTGTTTTCACGATATATCGGTAAGTGTATGTATCGGAATGTCTTCCAAATTGGAAAACTTTTTATTTCTTCAACTCACCCCACTATTCACTAAGTGGCAAAAGCTTGGATTTGAACAGTTTTATCGGTGATAGATTGTATTGCGTATACATTGTGTCCAAGATTAATGATTACTATCATGGAGATCTCGAAAACGTCGTAAGAAAAGTCTCTCAACGCTCTTTTGTAAAGCTCAAGTGGCAATAACGGTAAATAAAATAAAACGAAATCTGCGAATGTGAACTCTAATTTACTGACGATACTGTGTAATTACATTTTTGGCCACTATGTATGTTAACTAATAATCCAATGCACTGACAATGAGAACAAATAGTCCAAATTGGAAGCATTTTTGTCCTACACAAACTGAGATATTGTAAACTGAGTATATCGTCCTTGTGATGCACTTCAATGCCCTGTAGTTCCTCAAAAAAACTCTACTCGGGGGTAAGTATATAAACCAATTATAAATGTCTTCAACCCACTTCATTTCTCTGGAGGAAAATTAATCATGCTAATACTGAAATGCCATGCAATCAGTTGACTATGAAATTGAAAACAAATCATATTGATATGAGTATTATTTCATTTTTATAATATCACTATTCAATATTGAAATGCTTTTTATTTGACTATCAAATTGAAAACAAGTCAAATTTATATGAGTATCTTCTCATTTTCATAATAGCATTGAAATGCCAGTCATTTGAACCCTATATGAGTGTCATTTCATTCTCATATGAGTGATATTTCACAGTTATATGATTTTTTTGAAATGATGAACGTGATTACAGTGAAATGGGAACTATGCTTGCGCCTATTCAATTCAGAAATCTTTTAATGGTTATACAATTTCGTATAACAGCTAATAGATATTTCTCTCGGTGTAGGTATTTATGTTTGTCAAAAAAATACGCATGTTTTGCGACTCTCTATCAAATCTATCTCGAATTAAATTTATACAAAAATCTCGTGTATTTTTTTTATCTCAACCTGAAGAAATATAATCTCTGATTCCCATATCTGCTGTGTAATTCCTATATGGAAAATTAAGGGAAGCGAATTTTTATCTCGATCATAAAGTCAGTCGGGTCTGACATGCAGGATCCGGTGATTTCCTGAACGCTGATCTTACATTGTACCATAATTGCATTCAGCGTTGCCAGACCTAGTACTTTCGTACTAGATCTCGTACCTTTTCACGTCTATTACGCTAGTACGCCGATTGCAAAATTCATACGTTTTCCACGTTTTCACTTGACATTACCGAAATGAACCAAAGAAAAGTTCAATGTCAGTGAAATGTCATTATTGCCTTCAATCCAAACAAAGTTGTGACCCAGACAGCACAGAATATTCTATGAATATTCATACAACGTTCAAATACCGGGTGACACAGGAGACATATAATAGCCTGTAGTTTTTTCAGTTGAAGAGATAAAAATTTGAAATTCACAAAGGTTATATATGATCGATGATGGTGCTTCCTTTGAACTCAATGACAAACACCTGTTCGGCATCGACATATTGTCATTGCATTCGAGCCACAGCCAACTTTATATGTTTCAATGAAATACAATTTAACAGCCAATAAATGAACGAATATCAAATTGTGATATATAGTTGAATACAGAATTCCAAGGCGAATAAGATAGGCTACAGAAATATACAGGGTGCCATTAAAAGAAGAAAAAAATGGGTCTACTTCCGATCAAACATGTCTCCTGTGTCACCCGGTATACTTATTTTAGAATATTCTCATAGAATGTTCTCATTCTGCAGCGAATATTCTATGACCATTCAATATGACATATCCTTAGAATACTCTTTTTTGAATATTCAGAATCGTATCGAAATAAATGATATTGATGTTCCTATTCTTGTATCAATATTTCTAATCTTTACCCTGACAAACCATCTCCACCGGAGTAAGCTTTTTTGAATTTTCTTCCTTCTCCTTCAATATATATACCTACTAGGAATATTCTCAGAATATTTAAAACAGTCTATTCCGGATGTTCATAAGACATCCCTAGAATATGTGTATCATATTGTGATCTAAGAATATTCAGATATTCTCGAAGAATATCCTATGAACGTTTTATTAATAACATTGTGCTATCTGGGGAGTTTTGTGCTCATGTCTCATGTCTGAACCATGCAGTTCATATTACGTGTCGATATTGTATATTTTCATTCGTCAATAGTTTTCACGTTGCCCAAAGTTATGATTGTAAATGACACAATGACGATTGACTGTTTTGAAGTATTTTGACTTATGAGAAATGAGATTCACAATATTCAGTGAGAGTTTTTATCATTTTTTCCTTGTCTATTATTCTCCTCATGATTATCCTCACTCAATAGTAGGAAATTTGAATGAAAATTTCACACCAAACATTTCGGATCAATTTAAAGCCTGTGTTTCGTATCGTTACCATAGCAACTAAACAAATTTCTTGGAAATTGTTTCCTCCTCCTTAGGGGACGGAGCATGAAATTACACTGAAAATTTTTTGACGTTTATAGGTTAAATGACATTTACATTCAACTTCAGATTATTTCGAGTTCATTCCATAAGTCAATAAATAAAAATCATTTATCAACAGTTTACCATATATAATATTATGTAGGTATACTTGCAATATAATATTTCAGTGTGAAATTTTCTTACCGAATACCACTTTAGCTTCAATTAATATCCGGGAATTTTGTTTCAAACACGAATATTTAGAAAATTCTTTTTTGAAATATTCGTGTTCTCGAAAAAATTTATGGAAATAATTGAAGCTCTCGTGATATTATATATAAGCAGAGATTATACACTCTAAGTGAAAATCCAAACTAGTACTCTTTCAAAAAAACTATGTAGTTCTTTTTTCGGTGATTTTTCAGTATATTTTTAGTTACTGGGCTGGCAACGCTGATTACATTGCCTTTAAATCAGTGTCACGCTATTCCCCAGGGACCCCAAGATGTGTGTTTCGGTTATCTGACTTGGCAGATATAGCCACTTGTATAACAGGTGTTGGGATCTTTCAAACGGAGCAGCGATTTCTAATAAGACCCTTATGCCATAGGCGTACGTAGACAGGATAATGAAAAAGATTCCATCATTATTACGCAATTTTACTAACGACTCAGTATTATGCTTCTACTGTTTAGAATCACTATGGAGATGATTCAAATTACCGTATCTAATACAAAAAGTGTATTGATGAATATCGAAATACAAATCCCTTCGATTTTGAGAAACAATTAGTGCTCGTGTGGTTTTCTTAAGAAACATAATTTGTTTCGAAAAAGAGAAGGAAAGAATGAAACAATAATTTTCTTCTGTGACGGGAAAAAGTTTGACATTTCATCACTGTTGACAGGTTATAAAATGTAATCCTTCATAAATTACTTTTTCTGCAACCGACACAAAAGTCGTCCATTTTGATACTAAAATTAGCTCTTAAATTGACGTTTCTATTACTGACACAAAAATAGGTATGTTGCTAGGCAACATATTTAGTTCCTAGGAGCTAAAGTTGAATTTTAGTTCCTAGGAGCTAAAGTTGAACTTTAGCTCCTAGGAACTAAAAAGATATACTGGACGTTATCAAGAATGAACAACATTGTGACGGCTGGTTATTTGGGTTGAGACGCATACCTGATTTGTTTCCGATTTCAGCAGATTTGGCATTTCATACCCATGCTGGAGATATCAATACACCTCACTATAGTTTAGTATTGGAATTATAAACATCTCAGTTAAGTATTTGACTTGCTTGATCTGTATTTCATTCGTTATTCTCGGGATGGATAACTTGTTTTTGTATATTCACGGCAAGCAATAGTTTTTTTGTCTCAAACAAAGATATTGTTTAGCTTCATTTGATTATCAAGTCAAACACAGTGTAGTATGGAGAGGAATAAATAATCACTATTATCATTGTTGAAATGCTCACTTACTTAACATTTTCCACGTCTTGTTCCTATAGCTGGCACTGGCGCGGTATTTGCCATTAGAGCACCTGGTCCATACACAAATATGTCACTCTGTGGTTGTATTTATATTGAAACTACAATTCGAACATCCTTGAAAACCTATCCTGCTGTTAATGCAGATAGAATATTCTCACCACACGCGGATTATTTGTCAATATTTGTTGCATTGCATACATATGGCACGGCTTTGGTGGTTACTCCACATCTTTATTTGAGTTAATTGTTTCGGTTGCAGAAAAAATAGCATGTTTCATTCGGATCAAAAGTGACATTGTTCGACTCGCAAATTTTGCTTTCGCTCGGCTTCGCTAAACGCTCCGCCTCGCAGATGCAAAATTCGCTTGTCAAACAAAGTGTCACTTTTGATCCTAATAAAACAATCTACTATTCTTCCAACGGGAAAAAAGTGGGTACTTTTTCCCCGGATATGTACAGTGTGTCCCGCTTTTCATGAATACACCTTGATGTTAGAACAATGAAGTATTTAGCAGAGTGAACAGTTTCATTCACCATTGGCGTGCAATGTGAGGGGTACAAAAAAAGACATTATTCGAAAAAAAATGATATTGGTGCTTATTTTAAATAGCTCTTTTCATCAGATTCAGAATCAGCATTCCCAAAAACTCCCAATTCATATTTTCAAAATCTCAAAAACAATTCAAAATCCCGCTTTCCATGACAGTTATTAATGATGCGATTTGCTCGACACTGTCATGGTGATTGTATGTTATTTTTTCAACAAACAATTTCAAGAAAATCCTATCGTTGATAACTGAGATTTAAGGGGTTTTCATGAAAAGCGGGATTTTGAAATATTTTATTTTAGCTCTTGGCATCTCAAAAATATGAATGGTGGGGTTTTTGGGGATGCTGATTATGAATCTGATAAAAAAAGTTTTTCAAAATGAGTCCTAATATCCTTTTCCCCAATAAAGGTCTTTTTGTACCCCTCAACATCACACGCGAATGGTGAATGAAACTGTCAATTCTGCTAAATACTTCCTTATTCTAACATACAATCACTACAAAAATGTCAAGAGAATCGCACCATTGATAACTGAGAGATCAGGATGTATTCATGAAAAGCGGGACACACTAAAAAAATTTTATAAATTTGTTCTATCCGTCATTCGGTTGCCCCCTTACGAGTAACCCTCAAAAGTCTTCGAAAGTCTTGTGCGAGCAAGGAATGACGGGGGCCTTACCTTTTAACGTGTGATCCCAAACACTTTCTTGGGCCATCAGAAAAATTTCTGCAGTCGACGGGGATCGAACCCACGACCGGCAAGCGAATGCGAATTAGAATATATAGACACTCTGTCCGCACGGCTACCTGGCCACCCACACTGTATATACACTTTTGATGACTTTTGTTGTGCTTCTGTTCCGAAAAATAGGACAATGATACCGTCTCCGAGAAGGAGCTGCAAGTCCTTCTATCTTCCATTTCACTTCATTACTAAACAACCACTAATAAGTTCGCAATTTCACCAAATCAAATCACAGAATCAGACTGAGAAAAGATGGGTGCAAAAAGATGCCTGCAACGCAATTGTAATTTCTGTTAAAAACTACATATTTCACGTAGATAATTTTCTGATTTCAATATAATGTAATATCTTCTCAGTATTGATTCGTCCTTTCTCCTGTAACAAAAAGAAATAGTCTATTAAACATGGGAAAATACTATATTTTAGATAACGATTTTGTGCCTACCTCCGCTACGCATCGGAAAACACAACCTCGAGCTGAAATCTGATATTATTTCCCCTTGTATAATAAATAAATATTATCTCGTATTTTCATATGCAGTCGATTCATTACATGCACACATCCATCCATGTATGGCGTGATGACTGACAGCGACTCACTTCACTGTCAAATAATCCAAGGATGGTCATCAGGTTTGAAATTATGTTGTGGTAAGGAGGTTAGCAGTTCACTCATGATTTCATTTGGTTGAAATTCTTTGCAATGCCGATCATAAGAGATTCTGAAATTCTTCGATACAAATTGCTGCATGTAAGTTATTTTGTTTTATATTTGATCAAACTAGCAAAAAAGGAGCGGAATACAAAATCGAAAACAATGTTTTTGTTTATGAACACAGATATTTCAACCAATCAAGAACGTGCTTTTTGCAATTATACATAATTTTTCGATTGAGCAGTATAATCTCCCAGAGGTATTGATGGTTTCTTCGTCAGAGACCGAGCATACCAATGCTGGCGATGAGCTCAACTGTCTGGTATAGGTATCCGATAAATGAACATTACTATCATCTGATTGAAATATCCATTCCAATGTTTCGAAAACGCATCAACTGAGAACATCAATTTGAAACATGGAAATTGAATATGATAGTTTTTTTGAACAACAGTATGACAACTGATCATTGTTGTTGACACAGAATAAGTGTAGCTCTAACTCTAAATTAACGAAACGCTTTCAGTTTGTCTACACGTCTTGTATAGACGCTCTTTCCCGAACTAATACCAGACTCATCACAAAATACTTGTTTTCCACATCAGATCAATCCAATTCCATAGGGGGATATCTATAAGTCAATTTTCATTTTTCAATATTCCACAATTTTCACAATGAATAGTGAAATTAGATGGATAATTCGGACAAACATATACTTAATACAGCAACAAACATGCTTAAACTTTCATATATTTCATTTATTCATATTTAAAATCTCCAAAAGTTTGAGTTAGTTCGTTTCAATAAATGCATTTTTAACTTGGTCTTGAATGTATTGATGGACCAATCACTTATATTTTGCGATGTCATATTATTATTTTTCCCGCCCTAGTGTGGGGAAAAAATTCCCGCCCTAGGGTTGGAAAAATTGTCCCGCAATGTTGCGGAAAAATGACACTTCACATGCAAACTGAATTGCGTGCGGGTTTATCACGATCAGTGAACCCTGGCAAATTGAGAAGGTGAAAATAGAAAGAGTTCTTCACACTTCATCTGTTTTCCACAACTAGGTGTTTATGAATTAGATCATTATACATAGAATTACTCACACTTTCCACGAGAAATATTTTTTGCTGTAGAAGCTATATACGCCATTGACTGTACCTGATGCTATAAAGCTCCACCAGCATAATGTAGGTTATTACGTGAAGCATATGCCATATTTTTTGCAAGACGTAATGTTGCTGCAATGCAGTAGGGAATACAAAGGGGAGGATCTGAAAGAATATCACCTGTGTGCGTGATCGTGTCTCAAATAGCGATTAGGCGAATTTATTACTGTCCCACCTGGAGTCGATTCTAAAATCCTTTGAATAGAACTGAACGGATGGCACTAAGAAACATACATCATAAATGATAATGTAGTTTTTATAGCCAATATTTCTTGAACCACACTACACGATTTTACCATTGAGAACATCGTGAGAACCAAGGAAAATAAGGTAGGAATTGGTGTTCTTCTTGAATTTCTGGAGATTATATGCAAAAAAATACTGAAAATCGAAAAAAAATGTTTCCAGGACTTATGTAACTTCATACTTCACGATATAACTCTCTGGTTCAGTATATTGTTACGATTTTACTCTGGGTCCGTAATAATTTAACACTCGGTAGAACACTTAAAACGATTTATTCTGTACACTACTATACAATAATAACAATACTCGTACTAAACACTTCCGATTCACAACACTTCTTCGATCGTTATTATAACGCTTCCAAATAAAGACTTTTCTTCCTGTCCCTAACAACATCTATTTATATTACCTAATAAAACGTCTAGATTCCACTCGAAATATCGTGAACAGGTCGATAATCTTCTCGAGTCATCTCAATAGCCGTCGAATCACCTAATTACTATTCCAAGAAATATGGCTTGTTTACTTCCCGCCGCAGGTAGCTGGGATCGATTGCCAGGGTCGTAACAATATCATAGTATGACTTCATCACTTATTCAATCAGTGTACATACATTTTCAATGCAAGAACATTCACATTCACTCTTTGCAATTCCTAAAAATATTCAATTAACATAAAAATATAGTTAATGGTGGATTGTTTCATTATGATCAAAAGTGACACTTTGTTTGACAAGCGAATTTTGCATTTGCGAGGCGGAGCGTTTGGCGAAGCCGAGCGAAAGCATAATTTGCGAGTCGAACAAAGTCACTTTTCAAAGTTTCCGAGTTTTTGTGAAGCAGCTCTTGTGATGGATCGTTATATCATTGTTATATCTGGTATACTGAGTTCCGCCTTTCTTGAGAAAATACAGGCTTGAGTTGGTGGCGTTAAATTTAACTAGGTTGTTGGTTCCCCAGGCTGTAATTTCCACAAGATCTTCATTGACAGCGTTGGTTTGCCTTCGTCGTAAAATCTTAGTTTCCTAGGAAGAAATGGAAATTCTAGAAGAGAACGCAGTATGGAGAGTACTATCGTCTGCGAAGCTGTGGATAGGGCAAGTGGTTGCTCCCAATAGATCGTTAATATAAAGTAGGAACAATGTTGGAGACAAAATTGATTCTTGAGGAAGGCCGGAATTTATGGCAATGGTTTCAGACGATACTCCGTCCACCACCACATGGATCGATCTGCCTGAAAAAAACTCGATGAAAGATGATGGCTTGGCTGATGTGGCAAGCCTTTTGATGGTAGTTTGTTGAGCAGTACTTGGTGCCAAACACGAACGAATTCCATCGAGCTAGAAGTTCCCCATGTTCAAATCCGAAAAGTACTGTGCCTAGTCTGGTGTACCACAAGGCTCGAATCTTGGCCCATTACTCTTTCTGTTATTCATTGATGATCTATGTGATACAATAGATACTCACTGTTGCAACAATAATTATCTTTGTCTGAATATCAACAAGTGTAAGGTTGTAAGGTTATACGAGGAAAACAAACTCTTTTGAGTATCCTTACGAAATTAATGGGTCTAGATTGGAACGGTTGAAAGAATTCAAAGACTTAGGGGTGATTTTCTATCAGAAACTCACCTTTACTGAACATATAAAATCAAAAGTGTCTGAAGCACTACGATCTTATGGATACATAGTTAGAAACAGCAGAGATTTGACCAATATAAAAGCTATTAAACTCCTGTACTTTTCATATGTACGAACAAAACTTGAATATGCAAGTATAATATGGTCTCCATTTTATGAAGTTCACATTCAGCTTGTAGAGAAAGTGCAACGTAGAGTTTTAAAGTATTTGCTTTTCAAAATTGACGGTATTCATCCCCGAAGGGGTATCGATAACAACGAACTATGTAAACGACTGAATTTCATGTCTCTAGAAATAAGGAGGGATTGTGCCTCCCTTATATTTCTTTACAAGATTTTACACAATTTGATAGACTGTAGCGATATACTGGAACAGCTAAACTTTAATGTGCCATCTTATCCCATCACTCGCAATGCTGTTACCTTCAGAAACACAAGAGCTAATACAAATATTATGCTTAACTCGCCTATTTATGTAATGTGCAATAGCTATAACTGTATTGCAAACATGTGTGACATATTCAGTTGTAGCATCAGTTGTTTGATTAAAATTGTAAATTTGCTGCCATAGGATAACCATGTGATTAGCTATAATTTCGTTATTTCTTATATTATTCTGATCTATATTTAGCTATGCTTCATCATATTCTGTAATATTGTCCTGTAAATGGTTAACTGTTGGACAATGAAGCTACTATTATTATTATTATTATTATGTTCTTCTAATGAAGCTTGCTATATATGGGTGACTTATAGGCATATTGTCTATCATTAATTTTATTGTAATGTATTTATTGAATCCTTCTGACTACCGATACAATAAAATGGACGAGTCAACACAGATAATGAAAAATACTAGAATTCTAAATAATTAAAAATACAATGCTATAAATAATACAATGGACGAGTCAGAGTTGATGATTCCTGAGTTTTTCAGATATTTGATGAGCTCAATGTTGATGGCCTTCTCCATCACTTTAGAGATGATTGATGGCATCGCGATTGGCCTATAGTTGTTGGGCAGGCTTTTGTTTCCTTTTTGAGTATTGGTCGGACTCTAGCTATTTTTCATATGACACTTATACAATATCATGAGTATTAGCCTTGACCTCGGCCCTGACTTGAGAAAATTAACAATACTTTTGTATGTATATTTCTTATTGATCACAAATATGTGGCAATATTCTCAATATCACAATTTCATATTTATCTTGTTGCTGACACAGTGTTTGGTCACACACTAGTTTCAATTTAACCAATAACATCTAACATTTAGCCTCATTCAGAGAACTATATTGATTGACTAAAAGCTGTGGACCCAACTAATATACATATAGGTGGCTATACTATGCTATACCTAACTTCCTGTCGAAGTTCACAAATGTTATATACAAGGGCGAATTATAATCGGATATTTCAAAACTACGATAAGTCAGAAACTATTTCATATCCCAACCATATCTAATATGTCGTTGTTTTGATATCCTGGATTATTATTCGCCCTGTATCTCTAAAACGAAGCGAGCTATGAAAATTGTGTTCGTGGTATCGCAAATTTTACAATGTATCCAACGTTCGAGAAAACCGTGAATCTTTATCTTTAAAAATGATGTGAGGTATAGCATATGAGGACATCGAAAATGGGACAGCCTGTACAATGAGCGACTTATATCTATAGTAACTAACAAATAAACCGTTTTTTAATATCGATAGAACAAATCAACTTGATGTTGTGAAATTGTATATTAATCAATTCAAATTTATAGTTGTTGTAGAATTCGTGTAATTATTCGTGTGTATTATTAAAATGATTTTTCATTATATAGACATTCATAAATATTTTTATGATTCCTTGTGCAGGTATTTCTATATTCACTTGATACATTCAAATGGAATGAAAATAAAATAGACTTCCAGAGAACCGCACTCAAATAATAAAAACATGCATGATCACGGTATATAATGTTCACTATATATCGGAAATATATTTTGTATTGATGGCTTTTATATCATTTTTGTATTTATTCGTGATAAAATGTTACAGCCACTTGTTTGCGCTATTATCCAACAAATAGTGCCAATAAATCAATTTGATGGAATCCAAACACCATTCCTTATTATTGCGGAATAATAGTTATTTATGTATCAAGGGCTTAAAGTACCAACGACCAGCGATGTGCGTCATGTTATTTGTTCACCTGTAACATCCTGCATGTACAGGCTGTCCCATTTTCGATATCCTTACGAGATATCTTACTTATTTTCAATGATAGTAATATGCTGTTTTTGAGAACGTTGGCTACTTTTTTTGTGAAAATCATGACACCGCAAACAAAATTTGCAAATATCGCTTCGTTTTTGAGATGCAGGACAGAATTGAAAATGTTGCATTTGAACCCCGCCCTGAACACCCTATTTATTTTTCCATATCACCGTCCATATTCAGAACAAAAAGGTGAAATTGGATAGTTTCTAGTTTTTTAGCGGATTTTTTGTCAATGGGCCATGTAAATATGTGGCAATATTGTCCATATCACAAATTTTTATGTTCACCATATTGCTGACACAATTTTTCGTCATACATCACTCTCAATTTCAAGAACATTCGTTCAACATCTACAAATATTCAGTACTATTTATCGACTATAAAAGCGGTGGACCTTATTTGTAGGTGGCTATGAAATGAAATCGAGTGTATGAAATGTTAACCTTTGTCTCACCTATCTGTCCAATTTATGGATTTTTCATACGATGGTGAATAGGATATGAAAAATGAAAAAAATAGATATGGTTGGAACATGAGTTTGTTTCAAAATTTTGGTAGTTCGGACAATACTGTCAAGCATTTTTGTTGATTTTGGAAACATTCAAATACCGAGTTTGTCAATTGAAATACTGCTGTTTCAGTAGAGAGGTTTTCCCTGAATCCAAATTGGTTATCCGACAGAATATTATTTTTAGTACAAAAATGGAGTATTCTGGACTTTAAACATTTTTCAAAAATTTTTGCAAAATTGTTTATTACAGTTATTGGCCTATAATTGGTAGCTTTTTTCTTGTCACCACTTCTAAATATTGGTGTTGTTGTTGACTCCTTGAACCGGGACGGCACTATTCCACGACTAAATATCAAGTTCAAAATAAAACACAATGGTTCAACAAAGATTGTATGAAATTTTTTTGAAAGATACACAGAAATTCCATTGGGTCCCGATGAGGTATTATTTTTTAGAAACGATATAACGTTGACCAATTCGGATTTCGTTACAGGGTGTAAGAATAGCGAATCTTTGATGTTCATCTTTCTTTCTGGGGTAGATTGATCGGATTTTAATATTTTTTCTACCATTGTTATACCTATATATTGGAAAAGAACTTATTGAAGTGATATGCTGTTTTTTTTATCCGTGTTTAGTTTTTTATTTTCATCATCATGAATGTTGAAGGTGTATGAGCCTGAAGATTTTTTGTTATGCGTAATTTCGCCGATACACTTCCATATTTTTTTCGAGTTGTTCTGTGCCACTTCGATTTGATTTCTGTAATATTGATTTTTTGTGGTCCTGAGGAGGTTTGATAAGAAGTTACGATATGTTTTGTATTCTGATTCAGATTCGGGACTTTTTGATTTTATAAATTTTTGTTTCAGACGAAGTAATAGAAGTTTCTCGAACTTATTCCGACTCACCCGTACAAAGCTTTTTAGCTTATCAACATTCCAAAATGTTCAGGAGGTTGGAAAATGTTGTGATTTCTCATAAAAGTTCAGCATTATGCGATTATGGCACGCAGCGAATGGGGTCTCAACCTCAGACATATCTATATTTTTTTGCAAATATCTTGGGAACCTCTACACTTAGGCATGCAGAATGTTATTACTTTCAGGTTTGTCAGGTTAGGAATTGATAAGACTAACTGATGTCATACACCAATTTGACAATTCATCAGTCTGAGAAAAAATATAAAGAAAACGAAGTTTGTCGGTCTTATTCTGACTCACCCTGTATATATTATGTTCACCGTTTCGTTTCTTTCCATATTTCTTCGAATAGATGCGTTCGTTCAGCCCATGATGTATTAATCCTTATTTAAGATAATGTTACTTCATACATAAAACAAAGACAAAGGCTTTATAAAACATGCCGACGGGGTAATATTAAAATGCTTCGCATTTTTCTGACAGCTCTGAGATCGAGTAGAAGTTGTTGTACCATGTTGAGTTTTAACAAGGGACTTACACATCAACTGCTAGAAAACAGCGCCGACAAGAAATGATCCGGAAATTGTTCAAATGAAAGTTTGCCGAGAAGAAAAGCCAGATAGTGTCGTGAAATGACTTTTGTGAAGTGGAATGATTTGTCTTGTGCTATAAAATGTACATAGCTGAAAATACGAGCGAGAAAAAAATAGTGTCACTACACAGTAAGACATTTTTGCGTGTAATTCCAATGGAGTCGATTTTAGATTGGATCAACATTTGATTAGCAATACTATTCGCCGTTTTCAAGGTCATTATCTGACGTGGCGATGACATTAAAACTGTGGGAAAACATTCCTAACTCCTGGCATAGATCGAAAGTTAGACATCTTTCATCAGAAATTTCATAATATGGTGTACCCCCATCTACCTTAATTATAAGGTTAAGGTCCCTCGTGCTCTTCCTGGAACTGAACTAAACAATTTCAACATGCATTTTTGGGAAAATTTCACAATAACCCATTATGGAATGTTTTTGTTGAATGTATGTCTGTTTCTAATTCCGTTTGTACCATAATGATAATGATGTCGTCGATTACTATTTTTTGGACCTTTCTGTGAATACTTGACGAGTATAGCACTGATGATGGCTTTTTATCCGAAACTTAATACAAAATCTCTTCATTTCATTGATACAACAATGTCTGGTACCTTCATTCTCACCAAAACCACTTATCTTATTTCATAAGAAAATCTACTTTACACCTCAACAGCTTCATGAGCTACAAAGCACGGATACGACCAGATTCAGAATACTGTTCTCACATGTGGGAATCAGCACCCAAACATACACTGATGTTCTTAGATTCCGTCGAGAGAAGAGCCATTCGCCTGCGATAAATGATGCCACACTCACTAATCCTTCGACCTCATTATGACCCCGTAGAAAAGTCGGTGACCTTCAACTTTTCTTTAGATACTTCCACGGGAGATGTTCCCGTCACTAGCAATACCAGTCAGCCGCGCTCGACAGGCCCAGTCAGCACATCGTTTCCAGAAGTTCAAAATCAATCTCAACACCTATCTCCTCTCCATATCCTCTCTAGATACAAACGAACATTATTGGAATTTCCTTCCGAGAGTTCCAAGAGATTTGAAAAAAGTAATTGATATTCAATATAGATTCTCTAATCGCAGGTTCGTGATTAGGTTTTCTCAATTCAGAATTTCATTCCACGCCCTGTATGATGAACGTCAATTATTCATAAAACTGTTATTTTCCATTTCTCCAGATTTCTGTGGATTTTCTCTCATTATTTCTGTTAATACTTATGTATAAGTATTGTTTCAATACACATAATATGTCTAGAAGGAGAATAATAGATATTTTAATGAGACGAAAAAGAAGCGAACAGTTCCGACTAAGTTGAAGATGGTTGAAGGTTATGCATATTTAAATTGAACAAAAAATAGAGAATTGCTACAATCATCAGTAAGAGCGAGACTGGAGAACCAGGATGCGTTCTTTTCATCTTGCCTATTAGGCTACATCATCATCTTGCCACCCTATATCATTCAAATGGTCTGTGATGTGATATCTCCTTTTGACTCCACAAATTAGACGGACACAAAAGTTCTGAATTAGTTGCAGGCGTCGCAGATTAGACTTTGATATGGCATCACCCTAAATGACATCTCCATTGTTTAGATGAGAGAGTATACTAAAAAGCATCGCACAGAGTTATTTTACATTTCTCATTCAAAATTATTGGAATGGATTAATTTCATATTACAATATTCCCGTTTTATAATCAGTAGTAATAATATAAGTACTTCCAAATATTCGGGTTATACAGCGATAACTTGTTGCCTAATTATTACATTACAAAGATTGTCAGTTTAACAGTTGAAGTGGTAGGATTATGTTGAGATTGAGTATTACCTTGAAGATTTTGAAGTTCGAATTGTATTCGATGCGATTATTTTATGAATAGTCTGAACGAACGTCAAAAGTTAACTATGCGCTTTGTATGTAACAACATAAATTAGTTACTATGGAAATGGAATTAAATTTCACGTAAATCTGAAAGTTACAATTTTTGTTTCAATTAAATTGAAACACAAAAGATTTGCATCAGACCACTGCTTGACCTTTTCATCAGAATTGCAGAAGTGATATATTGATTTTCAGAATTTCTTCCTCCTTTCCACTCCATAACAATGCGGTGTCATCAGCGAAAATAGTAAAATTACCGTGAGTTTTCACTGTGGATAAATCATCATTAATTCATTATCGTCATTACCGCCATTAGTGGTCCAGATTGAAGGTTTAGGGTTCAATAGGGCACCGTGTCAAACAGTCCAAAGCGATCAAATTCGAAAGACAACCGTTCACGATGCTAAGGTGCTGTTTTAGTGTGAATCTTGCTCGAATGGGCATTTTATTAAAAAATGTGTGGTTCTTGGTTGTGATTCTGGCAGCACTTCGGCACCATAGAAATGGTTGGGAATAGGCGAGTGGACCAATTTTGTTTTATTCCTTGAATAGAATCAACACTCAAATACTTTCCAATTCCATATTTTTTTAGAATTTTTCGGTCGAGTTTTAGGTGCTAAAACCATCAATAATGTCACGGTTTTTTGAAACGCATATTCGCGGGAATCAATGTTACCAGGTGGCGCTCGGTTTTCATCGTTCCATGTCAAAGCCACGTCAAAACTTGGGGAAAACAAAGTAAATCCTCACTCAATGTACTCAATCCCATTAGTGCCATTAGCTTTTGAACTGTGTACTGATAAGAGTGATAAGTTTTCAAATTTCTTGACATTAATTGTCAATATTCGATCGAAAACGCTAATGCTGCCTGTTGTAGATGTTCTTTCGGCAGATATTTTGCTCTATTTGGATGGAAAAAGGCGACCAGTAGTGGAAGGAGAAGCAGTTCTCCGTGCTAATAATGTGATTTTGTGTGAGACAGATGACTTCAACGAAAGACACATTTTTGCACTTTGTCTACAAACTTCGGCGATGAATTCTTCCCCACATGAAGTAAAATTGAAATTGTGGTCCAGATGAACTCATGAATGCAAAGCAGGACAATCTGGGTATTGTAAACATGTTGTAGCTGTTCTGTTATATGTCAATTGATTTGCTCGTCATAATTAGTTTGAATTGTTTGAACTATCTCCAATTTTTCACCCGTTCACTGTTCACTAAACTAATAAAAATGTAATAATGTAAAAAAATTAACCAACACTTTATGTCATTGACAAGTTTGACTACAGCTACAGCAAGCTGCATGCAATGTAGTCTATGCACTTTATCCATAGACAACAGTTTGTTTTCCACCAGTTTGAAGTTCGTATTATGTAACCTAGATGTCGCCCACTTCGTGAATCTCGCGAATAGAAATTTACCGCAAGTAAAAACTGATGTCACGATTTCGTAAAGGGGCAGACCATAGCACAAAAATATCAGTTATTGAAACATTCAAAAATTCACAATTATGTGTTGGTAATATTCCTATTTAGCAATACAAAATCAATTGTCTGAAAATATTCTCTTATTATGTGTGGCTTATTGCTCATTAAATTTGTGTAAATAGTTATTACCTATATTTATTCACACTAGAGGACATTTGAAGCGGTGAACGTGACAACACGGCGCGCACTACTTGTGGGGCGTGGTCTTGTCCCTTTTCAGCATCCAGCACAATGTTGCCTAGTCTCCAACATTTACATAATATCTTCTTATGGAGTATAAGAAATATTTGAACATGCTGGTTGCTCGTCAAGAATGAACTATAACATCATGGGTTCCTCCTATTATGTTTTATTCAACCACACAGGACCCTTTGATTTTTTTGATATCTTGATTATGATTGGTGACTCAACAACCTTGCTTCGTATGTGGAAATGGAAGATTATCTGACCAATATCGAAACAGCATAAAAGCTGGCGTCACCATTTATTCGACGTATCGCCAAATGGTGACCATGACGGTACGTTTGAAATGAGCTCCGAAATTATGCAATTTCACAAAAAGAAAATGTGAGAAGTGTTGCAAAAATCAATTCACACAATGGAGTATAATTGAATGCCATTAATTCATTATATAAGTTCACTCGCCCATTCACTGAAAGCTGTATATAGGTCCCGCTCTTCCTAACCCCACACAATTTTCGACTTCTGGTGAGTTGATTCCCAACATTGGAAGACGCAATATAAAACAAATTTGCAGATGTAGGTCGCTGTCACCATAACCAACAGGTCACGTGCAACCTCTATGATCTCAGATATGACTATTGAACATTTCAGACTTAGATTGAGGCATAGATTATTGAGGTATGCCTATACAATCCAATCATTAAAATGTTTGCTTGCAAAGTTATTATGAAAACGTGACATCAAGTCGGATAAATTCACATGAAACCGTGCCAACGGCGATGAAAAATATAAACAGGATAGGCATTTTCAGACGTCCTGGAATGCGAATTATGTCCGGCTTACATAGCGACCATACCGACAGCTATATCGCTTTTTTATGAGAACAGAGTGCTCGGAAATTATATAAAAATATTTCGGAGAACCAATGTACAATATTTCGCATCCGATTTTACTCAAAAGTTCATGAAATTTCCAAAATTGAACACTTTGCAAAATTCCACACAAGCTGAAACACACGCTCGTTTTTCGATGTTTACATCTTGAGCACAAACCATGTTCATTTTGGAACCATGCAGTTATGTAAACTAGTACAATAATGAATTTGTATTGAAACTCAGTATTAACTTCCAATGCAACATCTTATTATATCTACAGCAGTTAACTGTTAATAATTACTTCACATGTCAATGGGGGGTTCGCGCATTGATAACAAATTGCGAAGTGACACTTTTTTCAGTTTCCTGAAAAGTGACATATTATAACCCTTCAACAGAGTTCACGAGGTTCAGGATTTTTGCTGAGCCATTTTCAGTATGTACCATATATCATTTCATCTATCAAATCAATCATTATATTCATATTCATTCATCTTTATCTTTATTATTCCCAAGAAACATATATGTTTATAGCAGGGAAAATTATGAAAGAGCAACTAAAAAAACAAAAATTAGATAATCAGATAATCATTTTTTTCTACATTCATGCAAAAAACAGAACTTTATTGAACTATATTTAGTGGAAAAAGAAGTTCTTTATTGCACTTAGTGCAATAAAGTTTTTATTGCACTCATCTGTCATTCTACTTCAACGTGCTGTCATCATGACAAACATTTTCTATAATGCAACTGTGGTTATAGAAACGTCAGTCAAAAATTAATTCTGACAATTAACAGAATTGTACCAAGTGCCGCACCTCAATAAATCATTTTTTGCTTTTTGCATGAACGTAGAAAAAATGTTGTATGCAACTCGTGCAAAACTTGTCGCCCCCTCTTCTACCCCACCGTTAGTTCCTTATTTCACATATTACGAGAACAATTTTTGAAATTTTCGAAAAGATAGGAATGGAAAGTTGAATACATTCTGTTCCATTTGTGACAGAACTATAGTGCAAATAAAAATCAACGAGTGTTCATAATTCCAATAAGAGTATTCACTTCTGTGATATAAAATTATCCATCAAACTTGTTCAAAATGTAACGTGGAATGTAATAATGCAATGATATACAGGGTGTCCTCTTTGAAAAATTGGACTGTTGGTCCTCACTGTATATTACCTACCCGTAATATACATCTAGCCGCCTCCCTGTAAAAGTCCTTTCATTTTTGTGGTCCCTCGTGTAAAAAAAACGCCAACCACTGATCTAGAGAGAACTGGAAGTTTATACCTACGTCAGATTATTGTTACTGGGATTATTCACTCTGCAAGACAGTTTGCTGAAAGTTGTGGAGTTGGATTTGAGGAATAACTATGAATCTAACTTGTTCCATCTGTTGAGAATGTTTCTCCTGATAACAATTATTATTATATACGAATTTATAATGTTTACATAGGCAAAAGCAGTGGTGTTACATCTACTGAGAATGTTCATACCGATTTGAATCATTATTGTGATTTAAAATGTTTACAGATGGCGAAAGCAGTGGCGTTGGTATACCCACAGGATATCATGAAAAGTGAGAGTAGGCAAGGTTGGTAGAATTGATGATTGTTTGTAGAGGAAGGTTGCCTCGATCAGCAAAATCAGGGCAGCAAAACGCGGTGAGCAAAAGTGGTAATTCGAGACGTAATCCTATCGAAAATTCCATTTCGGAGTCATGGAAATCTATCTTTTACAACCGTCTTCAAGTTTATTTACCTATACAGCTGTGATATAGAATTATACAACATTACAAACCGCGTTTTCTGATCGAGGCAACCTTCCTTTACAAATAATCATCAATTTCACCAACCTTGGGTGTAGGTGAATTTGCGGTACCTGGGTCGAGACCTGGGTACTACAAAAGGAATAAAATAAGAATATATACTCAAAATACAAGAAGGAATATATACTACATAGAATTGGTTTATTTTCACCTTTTGAAATTTCTGAAAATAGTTCGGTGTTCAATAAAACCTTGTTACATCAAATTATATTTCGATAGCCACGTCCTCGAGATCACAAATGTAGTTGTTCCTTGTCGCTCCGACCCTGTGCGTAATGTTTAAAATCGTGCAAAAACTTATCAGCATCGCCCGATGCCGAATACCTTCTGATTCATTATAGTTCTTACGCTCATACCGTGCAAGTGTTAAAAATCGTGTAAAGTGAATATTGATAGTGTGAAATGGGGAAAAGAAAGGCGGAAAGGCTACATTCGCTCAAGAAGAAAATGAAGAAAATTGAAAGGAAGATTAGAGACATATCAAGCAGTGAGTACTGAGCCTAGAATTTTATTCCAAAATTCAACAAAATATCAATTTATATGTTGTTAGTCACATAACGGTTGATGAGTAATTTCATTTCGAAAATACCTACCGATGCACAGTTACTTCCACTTTAACATGGAAACTATTCCCATTTTCAATTCGAAAATGGTCAGTGTCTTTCATTCTCATTTCGAAAATGATCGATAATATCGGGTTCTCGTCCTGGTTATGTTCGTAATTTTCACATTTTCATTTCGAAAATGTTAGATAATTTCACATTTTCATTCCGAAAATGTTCCATGCCACATTTTCATTCCGAAAATGTGTAGATGGTCTACAAATTTTCATTTTCACTCCGAAAATGACCTACAAGTTGACATTTGTATTCCAAAAAAAAAAAAAAAAAAAAAAAAATGGAATACCAGTTTGTTAATGAATTGATATTGCGACTTGCGCATGAATGAGTCAACAGCAAATATTTCGTTTTTCATAGGCAGTTCCTCTTCAAGCGATACTCACTCGTCATCAGAAACAGGGTCGGACTCGGACCTGGACGAGGTACAGGGTGAGTCACAGATTGTGGAGCAAGTTTTGGGAGCAAACCCATCGTTAGAAAAAGAAGCTGGACCAAATATAGCGGACGACCTGGCCACTAGATGGAAGAGTTACCTCACTTCCGGTCTAGAAAAAGATACCCGTCACGAGCTCATCAATAAATGGAACATTCCGGGCAACTGTAGTTCATTAAAAGCCCCAAAACTGAACCCAGAATTCCAAAGCGTTATAACACCACTGGATTTGAAAAAAGAAACATTTCTACAGAATACACAAGAAATGTTAGGTAAAGGCCTTTCAGCATTGGGAGCTGCAATGTCCATGGTTCTATCAGATTTGAAAAATTATGACGACAAACTCGTGTCATCTTTGGTTGAGGCTGCGAAACTGATAACAGATACTCACCATACCATTTCATCTCATAGGCAGCATCAAATTAAGAGCCAATTGAGTCCGAAGATTCAAAAAATTATTCAGAATCAAAAAATTGACGAATTTCTTTTTGGTTCGGATCTAAGTGAAAATTGCAAAGCGGCAAAAGCCCTAGAAAATGCAGCAAAAGAATGGATTCAGATGCCATCAACTTCTACAAAATATGATGCTGGTCATTTAAACTGGAAGCGCCCCTCCTTCAAGGGACACAAACAATCAAAGAAGGAGGGGGGAGCAGCATGACGGAGTGGAGGAAATGGAAACAGGGCCCGGAGAAGAGGTATCCACCAAAAACAGCCTACAAACGTGCCACCAACAAGAAAACCTGGAAATAGAGGTAAAAAGCGCTGGTAGAATAACCAAGTATTTTGTTAATTGGCAGAAAATAACGACAGATAAACTGATTCTCAGCTGGGTGAGGGGCTATCAGCTCCCGTTCAAAAAAATACCAAAACAAACAAAGGTATTTTCTGCCAAACATTCCTCAGAACTTTCTGAGGCTATAAATCAACTCCTCGAAGTTGGTGCTGTAGTGCAATCAAAAAACTGTTCAGGGAAATTCATTTCCCACTATTTTTTGCGGGAAAAGCCGAATGGAGACAACAGATTCATATTGAATTTGAAAGAGTTGAACACATATCTGAAAGTTCCACATTTCAAAATGGAAGATTACCGAACGGTAAAAAATTTAATAACCAAAAATTGTTATATGTCAAAGCTGGACCTCAAAAACGCTTATTTTTTGTTGCCTATAAGGAGAAAATCTAGAAAATATCTCAAATTCAAATACGATCAGATACTCTATGAATTCTGTTGTCTTCCATTTGGTTTGGCATCTGCTCCCTATGTATTCACGAAACTTTTGAAGCCAGTCGTGGCATATTTACGATCTGAAGGTTGCATTTCTGTAGTCTACCTTGATGATATTCTCTTAATAGGGAAATCATATCATGAATGCCAAAAATATACTCAACTGGCAGTAAACATTTTAACATCGTTAGGGTTCATTATTAACGAACAAAAAAGTCATTTGATCCCATCCCAACAAATAAAATTTCTTGGGTTCATCTTCAACAGTTCAGCAATGACAATAAGCTTACCAGAAGAAAAAATTGAAAACTGTTCAATAATGATAAACAATTTCATGAATAAACAATCTTTCACGATTCGTTCTTTTGCCAAGTTGATTGGTACTCTTATTTCAATTTGCCCAGCAATTAAATATGGTTGGGGTCATACTAAAGCACTGGAAAGGAATAAATATTTGGCATTGAAAGAAAAACATGGCAATTTTGATGCAATCATGTGTTTGACAGATACATGCAAAGAAGAATTGTGCTGGTGGTTATCCATTCTAGGCAATTCTAAAAATGGTTTAGGTCAAAGAAATTATGACATGATAATTTTCACAGACGCCTCTAATACAGGGTGGGGGTGCAGTGTGCGGGACCACAACTGCCAGAGTTTCATGGACTGATAAGGAAAGAAATTGTCATATCAATTACTTGGAATTACTAGCGGCATACAACGGTCTCAAATCTTTTAAAAAAAATAAAAATCATAACCATGTACTACTGAGAATAGACAATACAACCGCTCTAGCTCACATTAACAGGATGGGCGGAATACAGTTTCCACAATTGAATGAAATAACAAGAAAAATTTGGAATTGGTGTGAAAGCAAAAATATAATGATTTTTGCTTCATACATCAATTCCAAAGACAATAGTATAGCGGACAGGCAATCAAGATGGGCAAAAACAGAAACAGAGTATAGTTTGGACCCAGATGTAACGGAAAAAATCTTCCAGCGATTTGGTATACCTGAAATCGACCTATTTGCGTCTTATTTGAATAAAAAGTGTGAACACTTCGTTTCATGGCACCAAGATCCAGAGTCGAACTATACAGATGCTTTTACTCTAAACTGGAAAAAACTTAATTTTTACGCTTTTCCACCTTTTTCGCTTTTAACTAGAACTCTTAGCAAAATCATTTCCGACGAAGCTGAAGGCATCTTAGTTTTCCCTATCTGGAAATCACAACCTTGGTTTCCTATAATAGAAAAGTTCAAAATAACAAATATTATGGTGATCGAGCCTGCCGAATCTTTACTTCTTTCTCCTTCCAGAGAACCGCATCCATTGTGGAAAAAACTTACCCTGGGTGCAGTCAAGTTATCAGGGAGGCATACATATTCAGAGGAGTTCCAGAAGAATCAACAGGCATGATCCTTGCTTCTCTCAGCCCCGCTACCCAAAAACAATACAATACCACATATTTCAAATGGTGGAAATTCTGTGGGGGTGCTGATGTCTTTAGCCCCCCTGAAAATAAAATAATTCAGTTTCTACAAAAAGAATTCGATGCCGGTGCATCATATGCCTCCCTCAACATACATAAATCAGCCCTCAGCACGTTACTCAATTTTGAGCAAAAAATTATTAACAGATTTTTGAAGGGTGTGTTCAGAACCCGTCCTAACTTTCCAAGGTACAACGAAATTTGGGACCCAAGCCCGGTTCTGGCACATTTAGAGACACTCTCACCCATAGAATCACTCAACTTAGAAAAAGTTACGATAAAGTTAGTTGTACTCTTAGCCCTAGCTACAGCACAACGGGTACAAACCTTATCAAAAATCAGGACATCTAACATAGTCAGATTCGATGATAGAATTGAAATAAGAGTAACCGATATTCTAAAAACATCAGCCCCTAACAGAACCCAGCCGATAATGATATTACCTTTTTTCAGGGAAAAACCAAATCTCTGTGTGGCTTCCACACTCCATTATTACATTCATGTAACACATAACCTGAGAGGAGAATATGATCAATTATTATTGACGTTCAAAAAACCCCACCATCCAGCAACTACACAAACCATCAGTAGGTGGATTAAAAATGGCCTCAAACAAGGAGGTGTCGACATTACAAAATTCAAAAGCCATAGCACACGTCACGCTTCAACGTCATGCGCATTCAAAAAAGGCCTCAAAATAGAAAATATTCGAAAGGCTGCTGGATGGTCGGATAAATCGAAAACATTTTGTAAATTTTACAATAAGCCCATAGAAAGTGATTTATTTGCGAAATATGTCTTCGAGGCACAGTGATCTTGAGGTCAACTCAATTACATGATATGTTGATGTCAAATTTATTATTTATCAATAATGTTGAATATTTATTAATGTTACTTGTAAGTAATATGAATTGAAACAATTGAATGGTTCATTACATATTGTGTACTTTATCACTCGATAGAGGGCCTTAGATAGCTACAAAACTTTGAACATCTACATTTGTGATCTCGAGGACGTGGCTATCGAAATATAATTTGAGATTAAACGACTTACCTAAGGAAGTTCAATTCTCAATTATATGAGATAGCCACGTCCGAAGAGATCACAACCCACCCCCCGCGACATCTAGTCACCCCTCTTGTAGCCATCTAAGTAGAAAGCGCAAAACTATAATGAATCAGAAGGTATTCGGCATCGGGCGATGCTGATAAGTTTTTGCACGATTTTAAACATTACGCACAGGGTCGGAGCGACAAGGAACAACTACATTTGTGATCTCTTCGGACGTGGCTATCTCATATAATTGAGAATTGAACTTCCTTAGGTAAGTCGTTTAATCTCAAATTATCGTGTTAAATATTCACCTGCGTTGAATGATTTCTTGGTTCTCTTGATTTGCATTATAAAACGAATTTTTTCTCAGAAATCAGTTAAAAATAATCTTCCCAAATACATTTCGATCTTTGAATTCTGTCAGATACACTTTAATATTCATCATTTACTCAGACTTTATCATCAGAGACGAAATCATGAGAACAAAAAAGAGTTTAGCTCTCATCACTTTTATAAATTCTATTTATAGAAAAGGGATTATAAAACTATAGAGGTCGATTATTTTCCATTCAATTCATCATTCATCTCATCCCAGACCAGAGCTCATGGTTTTTCGCGCTTTCTGACGTGATATCCAATATTTTTTCATTACCATGACTCGACGATATTTCATAGGCCTAAATTAAATAATCCTATTGGAGTCAGAATATAAAAAAATATGCCTTCTTTCAGATCATGTGAATAAGCACTATAAGTTTGTTTATGAAACTGTGAAGAATGAAAAATAACTCCCAAATGTATGAAAATCCTCATAAAGGGCAAATAAAGAGAAATGATGCCCTGCGAATAAAAAAATTGCTATCAAGAAATACGCAGAACACTTTTGATATGAACTCGGTGCATTTTTAACAGCATCATGCTATTCTTCTAACAAATGTTACAAAAATATAATCCCACTCATCATAAATAGACAGTTCACTCAAAACAGTCAAAAATAGCCTTCCTGCACCACGGATATGAATTTATTCGGTAGGTCAAATATTTCCATTGAACATATTTATGTTCTCATCAATCCATGTCATCAACGTTATAAACGTCACGTGTGGGTCAATTCGGATCCTTTAAGGGTAGAGCAAGTTCAATTATTTTTAGTAAATAAAAAATATCACTGTAAGACAGGAGAAACCGTGAAATTGGTCGATTCTGATTGGTTCTCGAGAATAAGAAAGGAATAATCATATATGTATAATATGCCGTCCAAGTGATACTATTTAAGTATTTTGATTGTTAGGACACCTTTTTGGCTAATAATTTCGCGTATAATGTTGTTTATCAAAACTTGGAACAATGTCATATATGAGCGAAATTAATGCAGCAACCTGGAGCAGGTATGTCAATAGACGAATATTTCCAGGAAAAATCGTATCACGACTTGTATTCGTATGACTATTTCATGATTGAATCAGATAATAATTGAGCGCCTCGCGACAGTTGCGCACATTACATCCATCATTCTGACTTACAACATAATTTACGTTATAAATGTCAAAATTTCATCGCTGAAAAACAAGGTTGGTTTTGGTCAGTCATGGTCATGTGTGAGTCAATTCTGCTTCTGTATTGGTAACACAAGCGATAAGATTTCACATTTATAAAAGAAACCGTGAAAATCAGCGATTTCGATTGGTTCTCGAAAAGTAGAATAGTCACAATAATTTGTACGTGTTTTCATCATTAATATTCATTGAACATGTTATTGATATTTCGGTCGCGACCACGAATTTTACGTAAATAAAGTGTATACCTGATTGATGAATCGATGTGTTTGAAGCATTTGTCACGTTCATGCAGATCAGTTTCGCTATCGCAAAATTGGCTGTCATTCAACTGGACTTTCTATATTTTATTGGCGCGTGGACAGAACGACCTTTTGGTTATGAAATTTCGAATCGAATAACAGCTCATGTATTATGCGCATAATACTCCAGTAAAAATTGAGTTGATCCGGGACAAAATGGATTGACCTAATCCTGATGGAACAACAACTGTCCCTTGCTTTCGTAAATTGGTTAGATCATGGAACAGTGATCAATGGAATCCGAGATGGAATCCGATTATAAATGAAACCTAAAGGATCACAGAATATTATTTTCATTGCCACAGGCATATTTTTGTTTTACACTGAGGTATTTTCACTATACAGCCAATTAATTATTTGAATATATGCTGTTCAAGAAAAAAGTTCAATATTTAAATATTGTAGATATATGGACATAAATGAACAGAATTTACGTACTAATTTTGATTCATATATGAAAGTGCGCAACAACATACTACAAGGTGATGAATTGGTTGGTGCATGCGGAACTATGTTTTTTTTCCAATTTTGGGTTGGCGTATGTTGAATTTCTCTTTTTCAAAAAAAATTTCTCATGTTCATGAATGCGCTGATTAAACTAACGACCTGTCTGACCGATAAATACCTTAGGACAAGATCCACAGTTGAGTTTGTATACCCCTGATTTTTCGAAATTAAAAGTTTGGTCTTTATTATTCTTCATAAACCTTCCCAACGTGTTCTTTGTTCAATATGCTAATTTTAAGTCCTGTTTATGTAGAAATGAAGCTGATTTTTCAGTTGAGGATCCGAAATAGGTTAAAGTTCTATGATTTTGATTATTATTCTCGATAGTAGGATAAACTTCTTGAATAGCTTTACTACGAATTCAACATACGCCAACCATATATTAGAAGAAAACCATAGTTTTGATGATAATTTCGAAATTCTACACGTAGAAAATAAAGGAATGAAACTCAATCATTTTGAATCATTAGAAATCAACAAACTCGAAAATTCTGACATTTTACTTAACGATCAATTAGACCTCAATAGTTCACCACTGTTGAATTCGTTTTCTTTGTAGGTGATAATATGTATTTGCTATCAACCTTTTCAAGTTAATCCAGTAGACCGTATTTTAATGTACATATTGTGCCTAATTTCCGAAAATGGAGGTTCATCGAACCTGTCCACAGATAACTAATCCTTCAGGTTGGGAAAGTAGGATATTTAAGAAAGCCAAGGTTAGTTTAGTTCATCGTATATCACCTGACGAAGATACTGTGTTAGCGAAACATGGCGTGTGTTTGAGAATCTTGTGGAAATGTTATCGTTTGTGAAGTTTTTACATTTGCCATGGATTTCCAGCAAGTAACGGCCGACTCAATTTGAAATCTGTTGTTCAATCTGATTTTTTCTAATCCTGTTTATTCTAGAGCGCACCAAAAGGAATTCCTAATATGTTCGAGCAACATCATATACATACCTTGGGAGGATATAGGGAGAGAATGTAATTAGATTGTACATAGTAGATGGGTCGTATAGGCTGGGAGACCTCTCGATCACTGCGACCTAGAAGATCTATTTTGATTACCCCTATCTAGTTTTGGTTCTCTAACCCTAGACTTCTAATGAAGCCTACGATTTTCCTGACGGTTGAATTTTCCACTTCAGCAGGGGTGAGATAGACCTGTTCTAGGTGGTTCAGCCTTTGGCGAACTAATACTCCACATGAGCAAAGTACCTATGTGTTCCGCGGTGTCGGTCGCATTGTTACAAAAGCGGCAATTGTCAGTCTCCGCCAGGCCCATCTTTTTTAGGTGGTACATCAGAGAGCCGTGTCCTGTGAGAAAGCCTGTGATTAGCTTTAGCTCTGGTTTGCTGAGGCTGAGTAGCTCTTTGGCTCGGTTCTGCGAATGGTTGATGAACTTTTTCGCTTGTCGTTGACCTGGAGTTGCTCTCCAGTAGGAGGACTTTTCAATTTCTTTCCATTTCCTGAGTTCTCCCTTTAGGTGACATTTGCTTATCCCACAAAAAGGCTCAGGACCAAAAAGTGCAGATGCTGCACCTTTTCTTGCAAGGCGATCAGCTGCCTCATTTCCTTTGATTCCTTCATGCCCTGGAACCCACATAAGTGTGACTTTGTTGTCCTTTCCCAGTTGCATGAGTGTTTCAAAGCAGTCCTATTTAATCTTTGATGTGAAAACGATTTTAGAGCTTTTAGTGCGGCTTGGCTGTCTGAGCAGATATATATGTTGGCACCCCTTAGGCCTTTGCTCAGGCACCTTTGGGCGCAAAGGTTGATGGCATGTATTTCAGCTTGGAAGATAGTAGGGGAGTGACCTAAGGCTTCAAATAGCCTACATCCGGGTCCATATACACCCGCGCCTACCCCTTCTTCCATTTTCGAATCATCGGTGTACCAAACAAGGGACCCTCTGAGAATGTACTAAAGTATTGTAATTTTTGTTCAACATCTGGAGAATATAAGTTCTTGGGAATATACTTCGATTGGCAAAGAATTCCAAATAGACTGGATAATTGAATGTCAATATTTGAGGAGGCGATTCTCGAGCCGTTTCTAAGGAGAAAGTTTTATATGAACGTATGACCTAAACGTCGTAACTTTTGAGATACAGGGTGGTAAAGTTCTCAGAAATTTATAGCCTACCACAATGAAGAGTAATAATTCCAAGATACCAAATACGAATACGAAGTTCATAAACTATGAACTGTATTTCTGAAATTTGGTCTAAAAACTGAAATCCATATTTCTCTGCATTGTGATATTGTCATATTAACGATATTGTTATAATCATGTAGTGAAAAGCTTTTTTGATCAAATTTGCTTGGAAATGATTGGGAATTTCAGGAATGCTTTCAATTTCGAGATTAATCAGTGGCGTACCATCAATGTCTGCCAAAATAGGTTTTTGAAATTCCATACGAACGCCACTGGTAGCAACAAAAAAAAGTGGAACACTAACTGATGTCTTTTGATACATAGTACATGTGTGCCAAATTCCATCAGAATATCTGAAGTGGTATTACAGATATTGATAAAAAACTAATAATTTTTGAGAAATTCACCACCCTGTATCTAAAACATTGGGGCGTTTAGGTCATACGTTCATATGAAATTTTCTTCTTAGCCCAAGAATCGCCTCCTCAAATATTGACATTCAATTATGAAACACCTTGTATAATTATCGCATTGCAATTGGCCTGTTTCAGTTAAGAATATGTATTTCATTATTTCGAACTTTTAACCCAAACTAATTCACTGTCGGTAATATATCATATTCATATCTCTGATGTATATTTCTCGAAAATTATTGGAATTTATGCACGATATTTCAAAACCTCGAAAGATGTCGAACAGCACTTTATCATCCATAGAACGGCTAGGCTCTGGAATTCATTGCCTGAGGAAGTATTCCCAACAACAGATAATCTCGAAAAAATTCCAATACCTACCTCCTGTCCCTATCCTCCCTAGGAACGCACGATGTTCTTTGAACATTATAGGGATTTCCTTTCGTGCGCTCCAAGCGATAAAAAAAATTATGACTACACTTTATTCTATGTACTCCAGTATACCTCTCCTGTAGTATATACAGTGAATTCTTATTTATATTTCATATATTTCCATTGGTTGTTGTGGAATATGACACTATCAAATCATCGATAGCTAACATTTTTCAGAGGTGATTATTTTTATTATTCATATTCAAATATTAACTGTATCAAATAATAAAATGCTATACACTAATACATGCGAAATGATCAATATAATAGTTATTTACGTAATCAGTTAGGAAACGCGTTGTTTTGTGTAACGATGGGATTTTGCGGGACGAGCGAAGCGAGATCCCGCAACATCACAGAGTTACACAAAATGGCGTTTCCTAACGTGTCACGTACAATATTTTTTCTAATTTTGACGAAACATTTCGCATGAACAAAAATAATGACCAGTTTTACATGAGTTCTGCCGACTCTTGTTGTGTGAAATGAATGAATGAAATGAACATTACATCACCAGTTATGTAAAATTTTACTTTACGCAACTGGTTACGTAAAGTAAGACGTTTCAAAACTTCCGTCAGTTTTGAAAAGTGTCACATTACATGTCAAAATTAGAAAAAATAGATTTATGTGACGTAAGTTCGATTATATATAGTGTGTACCACCCTATATTGACGAATTGAATAAAATGCTTCGTTTCAATAAAACATTAACCTATGTCGAATTCCGGTGTCCTGGTTGATATTTTTCACGAGACAATAATCAAATTATTATATCTTTTTTTTTCAATATAGGGGAAAGCAATACGATTAATCATAATCTAGCAGAATAAGCTCTGATTCCCATTGAAGAACGTTCAATTTTTTTTCTCTATTTGAGCAGTTCAAATTTGTATTAATAGAAACTTTAGAATGTTCTCGTAGTTATCGTAGTCAATGTTCTTCCTTGTATTTGAATAATTCTACCTCTCTTCACTGGACTATGGTATTCTGAATTATTTATTGATGCATGTATCTGCGGTGGTAGTATGTTCTGTTTGGATTAAACAGAACCACATGTCAATAAAAACAGAATGCTATGCACGTATACTCGGTCATCTGGAATATATTCATAAATCAAGCAGAGCTTTTTCTGATAGCACGCTGAAACTTATTCCAAAAAGACTAAATAATAGCAGAAGCAAGTTAGGACACATGTTCATATGAACTTTATTTCCTAAAATATCACAAGGAATCACCCCTTGAATTTTTTCGGTGTGATTTAGATATACCCTGTATAAAACGAAACCAAACGATTTGGAATGAAGTATGAGGATTGAATGCCAGATAAACTTCTTTGAATGGACAAGAGGAACTTGCAAATGGACTCTACCACTGTATGAGGTCAATGATGGTCATTTTGAACATTTGTTGTAGATACCTATTCAATAATCCATTCTGTACATTCATTTGAAGATAATTTAAAACATACCACTTGAACTCGAATATCTCGAGAACACAAGAAACGTTGGACTTCTAGTGTCAGAATCAAATTACCTTTGCAATGATGTATAACACCACCCTCACACTTTATTCAAATTATGGAGGAGGTTGTTCTGGGAAGTAGAGGGTTCAAGTGTGTATTATTTATTTTGCGTAAAACGGTGTCCTACTCCGAATAAAAATCGAAGTGTTTCGTTATTTCTTCGGAAAATCATTTTTCTGAGAGTTGGGTAGCCTTGAATTGACCACCCGGTATAGTGAAGTATGATTATTTTTGTTGGACACTATATACTATACATCTAGGAGACAAAGATGCTTATATTATTTGTTGATACCAGTGAGTCACCTTTTCGGATACTAATTATCGAACCTGAAAGAATGTGCAAATAACTATAGTAAATCAATATCTGAAGAAGAATGGTGGCAAATTCAAGCTATAGACCCGTGAAGACATGTTAACAATTAGGATCATCCATAACGATCATCAAATGGATTACCAGTCAGCAAATATCTTAGCGACTGAACATAACACAAAAAAACGAACTTTTCTTGAAATGGCTTTCATTTTCCAAGAAAACAACTGCATAAATAAAAGAACTGACATTTACCATTTGAGTGTAATCTATTCTCATTAACTAGCATAAGATAGCAAACATCCACCGTATACAATATCTATTTTTATTATTATTACTACTTCACATGTCATTCCTGATTGTTTTCTTCTCTCTTGATTCCAGCAGACTTCGATTTCCTACCAATTAATCAATTTGTACACAAATCACTTCTTTCTATAATTGTTTCTGGTATAAACAGACCTAACCTCATCATCTAAGTGAAACCCGAGGTGAAACCTGACGTACCATCCAGCATGGGTGATGTATTTTAATATTTTTTAAATTTCACATTTCTTATGTTCTTGAAATTAATTGCATATTTCTTGTCTTGACTGTTGTGTAGATTATTATTTTTGCTGACAGCACCATGTGCCGTCTATACGAATTATTGCATAGATTTCGGGAGGAGTAAGCCAATGTTCTACATGGCATATAGCCAGAAAAGTAGTTGTTTTTCTCTCGTTATCTACCATTTTCGTTCATTTCATGAACTATTACACAGTAAAAAACCGGTTCGAGTGAAATCCGTAGAGTATGTTTTTAGAGTTAAAATACTCTGACAAACTCACTCTAATACTGCAATCAACTCTATTACTACACTTCTCGCAGATTATCTACTTTGAAACTAATTCTAGATTGAATTTTCACTATTCTCGTATTGAATTCACTCTATATTACTGAAATTTCAATAAAATATCAATTCATATAACTCAATTCACAAACAATTGAAATTGAATTCATACTAGTGTTTACTGACACTAGTGAACTTGAATATTCCTCTCTTGTCGATTAAATTGACACTCTATCATTGTTCAATTCAATCTATATACGATGAAATATCAATCTATATGCAGTTTCAGATCGTTCAGTCAGCCAGATAGTGAAATAAGTAATACAGATTATAGTGTCGATAATATAATGATCATGATATTAGCTTCAAGTAGCTTTTTTACTATACCCGCGTAGTGAGAAATTTTTTTCAACATTGAGTTATGAACGTATTTCCACCTATCTCAGTTATTTTCTGTTTTTTCCGTTTCGAATTATTATTTCGAACGATTTATGAAACAGATATAGGTTATCTAATTAGTCTAGTGGGACTCGAGTTATTTTTCAAATATCAAACGATAAAAATATTATAAAGTCACACTAAATCCGTCAATTCTCGCCACTGCATACAGGTGGCGCTGCGGAGACTTCGCCGCTGAACGTCTGTCGGGGCCCTATAAATACTGTGACATGTGAAAGAATGGTTAATCTAACTTGGATGAAATATCAACAGGAAGTAGTGACTAGTTTACTCAACTAGTGTTCTATATCAATCTAAAATGATGAATAAATGATAACTCCTTATTAGCACCTGGACAAATAATAGTGTCAATTTGAACAATGCAGGAGCAATTTGACATCCACGTAGAGTAAATAATTCAATCAATTTCCGGTGAATCCGACACTGTCTAAAGTGTGGAATCTACTCTGTACTATTCATTATATTACAACTCTCAACTTTTGTGACTATGTAATATTCGGTTATTGAATTTCACTCTAAAGTGATGATATTGACACTAGCTTGGGTTTTGAGTGGAATATTCACTCTCGAAATTGTTTCTTTCAACTCTATTTTTCTGTTTATTCAATATATTTAGAGAAATAAATAGAGTAAGTTTCAATGTGCTTGCATTGAAAATTTACACTAATTGAATTGAAAAAATCACACTATAATATACTCAACTATAGAGTTGAATCATTTACTCTAGAGCTTAGTGGTCCTCCTGGGAACAGATATAGTGTTGAATTTCACTCTATTTTTTCTACTGTGTATGGTAATGACTTCGAGTTTCTCTCTATTTGTGACCATTGCATTCCACTTTGAGTATTTGGCTTTTTCCTAGTTAAGATAAGGTTTCTGTTTGACCTAACCTTATCATCTTATAGTAAAACCAGACGTACCATCCATACTGATCCAGCATGGGTGATGTATTTCAATGAATTTCAATAATTTCCAAATTCCCCATTCTAAACGTATTTACAATTAATTGCATATTTCTAGTCCTGACTATTGTGGAGATTATTATTTTTGCTGATGGCACCATGTGTAATGATATGTCTGATTTTTATAACATCCATGTAACTATTCTCAACAAAGATGTACGTATATTTTTCACCAACTGAATTTGTTTCACATTTATATGATATATCATTGTAGCATTCCTGAAGATGGAAATAAACATTTCCGACAGCTTGGATAAACTTTAAAGAGTTTCGCTCTCACTTGCTGCACTCCCCATCCCCATCAATACTTTGGTTTTCTTCCTACTGGTCAGCAACGATTTCCCTTTCCATCCGGAAAAGACAGAGCAAAATAATCGGAGCATAATGAATTTATATCCAACTCTCTGTCAGAAAAATAAAACTATCATAGTTGGATACAACGCCTATGAATTGAACCGACTCAAAACAAGAAGTAGGAGAACACCAAGTCTTCTCCAGGATTTTTATCGAAACTCATCAAAACATCATGTATATACCTTATTGTCCAATTTAACGATAGCATGAACTTATGTAGGCTCGGAATTGTATACGATTAATTGAATATTCGAAATGAAGACCACAAGGGAAGAAGGGGTAATTTCACAAAAAGTAAGTTTCACGCATTTCAAAGTTTAAAACCTCCTTACTTTTTGGAAGTTGAAGGAAACTGAAAACAAACCACCTGGATTCATTTGACGGAGTATAATGAGCAATAAAGTTGAACAACTAGAAATATAAATCATATTTGAATGGAAAAATCATCGAAAACAAAAAATGTGTCCAAAGATTCAAGGGAAAATGGGGAATGTCCAAATAAATTGTGAAAAAACTGGATTGTGTACTCGCAATTATCTGCTCTGGTTCATTTCTCCATTCTTGCCTGACTACCTGATGAGCGGTAAGTTGTTATATAGTACATCTAGCATCTCTTCAATTTGATCATTTCTATGTATGAATTACACGCGATATGAGTGGGAATCATCATATAGCAATCTCATTATTTTATTTCCATCACTCAGACGTACTTGACCAGCCCAGCTAGCACACCTTTTTGTCGTCAACCTCGAAATATGTCGAACAACTCTTTATCAAAACTCATCTATACATAGAACGGCAAAGCTTTGGAATGTTTTGCCAAATACTTATAATCTCCAAAAGTTGAAAAAAATCCCGACACCTACCTCCTCTCCCTATCCTCCCTAGGTACCCACAATGTTCCCCGAACATTATAGGGTTTCTCTTTCGCACCCTCCAAGAGATGGAAAAAAGGTGGCCGCTTATCTTTTTTTTCTCATCTTCTGTTTGACCTTTTGACAGTGTGAAAACAACTCATCAAAATGACAATGGAATCTGCATTCAAGCAAGCACTAAGCTTGGACGTTCCCCTTTCTTCACATTCTTGACGTGGACATTCCACATTTTTCCATGTGAACGTATTTTCGAACGAGCATATTAGCTGACCCTGCTGCGTTATTGGCCACGTTTATACCATATGGGTATGCTCAACAAGGAGATCTAACTAAATTCAGACCAAATGCCTTAGTTAATGCATGTTTACACCATGTATCTTCAGTTGACTAACGTTACAAACTTTGTTTTGATTTGATTATTTTTGAGGTAAGGTTGTGGAACTCCACTTGAATTCGTACATTAGGAATAAAACCTTTGGGTAGGATACGAAATTAGCTGAAATTGAATGAAATATCATTATGAGAACTCATGAAATAACTGCCACTTGCACTCAAGTCAAGTCAAGGTCACACAAAAGTAGACCAAAATGTTTACACCGTCTTGGTCATCATGCATACTATTTCAGTCTGGTACGCAACCAATTTTCGGTACCAAACCAAGCTGGTAACTTTACCAAGTATGCAGTTTATACCAAACTGACCAAGAGTATTCAGTCAAAATACAGGGTGTAAATTTGAAAACTTCCAATGCGAATATCTCGCGAAAGAAAAAAGTTAGAAAAACGCCGTTTGGCAAAAATGCTAAAGAGTTAAGGGGAACTAGAACCACCATATCTCGGTCAAGGGATGAGTCACCCCGTCGGCGCGACACACCCCAACTTTGAAATGTCAAATGGCACTACCCCAGTAAACATTTTTTTGTTTCTGAAATGTTTCAGAAACGTAGTATTGATGCATGAAACATTGCATTCAAAGTAGCCTACATGTTCCAGAAACATTCCAGAAACTAGAGATGTCCGCCCTCAGGAATGTTTCATGGTAATGTTCCTAAATAATGTGTCGAATACGCAAATTGAAACATTTTGGAAACATTTCTACCATGATCATATCCTGTAGGAATGTTTCATGCAATATTTCATAAATATTTCTTTCGTTATATTACATGAAATGTTTCAGAAATATTCGTGAAACCAAAGATATTTGCCCTCAAAACTGTTTCATGAATGATGTTTCGAATACAAATGCTTGAAACATTCTGGAAACATTCCCAATATGATTAGATCTTTAGGAATGTTTCTTGGTACATTCCATGAATATTTTTGAAACGATAAATTTTCTCCACCAGAGATGTTTCATAAATAATGTTTCAAATACATATATATAGAAACATCCTGGGAACATTCATTGTAGAACTTTCGGGAATGTTTCATGGAACATTTCATGAATGTTTTTCATTCAACAATATTACTGTTTATGAAACATTCCCATTGAATGTTTCAGAATGAAAAATACCTACCAATATCGCTGGAATATATTCATATTGCTGGTGAAATAAAAGATGATAGACATAAAAAAATGGATTATATTGCTTATATAATGATATATTAAAAAAAGCAGTTGAAAAAGTATCATCAGATATTTCACATAATCACGACGTATTAGGTATGTACATATATATCAAGTAATTTAACATCGTTATTCACATGTTGAGTGCTTCAATATTTTTCTTCGGTTACATCTCAATTGAAAGCACTATTCTTGTGCAGCTTCTAAGTCATGATGAAATTTTCACACACTCCATCCTAGAACAAAAAGTATCATTATGAATATACCCATCCTGATATCTAATAATATTTGATATTTCATCTGAAATTATGGTTTTTCTATATTTATACGTACCTCGGCCTTGTCCATGGAGCCGTTGAATACATTTCAAAGTCCAGCCACACCAGGGGATAATAAAAAAAATGGAGTCGTTTGTGTTGTTTGTTTGGTTGCAAGTTTTGATGTTACTTCACATGGCCTAAATCACCTAAGAGGTGCGATTAAATAGTAAACACTCGAAAATGTGTTTGACTTGAGTGAAATAATTATATTTTATCACTATTATAAGATTTTAGATGTCTTTTGCTTTGCTTTGGCTTGAGACAACAGTCGGAAAGCGAAAACTGCGAAGCCTTTCACAAACTGTGCTTTCACCAAGGAGAAGGAAACTGAATGCGCGTGCGCGAACGCTTAGAGCCGAAGACGGAAACCCGCGATCGATTACCGAAGCCACGAAAGCGGCGGCTGTAGAGGGGAAATGCTGAATTGCATCATAATATGATGAAATGCTTGGTCAAAATAGACCATCATGTAATAGTTGTGAAATAATCTAATTAATTTATTAAAATTCGGGTTATTTTGAAATATTCTTAAATTAACCAATTCAAGTTGCATGTCTTGGAATATCATGGTAGGTAATTAATCCCTAATGAATGTGTCAAAATGTCAATAATTTGAGGAGCCTTGGAATTTTTCAAACATATTCCTAACGCATTGGAACATTCCTGAATCAGTATTGAATGATATGTTTCAATTGAAGTGATTTTGAAACGTCTCATTAATTAATCCTATACAAGTAATTTTGGAATGTTTCGGAATATATCAATTAAAGTTGTCTCGAAATGTTTCAGAAATGTTGCAATGATATTGAAATATCCCTGGAATGTTCCTGATGAATGTTTCCATTATTCAGAATGAGAGTAATATCGAAATGTTCCAACCATTTGAAATTCAGGTGATTTTGAAATGTTCCTTAATCAACCAATTTCAGTTGTCTTTTGATATTGCAGTAATTCGCAATAAGAGTATATTTGGAATGTTTCAAAATTTCTATAGTTTGATGAACCTTGAAATGTTCCAAACATATTCCGAACGCATTGGAACATTCCTGAATAAGTAGAAAATGATATGTTTCAATTATTCACAATTGAAGAAATTTTGAAACGTTTCATTTATTAATTATCCAAGAAATTTTGAAATGTTTCGGAATATATCAGTTGAAGTTGTCTTTAAATGTTTCAGAAATGGTACAAAGATTTTGGAATACTCCTGGAATGTTCCTGAAAAATGTTTCCATAATTCAGAATTAGAGTCATATCGAAATGTTCCAATCATTTTAAATTCAGGTGATTTTGAAATGTTCTTCAATCAAGCAATTCAAGTTGTCTTGAAACATTGAAGTAATTCGCAATGAGAGTTTATTTGAAATGTTTCAAAATCTCAATAGTTTGAGGTACCTTGAAACGTTTCATACATATTTCGAATGCATTGAAACATTCCTGAATAAGTAGCAAATGATATGTTTCAATTATTCACTACCAATTTTTTTTTTGAAATGTTTCATTCATTCACTTCTCAAGTATTTTCGAAATGTTTTGGAATAAATCAATTATAGTTGTTTTGAAATATTTCAGGAATATTACAGTGATTTTGCAACATCCCTGGAATGTTCCTGAAAAATGTTCCCATCATTCAGAATGAGAGTCATATTGAAATGTTCCAATCATTTAAAATTCAGGTGATTTTGAAATGTTTCTCAATCAAGCAATTCAAGTTGTCTTGAAACATTGAAGTAATTCGCAATGAGAGTATATTTGAAATGTTTCAAAATCTCAATAGTTTGAGGTACCTTGAAACGTTTCATACATATTTCGAACGCATTGAAACATTCCTGAATAAGTAGTAAATGATATGTTTCAATTATTCACTATCAAAGTTATTTTGAAATGTTTCATTCATTCACTTCTCAAGTAATTTCGAAATGTTCCGAAATATATCAATTATAGTTGTTTTGAAATATTTCAGGAATGTTACAGTGATTTCGCAATATCTCTGGAATGTTCCTGAAAAATGTTTCAATCATTAACATTTTTGGTAATCTTGAAATATTTCATAAATGTCTCATGTTTACTGGGACCTTTTTTGTGATGCCTCAAATGAACAGTCTCAGTCAGTAGTATTCACCTGTAGAAGCCTTTTTCTCCACCCACTACAGGGTGTACGAAAAATATAAAGTCGAATAAAATAAAATGAATTGTGTTCAAAGGATATTTTATTTGATCAGATGTTCAAAATGCATTCCATTCTGTTGTAAGCAATAGTATAATCAATGTTCAAATGCCATTCTAACATTTTGGAACACATCTCTTTGAATATATCTGCATTCTGCATTTTATTTTATTCGACTTTATGTTTTCCGTTCACCCTGTAGTGAGTGGAAAATAAGTCTTGTACAGGTGAATACTACTGACTGAGACCGTTCATTTGACATATCACAAAAGAGGTAGTGCCATTTGACATTTCAAAGATGGAGTGTGTCGCGCCGACGGGGTGACTCATCCCATTACTGAAGTATGGTGGTTCTAGTTCCCCCTAACTCTGTAGCATTTGTGCCAAACGGCGTTTTCCTAACTGTTTTATTTAGCGAGATATTCGCATTGAAAGTTTTCAAATTTAGACCCTTGAATTAATGTTTTTCGTACACCCTGTAGTGGGTGGAAAAAAGTCTTGTACAGGTGAATACTACTGACTGAGACCGTTCATTTGAGGTATCCAAAAGAGGTAGTGCCATTTGACATTTCAAAGTTGAGGTGTGTTGCGTTGACAGGGTGACTCATCCCTCCACTGAAATATGGTGGTTCTAGTTCCCCTTATTAACTCTTTAGAATTTTTGCCAAGCGGCGTTTTTCTAACTTTTTTATTTCGCGAGATATTCGCATTGAAAGTTTTCGAATTTACACCCTGTATAGTCATTAGTCAGCTTACCAAGACACGGTATAAACGTGGTCATTGCTATGGACTTTTGTTTATACTAAAATATAGTGGTTTGGCTATCAGATGGCGGTGTCAAGTCGATTTCCACTATATTGTGACATCCCCCTTTTTCCCTTGTGGTCTTCAAGTATCATTGAAAATGTGGATACGACACACATATTGACATAACAAATCAGGATAAAATTTGTCGATATCAACCGGAAGCCTCAGAATGATCTTGAGATTATTTTTCCAGAGGGAAACCCTTGAAAGCATATTTCTTCTGCTATATCGCTAACTCTCCGACGTGTCGCCAGGAAATCCCTCTAGATAATCCGGAACCGATATCTCTCACTTTTTATGTACAGTTTATTCAATACGTATAGCCCGACAGAACTCGTGAAAACATTCTTTTCTCGAATTCACAAAAAACTTTGTTGAGCAGCATGATTTATAAGATTTTGTTCTATAGTAACGCATCAAACAAATTGGTACTTTAATTCCTATTGAAACAATTCTCTAGTTTGCGCATTCATTCATAACTATAATCATTTATATTATGATATCTATATAGATGACTTATTTACTGATGGATTGAAAATGTGTGATGTTTCACTTGGTTGTCCTACACTTCATTTCCTATATACACAGTCAAAGGCTTTGCTGAGAACGCACAAGCTTATAGAAGTTCGGCGACCGTCCTCAAAGCCTTCAACAGTGTTGTTTATCACCCTAGAAATTGCCTGAATAGTGGATCGGTTTTTACGAAATCCATCTACTTCGTCGAGCAAAACAAAATCATCAACCACAATTTCTTAGCCTACTGCGATCACAAAAGCTCCAGTAAAATTAAAGGAAACGAATTAGGCTTTTTTTTTTAATTTTGATAATGGCAATGGATTCGGACTATTCACAAATACTCCAATATTAATTTTCGAAACAATATCTCATGAGGGGTGTTTTTTAGCAACGCTACAATTTTTGATTTATTACATTCTTCAAGTCTTCTTCCGAAAGTGACCAACTGGCCGACTTAACACCAATATTGGCAGCGCAGTTCTTAGATTCAATGCTCATTCATTGTTGATCCAGTCATGACTAGCGCATTTTTCATGCATTTCCTAGTGGCGGTCTATTCTTATACACAATGATTTTTTGTTATATAGAGAGAATTTCATTTTATTCATGATAATAACTCCAATCAAGAGGGAGGTGATCTTCTCATGATCCAATCAAGAGAATTCCGTTTCTGTTGATTGATTTCTTTGGTTATCTGAAATGAACTATTCGTCAATTTCACGTCACTTTTAAATCACAACTGTACCTATATAGCCTGCTGCATCAGTATAGTTGGGTAGAAGCAAAGATTCAAGTTAGTATGAGATAGAGGTATAATGAGGTTTGAACTTCATGGTATAGTATAGATAATTCAACATACTACTAAGAATTCTATCGACCATACAAGTCTGGATATTCTTGAAGAAGATTGGAGAATATATCAGAGAGGGAAAAAGTTACAAGTTACTGCGTGGCGTGTCACTGAATTAAATGATCAAAGAAACTGTGTCGTCAAAAATAGAGGATATTTCCCCTATAGTTCTCATGTTTGACCAAGTTGAAAAAAGATGTGGAATGGTAGATTAAAACATATTAATCTCCTTAATGGAATCAGATCCTTCATTCCATTTTCAGCAAGCGACAGAATGAACGTGTAGCTTTTAATTTCTTACACAAGATTACCCCGCATAGCATCATCACACGAACTATTTGTTCATGTTATTCTGCAAACTATGCAATAAGTTGCACTTACACCAACAAGGCTACACCGTACATAGTTTTGTTTTGTTCTTCTGATACTTAACTGTAATCTCTCTCCCGCAACGAAATGGAAAATAATGAGAAGCAGTAAACATACCCCAGCTTCTCTAAAGCCTCAAATGAAAAAGAAAACATATTAGTATAATAATTATGTATTGAAAGATTATAGTTACTTGGTTAATAGTGGTTGTATTTACTCCAAGTATAATACTCATTCATTGAGCGAACAAAATTGAACATCAAATGAAATCGATTTAAAAATTAAAATCGAAATATTTTTATCGGCTTGTACCACGTTATGAAATATCACCCAATTATATCAGTATTAGACAGAAATTATAATAAAAAACAACCTCACAGGGGATTTTTCCTCGACAACAGATACATTTTCACTATTGGGGAAAATATACCGGGAGCAGCAGGAGGCAATCTTTATTTTTCTTCACCATTGGAAAGACCTTTTGAAGAGCTTCCAGAAATTACCTCACTCAACATAATCATCATATGTATTTATTGAAATATGGCCTTCCAAAACTTACAGGTTGATTGAATTTGTATGATCTTCGAGAGTATATAGGTCATCACGATATGATCACAATAGTGATTTCCAGTGCCCCATGCTAATGAGAATTGATTTCAAAGCGAATGTACCACTGGATTTGCAATCATTATCATGGATTTTTTTGAAAGTTATCAACAAATCGCTTAAAATCTGTTAGTTTTGAATGTCCATGAATTGAGAGATATGGAAGGTGGTTATATTGAGTGGAGTATTTTTGGAAAGCTCATCGAAAGGCCTTTCCAATGGTGAGGAAATATATAGGGTGTTTTATTTCAAATATCAAAGTCAACAATGGTTCATTATGAATCACCTTGTAAGATGACTCTCAGTGAGGAGATAATCGTATCGTCGAAGTGTACATGCATATAATAAGGAAGAGTTTGGACACCAGCCTTTTTTTTTATCGCTTGAAGCGCACGAAAGGGAATCCCTATAATGTTCAAAGAACATCGTGCGTTCCTAGGGAGGATAGGGATAGGAGGTAGGTATTGGAATGTTTTTTGAACTTCTGGAGATTATTATGTTGTTGGGAATACTTCGCAGGCAATGAATTCCAGAGCCTAGCCGTTCTATGGATGAAGGAGTTTTTAAAATGCTGTTCGACATCTTACGAGGTTGACAACGAAAGGATGTGCTAACTGGGATTGTCTAGTTCGCCTGACTGGTATTGCTAGTGAAGGGATGATAGCAGAGATCTCCGAAGAACATTTCCCGTGGAAGTATCGATAGAAAAGTGAAAGGTCGCCGACCTTTCTATACGGTGTTCCAATGATGTCAAAGAGTGAGTGAATGTGGCGTCACCCACCAGGCGGATCGCTCTTCCCTGAATGGAATTTAAGAGCATCAGCGTATGTTTTGGTGCTGAACCCCATATGTGGGAACAGTATTCTAGAACAGGCCGTATCTGCGCTTTGTAGCATGAGAAGCTGTTGAGGTATGAAGTAGCTTTTCGCACGAAACAGGAATCCGAATTTTTGTGAAGCAGCTTTTGCGATGGATCTGACATGATTATCCCATGTAAGAGTGTTGCTGATGGAAATACCGAGCATAGATATGGTGGGCTTGGTGGGGATGGTGGTGCCAGACATTACAATGTCGGGCATACTGAGTTACGTCTTTCTAGAGAAAATACAGGCTTGAGTTTTGGTGGCATGAATTCAACTAGGTTGTTGGTTCCCCAGGCTGTGATTTCAGCAAGGTCTTCATTGACAGCATTGACCTGCCTGCGCCGTGAGTTCTTAGTTTCCTGGGAAGAAATGGGGATTCTGGAAGAGAACGCAGTATGGAGGGTACTATCATCTGCAAAGCTGTGGATGGGGCAAGTTGTTACTCCTAACAGATCATTGATATGAAGAAGGAATAATGTTGGTGCCAAAATTGATCCTTGTGGAACGCCGGAATTGATGCCAATTGTATAAGACGATACACCGTCCACCACCACATGAAGCGATCTGCCTGAAATAAAACTCGATAAGAGATGGCATAGCTGAGTTGGTAAGCCGTATCATGGTAGTTTGTGGAGGAGTCCTTCGTGCCAATCACGGTCGAATGCTTTCGATATGTCCAACGCGACAGCTAGAGATTCCCCGTGTTTTTTTAATGAAGATTGCCATAAATGGGTGACGTAGGCAAGTAGATCTCCAGTAGATCTTCGGTGGCGAAAGCCGTATTGTCTATCATTGATGATTCCCGAGCTCTCCAGATCTCGCTCCAGATATTTGATAAGCTCAATATTGATGGCTTTCTGTCCCTACTGCCTACTTGTTCAAAATAATTCCACAAATGAATGAAAATGCTTTTAATTTTTTCACGCAAAAGCAACTCAGGAGGTCGAACCTATGCAACATAAATGAAGATTCCAAACAAAAAAAATCTTCTGCATCAAAAATGCCTATCAGTGCTTACTAGATGAATGTCGAATTTCATGAAAATATCTATTGAAGTTATGATAATAAACGAATTAAAATTTTAACACCCTATAGCTCAGAAGTTGAGAGGTTTAGGGTATATGTTCCTATGATGAACTTTTCTTCTCAGACTGATCTGAGAAACCACATTATCTTTTTTAGCCAACGATTGAATAACCCCGAATCACTAGATTTTTTCTCATTTTTTCAGTGCCAAGCTTACAAGGTGCGAATACTGTGTTGTTTCTTAGTTTTCTTTTTCCGTATACTCACAGCATGAATCGAAATAACAATTATTTGTTGTTTGTTGTTCAACAGACTATCGAATCACTAGATTTTTACTAATTTTTTCAGTGCCAAGCTCACAAGGTGAATACTGTGTTGTCTCTTAGTTTTCCTTTTCCGTATACTCACAGCATGAAACGAACTAACAATTATTTGTTGTTTGTTGTTCAGCAGACTATGCGATAATATATCGTTCTAACACCGAAATGCAAGTTGGAATTTCGCATAGGGAAGATTATTCAAAGTTTATGGGCCAATTTGTAACGTGTCGTAATTGAAAGTACGTGAGCTCGAGACAATTTGAGCGCCTGATTCGATGAGAAAGAAAGTATCAAAATACTTTAGGGAGTTATTCTAATGAGTTAATGGCTTTAGTTGCTAGTGCCTGCAGTGATGCATTATTCACAGTCAGCAGTCAAGTTGATTCAATTTAAGATATTCCAGGACAAGTTGATAAAATGTTTTTTATTTATTTTTTCACCAGCAATAAGGCGTCTAGAAACAGCAGAACACTGGTAGGCAAATTTATATAGACTTCATTTGTTTTTGAGGGCACATTTTCTGAACCATACCGAGAAAAATACCGCGAGTCATCCGAATTTTGCTTGCCCTTAAATGAGTACCTGACTACCTATGGCTATATTGTACGACGCGTCTGAACTGCCAACCTTGAAGAACTTTTTTTTTTTCACGAATATTTGCCTAATTTACAGTTGCAACTGTAAATTAGTGCTAATTTACAGTTGCAACTGTAAATTAGGCAGAAGAAACTTTTTTTTTCTAAATATCGCCTAATTTACAGTTGCAACTGTAAATTAGCACTAATTTACAGTTGCAACTGTAAATTAGCACTAATTTACAGTTGCAACTGTAAATTAGAGAGAGAAAACTTTTTTTTTCGAAAAACCTCCTAATTTACAGTTGCAACTGTAAATTAGGAGATATTTTGAAAAAAAAAGTTTCTTCTGCCTAATTTACAGTTGCAACTGTAAATTAGAACAAGTGAACTTTTTTTTTCTACACATCTCCTAATTTACAGTTGCAACTGTAAATTAGAGTCTCACAGTCTCAGTGCTCACAATTTCTCACCAGGCTAACAGACATAGGCAGCGCAGCTTTCATTCTTCGATAGCACGCGATGGCGATGTGCTTTTAGAACAAGAAGTAACAGACTGTTGGCCCGCGACACAGGGTTTATCGATGTTCTAAGTCGGTATGCCATTTAAGGGACCCACTCACTTAGTCCAAGTTAACAGGAAGGAGTGCCTCGGAGAGTCGCAACCCAGTCCTTGCCCTGGCCCTGACCTCACCTTTCGGTTGGAAAAAAGTTTAAAATTTTGTTTAAGAAGAAGCTCGGCAATGAAGTGCAATGATCTTATCTCACGACAATTGGGGCGCTTGCTGGTTTGCATACGCCTAGGTCACTCCCCAAGGGCGGCATACGAACCGGAAGTGGCAATTTTTCAATGTTATAGTCGATGATCGAAGAATGTATGCCCTTTGGCGAAATCATGAATTCTGACCCATTAATCAGTTTCCCGACATTTGCATACGATTCCGGAGAGGGGAGCTCGACTTATTCGAACGTCAATTGACTAGACATCTTTCATATAATCGATGATTCAAGTTCGTATGCAAATCTTTAGACCGATAAACTAGGGTATTCTTTATAACTGGATGCTATTTGCATACGAATTCAATGTGAGCATACGTTGTAATAATCGGGCAAACCTTCGCGTGCCTAGGTCCGGCGCGGCGCCCCGCACTGCAGGCCAGAGGTGCACCGAAAGCGAACTAGATAATCGGGAAGTCTCATAATCTCACTTCACATGAAACCGGGTCAAAGATCATCTTCCTGGTAGTGATGGGGATATTCGAAGACGCAAATTGCAGATATATTTGTATTTATTCATCAGAAATTTACAGCTCAACAAAATAACATGTGTGAGAGGTTTAGTACCAAGAAATTTTTCTGTGTGATTTTAATTTGAAAAACAGGGCTTTGAAAAGATGATAAAAAAAATTGACAATAAGATACTCGCAAGATGATCAAGAGGGATCGTACAGGGAGAAGAGGGGTGGATTATTGCTCATGATCGAAACTCACAATAAATCGAATTGAAATTCTTCCTGGGGCTTATGGGACTGCTTATCATAATACTGGTGTCTGAAAAATATATAAAGAATGTACATTTAGTCTGTTGAATGTTTTGGGTATGATATGGGGTCTGTATCCTGAACTTCAATCTACATTTTTGATTTTCACATAAAAAAAAATTATTTGAAAATGAGGTTATATTACAAAAGAAAAACAAAAGACTCAAAGTCAGTCGACCACACATTTATATAACACTATATCGTCAAATACATGTTACCGGTTTCGGCACAACGGCCATCATCAGACAAAAAGTACCTGTAAATATAAATTAGATAAAACAGTATGAAGAAGGAAGGAATACAAAACCTACCGAGGTTATATTAAATGAGAACAACATTATATTTCAAAGGAAAAATTAAACGTCATCCTCTCTATCTTCAGAGTCATCTTCGCTCTCGCTGTCTGAATATGATTCTCCAGAGTTGTCATCAGTACCTGTCAGTAAGAATATTATTTAATTATTGAAAAATCTTGGCATGATCGAAAGATATACCTGATACTTTCTCAGTTGATGTCTCAGAGATTATGATATCACCAACCTCTGGTTGAAGAGCTTCACCAAGGTACCAATGGAAATCGTACCCAAAAAAAGTATCAAGGGCCCAGCCCCCTTCATTATTTTTCATGTAACTGACAATGACATAACTTCATCAAACACAGTATAGTTGAGTTTAGCGATAAGATTCACACGCTGCACTTATATACAGGGTTACTGGTAATCCGGTTCATACCACTGGTAGAAGAGGCAGTAAGAAGTGAATAAATCTGTAATATACATTATTCAAAAGTAAATGGTTTTTGAGATATTTAAATATCGGATCTCCGACAAAAGGGAAAAACATTATTGAATGCCTACTAAATCATTACGAGCTACACTCTACCCGGCCGCCGCAGCAAATCATTGTTCAGATATGACAATTGTTTCAGCAAAAAAAAAAAGGAAATACTTCAAACCCGGGATTCATATTTCTGGCACAATTTGACAATTTGGCGCATGATCGCTATAAGAGTGCTGCGTGTAAATGATATCGCTAGATGCTGTAGAGCTGTATTCGTCATAATAATCTCAACTCGATAGTGAGATAAAGTATAGTGTTCCAGTAAAAAGAAATCAACAACTACCCAATAGTTCATTTGTTATGAACAGCCTGTGAATTTTTTTATAACAATGAAAAATCTCTTAGGAAAATCATTTTAATTGGTTCTTGAAATTTTAAAATCGGTTCAGAAACAACTAAGTTACAATGGGAGATAATTATGGTGAAACACCCTGTACAGAATGTGCAAATTGTATGCAAACCATCATCTCATATATACTGTGTGGTCCACCAACCATGGTCAAAATTTGAACATTTCTTCGATTATCGATTATTTGAAGAATTTCCAGTCAAATGATGTTCGAATAAGTCGAGCTACCCTCTCCGGAATCGTACGCAAATGTCGGGAAACTGATTAATGGGTCCGAATTCATTGTTTCGCCAAAGGGCATACATTCTTCGATCATCGACTATAACACTGAAAAATTCCCACTTCCGGTTCGTATGCCGCCCTTGGGGAGTGACCATGATACTAATCATGGGGAGTGACCTAGGCGTATGCAAACCGGCAAGCGCCCCAATTTTCGTGAGATAATATCATTGCACTTCATTGCCGAGCTTCTTCTTAAACAAAATTTTGAAATTTTTCCCAACCGAAAGGTGAGGTCAGGGCCGGGGCAAGGACTGGGTTGCGACTCTCCGAGGCACTTCTTATTGTTAACTCGGACTGAGTGAGTGGGTCCCTTAAATGGCATACCGACTTAGAACATCGATAAACCCTGTGTCGCGGGCCAACAGTCTATTACTTCTTGTTCTAAAAGCGCATCGCCATCGCGTGCTATCGAAGAATGAAAGCTGCGCTGCCTATGTCTGTTAGTCTGGTGAGAAATTGTGAGCACTGAGACTGTGAGACTCTAATTTACAGTTGCAACTGTAAATTAGGAGATGTGTAGAAAAAAAAGTTCTCTTGTTCTAATTTACAGTTGCAACTGTAAATTAGTGCTAATTTACAGTTGCAACTGTAAATTAGGCGATATTTAGAAAGAAAAAGTTTCTTCTGCCTAATTTACAGTTGCAACTGTAAATTAGTGCTAATTTACAGTTGCAACTGTAAATTAGGCAAATATTCGTGAAAAAAAAAAGTTTTTCAAGGATGGCAGTTCAGACGCGTCGTAATATTGAGATTAGCATTCAATGATGCCATCAAGTTTACTTTGATATAATCACTAAGCACAGTCAAATTAAATTTTATCGAAATATTACCTACGAACTAAACGTAATATCACAAATACTATAATAATAGATACACGGAAAAAAAGGAATTGTTAAATCAAGCAAAATTTAATTGAATGGAGCAAATAAAAGTGTCATATATGCAAGACAAAATATAATCTTGAAATGAGTAAATCTATATCTTGTTTCAGAGCGAATTTGAAGTTTGAATCAAGTAAATATGTCTTGCATGAACTCTGGATCTTCTTCAATCAAGCACATCCATGAATTGTTTATGAAGAGATATTGAATTGACTCAAACAAACATTTTGTTCAATTCAAAATAACAAGATATTGATTCAATCAAATATTTAGTTGATTCAACGAAATATTTGCTTGATTCAAAGAAATATTTGGTTGATTCAATGAAATATTTGGTTGATTCAATGAAATATTTGGTTAATTCGATGAAATATTTTGTTGATTCAAGAGAAACTATATATCCATTCGACAAATTGTTTTGTTGAACCAAATTCAATATTCGGAAACTTTCTCAAATTCCACATCAATAGAATAAACAAGACTAGGATACTAGTCGACTCCTAGCATAGATCTTTAGTCTTTACTTCTCTTTAGCTGATGGAAAACTATTTCGGATTGCTAATTATCCTAAGTTCGACTTATCCAGCTGATATTTCAAACATGAAGTATCAGGCTTCACGTATATAATGAACTCGAGGCAGGCATAGATGAGGCGAAATGATCGCCATCTCGAGGCGAAAATTTAAGTTGATTAAGAACGAACAAAATATTTCATTGATATTACATATTTCGTTGCTCTATTCAAGCAAATGATCCGTTCGAAACGAGTTCATTGATACATCGGAATAAGACAACTTGTATGTTGTTTCAAAGATATATTCTCATCAAAATGATCATTGTTTGATCAACGAAATGTTTATAGTTGAATCAACATTATTTTGGATCGACATAGTTTGTTTTTGAAGAAACCATATATTTTGTTGATGGAATTGATATTATACTGTTGATTCAATTAGACTACATTCTTGATTTGAACAAGCTGCTTCCATGAAATAATCATGTATCTGGTTGATTCAACAAAAAATTGCTCAGTCCAACAAAAATAACTCAAGCATAAATAATTTGTTGATACAACAAATCCTTTTTTTCCGTGTAGTAATATTGAAACCTGACAGACTGAGGGCTGTTCTGATTATGTTAATTTGGCTGTGATTGTCAATAGTTATTCAAGAATTGTTTATATTAATAATGAATGACACAAAGTTCGATACAATTGTGGCAAATGAAACACAGAATATGGTTGAAGGGATTTATTATCTGCAATAATAAAATGAAACATGAGAAACAACAAAAGTTGGGGTCTGGTCCGTCAAAACCGGATAGATAGAACAAAAATAGTCAGTCATGTTGGCTGCTTAAGAAATATATTCCGCAATTTATCTCAGTTTGAGGAACGAATTTCAATATGCTTATATTTCCTAACAGGATCAAAAATATTTTCATGGGTAATTTCTTGTCAACCTGTCGAGTTTCTGATGCCGAAAGCGCTCTGCTACGATATTTTGAATAAACTATTTTGCACGAAATACAAAATTTGTTCAATTACGTGTATATACACGAGTACACAGCAAAGCAACCCTCACTCAAGTATATGTTTGACAATAATTGAGCAATTTGGTATAATAGGGAAGTTTTCTATATTGAGGTACTTATCTCACTGTGAAGTTTCTGAAAAATTAATATATACGTATTTTTTTTTCGTAAGATCAAATTTCATTCCAGAAAAAGATAAATAAAACAGGAACTTGGCTCCTCCACGATTCCTGTGCCAGTACGACGTTGCCGTCTAGATTTCCTGAGATTGAAATTGTTCTGAAATTGTTCTATCAGTCATTCGGTTGCCCCCTTACGAGCAACCCTCAGAAGTCTTCGAAAGTCTTGTGCGAGCAAGGAATGAAGGGGGCCTTACCTTTTAACGTGTGATCCCAAACACTTTCGTAGGCCATCAGAAAAAGTCTGCGTTCGTGGGACTCGAACCCACGATCGATACCTCGACGTGAATCGATATTGAAGCATCGAAGCACTGAGGTACGCCGGCCTGAAACTGTTCTTTGAATGCATAATAAGTATATCATAACAGCAATGGGATTTAATAGGTTCTGCAATCCTACTTTGTCAAATATTATAATTAATATTCCCATAAATCTCTCATTGGCTGAATGAAGTTCATTACTAATGAAGATAAATTATAATATTTTGCGATAGTATCTATGATTTTTCACTATCGTTATATTACAATAGGTTATTCATAACTTGTCAGTCATTTTTTTGCTAATAAATTCGTTCCTCAATTAAACGGATCTATTTTCTAGGGAAGTTGCAGATTATATCTCGCAACAGCGCCTAATACTACGAGTCCGTCCACACCACTCAAAATACTGACAGGCACAACAAGAGGAATGAGCCATGGGTGTCGGCTTCATTCTGTTCTGACCGTAATTTAGGAAGGATAGTATTATTGAATGTATCCGATAGTGATACATTGATTCAATGATATTCATTGTTTAGGATCGAGCACTGTTTGAGATATTTCAATGCATAAATAACAAAACCAAAACCTATCAGAATGAAGCCAACTACCCTCTGAATTCCTGCTTCGAGTGCATTTGTGGTTATGTATGTTTTTGTTTACCAGATTCACTTCTTCTATTTTTTTTATTCGTTTTTCATTCGTTAGCTATTCGTTACCTATTCGCTTGCTATATTCTTCACCATCAGCTATTTTCAGGTTAGATTCAGAATATACGTCACAGTTTGCCGCCCCGAAAATTAGTAATTGCTTTAATTTGAAAATGAAATCGACTTGGACTTTATCGGTCGCCATTCTCTACACTACTCTACAGCGTGGTCATAAAACTGAAGGGTCCTGAACTTATTTTATTAAAATTCATCTGAAGGAAACTTCCCCATTGCTACTCATCAATTTTGGGAATCTGATCTCGAAATGATCTAGAATATACAGCACTGGCCGTGTTTTGTGCACTTCTCTGTATACCTACCTAGTTTTCTTCGAAAGGCATTGTCACTATTCAATATGTCAGTTCCATCAAGTACTCAATATAGATATTGCAGTTTCCATAGACTTCATAAATCACTTTATCAACATTGCTATAATATCGACACCTGACGCGAAATATATCCATACTTATAATAGTATTTCAATGTCGGTTTGATAGAAAATATTTCATTCCGCATCACATGTCACTGATGCTTATTGTTTTCACTTTGCAGTAAAAACTAACTCTGTATATAGAGACCGCTCGTAAAGTTAATTGGTTTATGTTATCGTGAACTCGTCCGGAAAGGACTGGCTTCTATAGACTCTGTGTTGCCAGACAGAATTTTCATTTTGTACCAACCCATCAAAAAAAATGTACCACATTCAACACTGAATGTGCCATCATTTGAAAAATGGCGGGAAACAGTGATTAGAATGGAAATTACTAGACAATGTTTTCCTTCAAAATATTCACAGTAAAAATGTAGCATAGGAAAACAAGTTAGAAACAATTCCATTCAATATTCTCAATTATCTTCTTGCAGTTTCACAGGTCACCATTTATAAATCACTATAACTGACATAAACTACTATCTAGACATCCAATGCCATGAGGAAGAAGATCGATCTGAAGAACATGAATCATGCACATTTTGGACCTGTCATAATAATATATCTTACACACTTCAACTTATTCAATTGCTAGATCTCATAACTAAGAGATCCAGGATAAACAGAGTTGCCTCAATTATTGTCAGCAGGAGCGAGAAAGTACTGTTTCGACCCAGCAGGTCTCATCAGCCGCTCTTGGTCTGCTGACAACTGGGACAACTCTACGCTTCGGGTATATCACCCATTTCGAAGAGGCAGGGTTTAACCACACGGAGAAAAAAAATCACTAACCCTAAGTGAATATTTAATAGTGGCAAGTAAAAACTTGTATACTATATGGGACAAGGAAACAAGTTAATAATCACAAGAAAATTTGTGTTCCTGAAAATGTACACCCACCACTATTGACCTGTTTCAATAAATTTCAGAGTGATAACGGTTAGTGAACACATCACTTGTCATCAGTGACCAATTCAATTGTCATTAGTAACTCATTCACTTCTCATTAGTGACTTGTTCACTAGTCATTAGTGGCCTAATAACATGTCATTAGTGACTTATCTACTAGTCATCAGTGACTTATTTACTTGTCAATAGTGACTTATTCACTTGTCATTAGCTAGTATGAAAAAATACCTCCATTGTTCTCTTTAAAATGATAAAACCTTGGTAATAAGACAAAAACACATGCATTCAAAACATTTTATTATATAGGTATGATGAATCCAGAAAATACAAAAAAGGTAAGGCTGACGACAAATATTGAGATACTATAGATACCGCGCATATCAGCATCATGCACCGAGGAAAACGGTACTCTCACTCACTGCACTGCACTCTGGTTCACTATCTTTTTCCTTCCAGCATTGAAGATGAATCAACTTTCATACTTTTTAAACGTCACTCCCTTCCACTTCGAGTATCATAGGAAGTGGAAAAAAATCCTGTATATATATGTAGGTTTAATTATGTACTGTTCTAGAAGAGTTTTGTATTTCATTATCTCCTTCAAGAGAACAGATCAAGAACTCAACACCCCACAGCTCAGCTCAGAGCACGGCCACAGAGCACGGCACACACAGGAACAGAGAACTCTCATACGAATATGATATAGTAGTTGTCGAAAGGGCACTTGCATGACTATTGGAATTTCAATGTTACTAGCGGGAACGCAAGTATACTAACTTCACGAATGCTAAGATCGAAATGACGCCGTGGACTCGTGGACAGTGATCGCGTTGGGCGTGGGTACTCGAATAATATCGGAGATGTCCGAACGGAAAAGAAATCTATAACTACAGGTGAGCTGTCACCTGCAGCAATCGACTTGATAGATTGTCTTTATTGATGAGTTCGCTCAGAGCAAGTGATCTTATGTCAGAAAAATAATTTAATAATAGTGAGTATTCGTTAACCTAGCACTAGTTTAGTGTTCACTTAGAATTAGCGAACTTTAAGTACATATCGACTTGGTTGATACCAACAAGTGTTCTGATCACTTACAGCAGAAACTTCGTTCCAGAAATATCGTTTTTCCTACTGCGAGTACCATATTTTCCTACCGTTGGTGAAAATGTTCTTGTCACAATCGACTTTTTTTCAAGAAAACAATTTACTTGGCCGAGTTTTCTCAGTGCAGGTTTAACATGAAGTTATAGTCATGTTGTAGCCATCTAGTGGCAAAGCTCTATGGTAGGATCCAGAGATCGCGACACACACTGAATGGCGCTGCCATCTATGGTCTCACGTACAGACCCTTACGTCTATACGCTACTGAGTGGTACTACACGTAAACCACTCTGCTGACAGATGGCACTACCTGACATTCTTGAGTGGATTTATCCACCGACCTGTTCAATTCAATAGACGTAAGGTTGCAAAATAGCAACTGAACGAAGCACTTTGATCAAAGTTTTCGATGGAATAAGCGAACATTTGTATTCATAGTCACTCAGGATTCTTTCTTGCAAATGGTATTTTCATCTGTTGAATTTTCTTCATCATTTTGAATAAGACATGGTACTTTATTCAAATCAACATCGAATTATAATAGGTCGGTATCTACAGAAACCAATGCTTGACACTTTACTATCTTGTCTTCAGCGTTAGGTTTAAAAAAATGTGATTTCATGAAGACGTAGTCATTAAGATGTAATGAAATAGACAACTTTCAATATTTTTTCATTGAAAATAGAAACAAGACCTACTTTGATATCGATTCTGAAGTGTACTATTTCCTATTTGAAATATTGAAAAAATTTCAAGAGAAATAAAGTCAAATACTATCTGTAGGTTGATCGAGGAGGTATAACATTCATTTCACTTGATTATTTGGGATCTCGTTTGGGATATTCTCTCCTCATTTCTACAAAATAAAAATATATGTAACTCATTTGTATACTAACATCATCACTCATTCATATGCCAACATCAGTATGACACAGAGAAGTGTCAAACAGAATTTTTGGGGAAGAATATTTTACATTTTTATATTGAGAACGGGAGCAAATTCGTTCCCAAAACGTCCAAAACTAAGTGAAAATTCGATATTTCTTCAATCGATCTATATTTTTTATCTTCAAACTTTTCTTCAAACGAAATGTCACTGCATGACGAGCTATTGGATTTTTCTTTCAGGCTTCCTGATAGAAAAATCATCTGATTTGTCCTACTATACACATATATAGATATATAACTCATATTTTTTCAATTTGTTGAAACGGGAAGAAAAAATCCCGAATAATCTGGTGAAGAAAAGTCATTTGAAAGAATTATACTGAAGGAATTATGATGTTGACGATGAATAAACATTTTCACATGTTTCGTCAAAAACTAATCGAAGTTAATCTTTGATAGAAGTTTATATTGCGCAAAGTGGAGTGAAATTTTTCAAATGAAGAAAGGAATTGTTTTTGAATGTATGACAAATTGATAATCAACATACAGGACGTGGAAAGAGATTTTGAATCGAGAAAACCTGATCACGAATCTGCGATGGAAGGTCTATAAAAATATCAAGTTTCCATCGTTCAAGTTTGAACCCCTTGATTTGGTGGAAGTATTGAAAAGGAATATTCTCAGATAAAGTTATGAACATTGAAAAATGGATATATTTATAAAGAAATAAATTGGGAATTCGCATTCTCTATGTGATGAAAATATAAATTCTTTCTCGGTTAATTCAACAGAAAACAACTACTTTCCCGGTTTATTTGCCACGAAGAACATTGAATTGTATTTATTGAACACACTCTATAAGAATTTGAGAACAAAATCTTTTGCAGTTGAGAATTTGTTCTCCTCCAGATGAAAACAACTACTTTCCGCTACACTCGGTATTCATAAAAAAGTGGTTTTTATGCGAATACAGTTTGCACACCAATGTTCAGGAGGAAATAACCTGTCATTCAAAATAAATAACATCCAAATCGGACAAGTAGTTTTGACGAAAATGTTTCCTATACTTCTGACTGCTTTTTGGCGGTGCGTTTATTTCTAGAAGTGTATATCTTCGATACAAATATTTCAAAGCGATTTCGTTGTCACCCGGTATATAATATAGAATGGGAGTTCAGTGGCGTGTTCAAAGGGGGGCCTGAAGGGCCCGCCCCCCTTCCCAAAGCAGGCTACACTCGAATAAAAAAACACGAAAATTTCGGCTCATCCGCAGTCTTATTTGATATCTATAGAAATCCACCATTTCATTATTAATATATGATGTTTGTTTTATGCTACACGGTGTGGGTATTTTATGCACTGAAAAACTCGTAAATCGTTAGTTCATACCTGAAGTGGAACCACGAACAGTTGAGAAGAAGAATATTATTCTCTTCGCCCGCCGGTCAGCCTGACCGGCGGGTGGCGATCGTGTTTCCGTTTCCGTTCATATAATCGGTGGCGATCACGTGGCTGCCAAATGATCAGCGTTTACTGTTCAAAGTTTTCAGTTAGCTGTAGACTGTAGAGTCGCTGAGTTAGGTAGATGGTGGCGTTGGTATCTTTGCATGAGTAATCTCGAGTCATATCAAAACAATAACTAAGAGCTGAATAATAATGAGGCAAAAAGATGGGAAAATAAACCAGATTTGCCCTCTACAGCAATCGAAGCACTTTGTTTTGGGGCGAGTTTGTTCCCTGCAATAAAGATTTTACTGAAAATATTTGTGACTCTACCTGTATCAACGGCAACAGCGGAAAGGAGCTTTTCAACCATAAAGCGCTTGAAAACCCACTTAAGGTCAACCATGGGTGAAGAGCGTTTGAATGGTCTAACTTTACTTAATATTCACAAAGAAGTTGATTTGAATATTGAAAATGTAATAAATAGGTTCGCCACAAGTAAAGCCAGACGAATGAGCCTCAAAGACTGGTCAGGTTGAAATAATTGATCTAAAAAAATTTATAAGTATGCTATTTTCCATGTTTGTTCATTGCTTAGCCAAATTAAAAAAGAATGGTTGTTCTGGTGTTGTTTCGTTTAATTATATATTCGTCAATGTATCGCGACAAATTTTGGCAACATTTTTTATTTTTGCCTCGGCTTCCCTATCTAAACACGCCACTGTGGGAGTTTTATTTGTAGAAACACATCTAGTACAGAAAACACATCAATTTTGCAACTAATGAAATAGTATATATTATGCACAAGAGCCGGGAATTTCTTTTCAATTATACCAAATATAAATTCCCTCAGACTCAGGAAGATCAAGAAAAGTACCTACCATCGAAATTAATTATATCACTACTTTTGCATTTTAGCATCAACGAGAGAAATACGATCTTGGAGTATATAAGGTGGCCCTCAGGTCTACTCTACATACAATGAGAAGAATATAAATTGTGGACTTCAGAATACAATAGATATACATAAGGTCCCAATCTTGGTTTAAGATGTTTGTTGATATAATGAGTGAGGTACTTTTATTAGTTCTGACGTAAAACATCAGTTTCATACCATTATCACCTAGCATTGACAGTATTTTTGATAATCCTTGATTTTTGCATTGCTTGTATGTATTTCAGAAACTATAGATTCTATAATAAGGAAAGTGAATAGAATCATGATTCTAGGAGATTTCATGTAGTTTAGTTTTGTATGTATAACCAGTCTATCGCGGTTGCGATTCTTCGGAAGACTTGAGAAAAACGTGAAAAACAAAGTTTTCTCAGCACTCCGCTCATCCCCCACTGGTTAGATTTGAGTACGTTGGTTATGTCACTCTCTTCAACCAATTTACAAAATTTGCTACTACAAACATGCACTTTGTTGTCTATAGTTTGCATTCGTCCCTAAATCATGTTTTCAGCTATGGAGTGAAATAATTGGACTCTGAGGCAGTATTGCCCTATACCCTGTAAATATATATAGGTGAATGTATATAGGTGAAGTTCTTCATCACAAGGGGGCTCCAATACCACAATAATTGTATTTCTTTCTGCAACACGGATGTCCATTGCCTTCACAATCGTATTCAAGATTGAAGATTTGACCCTATATTCCCAGAAATATGATATAATAGGAAGCTGAGTGGACAGGAGTTTTGTTACGGTATTAGAAATAAGAGGATGATAGATACAGGGTGTGGTGAAAGCTTTACACGCCGATTTTAGGGATTTTAGGGATCCGAAGAATGCTCGAATCTATCGACTGTCTGCTGTCTTCAAGCTCGTAACTTCAACCTCCCACCATCAGGGGGAAGCACAACCCCCGGATTTTGAATTTGGGTGAGGGGTCTTGCAACGTAATTGTCAACCTTTTCGCCTTCCGAAATCATGATTTCGGAAAGCGAGGTGATCATGATAATTTCAAATTGTGTTTTTTGTTCTACATCAGAAGTACATTGTGATTGTGATTTACTAATTGTATTGAAATCTACTTTGATTGTTATTAGACGTCTGTACTATATAGGGGAAGTGTGGATATGATGGCATACCTGATATAATGACACCCTTCCATTATTAACGGAGTTTATTCAATTATGAATTGTTCGACAGTTGCCCGCGATTCAAATGTGTATGATTAGTGCCCGTTTCGCCGCCGCACGAGATTATTTTGATTATTTGTAAGTAAAAACTTTTTTTCACCTATACATTGCACCAATTTTCAGTTGCATCCAGAAAATATGTGTCATTTTTCATAGTCAAATGTGATAAGTATACTATTGAGCTTTCCATATATCATTTACTCTCATTGGTAATATGTTACGTTATCCACAGTGTTGCTCTCTTGATATGATGGCATAGTAGGGTCAGAAAAACACCAATCACGATCTATTATCAATTCTGATGATGCATCTGTTAGTGAACCAAGCAATTCGTAAAAATATCACCAAGGTACAGCAGCAGGATTTTCCAAAATGTCAGTCAGCATTCAGCAACTATAGGCAAATGAAGAAAATCAAGAAAGTAAGGGAAAATGGGCGTCATCAGATATTGAAGGAGATAAGTCTGTGGAAAATGTTAAGCACCTGAAAGAAAAAGAGAAATTGGCGAAAGCAGCTAAGAGAAATCTTGAAGCCACTGATGAATCAGATGAGGAAAGTACACAAGCTGAGTTCGTATGGGGACTCCCACCGAGACATGGGTTCGAATCCCAGTTAGGCCATGGATGTTTGTAAATGTATGCTTTCCTAACCCCGCACAAGTTTCGACTTATGGGGCATTGGATCCAGTGCTGGGTCCAACCAGGAAATGCAATTGAAAAAAAAAAGATGAAGATGATGAGGATGTTGCAAGATGCGTACACTGGAATGAGCTTCTCTGTTGGTGTAAATCAATAGAGCTGTGTGACTCAAAATGTCAGCTATGTAGTTCCTATGCCTATGCTGCTTGTGCAGATAGGAGTCAAAAAAACAAACATTTCATTTGTCAAATTCACGAAGATGACTGAATTCACCTATGTTACCTTATCTGTTAATTTTCTTATAGGGTGCCATAATTCAAACTTGTTTGTTATGATGGTACCCTCGACAAACAATAATTAAAATACAATTAATAACTAATCATGAGTTTTCATCAAATTTCGAATAAAAATAGATATCAACAACGATAATCTTGATGTGTCTTGTGAATTTTATCTTTATTGAAGCTATTTCAGAACCTGAAAATTAAAAAAAATGGTGCCATCATATCCACATCTCCCCTATGATACCTATTATTCACTCAATATCGTATGAAACCACTCGAAAGAAGTTTAAAACTACTCATTTTGGATATAAAATCAATCAATAAAGGGCCTATAAACACTCAATAAATTTTCTTGATACCCAATAATGAGTTTAAACTCACTCAAGAAATCGCGAAAAGTAGATATATTCAAATTTGAACTGGAAACATCGACTCAATTCTGATTCCTTATATTCACTCATTGAATCATCATGTCACTCAGTCAAATAGAGTGAATTCCCAACTCAATCGGGCGTGGACCGAAATTGAGACATTATTGAGTGAAGTTTGAGTAAAATTTTACTAATTTTCTTTCTGTGTATTCGAGAATATTAATGGTTTAAATTCGTGCGGAGTCATACTCCGCGTGCGACTACTGGAAGGTTGAACTACTCGCAAAATTATTACTTACATCAAAAGTTGTCCTCCTGACGAGTCTGACGACCTAACTTGACATGTTTTTGGATTTTTAGATAGGCCACCCGGTATAATCTGAAAGCTGTATACATAAATTTCAACGTGACTTATTACAGTCAAACTTTTTCACTAAAGTTTCCATTCATGATGTGATATACGAATATGCGAGTAAGCCTCGGTCTCATATTATGAGGGCGCAAGCGGCAAAAGTTGCAAAATATCAAAAGTAATCAACGTTATTGGTAAAGTATACAGTGTGACTCACTTCTAATGGAAACACTCCTGTATCTTACGTAATCGTTGGGTAAGGATCCTGAAATTTGCTGGAGCGAGAGATATACCAAAAATGCACTCTATGACCAAGTGGGGTCATCTTCAGTGATATACACTGCTCGCCAACAGCCATGGAACCACCCCAATTTTCGGAAAATGATATTAGGAGTCAAAATAGGTTGAAAATCAGTCCGGATTCGGAAACAGGACTTATACTTATATATAAAAAAAGTTGTAATTCGTCACTTTGTTTGCTGTCATTTCTCAGTATATCTGGTTGAAAACCAAACTACACTTTTTATATCTGGAAATATATCTAAACATAAAACAACATCATGTTTGTCATAGTGGGAACTGGGGATCACATTGATTTGTAACGGGTGAGATTTTTCAAAAATAAGGTTTAAATACTTACAACAACTCCAGTGGATGAGGTTTATCCCTGTAACAAGAAAGAATATAAAATATGAATGTATGCAACTAACATAATACTAGGACTGAGACTAAAAAATTTTAGTTTGATGATTACCATGTTCAATCTAAGAGTGCCCTAACAAAGGTGGTCCGCATTTTGCGGTCCCTTTTTATCAATTTCAATTATGTATCAGTAATTTTCATAAGTATGTAAACATCAATTGTTTCCTCCATAACAGTGCTCCTATGAAACTTCATGCTGATGATGAAGCTTTGAAGCTTCGAAACATGCCCCCCTATGAATTGCTTTTATTGAAGTATACTTTTCGTGGAAGACACGATGAGAATTTGAAAACAAAATCTTCTGAAGTTGAGAATTAGCAAAACAGGGATTGAATGCCAACAAATAATTCTCAGATGTCAGTTCGTTATAGTTTTAGTTATATTATAGGGAGATGGAAATTCTGTATATGCCATGGATTATTCTTCACATCTACGTCCTCCTTTGGTACATTTTGATAGATTCCAATAATTATGTCCTGTGTACACGGCTTTAGAGTATAAATACTTTTTTGTTTCCCATGCTCTTATCACCTCGCCTGACCAGTTCCTATGAATCAGTCCAAAAATTTGTGTCGGTGTGTGCGGTACGAGTTCCGATTAAAAATGTCGCGTAAACGAACACATGATTACTTAGGCGAAATGCGAGAAATGCAGAAAAAACTGAGGAGATTGGAAAAGCACTTATTAAGGAATGATTCATCTACGGAAAACTCAGATAGTAAGTACAAAATAAAAATAAGTTTTTACAGCTACAGGGGGACTATTATGAAGCGGTGACATTGGGCACCACATACCTATTTATAGGTATTTTATGTTACTCGGTGACATTGGGCACCATGTTTCGAGTTTATTGGTGACATTGGGCACTATATGTTTCAAATTATTGGTGACATTGGGCACCATGTATTATGCTGATCGGTCACGGTGACATTGGGCACCACGAAGTGATCAAGTAAAACTCTGAATGACTAGGAATCTTTTCCATTGACAGGTTGTTCTTCTGAGGAAGAAGGAGCGAGTCATAGTGATTCTTAAGAGGTTTCGACCGCAGCAGAACCTCCGCTGGTCACAGTGGCGCAGGTTCATAGATCCGCTGATGCTGACCTAACACCTCTACTGGGCACAAATCCGAATTTGCCGGCGAAATCTGGTATTTTTTTGAATGAAGAATTGATTTCAAGATGGACGGCATACTTAAGGCAGGGAATATCAGCAGAAATTCGAAAGGATATCCAAGAGAAATATCCCACTCCATCCAATTGCCAGGCATTGAATCCACCTAAAATGAACGAGGAATTGAAAACCCTCATTCCAGAATCAATTGCAACAACAGAAAGATTCTTTATTTCAATCCAGGAACAAGTAGCAAGGGGACTTTCAGCTATTGGTGAAGTATTAAATGCAAAGTTAGACAAACCTGAGGATGAAGTAATTCTATCTACTGAGTTAACTCAAAAACTTGTTGACTCTGCTCAGATGTTTCCAAACGTGCATCATGCAATTTCAATGAAGAGAAGGACGAATATTATACCTTTTGTAAATTTAGATAGCAAGGCAGCATCAATGCAATCTCCAATAGATGAATATTTATTTGGAACCAATTTTCTTGATAAGGTCAAAGCTCACCAGTCATTAAGGAAAGCAGGTTTGGAGATAAGAAGAGCTACTCCGGAAGATGTGGTCCAAGCAAAAAACAAGAATTCTTTGAACTACAGGAAGGGGTACGGGAAACACAAGAAGAAAGAAGAGGTAGAGAAAGAAGAGAGGTGGAGCAGGAAGTCATATCCCAGGTCCCGAACATTCAACCACCAGTACCAGTCATCCAACCAGTTTCAGAAGAAGCCGCTGAAGAAGCCATATTTCCGTCGCCAGGAAGGTCAGAGGAAAACCTATTAAATCAGGTAACCAATGTTGATGTGGTTACCAAATATGCTGGTAGACTGAAACTTTTCAGTGATAATTGGTCAGAAATATCTAATAATAAGACAGTTTTGAATTGGGTTCGTGGTGTGGATATACCATTTATATCAAAGCCATATCAAAAACAGGTTCCCCAAATTAAAATAAACGAATCAGAAATGTTCAATTACAAACAAGAAATAAAGTTACTTCTTGAAAAAGGCGCAATCAAAGAATGTAAACATACTAGAGGGGAATTTTTGTCATCATATTTCCTTATCAAAAAGCCTAATGGAGAACGAAGGTTCATCATCAACTTGAAAAAGCTCAATCAATTTATATATGCACCTCATTTTAAATTGGACGGTCACAAATCTGTTATGAAACTATTGACGAATAATTGTTTTATGGCTAGTATGGACCTAAAAGACGCATATTTACTCCTTCCTATCAGAAATAATTTTCGAAAATACCTAAGATTTCAATTTCAGGAAAATCTTTATGAATTTACATGTTTGCCATTCGGCCTCAATATCGCGCCGTTTATTTATACGAAATTACTGAAACCAGTTGCTTCTTCACTAAGGAAGAAAGGCTGTACCATAATTGCATATTTAGATGATATACTACTCATTGATGAACAGTACGAACAATGTAAAAAATCGGTTGATTTAACTTTGAAATTGTTTACATCATTGGGATTCATCATAAACTATCAGAAGAGTAAGCTAGTTCCATCGCAAGAGCTGAAGTATTTAGGCTTTCTTTTCAACACAAGGAAAATGACTATAGTTTTACCTTCAGATAAATCTCTAAGAGTGACTAAATTCGTGAAATCACTTGTCAAGAAACCACATTGTAAGATTAGGTATTTTGCATCGATTATCGGTATGCTTGTTTCAGTCGCACCTACCTTAAATTATAGCTGGCTACACATAAAGAAATTTGAAATTGTAAAAATCAGGGCGCTGAGACATAATCATGGAAACTTCAATGCAACCATGAAAATACCTCGTTTTCTTACGGATGATATTAGTTGGTGGTTAGCAAATATAAATAATACGGGTAGACACTTCAAACTAGAACAATTCAGTCTCGAAATATTTTTTGATGCTTCAACTACTGGTTGGGGTGGTTTTTGTGAGGGTATGGAATGCAAAGGTTTTTGGAATTATGTTGAAAGAAAAAAGCATATTAATTGGTTAGAGATATGTGCCGCATTTTATACATTGAAATGTATAGCAAAAAATGTATGTCAAAAAACAATTTTATTGAGAATTGATAATATCACAGCAGTAGCCTGTATCAATAAGATGGGAAGTACTCGATTTCAACATCTGAAAGATATCACAAGAGAAATGTGGCTTTGGTGTGAAGATAGGAGAATATTGATTCAGGCCTCATATATCAGTTCTGTAAAAAACGTGAAGGCAGATCAACTTCAATTGATAGTGAATATGAGTTGAATCGAATGTCTTTCAATTATATTGTGAAAAAATTCGGAAAACCGGAAATAGACCTATTTGCAACAAGAATTAATAGAAAATGTGACCCGTATGTATCCTGGGGTCCTGACCCAGAGTCCATAGCAATTGATGCCTTCACAATCAACTGGAAGAACTATTATTTTTACAGCTTTCCACCGTTTTCTATGATTCATAAGACCCTTGAAAAAATTATATCAGATAAAGCTACAGGAATTTTAGTTGTTCCAGACTGGCCATCTCAATCATGGTACCCGTTATTTTTCAAATTACTAGTGGGAAAGTCGGTAAGATTTTCCCCACATGAAACATTATTATTATCTCCTTCCAGGGAAAGCCATCCCCTATATACATCGGAATCTTTCCCTGGTGGTCGGGAAGTTATCTGGGCTGCATTTTCCAAGAACGTCCCAGAAGAAATTGTTCCAACAATGATATCGTCAATTTGTGAGGCTACTTTGAAACAATATTCTTCTGTGTTCAAAAAATGGTGGGAATATTGTACATCACAAAATATCAATCCCTATAAATATATGATATAACATATATTTTGAAATTTTTTAACGAAATGTTAAAATCTAAATTATCTTACTCGTCTTTGAATACATTTAGATCCGCGCTATCACTCATTTTCGATTTTGAGCAAAAAGATAGAATTATACTCAAAAGGTTTTTGAAAGGTGCATATAACCTTAACCCCTCTGTACCAAAATATTCTGTTACATGGGACACAACGTTAGTATTACGGGAACTTGAAAAACTGTATCCTTTCGAGAAGTTATCAATCAAAAATCTCACATATAAATTAGTGACTCTACTGGCCTTAACTACAGCGCATAGGGTTCAAACTTCAAACATTATCCAAGATTCATCTTGAAAATATCATATGTTCTGACGATAAAGTGGAGATCAGGATCACTGATAAAATCAAAACTTCGGGACCTAATAGGAATCAGCCATTTATTACCTTTCCATATTTCAATGAAAAACCTGAACTATGTGTAGCTGCCACTATAAATCATTATTTGGATAGGACAAAATCAATAAGACCTGATCAGGTTCATTCTCTTATAATAACTCACAAGAAGCCAATAAGAGCAGCAACTACACAAACTAAAACTAAGTCGGTGGATTATAGAAATTTTGGTACAGAGTGGTATAAACACAAGCATATTTACTGGACACAGTGTTAGACATGCATCCACTTCGGCTGCATACAGAGCGGGTCTAAATATTGACATAATTCGGAAGACTGCCCGTTGGTCAGAATCATCCACGGTGTTTAATACGTTCTACAATAAACCTCTTTGTTCATAACCAGGAAAATTCATGAGAACTATATTGAAAGACTGAAAAATCATCTAGAGGTAATTTTGATGATGTTTTGTAATTTATTGATTTAATTTAATAACAATGTCTAGGTGGGTAATGAATATTGAAGTTGTTCTTTGTTATATACTTGTTATATACCTTATTGCTATCACTACAATAAGGTTATCGTTTTTGTGAAAACAGCATTTACTATTATATTATTCTATATTTTTTATAATTTAATAAATTCTATTTACTGTATCATTGCACTTTTATGTGATCTCTGAATATCTATCAAAATGTACCAAAGGAGGACGTAGATGTGAAGAATAATTAAATGATTGATCGACTTACCTGTAGGAAAATCAATCCTAATTATTCGAACATCGTAGTCCTCCTTTGGTACCAAAAACCCTCCCACCCCAAGGTTCATCACTATCACCCTGCATAAAAGTGCAATATACTTATAGGTAACTCCACAAATTTTTAGACTGATTCATAGGAACTGGTCAGGCGAGGTGATAAGAGCATGGGAAACAAAAAAGTGTTTATACTCTAAAGCCGTGTACACAGGACATAATTATTGGAATCTATCAAAATGTACCAAAGGAGGACTACGATGTTCGAATAATTAGGATTGATCTTCCTACAGGTAAGTCGATCAATCATTTAATTCTCCATTACAATTAGATAATTTGTTCGTGAAAAATCGGCAGCATTCATCCCTTCTTATTCTCACTATTTTTCGCCTCCAAACACTTTCTCCGTTTTTTTTAAACAAAACTTTTTTGATGTTATCCCTATTTCCCTGACGATCCCCCTTATATCTTTTTCGTCTCGTTCGTTCGTTACTATCTGGTTACTATAGTAGCAACTATCTGAGGAATATACTATGGGTACGTACCTATATTCCACAGTTTATACCTTGAATATTTCATAACATAACTCCCATTTTAAATCGATCAATCATGAATAGTGAAATTTAAAACAACACGCGATACATTTCGCAAAACATCGTCGATATATTGCATTACAATTACATAACCCATCTTTTGAAATGAACAATCATAAAAAGTGAAATCTCAAAAACAAATGAACACATAACCTACTACTAATACAGGGTGTAAATTTGAAAACTTCCAATGCGAATATCTCGCGAAAGAAAAAAGTCAGAGAAACGCCGTTTGGCAAAAATGCTAAAGAGTTAAGGGGAACTAGAACCACCATATTTCGGTCAAGGGATGAGTCACCCCGTCGGCGCGACACACCCCAACTTTGAAATGTCAAATGGCACTACCTCCTTGTGATGCCTCAAATAAACAGTCTCAGTCAGTAGTATTCACCTGTACAAGACTTTTTTCCACCCACTACAGGGTGTACGAAAAATATAAAGTCGAATAAAATAAAATGAATTGTGTTAAAAGGGAATTTTATTTGATCAGATGTTCAAAATGCATTCCATTCTGTTGTAAGCAATAGTATAATCGATGTTCAAATGCCATTCTAACATTTTGGAACACATCTCTCGGAATATATCGGCATTCTGCATTTTATTTTATTCGACTTTATGTTTTCCGTTCACCCTGTAGTGGGTGGAAAATAAGTCTTGTACAGGTGAATACTACTAACTGAGACCGTTCATTTGAGGTATCACAAAAGAGGTAGTTCCATTTGACATTTCAAAGTTGGGGTGTGTCGCGCTGACAGGGTGACTCATCCTTTTACTAAAGTATGGTGGTTCTAGTTCCCCCTAACTCTGTAGCATTTGTGCCAAACGGCGTTTCCCTAACTTTTTTATTTAGCGAGATATTCGCATTGAAAGTTTTCAAATTTAGACCCTCGACTTTATGTTTTTCGTACACCCTGTAGTGGGTGGAAAGAAAGTCTTGTACAGGTGAATACTACTAACTGAGACCGTTCATTTGAGGTATCACAAAAAGGTAGTGCCATTTGACATTTCAAAGTTGGGGTGTGTCGCGCTGACAGGGTGACTCATCCCTTGACCGAAGTATGGTAGTTCTAGTTCCCCTTAACTCTGTAGCATTTTTGCCAAACGGCGTTTCTCTTACTTTTGTATTTAGCGAGATATTCGCATTGAAAGTTTTCAAATTTACACCCTGTATAATGGTATCTTTATACCAGAATGCTCACATCAGACTGGCTGATGATAAAACTCTGGGCGTTAGGATCTATATAACGCACTTGGTACATATATAACTAGAAGGAATTTTGTTATGACAAACCTAATTTTTAGTCAATATTTGTTTAGAATATGTTGTACATCTCACGAGAGAAAAGATGTGCCGTTTTTGAACCGGTCGATAGATGGAAGTTGGGTCAAATATATACAGGGTGTTATTTAAGTACCTGGCCAAACTTGAAGGGGTGATTCTTTGAGTGATTCTAAGACGAAAAGTTCATATAAACATAGGTCCGGTAATGCTTTGTTTTCAAGATACAGGTTGTCAAAATTTTTAAAAGAAATCGTTTTTTTTCGTAAATATCTTAATAACCCTTCAACCGATTTTATTTGAATTTGGCAGTGTTATTCAAGGTCGTAAAAGGCTAATTCAACCCTAACTATATCAAAATTATCATGTTCAGTGGCGTCCCGGAAGGCACTGTAACCAATATTTTTGGCAGAAAAAATGTGCGCTACTAATTTTGTTGCAATTTTTGTATTTGTTTCACATTGAGCAACTGAAATTACAACTTTTTTATATCTAGAATTTTTTCGTATCTTGCTTTGTTTTTGAGAAAAAACATAAAAATCACTTCATTGCACATCCCTGTGACAACACAATAAAACATTTCAACTACTAAACCATCAAAAACTGGGGTCTTACTAATATTTTTTCATATTAATACTCAATTCTAGTCTTGGAATTTTCTATCAAAATTAATGCAATGAAAAAACAAAAAATATGTATGTATGAATTGCAGCACTTGCCTTCGGCTCTTGGCTTCGGCTTGTCACAGGGATGTGCAATGAAGTAATTTTTATATTTTTTTCTCAAAAACAGAGCAAGATACGAAAAAAATTTTGGATATAATAAAGTTGAAATTTCAGTTGCTCAATGTGAAACAAATACAAAACTTGCAAAAAAATTAGTGGCGCACATTTTTTCTGTCAAAAATATTGGTTACAGTGCCTTCCGGGACGCCACTGAACATGATAATTTTGATATAGTTAGGGTTAAATTAGCCCTTTACGACCTTGAATAACACTGCCAAATTTCAATAAAATCGGTTGAAGGGTTATTAAGATATTTACGAAAAAAACGATTTCTTTTAAAAATTTTGACACCCTGTATCTTGAAAACGAAGCATTACCGGACCTATGTTTATATGAACTTTATGTCTTATAATCACTCAAAGAATCACCCCTTCAAGTTTGGCCACGTACTTAAATAACACCCTGTATACCTTCTCCTCATACAAGGATTCAATTAATGAACCAGATCATTATCAGAATATCAGGGTTTTTGAATATGCTTTTTTCACAGTTTTTATATATAAACTTTCATACTGTATACAATGTTCTACTCAACGTATAATCTGAAATCGATATCCTTCTGATGCCTCATATTTCAAAGAGAAACTCGAATTATATTTATCTCTCACTTCATGGGACTAAGAAGAATTTTTTCTCTGAAACAGAGCGAAGCAAAAAAAAATTGTAATTTATGAATTACGTTCTGCCTCGGCTGGAAATATTCTCATCTCTTCGTTGAGATCAGAAATATATCATTGATACTATCGTCTTTGATGGAACACTTTACTTAGGTAATGATTCATTAGCTTGGTAATAGATGAATCTGTTTTCATTCCTTCTACATCTCAGTGGAAAATTCGAATAGGAAATGATCTAGATAATGAATTAATTGGAAATAATCTATGGAATTTTCGAGAAGATTCATATGAATAGATTCGAACACATGATTTTATTCGCGATATATAAATGCAGACATGAATTTTTCGAATCAGAATGATGATAAAAATCGAAATGTCTGATAAGTAATAATTAGTAGAGAATAATATGGAAATATCGCAAAAAAAGTGAAACGTTTGATCCTAATAAAACAATGTACTATTTGACGTGTCAGACGTGAAAAGAAAAGGTAGATAAAGGCAAGATAATCTCGATGTCGCCAAAAAGTTTCGCAGGAAACATAGTGTGTATACAATACACGCTATTTTTCATGCAATCATCAAAATCATTGAACTAAATAATTGGAATGACATTTGGAATGGATACAAAATATTTTGACGGGTCTTGCCAAACAAAAATATGATCTAACTATGATCTGACCATGATCTGAGACTGAATAACCTTGCTAAACTTCACATACGATAAGATTTCCACAAAATTCTCAAACACACGACATGTTTCGCTAACACAGTAGCTTCGTCAGGTGATATACTCATCGTACCAGTATATCACCTGACGAAGATTGATGTCCATCAAGTAACGGCCGAGTCAATTCAAAACCTTGCTATTGTCGTATAGTTTAGGAGATCGCGTACGATTGCACGAAAAAAATTGTGTCGTCTCTATTTGTAATCATACTACAAAGATAGATTTATACCAGACAATCATTTCTTCGGATTTGTTTGCTTTTGCTGGGTCCTACGATCCACAATTCCCTTTTTCTACTCAGTCCGCCCATGTCTGTCGGTATGAAATAGTGTGATGCAAATTCCATTATTCACTTTCATTAACTGGTATATTCTAATGACGAATGTTACAACATGGATATTTTGAAATTGTATTATTCGCTGGAGCTTTCAATAATGAAATTGATGAAAATATTTCCCACATTTACATGAAGCGCAACCGAATTCATTTGGTTATCTAAATACAATTTTATCATTATTGGCATGATGGATGAATTTTACAATATATAGATCATGAATTGATTAATAATATTGAAAAATGTAAACTGGTGATCGTTTTGAATCCATACGTTACTATTTTGTTAAATAATATCTGGAATATTTCGATTTATATTTATTAATTCATTTCAGTTGCATTAATGACAAACACAGATCAATCAGCTGAAGCATCAACGAACGCTCCAGTAGGGGGTTTATCACTTATAATCCCACTATGGCAGCATACTTATCGAGAATCAATTATGCTGCGTGGGAGATTCGGTAGGAAAATTTCATAAATTAGAGTTGCTTTTGATATGATAAGAAGATGAACCCTTCGATATATTTCGCGTAGATGTCAAATGAAATTTGACACTTATATACTCGTTTTTATCAAAATGTGTGATTGTAATGGAGTGTTTTTGAACCAGCTTCATTACTAGACTGGTACCTGAGACTGATTCTAGTTGAATTTCACTTGTTCAGAAGCTCGAAACCCGAAAACCTTAGAGAGCTGACTAATTCATCGATTCCTGACTTTCCAAAGCTCTTCCTGATAGTGAACTTCAATAAACATCATTACAACCCTATAAAGACTCCAATATTTTTCAACCCCTTGCTTATGATATGAAATTTGGATGAATTATTTATCTGTCATTGGATACTTCCTAGTCAAATTCATTCAGTAGCATCAACAAGAGTAGTAGATTCAGTTCCTGTGCCCATTTAGGGTATACAATTTTTTTTGTTTCTTTGTGGGTTTGAGAATATAATGCTTTTGGATGCTAGTTCCTGCAAGCATAGTTGAGGATTCCAGCCAATCAGAATCTAGGATTGAGCTGTCCTTATACCGAGGTACTGTTGTTACTGATGAAGAGTATAAATAGGTACAGAAGACAGCTAAGGGATCGCTCTCTATCCTCTATTCTTTATCATCTCCGCTCGCGACTGTGCTCTAGACACTCTACTCTTCACCTGTGTCTCTCCTGGTTCTCTTGCTGATCTCTAAGTGCTCTCATATTTTATTCAAAGTCAGTGTAAAGTATTAATGTATAGGGATTTCGTGTTGCACATGTTAGTTTGTATAATATTATTATTATTGACTGACGGCTGACACTGACATAGCCAGTTGTCAATTCTTCTTCTTCTTTTTGTTTTCCTAGAGCATTCCAGTCCTGTGCACCGGTGTTCCTGTGCTTTGTGTCCTGTCAGGCGGTGGACTGTGGTTCATGAAATTTTGACATGGATGGATGAAGATGATTGACCACACTATATAAGATTCCGATATTGCAAAAATTAGAGAATTGAAGGAAAAGGAAAGATAAATACGTTTCGAATCTGTATAATTTGTTTGGAACTGTGTTTCTGATTCTCCAGGTAGTCTTAATGAAATAGTTTGAATAATTTTCCAGGCCTAACCTAAAAATACCAGAGACCCGTTTTCGACGAAGATATTTGCTTTGATTCCTGTTATTATCCAGAATAAAAATAGCAACCAGTATTCCAGGCTGAACCCAGGGTTTTGAAATCAAAGTCTACAATCCCTTGGCTCCTTATTGATTCCAGGTCGATTCAATAACATTGACCACTGGTTTATACTGTAGGTACTGAGATAGGTATACCTCCTGTACCTGTCTCCACTGTTGTTACCCAGGCCTTCTGATAAACTGAGGAGTTCATAGAAGCAGGTGGAGTAAACCACCCCATAAACAATCTGGCGCCCGAGACCCCCTCGACAAATACAAGAGTAGCCTCTGTACGAACAAACGCCAGAGTGAATGTCCCAGAAATAAAGGTCGTTACAACATAAAAAACTTCTCAACTGAAATCCAATGTCTTTATAGTTTTGAATTCAAATGAATGTTAGTAACTAAGGTTTATTGCTAAAATGTCAAAAACATTAAAAACATTAGTTCGTTTTTCGTCGACCTATACAAAAAATTACACTGTACGTTCTAATTCCCGAACGAAAAACCAACTATTTCCAAATGCAAGTACTTTGCGTCCGCAGACAAAAACTTTTCATCCGCAAACACTTTTCATCGGATGTAGGGTTGTGAGTTTTACTGAATTTTCAGTAGATCTCTTAATTTTACCCAAGTTGAAGGGGGGAGGATTTCTTACGTCCTCACTGTATACTATTATTGTATGCATTTCGTCAGTGGAAACAAGGAAATCAAAATGATATTGGAAGACAGTATTTCCGTACTCGTAGCAGTACTCTAGTTTAGAAATGTCAAGTTTACCCAACTGATGGTTGGTTATTATATCATAATGAAACAAGTGATACTACTTTGCCAGAAATATTCGGCGATTGTTACGACAGCATGTTGCCTAGTAATTTCGCGAATGACATTGTTTATCAAATCTTTCGGACCGTAGGCGAGAAGTTTTGGATCGATGTTATGAGGGGAATTAAAGCAGCAAGCTTGAGTATGTCAATCGACGGATATTTCCAGGAAAAATAGTATCACGAGTTGAATTCGTAAAAAAATTGCATGATTGAGACAATAAACGAGTGCCTCGCGAGAGTTGCGGACACTGCATCCATCATTCTGGCTCCCAACATGATTGGCGTTTTGAATGTAAACATTTTTATCGCTGAAAAATGAGGTTAGTTGGTCACGTGTGGGTCAATTCGGCTTCTGCATTAATAGAGCAAGTCCGATAAAATATAGTAAACAAAAAAATATTGCTGTAATACAGAAAACCGTGAAAATTGTCAATTCTGATTGAGAACAACAGTGGAATAGTGGCAAAAAAATCTTCTAATTTGTCGTCTCTGACAAGAAAAGTTCACAGCCTCTGTCCCAAAGCGGGTAGACGATGTTACAGAGAAGTAGGCATTGCTAATTGAATCCGGGTAACACTTAATACATTCAGCAGCTCTTTGTAAAGCAATCCACTTCATTCGAACAATGGGATTGAATAATTAACTTAAGACGATATTGCCTCAGCTTCCTAATGGATAGTTGAATAGCAAAATCGAGTAGGAGAGGACTCGAGGTCACAAATCCAACTCAAATAGTTAGTGGGATATGAATATTTGTACTGATATTTATATTTTTTCGTCGACTTCTACAAAACAAGAACATTTTGAGTATCTACTAATTTCCGAATGCCCACTGTGGTCACTATGATACGGCACAGTGCTAGAGCGGCTATCGAGTTGACAATGACTGTCATTTGCTGCTGACAATTTTTTTATTCACGGAATTCGATGGCCTTTATACGTGCCTGTATGAGGCCGTGATATGGATATGAGTGTTCAAATAGCTACTTATACACTAAAGTAGAAAAGTATGTCATTATTACCCAGGCACCAAGATTGAATCTCGAGGTCCCGTGGTGATGATTTTCTTCACTACCAAGGTGTACACAGTAAAAAAACCCTTCGAGTTAAATTCGTAGAGTATGTTTTATAGTTAAAATATTCTGACAAACTCACTCTGATACTCCAATCAACTCTATGACTACACTTCTCGCAGATTATCTCTTCTTGAACTAATTCTAGATTGCATTTTCACTAATCCAATATTCTATTCACTCTATATTCCTGAAATTTGAATAATATATCAATTCAGATATAATTTAATTCACAAAGAATTGAAACTGAACTCATACTAGTGTTGACTGACCCTAGTGAACTTGAATGTCCCACTCTTGTAGATTGAATTGACACTCTATCATTGTTCAATTCAATTTATAAACGATAAAATATCAATCTATTCAGTTTCAGATCGTTTAGTGAAATAAGTAATATTGATTATGGTGTCAATATTATAATATGATCACGATATTAACTTCAAGTATAGCTTTCTTACTGTATCAGCGTAGTGCGATATATTTTCAAAATTGAGTTATCAACGTATGTTCGTATATCTTCTTTCCCGTTTTTATTTTGTTTCGAATTATTATTTCTAACGATTTATGAAACAGATAATATGTCAACTAATTTGTCTAGTATGACTCGAGTCATTTTTCAAATATCAAAAGAATACCATATTTTAACTTTACACTACATCTCATCCATCATCAGCCTATGGCTCATGCTGCAAACTTCATTCTCGTAGGAAATCACTATCATTCCGTGCTCGTTAAACAATATACTATTACAATTCACTTCGCTGAAATGGAAAGCACAGGATGACAGGATAGTTTTTATGCACTAAACTTCCATCAAGACTGACCCTGCGTTATCTATCAATTGGACAAAACGGCCTCTGCTTGGTCTCGACCTGGCTCGAGTCTTTCTTTCGCTGATGACTAGAGAGATTCGGACATTTCTTCACTTCGAAGCTCTTTATTTAGAACAAGAACATAACATTGTGGTGACTTGAAATGGCCGACATGTTATTACCAAATACACTGTTCACTATTTGCACGTTAAAAAGAGATTGAGACATTGATATGACTGAGACGATATCAATATACTGCGCATGACGGACCAACCAACGTCTTCCATCTGTGGTTTATTAATGGTATCAAAACCTTCGGAACCAATCCTTTTGGCATGTTATAGAATGTCCCAAATTCAAGGATGGACTTGTTGAATCCGTCAAAAATATATTTTTGGATGCTATACTCCTAGTGAAATAGGTATTTTTTTGTTTTCACAAATAATTAGTTAGATATTCCATACTTTCTTGCCGTGTAGAATTACCTCTTGTGCAACATCTAGCATTAACAGATAAACAACATTTCCTTGAAATAGTGCCACATTTTTTTATTAAAAACCTTAGCCACACCACAAATCACCAGAAAAAGCTGGTGGATGTCTGCCACTATGAAAAGTGAAAAAAAAAGACATGACAAGTTGTAAATTTCTGCAATGTCTTTCAGAATCACCCGCAAATAATGATCATCTGAAGCTACTCTGTATTGGAGACGCAGCCTTCATAACATCTTCCTCTTCTTCTTCTTCTCTGCACAGGTGGGCGGGTGCGTAGACCCCTGCACTCAGGCCTCTTCAGTCAGGCCCATTGTGCGCCCACTTGTCCTGTGAATTAGCTGGGCATGCCGATTTCTTTGACGAAATTCAGCAGCTTCCTCAGCTGAGACGCTTTCACATCCTTTGGGTGCAGTACAATGCTCCCAAAGGCAGCTTTCCTCTGATGCACCAGCGAGGGTGAGAATGTGTGATGATGTTTCATCATCCTCCAAGCACCATCTGCAGATGAGATCATCTTTGATCCCTATGAGTTCTTGGTGCCTGTTGAGGTGGTTGTGCCCAGTTAAGAGCCCAACTACCATCTTGAGATCCCTTCTATTAAGTGACAGGATCTCTCTCGTGAGCCTTTTTGAAGGTTCCTTCATATGGAGCTTTGATTGTCTCATTCCTGGTGTGTCCCGCCATGTTTCATGGAACTGCCTCTGTAGCATTTCCTCCATGAGGGACATAGCCGTACTATTGGGTATTCCCATCAATATCGGTTCTGGTCCAATGGGTGTCGTTCCTGAACCGATCTTTGCTAGTCTGTCTGCCTCCTCGTTCCTCGGGATACCAGAGTGTCCTGGAACCCACATGAGGCTGACTTTCCTAGTTTTTGCCATATTTTCTAAGGCACTTTTACACTCGGACACCAATTTAGTTGTGATCCTATTGGATCTCAATGCCATAATATCAGCTTTGCTGTCCGAGCATATGGTGACTGGTCCACGTCCACTTCTGCCGCCTTCATAACATTCTGCCAAGTTCAATCATGATATGGAAATGAGAAAACCCAGAGATATATATCGAAGTAAAAAAGTTCAGTAACCATAGAACGAACTTCTTCTCAATATTATTTTTGTGTACAAATAATTGTTATAGTGAGATGCCGAGAGGTATTTTAGGTATTTTCATTACAAATGAAAGATTTTCATGAATTCATGTTTAGATTTGGATGGGATAGATATCGCATGACAATGAGAGATCAACACCATTGTCATACTTGAATTTCGTGGGTTACTGGAACTCATAACAGCGCATTTTCGTATTTTATAGCTAATTGAACCATTTCGAAGCGTTACAGCTCTCTTACTATGAGTGCCGGTTTATCAATTACAATTTATCTGTCAGTTAAAGCTTAACTACCAGTTTTTTTGGAAAGGTCGGTTTATCTACACCAGGGTAACTTTATCCGGCAGTTAAAATGTCAAATATTTATCTGTAAGTTTTAACTGGCGGATAGTCGATATCTGGAGGTTAATGCCTATACATAACCTCACTTTATTGAGTTGTTTTGAATTCCTAGCTTTCTGGTGTGACAAAAAAGTTAAAAATGGAGAGTACTAGTAGTTCTACAAAGAAAAGAGGATGCAATTTCACAGCAGAGGAGAAAAATTTGCTGATTAAAATAGCGAATCAATACAAACGTGTGATTGAAAATAAAAAAACAGATGGGGCAACCTGGAAATCGAAAGAGGAGGCTTGGGTGCAGGTTGAAGCAGCCTTTAATAGCTGCAGTGGTGGCACTGTAAGAAAGGTTCAGTTTTCTTTAAAGTAGTGAATCCTCAATCAGTTCTAATATTGACAGAACAGTCTCTTTAGTCATCCTGAATCTTGCATGAAAATCCTGGTCATCCCACTTTTCGAAGTTGTCCACCCTTTCCCTTACTGTATATGGCCTTCGTTCGTACTCAAGCACTTGCACAATATCCTCGTCCTCGTCGCTATCCAGAATATAATCATTTAAAAAATTCATATTTATCAACAACCAAAAACTCATAAAACAGAAAACCTCGAAAACAATCAACAATAACCTAACAAAACGGTCGTGACTACTCGTGATCAGTCGTGATGTGACATGACCTTGTTCTTGTAACAACCAATGAGATTGCTTACATTTATTCATCAGCATTGCCAACTTTCATTATCTGGCAGTTGATTAACTGGAGAATAAAAATGAGTTGATAAACCACTTCCAAACAAACTGGAAGTTTATCTGCTAGATATTTTTATCTGACGGATAACTAACTGATGGATAATATTGGCAATTGATAAACCGACCCTCAGTCGTACAAAAAAATGTTTCAGTTAAAACTTGTAGAAAATTCAGTCTTCTATAAGATTGATGATAAGTATTTTTGTGCTAGTACCGATTAGTGAGAAGATAATGCGAAACATACTATATTATGCGTTCTTTGTGTGGGTATTTGTCCATTCTAACTCAATACTTCATACCTACGTCGTATAGCCAATTTCCTAGTCTATTCTCGGAGACAACTTCAAAATTGGTGTTCGATAACTTAGGTACTTCAGTCCACTTAGTAGACAACTCAATTTGAGCATTATAAGTTTCCATCAAAACGGGAAGTTCAAGTATCTCGACACTTCTTCATCGCTGCTTCAGTTACCTAGCGAGAGAATTTCCCATTATGGCACTTTACCGACAATGCCGCGTAGAGGGGGTTTGTTGTTCGGAGGTAATTTCAGTTGAAATATTGATGGAACATGAAAGATGAAAGTACTGAACAGTTCTCCTGATCCCACTATCATGAAGGAATGTGAGTCTCTGGAGAAAATATCAAACTTGAGGTGAGTGGCACAACCAGGGTATCTTTCTAGGAGGGGTGCGAAAACGTTTTCAATGCGCCTCAATACAAACCATAAATAAGTGAAAATATACAATTATTCATTTCAAATATACTGTCTGTAGGTTAATCGAGGAGGTGGTACATTCATTATTCCAAATTTTTTGGGATTTTCTCTCCTCGTTTCTATAAAATAAAAATATGAATATTATTTCAATATACGTGTAGTAAGGACAAATCAGATGATTTGCCCCAAAATGTCACTGCGTTTAAAGATTTTTCCTATCAGAGAGCCTAAAAGAAAAATTCACTAGCTTGTCAGTGACAATTTGTATTGAAAAATTTGTGGAGAAGAGAAATAAAGGTATATAGAAAAAATATCATCCTGTAACTCATTTGATTGCCAACGTCACCAATTGTCATTGAAAACTGAAAAGCTTCAAGACATATTATACGACTTCGCAATTGAAAAAATCTCTTTTCATGTTGAAAACGGGAGCAGAATCGGTCCCGAAACGTCCAAAGATAAGTGAAAATTTGATATTTTTTCTGTATACCTTTATTTCTCTTCTCCAAAAATTTTTCAATACAAATTGTCACTGACGAGCTAGTGAATTTTTCTTTTAGGCTCTCTGATAGGAAAATTCTTTTATTTCTGACTGGTATATTATAAGCTTATATCATCTTAGTTACACTATCAATTAGGAGGGTCATAACTCCCTTGGGAGCATAGCAACAACCACGCAATAACGTAGCAGGAATCTCCTATTCGCGGTAGTCAAGATCATCATCTGATGTTCTGATGACATTGAAACTATACGGAAAAACATGTCTAACTTCCAATCGGGAAGGTATCTAATGAATGAAATCAGTCAGAAATAAAATTATCTATGTATCACGGGAATAATAGAGCCTTAATAACCTCTGGCAATTAAGGCCCTCATAATTCCCTTAATACATGAATAACTATAAACGCAGTGACATTTTGGGGCAAATAATCTGATTTGTCCTTACTACACGTATATTGAAATAATATTCATAGTTTCATTTCATAGAAACGAGGAGAGAAAATTCCAAAAAATTTGGAATAATGAATATCCATTTCAATTTCAAATTATGGTAATTTTGCACTTATCATGCGAAAATTCAACAGGAAATATGATTTTTATGGCGAGTTTTTCCTATTTAGTAAGCAAGCATACCAGATGACGGCCATTTAATCCATATGCAATCCAAATACGAGATGTCAAATGTCAATATATTGCTTTGAAATGATATTACACACGCCATTATTCTTCACATCTACGTCCTCCTTTGGTACATTTTGATACATTTTGATAGATTCCAATAATTATGTCCTGTGTACACGGCTTTAGAGTATAAACACTTTTTTGTTTCCCATGCTCTTATCACCTCGCCTGACCAGTTCCTATGAATCAGTCCAAAAATTTGTGTCGGTGTGTGCGGTACGAGTTCCGATTAAAAATGTCGCGTAAACGAACACATGATTACTTAGGCGAAATGCGTGAAATGCAGAAAAAACTGAGGAGATTGGAAAAGCACCTATTAAGGAATGATTCATCTACGGAAAACTCAGATAGTAAGTACAAAATAAAAATAAGTTTTTACAGCTACAGGGGGACTATTATGAAGCGGTGACATTGGGCACCACATACCTATTTATAGGTAGTTTATGTTACTCGGTGACATTGGGCACCATGTTTCGAGTTTATTGGTGACATTGGGCACTATGTTTCAAATTATTGGTGACATTGGGCACCATGTATTATGCTGATCGGTCACGGTGACATTGGGCACCACGAAGTGATCAAGTGAAACTCTGAATGACTAGGAATCTTTTCCATTGACAGGTTGTTCTTCTGAGGAAGAAGGAGCGAGTCATAGTGATTCTTAAGAGGTTTCGACCGCAGCAGAACCTCCGCTGGTCACAGTGGCGCAGGTTCATAGATCCGCTGATGCTGACCTAACACCTCTACTGGGTACAAATCCGAATTTGCCGGCGAAATCTGGTATTTTTTTGAATGAAGAATTGATTTCAAGATGGACGGCATACTTAAGGCAGGGAATATCAGCAGAAATTCGAAAGGATATCCAAGAGAAATATCCCACTCCATCCAATTGCCAGGCATTGAATCCACCTAAAATGAACGAGGAATTGAAAACCCTCATTCCAGAATCAATTGCAACAACAGAAAGATTCTTTATTTCAATCCAGGAACAAGTAGCAAGGGGACTTTCAGCTATTGGTGAAGTATTAAATGCAAAGTTAGACAAACCTGAGGATGAAGTAATTCTATCTACTGAGTTAACTCAAAAACTTGTTGACTCTGCTCAGATGTTTTCAAACGTGCATCATGCAATTTCAATGAAGAGAAGGACGAATATTATACCTTTTGTAAATTTAGATAGCAAGGCAGCATCAATGCAATCTCCAATAGATGAATATCTATTTGGAACCAATTTTCTTGATAAGGTCAAAGCTCACCAGTCATTAAGGAAAGCAGGTTTGGAGATAAGAAGAGCTACTCCGGAAGATGTGGTCCAAGCAAAAAACAAGAATTCTTTAAACTACAGGAAGGGGTACGGGAAACACAAGAAGAAAGAAGAGGTAGAGAAAGAAGAGAGGTGGAGCAGGAAGTCATATCCCAGGTCCCGAACATTCAACCACCAGTACCAGTCATCCAACCAGTTTCAGAAGAAGCCGCTGAAGAAGCCATATTTCCGTCGCCAGGAAGGTCAGAGGAAAACCTATTAAATCAGGTAACCAATGTTGATGTGGTTACCAAATATGCTGGTAGACTGAAACTTTTCAGTGATAATTGGTCAGAAATATCTAATAATAAGACAGTTTTGAATTGGGTTCGTGGTGTGGATATACCATTTATATCAAAGCCATATCAAAAACAGGTTCCCCAAATTAAAATAAACGAATCAGAAATGTTCAATTACAAACAAGAAATAAAGTTACTTCTTGAAAAAGGCGCAATCAAAGAATGTAAACATACTAGAGGGGAATTTTTGTCATCATATTTCCTTATCAAAAAGCCTAATGGAGAACGAAGGTTCATCATCAACTTGAAAAAGCTCAATCAATTTATATATGCACCTCATTTTAAATTGGACGGTCACAAATCTGTTATGAAACTATTGACAAATAATTGTTTTATGGCTAGTATGGACCTGAAAGACGCATATTTACTCCTTCCTATCAGAAATAATTTTCGAAAATACCTAAGATTTCAATTTCAGGAAAATCTTTATGAATTTACATGTTTGCCATTCGGCCTCAATATCGCACCGTTTATTTATACGAAATTACTGAAACCAGTTGCTTCTTCACTAAGGAAGAAAGGCTGTACCATAATTGTATATTTAGATGATATACTACTCATTGATGAACAGTACGAACAATGTAAAAAATCGGTTGATTTAACTTTGAAATTGTTTACATCATTGGGATTCATCATAAACTATCAGAAGAGTAAGCTAGTTCCATCGCAAGAGCTGAAGTATTTAGGTTTTCTTTTCAACACAAGGAAAATGACTATAGGTTTACCCTTAGATAAATCTCTAAGAGTGACTAAATTCGTGAAATCACTTGTCAAGAAACCACATTGTAAGATTAGGTATTTTGCATCGATTATCGGTATGCTTGTTTCAGTCGCACCTACCTTAAATTATAGCTGGCTACACATAAAAAATACCTCGTTTTCTTACGGATGATATTAGTTGGTGGTTAGCAAATATAAATAATACGGGTAGATACTTCAAACTAGAACAATTCAGTCTCGAAATATTTTCTGATGCTTCAACTACTGGTTGGGGTGGTTTTTGTGAGGGTATGGAATGCAAAGGTTTTTGGAATTATGTTGAAAGAAAAAAGCATATTAATTGGTTAGAGATATGTGCCGCATTTTATACATTGAAATGTATAGCAAAAAATGTATGTCAAAAAACAATTTTATTGAGAATTGATAATATCACAGCAGTAGCCTGTATCAACAAGATGGGAAGTACTCGATTTCAACATCTGAATGATATCACAAGAGAAATGTGGCTTTGGTGTGAAGATAGGAGAATATTGATTCAGGCCTCATATATCAGTTCTGTAAAAAACGTGAAGGCAGATCAACTTTCAAGATCAACTTCAATTGATAGTGAATATGAGTTGAATCGAATGTCTTTCAATTATATTGTGAAAAAATTCGGAAAACCGGAAATAGACCTATTTGCAACAAGAATTAATAGAAAATGTGACCCGTATGTATCCTGGGGTCCTGACCCAGAGTCCATAGCAATTGATGCCTTCACAATCAACTGGAAGAACTATTATTTTTACAGCTTTCCACCGTTTTCTATGATTCATAAGACCCTTGAAAAAATTATATCAGATAAAGCTACAGGAATTTTAGTTGTTCCAGACTGGCCATCCCAATCATGGTACCCGTTATTTTTCAAATTACTAGTGGGAAAGCCGGTAAGATTTTCCCCACATGAAACATTATTATTATCTCCTTCCAGGGAAAGCCATCCCCTACATCGGAATCTTTCCCTGGTGGTCGGGAAGTTATCTGGGCTGCATTTTCCAAGAACGTCCCAGAAGAAATTGTTCCAACAATGATATCTTCAATTTGTGAGACTACTTTGAAACAATATTCTTCTGTGTTCAAAAAATGGTGGGAATATTGTACATCACAAAATATCAATCCCTATAAATATGATATAACATATATTTTGAAATTTTTGAACGAAATGTTAAAATCTAAATTATCTTACTCGTCTTTGAATACATTTAGATCCGCGCTATCACTCATTTTCGATTTTGAGCAAAAAGATAGAATTATACTCAAAAGGTTTTTGAAAGGTGCATATAACCTTAACCCCTCTGTACCAAAATATTCTGTTACATGGGACACAACATTGGTATTACGGGAACTTGAAAAACTGTATCCGTTAGAGAAGTTATCAATAAAAAATCTCACATATAAATTAGTGACTCTACTGGCCTTAACTACAGCGCATAGGGTTCAAACATTATCCAAGATTCATCTTGAAAATATCATATGTTCTGACGATAAAGTGGAGATCAGGATCACTGATAAAATCAAAACTTCGGGACCTAATAGGAATCAGCCATTCATTACCTTTCCATATTTTAATGAAAAACCTGAACTATGTGTAGCTGCCACTATAAATCATTATTTGGATAGGACAAAAGCAATAAGACCTGATCAGGTTCATTCTCTTATAATAACTCACAAGAAGCCAATAAGAGCAGCAACTACACAAACTATAAGTCGGTGGATTAAAGAAATTTTGGTACAGAGTGGTATAAACACAAGCATATTTACTGGACACAGTGTTAGACATGCATCCACTTCGGCTGCATACAGAGCGGGTCTAAATATTGACATAATTCGGAAGACTGCCGGTTGGTCAGAATCATCCACGGTGTTTGATACGTTCTACAATAAACCTCTTTGTTCAGAACCAGGAAAATTCATGAGAACTATATTGAAAGACTGAAAAATCATCTGGAGGTCATTTTGATGATGTTTTGTAATTTATTGATTTAATTTAATAACAATGTCTAAGGGGGTAATAAATATTGAAGTTGTTCTTTGTTATATACTTGTTATATACCTTATTGCTATCACTACAATAAGGTTATCGTTTTTGTGAAAACAGCATTTACTATTATATTATTCTATATTTTTTGTAATTTAATAAATTCTATTTACTGTATCATTGCACTTTTATGTGATCTCTGAATATCTATCAAAATGTACCAAAGGAGGACGTAGATGTGAAGAATAATTAAATGATTGATCGACTTACCTGTAGGAAGATCAATCCTAATTATTCGAACATCGTAGTCCTCCTTTGGTACCAAAAACCCTCCCACCCCAAGGTTCATCACTATCACCCTGCATAAAAGTGCAATATATAGGTACCTCCACAAATTTTTTAGACTGATTCATAGGAACTGGTCAGGCGAGGTGATAAGAGCATGGGAAACAAAAAAGTGTTTATACTCTAAAGCCGTGTACACAGGACATAATTATTGGAATCTATCAAAATGTATCAAAATGTACCAAAGGAGGACTACGATGTTCGAATAATTAGGATTGATCTTCCTACAGGTAAGTCGATCAATCATTTAATTATTTCAAATGATATTCTTCCTTCTTTTCACTAAACATGGATAAATCACAAGAAAATCATATTTCTAACTGACTCATATAATAAAAAAAATGTGTCCAACATTGTGTGATATATATAAATTGTCCTAAAAATTGTTCTAAATGTGATCCAGAGGACAGGCGGAAAATATGGTGAAATTTGTAACTTTATAGTGAAATATCTTGATAAATAATGGTTTGTTCACATTTTCATTATCAAATTCGTGTTTTCCAGACAAAAATACGTGAGTACCAAAAAAAATTTTCGAAAAAGAAACCATCGCATGATAAGTGCAAAATTACCCAAATTATTAACGTTCTCACGAAAAAACTAAAAGCAATCACTACCATATTCATAGGTCAGATAAATCGTGTGTAGCCGAATACATGTTCATTCACAATCATAAAACACACATATTAATAACCTCAAATTAGTGAAACTAGTCGATAATGTTGGAAAATTAGATGCATTTGAAAGCTTAGAGATATTCAATAATAATAATGGAGTAATGAATAAGGATAATGGACCTATCCCATTTAGCCTCATTCAGACCAGTATATTTTAGTTATATATGACCAAGGTTAACATGTGAACTCAACTATGACTAACATTGACTTGGCGGTTAGTGTCTTTCACGGTTGGATGGACATATACCTAGTATATAAGTATAGCACACTAGGATAAAACATTTAGTTTTGAACTTGTCTTGAAGATGCTAACGTATGGGTAGTTTCGCTAACTATACGTTTGAGATTGAAATGAAAATTGAAATGTATAGGAGAACTATACTTTTATGGAAGTTCCAAGCTCATCAAGATCAGAGTTCATAAAAGAATACTTCTCCTATATACATTTCAATTTTCATTTCAATACTGAACATATCTCAATTTCAGAGGATTTTGATTTTTCATGCTCTCTTTTTGGATATTCAACAGATATAATTTAATGTTCGACGTGGCAAATAGCCAGGAAAGTAGTTGTTTTCTGTTGAATGTTCAGAATTATATTATATGCATATCTTTATATGAAGGAGAATGCAAATTCTCTACTTCGGAAGATTTTGAATCAAATTCTTATCGTGTGTTCAATAGATGTAATTCAATATTCGTCGTGGCATATAGCCAGGAAAGTAGTTGTTCTCTCATTTTACTTGTTTCTTTGGGATTTTCTCTCCTCGTTTCTATAAAATAAAAGTAGTTGTTCTCTGTTGAATAAGCCGAGGAAGAATTAATATTTTCATCACATGGAGAATGCGAATTCTCAATTTTTTTATATATATATCCATTTTTTGTGTTCATAAATATATCTGAGTATGTTCCTTCTCAATAACAATAACTACTTATTGAGATTATAATTATTAGTAGCAGTCGTCAGTTTCTGACAATAACATTGTTATAACTGTTATGAGTATATTATTATGCTATGAAAGTTTCTCAATTTATAAGTTGTCTTATCCGAAAAATCCTCTTGAATTGTCGATTTGTCAGTAGTTTCACAAACATCCTCAGAATATAATGTTTCCGCAAAAAGTGAGAGCTCAATGACATTAATAAATGATAATGGTGAACTTCGAATTACAATAACTGAGGTTGGTTTGTTGTAGCGAACCGACTACAATGTACATACATACCTAAATTGTGTGTTCAATCTACAACTACATAGTTGGACGACAAACGACAGGTCTATTATACGATATCCATCAGTCCAGTTGTAACTGCCTATAGCTCTCAAATAGATTGGCAGGCTATTGCTTCGTTTGGCATATACAGGGTAATCTATAAGTAATGGACTATAAGTTATGGGCTATTAGTGAACGTTGGGGAGATAGAAATGTTATAGGACATAGTTGATGTGTAGCAGCGAACCATCAAATAACAAGTGAATTTGGAGATAATGTGTTATGAAGATTGTTGAAGCATTGTCGATCTAAATGGAAACCTAGTTAGGTAGTTAGTAGGCGAGAGCATAATATTGTCTGTTCTTTGAAAAAATAAATGAAGGCGTTCAGTAGTACAGAGACATCAATGTGAACCAAGTAAACTAAGTTATTCATATTTTATTCCTAACCCATAACATCTTACCCATAACATTTTTCATGGTCCTGTCAAGTTTGTAAATAAAAATCTGTCATGTTGAAACCCGAAGATGAAACATTATCACGAAAGATATTATCAAGTATGAAAACCATCTACCTATACTTGAATGGAAGCAGGGAGATGTTTAGGCAATGCTGTATCAGGTTGACTTATGATGCAACTTGAATTTAAGTTGGAACTGTGGAAACTTCGAAAACTCATCAGTGCTTTTACACTTTTTCGACATGCAAGCCAAGCAGAAAGGTAGGGGCTGCTTATTTCCTTCTATATTTTTGATAAGTTACTATATAATTCATGGAATTCCGTTATTTGCAGTGAAAACATGTCTTTAGTGCTGTAAACTATGTACACATCGGAATCATTATACTTGATAATATCAGGTACCTACCTACAGTGAAGAGTATCTACATGAATAGGTTTTCAGTTGAAAAACGAAAAACTATGAGTGATACAAACAAATTGATGTGGAAGAATCACATCAGGAATCATCATGTGAGTAATGTTCAGAAGAAATGTACCAGAAGGATGATGATGTTTGAGAACAGAATGGAAAATTTCCCATCTGAAATGAATATATAGAAGCAATAAGGTTAGACTCAATATGTTTATTTCATCAATGTCTTATGGATATTCTGCTCCAAACACAAAATATCAAGATGCTGGGATATTTAGATTTTTTTTTATTGGAAAATAACTTGTCTTATGTACGAATGACAATACAAATATATTTTTTAATAAATTGAATATAATTATGAAGAATTATTGCAATTTTTATTCTACTAATTTGTTCTCCTCTGATACCCTGTTTATTGTTGTACAGATGTATTGGCAGGTAAGTTTGAAAACACTATATATATTATTGTACCAAAGGTATATAGGTTAAATATATGTTTTGCTGAACAATGATTATTTTTTATAAAATCATCTTATCCACTAACTTCACTAAATATGGGAAGATGTGTCTATAATTGCCACAAATTGAACCATAGGAATATTCAATACCAATATGTATAACTTCTTAATTTATATTGAGTAATCATTTTGAATGAACTTCATTATTATTCATTATCATTCTATAATATCTGTTCAAATGCCCATTTCCTCCTCAGATTCTTCTTAATCTTCAGGTCGTGTTCCTTGAGGAAGGAGTTTCTCTTCAGCATCATATTCCAAACTACATTGATGAGTCTGAAACTATAAAAATATTTGATATCTATTTTGTCCCCAGTTTCAATGATCTGTACCATTCTGAAATGAATTTAATGACAATAATTGACTATGGAACAATTTTTAGAGGTCCCAAAGTCAAGTTCTTGGTAGTTTTTGTACTGAAACTAATAGTTCCAGTCAACTAGAAACTAATAAGCTGATTGCTACAAAGAGTTTGTATAGGTAGGAACTTGTTAAATATAATTTTATTTATATATACCTTCCTTTATCAATCTTGGAACCGAACCCTCCTTCCAAAACCGTTTCCAATTCTTCATTGGCAAGAAACAGTTTCCTTAGAATGTTGGAAACATACAGTATCATGTTCGCTCACTTCAAAAACTCCCATTCCTGAAATATCAATGCATCAAGTTTCAAATATTATGCGATTCAAGAAAAAAATTTCACCTTGCAATCCAATGAATATGGCATAAACTCATTGATGCCTCAGGATTTGTGGCTCAAATTCACAACAGTGAGGATAGGGGAAACCAGGTCTTGATAATTTTACACCTCCACCTCCTGGAGTGCGAAGTTTTCAGATAACATTGCAAAATAACACAGTCGCACTCACAAACCAATCAACAAACTGCAATAGAAAACCAATACTAGAAGAAATAATTAGGAATAATTGTAATTTTCAAGAATACGGATTCAAAGTATAACATATTCACAAAGACGAAGTTATAAGTTAATGACAACTGTCAGAAAATAATTTTTTGATTATGACATCTCAATCTCATGAAAGAATCTTCTTCATCGCCTTTGTATCAAATATCACGTCGATGATGGAATGCACATCTGTGGTTGAGTACATATTGGAAAAAAATAGAAGAAGAGAATATCAACCTAATATGGTCTATTTTGACATGAACAAATGAGCTTTTTCCATTTTCAGGATGCCAGCGCCACTTGACAGGCAGACAGATTTTGATTCAAAGAACAGACAATATTGTACCTCCTCGCGTACTAGGTCGCCTACTAGGTTTTCATTTAGATCGACAATGGTTGAAGGAACACCTCAAACTTTTTCTCAAAGATGAACTAGGAAACATAATATGAAGTTAGTGAAAATTATGACGGACAAATTTACGAAAATAGTAAATCAATCGTAATAATAATTGAAGCATTGAAAGAATATTGTTCATTTTCTCAAAATTTGTTGATTATTCCATTAAAACGTAGTATATGATACATAGATAATGTACACATAATCTTGGAAATTAAATATCATTGATATGATTGATGATTCCAAATGAGAATTTGATGCAAACCTGGATAACCAAAGGATAATGAAGTTGGGCGCAAAGTAGGTTTTTCCGTTTTTCACAAGAGTTGTGCCGATTGTGCGAAAATCAAATACAACGGGCTACCTGGGGCAATAAAATTGTTTGTTGCAGTAGTGAGGTTAGGTTAGTAATAGATGAATTAGAGACTGAACATCAGTATCTGAAAGAATTATTGAAGTAAGGGACGAAAACAGTATTCTATACAGGTAAATAATCATCTGTTACTAGACAGGGTTGAACATCTTGAGAATATTACTTCAGCGAAGAAGGCAATGTCTAATGCCAACGCTTAGCAGTCTCTGCTCCTTTGGAGTTCAGAGATGACATGTAAGTTTGACATTAACTTCTGGAGGAGTTGGGAAATAACAACTCGAATTTTCTAAACATCTAAATATATTTAGTCGTGGTCGGGATTTTTAGCTCAAATCTTAAATGATGGTGATGATGGCTGCATCATACCCTAACGAGTGTGATGCCCAGCCAAGAACTCGCCTACTGCCATTGAACACAGCCAGAATCAAGAAAAAACTTTGATAGTGGAAGTGCTTCTTCAAGATAATGAAGTAGATATCTTCTGCATGACAGAACACTGGTGTTCTGCCGATCAAACTACAAAAGTTAACCTTGGTGGTGGTACAGCAATATTTGTTCGTAATGTTGAATACAGTTTGTTGAATTTGAGTTGTCTAAGTGAAGAAGGCTATTATTGAAACAGTTCCAGTTTCATTGCATCCCATTGACGCACATCATAAATGAGTGTCTTTCATCAGGATTCATTCCTGATGATCTCAACATGGCTACGGTCATCCCAATTCATAAGAGGGGTTCAAAAAGTGATATAAACAATTCCATAAATTCGTCACTATTGCCAGCTATTTCCAAAGTCGTTGATAAAATAACCCCCAATAAAATTGGTTCGTTTTGTGATAAAAATGAATTAATTTCTGACCAGAGATTTGGTTTCCGCAAGGGCAAGTCCACTGAGTTGGCCATCGAGAATGCTATTTCTTATATTGTCAGGAATCTAGACTCCAGAACTTTGTCAGCAGGGCTATATTTCGATTCGTCAACGAAATACGTTGTGAGAAACTAGATGACTATGGAATAAGGAGAGTAGCATTGAATTTGTTCAAGTCATACCAGGAGAATCGATACCGATATATTGATAGTATGCAAAATGCAAACAATTTCAAACTTCACTAAAACAAGGGGTCCCACGAGGTTCAATTTTGAGGCCTTTCATGTTTCTCCTCTATGTTTATGCTCTCCCATATTTGCCCTGTCAAGCTCTAATGTAAAAGTTGTTCAGTTTGCCGACGATACGTTAGTTATAATCATAGGCCCTAACATACAGGAGATCTCAGATAGATCATCCCGTATCGCGCGAAAAATGAAAGACTGGTGTAGCATTAACTCTCTGAAAATTAACACAAATAAAACTGGCTTCATGGCTTTTAACTTAACCAGGAACAGTATAGAATCATCATATGTCAAAACTTTCTGAAAGTCTCGTCTTGTCTTGCAAGGAAAATTCAAAGTATCGTCTCGAAAGCGAGACGAGACTGTCGAAAACGAGAATATCGTGCGGATCACTGATATATAATAATAATATAATAATAGGTATGTGTGAATGGCAACATGATTCGCAAGGAATATTTTAACCTGAAATTCATCATGCGTCCAACTGTATAATAGCAAGTGTTGCTCTTGGCATCTCTCCGTGACTGCGATGTTGCCATTGCCGTCCTTTCTTGGTACTCCTATATGTAACGATTCGATAAACAACATGTATACTTCATCACGTGAATTCGAGTTACAAATCATACATAGGGCTCAATTTCAAAGACATTCCGTTTGATTTCTTGATTGAAAATAATAAATTCCAGTTTATTCTTCTGCGAACATTTTTCTAGCAATTTATCACTGACTATCGATTACATTTTTCTCCCCAGGTAACTTGTATAGTGGAGTTTTAAGCGCCATTGATATTCTGGGACAAATCAACAGATTCGTCCTCACTAAAGTCCTACTCAAATACTACCGGAAGTTCAATTTATAGGGGAAGAAAAATCCCAAAAATCAATAGAAAAATGGATAGTATTAGTTTCATAGCATTAAGAGACTGATAATATCTTAGATTTAGCTGATGAATAGTGCTCTCATACTTTTCTCTAAAAGGAGTGCACTAATAATTTGAAAAGGATTTTCTTATTTCCTAATCCTATAAAAAATTATGATTATCAATATTGTCACATTGAAATCCATAAACTCCCGGTTTGATTACTTTTAAGATAACTTCACTTCATTCAGGACACCTTTACCTTCTTCTTGGATTTATATTTCTGAAGTTTAAGATCTTGAAAACTTCATGGGTAATCTAGAATCTCCCTAATTATATTTCAAGCTCCTTAAGTGTTTTTTAATAGCGATTCAAATGGCGGGATGGAAAAAAAGAGAAATGGCAGAGGACCGGAGCTAATTGCGATTTTGAATGCAAAAACTTCATGAATATCGAATTATATACTTAGTTGCGACAACTGATGCTGATTTTAACAGCTTTCATCGTCACTCTGATACTTAAGAGTGAATAATAGATGATGTTTTTACTCTCAGTCTCGATCAGATGTTCACTACTCTGTATATTAGTTGCTCCTCTTTCACTGAAAATTTGTTTACCCGCGTTCCAGTGAGCATGGGAAACCAATAGGAAACAGATAAAGATGTGGCAGTGATATAACGGTTATTGATGATGAAAATGACATGTCAACAATGGAAATTCTCAGCTATTATTATTTTTCTGCAACCGACACAAAAGTAACGTTCGAATTTTGAAATTGTCACTGCAAGCGCATGCGTTGTTACAACATCCACCTTGGTAAACAGTGCAAACTTTGGCTATATTTCGAATTCAACTGGCCAGTACTGTCAGTTGATCCACTGACTCTGCTGAAAATATAAAATCAAAAATTCACTACTGTAATTCGGGACACGTTTTCATGGTTTTCATCAGTAGTAGTTTCTCGTTCATCTGAACTAGATGTTTAGCCTCCTACTTGTTATAAATTTTGGAAATTTAATATCTAACATGGAAGGGAAATCGATTCTTGTATCCTCTATAGTTTCTACGATTGTTGACGATGGCGATTCAAGCTCGAGTGATGAAGAATACTTGGACATTTTGTTGCCATGAATTTTTCATGATGCACCAGATTGAGAATTGAGATCCATGAAAATCGCAATATGCTTTAATAATGATGAATTTTAGGAGACATTCCAGGTTTATTTAGTTTATTTACCCAATGCTGCTCCTTTCCTTACCTGATCTACTACTTCTTACTCCATATCCATGATATTGAGAATCATTTCATTATAACAACGGAAATGAATGTTACATTCCTTCCCCCTCTAAAATATGACAGTTCACTGAAGCCACACTACCTTTTGATACTCAGCAATTCCAGCAGAATGTTGAGTCGAAATATTTGGAATGAATAGTTATGTCTGCTGACAAGCATCTGTAACTTCCAGTGAATTTTTTGATTTCGGAATGGAAAATCAGCAGATTCAGTACTGTCAGTTGAATTCGGAATATAGCCTTTGATGACTAGATGTTAGCGTATTTCAGCGTTGAATATACTAGCAGTCCATATATTATGGTCGAAGCTTCAAAGATTGCTTTCACCAGTAAACCATCCATACTGTTCTCTTCCTACTCGAAATACTATACAACTCTTTATAGCAAAGTATCATTGAAACATAAATCAGAATATGGTACTACAAAATATTGTACGTGATTGTTGTAACTAATTGAAAATCTTCTGTAGACAGCGGTCTACGTCAAGTAACCAGTATACTTTATAATCTCCATCGAGAAACTGTTTACCGATCTGAAGTGGTGAAGGGATTATATTCAGGACAGTGGTGCTCTTGCAGAACTATATCCTTGTGTATACCTTCTAAATGGACCTATACATATATTATATTTGTTGAAGACGCCTGAGATAGCCCGTGTTTCAGCTCCCATCAGTTTAACAGCACCCTTGATACTACACTAATTTCGGGTGTGAACCGACAACAGATTCTGATTTAATGACAGTGCCCTTCAGTAACGAGGAATATTGACTCGCCCCCATAATAAATCAGGGTGATTCAATAAATTGGGCGATAGATCACTGAGAAATATAATAGTACATTGTTTCATTAGGATCAAATGTGACACGGTCGTTTGACGAGCGATATAATTTGCGTTGCAAATTATGCGAGTCAAACAGAGTCACTTATTTTGATCCGAATGAAACATGCTATTTCTTCTGCAATTGGAATAATTATTGGTATATGCATTTAATGAAATATAAGTAGAGTTACTACTATTTTGACTAACTTGAGCATGTCAGTGTCAAACCAGCTATCATCCGACATACTTTTAGTTCCTAGGAGTTGAACTTCAACTTTAGATCATAACACTAGAAGTGTTGCCTAGCAACATACATGCATATAATTTTTTGTGTCAGTAAGAGAAACATCAACTTCAAGAGCTAATTTTGAAACAAAAATTCACAACTTTTGAGTCCACTGCGGAAAAAGGACATTATAGTTATCCTAGAGTTCGTTGTGGATCTAAAGAGGGCGTTTCTTTCATTCTACTGAGTATATGGTAGACATCCTTTTACTTTTTAGATCTTCCGTATTCGTGAGTACCCTTGATATTCATCATTCGATGAATTATGAATTTTATATAGTCGATTATTTCTTCTTTTTGCTGAATAATGTGTGACCAAGATACGGTTGCACAGCATGGGTATCTCGGTCTAGCAGAAAGATTAAAAAAAGAACCAGTGCGGTAATTAACGTCATATGACATTCAAAAAAGTGTTCAATCATAATCATTACTTGAGAGTTGTAGATAAAGCAAGTTAATTGTGTTTCATTCACCAGAACAATGGTATGGATTTAAATTTCATTGATTAGATTTAGAATGAGGCCTTCGGGCTATCTGCCTCCACACCGCAACCTTTTCAGATCTATTGTGTCTGCCCTCAGAATCGATTAGAGTTCTTCGGCTAGCCCCGCCTTCTCTATGAGACTTCATAGGCTAGCTTGCAGATCCCCTGTGTATCTTTGGGCTCCTGGTTTTTCTTCACCCAGCGTAAGGAACCTTAGTCTTGAATGGTCTTGACAAGCCCTCACAGTGGCAAAGTATGTGTACTGCTGTTTCCTCTTCTCCCTGACAGAACCTGCACAGCAGTTCTTCATCAGTCAGACCTATCGTACTCATGTGTTCGTTAAGCCTACAATGCCCTATGAGAAGTCCCACTAGTATTCTAGCTGAACTTCGTTTCTGGCCCAGTAGATATTCTATGAATGTTGGCGATGTTTTTTTAATAAACTCTTTTGCCTGTCTCATACCTGGCGAGTTGTTCCACCATTCTTGAGATTTGGTTTGCATCCATGATTTGATACTAGTCTTTTGTATAGCTTTCGCAATACCACAGAAGGGTTCTGGGCCATTCAGAGCTTTGTTTGCTCCTGGTCGGGCAAGTGAGTCTGCCTCTTCATTGTTCTCGTACCCTGTAAGTGCTGGTACCCATGCTAGAGTCAGTCTGTTCTGACTGCCCAGTTCATTTAGGGTTTCTATGCAGTCCCATACTAGTTTGAATTTTATTGATGCTATACATGCTGTTTCGAGTTTCTTGTAAAATAATATGTTTCCACCAACTTCAGTAGAATGAAGTTAGGCAAGAATAATGGTAATAACTACCACCAGCTGCCTCATTAATATTTTGCCTTATTAAAGTCGATATTTTGTATTTCATTTACCGTAATTTTCTACAAGTATTCTTTCAATAATATTTAGGTGTGTTTCTTCCCGAAAACAACTGTAGCTTCAATTAAAAACCGGACGTTTTTTCTCGATCAAGAATGCCTAGATTATTCTCTTTCGTCTTCGACTCGGGAAAATTTTCTAAATAGTTGTGTTCTCAAAAAAATTCCGGTAATAATCGAAGCTCTCGTATAATAATGAGTGAACATTTTTGTACGCCGTTGGATATCATCCTCCGAATACGTAACTAGTTCCGTTTCCAAGATTATTGTACAAGTATTCCACTTGGAGAAACTATGTAAGAAAAACATGTCATGTCATTAAGAATTCTTGTAGAAATCTTATCGTTTGTGAGGTTTTCCACATTAACTATGGATATCCATCAAATAACGGCCGAGTCAATTCATGAAATACATTCTTATAAAAGGTGGCAACGGCGTCGTTTCGTTTTTCGTGGTTCTACTTTTATAATATGCACTGCACTAGATCTCATAACTGAGAGATCTAGGATGAAGAGAGATGCCACAATTGTCCGCAGGAGCGAAACAGTATACTGTTCATTGATTGAGGGGTGGCACACAGGTTGGTTCTTAAGATCTACCATTATATCACAGTAAGCTCTCTACTGTGATTATATTCTCGTTATCAAATCGCGAAAATGAGTGCAAAATACTGCGCAGGAAAGTTCTATTTTTCGATCATTTCGCTCAGGATAGTGATTGGCACAGGTGCCGTTCGATAAATAAATAATAATAAAACAAATATCACATAATAACGGTTCTCCACTAAATTTAATAAACAAACTTCTTCATAAACACCAATCAAAATGTATTAACAGGAACATTCTGCCATCAATCGAAAAATCCAACAGGATATACAGATCTATGTCCTATTTTGGCCCACGTTGCCTCAAATTTTCAAAAATCTTTGCACAACATAACATTTCTTCATCTTTCAAAACCAATAATAGTTTAGGTTCCATTTTTGTGGATAATAAAGATGAAAACCCTGTACATTCTGAGTCAGGCGTTTACAAGATCAAATGCTCTGATTGCAATGCAGAATACGTTGGTCAGACAGAGAGAGCTTTTTCCACCAGGCTAGTAGAACATAAAAAGACAATTGACAAATATAGTAACTCTGATATTATCAACACTACATCTTCTTTCGCAAACCATATTCTCGAGAATAAACACAAACATAATATACTGCAAGATTTTGAAGTCCTACATGTTCATCCTAAAGGCAAAAGGCTTAATCTTCTGGAAATTTTAGAAATCAATAGATCTGCTCATGCAAATTCAACTGTCTGTCTTAATGAACAAGTTAGATTTGATTGCCTATCCACTTTTAATTTCAATTTGTAATCTTCCTCTCCATTCAGCAGTTGAATTGGCAATCCTTTTGTTCAATGTAATTTCAAAATCCACAATTTTAAATACTCGACTTAGTCAATCCAGACACATTTTCTTGTTTTGTTATGAACTTTGATGTTATGGTCCATTGAGTCAACTTCAATGTTTTGTGTATTTGATAGATGCCATTTGTTACTTGTTTGTCAAAGAATAATTTTTATATACCATTTTTATCTTTCGAATCAAGTAGTGTGATGGTTTGTTTACTTCATACTCGCGCCATTTGCTATACACAATGATAGTTTATTGATACAAAAAAGAAGCATCTTAAGAGAAATGTTTATCTGGGGGTTCAAAAACCCCAAAATCAAAAATGTTTTTTAAAATTATTTGGGGCCTAAAACCCTTGTGAACCATGTTATTAATTTTATAGTTTCGTTTCTCCTCCTCTAGCAAGGTATGTCACCCATTTTCCCATAGTGATGGAACTTCTTTTATGAATATGTTTGTTGTGTTGTATTTTAGCCTGATGATGACTCCTAGGAGTCGAAACATGTATCACGTATTATTTCATCAGAATTTACTTGGAGTGAGACTTTGAGTTTGTTCTCTTAATTAAAATACAATACATTTACATGCCTGTGAAACATATAACATTTCGTTATTAGTTGACGGTCGAAATTTGCAACCGGCTCTCCTACTATAAGATGTTGAATTAATCTTGATTTGACTGTTTTCGTTGGTAGCTTCCTAGCAACTCACCGCCATAATTTCCAAGTAGATAAACAGCATAATCATGTGATTATCAAACTCAAATATTCATTCTCGAGATATAGGTATGTACATACCTATGGAGGCTTTCCCTACTTCAGGAGTTCGGAAGAAGCAAATAGAAGCTAAATAAATCAGTCGAGCACGCATGAGCAAGGTATCGGAAGCAGATTCTCCCTGCCAACAGTAGCAATAACGTCAAATTTCGGGAAAAGGAAACAAATAAATAAAACCCTCACTTACAGTTACTGTATGCTCGGAGCAAACTCTCGACTACAAATGAAAAAGAATTCAACGTTGAGTGGAAGGCACGTTCGTAGCGAAGACTTATTTTTTATTAGATACTTAAACAGAATAGAAACTCAAACCGAGGTATCCGAACGCAATCGGTGTGACGTAATCATAGTTTATTGCATTAGATGAGTTATTGTAGAACGCATACCACGCATGAAATGGAGTTACACAATACGCACTCTACGAATGTGTCTTCGCATTACTATTGGAGTTATGCATTGAACCTCTTTTACGACATTGTCTACACTGATATCCTCTTTTATTCAGTATTTCATAATCCTCTGCACTTGTTGGGAAAATCATATTTTTGAAAATCAGAGCCTAAAAAACATTTTTCTGTACGGTGTGTAGAGTTCACTAGTTCTTGGGATTCACAGCACCCTAACCATGTTCTAACACATCAGGGAACCAACGACGACGACTAAGCATTAACTGAACTAGTGCATAGATTAACGACTCCTGACGAGTCGTTAATCTATGACTAGTGTTCATTAGTGAATGGGATGAATCATTGTGGCATACGAGTATGACAAAGATGGTATAGATGAGTTGATGAGTATAGTGGTGGAATAGATGGAATGTCACCTTTTCAAGGATATCAAATTACCGTATAACTAAATTACTCACATCTTGTGAGGGGTGAATGATAATTTTTTAAATTCCATCTCCCGACTTGAATCTAAAAAGTGACCCTTTTAGAATAACAAAAACTTTCATAGCTGTTTCTTCACGCTTTAAAGCTTGCGATTATCCACCTATTGAATATCACATATAGGATATCTACAAATCTCAACTGCTATGGAGTTTCAGTTCGAAATACTACGGTTTGATCAGCTTTTGCAAACTTCAAGCAATAGTAGAGCTATACAGGGTGTTTCGAATGTCAATATTTGAGGAGGCGATTGATGGGCCCGTTTTAAGAAGAAAATTTCATGTGAACTTTGACCTGAACGTCTTAAATTACCACCTTACCTATATCCAAAATCGTCTCATTGAGTTGGTACAAGGCGTTTGAGTTTTTTTGGAAGAAAATAATTCTGGTCATAAAAAGAGTAGGCTGAGATAAATTTTCATAATTTTTGGCATGGCATGTTCTGTGACTGTAAGTCACGTTTTGAGATGTTTTTGATCATCATTAGTGACCTGCAAGTGTTTCAAACAATCATGTTGCCTCACAAATTTGGTGATAACTTTCCAGAGGTCGAACTGGAAACTTCCAGTTCTTTTTTCCAGAAAGATATCCTCTTCAGAAATAGTTCTTGTATCGTGTTGATTTTTGATAAGTCCCGAGGTTCATTTTCAAATAAATAATTGCTGATATGATGCATATTAATCTAAAATCAGTCGGACTAGCTCGGATCATGGCTACAATGTATTTTTATTGGTAACAAACTGATATGTTGCTGGTCCTAGCGGGCTTTACAAGAATTCTCGCGTTACTTTAGCGTTAACTATTCAGGACCTAAGGTGAGCACTTTAACGCCATGTACCAACTCAACGAAACGATTTTGGATATAGGTAAGTTGACTTAAATCAACTTATTTTCATCCCAGGAGTCTACAGTCAAGCCATGTCCCAACCAGATTATTTTTCTAAAAAATGCATAAGATGCCTCAGATCAGAAATTATTTATTTGCAAATGAACCTCAAGACTTATCAAATATTAACACGATACAAAAAATATTCATGAAGGGAATATCTTTCTGGAAAAGAAAACTGGAAGTTTTCAGTCCGATCTCTGGAAAGTTATCACCAAATTTGTGCGGCAACATGGTTGTTTGAAACACTTGCAGGTCACTGATGACGATCAAAAACATCTCAGAACGTGACTTACAGTCACATAACATGCCATGTCAAAAATTATGACAATCGATCTTTATGAGCAAAATTATTTTTCTCCGAAAAAATTCAACGCCTTGTACCAACTCAACGAGACGATTTTGAATATAGGTAAGTTGGCCTAAATCAACTTGTTTTTATCCCAGGAGACCACAGCCGAGCCATGTCCCAACCTTTTACAGACACCCTGTATATGTCGGTATTTTGTTTATACATAGATTTCCACTTTTCTATGCTCTTACATAAATGCTTCCTATTCTCTCTTATATTGATCAGTCTTTTATTCAATTCATCGTTCTTGATGTTGATAAAAATATCGAATGTCGCTACAGTTGATTAATTTTTTTTTCATGTTTTGGCGTGTTCTGGTTACCACGAAAAGGGATATCCTGTAATGATAGCTTTTATGAGTCAGATGATTTGGCCTACATATGAAATTCTTTCTCAATCCTCACAACCAAACTCGTTGATTCCAGATTTTTTAATGGAAAATAAATTCCCGGGTGTGACTGATTTTTTCGTATATACAGTGTGTCCCACTTACCATGCTCACCATGGGTATCTTTTTAACGGTGAGAGATACGAGGTCGGTTAAATGACACCAAATGTGGAGTTTGTCAAGACCAACTATGATGTGAAAAAATATTTTGATAAAATATATTCGTTTTTGTTTTATACGCAAAAAACAGATTTTGATCGTTTTCATGTCTCCTCCGTAACTTCTTTATTTATGGAAATATTCAAATAGGAATTTCACATTCTCATGGCAGTTTTTCAAAGTGATTTCGAAAATAATATGAAATTTATACCAACTCTCCTAGAATTTGAGATATCAGCACCAACTTCAGTTTTTCAAATGTAGGTCATAGCTCACTATGACTTAGTTACAAATAACTTCTTTTTCTCTCACAGATGAAATGTCGCAGTAATAGTTTTGTGTTGATAACAACGGAGTTATCGTCATTTATACAAAAACAAAAAACTATTTTGAAGCCGCCATCTTGAATTCATATATTTTAACAAAAAAAATCATGATCTCCGACCTCAAAAACCCCCACCTACCAATTTTGAATGGAATCGGACCAAATCTTGTCCGCCATCTTGGAGCAGCCATTTCTTTTAATTTCAACAAAAATTCTATAATGTATTGTCACCGAAATTATGAACACCTGCCAAATTTCAAGTTAATCGGAGTTATGGAATTTTTGTTGAAATTAAAAAAAATGGCTGCTTCAAGATGGCGGAAGATTTGGTCAGATTCCATTCAAAATTGGCAAGTGGAGGTTTTTGAGGTCGGAGATCATAATTTTCTTGTTGAAATTTATGAATTCAAGATGGCGGCTTCAGAATAATTCTTTGTTTTTGTATAAATGACGATAACCTCTTTGTTATCAACACAAAACTATTACTGCGACATATCATCTGTAAGAGGAAAAAAAGTTATTTGTTACTAAGTCATAGTGAGCTATGACCTACATTTGAAAAACTAGAGTTGGTGCTGATATCTCAAATTCTAGAAGAGTTGGTATAAATTTTATATTTTTTTCGAAATCACTTTGAAAAACTGCCATGAGAATGCGGAATTCCTATTTGAATATTTTCATGAATAAAGAAGTTACGGAGGAGACATGAAAATTAACAAAATCTGTTTTTTACGTATAAAACATAAACGAATAGATTTTATCGAAATATTTTTTCACATTATAGTGGGCCTTGACAAACTCCACATTTGGTGTCATTTAACCGACCTCGTATCTCTCACCGTTAAAAAGATACCCATGGTGAGCATGGTAAGTGGGACACACTGTATATATTGGTGACTCTCGATAGAGATAGGTACTTCGCTGGTGATATTTACAATTGAAGTAACCTAATTGATACCTCACATCTATATCCACAATTTGGAATTTGGCTAAATGTGACATTCCTCTTGAATTACCCTGTCTAAACATCATTTGAATGGGACTTCATCATCTATTCATTTCAATCTACTGAGCAAATCACGTGTATTATAGAGGTACATGATTTAGAAATTTGATATGCAGTTGTGAATCATCACGCGCAGTTTTTTCTTCGTGGATTTTAGCTTTAAACAAGGCTTTAAACTTCCCAAGAATGAAAACTCCCTCTGACGATTCCTTTGTTGATTTATTCGTGAACCAATTAGGAGCGCAACGAAAAGAGTGAAAATAGACTACTCAGCTATTTATGGAAAATCTCGGATACTCGAAAAACGTAGCTCCCGGCTAAATTACTTTTCTCGAAGTATATATGAAGACCCATCATAAGGGTTGCTGGGTTATTCATCAGTAGATAGCTCACAGTTTATCTTGCAGGGAAAGAGGTTTGCTGATACCATACATATATTCAAAGGAGAACAAAACGATGAGAAGGGATGTTTACTTTCACATAACGGCCGAATATGATAGATAGTACAGAATTTTAGTTGACAGCTCTCACCTATCTCTTGTATTGTTGTATTTTATCATGCTTATACCGATAACCTTCCTAAAAACATTTGACTACCCGGAATTGCAAAACCGATTTTTCCTTCAGATTATCTGAGACCCGTCAATTTCTATTATTGGAGAAAGTATTTTTGACAGTCAAGCAATTAACATGTTAACACACAAGTCTTCACAGTAGGAATATAGATGAAACTCGAATTTGTCTCATTAACTGTCAGTCTTGAAAGGTATTTGATTTGATGCTATAGACCGAAACCACAACTATGTGAGTATATCTTCAGGAGAAGATTGAATGACCTACTTATACAAGGTGGTCAAGATTTTTTGAAAATCAATTGTGCAGAACTCGCAAAATAAGACGACTTTGCTTAATATGCAGTGCCATTCAAAAAGTTGGCATCATATGGGAAAAACTTTTGATAGCAATTCATTTTGAAATTTGATTTGGGCGTTAAGTTTTGCTTCAAAAAAGATGAAAAATGGCCTACTCGCTAGGAGTCACGTGACTTTCACTATATCAAAAGTAACCTTTTTTTGTTCAAATTAATCACTGAACATCGGCTTATTACTTGTTCGAATTTCCAGAAAGTTTACTGGAAAAAGTTGTTTTTATTCCAATTTCATGTGTCTCGAATTTGAAAGTTCCATTGCAACTTTAAGTTCTTGATATTTTTTGATCTCTTCTAATTATTGTAACTTCGACAAAAATACTTTCCTAAACTTTGGTTAGATACGTGAAGTAGTTTGATGATATTTTGATATATGACTTTGGCAGCATTTGAATTTAAAGCGGGGGATTATCATTTACTGAAGAAAATCATATCTTTGTCGATAATCAGTCATTGAAAGTTAATAGCCAGTTACTAGGATGCAATATTTTAGTAGGTGTTAATTTTTTTCAATATCACAGACATTTCGTTAGAATAGAAAAAATATCTGAAATTAAAAATTGTTATGAAACGTTTGAATTCGAGATACATGTGTAAATTTGGCATAGAAGCAACTATAATTTCAGAGATGAATTAGAAGAAATGTTACACTATTGACATGTAGCAGAAGTCACGTGACCTTGATCGAGTAGTCCATTTTTCATACTTTTCAAAGCAGAACTTAACGCCCAAGTCGAATTTTGAAATAAATTATGACTCAAAGTTTTTCCCATGTGATGCCGACATTATGAATGACACTATACACCTTTAAAGATGTACCATAACTTAAATAAAGCATATTGAAGTTTGATTGAAAAAACTTTCTCATTCCATCTACAAACAATGGGATAGTGGAGTAAACTTCTTCATCACAAGTCAAATATAGTAACAGAAAACCATAAGCGCCGGTAGGAAGGTTATATTTTCCCTGTCTAGGAATATGTGGCATGCCCCATCAGGATATTTTCGGGAGAATACGTTTTTATTTTCTTTTTTTTCCTAGAGGTAAAAAAAAGGCTTTTTTCTGACACTTAACAGGCAGAAAAGGTGTACTCTCTCTGCCTACAGGCAGGAAAAGTTAGTTGCTATGCAACGTTCCAAGTAATTTGAATGAAATTGCTGAACAAAATAGACACTGACATTGGGAGAATACAAAATGATGGAGTTGTCAATAAAAAAAGTACTGAATACTCAAATAACCAACCGTCACAATGTTATTTATTCTTGATGACGTCCAGTAGATCCTTTCCAGTTCCTAGGAGCTAAAGTTCAACTTTAGCTCCTAGGAACTAAATATGTTGCCTAGCAACATACCTATTTTTGTGTCAGTAATAGAAACGTCAATTTAAGAGCTAATTTTGGTATCAAAATGGACGACTTTCGTGTCGGTTGCAGAAAAATAACTATTACTTTGAATTTCTTCGCATTGCAATACCTTGTTGGTCTCATTGGAAATAATGACTGATAAGGCGAAACTTGTGCGGAGTTAGGGAAGCATAAATTCAGAAAGATTCATTCGAGTTCGAGCATTGTTGTGGAATTTTGACGAACAAGCCGTTGTCGATTCAGTTTCATTCGACCTGTTTTGCGCACGTGAATAATAGAGAATTTACTGCCTCCAGACAGATTGAAAAATACTTTCAATTAATATTCAATGCGAAATTCACAATTCTCTCGAAGTTTCATATTCAAGGTTCTCTCCAATTCCACGAAATCTTTATTGTATCTCGTATTACCTATAACTTCAACAATAGCTCGTTCTACTGAGATGGAATCTATTAGCATAAGTTTATGTTTGGATGCTGAACTCTTTTATATGGGAACAGTTTTCTCAGACGTGATTTGTAGGTCATAAGAAGCTGTTGAGGTGTAAAGTAGATTTTCACACGGAATTAAAAGTTTTTTCTTTGTCAGTTCTCGCGATAGATGTATAACAAGTTGACTTTCGCGAAATTTTTTTTTTTAAATGTATGATCTGTCAACAAGACATCAAATTTTCTATTAAGTCATTCCAGTTTCAGTCCGTTCCTTTAATGAACCATTACTTGACGACGGAGCATACACTTTTTTCAACTAATTTTGCGTGAAAGTCAACTTTTTATACATCATTATATTCAGAAAAGAAATCTCTATCAGCAAAAAAAAATTAAAATATACAATGGCATTTGAAGATAGAAAGTTGAAAATAGCTGTCGTATACAGTTGAAATTGGAAAAACAAATTGTTAGTGCCTTGTAATACCTAACTGACGAGTCATTTCATTCTGATTCTTGTTTTTTAAAATCGGACAAAAAATACCGGTGTTATCCGTGGCTTGTAGCGTTTTTTGTCAATCAGCCCCATCAAGGTTTTCAAACTTAATTCGGCACTACTGCTAACTTGCTTATTATTGGAGCTATAAAATCGGTCAAATAGACAAACTAATAGTAATTCATTTCCTGAAACGAAACAAAAAATCTAACATCGCGTTCAAGAGTTTCGTAAAAAAGTTAAATTTTTCTAAATGGGACACCCAGTACATGGACAAGAACTATTCCATGAACTTTTATCCTGAATTTGAAGATTACGGAGTTATCGACGATTTCTGTTTATTTTGGTGAGGTTTTTTTTTTCATCGAGGTGGTTGAAATCCTTTATGGACACCATATGGGTCCAATCCCCCATATGATAGTGTGGGAGTCCCCTGACTCCAGGGTATACCCACTAAACACTCCACTCTGTTTGTAGGCTCGTCTGACTGAAGTCTCCGACGACACTTAGGTCTAGTGTCCCATTGTATCTTACCTACATGCCGTTATCAATTTTACCATATACGACTCATGGTGCTTATTGAGGGCCACTCCAATATGAAAGACCCTTTTCGTTCAGGTTACTGAAGATTACTCTTCCGATCTCTGTTCTCGTCTGAAAAGAAGGCCAAAAGTTTTCCTTCTCCTACGAGTGATGGGGGAAGGGGTTGGTCCAGCCCTGTGGTGCCCCCTGCACAGGGCTAAGGCTACTTGCTCTGAGATGGCGCCCTGTTTCCCAGAGGTCCCGTTAGCGACACCATACCTCGGTGCCATTCATCCATCACCACGGGTTCCCACATCTTGGATTAGGTCCTCGGCCACCTAGACAGACATCAGCAAATCGCCCTATCCCTGCCACAGATGTCCACAAATTGTCCCATCTGGCCCGGAGATAGCAAAGATGGTCCCAAAATGCTTCATCCGTCGAGCGGCCGCGGTCTGTCCTCCCCACACCACTTGATGGTGAGGTTGGGCTTGAATGGGAGGAGGAAAAGAGAAGTTGGCCAAGAAAGGCCGATAGATAGATTAAAAGAGGAAGAGAAAAGAGGATATCACCCAAGACAAGTTGAAGTATGGTGAATATCCGGCTAGGGTACCTGGGTTTCACCATTCCCGTACTCACAAGTTGTGAGCCCCTGAGGAGCTTTAGTAAGGTAATGTTACCTACCATAAGTAACACCTCGAACACCCTATCGACTAACAGAATCACTTTGAAGAATCATCGATAGCTTGGTCATTTTTGAATTTAAGATAAAAGATTATGGAACAGTTTTCGTTTTCGTTTTCGTAGTCAGTGGAGAAAATTTGACTAGTTTGCCCATTCAACCGACATTGAACCTCCAATAATAACCACGTTAGCAATAGTGCCGACTAAACCTTGAAAACTCTGAATATACTTACTGGACATAATGTGCATATGCTTATCGTGGTGCAACTCCAAGAGTTGATTGCACTGGAATTCGCTTCACATGAGATGAACCGCAAGATCAAATCATGTCTGTGAGCACTATCTCCAATTTTTCCACATTATTTTTATCGGTTATAGATGTTTTGAGTTAGTGAGCTCTTTTGTTATCTTCGACCCTTTATTAAAAATATCTTTGTTCTATTCGAAAATGCTTGTTTTCCACAAAGCAACATACTTTTCAAATAAATCTGCTGTAGCATTTGTATCAATTCACTGCAGTTATTTTTGGCGTGAAGTTCATTGTGGAAAATATTGTGCTTTTATTCACAAATGAGAAAAAACCAAGCGTGCAAATTTAGTAATACAGCAAAATCCAATATGAGCCTTTTGAGAGAAACAGATTATAGGTAAATTGGACAGCCTATACCGAACATACATCAAGATAAATTTGAATACCTAATTCGTGTATGGATATCATCAATTGATGTCAATTAGTTTTATTAACTTTTTTCTCATGTTATATCTCGAAAAAATTTTATGAGTTTATTGTGATGAAAATAATGATAAATCATCGCTGCAATACCTGCAAAATACAGATTGTCCCTAATAGGTCTTCACAGAAACTCACCATCACATGTTCCTTACACCAAAACAATTCCATACAAGCAAACTTACCTCAGTACGAAGTTGATTAGTTTGGACGCTAGACGGCTCTGAAGTTACAATTTTCAAATCGTTTTTGCTTCATATCTTTGAAACTGCTCATGAGATTTCACTTAAATTTGCAACGTGGGTAAAGCTCCATTGGGCAATAAAACCTATTTCATGCATATAATAAATATCATTTTATGGCCGTAGAACTACACTTTTTCAGGATTGCGTAACTTGTTTATTACAAAAATGATACACTTGTTGAAATTTGACGATACTCTCATGGTTTCGACCAAATAAGAATTTCTTGATATTATGCAGTGAAAATGTTTCATCATATTTACGTATACAAAGATTTATACGATTCATACGCAGTCCCTCCGAACTACAACCACCGCTAGGTGGGTATAAAAAATGATTATCTGAAATTGTGATCAGAATAACGGATCAAATCATCTGAAACTTGGCATGTCCCTGATTTTTTTAGGCACTCTTCTTCTTTTTTCGCTTCCAAAGTTATGTTTACCGAGTTTTGGGGAAGTTGGAGGGGAATACACACTTTTGTGTAGCTCGAAGCGGGTGCATTTGGGAACACATGTTTGTATGGAGAAAAATTCTTATTTTGATCTCAACGATATGTCCTTGAAATATTCACATCGAAGTTTAAATCACCCTTCATATCAGACAAGTAGAACATTTAACCACTTCAAAACTGAATCATTTGAAATGAATAGCAAATCCACAAACGCAAAAATCTAAGATTGTTCTCAACGATCAATCAGACCCCCACCGCTTTTAATTTAGTTTTCTTGAAAGCACTATTTGCATCACTCTTTTGAAGTTGATCGGTAACAACAAATTTATATGTAGCTATTTTGAATACTTCCAGGAATGAAAGATTAACTAGTCTGCGTGCAAAAGGTATTCTTGATTTTTTGGGTTCATATAAGTTATAGTATCTTTGACTTGGATAAATCCATTGTACGAGTATTTCAATTGAAGAAGCTGTACTATGTTAGCAAAACATGTACCGTGATTGGGTGTATTCTTTCTGGGAATAGAGAGCTATTCATCTATCTATTTACATAAAAGTAAATTTTGTGATGTTAAGGAAGCGAACACTAGCTTCAGATTTATTCGTAGTTCGGGCTGATGTACAAAAAATAAGCATTATTTTCAGAGGCGTTAGCTTATTGTCACACTTTTCAACTATTCTCCACTGGAAACTGGAAATTCACAGTTTCTGGCATCGTTGGTGTCTCGGAACGTTTTCGTCTCTTTTAGCGCTTCGTCGAGCAGAACAGAACCGAACAACTGTCGTGTTCGTTTTCACCAAATTCCACTGTACTATTGAAAAATCGATCACTATATCGTACTGCATCTAGTTTCATTAGATTCGTAGATTTCCTCTTTTTTCCTTTCCAGGATATTGAATTGCAGATCATACCCCACAGGGCCGCTAGTCTGAGTGTAGTTGACGCCCTTGTTCAGACATTTTTTTGTCTCCTTCTATGAGGAAAATCAACCAAAAATTCTGCTCGAATACTCAATGCAAATGCGCCACAGATGCATTTATATTCTGGTTCGAGGTTCAATGCCGTTAGTGATAGCAACTCCATCATACTAAGGGTTTTTCTATTTGTTAATTCTAATATGATTCAGACAAAATTTCAATTCAACTCATGTAATCTGTTGACATTCTTCAACCTGCTAATAAACGGTCATTCACTTAAAGAAAATGTGATTTCCGTGAATGGGCGTGTACACCTCAGTAGAACTTTTAACTCAAACCATGTTCATAATGATCCTTCCATACATAAATAATGATTGACGACATAATTCGATCGAAAAATTAACTGGAATGTTTCATTTTTGGACATAAATAATAGTACCTTCTGAAAACGGACCCTCTTATGACGTAGAAACCATCATCTCGCCATAGTTAAAACTGACACTTATCTCTGTTGCCATATCATCCAAACAAAATATCCGAGAGATGGAAATCGATATTGAAATATCTTTTGATATCCACTACCACTACTGCAGAAAAATATATTCAAGTTGTCAATTGTAGGTTGAATCATTGGAATATAATCAATCTCCAGACAACGAAATGTCTCAATCTCGAAACCATTTGCACCATTTCAATTTCACAATAATCCAATATATTTCATAAACGCAGCAACATTGCTTTGTTGACCCGTTTTACATGGAGCTGCAAAAAGTTAATATAGGTTAGAATAATTGATCTTCTTCTTGTTCTCATTATCTTTGTCCCAAAAATCAACTTGCCGATTCTCCAATCTTGGTGCTTTGTCAGAAATCATGTCATTCATCTCTGTCTGAAATAGTCTTGTTTCAGTATTAAGGTGTTGACGTCACATCATCGCCTCGTTTTCAGAGGTCCGGAAAATCGAGAATTTCAATATTTTTTTATAAAACCAAAAACTTAGGGAGCTCACAGCAAGAAACGGTTTGCGGTGGTGAGCTATATTGGGCGAGTTCTATCGAATTATGAAATGAAATTTTTTTGTGATATAGGCCCATTGCTGAAGCAGAACACAAATTCTGGATGTTAAATGCATGGAGAGAAATATCTATTGTATAACCTTCAAATGATTTTTGAATTTGATAGTTCCCTTCACACCATGATCAATACGATATTTCATCCAATCGACCTGTCCTTGATGAGATCCTTGATATACAATTTCAAATAGCCACAATATATATCTCACTGAAAATATGATAATTCCATCATGCGAACTAAGTAAGATGCCAGCATTCTATTAAAGGGTGTTCTGCGTTGGGCCCAAATTTCAATTCTCCCACATTTTGATAGATCCACATTTCGATATAGGTACCACAACCTCCAAACTCGCCCGAAGGATGTTCTTTTGCGAAAAGTAGGTGTAACACAATGTGCTGATATGCCCACGATGGCTGGAAAAAGAGTCCAGCTGAACCATTTCCCTTTATGACTATCTGAATTCCAAAGACGTTAAGACGGAAGGAAAATATCTTTTCTGCATAAAAATGGAGACTACTTTTCCAAACAATATGTATAACCTGACTCGCTCCAGTTGAGCTTTTTTTCTAGAAAGTATCATCGATTAGAATTATCCGTGGAAATTAGGCCCTACACGATACTGAATTTTAAGAAACGCCTAAAACAATTACTATTGAGCAGGATGTGAATTGAGATATTCTTGGACAGGCAAATGAAATGGTACTCCTATTCTTATCATTGCTATTACCCTCATTATCGTTATTATTATTAATTATTATTATTTCAAATTAATTGAAATTATCATTATTATTATTAGCATTATTACTCTCATTGTTATTATAATTTTTATCATTATTATTTTCATTATTCTTATATTTACATTATGAATATTTCCTTATTATCACTGCTATTATTATTGATGGTATCATTATTTTTAATATTCAACTTATATTCATTATTTTCTTGTAACTATTATTATTATCACTATGATCATGAAACTTTTCCTCTCATTTGTTCTAATATTGAATTGATCTGTTTAGCAATATATTCTGAGTAATAGAAATGTCCTTCTACCGGGTTAAGTTGAAAAACAGCCTAGGCTGAACTTCGCCCTTCATCAATGCATTATCAAACACTCTCAATCTTGATGCAATTTGTAGTTTGTAATTTGTAATTGATGAATAAAGACCATTATTATTATTATTAATGGGAAACTAAGCATCGTTCGTGTGTGTTCCAAGATGGTGGCTGAATGGGAATGTGGACCTAAAAGAAATGTGGGTGAATCAGAATGTATACAGGTGAATCGAGATGTGATGAGTTAATCAAAATTTGAGCCTTACGAGATGTTCTTTTTTATTATCAAATATCAATTTTTTCATAACATACGTCGGGAAGGCAAGCATGACTGGTCCTGTCGAGTTCGTCTGACTGGTATTGTTGGTGACGGAATTATAGCAGAGATTTCTGAGAAACATTTTCCGTGGAATTATCCATAGAAAACTAAAAGGTCGCCAACTTTTCTACGATGTTCTGATTGGGTCAAAGAGTCTGGCATCATCCGATAGACGAATGGCTGTTCTCTGGATGAAATCTGAGAGCATCAGAGTATGTTTGGGTGCTGAACCGGCCGTATATATGCTTTGTTGATCATGAGAAGCCTTTCGCACGGAACAGGAATCCAAGTTTTTGTTGAGCAGCCCTTGCGATGGATCGGACATAATTTTTCTATATATGAGAGAGTATCGCTGATGATACCACTGAGCATAGATATATTGATCTTGGTGGGAATGGTGGTACCAGACATTGTTATATTATAAGGCATACTGAGTTCTGCCATCCTCGTGAGTTTTAGGTGTCCTATGGGAAAGGAATGGGAATTCGAGAAGAGAAAGCAGTATGGAAAGTCTCGTGGAAAGTAATATCGTCTGCAAAGCTGTGGATAGGGCAAGTGGTTGCTTCTGATAGATCGTTGATATAAAGTAGGAACAATGTTGGTGCCAAAATTGATCCCTGTGGAACGCCAGAATTAATGGCAATGGTATCAGACAATATTCTCCGTCCACAACAACATAGTGCGATCTGCCTGAAAGGAAACTCGATAAACGATGCCATTGCTGAGGTGTTAAGCCGTATAATGGTGAATAAATAAATCAGAAACAAACGAGAGAGAAACATAAATATGGATTTGACATCAATTCTTGAAGGTTGATTTCAATGCAAACGAAACACAAGCATGCCTTTTCTCTAGAAAAGCCGATCTCACTGTGCTCAACATAAGCTTGTCAGGAGTAACCATACCTTTGAAGACATCCATCTCGATGCTTGGTAGTACTATCAGCAATAACCTTTCTTGGGAAAATCACGTGAGATCAATTGCTAAAAGTGCATCCCAAAAACTTGGTATTCTGTTTTGGGCTAGGAGCTATTTCATTTCCAGTCAGCTGCTTATGATCTATAAAGCACAGATCCGACCTGTCCTTGGGATACTGTTCCAATATTTGGAGTGCAGCACCCAAACATACCCTGAAACTGTTGGATTCTGTCTAAAAAAGGGCACTTCGTCTCGTGGGTGATGCCTCGCTCACAAACTCACTCACTTCTCAGGAACACCGTAGAAAAGTTGGTGATCTGGCTCTATTTCATAGATTTTTTCATGGACGATGCTCTTCTGAAATATCAACAATTGTTCCTCCCTTGGCAGTCCCCGCAAGATTAACTCATCGAGTTGAGGCTTCGCACTCCTTCGTGGTCACTTTGGAGTCCTGCAGAACATCTCTTTCCAAAGACTCGTTCATCCAACGAACAGCAAGGCTCTGGAACACATTTGCCAAGGGAAGTGTTCCTCGAGGCATATAACATTCAGAAATTCAAGAAGAACACCAATTCCTAACTTATTTCCCTTGATTCTCACGATATTTTCTGATCATTTCAGGATATCCCTTTTCGTGGGAACCAGAACATAAAAAAAGTTTGTGGAGCAGTCCTTGGTGCCAAACACCGTCGAATGCTCGGTCGAATGCCTTCGATATATCTAACGCTACAGCTAGAGATTCCCCATATTTTTCAAATGAAGCTAGCCATAAATGGATGACTTAGGCAAGTAAGTAGTAAATGAACATGCGAGAAAATATATTGCTACGATTGTTCCGTTAAAATGTTGATTCTGTGATTCTGTATACTTGCATTGGTAGTGAAAACAAAAAACATTGTGCCCAATCACTGAAGATGATTTCAGAGCACTTCAATACCGTTTATTTTCCAGAAAATCGTTCGAATATTTCCATTCAATGCTCTTCCATCATTTCTTCCTAATGAGACTCGGGCGCGTAAATATAAATCTCGTCCAGTTTCATCCATTATAATTAACATGATTTCCTGCCAAGTCGAATTCAAGAATTTTGTATCCTAACTGAATACATTTCGCTCCTGGTCTACTCGAAATTATTCAATCGAAATCTCCTTTCAATCTCATTATTCTGAACCAGCGATATTCATCATGAAAAGAAATATTCCAACACAACATTAATTCAAATACGAAAATGAACCAATAATAATTATTCATTAACTACCGAAGTACCCTTGGTATTCATCGTTGTAATTCAGTTGGAAATGATCTGGTATTCAGCACGTTATTGAGACGTTTATCATAACTATAATATATATAATAAGATGGAAGTGATATCGAGGGAACTGCAAAGTGACTAGAAAAGAACTGCAAAGGATGGGCAGCACTTGGTAGAAAACGAAACAACAAATAAACGGAGTCAACAACCAGGCGCCAGCCGCACATTTGTGGTTTCGGTCAGCAGACCCTGAGGTTTCAGGGAAACAGCTAACGTGGTGTTAAAAATGGGAAACCTCTGAACTACAGATAGTAAACCCAGAAATGATGAGATTCAGTCCAATATGCCTGCTGAGAATGTTTCTCGTTCAGGAGATACAGGGTGTTCTAGGGGGAGATTTTATTTGGAAATTTCACAATAACTTTGTTAGTTTCAACAGCATAAACATGAAATTTTGTATTTCTACGTTTTCTCACATAAGGAATATGAATTTGCAATTTATTTTGTGATTGCTCATAGAGGGCGCTAGTGGCACTCTGTTACTTCGACTATTCACATCATATCTTCTATGTCAATTCATTGATGATCAAAATAATTAGAAAATCTGAAAGCTCGTTCAATTTCACATGAAAAATGTACTCTTCATCAAACTGTCTAGCTTCAACGGTTTTTGTGTTATTTACTCTTGAAGAGATTCATTTTCCACTTATGACATTTTAATAATTTCATTCATCGAATTAGGAAAGGGAGATGATTTCATTTCAAAATATCTTCTCTTTAACCACCCTGTATCTCTTGAACCAGCATAATAGTGCTTCTTCGAATCTTCCATGAGCGTTCCTTATACATACATACATACAGGGTGATCTAGCATGCAATTTCATTTGAATCTTCAATATAACGTGTGCGTTTTAATCTCGAATCAAACATCATTGCTATGTAACAGAAAAATATGTATTCTTATAAATTCTGGAAGTAGGTCGTGGAATTAGAGGAGTCGCCCCTCAGTGTTCACTGTTCATACATATTCGAAAATTCTGTTCGACCAATTTCACGCAACAGCGATTTTCATACGTTGACGTCACACTAACTCGTCTGATGGGTTATTTGCTCCCAAACTTTTCGCTTGTTTGTACAGAAATCAGGTCAGGAAGTCGACCACTTCATCGAGTATTCACTGATGTTACTGATTACATCAAAGCATTTACTGTTTAGATAAATCGTTTGACAATAATTAACACAAACATGTTGATAGGATTGTGAATGGGATAGTATTCCCACAGTGTATTCCTAATGTCATCATATACTTATTATATCTTTGGACAGTTCCTATATAAAAAATTTGCGAAGTAGGAAATCTGTTTTTGGATGTATGATAAAATGATATTCGTCATAAAGGACGTGGAAAGAAATTCTGATTTGAGAAAACCTAATCACGAATCTGTTATCGAATTCAATAATGTTCTCAAGTTTCCCAAGATTCAATCGAGAATGTAACAAGGATTTAACAAGAATTCAACTAGAATTTGACAAGAATTCAACAAATATATATATGATTTCTATTATGTTTCATGTTTCATTGAGATGTAGACGAAACAGAGGATGATAAATGCGATACAATTCAGATTTGTTTTTGATGACCTGAAGTTTATAGGTAGGCGAATGCACAACACAAAAATCGAAATCCAACTCAAACCGCTCAGAAACGATGACCTTGCAACTCCGTCAGATCGAAATACATTGACGATATAAATCGCGAGGTTTGCTTCGTTATGGCTAAAATACATCTAAAATACATCTCCGCTGTGAATAATGATAGACAATTTCTGATGAATGTCATATCAGTTGTGGCAAATAAATAGCTGTTCATAGTGACCCCAGAATAAAAGTTCATTTTACCCCAACATGAAACTTTTAGTAATCGAATGGACAGCACTGTAATAATTCTGTCGTTACTAGTATTATTAATAAAGATAAATAATGAGGTTAAAATGCAAATTTTCATGTAGAAAATTGGGATGCTTTATTGTTGTTGATGAAAATCTCAATATTTTGAATTATCGGTACTGAAGAAATTCTCAGCGCATGTTCAAAACGTTATAAGCAGGAACTTGAATTTGAATACCCCACTGTGATGGTTATGGAGTAGTAGTGAAACTCTTTGTGGAAAGTATATTTCAAACAGGTCAATATCATTATCAATGAGTGAAACAAGACAGAAAGTCACAACTCAAATTCGTGAGAATAAGTTATATCGATCTCACAGAGGACGGAGGCGTCTTGCAAGAAATCCTCATGTTGGTCTTTTTCTTACCAAAGTTTCTATATACTTTTTATATGTTCGGCCAAAACAAGGTCGTTAGTTCCCAGATAGGAAGAGATCGATTTTGGATCTGGTCCAGATTTTCAAGTCACTACATAATATACTTTCGGCTATACGTCTTTGAAGATGATTATGTGAATATTATTAAGGATACTCAAAAGTGACAGGAACATAATATAGCTTTTCGTAGTTCTGGATACGGTTCTCTGATCACTTCATCCCACTTTTTAGTACAGGACCATCAATTTCGAATAATGCCAAGATATACTTTTTCGGTAAATATTCTTGAATACTTTTTTATATCAGAATCCTCCGATCATCAAGACATGTGAATGTGAAAAACTCCACAAACGATAACATTTCAACGAAATTATTGATGTGAAGATTTGTTCTAGCTGCATACTGCATAACTGATCAATCAAATGAATAAATTTTGTATTTTATGTGAAAAAAATTAATTAAGAATCGCAGAGTGCTTTCGGCTAATGAGTCATCATCAGTGCTATATACTTGGCAAGTAAGTAATTTTCAAAAAGGTCCCAAATTTAATCGACGACATTACTATGGTACAAACGGTATAGGGAGAACAGATATACATTCAACAAGTATAAGTACCCCAATGAAATTATTGTCAAATTTCGAATTACACACTCTACAATTTTTGTTCATGTCCGAAGGAGAGCACGAGGGATCTCAACCTAAAATATAATCTGACGTGACCTTGAACATATTTTGATGACAGAGACTGAGTGTCATTGTCCATGAATGAATTGACATGAAAAGTAGACAAATGACATAGTGACCACAGAGCGTAGGCAAGAATTGATAGTGTGAGCAAATAATCGAATTGATTCTTTTTTCTGAAAAATACAGTTCTCAACACACCAAATGGACCACTCATAATTTAACTCTATTTCGAAGAACTGTATTTTTTTAAAAAATTGACCGATTTTCATGCGGTTTTCGATATCAGATGTGATGTTTCATCGGCTTCAAAGAGAGCTAGAACAATCTGAAAAAGTCCGCAAAACAAAACTCACACAGGGTGTAAAGTGGAACCATTACACTATGGTCTACATTTCCAATGCTGCCAGAACTCGAGAAATTTTTTTCTGATCAAAAGTCAGTCATATTATGATACACTGGGACCTCATCTCGGGACGTTTTCGTGATTTCTCCTTTATTGTCAATTGGAACAAAAATTCGATTTTTTTTCGAAAGTCTTGCATTTCTTGATTTTTTTCTCTAGAACTCCACTTGAGCTGACTATTGGAAAGAACTGTTCTCATGTTTTATGGAGGATAATGAAAGACGAAAAAAGCACTTTTTTGGATTATACAGGATGATAAGAAACTAGGACAAAATCTCATTTCAGTGAAAAAAATCAAAAATGGTGATTAAAACTATGACCCATTCGATCCAGTATATTCAGAAACGGCCTTCCCGATATCCAGTATTCATATTAGACCATTAACTCGAGACGTTTTCGAAAATTCGTCTCTAAATGAAATACAGGATGAAAATTTCCAATTCAAACTTGTTTCCTGATATTGATGGTTTCCAATATTTATTGCCCAAGTATGAGACACAGGGTATTGTTATTCAATGTACTGAGTGTTCTACAACTTATCTGACAAATTTCAACCACAACTACGATATTACATAAGAAGTCTATCACAAAAAAAATATAGAAGTAAAACGAGATGAAAACTAAAATTTGTAACACTTTATATCCACTGAAACTATTCTGAAAGGGCTCTATTGGCGAAATATGACATTATTGAATTCTTCAGCATTATGAAGATCCAACTAGAAAGTCCTATATCCTAAATTCCAGTACTTGGTAGGCCTCCCCGATTCAACAAAACCTCATGAAATCGGTTTGGCATAGATTTTATGAGGTTGTTGATGAAGTCTATTGGTATTGCCGCCCATTCTGGATAAGGTTGTCATCATTTTGGGGTGCCTCGCCTTCTCGATAGGTCAAGTTTCATTCGGCTCCACACATGTTCAATCAAATTCAGATCTGGAGATCATGCTGATCACCACATTCTTTTAACATTATTGTTTTCTAGAGTTCGTAATTTGTCAGATAAGCTGTGGAACACTCAGTATATTGAACAACAATGCTCTGTGTCTCATACTTGGGCAATTAATATTGGAAATCCGTTGATAAAATGATAAGAATCATCGATATCAGGAAACAAGTTTGAATTGAAAAATTTCATCCTGTATTTCACTTAGAGGCGAATTTTCGAAAACATCTCGAGTTAGTAGTCTAATATAAATGATGGATATCGAGAAGGCCGTTTCTGAATATACTGGATCTAATGGGCCATAGTTTTAATCACCATTTTTGATTTTTTTCACTGAAATGAGATTTTGTCCTAGTTTCTTATCATCCTGTATAATCCAAAAAAGTGCTTTTTTCGTCTCTCATTATCCTCCATAAAACATGAGAACAGTTCTTCCCAATAGTCAGCTCAAGTGGAGTTCTAGAGAAAAAAATCAAGAAATGCAAGACTTTCGAAAAAAAAAAACGAATTTTTGTTCCAATGGCCAATTAAGGAGAAATCACGAAAACGTCCCGAGATGAGGTCCCAGTGTATCATAATATGACTGACATTTGATCAGAAAAAAATTTCTCGAGTTCTGGCAGCATTGGAAATGTAGACCATTGTGTAATGGTTCCACTTTACACCCTGTGTGAGTTTTGTTTTGCGGACTTTTTCAGATTGTTCTAGCTCTCTTGGAAGCCGATGAAACATCACATCTGATATCGAAAACCGCATGAAGATCGCTCAGTTTTTTAAAAAAATACAGGTCTTCGAAATAGAGTCAAATTATGAGTGGTCCATTTGGTGTGTTGAGAACTGTAGAATAAGATGGAATGAACTTCATTCCAGGAGAAAGGTAATCACCTTTATTGAAGAACTGAAAAAAGAGATTTTCATTTCAGACTTAGGAACAATTATCGAGATAATTATATGTTATTAAAACTCAGTTATGTTATGGCCAATCAAACTCACTGAACATTATTTCAGTCCTAATCGAAATTTACATATTTTGAAACAGGTTAATTCAAATAACCATAATAGACTAGACTTTATGGAGCACTTAGAAATCGAGAAAGAACTGCAAAACAATGACCTTTGTTTGAATACACAAGTACAACTGAATATTCTGCGGTGTGAGAATAGTGAGATTTTTTCTAATCTATTTTAGAGAATCATTTACGAACCGTTGTTTTTGATTCATCATAATAATGTACCAAAATAGTATGGAAAATAGGTATAGGTATACACCTAATGTATTTTTCCACATAAAACGTCCAGCCAGAAAAAAATTGTCTCGCCTTTCACACAAAATGTCTCACTAACGTGAATTATATAAGTAAATAAAATAAAGTAGGCAGGTTATTGTCTCTGATTTGAATCCAAAGCAATCTTGACCAGACACGATCTCAAATTTTTATCGCCGATAAACGAGGTTTGTTGGTCACGTCTGGGTCAATTCGCCGTTCCTATTGGTAGAGCAAGTCCAATGAAATTCAATGAACAAAAAATATCGCTAGAATACAGAAGAAACCGTGAAATTGGTCGATTCTGATTGGTTCTCGAGAACGAGAGTGGAATAGTCATTATAATACAAATTCTGTCAACACAGATTTCGATAAATTGCGGACCCTTCATTTTGTAGTTTTCAATGGCATTGTAATTGCGTTAATCGACTATTATCCCAAAATTTATCATCAGCTGCTCCTAACAGATATTATTCCAGTGCTATACAGTACATTATATCCTGTTATAATAGATGCCTTTCGACCATGAAATCTCTCGATCAATTCGAATTCGTGTCTTCAGTTTATATGGATACTCTAGATGAATGAAATATTGAATAATTATATTTTTAATTATACTATATTCAGATATATCATGAAGCTAATTTATACACATGAATAGACTTTTATTATTCATTACCATATTCCAAATATAATTTACTAATGAATTTCTGTACATAAACAAGCTCAGAAAGTCGGAGAAGCTAACATTTGTCCCTTGTCAGAGGAGGCCATACTTAACAATGGTGACGTTCTATTTGTTCCATTCTGGCAACGGTGGTGGGAACAGAATTACGTTTACAAATAAAACAGCGTACATACAGTCTAATGTATGTACGCTGAATAAAACGAGAAACCTCATGCTACATGACCTTGTATGAGAGAACTGGCATATTAGAGATAAAAGAGGTTATTGGAGCTACGAATAATTTCAAAATCATAATACTAGAGTGGAGAATCGAGAAAATAAATCAACGCATATTTGGAGCAGTTATTCCGGTTATTGAAGAAAGTTGTCCGAGATCGAAAGAATCAATTTTATCTGGGAATGAAAATATGGAACTTGTCATACTGAAAGAATCATAAACTTGTGAACCTCACGATAACGATGTCTTTCAAGGTGTCTCTCACTTTCGAAAACTTTTGTTTTTTGTCAACATCTCATTTTTTGAATACTGTCAATAGTCATCCCTTGTAGCGAGACGTAATAAAAAGTAGCAACCGGATTATTAATGAGTTTCTCTTCTCGTTACTATAAAAAAATATAAGTAGTAGTTCAATATACGTGTAGTACGACAAATCAGATGATTGGACCCGAAATGTCACTGCGTTCAAAAACTTTTCTCATCAGGAAACCTAAAAGAAGAATCTAATCGTCGGTCAGTGACCCTCGAGAATTGTTTGAAGAAAAAAATCATAGATATACCCATTGATAAAATATCAAATTTTAACTTATGTTTAGACGAATCAGGAACGAATATGTCTCCGTTTTCAACATGAGAAATATAAAATTTTATGCTCTGAGAATCTTCTTATAGTGTGACACTTCTCAATGACAGACTGATGTTGGCATCCATATAAATGAGTGATGTTAATATACAAATGAGTTACAGGATGTTTAGATGTTTTGATTATTCGATTTTGAATCTAGATAGATAGATAGATAGATATATATTTAGTGATTTGAAATACTTTCAATTACACGCGTCAGTAGTATACAGGGTAATCATTTGAATACTTGTAAAATACAAACAAATGATAATAACAAATATAAAACAAGTTGAGACAAACATAAGCATACTCAAGTAGGAAGCTTTTTACGGTCGATAAAATGGAGAGATACTGTGTCACTGGGAAGGTGGGTATTCAGTAAATTCGGCACATTGGTATTCTCTGATAGAATAAAAATTGAACCTCAGTAACATCTGTTTGATTGAGGTTTTAAATTTGGTGGTATTCTGGTTTTTATAATTATCGGGAAGTTTATTGTACAGATCGACATTTAAGGAGTTTTTGGATGAAGTTTCCAGTCGTAATCTTGGGTGTATGAGTGAGTTTCTATTTCTTGTATGGTAGTTGTGTATGTTATTATGCTTAATGAATAAATGAATGTTCTCGTGAATCTCTAAAAGACAATGAAATATATATATCGAAGACTGGAACCTTTGGCACGATAATACACTACACTGTTTTACCACTAACCAAACCGATTTATTAACGCCTCGACACGTGTTTCGCTAACTATGTTAGCATCTTCAGGAGAAGATTAAAACTGAAATGAAATATATATAAAGCTGGTAAAGTCATAATATTCAATTTCGAAAATATCTGTCTACATGGCTCCCTGGGTCCTGCACCATCAATTATTCTGACGGCCTTTTTTTGGAGGATAAATATCCGTTCAGCCTGTGAGGAGTTGCCCCACAAGGTTATTCCATAGACCAGATGTGAATGGAAAAGTGAGAAATACGACATTCTGATGGCCGTTGAGCTGAATGATTTCTTCAAATTTCTTAATAAAAAAATTTGAGTGGATAGTTTTTCACTTAGATAATCAATATGGTCGTACCATTTGAGTTTACTGTCTAGGGTCATCCCAAGGAGTTTAACATTGCCGTGAGAGACATCTTTATTCATAGAAAAGACAATTTTTTGAGTTTTCCCTGGATTGTTGACGAGTCCATTCGGTTTAAGCCACTCGTCTACTTTGTTTTGTGTGGTGAGATCATTCTGTTGTAATGTGGCAATACTGTTGCTTGAGTGGAAGAAAGTAATGTCGTCCGCAAAAAGAATGCAATCGGATGGCTGAAGGTGATAGAATATGTCATTGACATATATTATGAATAGGAGGGGTCCAAGAACGGAGCCTTGAGGCACTCCTATCGTTGCTAGTTTAGTTTCGGAAACTGTTCCATTAAAAAATACATATTGTTGTCTGTCCTTTATGTAAGACTCAAAAAAGTTGTAGGTAGTACCCCTGATTCCATAACATTCAAGCTTTTGTAGAAGTACTGAGTGGTTGACACAGTCGAAGGCCTTGCTTAGGTCACATAGGGTAACAGATGTGTGTTCACCGTTTTCAAAGCCATCGACTATGCCATCCACCAGTCTCCTGACAGCTTTTATAGTAGAGTGATTTTTCCGAAAGCCGTATTGATGCTGATGCAATAAAATATTCGTTTCAAAATAATTCATGAGTCTGTTCTTAATGAGAATTTCAAAAATTTTTCCTATGATTGGAATAATAGCGATGGGTCTATGATTTTCTGGGCAGTCTATATTCCCTTTCTTGTATATTGGGATTAACTTACTTTTTTTGAAGACATTAGGGTATTTTCCTTGCATAAAGCACAGGTTGAATAGTATAGACAGAGGTTTAGCGATAATTTCTTTTATGGATTTGATTATTTTGCTATTTAAATCATGTACATCAAAACAATTAGAATTTTTGAGGGAACTTATGGCATCCAGCACCTCTAAGTCAGTGACATGGAAGAAAAAGAATGAAGTCTCCTTATTCGGTATTTTTTTCAGTATGGCGATAACATTGTCTTCATTGTTATTGAGGTTTTCCGTCAATATTTTTGCTGCTGCTGCAAAATATTCAACGAATTCATTCGCAGAGATATTACAAACTGAGGGATTTGAAAGATTTTTTTTTTTTTCGATGTTCAGTTTTCAGTAGTGAAAACCTCGTTCAATCTATTTCAACTGAACAAGAAGCAATGCCATTGTCTCCGTTCGGAAGAATGCAAGCGGATTCCTTGATTTGTCTCTTTTGGTTGTTATCTTTCTTTCCTATGATTTCAATATTATTCCACTCTGCCATATCATCATGTTGTCCATTATCAGTAAGAATATGTTCACCTCCTCGATTCACCTACAGACAGTATGTCACTTGTCTGTCATGTTTGTCAGGCAGAATACATGGACCAGGCAAACCAGCCAAATCAGCCAAACAAGCCAATCATGGAACAGGGTGAGTACCAGATCAATGAATTCAAACCTACTGATAAGTTGCAGACCAAGAAAGGACAATCAAAAATGTTGATTAGAAGAAATAATAGTGTTGATATTGATTACATTTTCAAATTAAATTTTCCAGTAGGTAGGTCCAGCTTGTTTTGCGAACACGGAAGATGAAGCACGCTCTGTCTTTATTAATGATTTGGTGGCGAGTTTTAATATTTGGCGAAGGTCTGAAGTTGAACGCCTAATTACGCATTGAACAATGCACTCGTATTCTTCACAAATAGGTATGTTTTTTTCAAGTTTTGGAGCTTACTTCTCCTCAAATTGGCCTCCCTTCAATAAAAAGGTGCCCCACACCCATTTCGTTTCATTATAACACGGAAGATGGAGCACTATTTATGATTTGGTGGAGAGTTATAATATTTGGCGAAGGACAGAAGTTTATCGCCAAATTACAGAATTAAAAAATGCAGTCGAATTTTTCACAAAATTTAATCTATCCAAAGAGGTGTGTTTTTCAAGTTCTAAAAACTATTCATTTATACATTTATTCATTATTCATTGATTCATTTTCTCCTGTTACTACTGAAATATCTTATGGCTTATCACTGAAACGCTAAAATAATTTACAGTAGGTACAGATTTGGAAATCCAGTAACTGAATAGATAGATAGATAGATAATTTATTGATCTTTTAGGTGTACAGATGTGATACAAATAAGACAAGTCAAGCTTCGAAAAAAATGAGGTACAGATAAAAATCTTAAGTATTAGAAACATATTGAAAAAGTTGCAAAAATACAGACATATTAAAAAAAAGTATTTATAAAATATACATATATGTAAATTGCCTATACTTAATGAAAAAAATTCACAAGATAGACAGTATCATTATTGAGCATCAGACCTCAGGGCAGCCATATATTCTTCTATGGAGTAGAGGGCATTCGAAATTAAGAAATCTTTCGAATGTTTTTTAAAGTTGTATGGATTAAGATTCTTCACACATACAGGGAGTGCATTGTAGAGATTCACATCCAGAGAATTTTTGCAAGATTTATGCAATCTGAATCTGTTTGGCCTGATCAATTGACAGCTCCTAGTGGGATAATCGTGAAAGTCAGAATTTTTTCCGTAATCTTCTTTATTTTTATGAATATCCAACAAAAGTTGGTATATGTGAATAGATGGTAGCGTCATGATTTTCAGGGATTTAAAGAATGGTTTACATGAATCAGCGTAGCCAGCACCAGCGATAATTCTTATTGCTTTCTTTTGAAGAATAAATATTTCAATGGCTTTTGTGCTATTGCCCCATAAAATTGTTCCATATGAAATTTGGGAGTGGAAGAATGCATAATATGCTGATAGCAGTGCCTGAACGCCAATAATATTCTTCAGTTTTCGGAGAAGGAATATATATTTGGAGATTTTATTACTAAGCTGCTCTATGTGAACTGACCAGTTCAGTATGTCATTTAGAAGAATGCCCAACAATTTGACTGAGTTCTTGTTAGAGACAATTGGAGAAAAATAGATTTGTTGAGTTTTATTCGAATTCATCATCAAATTGTTTAACCAAAACTTTCCCAATTTGAGCAGAGCATTATTTTTCCACGGTTCCTGATATCAATTGGTGAGTGGTTAAACAACTTGGGTTTTATATAATATATTGTCCTATATTGACACCGTGATATTTTAGTTTCAGAATAATTCATTTTATGTTCTCGAGAATAAATAAGGATAGGAAGGCCAGGTAGACTTAATAACTTCGAATCCAGGAACAATTAGCTACTACAAGGGAACACATTCGGCTTGCAATGTGCTCTTGTGTAATAAATATGTCTGTTGAAATGAAGGATTTTCCCCGAAAGCAATCATTGCTGAACTTATCAGGAGAGCTCTTGTGCATTATACAGCATAACTATTATCTGTAGTCTGTTCAAGATACATTTCGAATCGTGGAATTGACTAGACAGAAAATACAGGTTTGATACAGGGTTATGATAAAGTAATGCACAAAATTACAACGACCACTTTTGAAAAAAATGCAAAAACACGTCAAACTGTTTTTTTTATTCCGCATCTTTTGACATAAGTTACAAAAATAACACGTCAAAGTTGTCAAAGTTATGACGTCATCAACGAATTTTTTCAATGGGAAGCTAAGATTTTCATTACATTATGTGATAGAGCTTGTGTTTTCACACAAGGGAAAAATAGTTGCAGTAGGGCTCACATAATGTAATAAAAATCTTAGCTTCCCATTAAAAAAAATTTGTTAATGACGTCATAACTTTGACAACTTTGACGTGTTATTTTTGTAACTTATGTAAACAAATGCGGAATAAAAAGAACAGTTTGACGTGTTTTTGCATTTTTTTCAAAAGTGATCGTTGTACGTTTTATGAATTTTGTGCATTACTTTATCATAACCCCATATAACAGAAATTCACATGTCCCATCCATGTCGCACATATATCACACAAATAGGTGATATTTTTCGAACAAAATATTTGATGATTATATACAGGGTGTTTCATTGGGAAAGGTAAATAATTCAACTGTGGATAGGGGTCACTGAGGTGTTTTCAAAAAACCCATGGTTGATGGGTCTCCGACAGGACAGGATGTTTCATCAATTTTGTCCATATCTTCATTGTCTCATAACTTTCCAACCAACCTGTATATATTTTTAAAAATTAGTACGCTTGCTCAATCTACCCTGTGGAATTGATTGAGGCAACAACAAAAGATAATATCCAGGTCCGGTTTCACTTAAAATTCACAAATTCTTTTTGCCAGAAAACAACACCCTATACATTCGAATTTCTCATTTTTTTTGCCATATCTGAAAAGAACATCAAAATTTCTATTCAACGATTTGCTTTTTATTCGTGCACAGACGATTTTAACTATTCATATTATGTGCTCAAAATATTATTTATGCTCATTTTGGGGTACAAAATTGGAATCAGACGAGATTTATTAATTTTATTACTTCCTATTCAGTATACGTGAGTATTACATTTAGAAGGAGTATTTCATATCGTTCTTTGTTCCAGACTTAGTTGCAGGTCCATCATCAAAACTATACAGGGCTTTTCACGATGAGCGTTATATTGACGTTTTCGGCAAACCAGGCAACGGATAAATCTGAAATTTCGATGGTATGTATAAATTAACATAATTCGAATGTATAGAGTGTTGTTTTCTGGCAGAAAGAATTTGTGAATTTTAAGTGAAGCCGGACCTGGATTCTATCTTTAGTTGTTGCCTCAATCAATTCCACAGGATAGGTTTTGAAAAAGATATACAGGTTGGTTGGAAAGTAATGAGACAATGAAGATATGGACAAAATTGATGAAACATCCTGTATCTCGGTTATAAGAAGTCGAAGACCCATCAACCATGGCTTTTTTCAAAAAAACCACAGGGACTTCTATCCACAGTTGAATTATTTACCTTTCCCAATGAAACACCCTGTTTATTTTGTGTTACGAGAGTACACGAAGAACACAAGAAAAAAAAATACTCACAATAAAAATATACAAAATCGTATAGTTGTTTACATATCATAATATCACAGGTGAACAAATTCGAAAAATATAGAAGAAAAAATAATTTTACATAAAAAAAGATATAAATGATTTTCAGCCGGTTTCCAAAAGAATGTACACGATGTCCTATATTCGATGTCATTACGGAGTAGGTACCTCATTTATTCGCGGTTTTCGCGAAAGTTTGCTACTTTCTTGTAAAAATCGCGATACCGCGAACAAAACGTTTCCCAAAATGCAACAATTTCAATTTCACCCTGTATCTCACAAAGGAAGCGTTTTATGACAATTTTGTTTGCGATATTGTGAGTTTCAAGAAAAAACTAGCCAACATTCGAGGAAATCGCAAACCTCTATCTTTGAAATTGGGATATCCCCTAAGGACCTCAAAAATGGGACAGCCTGTATAGTGGCTGAGTCGTTCATGAAATGGAAATCTCCAAAAAGGATTATCCTAAATATTATCTTTTTGAATTCGTGCTCTTAGATATCCATATCAAATGAAAAGAAAATAACCGCAACGCTGAATATCACTAAGTTTTCTCAAGAAAAAACTTCTCCATTGCTCCCTTCCTCGAGGAGATTCGAGGGAGATGTTCGTCGAAATCGAAACACTTCCTATACTTTTTATTTGACCGAAACCATTTCGCAGATACGATGAGAAATCGATTTTTATATAGTCTTGTCCATCCTACCCAAGGCACTACGAGTTACTTGAGGAGATGAGTCTTCTATAGATGATTGAAAATATTCAGGAATAGGGAATAGGGATACTCTGGAGTATAATAGGAATTAAATGTACCTTATATAAATGATGGTGTATATAGTATAATACATGGTCATCACACTTGTGAATATTTGAATCATTCAAGATGAAGTTGATATACATACAGGGTGTCTGTAAAAGGTTGGAACATGACTCGGCTGTGGACTCCTGGGATGAAAACAAGTTGATTTAGGCCAACTTACCTATATAAAAAATCGTCTCGTTGAGTTGGTACAAAGCGTTGAAGTTTTTTTGAAAAAAAAAAATTTCCTTATAAAAATAGTATAGGCTGTGATCGATTTCCATAATTTTTGGCATGGCATGTTCTGTGACTGTAAGATCATTATCAGTGACCTGCAAATGTTTCAAACAACAATGTTGCCGTACCTTTTCAGAGGTCAGACTGAAAACTTCCAGTTTTTTTTCCAGGAAGATATTCCCTTCAGAAATATGTCTTGTATCGTATTGATTTTTGATAAGTCTAGAGGTTCATTTGCATCCTGCGCATTTTTGAGAATTAATCTAATTAGTCAGACTGTTTATTAATCACGAGATCCCAGAAATCCAGAGGATTTTTTTAATCGGAAGGAAACAATTGGGGTGTACCACGATCCTTCCACGCCCGGTATCTGTACATAATGATTTTTCACGAATGAACGCCCCTGAATTAGCAGTTATTAATGATGTTTTCCGGAAGTCCATTACACGTTGGACAACTTAATTAATTTTAAAGGGGATGTAACCATTTTATCATTCTCCATTGCAGCGAGCGACACTGCATACAAAATCACGGATAATTGGATTAATTCCTCTGACAATTTGTTCTGTCTCAGCAAGCTGCATCGGAGATATTGTTATGCTACTCGGATAGCCTGTAAGAAATCTGCTTTATCTTTGGAAAAGATTTCCTCGAAATGGCCTCAGGGTATTACAGGCGAATAAGAAATTACCTACCGGGAAAGATTATAATTGGCAAAGCACTAGCAGCAACGTCGAAATCGACGTCAACTTTTGAAGAAGGATTAAATAACAAATCAATCTATACGTGTCCATGCAACATCTACGTGAGACGAGATGAGAGAAAGAGAAACTATCTTGAGAAGAACGAGAGTAGAAGAGTGAAGAGGAAAAGGTTCTCAGCAAACTCAGATATGGATTTTACTTCACAATAGTCTGACAGGTTTGACAAGCAACAGACCTAAAATTGAATAAAGTGCTGATATCATGAACATATTCGCATATTTAGATCTACTCTATGTGATATTCATGATTTTTCACAATAATAGTACATACCTAAAACCAGGCAACTGTTGGTACCAAATCATGTACCAAATATAATTCAATCTCACAGTTGAGAACCCTAATGGCTTTCAGTTCGACTTGTCTTGCTAACAATAGTTATTTATTATACAAGGGAAAAAAGTAGTAGATTTTAGCTCCAGGTTGTGTTGTCTCCCGACGCGTAGCGGAGGGAGACAAAAAACCGTGAGCTAAAATCTAATATTTTTCCCGTGTATAATACACTATTTTTTTCTGTGACAGAAGGAAGGACGAATCAATATTGAGAAGATATTACATTATTTCGAATTCTGAAAATTATCGACGTGAAATTTCAAGTTTTTAACAGTAGGGACACCTGCGTTTTATAGACATCTTTATCATTCTTTTGAAGTAATCAAATATCTGATGTCACTTCTGTCAGTTCAATTCGGTGATTCGATTTTGAAAAATTGCGAATTCAGTAGTTGTTTAGTAATATACGAAACCGCGAAGTCGAATGGAAGATAAAAGGACTTGCAGTTCTTTCTCGGAGACGGTATTATTGACTCATTTTTCGGAACTATAGCACAACAAAAGCCATTAACAGAGTATATATATGTGATATATATCCGGGAAAGAAGTACTCACTTTTTTCCCACGGGAAAAAAGTAATTTATGAAAAGTGACATTTTATAACCTGCCAACAGAGATGAAATGCCAAACTTTTTTCCCGTCACAGAAAAAACTCTATAGTTTCTTAGCAACATGAAAGGAAACTATATCGCATGTATATCAAATTCAATAGATGATACTGAATGGCTATTTTGTCAGCAACTTGTGATATGTCATTAGAAAGGGAATTGAATGCTGAATAAAGCGAAAAAAAGAAAAAATAGGGTTTTCATTTAGAATAAAAAAGTTGATGTTACTTTCGGTCAGACCGGAAGTTAACTTCGACATGTCAATATGCTCAAATTCTAGCTCTTATGTCATTATATCGACGCTCCAAATTTCACAAACCTACTTCATACACTAACTGAGATATTCCGTAGGCAATACTTCCGTAGCCACCCGGTATAGTTAGTTAAGAATGAATTCATTCCGAACTTCACGAAAGCACTGTACATATTATGTCTGTCCAAAAATCTCCTATGCCGGCTCTGTTCGAGCTATAAATACCAAAGGGATGTTCTCATGTGGCGCCGGATTGAGTGAATCGAATTGATCTCAATAAAACAAACGCCAACTGTGCATCGGAATTTTCCTTGTTGGGGCATGGAGAATATGTCTCATTTGATTCTTTGAGCAGTGTCAGCGTAACACCAAGGAATACGTGATGTTGTTGATCGAAGAAATACTCTCTTGAAATAGAAGTTGTCTTGTATTTCTTGGGAGCAAGAATTTCGTTATTATAAAACTCAATCAATGATAATTGTAAAGAATGCACTTATCTACATTTGAATTTTGTGTGACAGATTACCTTGAAAGGGGTGAAAAACTAATTTGATGTTCGTGAATAAGCTGATTGAACTTTCTACCTGTCTGACCAATGTTTCAGTATGTATACTCTTGATTTATTGAATTTAAAAAGTTTGGTATTTATTATTCTTGTAAACTTTCCCAACGTATGTATATTGATCTCCGAAGTACTGTTTGTGTTAAATTTTCTTAGTGATGATCCGAAATGAGTTGAAATCCAATAATTATGATCATCGATTCAGATTATGAAATAAACTTCTTTTTTTCTATGACGGGAAAAAAGTTTGGCATTTCATCTCTGTTGGCAGGTTATAAAATGTCACTTTTCATAAATTACTTTTTTCCCGTGGGAAAAAAGTGAGTACTTTTTTCCCGGATATATATCACATATATATACTCTGTTAACGGCTTTTGTTGTGCTACAGTTCCGAAAAATGAATCAATAATACCGTCTCCGAAAACGAACTGCAAGTCCTTTTATTATCGACTTTGCGGTTTCGTATATTACTAAACAACTACTGAATTCGCAATTTTTTAAAATCAAATCACAGAATTGAACTGACAGAAAGTGACATCAGATATTTGATTACTTCAAAAGAATGATAAAGATGCCTATAAAACGCAGGTGTCCCTACTGTTAAAAACTTGAAATTTCACGTCGATAATTTTCAGATTTCGAAATAATGTAATATCTTCTCAATATTTATTCGTCCTGCCTCCTGTCACAGAAAAAAATAGTGTATTATACACGGGAAAAATATTAGATTTTAGCTCACGGTTTTTTGTCTCCCTCCGCTACGCGTCGGGAGACAACACAACCTGGAGCTAAAATCTACTACTTTTTTCCCTTGTATAATAAATAACTATTATTGCTTTGATATACCGGGTGTCCCATTTTAATCTTTATTTGGAAATTTCTCGAAATGTATGCATCTGACAAAAAAAAATTGACGAATAAAAGTTGTATGGTTTGGAGGGGGACGTCTGGTTATAAAACAAGTTTCACCCCCTGACCCCCAGGGGAGTAAGAAATGGAGGTAACATTGAAATATTTAATGGAAACCCCTATTTTTTATGGCAGATTCTGGAAGACCATTAAAAACTATGAAGCTTTTATTCGGGAACTTCTTTTTTATTTTGACAAGATGGCGCTGCGATCGTAGAAAACAATATTTCACTATTTACACATTTCAACCCCCTGAAGACGAGGAAGAGTGTAGGGTGTGATATTTTCCCAGACAAACGCCATTGGGGTGATATTCACACGACAAATTAACGCTAAACGAACTTACTTACCTTGACACCTCTACATAGAAAGGAGAAAAATAAGCATGTTTCAGCAATTGAGGTATCATTTAGGTCAGACTAGAGCTGGTTTTAAGTGAGATTGACTACTTTATCAAGTGTTCGAAATGACCTCCATTTTCTTGAATACACAAGTTCACTCGTTTTTCAAAATTCCGCATTGTCGCTTCCAATACATAGCAGGCGTTATCTTTCATATTCTCGCGTGTGGTTGGGGGTTCGCGAAACACAATGTTTTTGATGTAACCCCACAGAAAGAAGTCTGGGGAAGTCAAGTCGGGTGATCTGGGTGGCCAACTACAAACTAAATAGTAAAATATTGTTTTTCAAGATCGCAGCGCCATCTGGTGAAAATAAAAAAGAAGTTCCTGAATAAAAGCTTCATAGTTTTTAATGCTCTTCCAGAATCAGCAATAAAAAATAGGGGTTTCCATTAAAGATTTCAATGTCACCTCCATTTCCCAGTCCCCTGGGGGTCAGGGGGTGAAACTTGTTTTATAACCAGACGTCCCCCTCCAAACCATACAACTTTTATTCGGCAATTTTTTTTGTCAGATGCATACATTTCCAGAAATTTCCAAATAAAGATTAAAATGGGACACCCGGTATATCCGACTACGAATGCTGCCACTTTATGTCCAGACGGTTGACTTCATTCATTAGGGATGGTGATGTCAGTATGTATATTGTATATAGTATATTGAATATTTGGCGAAATGCATCTAATTGTCTATGGGTCCTATTATGTAACCCTAGTGAGTGGGGTCGTAACTGGCGCAGTGAAAGAGCACCCTGATGACAAGGAGATAGTGAGTTCGAATCCCATTCAGGGCAAGGAGTTTTCATAATATTCAATTTACGAATACAATATTGTAGACATTGCACCTATCTGTGATGCATCTCCACTTTGTTTCTCCCGAACTTAATTTTCGGTTTTGTTCTTTAAATTTGAACTGATTCAACACAAAAAGTATTTCACCGCGTACGGGTATGATTTCACCCACTAAATTTTACAGTTGAAACTTTTCTGTGGAACTATAAATAATCTGACAATAGACGACACTGACAATATATAATTAGGTAAATAACCTTGTAATTAGTTCATAGTTGTTTATCAATATAATGATTTCTTTCTGAAATTGAACTTACCAATTCTGGAATACAACTTACCATCTCTGAAATTGAATGGACTTTTTCTGAAATTCATCTCACCGATTCTGAAATTGAGTTTACCATTTCCGAGATCAAACTAATCAATTCTGCAATCGAGATAACTTTTTCCGAAATATAACTCACCGATTCCGAAATTGAAGTTGAAAAGGTATAGTTGTTCTAGACCATGAGTGATGGCGAAGTCCTCAGTTTGACGACCTGCATCATCTGTTTTGTTAGAGAATTTGAGCCAGGCTGCGTTGTGTACATTGAAGTCACCCATGAGTATGATTTCAGCTGTTGAATGGTTCTCCCGAATGAAGTCCAGTTTGAGTTGTGAAAACTCAAAGAGGTTGTTATATTCATTATCATCAGGCGATAGGTAGATGCAGCAGATGAATTTGGTCAGTTTGATATCGACTAGCTTGAACCATATCACATCAAAGTCTCTCGGTTCCAAACTCTCTACACGAATATAATATTGTAGACTTTGCACCTATTTGTGATGCATCTCCACTTTGTTATTCTCGAACTCAATTTCCGGTTTTGTTCTTTGAATTTGAACTGATTCAACACCAAAAGTATTTCACCGCGTACGCTTATGATTTCACTCAACTCAGCCGATTCGCCTATTTTTTCGCCTTTTTTCACTAGATTTTACAGTTGAGACTTTTCTGGGGAACCAAACAATCTGACAATGGACGACCCTGCCAATATATAATCAGGTAAATAACCTTGTAATCAGTTTATCGTTGTGGGCCGAGATGGACATTTATTTAAGCTCATTAAAATTCATCTTACCTGATAATTGTTGACGTGCAAACGTCCTTAACTTCTACTAGTACCAGTATACCATCTAAGCATCCATAGTTTATGCAAAATCAGTTCATCAAACGAATGTCGGGCCGCGCTGCCGCACTCTTTGAACTTTCAAAGGGACCGACGGCTTGCGGTGATGAGTTTTCCCAACTGACTTTGCATAAACTTCACCAGGTGTCGCGAACCAGAGATAATATGGTGTGTATAATATCTGCTCGAACTTACATATATGGCCGCCCCTTAGGATATTATAGCCATCTGATGAAGGCCAGCCCGCGTTGAAGGTTCTTCGTAAATATTTTCAAAACGCTTTATGATGAAATAACGGAATTTGGTGTCCCTAACTTCTTATGCCCAATATCAAAATATATAAAGAAAATGTCGAATTTTTGTTGCAATGCAATTTCGGAACACCCTGTATTCCAATATGTATGAAAGTCGTTCTATGAGTGGGCGAATTTTCATCAAGGAATAATCAAGTCAATTCGAAAGACTCATTAGAGCTTCTGAATGGAATAAGAAACCATCAACCAGAGGGGAAGCCATCATATCGTATGAGGGAGAGTTTTATTCAGTTTTTTAGGTTCATGACTCTCTATACTTTTTATCAGAATTCACTCCCACTACGTACAACGTGAAAATATGTTTGGCTCTTGCTCAGATGCAATTACACAGACCGAACTTCCACATGCAATCAATATATTCTGTGAAGAGTAAGAATAATCCTTAAGTGGAAAGCTCTCAGCTTGGGATTTAGAGACCTCGAATTGGATCATTCAAATTGTGAATTAACGTGGACTGAACTTGATGAAACATTAGACTTCTAATGATTATTTGTACAAGCGCTTTCGAAAGTACGACCCTCAAAGGTTTAAGCTCTGCCGACAGGACCATTCTCCGCAAGTTATTATATTCCAAAGCGGTCAATCTTGCCGTAGAAAGTTTGCTTCCGGAAGTAAGAGCGATTGAAAGTTATGCTGAAAGCGCTCGCAGAACAGGGCCAACAGTTTCAAGTCCTATTAGCAGGGTTTTTTAGTCAAATGCATTTTGCCTTTTGGCAGTACTTTTTTGAGAAAGCGTACTTGGCCTGTGCTTCTGACAGTCCAAGCCGGGCTGACATGGCTCCTATTATTCGTACTTCGAAGCTCGCTTCGAAGTAAAATCAATTCATGCGTAATGTTTTCCAGGAAGTGTAAATAACAAGTGAGTATTGTTGAAAGTTAGGTTCCAGAAAGTGTAAATAACAAGTGAGTATTGGTGAAAGTTAGGGTAGAAGTATATGATACCTAAACTAGAATTAAGTTTTACGCTGATGTCAACTCGAGCTGCAAAAATGAATTATTGACGAGTCAATCGAGACGCCGCACATTGGACTTCCTACATGGCATTCCGTGATAAAACTTTTGCTGGTGGCTGAGAAACTCCAACCTGGACTCACAAAAGACAGCATAAATCGTCTTCGACTCGGAATGATTTTCAAAATATCCATGAGGTCGAAAAAATGTCTGGAGAAGAATTAACATTTAGAGATATTACAAGTGAGGATTCAAGTGAAAATTTCACACCAAACATTTTCGATCAATTTGAAGCCTGTATTTCGTATCGTTACCACAGCAACTAACCAAATTTCTCGGAAATGTTTTCCTCCTCCTTGGGAGTCTGAGCATGAAATTACACAGGAAATGTTTATACCATTTGCATTCAACTTCAGATTATTTCGAGTTCATTCTATAAGTCAATAAATAAAAATCATTCATCAACAGTTTATCATATAATATTATGTAGGTATACTTGCAAATTCGAAATTTACAAAATCATCAAAAATCGTCATTATCCAAGTAACTTTTCAATAATATTTCAGTGTGCAATTTTCATACCGAATACCAGTGTAGCTTCAATTAATATTCGGGAATTCTTTCTCGATACACGAATATTCAGAAAATTCGTGTTCTCGAAGAAGTTTCCGAAAATAATTGAAGCTTTCGTGCGCTCCAAGCGATAAAAAAAAATTATAAGTGAATATTTCCCTGAAAACGTCTTTCGACCATGATATCGGATGTCTTAATTTTCGGTAGTCAATAGTTTTTCAGAGCGGTACTTGATCATATTATAATTTCATCGGTATATTTTGTGCTTGGAATAGTCAGGTACTGGAAAAATTCCAGGTACAACGGCAGTTCCCAGTGTCTTAGACACAGGGGCTATACTTTACTCATCGAACCTGTTGCCTCACAAACAATTCTGAATAGGTGTACCTATTCGATATTTCATCACTGATTACAGGACTGAATTACTTGAAAAATGTTGCCAGAAATAAGCAAAAATGTATCTAGAGAATGTTACAGATTTTTTTGAAGAGAGTGCAGCTATCAAAATTTGGCAGAAATGCCTATTTTGTAGTAAGTCAGTCCCAACATTCCACATGCCTAAATTGTGAGGGTTTCTGAGATATTAGAAGAAATCTAAGGATAGGTCGTATATGAATAGATATCGAATAGTGACGTCATTGATTGCCAAAATGTCATAACAAAATGATGCTAATAATGCCTCATAACAAATTTCTCAACCGACAAAAAATTCACGTATATTGATGGAATTGATAAAATCAGGATATATTTCTGAATTGGTAAGTTTATACGTTGATTGAAACTCAATTCTCATGACTAAAGAATTAATCTAGAAAAAACAATTGTTTCTGTAGTTTCCTGACTGATTCTGAATAAATCTTCATTCACGTATCAATGAGAGGTTGTTTTTATTGCAGAACATTCCTCAATGAACATTTTATCTATAAATATATCTCTTTGTTTTATCATGTGTCCAATTATTTTTGTCCTTTGTACTTTGCATTGGAAATGGCGGGTTGTTTGTTGAAAAGTGACCAAAAATCAAAAATGTACCTAATCTCAAAAATCTGAGAGTTTAATTGGAATCCTGATAAATTCTTCAATCAAATTTGATCACCCCATACAACATTATATACTAAATTAACTGTGGAAACAGTTTGCTTAAGTTTCGGGAGCGAACTCACCCCTACAACTTACACTATTCGAATGTGCGATCTTTGGGGGTATTTATATGGACTCAAACTTCAGTTCCAACTAAATTCAAAGGCAAAGGGCTCAGCAAAAAGGAGACGCCGAGCCAGCAAAAAGTCAGTGCTTTTCTATGAACGACCTACAGCACGGAATCCAGGGCCGTTCTAAGGAAACTTGACGTCAGCTTCCAATCGATTCCAAGATGAATATGCAGTTTGTTCAATTTTTTATTTTCACCTCGATTTGAACGAACTATGTATGAATTATAATTGATGATATGTATACGGTGGTCCAGATTTCATTTCAGATATGTCTGTGAGAAATAGGAGGTATACTACTACGAAAGTATGGAATGAAAACACCCAAAGAAAGGTTGTATGTACAGGGTGATTGACTATGGATTTCTCGACTTCAACAGCTGATATCTCGAAAACGAAAAAAGATATTTGAAATTTTGAAAAAGTTACTTGAATGAGATGTCATTTCCTTCTGGAAAATGTGTTCTCTGCTTGATTTTATCATTTCATATACAGGGTTCGTGAAAAAAAAATTTTTTTTCAAATGGAACCCCCTGTATATTATCGCATATTGCGAAAGAGCTATCTTTTCTGATTTCAAAGATATATACTTTTCATATATTCTATCGAGGGCTTGACGAAATATCAGCAAAATTAAAAATTAATAGTTGGTCCAAGTTAGCTATGGTTGAAATAGAATGAGATGATGAATAAGTGAATTGACATTTGGCCAACATTCCAGTGACATAAGTGCGCAAAATTTCGACAATTTTCTCACGATGCCATATCCACTGGAACAAAGAAGATATATTTTGGAGTGCTATTTTTCAGTTAATAAAAATCTTGCTGAAACACTTACACTTCTACTTACTTAAATTTCATCTTTCAGATATGACAAGACAAAATTCAATCCGCTTCTCATTATCATCATAATTGAGTTTGTGGCATGGTCTAATTCTGAAATCCCTATATTTATATTTCCTTGAGGTATGTTGAACAAAATAATAGCTGAAACTAAACTCTCTCACTGCATTTCTTATTGACCGTGAAGGATCCACAACAAAATACTGGATTACAAGAAGTTCCTCGTCTTCGTTGTCTTGCCTTCAAACTTTTCTCTTGATATTCGACAAACTGGAAGTTCTGTCAAATTTAGCAGCCAAATACTTTACATAATTCTTACTTGGTAATCTCCTGCCTGGATAACTCCTCATAAACTTATGAAGTTTTTCAGCAAGATTTTTATTAACTGAAAAATTGCACTCCAAAATATCTCTTCTTTGTTTCAGTGGATATGGCATCGTGAAAAAATTATCGAAATTTTGCGCACTTATGTCACTGAAATGTTGACCAAATGTCAATTCACTTATTCATCATCTCATTCTATTTCAACCATAGCTAACTTGGACCAAATATTAATATTTAATTTTGCTGATATTTCGTCAAGCACTCAATAGAATATATAAAGAGTATATATCTTTGAAATCAGGAAAGATAGCTCTTTCGAAATATGCGATAATATACAGGGGGTTCTATTTGAAAAAAAAATTTTTTTCACATACTCTGTATATGAAATGATAAAATCAAGCAGAGAACACATTTTCCAGAAGGAAATGACAGCTCATTCAAGTAACTTCTTCCAAATTTCAAATATCTTTTTTCGTTTTCGAGATATCAGCTGTTGAAGTCGAGAAATCCATAGTCAATCACCCTGTACTTGTAATATTTAATGTATATGACAAACGAGCCAGCGGCTATAGTACATAGACTACAATCATTAAAATCAAATCTCGAACGTTTTCGGCAACATTGCCATCATCAGGAGATTTCTGAAAAGTGGAATTTATTTTTAGTAACATGTGCTTGAAAATTTTCATTTGAGGTTAGGAAAGTAAAGAGATTTTGAAAACTCACTTGTCAGAAATCTGTACAAAAGATTACATAAGAGGTGATCATTTCGTCAATATTTGTTGTTATCCAGTTTAATATACTATAAATTACTGTGTAATTATAAAACCAAATGGCAGCCAAGCTGCCTCCACTGTAAAACGGGAATGACTGAAGAAGTCCTGTGTAGTTTCCTGAATTTAAGAAATGACGTTTGAAAGATGACATTGATAGGCAAATTGAATGACTTACTGTTGACATATGTTGACAGACTACATGGAACATGAAAGTAAATTGAAAATTAGAAGAAACTGGATTTTGACACCAAGTTGACAGATACAATAATTTTTGAGTTTGAGTGTTAACCTAGAACAAATAAATAGGATATAATGCAATTGTTGTATAACAATATTAAATTACATTTTGATGAAGATAATGTTATTATTATAGTCTTTGATCAGGAGAGACATTTTCATTTGCTTCATAATAACATTATCTTCATCAAAATGTAATTTAATATTGTTATACAACAATTGCATTATATCCTATTTATTTGTTCTAGGTTAACACTCAAACTCAAAAATTATTGTATCTGTCAACTTGGTGTCAAAATCCAGTTTCTTCTAATTTTCAATTTACTTTCATGTTCCATGTAGTCTGTCAACATATGTCAACAGTAAGTCATTCAATTTGCCTATCAATGTCATCTTTCAAACGTCATTTCTTAAATTCAGGAAACTACACAGGACTTCTTCAGTCATTCCCGTTTTACAGTGGAGGCAGCTTGGCTGCCATTTGGTTTTATAATTACACAGTAATTTATAGTATATTAAACTGGATAACAACAAATATTGACGAAATGATCACCTCTTATGTAATCTTTTGTACAGATTTCTGACAAGTGAGTTTTCAAAATTTCTTTACTTTCCTAACCTCAAATGAAAATTTTCAAGCACATGTTACTAAAAATAAATTCCACTTTTCAGAAATCTCCTGATGATGGCAATGTTGCCGAAAACGTTCGAGATTTGATTTTAATGATTGTAGTCTATGTACTATAGCCGCTGGCTCGTTTGTCATATACATTAAATAAGGAATGAAAACAGTTTGTGTTATGAAAACGCCTCAAGCTGTGACTTTGACATTCTTCATCCGATTTTAAGGAATTGATAAACGAATTCAATGTGGACAGATTCGATATTGAATATTTCGACAAGATATAGCTTTTCCATCGTTTGATTCGTAAACTGAATAACTAATAGGATTATTCGTGTTCCAAATTGTTGAAACTTGAAAAGGTCCTTGGACTGCGCAGAATCAGGTGCGCATCAAATGCAATTCGGAACAAACCTGAAATAGTTTTGAAACCAGCTCGAAAATATGCTGTTTTCCGTAGTTTTCATGTCATCGCAACGTTAGATGATGATCTTGACATACATTGACTATCGCTACTCTCGTGAATCGAGGGCATATTCAGGTTGGAGTTATGGTGATCTCATCATGAAATTATCCTATAGAATTCAAGATCTGAACATGAACCTTTCCCACTAAAATATTCATAAACGAATTCTAAATATAATCCCTGAATTCTAAATCTGAGTACAGATTCATTCATAGCCACCATTCTCCAGATTGGTCTTGAGCATTTCCAGCAGATAACTTGTTTAAAAACGTTTGTGTCACCTGAACTTGAAGATAGGACAATGAGCTCGATATCATATGCCTATTGTTCATTATCTTGATTGATTTTTTTCAATAATTCTTGCTTAAAATGTATCTTCCAACATAAAGTTATGAATCTGAATCAGCGGGCAGAGAATCCAGTTCAGGCTTATTATTTTGAGGCTGCTGATGGAAGATTTGTTATGATTCGTAGGAAAGCTGTGTACCTGATTGTATTCAACAGTCCAGTGTACAGTTCCTGCAACAGATGCTGCTTGGTTGAGCTAGAGATTCACAGGGGTGGCTTCGTTGCATGGTGAATTCCCATGACTCAGTTGTTCATACAAACCTATAACCTTTGACAAATTCAATGAAAAAAAAACCACGCTATAATTGCTGCACCCAGTATATATGGAAAAGACGTTTTTATGCGAAAACAGTCTGTTCAGAAAGAGATAACCTGTTATTCAAAAACAAAAATTGTCCAAATCGGACATGTAGTTTTGACGAAAATAGATCTCAAACTTTTGGCTACTTTTTGGTGGTGCGCCAATCACTGGAAAAAGTGTATCTGACAAAATGTTTTTTTCTGCAAACCGCCACTAAAGTCGGCCATTTTAATACCGAAATTAGCTCTTGAATTGCCGTTTCTATTACTGACACAAAAAAAGGTATGTTACTAGGCAATATATTCAGTTCCTAGGAACTAAAGTTGAACTTTAGTTCCTAGGAACTGAAAAGGATGTACGAGACGTCATCAAGAATAAACTACATTGTTACGGTTGATTATCTGGGTTGGGTCGCACACCTGATTTGTTTCCAATTTCGGCAGATTTGGCATTTCATACCCATGCTGGAGATATAAATACACCTCATTATAGTTAAGATCCTGGCCCATACACAAATATGTCAATCTGTGGTTGCATTTATATTAAATTAACTACAATTCGAACATCCTTGAAAATGGAATAAACCTGCTGTTAATGCAGGTAGAAAATTCTCACCACATGGATTATTTATTTGTTGGATTGCATACATATGGCACGTCATTGGTGGTAACTTCACATATTCATTTGAGTTGAGTGCTTCGGTTGCAGAAAAAGATAGCATGTTTCATTCGGATCAATAGTGACACTTTCGATCCTAATAAAACAATCTACTATTATGCCGAATCGCAATCTCAAACAAAGGGGCGATCTTCTGGCTACTGGCGGGCATATTATATCACTGATAAGGATCCCACTTGGTCAGTATATATTTGAAGCTATATGAGTCTTCCAAACTTCATAATTCAACCTCCATAACGGAAGGTACAGGGGTGCCTTCATCAGAAGTGAAAATATCCCATATAGTTACAATTTCTTGTCTTGATAACATCAAGACCACGCATATGGTAATAGCCTATATCTATATGAATGTTGTGATAATACTAGTTGTTGATGTTATATTGTGGACATTTTCTAGAAGATGGTGGCACGAATGACGTTAGCTTGAGATCGCAAACTTTTGATGTTTATACTAAGGATAATCAGGTCTTCAATCCTGTTATGAACTATCAGAAACTAAATCCTCTATAATGTCTGAAGTACTTGGTATATCTTCGGTAGTTCTCTTCCTCTTTGTGCTTTTACATCTTCCCGAATTTCATCTCCCTAATCACGGATGATACAGGAGGTGCTTCTAAAAATGTTGTGATAATACTAGTTTTTGATGTTATATTGTGGACAATTTCTAGAAGATGGCGGTACGAACGACGTTACCTTGAGACCGCAAACTTTTGATGGTTATACTAAGGATAATCAAGTCTACAATCCTGTCATGAACTATCGGAAGCTAAAATCCGCTATAATGACTGAACTACTTGGTATATCTTCGGTAGTTCTTTCCCTCTTAGTCCTCTTACCAGAATTTCATCTCCCTAATCACGAAAGATACAGGGGTGCTTCCATCAGAAGTGTGACACACTGTATACTCTTGAACATCGTTGTGTTTGTTCTCTTCTGTGTGCTCTCATCAAGTGGGCAATCGCAATTCGAAACTGATTAGTAGGCACATTTCGTCGTTCATATCCACTCCATTTATATTGGGCAGTGCTTTTTATGCCGAATCGCAATCGCAAACAAAAGGGAAAAGGGTGCAGGTTGTTTGCGTTTGCTCTCAGCACCGCCCTCTTGAATCGAAATGTGGACATTCGATATCCAAATATCAGTCATTTCATCCATGCAGTAGTATATGTGGACATTCGATAACGATGACTGATGATCTATGCGTTCAGTCACCTGGGATTTGAAGGATTATTAACGATTTGTTTAGAGCATATTCAGACAGATCTGGTACTGACTGTTGGAGAAACAAAGAGTGGACACTTCCAATAATCTATTGTCCAGTACACCACATTATGAAAATGAGAAAAATCTGATGGAGATGTAATGCTAGTTATACATATACAGGAAGTATCTAAATATTGCCGGAAAAATTCAAGTAGTGATTCCTTGAAATATTCTAGCAAATAAAGTTCATATAAACATGTGTCCTTACTTGCTCCGTTTTGAGATACAGGATGTTGAAGTTGGAAGTAGAAATTGTTTTAATTTCTAACCCCCCTGTATAAGCTTCTATGGTGCCGAAATTCAGTATGGTTGGAGACTGAGGAAGCCCCGAAATTTCAAAAAAATTGTAATTGGGGTTATTGAGTGATCTCAATAGAAGTCTTGAAAACACCTCTCGAAACACCTACATTAAAATTGGAGTCAAATCGAATTTTTATTGTTTCCTCAAAAACTAAGCTAGATACAAAAATCGCACAGAGAATAAAAATGTTGTTATTTGAATAGTTCAATCTAATGGAATTATGAAACTCAAAAAAAACGGTGGCAAAAAATAACATTCACCATAAATATCGATGAATTTACCAACTGTAACGCCACTGGCAATATTATTTCGAATCTACTTGCACCCGAAGAAGCTCCATATCTCTATCAACAAAACAACAACGTTTAATTGAAATTGATGAAAAGACAGTTGAGTAATGAATAAAAAACGATCTTTCATGGAAATATAATATCACAAAGAATCACCCCTTGAAGTTTTTCGGTGTTATTTAGATACACCCTGTACACAGAGTATCTAGTTTCTGCATTTCATGAAAATGTGTCTGATTGTGATGAATATTCAAACCAAAGGACTTGGTTTTATGAGCAAATAATACACATTTCGAAATATTACAGCATGGCTAATATATATCTGGAAACTAGGCGTCCTTGAAGTGGCTCCAACCACAATGAAATAAAGCGGATGTCCCAGATATTTTCATACAGCCCTCAGTTCTCGTTTCAGTTATGCTGCTTTTGGAAAAGAAATTGAACAATTTATACTTTTGTCAAACCCATATGACTTCCAAGCCGTTGTGTCGGAGTCAACTTCTGTCAAACTACCCCTGGAAAACTTAAATTCTTCAAATCACACCACATACGTTTATTAATTGATTTTTGAAGTGCAATCAATTTCAACTTCAACGATGTATGAAGTGCGATACACCTTCGAATTTAGGAGATTGAAAGCTATTAAAAATCCTGATAAAAAATCAAGGATTGTATTTAAGAAAACAAAGTTGATGTTGACAGCTCAAAGACGAAAAGTCCGTTTGAAAATCTTATAACACCAACCTGTAGAACAGAAAAAGTAGTTATGAGAATGTCTGAATTATTAGATCTATTCAAATAGAGTCATAAAAAATAAAAATGGAATCGCGAATATTCGGATTTTTCGAAAAATACCGATGGTAACCGAGGTACGACCAAAGAAAGGCATCATGGAAGCAATTTTCAAGCCGCCAGAACCGTTGCAGCTAAATGGCAACATCTCGGAAAATTAGCGAATGTTCAGCCAGAAATTTGGGAGATACTAATTCACCAGAATGGCTCTTGAATTATGTTCAGCACCAGAAGTTTTACAAAAGAAAAATTCCGAGGTTTTTGGTGATCTACAAGGGGTTGGACTATATTTCGATGACCTTATGATCACTGGGTCTTCTGAAGCTGAACATGACCAAAACCTAAAGACTGTATTAGAACGCGCTTTGAAATATAATGTCAAGTTCTTGTTTCTAAAGATGGCGTGAAAACTAATGAATATTACATCAATGCGATATCAAAAATGCCAACACCACAGTCTAAAAATATGTATTGCGATTTTTGGGGCATGGTGAAATTTGTTGCAAAATTCATACCTAACCTATCGGAAATGTCGGCCTTCCTGAGAAATTTGACTAGACTTGATGTTGAATGGGAGTGAACAGCTGAACATCAGCAGTCATTCAATCAACTGAAAGATATTTTGACCAATGCTCCAGTTCTGGCTTTTTTTGACCCTATCAGTAGAGAACATGTTGATCATTCAGAATACAATAATATGGAACCTTCAGAGAAACCTTCTAACAGTCGTTCCCAATCAGCTATCATCAGTCTTGAACCAATCATACATGCTCCTCAATCCAACCAGACAATTGAGAATACCTCAATCAATAACAGTCCTCCTACCAAAGACGCAATATTTACAGGTTCTGGGCGCGCGATTGAAAAACCAGAAAAACTTGATCTTTGAAAAAATAATGCTTGAAAGGAAGGATGTATGATATGGCTCATGATATAGTTCTTAGGACCCTCTATATATCACAGTATTGTTCTATCAGTCATATGCCCGAGATCACCTTTCGCCAACGTACCATAAGAAACAGTTTATTGGGTCTCAACACCAACAAAGCTTGTGGCTCCGAAGGAATCCCACCGATTGTTCTTAAGAAATGTGCTCTCGAACTAACACCTGTTCTCTGCAAGTTGTTCAACTACTCTTAAAAATTAGGGATATTCCTGTCCAACTGCAGAATTGCAAGAGTACAACCAGTTCCTGAAAAAGGCAAGAAGACCCTACCTAGCAACTACAGACCAATCGCACTGCTATCTATTATTTCAAAGATCATGGAGAAAGCTATCAACGTCGAGCTCATGAAATACCTGGAACATTCAGGTATTATCAACGACAGGCTATATGGCTTCCGTCATCAGAGATCAACTGGTGACCTGCTCGCTCACGTTTCACATATATGGCAGCAATCTATGGAAAAATATGGTGAAACCTTAGCCGTGGCACTTGATATCTCCAAGGCATTCGATCGAGTCTGGCACCACGGACTCCTCGCCAAGATTCCATCTTATGGCTTGCCTCCCCAGCTTTGTTCTCTGCTAGCTAGTTTTCTCTCAAACAGGTCTCTCCATGTAGTGGTCGACGGAGTTTCATCTGACTCTCTAATCCTAAATGCTGGTGTTCCGCAAGGATCAATTCTAGCGCCAACATTATAAAACTACTACTACTACTACTCCACATCAACGATTTGTTGGAAGCAACTTCATGTCCAGTACCCTCCATACCGTCTTATCTTCCAGGGTTCCAATACCAGCCAGGCGAATTAGAAACGAGGAAGAAATGTTGACAACATAAATATGGACTTGGCAACAATTTTAGAATGGGGATCCAATAACTTAATAGAGATAGTAGATTTCAATGCAAAAAAAACACAAGCATGCCTTTAGACAAAAGCCGATCTCACTGTGCTCAACATAAGCTTGTCAGGAGTAACCTTTGAAGACATCCATTTCAGCAATAACCTCTCTTGGGAAAATCACGTGAGATCAATTGCTAACAGCGCATCCCAAAAAATTTGTTATCTGTTCTTGGCCAGGAGCTATTTCACTTCCAGTCAGCTGCTTGTGATCTATGAGGCATAGATCCGACCTGTCCTGGAATATTGCTCCCATATTTGGAGTGTAGCACCCAAACATAACCTGAAACTGTTGGATTCTGTCCGAAAAAGGGCAATTCGTCTCGTGGGTGATGCCTCGCTCACAAACTCGCTCACTTCTCTGGAACACCGTAGAAGGGTTGGCGATCTGGCTCTATTTTATAGATATTTCCATGGACGATGCTTTTTTGAAATATCAACAATTGTTCCTCTCTTGGCAGCCCCCTCGAGATTAACCCGTCGCTTCGCACCCCTTCGTGGTCACTTTGGAGACCTGCAGAACATCTCTTTCCATAGACTCGTTCATCCCACGAACAGCGAGGCTCTGGAACACATTGCCAAGAAAGGTGTTCCTCGAGGCATATAACCTCCAGAAATTCAAGAAGGACACCAATTCCTACCTTATTTCCCTTGGTTCTCACGCTGTTCTCTGAACATTACAGGATATCCCTTTTCGTGGGGACGAGAACAAAAAAAAATCAGTATATTATTGATATTGTCATGGACATGCATGTATTAGATATTGTCATCTTGATAGTGACAATAAGTAGTCAATGATATGGAATTAAAAGATGTATGATTTTTAATCATTGTTTATTCTATCCATCACGAATAGGATTACTAAAGTAATACTAACGGCATTTTGTAAGACATAAAATTATCCATTATAGAAATAGATAGAAAATAAAGTAGTTGTTCATGTCCATCAACCAAACAAATAACGTGAAGAAATGTGTTCGACACTGTTTCCATCACCTCCTGAAAGCCGAGAATTTATTGTGCGTTAAACTGGCTACAATTCGTAGGCTTCGCACGTTCAGATACGATCAAAATGTGTTTGAATTGTGGTATTTGAAGAGAGGGCTGCGAGAGACAAAGAAGTGAAACCTACACAGTAGTCGGCAATTCTGGAGTAAATTCTGGGTATTTTACCTCGACAACCACGCACTTTCGTCGCAGTTTTGAACAAAGTGCTAATTCAAGTTCGTATTTACTGAGAGATAATCAGAACTTGATATTATTTATTCACCTGCTTCTGGTTTCACTTATTATTACGTTGTCATCTGACGGCAATTAGATGAAGATAAATGAAATATAATTTTGAGAGCGTAAAATTATCCTCATCAGCTCTAGATCAGCGGTTCTCTTAATTTGTGGTCGTACACAAAAGCAGACTTAAAGTGTAAAACATACTTAAAAGCAGCACTACGTAGAATGATACAAAAAAAATCATGAAAATGAATGGATAAATACATGAAAAAAACTGAAATACAGGGGTATTGGCAACACTGGTGATCTTGTATAGAATAAGCAATCTATATAAATAATTTGTTTCTCAAGTTGGAAGGGATTTGTATTTCGATAATCATCAATATACTTGTATCACATACGAAAATTTAATTTTGTTCCTAGTATCATTATTTTGGTACCAATTTTGGTTTTTCAATATGTCTACAGATAGCTGTCAGAATTTGGTCGGTTCTTCCCAGGGTTCTTCTACAAGCGTAGACAAGACCAGCGAATTTTCAAACATCGAGGTCAAGTGACGTCACCCATAACACATGATATTTCTTCCTTCTTCATATTTAGAAGCTAGGTCTACTACGAGTAAAGCGATAGCTTAGTGGTATTTGTATGTGACTTCCAATGTAGTGACTGGGGTTCAATCCCTGCAAGGCGTAATTTTTTTAAATTTTTTCACTCAATTAATTTTTCAAAAATAAACTTTTTGGGGAAAAGGTTGATTTAGGACAAGTTAGATTGAAAGTACTTCCATGCAGAAGAGATGTTCGCCTTCTTCATATTACCTATTATGCCTTATAAACACGAATAACCTTCTGATAACCTTCAGGTTTGAAAGATTCACTGGTCTAGGTTAGGTTAGGTTAGGTTCCATGTGAGTGGGGCGAACACCTCATCTCCACTGCGACCCCAGATGGGTCTATTGTGGCTCACCCCTAGAGGTTACAGTTCACCGTACAATCCACATCTTTTTACAAAGTTCATGGTTGAATTGGGTGAGATTTGTCTGAAATCGATAGGTTCTAGGTTGGTAAAGCCAAATGTGTCGAACCTTAGTCTTTCTAAGCTAGAGCATGAACATAATATGTGTTCAGCCGTTTCGTCTTCCACACAACAGAACCGACAGTCCGTTTGTTGGTTCAGACCCATCCTTCCCAGGTGGTATCTTAGACGACAGTGTCCCGTAAGCAGTCCAGTCAGAATTCGCAGGTTACCCCTGCTCCATTCTAGGATCTGCCTGGTTATTTTTTCCGATGGTTTAGGCAGGAACGCCTTCGAATGGGTTAATCCTGGTAATTCGGACCAGTACGTGAGTGTTTCACTGGTCTAGCTAGGTTTGTGGTTCTGCCTTGGGTTCTTCTCTAGTTATTCCACATACATGACTACTATCTAGACCGCTTCATACAGGGTGAGTCAAAATAAGACCGACAAACTTTGTACACGGATCCCTTTCCTCATTTGGAGATGAAAAGTTTCAATCAACTTATGACCTAAAATGCGCCCTCTGTGAGATATAGGGTGTCAAAAGTACTTGGTACACTTATCCAGAATGAACAAGGTAATAGTTAATTGAAGTTTTCAGAATTGAATTCTATTGACCAGTGGCGTATAGTTGCGGTCGTATGTCGAAACATTTTCTTTCAAATTTCTTCCTAGATAGATGAAGTGTCGAATTGGTGCATCAGTTAGACTTATCAATGCTGAACATATAAGTCATAACAGTCCATATATGCTTCAATGTAGAGGTTCCTGTTGAGATATTTGCCAAAAATTAAATATGTGTCTCTAGATAATATCGAGAAAACAAATTGTAATGCTCATCTTTTTTCACATATTCAACAGCTAGTATATCGATAAGGTTACCCTTTGAGACATAACTGACTATAAACTGTCCAACTTGAAATAATGTATGGAATGAAAAATGAGTTTGTCGATCTAGTTCTGATCACCCGTACTATTTTCTCAATGGTTTCAACAATGAAACATATTCAAGAGGTTGAGGAATTTTCCAATATTCTGTGGAATATCAGCGTTCTGCGGTTATTGTACGCAGCAAGGTGGGCCTTTACTCAATATTATTAACTCAATGCATATCATTAGTTTTCCGCAGATACCTCAGGAACGTCTACAATTACGTATATGGAATGTTGTAACTCTTATGTAAGGTATCGATGAGCCTATAACTGATGTTATACACCAATTTGATAATTATCTAAGAGGAGATATGGAAGCAAATGTGGCGACATACAACCGTAACTACGCCACTGGTTAATAAAATTCGATACTGAAAACTCCAAGTAATTACCTCAATTATTCTGGAATAGTATATTGAGTTTGAATTTTTTGCCTATACAGGGGTTCTCAATATTTTTTGTACTATTGACACCCTGCATACATTGTAGGACATACGTTAATAAAAACTTTTCATCCCAAAATGACTGTTATTTTTCATCATCGCTTGGAGTGAACGAAAGGGAATCCCTATAATGTTCGAAGAACATCGTGGGTATCTAGGGTAGATAACTACTATCTAGACCACTATATGTCATATCCCAGCAAACCAAAAATCTGAATCAAATATAATATAGCTCGCCTGAAAACGTTTCTGCTCAATGCACTAGACCCAAAATGTCATTCATGATATCGAGTCATGTCTGTTGGTATTCGGAAACATAGGTGAGATCTCGGGTAATATATATGAAAGGTCTTGAATACGCACGCTACATGGAACCAAGTTATAATCTCGTAAATGAATGAGCTTTAATCTTATGGCACCAGCGGTCTATAGTTAGACTGTATGTCGGTGTTTGGTGTTCGGATTGTCCGGAAACATATAAGTAAGATCAATAACGGCTGTTCAATCACTAAGTTCAATGTATAATCACCAGAGGCGTTAGTTACCGTCCTTTGCAGAAAACTCATTCGCGTTCTATTTATTTACGTCAAGATTTGAGCTTGTTTTCAATCATCTTAGGTTACGTAAATGTCAATTTCGGATATTCGACTTGACTTTTTTTTATCTTCAATTAAGTTTTGCGAGTCAAGGAATAGATTAGTAGTGCTATTAGTATCAGTGAGTCGTATTCTGATCTGATCGCGTTATTGTTGTATTATTCATTCATTGTTGCTTGTAATTGTGTCTTCATGTGCCTTTCAATGTGAGGTCTGGCCAACATACCTCAAAAATGAATAATCGAATCGAATTTTCCTGTTCAAATCTTAACCAGTGATGAACATGCCAACGAGAATTATTGAATTCCATATTGGAAGGCATTGAGTGAGATATATGACGAGTCCTGAATGCACATGCTCCATGGTACCAAGGTCAATCTCATATATGAATGAGCTTTGAGGGGAGTCGTTAATCTATGTCGCATGGAATCAGCGGTATAGTTAGGTATTCATATCGTTGATGGTTTCTACATATGAGATGTTTTTTTTTTACAAACGTCTCAAACACACGACATGTTTCGCTAAAACAGTAGCTTCGTCAGGTGATATATACTGGTACTATGAACTATACTATAACCTTGGCTTGCTTATATATCTTACTTTCCCAACCTGAAGGATTAGTTACCTGTGGACAGGTTCGATAAACTTTCATTTTCTGAAATTAGGCACAATATGATGTCATATTGTCAATATCTACATAACATTTTGCCATGGAGTTCCATCAAGTAACGGCCGAGTCAATTCAAAATCCTATGAGATGATTATAAGATAAAATGGCGGACGAACCCAAACATTGATTATCTTATTTCCTGGCAATGGCAACATGTTTTAGTGGCAAATTTGCGGTCAAGTCACGATATTGCAGCATCGATTTCTCATTTATTGGAATTATCATCGGAAACTAAGAGAATAGGGTTCATCATGAAATTATCAATTATTTATTCGTCACAGGAAACAAAATGGTGGAGAAATCCAGAGATTGATAATTATACTATGATCCACTGGCGAATCAGAATCTGATTCTCTTTCCAAACTGGGTCAGTTTATTATTAGTTCAATCATCTGTAGAGAGAATGAGCCCACGAACATAAGAATCATCACAGTTATAGTCCAGAAGATATCAGCACTAATTGGATCATTCAGAAATAACAGACATGTGATTCATATCACATGAAGTTGCTGAAGCAACATACACCAGTTTTTTTTTGCTGTTCCATGAATATACGGCCAAAATCAAAAGGATTTCAATTTGATTTTCTTGAGTCGGTTGAATTCGGAGCTATTTGTAGGTCAACATCATGATGAAGTTTTGTATTGACTTTGAGTATTCACAAGGATTGACTTTGAGTATTCACACTTGATAAGTTCTCTAAGATAATTTCGAGTATAATGGAATTTTGTACGAATACTTTTGTTCGATATCGACAAACTCAACTGTTTTCCAGATAAAAAATCTAATTGATGATATAGAAGACCGAGAACGTTGATCGCATTCACCCTTCAATTCAAGCCAAGTCAAGTCAATAGGTGCTTTATTGTTTAAGACTAAGATTCTCGTAACATAGCTTGAACGATCAATATGTAGAAAATGAAACAATATCTAATAATATAATCTTGAGACATCACTATGCTGAATAAAGTTACAAGTAGTTATACGTTCATAAATCAAAACTATATTACAAATAATAAACTAACAAGATACAAACACAGGACAAAAAATTTTAAACTTGAAACATGTGAAGACAGAGCATGCTTGTGGGGGATCAATAAAGTTATCAGTTAAAAAAGACAAATTAGAGGGTAGTATCTGCTAGGACTTTGTCAACGGCATAACATGGGTTGAATTTGGTATTGGTAGTCTGATATTATTAGTGTGTCCTTGTATAATATTGGCCAATTTCTGCCGTTTTTTGTGGATTAGAGAAACAGTTTCCAAATTGGAGAGAGTAGGTAACGTTATGATTCTCTGTTCACTCAAGACGATAATATTGAATACATCAAAACCCATGTGATCTTCCTCTAACGATGATTGTCTTCACATGAATTTTAGAAGGATAGTATTGATTATTTTAGAATTCAGATCATTCTCTCAACCATTACAAAGATTTGACACTAAGCCACTCTCAAGATTGTCACCACATACACTGAGACAAATAACTATTAGGTGTTAAACGGAACTGTAAATCTTCGATAGATTTTTGAATTGATTGATTGCTTTTTCACTATGATGACGGTCACTTAACACACTTTATTGATAAGGGCCTTGAATGTTGTTTCATTATATAGGTATACAGCGGTGATAATAATAATGGATACCAAGATGATGATGATGATGATGTTGATGAGCTTGGTGTCGATTATGTCATTGCATTTGTTGACCATTACTTCTTTACTTCTCTTCCTGCTTTTATAATATACCACTTTCGTGTTTCCTATCCGTCCTTACTTGATGTATGTAGGACGGATAGAAACACTTATTTCTCCGAATGAACGACTCTCAGATATCCTTTGTGTAAAGGTCTAGTGAATTTGACAGTGATAACCAAATCTATTCGGCTTTTCATCCTGATAGCTATAACCAACCACATGAAGGAGAAATGTTTTATCTTTTATAACAAAGCTCTCGGGTTCTCCCTATTGTAAGTGGCACAAAGTTCTGCGATAGTAAATTTAACGGTTCTTCAATAATGATTGATTGCCACAATACCTTTTCATATGTGACGTTACTTTTCTACCCCATGGTGTCACGTTGCTCCCAATCATTGTTGAATATCCTATAGGAACATAATATGATTCCCCAACTACTCCGTTCAAGTTGAAAAAAGTGTTTCTTGCTCAGTGAGTAAGTATAAAGAATCGCTATTGCCATGGAAAATCTTGATATTCTTGCAGGATAATGAATTTTAACATATTATAATAATTGTTATCTAGCTGAAACTGATGCAAATTACATGGTGATGTGAATGAAACGGTTTTTTTTTGTGAGTTTCAAGGGTTTTTTTTTTCACAACAAATTTCAATATCTTTATTTTCCAATCGGAAACTTTCTCTCTTAAACACACAAGAATGGAGTTATCCGTCAAAAACTGATTTTGGGCGTCATTTTTTCAAAATAGCGGCGCTCACTCGAGGGTTATAATCAAGACCACCATATCTACGATTTTGCCAAGTTTCAAAACTCCATGATCTTCCCACCTAATCATCCTTTTAATGTCTCTACATAATATATAGTTCCGAAATTAGCCAGCCAAACTTCATCCAGTAGCTACGACACAAAATAGGGAGAAAAGATTCATTGAACATCGAATAATGTCTTCCCCTGAAGATGATATTTATTTTATATTTTCGATACGCAATGTGATAAAATGATGAATTTTTGTACAAGAACTAAACATGCACAATGCAGTGAGAATAAGATCATTTTAAAAATATTCAGGAGGGTATAATACAGAGTGGGACTACTATAAATATTGCTTACACTTTTTTCCATATTTTTTTTCGACAATTCATTCTAGGTTATAGAAAATTCTCGAGAAAATTACATCTCTTCACAGTATGAAGTTGCTTTTTTCCGTATCGATCAGATGTATTATTCCCGAGTGGATTTGATTTAAATATATTGTTAAATCTTACATAATATTACATTGCAATAAATCTCAGTGGATATAGAAAAAAAAATGTACAAAAATTGAAGTAAATTTCGATCATCATTTCCCTATTTTACGGGTCTCTATGAAATTGTTTGGTGAAGTAGTTGATTTTTTTTTATAGCCACTATAATTCGATAATAGGCAACGTTAAATATGCATAAGATGTTAGTATAACAATATTTTCAAATCGATAATTCATAATCCGAGATTCAGTTGTCGGAAAATACGCATAGAAAAAAGTTTGATCAATATTTTATGTAGTCCCACCCTGTATTATGCACTCCTGAATAACATTTTGGGATAATTTTATCTTCACTGTATGGGGCATACCAAGTTCAGTCCTTGTATAGAATTGTATCATTTTATCAGATGGCGTTTCTGAAATATTCAAGAAATATCATCTTCAGGAGCCCCCATTCCTTTAGGAGACATTTCTCGACTCATGTTCATTAAAACTTTTTTTCTTATTCTTGGTCGTAGAAGCCGCTGATGAAGTTTGGCATGCTAATGTCGAGACCCTGTATAATGATTGGGCTAGAATAGTTCCTCAAATATTGGACCGTTTCAGGACTATTTTTCCAACCCCTTGTAGGTATGGGAGATCTACCATAATGAATATTTGTCGAATCTACCTTCTGGACCTGGTCAATAGCATTATATTATCTCAGATAATGAGATAAGGGCGGTTCTAAGGAGAGAGAACAGAAGTTATTTCCCTCCTCCCACAAGATAGATGTAGTGGCTTGCCAAAAAGGCAGAAAGAAGCCAATACCAAGTTTCTCAACATCGACTAAAAGTTGGTACGTACATACCTCTCGAAGACATAATAATATACTTCATCTATTCTCATGAATTTAAGAGGAGAGATTCAACCAAATCGACATGCAGGCCTGCACTAGTTGTTGCTATTTGGGCTTATGAATGATTCAATTGAAAAACTGATTAAATCATCGTAAAGAAGAAGGTTGGGACTAGGGCCTGGTTATCATACGGAGTCGAAACTCATTTATTTATAGAAGATACAGATTTTTGAAAAACGTAAACATTGAAATTTTTTTGTCTCAAATTGAAATATTTTCGATCTCAGTACAATTGTTGGAAATTCGGCGAGGTGTCACTGAAATATCAGCTCTTGAAATGGTTCCATTCGAACAGGAAGCAACAAAAACGATTATTCTGTCAACAAAATATCCATTCATCCCAGCTGATCTCGGTAAACTCCATTTCTTGAAAGAATATGATGCAGGAAACTAGGATGTGGTAGTTCAGGCACTACCTGATAGATGCCAGTGTTCGAAATGACAGACTGCGGCAGAGAGGAATGGTGCATTGTATTGCAAGCAGATGGCGCTTAGGAGAGATGATGAATTCAAACGCGTTTACACCGTTGCCAATGTTATACATATTACTCGGACATATTATGAAATCTAGGCGACGTGATAATACAGAGGGTATTATTCAATTATCTGGGCATATTTCGAGGGGAGGTTCTCCGAGTGTTTGTAAGACGAACAAATCTATAAATATATAAAACTCTCCTGTCACGGTCACGGTCATAGTGGTCGAACTCCTCCGAAACGGCTCGACCGATTCGTATGAAATTTTTTGTGCGTATTCGGTAGGCATGAGAATCGGTCGTAATCTATTTTTTAAATAGAAAATACAAAATGGCGGATCCAATATGGCGACCGAGTATAGTTATCCGATTTCATTCAAAATTGGTACTCAGGGGTTTTCGGAGTCGGAGATTATGAATATTTAGTCAAATTTTGGTAATTCAAGATGGCGGATCCAATATGGCGGACGAGCTTTGTAATTATGGTCAGATTCCATCCAAAATTGGTATCTGGGGGTTTTCGAGGTCGGAGATTAAGATTTCTTCATCGAAATAAGGAAATTCAAAATGGTGGATCCACGAAAGGAAATCCCTATAATGTTCAAAGAACATCGTGCGTTCCTAGGGAGGAAAGGGACAGGAGGTAGGTATTGGAGTTTTTTTTTTGAACTTCTGGGGATTATTTGTTGTTGAGAATACTTCCTCGGGCACTGAATTCCAGAGCCTAGCCGTTCTATGGATGAAGGAGTTCTGTTCGACATCTTTCGAGGTGGACAACGAGAGGATGTGCTGACTGGGCTTGTCTACTTCGTCTGACTGGTATTGCTAGTGGAGGGATGATAGCCATTTCCCGTGGAAGTATCGATAGAAAAGTGAAAGGTCGCCGACCTTCTACGGTGTTCCAATGATGTCAAAGATAGTGAGTGAGTGTGGCGTCACCCACCAGGCGAATGGCTCTTCTCTGGATGGAATCTAAGAGCATCAGCCTATGTTTTGGTGCTGAACAGAACAGATTGGTCAGATATCATTCAAAATTGGTATCTGGGGGTTTTCGAGGTCAGGGATTATGATTTTTTATCAAAATTAGGAAATTCGAAATGGCGGATCCAATATGGCGGACGAGTTTTGTAATTATGGTCAGATTCTATTCAAAATTGGTATCTGGAGGTTTTAGAGGTCGTAGATAATTATGAATCATTTGTCAAAATGGGGAAATTCAAAATGGTGGATCCAATATGGTGGAAGAGTTTTTTAATTATTATGATCAGATTCTATGTAAAATTGGTATCGGGAGGTTTTCGGAGTCGAAAATAATGATCCTTTTATCAAAATTTGGAAATCCAAGATGGCAGATTCAATATGGCTGACGAGTTTTGTAACTTAATCCGATACCATTCCAAATTTGTATATGGGGGATTTTGGGATGGGAGATTATGATTGTTCATCAAAATAAGGAAATTGAAGATGGAGGATGGCAACTGAGTTCTGTAGTTATGATCCCCCAGCAAACAGCGAAAGGCGGTAGAAAGCCGGGCCCATGGCGAGAACGGCGGGCAAATGTCGATGCCGGCATGCCTCGAAAGGCCCTCCAAATAATTTCGAAGGATTATGTGACGAAGGCAGAATGTACACATACTTATGATAGGCCTCTGTTTCCCAGTCGCTAGTTTTCCGCTGTATGTATCCAAGTCAAAGGGCCATCAAAATTTCAACGGAGTGTGCCATCATCACTCACTCAACGTTGGCATCCCTCGCTCGCGTGAATTTTTATTTTGATCATTTTGCAGTGGTAACAATGATTCAGTATGGCGTATATTGATTTCTTTGTTTATGTTGTCTCAACACTCTCAAAAGAGATTTTAGTACTGTGTTCAGTTATGGTTCAGTTCGTGTTTGGTTTTCTTGTGGATTTTTATACAAAATAGAAGGGAATTGAAATAAACACAGAGTGAGTGAAAAACAAACAAATATACAAACTTGCACAGCTGAATAATTCTATTTTAGATAATGATATAACAAACACCATTGGACAAACAGATGCAATAATAGTTTGGACGTGTTCAGCGGATACACAAGAATATAATAATTGAGGACTCTGAAGATGCATGAGCTTTCATCACAAATGAATCGAAACGAAAATCAAAGATAGCTACTTGAAGAAACAGTTATATTTCAATACTGTGGGTATGTATATGGTTGCATGTTTTGGATTAGTAGAGAATGAAATCATTCAATCTTTCAGCTACAAAATCAACAATCAGAAGCCCATCAATCACAGATATTAATGAAGAAATCACACAATGATCCAGACTATATGATATAAATTTCTTCATGGTATATGATATCTCACTTCCAGGCAACACTCATATCAATATGATGAAGAGTAAGGTTCTCCATATCTGGACATTGTTTTCTTGTAGATTGAACTCCATTGTTGACAATAACTTGATCAATATAATTGATTACCTATATAAATTTCAAGTTATTCGGTAGGCACATGGGTGATGTAATTTTTGACCTAGAGTTAGCAACTTTTTGAAACAATGAGTATACAGAGTGATACATAGAACTAGAATTAAGATGTTTGATGTTTCCATAGTTGTGATATATGTATTGGTTGTGATCATGGCAATAATATACACACATGGATATTTTCAGTTCTTGTTTTTCTATGGGGTATTTACACTGCTAGTTTCCTGGAAATATCTGTGATATCAGAATGCCATCTCAGAGATTTTTATGTAATTATTCAACAACTTCAGGTAAGGAGTGAATTCCACATTTCTGTTTTACCCAGAGGATTCACAGAAAACTCGGAGACCTCAATTCTGTTTTTTGAAGTTCCACATTTTTTAACCAGTTTGAAAATAAAGAGAATGATGCAAATCTGAGTGAAAATGAGATACGTTGCTTTCCAAGTGATGATATAAACTGAAATACCTATCAAAAAACCTATTTTCACTGAGATATGTGCATTACCCTGTATAATCTCTGACAAACCTAGTTGAAAAATGGGACATCAAAAAACAGAATACTATGAATATTGAATTCATTCAAGCCTGTTAACCAACGGCCCTGAAAAACTCCTCTATCGGGGGAATGGAAATACTCAAGCGGCCAATTAATGGCAGTCTCTGAAAAGTCTCAATCGGGCCGAAGATATGCCATGAATGCAGTACATTTGAGTACTTGCTGCTGCCCACCAGAAGCCCTGCAACGTTATAAGCGGCATACTGATGGCTCTAGTGAGGCGGTCGGCTGTCGGCCGCCGGGACACGGGCTAGCCGGCCCAATTTAGTTGTACAATAGAGGACCGCTGTTACCGCTCGCCGGCAAGTTTCATTGTACCTTTAGAGGGCCGCAAAAATCATGTTTGCTGGGCCGATTCTATTCAAAATTTGTATCTGGGTGTTTTCGGGGTCGGAGAAGAATTAGAAAACAAATGAATAAAAGTATGTCGATAGTTATTCAACTAAGAAAATATTTTCTGGAAATAATTGTATATAGCAGAACAACGTTTGCCGGGTATCAGCTATTGTAATAAATATTAGTTTGAAAAACTAATGAAACACCTTTTTATAGATAGCCGTACTAAACAGAAGTGAGTAGAAAATAAAGAGTAGTTTGTAAAAATGAAGAGGTATAGAGAACCGAACTAAAAAGAACTAGAAAATAAATAGAGTAGTTTGAAACGGCCTAGATTTTGTCACTGAATTATAATTATATAAGTAGCTAGACCTGAAAATTTAAACATACAAATTCAGCAGAATTTCTTCAATTCTATTCATGAGATCGATAATTCTGTCAGCATATAGATGGAAATAATAGGAATGGCACAGTTGTGGAACAAACTTCAAAAAGCTTTGTTAATCTGTGTCAAAAGTTCAGGTTATTTCACTCTAAAACTCATGCAAAAAAATTCGTCTCAGAGTACAGTTATCAGATTTTGGATCCATTGATATGGCGATGTTCACAAAGGATAATACCGCCACGGCAACAAAACAAAACTGAGCGAGAAATCGTTATATGTCTCTCTCCCTCCCACGGCGAACCGGGGGGATATTCATTGGTCGCGCGGTGATTCCCCGTCTTTCTGCAGTCGCCACGTGCCACTTTGAATTGCATGAACTTCAGATGAACTTCAAACTAACCGGGATATAATCAATAATTGAAAAGCCAGTGTTGCAAGCTGCTGCAAATGATATGTCGCAAAAATTCATAAGAATGGGCAGAAAGGCGAGGCAACGGGAAAGTCAGCCACATACGAAATATTTGAAAATATAGCAGCCGCTTTTTTTTCGAGACATTTGGAGACGTTATCGAACATCCAGTTCATGTTTTAGAGAATTATCGTAGGTAGATACTTCATATTCCACTTACATCTTCTTTGGGGAAGATTTTTGAAATTCAATGAATTCCGTGATATTAAAATTTTCTTTGAAATATATACAGGGTTATTCATTCAAAATGGTCAATGTGTGAGCTAGAAATAAGAACATAAGAATATGAAGATTCAGCCTCACATCTCACATCTCACATAGAAAATGCTGTTAGTTTTGGAGAAACAGGGTGTACAAGGAAAATATTTTATTTTGAAATTCCTCATACAATAACTTTGTAAGTTTTAAATCAGCATGAACATAATTTTCTTATATTTTTTTCATTATAATTCGATTTTCAAATTATTTAAAAAAAGTTGACCATTAAAACAAAATGGATTGTGAGATATAGAAAGCATATGATGGCAAATCAATTTCTCACCGTTATGTTGAAGACCGAAACCAGGGAATCCTGGAAACTTTGGTACGATATAATCACACTCACACTATACACTGTTTTATCACTAACAAACAGAATTTTTATCAACTCGACAAACTTATTATTACCTAAAAACATTCGCTGTCTAAGATAGACTAACAAAAACTTTTGAGATGGTGTTCGCTTGAATCTCCTAATTTTGACAAATGATTCAAAATCTCCGACCCCTGAAACACCAGTAAAAATTTTGAATAGAATCGGATAATAAAATTAGAAAACTTGTCCGCTATATTGGATCTGCAATCCTGAATTTCCCAATTTTGACGATAGAATCATAATCACCGACCCCAAACACCCCTATATATAAATTTTGAATAGAATAGAATCATCATCACATAACTCGTCCGCCATATTGAATCCGTCATCTTGAATTTTTCATTTCGGGAATCATAATCTCCGACCCCAAAAAACCCCAGATACAAATTTCAAATGGCATAGAATCATCAAACTCGTGCGCCATGGTGGTGGAGCCATGATGAAAGAATCATAATCTCCGACGCCGAGAACCCCCAGACACCAATTTTGAATAGAATGGGATCATAATTATTATAAAACTCGTCAGCCATCTTCAATATCCTAATTTTCACGAAAGAATCATAATCTCCGACCCCGAAAACTTCCATATACCAATTTAGAATAGAATCTAATCATAATTACAAAATACTACATAATATGAGATGAGATGCGATACTGCACCCTTCAAATTTATTGCTATTCATTGACCTCGCGATAACGGGACACGGGACGGGTCGTGACGATGACGCGAAATCCAATGTTTTTCTCCAACCAAAAAAGTGCTCAACGCGCCTAGAAGTTCTCACTTCGAAAAAATTGTTTTTTTCATAAGTGCAATTATGATCGAAATTTGTATTTCAGCAAGCAGGTCTGAATTAGAGAACATGAAATTTGAATCAAGGATTTCTTCCATTCTACACACTGTATATATCAATATAACCCTTATATCAGTAATAGCAGTGTGAATTCGTAAGAATGAAGATATTTGAAACTAGGCAATCGTCTACGTATATACCCTATACAGAAAACACGAAATCTCTATTTATAGCCATCTGAACTTGATAAAAAATCTTGCACACATTATTTCTGAATTACACAGACTATTTTGCCCTGAACAATGATTTCGATCCCCATCCTTGGAAGTTTTTCTGGTGACGCCAATAATGATAAGTTATATCAGTAGGAAATGAAATTAAAAAGGAAAAGAAATATTCGAAAGACTACTTGTGAAGACAGTTTCAAAAATCATGACATAAATTTTCATCGTAGCGAGTAGCGAGAATTTGCTTGACTTGAATGGAGTGAAAAGTGGAATCATGTCCAGCAGGCCCGTGGAGCAGTAGCTCTGGCAACACTGCACGTACATAATACAATTACCTACGATTGCATTCAATTGTGTGCCATCTATTGGTGACCTGCTGTAACAGACGAAATCGAAGAACTCTACAATAGCTGTGAAAGCTGTAATTTAATTATTTTATTCCGATTTCGACATCACACTGACACCTGGAAATAGTTGTTGAACTAGTATATATATATAGGCTATATTCGGTCGGAAAGCTCTCGCGAAAGGCCCGCCTTAAGGAGTTCTCTTTATGAAGAGTATACGGTAAACCATGGATCATACTCTTTAGTAAAACTCCTATGAATTTCGAGATACTTGTTGGAACTTTCAATTCAAAAATAGTGCAATATACGCCTAGGGAATAAAGTGGTATTTCAAACTCCCAGACAAAAAGTTTATATTCAAAATATTAACAAACGAAGGCTTTAGTACACAGTCTTTATCACGAGCAAATTCTCAAACGTTTTCGGCTATAATACAAGCTATCATCAGGAGTAATTTCTGAAAGCATTGTAAATGACATTAGTCTATGCCATTAATTGTCTTTCATTAATTTTTAGGTTCTTGTGTTTCTTAATTCAATTCATGTCAAACCTGTCACTGTCTTGATGGTCTGTCAATTTAGATCATTTTTCAAGATGTCATATGCATTTTCTAACTTCAACCTCATTCAACCTTCCACTACCGAAAATGTAAGAGAGAACATCGAAGGGGCTTATTGTTACCTTATCAACTACCTAAGTAACTATAGTGATCCAGATTCCGGAGAAAAAAGTGGTACTTCAAATTCCCAGGGAGTTGAAGTAACTTTGAATCCCTAGGGATTTAAAGTGCCTCTTGTTTTCCCGAAAATATGAAATAAAGCTACCTTTAAACCCCTGCATAAGATGAATCAATATCTCAGATTATTCTTTTATATTCAAAGCAAATGAGGTGCGTTCCATGCTTATTATCATTTTCAATAAATATCCTAGAAAAATAGATGTAACAATCGCAGAAGGCAGATTTTTGGTCCACAGAAAAATCATCCTCCGATTTGGATCCTTCATGATTTCTATTATGGAACTTTGTTCGAATATGTTTGTATTGACATTTCTCAAAGTTGATACAATCAAGTAAGTAACAGGATATTTTCATTAATTAATCTCGAATTTTCATTTCCATATTCAGATTTCAGAAGTGACAACGATATTTTATCTACAGTGTGTTCGATTTCAACTCCCAACACCCTCCTGATTTAGAACTCATTGACAGATTTTCCAAAACAAAAATTTCATCATATAGATCTCAACGAACTCTCTTCGAAAATGTGAACAAATATATGAAATATTCAGATTGAGATGTTTATAATTCCTCTAGTGTGCCCACTCTTCAATTGTTTCGTCAAACTAACTCTTTATATGAACAATTGAGAGAATGCGAGTTCGGAACGTGGGGTTCTTATATCCGATGATAGATGGCGTGAACGATGAACAATATCCTGGAAAATTTCAAAATGCGTTTCGAATCTTATTATGAAGATGAACAAGACTTTCGAGGATTTGTTTTCCTTTTCTCGGGACCCGAAGAGTCCTGTTGATGATGCACGAATTCAATAATAGCTGAATAGAAGCAACTAGAGACATGGTGCGAAAGAGACAGGGCGCAACAAATAATCCGTGTGGAAACATCTTGATCGTGATCTAGATCCGTTGATAGTGATTCGATCTTTCACGATTGCCACGTTTTTTCGGCAAATCCGAACATTCGTTTTAATGTATGTACCAAAAGTGAGTAAATAAACTATTATCACAGAATTTTCTTGAGTTAGGACTCCGTGTCATTGACAAATTCACCACTGAAAGACGAAAATATAACGCACCATTTCCATTTAGACAAAAAATTGTGAAAATGAAAATGTGAACTCTAATGAATATGTCATGATGCTTGTAAATTTGGTTTGAAACTTCGAGAATTTAGCAAGATCCTCCCTCGGAATTCCTTTAAATAGGAAGTGATGACACCATTTGACTTTCTACACATCTATATATTCAGATTCTCAAGGCCCACTTTCATTTGTTGAAGGGGTAATTTTTAGAACGACATTATGTATTTCTACTGAAGCAGAGGTTTCAATATCTGAAGTGGAACTTATATGGAGGATGCCATTGGTTAAACCAGTGGGCACTCAGTGTATACATTTCTCTTTCTGCTACACGTCAAAAAGTAAAAGTAAAAGTAAACCGCTATTAATCGTTTATCAAATAACAGAATCTGCATTGTAGCAGATGTGATTCTTTGATAATTCGACAATCTCAGTCAATCAAGTAGATTGGTTTCTGAATTGTATTAGCCCCCTAGAATTTAACTTCAGATGCGCCCTTGTAATGCGAAGTCTACAGTGTAATTTGAAATTTGGTGCAGAGAGTGAAAAAGTCATTCGAGCTGCTGTCGCACCGACGATAGATTTATATGCCATTCGAAATTAATAAAACTAGGAAACCGGACGATTTAATTGAAAATTTGCAGATGTGTTTTATGCGGTATTGAAATGAGAAATGTTTCGTTACGGTTTTCATAATTTCCACAGTATATTATATTCACACTACGGTTCGATTCAGTACGAATTCACTTGGAGTTTCATTGAAATTGTTACTCGTGAATGGATAAACTTCATTGAAACGTATGAAAATTATCAAAAAAGAGTTGTTTTGAATTTGAAAATGAAATTATACAGCTGCACATGTCCCATTCCTTTGATGAGGACATGCTGGGAAATGATGGTAATGATGGTACCGAAGTGATGCAAAACTCAACAACATAATCAATACATGTTTTCTAACAATATTAGGAATATAATCATTTCTTCGATCATGAATCTGTATGAAACCCATGAAGATTAATTGACAAGATTTTCTTCTGACTCGGCCGATACTTGTTGGAAGTCAATAGTGAATGTGGAAGAGTTTAGTGTTCAATCAATGAAATTTTCACATCGTACACAAATCAATTCCACACGGTTCAAATTAAGTTTAGATCACTGCTACTCATGGTGCCAGATGTCATGTCAGGACAGGAAGTGGTGGTACCAACCGAAACATGGTTACCAACTGATTCATAGAATATTCATGCATGCGGTTGTGTATTGCCTGATGCAAAGATTTTGCTTATCTTTGCCCAATGATAATGAAATGAACCTCATTGCTTTCTAATGAGGGCCACTGAAACGTAAGGTCAGAGTTGGTGGAACTGATAAAAATGGACTACTTCTATTTGTGTCATTTGACCCTGTCACGATATCGTCATCTCCGTGAATGTGAGAATTGGTCCTAAAGTTCCACATTGAGAGTAAAAAAAAGTAGGTCTGTTCAAAGCTTTCGATAAGTTGAAGATTTCTATTTGTTCAAATATTCCACTACATTTTGTTCGACTATTTTCTAAATGGAACAGGCCACAGCCTGTCACATTTTCGGCAGAGCCGAACATTCGTTTCAATTAAGGTACCAAAAGTGAGCTAGTATGATCACAGAATTTTCTTGAGTTAGGACTCCGTATCGTTGATGAATTCACCACTGAAAGTCGAAAATATAATCCACCATTTTCATTTAGACAAAAAATGTGAAAATGAAAATGTGAACTCAAATTAATATGTCATGATGCCTGAATATTTGGTTTGAAACTTCGGAAATTTAGCAAGATTTTCCCACACCTCGCTATTTTCACAAAGTAGGCGATATCGAGAGATTTCTAAACTCTTTTTAATAGGTAGTGATAACACCATTTGACTTTTTATGCATCTATGGAAAATGGATAGTTCATGACAGCTGTTATTCAGTGACATTTCATTCGGGAATCAAATCCTGAGCATTTCAGTGACTCAGGGCCGGTTGCATAAAGAAAAATTAATCATACAATCAACTGATGCCACATTAACTTTGATGCTATGTTAAATGACATTCGCGTTGCATAAACAATCTGATGTTATGATAATCATTCCATTTACTAATGAAGAGGAGGGCGTGGCAACAGCGCTAATCTGTCTGTGTCCTTGCGTTCCGCGCATTGTTGATACGCATTTTAGGTTAGGTTTATTTGCTTGATTAACATTCAGTTTGACAGAAGTTGAAAAATAATGGATATTTCAAAGAAAAAACGAGGGGCGAATTATACTGAAGCAATATGATTTCCAAACAAATGGAGCAATTCCATTACAACTGGTTTAGAAAACCTGAATCGAGTATTGAAATCATTGTCATCGTACATTTCGAATGGATTGTTTCTATTTCGAAAGGTTCTTGGCCTGGGAATCAGTAGGTAGTTCTTCTTCAGATAGTGAAGACAATGATGAGATAGACATTTTCTGTAATATAATAGTCATTTACTAACATTATTGTGTTCATTTACCTACCCCACCTTTTTGAAATGAAACAAGAACTAAGAACTCCAACGTTTTTTCAGATTCTGCAAAAATTCTGCGAAATATTCAAAATAATTTGGCGGAACTTTCATAAGTCATTTGCTGGTTGTCACTTTAATCAGTGGTCGAGCACTGATTAACTTGATGCCATAATTAAGTCGATTTGATGTGACATCTAAAGTTGATTGGCCTTTGTGCAACAGATTTTTCAATTAAATAGTCATTATCACAAGTTAATCAGATGATTAAGTAACCATGCCATTAAGTACATGATGGGCCTTTCATGCAACCGAATTCCATTTATAACGTCGCATCAAATATTTGATCTTTTATGCAACCGGCCCTCAGAGAGATTACATGATGTCAATTGTGTTAATTATCAACTAGTTTACATAGGAGTGAACATTTTATCCACGCCCCGTATCTGAAATGTTGTGATAGTATTAGCATATTTTCAATATTTTCGTCTCTTTCTTCTTCGAAATAACATTTTTCAGCGAGAAATAACTTTAGGAGACAAATTTTATCGTCAGTGCAGTATTTGAGACCTTCAAGTGAATCAAGGGGGTTATCAATAAAAAACGTCATATCTTGTAAAGAATTTTCTGTCCGTGAGTAGAGAACAATTTCCTGTTTCGAGAACTGGAGAAGCGCTTGCAGTGAATTACACCTCTTTCAAAGTTCACAAAATCCATCGAGTTCAATACAAGTATAAAATTATTATATTTATCGTGAAGCAATCTCAGAAATTTCAGAGGTCTTTGGGAATAGGTAGGATGATATTTCTCAGCATCGTCATTTATGAGAGGAACAGAAAATAGCTGAATTACGTCGTTTTATGTAGACATGCCGGTAAAACTAGTTATTGCAAATAGGTATTTAAAAAAATCATACCATGCTAATTGATACATTCTAACCAACAATTGTCATCTGATGAATAAGAAAAGTAATCAAAATAATCATCGTGAAATTGGTATTTCCCTCAAAACACTCTTGATATTCTGGAATAGTTGGGTACTTTTGCGATGATCCTCAAACAGGTGACTTCTAGTTTAGAAAATATAACTGACTATTTCACCACCACACATAATATACCATCTCTGTCATACTCGATGATATGAAAAAATTAATATATTATATTAATAGATATGAGTAGATTTTCATATCATCAAATAATATTAAATGCTCATCAAAAATCATTTTAAAACTATAAGAGAATTCTTTCATTTTCATAGAAGTGCTTTTACACAGTAACCTATACAATTTTATTGAAAAGAAGAATTCGATCATTGTGGATCTTTTGAAGGTTATATACAATTTCGAATAACAGCTAATAGATATTTCTCGTGATGCAGAATATGTTTTTTTTCAAGACTAGATTACTTGATTTCAAAAGTTTTTGTTCAATTTCATAATTTGTGAAAATCAGCAAGATGAAAATTTTCAAAAGGAATATCCTCAGATATATTTATGAACACAAAAAAATGTATACATATATAAAGATATACATTGAGAATTCGCATTCTCCATGTGATGGAAATATTGATTCTTTCTCGGTTTATTCAACAGAAAACAACTACTCTCCTGGCTATATGCCACGTCGAACCGAACATTGAATTATATCTGATGAACGCACACGATAAGAATTTGAAAACAAAATCTTCTGAAGTAGAGAAGTTGCATTCTCCTTTATATTAAGATATGCACATAGTATCATTCTGGATATTCAACAGAAAACAACTACTTTCCTGGCCGTTTGCCACGTCGTCGAGCATTGAAATATATCTGTTGAATATCCAAAAAGAGAACATGAAAAATCAAAATCCTCTGAAATTGAGAATTGGCATTATCTCTCAAATCGAATATGATGTATTATGATATAAAAATATAACTTACAAATATGTTCAGTATTGAAATGAAAATTGGAATGTTTAGGAGAAGTATACATGTATGAAATCGGATCCTGATGAGCTTGGAACTTCTAAAATTCGTATCAGTGATATCCACGGGAGAAAAGTGACATTTTATAACCTGCCAACAGAGATGAAATGCCAAACTTTTTTCCCGTCACAGAAAAAATATGATTTTTATGGCGAGTTATTCATATTCAGGGAACAATCATACCAGATGTCGGCCATTTAATCAATAGTCAATCCAAATACGAGATGTCAAATGTCAAGAGATTGCTCTTGAATGACATCACATACGCCATTATTTTAAATGATATTCTTGTTCTCACTGAATATGGATAAATCGCAAGAAAATCATAATTCTATAGTTGACTCATATAATTGAAAAAATGTGTCATTGAAGTACATTGTGATATATAATTTATCCAATGATGAAAAACAGAAGGGCAAATTGTTCTGAATGCGATCCAAAAGACATGCGGAAAAAGATGTGAAATTTGTAACTTTATAGAGAAATATCCTCGGAAATATCTTGATAAATAATTGTTTGTTCACATTTTCGTTATTTAATTTTTTAGACAAAAATACGTAAGTAGGTACCAAAAAACATTTTCGAAAAAAAAATCATCGCATGATAAGTGCAGTCTTACCAAAATAACAAATAGAGACTATTATTTCCTCTAATTCATCTCAAGTACATTGTATTTTGAGACGACTCAATTCGACCATAATGATCTCTTCAAATTGTCAAAATACAAGGTAATCTCGATAGAATTATGAGAAGAATAATAGTCGGCTATTTGCCATGGTCTCGGGATATTAACTACAGTTAACTACGACTATTCAACAACAGTTTTTTTACAGCGTATGAATGTCTCTCAAATTATCATTGCGGCATTCCATCACGATACTTTGAACATCACTGTACCGTCCCTATGTGTCGATTTGAATACAGCAAATTGTCAATAACACATGTGTACGAGAACAATGTGTTTTAGCGGGCATATATGTTATTAGATCGAGGGAAATGTCATCAGTATGCTGTTTCAGCTTCACGTGTTCCTTTCGAACTTTTTCCATCACATATGATTTTCATCCAACACCACGCACATCACACATTTTTCGAGCTTCTGGTTCAAACGGCTCGGGAATACAACGAATCATGGAAAATAGGAAATACATGGTAGCACATCAGTAAGACAGGTGTCTCAAAGCTTGTAATGTTCAAAGCTCTAAGATGAAGAAGAAACCATCAATCTCGTTTTGTTCATTATTGATATTTCATTATTACACAGTGAAAAAAAGTTCACACCAGCTAACACCCTTGGGTGTCTCCTGGGTCCTGATTATTTTAGTGGGAATTAACACTGATATTTTTAACACCATCATAGGTTGTCATCAAGCTGAGCATATTTACACTTTAGAACTATATTTTTTGACGTTTGTTGGGAAAATGTTGTTTGCAACTCGAGCGCGAAATACTTTGGTCACCAAAGTAGCATTTCGCGCTCTAGATTCAAAAATAACAATAATGCATTATTTTCATGAAATCATTTATTATTGTCACCTATCAATCTGGATATCATAATTCGTGGATGATACACCTACACAATATTCATCCATTCTTCAATGAGTTTAGGTTTTTCAGGGGGAATTTCAACATCAGCAACATTATTTATTCACATGGGAGAATGCAAGACGATGAGTGGATTATATTAGCCCCAAATCTCATGATTTATACAAGGTTCTGATTTATTCGTGGTTGGTCAGGGTGTAACAAGGTGTTAATTTTATATAATAAGTGTATTATTTGCGATAACTTGAATAATACCACTATCGAAAGTAATAACGTTTCATCTTTTTGGTGTTTCTTTTGGATGGATATTTCAGAACCTATCTAAATCACCACATCCGTGTGATTTTCCACTATGAAGGTGTGAATTGAGACCACTGTATACGGTATTATCAAATTTCTGATAATATTGATATAATATATAGTGCTAATCAAGTGTTGATTCAATCGGAGTTATTTATTTAATCCACTTCGATTTAAATTACACCCGAAAATGTTTCACTGTGTACCATTGCTAATGATACCACTATTTGAGTACATGAAGTAGAAATCACTAGACATGTTGGTGTCGAAATAAAGTTTGGCATACCTACTTAACGACAGGAGCAGCTGTATACATAAAACGTTCAACATGTTACAACCCCTAATGTCCGGTGATCATCCCCACAGTAAGTACAGTTTTATCTCTGGCTCTTACAACATGAAAATGAGCAAAGCATCTCACAAGTCATCTTAATAATTCATGTAGTAACTAGATATGTTTGCTGAGTCTATATGCTGTTCGTATAACTTTGTGTACAAAAATCAATGCAGTTGGAAACAGAATATTTTAATGGATTCCCTGTCAATTAGCGGCAGTTTTGAGTTGAAATCTCGATTCTTGTCTAATATATAAAATTCTCCTGTCCCTGTCACGGTTGACGGTGTTAGAAGCCAAACTCGATCCTCGGAAACGGCTCGACCGATTCGGCTCGCAGATCCAAAATGGCAGACGAGTATTTTCTATATATCATTCTATTCTATTCAAAATTGGTACCTGAAGGTTTTCGGAATCAGAAATTCTGATTCCATTGTCAAAATCAGGAAATTCAACATGGCGGTTCCAATATGACGGACGAGTTTTGTATGATACTATCTCATTCGGAATTATTATCTAGAGGTTTTCGGAGTTGGAGATTATAATTCTTTCGTCAAAATTTGGAAATTCTAAATGATCGATCGAATATACAGAAGGAGTTTTTTTAATTTAATCCGATTCCATTCGACATATTGGTTTCTGAGGGTTTTGGGGTCGAAAATTGAGTATGATTCGTTCGTCAAAATATAAAAATTTAAAATGACGGATCAAATACGGCGGACGAGTATTGTAATTATAATCCGATTCTATTCAGAAATTTGTATCTGGCGGTTTTCGGGGTCGGCGGTTATGATTTTTTGTTCAAAATTAGGATATTCAAGATGGAGAATCCAATATGGCAAACGAACTTTGCGATTAATAGTGGTTCGGAAAAATATAATGGAACATGCTTTTATAGAAACCCAAACTCTATAGGTGAAACTATATAAAAATTGAAAATAGATATATACTCAGTTCAAAAAACTAAAGAAATGGATTTTCGAACGAAAAAGAAGTAGAAAATAAATGAATAGTAGTTTGAAAAACTAAGGAAACTGAAACGCAAAAAATATTTTCTAGAAATAAATGTAGGTATTAGAGCAAAACAACGTTTGCCGGGTCAGCTTTTGTAATAAATGGTAGTTTGAAAAACCAATTAACCACGTTTTTATAGATAGCCAAACTAAAAAGAAGGTAAAAATAAAGGTTTGAATAAATGAAGAGATAGATTGCCGAACTAAAAAGATATAGAAAATAAATTGAAAAGTTTGAGAAGCTAAAGGATCACGCTCTCATGGATAGTCGAACTAAAACGATGAAGAAAATGGAATGATAAAAGTGTGCTGAGAAATATTTAACTAAAAAATGTGTTTTTGAATAAATGTGTATGCATGGCAAGACAACGTTTGCCGGGTCAGCTAGTACATAATATCATACAATTGAATAAATATAAATTGAGGGGGTTTTAAGGGATGCTGATTGTGAATATGATAGAGAAAGTTACCTCAAATAAGTCACAAATGATCATAAATGAACAAAATTGGTGAATAACTTTTTTTTTATGTTCTTGTTTCCTCGAAAAGGGATATCCTATAATGGTCAGAGAACATCGTGAGAACCAAGGGAAATAAGGTAGGTTCTTCTTAAACTTCTGGAAGTTATATGCCTCGGGGAACACCTCCCTTGGCAATGTGTTCCAGAACCTCGCTGTGCGTTGGATGAACGAGTCTTTGGAAAGAAATGTTCTGCAGGTATCCAAAGTGACCACGAAAGGGTTCGAAGCCTCAATTCGACGGATTAATCTCGCGGGGACTGCCAAGGGAGGAACAATTGTTTCAGAAGAGCATCGTCCATGAAAATATCTATAAAATAGAGTCAGATCGCCAACTAGAGAAAAACAACAACTTTCCTGGCTATATACCACGCAGAATATTGAGTTGCGTCATTTCCACAAATGTTCATGAATGAACAAAATTTACCCCTCCTCAACACCGCACGCCAATGAGAATGAAAATGTTCACCTACTATGCACACCTCACCATCAAAATTGCAAGAAAATTGCATCAATATCCTGAAAAGCAGCTCTTGCTCTTGAGATTCTGTAAATATAAATTGGGGGTTTGTTGGGGATGCTGATTTTAAATTCGATAGAAATGAAGGCCTCACCTATACTCCATTGTTCTAACATAAAATCACCGCACTAAAATCTCAAGAAAATCGCATTATCAATAACTGAGATATTTGGGTGTATTCATAAATAGCGGGGCACACTGTATAAATAAAGAATAACATCTATCAAAATTCAGAATTAGCAAATATTAGATGAAACTGAATGAAATAATGTTTGAAGTAACATGAAACTGGAACTTGCACTTTACCGAATTCAAGGCTATACCAAAGCAGACCAAAGTGTTCACACCGACTTGGTCATTATACTATTTTAGTCTGGTACGCAACAACATTCGTTACCACACCAAGCTGGTAGCTTTACCAAGTGTACAGTTTATACCACACTGACCAAGAGTATTGAGTTAAATAAACGTCTCGTGAATTATCTCGCGTGTTCGTTGATTCATTCTTGCATCCGAATACTATCAGTGATTAATAGTATATTAGGTAACAAGTGTTATAAACGTCCTTTTAGTAACGAGTATTTTAAGCACGAGCGGAGCAGAGCGGAGCGAGTGTTTAATAAACGAGTGTCTAGAAGAGTTTATGAACGCGTTACAAACTATGCTTTTTCTACGAACTCCGAAAATTACAATAACATACCTGCTATTCCTGCTAACCTACAAAATGATTCGAAAGGAATGGGAATTGAGAACATAATACATGCAACTGCATGTAACCAGCGAGACACGTATAAGTGATATTGGTTGTAGATGTAGTGTCCAGTCCATTGCTCACTATCTTTTGTTTCACGTTTATTGTCATGCTTAGCGCAGAATAAATAAATTGTTCTCAAAGATGGATGCTTCATTTTTACACTTCTTGGAGATATGCAAGTGCAAGAACATTCTCTTCGATTTCACTTTCGTCTACATTTCGCATATATTTCCAATGAAGAATTCTGATACAAACGAAAACTATTTGAATAATTCTGATACAAAATTTGAAAATAACAGTTGACAGTTATTAATACAATTGACAGGCCAGACATGTCTCAAATTACTGAAGCTGTGTTTAGTGAACTGCGTTGCCATGGTAATGTGTTTAAGAAATCGTGTTGCCATGGTAACGTGTTTAATATTTTGAATAAATCACAGATCGTCAATCCGTGATTAATCGATCATTTAGCGTGGAACATATCCGTACGCTAAATGCCATTTTAGTTATGTGAGTAGAAAAACTAAATTTCAAGGTGTATGCTTATAAATCCATTATAAATCTCGAGTATACCCTCTGTCTCGAATCCAAAAGCATAACTCCGAAGTTCAAACGTATCCACAATACAACAGACAGGCACTGAAAAGTTTAATATATTTTTTCAGAACAAAATTTGGTCGGCTCAACTATTTTAATTAACTTCACCACTCTCCTGGTGGAGAAAGTGAAGAAGTTATCGAAGAATATATAAAGGCGTATAGAACTTTCAGAAATATGCGCGTTATGCAAATTGCATTATGAAATATTGGAAATCAGTATGTCTGGACATGAATCAGGAAGAAAATCCAGGAATTCAAGCGACCTGTCAATAAATAAACCGGGTATCAACGAATTTTTTAGACGAGCGTCTGGTTTTCATCATAAAGGTATCAGATTCGAATTTGTCAGGGGTGTAAGATTCGATACCAGATTGGATAGGGATATCTCGAACGATAACGAAGATATTTGCGTTCGAAGGTTCCATATGCCCAATCGGTGTGACTTCGCAATATCGAAAGTTTCTCTGTCACACTCATTGAGCATATGGAAACTTAGAACGCGAATATCTTAGTAATCGTTTGAAATAACCCTGTCAAACTCGGTATCGTTGGATTCCGAGGGGTAAATCACGTGGGAAGTTTGGTGTAAAGACACGAAGAAGTTCGAGGAAGTTTGGGAAAAGTTCGAGGAAGTTTGGGAAGTCCGAAGAAGTTTGGGAATTTTCGAGAAAGTTTGGGATATTTGAGGAAGTTTTCATTTCAGCAAATAATACAGATGCTGTTAGATGATTCGATAATACCTAACTACCTACCTGAAAATTCATGATACTGAAAAATTGCATTGCATAGGTAATTAGGTCGGTAATTATATGATAGGGTTGATTTCTGTTGGTGGATTATTCAAAACAGTAAGTCTAATTTCATTTTGTATTGAATTACAGTGCAGATATTCATGTCATTCAGTTTTAAATCCCTTCCAGTAAAGTACTTTCAAGTTGAGGTATACTCACCTATATCTGCCTATACATATACGTACAGTCAGATGCAATGAACATGTCGAAAATGGGCGGTGATGGCATCTCTGCAATAAGAGCGCTAACAGCATCCAACCGCGATAATTATTTTCTTTGCATTCGACTGAACCTACCTATACCTACCTACCATAGGGAAAGGAAAAAATGTTGAATCAATCAATACTAAATTGCTTACTTGGTTTGTGGAGTTTCGGGAAGTTTGGGAAGTTCGAGGAAGTTTGGGAAGTTCGAGGAAGTTTGGGAAGTTCGAGGAAGTTTGGGAAGTTCGGGGAAGTTTGAGGAAATTCGGGGAATTTTGAGGAAATTCGGAGAAGTTTGAGGAAGTTCGAGGAAGTTTGAGGAAGTTCCAGGAAGTTCGAAGAAGTTTGGGAAGTTTTGACCCATGGGAAGTTTGGTGTACAATTTTTTTCGCCGTGATTTACCCCTCATTGGATTCGTTATAATAATCGCTATAACCGATTATGGAATGGAATAAAGGGTGTCCTATTTGAGAATTGAAAGTTGAGGTCGTTTCTGGTGAAACCGGAAGTGATAGAAGAATAATTGTTTCGTCAATTAATGAGCAATTTGGTATACTTGCTACCCACCAATCTTCAGAATCCGATCTCAAATGATCCAGAAGTTTCGGCACTGGTCGTGTTTTGTGCAGTCCTCTACTGACCCCGTTTAACTTATGACTTCGCATTCTGTTTCGGTTTTTTCGTTGTTCGATTCTGATATTAATTTTCCATGAAATCATGTTACGCTATAAAATGGTGTTTCTCAAGCAATAGGAAAGATAATGGGTTTTTTAATACAACTCCACCTACGCGGCCCTCACCCTTTGGTCCACGATTTTTATTCGGCGAGCTCATATCTGCAGCGTTGCCAGAAGTGGTACATTGTACCACATGTGGTACTTTTTCGTGAAAAAAGTACAGTGCTACATTTCCAAAATGGCCCAAAGTGTGGTACAAAATGAAATCAAGAACATCGAGCGTGTTTCATGAAGAATGTCGAGCATTGGCATCACTTACGTACACAGTATCTACTTTTTTGTCACTTGTCATTCTTGGCACTTTTAGAGTCTCTTCACCTATCAATGTCAATTTGTCACATGCTTGCCACATGCACAAGCACACAGAACTATTATAGTAAAATAGTAGTCGAATGCGCCGATGGAACTCAAGAAGCATAAAGAGAGAGAATAATATAAAATTTTGAGTCGGTAAAATTGCAAAAAAAAATTCTGGCAACACTGTAACTGTGTAGTGTGAGGTTGAATTCGGAGGGTTCTTATACTGCTGAGTATGAACAAATAAGACACAAAAAACACGTTGTGGGCTCCCGGTGTATATGAATCCATAACGGAAATGTTGAAGGAAGATATAGGTTAGGTTTAAACGTGAGTGGGGCCTTCACTGCGGTCAATGAAGGGAGTTAAGTCTAAAGTGTTATTTCATACTTAATAGTGTTACTATTACACTTTACAGCGCATTACAAATTCCATTGAAAAAACACGCTATATATAATTGCTACATCACCCGGTATGTATAAAAAAGAAGTTTTTATGCAAATACAGTAGTTTGCACACCGACGTTTCGAAGGAAATAACCTAGCTAATTTGAAATTTTCAATATATCTATATTTCTTCTCTTCAAACTTTTTCCGAACAAAGTGTCACTGAGAAGCTATTGGATTTTTCTTTTATGGAGTCAATCACTATGCATTCCCGAATTCAAATATAATAATTATCAGCTTTTCATCGGATGATTTTGGAGCCGCTGTTCATTATTTCCGATTCATCTTTTCATAAATCGATCATACCCTGTTGCTATTTCGAGACTTTAACCTCGACTTCAAGTAAAGAAATTGATCCTATTGTATTTCCGAAAAGCCCTACTGGAAAAGATATTATTGAGCTCGCGAAATCCCTGGTGAATTTTGCTGGCAAGAATTCGCTTCTTTCCATAGCCATCTTAGCTAGATTCTGACTATTAGTGGATTATTCGAAATTTTGAAATTCTACTCATTTATCATGTCTCATGATGGCCGATATATGTATAAGTGATGACAGATTCTTGAATCTCAGATGACAATTTGGTTGTGATTCGCTATGAATATGATATCCATCTCATTGTGCCTTTGTATATTTGGTTTGTAAGCGTATGCATCTTCAATTTCCTGTTTTATTGACACATTTCCACTGTTATACACAAACAAGCTCATTCTCAATTTCCTAACTCCATACCTCATCTCATCACTGAATAATAGAAAGTCGAATGACATAGAATGAGATCTCACAATATTATCTTCAACAGACTTATTACGGTATGAACTGAAAATATTTGTCCATCAGGAACTGATAAGGGCACACACTGAAAAAACTTCGACAAGGAACTGACATTATTCAGGAATATTTCTATACCTTGCCAAGGTATTTCTCATTTTCATTTCCTTCATTCAATTTTCTAGTGGACAATTATAAAATTGTATAGGAATAGTCAAAGGGGTACATGTAAGTAGAATAGAAAATAAACATAGAGTATAAAAAAGGAACAAACACATGACATATGAGTGTGATTAGAGAGGTAGCATACATACACGCATGTGGCTTATTATTAAAATTTTTGGGAAGGATACTCTTCCACCGAGAAATAACATTCGTATTGTAATAGTTGTTTCGAGGATTCTTTGGCCTACATTGTTTAATGGCGTTATAAAATCTGAGTGCCGTGATATTAGCCGACTGTCGAGTTTTATTCATCTTACCATAAATTACTTACTAAAAGGGATGTGAAAATCATCTTTACGTCTATAGTATTAACATCATGGCGAAATGGCGAGAACGCTTAGTACTTATTACATTTTTCTTTGTTATTTGACACATAGATACATTATTCTAGAATAAGAAGAGGGAAGGTACCGTGAGTATTATCCGAGGTATTATCGTATTATCAGGTCTATAAAAATGTCACGACACGAAGTTCTGTTGGACACACCCGCCAAAAAACGGACAACGCGTTTGTGGGAAATGGAAACACCTTGTGATGATGCCGTTACTCCAATATTCGGATTGGAACTTATGAAAAATTCAAATTTCTGGTTGAAGTATTGATAAGATAGAGGAACACATATTGTTCACAAAATTTGATATATAAAACACGAACCCTCATGAATTGAATCTTTGACCAGAGAAAAGCATGTCTTGTTCTAATTTATACTATTATCTATCATCAAAAGAGAAATTATTCGAAAAAACATCACCAAGATAAATAGAAATATTAGCACGAGAGCTCTACCGCTTGGACCTTTCCTCTCGAATGGAAATAATCTATCTCTGGATAGTAATGTGATTGAGATAATAATATGACAAATTGAGGCGGGGGTGTCTCGGGGGGTGTTGAGAAATATTGATGCACCGCCTTGTATATCTTGATACATCATTTACCATTTGATATGATCGTATGTTACCATAATAGACTTGTCAGATGAAATTATCAACAGTAATATCACGATGATCTGAATATTCGAGATAATTCTGTCGCTTTGTTGTTCACTCATTCACACGAATCCGTGTGGATGAGTGATATTGCTGTACAGTGACACAATTGAGTCGGCAATATAAGATACAACACTATGAGAAGATCTCGGAGAAGATATTTTGCTAGACTATTTCACGGAGTATAATAGTAGATTGTTTTATTAGGTTCAAAAGTGACACTTTGTTTGACAAGCGAATTTTGCATTTGCGAAGCCGAGCGGAAGCAAAATTTGCGAGTCGAACAAAATCACTTTTGATCCGAATGAAACATGCTATTTTGTCTGCAACCGAAACAATTAACTCAAATAAACATGTGAAGTAACCACCAATGCCGTGCCATATGTATGCAATGCAACAAATATTGACAAATAATCCATGCGGTGAGAATATTCTACCTGGTTAGGTTTTCTAGGATGTTCGAATTGTAGTTTCAATATAAATACAACCACAGAGTGACATATTTGTGTATGGACCAGGTGCTCTAATGGCAAATACCGCGCCAGTGGAACATAGGAACAAGACGTTGAAAATGTTAGGTTAGTGAGCATATCAACAATTATAATAGTGATTATTTATTCCTCTCCATACTACACTGTGTATGACTTGATAATCAAATGAAGCTAAACAATATCGTTGTTTGAGACAAAAAAAACTATTGCTTGCCGTGATTATTCAAAAACAAGTTATCCATCCCGAGAATAACGAATGGAATACAGATCAAGCAAGTATTTGAATCTTGAAGGCTTCCCTGATCAAAACAAAAATACTCAACTGAGATGTTTATTATTCCAATACTAGAGTATAATAAGGTGTATTTATATCTCCAGCATGGGTATGAAATGCCAAATCTGCTGAAATCGGAAACAAATCAGGTATGCATGCGTCTCAACCCAAATAACCAACCGTCACAATGTTGTTTATTCTTGATGACGCCCAGTAGATCCTTTTTAGTTCCTAGGAGCTGAAGTTCAACTTCAGCTCCTAGGAACTAAAATTCAACTTTAGCTCCTAGGAACTAAATATGTTCCCTAGCAACATACCTATTTTAGTGTCAGTAATAGAAACGTCAATTTAAGAGCTAATTTTGGTATCAAAATGGACGACTTTTGTGCATGTCGGTTGCAGAAAAAAAGCATTTATTATAAACATGAAAGAGTATTGCTGATCTGAATACCGAGCATAGATATGATGGGCTTTGTGGGAATGGTGGTATGCCAGACATTGTTTTGTCAGGCTGTGGAGTTGAGCATTTTTGAAGTGAATGGTTCGAATGAATTCGTTGTTCAGAACGAAAAAAATGAATATCATATTTTCGGAACGCAGATAATTCCGTTGTCTTCCAAAACTCGCATGGAATACTCGAACAGAGAATAGTAGATATTATGCCTGGAGATAAGTATCGTAGGGTTTTCCATGCCCTTCAAACTTCAAATATCGCGGAGTATGACGAAAAGGTCATGTCTGGAATAAGGATCAGGCATTTAAGGATGACAATTGCGTTCCAAGAATACGATGGGAATGTATAATCCACGACATCTCTTGAGTTTTCTGTAGTCTCCAGAGCGGCTCTGAGGTTCAGAATGAGGAAAATTGTGGATCTACCCTCCGAAATAATGAATTTTGCTGCAGACATTTTCTTGTAGGTGTGAAGGAAAATGTGACAAGGTAGAAGGTATTGCTACTTTTATATTAAGATGATTTAAAATACCCACCATTGAAGTTAAGACTAAGAAATCTATTCATTCGATCTGAATACCAAAGAGAATGTGTTTGTCATATCAACAAAAATACAGAGTGAGTCATGAGAAACTGTACATACTCCTACCACGAATGGAAGCCCTTGAGGAGAATACCTAATGACCATCAGAAAGTGTCTTCTTCTCTTCTTTACCAATATTTAGGGTGAATTATGAGTTTTGGCCAAAACATCTTCTAGTCATAACTTCTCAACAGCTCCTTCGATTCTTCTGATAAATTCATGGAATAATAATCTACTGACCTTAGTCGACTGACATTTCTAAAATCGAAAAAATTCAGGACCGTCTTTGAAAATTCTCGATAGTTTAGTTGTTATCAAAAAGTACATCCTGTATATGGTTTCTGTAAACTGTGACAGGGAATTTTCATAGCACAAAAACAAGCATCAGAAATAAAATATTCAAAATTCTTTTCGAAATTCTCCTCACACTCACAAAATTTTTCAAAAAAAGGATAAATTATAAGCAAAAACGGAAGTTTGACAACAAATTTATTCATTCGAAAATGATTACTTTGCAATGCATTAATAATAAATAAAAGAAAGATGCTTTTGCCCAATGAAAATCAACATGTATTTTCTTTTCCAGGCCCAGATTTCGTCATTTTATTTTTTGTGGTGGGTAATAATCACCCTGTAGATATTTTTCAAATCAGTGAATGGGGTTTCTGTCTAGATCTTGATGATCATCGATTCAAATAATTTAGGATTAGTCGAACAGAAAATAAAGGTTTATTCACAATATTTTTCAAAAGCTATACTGACCAAGGCGGATAATGATTTTAGTATTTCTAGTACGGAAAATAAATGACCAAATTAACTGAATGAAACAAAACGAATAGATAAAACTGTGAATTGAAATCATAACATCATTTATAGCGATGGCCATAAACATTTTCACAGATACCCCATCCACTGATTCGAAAATGATCTACAGGGTGATTATTATCCTCCACAAAAAAGTGAATGACTGAACCCTGGCCTGGAAATGAAATAATATGTGATTTCCATCGAGCTGAAGCATTGAAAATGTAAGTCTCACTTTTGTTCGTGGAATTTATGGGTTGCAAAGTATTAAATTCCAAATAAATAGATTATTTGACAAATTTTCGTTTTTTCATGAAATTTATAGTTTTTTCCCAAACTGCAGTGGAAGTGTGAGGAAAATTGGAAATATTGTATTCTTGATGTTTGTTTGTTACCTTCGAGAATTCCCTGTCACAGATTACAAAAACTATATACAGGATGAATTTTTGTTATAAACTGAACTATCAAAATTTCTCAAGAATGGTCCTGAATTTTTCCGATTCTGAATAAGTCAGTCGATTAGAGGTTAGTAGCGAAATATTGTCAAGATTATTATTGTTAACGTAACCAGATTTTCAGAAGAAGAAGCTGTTGGAAAGTTATGAATATTTGAACAAACGGACTGTCGGTTCTGTTGTGTGGAAGACGAAACGTCTGAACACAACTTATGTTCATGCTCTAGCTTAGAGAGACTAAGGTTAGACACATTTGGCTTTACCAATTTAGAACCTGTCGATTTCAGACAAATCTCACACCATGAACTTTGTGAAAAGATGTGGATTGTACGGTGAACTGTGACCTCTAGGGGTGAGCCACAATAGACCCATCTGGGGTCGCAGTGGAGGGGAGGTATTCGCCCCACTCACATGGAACCTAACCTAACCTATGAATATTTGACTAAAATATGTTTTTGCCAAATCTCATAATTCACCCTATATTTTGGAATAGAAGTGAATAAGACGCTTTCTGATGGACAGTATTCACCTCAAGGGCCACCATTCGTGGTAGGAGTATGTACAGTTCCTCATGACACACCCTGTATACTTGGACTCGAATAATGCGAATCATTGTCAAGATCATTTCCAGTTTTCCGAGTCGTTTTCGGAAGGAAATCATGTATTATTTTGAGAGGTGTCCCATAATTGAGTTCGTTTATTTCATGAGATGATATACTTTACGTCACCCATTTATGGCAAGCTTCATTTAAAAAACACGGGGAATCTCTAGCTGTCGCGTTGGACATATCAAAAGCATTCGCCGTGTTTGGCACGAAGGACTCTCCACAAACTACCATCATACAGCTAAACCATCTCTTATCGAGTTTTCTTTCAGGCAGATCACTTCAGGTGGTGGTGGACGGTGTATCGTCTGATACCATTGGCATCAATTCCGGCGTTCCACAAGGATCAATTTTGGCACCAACATTGTTGGGAGTAACAACTTACCCCATCCACAGCTTCCCAGATGATAGTACCCTCCATACTGCGTTCTCTTCCAGAATTCCCATTTCTTCCCAGGAAACTAAGAACTCACGGCGCGGGCAGGTCAATGCTGTCAATGGATAGACCTTGCTGAAATCACAGCCTAGGGAACCAATAACCTAGTTGAATTCAACGCCACCAGAAATCAATCCTGTATTTTCTCTAGAAAGGCGGAACTCAGTATGCCCGCCGATATTGTAATGTCTGACACCACCATCCCCACCAAGCCCACCATGTCTATGCTCGGTATTTCCATCAGCAACACTCTTTCATGGGATTATCATGTCAGATCCATCGCAAAAGCTGCTTCACAAAAACTCGGATTCTTTTTCCGTGCGAAAGGCTACTTTACACCTCAACAGCTTCTCATGATCTACAAAGCGCAGATACGACCTGTTCAAGAATACTGTTCCTACAGATGGGGTTCAGCACCAGAACCATTCGCCTGGTGGGTGACGCCACACTCACTCACTCTTTGACATCATTGGAACACCGTAGAAAGGTCGGCGACCTTTCACTCTTCTTTCGATACTTCCACGGGAAATGTTCTTCGGAAATCTCTGCTATCATCCCTTCACTAGCAATACCAGTCAGACGATCTAGACAAGCCCAGTCAGCATATCCTATCGTTGTCAACCTCGGAAGATGTCGAACAGCACTTTATCAAAACTCCTTCATCCAGAGAACGGCTAGGCTCTGGAATTCATTGCCTGAGGAAGTATTCCCAACAACATAATAATATAATCTCCAGAAGTTCAAAAAAAATTCCAATTCCTACCTCCTGTCCCTATCCTCCCTAGGAACGCACGATGTTCTTTAAACATTATAGGGATTCCCTTTCGTGCGCTCCAAGCGATAAAAAAAACAAGAAAACTTTGAAAATATACAGGTTGTTGAATCTGATAATGTGAATATCGAATTGTGATGACGAATTTTCAAAACACCAACGATTATGATTATCTGTATCTGTATTCTGAATGGTTGTCTTGATTTCTACACTATACTCAACACCCAGTACAACATAAATGAATCAAATTTCGAAGTAAAATTTGTTTTTTTCGTGATCACTGGAAAATATATTCCGTTTCTGAATAGGGCATTTTATACGCTTTCATATTTTCGAACAAGAGATCTGGAACTTTCTTATCGTCTCCCATGTTTTTTCCGTCACCCTGGAAATCGAATCGCCTATTATAATGTCACTGACCATTTTACTTTCAGGTTCTTATTAGTTATTCACTATATTATTCCGAATTTTTGTTACATTCAATATGAATTTTAGTAGTAGAATCAACTCCTGACAGAATCGTGACAGAATGTATATCCTGTATATTAATCAGCAGGAAAATGGGCAAGATCCTCACGTTTGTTAGAAAAACGGAAGAAACATTCAACTCCACATCAAAGATCAAGGATTGCTTTGAAACAAAAGTTACTCCAAAGTCCGAGGGGAGAAAGTGAAATAATAAGACTGATTTTATCTCGAGCAGTGGCTGTGAAAATTATTTCGAAGTTCCATGTTGAAACAGTATCCACTTTTTCCATCATCCCTCTAACAATTCAGTACTAATTAGTTTAATTCCATTGATTAATGATATAGCTTTAGTCTTCTGTGATCAAAATTAATTCCCAAGTTATGTACTAATTAAATCTTGGGGTGATTATGGTACAAAAGGACGATGTAGTATGTTTTATAGCACTTGGGCGAAACAGTTGACCAACAGAGCGTAAGAGTTCCTTATAGCTCTGAAGAGAAGCAATGCAGTATCTGAGATGGAGTTAGTTTCCCTTCTATATTACAACTTTTTGTCAAGTGCTATTATCACTTCATGTAGGTTTCTATAAAATTGTTTGTGAATACATGGGGTAATTATTTGATACAACATTGAGCTTCCTGAAAGAAGACGCTGGAAATCTGTTTTCCTTGAATTACTTTCAGTAAATGACATAATTCAATGGGAATTTGATATGAGTGACACTGGTGAGACTTCTTGAAAATAGTGTCCTTGGAACTTATCTACAAATCTCAGTTTGTCAGGGGTACATGGACTGAGATTTATCTTTGAGGCTCTAATTTTCAACACCCTGTATGATAAAACGTATTATTCTAATATACGTGGAGTGAGGACGAATCAGATGAAGATACGTTTGAGAATGTGTACCTAAATCAGAGAGCCTAAAAGAAAAATTCACTCGATTGTCGGTGACACTTTGTTTCGAAAACTGTTTGAAGAAGAGACATACAGATATATAGAAAAAATATCAACTATTACTTACCTTTGCACGTTTCGGAAAATCCCAAAAAATTCTGAGAAAAGAATGTATACCACCTCCTCTATTAACCTACAGACAGTATACAGGCTGATTCACGGTGAATGGTACATTAGACGTTTCTCCAGAACGCAACGTACGATTATCCTGAAAATTTGGTTCCTTGGATGATTATGAGGGGCGAACCTCGGGGCGAACCGCAGACGAAAATTTGTACACCAGACTTCACATTTTCCTAAGACTTCACTGACTTCATCGAGACTCCACTGACTTCATCATGACTTCACTGACTTCATCAAGACTTCACTGACTTCATCGAGACTTCAATGAATTCATCGTGACTTCACTGACTTCATCAAGACTTCACTGACTCAATCGAGACTTCAGTAACTTCACTGGAACTTCTCGGGGCAAGATTTTCATTGAGATATCACGACAATCATTGAAAATGCAATTTCGTTGAGAAGTGACGTCATTATGTAGTTCAGTAAACGAACAAAAAATAGGGGAAAAAATCGTGTAGTCGCAAATTTCTGTAGAGTGATGAAAGAAAGTGCCATTAACAACACACTAAAAGTCCTGATCCCTAGGGGTTGAGCGGGGCAGTAGGAGAACGTTTGAAGGTCATTTTTTCAAGTTGTTCTTGAATAATTCGACAATCGCGAACTCAAGCGGAAAAATGAAGGTATACAAAGTTGAACAACATGAAATTTCCTATGACGAAGTTTTCATTCACTTTTCGTCTAGAATGAATAGTTTCTGAGATACAGGGAGAGAAAAAATCGAGAAGTATCAAAAGTAGAGTTTAATGGTTTGGAATTCATGTTCAATGTCTCAAATCATGGGATTAGTGTTCAACGTGGCTAATGACAGAAAGAAAATTTCATTCTTGGAAGCAAACATTTTGAATGTATACCTACTTTTCAATAATTGTCAATTATAATAATCATCTTCGTCCATATTTTCCATATCCAGCAATGGTGCACTTTATATACATATATACGTACTGAGCGACCCATCTTCCCCTCCATATTTTCATCCAGTTGAACGCAAACGTGAAGAATACTGTGATGTTGAAGGCTGCTGATCTGAATGAGCTTCTCTCAGATTTTTATCAATTAAGTCAACTTTGATATTCTCATTTATGCAAGATGGTTGAACAACACGCCGTGTGTATTGTTCATGAAACCTCCAATTTTTATACTTGCACGGGAAATATTCCTCAGGAATCTGTGCTGTCATTCAATCACTATCAATACCAGTCAAACGAACTCGACAAGTCCAGTCAGCACATTATTTGACGCGAGGATAGACTCGAGGAAAGAAGACTGTTGTATTTCACGGAAAATTCAGACAAACGTGGTACGTATTTATCACGATTTTCAGTATAAGGATTCATCGAGACTTCACTGACTTCATGATGACTTCACTGACTTCATAGAGACTTCACTGACTTCATCGAGACTTCATCATGACGTCACTGACTTCATCGTCAATTCACTAACTTCATCGACACTTCTTCAACGTGTACACCAGACTTCATTGTGTTCTATCGACCTGAAATATTCTCAGCGCTGCGACGTTGCCGCTTATATTGAAAAGTAGCAACAACTTTGACTTTTTTAATGGGACACCCTGTATATCATTCCATCTTCAGATTCTTCATAAAGAGTTGATTCCATCAATCTATCACACTTGATGTCTAGCGGGAATGGTAACAAAGATATAGGGTGTGAAAAATCGGGATTTTTAAACTTTAAGAAATTGTTGTGTCGAAATTCGAAACGATTTATAATTGTTCAGAACGGTATTTATGTCCCTTTCTTAAATTTGAAATAGATACAGGGTGGTCAAAAATCTCAATGCTGAACCAACCTGTATTTATTTCAATTAAATATTAATTGATAGTGAATAAAATGTTGGGATAGGGACATGGAGACCGTTTTGACCAATTATGAATAGTTTCGACACAAAAAATTACGATCTCGATTTTTCACATTCTATAACTGTAATTATTACTGCTAGACCCCAGTGTTGGTGGTCAATGAAATTAGATCTTGAGCGAGAATCTGAGAATGGAATAATATACAGGGTGTCCCATTTAAAGAATCAAAGCTGTTGCCACTTTTCAATAATAGCGGCAACGTCGCAACTATTCAAGGCACCAGCTTTTCAGAATTATCCTGAGTTGTGTTCTCCAGAAACGTCTAATGTGCCATCCACCGTGAATCAGCCTGTATATATGATTCTATCGAACTTCACGTCTCAGATTGTTGGTATTCTATGTTTATTTTTCAACATTTTATATCATAAAACATAGATTTGTTCGTAGATGCATCACCTTCTCTATACCACGCACAAGCTGAAAATCTCAGTTTCTGTGATCTCTCCGTTCATTCACAAAATCCTCCGAAAATATTGTATCATATTTCCTCGCATATTTCAGAAGAATGAACATTATCTCTATTATTTTTATTCGTTTCTTCGTGGTGAGTGTCTATAATGTAGAGCCGAGTGTTGAGCACTTCATTCTCTTCTCTCTATCTCCAACTTTTTGCTAATATCAATTTTCATCACTCGAGCCGTGTTTTCCTAATATTTTCCATTTTCACGCAAAAGTGGAGCAGGTGCTTGAATTTCAAGTCGAAGTAGCGTTACTAATATATATGTATAAACTCTGGATCAAGATGTTGGAGCTAGGTACCCTCAAGAAGCTATATTTTCAGTCGAGTTCATATATAAATGGATGAAATATTGGACTGCGATCTGATTATTTATTCAGGGGGTATACGATGAAATTTGTTATTTGCTCCGTTCAACGAAGCCAATAATCACAAATTCATGGAATGTGTTTGATTTGCAAAGTGAGACAGCAAAACCATAAAACAATATCCACAGTGAATATTCGAAGAGCCCTTATTGTTCCATATTATTCAACTCATCTTCATACCATTATGTCTGGAATTAATTGATATAATACTGGGTTTGTTAGAGTAAATAATTCAGCAATTCAAATTCGAACGCTATCGAAGGGTGGCGCTGTCTCAAAAACGTCAGAGTTACGACCTCCGAAAAAAAAAACATCGACCCGAAAGTTTCGTAATCAATATAATAGTTTGAAAATATGAATACGCAGAGGAATACGTACATACTTTGCGGTGTAAAAGTTTCACTGAGAACAGCATGCTCAATGTTTCAGCTCAGTGTTTTATCAAACATTCAGGTATGGAGTAAGAGGCATACTACCGAGTATCTTGCGGGATTATCTATCACAGAGAAGACATAGAGGGTCAAAGAGGGTGATCAGTTGAGTGAATGGTCTACAGTGATTCTTGGTGTGCCCCAAGGGACGGTGTTGGGGCCAATACTGTTTCTGTTGTACATCAACAGCATCACACATATAAAGAACTTCTAGGATCACCTTGTCTCATATGCTGATGACACCGCCTTAGTTTTCACTAACGATACCTGGTCAGAGGTTTTCACAATAGCTGAAAAAGGAATGAAAGATATAAAATTATAGCTTGATCTCAACCTCTAAAGTTTGAATATTGACGAAACAAAAATTAAGACTGTCTCACTACAAAATAATGATCAACCAGAAAATGAATCCCAGGATTGAAAAAACCTACAAAATGAAATATTTAGGGGTTGTCTTAGACAAACACATACGAAACAGACTGTGACAACTCATCCACAAATTCCATTATCTAAAAGATATAGTAGACAAAAAAAATATGCTAGCCATATACTACTCATTAGCAGAATCTTTTATCAGGTATTGTATTAATTACTGTTTGAGGGGAATGTACAATAGCAACCTAGGGTGTATACAAATAGTTCAAAATAGTATATCGAAGATGATATTTGAAAAAAATAAGTTATTTTCTACAGTACAACTCTACAAAGAATCTGATCTACTCGATGTAAGAAGCCGTTGTACCTACTCATGCCTGATCTGGAAGTTTTTCGATAAAAATGAATATGACACACCCGAGCACACCAAACCAAAAAAACACCAGATCATGTGGAAATATGTCTGTGAATGAGCCATTTTTTAAGAAGAGTCATTCTAAAATATTTGTACACTCACATGGTACAAAACTTTATAACTATCTGCCACTAGAATTGAAGAAAATTTAAAAACTAAACAAATCCAAATATTCCATAAAAAAATTCATACTCACCAACAAAGAAAGAATTGATAATCTCTTTTGAAAGTACCAAGAAAACTGATATCCACCCTAACGATTTTTAGCTTCAATTTTTCCCCAATCAAGCGTCCATATTTCAATCACATGCCTGCATAGATAAGGGGCCAGGTAGCCGTGCGGACAGAGTGTCTATATTCTAATCCGCATTCGCTCGCCGGTCGTGGGTTCGATTCCCATCGACTGCAGAAATTTTTCTGATGGCCCAAGAAAGTGTTTGGGATCACACGTTAAAAGGTAAGGCCCCCGTCATTCCTTACTTGCACAAGACTCTCGAAGACTTCTGAGGGTTGCTCGTAAGGGGGCAACCGAATGACGGATAGAACAATTTTAAAACAATAGTGTTATGAAATTTAGCTGCATTATATGAAAAGCTTCGTGTATACATTATAGTCTTGTGCCTAGGAATGAACAAATAGTGTTTATTGCGAGATTCTTCGTTTTGTGAAAGAGGAAGTAATTTCCTACGTAGATATGGTGGCATTCCTGAATGCAAAATTTCATGTGTGAAGGTGAGGAGATGTATTTCTCTTAATTTTTCAATTTCCAGCCAACCAGAGTCCTCAAAAGCGGTACTGATATGGTCAAACTTACGTATCCCACACGCAAAACTGATGAAACTGTTTTGTATTTTTTGCAACCGTAAGACATTTTGTTGTTGTAAGGCGGGTCCATAGATGTAATCACAGTAGGCCAATCTAGAAAATATTAATGACTCCTTGTCTTCCATGTGGAGAGAGAATTTCTGGGCACCTTGTACAATCTAGAAGTTCCTTAATTTCAGAGAGCTTATACCTCGGATTATACGGACCTTTCAGTTAGTAATTAAGAGTAATCTAACACAAAGAAAATATTTCCTTTCTGATGTGCGTTGCAATTAGTAATAATTATAACTTCATGCACCAGGGTAAAGAACATAAAAGAAAATTCTTACGTAATCAACTTTGGCAGGCATAGCAGAGCCGCGAAGGAAAACTGAGAAAAAAGAATGCCATCGACCCTGATATTGTGCCAGTGTATGAGCGGCCAGACTGGCATCGTTTATTTTTAATTTGTTTAGAAATAGGAAACACCGTAAATTATATGCGATATGGAAATCAGCCAAATATTCATTCTTAGAATCTATGAGTACATCCTTCCTGAAATCAAAGTTTATTGTATGTTCACTTGCGAGATAGCGCATTCAAAGTTTTATTATATGATGCTCTGTTTGCTTTTGTGATGAGAGGATCAAAGAATGGAGCTGAGAGGAAAACACTGAATCTAGCCTCATACTCTTTACATAACATGATTCCGCATTATTCTGATTTGGCGTAGGTGAAATATGAACGGGAATTGTGTTTATATACAGTGTTTGCTGTTAGATAAATCTATACTGAGAAAAGAAACATTGTATAGTTGAAAAGGAAATGTTGACTCGAATACTCGTTCGAATTTTCGCTTCATTACCGTCATGGTGAATCTGAAATAGTTTTCAGTTGATTGGAGATTTTCCATCAATAATCAGGGGTAATACCACCGATTGCTTCTTATTTTGAGTCCAAGATTTCTCACTAAATTTTCGATAGTAATTCGAGCACGAATTGTATTAGTATATTAGGAGGCCCGGCACAAAATTAGCAATACAGTAAATAATAGTTATTTTCCTACGACCACCTATGAAAACAGCACAAAACACATTGATTTGTTATTGAGAGAGTGAGTCGTTTCACTATGAAAACATATAACAGGTAGAAAGTTCGAAAGCAAAACTCACATGGGTGGAAATATTCGAAAATCGCACAGTTACAGGGGTTACAGGTAAGTTAAGTTATGGTCAAGTTGATGGAAAGTTTGTGTCGATTTAACATGATTTATTGTCGGTAATGTTCAATGTATTGGCAATTTAGTGATTAGTGTGAAATTAATGTCAATTTGATATTGAGTTGATGTTAATTTGATTTTAAGGTAATGTCAAGTTAATTTTGAGTTAATGTTGATTTAATGTTGAGTAAATGTTGAATAAATAGTCAATGTTAGGTTAATTTGAAGTTAATGTTGAGTTGATGTTGAGTTGATGTTGAGTTAATGTTAAGTTAATTTCAAGTTAATGTTGAGAAACTGTCAAATTTATGTTGATGTTTAGTGGATGTTAAGTTGATGTTAAGTTAATGTTGAGTTAATGCTGAGTTCATATTGAGTCAATGTTAAGTTAACGTTTAACTAATGATGTCATTTAAATATTGAAGTAAATTTGAATAATAATGATAATGATATCACCTTCGATGTAATCGAATATGATTAGAAACATGATTCCTACTCTGGTCTTTTAAACAATCATGACATATGATATAAATATTTGTGATCGTACGAAGAATAGTGTACAAAACCCGTTGGATAGTGTATTTCCTGCGATCGTTTCGTTTCCGCACTCACCGCTCGGCGGCTCGTGCTAAAAGTCCACTAGCGCGAAATATGTCACTTTCCACACTAGTTATGTAATATACTATTACCTAACAAGTGCGGAAAGTAGTACTTATCCGCACGCGACGGCAGATAAACGAACGACGCGGAGCGGAGTTCGGGCAAGTCGTCAAGGGCGGAATAGACATTTTCCGCAAGAGTTAGGTAGACAGTTTTTCTTACGAGTGTTTTCGTCCATATTATTTATGAAAACAAAGTTTTTCAATAAACAATATATTATAATGATGCTACAAAATGACACATAAAACAGAATAGTTACATGGACATCTAGTTAGTACTAAATATCCTTATTTTCAACAATATGAAAATCGTTCGGAACCGAGTTCGGAACATTAACTTTTCAGCACTAGTGCTGTGAAGTAAATTTTCCGCACGATATTTTTATGCACTGAAAAATAATGAAATACATTTTTTTCATCGAAATAATAGGAAACTTATTCGAAGAACATTTAAATAACAATAACTAAAACATTAAGGATGGTATATATCGAAATTAAAAGTGCAATTTGTGTTTGTTGCATGCTGTAATAAAGAAGATGCCGGAACATCTTGAAGAACGTCGTTTCTTACTTGAATTCGAATTGGTTAGTGTTAGCATCGAGGCGAGCATCGAGGTTAGCATCAATTATTTCCGGGTGGAGATCTTGAAAGTTTCCTGAGTTGTTCATTTTTAATTGGAATTACGTACACGGAAAAATGACGCTTGAAATGCTTATTTGTTGACTGCCACTACTGTCAGTTTATAGCGACTGTTGCTATGGGTATACGTTCTGGTGCCAACAGTTATCACCACATGTCTCCTGGTATTTCCTTCGAAATCGTGAGGAAAAGTAAGAATGATGCGGAAAATCGTACGGAAAAGTACACTTGTAGGAAAAACAATTATCATGTCCCAGGCAAACCTCTACCACCTAACCCGTGTGAAATTTTATTACTCGATAGTGTATTTATTACACTCTACAGAGTATTACAAATTTCATCTCGAATTTCATGAAAAAAACCGCTATGATTGTTGCACCAGTTATGTCTCGAGTTATGTATAAAAAAGATGTTTTTCTCCGATTGGCAGCAAATATTAATTTTGCTGACACATATCAATCAGCAAAGTACCCACTTTGCTGCCTAGGCAGGAAAAGTAATACTTTGCTGATTGATATGTATCAGCAAAATCAATAATCCATAAATCGTTTATAACTCGGTTTATAATTTCCTTCATATTCCATCTGAGACTTCTCCGGCAACAAATTCAACTCCGAGTTCAACTCTATATTTTTTGCCACCTCCCTCATTTCTGGAGGTGTAAGTACTTCCAGGTCGCTATCACTGTCCATTATATAATAATTCAAATATACCGCATTTTTCGCACAACTGTCAGAAATTTCATGAATTGTCAAACTATAATTATTATGGACATTTCCATAGCAACCAGCCATTCCAACAACTGCGATTTCTATCAAATTTTATTTTAATTGAACACCACAGGAAAAATAAAGAGATATATATCATTATGAACAATCGGAGAAAAAACTATAATTATGTTCAACTAGGCAGCAAAGTAGATTGACTGCCTTAGCTGGATTCCTAGCCTCGCTACGCTCGGTCAATCTACATCTTTGCTGCCTAGTTAAACAAATAACTATTTTCATTTACCTACTTCTTCATCACTCATCCATATGCCAACATCGGTATATCCCTGAGAAGTGAGAAGTGTGAAACCAAAATAACAGTTCTTTCGAAGAAAGATAATTCGTTGCCGAAACGTCCGTAGATAAGTAAAAATTCCATATTTTATTAATATATCTATATTTCTCCTCTTCAAACATTCTTCCGAATAAAGTGTCACTGACAAGCTATTGGATTCTTCCTTTAGGCTTATTGATAGAAAAATTCGTAAAACGGAGTGACATTTTGGGACAAATCATCTGATTTGTCCTTCTGAAAATATATTGAAATAATAGTAATATTTTTATTTAATAGAAACGTGGAGAGAAAATCCCAAATAATCAAGTAAAATGAAGAGTTTTATCTATTTTTCAGCGATTTTCAAGTAGATCAGGTTATGACAATGATTGCAAATCACGTTGCAAATGGTGTAAAGGCTGTATCGCTACCAATTACATTTAATTCTGATCACTATAGAAAAACAAATTGGATTGTCATGGCCTATATACTCCCGAAAATCATTAAACATCGATCAAACTCTGTTAGTTTTGAAAGGGCATATTTTGAGAAATACAGAAGAGTGGGTATATTCGGAAAGCTCTTCATATAAGGTATTTTCAATGGTGAGGACATATACAATATATATACAACTTTCTGTATATTTTCTCAGGTAGTGAGAGTTGATCTGTTGATTAGAGATTAGAGAATGAATTCCCTGTGATAGTTTATAGATTCAATCTACTGTCCGGAATTTTTGATAATATAATTATTTTAGGGGTACTTTATAACATGAACATTCATGAATCAGTGAAATTCGTTTCGCTAATAGGTATATTCGGGTATATCAAATATTTCGATAAAATATAATATTCTGTTTATAGTATAACGTATATATAGAGGGAAGGATTAAAATGGAGTTAAAAGAGTGGACAATCGTACACCACTTAAACATTTTCAGAAAGTTCAAAAATATGTCCGTACCAACTTTTCAGTATACTCTCCGAGATAATTTCCGTTCATTCCATCATGTACCGAGTCAGGTACTAAATATATAAACTCTGAACTAACTTCGCGGATACCATTATTATTCTTGTTCCAACTTTCATTTCGTGAAGGAATATTATTTTCGAATTGTCAAACATTGGACTTCCTGCGTGATGATGAAAGCTTTTCTGGCACTTCTATAGAAGTTTCGTCAGGAATAAATAAGTTTCTATAAAACTTCCCGAGATTAATTTCTGAAAAATAGATCTCATTCCACAAAGATTGAGTATTTAGGGTACAAATCTCCTATCATATATATTCTATGTTATTTGTTATCACATATCCTAATTTTCTCTGAGAAGTCGCCATTATAGGCATACTATCAATAGTCTTTCAAATTTAAGAAACAGTTCGAAAGGCAGTGGCGTAGCTATGGTAGGGCAGTTCGGTGCGGCGCACCGGGGCCCTTATAGTCACAACCTGTTTATTTTTTGTTTCTATTTCAGGGATATTTGTTATACAGGGTATTCCGTGAGTTGATGGCAATAGCTCAAGGGCTCGTACAGTTTTGAGGCGAAAGTGCGTTATACACTATTGTCTGAAACCCAATAGTATATATAAAAGGAGTTATAAGCACATCAATAAAAACCTCGCTGAACGGTGAATTGAAAAAGGTCATCCAGTTCTGAAACTCCTGAGGTCACCTGACCTAACGCCTCTCGACAATAGGCATCAAGTGGACTATTTTTTTTTTATTTCTCAAATAGAATCATCCTCGGAATCATCACTCAAATAACTTACAATTTCATATTTTTTTGAAATTTTTGTTCGCTAATAAGGAGCTGAGCTAAAGCGAGTTGAAACTGACGCCACGAATTTGTAATCAGGGGCAGACCATAGCACAGTTGCGATATGTTAAATAATGTTTTGGTTATATTCCTACGAGTATTCCTGATCAGACATAAAAAATCAATTGCTTCAAAGTATTCCCTCATGTGTTGTGGCTTATTGCTTATAATACATGTGTGTTATTAATAATATTATTGAAATAATTCACACTAGAGGACATTTGAGGATAAACGTGACAACAAGGCGCACGAATTGTGGGTGGTACCTTGTCAGTTCTCAGCATTCAGCACATTGTTGCCAAGTACTCAACATCAACATGATATTTTGTTATGTAGGATAAGAACTATTTGAACTTGCTGGTTCCTCAAAAAAGTCAAGAATGAACTCTAATATCATGACTTCCTCATATTATGTTTCATCTCATGCGAGATCTCATGTTTTATTCAACGATAGGACTCTAATCTTTCAGATAAATTGATTATAATTGGTGACTTGACAACCTTGCTTCATGGGTGGAAACGGAAGATTATCTGACCAATAACGAAACAGCATAAAAGCTGACGTCCGATTAGGTCATGACTTCATTTATTCGACGTATCGCCAAATTGCTGCCATGACGGTACGTTCGTAATGAGCTTTGAAATTCAACATTGTTTTAATAACGCATCGACTCATTATAAACTGTATGAATTGACGAAATTATTGAAAAAATTGACGACAATGAGAAAACTATTCACCTCACCTCGTGTAATACAGTGTATTACAGGCTTGAGGCTGGTCTCCCTGTGGGTCTTCTTCGAGGTCTTCTTCACTTGTTAATCGCACCTCATGAGATATTATAATAGAGCGGTCACAAAACAATAATAAAATGACAAAATGTTGATTTTTGAGAGAGTATAGTTATTTGTTTAACTAGGCAGCAAAGTAGTAGATTGACTGCCGAGGCTGAATTCATAGCCGAGCGTAGCGAGGCTAGGAATCCAGCTAAGGCAGTCAACTCGGCAGTCAATCTACTTTGCTGCCGAGTTGAACATATAATTTTTTCTCCGATTGTTCATAATGATATAGGAGGATATTGTAATTGCAAATTATCACAATTCCCACAATCTCTTTATTTTTCCTGTAGTGTTCAAAGAAATTAAATTTGATTGAAATCGCAGTTGTCCATGATAATTATAGTTTGACAATTCATGAAAATCCTGACAGTTTTGCGAAAAAATATCGGTATATTTAAATTATTATATAACGGACAGTGATAGCGACCTGGAAGTACTTACACCTCCAGAAATAAGGGAGGTGGCAAAAAATATAGAGTTGAATTTGTTGCCGGAGAAGTCTCGAATGAAATATGAAGGAAATTATAAACGATTTATGGATTATTAATTTTGCTGATACATATCAATCAGCAAAGTAACCACTTTGCTGCCTAGGCAGGAAAATTGATACTTTGCTGATTGATATGTGTCAGCAAAATTGATATTTGCTGCCTATCGGAGAAAAATATCTTCATTTACAACCATATAGGTATGTTATGTTGTCATTACTAATGTCATTGAAGGTTGGGAAGTGTCACATATTATATTACACACCTCTACTTCCTGCCCTCACTTCCCGCCGTCAATTTCCGCCCTCTGTATTTTAGGTATGTTCAGAACGAAACAGAGATTCATTTATTTTGATCGGATTATGATGGTTGTGAATGAAATAGTATACAAACCTCGGTAGGAAGTTTAATTCCTGTCTCGAGATTATAGCTAACTTCGACGCTATAGGTCTCTGTTAACTAACTAATCCCACGACAGGAATGAATCACTTACCACCTCGGTGTGTAATATACTATCACTCCCCTGGGACTTGGGTGGCTACCAGGAGCGTCGGCAGGTGAAGGATAGCCAGACGACCTGCAGCGCAGACTGTGCAACCCGGTGCAACCATAAGCACGCTGCAGGCCGATACCGAATAAACAATAAGGTGGCGCTGAGCAACCCTCCAATCTAAGGTGTAACGCGACCCGTGCCAATGGATGCATGGCAGTGGGAGAGCACCGTCTCCAACGGAGCCTCGAGGATACTTGACGACCTCCTCGAGTACCAGCTTTTGCCACGCCGTGTGAGGCTTTGGCGTGGTTGACTTCCAGTTCACTAGCTACTCGTCAAAAAACCGCAACCAAGAACGTCCTGGCACCTCTCAGACACCGAGCTCACCTTGGGAGACAGAGAGGGAAAAGCACTCGGAAAAGCAGAAGGAAGAGGAAGAACCAGCAGAGTAGGCATTCGACAAGGATTCTTCCTCTAGAAAATCCTCCGCGAAGAACCGTAGGAGACTAATGCCGCTGCCAACTCCAGGCAAGCCCGGAGAGATCGACGATCCGCTTAGAAGGGGCCTCAGCGGGGCAGGAGTAAAATGGTTCCTTCGCTTCAGGGGACACCTCAGGAAGCATGAAGAAAATCCGTCGAGAGGAAGAAACCCCAGGAGCATCCACCTCAACAAACGGAGAAGAGGGGGCCTAAAACTCAAACGCCCCCTCAACGTCCGAATGTTAATAAGAGGAGGAGAACTGAAGCGGGAAGTAGCGCCGCCACTGCTAAGCAAACTGGGCAAGCCACCAGCTATGCTGAGGCAGTCAGCATGATAAAAATAGCAGTCCTCCTGAAAAACTACCCGGAGGAGACGCTGAGTGCTGAGCAGCTTACAGCACTAGCAGATGTCATCGTACAGGAGATGATACTGGGCGCTGAATACCTCGCTGAATACAAACTCCAATTCGGAAGAATTCACTTCCGCTCCAGTATGCTCGTGATAGACTGCGTCAACCAAGAAACGGTGGACTGGCTGAGGGCAAAGGCACCCAGTCTGAGCACCTGGGAAGGCTTGGAGGTGATGGTGTGCCTTGAAGACGACATCCCAAGAGCGCACACCATCACAGTGTTCTTTCCCAGGAGTACGGACTTCGAACCGGAGAAGTTGCTAGCCCTAGTGAGCACACAAAATAGGGTGCTCCAAAACTAGCTGTGAAGAACACTAGGGAGCAGGAAGGAGGGAATGTAATGTTATATTGAGATGACTCAATGAACATCCCAAGTAGTAATTTGATATTTCATAATAGTTGCAAAAACATTTTGGACATGATAATTATGAAACTTATCTTGATCCTCGATTCATCCGTTTATACATTGAGTATAAATGTAGAATTGGCACCATTTTATAGAATTCTTCTCGTTAATATTACATAGAACCTTTTGCGATCATTAGAAAACAATTTCAAAAACATTTCTGGGACATTCGCACTGACATCAAGTTTCATAGAAGCTTTCACTCTGTTACTACTTTAGTATATTCCAAGTAGTTGCGAAAGGAACAATTTTGAATTTATATGAAAAGAAACCGAGGAAACAAACACAAAGAGGAGAAATATAGAATATAGTTATTCGTCCACGTTTGTATTTTCGCAGTCTCATACAATAGATGAATAAATCTACCAACACAATGTTTCAGAAAAATAATTATCATTGAAAATCAAAGTATATACTTACGGAAAAATAATATCCAACTCCATCTCAGAGATATCATCAGGAAAATTAATCACTAATAGCGGAAAAAATAACAAATCAGCTACATTTAATCAAACGTGGAGTCACGGTAACTATAAATATAATATGTGTGAAGGTAATTACAGAAATAGTATATACACTACACTTCACACTCAATACCGAATAAGCTGCACAATAAATAGTACTTGGAAAAGTAAACTAATAAATCTGATGATCAATCAGAACGCGATATTTTTACCTCGAAGCACCAACCAAATGCCGCACTGAAAAAGTGAAACAATCTTGGCCAGCGGAAAATATGTCAACTTTTTTTTTACAAATAACTCTCGCACTCGCATGAATTTCAGAACACTTGCACTATTCACAACAATGTAGATGCGGTGAAAATTTCCTCGCTAAATTCCGTTCTGGAAATTGACGCGATATACGAAACGAAAATCCAGCAACTGCTGAAACCGTCACACCCGCTTCCTCCAGAAATTACCGCACAACTGAATTTTCAGCTGTTCCAGACATTTTCAGACGGACACATCTCCCGCAGTCAGCATTGTTGCCACATCAAATATCTGCGGGAGATAGCTTTCGTGAGTTTGATGATGGGATTGGATGATGATTCATTATTATTGTACACCCGTGCCAACAGAAAAAGCAATTGAGAAATATTTATATACAATATTTTTCCTACAACTGTCAAAAAAGAGGACAACCTCATTGAATTTATGTTGTAAATGATTGAATGGTATTTCGCAATTATTATCGAGTACATTTACTCATTTCATGTCACTTTATTGATAACTGATCTAACGACGAAATAGCCAGAGTCACCTCCGGTTAATTCGAATAAATCGCTCATCCTGTTGGCGTTCAGTGATTTGTTCGCTTGCTGCCTTGCGGAATCCAGTGAAGGAGCCCATAGACTGCGTTGTTGGTATGGGCTGTTTTGTTCGTAGAACAAATATGTTTCTAACAGAAATGAAGCAAAACCAAAGTGTGTTCGGTTTTGCGTCATTTTTGTTCGAACAGACTTGTTCGTCGAACAAAACCGTCTACAAACAACGCAGTGTATCGGCCTCTTTCACGTAAGCATTCATTCCATCGCCTAGCCGTGAAAAAAATGTAATTTTTCTACAAACGTCAATTTTTTCAGTTTAATACGTTAACATGATACCTTGCACAAAACAATGCGCGAAGTAAAACAGTGCGCGAAGTACCTACTTCGCGCATAGTTATGTAAAATATATGAGATATTCATATTTCAACGTTATGGTCCTCAATCGATTGAACATCCACGAAATCATTCATTTCTGAATGTTCAACAATAACTTTGTTTTATCTCTTGGAGCGCACGAAAGGAAATTCCTATTATGTTCGTGGAACATCGTGCGTACCTAGGGAGGATAGGGGGAGGCATTTCAAGCAAGTTCAACACTATTTCTAATATCAAGCTATAGGCATATTTTTACTTTAGAACTATATTTTTGACGTTTGTAGAAAAAATGTTGTTTGCAACTCGAGCGCGAAATACTTTGGTCATCTCGAATATTTTTCGGCTAGGCCTCTTTAAAAAAATCTGATCTCGATCACCAAAGTAGCATATCGCGCTCTAGATACAAAAATAACTATATTTTCACTCTTTTCCGTGAAATAATGAAACAGTATTTTCATATCAATAGTTATCTATTATACAAGGGAAAAAAGAAGAAGTGAGCTAAAATCTAATATTTTTCCCACGGGAAAAAAGTAATTTATGAAAAGTGACATTTTATAACCTGCCAACAGAGATGAAATGCCAAACTTTTTTCCCGTCACAGAAAAAAATTGTTTACACTTTAGACACACAAAATATATTGAGAAGTTTTTTTATAAATTGTTGGCATATGGATGATTGATGATATTAGTTAACAAATGATTTAAATCATCACTCATCCATATCATCAGTATGACACTGAGAAGTGTTAAACTAGAACAGAATTTTCGAAGAAAAATATTTTGCATTTTTATGTTGACAACGGGAGCAGTTTAGATCCCGAAACGTCCAAAAATAAGTAAAAATTCGATAATTTTTCAATCTATATATCTATATTTCTTCTTTTCAAACTTTCATCCAAACAAAGTTTCACTGAAAAGCTATTGAATTTTCCTTTTAGGCTCCCTGATGAGAAGAATTTTTTAAACGCAGTGACAATTTGGGGCAAATCATCTGATTTCTTATATTGTAATGATACTCATATTTTTATCTTGTAGAAACGAGGAGAGAAAATCCCGAATATTCAAGAAAAATGAATGTAACACCTTCTCGATTTACCTTCAGACAGTATTTAAAAAATTATTTTATTGCAACTTCCCTGCAGCACAGCCATCAACCCTTGCATCAATTGAACTATCGCCTTGTTTGAACTTAGTGAATCTCAGCAAAAAACAGTCATCACAGATTTGTAATAACAATTGCAGCTTATTTCCCAACAATTTATTAAACGTGTTATTGATAGGTATAATTTGATAAGCTGTTTTGACAGTTGTAGGAGAAATTATTTTATTGCAATTAACCTGCAGCACAATTTTTTTTTTTTATCGATTGGAGCGCACGAAAGGGAATCCCTATAATGTTCAAAGAACATCGTGCGTTCCTAGGGAGGATAGGGACAGGAGGTAGGTATTGGAATTTTTTTTGAATTTTTGGAGATTATATGTTGTTGGGAATACTTCCACAGGCAATGAATTCCAGAGCCTAGCCGTTCTATGGATGAAGGAGTCTTGATAAAGTGCTGTTCGACATCTTTCGAGGTTGACGACGAAAGGATGTGCTGACTGGGCTTGTCTAGTTCGTCTGATTGGTATTGCTAGTGAAGGAATGATTGCAGAGATTTCCGAAGAACATTTCCCGTGGAAGTATCGATAGAAAAGTGAAAGGTCGCCGACCTTTCTACGGTGTTCCAATGATGTCAAAGAGTGAATCTCAGAAAAAAACAGTCATTACAGATTTGTAATAACACTTGCAGCTTATTTCACAACAATTTATTAAACGTGTTATTATTAGGTATAATTTGATAAGCTGTTTTGACAGTTGTAGGAGAAATTATTTTATTGCAACTAACCTGCAGCACAATTATCAACATTTGCATAAATTGGACTATCGCCTTGTTTGAACTCAGTGAATCTCAGCAAAAAAACAGTTACGACAGATCTGTAATAACAATTGCAGCTTAGTTCTCACTGATTTATAAAACGTTTTCTTGATAGGTCAATTTGATGAGTTCTACAGCCTGTTGAAATACATCCTTCCCCCTTTGAAAGATACCCTTAACTTTACGAATTCGGTCGTCTACTCGAATTAGGTGTTAACCTGGAATGAAACAGCTTTAGGTACACTCGCCTGCAGGAAATATGTCGCAAATAGAGCGGTGATTTAAAAAGCTGATAATATCCACATGCGACATGTTCTCTACCTAAATGTTCAGTTTGATGGCAATGCCTAAGTATTCAGAAACAAAATATGTACTGAATACATTAATTTTCAGTCAAACTATCAATTTCTGAATTTTGACAATGTTTCCAAATGGAACACCCTATATATTATAAATTTTTGAGATCTCCATGGATAGCTGAATTCAAGAAAATATTTCACTGAGAATTTGTATGCAGTGCGTCTGTTAAATTTAGCGCTCTCTTGAAGAAGTTTATGAATTCCTTTATAAGCCAAACTATCCATTTCTGAAAAATCTCCTGAGATAGATTGATATTTATTTTCAATTTGCCACATTTGACAATGAAGATTTAATATACGACAAAAAAAAAGACCTAGATATAGTCAATAACGTTTTTGCCCTCCTTGAGGTTGACATACAAAAAAATTGTATTTAATTGCTCCGAAGAACTAACCCTAACTAGTTCACTGTCGCAAATCGTTTTTTCCCCAGAACCCTGTACATTTTTCAAATAATTTTTGAAATTTATGATATTACGTAACAAGATAAACACGAGAAACCCCGTGACGACATCCGAGAGAATTTGATATTCGTATGCATTCTCTATTTCTGTCAGACATGTGCAAGAATATTTCTGATTGTCATTTCAATCAGAATATGAAAAAATTTCGACTCCTCAGAAGGTGCTCGCCCTAGATTCTTGTGAATTATCTGGACTCAATACTGACTGCAGATAACAGAGGACCAACACACAACTGAAGAATGATAATAAGAAGATTTTGAATATTCGCATCTTGACTAGATGAAACAAGGATTTGGAGATGTAGGTGATAGACAATATTGACGTAAGGAAGTAGGGTTAACAATTACGCTGTTGCCAGGGTCACAAAATAATATGGAATCAAATTAAGTCTCGATCATTATCAGGAGTACCTACTAAGATATTTTTATTGGCACTGGAGCATCTTGCAAGTATATAAGTACATACTTGATTATTAGGGAGCAGGTCGAACCATTGTCTTCTGAGAATTTGAATACTGTTGTCATTGGTCATATTGAATCTAATGAGGTAATTACTAGTTACAAATATGGCAGCGTCGAAATATGTGGTCCTACCTTTCATGCGAAAGCCAGAATTCAGATAACGCTGACTTTAGTTTCGGTTCATGATGTCATCGAAGTTGACGTTTTTCGAAGGTGCCTTATATAATTTTATGTAAATAATATATTTGCGATAATTTTGACTAAAGAATGATTGCATATTGCATCAAATACTATTTATACACAGAATGATCAGTATGAAATGGGTTTGTGGCGTAAATTCGACTATTGTGTACGACCCCATTATTGCAACTTTTTCTGTCCCCTGGCCCCTACTTTTTTGACTACATCGTCGATGAAAATTCGAATGATCAGTGTTTCTATCATCACAAAAAATATATAGAACTGCCAAAACTTGAATAATTTGGCAATTGCTCGTTTCATCGTGGGACAAAGGATATTGAAGTACTAACCTGTATCTCCTATATTAATCATTTCAGACCAAAAAATGTGATAGTTTGTTGGAATCGTTTCATCAGGAGGTACATTGAAATGCCAAAATTAAAAAGTTCGAATCTGTTGTCAGTTGGCCAAAAACAAAAAACTCATTGGGTGAAAATGTTTCAGAAAAAACTGCACCCATTGCTTGAATTCACAACCCCACAAAATCACTATTTTCTACTATACTCTCGAGTCCCGAGATATTCCCTGTCCCAAACGTCGTGGGACACCATGTATAAGGATCGTTCAAAATATATTTTCCAGTTCAAAATTCAACTAATGTATGCACAACCCCATCACCAGAACCGCGACAAAGATCAACAATGTTCTGAATATTCTATTTCCATTTAATATCAAACAAAATCTCATTATACTGAAACCTCATCATCTTCCGCATCGAGTTTTAATTGCGATCCCTGAGTGCGGGAGCCCTTTTCTTTCCAAATTTTGTTATATCATCATGATATTCGTTAGGAACGTAAATATCAATCCAAAAGAGCTGTTATAATATTACTTTCCGTTCGAAAATATCATAATAACATAATTCGAACAAAAATATATTATGCCGCATAAAGAAATTATAGGTATATAGGTGTAGTTTATAATAATAATAATAATATTAAGGGTTGCCACCCGTCCTCCATTTCGCAGGATATCCTCAATTCGAGGTAATTCGGAACATTCTCCAATTCATCGTCCATTTGAAGATTGGATTCCTTCGTGACAACATTGCCTCTTGCGTAATGTGCGAGTAGTGCGGAATCATAGATATCACTTGGCAACAATTCTCGAATGGGGATCCAATAACTTAGTTGATTTCAATGCAAACAAAACACAAGCATGTCTTTTCTCTAGAAAAGCCGATCTCACTGTGCCCAACATGAGCTTGTCAGGAGTAACCATACCTCTGAAGACATCCATTTCGATGCTTGGTATTACTATCAGCAATAACCTCTCTTGAGAAAATCACGTGAGATCAATTGCTAAAAGTGCATCCCAAAAACTTGGTTTTCTGTTTCGGGCCAGGAGCTATTTCACTTCCAGTGAGCTGCTTTTGATCGATGAGGCACAGATCCGACCTGTCCTGGAATACTATTCCCGTATTTTTAGTGAAGCACCCAAACATACCCTGAAACTGTTGGAATCTGTCCAAAAAAGGCAATTCGTCTCGTGGGTGATGCCTCGTTCATAAACTCACTCACTTCTCTGGAACACCGTTGAAAATTTGGCGATCTGGCTCTATTTTATAGATATTTCCATGGACAATGCTCTTCCCAAATATCAACAATTGTTCCTCCCTTGGCAGTCCCCGCAAGATTGAACCGTCGAGTTGAGGCTTCGCACCCCTTCGTGGTCACTTTGGAGACCTGCAGAAAATCTCTTTCCAAAGACTCGTTCATCCAACGAACAGCGAGGCTCTGGAACACATTGCCAAGGGAGGTATTCCCCGAGACATATAACTTCCAGAAATTTAAGAAGAACACCAATTTCTACCTTATTTTCCTTGGTTCTCACGATGTTCTCTGAACATCACAGGATAACCCTTTTCGTGGGAACCAGAACATAAAAAAAAATCATATTTACGGAATCGCGAATTTTGAATTGAATGATCTCTGATCTGAGCTATGAGCGCAACAATGGCTTGAGACCATTTCTTTAGTTTCGAGATAAGTGACCAAACATTATTGAACGAGATACAAAATCATTTTAAGGGGTGTATATTTGAAATTTTCACTTCCCCACTACGTAATTGTGAATGATAAATGAAGCTTCAATGAGACAAAACATATTTGAAATCTCTTAATGGTTTTTTAGGAAAAACATTTTCGTAAGGCCACTGTTGATTTTAAAATTTGATCCAAATATGTTGTCATGTTGGATGCTGGGATATTTTTGAGAAGATAATAATTTTCCTATCAAGTGCGGAAAGCGTAGGAAGTTAATTGATTCATTCAATGCAAATATAGGAACAACTAACAATAGTGATATATTCGCTATCTACTTATTATTACTAATAGCTATTGTGAATGATGTACAGTTTGACGCATTATGTAGGTGGCCTGTATGTTTCAGACATTTCTTGGAAATGAGCCAAAATACTTATTCTTTATTTGGTGTTTTGATTTTTTCATTGTTGCACCATTCGATAAAATCCGTGTATTGCTTCTCAAAGCTTTGTTGAGATTTCGTTGGCAATAATGCATCTGTAGCTAGAAGGTTTTGACAAAGATTACTGAGATTATCTTCTGTAGTCTATGGTTTCGATTACATGAATGATCCATTGTGGTAATTTCACTGAATAGGAAATGCCAGTAACGCTGTGTCTGTCATTCCGACAATTACAAACTAATTTTTCTACGGCTATAACACGAAATTGCTCTTGTTTGACTGTGTTCGATACATCAATAAGGTACTTTGTATGTCATCAATTCTATTTCCGTATCTGATATCACAATGACTCCATTGTGTTATTATTTCAAAAAAATCTCATCGCTCATGGAATGTCAAATTTCCAGCTATGACAGCTCCGTCTAATAGATGAGCATTACTTGACAGGAAATCAGATGGCTACAAGACGAAGATATATGAAAAATACCACTATTATCTGTTACAGCCGTAGAAAAATTATAGTGTATAACTCGCACGGAATGCTTATTTCTCACTCGAATGATTGCAGCATTCGCCTACGGCTCATGCTGCAAACTTCATTCTTGTGGAAAATCACTATCATACCGTGCTCGTTGAACAATATATTTTTGCGGTTTGATTATTAGCATGACAACAATAACTGTTTATTACGTCAGAATGATCCAATTCTATAGGGGGATTTCTATAACAGTCTTTTTTTATTTTTGGATATTAGATGGATGATTCGTAACAAACATACCTAATACTGCAACAAGCAAGCTTAAACTTTTATATTCCATCACCAACCACTCATATTTTACGATAATATTATATCAATGTTTTTTCCGCACTAGTGTGGGAAAAAAATTCCCGCACTAATGTAATAACCATTTTGCCACACTGTTGCGAGAAAATGACACTTCCCAAACTGGATTGCGTGCGGGTATAGGGTGAATCACGCACGCTGGTAGAAAAATCTTATTTTCGAATTCTATATATGGATAGGGAACTTGGTCTACCCTACCTGTATAGATTTCATGTATTAAAATCAATTCACTCGTTTCTATGCTCTAATATACCAACTAATTATTATAATATCTTGATCAACTACTGGCAAGGTCCAAATACGATTTGTTAAAAATGGTTTACTTTTATGGAAATACATTATGGAAAAATAAATGTAAATACCTAATAGCAATGTGTACTTTTGATTTTTTTTATCAGTAAATTAATTAAATAACCTTGTACGAATGCACAATATATGATAATTATTGTTTTATAGAAAAATATTATTCCATTTCGAACGTTTGAAGAAATCGGTGAGATGCAGTCAGTCGGTTATTTATTATTTTTTTATATTTTGATTCTGCAATTATTCACACTGCATGCAGTTCCTGATGTGGTTACAAAAGAGAAATATGTGAGTATGAGATTGATTTTTAACTACTCACTGAATCGTAAGTGAGCATTTGCTACCTCATTTCAGTATAAAGGTGTCAATTTTATTGTCTCCGACACATATGAACCCTTTTACTAGCAGAGTACATCTTTCAAATATAACCGTTGAAAAAGAAACTCAAAAATATCTGTAATTTTCGTTACAGTTCATTATGGACATGTTGACTAGATTTTCCATGTAGATGGCATCGCGACCAACATGAAATTTCGATACTGTCAAAATATACTCCGGTAGGTAGTAACTCTTTCGTACATTTTAAATAAACTGGTCAACATTGATAACGTCGTGTTCCAAAATATAGCCTGAATTCAAAGTAGAATAACTCACGGATTTCCTCATCAATTTGAAATCGGTTTTCACCGATGATTAGCCTAATCTCTTGACAGTTTGTTGTGGCAATATGAAACTTCTGTAATTTCAGATAACATTGCTACAGGGTGTAAAATTGCATCGTGGTCGTCACCTTACCGTTTGAACAGATAATTTTTTAAATTGTTTTTCCCACCTGTATTCTCTTGATTGATGCTTTCTTCCGGAATTTTTCAATTCAGAGTTTTGATAATCGTGTTATGAATATTCATTCAGAATGATGCATTTTTCCGACGATTCATTGAATGAAATTTAAAGTTGGAATTCTTCTCCGAAGAATCAACACGTTGTACCTATGTGTAGTTGTCGGTTTCATGGTTCTTTAAAAATTCTTGAAAAATATGAAACTGAAAGGTATTTGAGTCATGATTCTGTTTAAGGAATGAAAAAATTCGCCTATTGTCCATCGAAAATTTTCGTATGGGTCATTCGAGAATGAGCACTCACGTTTCTTGTTCGACAATGTAGAAATCTCGCATGCGACAAAATATCTCAACGATTGAGAATAGGGTCCAAATTTTGATGTAAGTAATACATTCTGATAAGTACTTCATTCAAAGCATCCGTTCAGGTTAGTGGATAACATATTGTAACATGTAAATGTAACATTCTGAAATTTGTGAACTATTTCAGCCACATAACAGATCGAATTTTGCCATCATGAAAAGCTATACTAGGTGTACAAAAAAGAATCTACGGAGATTTTCAACTATGACGCCGGAAACTGGAGAACGATGAGATCCCAGACATATAATGTCATTAAAGGAACTTTCGGTCCTAAAATGAACCAAGGAATTACCTTCTTCAAAATTTACATGACATTCAGGAACACCCATAGGTTGTTTTGTTTGGAATTCTGAAAATTGCTACTTCTTATATGTTTACTGAAATACTATATAAATGAATATGTTAATTCAAAAAAGGAAAAATATTTTTTGTGAAACTATTTTCCATTGTTTGTAATACCAGACAAAAATAAAAGAGTTGCAGGGGTATAGGGGTAGATACTTCAAAACATGTCATCCAGCTTCTACATGTGCAATTGGCAATTGTTTTTCAGATAATTAATGTTCGAATTGATCAGGCACGATAATATTGTTAACAAAAGATATTTTGCACTGTTCAATGAACATCGAAATCGGCACTGGAATTACACTTTTCATCCGAGTTTCATCCTCATAATCTATAATTACTATACAAAAACATATTTCATGAATAATATTCCGAAGAGCGAAATAATTTCAAAATTTTCAGGAAGTGAAATATTCATTGAAACATGTGGATTATCAATATCAAATGACAGTTGATTTAAATTTGTAGCTGATATTCATCAGATTCAAATAAATGGATAGCAATGATAGGCAGTTTCACTAATTTTCAGTTTCGGTTGAAATCAGTATATTTAGCGCTCTTAAACATATAGGCCAATCGTTGAAAAATCCTAGAAGTCCCATTTGAAACTGAAAGTTTCCCGTCAGAACGAGGCTAGAAATATCTTACCTGCCGAGGAGGCTATAGTGACGTAACGTGACGTCATAGGCCCTCCCGAGCCATAATAACGTTATTTCAGTTAATGTTTAGTATAATGTTCCCTGAAAAGTGGAATTTCCTGTCAGATTAAACTATGAGAGGGAGAAGAGGCGATATGAACGAAGATAATTTCCAACTCCGCATTACGAAATATTGTATTTCTCTTATATGGATTGAAACTTTGGTTGATTGATTGTAATTCTGACGATCTAATTGTATTACCCCCCCTTACCACTGTTAACATACACTTCAAGACCGTACTGCCCTGTAAAATCTCTATTTTTCGATTTTCGATCGATCTTGAAGATATTTGAGATACACATTCAACACATGAGTGGCTGTTCTCAGACTATGATCGTCCAGAAAACTATTAGTGTTTTTTTTACAAAAACCAACAGGAGCCTATTCTTTCCTGAAACGTCCAAAGATGCGTACCTACCTAGGGAGGATAGAGAGAGGCCTTCTGAGCCAGTTCAACACTATTTTTTATATTAACCTAAGCATATTACTCACTACTTTGGAACTATATTTGTTGACGTTTGTAGAAAAAATGTTGATGCTGCTTGTGCGCGAAATACTTTGGTCATCTCGACTTCACCAAAGTAGCATTTCGCGCACTAGATACAATAAAAACTAAATTTTGAATCAATTGCTTCATATAAATCATTGTCTTAATTGGGAGACCTCTCGATCACTGCGACCTTGAAGTTCTATTAGGAATACCCTTTATTAGTCCTCTACCCTAGATTTCAAATGAAGCCTCAGCAGACGTCAGATAGGCCGGTTCTAGGTGACTCAGCCTTTGTCGGACTAATACATTACATGATCAAAGTAAACAGTCGATAACCATCAGGAGCATGCGCAATTTCACAGAACTGTATGCATTTTTCAAGTTCCGTGGAACTGCGCATGCTTCTGATGGTTTCGTACTGTTTTCGGTCGCGTTGTTGCAAAACCGGCAAGTGTCAGTCTCTGCTAACCCATCTTTTTAGGTGATAGGTACCTCATAGGGCAGTGTTCTGTGAGGAAGCCTGTGATAAGCTTTTGCTCTGGTTTGCTATGTAAGGCTGATTAGCTCTTTGGCTCGGTTTTGCGAATGGTTCATGAAGATTTTCACTTGTTGTTGACCTGGAGTTGGCCTCCAGTTGGATGATTTTTCAATATCTTCCCATTTTTCCTTGAGCTGCGCCATTAGGTGACATTTACTTGTCCCCTAGGAACAGAGATCAGTCACCCAGTGGGTGACTGATCTCTGCCTAGGAAGGCTCAGGATTGAAGAATGCAGACTCTGCATCTTTTTCTGCAGGGCGATCAGCTGCCTCGTTCCCTTTGATTCCTTCGAGCCCTGAAACCCAGATTGAAAGAAATGAGAAATACCATATGCTATTTTTTCAAAAATTTTCATTCTCAGAATATTCATTCCATTTCAGATGAAGTCATATCTGTTGTAATCAACAGTTCTGAGAAAGCCAGATCGATTCAGATATCTTCCCCAATCACCTTGACATTGGTGATTCAAATGCCTATAAAATCTTCTCCACAGGGTGTCTCCAAAATATCGCGACAAAGCTCAACTATAGACTTCTGACAGCGATCAAATAGATTCAGCTGCGTTTAAGAAGAATATTTTGTTTATCCAATCAACTTGCCCTGTTTCTCGAGACCAATGTTCATAGTACAGAGAATTTTGTTCGTAAAATGAAATCTTCCATTGTTGTTAAAGTACCGCTACTTTGTTTAGTTTTTTGTTGCAGGATCAAAGTCTACAAATTGCTACCAAAAATGGGGTCATTCAGGGACAAAAAAAACTCAGTGAAAATGGTACACCGTATCTTCATTTTCAAGGAATCCCATTTGCACAGCCACCCATCAATGAATTGAGATTCAAAGTAAGTAACCATAACAAACACCATAGCAGATTTCAAGTATAATATATTCATCATTCCAGATATATGTATATAGGGAGGATAGGGATAGAAGGTGAGTATTGGAATTTCTGTTGAACTTTTGGAGGTGATAAGTTCTTAGGAAAACTTTCTTTGGCAAAAATTCTTAAGCATTACCATTCTATCGACAAACGAGTTCTGGTAACATCAAGTTGTTCGATATTTTTCAAAAAATTATAGTGATTGTGGCATCACCAATCCAGTGAATAGCTCATCTCTGGATGGAAAACGTAGAGCATCATCGTATGTTTGAGTGCTGAACCACAAAAGTGGAAACAGTATTCTATCACTATGTAGTGAATAGCTCATCTCTGGATGGAAAACTCAGAGCATCATCGTATGTTTGAATGCTGAACCCCATAAGTGGAAACAGTATTCTAATACTAGCCATGTACGATATGTCCTTTGTAGCTCATAAGAAGCTGTCGATTCTCTCATCATATATCAAAAAATGGTCACATTATAAGTGGTTTGTTTCATGTGCCGAGAAATGTATTTTTGGTAAAGGTATGTACATGGGTGCTCAAAGTCAGTTTCAAGGATAGTAGAAATCTCTTACTCTATAGCTAATAGTATTTCTTCGTACTTTTAACATTCGATCCATGTAGAATTTTTGTAGACAACAGTCATTATATCGTGATGAAAGTACTGAAAATAAAACTTACAAGAAGGGCTGTAATTCAATTGATGGTTAAATTAAGGATATGGTTCCTAAGCTCATTTTAATAAGAAAAATTCATATGCACATATGACCTAAACCTCGTAACTTTCGAGCTATAGGGTGTTGAACTTTTATTTTCTCTTTATCATTGATTAGAGAAACTTTCACAATGTAGAAAACTGTCACGTTTATATGGATACTTGTCAAAATAAGACTGCAACATAAGCATTTTTTGACGTGAATGATTTTTTTCGAAATTTTCACCAGTACGGGGTTTGAACTGACAATTTTAAAAATTGTACGCGACCGATTTTTCCAAAAACCAAAATCAATTTTGAATTCTCCTTTTATTTTCAAGCAAATTTGGTTACCATACATTCTTTCATACGAAAAACCGTTCTCGCGTAAATATAAACCAAACATTTGTTTTCCTCAGTTCATCGAGATTTTTTTTTGTATTTTGGTAAATTCAGTAGGCATCATCCACTATGAGTAGAAACACATTTTGTTGTGGGACGAAAATTATTATACTTTTAACTTCACCAGTGAAATTCACGTATAGCTGTGATACTGAATGTTGTGATTTAAAATAAGATTCTGATTTTGAGACCCTGTTAGTTCAAAAATTGAGAAGTTCAGGACATAATTTGAAATAAACTTTTCTGCTTGAAATCACTCGAGGATGCACACCTTGTATTTCGATACTCAATGAATCAACAACCTGTATAGAAATAAGAAACCAACGATTGTTTAGGTGATAAAATAGCACAACTTCATCAAAATGAGTCAAGATCATGAAAATACATGCCTATTAGACTAGATTTATTGTTGAACAATATTATCAATCACCATGCAATTATGAACATTATCGAACAATTTCGTGATAAATAATGTAACAAACACTGATGGAAGTATACACAAACCAATATCGCAATTAGGTGGTGAATTATTGGATACCATTAAAGTGTACTTGTCTACACTCCACAAATGGTTAATTAAAAGATATGTAACCAACATTTTCCATACAACACACATTAACAATAATAACAGTTTACCTATACATAACAGAAAAAATTCCGAAGTGGCATTTTTACTGGTGTAGCGAAAAAATGTTAAGCCCTATTGTTTTTTAATTGATGAAGCGATCAATGTTCTAGATCGTTAATAGTTGTAGTTGATGATTACAATTTTTTTCCGTAGGCGTGAGTTGTTCTCCTGCAATGAAGAAAATTTGGTTCGCTAATTAGTGATTTATCCGAAAATTACTAAACATCACCCAGTATCCATGAAAGTCAACTCGTCATTGATATTAGACATTTATCGAAATTATGAATATCCAATTTTTCTTGTGTTAAAAACAGGCTATATCAAAATTTTGAATTTTCCTATTTTGAGAATGACTGAAGAGGCAAACTCAAGTTGCATCCCTCCTGAACTGAGGGAATTTGCTCAATGCTCATGGCTATAAATGATTTGTTGCCCAAGAAACCTCGTCCAGCTCATGAAAAAGAATTCTACAATGTCCAAGTATGGTGTCAAACTGGTGACCTATATATACCACCACAATATGTAGATGTAAATGCTTCTTGTTGACCTATATACCGCAATGGTTACTGCATAAATAGGATCAACACAATTGGAAAAATGCCAAGAATCATTGCAGAATATCCTAAATGACCAAATCCTGAGATTTTCACAGGACATTGATCTCGGCGTTCTAGTGTGTCTCATTTAGCAAATAGAGGCGGTGTAATCCTCAGCAGTTGCTGAAGGTTACATATCATAAGCTCCTGTGAAGAGGAAAATTGAGGTAGGTAATAATCAGCAGCCCATCTAAACTCACCAGCAAATATAAATGCTCAAGATACCTGCAGTGTTAAAGTTATTTATTGCGTTCTGACGCTAGTATGTCTGACAGTTTGACGTTGACGTTACCATTATCAACTTTGAAACAAGATATTCAGCGTTTCCTAATAGAAGCTGTTTCGAAACCCATTTGGGTGTCATAATGACTTCATCAAATACTCAAAATATAAAAAATCTTTTATTTCATTTCACATGCAGATTCCGAAAGATATAATCAAAACAGTGAAACGACACCGTGTGTGTTTGGTTGTTTAATCCATAATCGTTTATTAATAGACATCAGCTTGATCGTCAAAAGAGGTAATTAATAATCGATTTCGTGTACATTAGTTAAACTCGTTATTACGAAGTCGACGGAAAATTTTATTTTGCAGTCATCAGTCTTACCACTTTCACATATTTCTCTTACCTCAATCAAGTATATTATCTGCTTCCATTCCATCACTATAGCGGTACCAGTCAGACGAACTCGACAAGCCCAATCAGCACATCATTTCGTTGTCGACCTCGAAATATGTCGAACAACACTTTCGTTTGTCTATAGAACGGTAAAGCCATAAAGCTCTGGGATAGTCTTTGCCAATAAGGAAGTCTATTTCCAAGAACGTATAATCTCCAAAAGTTCAAAGAAAAATCAAATACCTACCTCCTCTTTCTAGCCCTAGGTACGCACGATGTTCTTCGAACATTATAGGGATTCCCTTTCGTGCGCTCCAAACGATGAAAAAAGTGAGGATTTGTAGTAGAGAGTAGATTGGGAACATCATTACATATCCGCGACTTTCTCCAGAAGTTACATATTTCCATGGTGATTTTCATTCAATTTGTCTTATTTTAATTAGTTCACGAAGAATATACACAATACTTTCATTGCTAGATGGAAATCTCAGTTTTGTATATGCAGTGATTAACTTATTCCTCATTTGACGGGTACAGGGGAAAAATATGACGGTCCAAGAATAGTTATTTATACACCAAGGTAGTAAAGAATATCAGTATTACCCAGAGACCAAGATTATATCCCGACGCTTCAGCAGAGGGGTATAGGCGGGTATTGGGTCCCGTGGTAATGTTATTCTTTACTACCAAGGTGTGTATTAATTTTTGTCATCACTAGCAATACCTTCTAATCATTTCAGTTCTGTGATACTGGAATATGGAACTATATTGTCACTATGGAAGCACTTCTTTTCAATTCTAATTAAAATCTAGTAGCCATGACCATGACAACATATGAAAAGTCGTTATTGATAAATACCTACTAGATTCGAGTGCCATTAATGCGAATCTCGCATCAGAACGGTGGATTCGGGTTAATTATAATAGAGGTGGCTATGTCTTTATCGACTTGTGGTTAATAAAATTACGAAAACTTCCTTGGTAATTAAAACACACTTCAGGCCTCGAATATAGGAGTAAATAATGGTAGGTTTAATAGCTAGTGGTGGAAAAAATCGATTATGAGATTAGGACGCGAAAATGTACCATAAATATCATAAAATTTGGTGTACCAATCTAACCGAGCATGAAAGATGAGACTGTGGCACTAGCGTTCAGAGGATGATAAATGGTGATTCGTCCGTCACTGCCTGATCATCATTTATTTTGTTTTCTTTTCAGAACATGTGCGCGCCACTGTCTCTCAACTTCCTTCATTGTCCAATTTTTTTACTGCTGGATGATCTTTTTTAAGTCACGCTTATTGACATCTACTTCAATCAAAAAATAATCTGCGACACTAACCTAGAGGTATGCAGCTGCAAAACACAAAAAAAAATTTGCTCAAAAACTCTACTCAACTGTTTTTTCCAAGTTTCATATCTCCATTGAATTCAACAACTGAAAATAGAACTTTCTTGTTCCATGTATTAAATTTTTATCTTAGTGTTTGAGGAAACGAAGAAAAAGACGCTGATTGAGGTCACTCAATGAACTCAATAATTACTATCACTCTCTTTAAATTTTGGGAATTATCAATTATATTGAATTGTGACAATATGAAAGCTTGTGTAGACAAGGAAACAATGAAAAAATAATTCCAACCTCAGCACTCACCGTTAGAGCGCAACTTTGACCAATTTTGATTTGTCTAAAATTCATAACGATTCTTAACGAGTGAAATATCTAGTCTATAATTGAATTCAATGTGAATAAAATATAGTATATTTCTTTCTCTTAGAATTGTACGAAGGTATCCTTATACCTTTTCCTCGCCTACTTTATGATTAGAAATACTTATATTAGATACTCTAGTGATGAAATCGACCGATTCTATCTTGATTTTCTTATATATTTCTGTATCAGTCTGTGGGTGCCCCCGATGCCCCTATGTACTCGCTGCCCCTGTTCACAGGGGAAGACCACTGAAGGAAGAAATCCGTGCAAACCTCTTTCAATCGACGAATCATGATTTACATTTTATGTACAATCAATATTATGAGTTGAAATTGAAGGGAATCGAATCTATATCGTTTTGAAATCAGCATATTTCATTCGATATTTCAAACAGCTAAATATGATGGTGGAGTCGTGACGTATTAGTCCCGAACTGTAGCTATCTCTCTCTGATACCTCGTCATTCTGCAGTGTTGTAGTGTAATTGGTCAGTTCAAGGACAATTGACGTGTTGGGACTAAGACGTCGCACCAGTCACACCAATGAATTGATGAAATTTCAAATGGCGCAGGAATTGTGTGTTTTGAAATGGACATATACTAATTCATTTTTCTCATCGTCTTAGAATGAATGAAAAAATTCAAAATTAATTCACTGATAGTTTTTCAGTACGTGAAAACTCTTCTGTCTTCTGTCACATAATATAATATGTGTGGTAGGTAGTCAACGTTTAAAAATAACTGTTCCTTAGAACTTATTTAGATGTCATGGCTAGCTTGAAAAGTTTTCAATTATTTTTAAATAAATACAATTAATACGGACTATCAATATATTCACATTTTTAGAGCCCTCAACCTATAGGTCGCTGGAAAGGCGTACTAGATGCCACTATAAAACAACCTGGATGTGTAGAACTACAACTGAGAGTGTTAGAACCACTTGTGAGAACACCTGGATCCGAAGATTGCCTTTATTTGAATGTTTTCACCCCTAAAACGGTAAGCGGTAGACAAATGAATAATGAAAATAACAATCGTAGTTTTGGAATAATGAATTTCGTATTATTGGGACTGTTCAATTGGGAGTATTTTTCTTACTGGTAGCATCATGAAACCACCCGAATGTATGTCACATACATATTTTATATTCGAACTCTACATATTCAATGTAAAGACCACGTCAAACCTAGGGAGAATGTAGATCAAAGGATATAACCCACCTGTTATGACAAAATTCCCATCATAAAAGTCTTACCGTTTTCGAGATATTTTTTTTTAATATTGAATTTTTGCCCCTTTCAATAGTTATGTCTGTACGGTTGGTACAATTTTACATCTTTTCGATTCATTTTTTCAGCTGAAGAATGATTTCAACGTATACATTAAGAACATTCTCCGAACATTTTAAAGGGGCTGTGAGGAATATTTTTATTGAAAACCTTGGTAGCATGGATATTTTCAACAACAAAAAAACTTGAAAACGGTAAGACTTTTATAATAGGAATTTTGTCATATGCAGGTGGGTTATCCTTTGATCTACATTCTCGCTAGGTTTGACGTGGTCTTCACGGGACACCCTGTATAAATAGAATTCAATACAATAATTCATTACTCGATTTCAATCGAAATACTCTTGAATAATTAAAGGCGACACTATTGAAAACGCTATATCTCTTCATCGCCAAGCACCATATATCTCTCATTTGTTTATCTCAACAAGCAATAAGAACATATTACCACATAGCAAGAATTGAATTTCATTGTGAGGGTGTACTGAGATACACAATATACAGGGTGTTTTCCAATGAGACATCGTTTACAGATGTATTATCAAATGTTTCGTTATCAATCAACAGAGCGTTGAAGTTTGAGGATTCTTTTATTTTTTCGACTGAGAATTCTGATTTCTCAATCATATGAACAATCCCTGATATGGATTTTCAGTCAATTCAGAAAAAAAAAGATAAACTCTCCGCCATCTTAGAGGCGTCATATTGAATATCAAAACTTTGACTGGAAATTTCCAATCTCAAACTCCGAAAATCCCTAAAATAAATTTATGAATAGTTATTCGAATCGAACGAGAAATGACAGACACAGTGAGGCAGACAGACATACAAGGAAGCGACATACAGTATGATGCAAATGTATGGAATAAATTAATTTCAAAACAAGACGACTCCCGAAAAACAAAAACTAGAATTCAGAACTTTTTTTATTGTGTATTCTTTCAACGAGACGACCCTTCGATGTTCAATTCTCAGTAGGAGACCTCTGCAAGATTCAGTTAACCATTTTAATTTCAATCTTCTTATGCAAAATTCTGACTGTTGGATAGACGATCAGTAGACCTTCCAAACGAGGTGTCACATGACCCCTGTTTGTATTTGAAAAAATCGTCGATTACGTCATTACTCCAACACCAGTAACGTTACATCTCTCATATGAATGTCATGAGATGAGGCTCCAAAGATTAAAACTCACGTGTTCTTGGAATTTTTCCAAATGTCGCCCATTTCTGAAATAATGAATTTATTCCATACATTTGCATCATACTGTATAATAAGAACGTGGCAAAAAAGGAGGATTTGAATTCCCATGTTGAGGAATTTCAACATAGGTATACTTAGAATATTTAAGTTTTTTCGATACCCGCATAAATATAATCAGAGTACGCTCCTGAATATCCTCTTACTCACATTTTCGATCGTACAAAATGGTGAACACACCTTACTTTTCAAGAACCTTCGCCTATTGTTGAATTGTTGTCAAGATTCAGCGGTTTTCCAGAATTTCCAAAAGTGTTGAATATACAGGGTAATTCATTGGTGTTGTTGTTGGTTTGTTCAAGTTTACTCCCAACGAACTGTAATTTTCGGGAAAAAGTGTCGAAATTAAAAAAAAGGGTTCACAGAAATATCTGAAATAACCCTATTTTAGATTTTCTTCGAATTTGGTAGTTTGTTATTGAAGACAAACCTATCAAATTTCAAGATAATAGAAAGAAGCGTTTTTCAGAAATTGATGAAATTGAAAGTTTTATACTCTGCATCTCGAAAACTACTAAAGACAAGTGCTTTGTATCTCCTGCAGAATATTGAAAATAGTTTTGAGATTAATAAAATCATAAAATTCTCCATCACGTGTCATAACATAATTATTGGATATTTTGAACCGTCTTAGTGGGGTTATTCGAGTTCCACTTTTTTATAAATGACAAATTGATAACCTTTCCTTCTTTTCTAAGTTCAGTCATACAGTTCATTTTATGTCGACTTCTAAACTCATGTGCTTATGGGATACAATCATTTTTGTAACACATTCCAGAGGGAAACCTAATTTTCTTGTTTCAGAATGTCTCCAGTGGGAATACAAGTCCCGTGATTTTTTGGATATATGGGGGGGCGTTTATGGAGGGAGATGCTACGATATTCCAGTCAGATTACTTACTGGAAGAAGGCTTGGTCGTTGTCACTGTCTCCTATAGGTTGGGCGTTTTAGGTAAATTCACAGAGAATTGGATAGCGTCATGGCTCAAGGCAAGGCTTTATATTGAAATGAAATTATTATACTCTTGTTAGAGGACAAAAAATATGGAGATATGAATATCTCTATCTATAATATCTCATATGAATCGCCTATTAAATAAAATGTACCAAATGTCAATCTGAGTCAGTAGCGGGGAACCAGAGGGTAGAAGGTCAGGTTGCTTTTATTCGACGACAACGCGGAAAATTCGTGTTGAGCCACTGATTTAGCCCCATACAATATCTTTTTGAATATCATATGAAGAAAATGAAAAATAAAATTAACATGTTTCAGAACGCATAAGCTTATTCATCTCGAAAACTGTTCGATTTCCAGAAAAAAATTGAAAGCAATCTAAATTGAACGATCCACCCTATATGGGAACTGAAAAATGCCAGAAGAGTACTACGGAAAAGTTTGGGGGGATAAATGACCCTAAACTTCCGAAAACATATCACCCTGTGAATTTAAACAATTCTTCTCGAATGCGCAAAATTGTGGATTCCTAGAAAGTATCAACCACGCCGAATTTCGAATTGATATCTTATTCAAGAGTGAGCGAGATATTTTAATTAATAGAAAAAAGTAATTGAACTTCGACCCCCTTCAGATCTGCTACTGATCGAGATCAGACTCATGTTAATACGAACTTCTTTAATTGAAATGATGAAATTCATCACCCATTTCAGTTTGCACCTCAAAACCTTTATCTTCCTGTATTTGCGTGGGAGATTATCGTTTCCGATATACAGAAACTCAAAGTTTGAGATTGTTTCAATGTTTTTCTAGTTTTCTCCTACAATATCGCAAATAATGAATTGTAATTTCGTATACCTGTTACACCTGGAAAACTCAATTCTCAGGGCTATTAGCTGATGTCGATTGCCTACAGGGTGATATACACTTTCGGATGTTGTTGTTGTACCCAATTGAACCTTCTCGAAGTTTACTGCGTGCTGCCTCTTCTTCCAACGGAACATCAATTTTGATCACTTTCTGTTTTATATGGATACTTCTTGCTCTCTTGATGTTTCTCGAAAACTGTATGGATGTCCAGATAAATGCCTGAAATAACTCATTTGTGATGAAACATCATTTTTAGAACTCACTATTCGACATTTCTCAATAATTGACTAGTTAAAATAGTATCTTCCTCAACTTGTTGAAGTCCTACTACAAAAAAGTGACTCACCCTGTATGTTGTCAAGAAGTAGACGTCAGTTCCTTTATAATTAGCAAAAATACCGCTTACCGTGCAATAATACCTAGGTAAGCAGTATCGAAAGGCAACGACCATTCCCATTGCGGAAAATTGCGAATCTAGCATCGATTCCGGATATAAATAGAAAATAGAACACGAATCGATAAGACATGGTCATTATTGGTTCAATCGTTATTCGATTCATCACTTCCAATTATTATATTAAAATGAGTACATAACACTCACTCATCGATTGCTGACTTCCAAAGTGGCAGTATGCCACTTTGGGGGTATCACATCGCCTCGACTTTGGTGCTGCTGCCCATAACATAATGTAAGTATACCAAGAACCATCATCTTGTTTTTGTCATTCGCTCGTTTCATATTATTTGTTCTTTGCTGTTCCGCCTTTTTGGCACATTTTTATGTTTTCGTGATTGAATAAATTGTTTGTTGTACTTTTGAAAACCAAGACTTCCAGTTTTTTCTTTTTCTCAGGATTCCTCAGCACTGAAGATGAAGCCAGCCCTGGTAACGCGGGCCTGAAGGATCAAAACATGGCTCTCAGGTGGGTAAAAAACAATATCGAAAAATTCGGAGGCGATCCGGACCGAATTACTATTGGAGGCCACAGTGCCGGAGCTTGCAGCGTCATACACCACGTTTTGGCGCCGAAAAGCAGGGGTCTCTTCAGCCGCGCCATAGCCATGAGTGGCGATACCACCTCCCTCTGGTGTGGCCAGAAGTTTCCTAGGAAAATCGCGTTCGATATAGGGTTGAGCCTGGGAATAGAGACCGATAATTCCACTGAATTGGTGGGAAGGATGAGAATGGAGGGTTTGGAGAATCTGCAGAATGCTTTTCTCATGGTGATCATTGCGGTATGTTATTGTACTTGTTTACTTACTCGAAATTCCTCTATACCATGAGGTGTCAGGCATATCGAGTTCTGACTGTCTTATCTATTTCTCTCTCAATATGTTAATATATTGTTTCAGTTCTTCAATTTCTTCCGATATTATGCCTTTTCTTTCAGCTTCCTCTCTAATTTGGTTAAACATTTTTACTGTTTCATTTTTGTCTTTTACTGAACCCAGACATTCAAAGCTTTTCACTTGTTCAATTTGGTTACCATTCAAGTGTCTGCTATGTCCATCGTTTGTTTTGTATAATATTATGCTATTTGTATTGTTTATTTTGATATTCATGTTTATTTTTGTCATTTCTCCATTTGAAATATTTAGGTTGTCATGACGGTTTTTCTCTCGATCTGCAACTATGGCCTTATCATCTGCAAACATCAGCTCATTAATTCCAATTTGTAGCATTTGTCAGAATCCTGATATAATTGTTTCCATCTTCTTCTCTTCTTCTTTCAAGGCTTCATTTGATACGATCGAGAACAATAATGGACACGCACACATCTTTGTTTTACACTATTTGTTATAAATTCTCTCGAATCTTCGTTGTTTGTTCTTACTATATTCTTATTGTATATGTACAAATCCTCAATCATTTCTATTATTCTGCAATCTATTCCTTTCTTCATTAGCGGTTCCCATATGTCTTCTCGTTTTATTCTATCAAGAGCTTTCTCCAGATCTATAAAGCAGATAGGTATGATATCTCTGTTCTATTGTATTCGTTTTTCGCTCGTCTTATCATAACCATTATAGATCTTGGGTGATTTTTCCTCTAATATTTTTCAATCAAGTGTATAATAAACTGATTTTCTACAGAAAAAATCCAGGTGGTAACTTATGAGGAAATGGCCGGCGTTTCTTGACTCGTTTGAACGCCGTCTAAAAAAATTTTTGGTGTTCTAAAATTGTTCTATCCGTCATTCGGTTGCCCCCTTACGAGCAACCCTCAGAAGCCTTCGAGAGACTTGTGCGAGCAAAGAATGACGGGGGCCTTACCTTTTAACGTGTGATCCCAAACACTTTCCTGGGCCATTATCAGAAAAATGTCTGCAGTCGCGGGCAATTGAACCCACGACCGGCAAGCGAAAGCGGATTAGAATAATGACACTCTGTCCGCACGGCTACCTGTTCTGCTTTGAAAATGCGACCGCATCTACCGTCAGACGCTTAGGTTCTTGATTCACTGCGTAATTCCAATCACTTTGACGATATTTTCATCCGGGTAAAAGTGATGCGCTTCTAGGTCGATTTTGACACTTTTTCGAAAATCGTAGCGTTATTATAAGCGATCACTCTTAGCCAGCAGATGCACGGCTCCCATTTCAAAGCGGAATGAAACATAACTTTCATGAGGCGACAAATTGTACTCCTGGCTCCTGGTTTAGGCTTGTTTTTCAAATGATCCATGTTTTATTCAACATCGGAAGCAGGATATCTTTATGCCATAACCGACTTTGTTTTTCACCTAACTTGTTGTTGTTGATCCTAGTCAAATTATTTTTCAGAATGGTATTGATGTTGTGGAGAATGGTTTGATCTTCGCTCCAGTTATTGAACCAAACAACAAAGAGTCTTTCATAACTCATTCATCGATAGAATTGATGACGAATGGAGATTTTGGGAAAGTACCTTTAATGATCGGATATACCAACATGGAATTCGCATTATTTTCAAATGGTGTGTACCTTTTGATTTATCAATTAGACACTTCGAAGTTTTGTCTTATTTTCCGACTACTTAGAAGTTTGTGCGTTTGAGCTCAGAATTTTGTTCTTCCAACTGAATTAGACAACTGAACTTGTGTTCGGAGTTATACAGAAAATACATTTACTTTCAGTTTCTTTTTCACCTCCGAAAGTAGGGCTTGACTTCTTACTTCTCCAATTATTCTTGTTTCTCATGTTTTTGGTGAGTCTCAACATTCATGAGTTTGTCAAACATGAAATTATTACCCATTCAAATATATGCCGACTTAGCAGTCTACACCTTTTCCACAATTTTAGTTCAAAAATAGTAATAGTGATTTGGATTTCGTTAAACATCATTTGTTTTTCAAATTAGACAATTCAATATCTAAAAGAATCAAATGTATATCAAAATTGTCAAATCAATTTCAAAAACTAACACTTGAAATTCCAAATTAGTCGTCTGTATTCCTAAAATATCAAATGTATCGAAACAAGCAACATGAAAAGAGAGATTGAAAGGAACAACTTTGAACACGTTATCTCTCAACATCGAGATGGGCAGAGAGCACAATAATTATTATTGCCTTTCAAATTCATTCTCGAATCAAATAATTACAGTATTCAAGAAATGATGACATCATTGATTGATTGATTTATAGCAGTCAGGGTTCGAAGGCTAAAACACAGCAGCTGTTGGGCCTATTGTATTCCTGATCATGCTCACAGAAGGTTCCAAAGCGCTAGTGCCTCGAACTCCAATATTACATGGGTGGCCGTTTCCTCCTCCTCATTGCATGGGTTCGTCTGTATAGATGCCCATTTGATGCATATGCTTCCTCAAGGGGCAGTGACCGATAATTAGTCCCGTCACTTGTCTGATCGAACTCCTGTTTAGGCTCAGGATGTCGTTAATCACTGTTCTAGACAGTGTTCCAACCATTAGTTCGCTGTGTCTTTGTCCTGGAACGTTTTTCCAGTATGCCTGATGACTTTCTTGCATCCACCTTGCAATCCAGCTACGCAATTGAGGTTTCGCGGGGACTCCGAACACAGGTTGCGGTCCAATAAACAACGCTGCAGACTCAGACCCAGCAAGAGCATCAGCTGTATTGCCTCAAATTCCCTTATGCCCTGGCACCCATTGAAGCGTTACCTTATTGAGGTAAGCCAGGATTAGCAGACTTTGAATCCTAGACCAGTCTGGATCTGATTGTATATGGTCGCCTGACTATCTGAGCATATAATAAGGATTTGTTTGCCTCTGTATCCTCTCACGAAATTCTCTCTCAGCGTCAATAGCATGCACCTCTGCCTGGAATACTGAAGCTAGCATACCACCTCAAGGAAGCACAAACCCTAGTTCTGGGTCTGTCTCAATATATTCCGGCATACACCTTGACCATTCTAGAGCTTGGCCCCTGAGGTGCGGAAACGATAAACAGAGATTGTTAGTGTGCGACAAAGATCCACGACGCATTCTTATTGGGAAGAACAATCGTACTGAACTGTTCTAACCGATGTTCACTGAACCAATTCCTCGACAATAATGAGCTCCCGCCTCACTCCGTCGACTGGTTTACTGCGCATCCAATTCTCAGAGGCCAAGCTAGAATGGTCACGCTGTACCTTCCTGACAGTCAAGACCATTTCATCCCAGTAGAGCCAAGTGCTGAAGGGTATGTAATAATTATTACTGGGCAGCATTTTGTCACTTCCCATTTCCATTAGTGGGCGTGAGACTATAGGCTGATTATTTTGGTATGTCCCAGGGAGTCCCTCTAGCGTGCCAGTGCCCCCATCCTCGCTTGATGGAGTGCTGCCCATTGCACCTGTGATGCAGACAAGCTAATCTCTGGAGTTTTGAGAGCTCTGATCAGTCTTAGGCCACCAGATAAGCGACGAAATGACACCATCATCATGGTGAATGGAAATATCATCTGACACCCATCTAACCTTTATTGTATGTGCTTTTTCAGTTTCGAAATTTAAGTGATATATTATATTTTTGGAAATACAAATGAATATTTTGGCATCTGAAATACATTTGATACTTATCATGGAATAGATTTGATTCTTTTTGGAATTGAATTGACTAATTTGAAATACAATAATTGATATATTTTAGAGTCAACTTGACGCTTTTTGAACTAAAATTGGACAGCATGGGGATCGCAGAAGCGGGAGGAGATAGGAATTCGTAAAATGGGAAAAAAGTTACGTATTCAGAGGGTCATACCAAACGGCAATTGAAAGTTTTCAAAATCGTTATTGGCTTTTCAGCTATATCAAAAATAGTACATTGTTTTATTAGAATCAAATTTGACACTTAGTTTGCAAGCGATTTCTGCGTTTGCGAAATAATTGGGGATTGCCATTTGAAAATTTAGGGATACTGGCCCTGACGATGGAGGAGGTGAGGGTGATGTTACAACAAATACCTCGAAAGTTTTAACCCTTGATATATTATATAAATTGACGTATTTCGCCAAATTTTCATTATGTCATCAATTGAAGAAATATTGAGTGCTGCTGTTTTCAAATTATCATCCTGTATACAGTATTGCAATATTCATGCAAGATTCTCATTGAATAAAAATGAGAAACTCAAACATCCATTATCTTGATAATGGACTGTCTTAGAGCACATGACTAAAGAAAGAGATCGTAGTATATCAACGAGATCTATATCGATTCCTGATAACCTACCAACAAATAAGTATTTTGTCAGTCAATAATAAGATATTTTTCTAGTTCTTTCTTTTTTTGGGCCGGTTCTCCTTCTATGGGATATCAGTCCAAGTTCAATTCCGAATCTTTTGGATGTAGATTCGATGCAAGAAAGACGAGTTATTGGCGAAAAAATCAAGAAGCAATATTTTGCATCGAACTCGTTCACATTCTATTTCTTCATTACAATTTTTGTCTAGCTAGAAAAATAATTTTCGTTTGTTGACTTCTTTACAGATGTCGTGTTAGTTGTTCCACTATATAAACATGTAATGTTACAAAATATTGCTACAATATGATGTAGAGCTTCCTTCCGTAATATAAAAATACAATATTGTATCAGTCCTGGTGCTATATACGTGTTAACAATTTATCAGAAAAACCTACTAACAAATTGTTTGTAAGTTATATACAAAGTGACCCATTCATTTCAGTTCAGATAGCAATATTGTAACAAATAAATATTTTCCTTATCATTGCTACATAACATAGAATATATCCACAACAATATCAGTGCAACGTTACATATTGATTGATTGATACTTCATTGAGTTTGGAAATAACATAAGCTAACTACAATAAACAAATACATAAAGCTATATACAACTTATGATATGCAACATACCTATATGTGATTATAGATTATAATATATAGCAGAAATATACAAAATGCTTCATTGTGTATCGATCGAGATACGCCATTTCATGAAATGCAAATGCTCAGTCGTAAAGTCGCACAATCAACAAACGTCATTTTTTGTTGGCGTATGACCACTTTTGGCTTCGGTAACGGGTATTTTGCTGGTGTACATGTCCTAATATTCACGTGAGGTACTTCGTAAGATAAATCAAAGTATTCAATACTTATATTTCACTGTACTGTCACCTCCAGGAAGCTCGGTACACATTTTTGACTCACGCTGTGTATAATCTATATATCATAGTCAACACGATTATTGGAAAATTGCTCCTATGTATAATTCACAACATAAAATATACCTATGTTATTTCTCTGTACTCGTAGCTCATAGCAAATGAAATTTTTTGTATCCCACAGTATTCCCAGTTCAAACTCGAAATTTCCTATTCATTTTCTGTCCAAAACGAAGATTGGAGAATTTGAAAATGATATGGTGTGCAATTCATCACCCTGTAAAATATTTATTCTATAATTTTTTCGTGTTTCGAATAATTCATGATTCTGAAATCTGAAAACCGATTGAAATCGGTTAATTTTTTGAAAGTTATAATATTACAAATCTGAGCAAAAATTTGCGGGGCACTATACGTTGCGATACCTTGAAGCTAATAAGAGGAAAACAAATTTGATGAATATTCATCAAAAAGAATAAAAGAAACTTCCCTAATGTAGCTTATAATATAAATATTACCTATCCTTTTCAGTTGATCACCGATTTACTGTATACAAGACCAATAACCAATACTGTGAGGATGATGTGTAAGCACATGCCAGTATACTCTTACGTTTTTGTGTATGAAGGAAAACGCGTGAAGGAATATTTGAGAAACCAAGGATATGCAATAGATGTGTCGATAAATGGTGAGTCAGAGTGTTTGAACGCGTCTTATGGATATCGCTTTCATTTCCACACTTACATAATGAAGAAGTCCACTGAGAAAGGACGCCGGCTCTAAAATGATTCGCTGCACAGATTTCGGAAAAAAATATTCATAATGCACGTTTTCAGGACGGCAGCTAAAAACGGGATTTTGTGAGAATTTAGTTGATTTCCAATAATGTCGATCTAAAAAAGTGCACTCTTCAAATAAAAGGAAGGAAGGATATGAATACATGATATGTTACAGTTTGGTGTAACGGATTTCAACGAATTTTTTTCTCATCATGAAAGGTTTTTTCAGTTCTTCCAGATAAATCACGAATCGAGTCGATTTGAATCCCGTGGTGGCCGCTGGATTGGATGGCACCTTTTGTAAAATCAGAAAAATTTCCATTCTTGTTTGTTTTTTCCTAGATGCACCAACTGTCTTCCATCATTTTCTATACACGAATTGAGTCTCTATCGAGTGGATAGATCTGCAGCTTCCACTTCGGCCATTGGTATAATATGCTTTTTCCCTAGTTGTTGGTCGGGTTTCAAAAACCATATCTTTCATTCTTCCCCATTAATAAACATCTGAACAAATCAGATCTGGAGACCTAGCTGGCCACTCAAACATGCTACCACTTCCTATCCACATGCCAGGATATCTTATATCTAAATAATTCCGCACGTTAATAGTCCGGGTATCCATCATGCTGGAAAACATATTCATTCTTGTTTCGGAGTCTACACCTCCTAGCAGAAGAGATATAGGTGATCACGCAGGAAATAGAGATAAACATTTCCACCGAGAGATTAATTGAACATACAGGGTAGCTTACATTATCTTTATATCGAGAATCAGTCGCGAGAAATTTTTGAAGATGTGCATGCTCACATATTTCAGAATACGCTCTCTTCATTTGGAATATTTTCCACAATGCAGTGTTACCGTTTCGACTAGAAAGTAGTAGCATCATTGATATTTCAAATGGAACACCATATTTTCATCGCATTTTTAGATTCTCCCTGAGGAGCTATATATATCTTTAATCATTTCTGATAGACCCCTAGTTTGATGTATCGATAAAATCAGCTCTTCAGAGAGAATCTAAAAATATTTCGATTATATCTCCGGTTCCACAAGATGTATACCTATCAACTTGTGGTTTTCACCATTCTCCTTCTCGTTTGCTCTACTTTCATGTAATGATAATAATAATAATAATAATATTATTATAATAAAAGATTTCATTGCCAATCTAGTTAACTCGGTACATGCAATTATTTGAATAAAAGGCAGAGTTAGCGCTTTGCCTCCTAACACAGTTAGAAGATGTACACTCTCTCACATCACTCAACCTGTAAAAGAAATAAACTTATGATTGGACTCTATATACTCTAGTCCACTAACTTGAAGACTAATTATATAATTACTTATCATATAAAAATGATTATATTGGAATGAAAATGAAAATGATTTCGTATTGCCGAGGTAGGTAGAAAACAGTTACATATTGATATATTTTGGGAGAAGTTTTCTTTTCAATAGTTCTTTGAATATTTTCAAACTCCTTATTTTCGTCAGATCGGAAATCCTATAATTGTACACGCGAGCAATCATGTAACCATAGATGTAACTGAATGATGGGCTTTATTAGGCTTTATTTAACACTGTTACATATGTAAATGTTTAGTGCAAGTCAAATATTCATCTTTCTAGCACAAATACCTATAAAGAACAAATACTTATAAAAAACGAATACACATAGTAGTCAGACAGACATAATGACATAATGATAAAATATATAATATATAAATGGGATAATAACTAAAATAAAATATAATAAAAATGAATCATTAAATCATTCATGGATGAAGGTGCCAAAAACAGTTAAGATAAGCTCACATTTGACAAAATAAAATAAGTTGAGATTACAAATCATGAGTGAGCGACTCAGTAAGTATATCAAAGGACATTTTTAGGTATATATAGTAAGCAAGAGCTATATATTATACCTCCTCGCACTAGGTCGCTTACTAGGTTTTCATTTAGATCGACAATGGCTGGGGTAAACATAAGAGATTACCTCCATATCGCAAGTTCAAGTTATGCACATCAGTGCGGTAGGTATAGTTTTGTTATAAAAATAGGATGGCTTTTTGGTATGAATAACGTTGTGGAAAAGCCTGCACAGGTTTGTTGTACCTCAGGTATTATCCATTATGACGAAGATTTTGGCAACATCTGTTGAAGTAAGAGGTTCGTTATAAGAGTGAGAAAAAAGTATGGTTTCATTTGGAATTGTCGAGAAAAAAATTGACAGATTCTTTATAAAAAGTGCCATCTAGCGGCCACCACAGGATATAAATCGACTCGATTCGTAATTCATCTGAAAGAACTGAAGAAACCTTTCATAATGAGACCATAAGTTCGTAGAGTTCCGTTACACCAAACTGTAGTAATAATAAGAGTTTTTTCATAGCACCAGATAGCACTATTCATCCTCCCCTTCTTCTTTTATTTGAAGAGCTAGCGCAATTTATTTTATCGACATGAATGGAAATCAAATCGAGATTATAAAAAAAGTATTATGACAGTTCTTGATAAACCTACCGAATTCTCACAATATCCCGTTTGTTGAATTGGCCAATGATATTACGCCCCCTAGCGGCCATCCTGGAAACTTGAAAATAATTTCCAGAGCCGGCGTCATTTCTTAGCGGTACACGTGTTTTGGGGACTATTTCATTCCTAGAATGATTTGATGCCCATAATTTCCAGGGGTTTGCCATGGGGAAGATTTAGGATATATTTGGAAATCTGTAGATACATCACTACCATCAGAAGACGTTCCAATGAGAAGACGTCTAGTCAAATTGTGGTCGAATTTTGCAGAATATGGGTAAATATTAATCGTTCATCTATGCACTCACTTTCGATTAAGTACAAATGATATTGATATGTAATGTCATGTCCTCAAAAAAACAAACCCATTAGAGCATATTTTTTTGAAATGATAGTAGGTACATGATTTTTGCAAAGAAAAATTCAGACTTGATTGCTCCTTTTCTCCATTTTACTTGATTATTTGGGATTTTCTCTCCTCGTTTCTATAAAATCAAAATATGAATATAAATATTGTAATGATATTCCCCTTATAGAGGGGCTCTAGAAACATCAGCAGGAAGGCAGGAGTACAACGATCATCCTGTAACACGCATCCCAGATTGTTCTCCAACCTCCCAATGATTCCTACATGCACCAGCATATTTCCGAACACTCAATATATGCCGCGGTGACAAATAACGTGACAGAAGATTCTGGAATGATCTGGAAACAATCGATGAAACAATTAGAGAGAGAGGTATTATTCTAAGCTCCTTCTATATAGAACAAAAAGACGGAGACGGAAGATCATTCGAGAACGTTCTCGAACCAAAGCCTACCAAGGGATCTCATACATAAACGGCCGGACAACTGCCGTCAGTCAGTCGAGCAGCGAGTGTCAGAGAGACAGTTATATATACCGCGTGATATAAATCGTTTTACATAAATAGTAGTTATAAGTTCGATATAAATTAGTGTTTCTTTAGTTCAAATAAATCAGTTCGAAAATAAATAGTGTCGTGTTCGCTTCTGCACCCGAATAACGTAACAATATTATTTCAATATGTGTAGTAGGACAAATCAGATGATTTTTCCCAAAATGTTACTGCATTCAACACATTTTTTTATCAGGGAGCCTAAAAGACGAATCCAATATAGTCATTGACACTTTGTTTGAAAAAATGTTTGAAGAAGAGAAATGTAGATACAGTGCAGGCTCGATAATCCGAACTAATAAAAACCAAAAGGCGATTCGGATTACCAAAAAATTCGGATTACTGAAGCAGTTTTTTTTTTAATTTTTTATTACGAAATGCAAAAAAAACATAAATACGAAAAAGTAACACTAAAATATGCATAAAAGTAAGAATATAATACTAGTTTCTAAAGTAATTTGTAATTTTTGTTTGCTTAACACATCTTTGATTATTTATAAAGGCCATTTCTTTCAATCTTTGAAGTACAAGAATATAATTTAACGGAATATTATTTTCTTCCTTGCGTAATATATGTGAATCCCAGATACTAACAAAAGAACAATTAGGGGAATTCCTGAACATTTCACTCACAATTTCTATAGGAAATAAATAGGCCTAAAGGTGTAGGTTCGGATTATCGAATATCGAGTACTATGAAATTCGAATTATAGAGTACTCAATGTATTGAAAATGCTTGTTCGGACTACTGAAGAATTCGGATTATTGAACGTTCGGATTATCGAGTCTGCACTGTATATTGAAAAAATAATATTTTTACTTATCTTCGGACGTTTCCAGAACGAATCTGCTCCCGTTCTCAACATGAAAATGCAAACATATTTCTCTTTGGGAGTTGTGTTCTTATAGTTTGACACTTCTCAGTGGCATTATATTGAGGTAAAATATCGTAACTGGGTTGGTCTAGCGTATTAAAATTTCCAAATGAATGAAGTTTTTGACAAATTTTAGATTTTTCCTAAAATTCGTTGTTTTTTTTTTAAATTTAGTGAAAATGTGAGGAAAATTTCGAATATTCTGACAGCGTTAAAAATATACTTGTTTCAGACTACTTTGATAGATTGATCTCAGAATAATCATGATAAGAATATTTTCATCCTGCAACAAATATTCTATATGAACATTCAATTTGACAAATTCTCAGAATATTCTTTCAAAATATTCGAATAATCTCGGAGAATATCCTATGAAAGACATTTTGCTATCTCTGGTCAACGCACCATTACTATATTGTTTGTTGAAGGAATCAAATTTTCTTCAAAAAACTAGATATCCTATTCGATTCAGTAATAATAACGCGATATTTCACTTTTGTCGGCGACCTTCAACTTCTCCACGGGAAATGTTCTTCAGTAATCTCTGAAGCTATCATTCTACCACTAGCAATACCAGTCAGACGAACTCGACAAGCCCAGTCAGCACATCCATTCGTTGTCAACTTCGAAATATGTCGAAGAGCACTTTATCAAAACTCTTTCCTCCATAGAATGACAAAGCTCTGATGGAATTCATTGCCTGAGGAAGTATTTCCAAGAACTTATAATCTCCAAAAGTTCAAAAAACCCAATACCTACCTCTTATCCCTATCCTCCCTATATAGGCATGCACGATGTTTTTCGAACATTATAGGGATTCGCTTTCGTGCGCTCCAAACGACCAAAAAGTAGCTGAAATACCAACATGACAAAATTGGATTTGAAAATGATTTTTTTACCATCCATCTAATTTTCTGACAATATAATCAATAGTAACTAATTTGATGATGGTATATTCTCCAGACTAAAAGTAATAACAAAGCAATTTTCATAATAGGCCTATAGCGATGGGGAGAGAATATGAGAATATTCAAATATTTTCGAAGAATATCCTATGAATGATATTGTGCTATCAGGGTAAAGGTTTCAAAATTTTCGCTTGTTTGATGTAACATAGGCATTCCAATACTTGTTATAGAATATACTTATTTGTTATATAGGAATCCAACACCAGTACCTGACCCGGTTTTGGAAAATGTTACTTGGCCAGTGGTAACAAATGAATCAACAATACCATACTTAGAAATAGGAAAAAACTTGGAGATCCGTCAAAATTATAGGAAGAAATTTATCGACTTTTGGGATCACCTTATTGAAGAATATGTTCCCCAAGTATCTAACATACTAAATAATTGAAACTCGAATATTTCGTGAATACCTATTGTTTTTTGTGATAGATCTTAGATGCATGTTATTCAACAATTCATTAAAATATTTCATTGTATATGTACTCAATATATATTTTCAAAAAAAAATATGCACATTTGATATCAAAAACCTCGAACACACTTTTTCCATTGATTTCAATTTCAAGACAACAAACCAATCTACTTAGTATGGGTATGTGAAATGGTAACAATGTGGTAAATAGAGTCAATCGAAAATCTACTTCAATTCTATAAAAATAAAAAATATTGTTATTTTTTTCTACATAGTAACTGAGAAATAAAACCCAATTATACTTACTCTTCATAGAAATCTATAAAACAGAATATAAAAAATTCACAAAAAATTACAGCTATCAACAGTAAGCCCCACTTAAGTGATATACGATCTAAAAATATACAAATGCAGACGCTGAAAAATATATAAATAGATTGAAAACTCCGTGGGGACATACTCCAAGAATAATTCCTATTTGTAGAAATATATTCTTACAGTCCTTATTGATTTCATCGAAATTGAAATATGATCTAGATATCATACAATGTATCAATAAATATTCATATATTCAAGCTAGTCAGTGTAACTAAATATTTATTTATAGTAAATAATCTTCACACAAACCCTTTCAACCCCAAAGGAACAAATTCTGTTAATGAAAGAGATGTTATTAAATCTGCTAACAGTACTGTTATCGTTAAATAATGTTATTTCATTATTAAATGGAATTACTGTATAGTTTATATTTCTCACGAGTATGAAGTTTCGCGTACGGTCATGCTACAAATTAATAAATTATACTTTTTTCTACGGCTATAGCGAAATGATTAAACAATCGGAATAACATGAAATTCAAAATAGAATGTCATTGAGAATTTCCATATAAAATTAAAATATCCCAATGAAATAATTTCAGTCAAAAATATTTTCGGAATGTATCCTTGGTTAATTTTTTTGTTTTAGTTTACTGATTTCAGTTGCTACAATATTAGTTTGTCAGTAATGTGAGTAAATTTGAGAACATCTCCAAGTCTTTATACTAGAATATCCTATGCAGTTCTGTGAAAAGCTCATGTGTTTGATCTGGATTTCATCAGTTAAAACGGTTGAATGAATAATATTGAATAAAAGAAGTCTAGGGATGCCAAATTATAGTGGGGATAATATATATTTTTGTACTCCCTAACTATTTAATTGTTTTTACATCTATTTTTATGACAGTGAATTGGATTTTCTGGTTGCTAAGCCAAACTGAACAATTAGTAAATTCTGACTGACATCATTTTGAAGGATATACCGCGTGTCATAACTTCTAGAATATCAGATGTTTCAAAATGTGATTTGGTATGGGTAAATTGCGTGTGAGGAGAGTTTTCGCATATTTTCCACTTTCCGGTCGCTTCCGGATTCAACGAAAATGACTCCTATTTTGAATTTGTAAATGGAACACCCTGTACATATTGTAACATTTTTGAATTTCTGAGACAATTCTGGATCAGAATGTGATATTTTCATAAGTTTTAACGCCTACTTCATTTCTTTCCAGTGACTATTAATATTGCATCTAGATGGCCATGATCGGACGTAAATTAATCTAAGGACCTCAGATGTCAGAAAATTACAAGGGCAAAGTTTCAGTGACTAATACCATAGAAAGAAATAATACAAGTTGGCAACAATACATTTTCGTGGCAAACTATTATTTTTCAAATGGCGAAAATGTTTGACAAGCACTTTTCGAATCTAACGATAGTCTTTTTTGGGGTTGAACTATAATAAGAACTTAAATTGAATATTACTAAGGAAAATATTTGATAATAATATATTTATTTCCCTTTGTCAAGTTTGCCATGGATAGCCAAATAGCCATGATGCATAAAATTGTGCAGTTATTCTCATCAAGTCTTCTTTGGAAAACAAATCACTCACTTAAGTTATGACAGTGACAGAAGATGAGCATGAAGTAAAAGTTCCCTAACTTTGTGCAATATTGAATTAACTGTAAAAAAATTAGTAGGCATTTGAACTTTTGAAAATGTCATATTCAGATCCAGAATTGTCTCAGAAATTCAAAAATATTACAGTATACAGGGTGTTCCGCTGAAATCGGAAGTGACCAAGAAGTGAAAAAATGTAACAATTATCATCCTCTCCATACAGGGTGTACCGTAAAGACCACGTCAAACCTAGGTCTGACAAAACGATTACCCAGATATTCGTCTGATTCCATACTTGTTCCTAACCCTGTATACAAATATATACCTAACATGCATCCGACAACTATACATATCGTACAAAAAATACTGGTTAGAGACTATTATGAAGGTATAGTTCAGAAATCAAGAATTTTCAGAGAAGAAAATTTCCTTGTGTGTTGAGTTTCAGTTTAATTTTATTTTGAAATCATTAGGTCTAAACGAGAAAAACGTTTACTATGTGTGGAGCTAATTTGGTTGCATTTCATATGTTCAAATTCAATACAAATTTTGTACTTCAGAGATCATTGAGAATTATTATGAGGTCACGTCTACATGGTTATAATATCTTGTATCACAAATTACTAGAAATTACTAATCTAAGAGTAAAATGATATAGGACGGAAAGATAACTTCACCACATAGACCTCATGTCCAGAGATGAAACCGACGAAACTTATGGGGTTATAGGGACTGCCAATACGATTTCAAAATGCCAAAATGCCATATACAAAAGTCCAAAACCGCTTCGTTACTGGCATACAGTGATTTATGGATTTTGACAAAAGACTCAATCTGCCATATTAAATACATGGAGAACCCCATAAGGTTCAAATTTGGTACATTAATTAAACCTGAATGGTTCAACAAGTAGCCTCCTGAATGAAACCAATATCAGGACCGGAATACTATTTTTCCCCATCTTGAGTTGTTGTGAGAATAATAATATAATAATTATCAAAAATGTGAGGTCATATTATGAATCTACAGGAGAAATACTATAGGAACTTGTTGAGAAAGTTTCTGGCACAATATCAGTTATTCCTTGATAAAATATTATTTTCATTTTTTTCATTAGGTAATTGTCCGACAAAATATCAGCAAATATGGAAATATACTAAATATTTACGAAACCAAGACATAATTGTTGTTATTATCTTCGATTATTATACTCTCATAACCTGAAAAATTGAAGAATGAATTCGTATCAGTGGTGGAATGAGTATAAGTATAACTGACCTGGTATAACAATCATAATTTATCTGATAATAGATTCTGAATAACGAATTTTTTTTATGTTCATTACACAAAAAGTTATTGTTCCCTGTGTTTTATATTCATAAATTCAAATTCATCAATGTAGGCAAATATAATTCACCAATAAATTTTCCCAGTATTATAATATTTTTATAAGTCTGGAGTATTTTATCAGATAATAAATAGAAAAGTATCCTGCTGATATTTATGTGTTCTATGGCTTATCAGATTCACTCTCTTCATTGTGAAAACAAGAGGATGAACAAAATTGAAAGATAGAATGAAAACAACCTGTATACCTAGTCTGGGTCAATTTGCATTTGAAATAAATATTAGGCGATCCAAAATAAGCCACCCTCACCCTAACCTCATTGTTTCCTGCAAACTAAAGAAACACTCTGATGTACAGAGTAGGGGTGGGCAAATTTATCAATATATCTATAATAATTTAGATGAAATGTTATCCAGTTATCCATAATATCATTACTATTGATAACTTTGATAATTTTCGAAATTTCTGTTGATTATTAATTGTTATTTTAGCCCACTTCTATAGTCCATTCCAACTAAAAGACAACATTGGAAATCATAGGGAAGCATTGACCTTTGCTTTTATTGGTTAATATTGAAGGCCATTTCACAATATTATGATGTGGCATAGAGGTTGAAATTTTCTTTATAGAAAGATGTTCATATTATAAGATTTTGATTATTTTTTGTCATATATTTTAACATGTGCAATGTTCTCTTTCCCAATTATATGATAATAAGAGGTACTCAATGAAAAAATTATCCACTAGATAGATAATGAAAAACTATAGATTCATGAAAATATCAATGATTGATAAGCCAAAACCTCTATGGCCTACCCCAAATACAGAGTGTTTCAACTATATTTAAACAATCATTTTCTTGGAAACAATTGCAAAACATCATGATCCTGAAAAATGGAAATTGAAAAAGGCATGTTTTAGAACAAAAGTCATCAGAACATCCCCTTAGAAACCATCCCAACTTCTTTCTTACAAATTGCAGACTTATATTTTTCAGTACTTCTGAAAAGCCATGAAGCAGTTTGTTGTAACAATTGGAGAGTTTAGGCAGGTGACATCTACAAGTTATCAAACCAGTCAAAAAATATATCAAAGCAACACAAATTTTTACTTTTTTATATGAAACATACCATACAATGTTGAACACTTGAGACTCAATCACTGTGTGAAAAATAAAAAAAAGTTGGGTACATTTGATGAATCCTTGGAGGTAGGGGGTTGTTTTCAACAAATTAATCATGTATCTACTCACTGAATAATCAGCCAGAAGTCATATTTTCATACTGAATATGGTATTGTGCATAGAATTTTCATTCTACACAAGGCACATGTTTCAATGTTTCATGGGATTTTTATATACTATTATTGTGATTAGAAATCAGCACCAATCACATGAACTTTTCTAGTTAAAAATAATTAATTGAAAATTAATCCAATTAAGTCTTGAAAAAAACTGCCACTCTATACACAGGGAATGGTAATATTCAACTTTTTGTGCTGGATCAATTTTGATGAAATTGTATTTAGTATTATAAACATATTATTTGTCATATAACAAGAATCCAATGTTACACCATTGATTGTTCTGAGCTTGTGCACATAACTCATTCCTTGTGAATTGCTTAGGGCATATTATCTATGTTTATTATTTTCATTTCATTCCTCTTTATTCACGATTTCTGGGATGTGTAACTTCCCCATTGGGTTCATGTTTTATGAATTAAAAGAAATTTCATCAGAATTCAGACCAGGTGATGAGTAAAATATTATCCAGACAATATAAAAAATGCACAAATTTACTCTCTTTTAATAGCCTGTGGAGCTTCCGCTAATCCTTTAACTTTGAGTCTGTCAGCTGTCTTCAAGAAGGCTGGTAGCTGTTCCTGGCTCACATTCACTTCTCCAGCATACATAAACTCCAATATTGCTTGCAAATGACTGTATGCTACATCTTTCAGGATTATAATGGGATGTTTGGATGGATTTTCCTATAAAAATAAGAATATTTCATAGAGTTTGGAATGAAATAGATAGATAGATAGATAGATAAACTTTATTTTCCTTTTTAGACAATTACATTTCATATTGTATAGGAATCGTCAATAGGTCTTACAAACTAAAGGGACATATATACTCATCTACACTATAAAAACAGTTATGTAACAGAAACTCTTTCAATCTTCTTTTAAATACAACCAATGTTTCACAGTTTTTTATGTTGATTGGCAGTAAGTTGAAAATTCGTGGGGCCATGAGATTAGGAGAATTGTATGCTAATTTACATTTACCAAATGGGACATATACATCATTTTTTGCCGGGTATTCACATTATGTTTGGATTTGTTGAGAACAAAATATTCATCATAATTTTTGAAAACAAATACACAATATTCAAATATTAAAAGACAAGGTAATGTTAAAATTTTATAGTTGATGAATATATTTCTGCAGGATTCTCTCATAGGAACACCTACCATTATTCGTACTATTCTTTTTTGAGCTATAAAAACATCTTTCCAGTGTGTAGATAGGCCCCAGAAACATAAACCATACCTAAGTCCAGAGTCAATCTGTGCGTAATACAAGGTCAACAATTGTTCAATATTCAAAACTTGTTTCAAGTTTCTCAATTGATATGATATTGTGTTCAATTTCTTTGTTAATAGTGCACAATGGTTATGCCACCCCAAACATTGGTCGATAGAGAGTCCCAAAAATTTGGTGCTTACACTATCTGTAATAACGAGATCAGAATTTTCCTTTGCCTGGAAAGTGATAAAGTCACAACTTTTCTGACGATTGTGGAATCGAATGGAAACTGTTTTATCAACATTCAAGTAAAGGTTATTTGCAGAAAACCATCTATAATTATTATCTTGATGTTTATTATATTCATTTTGAGTTATAGATTTGTTCCAGGATTTGTAAATTTTTCAAGAAGTATATGTTGTGTCCAATTGCCAAATCCTCTCAAGGGTCCAATTTATATTCACAATAAATCATGTAATTTGCAATAATTATGCTCAAAATGCCTTGTAGGCAAATCAACAAATCCACAATTATGAACCTATAGTATCTTACAAGGTCTTCCAAGAGATCTTTCATACATCAACAAAGAAGATATATGAAGATATTCTTTTTTATTTGAGTTATTTGTCAACCAGTTGTTCCTTTCTCAATGTCAGTTCAGATTGTTTAGAGTAGAGAAGTTCTCATTTTCAAAAATTGTTGCATTCAGAGTAAACAGTAAAGTTATTCAAAATAAATATTCTGCAACCAATAACTCTGACTGAGAACAACAGACTAATAATCACTACACCTACATCTTACCTATATCTTATTTATTTATAATCAGTATTCACAAATTCACATTATTTATTCCAATAACTGTCTCAGCCATGAGCTATTTACCCAGCTATTCATGACTTAGATAAACATAATTTACTATTCCCATTCAAGCTGATAATTTTACAAATTAATTCCTGTTCCAAGTCCTGTTTTGATTTAGTATAAACCAATCATATTTAGAATCATGAATTTTCAGTTTTATTACATTCCGATTTTCCAAGATTTATAATGATGAAAATGTGATAGTTGCTTTCAACTAACCAGTACTTACAAGAAATATGCAATACACAATCAGAGAGACCATTCCTCATTAGAAATATTATAATCAAATTTCTAATTTCAGGCCAAAAACCAAATTAAAATGAAATCTATATATCAAGTCAGATCAAGTGGAATGAATTAGGTACTACTCAGAAGCATCTGAACATTTGAATGAGTAGCTACCATAAACATTTGAAAATATTCCTCCTCACTCACCTCTAACAAGCTTTTGAAATAAGGACTACAAGCTGATAACACCATTTTATGAGCTTTGCAAGTTTGGCCCTCACAAGCTAATGTAACATCAGTGAAGCTTTTTTCATCTCTGAGATGCCGAAAAGATGTAACCATATTACTCTGGAAGTCATTCCATTTCAGGAAAAATTGTTGCTGATCAGCCATATTTTCTGCAAAGAAATCCTGTTATTTCACTGTTTACAACACATAACCCAAATAATAATAACACCATTAATAATTATTCAGATGACCAAGATTGAACAGAAACTTTACTTACGATTACTTGTAAACCTAAAATTGTTGTGGAATACTAATTGATCTCAAAAGGTCATTAACAGGAATTCCTGTCTGGATGGATAACTTTCAGATTGAGATAACAATAAAATCAACAATCGTCAACCTGTCAAAAAAATTTATAAATTATTACGCAAGACTATTCTTCTTCTCTTTCCTTTCTTTTTATTATTCTTCGTCTTCTTATTATTTTCTTTCGTTTTCTTTTATACAATGGAATGAAGTCTTGGTTAGGCATTAAAGTACACTATTCAAAATTCGAATCAATCCAAAGGTTCACGGTTCACATGCAAGTTCACATGCCGGTATATTCGGAATTCAACGAATACAACAGTACTGTCTGCTGATCTGCTGTTTTTTCATTCCGAATTCAGAAAAATTCAGTGAAAGTGAAGATATTTGTGAGTAGACAAATGTACTATTCATTCCAAATATTTCGACTGAACATTGAAAATCCTCACACAAATCCTCACAGACCCAAAAAATTCTCAAAAATGAAGATCTCACAGTTGGCAACACTGGTTTATAGAGTCACCAAATGGCTAGAGTCTCATGGCCAAATGCACGAACATGGAAGCAAAGGCCAATAAAATCGGAAGAAGAAGATATCTACTACTCATAATATATGAAGCATAGCTATCCTCAAAAAAACGACCAATAGGCGTTGATGCTGACGTAGGGAATAATGAAACGACGCAATGGCTTCTAATTTCGAATTTCTAATCCTCCACTTTCCGTCCTTATAGATTCAAAAAGTACTTTTCATTTTGGTCACATTTTTGTTGAGATATCGTATAGGCGATGCGCTATATATAGAAATAGTAGATATATGCATTGACATGACATTGACAATGACATCAGTGGATCAGTGACACAGTGAGTGACAGTCGTAATAGCAGATATGTGGTGGGGGTGTTTTGATATTTGATTTGATTTCATTTCATGAGAAATAATATGAATGTACATAACGTATCAGAATTTCAAAAATAGAATAATCAAAAGAGAGAAAAAACAACCACTTAATATTATAATTTGTTTATTGGGTCTACTGTAGAGTGATTTCCTTTACATGATATAACAGTGTAAATGTGGCAGACAAAATCGACTATCAAGATATTATGAAAGAATCATCACTCTTTTCTCGTTTTGGTTGTTCCTACGTTCATTAATATTGTATTATTTATTGATTGCTGATGAAAACAATGACGAAGGTGAGTTGTATCTTGTATATCTTATCAAGCCTTTGTTTGGTTGCATTCAATGCATTCTCGGTTGCATTATTATTATCTAGCCTTCAGATAAGTTGCAATTTATGAAAAAAAATACCTATACTACCTTTTACGTGCCTACACGTACTTTTGTGATGATAAATTTATTCGATTTTCTACCGTTTTACCCAAGGTGTTATTTTACCATATCCTATAATATTGCTTTAACCAAAACAAATACAAGATATTTTGAACTTTGAACACATAAGTAGTCCACCAACCACTAGTGGCGGTAGTCATAAGTGAAATTAAAAAATTAACATGAAAGAATTATAATTGTGCTCTACAGGGTTATAGCTCAGTGGTACTACCATGTAAATATTTTCTGTTCAGTATTCTTGCACCTATAAATTTATAGTGATCAGTGAAACTCTGACATTTCAAGGGGATTATCTTGTTATAAAATAAACAATTAATTATTATCAATATATTATAACAATGTCAAAGGTAGGTATTGTTTTTTGACATATACCTTTGTTTAATATTAGTTAAGTCTTGCAGTGAGGAAAAACTCACCTGAGTAATAATTTCAAGTAATTTTCACAAATTCACTTTTGCAAAAGTGAATAATATGTGAAAACTAATACTCAGGTGAGTTTTTCCTCATTTTTATAATGAATTTTCATCAAGTAGAAGCCCATTCAATTCAATAGTCCTACAGTATTTATCTGATGGTGAACTCTGGGATGAACACTACATTGAAATTGAAGATTCAAACATCAGTGTATTGAATTCAGTCAATTCCTTGGTAAATTCAGTTGGATTATGCAAATTAATCATACACAGCATCCATATACTTGTTCAAGTGGTGAACTGAAATGGATTTTTCTTGTAAATTCTGGTGAACTTCCTTCAGAAATCTTTGTATTTCAACTCGGAATTCAACTTGGGGGAGAATTTGTAAAAAATTTGTAAAATTGATATATTGCTACTACTATAGTAGGGGATTTACTTGGTTTTTTTATTTAGAACAATAAAGAGTTGACTTTGAGGTAGACCTTGAGGCAGACATTTATTTTGAATCCATGTTCTCTCAATATAATTTTTGATGTCTTCATATTTCTTATATTTAATTTTTCACATCAATAGATATTATATTCTCCTTTATTTAAAGCAAATAAGTAATGACTGGTAAGAAACTTATCAGGTCTGAATTATAAGTCGACTTGTATTGGAGAATTGGTAGAATTTCAACTTTCATCTCAGAATTGGTATAATGGCATATAATGAGGACTTGTGGGAAGACTCTCCAAATTATAGTTACATTGAAATCTCGATTAGTACTCATTTAGCAGATAGCTATTAGGTACACAAAAATATCTACTACTAGTCTGCTTTTCTACTCTCCTTAATAAATTTCTGATAATAATTAGTCTCGGTAAGTGAGGTGAACTCTCCGGTAAACTTCTATTAAGCAATGACCTGTGGTATAGTGGTATAGTTATTATTTTTATCACTTGAATCAATATGAAAACAACGATCCTCCCAGCAATCTTGATACAACTACATTAGTCGATTATTCATTGTCTGATTAAGTATGTCGATAACTACATTATTAAAATAGTGTACCAAGAAGAATGATTGATAGATAATCATTCTAAATATAATATTCAACGTTACAGTTTGCTTCCTATGAGTAAATAACAAAATAACTAGGACGCTATACATTGTGGAAACCCATGATGGAATAAAATCCGTATCTCCATAACCAAAAAATATACTTTAGAAAATCCGAAGATAAGTCGATTTTTATTTTTGAAAATTTATTATTTCACATACGAAATTTCAACTACCTCTCAACCTCCCACCCTACAGATCAACCCATTCATAATTTTTAAATTGTACAAGGGGTCAAGTTACACCTTGGAAAAGGTATTTCCGTTTCAAATCTCTATACAACGGTTCATGTTTTAGTTAATTTAAAACGAACAATTATTGGTAATGGCAGGTATCTACTGTCCACTTCCAATTGTATAACTTGCACGGTTAATTTACCTATATTCAAAACAAATTTTCCTCGAAATTTTCCATACTAAATGTCCGTCTACGCATATGTAGAGGCTGTCCCATTTTCGATGATTATTTTCAAAGATAGAGATTTGCAGGTTTTCGCGAACGTTGGCTACTTTTTGTGAATCTCACGTCTCACAAACACAATTTTCATAACTTGTTTTGTTTTTGAGTTACAGGGCGAAATTGAGATATTTGCATTTTAGACCCTCCTTCATCTCACATATCTTTCAACTTATCGAAAAAGTAAAAACATCCAGTAGCGTAGTTAGATTCTCAAAATACGCTGGTATTATTCAGCATTTCGTGCGAGTTATACACTTTACATTTTCTACAGCTGTTACAGATAACAGCGAGTCTTTGTTAAAAATTTGAAATTTCATGGGAGATGAGATTTTATGAAGTGACTAATTGGTTTATCGAACATAGTAAAACAAGTGAGGTACGTAGTTTTTGAAAGGTATCAGATTAGTATAAAGGTCAGATAATTTATACGACGTTATAAAAGCAGATGATGTTTTATCATTGCTCATGTAAGATGGAAGTTGAGGCCATGGCACCATATCATGAGCATATTTTTATATTGAAACTATCATTGGGCACCAATGATGTGTATACGACGCTATGAAAGTTCAGAAAACTGGAGATTTTTCGTACAAACTACGTACTTAGCCCGTACCTAGTTTATTGGCGAAAAAAAAGACAGTCGAGTGAGCTCGGTACGTAGTTAATGGGAAAAAAATCAAGACAGTCGAGTGTCCTTTTTTTTACTTTCTTTGTTTCTTGTTTCGTTTTCTATTGGCAAGTGATTATCTAGAAACTTGTAAATTTTTTAGTTTTTTCATCGTATCTCCCGAACTATTAAATTCAGAAAAAAATGTTATGAGGATTTTTTGTGGATTTTATCAAAAGGAATAATTTTGGTTCTATAACATTTTCAGATATTTTCAGTTGTTTTCGAGATATTTGGAATTATCTGAGAATAAAATTTTCAACACTTTTGTTCCATCTTCCAATCAACAAAATGAAAAAATATTCCATGCCTCAGTGGAGGTAGATGAGCTTCATCTATCGATAATCTATGTTTTTCAATATATCTTCATAGTACCCTATGGGTCGTTAAAATTTTTTTTTTCATATTTTTCACTTTATTTCCTGTACTATTGGGTTTACAGAAAAAATTATGGAAAATGATTTGTAGGGAATGTTCCAGTGGATAACATTGCACTCTTGATAATTTTCGATTTTTCCATTTGTTTTCGATATATATTGAATTAAAAGGATTTCAAATTTTGATGTTTGGGTTTTCATTTGTTTTTCCAGTTTCCGATGGATGCACGAAAAAATGATTGAATGATAATTTGTTGCGTCATCAAAGAGGCATACGGTGCATTTCTCAAATTTGGATTTAGTCTATTTGTTCACGAGATATGTCGTTTTAAAGCGAACCGTGTTTTTCGGAAAATCTCCTTGAAAAACCCACTTGGAATTTTCCGACCCTGCTCAATTTCAATAGGCTTCGTCTCTTCCTGATAGAGGTTTTTTTCACAAAAAATGAAATCGATCGGACCACTTTTGCGATTTGTAGAGTGGTTACAAGGAACTTCCGGTGAAAAATCGAAAAAACCCGGAAAAACCACCTTAGAGTTCTCCGATTTCCTTCATATTTTAATGACATAATATTGTTTTGAGTACAATAAGATGGCAAAATTTCAAGTCGATATGTCAAAGGGTTCCGGAGATATATCGATTTATGATTAACACAGAGTACAGACAGACAGACAGACAGACCACACACAAAAACCAAAGTTGCTCAAAATTCGATGGGGATCATTTTCTCCAAAGCAACTATACCTCTATCTCGCTTAGTTTCCGAGATAGCATTTTTGGCACGGCCGTAGTATACTCCACTATGTATAGCGTCGTATAACAAGATAAATTTTCTGTTATAAATAGCCGTAGAAACAGTTACTTTTTGTTATTGCAATTCACTTAACGATATACTTTACATTCTTGTTTTTAATATTTTAGGTGGCATTCAAATATTAATTCAATGCACAAATGTAACAAAATATCCCAGTACCTACCTCCTCTTTCTATCCTCCCTAGGTACTCACAATAAAAAATAACCCTTTTCACCACTAGCGCAGAAATTTAGATATAATAATTAATTTTTCTTTGCAAGGCCTACTAACTGATAAGATGCCATGCATAAAAGCTAGTTATTTTCAGATAACTCAAAAACAATTGAAGATATCGAATCGCGGTTTGCGCCAAAATGTCAAAATATTCTGAGATATACACAGTAGTGTAGCAAAGTACTACTTTCCGCACGTGTTAGGTAAATAACTATAAGGTCCAGAAAGCTCGGTACACATTTTTGACACCCTAAATATAGTAATTTTCCTAACAAGTGCGGAAAGTGATAATTTCCCGCACGCGAATGCCGTTGACCCGAACGACGCGAACCGGAGTTCGGGCAAGCAGTCGAGTGCAAGAAAGATACTTTCCGCATGAGTAACGAACAATACTTTTTCTACAAGCGTAGGAAATTGATTGATTTGTTCAATCAATTATTTCTGCATATAGGAACAACTAACAACAGTGATATATTCTCTATCTTCTAATAGTTAGTGATATATCTATTGTGTGTACCGTTTGAAGCAATATGTAGGTAAGCTTATTGCGGAAGCCAGCATACCCATGGTGTTTGGCCTCTAGGTTTCAGACATTTCTAGGAAATGAGCCAAAAATAGTTCTTCTTTATTTGGTGTTTCAACTTTTTTACTATCGCACCATTCAATGAATCCCGTGTAGTGCTCCTCATACCTTTCTCAATACTTCGTTGGCAATAACTCATCTGTATCGCATCTGTAGCTGGACGTTTTGTATTGCAATTCCACTGAATCGAAAATGACAGTCGCTCTGTCTGTCATTCTGAGAATTACACTAATTTGTCTTTTGATTGACATGACTTGACATGACAACACATAAGATCAATTAAAGACTATTCGCGATAGAAAATAAGCGTTCGCCATCTATCGGAGTATTTGCAAGCTGTCAAAGCGGCCTGTTTACTTTGTTTTCAATGGTTCACATCTGTTTTTTGTTTCTGCTTATTGGTCAAATCCATCAAAACAAACCGCTCAGAAGTGTTCAAATGTTGCCGTCAGGTAGGGCGACGATTATTTTCTATCGCGAATAGAGGGATTTATATAACAATCAATTATTATTTTTCAATATTTCTTCATTTTCACAATAAATAGTGCAATTCGATGGACGATAGTACCCTCCATACCGCCTTCTCTTCCAGGGCTCCAATACATGCCAATACCAGCCAGGCAAATCAGAAACGAACGAGGGAGAAATGTTGACAACACAAATATGGACTTGGCAACAATTCTCTAATGGGGATCCAATAACTTTATAGATTTCAATGCAAACAAAACACAAGCATGCCTTTTCTCTAGAGAAGCCGATCTCACTGTGTCAGGAGTAGCCATACCTTTGAAGACATCTATTTCGATGCTTGGTATTACTATCAGCAATAACCTTTCTTGGGAAAATCACGTGAGATCAATTGCTAAAAGTGCATCTCAAAAACTTGGTTTTCTGTTTCGGGCCAGGAGCTATTTCACTTCCAGTCAACTGCTTATGATCTATAAGGCACAGATCCGACCTGTCCTGGAATACTGTTCCCATATTTGCCTCGCTCACAAACTCACTCACTTCTCTGGAACACCGAAGAAAAGTTGGCGATCTGGCTCTATTTTATAGATGTTTTCATGGACGATGCTCTCCAGAAAAATAAACAATATTATTCCTCCCTTGGCAGTCCCCGCGAGATTAACCCGACGAGTTGAGGCTTCGCACCCCTTCGTGGTCACTTTGGAGACCTGCAGAACATCTCTTTCCAAAGACTCGTTCATCCAACGAGCAGCGAGGCTCTGGAACACATTGCCAAGAAAGGTGTTCCCCGAGGCATATAACCTCAAGAAATTCAAGAAGAACACCAATTCCTACCTTATTTCCCTTGGTTCTCACGATGTTTCCTGAACATTACAGGATATCCCTCTTCGTGGGAACCAGAACATAAAAAAAACCTAAAATTTTCATATTGTGTCACCCACCACTCATATTTTGCGAGAATATTATATTATAAATGTTTTTCCGGCACAAAAAAAATTTCCCGCACTAGTGTGGGAAAACTTTTCCCGCACTACTGTGGGAAAATGACACTTCCCAAACTAAATTGCGTGCGGGTATAGGGTGAATCACGCACGCTTGTAGAAAAAAAATTCCGTTCTGATTACTACTAGTCGAGCACCTCAACCACTGCGCTATTCCGCCGACAATTGGAAAATATTGAAAGCGAAAACATTGTAATGTGAAATATTCGAAAAAAATCCAACTATTGCTGCTGTCTCAAATTATGTTTTTCTATTGTACCTGCAGAATTCATTACTGAGGAATAGATTCTCCAACCGATCACCTGGCAATGACTTCCTCGACAGCATATACGAAAAATCGAAGTTCCATCGGCCTATGCCCCACAACCACTTCCTGGCAGTGTTCGGCTTGATGCTGATTGTGTTCTCTCTAGTCATATACATAGAAAAACAATTACCAACAGGGCTAAGAGTACAAGATGAACGGGAATACCCCAACAGCTTTATAGCTGAGCGTGCGTACAACATTTTGAAAAATCTGACAGCCGTGGGGCCCAGAACTGCAGGAAGCTATGAGAACGAGGTGGTGGCAGTCAACGTGCTTCGACAAGAAGTTGACAGTATTATGAGGGATGCCAACGGCATTCATGTGATACAGCTGGACATCCAGAAAGCGTCTGGAGCTTTCAATTTAGAGTTTTTGGATGGCATGACGAATGTTTATCAGGACGTACAGAATGTGGTGGTCAAAATTGGTTCAGAGATCAATTCACCACATAGTGTACTGATTAATTGCCATTTTGACTCAGTTGTTGATAGTCCGGGTGAGTTTTTTTTTCATATGTTTACAATGATGTAATGCTTTTGTCATTGTTTGTATAAAAAATCAATACATGGGATGTTCATTTCTCCAGTTTCGGTTTTACCGGACATGACGACAACTTAAGATTTTTCATATGTTTATTCGAGAAAAATATATGTCCCACTATGTTGGTTCAGAATGTTCTTGGTGAATTGAAAATTGCAAACTGTGCAAAAACAGAATGTTTTCATAGGTACCCTATTTTGCTTATTTAAAGGAAGCCTCAGCATGTTCAAATCCCACTCAAATCTATATTGAATTAAAAATATTGCAACACACTTTTTTTATTGAAAAAGAATATTTTCAGATAAATCATGAACATAAAAGAATGGATATATATGTATATCTAAAGAAATACATTGAGAATTCACATTCTCTATGTGATGAAAACATCAATTCTTTCTCGGTTTATTCAACAGAAAACAATTACTTTCCTGGCTGTATGCCACGACGATATATTCTATTGAACATACACGATACGAATTTGAAAACAAAATCTTCTGATGTTGAGAATTTGTATTCTCCTTCAGATAAAAATATGAATGGGAATATCATTCCAAATATTCAACAGAAAACAACTACTTTCCTGGCTATTTACCACGTCGACATTGAATTATATCTAACTCTAACTGATTCAATATTTCATGTTTCTAGTCAAATATCTCCTAATTTTCTACTTATGATTCTTTGTTCCATCAATTACTTCAGCACAAGAATAATTCTATTGTTTTTGAACCTGAATAAATAGGTAATTGAACTCAATAAAATTCATTTTATACCAGCATCATTACTACTCCATTATTTTCAAATCGAAATATTCCGAAAATGGAACATAGTATCGAGTTTCACCGAGAGTACCTTTTTGGTGTAAAATTGAATGACGTTCAAGTTCATATCATATTTGGATTGAAAAATCTAACCTCAAAAAAGTTATGTTCAAAACTACTCGGTACGAACCGTGTAACTAGCGCCCTCTATGAGAGTCAGATATAAAAACAAATTCATGCGATGTGTCAGATCCCAAGGAACATCCATACAAAATTTCATTACAATGTTGCCATTAGTTTCGGAATAATCGTGAAAAATGTGTAAAAAAATAATTTTTTCAACCCCTTCTATCAAACGGATGCCGTAACGACATTTTTTCACTGAGCAAACCCAACTTATTTTGCAATGTCCTACCTACCCTAGCAAGGGGGTTAGTTTTTTTTAAACACCCTGTATATCCGGGAAAAAAGTACTCACTTTTTTTCCACGGGAGAAAAGTAATTTATGAAAAGTGACATTTTATAACCTGCCAACAGAGATGAAATGCCAAACTTTTTTCCCGTCACAGAAAAAAAAACGTTATTGATCATGATTTTCAATTTTAATTTTTTGACAGTAGGAACTTCTAACTGACTCCCGGGATATACATATATTTTTTTGGGATTTCTCATTCGCTGCCTTACCTGAGATAAACAGGTTTGAAACAAAAAACTGTTCAAAGTAAGAACGTTTAACGGTATTTTATATTTTCCATTTATCACCAAAATACATATTTACTATTATTCATATGGGTGTAATACTTGATAGCAGAAGCATTTATTATTTGAACTTTTTTTCAATATCAATATTTATTTTATCTTACTAATCTACCTTGTGTGCAACAGTTAAAAAATGATAATATTGATTCCACTAACAATTTATATAGCTTGTTCACTTATTTATCTTCTGGAGATGTGCATAAGGATGATGCAAAATCAACGAATTGGATCATTTATTTCATGCTCGAATTTCGCTGTAACAACGGATTGTCTAACGGGCAAGAGTTAGATAGATTTTTCGTGATAAATGCATGGAACTTTGTATATGAAGCAAATTTTCGGAACAATTGTTTTTTAGCGCATTATACCATCTAACCTCACTTTTGCAAATAACTATTCTGTAGTCAATTCCAACTTAGAAGACAGCATTGGATACCATAGGGAAGGGTTGACCTTCGCTTTGATTGGTCAATATTGGAGGCCTAATATTGCCTAATATTATGACATATGACGTGACGTTAAGATTGAAGTTTATCTTCATGGGAAGATGATCACATCTCTTTCATTTGTCGTATTTCTCATACAGGGTGTCCCATAAGTCATAGATCAAAAGAAGTGGAGTGGTGGAAGGGGTTTTTTCCAATCAAACTAACCGTATATGTGGTTATCCAATTGTTGATGGTTCAAAAGTTATACATTTTTTTCATGTCTGTAAAAAAAAATCAATGAAAATAACACTATGTCATATTGATTGTTTTTACTCCAAGAAACATAGTTGTTTATAATAGGGATACATAAACAATATACATAATGTTATACATACAATTATGAAATTATAATGAGATTATAAGATATAACAAGTAAAAAAAAAATACAAATAATCAATCAATATCAACCTTGTCTTTCATAAGTAGGTATTCAAATAAGAAATGGAATTTTCAAAGTCTCTGAAGCAGATATTTTTCAAGTTAATTTCGAATCTAGTTGCTTCCTGTATATTCCTCAATTGACTTGGTAATGAGTTGTATAGAACGATTCCTGTGTGAAAAATGGATTGTTTGCCGATATTTGACTTAAACGTATTTGCTATTAGTAAATTTGATTGTCTTGTTCCATGATTATGTAATGAATTGATTTTATTGAAATTTTAATTCGAAATTTTCAATTTAAATAGGACAAAATGAATAAAACAACATATTTTAAGTTTATATAGTGATGTCAGATCTAATAAATCTCTAGGTTTGTATAAATTCATGGTTGGTTCGAGAAAATTCAAATTGAAAATACACTTCAATGTTTTATTTTGTAATTTCATTAGTGGTAGATATTAGGTATTGAAATTTTGAGTAAATAAGAGAGAAATAAATACTCTTCAAGTATCTAGTAGAAATGAAATTTCCTATTTTGAATAAAATGCCTGTAATGGGAATAGGTTTGTTTCTCAAATGATCTATATGTTCATTCCACAATAGTCGTTCATCAATATAAAGACCTGAAAATTTTGTAACATCTGTATATTTGATGAGTTTATTGTTGAAGGATAGTGTTCTATTTGAAATGTTCAGTGTTCTTGCATTACTTCGTATCAATTTCCTAAGAGAAATGTTGTTTTCCTTGAGTTTTGTCATTGAATGAAATATATATGTTGATTTTTAAATGCCGCTGGCAGATTTAAAAACTACCCCATAAAGATAACCAATTATAAGATAAAGTTACCCAGTTAATACAGATTCCGAAATGAAATAACATATGTGGTTAATCAAAACATACTTTTTGTTATCAAGTTTTCTCAAAAGGGGCTCGTTTTTTCAGAAAAAATGAATAGCTTTTGAACCATCAACAATTTGATAACCACATATACCGTTAGTTTGATTGCAAATGACCCCCTCTACAACCCCACTTCTTTTGATCCATGACTTATGGGACACCCTGTATATTCAATCATTTGAATGTCTATGATTTAGAATTAGGCGCCCTATATTCATTTCTTCAGTGTAAACGTTCCTTCAGAGGCAGCGCCATTTACTGTCTTCTTATTTGGAATGTAGTATAGTTGTTATTTTGTTTTCAATTTCAAATGTAATGAAGTAAATTTTCATTATTCACCTCTGTAGGTTAATCGCGGAGGAGGAGTACAAATTTCTTTAGATTTTTGAGATTTCCTCTCCTCGTTTCTATAAAACGAAATATCAGTATTATTAAACTGGGCGTCAATTGAAACGTTAATAGTGAAATTTGGAATCAAGTTTGACTTCTCGTAATTTCTAAAATATTGAACGAATTTTGAATTGCCGCCCAGATTCTGAATGCCATTTTCATCGTCTTTCGAACCGTTCCTTACAGCTTCTTCTAAATTGATCAGGACCCGTGATACAGGGTGAAACAAAGTTTCGTGCATTTTGAAAAAAATTTCTCCGCCCCCCATTTTGTCAGAAGACCACAATGCTAATATTTTATTCGGGCATTTCATAAATAGCAACCATACCTCGGGACGTTTTCGAGTTTCTGCCAAAAACTACTGTGGTTTCCGAAAAAAAAATTTTTTGCATTTTTTTAAATGGACTTATTTTAGAGAAGTTCCATAAATGGATGCTTTTATGCATTTCAGGAAATCGTTGGAGCAGATATGTATACCAGGTTACTCAAAAACAATCAATAATTTATTACTTCGCAGTCTATGATGAAAGTTTTCTACCTTAGTGAGCAGTAAATCAACAAATACAAACAAGGATACCTTGTTTTTATAACAGCGTATTGTTGAAACTACTTGAAACAATGTAGGTATGCATAGAGGTTATATCAATTGCCAATTTTCATGAAAACGTCAGTGTAATTCGGGTCCTAAATAATTTAAAGATGCCTCGTTCAAATCGGGTCGAAATGGAAAATATCATTAGGTAAGATCACTATAGTGATATAAACTATAATTCAGTACAGATAATTATTATTTCAGGCTACGACGATTAGGATATACCCAAACTCATTTAAGTATAATTTTCAATAAGTCAGTCATGACAATAAAGAGACTGATTCATCGTTTGGTGATACAGGTAATTAGTCCATTAAAAAAAATGCTAAACAAATTTTTTTTTTTTTTCGGAAACCACAGTAGTTTTTGGCAAAAACTCGAAAACGTCCCGAGGTATGGTTGCTATTTATGAAATGCCTGAATAAAATATGAGCATCGTGGTCTTCCGACAAAATGGGGGGGCGGAGAAATTTTTTTCAAAATGCACGTAACTTTGTTTCACCCTGTATCATGGATCCTGATCAATTTAGAAGAAGCTGTAAGGAACGGTTCGAAAGACGATGAAAAAGGCATTCAGAATCTGGGCGGCAATTCAAAATTCGTTCAATATTTTAGAAATTACAAGAAGTCAAACTTGATGCCAAATTTCACTATTAACGTTTCAATTGACGCCCAGTTTATTTCAATACACTTGTAAGGTTAAATCAGATGATTCGTTCCATAATGTCATTGCGCTTGAGATGTTCCTATTAGAAACCTAAAAGAGATATTGAATTGTTACTCAGTGACATCCTTCTTGAAAAAACCTTTAAAGAAAAATTTTGGTATAATGAAGAATTCAATATTGCACTTATCTTGGGATGTTTCGAAAACTAATCTGCTACCGTTTTCAGTATAAAACTGAAAAATAATTCTTGCGATCGATATTTTATTTTCGTCTCTTGTCACTTCTCAGAAGTTGCCAGAAAATTTGTGTTACCTTCTTGAAATCTGTCTTGTTCAAAGAACATGTAACATTTTATTGTTTCTTCAGGTGCCAGTGATGACGGCGCAAGTTGTGCAATTATGCTAGAAATATTGAGGGTGCTATCGAAATCTCACAAGAGGTTGAGACACAATATCATATTCCTTTTCAATGGAGGTGAAGAAAATTTCATGCCAGCTTCACATGGTTTCATAACTCAACACAAATGGGCACAAGAGGTAAAGATTATCTGAAAATTGGAAATTATTGATGTTCTTGTTTTCGAATGTTTATATGTTCAAAACAAAATGACTCTGATTATTAAAACCTGTAATAGCTTACAGGACAATGATGATGTTGAATAATAGACCATCTCTCAGTTTGCTATACAGGGTGAGGCATCTGTAATCATAAATAGGATACTTTGTATTGAAAATACCATCGAAAATATTGTAATTTATGTCCTTGTTCATTCGAAAGATTATTTTTTCAGCAATGCCTGCATTGAAGCAGAATGTTGTCAGTTTGAGCATTTATTTTAATTTTGGTACTAGTTATTGAAATTTTTTTCATATGTAATACCACAAGTGATATATATTCGGCGATTGTTACGACAGCTTGTTGCCTAATAATTTCGCTGAATGACATTGTTTATCAAAACTTCCGAGCCGTAGACGAGAAGTTTTGGAACAATGTCATGAGCAACATTAAAGCAGCAAGCTGGGTCGAGGGATATGTTCATCGACGAATATTTCCAGGAAAAATAGTATCACGAGTTGTATTCGTATGAGTATTCCATGATTGAGACAGTAAACGAGCGGCTCGCGAGAGTTGCGCACACTGCATCCATCATTCTGGATTCCAACATAATTGTCGTTTCAAATGTTCAAAATTTTATCGCTGAATAACGAGGATGTTTGGTCTCGTGTGGGTCAATTCGGCTTCTGTGTTGGTAGAGCAAGACCGACACAATTTAGTAAACACAAAAAAATCGCTGTCATTCAGAAGAAACCGTGAAAATGGCCGATTCTCATTGATTCTGGAGTCCGCAAAAACAACCGACTTTCTCGCTGAGTTCTGCTGAAATTCTGAATCAAATCTAATTAGTCCAGTAGATGTCTTATGATTGTTTGAAAAAACCTTGAAAATTTCATCAAGTTTGCCCAAACCTTTGTCAATCTATTCATGAAATTCGAAATATTTTTAGAAAAACTTCTTCAACTCTGAAACACCTGTATAATTTGCGAAGATCCCTAATTACTTCCAGCGGAACCAGAAATAGTGGAGGAAAGTTCCGTTACTAAAAAAATTAACGTATTATAGGAACATGTTAAATATGCCGAATTGAGTTCGAAAACTTGAGAAATATGTATTGAAATAGCCAAATGCCCAAGCATACCCATAATCTCAAACTATATATTTGTTCATAAATTTTGGCCTTCAAAACCATCCAGCAAAAATTTCGGAACTTTCAGCTTGAACATAGACCTCAAACTTTACTAAAAGCAAAAATATTGTTGGTCCCACTTTCAACCGCTTAATTCTTTTTTTCTACATTCATGCAAAAAGCAGAACTTTATTGAACTATATTTAGTGGAAAAAGAAGTTCTTTATTGCACTTAGTGCAATAAAGTTTTTATTGCACTCATCTGTCATTCTACTTCAACGTCATCATGACAAACATTTTTTATATTGCAACTGTGGTTATAGAAACGTCAGTCAAAAATTAATTCTGACAATTAACAGAATTGTACCTAGTGTCGCAACTCAATAAATCATTTTTTGCTTTTTGCATGAACGTAGAAAAAATGTTGTATGCAACTCGTGCAAAAATTGTTTATTGCACTTGTTGCATAAATAACTATTTCAATTTTCTATTTGTTCATTCAACTTTTCTTTCTTCATTTCTAAACTGAGAAATCATTATCCAAGGAATTCCTCTAATGACAGATAACATGTTTTTAACCTAGGTAAATCATTATAATGAATATATATCTAGATAAATAATGGGAAACTATCAATATGAAGTATGCATATCTGAACCAATCATATAGGGCGTGTCATTACTAATTAGAAATATTTCAGCTATAAATTCCAGAGCTCAAAATATGTTGATTTAACCCAAATCACCTAGATAAAATTATTTGTGCCTAGTACTTTGAAACTAATAGACATAGCATTGTCATTTTTGTCATATATTGAAAAATAATGACTTTATCACTATCAACTGTTGATTGTCCCTCCTGAAATCCAAACTGGTGTATCTTCATCATATTGTTTGCCGTTATAAAGTCCACTAGTCGTTCTTCCAGACATTTTCCAAAGATTTTGCCGAAATAAGCCACTAAGCAAATTGACATTTAGTTTTTCAACTTCGTTTTGTCACCACTCTTATCAATTGGTGTGATGATTGCATGTCTTGAACTGAGCCGGAACAACACCAATTTGAAAGATAAGATTGATTATATGAATAAGAGGACTTAGAATATGTTGATGGTTTTCTTTCATTATTTCAACTGTGTGACCATCCTTACCTGGACGCTATTGTTTTTCAATGTATATGTCTTATTAATCCCGTTTCAGTAATAGGTGATTGAAACATGGAATTTTTGTTCAATACAATTTTTTCAGCATATCAAAGCCTATATTTATGAAGTATTCATTACAGTAATTTTTCATTTAATAGGCATCTTTGAAGTTAGAATCAACCAAATAAGGTTAAAAGACGCATAATTCCCAACAATTCAAAACAATTGTTGAAGTAACAAAGGAATATTTGGTAATATGAATAATTAATTACTAATTCTAAAAGTCGTCATGAATCATTCACTATTTAGAGTTGCATCGATTAATATAATAATAATACTAAAACTACGCGGCATCTAGAAAACGGGCTAGGTATATATTTCAATATCAAACAAAATCACTGTCACTTATTGAATTCTCAACTATTTTCTGATTATAGTCGCAACATCATCTGCAAATTTTTCTAACGGACTAGTTGAATTTTGTTTTGGTTTGGTCATGGCTTTTGTTCAACAAAAAGAATGGAATTGAAAGACTAATAAATGTTTGAACTCCAGACTAAATAACAGTAGATAGACACCGCGATTCATTCATGAGTCATATATTGTATAATATTCAGTAGATATATTCAAAATATCTAATAAATTGGGATTTCTATAGACCTGTGTTGTAATAAATTAGCTCTCACGTGATAGCATCAACATACATCACATCATATTTTCGATATCTTGAACACATTTTTCATCAACAAAAGCAAAGATAAGTATTATCTTTGACAAAAGCAAGCACCCAAACAAGAATGTCAGTGAACCGAATTTTTAAGTACCTGTGAAATGTCTTAGCTCTCTAGATTTTTATTAATAAGACCTGTATATGTGACCAATAATTTCTTGTCAATACAGGCCATATAGTTTTCTTGTTCACATTCGTTTTTGACAGGGGCGTGTGTATACTATTGGGGGAGGGGTGCAAGATCGAATGCCTTCTAATTGAGAATTTTAATTTTTCTAGAGTGACTACGACTTCATATCACATCTCATTCAATTTCATTTCTCATTTTGTTGTAATTGCTAATAAAATTATAAATAAATATAAGACAACTGGAAGAGCAAATGAAAAGTATTAAAATACTCTCTGAAGGTTCACTGAGCAGGTAAATGTTCATATTTTCAGATTTTTCAATATTTTTCCCCTCGTTTCGCTGGATGAAAATCAGATTATATTGAACCCTTATGTGTGATAAGAATAAAATGTCCCTGATTATAAATTAGTAACAGATTTCTCTTCCACTTTTATGAAAGTAAAATTTTTTGAAAAAAGGGACATTTTTGTTTTCTTATATTTTTTATTTTTAGAAACTAGGAGAGAAAATCCTTCGGGGATGAGAAGTATTTTGATAACGAAAAAGCGAAAATATAGGAACTTCAAATAAATATGAATGAATAAAAAAATATCTGAATGAGGTTGAAGTAATGTAAATTATTGGTTGAATAGTGTTGCATGATTTTTATCGAGCAAAGGATACTGACTGATTACTCAATTTTGCGGAATTATTAAGAGATTCTGAGCAAAAACTATCAGTCTATTTTGCATGGAAGTACCTATAGTCAGAAGAAAAAATTAGTTGATAGTGCTCCTTGAAATTTTCAAATGCTGGAAGGCGCCAGTTTCTACATTTAAGGAAATTCTGATATTTACCAAAGGGGGGTCACTTTTTGCCCCCCTACCTCCCCCCTAAATGACTACCGTGGTTTTTGATTAATGTTCCTCGCTATCCTAGATCTCTAGCAGTCTGACTCTGATGCACTATTGCCTCACCCTGTATAATGGCTCACTTTTTACCATCATTATATTGATTTTAACTGCAGAGATTTTAGCTTCCTGATGAAATCCTTGAAGTCAATCAATCAATATCATTGAACATCTGGTTTTTAGGTAAGAGCCTTCATAAATTTGGAAGCATGTGGGGCTGGAGGAAGAGAAGTGCTTTTTCAAGCAGGGCCTAACCATCCGTGGATATTGGAGACATACTCGGAAGAAGTACCTTATCCATACGCTTCTTCTTTAGCTCAAGAAATTTTTCAAAGCGGTGTTATTCCTGGCGACACTGACTATAGAATTTTCAGAGATTTTGGAAATCTCTCTGGTAAGCATTAGAATACAAAGTCTTGCTTGCCAATAATATAATTTATTTCTCCTAACGCCATAGAAAGTGGCGTTTCCATGACACAACAGACAGCAAAGGTGTACTTCCTCTGCCTAGGTAGAAAAAGTTTGTTGCTATGCAACGTTTCAAGTAATTTTTATGAAATTGGTAAAGTATATCCAATATCAATTGCAGAATATCTCGCACTATGCGGCGTCGGCGTGTTTGAAGTTTGGATGTCGACAGTCTCACATAGAAAACAACTGAATGGAGATTTTGTTAGCATAGATATCTGAAACTATGAAAAGTTTGTCAGAACAAATATAGAGTGATTTATATTCAATTTCTGGTGATCTTTCCAATAATGTCAATATCATAATGAAAAATGAAACAATATTTTCGCCATAAAATCAACAAACATGACACCATGAAGTAGGTGATCCGAATCCACCTCAATGTCCCCTGGTTCAGGTTGCATCAGTATGTCCGTTCAATAACGAAACACCATGTATTCAATGAGGAAGAGGTTGATTCATCATACTGTCTCGGTATTGTTCTAAAATTGTTCTTATCCGTCTTCCCCCCTTACAAGCAATCCTTAGAAATCTTCAAAGAGACTTGTGCGAGCAAGGAATGACGGGGGCTTCAACGTTTAGGCCATCAGAAAAATGTCTGCACCATTTTCAATGAAGCACCCACTAATTTAATTTTTTTTATTTTCAAATATTTTCAGGATTAGATTTTGCATGGTCTGCAAACGGTTACGTATACCACACAAAATACGATTCGATCGAACAAGTTCCTCTGGGGTCTTTACAGAGGACAGGAGACAATATTTTGGCTTTGGCCCGAGGAATGGCCCAAGGTCACCAGCTGTCCAACATAGAGAAATACAAACCGGGAAATTTGGTTTTCTTCGATTTCCTCGGTGCATTTGTTATACGATGGCCAATGATAGTGGCAGACATTATTAACATATCATCTGTGATATTTTCCCTTTACTCTCTTTATGGTAATATGAAGAGCGTTGCGGAAACAGATAGTGAGTTTCTCATATTATTATTCATCAATCTGGATCTAGTATGTTTACAGACATTAATCAATGATTCAATAATAATTGCATGAGTTTCTAATCAATAGGTAATTTAAATTGATTATTTTCATCAAATTTAATTACAGTACTGTCTGAAGATAAATATAATAGCATCTGACTACGAAATACTTTCTATTTATAAACAGCGGCTGTACAGTGTGGTCCACGACGAGAGGGTCAAAGCTATTCTAAGAGTCTGAATAATTTTCATGTTCAAATTCTGCTGATATAATTCACTCATGAGGCCCAAAAACCTAGCCAAAAACTTCACGTATTTTGAATATATCGCCCTTGTAGAGCAAAAAGGAGCCAAGCGCCAAAATTCGAAATTTTTTGATCTTTCGCCAAACGCCATTTCAAAAGCTCCTCTATAAATGGGCATTAACGTGCCAAGCGCCAGACAACCAACTGCAATTATACCCGTGGTTACAAGCGCCAAAAATCATACAAAAATGAGTGCAAAAAGGTGCCTGCCGACTGTGGTTGGTCCCTTGTTATCCTAAAAAATTTTGTGCGATGAGGTGCTAAACGCCACACTGAGTGCACTTGGAACCTTTTTGCTTCGATTTTTTCATCACAACGTGGCTTGGATATGTAAGTATATTTCGTTATTTCAAAGGCCTACTCACGAAATATTCCAATTAGTTTGAAAAAAAAGTTCAAGGGCTTGGAAAAACTTTGCCGAGATGGCAACATACCAGAAGATCTTCAATATGAATATTTAAGATTGCCATATTCCAATGAGATAGAGGACGATATGAGTGGTACTGACGAGTCGGATGTTGATGATTAAGTCAGCTTTACTGTTTCCAAGAATTTCCAAAATGAATGTTTATGTTATGTTGAGCTTCAATTTGTAATAATTTTCAAAGAAATTATTTTTGTATTCCTAAATTTAATTTAACCCAGTAAATTATGCAATTTTGGATACAAAATTAAAGAGTCAAGCTTTCAGAAAATATTTTCGAAATTAACCTAAAAGCGACAAGGGGTTTAGTGGCATTTTTTTCCCAAATGTGCATTTTCATTTCAACCAAAAATAGTGAACTGTCATAATTGGAGTAATTATTCATTCGAAAACTCATATCAAAGAATTTTAAAAAGTGGCAATACAATTTTAAACTAAAAGAATTCAGTTTTTCTGCTCACCTGCACAATTTTCTATTTCTCTTTTCTTTTTGCTCTACAGGGTCGATTTAGAATATAAAAAATTTCTCATAGTCTAGAAATATACATACAGGGCTTTCATCTCAAAACATACCACCATGCATATCTTCTGATCTGCAGTGATTAGGATTTTCAGGAAAAATCGGTCGATTTAGATATCAATTCTTCAATTCTGACGTTCATGAAATGTATTGTCAAATTCAGACAATTTTGAATGAAAAATAAATCTGAACATTCAAAAACACAGTTGTCATTTCTGTGTCCGAACTCTTATCTGACTAATACCATCTAGTTACTCGTGATTGCAAATAGAGGTGATGTTGGTATATTTTTGTCGTAAGCCGATGTAATCTTGGAACTGACTTTTTAGTCTGGACCAATTTTTTAGATTATATCTTGATTTTGTATCACCTTAGTACATAAAGTTTATTTAGCAATGCACAGGTGTCACGATCATATGTTCGACTAAAATAACGGAAAACAGTGTTGCCAATGGAAAATCAGTAAAATTCGCTGAAAAACATTAAACCGCAGGGAAACCGACTACTTGAATTGTTTAAACGTGCAAATATCATTTTATTGGACTATTAGTCAATTTTTATTCATGACCCATAATAATGTTAGTTGATTTGAATATAGTGAAAATTAATGAACCAATTTGTATGATAGCCAAGATCAAAATGGATGGCGATTTGTTGACAATATTGTGTAATTCTATAGCATGGAATATTTCAATATTCGACATATTGGTCGATGTCACCTCACAAAAACAAATTGGACTAATTAACTTTTAGTCATGTCCTGAGTTTTTTGCACTTTTGAGACCTGATGAGTGAGTTACATCACGAACTGTTTGAGCTGATTCAATTAACAAATATTCATTTTCCGTGCATTATAAATCACCCTCAACAGGGCCATTCAAATTGGGTGTCTTATCATTTGTTATTATTGAAGATGCAACATTATTTAAATTAACAAAATACCAGTATTTTCAGTGCTTCAAGATGGAAGAATAAAAAAAATGGAAAATTGTTCATCTCGTATTGGAGTTTGGATGTTTTTACATGAAATGCCCTATCTATTATATTGGTTTTGTTAGAGTCAAGTTTTAAATGAAAGAGCTTGAAAAGAATCCTCTTCTAGTTGAAAATACTGATAGTTTGGTGATTTCAGACCTCGTTTGACCTTGTCGTCGTGAAATACCCTATAAGTTTCTACAAAATATGTCTTTATGTATCACTTTGTTTTTCCCAGTATGTGATTATTATATCAGGAATTATTTTCATCATTTTTATTTTCATTATCAGACATTCTCTAGTTTCATTGAAACAATTACGTTAGTTACATATGAATGGAATAGACCTCGAGGTACGCTCTATATACAGGGTGTTCCGAAATTACATAGAAATATTTCAACCACGGATTCTAGGAACAAAAAAAGTAAAAAAAGTGTATGTCAACATTGGTCCAGAAATGCACCTCTGGGGGGTTAAAGCTATCTGAGGGGGAGCCCGAGACGAATATACCTTACTTTTCATGCCCGATTTAAAAAAATCGGGAATTTTGATCAGGGGCGTGAGAAATAGCCACCTATTTGGGTGGGGGGACACTTTTGTCCCCAACTTTTCTGTTTATGCAATTTTTGGCAGGTTGTCCAGGAAATATTAAATAATCACCATTTTTAGTTGAAAACAGTTTGTTTAGTTTCGATAACACTCACCATTTTCGAGATAAATCGATTTTTAGATTCTGCTGCATAGTAAAAATAGTACTTTTTCTTAATAGGGTACCTACCATATTATTTTTCATTCATTCTTTACATTGCACCCCCATATTTTGAATCAAACATCGAAGGTAGATGTATGGGGAGTTTATATCAAAACAAAAATTCAGTATACCTGAGGAAAAAGCCCTATTTTTTACGCAGCTGAATATTATAATCGATTTATCTCGAAAATGGTGAATGCTATCAAAACTCAACAAGAGTACCATTTCCAAGTAAAAATAGTAGGATTTCCATATTTTCTTGTCAAATTGCCGAACATTGTATAAACAAAAAAGTTGGGAGAAAAAGGGCCCTATTCCCCACGCTGATGAAAATTTCGGGTAATTCTTAAAAAAAAACTAAAGTGTATGTACAAAATTTGGATATTTTATCACAGTGGGATTAAAAAATATTCACTCAAAACCATCATTTCAGGCTCTCCTTTAGATAGCTATTACTTCCCAGGAGGCCATTTCTGGACCCATCTTAATATGACCTTTTTTTCACTATTTTTGTCTCTAGAATCTATGGTTGAAATTTTTCTATGTAATTTCGGGACACCCTGTATATGTATTAATGTAATCATTTCGCAATGACATTGTTATTTTCAGGTTTGACAAAGAGGCAATATGTAAGAAAGCTATTCGGATGCATGGTTATGGGTTTTCTTTCTTGGCTGCTAACGGTCATAGCAACAGTATCCATAGCGGCGCTACTAAATTGTCTAGGACGAACGATGAGTTGGTATGCTCGACCTTTGTGGATCTTTTTCTTGTATGTAATTCCCACCCTAGTTGTGTCCATGGCTGTGATTTTGCTGCATGCCAAAGTATATAATAAGGTAATTCATTGAACAACAAATTTTAGTTTATTTGTTGTAACTTGTGTGAAAAGTAGGTACTTTTTTCAAATTTTGGGGTGGTGAATACAAAATTATATCATCAAATTTTCAACAAAATGATGAAAAATCTACATTTTTACACTTTTAGAGCCACTAAATACACATATAATGCCCACCTGAATTTTTAGGTATTAAAATAGACACTGAAGCGTGCGGTATACATCATCATTCACTATGGAGAAAAAACCTTGAATTTTTTATATTTATTTGCACAGAAAACAATTTTTATAAAAAAATGGTTTCAAGAAATCAGCTTCCACGGCAAAATGACTGATAGATACCTCACGCTCTAGTGACGTCAGCTAGCTAGAGTGAGAATATGGATCTTGTTACAGGATCTTACCAAATTGACTTGATCGTATAACAGTTCAAGTGAATTTGTCCTCAGAGTTCAGTTGAGAGAAAATATTTCAATTTATTTCCAGGACATTGAATCATCTCCATGGACGGTGTTTCAGCTATATTATGATGCATATCAAACTATTTGGACAGTAGTACTATTTTTGGGCATTCTGGTCAGACTGAGATCCAGTTTTATAGCTCTTATTTGGGTGTTTTTTTCGGCTCTGGGAAATGTTCTCAAGTCACTCATGTTCAGTAAATGGAGAGGTAAGTTTATTTATTTTATCAACATTACTAAACATTGAAATATGTTATGGAATTAATCAATCAATACTGTTACGATAATTGTCCTGGTTTGGCTTTACACAAAACCATTTATTCAAATACAAATACTACAGTCTACAGGACATGATACAAAATCACAATATTTACATATTATAATTCTAATATATCAATTTCAACTATTTTACTATTACACACTCGCTATTTTTAGAATTATCTATACCTCTCTATGCATTACTGCTACCGTCGGTCTTCCTGCCGATATTTATATCTGAGCTAAGATATTCTGGCGTTTTTATTATCTTGAGAACCTTCACCAAAATCTTCGAACATCTTCCATCCTCGGGTGGCAGTGATATAATCAGATTTGCTTTTTCAGTAACATTGTTCACCATTTGGAGTAGCTTGTGCTTCCTTGAAGTTTCAGAAAATAATGGAATATTCCAAAAGTAGTGAAGTAACAATACAAAAGTTGGCTTGACCTAACCGTTGATTGATATATTACGCTTACGCTGGGAAGATGCCCAACCTTATGGGGCAAAACGAGGTCCAAAAAAATCTCACAACTAGATGGCGTACCATAGTTCGAAATCTCACATAGTGGCGGCGATAGTGTCGAACGATGTCGGAGCAATACTTCGTAATTTGACTGGCAGGTGCGCCACTTACGAAGAGAATCTATTGGAATGCAGATGGCGTGCGACTTGGAACAATTCAAGGTTGGTAGTTTTACCAACCTTGGAACAATTAAACAATCCATAATCCAGAACGCTTGTATCGAATCCACGATCAATCAGTACGATTCTAACTAATATGGCGGTAAATTCGAATTTGTTAGTAATAGTTGTACTGGATGTGCTTCTACCGAGCGCATCACGGACGTGAGATCATGAAAAAAGTTTATAGAAATCGAATTGGAGTGAATCACAAAATTTAATGTATCAACAATAAATGCTTCCATTTTTGGCGATTGTGGAATAAACTGGTCAGCGGATATCAATATATAAGCTGCTCATAAATTTGATTGAAATTCACGAACCCGGACCATCCAGTGTTGTCACCTTGTTGAGTGGAATTTCATATTTCATTATGTCGAATTACTATAATTCACTGTCGCAAATCATTTTCTTGTCAGAGCTATGTACAGGGTGGCCAACTAAGAATCCAGAGTTCGATACCTCTGTTGTCTTGAGAGATACAAAAAAAAGTTTCGTATTCAAATTAAAGTGATAACCAAGCTTCACATTTCAAAATCTATTCGAAATACAGAGGGTGTTCCGTAAGGTCACAGCACATCAAAGCTATGTTTTATTCATTGGAACACCCTATATTTTATTCCATTTTTGAATTCTCCCTGAAGATCTGATTTCAACGACGTATCATACTTAGGGTCTAGCAGTGAAAGTTACTGACATATAGGGTGTGCAAAATCGAGATTTTACAAGTTCAGGATTTTTTTCTGTTGAAACTGTTCATCATTCGTCAAAACGGTTTACATGTCCCTATCTCAACTTTTCACTCACTATCAATTGGTGTTCAATTGACATTCAATTGAAACAAATTATAAATTTTGATTTTTTGACCACCTTGTATCAATTTCAATTGAACACCAATTGATAGTGAGTGAAAAGTTGAGATAGGGACATGTAAACCGTTTTGACGAATAATGAATAGTTTCGACAGAAAAAATTCCTGAACTTGGAAAATCTCGATTTTGCACACCCTATATGTCAGTAACTTTCACTGCTAGACCCTAAGTATGATAGGTCGTTGAAATCAGATGTTCAGGGAGAATTCAAAAATGAAATAAAATATAGGGTGTTTCGATGAAAAAAACATAGCTTTGATGTGCTGTGACCTTACGGAACACCCTGTGTATTTCAAAGAAATTTTGAAATGTGAAGCTCGGTTATTACTTCAATTTTGATACATGAATTTTTTGTGTATCTCTCAAGACAACAGAGAAATCGAACTCTGGAGTCTTAGTTGGCCACCCTGTACAATTTTTGAAATTTTAATTATTGAAATTACTGATATTTATCACATGAAAAACGCGGAACATTGCGTGACAATTCTATATACCGCTATCAATCCGAAGTATTTTATACTGGTATATAAATGATATCCGACCTATGTATGGCCGAAACTTGGAGTGCCAATAATTTCCATTGACTTTTTGTGGGGCGGCCGACTCAGTGCGTTTGTCGGCGATAGGGCTGCCAAGCCGTCGTTTGTCGCCCTATAACAACACAAGTACATCCTAGGGACTTGCCATAGAGACGTCCCTAATTTTATGCAAGGACATCCCAGAGATATCCTTTGCCGGGACAGAGTACATACTAGGAACGTCCCAGGGACATCAGCTGGCTGACAAAAAAGCATCCAAGGGATTTCCGTCTGGTACGTCCCGGGGATATCAACCAAGAACGAAGAAAGGATATCCCTAGGAGGTCGCAAGGATATTCCAGGGACATCCCTTCGACAAAAGAAAAAATGTAGATCGAGTAGGGTTTGAACCCGGGACCTTTAGCTTATCAGGCACGCACCTTACTCCATTGAATGATATGCCTTCTGAAGATTTATGTGCCAAACAGATTTTTAAACAGGACTAAACTGCAGAAACCTGAATAAATACAACTTTGTTAGGATTTGGGTATATAATTATTATTATCATTCGTGGATATTTAAAAATGAGGGGCATTATGCATTAACGATTTCTGTTTGCGAAAAATGGTCATTATTTCTTGAGAAGTTCTGAGACAATTTTCTTTATTTTCATTTCAATTATTTAGATTATATATTATTTATAGATTATATATCGTGGCATATATAGACTGGAAATGTAGCTGTTTTCTGTTGAATTTGTTTCTATCTCTTCAATTATAGTTAAATATACCAAAAAAGAACTCATATTTTTCAACAACTAGATACTACTGTAAAAAATGTTTCATAAGTTTTGCAGCTTCAACTCTTGTAATCCAATAAATAAATGAATTCTATATATGTTCCAATAGTTATGACTCACTCTGTATATTATGCCAATATAGATGATGTATTTTATTTCATTTTAATAGTGAATCATTAACAATCAAAGATTCAAAGATATCTGACTATTTATTTTCTATCTACTGATGAGACTCTAAGATCGAAATTATCATCACATTCAGATTGATTATATTATCAATATTTTGTAATGTCTAATTAATACAAAACTTGAATATGGATACAAATTGAGTGAAAAAAATATTCAACAAAAAGGCGTGAGATGTTTTTCCAGATATACATATATATTGGTCTAGGCAAAGTATGACAAGTTATTCACAAGGGAATTTAAAAAAACGCCAAGGAGTAGGAATCCAACTGAGTGAGAGATCATAATATGTTCTTCTCTCTTCCGCAAGGAACCGAGGGAAAAATCAATACTCGTAACAGTCGTAACCCGTTGTTATTGTTGCGGATTGCGGAATTCCCACATACGTCCATGGGATTCACCGACCGTAGCAAACATTTTTTATCGGAACATGTCGGGCGGGTCGGGTCTCATCGTAGAAGACAAGGATAAACAAAAATTTCTGGAGCGATAGCACGCGCTGGGATGGGATCTGTAATTCTGTACAAAATTGTAGTAATCTGTACAATTAGTTCAGACATGTTCTGTGTGCCTAGTGGAGTCGCTACCTCACAGTGGCAAAACGATAGACGAGGGGATGAGCGGGGCATCGACTCGCAAATAACACAGGTTGGGCATCTTAGCGTAAGCGTAATATATCAATCAACGACCTAACACATAACCAACCAGTCTCGTTTCTCAGCAAATATCTCGTCAATTATAAGTAGGCAATTCTTGAGGCTCTGATTTCTGAATTTTTATAAATTCTCTTCAAATCATGAAACTGTCATGCGAATATAATTCGCCGATTAACGTACTCAAGCTGCTGCTCAAATCTTGCCGTACGGAAATAATAGGGTCAAAAAGTGGGTGCATATAACATAAAGAAACAAAACACGCCAAATTTAGCGATATTTCACATAACAAAAAACAATGAAGTTTTGTCTTCACTTTTTTGCCTATTTAGATGAAAAAAGAAAATCTCAAGTACTTCAATCATTGGATAAAAGAAAATTTATACACCAATCCGCCATTATACAACACGAGTGTGAAAGAGACAGGTTACCGTAACACAAGCTATCTTTGTTGCAGCTGCCCCTGACACACTTTGTGCTATTCGAGATATGGTGTTTATATTGAGTTCATTGACTGAAACTTGAGGTCAGAGTAGGTAAAATTGACAAATATTCTTCTTCTTTTCGTGTCATTTAGCCTCTTCCTACGATATATTTTTCTTTGTCAATGTATGAATTTGTAGTAAAGTTCCACATAGAAAGTAAAAAAAAACGTAAGTCTGCCGAAGTCTTTCCATAACTTGAGGTTTTCTATTCGTTCAAATATTCTATATGATTTTTTCCGAATATGTTCTATAAAACAGGCCACAGCATTTAGGGCTATCCGTCAAAATTTTGGGATTCATGACTTTAACCTCGACTTTGACATTGACCTTACGTTTTAGTAACGCCAACTGGTGATTCTGAAAGTGTTTTACCTCATTGAAATCACGCATTGAACATTTCCAGATTCCAAATGGATCCTCCTCCACATATCAATGGTCGGCCTGCCGTTCGTGCAATGCTTCTACCTGATGATAGGCGCCCTCTACCTTTTCATTCCCATCATGGGTCGCGCCGGTTCAGGCAGCCACGCCGAATACCTCATCGCCGTGATGGTCAGCTGCATGTTCGGCATGCTGTTCAGCTTCGTCGCGCCGCTGATTCTGCTCGTGCGCGGCACCGAACGGCTGTTCAGCCTGCTGGTCGGCTTGTTTTTGCTGTCCCTGGCCGTGCTGATACTGACGCCGCTGGGATTTCCTTATTCGGGGGAGGCGGGAGCGTTGGCCCCACAGCGGTTCATGATAGCGGTGAGTGTTTTTCACATAACTCGAAGACCTAGAAAGGTAATGCAATATTGAGATTACATGGGACTGCTTTGAAACACTCATGCAACTGGGAAAGGACAACAAAGTCACACTTATGTGGGTTCCAGGGCATGAAGGAATCAAAGGAAATGAGGCAGCTGATCGCCTTGCAAAAAAAGGTGCAGCATCTGCACTTTTTGGTCCTGAGCCTTTTTGTGGGATAAGCAAATGTCACCTAAAGGGAGAACTCGGGAAATGGAAATGGGAAATGGGAAGAAATTGAAAAGTCCTACTGGAGAGCAACTCCAGGTCAACGACAAGCGAAAAGGTTCATCAACCATTCGCAGAACCGAGCCAAAGAGCTACTCAGCCTCAGCAAACCAGAGCTGAAGCTTATCACAGGCTTTCTCACAGGACACGGCCCTCTGAGGTACCACCTCAAAAAGATGGGTCTGGCGGAGACTGACACTTGCTGCTTTTGTAACAATGCGACCGAAACCGCGGAACACATACTTTGCTCATGTGAAGTATTAGTCCGCCAAAGGCTGAACCACCTAGAACAGGTCTATCTCACCCCTGCTGAAGTGGAAAAGTCAACCGTCAGGAAAATCGTAGGCTTCATCAGAAGTCTAGGGTTAGAGGACCAAAACTAGATAGGGGTAATCACAATAGATCTTCTAGGTCGCAGTGATCGAGAGGTCTCTCAGCCTATACGACCCAACTACAATCTACAATGCAATATTGAGCTTATCAAATATCTGGAGAGCTCAGGGTTCATCAATGATAGACAATACGGCTTTCGCCACCGAAGATCTACTGGAGATCTACTTGCCTACGTCACCCATTTATGGCAAGCTTCATTAGAAAAACACGGGGAATCTCTAGCTGTCGCGTTGGACATATCGAAAGCATTCGACCGTGTTTGGCAGGAAGGACTCCACAAACTACCATCATACGATATTTTCGCGACAAAATTCATAGACTCACCGAACTTCTAATTTCTTACTAGTTCATCTGGCAACTGTGTAAGAATGTGCCTCTGTCATTTTGTCTGACGTAAACTTGAGACCTGGCCGGATTAGTTTCAGTTAGGGTCCCTTGATGTAAATTGACACATTTGTCAACAGGGTACGGACAGATCCTCGTCTCCTCTCACTCTAAAGTGTTTGTGAAACAGTTATATAGTTCCATCTTTATTTATTTCTGGGAATAAACACTAGATTTCTGACATTTGTTGTTTTTTAGGTTATATTGAGAACATTGGCGTATCATACGTAATTTACACGTATAATTTCTCATTCAACTCTACATATTTTATCCAAATGATGATGATAATTTTCGAGTTTTTGTGAGGCAGTGAGCAAATTTTTCTGAAAGTTCAATACGTTTCACTAAATGGGACTGTTCTTAGGCAGTACCTATCAATACATCAATTTTGATTTCAGAATAAGCCTTATGGTTGAGAAATGGTGAAAAATGTTATGTAGGTATTCAAACTAATGTACTCATATGTCATGTGTGCTGTATATATTCATGTTGGGAATCATTTTTGCAGTTTTTCACGAAAACTTGATATTTCCTGAATGTAGGTATAATTTTTTAAATGGTAGGGCATATACCTCTTCTTTTAATCCTCCGTTTCAATCAAAACTGTTTCTACTAAAATGCATTCAAAAACTCGTGGAGTGGATGATTATAGGCACAATGAGAAAGTATAATATGTGATTTCGTATTGGTTTTACCTCGAATATTTTGCTGATGTATTTACCAATTTTCCCCATTCGGTCACTTCACTTTCCATGTTCTAAGTTCATTTGCATTTGATGGAAAGCTGACAAATTCAAATTTGCCAACTGATTGATACAGCCTAACGCAGCATATTTTACTATCCTTCCAAAACAGAATTGAATAATGTATCAAGATAAAGTATGAAATTAGAATTTTGTAAGATCTCTTTTGACGCCTATGAATTTGACGTGACAGCAATGTCATGTCAGGGACGCCAATACAGGAAACCAAAGTGACTAGATGATTAAAAGAGAAAGGAGCTATGATCTGTCCGTACTCTGTTAGATGACAAATACGTCAGTTTGCATCAAGTGACACTAGTTTCAGTTATTCATTGTTTTGCTTTGCGTTTGAAGGTTTCGGTTAGTGAATTTGAGAGTATTGAAGATTTTTGCTATTTCACTCCAGTTTGGGTGGTTTATTGTAGCCACCCACCGAACATTCCACAATGTCTCGGGTGCCAGTAACAACCAATTGACCGGCTACTGAATAGCCGACATGGATATCAACAGTCCGCACACATGCAATGCATTATTTTCTGTTCCCTGTTATAAACATATTCGTAGATTGTTTCTTGGGATTATTAAAGATGATGATGGTATTGATTTCAGCACACCCACCGAACATTCCACGACGCCTCGGGCGCCATCAACACCAATCGACCGGCTACTGGTTCTGTTATAAACATTTGTTAATTGTTTCTTGGGAATAATAAAGATGATGATGTTACTATTTCAGCACACCCACCGAACATTCCACGACGCCTCGGGCGCCATCACCAACCAGTCGACCGGCTACTGGATAGCCGACATGGACATCAACAGTCCGCACACGGTCGACCGTCACGTGCCCGAAATGCTCAACGCTGAGCTGGTCACGACCGACTGCGACCGGTACCTGTATTGCGGGTTGCCGTACCTCGTGCCGGTGCTCACGATGATTTGGAAGACGCACTGGGTGCCGGGCCCGCCGCCCGTTCTGCTCAAGCCGGTGACGATGAGGGTGGTGAATCGGACTGGGATCGAGGGAGGAGAGCGGGTGACCATCGAGGTTGCAGGTGAGTTGATGGAAATAATAGTTATTTATGCACCAAGGACGAAAAACTGTATGTTTTAGTCGAACATGCAAACTGATAGACTAGCGAGCAGGCGTTACAATATACTGTTTACACTTAGGGCCTATATTTATGCATCATTGTCTTAGTCATTGTTTTAATCATAATCTTACCTAGGTGAATAGAATATCAACTCATCATATTTGGACCATTATGCATCACAGTCTTTAGGCTTAAGAATTATGATATGATAATTGACAATGTCAAGAGATCCGTCAGTAAATAGGTACAAAAACAAATTCTACACACCAGAGATAACATGTAATCTATTAACCAGTCAATGCCATGATTTGTGACATTGATTTCCAGGAATTCTCTATTGCAATTTTATCTTTGTATTTTGAGTCTTTCTTGTCCCAACGATGGGGAAATTTTTCCACCAAATCTATTAGGGTTCTTTCTTCCAGGCTCATGCTTTTTTGATATTTGTTTTGATCAAATGTAATCAAATTATCAGAATGATGTGATCAATTATTGACACAGCACAGAATGGCACTGATTTTTGGGTGACAAACACAAAATCAAAAGTCATTTGTGATTGTCAAATATGTTGACAGGTCTACACATGCGCATTTCTTATGTGGTCTCAATCATAAGCATAAAAATTGAAAGTTTGTAACTTTCAGGGTCATGATTTAATGATTATGATGAAGACTAAGACTAAAAATCTTGCAATATACTAAATTAAATTATTGTTTCATCCATGAAATAATAAGTGAAATAATCTTAATAAATACAACTCGTTTCATGGATGATGATGGAAAATTTCTCCTCTTTTTCGAAACAAATTATGGTTTATGGTTTATTTATTCACCCATAATAATGAATCATACAAATTCAATAATTTACAATATTAAGCAATAAAGGGTAAATTGGTCGGGGTTCAACTGGGTTGATCTTTCACCACGCCATGAACAGTAAATAATCTTATAATTATACTATTATCATAGATGATACATCTGAAAGTAATTAAAAAGAAACTATCTGCTATTAGACTAAAATACAAAGATACTAGACTACTGAAACACATTATGATAAACATGATACAAGATAATATGATTATGAATATGTTGTATACAACTAAAAACTTAGATGATGGGAAAGAGAGAAAGAGGAAAGAAAATTATTGAAAATTATGTTCCTTAAGGAAACCAAACAACATAATTTGTTTCTCAAAATCAAAGGGATTTGTATTTCGATAATCATCAATACACTTGTATTATATACGAGAATCCAAAAATTATACATTGTTTAAAAACTGGAAAAAAATTCAGTTTCGTTTTTGAGTGATATGAACTTTTGTTATTTCAATTTTTTTCTCGTTTGTACAGGTCCTACCCATTTAGGGGTGATGATATCTCCTGTGCAAGGAGTGAGCTTAGATGATTGGAGTTTGAAAACGGAAGAACCGTTGGCTGGTCCACGGTGGCTCGGCAGAGAGACGTATTTCATATATTACGCATATGGGTTGGAACCTGTTCCTTTACTATTCTCTATGGATTTCAAGGTGAGTCTTTGAATAGCTTTGGCAGCTTATAGAATTCAAAGTTTGAGTATACTGGGTAAAATGCCTTCTACTTCCTTGAGGAATATACTAACTTCATGAAACAGGGTTTACATTATATACTCACTGAATCGTGAATGAAATAAAATAATTCTATATCCAGCCGTTCTCTTATTCTAGTAAGCTCTAATCAACTGATGAAATTGTGAACTGATTTTTTTCAATATGTTGTTCTGTAATGATTAGCATAGGAATTATTGTCTATATCATATTTTTTCTATATATGTTCTTCTCTTATTGTACTCATTTGTATATCTATTTTACTTAAAATATTTATACTACCATGTGACCTGTCATAAATGTATTTGTATATACATAACATGATCAAATAAATGAATTTGAATTCAAATTCGAGAGCCACCATTGGGATCTCGGAAACTATAGGAGATACAAAGATGGTTGCATTAAGGCAAAGTTGCGCATTTATGTGACTGAAGATACTAAATTCGAGAATGTTTTTGAATTCCGAGTATTTCCGGAAATATACGAAAAAACAGAAATATTGGTAATTCAATTTTATTTTTTTCCAGTGTTATCTGTTGAAGAATATTGAAATTAATAGCACATTTGCATTGACACTTTTTTTTGCTATACGATGATATCAGATTCACTATCCTACGTTTCGTCTTTACGCCACCATCATCATCAACTTCATTTTTTTATGGGCGCTTTATTGGATTTTCATTAATAATAATAGCATGGTGAGTCTTAAAATGACATTGTATAGCAAGGAAAAGGTGGCAATGTAAATGTGCTCTCAATTTTGTTATTCTGCAACAAATAACGCCAGAATAGTTATTTATGTGCCAAGGACGAAAGACTATCTATTATAGTCGAGTCTGCAAATTGATAGCCGAGGCCTTAGCCGAGGCTAGCAATCAGGCGAGACAATAGATAGTTTTTCGCCGAGGTGCATATTAAAATTTTTCTTACATGGGTGCATTGGCTCCGATGCCCCAATGTACTCGCTGCCCCTGTGCATTACCGATCTCTACCCTTCGCTACTCAACAAAAAGTAGACACCGCCCTCTACTAAATAGGATTTTTGGTTTCATTGCTTTCATAAAGATGGTTCATGTTGTTTATTGTACAGTGCATCCCATTTTGGGTGAGACAGCTAGGTTTCTGGCTTGTTATTTAAGATAGAGCCTTGCGGTTTTCACGTTCCTGTCCTACTTTTTTGTGAAACTCAAGATGGCCTAGTCAGATTTTGCACAACTGTTTCCCTTTATGAGATACAGGGCGATTTTGGAAACTTATACTTTTCGGGCCCCTCCTTTATCTCCGAAGTTATCAGAAATAATGCTGAGCTGAAAACTACGTCTGATACAGAATTCCGCGTAGAATCCAGTGACGCACTCACTTTTTTTTTCGGGGTATGGTTTTGAATATACGACACAAACCTATATTTTTTTCAATGGAACACCCTGTATTTTATCACTTCATTGAATTCGTTATTTTTTCCCTTCAAAATGATGTATGATACTATATAGGTACAAATTTACAAATTTAGAACAAAATATAGGTAGGATGTTCAGAAATGCTAAAAAAACACTAAAACATCACATAATGATGATTTTTCAATAAAAGGGATATTACTTTTGATTATCAACAGTAGTAGGTCATGGATGATACGAACATCCTTGTTGTTATTCTGGCTACTATGCATTTGGGAGCATTGTTTTATCCAGTGAGCATTGAAGAGAGAAAAAAAACAAATTTGATCTAGCTGTCATCGCTATGAATTATTATTGTGTATCATCGTGTTTGGGTTTGAAGGAATATTGAATATTGTAGAAATAATTGTTTGTGAATTTGTTAATTGAGAACTGATAATGGCTGGAAGAGATTTGGTTTTTCAAAACAATGAAAAATATGACATTATACAATGTTTCAATCAATGTAATGAAAACGTTGGCGAAGCTTTGGAACTCTATTTGAACAGGTATGACGTCGAGAATTTCACAAGACATTTCCCTACATCATGATTTGAAAACTTTCAGATATCCAGAGAGGTATCAACCTAGTCGAGCAACTATATTCAGACTAAAGAATAATTTACAGAATTATGGTGCATATTCTAAACCTCGACCCAAGGTATATAATAGAGAGAATCGAGAAGTAGATGAAATAAATGTGTTAGCTAGCTTTCATGCCTATCATCAGACTTCTTGTGCAAAATTAGAAAATGAAACTGGCATTTCCAGATCACGGGTACACAGAATTTTAAAAAAGTATAAGTTAAAACCCTACAAAGTCAATATTGTCCAACACTTATATCCTGGTGATGCAGCAAGACGTTTGAATTTCTGCAATTGGTTTTTGAACCATGCTCAGAAAGACATTGATTTTGCAAAAAAGGTTATTTGGTCAGACGAATCACATATAAGCAGTGCTGGTATATTTAACAGGCAAAATACAAGGCATTGGTATGATGAAAACCAGCAATTAATTTTTGAACGACAACAACAGGGTCGATTTGGTTTCAATGTGACATGTTTCATATTGGGGACAAAAATCATATACCGCATTTTTGAAGGATCCCTTACCTCAAATAGGTACTTGACAATTCTAGAAGACGTGTTACCGGAACTACTGGAAGATGTTCCCCTCGCCTTCCTTAATTCCATACATTTTCAACAGGACGGCGCCCCTGCCCACAATTCAAGATTGATCGGGCGGTTTTTAGAAAATAATTTTCAGGGTTGTTGGATTGGAACGCATGGACCCATCAGGTGGCCTCCAAGGTCACCTGATTTGTCTATATTAGACTTTTTCTTGTGGGGCTATTTGAAAAATGAAATATACAGTAATAGACACAACAGTCCCGAAGAACGTGCATCAACAGAGGCAGCTTTCCGAGATTTACAAAGGCGCCCTTTTATAATATTAAATGCACTCAGGCGTATTGAAAAGGTTTGTCAATTATGTATTAGGGAAAATGGACAGCAATTCGAACAGTTCAATCAGTAAGATATTATGTAATGTTGAAAATTTGTTCATGAAAAATATTTTATATATATTTCTGTATCTAATTTGTATTATGAATTTGTATTTTTTATTTGTTGCTATTAGGTAGGTACCAACGTTTTGTTTTTCGTGTTAGTGATGAGTGTATTATCTTTATTTGCTTACTCTCCTATAAAAAAATTCAAATAAAAATTATCCAATTGATTCTTCTTTTATATGGGAAATCCATGGCCCACTAACAAGAAATCATCATTATGTGATGTTTTAGTGTTTTTTTAGCATTTCTGAACATCCTACCTATATAGTATCATACATCATTTTGAAGGGAAAAAAATAACGAATTCAATGAAGTGATAAAATACAGGGTGTTCCATTGAAAAAAATATAGGTTTGTGTCGTATATTCAAAACCATACCCCGAAAAAAAAAGTGAGTGCGTCACTGGATTCTACGCGGAATTCTGTATCAGACGTAGTTTTCAGCTCAGCATTATTTCTAATAACTTCGGAGATAAAGGAGGGGCCCGAAAAGTATAAGTTTCCAAAATCGCCCTGTATCTCATAAAGGGAAACAGTTGTGCAAAATCTGACTAGGCCATCTTGAGTTTCACAAAAAAGTAGGACAGGAACGTGAAAACCGCAAGGCTCTATCTTAAATAACAAGCCAGAAACCTAGCTGTCTCACCCAAAATGGGATGCACTGTACATAATCAAGGACTGTATGCACTTTCACGGAAGTTTCTTGTGATTCCTAGTCCAAAATCTCTAAAGCTGCGCGACAAATTCATCAAGAAACGAATTCCTTATAGATTCCACCCAACCACAGTGGCCCCATAATGGACCTGGCTGTTACTTCACATTATCTTTTCGGTCCCGGAAAGGCCTCCAAATATCTGAAACGACTAGTCGATCAGTTCCCTCCTTGGACGGCTGTTAATTATTGGACTGCGTCCTACGAATCGTGGACGATATAATATTCTTCTTTTTTTCCAAAGGAAGGTTCAGCTCATCAATAAGATTTTATTATGGTTGTGAGTAATTATTGAAGGAGTTCAGTTGAACATATTGGAAATGCTAAGCATTTCTTTTAGATGTACAGGGTTTCTCCTTATATTCTGACCACCACCCCTACAGCTTCAACTATATATGAGCTGTAGGATTTCATACGGACTATATTTTGGCACTCTGTAAACAAACAAACGCGAATCGCAAAATGTAGAAAAAGAGCCCAAATCAGTTTTTTCAATGGAGCACCCTTTATATTTTCAACTCTAGTGTGATATTTTTTTTTTCTGTTCACGAATATACACAAATATATAGTTATTAGTTATACCTTTCATACCAGTATATATATGTTCAGTTTTTCAGAGATAAACATCATTGTGGACAGTGCTGTGCGTTTTTATTGAAATGAAGAGGGGTCAATTTATTATGCAATCATATTAATATTTTTTTTACACAAGAAGTGACCCGTTTTTGACTAATTTCTTGCTGCACTTCAGATATTTTTGCAATATTTTCATAATACAATCTTATACTACTTCATATTTTTCCACTACGAGATGACCAATTTCAATTGTCAAACCCGACAGAGATATCAAAGAAGGCCTGTTTTGTTTCCATGGTATTCTGTTGTGTCCACGGCCATCTAAAAGTTATTGGCAATTTTGATTCAATATTGTAAAAGTTGAACAAAAGAAAAACGGCTCATGGGAACACTAGCAAACTATATACATATGAATAGAAGAAAAATATCTTTCACTAGAAATGAAAATATACAGGGTGTTTCATTAAAAAAAAACGGATTTGGACTTTTTTTTTCATTTTGCCATTCGTTTTGTTTGAGAAGTGCCAAAAGATAGCCTACCACTTTCATATTTAAAGTAGTTTTCCACCTCGTATAGTTGAAGCTGTAGGTAGGGGTCAAAATATAAGGAGACACCCTGTACAAGATGTACATGAATATGTTTGAACCTTCCTGTTGAGTTCAATATCGTAGATATCAAAAAACTTAGAATGTAAAAATTGAAGAGGTTTTCCCAAACCGTCAAATCTTTTATTTGAAAACTCTAAATGAACATCACACATTGGAGAAAAGAACCAATACGATATCAGGTTCAATGGCATGTGTGGATGTGGCAAAATTATCCAATAATGCCCAATTAGGCATCACGAATGTGTTTTTTGGGTAATGTCAACGACTGCTTGATTACTTTACTGTCACATTCATTGGGCATTATGGAAGAGTTTTCCCATATGTGTGTTGTCTAATCATCTTTGTTGATCACAGAATCGACAGTTTGGGAAAAACCGCATGGAAGGTTTCAAAATATACGTGCACACTCTGTACATAACAGGTGTTTCGAAATTCGTGCTCCAACGAGTTGGTGCATATGCATACTTATTATGGAGAAAATTGTAGTTGAATATTTTTTTTTTTTTGCAATAAGTCGTCAATAACTCGATTTATATTTCTTCCAATTTGCCACAGAATTGTTTTTTCCTTATTCTCAAATTTTAAGATCATCCAGTGGCGTGCTAGAAAGGGTCGTTCCCCAATTTTTGCGCCTCTTTTTATATACAGAGTTACCCATTTGAAAGCGTGCCACCCTCATAATTTTATTATTCAAGGAGCGATTTCAACGATTTTTTTTCAATGTAGAGGGAGGAATGGTGTATTCTGGAGCTAAGCGGCGTTCACTTTTTCAAAGAACAAAGGCCTACTAGATCACATTCAGAGGCTGAAAAATCCAGAATCCATATTAGCGATTTTTTTAGAAAAAATCTACGTACACCACTGGAATCGGCGACATAGATATGTACCAATTTTCATTGAAAAATATTCAACATTAACGATTCTACAGCGTGTCTCATTTCAAACGGCCCCCCCCTCTATATCTCAGCTATCAGTCGTGCAATCTTTACCAAATTTGTATTGGTATGAATAATCATCAATATGTTCAGTTTTTAAAAGACAAACATCTATTTGGACAGTGCCGTGCATTTTTATTAAAATAAAAAGTGGTAAATTTTTTATGAAATCATATTAGGATTCTTCTTACAGGAAAACTGACCTCACAATATTGTTCTTCGTGGTTTCAAACCCCCATATGTAAATTTTCATATTATTCCTATGGAGGGTTTAAAAAAAAAACAGGCACATCTGAAGAGCATTTTTGCGAACATAACAATTATTATTTACTAGGAAACGGTGAGTTCAACATAAAATAGTATTTCTTGTTTCCTTCATTCAAATCACGATTTCCTACCTACCTACCTATTGAACGTTCCAAAATTTGCAGTTGATTTAAATTCACTATTTTTGCGCCGAGGCTGAAAATGAAAAAGTTGAGCCAATCCTATTAATTTGGAAAGAGGTGATTTTTTGCCTATGGAGGTTCGAAAGCATGAGGAACAATTATATAATAATATCAAAAATGAGGTTAGTTTTCTTGTAAATCCATTCCTAATGATTTCATAAAAATCGACCCCTTTTTATTTCAATAAAAAACACGGCACTGTCCAAAATGATGTTCGTCTTCTAAAAACTGATCATATTGATGGTTATTCATACTGGTCCAAATTTGGTTCGAATCGCACGACTAATAGCTTAAATGAGACACGCTGTAGAAACGATCATGTTGAATATTTTTGCATGAAACTTGGTAGAGATCTATTTGAGAGGACGCCGATTTCAGTGGTGTACGCAGATTTTTTTCTAAAAAAATTGCTGATATGGATTCTGGATTTTTCAGTCTCTGAATGTAGGCCTTGGTTTTTGAAAGAAGTGGACGGATTAGCTCAAAAATACACTTCTTCTCCCTCTCAATTAAAAAAAAATTCGTGAAAATCGCTCCATAAATACAAAATTTATGAGGGTGGATCGCTTTCAAATGGGTCCCTTTGTACATATGGACACTACCAACAAATAAATTTCAAATGAAAAGAGGGGTCTTTTGATGGGTTATTTGATCCAGTATTATTTTTTTACATAATTTTAATGATTCTCATGCAGCTTGATGACAAATATTTCAAATCAATAATTTATTCATTATTATATTATAATAAAAATTAACAGGTGAAGAATTCAGAAATTATTATAATAGTTCATCATTGTGTAACACTGCATAAATTGTAGAGATTATTGCCTACCAATTATGTGTTGAATTTAATAATAATAATAATAATAATAATAAATTGTCTTTATTTATATCATTACGATACAAAAAGGCGGAATTCAGCCGCTGCACATCATGTAGATGTCAGAGACTGCTCTTCCATTCAACCCTACAAAAATAATCAGAACGTATGCTCAGTTTACATAGCCAATAAATACTTAGTAAAATTTAAGTATCAAACACAAAATATCAATATCGAACATTGAGTATCGAATACTAAGCATTAGATATTAAACTTCAAACATTAAATACCATATATCAATCATCAATTATCAAGTATCAAACACAAAATATACATTAAACATCAAATATTGATGATAAAAAAAAAAAAAAAAACAAATTAAGTTATGCCACATGAGGTTTGAAAGTGCAATAAATAATCAGAACGTATGCTCAGTTTACATAACCAAATAAATTACTTAGTAAAAATTAAATATCAAACACAAAAAATATCAATATCAAACTTTGAGTAACAATTACTAAGTATTATATATTAAACTTGAAACATTAAATACCATATATCAATTATAAGTATCAAACATAAGATTAGACATTCAGCATCAAGCACTGAATAATTATAAAAGAAAAAAAAATGCCCAACATGAGGTTTGAATATGTGAATAGTCCATCATCATGCATTCAACATGAAAAGAAGGAAAAAAATATTTACATAAAATTAACAATCGTGAAATTCAAGTAGAGAGTGAAAGGGTGAAACGGGTGAAATTTGGAAGGCGACGACACAAGAGGAATTATTAGTTTTGTCGTAGTTGTGACCATGGTGCGATATATTTTGAGTTACCTATACTGAAATAGTACCTTCTTTTATATATTTTCTCAGTATGGATTTGAATTTGCCGATATTCAAAGCCTTCAGCGAATCTGGGAGAGCATTATACATTTTGGCTACATTATATGAAAAGGAACGTTCGAATATAGCAGTGCTGTGTTTTGGGGGTGATATGTGAAATCGATACCTCGTTGTTAATGAGTGTATATCTTGTCGAAATGTAATTTTTTTATGTAAATATTCTGGAGTTTTTTGTAGAATAAGCTCATGATAGTAACAACACGTATGTAGAAACCATCTTTGACGCATGGTCAGCCAATTGGATTCACTTATTTTGTGTGAAATAGAGCTACGCTTACGGATTCCATAAATATATCTGGCACAAGAGTTCTGGACATATTGAATACGATTTTGATCATGCACGGTTAAACATGGGTAATATACAATGTTAGAAAAGTTGAAATGGCTCAACACCAAGGAATCGCACAAGATCTTCTTCGTTTTTGCGTCTAGGATTCGTGAAAAATTATAGAGTAATCTCAAATTGCCATATGCTCTTCTAATGCACGTTGTTACATGATCTGTGAACCTTAAATCTGAATCTACAGTGAGTCCCAAATTTCTAGCAGATTCTACCAGTTCTATTGGTTCCGACTGAATTGAGAGGTTAAGATATTCTTTGAATTGATTTCTTTTATTTTTATTACCAAATAATAACATTTTGGATTTGGAAGGATTTATAGTTAAGCAATGTTCAGTAGATGCTCGTGCCAGTGAGTCAAGATCATCATTAATAATTTCACATGCTTCGAGAGTCTCTGCACTAGTGAATGAGTGATATATTTGAGTATCATCTGCATAGTAGTGTGCTACACAGTTCGATAAGAATGAAGATAAATTAGATGTATAGATGGTAAATAGTAATGGACCCAATATTGAGCCTTGAGGTACTCCTTCAGTAATATTTAGTGGGGCTGAGAGTTTTCCATCATATTTAACAAATTGAATACGATTATCCAGATAGTTTTTAAGCATAGCACATGCACTGTTGGTGAATCCGTTAAAATGGAGTATAGCTAAGAGCAATTGGTGGTTAATACGATCAAATGCTTTGGAATAATCTAGCAGTACAAGTACTGCTAGATTACCCTTATCGAGTGCAGATAATAAGTCATCTGTTACATGCAATAGAGCAGACGCACAACTATGTTGGGGTCGAAAGCCAGATTGATTTTCTGGAAGAAGTTTATAGTAATTTAGATATTCTCTGATTTGAATGTTCATAATTTTTTCAAGCAACTTCGAGAGTGTAGGTAAGATACTTATAGGTCTTAAGTCCTTCCAATCTTTTGGTTTTTTTATCTTCGGTAGTGGTAGAACATGAGCAACTTTCCAGCTATCCGGAAATGTTGAGTTTTCAAGGCAAAAATTGATAATATGCGTGAGATGAATTATTATGTTGGGGCAGCAAAACAATATCATCTTCAAGTTGATGTTATCTGCACCAATCGCGTTGGACTTTATATTGAAAAGTTGTTCTCTCACAGCTTCAGGTTCAACCATTCGAAAGAAAAAAGTGTCTGAGCCGTATTTCACATTGTTGTTATAAAAATTTAAAGCTTTTTTGTCAGGAATACCATTATCTTGAGTGGGACGCACAAAGTTATTATTTATTTTATTAACATCACGTAACTCTAAGGGTAGCTCACAATCACTTTTATGAGGGTTGAGGTTCATATTTTTCAAGGTTTTCCACATTGACTTAGAATCATTATTACTAACAATATTTTGAAAGAAAGCCTTTTTTTCTCGCTCAGTCGCTGAGTTACTATAATTTCGCATGTCCTTGTAGGACACCCAATCTGCATCACTTTTGGTTTTTTTGAACTTAGTTAAAGCTTTATCCTTCAGACTAATTATTTGTTTTAAGTTATGTGTCAACCAAGGCGCTCTCTTTTTGGTGATTCTTGCATTTCTAACTGGTGCATGTATATCAAATAAATGCAACAATAATCTGTTAAGAACTTCAACCTTTTTGTTAACGTCATGTATGTAGAAAATTTGATCAAAATCGAGCTCATTGTAATTTGTCAAAAATGCGTCTTTATCGATTTTGAAGAAGAAAATCAGGTGGTTCCGTGCACATACTTGCAAATCCATACTTTTAATTTTTATCTTGTTAACAACTCGTCAAAAAAAAATGTACTTGTACTATTAAGTGCATTTTCCTTAACCATTAGATTATAGACTTGTCTGAGGCGAATTTCGGAATACCTTGTATATGATTAATAACTAGTCTAAAGTTGGCCGCGCTGTGCAATCAAAGATTGTACAATAGTGGAATCCCAATAATTTTTGTGATTATTTCAATTCCTGGAGTAACATAATCAATATATTCGAGTAGGTATTCGAATTAGTGGGATTATTTTCTAGTATTCAATTAGATTTATATATTTTTTACCCGATTTGTGTTCCTATTCAAGTATTTATTTTAGGAATGTGATGATGTAGGATCATCTAGAACTGATAATGCCAAATAAAATAGAGTGTTGTTGAACATTCACTTGATTTTTCAGCCTAATAACAAAACCCGTTCGTCGTGAACCTAACTTATGAGGCGCCGTTTGGTTCATAATTATTTTTTTCGATATATAGACATTTTAACTCAAAATATAGAAAAAAATCATATATAATAATATAGGAACTTATCAATATTTTATGCAAAATATCTTATATCGTGTGAAAAATGTTCTATATATTTAAGTGCGACGAAATTTCAATATATATTAGTATGCCTCGCGCCGTTTGGTTCATAATTATGATTTGTAATATGTAAAATTTTTACTGAATTTATATAGAAAAAAGTCTATATCAAATGCACAAATTTTATTTATGACGAAATCTTTATATATTTGCGTGTCAGGAAAGTCTATATTTGCGCGTCGCGAAAGTTTATAATTGGTTGTACCAGTGTGTGCAGAAATAGACTTTCGGGTTCCAGGTTTTACCGGTAGGTGGCTGAAGTCCGGACCTGGATATTTTTTTTCATAATATGTTATCTTGAATAGTTTCAGTAGTGATACGTCGCTGCCAAATTTCAGCAGATTACGACGAATCATTTCTGTAATATCGACGATCAAAGTTATATAGCAATTTCACATAATACCCTGTATCTTCGTTATGGAGGGTCAAAGAATGTTTTCATATATATACATCAACTCGTCTTGATTTCCCCTATTAACCATTCGGCTATGTGAGTCTTCTCATGAAACACCCTGTATATAGAACATTTTTCAGGATATAAGAAAATTTGCATATAATATTGATAATTTCATATATTATATAGGATTTTTTCTATATATCGCGTTAAAATTTCTATATATCGAAAAAATAATTATGAACGAATCGGCCCCCATACACTAAAGACAAGAAAATAAAATTATATACACATGAAAATTTCTTCACCGGCTGAGGTACATGTTTCGAACTCAAACGTGAAATCATTAGCTGTGAGTGAAAATAAGAGTTTTTAACATTTATAGGTACTGTTCCAAACTAATCTGAACAAAGTCAGATTGAATTTACGACATGTATAATTAGTTTACTAACATAATAATTATTATGTCACCAACTTGGTTCCGATATGATTACTATTTTTAGGTTAGAGTATGGAATTTCACTGGAATTCGTAAATAAGGAATAGTTATCTTCTCGCAAAATTCAGAATTATCATAATTCAGATGATTTTTTGAATGTGAAATTGAACAATCATAAAATAATGGGAATTTGCTTCATACCCAAGTCAAGGGTATACCAAAATGTTAACACCATCTTTGTAATCATACTATTCTAGTATGGTTGGCATCTTTAAAGTTTATACCAAAATAACCAAGAGTGTCTAATTAGATTATAGTTATTGGTCAGCGTATTATAGGCGTAACCTTTTTTTGTAAAAAGAAATCATCAGTTTATTTACCTCACATTTTTGTTTTATATCGGAATGATTGGGAATCAACTGGAGATTATGAAAGAAGTGTTTTTGACATACAAAATCCCAATTTTTGAATTGGCCAATGCGATTACGCCCTCTAGCAGCCCTCATGGAAACTTGAAAATAATTTTCAGAGATTTCTCTTGGCCACTTTCATCATGAAATATTTTTTTTTCGAAACCTGTCCTGTCTTAGTGGCACACCCAGTACATGCATGTACTCAGTAATCATTATTGATTGTATCATTGTATCAATCACAGTGGTGTAGGAATCTTGGAGAAATATAGGTTATTTGATTGTTTTCCAATTGAATGTATCCGTTTTGATCTGCCAAACTGTAATAAATCATAGTGTTCAAAATAAGAAAAATTGTTGAGTTCCCAATGCAGCCTCCTTTCTTGTTTGCTTTGTTTTCGATACACAGGGTGTTGAGAACATTTCAAAAAATCGCATGCTCATCAAAATATCTCAATAAACCTACTGATTGCTTTGAAACGCGGGGGAGGATTCCGTTCAGTAATAAAAGACGTCTTTTGGTGACCTTAGATTGAACTCAGGAAACGCAGTTGATATTTTCATGCAAAGACGTAACACCCTCACTGCTGGTATGATATTCGATTTTTGTTTTCAAGTTCAGTAATAATGTCTTGAGAGGAAAAAAATTAAACAGTGCGCTCAACTGGATTTTATGTTGTGGAAAACTGTACTTTGACCGCTCTGTAAATAAAAAATAACACATTTCAGAATAAAAGTCACATCTAGTTTTTAAAAGAACACGAGATGATAATTTCAGCAAGTTTGCTGAATTCTCAGAGCATCCCTTTCTAGATTGTTGATATTTTCTTTCCTCGTCTCTATAAAATCAGATGATTTGTCCCAAAATGTCACTACGCTTGACATATCACTATTGATACCTAATGAGAAAATTTCAATCGATACCTTGTATTGAAAAAAATCGAAGAAGAAATGAATATGTGTATTGGAAAAATATAAAATTTCTTTTTTCTGCGACGGGAAAAAAGTTTGGCATTTCATCTCTGTTGGCAGGTTATAAAATGTCACATTTCATAAGTACTTTTTTCCCCGGATATATATCACATATATATATATACACTGTTGATGGCTTTTGTTGTGCTATAGTTCCGAAAAATGAGTCAATAATACCGTCTCCGAGAAAGAACTGCAAGTCCTTTTATCTTCCATTCGACTTCGCGGTACGTATATTACTAAACAACCACTAAATTCGCAATTTTTCGAAATCAAATAACAGAATAAGACTGGCAGAAGTTTCATCAGATATTTGATTACTTCAAAAGAATGATGAAGATGCCTACAACGCAGGTGTCCCTACTGTTAAATACTTAAAATGTCACGTTGATAATTTTCAGATTTCAAAATAATGTAATATTTTCTCAATATCGATATGTCCTTTCTTCGGTCACAGAAAAAAATAGTACGGTAGTAGTAACGGGAAAAATATTAGATTTTAGCTCACGGTTTCAACCTGGAGCTAAAATCTACTACTTTTTTCCTTTGTATAATAAATAACAATATTCTTATCTTTGGACGTTTTGGAAGCGAATCTGCTTCCGTTTTCTAAATAAAAAATGCAGAAAGAAGTCTCAAAGAATGAAAAAAACAGATCAATCTCAGGAATTATAAATGAACTGACACAAGACGAGATCACGGGTTTTGTTGATAAGGTCAAAATCAAGTGAATTAGTTTTGTTCGACATGTGTTAATAGGTCATTGAATTGAATCATATTGCAATGCCTAAGAAAAGTCTTGAATATAAACAAGTCGGTGAGTTGGGTAATAGAATTCAGGTGAAGATTCTTGAAAATACGCAGAAACATATGTTCTGCAAAATACATAGTCAAACATTTGGAAGATATGAGGTAAACGACAAACAAATAGATTTTCACACTTCTGTAAATATATGAATTCCTCATGAAATTTAGGGTTTCTGTTATGTTGAATGTCGATTGATAAGAAATGAAGTGGTATTTCAATTCAAAAGATTCGTATATAATTAATTCAATATCTTCCGAACGGTGGTTCCCCTTATATATGGTACAGGTTTACAACTGAATATTTAGGATAACTAGTTGAAGCATATCTTTCAGCATTTATAGTTCCGGAAATGTTTAGCTTCGCTGTATTTTGTCAGGCACTAGTATAATCTTTGCAACATCACTTGAGACAAGTGACTTTGCAAAGAAAATCTATGATCCAATTCGCCGAATCGATATGGCCTCTTTTTTGTCAAGGTCAGTTGATTGTTGATTCCCTTTAAGAAATAAAAAAACACTCATAAATCATAATTTTATTAATTCATATCAATAAAGTAGGCATGTAATGGAATTTGCTACAGCATTGATGAACGCATATGTTCTGATATCTCTTATATCTATAGATAATATACCATAGTATAGGGTCTTCAACAATGATAGAGAGCCTCGTGACAGATTACTATGCAACCAAGAATATATCCGCATGTCATGTCATTTGTTTGAAAAGGAATACCGCATTAAAAATAGGAGTTTACCCAAACAAAACTATGTGAATGCAATTCCAACGTTTTTCTAAATAGATTCTGAGAGATCCAACGGGTAGTCTGCACGGATATTTGAGGAAAAGAAATTCGTACACACATGGCACTCAATTATTTTTGAACACTTGGTGTTGCTGTGATTGGTGCGATGAAAAAAATGGGTGAGAGAATGTTTGTCGAAAAAAATCATTTTGGATGATATTGAATTATTTAATTCCAATTCCTGGCACTTTTGTGAATCTCCAATCAGAAGTTGATATCCAAACTCAAGCATTCGCTTTCGGCGAAGTGCAATGTTGCCGGACGTTCAATGATAGTTAAAAAAAAAGTGGTGGGTGAGAACGCTCATTTTCTTTTTCAATCTCACACCTTATTTCATTTATCGCCTCAATTTTGGAAACGCCATGACTATGTTCGGTATATTTAGGATTTTTTTACATATACAGAATTTATTGAAATCTGTTTGAAAAATAATGGAAATATCAATCTTATTACGGTGATCTGCTTCAGAAAATTAGATACTTAAGTAGGGTAGCATAATAATGTGATACTATTAACACCAAAATTTTGTACATCTTTATTGATTTGTTTGGTGATATTGCACAAACCAAGTTGTTGAAAATATTATCATTGTTATTTGAATAAATTTCATCTCAATCATTCATACACGTTTTTATTCAACTCAACGGCAAAAAAACGATCACCTTGAAATATTTTATACAAAAGTTCACTAAATAAATAGTTTAGCAGATATTTTCGATAATGGGCTTATATCACAAAACATTTTTATTTCATAATTCGATAGAACTCACCCAAACTAGCTCACCACCGCAAACCATTTCTTGCTGTGAGCTCCCTACGTTTTATAAAAAATTATTGAAATCCCCGATTTTTCGGACCTCTGAAAACGAGGCGATGATGTGACGTCAAAACCCTAATACTGAAACAAGACTATTCCAGACAGAGATGAATGATACATGATTTCTGACAGAGTGAATTAGCGCGAGATCACAGTTGAAAGAATATATAATAATATATCAGTTGCCTCAGTCTCCGTCGGGCGTTTGGTATTTTCTTTTAACTATGGCGAGATGAGGTTTCTACGTCATAAGAGGATCCGTTTTCAGAAGGTACTATTATTTATGCCCAAAAATAAAACAGTCCAGTTGATTTTTCGATCGAATTATGTCGTCAATCATTATTTATGTATAAAAGGATCATTTTAAACATGGTTTGAGTTGAAAGTTCTACTAAGGTGTACACGCCCATTAAAGGTGACCGGTTTTTTTGTGGTAAGTGTACATTCTATGAGGTGGTCACAATACATAGGGTGAATCTGAATGTGAGGTTTTTTATTTAACAGGTTATATATCTCAACAGCTTCTCATGATCTACAAAGCGCAGATACGGCCTGTTCTAGAATACTGTTCCCACATATGGGGTTCAGCACAAAAACATCGCTGATGCTCTTACATTCCCTCCAGAGAAGAGCCATTCGCCTGGTGGGTGACGCCACACCCACTTACTCTTTGACATCATTGGAACACCGTAGAAAGGTCGGCGACCTTTCACTTTTCTAACGATACTTCCACGGGAAATGTTCTTCAGAAATCTCTGCCATCACCCCTTCACTAGCAATACAACTCAGTCGAACTAGATAAGCCCAGTCAGCACATCCTTTCGTTGTCAACCTCGAAAGATGTCGAACAGCACTTTATCAAAACTCCTTCATCCATAGAACGGCTAGGCTTTGGAATTCATTGCCTGAGGAAGTATTTCCAACAACATATAATCTCCAGAAGTTCAGAAGAAATTCCAATACCTACCTCCTGTCCCTATCCTTCCTAGGAACAGGCGATGTTCTTTGAACATTATAGGGATTTCCTTTCGTGCGCTCCAAGCGATAAAAAAATGTAGAAAGGGGTTCATGATTTTTCTGATGAAATAATGCTGGACTAATGACGGCTTTTTTGCGTTTTTTTTTTTTTTTTTGAGAAAAGGTTAACAAAACGTTTTATAGTTAGTCTTCTTTGAACCTCTAATACCTGTACCTCCGTTATCTCAAATATTTTATGTGAGCAATTTTTTGCCAAACAACTTATTTTGGTGAGATATACAAGGTGTTTCTGAAATAGGTGGTCAAACTTTGGGAGCATATAGAGTGGGTGAAATAGTTACGAAAACCTCCGTAACATTTTTTTCTGAAGTGACCCCCAAGAAAGATACAGCCCCTCAAAGGGGGGCCTCAGTGAATGATTTTGAATTAGTATCTCCAACACCTTGTGTAATGAAAATCTGAAATTTTGTCCATCCACTTACTATTCAGTGCCGGTTCGAATGAAGTTAAAATCACCTCAAAATTAGATACAGGGGTGTGTCAAAATAAGGAGGTAGGGGGTAAAAATAACCCCAACTTTTTTGTTCATCACAATTTCAGTTTTTTTACATGAAATTATGAAATCTCAGGGCTATTAACATAGAAAAGGAGCTCTTGTTGAATCTCGATAAAATGAACCATTAGCGAATAAAATTTATTTTTCCAAGATTTCATTCAAATTGCAATTTTGGTGTGCACTCACGTTTAATTATCTAGTTCAAATCTCGCAACTGAATTTTTACCTATTTCTGATCGTCTGATCAACTCAGAATCTGGCAGATGACAGTTGACAATGCGTTATGGCGGCTCCAATGTGGCTGACCAGATTTGTGATTATGGTTCGATTCGATTCAAAATTGGTATGTGAGGGTTTTTGGGGTTGGAAATTTAGAATTCGTTGTCGGAATTCGTGAAATCAAAATAGCCGACGAGTTTTGTTATTATGGACTGATCCTATTAAAAATAGAATAAAAAATATTGATGAAAACAAGCTTTCATTACTTTAACTATTGAAATAAAAAATTAAAGATGAAATAAGGTGAAAAAAGACAAGCCTTTTTTCAAATGCTCTGAAAATGACGAGAAAAATGCTTTTGATATCTCACGTAAGTTATTCTGTGAGTAAGGTATTCGATAGCTTACATATCTGAAGAAATCTTCTTCCACTTCCTGAAGCATCTGGATAGAAACATTATTGTCACTGATTTTTTTACCTTATTTTATTACACTTCAGTTCAACATAACCCCAACGAAATGAAACGTAGAATTTAACCCTGAGTTAGAGAGCGTTAGAGAGCACAGCAGGAATATGACAGAGATGATTAAGTTTTCTATAAGATTCAAGCTCTATGACGATGAAATAGCGAGTGAAATAGTGAGTGATCCGCAACATTACTTCAGCGTTGTAAGAATTCTCTAATGACGTGATGCTCAATCATCATTTCACTCCTCAAAGTGTCTTCCATTCATTTTTATGCTTTGATACAGTCTTTGTTCACGACATAATTCCATGATTTCAGTCGTTTGACATGAAATTATGAAATTTCAGGGCTATTTACATAAAAATGGTATGCTCTCGTTGAATGTCGATAAAATGAACCATTTCCGAATAAAATTGATTTTCACATTTCAATTCTCCGATGAGAAGTAAAAATATGGGAACAGAGAATACAAATAGAACCACTAGATTATCAGTTGACATTTTATTGTCAGTTTTGAGAATTGTCAAAATCAGTTGGAATTTCGTTAGCATTGTTTTCAAATCGTCAAACATGCCAAACTATACATTTTCTGAGTACGTAGATATGCTATTAACATTGGGCGAATGTCATGGAAGTGCACGGGCTGCAGTGAGGCGGTACAATGAGAAATATCCGCGAAGAAATCTACCAGATTACAAAACTTTCCTGTCTACTGAACGACGTTTACGTGAATGTGGGAGTCTGAAACCCAGAACTTCTGACAGAGGAAGACGAAGGACTATGAGAACAGTCGCGAATGAGGAAAATATTCTGAATATTATTGAAGATAACCCCTCGTCAAGTACCAGGCGTTTGTCATTACAAACGAATATGTCACATTCGGTTGTTTGGAGAATACTAAAAGAACAACAATTGCATCCCTACCATTACCGACAAGTCCAGGATATTTTGCCAGGAGATAGGCCCCTACGAATGGAATTTTGTAATTGGCTTCTGAATCGGCGTGAACAAAACCCCACGTTTCTTTCTGAAATCATTTTCAGTGATGAGGCTACTTTCACCAGAAGCGGAGTGTTTAACATGCACAACGAACATGTTTGGGCCGATGAGAATCCCCATGCCAAAAAAGTTACTCATTATCAACATTCTTTTAAAATTAATGTTTGGGCAGCAACACTTGGGAATGAGCTTTTAGGCTATCACATAATAACAAAACTCGTCGGCTATTTTTAATTCATGAATTCCGACAACGAATTCAAAATTTCCAACCCCAAAAACCCTTACAAACCAATTTTGAATCGGATCGGACCATAATCACTAATCTGGTCAGCCACATTGGAGCCGCCATATTTTTTTCTATCAGAAAGTCCATAACGCGTTATCAACTGTCATCTGCCAGATTCCAAGTTGATCAGACGATTAGAAGTAGGTAAAAATTCAGTTGCAAGATTTGAACTAGATAATTAAACGTGAGTGCACACCAAAATTGCAATTTAAATGAAATCTTGGAAAAATAAATTTTATTCGCTAATGGTTCATTTTATCGAGATTCAACAAGAGCTCCTTTTCTATGTTAATAGCCCTGAGATTTCATAATTTCATGTAAAAAAACTGAAATTGTGATGAACAAAAAAGTTGGGGTTATTTTTACCCCCTACCTCCTTATTTTGACACACCCCTATATTTAATTTTGAGGTGATTTTAACTTCATTCGAACCGGCACTGAATAGTAAGTGGATGGACAAAATTTCAGATTTTCATTACACAAGGTGTTGGAGATACTAATTCAAAATCATTCACTGAGGCCCCCCTTTGAGGGGCTGTATCTTTCTTGGGGGTCACTTCAGAAAAAAATGTTACGGAGGTTTTCGTAACTATTTCACCCACTCTATATGCTCCCAAAGTTTGACCACCTATTTTAGAAACACCTTGTATATCGTGTTGAGAAAAACCTCACCTTCAGATTCACCTTGTATAAAGAGTTGATGGAAAGTATGAAACTCGCGATGGTTTTTTTCGTTTGGAATCAATTTGAGCATAATATCTGGAAGAGTGAAATTCGCATGTATCTCTGGGATCCTCTTATTGTCTCACAAGGAGATACCCAGTTTCAAGAGAATACACCTTTGCAGAAAAAGGCTTGATAGTTCCACCACTCGTTGGCGAAGATATTGAAGAGGATGTAAAAGTCATTCAAAGCAAATTCCACTCGGATACAGAATTCGAAAACGTTAACTTATTTATCAAGGGCGTATAATAGATGTTACAATTTTTAATGTTTTTAATATTTCTAAACTTCAATCGTAGTCTGGGGTTTTTGGATCTGAAATTTCGAAAATTGTTTCAAATTTTACATCAGTAGTGTGTAATTTAGCACTGATTTTTTCCAACTTAACCTATACTTATTATGAGTGTTATTCGCTATTTGAGTCCATTCAGACCATTTGGAGTTTGGTAATGGATATTCTCACAGTTCAAGCCAGCTTATTTTGTTTTCAAAACTTTGTGTTATTGAATATCATATTGTATATATTTTTGGGTGCAAATCACCATGTATTTTCGTTAGACAGTTGTCAATAATAAAATAAAAGTCAAATAAAGTGTATTGTCTTGTCGCTGGAAATACTTATAAAAAAAGGGTAATAAAACCACCTTCAAACGGAAGTCAACTACAGACAAATACATAAGTGGTCCTTCGAGTTATCTACATAAAAATCAGTCCGTGGAAGATGTCCAGGTCTCTACCATTAAGAAGGAGTGAAAGGACAACAAAGGGAAAAATACCAGCTAGGTATATGACGGAAAGTGAAGTTGCCATAGAGAATGTGACAGAAAAAAATCCTTTATGTAAAAAACAGGATGAAAAACTTACGAAAAAGTTAACTGAAACAGATTCGAAAATGGGTCAATCTGAACGAAATACGCATTCCATATCAACAAACAAGTCTAAAAAGAGTACTATTAGGCGAAAACAGTTGGAACTAGAGGTAGAAAAAGCAAAGAAAATAGCTGAGATCGACAAAAACATAATTGAAAAGGAAATTGCATTGAAAAAGGCAGAGCTAGAAGAACAATACCAATCCAGCAAGGGTTCTTCTATCGACGATAAGGAAACTGAAGAAGATATCGAAACCGTTACTTCCAAGTCTTCTTACATACAACAGTGGGTGAACTCAGTACATCCTGAGGCGAATGTTTCATCTGCAGTGGATATAAAAAATATTGATCCTGTGTTGAATCGTGATATAAATACACTCTCAGAGTTGAAAATAAATCAATTTATGGCTAGACAATCTTTCAACAAAGATCTTCCAGTGTTTAATGGAGAGTCTGGAGAGTGGATGACCTTCATTACGCAATTCAAGGAGTCAACGAAAATTTGTGGTTTTTCTAATACAGAAAATATTATCCGCCTGCAGAAAAGCTTGAAAGGTAAAGCCAAAGAGTCAGTGAATGCCCTACTAAGCTTCACCCAAGAAGTTGACAAAATAATTGAGACATTGGAAAAAAGATTCGGTAGATCGGAGACGATCATTCAAGATTTGATTGACGCGGCTCTAAAGATTCCCAGCTTAAAAGAAGATAAAATAGAAAACATTCTAGATTTCTCAAATAAAGTACAAAATGTAGCAGTCACCATTAACAGTTTGAAAGGTGAAGAATATCTTTGTAATCCTCAACTTCTAAATGATCTAACCAAGAAGCTGACTACAACATTGAAAATAGAATGGGGTAAAAGAATCGTTGAAAGAAAAAGATGCAATAAGAAAGAAAATCCAGTCAATATTCTAGAATTCTCGCAATGGTTAGAAGAAATCAGTGAAGCTGCTATGTACGCCTATATCCCTGACCAAGAACAAGAACGAAAGAAGAAATATGTATGCACTACATCTCTGCAAAATGAAAAAATAGTATACAAATGTAAATTCTGCAAAAAAGATGGCCATAAAGTAGAAAAATGCAATGACTTTAAAAAACTGGATATTGAAAACCGTTGGGATTGGGTTAGACAAAACAAAGTTTGTTTCAGCTGTTTAACTTCTTCACATCAAACAAAGCTATGTCGTCAAAAGGGAAATTGTGGAATCAATGGTTGTATTTTCAAACATAACCCTTTGTTACACAAAGAAAATACCAGCAATGAAGCAGAACAAACAAATCACTGTGTCAACGGCTGTGAAATAAATGAGGTTCTATTGAGAATTGCACCAGTTGAAGTGAGTGGTCCAAATGGAAAATTGAAAACTTATGCCCTATTCGATGAAGCCTCCACAGTCACCATGATGGATGCCACGTTGGCTGAAAAAATCGGAGCGGTGGGACCTACTGAACCACTCAGAATTCGTTGGACGAATTCAATGACCTGTCAAGAAGAAGATTCCAGAAAAGTTTCCATTAAAATACGAGGCGAGAATGAAAATGAAGAATATGTCATGAACAATGTGAGAACAGTTGAAAATTTGTCTCTTCCTGTACAGTCAGTTGATGTTAAAAATTTAAAGAAGAAATGGGATCATTTGAAACAAATCAACCTGCCATCATTTAATGCTGCTAAACCATCGATTCTAATTGGCCAAGATCATATAAATTTGATTATACCCAGAGAAGTTTTTGAAGGCGGTAAAAATGCACCTGTATTATCAAAATCGAAATTAGGCTGGGTAATACATGGTAGCATCTGTACAAATTATAATGGGCGTTCTGATGAAGAGTTTTCTCTATTTGTGAAACACGAACGTGATGATTTGGATGAACTCGTCAGAAATTCTTTCAAAATCGAAAATCTAGGTGTGAAACATTATGAAAATTTACAAAATTCAGAAGATCGCCGAGCGCTCGAAATTTTGGACCGTACAACAAGAAGAATCAATCCAAAAAGATGGGAATCTGGTTTATTGTGGAAAAACGAAGATTTGTGCTTAACTGACAGCAAAACAACGGCCATGAAGAGGCTCAAGTCAATCGAGAAGAAAATGGATATGAATCCTCAGTTTGCTGAAGAGTATGAAAAGAAAATATCGGAATATTTGACTAAGGGATACGCCAAAAAATTGGCCAAAGACGAGATTTGTACAAAAAAAGAAAAAATATGGTATTTACCACATTTTGCTGTATCGAATCCTAATAAGCCGGGAAAAATACGGTTTGTTTTCGACGCAGCAGCTAAAACCTGTGGAAAAAGCTTGAATGATTATCTCTTGAAAGGTCCAGACTTATTGAACTCTTTACTGGGTGTTATCTTCAAATTCAGACAGAGACGTATAGCCTTCACTGCAGACATCATGGAAATGTTCCATCAAATCCATATCAGACCCCAAGACAGACCAGCTCAGCGATTCTTGTGGAGGGGTAGAGAGAGATGCAGCGAGCCGCAAGAATTTGAAATGGTTGCCATGATATTCGGTGCCTCTTCATCGCCATGCACTGCAACCTTTGTGATGAGGAGAAACGCAGCTGAATTTATAGATACTTTCCCAGGGGCAGAGAGAGCTATAAGAGAACATCACTACGTTGACGATTACCTTGACAGCGTAGACACTATAGAAGAAGCCAAACTGTTAGTCTCGTCAGTCATCGAAGTTCATGGAAAAGGAGGCTTCACAATTCGAAACTGGTCCAGCAACAGCAAAGAAGTACTGCGTAGTATCCCTGAAGAATATAGAAATCTTGGCGCAAAAGAGATGGATTTCGGAAAAGATTCATGTTTACCCATAGAAAAAGTATTGGGATTATTTTGGAACCCTAATGATGACAATTTTTCTTTTGCTATTAAATGGAGTGAACATGATCTAAGACATTTTTCTGGAAAAAGTCATGTAACAAAACGAGAAGTGCTCAGAATTGTAATGACTATTTTTGATCCTTTTGGATTTTTAAACAATTTCACTGTGAAAGCAAGGATTCTGCTTCAGACTATATGGCGTTCTAAGATCGGTTGGGATGATGAACTCAATGAAGAAATGATGAAAAAGTGGAGGAAATGGGTTAGACAAATTGAAAATATTTCTAATCTATCGATTCCTCGCTGTTATCTCGCAAATATTTTTGAAATCAAAAGTATACAATTGCACGTGTTTTGTGATGCAAGTTCTCAAGCGTATGCGGCTGTAGCTTACTTGAGAATTGAGACCGAAAAATCAGTGCGCATATGTTTTGTCATGTCAAAATCGAGAGTAGCCCCATTGAAGCCAGTATCAATTCCACGACTTGAACTTCAGGCAGCAGTTCTCGGATGCAGACTATCTACGACCATCAGAGAAAATCACAGCATCAAGATAGATGAGAGTTACTTTTGGAGTGATTCTAAAACGGTCATCAATTGGATAGGACGGGATCCTGCAGTATTTCAACCATTTGTTGCTCACAGGGTGGCAGAAATACAGGAAAAATCTGATACAAAATTCTGGAAATGGGTGTCTACAAAAGAAAACGTCGCTGATGAAGCTACTCGAGATGATACTATAAATGAATGGCACTCAAGTAGTAGGTGGTTGAGTGGACCTGATTTCTTGATGTTCAGTAAAGATAAATGGCCAGAATCTGTGATTGTTGAACTCGATGAATCATCAGAAATGAAAAAGAAATTTGTTGGATTCACGATGGAAAATGCTTCAAATTTGGGAGAGTCATTACCAGATGCTTTTAGATTTTCATCTTGGCTGAGGTTACTCCGTTCAACCGCCTGGGCTTTAAGATTCATTGATATTATGCAAAGAAGAATTCAACATTCTGGGGAACTTCTACCTGTTGAGATGAGTGAAGCTGAGAAACTGTGGACGAAATATGTTCAATGGCAAAATTTCTCAGAGGACATACAAAATATTCAAAATAATGTAAGAGTTGAATCAACAAGTAGAATTTTCAAACTATCACCGATTTTGGACAATGATGGCATTCTTCGTGTTAAAAGTAGGATTATCAATTCAAATGATCTGGCTGAAGATACTAAGTTCCCGATAATTTTAGACCCGAAAAACTACTACACGAAATTGTTGATATTTTACCATCATCTCAAAGCTCAGCATAACGGACAAGAATATGTGACAAATGAACTCAGACAGCGCTACTGGATTTTGAATGTAAGATCTGCTGTGAGGAGCTCATGGAACAATTGCCAGTGGTGCAAGAACAAGAGAGCAACTTATCAAATACCGGAAATGGGTCCATTACCTGCTTGTCGTTTAACATCATATGTAAGACCTTTCACTATAGTCGGAATGGATTATTTTGGCCCCATGAATGTTTCAATAGGACGCAGGAGAGAAAAAAGATACGGTGTTTTATTCACCTGTATGAGTGTCCGTGCTGTCCATCTAGAAATCGCTCACTCACTGAGTACAGATTCGGCAATTATGGCGATCCGAAGATTCATTGGCCGTAGGGGGTACCCCAAGAAAATCTATTCCGATAATGGAACGAATCTTCGAGGTGCACAAAAAGAACTCAAAGATGCTTTAAGCAAACTTGATCAAAGTCAGATTGTTTCGACATTAACTACAAAGGAAATTGAATGGCATTTCATACCACCATCAGCCCCTCACATGGGAGGGAGCTGGGAACGATTGATCCGCTCTATCAAAACTTCACTGAATGTAATTCTGAAAGAAAAAGCACCACGAGAAGAGATTCTACAAACTCTATTCATAGAGGCGGAATACACAGTGAACTGTCGTCCTTTAGTTCATGTATCATTGGATCATGCTGATGATGAAGCATTAACACCCAACCACTTTTTGTTGGGTACTTCGAGTGGAGTACAGATTCCTGGACGATTCGAGGAACATGACATGGTATCACGAAAACACTGGCGAATTTCTCAACTGCTGGCCGATCATTTTTGGCGCAGATGGATTCGTGAATACTTACCAGTCCTGAGCAAGAGAACCAAATGGTTCAACCCTTCTATTAGAAAAATAAAGCTTGGTGACGTGGTTGTAGTTGTGGATTCAGAATTTTGCAGAAATGTTTGGCCCAAAGGAGTTGTCACTGCTGTATACCCGGGCACCGATGGCCAAGTTCGAGTTGTGGATGTTAAAACGAACATGGGAATTTTCAAACGACCGGTGGCGAAACTCTGTATCCTAGATATTCAGAAAGAAAATTGAGTAATGAATCTGAGTTCATTACTGGGGGGAGTGTTATTGAATATCATATTGTATATATTTTTGGGTGCAAATCACCATGTATTTTCGTTAGACAGTTGTCAATAATAAAATAAAAGTCAAATAAAGTGTATTGTCTTGTCGCTGGAAATACTTATAAAAAAAGGGTAATAAAACCACCTTCAAACGGAAGTCAACTACAGACAAATACACTTTGCTTGGTGTTATTTATCCGATATTCAAGATGTACTGGCACATGCAATACTAATTAAATATCGTCAAGTTTCAAATAAGTATGCAAACAAATGCAAAGCATTTTGAAACTGCTCTTATATTATGCTTTCATTTGCTTTCATTCACTGTCATCAAATACCTAAATTTAAAATCTATTGATGTTATGTAGTAATCGAGATGATTTCAAAATCTCAGAACTAATATACCCTGGAATTTTCATGAAGAACAGTACTAGATATTTTCTAATTGTATGATGAAATAGTGTTTTAAAAAATTAACACCTATTTTAACTAAACGAGACTGACTTAACGGTCACCTCTTTGTGTTCTTTTCCTGTTAGCATTCCCTCACGTTTTACGTTACCATGTAATGTTTTGTCCTGTAATTCATTGTACTCTGTAATGTACATTTAATTATACAGTGCTTATCGTAAAGTGAGCTAAATTCAGTCAATATTCTAAGAATAATTTTTGGAAACATTTTTCGAATCCGTGAGAATTTATTTTTCCATTACGGAAATATGCAAAAGCGTATTGATTACACAGGTAGGCACACAAAATACCCAAATGGAGAATTACAAAAAACAATAAATTCAAGGAATATTGTCTGATGTAGGTTGAAATTTAGTCAATCAAATGAAGACATTTTGTATCGTGTAATTTTTTAAAATTATTTTGCATAGCGCTCTCGGCTAATACAAAAAAGTCCAAATATTTTTAATCGACTTTATATAAACGGTATTAGGAACAGACATACATTGAATAAACGGTTTTCAAAAATACATATTGAAAATAAGTATTTTTTCGTTCAGGTCCAAAGAAGAGCACGAAGGACCTTAACCTTCATTAGTCTGACGGATATTTCACATTTTTGTCATTATGAAGTCGATTAAACATGTTTGGACCTTTTTGTAAATACTTGACGAGTAATTATAGCGCTAATTTATTCAATTATTCAGATTGAATAAATAAAAAAATAAGGAAATTTTACACAAAATACAAATCTACCTAAAATTATTTTTTTCTACAAACGCTTAACAAAGTAGCATTTGACGCTTTCAAATTCCAGCAAAGTTGACGTTTTCCCAGAAATGTCATTCTTTGACATCATTTGCGCTCGTGAGCGGAAATATTGAAAAAACGCTCGCACCTTTCTGTAACCTATACTTATCAGGTTTGTTCATTTGTCCTTGCTCTACTTGCTGAGCTTGATTTTTTTCTATGGCCTTCTTTGTTTACATCATGCCATGAACAGAGACAACTATGGGAGAATAATGAACTTTAGCAACTTTAGCAATACAAACGAACAGGCCTATCTATTCTTGAAAACCCCCAATTCTGTCATGATGGAAAATAGTGACAGTGAATCATCAAACACACCTCCTTCCTGATGATATAGCAGAAAGCGCAAGAGTTTGAATCTCTTACCGGAGAAATCAAGGAAGAAATGTGAATTACAATAATATGATACATTCATGAATTGGTGCCACTTCGAGATGGTGAATATGTATTCAGAAAACGTTTTACTGGCTTATTTTGGTAAAAAATCAAAGACTCTGAAGTCATCAACTCATTTGTCCATATATTCGATGGTACGACGTATACATGCTTGAATGTTAAAGATGATATCGGAATCAATAAGTATCTGAAACTTATCGCATTTCTCAAGAAACAATCTATTGGATATAAAGCGAGAAAAATCCAAAACATTCACCGCTGAAGATATATACCAACAAATTTCTACAAGAAGCTCCCGATGAAGCATATCTGTTGAAAACGATGAATTTCACTTTATATTTAAACTCTTTGTTGTCATCAGAAAGACAGTGTATCTCAATTTTATTGCATCAATGAGTAATGTTCAATTTGATTACAGAGTTTATCGTACTATGGCTCAGAGGTCTAAAGCTCAGGTTGCCACGCTGGTGGTCCAGTTTCAACTCTCGGTAGGCCCGACATTTTTTTTTCTGGCTTGTCAGTTATTCCAATTTTTCTCTTGTTTCCTTTAGACATATATGGAATAAGATGGATAAGAACTTTTTCAACTATTTCAATCGCTCATACTTTCAGGGCAGTTATTTCCAAAAGCTGCGTTAGTAGAAAAAATCTTGTGTATTTCGAGCACAAAGTGTTATTGCCGCTCTCCAAAGATTACCGCGCTCCGCTCCGCATCGCGCGGTAACTTTCTTTGTCGAGCGGCAATCTATCACTTTGCGCTCTAAATACACAAATAGCTATTTTCGTCGACATCTACAAATAATCACATTTTACGGTCTGAATTTTCTAACGAAAAATCGACTATTTTCAACTAACTTTTAGTCCGCAAACACTTCGCCCGCTGCAGGATTGCCAGTTTTTCCTATAATATTATTTATCTTTAGTTAATCACATACACTTATAAATTACATGATATTTCGGAACGCTATGTTTAACTTAATTTAACAAAATAAGTAATACATTTACATAAAAATATATAGGTACTGATGATATGTATTAACCGAGTAAACCAAGAAAGGACAATACTTTATCTGACTCAGATCAAATTCAAGTTTTTATATACCTCTGTTATAACGCAATTTGTTTCTAACGTTCAATTTTTTCATTTGTCTCGTATTTTTGTTGTTCATTTCCACTATTCGTTCCTGTTTTTTATATACTCACATGTTTCGTAATATTTGTGAGTATTTGAGAATTGAGAATTAGGAATATGATTATTTTTGTATGAGAATTTTTGTTTTGTTTGTTGCTATTTTGTTGGAAATACATAGTTTATTACTTCTCTGTCTACTGAAAGTACATAATGTTTTGACGACAAAGGTTTCTTTCATTATCCTTTCTTGGAATTCGTATCGCATAAAATAGATCTCAAACAGATATATTGAAATCTACCGAGTTTTTGACAAGGTATCTATAGTGATGTAATAAAAATCGAACTGGCATCCCTGGTCCGTGCGGAGAGTGAGTTGACAACAACTTCATTTGCTGTTGTCAAATCAATTATTCACGAAATCCGATAGATTCCATTTGTGATAGGATTGTGATGTGGATATAAATGTTTGAGGTCGACGAAAAAATGTAAAATGCACCTCGGCGAAAAACTGTACAGGGTGGCCAACTAAGACTCCAGAGTTCGATACCTCTGTTGTCTTGAGAGATACAAAGAAAAGTTTCGTATCAAAATTGAAGTGATAACCCAGTTTCACATTTCAAAATTGCGTTGAAATATACAGGGTATTCCATAAGGTCACAGCACATAAAAGTTATGTTTTTTCATTGGAACACCCTATAGTTTATTTCAATTTTGAATTCTCCCTGGAAATCTGATTTCAACGACCCATCATACTTAGGGTCTAGCAGTAAAAATTACTGACATATAGGATGTGCAAAATCGAGATTGTCCAATTTCAGGAATTTTTTCTATCGAAACTATTCATAGTTGGTAAAAATGGTTTACATGTTCCTGTATCAACTTCTTATTCTCTATCAATTGATATTTAATCAAAACAAATTATAAATTTAGATTTCTCGCCACCCTGTATCAATTTCAATTGAACACCAATTGATAGTGAATGATAAGTTGAGATAGGAACTTGTAAACCTTGACGATTAATGAATAGTTTCGACACAAAAAAGGTCCTGAACTTGGGAAAATCTTAATTTTTCACACCCTATATCTCAGTAAATATAACTGCTAGACACCAAGTATGATGCGTCGTTGGAATCAGCTCTTCAGGGAGAATCCAAGATTAAAATGATATATAGAGTACGAAGGAAAGCTCAAAGTCATCTCCACAACTTTAATATGACGGGACATGTTTCGAACTTATAAAAGTCCATCTTCAGCCGTATTTAAGAAATTACTAAAAGTAAAGACATTTGAAAATATACAAAATGTTATAAAAAAAAAAAAAAAAAAAAACAATTTTTATAACATTTTGTATATTTTCAAATGTCTTTACTTTTAGTAATTTCTTAAATACGGCTGAAGATGGACTTTTATAAGTTCGAAACATGTCCCGTTGAATAAACTTCATATTAAAGTTGTGGAGATGACTTTGAGCTTTCCTTCGTCCTTTAAAAACTCCACTCCACTTTGAGCAAACATGGACTTCTACCAGAGATTATGATATATAGAGTGTTCCTATGAAACAAACATAACTTTGATATGCTGTTACCTTATGGAACACCCTGTATATTTCAAAATACTCTTGAAATGTGCAGCTCAGTTATCACTTCAATTTTGATACGAAACTTTTTTTTGTATAGACAACAGAGGAATCGACTCTGGAATGTCACTTGGCCACCCTGTACATTGTCTCGCCTGATTGCTAGCCTCGGCCAGGCATACATCTAGGTGTTTCGTTCCAAATTGGACATCTTGGAGTTGGGCTCTGCACATACAATATACAGGGTGAATCTGAAAGTGAGATTTTTTTATTCAAAGGTGTATAAGTATATCTCGCCAAAATAATAAAAATAAATAAAATAAATTTACTTTTATTATACATTCTACATCTCAACAAGGGTCATATTCGATTACAATGAGATTAATAATAGGGGTCACAGCCTGCAGTTACTATCACGAATGTACAAAAGGTAAAGTTCATCCGAAAGGATAATTCTCAACTTTACCTATTCAACTGTAAGAAAGAAAAATAATTATAACAAATAAAAATAGACATGAAGTTATAAAAAATAGGTGCATAGAAAAAAAAACAGTAATGGCCTAAACTTATATCACAGTTTAGATTTCACACTTCTCTTGAAAGCTTGCAAACTAGTGATTTCACTTCCTGAATGATAAGTTGTTTGGCCAAAAATTGTTTAGGTAAAATATGTTAGATATCGGAGGTAACAGGCATTTTAATGTTTCGTATATTGGAAATATAATTTATCAATCTAAGATTCATTAGATAAAATATCACGAAAATATCACTTTGAAACAACGAAAATTAATAGGTGGAAAATGTAAAAAGAGGTTTTTGATTAATTTTTCCAATGAAATAATACAACTGTATAATGCTGGACTAATAACTGTTTTTTTGCGTGTTTTTGAGAGAATGTAAATTTTTTTTATAGTTGGAGTCTTCTTTTAAACCTTATAAACCTGTACCTCCGTTATCCTAAATATCTTATGTGAGCAATTTTCTGCGGAACAACTCATTTTGGTGAGATATCTATCCTGTTAAAGAAATACTTTCAGATTCACCCTGTATATGTTCTCAGTAATAAGAGAGTCTTCTTCTTTAAATTAGGTCAAGGAAATGAAAAAGTTCTTAAATTTTTAAACTCATTTTCTTCTGAATAGCACAATTTCTTCTTCTTCCCACGATGGCTTTTCCATTGTACTTCCCCAACCAGCCTCTTCAATGCTGATACTGGAGGAACAAAGTGGCTTGATGAGACACAGCCGTTAAAACTATCAGCTATGCCGACATCTTGCCTTTTCGGCCCTCCAAGTATGCTCGAAGAATATCTGAAATAAAGGAAAAACATATTAAAAAAAAACGATCGTTAGGATATAATGAAACACAATCTGAATAGGTATTCCAAAAGTTGCGAGGCACTCTTATCACAATTGAAAAAGCATCCCTATCTTAACTCGATTTTGATGGGGTTTCTTTATTCATTCGGGTATTTTTCCATGCATTGTCGACAGTTCTAAGGATTCCAAGAAAGGATCATGAAATAAATCTATGACGTCAAAACATTATATGTACTCAGTAAACAGAAAAGTAAACTATTTCCAACAAAATAGAAACGAAACAAAACAAACGTTCTTATACAAAGATAATCATATTCCTAATTTTCAATTCTAACATACTCAAAAATACAGTTACATATAGGTACATATAAGATTTGAGTATATAAAAAACAGAAACGAATAGTGAAAATGAACAACAAAAATACAAACCAAATAAAAAATTAAACGTAAGAATGAAGAATAAAACGTATAACAAAGGTATATAATAGTTATTTAACCAACTAGTGTATTAATGAGGACAATTAATGATCGAGATATTTTAACGTGCGAGCGAAGCGAGTGCGTTAATGTTCGAGATCATTAATCGCCTTTTAATATACAAGTTGGTTACAAAATTTTTCCGTCGACTATGTTTCTCATTTCTCCTGCAATGAAGAAAACTTGGTTCGCGAATTCATCATCCATCCGGAAACTGCTAAGAATCACCCAGTAGCCTTGTTACTGACATAAGTGTCATTTGACATTTGTCGAAATGATCATCATAGGAAATAAATTCCTTCTGTTAGAAAACAGGGATTAAAATCGTGTCAGAAACTTGGAAAGGCGAACCCGTTAACGGAAAATCGTCGATGAAATCCATATTTTCGATTTAAATGCAGATTCCGCTAGTTATAGCATAAACAATGAATGCACGCGGTGTATGTTTGGTTGCCTATAAAACAATCGTGCATTAATAGACAAATCGTCCATTAATAGGGGTCATTAATGAACGATTTCATATACATTAAATTTAGTCGTTAATACGAGGTCGACGGAAAAGAATGTAATTTGATTTGAATCAGATAAATTATTGTCCTATTTTGGTTTATACACATCATTAGTACATTTATATATACATTTTATAACATATCTTGTCAAATTGATTCAAACAGAGCGTTCCGAAATATCAGGCAATTTATAATTGTAAGTCATTAGCTCAAGATTAATAATAATATAGGTAATTATAATAATAAATAAGTGTCAATTTTTTTTCTATAAATTAAATTATGAATTGTTTCAGTAGGTCAGCAAATCAATATGTAAATCAGGAGGTCTACTGAAAATTCAGTAGTACTGGCAACCCTGCAACGGACGAGAAGTTTTCGCGGATGAAAAGTTGGTGTCTGAGTACGAAAAGTACTTGCCTTCTAAGATAGTTGGATTTTCGTTCGCGAATTAGAACGTAAAATGGGATTTTTTGTAGAGAGGTAGACGAAAAAATTATTAATATTTATGCTTCATTTTCAATGTTGTCAAGGGTGGCTTGCATCCTGAGAATCTTTCCTTCTGATACTGTTGGAAGGGATGGGGGTTTGGTACGAATAAGAGACACCTCAGAAATTATTCATTTTTATTTGATATATGGGTACTGGGTTTTTATAAAAACTTTTGACTGAAATATCTGATAAACTTTTTCCCAGACAAGACATGAAGTTCATTCATTATTTCACTGAATAAGTGATATTTCAATGGATCCAAAAATAATTCTCTCCAAATATGGTAGTCCAAATAGGTACGTTTTAGAAATTTCAGCAGGACCCTGTGCATGTCAAGTTTTACTAATCGATTTCGATGAAGGTGCGGTACTTGTCTATAAATAAATACTTCCCATAACCAGTGAAACATACATAATACATAATAATGTTATATGTATGCCTCTACTATTATTCATCAATGGTGTTTAACGGCTTTGACACAGCTTTGTGAAACACTCGAGCTACAGGTTCCACTTGAATTTATCTTGTTCAACTATGATTAATGAACTTTTAAAGGAAAGGATAAACGTGGATATTTCAAGAGGGTGTAGGTTTATACCTACATTATAATCATGTTAACATCGTGTAAGTACTATTATTAGAGGGTGAAAATAGAAAACCATGACATCAAAGAAATGTTCGAGGATTCTTCATCAGGCGCCATTTCAGCTGAAATTGTGTTTGATTAATATAAGTTACTTTGACTTAATATACAGAGTATCCCAATAAGAAACAGACATCCCGAAACTCTGATGATGATACTTCTCTGAATGTTTTCATCCCTTTGTCCAAAACGGTGACTCAAAAACTTTCGCCACGGAATGAAGGGACATTTTTATAATCTAGAAAAAAAATCTAGTCTTCGAAATATTGAGGCCGAAACTGGTGATTCAAAATTTGCGAAATAGGGGTAGCTGGGGATGAGTGGAATGAATCTATCATTCAATCGGATACTGGTACTGAACTTTCCCCTCGATATTAGAATCGTTTTTCGACCTATTTTTACTAAATATTTGTAATCGCAGCATGTCACAAGTTAGATTTGGCTTGTTTTGTAATGAAAAGCCCGCAAATACCTACGATATTTTGATTGAGATCACCTCAGTTTATAGATAATAGTTATTGTGTTGGATCAGGATCATCTTGCTAGACAAGATATGTTGGTTCTGATGCTAAAACCCACCAGTACGTCCCCAAAACTTACTGAGAACGTCCGGCCAAGACGTTTCGGACGTACTGGGGACGTCGAGATTCCGCGCTCTTGTACATTCCCCGTACGTCCATTCAGGACCTGAATTGAATCAACGTAGATCCGCCTTTTCTACTCATATAGTTAAAAAGCGCTCCTACCGGAAATAGATCCCGCGACCTTTAAATGCTCTACCTATTACTCTACCTACAGAACACTTATTGATATGTCAGTGATTATGTGCGAATGTCCATTTTCCCTTCACATCGGTACTTTCATAGAATTAGATGATCACGGCAGAGAACATATGTTTTGTGATTAGGTACGGCCAGTAAAAAATGAATTGTGAGAATTGTATTATGTTCATGATTGCAATAGATATCAAAGATCGAGGGTAGAAATTATACATATGCAATGATGTCAAATACATATCAATATATCGATATATATCGAAACACGATATATAATAACTGTCGATTATCTATTGATATATCGATAATCGATTCATTGATAACTATCGATTAATAAAAATTCTATAGTTGTCGATATTACTATAACTATCAAATTTTTTCTCAATATCTTAGAAAAAGAATATATTCCAATTCTGTGCCCTCTAATATAGATAGACGATTTCGTATTATCCAGACAATAGTATTATTTTTAGTTTTTTTATTTCTCATGTTTTTTATAGGTATTTTCAACATTGAATACACAATAGTGGTGGACATTTTTTGATAATTTAATCTAAATGCAATAATCTACTCGTGATATTTCTTAATAGCAACAAAGACGTCTGCAAACAACAACAAAATTTCCTGGAGCGTTCCGAGATATTCGCATAAAAGTGAAATTTTTGCACTTCGTGCAGTTTTTTGTCCGTAACTCGGCAACTATACATTTTAGCGAAAATACTACACAATAAAAAGTTGAAGTAAATCAAATTTTATATATATAATTGCAATTGCTCATGGATGTAGGAATAACAGTTGGAGAGCTAGAGGAAGTTCAAAATAGATCAAATTTGCGTATTTTGCAAAAAAATAATGTACCTCGTCACTGACTGATTTGGAGGTGTTCTTGCCTTGTGAGTTATTGCTTTTGTCAGCGGGAAACTCGATTCGCTTGATTTGTCACAGTAGTTAGGTATTTCATTTCATTTCATTTATTCAATTTTCCAGTCGACAATTACAAAATTGTATAGGAATAGTCAAAGGGGCACATGTAAGTAGAATACAAAATAAACAAAATAGACAAAAAGGAAACTAACACATAACACATAAGTGTGGTTAAAGAGATAGCATACATACACGCATGTAGCTGTATATTTACATCAACTAGGTAGAATAATGTTTTTCACACCTGTCGGAAAAAAACAAGTTCCTCCCGTATACCACCAGATAGAGGATGAGCGTACCCTGGAGCGAACCCGATCTGCTCCAACTGCACCATCACCACCTCCAGAACCAGATCGTTCAGGGTACCATCCCGCCGCCAAACGACTCTATAGCGACGATTAGATTGGAGATCATAGGGATTACCCTTATCTAATTGTATTCTATAACACTATAGACTTCTGATGGAACTTAAAATTTTCTTGATGATCAAATTTTTCACCTTACACACCATATACCTGTTACAGGCGTCAGGTAGACCTGTTTTAGGTGATTCAACCTTTAGCAGACTAGAACATTAAATGCATGAGCATAAAAGTATGTGTTCCGCAGTTTCGGTCTCCGTTAGGGCAATTGTTTCAGCAGGTAATACCTCAGACGGTCGTGCTATAGCTCTCGTTTGCTGAAAATCAGTAATTGTTGATGACCTTTTTTGTTCACGATGACCTGGAATTGCTCACCGAGGCTTTTTTGCTCTCTCTGCTTTTCCTGAGCTCTGCGATAAGATGACATTTTCTCTTTCTAGAGAAAGTCTCAGGATCAAAAAAGAATGAAGACCATGCACCTTTTTTTGCTAGGCGATCAGCTGCCTCATGCCCTGGAACTCATGCACATAATCGAAGATTGATTTCAATACTAATTTATCATGAAATGGATAATTTGATAGTTTGTATAGTTATTATTTGTCATCAAAATCTATGAAGAATATTCATATCAATGAGAATTATTTCAACGCAATTATATACCAACTATAATTCCAGAGTTCAGAATAATCAATTTTTTATGTCCCCGCCTTCACCACACAGAATACAAAAACAGAGCTACTCAAAATATAGGTAGAAGGTAAATTAGACGAATTAAACAAGTGAAGAGGATGAACTTGAGCATGGAAACTACGATCACCATTTGTCTGCTGTGCATGTTCTGTCGGATGAGCATAAAACAGCAGTACACACAATTTGTCACTGTGATGGCTTGTCAAGACTAATCCCAGCGAGCACAAAAACATCTCAGAGATGTTAAAAGTACGAGATTTCGAGACATTGAACCTCCACTGCGATGTTCTGTTCACACATGAATAGAACTATTATTAAAGTCAATGTCCGCCGCAGGCGGCAATTATCGAGATATCCTTGATGTGTCACAAAACTACCTTCTCCCTAGTTCTTTTTAAAGCCTTTTCATGGACACAACAAAACATTTTCGAGGTACTTTTCTGAAGCCGTTTGTCAAAATGAACTTTTGCATTAGGAATCCATTTCCCTTGAATGAAAAAATGCATTAAAAATAGATTGAACATAAAAATATTTTCTTGATATGAAATTACCTTCTTAATCTGTTTCTGAGTAGTGCTTACTACACACAGACATATAATTGGAAATAGGTTTCCCAATTTTCGCAATGTTCTCCACAATGCATAATTTTGCAACTGCGGAGAACCTGTGTATTGTTAAATTCGTACTCTTATATATTGATTACACTGAGGCACCGAACAACACATCTTGCATCTGATGGTCATTATTACAAACTAAATAAGTCTTCTAACACAATAAACTTCCAACCAAATTCCTTTCTGTTCGTTAGCAGCGTGATGTAAGCGTGACACGCTGCAAACGCGAATGCCAATTGCGAACAAGAAGAACAAAATCGTAAACAAATCAGAATTCATCGTATTGTGACGTAAGCATGAGACGTTTTGGTGGGGCAAACAAAGAAAGGGCACAAAAGAACAAAAACAATACTTTCAATATCCTTCTAAGACCTCTTTGGGAAGTGCATATTACGCCTCAAAAAAACATCCTCATGCCTACATTTCTAAAACATCCCAGGGATACCTCTCAGTAGGAAACAAAGAAATGCCACAGAAGAACAAAAACAATACTTCAATATCCTTCAAAGACCTCTTTGGTCAGTGCATATTACGTCTCAAAATAACATCTTCATGCCAACATTTTCAAAACATCCCAAAACATCCCAGGGATGTTTGTGCTAGCTGGGATGTCCCTTACGCTGGGTGAGGAAAAACCAACAGCCTAAAGTTACCTACATAGGGGATATGAAAACTAGCCTATGGAGTCTCATAGAGAAGGCAGGTCTAGCCAGAGAACTCTAAACGATTTCGAGGGCAGACACAATAGATCTGAAAAAGTATCGGTGTGGAGGCAGATAGCCCGAGGGCCCCATTCTAAATCTAATCTTATGTCTCCATGCACGTCTGAGCGCTCTACAAATGTTCACCTTATCACATATTGACGCTTCATATGATGCTCTTTCAATTTGTGTATGATATGTTTTCTCGAGTAATACGTAGATTATGAATTATCTACGCAACTTTGGTCAATTTTCAACTTGCTCTATAGCTCCTTACTTGCTAGTCCTACCATACACGAGCAAGAACAATGTATGTAATGTACTAGTCCGCCAATGGCTGACTCACCTAGAAAAGGTCTACCTGGCGCTCGCTGAGGTGGAAAACTTAACCACCAAGAATATCCTAGAATTCACCAGAAGTCTGGGGTTATAGATGACCAATATTAGATGAGGGCGATCGTTACATTCTACAATCTAATCGTCGCTACATCGTTGTTTTGCGCGGGGCTGGTACGAAGGATCCAGTTCTGGAGATGGTGATGGTGATGGTGCAAGTGGAGCAGATCGTGTTCGCTCCAGGCATAGATCCTCTATCTGGTGTTACACGAGAGAAACTTGTTCGTTTGTTTCCCCTCCGCTAACGAATAACAAGCAGCAGGTGTGAAATAGGGGTCTACGACTAAATATCCCGTCCAAAAATATCCTGTCAAAAATATCCTGCTGAAAATAACCTTATCATTTATATCCTTATAAAATCATTATAATAATTTGACTGAGGAAGGGAAATGTTATTGGTCAGGCTATCATTGTCTAAATATATTAATGTACAGGTTATTTTCGGCAGGATTTCTTTGACAGGATAATTTTGGACGGGATATTTAGTCGTGCTCCCGTGAAATAGTATATTACACACCGAGGTGGGAAGTGATCCATCCCTGTCGTGAGATTTAGTTAGTTAACCGAGACGCAAAGCGTCTTCGAGGTTAGCTATAATTTCGAGACAGGAATGAAACTTCCTACCGAGGTTTGTATACTATTTTATTTACAACCATCATATTTTGATCAAGATTAATGAATCTCAGTTTCGTCCTGAACATACCTAAAATATTACATGAGTGAGGGCGGGAAGCGATAGGGATGGCGGGAAGTAGTGAGGGGCGGGAAGTGAGGGCGGGAAGAAGAGGTGTGTGATGTGACACTTTCCAACCTTCAATGACGTTAGTAATGACAACATTACATATATGATTGTAAATAATATATCATTCTACCTCAATAGTTGAATCAAATATTCTTGAATACTATGACAATCCAGGAATCAAACTACACTCTGACAAAAGCAATAACCCACTTAGTCAGGACTCCTTCACATCAGGCGGTGTAGTTTGTTCCTTCTAGAAATGCTTAGATTATGATTTATCTACGAGAACCGACGAAAACCCTATTATTTGCGAAATGCGCAAATTTGGTCAATTTGTAACTTGCTCTAGGCCCTCACCCATTGATCCTACATTCATGATCATGAGCAAGAAAAATATTATGTATAGAAAATTTCATCTTGTTCAACTTTTTATAGAGTGGTCTTTTCGGTTATATTTACACGAGTGCATGAAAATTACTGATGATTTTGAAATTTTACTAGGTAGCTGTCAGATACATATTACAGAACTTTATAATCAGAGGCTCGATCACAGGTGATAACTCGCTTGTCCCCTAATCTATATTAGAGATTCGTGCTGGGATAATTCGATTTTCAACTATGCATGGTTAATAAACATTTTCCTCAGTGTATACATATTTGTAGAGAGTCGTGTAGTTCTCGGTGTAGGTATATTGTTGATACGTGAACCCAAATTCCTGCGCTGAGCCGGGATTTGAATGTTCGTCTGACTAAATTATGAGCACTATAATAAGTACCTATATTGAAATATCATGCATTAACAAATTAATAGGTGTTCAATAATAAATTTTAGGTACCAATGTTTACTCATGAAAAGGCCTATACAGGGTGTCCCATGACTCGATGCCTATATATAGGTTATGGGCATATTCCTTGAACAACTTGAAGTCGAAAGTGCCTCATACAGTATAGTCCAAATTATACAGGGTATCCCTGAAAGGTCTGTACAAAATATCGACACATATTCCTTGAGTCGAAATAGGCCGATTCGAAGCAACTCACCTCAGTTCGAAATTGCTCCATTTCCAAGATACAGGGTGGTAAATTTAAAAAACAAAAATCGAATTCCTCGATATGTATGAACATCATTGAACGTATCACTTCGAAAATTGATACTCAAGGTTCTTTGGGATGCGAAATCCGAATACGGACACTTTTTCACTGTGGTCATTAGAGGACGCTTACCAAGGCGCTTCTTATGATTAAGAATGGCCATAACTTTTTTCTCACTGTAGATTTTCACTTTTTTTGTTGATTGAATAACTTTCTGAATATTTTCAAGTAAAAAAGGTGCACACGTAAGAATTTCCTAAAGTTAGCCGTTTTCGAGATATTCCGGTTGTGTTCGATGCCGCACCGGAATATTTAAGTTATTTTCAATAAAAAAATTCTGCTGTAATCTTGGTGGATGTAATTTGGTTAGTGAATTAGCAGAACAGAACTATTTTTTCGAAATAATTTTTCAGTGTACTTGTCGAATTTTATTTTTTAACTTATTCGCCCTGTATCTTGGAAACAGAGCAATTTTGGCGAATTTTGGACTGAGGAAAGTTGCTTTAAATCGACTTATTTCGACCTCAAAAACTTCGACCACGGATGGATTGCAATAGATGGTCCAGTTCTTTGGCTACTGAGGACACCTGACCTAATGCCTCTCGACTTTTATCTATGGGGACCGAGCAGGGGTGAACCAGTTTGGAGATACCGCCTGTACATTTTGCTGGAAATACTGGCAATTATCAGGAAATACAAGAAATATTCAGGCAATACACGCAATATTCTAGAGATTCAAAAAATACATTGGCAATACAAGGAATACCTTAGTAATACCGGCAATATGAAGGGAACCTCGAAGAAAATTCAGGAATTTTTAGGAAATTCCTTTCTGGAAATACTGGCATTCATCAGGAAATACGAGAAATATTCAGACAATACAAGCAATATTTTGGGAATACACGCAATATGAAAGGAATACAGGCAATATGAAGAAAAAACAGACTATTTTTGGGAAATACCAGCAATATAAGCGATATTTTGGGAATACAGGCCATATGAAGGGAATACAGGCGATATAAAGGGAATACAGGCAATATGAAGGAAATATATACCTAGGCATTCTATCTCTATTGTTTTTAGATATATTCTGTTCATTACTATTCTCAAACAAGTTATAAGTGTAAAGTGAAGTGGAAAAGTAAATTTTCTCAAAATCATCCCCTGTATATTATTGCATATTTGAATAAAATTGCTCTTGTGATATCGAATGTTCCAATATGCATTACTTTTATATATTTTTACTGCATGTGGGTTATACTTATATTGAACATATTTATCAAATTATACATCCATGAAGGCAAATGTGTGTGGATTGAAGTAGAGTAAATATCTCACGAATGAGACAATAAACTTTCAAGAAATGACCGAGAAAATGATATTGAATATGTATTAAAAAATATATTACCTACAGGAAATATTCAGGAAATACAAGTTATATTCTGGTATTTGTAGGGAGTATAGGCAATAAACAGGAAATACAGGCAATAATGATTTTATTGCGCAATAACAAGAAGCACTGGAAATATATTCAATATTTCCTGAAGATATTGCTGATTTGGCAATACCTGTACATTTTTCAACCAGTGGTTCACCCTTCGATGGGATATATTATTATATGACCGCAGCTCTTGCTGCAGCTGCATCCTTATACGATACTCTTGAGACAGCCAACGTCTTCGATAATTAGAAGAGCAATAATGAGTTGTGAAGCTGTGGGGAGACATTTTGAACAAGAACATTATTACTTTCTTGAACATTAATTCTCCTCACCTCATTCTACACACCCTGTTAAATTTAATATTGTTCATTACTCCTCGACTATTATAGAGTTTTGGACAAAAGTGTTTAAGGCACTTTCGACTTGAAATTGTTCAAGAAATATACCCCTCAAGCTATGGGCATCGACTCACAGGACACCTTGTATATGGCCGCAATAATAGATAAAGTGAATACCCACATTCAATTGACGGGTGTGTCCTTCCAAAGTGAAACACACTTCATGCATGGTTTGATGAGAGTTTTTCGAAATGGTTGGCGTTCCACGTTAAATTCACGTTTTAATTGTATGTTAATTCGGAATCAATACAATTCCAGCGGTGACGAAATGTAACAATAATTATCACGGTTTAGCATTCCTTACCTGTGGCTTCCCGTTATCACCTGACATCGCGACCGAAAATTAAACGCATGTTAAATTATGCTCGACAAGATTTCACACTACCCAGAGGAATGCATTAATCACACTCGTGATGTCACCGGTACCTTTTCCAGCGGAACCCAACCGATTCCAGCTGTGTCGCGACTGTGACTGTCTGAGCCGATCATCTTTTCCTATCGAAGGAAAGTCGACACCCTCATGGCGACGAGTCACTTCCTCTCTGGCACCGTGAGCCGTGAGCTAAGCCTAATCTTTGGCTGAGCTGAGCTAAGCTAATCGGCACGTGCTCCGTGGTACCATGGTGCTGCGTGCGTATCGATAGATCCACCAATCTCTATCAGGTTTGGCGGTGGGGTCCACCCATCAGTGGGATCCGGAGATGGTGCCGAATGGACGAAAGGTCGAATTCTTGGTTAAAACGCTGAAAGACGTATCGTAATGTGATCAAAACGCTCTGGTAGATGTCTTTGGGAATATCTCAGGAACAGCTTACCGGTACACCTCTTCGTAACTTGTTGGAATCATCAGTGTTGAAAAAAATAATGCATTTGATATGACAATCACAACTGTTATTCCCATTATTTATTTTTCTTCTTTTCATGATTAAATTATGATGATATGGATATAGAGTTAATAATGAGAATTCTCGATCTGTTCTCTGTTGAAATTGGGAAAGAAAAAAGTACCTACCACTCGAAATTTAATCAATTTCTGTCGGTGTCAATAAAGAAGCTATTCTTTTTTTTTATCGTGATTTTCATATACAGGACTGACTTCGATTGATTTATCCATATTTTTTTATTGTCAAATAGCAAACAGCTTTCAAATCTAATATATTTTGTTTGAGCTTATGTTGTCGCTGTCATTTCGGAAGCTATAAAATTCGTCACCATCTCTGTATATTGGTGGAATGTGGAATGATTTGCAAGTTTGGTTGACATATCAGTAATAAATGGACGAGTGGTTACGTCAAACTAGAATCCACCGAAGAAAACATGAACACAGTTGGTGGACAGATGGAGCCATCGGTGAATAAAATAATAACGCCCCTCATCTTTTAACTGTGTGAAAAATGACATGTCCGCCATCTTATTTCTCCGTATTATTCATATGTATTTACAGTTTTCAGGAAGTGTATTGATTCCATATTAGTGCACATCACTTAAAAAACATTTTCAGGAACAATCACGAAAAAAATACCTACTATATTATACTTCTACTATATTACTTACTTATGCAGGCTAACTAATATAAACGTGCTGAAGGAGAGATAAACCCAAACATTGAGAGAGATGAATATTTCACACCTTGATTGTCCTACAGAAAATATGAAACCCTGCCATTTCTCTGGCAACGTGAGCCGTGAGCTGAGCCTAATCTTTGGCTGAGCTGAGCTAAGCTAATCGGCACGTGCTCCGTGGTACCATGGTGCTGCGTGCGTATCGATAGATCCACCAATCTCTATCAGGTGTGGCGGTGGGGTCCACCCATCAGTGGGATCCGGAGATGGTGCCGAATGGACGAAAGGTCGAATTCTTGGTTAAAACGCCGAAACAAGGAACGTAATAATGTGGTCAAAACGCTCTGCTGGTAGATGTCTATGGGGATATCTCAGGAACAGCTTACCGGTACACCTCTTTGTAAATTGTTTGTCATCAGTGTTGAATAAAAGGTAGTCATTTGACATGACAGTCACAACTGTTATCTCCATTATTCATTTTTATTTTCATGATTTGATGGTGATTTAGGTTGTCTTAGAATCTCAGAACTGGAGAAAACTAATGTAGAATGAAGAATGATGTATTAAAAGTGTTATAGGAGTCCTTGTCTCAAAATCCAGAAGTTCTTGCTGTTCCAAGGATGAAATATTGTTTATGTTGGGAAGTAGACGAGATAGGTTGAAAATTCTCAACAACCTATATAGAAAACATTGCATTGAATTATGATGACATGGGTAGAGTCGTTAATAAGAATTCTCTGTTGGTACTCAAGTTTCCTGAATGTTTGCACTAATTTCTTGAAATTGAAAAAGAAAAAAGAACCTACCACTCGAAATTTCTTGAATTTCTGTTGGTGTCAATAATGCAGCTACTATATATTTATCGTGATTTCCATATTTAGACTGATTTCGATTAATTCATCCATTTTTTCTCATGCAAATGGCAAACAGCTTTCAAATCCAATATTTTGTTTTTAGTTATTTGAGGTTATGCTGTCGCTGTTGGCACTGGGACGAAATAGCGCAGGACAAAATAGCGCGGACAAAAGAGCGCAGGACAAAATAGCGCAGGGACGAAATAGCGCAGAGACGAAATAGCGCAGGGTCATAATAGCGCAGAGACGAAATAGCGCAGAGACAAAATAGCGCAGGGTCATAATAGCGCGCGAAAATGGAGTGCAGGATCTATGATTAGGTTTGTTCGTTTGTTAGAGTGAAGACTCATTCTTCAAATACAAGGTGTTTCAAAATGAGTCTATATCCTAGCAAACAAACTAACCTAATCATAGGTCTACTTTCACAATCCAACGGCATACCTAGTATTAAGTTACTTCGTTTGTAAGGGTAGTCTCCTTTTGAAACATCTAGTATTTGAAGAAATAGTCTATGCCCTGACAAACGAATTAACGTAATCATAGATGATGCACTACGTTTTCGCGCTCAAATTTGTCCCTGCGCTATTTTGTCTCTGCGCTATTTTGTCTCTGCGCTATTTCGTCTCTGCGCTATTTCGTCTCTGCGCTATTTTGTCTCTGCGCTATTATGTCCCTGCGCTATTATGACCCTGCGCTATTTTGTCCGCGCTATTTCGTCCTGCGCTATTTTGTCCTGCGCTATTTCGTCCCAGTGCCGTCGCTGTTATTTCGGAATCCACCAAAATTCGTCCACCATCTCTGTCCTATATGTGTGGAATGGTTTGCAATTTTGGTTGACATAACAGTAATAAATGAACGCCTGGTTACGTCAAACTGGAAAACACCAAAGAATATATGAACACAGTTGGTGGATTGATGGAGCCACCGGTGAATAAAAGAATAACGTCCCTTATATTGTAACTGTGTGAAAAATAACATGTCCGCCATCTTATTTCTCCGTATAAGTCATATGTATTTACATGTTTCAGGAAGTTCATTGATTCTATATTAGTGCACATCTCATGAAACATATTTTAGTAACAATCACGAAAAAAATACCTACTATATACTTCTACTATATTACTTACTTATGCAGGCTAACTAATATAAACGCCATGTGCTGAGAGAGATGAATATTTCGCTCCTTGATTATCCTACAGAAAATATGAAACCCTGCCATTTCTCTGGCACCGTGAGTCGTGGATAAAGCCTAATCTTTGGCTGAGCTGAGCTAAGCCAGTCGTCACGTGCTCCGTGGTACCATGGTGCTGCGTGCGTATCGATAGATCCACCAATCTCTATCAGGTATGGTGGTTGGGTCCACCCATCAGTGGGATCCGAACATGGTGCCGAATGGACGAAAGGTCGAATTCTTGGTTAAAACGCCGATACAGATCGGTGGACATATTGCCGGAACAAGTATCGTAATGTGGTCAAAACGCTCTGATAGATGTCTTTGGGGATATCGCAGGAACAGCTTACCGGTACACCTCTTCGTAACTTGTTGGAGTCATCAGTGTTGAACATGACAATCACAACTGTTATTCCCATTATTTATTTTACTTTACATGATTTGATGGTGTGATTTAGCTTGGTTTCAATTAGAATATCAGAATTGGCGAAAACTAATGTGAAATGAAAAATGATGCAATAAAAGTGTTATTGTACCCGTTGTCTCCATCCAGAAGTTCTAGCAGTTCTTCTTATAGTTCCGAGGATGAAATATTGTTTATGTTGGGGAGTACACGAGATAGGTTGAAAATTCCCAGCAACCTATATAGAAAACATTGCATTACATTATGATGATATGAGTAGAGCCGTTAACAGGAATTATCTGTTGGTATAGTTTATGCATAAACTATACCACTCGAAAATTCTCAAATTTCTGTTGGTGTCAGTATTGCACCTATATATAGACGTTTTTGACAAACCAGGCAACGAATAAATCTGAAAATTCGATGATATGTATGAATCAACATAATCTACACGTCTGAAATATTTGAAACGATCCGGCGTTGCCGCTTCTACTAGGAAGTAGCAGCAATTACGACTATTCAAATAGGACACCTAGTATTTCATCACATTCTTGGATTCTTCCTGAAGATGTTTCAACTTTAGAAACTCGAAACTATTTATTATTGCATGGTCTCCATGTCCCTATCTTGACTTTCCATTTACTATCAATTGATATTCAATTGAAACAGATACAGGGTGGTGCAGCCGTTTATTTGATCAATAATAAATATTTTCGCCACAAAATATTCCTAAAATTGAAATAACTCGATTTTTCACTCTCTAAATAGTCTATATCTCTCAGTAGTTATCAGTCCCACTAGCCCCCCCCCAATGTTGAGAATAGATGAATTCAGCTCTTCAGGAAGAATCCAGGGTGCCCCATTTGAAAAATCAAAGATACTGCTACTTTCTAGTAGACGCGGCAACGCCGGATTGTTTCAAATATTTCAGAAGTGTAAATCATTGTAATTTATACATTCCATCGAGTTTTCAGATTTATCCGTTGCCTGGTTTGCCAAAAACGAGTAATTAACGCTCATCGTGAAAAGCCCTGTACCTACTTATAGTTTTGTTGTTTTCGGGCAGAAAGAAATTGTGAATTTTGAGTGAAGCCGGACCTGGATTCTATCTTTTGTTAATGCCTCCATCAATTCGACAGGATAGATTGGGTAAGTGTACCAATTTTCAAAAAAATATACAGGTTGGTTGGAAAGTTATGAGACAATAAAGATATGGGCAATGGGCAAAATTGATGAAACATCTCGTATCTCGGTTATGAGATGTCGAAGACCCATCAACCATGGGTTTTTTGAAATCACCTCAGTGACCCCTATCCACAGTTGAATTATTTACCTTTCCCAATGAAACACCCTGTATAAAAGTGTAGGCCGAATGTTACTTTCGACTGTGATCTGTGAACTACCTATTTGACATGCAATATGACTTCATGGTATTCTTCTCAGAAATAGGTAGGTATACGTATTTAATTAACGAAATGAAAACGTTGAACACTTACGTTTGAGAAACGTATGTTCATTTCCTATACATATTCGTCGGTTTTGCTGAAAATTACTCCTCGCTTGTGATGATTTGTGTGGTATATTGCTACCTACGCTCAGTAGTGAAACTTTCAGTTTGTTTACTCTTTTATATGATGTTTGATTATCTACTGGATGCTTCGGGTTCTATTTACAAAATATATCCACCAGCGATACTAAGGAGAAACACAAATATTAAAAATAATGAAGTAATAAGTAATTTAACGAGATTATACAAGGTGATTCCAAAGGTGGAGTCCATATTGGCTACACATACAGAAAAGTGGGAAATCGCCGACTTTTCTACGGTCTTCCAATGTCAAGGATTCCACCCACCAGGCGAATGGCTCTTCTCTGGATGAAATCTAAGAGCATCAGCATATGTTGGGTAAAACTGCATTTATTATGCGGTGGGATTTTTTCGGAAATTTTTTTTTGGTACGTATTCTTGTCTAAAAAACACGAATTTGATAATGAAAATGTGAACAAACCACTATTTATCGAGATATTTCAAGAAAAAGTTCGAAATTTCGCCTTCTTTTTCCCCTTGTGTTGGATTACCAGCTACTTGCTCTTCTTATTTTGTCATTGGACACTTTATTATATGATATACTTCAATGACACATTTTTATATAAAAAATTCAACAGGAAATATGATTTTTTGGCGAGTTTTTCATATTTAGTGAATAAGCATATACCAGATGACGGCCATTTGATCAATAGTCAATCAAAATACGAGATGTCAAATGTCAACAGATTGCTTTTGAATGACATTACACAGCCATTATTTTGAATGATTTTCTTCCTTGTTTTCACTAAATATGGATAAATCACAAGAAAATCATATTTCTAGTTAACTCATATAATAGAAAAAAATGTGTCGTACATATATAAACTGTCCAATGATGAAGAAAGAATGGCAAATTGTTCTAAATGCGATCCAGAAAACAGGCGAAAAAGAAGGTGGAATTTGTAAATTTATAGCGAAATATCTTGATAAATAATGGTTTGTTCACATTTTCATTATCAAATTCGTGTTTTTCAGACAAAAATACGTATGTACCAAAAACATTTTTCGAAAAAAAAACTCATTGCATGATAAATTCAGTTTTACCGTTTGTTGGGGTGCTGATCCTCATAAATTATGTGGAAACTATCCTAAAACGAGCCTTATCTGTTGTTAGTGTTGTTTGTAGATCATGAGGAGCTGTTGAGGTGTAAAGTAGCTTTCCGTTCGTCATAAAAATTCGAGTTTTTGGTATGCAGCTTTCTTGATGAAATATTTTTTTTATAAATGAAGAGTATTATTGATGGAAATATCGAGCATTATTACGATGGACTTTGTGGGAATGGTGATTCCAGAAATTGATTTGATATACATTCCTCATGAATTAACTCATGCTGAACTGTAAAGAATTATCAAAGTTATTGATGAGCAATATCAATACTTCCAGGGGATCGATTAGTTTGCCGGTTAGTGTATTAGTATATTACTTTTTTGCGTATTGATATTTACCCGTATGGAAAGGGCTACCTGTATAATAAGCGATACCTTATTCATTAGGTGTACGCGAACAGTCATAACTCGATGTTTTATGCTTTCGTAACCATAAAATATTAAACTTTATTACCTACAGGAAGTAGATAAGTGGTAGAGACACACACATACCGGTTGCACGAAAATGTGCGTCTGGAAATTCTACATAGAATAATAATTCTCCAATCTCCAATCCACTTATATAAAGCACCATATCAGAACCTCTTGAAAAAAATATCCCATCTGCGAAACGTCTTTCTTGGAGAAAAATAATTTGATTATTTTTTGTGTCTTGCTGGTTGGATATAGTGAAGAGAATATTTGGGATGGATAATGTGATTTATAGTTTTTATATCAGACATACATCGAAAAACTATATACCTGCAGATCCTGTCTACAACATAAGTACCTACATACTCACCATACATTTTTGGAACTTTCAAGAAATGTTATTTAGAAAGAATTTGGCTCAAGTATAACTTCAATAAAAATTCTCACGCTGGTTTTTAATATAATTTCAACTTTTGTGATGTAATCGCAGTAAAATTTACAAAAAAATTTAACAAACTCACGTGCTCAACTATATAGTTTCGAAACTTCTGTATTATATACTCTACATTCGAATTGTATGAGTATCACATCAATTCTGGTAATCAATCTAACATCATAGGAATTTCTGCACGTGCTCTCCAAAAGGTGAAAAAAAAAGTAGGGGAATACGTAAAGGTTTGTCACCTATAATCGAAGCTATATTATTATAAATCGAAAATGATATCGATAATGTTAATAACATATTTGGGTAGATCATGTAGAAAAAATATTATTTTCCTTAAATTAATTATGACATCATTCCTCACTCATTCTTGCATTTACCCCTGATGCAATCATTTGCCTGTGGAACGAACACTTCTTCAACGTAGGTACTTTATTACTTTTTCATTTCCATACCTTCTCTATCAATTTTTTCAATGATACACTGTGTCCATCATAAGCAGTTCCCCCTTAACTTCTGATCGACTGGATTTTTTTTCGCTCCAACGATAGTCAAGTGTTAGTCAAAATAAAGTCTGGACGCCATTTTGGATGATTTTTTCTAATAGAATGGAGGGGTGACGTGATAGCTCAATCGACACCTCTCATAATTTACTATACGTCATCAGAATTTCAGACAAAAATTCTCATCCAAAACAAAACGGGGGAAGATAATGTTAGAAATCTCATACCAGGATCCTTCATAGATATGGCATGGCTATGGTTGTTTCCACACTGAGGAAAATTGTGCTATTAAAGTTTTTGCAGAGATATTGCTAAGATCTATGCTACTATTATAAGTAATCCTATTATCGTTACACATTTTCGGATAGAAGCAGCATATTGAAATCCTATGATAGCAATAACGACTTTGTTAAAAGTGAATTGTCTTTGAATGAGATATTGATATTTGACATTCAAGATCTCATTTTTGGTTCAATGAAACTTTCAAATTGCCAAATTGCCTAGTTTTCGAATTCAATAATTACTCAAAAACTTTTTGTTCTTCCTGTTTGATATCTGAATTTCAAAGATATTTGGTCTGAAATTGCTATTCATACCAAACAGGGTGGAAATTATAGAGGGTGAAATTGAATTTCAGTCAAAAAATTCCACCTCTCTCTATGACAACAATCCTGGATAATAAATAAAGAACTATTCAGCAAGCAGGTCATGCAACTATCTATTTAATCACCTCGCACCCACCAAGATTAGCAAAGTTCTCTACTTACGATTATAAGTTGGCCTATTCCCATTATTAGATGCACTCACTAGCAATAGCAAAGTCAGATACCTACTACAGAAATATCGTCTAATAGCCATATACAGATGCCCTCGCTAGTGGCAGCAAAGTTTGATTTCTAATAATTGCAGGTGAGTTATAATCAGCAAAGTCGACTTTATAACAGGTGATAACTTGCTTGTCCCCTATGCTATCAGAGGTCCTTGCTGGGATAATTCGGTTTCTAACTATGGTCAAAAGAAATTTTTCTTAGTGCATAACTAAATTGTCTAGGATAGCAACAATCAGGTACTTATTACCCAAACTGATTTTACTATTTGCACTAAACCGTTACCGCCGATAGTATCGGGGGTAACGACTGAACCTATATTTTTCGTGTTATAGTACTTTTCCCAGCCTAAGTATATGTATAGGTGATTATTGTTCCAGGTACAAGTGTGCGACCATAACTTTTCTGTTGCTTTGTTGAGTTTTATGTCATTTATTTATATTCATCTTGCATTCAGCAATATGCCAACACTTAATGGATGAAATTCATAATATTATTATGTTCAATGAGTTTCACGATAATAAATTGTTAAGTAGGCTATAGAGGTATGCAATTCTCTTGTTCAATACTAATTTATTACTATCTGAAGCATTCGATCAAGTCACCATTCTGATTGTTTCAGTCTTAATGTTAATTCCGACGACCCGACTCACATTAAATTTGATATTTTTATAAACGTTTCCCTCATAATGGACCTTTTTTACAAAGTACCATTATGACTATATTGACAAGAAATATCTCTCCCATTCAGGTCCAGGAAAATGTATAATTGAAGAAGTGAAACAAAGTATATTTTCAAACAGACCTTCTTCTTCACAGGAATTTATCATGAATACTATTATTGCTCTAGATACAAGGAGTCATAGTCATAAATATCATTCATTTCGGAATTAGGATATTTGATAGAGAAATCAATAGGAATCGATAAAATCCAAAAATAGTTATTTGTATGTCTAGGCCGCAAAGTAAATTTTTTGGCTTGCCGAATGAGAAGTTATCGCTCTCAAAATTGACAGTTTCGAGATATGAGTATTTAAAAGATTCGAAACTTGTTAATCACGTTAATCCATACAAATTATTATTTTCTTCGTATAATTTCAAATCAATCATTATAACGTTCAATTGAGTTGAGCTATGTATAATTTCGAATATACGTGGATATACATAGAGTAACTCCACTAATCAAAAATTTAGAATCATTTCCGTAGTAACCAATTCATATTGTTACATACAAAGTGTTTCGTAAAATGTAGACGTTCGTTCAGCAGAACTACTCAAAAAATAATCGCATCGAATACAATTCAAACTTCAAACTATTCGAGGTTATACATTGATAACTTGTTGCATAATCACAAAGAGTTTCAGTTTGACAGTTGAAATAATCCGACCATTTCGTAGAATCCGAATATTTTGAAGTACTAGTATTACTACTGAATATACAACCTTCATATTCCTGATCTAGCATATCACAAGATTATTTATGAAAGCAAAACTCATAAGAAAACAAGAGGGATCCTACAATAAGTATTTCATTTCAATAAAAACTTGAAGAAAATACAGGTGTTTTCGAGATAGGCTTTAGTTTTGCTAAGAGAGTTTGTAACCTCTTACTATGTTTCAAGTTTGCAAAAACTAACATACTTAAGGTGTTATAAGGCAACATAGTTTTATTTCATTCACTCGGTGAATTCATATTGAACGATAAATTCAGTTTTGATATCAAACTTTTCTGGCAGAGCCACAAGTCAATCTAGTTTTCGTTTGGAAATATGAATTTCTTCCGAATAAACTTTTTGGCATAATATCTCTCACACATGCTATTCTGATCCTGTCAGGGGTTTAGGTTTTAGGTTTTAGTTTCAGGTGTAATTGAATGATTCCATATTTGGCAAAAGGTTCACCGGAATCTTCACATTCACGCTTGTGATCGCGATATAAGTATAGGTAAGGTTCACAGATTCTTTCGGTTTGTTGCCGCAAATAGTATGGGATTGTACCTCGAAATCTACTATTATTGGTATCGATTCAATATGTTTCTCACACTGTATTTCAATGAAGGGTCGAGTTTTATATTACAATGCCTTCTTCATTGCATTTTTTGTGCTCAGAGTGCTCATCAAATATTTCTCACAAATCCGAATTCCCTAATAACATTCCCTTAATCAACATTTGTACGCTATACCTTTTGAACTGTTGCAAGAAAAACACTAATATAAGTGACAAACTTTAAATCACAATGGGAAACCACAACATTTCATATAATCTTTCTTTAGAACTAGGAATATGATACAACATTTGATTAAAGACAAGGTAAATTCTAACACATTGTGAGATGTGGTCATTTTACATTGCTTTTATGTCATAATTCGTCACACCGCAGACAGCACAGAATATTCAATACATGTTTTCGCAACGTTAAGTACCCACCTAGCTCCTTCAGAATATTTATAAGAATATTCATAAAATATAATGAGGATGTTCTGAATGTTCATAAAATGTTTTATAAGAATATTCATAGAACATTTAATCTGTATATCCTATAGGAACGTTCCTAGAATATTTCCATTATATTGTATAAATGTTATACAGAAATGACCATAGACTCTGAGATAGCGAAAAATGTTTTATATGAACATGTGTACCAACTTGCTTCGTTTTTGAGATAGAAGGATTCAAGGAGACAAATTTTTCTGAAAACATCGATTTTTCATTGATTATTCAAAATCCTTTTTGCTGCTTTTGATAAAACCAGTCATGCCCATCTGCGGTAGCATTTAAATTCACTTTTTCACCACACATTAGGGGCGCTGAAAGTGGATATGCTTTCCAACATGATCCATATGTATGCTATTTGTATTATGTTTGAACTGTTACAGTTTTTTGGGTGATGTTTTTTTTTCATAGTGTGTGAAATAAATATCACTCTAATGGTCACTTTTGGAACATACAGTTGTTAACTTATTTTCTTATTTTCCTATATTGTTCTCTGAGATATTTTCCACGCGCTGTATATACTGAGAATTTTCCGATATCATTCTGAGGATGTTTTATATATTCCTCGATATATTCATAAAATGTTCTGAGAGTGAAAAATATTATGTGAACGTTCTCGGAACGTGAATATTTGTCCCGTTTGCATGTTCTAAGACTACAGAGTGTTGCCGCTTTTATCAAGCAATAAGAATTATGTTATCTGAAAAGTACCCCCTGTATTTTATTGCATTTTTAGATTCTACCTGTGGATCTGATTTCAGCTGAACATCACACTTGGGGGCTATCGAAAATGATTACAGAGATATGGGGTGGTCAAAATCAAGATTTTTCAACTTTATATAGGAATTGTTTGTGTCGAAAATATTCATTATCGGCCAAAACAGCTCAAATGTCCCTATCTCAACGTTTGCTTCACTATTTACTGATGTTTAATCGAAACAGATACAGGGTGATCAGAATTCTGAATCTTGAACCACCCTGTATCTGTTCCGATTGAATATCAGTAAATAGTGAATCAAAAGTTGAGATTGGGACATGTGAGCCGTTTTGACCAATAATGAATAGTTTCGACACAAAAAAATCCTCAAGTTGAAAAATCTCGATTTTGAACACCCTATATCTCTGTAATCTTTTTCGATAGATTCCAAGTGTGATGTATCGATGAAATCAGCTTTTCAGGGAGAATCTGAAAATGCGATAGAATACAGGGCATTCCATTCGAAATATCAATGTTGCTACTACTCTATAGTAGAAGCGGCAACTCTGCATTTTCGAAAATATTTTGAATCAAGAGAGCGTATTCTTGAATGTAAACATGCTCATTTTCATGAATTTCTCTCAACTGATTCTCGATATAAAGATAATGTGAGCTCGTCGTGACATACCCTGTATATTCTCAAAACGTTCTGTGCACCTTGTGAGAACATTATTGGAATATTCGAAATGCTCCACAAGACATGCAGTCACAGTATTTCCACATATGTAACAATTCCTTTGCTAAAAATCGTAAATTTTCATTATTTGTATAGTACTAATATACAAATTTTACTAATACTAGCTAGTATTAGTAAAATTTCAAATATTTCTCGCGATTTTCGGGATATGTTGTGTTTTCATTATAGGAAGATAGGTACATTCAGAACCAGAATAGCAAATAACATCATTTTTAATTTTTTTGAGATGTGGTGGTTTTACATTGAGGCAGCGATTTGTTCATTCTGATTTCTGATGCTTTCTGGTACCCTCCATCGCAATCGGGCCCAATTAGTAGTCAAGCCCCGTCGCCACCGAGCTATACATATACATACACGCATATTGTTCGGTGGCAATCGAACCCATCCAAATACACACACCCATTCGTCCTGGCGGAAGTGGCTGCGACGTGTCTTCCATTCCGTCAAACTTACAGAATATCCCGTCGCCTTTTTCGTGCGGACGGACGTTCCACCGTCAATTGTCAATTCACCGGACGGTTTGCATACTAATGGCGCATTCGCCGGTGCTTGGACGTCAAGTAGGTGGACTTGGTGGACTCTGCATGGGTACGGACGGAGTTATGAGGTGCGATGCGCCGTGATCGGAATACCTTATGGGCTATGACTATGAGAGATTCGTTAATCGTCATTCCAGTGCTGCGCGGTGTAGGTATATCTACACGGTGGTCCAGTCCAGTATTCATGACTTAACGATTCAAGATTAATATTAGAGAGTTGAAGTAATCACTTCCCAATCAGCCAAAGTACGTCTTAAAGGTGTCTTTAAGACGTACATGTCGGGTCATAAGTACGTCTTAAAGACGTACATATAACGCCCAAGAGACGTCTTTAAGACGTCTTTAAAACGTACATTTTCCACTAATGTGTACGTCTTTGACGTCTTTTTTAGGTGTTTTTGGTCCATGACCTCAAATTGATCTTTCAAATTACGGAAAAATCACATAGTTTCAGTTAATTTTCACCTGTGCACTGAAGTTAGCAACAAGTGCAGACAAGCAAAAAAAAAGGGAAATAAACGACTTCATCAAACGGTTAGACACAAGCGGTCACCCATTCAAGTACTAACCGCGCTCTTTGTTGCTTGACTTCGATGATTATACCATACTCACTTCTTCTGTTACTCTGTCTGTATTACCAGACTCGTAATGAAATATACTATTCTGATAGTGTATGTGAAGAGCTCAAATAGGTCCATAACTATATACACTAATCAATTCCAGTAGAAAACTGGAAAAGTTTCTGGGTATTTCTTCCAATCAAATTATAATACTGTAATATTCCAATCACATTTTATGATTTTTCCTGGAAGAAATATCTTAAGGAAGAGACTTGACTGGCATCTGTTTTTCCCTAACAGTTTCAGGTCTACATGTCTATCAAAGTCAAAAATACAAAATTTTTTGTAGGATAGCCATGAAGACTATAATAAGGCTTGTTTTCTCAAACATTTTCTGAAGAAATGGTGGCCTTTGTAATGGTAGACGGTAGAAAAAAGCTAAATGACACGAAAGGAAGGAGTGAGTATGTATCAGTTCTATCAGTTGTTCCTGATCTTCTTGAGCGCACGAATGGGAATCCCTATATTTGGTAACGTTTTTTGAACTTTTGAGTACTGGTATGAAGTTGTTGACATTATTGACGTCAAAATTATGGGCTAACTGAGCTTGTTGAGTTCTTTTGAATGGTATACATTTTCCGCGTGGAAGTACATATACATAAAAAACCGGAAGGTAGCCGATTTTCCCAGTGGCGTACCCAAAAGTGTACCTTGGGAGAAGGGGGGAGATAAATGTTTTTGTAAAACACATTCTTATTCATGATTATATTGGTATATGGTCGATCCAATGTCAGTTGGAGCACCTCGAGAAAAAACATATAGGCACGCCACGCGGTTTCGCTTCTTTTGAAGTTCGTTTGAATTCCTTGCACGTGGCAGACATTCATAGATTGAGTTTTGTCAATTAACCATTTTTTCCACGCCATGTATGATGACCATCAATTTGACACACGCTCCAACTGACTTTGGATAGACAATAACTACAATAATTCTGAGCATTACAGAATAAAATCGTCGCGTCTTACCTTTTGGTTTCCAAAAATGTCTTCAAATGTTCTTGTCTCATTTTGATTTCGGCTTTGGTAATAATTTTTTTCTACAAGCGTGCGTGATTCACCCTATACCCGCACGCCGCACTAGTGCGGGAAAAACAAAGATATGATAATATGGCAAAATATAAGTGGTAGGTGATGGAATATGAGAGTTTGAGTTTGAGTTTGATTATTATAAAAATCCCCCTATAGATTTGGATTGATCTGATGTGAAACGATTATTGTTGTCATTCCAATCAAATCTCAAATGAGTTTGTAATTGTCGAAGTGACAGACACAGCATTACTGTCATTTTCGATTCAGTGGAATTGCCACAATGTGATCAAAAACTTCCAGCTATAGGGATGCGATACAGATGCGTTATGCGTTTTATTGAATGGTGCAACAATAAAGAAATGAAAATACGGAATAAAGAAGAAGTATTTTTGGCTCATTCCCTATAAGTGTCTGAAACCTAGAGACCAAACAACTTATGGGCCTGCTGGATTCAGCAATGAACCTATACATAATGCGTAACTGTGAGTTCACGAAAGCTATTACTATAATAATCAGTAGATAGAGAATAATATATTTCTCTCTCTTGTTAGTTGTTCCTATATATGAATGAATAATTAATTGAACAAATCAATCAATTTCCTACGCTTGTAGAAAATATATTGTTCCTAACTCATGCGGAAAGTGTCTTCGTGTCAACGGCAGTCGCGCCGTGCGGGAAAGAATCACTTTCCGCACTTGTTAGGAAAATTACTATTTTCCACCACAAGCAATAAAACCTACCATTATTTAGTCCTTTTCGAACTGATTGCTCCATGTAGTGGTGAATGTAATATCGTCTGATACCATACCCAGTTAGCACAATGTCATGTATAGAACATTCATACTTCATAGGATATTGTTCGATAATATTTGAATATTTTCAGAATATTCTCACAATATGATACAAATATTCGAGGGATCTTCTATGAATATTCGGAATGGACTGTTTGAAATATTCTGAGATTATTCTAGTATATTGAGGGAGAAGTAAGGAAATTGAAAAAGCTTGCTCCGGTGGAGATGCGAAAGTTGCTTCACAAAAACTCGGATTTTTATTCCGAGCGAAAACCTGCTTTGATCAACAGCTTCTAATAATCTACAAAGCACATACACGTCCCGTTTTAGAACACTGTTCCCACATACGGGGTTCAGCATACGCTGATGATCTTAGATTATATACAGAGACGAGCCACTAGCTTGGTTGGTGATTCCACACTCACTAATTCCTTGGCATCATTAATGGAACATCACCATAGGACAGTCGACCTTTCACTATTTCATAAGTTTTTTCACGGAAAATGTTCTTCAGAAATATCTGCTGTCCTTCCATTACTAGCCAGACGTACTCGACAAGCCCAGTCAGCACATCCTCTTGTCAACAACTATTTGGTGAAACTCGCTTATCTATAGAACGGCAGTGCTGTAGATTTATTTTGCTATAGTCAGAACATCCTCTTGTCAACAACTTTTTGGCGAAACTCGCTTATCTATAATAAAATAGAACGGCAGTGCTGTAGATTTATTTTGCTATAGATTTTTCACACCATCTATTGATCTATTTATTACTAGTTTCCATGTGTAAGGAGGACATTATACCTATTCTACTACTACGCGAAGATCTGAACGTAACGATATTTCTAATGTTGATTATCATAAAAAACACATTTTGGGTCCCAACTTTGGAGGCTGCTTGCTGCTTGCTTTAGCGCCCTAAGGAAGTATTTCCGGGACCATCATTTTCAAAGAATCACGATTTCATATTCTAGTCACTGGAACCAAATCACAAAAAATTTTTTATGGGACAATCTGGATATACAGGGTGATTCATTAAGAATGGGCAATCTCTGAACTACAGATGTTTTATAAAAATGATGCTAGTTTTAGGGATACAGAGTCCTCAAGATTTTATTATGAAATGCCTCGATAACTCTGGAAGTTTTAACAGCATGAGTATAAAATTTTGTATTCACATCAGGTTTCTAACATGAGAAATATGGATTTGTAACTCATTTTGTGATTGCTCATAGGAGGCACTCTGTTACTTCAGCAAAGTACATCACATTTTCTTTTTCCATTAAATAATGGTTATGATGAGTTGAAAATGTGAAAGACTGTTCAATTTTATATAAAGATTATACTCTTTTCTAAATTGTCTAGCTATAACGGTTTTTGTATTATTCACTCTTGAAAAGGTCTGCGCTTCACGCAGTAATTGATAATGAAAATCACACCAACAGCGAACAAAATTTAAAACAAAATTTTCAACCTAATCGAATGAAATTTTCACCTTGAACACCTTCTATCAACATTTTTATAGAACATGCTGGGCTGAATTATTATCTCTTGGTTTTAAGATTACAAACAAGGAAACCCTGTACTTCCGCAGTGCTTCCGTCTATTTCAAATTAGCAAACATCATAATATATCACATTACGAAGCTATTTATTTTTATCAATGGCTATACGAAGTGAAAACTATATTTCAGTTGCATTTATTTCGTATTTGTTTGTGTTGCAATATTGAAAACTACCACATAAAAGTGTTATCCAGTGTTATAGTTCAAACTCGAGTTCAAAGTTATGATTTCCTTACGACCACCGCATGTTTTTCAGTGAGTACCTTTACTATATAATGATTTACCAGCTTAATTTTCTTTGAAATTAATTCATTATAATCGAAATCTTTGACTATACAAAAAATAAACTAATTTAATGGTCGACATAATAATGTATCGAATAGTAAGGAACATATTTTGATGGGTATAATAATCTCATAATTTTGCATTTTGGAATAAACTGAAAAATAGAAATGGTTTTTTCCGAAATGCTTTGGATATCATTGACTTGAAGAATTTCATAAACCTAATGTATGTACCTATGTAGGTAATACTCGTCTATACATATTGTTCAAATTGACACTTTCAATAAACTCCACAAAAATGAAGAACTCAAACACGGCTGTCGGTCGTCTTAGAAATATACAGGGTATTTCTTCTCTTCAAACTTTTTTCCAAACAAAGAGTCACTGACAAGATATTGGATTTTTTTTAGGCTTCCTGATTGAAACTTTTGTCAAACGTAGTAACATTTTGGGGAAAATCATCTGATTTGTCCTATTACACATACAGGGTGGGCCACCATCAGTAACGTCTCGGTCTTTAGAAGGCTAACCACTCATCTTGTTGAAATTCTTCCTCTTTAGGACGTTGCATGTCAACATAGGCTACGATTTGAAATTATTTCGAAACATACAGAGTGTCTCCCAAAAAAAAACAATCCACTGAAGTTATACTTGTTTTAATGGAACACCCTATATAGTATTTCATTTCGAAATTCTCCCGGAATAGCTGATTTCAACGACCCATCGTACTTGGGGTCTAGCAGTAATAATTACTGAGATATGGGGTGTGAAAAATCGAGATTTCCAAGTTCAGGATTTGTTTGTGTCAAAACTATTCATAATTGGTCGAAATGATATACATATCCCTATCTCAATTTTTTTATTTACTATCGATTGGTATTCAATTGAAATAGATACAGGGTGGTCAAAAATCTTAATTCTGAATCACCCAGTATTTGTTTTAATCAAATATAAATTGATAGTGGATGAAAAATTGGGATTGGGACATGTGAACCGTTTTGTTCGACACAAAAAATTCTTGAACTTGGAAAATCTCGTTTTTTCACACCCTATATCTCGGTAATTATCACTGCTAGACCCCAAGTATGATGGGTCGTTGAAATCAGCTCATCAGGGAGAATCTCAAAATGAGATAATATATAGGGTGTTCAATTAAAGAAAGTATAACTTTAGTGTTTTGCGGGTTTTGGAAACACCCTGTATGTTTTGAAATAATCTCAAATGGTAGAAAAGAAACGAGGAGAGGAAATCCCATCAAATAATCAAGTAAAATGAACTTTTTTCCACCATATACAACGTAAGCAGGACTTCTCGAAACTCTAGTAACTTTAATTATTAAATTAAAACAATGAATAGGTATCAAATGGGCGCGCGTGCCTTGGGTAATTCCGTGATTGTTTCATATTTATGTATATGGACAGTGACTGTAAGTCGCTTTTAATGGATACAAAGTGAATACACCCTAATATCTCAGTTATTAATAATGTTAGGATATGCATCAGCATATGTAAGCGTACACATTTTCCATAAGGGGCTGGTGGCCGTGAGCGTAGAGTCGCTGGCTGTTGCCCAGGCGGTCCGGGTTCGATCCCCGGCGCGAGCACTGAATTAATTTTCGGTAGTTTCGTTGGGCGGGAGGAGATAGGTGGCCAACCCAACATTCTTGGTACCTAGATATCAATCCTTTGGACTGCCCACGGTTACCAGCCGAGTAGTGCTTCGGATGACACTTAAAAAGCTAAGGTCCCCGTCTTCTTAACTCACACAAGTCTCTGACTTTCGAGGGTTGCTTTGCAACTAAGCTGGCGGTTAAAAACACTTTTAAACACTTTTTTTTTTTTTTTTAAACATGTAACTTCCTCGCACATTAACCACTAAAATACAATACTTGGACTTGGAGCATTTATTTATTGACATGTTTGTAAATTAATTCATCATGAATCCTGTGAGAGAAGTGAATGAGTCCAAAGAAGAGTTCAAATTGGTTTATTTGTCAATTTTAAATTACTGGATTTACTTGACTTCAGCTCTAATATACCTAATATACCTCAATAGATACTCATTTTGGAAGAAAATCTACACATTCTTCTTGTATAATATCGACAAGTTCAACAAAATCACCAATGGGTCAGAAATAATAAAATCAAAATTCACACAAAGCTTTGTTTGTCCCCCGATCAGCTGATGAAAACGACGAGTACGCGTAGAATTTTTTCTTGTGCATCTTTTGGTGCAAGAATCAGGATAATCCAACAATTTCCTATAGTTAACACGGGAAAAGATTTACCTGATGAGCCATTGAGGTGCAAGAGTCGGGCAACTCCAGGAGTTACCCGATTTTAGCACCGAACTGCACACGTGTAGTGGGAGATGTCGGAGTGAGGTTATTAACAGCAAGCCTTCCCGCGTCTTCCATCGTGTGTGCCATGGCGTTATTAGTTTGATCATTTGTTTCATGCAATACAATGTAATGTCGTCTGGAAGTGAAGATTCGGGGAGTGAATATGTTCCAAAAACATAACTGTTGACGAAGAGGACCCAAATTCTGGCAATGTTAACGAAGATCAAGACGCAGGAAACGTCAGCGATTCTTCCTATGTTCAAAATACTATTTGTTTTCAATATTTTTCGTTATATATTTCATTTTCAATAAAAAAGCAGAATTATTACACAAGGGTGACTATATTTTCAGAATTTTGTCTTTTTGGGACAAGAAACAGGCAACTCAATTTTTTCAAACTTCTTTTTTAGCTTCTACAATGTAAATGGAAATTAGTATCTAGGTAAATACAACTTATCTAACGTAACTCTGAAGGATTTATACCATTTAGCATAATTTTGGAGTTGCCCGGTTCTTGCACCGAGGTCTTCAATTTTGAATTGTGACATTGTTAAGATTTCTTCACCATAATATCAGATTGACTAGTCGAATATTTCGTCTGCATCATGTAGCCATGGAGAGAGAATAATTACCCCCATCACCCCTTTCAGACACTCGCATGATTTTATATAATTATTATAAGTGCAAATTATCGTGTTACGACCACCTAGCATGCACCTAACTGCTGCTAGAACACATCCAACCATTCGTGTTCATATTATTGCAATGCGAGAACATACTCGACAAATCCATCTGGCAATCACCTAGTCTATTTGCAAGATTGCAATTGGCTCAATTGACAAAATAATTTTGCAATTATAAGTTTCAACGAAACAAATTTGTGTCTGTTCATCGCCTTCGCAGATTAGCCTGCCAGGAATAACCTGCAATGATCACATGACTGTCCGCACAGACGCGCTAAGGCGAAACTGAAAAGTTCCCAAATGAATAGCGACCGTTTCATGTTGATGGTCACCAGGTGTTCGAGGTGATTTGAGGTCCAAGGAAGTCATACGTTGACACACTACCTCAGATGTTGCATGCGGGATAGACTGTTGGCTCACCTTGGCTGTTACGGTGAGAAAATATGGAAAAACAACGGAAAGCGCTCATGGACTTGTTTATCCAGCTTTGGCAGATCGATATCCGAGGTGCCGTAACGTCAGTTCCCAGACGAACGCCGAAGGTTTCGCATGTTTTCCCTCTATTATAACCTAGAAAACACGCGGTTTGAATGTAAACCGGCTTATCTGCTCCCCAAAATGTCCTTGGGCGATGTGATTTTTTGTTCAAGGCCCAGCTTTGTTCTTGGGCTGGTTGGTTCTTGCAATTTGAAGCTGACGAAGTGTTTTAGCAGTGAGGTCATATAATCCCCCCAGGGGATTGCTGGATTCTGTAGCCTACACTTTCTTCCTTCGAAATGATTCCGTCTAAGTACTGTGATCCCACTTCTTCCAGTAAGAAATGTTTTCTCAAAATTAAGTAAATACCTATTTTTATATACATATAGCAATGCACCCCGCTTTTCGTAAAAATTCTTCGAAATGAACAGCTTGATGTCTTTGCCAAGGATATTTGTCAGTTGCATGTTTTCGATGCATCAAACTGAGTAATGGACATTATATCAATCGTACTATAATTGAAGATATTTTTCACTACTGGTTCGCACGAGCGTCTTGATTTCGAGAGTCATGCATGGTCTCATCTCGTTTTTGAGGCGAGACTCGATACAATACTCGGACACGACGAGATGAGCCTTTTATTGGTGTCGTCTCGAGTCTTCTCCGAATATTGTCTAGAAATTGTCGTCTTCATATCTATTGTAGTTCCTTCAAACAGGGAGTAAAATTACCCATTGAATATATAAAGCTCACAATACTACCGTAGGTTTGTGTTCCTGAATTTTTGATCTCATATAACTGAACAACTAATCAGCATTTTGTTGTTTTTGAAAATTTGTTTTTTTTTCACTAGAATAGATACAAAACACAATTGAGAATCGAAGTTGTTTATAGTCAGTCATATGAACTTTCATTTTTAGATAATGTAAGATCCAAACGCCTGTGACATACTAAACATAGGTTTTTTTCAAATGTAATACCCTGAATTCGACTTCGTCCTTGGATAGACCTCAGAAAGAAGAGTTATGTATGATAACATGGGTCTGATGAGATCACTCGTTCCGGACTCCATAATCTTCCTCAATAAGTAGAAAAATTTCAGAGCCCTATAGAAACGTTGACAATAAGGTTTTCGGTGCGCAGTTTTCGACATAAATAAAAAAATCTATGTATCATCTTGATATTTCGTCAATATTCAGACACTTTGAATTTGCCAGAAGTGATGATGATATACTTTGCAACACGATAATTTTCCCAAAATTTTCAAATGGAACACTCTGTATTTCATTCCAATTTTGGATAGAGCTCAGAAATACGAGTTCAATGATATCTGGTAACATGGGTCTGAGAACACCCGTTTTGGACATATCCATGATCTCCTTCAATGAGTAGTGAAATTTCAAAAGCCTCTAAAAAGGTTGTGGATTAAGTTCTTCATGCGCATTTCATTTTCCAATTTTCATAATAGTAATAGAGTTATGAATAGGCATTATGAACCCATACTCCATATTGCTCTCTGATAGTTTAGTGATTTGGGATTAGGAATAACCTGCTGACCATGACAGACATTGACTGTGCAATCAGTGAGAAGCTACTGGATTTTCCTTTTTTTCCAGAAAAATCAAGGAATCCGCTTGCATTCTTCTGAACAGAGACAATAGCAGTGCTTCCTGTTCAGTTGATATAGATAGAACATGGTATTCACTACTGAAAACTGAACATGAAAATGGTAGATTCAAGATCAATTGATGAAAACATCCTGTAACTCACTTGTAGACTAAAATCACTCATTTACATGCCAACATCATTGTGACACTGAGAAGGTGTCAAACTATAAGCAGAGCACAACTTCCAAAGAAAAATATTTTGCATTTTCATGTTGAGAACGGAAGCAGATTCGTTCCCGAAACGTCCAATGATTAGTAGAAATTCGATCTATATTCCTTTTCTTCAAACATTTTTTCAAAGTGTCACTGACAAGCTACTGGATTTTATTTATGCTCCCTGATAGTGACAGTGACATTTTGGGGCAAATCATATCTGATTTGTCCACTACAGATATATTGAAATAATACGCATATTTTCATTCAATAGAAACGAGGAGAGAAAATTGACAAATTTTATAATATTTGGAATAACATAGTTGAAAATCATGTACCTAAATATGTTCAATATGAAGGCTGCAGTAAATTTCCGCCTTGGTTCACGAAAGAAATCAAGAAAAGAGTAAGTATAAAAGGTTGAGAAGTGATTATCATGAATAAAAGTTCAAAGAACTGAGAAAGAAACTGAAGGCATTAATCAAATTAGAAGAAAGTTACTAAGTATATAAAAAAAATAAGAGGTTGAAGCAGGGACATAAACCAATTCTGGAATTATATAAATCAAATGAAATGTAATGATAATGAGTCGAGATCGCTTGTCTTTAATGGCAATCCGATTACAGAGGGTAATACCGCAGATTCATTCGATAGTTTCTTTGCATCTGTATTCAATAGTGATAGAGCAACTTAAAATTTGAATTTCAATTCTAACACGGATATATGTAATGAAAATTTCTGACTAGATATGGTAAGTGTAGTAGACTAATGCAGTAAAGAAGTTGAAGTTAAAAAAGTCAGCAGAGGTGGATGGTATGCCTCCATATGTACTAAAAGCTTGCAACGACTATTTGAAAATGCCGCTGATACAATCATATTTCCAATCTCATTCTCTCATCTGCAATATTTCCTTATAAATGGAAAACTGGGATCGTTACCCCAGTTTTCAGAAGTGGTAATAAATTGAATGTAGAGAATTATAGACCAGTGTCTATAATATGTGCGCCAGCCGAACTATTTGAACAGTTTATTTATTCAGCATTATATGATTTCTCTGAGAAATTAAATCGGCTGGATTTATAATCAGGCAAGAACTTCTTTCCACAAACATTGTCATACACGTTTTCTTTTTATTGATGTCTATTACGTTATCCTTTCAAGTGGGGTCAACATTTTCGGAAACACCCTGTGTATTCCAAAGAGAAGTCTAGGATACTATATACCAGAAAAAATCTATTACCTACCTCCTCTCTCTTTCCTATGGGTACGTACGATTTTCATCGAACAATGTAGGAATTTTCTTTCGTGTGCTCCAATAGATATGAAAAAAAAGGTAGTGTGACCATACTATCAGTTCAAGCTTCCACCTGTCGCCCTGTATATCGAATGAGCCTGAGTGAAGATTTAAAAGATGTTCAATTTGAAACTCGGCATGCACTTTCTTCCGCTCCATGTAGGTCTGACATATTCCGAAAAAATATAAGTTGTGATGAGTTGAAGAGAAAACAAAATTCGGCAAGGTTATATTTTCAAGAATATTAGTTTTATATGTATCCATTTTATCGTGTCATCTGGTATGAAGTATCTGGACCAAAATATGGCGATAGGACCAAATATGCCTTCATAAAATATTGCTGTGGAAAAAGATACAGGGCGTTAAGGTTGAATTTTGTTTTTCGTTTTTTGCTAATAATTTCTCTGTATATTCATCAATTGTTATCAAAATCGGCACAGGGGCATAATTTCATACAAGGAATAATATTTTATGTATAATTTCACATTGAGTTACAGGGGGCCACGTGAATGATTCCTGATCATGAATCTTTGTACGAATGAAGAAATGCGGGATATTATTTGTGTATACGCACAAGATCATTTTTGCGGTCGCTCTGCAGCCAGAAGGAATGAATTGTTATATCCAGGCAGAAGGCAACCAAATCACAAAACTATCTCAAATATTTTTCAATACCTACCTCCTATCCCTATCCTCCCTAGGAACGCACGATGTTCTTCGAACATTATAGGGATTCCCTTTCGTGCGCTCCAAGCGATAAAAAAAAATGGATCATTTCACAGTAAAAATCAAGGTGATCTTCCGAAACGAATCACACCTAATCAAGAAGATGAAATTTTGGTTCGAATGTATGATAATCCTAGAGTAAGTTCACGTCATTTGTCAGCAGCAACAGGAGTTAGTCAGTCGTCTATTAGAAAAAAGAGAAAAGTTAAACCCTTATCAGTTCACTCCTGTTCAAAATTTGCTTCCAAGAGATCTCCCACGTAGGTTACAATCCTGCCAACGTATTCTCAACAAGTATAATGATGACCGAACTTTCATTGAAAATATTATGTTCACCGATGAAGCGACTTTTACCAGACGAGGGGTATTCAATTGTCGTAAAAGCCATTATTGGGAAGAACAAAATCCGCATGCTTTCATAGAAATACATTTTCAGCATGAGTTCAAATTCAATATTTCAACTACTAAGGCCATATGTTCTGCCTCCAAATTTGAATAGAGATTCTTATTTATTTGTTTTGCAAAATACTTTCAGTGATATTTTGGATAATCTGTCACTAGCTGTGAGAAGAAAAATTTGGTTCATGCAGAATGGAGCTCTACCTCATTTTCCATTAGTTGTTAGAAAGCATCTAAGTGACATTTTCCTCAACGATGGATTGGCAGAGGAAGTGATTTTGAATGGCCACTAAGAAGTCCTGAGTATAACCCGCTTGATTTTTATGTTTAGGGACATATGAAGTCCTTAGTTTTTGCCGATGAAATCAACTCAAGAGACGAACTCTGGAGGAGAATACAAAATGCGGCTAACTCCATAAGGGGACAGACTAATATTTTTTTTAAAGTCCGGAAATCCTTTATTAAAAGAATTAGAAAAGGCATAGCAGTTGGAGGAGGTCACGTAGAACATTTGATTTGAGATTGTTCTCTCTATGTTGTTCTCAATTGTGGTTTATCGTTGAAATTGAAGCCTTACGTTACAAGTTTTTTTATTGTTTGTTACTCGAAAACGGATGAATATATCATGTTCAAACAGGAGTTCAAATATTACGTAGAAATGATGTTTATGTTACATTTTTCAATCAAAATCACGAAAATCTTTCGTCAAAAAAAGTTACCAGTTGTTTTCATCATCAGGAATCACTCACGTGGCGCCCCCTGTATCTCAATGTAGAATAATACAAATGTAAAAACTTCACAAACGATAAGATTTCCACAAAATTTTCAAACACACGACATGTTTCGCTAACACAGTAGCTTCGTCAGGTACAATGAACTAACTAACGTTGGCTTGCTTGACTTTTATATATCCTACTTTCCCAACCTGAAGGATTTGTTACCTGTGGACAGGTACGATAAACCTCCATTTTCGAAAATTAGGCACAATATCTACATTAAAATACGGTATAGCGGATTAACTTGAATAAGGTGATAGAATGATACATAAAATAATATTCCCTGTATGAAATTATGCCCCTGTGCCGATTTTGATAACAATTGATGAGTAAACAGTGAAATTATTAGCAAAAAACGAAATAAAAAATCAACTTTAACGCCCTGTATTTTTTTCCACATCAATATTTTATCTAGGCAAATTTGGTCCTACCGGCATATTTTAATCTAAACCAGCTACCCTTAGCCTATGTCCCACTAGTTATGACTCACCCTGTATAATAACTTCACATTTTGAAACTTTTGCACACATCCAATACAACTCCTTCAACTTCATGGATTGATCAATATCAAGATATATTTTCAAATGATCTATGACGTGTACCATAGATCATGCATTCATCCATTATCAATCTCTCTATAGAACACGCCTTTGAAAGGTTTCATTATGTTTGATCAATAATTAATCTAATATACAGTTAGATCCTCATCAGTCGCGGCTAGGATTTTTGTTTTTTGATGAGAATAATGAATTATGAATCAAGTAATTCCACAGAAGATATTCTCATTGTTCTCATTGCCCCCATTTGAATTCATAATGCTATTGCTCCTAAGGTGAATATGAGGTAAGTAACAATGCTTACACAGGACACATATATACAAGGTCCCAGCAAACATCGAAAGGCGGTAGAAAGCCGGGCCCATGGCGAGAACGGCGGGCAAATGTCGATGTCGGCATGCCTCGAAAGGCCCTCCAAATAATTTCGAAGGATTATGTGACGAACGCAGAATGTACACATACTTATGATAGGCCTCTGTTTCCCAGTCGCTAGTTTTCCGCTGTATGTATCCAAGTCAAAGGGCCATCAAAATTTCAACGGAGTGTGCCATCATCACTCACTCAACGTTGGCATCCCTCGCTCGCGTGAGTTTTTATTTTGGTCATTTTGCAGTGGTAACAATGATTCAGTATGGCGTATATTGATTTCTTTGTTTATGTTGTTTCAACACTCTCAACAGAGATTTTAGTACTGTGTTCAGTTCGTGTTTGGTTTTCTAGTGGATTTTTATACAAAATAGAAGAGAATTGAAATAAATACAGAGTGAGTGAGGAACAAACATATATACAAACTTGCACAGCTGAATAATTCTATTTTAGATAATGATTTAACAAACACCATTGGACAAACAGATGCAATAATAGTTTGGACGTGTTCAGCGGATACACAAGAAAATAATAATTGAGGACTTTGAAGATGCATGAGCTTTCATTACATATGAATCGAAACGAAAATCATAGATAGCTACTTGAAGAAACAGTTATATTTCCATACTGTAGGTATGTATATAAGGTTGCATGTTTTGGATTAGTAGATAATGAAATCATTCAATCTTTCAGCTACAAAATCAACAACCAGAAGCTCATCAATCACAGATAATTATGAAGAAATCACACAATGATCCAGACTATATGATATGAATTTCTTCATGGTATTTGATATCTCACTTCCAGGCAACACTCATATCAATATGAAGAAGAGTAAGGTTCTCCATATCTGGACATTGTTTTCTTGTAGATTGAACTCCATTGTTGACAATAACTTGATCAATATAATAACTGATTACCTACATAACTTTCAAGTTATTCGGTAGGTACATAGGTGATGTAATTTTTGACCTAGAGTTAGCAACTTTTTGAAACAATGAGTATACAGAGTGATACGTAGAACTAGAATTAAGATGTTTGATGTTTCCATAGTTGTGATATGTATTGGTTGTGATCATGGCAATAATATACACACATGGATATTTTCAGTTCTTGTTTTTGTATGGGGTATTCATACTGCCAGTTTCCTGGAAATAATTGTGATATCAGAATGCCATCTCAGAGATTTTTATGTAATTATTCAACAACTTCAGGTAAGGAGTGAATTCCACATTTCTGTTTTACCCAGAGGATTCACAAAAAACTCAGAGACCTCAATTCTGTTTTTTGAAGTTCCACATTTTTTAACCAGTTTGAAAATAAAGAGAGTGATGCAAATCTGAGTGAAAATGAGATACGTTGCTTTCCAAGTGATGGTATAAACTGGAATACTTATCAAAAAACCTATTTTCACTGAGATATGTGCATTACCCTGTATAATCTTTGACAAACCTAGTTGAAAAATGGGACATCAAAAAACAGAATACTATGAATATTGAATTCATTCAACCCCGTTAACCAACGGCCCTGAAAAACTCCTCTATCGGGGGAATGAAAATACTCAAGCGGCCAATTAATGGCAGTCTCTGAAAAGTCTCAATCGGGCCGAAGATATGCCATGAATGCAGTACATTTGAGTACTTGCTTCTGCCCACCAGAAGCCCTGCAACGTAATAAGCGGCATACTGATGGCTCTAGTGAGGCGGTCGGCTGTCGGCCGCCGGGACACGGGCTAGCCGGCCCAATTTAGTTGTACAATAGAGGACCGCTGTTACCGCTCGCCGGCAAGTTTCATTGTACCTTTAGAGGGCCGCAAAAATCATGTTTGCTGGGGTGTTTCAGTTTTTTGTAGCAGGACTTCAACAGCTTGAAGAAGACATTTTTTTAAGATGAAAATCTCATACAAACATATATGCGTGGGAGCTTCGTTTCCGATTTACAGGGTGTCAAAGTTTCAGATTTTTTTTAATGTTTTTTGAATTTTCTCCTACAATTTTCGGAATATTTGCTTAAAATTTGGTACACCTAATACACTTCAAAAACTCAATATTTGAGGCTATTGAGCGTTTTTGAATACCTACAGGGTGATAGACTCTCGGTAAATGTTTAAGAAATGTCAAATAAGTGTGTTTGAGAAATAACGGTTTTATTACAAGTAATTTATTTTTGGCATTTATTTCGAGAACCATACAGTTTTCGAAAAATTCACATAGGGGCAAAAAGTTTCCAAATTGCAGAGACAATCTGAATCTATGTCCCATTGAAAGCAGAGGCGACACGTAAAAAAGTTCTACAGGGTTAAATTGGGTACGACCCCTGAAAGTCTATCACCCTGTAGGTATTCAAAAACGCTCAATAGCCTCAAATATTGAGTTTTTGAAGTGTATTAGGTGTTCCAAATTTCAATCAATTATTCAAAAAATTGTAGGATGTTTGTTTGAGATTTTATCTTGTCTTCTTCAAGCTGTTGAAGTCCTGCTACAAAAAACTGAAACACCCTGTATAATAAGGTCCATGGCCAGTTGATGTGTACACACACACACCACTAAAACGTGTAACAAAAATAAGAAAAAATCGAAGGACAATATTAGTTGAGACACCTGCGCAGTTCGTATCAACGTCAGCAAATTTAGACTTGTTCTCAATATTTTGATGAACAAAGAGTGCTCAACTTGCATTCTTGTCCATGGAATGTTAAAGCTATACTTTTTTTCACAATAAATAACAACTGAATATGGACTTGAGTTTATTTTTATACCTTATCTATGTTTCCGAGTATAATTATCAAAAAATGAGCAAACAATATAAAAGCACATTAATTGATGTGACTATTATTTTTTATCGGTTCCATGCTATTTTTGATCACCTGGAAATAATATTGACAGAATACTACTGGTGGTGTTCAGTGTGAAATCGATGCGTGATATCCACTGATGAAAGCTGATTGAAAGCCCTATAATATAACAGTATGTATAAGAATCAAACAGGCTCATCAATTTATAATGATTCTATTTGTTCAGTCGACGCTGAATAAATTCAAACGAGGAATTGCAGATAAACTACATGCACGAAATATGAAATAAATCATTCATGCAGAATAAATAATGCGATTGCCTTTAAATCTATAATATGATATATTATGTTTTTCATAAAACGCCATCTATCAATTAAGTTCCTAATGATTATTTTGTCTGCAAGATTGATCCCAACAGAAGCGGTTAATTGAGTGATCACATTGTTTTAGTGACTTCTGTAGTCAATATTTTCATTATATTGCCTTGAAGAATGGAATATCACAATATCAAATTGAAAGGAAAGAGGGCATACAGTGTGGATGAAGAAGATATGGATGTAGTAACAGGTAAATTTTCGATATTATCAAATCTGCATTTTATATTTCTATGTTTTCATCGGATCTACAAGAATATATCGTGTTGAGAACAATATTTCGGGAATAAAAATTGGTAATAAGGACTTATTTCTCAGTATGAAACCATCAAGCATAGGTACCAACAGGCTAACTTTCATTTACTTCTGATATAAACAGTGTGGTGATGTGGTGGAGAAAAATCCTCCTTAAATTTTTGAATTACTTACATTTCGAAAATCCCCAGACAGGTCGATTTTTATTCTTGAAAATCAATTTTTTACATGAAAATCTTCAACCACTAGTCCACCTTCTGCCTTACAGATCACCACCTTCATAATTTTCCGATTCAATTTTCAATTTTTTTTTCCAATTCGGTTGAGCCATATCCGCAAAGAGGGCAGTCGACCGATTTTGAATTTATTGGATTTTTCGTCCAAATTCCTGGTGATGGCAGGTACTGTTTCATTGTATTACTTGGAAAGTAAATTTACGTACATTTGATATCAGTACCTACCATCACTAATAATTCAGACAAAAATTCCAATTAATTTTAAATCATTCGACTGTACCGAATTGAACAAAATAGTCCGTTGTATAATATAAACATTCGAAATACCTCTTTAACAAGGTGTAACTTGATCCCTTGTACATAGGGCAGGAGGTTCGCAGGTGGTTGAACAATTTTGCGAAAAAAAAATCTATTTTCGAAAATTAAAAAGATAAAAGATATTTCTGTTATGGAGATACGGTTATATTCACTGTATTATGTAAGTACTATTTACTTGTGACTTCTGCAGTATTTATTAGAAATGGAGAGTGAATATATGGACTATTAGTCCATTGTCATTATTCCCTAAGGGAATAATATTGGACATCATAATGCAAAAACCATAAGTATAATACTGTATCAATATCAGTCGTTGATAAAGTAGAGGACCTACTCTACTCGCAATAATAACTATTAATATTGAATTTGGACCAGGAAATATTTCCTTCTATATACACTTCGAACGAATATCACTAACTCTGTCCATATCAGTAATTTGTCCCATCGTCTATTAATTGTCCCTTCGCCAAAATCAACAAATAATTGAGAACGAAAGAAGGTGTTGCGAATAGGCTACCTTTAGATTCGCATAAAAATTTCAGAAATAATATCTCTATGTATATATATATCACTAATTAACAAAATGGGGTTAGCACTTTTTTAGTTTACGCATATCTATGGTTTACGATAATTCGATAAATGTTAGCCCCTTCGCCAAAACATTGAATTGTGAAAAGAGTAATCGAATGAGATGGAAATAATCCACTGATTACTGTTTCATTTATATTATATCATACAATAATCCATTGGAGATGTTCGTGAGGAGTTGACAAATTTCAAACGAGAACCATTCAGTCAAGATTATAGGCTTAGTACTTTTTTTTCATAATAAGTTTTAGATCCTTCGCCAAAACTTTGAATAGTAACAGTTATTCATACATACACCAAGGTAGTAATAGAATATTTTGTATTTTATGAGCTCATTGAATTCTTCATTTCTCTCTCTTCAAAATGATATAAATGATGAGTATGCATATAAAATTGTCAAAAATGCCCACAAATCACTAAAACATCCACTGCTTTTGGTTGTATGGTAAATTGACATTCATCATACAGGGCGTGGAAAGAAATTCTGAATTGAGACTCTAATCACGAATCTGCGATTACAAGTCCATAAAAATCACAAGTTTCCATCGTTCAAGTTTGAACCCCCTGATTGGATATGAAAGTGTTGAAAAGAAATATTCTCATATATAATTCAATGTTCGACGAGGCAAATAGACAGGAAAGTAGTTGTTTCCTGTTGAATATTCAGAATGATGTGTGCATATACATATTTTTGTCTGAAGGAGAATGCAAATTCTCAATTTCAGAAGTTTTTATATTTTATTTTCAAACTCTTATCGTGTGTGTTCAATAGATATAATTCAATGTTCGTCGTGGCATATAGCCAGGAAAGTAGTTGTTTTCTATTGAACCAACTGAGAAAGAGTAAATATTCCCATCACATAGAGAATGCGAATTCTCAATGAATTGCTTTATATAAATATATATCCATTTTTGTATGTTCATAATTTATCTGAGAATATTCCTTTTCAAAACATTCACTATTAATAGTGGGCTATGGATTTTTCATAAAAATGTTCCAATGGAAGGAATTTTTTTTTTATTTCTCCATGAAGAGGACGAAAACTATATCATTACTAATAACCTTATAGTACCTGATAGTGAAATAGTAACAAACAAATAGTAATGAGAAGTTTATAATGTAGAATGAGTCTCGGAATAAGCACCTGATTGACTATTAATTTACTAAAACAATTGCATTTTGGAATTATACAGTGACTCATTCATTGAATTGTTCAAATTGATGTCCATTTTCCCTAACACACAATTGACACACTTTGTCAATAAACAACAATCTTGAATAACTTCGTGCAACAAGAGAGGCATGTTTCCAGGAATTACAAAGACACCCTTTAATGATTTTGAATGCATTAAGATGTATTGAGGAAGTATGTGAGAAAAGATGGACATCATTTGAACAATTCGATGAATAAGTTACTGAATAATTTCGAAATTCAATTGTTTTATTGATATCCAATCACATATATCATCTTGAAGGAACAAAAATGAAGAATTTATCAAATCTCATGAAATACAGGGTGTTCTATTTATGAAATCATAAGTTTGAGTCGTAACTCCAAAACCATTCCCCTGGAAATATTTTGAGTGTGCCACTGGATTCTGAGTAAAATTATTCATGGGATTAGATTCGATTTGAAATGTTCGCTGAGAAACTTCGTTGATATAGAGGGGATCCAACAATTATAAATTTTCAGAATCGCCCTCTATCTCATAAACGGTAAGAGTTTTGCTAAATATCATCAGACCATCTCGAGTTTCACGAAAAAGTGACACAGGACCGCGAAAACGGCAAGGTTCTATCTCCAAAGATAACTGATAAATCACGCAAAAGCATCGAGAAATGGACACACTTTATTCCGTCAATATTTCATGAAATAGTAATTCACGTAACAAGTCCGGAAAATACTGTGTTTGTGGACAAAATTCTAGGCCGAGCCAGAGGCGACTCCTTTAAGTCTGCGAGTCCAAAAAAACTGCTTTTGGACGTGTTGTGTACACTATTTCTTCGGCAACCATGTAGAATAACGAATCAATGAGACACATTTCCATATTATATTACTTTGTAGAATACAATTTCTTCTTTATCTATTCTCATTTGTATCAAATACTGAAATTTGAACAGAATACCTATACCTACTAATTATTACATTGGAAATTTCGTATGGACATTTTTAAACTCACTATCGCAGCTGCTTTCCATAGTTGATTGCGATGATTGCAACCAAACTTTCAAATATCAAAATGTCAACTAATTTCATGTCAAATAGCTGCACGAAAAAAAAAAGGATTCGTTGCATCAACAAATTATTTATGCGTCAATGTTGTTGAATCAATCAGATAAATGATTATTTCATGGAAGCAGCTTGTTCATATCATAACAAATTATGTCGAGCCAAAATAATGTCTATGTTGATTCAACTATAAACATTTCGTGATTTGATCAAACTATGATCATTTTGATGAGAATATATCTTTGGAACAACATACAAGTTTTCTTATTCCGATGTAGCAATGATTTCATCTGCTTGAATAGAGCAACGAAATATGTAATATCAATGAAATATTCCGTTCATTCTACATCAAGTTGAATTTTCGCCTCGTCTATGCATGCCTAGAATTCATTATATATAGGTGAAGCCTGATTCTTCGTGTTTTAAATATCAGCTGGATAAATCAAACTTAGAATAATTAGCAATCCGAAATAGCTTTGCATCAGCTGAAGAGAAGTAAAGACTGAAGATCTATGCTAGTTTCCTAGTTTAGTTCTTTCTATTGATGTGGAAAATTCCCGAATTAATACTGAATTTGGTTCAACAAAACAGTTTGTCGAGTTTCTCTTGAATCAACAAGATATTTCTTCGAATCAACCAAATGTTTCGTTGAATCAACTGAATATTTGATTTGAATCAAACAAAATGATTGTTTGAGCCAATATCTCTTCATGAACAATTCATGGATGTGCTTGATTGAAGAAGATCCAGAGTTCATGTGAGACATATTCACTTAATTCAAACTTCAAATCGGTCTGAAACAAGATATAGGTATATTTACTCATTTCAAGATTATATTTTGTCGTGCATATACCGGGTGACACAGGCTATCGGGCCACCCCTGTAACTTCTGCATTCGTCAACGGATTTTTCTGAAATTCGGTACAGTTATATAAGCAACTATTTCGGATTTGATCACATTAAAATCCAATATGGCGGACTTCCGGTTTTTCTGGAAATGCCAGCAATTTTGTTTTTTCAAATGGAACACCCTGTATATTTTTACATATTCAAGTTCAACAGGTCAAAACAAGTGCAATCTTGATGTCAAATGTCATTTATTCCACAGCCTACCTAGTTGAACAATTATTCTAACTGCAAGGAAATTCATAAACTAGTTGTTGATTTTTGAATGTATACAGTTTGTTACTGCACCGAAAAACAAAATTGATATTTCATTTTGTTCCTTAATGTATGTTCTAGAGAAACGGGTAGGTGGCCCATAGGGGTTCCATTTGAAAAAAAAAGTGATGTGGCTGAATTGATTCCTGGATAAGTGACACAAAAAATAATTTTCCAGAAAAAATTATGTTCTTCTGTTATGTGTGACTCATTGTGAATAGTCTTGAACACATCTCATTTATCCACGAGGTAAAATGAAAAAACAATTTTAATTTAATTTTTTTCGGAAAAATGACATTTGAAATGAAGATTGCACTTGTTTCGACCTGTTGAACTTGAATATGTAAAAATATACAGGGTGTTTCATTTGAAAAAACAAAGTTGCTGGCATTTCCAGAAATACCGGAAGTCCGCCATATTGGATTGTAATGTGATCAAATCCGAAATAATTGCTTATATAACTGTACCGAATTTCAGAGAAATCCGATGACGAAAGCAGAAGTTACAGGGGTGGCCCGATACCCTGTGTCACCCGGTATAACACTTATAGTTGCTCCATTCAATTGATTCAACATTTCTTTTTTTTTTCGTGTCAGCCGATATTTCACTGCTATGGTAAGAAGTGAGCACTTCCCAGACGGTTGCCGATTTGAAATAAGCTTTTCTAGGCGAATTTTCGGGAAAGGAATCATGGCCACTGCTGTTCATTTGGTTGATAAACATTATTTTCTCCGGTTTTTGCAGAGCGCGCCTTGGAGACATGCGAATTCGAGAAGATGTCTAGCGGGCCAACGATGGGCGGTCGACGGCACCTCAGCAAATCGACGTCGGAGCTGAGCAGCCCGAGAGAGATGCCCTGCGATCGGCCCCAATCGGCTGCCCGAGCTGACATGCCGCACGTGACCGTCGTCCAAAAAGCTCACAGCTTCCTCGCACAGCTTAAGGTGAGTGTCTTCTCGATTTCTTCTTATTTTTTCTGTTATACCCGTTACCTTCGGGCTCAGTATCATCGTCTCCTCCTCGTTTTTCTACAGTCACCTTCAAGATCAGTAGTATTAACTTTCTCCTTCTTATTTTTCTATTTTCCTTGTTCCTCTGTTCTTTTCATTCTTCACGTTCTTTTCCATATTTTTCTTCTACGTTTCTTCTCATTATCTTCTCATTCTTCTCGTTATTCTCGTCACGTTCTGGATCTGCTTTCTCCTTCTCCTGTTTGTCGTTCTTCTCATTCTTCTATATTTCCTCGTTATTGTGATTTTTCTATTCTTCACGTTCTTCTCGTTTTTTCCGTCTTCTAGTTTTTCCTCATCTTTTCGTTCTACTTGGTTCTCCTCGTTCTTTCCTTCCTCTCACTTCTATCGTTCTCATTGTTCTGATTCTTCTAGTCCTTGTTCTTCCCGTTCTTTTCTTATTTATGATAATCTCCTACTTCTTATTTTGCACGTTAGCATTACATTCATTTCAATTCAATCTTCTCGTTCTCCTCGATTTTCTTGATCCTACTCTTCTTCTCCTTCTTCCCTTTTTCTTCTTCTCCTGCTCTTCCTCCTGATATTCTCTTTTCCAGTTAATTTTTGATTAAAAAAAGATCTTTAATTGTTGAACACGGAATGATTTTGACTTGATGTATTTCTGCCACTCCACCTATCTACTCACGTAGTTTTTTTTTCTGTTAAGTGGAGGTCATATTATTCATTCCATTTTAACGAGGCTCGATAAAAATTGATAATGTATAGTATACATGCGATATTCATATTCATATACATATTCAAACATGGAGGATCCAACTTAAATATTGCGCAGAAAAGTGGATCCAAAAAAGGGCAATTATTCGTCTCGTGGGTGATGCCTCGCTCACAAACTCACTCACTTCTCTGGAACACCGAAGAAAAGTTGGCGATCTGGCTTTATATTATAGATATTTTCATGGGCGATGCTCTTCTGAAATATCAACAATTGTTCCTCCCTAGGCAGTCCCCGATAGATTAACCCGTCGAGTTGAGGCTTCGCACCCCTTCGTGGTCACTTTGGAGACCTGCAGAACATCTCTTTCCAAAGACTCGTTCATTCAACGAACAGCGAGGCTCTGGAAGAAATTTAAGAAGAACACCAATTCCTTCCTCATTTCCCTTGGTTCTCACAATGTTCTCTGAACATTACAGGATATTTCGTTTCGTGGGAACCAGAACATGAAAAAGAATTCTCTCAAATGGAAACCCCACTTTTCTTCTCATAATTTAGTTCTATATGATGAAAATGAGCCCTTGTCCCAATTTATTTTCCGTTACCCAATATCCATAATTTCGGAGATATTCCATAAATAGTACTTAATTCTGCATCAACTGCCTGCAATTTTGGATGTTCTATTCTAGTAGGCTGTGGAGTGTGCAAAATTTCGGTCAACAAATGAATTGAAGATCAATCTTTGGAAGGAGTCCATGGTAACTCAAATTTCATAGATGAAGAAACCCAAAGTTATTTGAAAGATCAGAGATCTATCACGTAATACATGTTACGGGCTTATAATAGCCCAACAACACAACCAATAATAACTCAGGATATACTCAGATACGATGAATACTCACTCACATTGAATTGAAAAGAGTTGAAAATTGGATAATATAGACAATAAAATGGGGCAAACCACAGACGCATGCTTCATTATCTGGAAAATAATGGTTTAAGGAGCTTTGAAATGCAAATAGATTGAAAACTTACTATATGTATAATGAACATACATAAAAACATATGAAGAATTCAAGAGATGGGTCGGGTTATTGATTGTATATGAGCGGCAAATAAATGTTGTGGAGATGACTTTGGTTTCTCCATCCAAAGTTGTTTACTGTCAGATTAATCATATTCAATAGTTGAGTATGAAAAATCAAGATTTAGTTTCATCACATTCGCCATGAATCACATTAACGAATTCTTTGTTATTATACCAGACACAAGCCATATTATGCACTTTTGCATAATGATAAATCTCTAATTCATCTGTCGATATATACTTTGCTTAAGCTACTAAAAAAATCTGAAGCTACAACTACAACTACAACTAAAATAGATCATATAGTAGAGAAAAAATGGCAATGCGAAAGTTCCATTCATCTTGAGTTTCGTCAATAAAAAATGAAGCCAGAAAAAAATGAGACCGATTTTCTAAAATTTTGTTTTTTCTTCGGATATCTCCGGACATGCTTGGAATTTCAAGACTTTCTTAACGATATATTGTTAGTTCGGTAAATGAACAACTCTGACCCGATTTTACCATCTTCGCATCTCTTATAGTTTCCAAGATCCCAATGGTGAGGATCGCATTCGAAACACCCGGTATAGATCGCGTTAACTCATAAAGATATAGGTGCCGAAGAAAAACACGCAACAAAAATGCAGCCGCATGTGAACAACAATAATTGAAAATCGATAGAGAGCCTTTTTATTCATACAAAGGACTTTCATAATATTATTCATTATATTTCTATTCAGACATTCAGATTGTTATTGCAGTAATATTATAGGTGTTCCAGATTTGTATAGTGACGAATGCCTGGGGAAGACCCCAGCCGCTCAGCAGAATACGTAAAAAAGTTCATTATGAAGATGGGTCGAGATACAGGATGTTGAGTATTTTTAAAAAAGTGAGTTTTTCAATAAAAGCTCAAGAAAGCTTTGTCTACATTCGATGAAATTTTCACGGTATATTTCAACTATGACTAATTAGATATTTCAACTATGACTAATTAGATATATAGGTACACACAACCAAAAATGAACAATACAAACCGGGAACAAAATGTATTATTACGTTACTATGACATTTACGACAAAGTGACGACTTCAACTCAATTTCACGACAATACGTAAACGTTATTTTTGTACGTTGACGTCTACGTGGAAGTCTACGTACAGTGATTACTTCAACTCTCTATTACGGAATTGCTGACACTATCTTAGGTCAGATATAAATCACAGCAGGTAGCCCGATGGGATCAGCATTGGTAACGACATAACGAATTGATAAATCAGTCAAAGGTGTTTTTTGAGTTATATTTTTATCTCTTGGAGCGCACGAATGTGCACGAGTGCGCACCTAGAGCGGATATTGGCGAAGAGACGTAATTATTGCGATTCTGTATTGTACGGACGTGAATTTTCAGCACTATCCCAGCCAATCAGCACGCTTCATCCGCTTGCTTTGATCCCAGTCAATCAACGCGCGCGCGTGTATCGCATATTAACACATTCTTTTCGATGGGTAAAGGGCAGTTAATTTCTGGTTTCTCGCAGAAAATCAGGTATACTTGATTTTGATTTATAGGTGATTTTTCTACAAACGTCAAAAAATCACAAGGTTCGCGCATTGATAACAATATGCGAAGTGGCAGCTTTTCTCAGTTTCTTACATTATCATGACACCGTGCGCGAAATAAAGCAGTATGCAAAGTACATATTTCGCGCATTGTAAGTAAACTGTATATGGCAAATCATTCAGTGAAATGTGTAAAATGTCCCGAATCCGTGATGGGTCAAATGATACTAAAAGACAATAACATTGTTGTTCCAGAAAGTACCTTTATCTCATGAACCTTTCATTACATGGGGCAAGGAACGATATAATTCAAATACTGTATCGATAAACATTGAAGGTCAGAATTCGACGCAGCCCCTATTTGAAAAGTGGATCATTATCTTATGAAGCGTTAGGAGAATTTTGAGCGTATACATCCATCTGGGAATCTTGAGCATTTCCATAAAGAACGGCAAAGAGTAAATTCTTGGATACTTCACTACACCCCAAAAATAAATTCTCGACTTTTTTTCGTTTATGCTCGTTTATTCTCGTTCATGCTCGTTCGTGCTCGGAGAATGTTCTCCAAAGATACACTAATTGTAATGTTCGAGTTTGAATAAATCGTTTCGAGTTATCTACTGAGTGTTTGTGAACAAACGATCCTGGACTTCATCGTAACAATATCATAACTTGGCACATCTCTGAAGGGAAAATAAAAATGCTTAGAAATTATTCAGTTCATCGTAGTGTATTCATTTATGAAAACAAAATGAACATCAGAAAAACTTTATTTTTCAGTATTGGAAATCTCGGAATTCATTCATTATTGTTCTTCCTGAGGATATAGTTTTTCACTCGCAGAGAAATAGGCGGCAGTGAATATCAAATGTTCAGTAAAATATAGGCGCCAGTCACCACATTCATCAAATAATAGGTACCACGACAAAATTATTGTATCTGACTATACTATAAGTATCATACTATTTCTTAGGAGTAATATTTGGTATATTATAGTATTATACAATTTTGTAGTGATATTATTAGATGAATGTAGTGACTGGCACCAATTTTACTAAACGTTTGGTATTTACTACCGACAATTTTTTTGAGTGTTTTATATGTAAATTTGGAAGTATACGTTTGTATTTTGTTGTGGTGCTGAACCCCATATATGGGAACAATAGTCTGAAAAGGACAATGCTTTGTAGAAGCTGTTCAGAAGTAGAGTAGCTTTTCGCACAGATTGAGAAGCCAAGTTTTTGTAAATCAGCTTTCGCGATGGATCTGACATGAGGGAGAGTGCTGATATCCGCAAAGCTGTGGAAGTGTGGATACGGCAGGTGTTAATTCCCAACGGATAAAACATTATATGTTGACCCATTTTATTGAACATAAATTTCTATACGCGCGATTAAAATAATATTCAAGTTTTACTAACTTATTGTATGTTGGTATCAGTAGTGATATGTTGGATCACTATTTTATGAACTTTTGTATCGTATCAATGAAATTATTTTGCACAAGCGAAGTGAACATTATCGGAGAACCAGGTTTCAATTCTCATTTCAATCCTGCAATATTCCAAAATGGATTACATTACCATAGATGAACTCCAGACATGGTTTTCAGTTTGAAACATCACAGTATAATGACAAAATTGGGAATCATCAGCGATAGTTATACCAGGTTATACCAACGATTACTGAATTCTAGAAGATGGCTCACTCACTGGGATCCGTCAGTCGTTATGACCATGCCATCGCCCACAACAACTGCTAGTAGTAGATAAACGATGAAATTTTAACTTCCACTGCTAGAACCATAGGCTATAGATACCATGGTGGAATTATATAATACTTCCACCATGATAGATACTAGGTATCCTCAATCAGAGCATCTATGATCAGAGATAGGTGACTTGTCTCTGCGCCTCAATACAGCTGACAACGGAATTACATGCTGCAATAAAATAAGATGGTACTTCGCGAAAAGTATTCTTCAGGAACCGGTGGCTCGTTCTTGTTCATTGATATTCCGTAAGAGACACTGATATCGTCATATTTTCAATGGTCATGGAACCAAATAACAACAATCACTTATACTTACGACAAAAATACAGAAATGATGTGTGTAGATTCATTTTTGAAAGTATTTAATGAAATTCTGATAATTGAGTTTCTATTTCCATTTTAAAGATGATTCGTACAGTGAAATCCATTAGAATAAGATGTAACAAGAACCATATATTGCGATTTTCAACTGTTTATTTATTGATCTCAGTCACACACGTGATTCCTCCACAGGATTCCTTGTCAGAGGCTGCTTTCCATTAGATGTTGCCAAGTTGCAAATTTCTATTCCTATTCTGAATACCTTTAGTTATTCAAGCATTGCTGCCCAATTCTCAAATTCTACTAAGACCGATAAAACGAACGTAAGTTAGCAATTTCGGTGTAATATTTTACAAGTATATCGAACTATTCGATGTATGGAAACTTTTGAGGAGGCTCAGCCTCTTTTTGCCTCCTCTGAGGAGCCGCCACTGTCAGGAACTGCAATAAATGTACCATTTCCACATAACAATGTGAAACAATGGTGCAAGTATGTACCTTTTTTCTATAGGGCATCTTTTTATAGGTATAGAGGCTTTTTTTTAGTTTTTCTAATGACTGCTGAAATGCAGTGGATAAATATCTGCATGTAGACTTGAAGAATGAGTGGCGTTCGTCTCAGATACAGCATCTCATTCTGGATGATTTTATGGACAGCAGAGATGAAAGAGGTCTTCGAGTGTTTTCTATTTTGTGTACATTGGTAACGTTTAATCCAAATGCACTCAGTTGATTTGCTTCTCCAAAAAAAATGAGTTTTCATTCAAACTGATAGCTTTGACGACTTCTTAATGTAAGGATAATCCGTAAACGTTATCCCACTAAACATGAAAACATAACTTAAACATAAATGTTATATTACATTGTTACGTTGTGATGTTATTCAGAGAGATGCTTAATGTCACAGATACGTTGCGGGAATAGGCATTTGTCCCTCTTTTAAATATTACAATGTAATGTTGATCGTAAATATTATATGAATATAACAGGAATCACATAAAATCAATGTTACTTCATAACGTATATTTAATGTTACTCAAAACATCTAATCAATATCATCATCAAGAGAATCATCTGAATGATCTTCAGAAAAGACAGAGAAGATGATCTATCCATGAATATTAATTGATGATCTTACCGTACTCCCTGAAAGACTATAAGTATGATCTTCAGTTGCACAGTGATATTTTGAGACAGATTAACTACTATCTTTCTGAGTGTCATTTTAGTTATTCTGCTTCATAAATCCAGTCAGTCCAGCTATATTATCTTTCGAATTTATTTGAGTCCAAGACTTGTTTAGTTCTTAACTTACTTTGATAACTACGAATAATATCTGAAAATTAATATTTTCAATGATCACACCATATGGCCCATTCACAACAATAGACAACAAACAAAATGGTTGGAATGAAATTGAATTGACAGTTGACAAGGTGACTTTGCTGTAGAAGAAAAAATAGTATCCCCTTGTATCCTTCATACATGTAAATTACGTTGTAAGGTGCTGAAACGAAAACGTTGCACAAATAACATAAAAACTCTTGTCTGAGATATATCTGATGTACAGGGTGATTCACCATAAATGACCCCCCCTCTAGCTCACTTATTTTTGAACCGATCCAAAAATTGGAAGAATAATCTGAAATGATTTTTCAGAAATTTTGTTCCCGTTGCATCAGAAAATACAGGGTGCTCGGAACAAACGATCTACAGAGAGTACTACTTGATTTTTCGAATGGAACACCATGTATTTCATTGTATTTTTAGATTCTTCCTGAAGAGTAGATCTCATCAATGTATCACACTTGGGGTATAGCGGGAATAATTACAGAGATATAGGGTGTTCAAAATCGAGATTTTTCAACTTCAGGATTTTTTTGTGTCGGAACTATTCATTATTGGTCAAAACGACTTTCATGTCCCCATCTAAACTTTTGATTTACTATCTACTGACATTTAATTGGATCATTTACAGGGTGGTTCAAGATTCAGAATTCTGATCACCCTGTATCTGTTCCAATCATCAAATGTCAGTAGATAGTAAATCTACAGTTAAGATACGGACATGAGAGCCGTTTTGACCGATAATGAATAGTTTCGTCACAAAAAAATCCTAAAGTTGAAAACTCTCGATTTTGAACACCCTATATCTATGTAATCATTCCCGCTATACCCCAAGTGTGATGTATTGATGAAATCAGCTCATCAGGAAAAATATAAAAATAGAAAGAAATACAGGGTGTTCCATGTGAAAAAATCAAGTAGGTAGTACTCTGTAGATCGTTTGTTCCGAGCACCCTGTACTTTCTGATGTAGCGGAAAAGAACTTCATCGAAAACCGCATTTAAGATGATATTTCAAATTTTGAAATCGGTTAAAAAATAACTGAGCTAGAAGGGGGGACATTTATGGTGAATCACCCTGTACCTAAAATCAATATATCACAATATTATCTAATGATATTGATGTCAATATTGATGCAACGTCTTATGATCGTTTTACTTCATAATATTGTGTTAGATACTTCAGAAGGACATTATCGCAATGTTATTTCAACAATATCACAAAACTTTTATAACTGAAAAATATTTTTCTTTTGTTTCATGTTTAGTGGGTATTTTCCGTACCTACGTTATTACGTTAACGTCTACTGCAATGTGTACTTCAACTCTCTATTGTCTCGTCGTGTATAAAAAAATGGTGGTGCTAATCCGCCGACTTAGGTATGTTCTTGATATAATGAAAAAAATAGGCAATTCTGTGGTGGCGCCAACAGGTTCTAAAAAGGCGTGAGACCATCGGCCGTTCGCATTATCGCATTGTGTGTTGCAGAGTCGACTGGGGCACGCCAGCAAGCGCGAGAGGCGGCACAAATCGCCAGGCCGCCACGACAGCGCCGACTACGCGGCGGACCTCAGCAGCGAGCACAGCACGCCGAGCACGCAAAGTCCCAAGCACAAGGCACACAGCAGGACAGGTGAGAGAATCCTTTGTAGTTTTCAAGGGTAAACACGGTTTAGTGTGGTTTAGTTTGATTTCCAGCAAAACTACGAGCCCTGGGGAAAACAGTTGAATAGCAAAGTTGTAGGTAATGAAGAGACCTACAACTTTTGTAATCATACTTTTTTCACATAACCTCAAAATTTATGTGAAAACTTCAAATAATCAAGTTTTTGGTTTTTTATTTTGATCTTATGCAAAATGAATTTTTCCTTTCACGAAATTTGGTCAAAACTTACCTCTTCATGTCCTGAAGACCCTGCAATTTTTTTAATTTGAAATATTTATTTTTTCACCTTATATTGACTCAATATCGAAAAAACACCCTGATTTTCAATCGAAAATTCTCGCGTCAAAATATCAGCTTTTTAAAAAAACTCGGGACGTTTTTTGTTCGTTGAAATCTCTTCTTCCTGATAATGTAAGAAAATATATACATTACTATGGTAAATATTCTCAGAAAATGCAAATAAAAGAAAAAAACTCGAATCCGAATTTATTTTTAATCACTATGTACAATTTTGAGCTATTTTGTGAAATTTCCACTTTAATTACTTGAAAAACGTGAGATTCTATGTAACATTGATAAAAACAAAAATTACAAATCCATAAATCATGAAGATTGCAAGAAACATGCGAAAATAGTTGGGCGAGACGCAGGTGTGAAGTGCAGGAAGGGAATGGAACGGTATCGGTACAAGACAGACTGAAACGAGACTAACAACGAGATTCAGTGATAGCTTAGCCAGCGTGATCCATCGTATCCAGTTCCTTAGTTTCGAGGAGCCGAATAGGATCATCAGGATTCACAAAGTATTTTATCAGAATGATTCTACATCCGAAGGAAATGTGAATGATATTGGTGACGGTCAGGGATAAGATGGCTACAGTCACGGGTTACCATCATGAGAAGCTGTTTACATAAAAGGTAGGATCCATCCTCTTGGCAATCGAATGATATTGGTTGGCTGTACATTCTTTTGCCGTTTCATTAGGATATTTTAGGCTAGTGTGGACTTGATTAGACTATTTGCATTTTGTATTTCTCACATTTTTGTGATGGACAATTTCCTACTGTTTATAAAATAAGAATAAGTAGTACCTAATAGATTTGTCTGTTTCTACTGTCTATGTATCTTTATTTCTACACCATATCCACTTTCTTCGAAGAGTTGATGAAACTATACCAAATTTAAAACCATTATGAAACGTGTTCAGCACAGTTTTGTTGAGACTTGTCCAGCTCGAGGAAATATCAATACAAAAAGTTATAAGGAACAATAATCTGAAAAACTAATCTAAATATCAAATGACATTCGTTATGAGTACATCGTATATATCTTTCTGAGTATGCAAAAAAAAACAATTCGAATGAGAGGAAATATGACTTTCACATCAAAACAGATTGAATAGCTTCCGCGGTCATAAGTAATATGATGTGTAATTATTACTAAAATATATTGCGTCGCACCCTTTAGACCAACCACTCTACATAATTATGGGACCGATAATTAACTATAGAAATGCTCAGGAAATGCCTACCAGGTGCACCTCCCTGTTTTTATTCTCTTGGACCGCACGAAAAATAATACCTATTATATTCGAGGAACTTCTTGAAATTATAAGTTCTCAGGAATGAATACTTCCTTCATCAAATAATCACCAAACTATGTATGTGTATTGTTATACGTTTATTTGAGAGAATATATGAAATGTCTCATAAGAGCAATGCACTTATCGAAGAATTACAGCGGTAATCGCACTGCAGAGCGAAGATTACATTGCGCAAACCTCCTGTCGCCATAGCAACACATTTGAAACAGGGTCGCTAGACGCCAGTAAACAAAACAAATGAATGTCAGACAGATTTCAAAAAGTGAAAAAATGTGGCGTTTTGGTGAATGCATGCCAGAAAAAAATTTCTTCGAGAAAATCTTTATTCGTGGAATATTCCAATGAATTATATTTGTGCATAAAAATGACCAGATAATTTTGCATTCCAGCAGCAACTCTTGCAATTTTTAAATGACACGCTTTATGCAAAATTATCGGTAATTTTTATGCACTTGTGCAATTATAACCGATAAGCATCACAAGCAATCGGAAATAAACGCTGCTGTTTTTCGAAAAATTCAAAATTATTTCAATTGCAATTGGAGAGGTGATTTCAAAAGAAACTAATGCACTTTTATATTCTATTGCTATAGGTTGGACAATTCAGTTTTCACAAAATGATGCTCTCATTCACTCAATAACCACTTTCATGCGGCTATCACTGTCCACTTTAATAACTCCATTGAATACTCCCTGAAGACTTTCCTCCCGAAGTTAATATCACTCTCCTGGAATGAAATCACCTATTAAATCGTTCATTCCCAGCACAAAAATGTGTCCAGCTGGAAATTATGGCTCAACTATAAAGGCTGATTTATACAGGGTATCGCAAAATTTCACCTGAGTACGTTTGACAGTTGATAGCCTCATCATGATTTCATTACGACCAATTCGTTATAAAAATTGTTTTTTCTGTGACGGGAAAAAAGTTTGGCATTTCATGTCTGTTGGCAGGTTATAAAATGTCACTTTTCATAAATTACTTTTTTCCCGTGGGAAAAAAGTGAGTACTTCTTTCCCGGATATATATCACATATATATACTCTGTTAATGGCTTTTGTTGTGCTATAGTTCCGAAAAATGAGTCAATAATACCGTCTCCGAGAAAGAACTGCAAGTCCTTTTATCTTCCATTCGACTTCGCGGTTTCGTATATTACTAAACAACTACTGAATTCGCAATTTTTCAAAATCAAATCACAGAATTGAACTGACAGAAAGTGACATCAGATATTTGATTACTTCAAAAGAATGATAAAGATGTCTATAAAACGCAGGTGTCCCTACTGTTAAAAACTTGAAATTTCACGTCGATAATTTTCAGATTTCGAAATAATGTAATATCTTCTCAATATTGATTCGTCCTTCCTTCTGTCACAGAAAAAAATAGTGTATTATACACGGGAAAAATATTAGATTTTAGCTCACGGTTTTTTGTCTCCCTCCGCTACGCGTCGGGAGACAACACAACCTGGAGCTAAAATCTACTACTTTTTTCCCTTGTATAATAAATAACTATTTTTCTTTGACGGGAAAAAAGTTTGACATTTCATCTCTGTTTATAAAATGTCACTATTCATAAATTATTTTTTTCCTGTGGGAAAAAGTGATGATGTTGATGGCTTTTGTTGTGCTATAGTTCCGAAAAATGAGTCAATAATACCGTGTCCGAGTCCTTTTATCTTCCATTCGACGTCGCGGTTACGTATATTACTAAACAACCACCAAATTCGCAATTTTTTGAAATCAAATCACAGAATTGGACTGACAGAAGTGAAATCAGATATTTGCTTATTTCAAAAGAGTGATAAAGATGCCTACAACGCATCAGGTGTCCCCACTGTTAAAAACTTAAAATTTCTCGTCGATAATTTTCAGATTTCAAAATAATGTAATATCTTCTCAATATTCATTCGTCCTTTCTTCTGTCACAGGAAAAATAGTGTATTATACACGGAAAAAATATTAGATTTTAGCTCACAACCTGGAGCTAAAATCTACTACTTTTTTCCCTTGTATAATAAATAACTATTTTCTGCGGTTGAATTTTTTGCTATCACGCTGATAATATCTTTTGAAAATGATGAAAGATAAATTATGCAACTACTGTTTCGGAAAAGATATTGAACAGTCAATTTCATTCATTTTTTGAAATAAAGTTGTACACACTAGTCGAATTTACGCCACATACCTATTCTATATTGATCATTCCGTGTAAAAATAGTATTTGATGCAATCATTCGTTATTTAAAATCATCGCAATTTTTTTTTTTTTGATAATTAGGTACATTCGGCGAAAAGCGCCAGGTTCGATGACGTCATGAACCGAATTTTGTCTTTCGCATCAACTAGTCTTTACCTTATGAGATTCATCATGACCAATGACAATAGTATTTACATTCATAGAAGACAATAGTTCGACCTGGTCACTAATAATCACTTATTGAATACTTATATACTTGCAAGATGCTTCAGTACCTATAAAAATTTCCTAGTATTCTCAATAATGATCGAGATTTTATATAATCCCAGATTATTTTGTGACACGGGCAACAGTGTAATGCCTAAGTTACCAGAAATACAAAAAAAAGAAGACAAACTACATAGTCAACCTAACTTCTTGACGTTAATATCGGCTGTTATCTTCATCGTCAAATCCTTATTTCATTTATTCAAGATGCGAATATTCAAAGATAATCCTCATATTATGTGATTCTTCAGTTATGGGTGGTGTTCTCTTTCATTCAAGCTTGTAATCTTATACAAATTGCATTTGTTTATTTTCTCCTCTCCTTCAGACTCGGACTCTTTCGCCAAAATATGAGAATAAACTCTGCGTTCTCATCCAGACTTCCCATTTCTTCTCAGGAAACTAAGAACTCACGGCGCAGGCAGGTCAATGCTGTCAATGAAGACCTTGCTGAAATCACATCAGCCTGGGGAACCAACAACCTAGTTGAATTCAACGCCACCAAAACTCAAGCCTGTATTTTCTCTAGAAAGGCGGAACTCAGTATGCCCGACATTGTAATGTCTGGCACCACCATCTTCATCAAGCCCACCATATCTATGCTCGGTATTTCCATCAGCAAAACTCTTTCATGGGATAATCATGTCAGATCCATCGCAAAAGCTGCTTCACAATAACTCGGATTCTTGTTCCGTGCGAAATGCTACTTTACACCTCAACAGCTTCTTATGATCTACAGAGCGCAGATATGGCCTGTTCTAGAATACTGTTCCCACATATGGGGTTCAGCACCAAAAATACGCTGATGCTCTTAGATTCCATCCAGAGAAGAGCCATTCGCCTGGTGGGCGACGCCACACTCACTCACTCTTTGACATCATTGGAACACCGTAGAAAGGTCGGCGACCTTTCACTTTTCTATCGATACTTCCACGGGAAATGTGCTTCGGAGATCTCTGCTATCATCCCTTCACTAGCAATACCAGTCAGACGAACTAGACAAGCCCAGTCAGCACATCCTTTCGTTGTCAACCTCGAAAGATGTCGAACAGCACTTTATCAAAACTCCTTCATCCATAGAACGGCTAGGCTCTGGAATTCATTGCCTGAGGAAGTATTCCCAACAACATATAATCTCCATAAATTCAAAAAAAATTCCAATACCTACCTCCTATCCCTATCCTCCCTAGGAACGCACGATGTTCTTCGAACATTATAGGGATACCCTTTCGTGAGCTCCAAGCGATAAAAAAAAATTTGGATAACACGCTTCCTTGCAAAATTATCGTAAATTTGTATGCACTTAAGCAATTATAACCGAAAAGGGTGTTTGCGAGTGATTCCAAAAATATGATATCTGTTTTCCAACATGCATGGAACCACAGTTGAGAGAATATTACATATATGTAATATATGTACATATATGTAATATTCTCTCAACTGTGATGGAACTGAACACTTGAGTACATCATGTTTTCCTCCGATTGGCAGCAAATATTAATTTTGCTGACACATATCAATCAGCAAAGCAAAGCAAAGCAAATAACTATTCTATCTAAATCTTCATCAAATCACGAAAGCTATATCACTTGTGAAGCGTTACCGGTTGAATATTACAAAACCCTTTATACATTGACGTAACATGGACAAAACGTAACATGTGCGTTTGAATCACCCTCTTCTTCTCATATTGTATTATTGGCCACACTAATTCTTGAACTGACTATAAAAATGAACATATGTTTCCGAGTTGACTTCAAAAATTTTTCTCTCGGCAATTACAGTTATTCTAAATATGATTGGTATTCACATAAAAATATAACCTGACATTTTCAGTGTAAAACAATCCACAGTATAACATAATACTTTTTCCACCACTCTTTAGAACCAACCATTATGTACTCTTTTTCAAGGCGTGAAGTGTGTTTCTCTGTACCAAAATATTATATCTTTCGTAATTTCATGAACTACTAGCTCATAAGGGTATTGCCACCTCTGTTTTGTTTATCCAGATGCCACTGTTCTGATGCGAGATTCACAGGAATGGCACTCGAATCTACTAGGTATTTATCCAGTAACGACTTCATAATATGCTGTCATGATCATGGCTACTAGATTTCAATCAGAATTGGAAAGAAGTGTTTTTATAGTTACAGTATAGTGACAAAGAGGCATATCCTGACGACCCTTGGTTATCTCTCAATATTGTGGAAATGCAATGATTGGTTATTGACAGATTTCAACATTGGCAAAATGTCTTATCCTGGTGGCGTCATTAAAGAATGCACTTTTCCATATCAGTTTTCTGTGACAATAGTACCAATGTGATAAATTCTAATAAATCCCTAATGATTTCATCAATATTATTGGTGGACCCTTGAACCTTGACTGTTTTTGTTACGTATTGTCAGCGTTGGATTATGAGTACCTAACCTATAAGGAATGTTCCCCAACTTCGATTCCTTCAGATTCACCAGACAACCTAGTCGAATATAAATATGGAAGAAACAAGTAGAACACAGCTGAAAATGTATTTGGTAATGCGAAAACCACTCGAATGGTATAATGAAAACATAAACATTTGGGGTCTTGGAATAATCCTTGTGCAAATTCCAAACTGATTATATTCCGAAGTGCATTTTCATTGAATTGTGTTTTCTGTTATACAAGAAAATTATGATTTTTTTATTGCTTCAACTACCTACCAAAAAATCGATATTATTCTGCCAGGTTTGAGCAGGGGGTTTCTTCGTTATCATACCACTTGATACATTCACACAACTTCGTCACATTCGATGAGCTAAAGGTCTCTGAGAATGAAGCAAGTACAGTATGATGGATCAAAGGTACTATAATTTGTTCATTAGGCACCTTACTTCATTCATCACTATGAATGGAAAACTGAAGAAATATCAATGAATTACCTCCTTATTTATAGCTTGACGAATGATTAAACCTACTTCTAAATTCGTTATATCTCCAACTAGATACTACATTTTCTAGGTTAAGTATACACAATATTGAAATTTCGAATAATACTTCATACCACTATCTATTTCAGTTACAGACATCTGAAAGGGTAATATGGAAAAATCGTGGTCATTTGAAAGCTTTTATAGGTTTCCAAGGTAATCAGCAAATATCCAATGTTAGAAATTGAAGGGAAGATATCAGAATAAGAATCCGCCATAATTATTGGAACTGCTTCAATAACCAATATCTAATGGTCACCAGAATAAGCCTGAATAGGTCCATATTGCAGATACACAGAAATATGATGATTGATTGCTAGTGGTGGAAAATATTCATTATAATACAGTATACACCTTGGCACGCGCCTGACCAAGTTAGCTTCCATCTAGACTATGGTAATCAATTATGATTCCATAAACATATACTAGTGCATTTGAACATAAATTTTCCATGATATAGGTATTTCGTATTTACAGTCTATGATTTCATACCGTTTCAATTTGTTCAAATCTAACCTTTCTCGGCCAATTCATTGTCTGTTAATGGCATTTACATGTTATTTGATAACTACGGAGAATTAATCAAGGAAAAAATATTTTGTTTTTATAGATATTTCCGGAGTGCAATACGATGAGTCGATGCTTTCGTTTCCATAAACTTAATGACGGAATTCGAAACTTGAAATCATTCTGACTTTTCCTGCATACCTACTTCATCGTTGTCAAGTGTTGTGTTATTTGTTTTGCCAACAAGGGTGATCGAATGAATTGTAGTTTGGTTTTCTTCATGGGTAAGAGTATTATAATGTACCAGAGATGGGAATTTCAGACGATAATGTACCTAGGGAAGAGAATTTGAGACAAACATTGTGCTTTTATGTGGTTATGAGTGATCACTTGATTTTTAATTTGAAACAAAGAAAAGTTCATCAGTATGCAATCTTATGCTTTTTCTATACATCTGAAACGTAGGTTGTTAGCAGAACGAGTTAACATGGGTATTGTATAGATACAGTAAATAGTAGGTAAGTTAGTAAGCAAATGATGAAACTAAGTTCATTCAATGAGAAGAATGAAATTGTTTTTATCCCTCAACTGGATAATATCAGGCTCGAAAGATGAAAGTTGCATTCTCATGTCTGGTTCTGCATCTAGTTTATTGCGGTATTTTGTTGTTGTGACTGTATTTATAGTGAAAATTCCGTTTCACAAAAGTACATTCTTGGAAATGGCAAAGGAAAATTCAAAGCCTCTGTGGCAAGTTGTGGATATTCATCCCCCACCCTGAACCAAAAGTTATGAAATTGTTTTTAACAATTGAACAATGCTTGTGTCCGCGATGGCATTTCTGAAAATGAGTCATGGATCTATTTGTCATCGTTTCAGGCTGCTGCAACACGGATGTCAATGGGTTTGAAACCATGAGTTCATTTTAAGTTTCGGTCCTTTTAGCCCTTTGTGTATTAGTGGTCGCGCCATGGACACACAACACTAATAATTTCTACTCAGTTTTCAATGCAGAAGTTCACAATTACCTTACGAGGAATAAGAATAATCTGCATATTACAAGAACAAATAATTCTAATACCATGAAGTCATTATTTTTCAAAGGTTTCAATGAATACAACAAATTGCCTACGTCACTGAAAAATAGTGAGTCACTGAATATTTTCAAAAGGGATTTCAAACAACTTATGAAAAAGAAATAATTGATCTCTCAATATTTTCCCTGGTGCCCAGTCAATTTATGCCATAAAGTATTATCTTTACAATGAATTGTACTATATAGAGGTACCCATATTTAAAAAAAAAATTATTTTTAACTCATTTCACCTTTTAATATTTGTGATTTTTATATTTTTATATATTATGTATGTTTTTTTAATTGTTGTGAACTAGTATGTAATTTTTCTTTTTTGTATAATTTTTGTTGTTGTATATTAGGACATCCTATTTCAAATAAACTACTTCTTCTTCTTCTCTTCAGTCGCCTAGAGTATCAATATATATGGTATTGGTAGCCACATATTGAAGAACATGCGTAAATGTCCCTTCTTATAATAGGAACGCGTACTATCCCGCTTATTCGGGTATTTTGATGTGGCAGGTATAAGTTTTCTTTCGGAAAATAGTGAAAAACTCAATGTCAAAGTAGGAAAAAAACAGAAATTGCACCAAAGAATAATTTAATCTATTGCCGCTAAGTTGGTGCCACAAGGCCATCACATGATAACTTAGTAGTTTTTTCTTTCAGATGATGAAACGTTCTTATTTCGCTCTACTTGTGATGTGAGATTATGCCTCAGCGAAAAGAAGAACTGTTCTTTTGAATTTAATTCCAAATGAATATTTGTGATTATTTTAGTGACGGAAATTGTAGTAGTGTATATACTTTGTTGGTATGTTTGTACATACCAACTGGCCATCGACCTCCTTTGAGGTTTTTCAGCCCGAAAGTGTTCTGAATTGTGTGTTCTGTGCAGGCTTAAGGCTTTGATACTAACTCCATACGCCACCTTAGGAGTAGCACTGTTAATTGGGACGCAACAGTGAATCGTGCAGGTCTATCCCGAGACGATGCACCGAAACTCAACAATATTCATTTTGTGACCTGAATATTGACAAAATTCCTTGCCATTCCTGAAATTCGAACTCACGACCTAGCGGTCATGAGTCGGACGCTCGTCCACTACGTCAATCTCGTCTGAAATGAATTACTGAGGATTCATCTTGTGTGATTTCAACGATGTTTTATTTCTTAGTGTCTTCAAACCGAGGACACGTCCTGTAGCCTTCAGCGAAGGCCTGAAAATGCAATGACATGCATATGCACCTTATCGAATCACAAGTTAATAAATTCATGCAATTTGTTATTGAAATGAAGCAAGTAAATAAATTCCGGCCTCAAAGAGTTAGGAAAGTAAGAATCAAAAGTCGCTCGCAGATCATTGAGATATTGCATCAATTCTACAAATGTTTCATTTCGGAATAATTCTGTATAACTGAGACTAAGGTGACGAACCAGTACCTAGCGGAGCCCTAGCAGGTGCTTTGCGGAGCACTGGGTGGTTCATTTTCTGCTTTTCGTGAGTGAAAAAGTCCATATTTCTGGAAATTGAGTATAGATATAAAATTTCGACTTTCACCTATCAGAATGACACTCTACACTAACTTGCATATAGAGTTGAGCTTCTGAATGCTGCAATAAAAATTTACGTATGAGCAGTATTGGCGATTATGTCATTACGATAGGAGATTAGGACCATTTAATATAGTTCGCTGATCCACCCAATCAAGAATAACTATAGTAATCAAGTTATCTTCGCAACGGATTGCCCTATATCACTTGGGATTTGGGACCCCGCTACGATTGTAACGATGTTGAATAGCGCAGTGTAGCAAAACCTATCATTTCGCCTCAAGAATTACCCTAACAAGGAAAGAAAATACATGGGTATGACAAACTTTCTAACATTGATATTATTAGTTCATGAACTCCCATTCTATTGAGAAAAAGAATATATTCCTTTAGGGTTAGGGGTAACATTTTATTGATTTCGCCAGTCAAATCCATTTCATTTGAGTACAGAAGAATTGGTGAAAAAACAAATTCCTTTGAGAAACATTGTTTCTACTGTTTTTTTTAAATATCGGATATACAGGGTGTTATTCAATTGATGGCTGAAAATATAGGACATGGTTCCTTAGCTCATTTTATGAAGAAAAGTTCACAATAACATATTCCCTAAACCTCTCAACTTTCGAACTATTGGGTGTTAACATTTTGTTTTCTCTTTATTGATCAAAGAAACTCTCACAGTGTAAAAAACTGTCACGTTTATGAATACTTGTCAAAATGAGATTGCAACGTAATCAATCAAATGTCATTATTTCAAAAGGAATATTCTCAGATATAATTATGAACATAAAAAAATGGATACCTATATTTATGAAGAAATACTTGAGAATTCGCATTCTCCATGTGATGAAAATATCAATTCTTTCTTGGTCTATTCAACAGAAAACAACTACTTTCCTGGCTATATGCCACGACGAACATTGAATTATATCTATTGAACACAGACGATAAGAATTTGAAAACAAAATTTTCTGAAGTAGAGAATTTGCATTATCCTTCATATAAACATATGTACATAATATGAATAAACAAATTAGCGGCATATGAGAACTTGTAGACTTCGATGCACATGCAATTATTATATGAAGAGAACGCACTTTCTCATATCCAATAGGTTTATATGAGGTTTTCATCTTGAAACAATGTTCGAGCTGTTTTGAGCTGTTAAAATCCTGCTACAAAATAAGGACTCAAAAAATGAAGTTTCATTACTAACAAGTAAATTATTTTTCGGTATTTATCTCGACACCCCTTCAGGTTTTGGAAAAATAAAAGGAAGCATGACAAATGACAACATTACATATATGATTGTGAATAAAATCACTATGCATGTTGCAAAAATTTCTTTTTTCACCCTGTATATTATTGTCTGACTTTCATGGAGTAAAAGACCTTCGTGTTTTTCAGGATAACGTGGCTCAACTATGTTTTAATTCGCGTGCATTTTTTGTTGCAGACTCTCCCCTGAGTCGCACCTGTGGGGGTGGCGATACCACCAGCTCCCCAAGCGGCTCCCCTCGACCGAGGGCTCCCACTCCCGGGGCTGTGGCTGGCCTCGATCTGCTACCCGTAAGTATTTCCTCCTCCTGTTTCAGTCACGTTTTCCCGATGACCAACAAAAATCCGAGAATCTAATTTTGATGAAAAAAAATCGTAGATATTATGATTGGCATCATAGATTAATAATAAAATTACCTCTTAAGCTTCTTCGCCTAACTGATGAGACCGGGAAGGTCGAAAGCTCACACATTGCACATCACAGTATGGGGGGGAGTCTTTGAAAATATACTGAATAATATTCAAGTGATTCAAAATTCAATAATCAAAATAATGTTTAGAAAACCTAAACAGTTCGATACAATGCAATTATATAATGAAACAAAATTACTCAACATCAGAAGTCTATATGCAAACCAATGCCTCATTTGGATATACTCCAATAAAGCAACTTCCTGCATTGTTAATTACAGAAACACGAGACATGGGAATAACTCATATGTACCCTTTTTTTTAAAAAGTCATACACAAGGAACATTATTTTATTTCGCACCAAAACTATATAACATGCTTCCAATTGATTTAAGGAAAAACTCGAACATCAAAACATATAAAACTAATATAAAAATTTTCATCATCACACACAATAAGCTCATTATGACAAAATGCACCACTATAAACATATGCAAATATATGCTTTTTCACTAGTACCAATTTTCTCTGTTCATGTGTTTTTATTTTTTTTTTCCACATTATTCCATTTTATCCTTTCTGACTCTGAAATATCTGTTATTAGTGTAATTATACCTACTTTTTGAACCGGATAATTCCAAATTATTATTTAAAATTTATAAATATCACTGTTGTACCATATATAAAAATTATTGATGTTGTCACCGTGAGGAACAAAATGGTTGGCACAAAACAAGCCATTCGCGCTTAGGCTGCCCTCCATTTTTTTCCAAATGGTCTTAATATAAACATTATACATATATGTATTATAGTCATTCGAAAATGAATAAATGAAAAAAAAAATCGTTGGGTTAAGGTGAAACCCGAATCCCAGTTCACTGCTTCGGATTCATTCGACAAAAGCAAAAGAATTTTTGAGATTTCGCACATCTCCACGAATTTTGTGGCGCGTTTGGCCCTTTTGTTCAAAAGCAAAAGTATTCTTTGGTACGAGAACCTCTTGAGTTTGTGGCTTGTTTCGACTTCGGTTCGTCTTCTTCAGTCAGGGAAAGTACTTTCGAAGCAAGCCACAAACTTAACAGGTTTTCGAACCAAAGAATACTTTTGCTCCTTCAAATTCTCAGACTTTTGCCTTTGAACAAAAGGGTCAAACGCGCTACAGAATTCGTGGAGATTTGCGAAATCCCAAAAATTCTCTTGCTTTCGTCAAATGAATCCGATGCAGTAAACTGGGATTCGGGTTACACCTTAAAACCTAACGATATTTTAGGGTTCAATGTGTGAAGCTTTCGACCTTCCGGGTCTCATCAGTTGGGCGAAGAAGTCTAAGAGCTAATTTGATTATTAATTTAATTTAGTTGGTTCAAGTAGTAGTTCTCAAACGCAAAGAACAATGTTTGTTCATATTGCCAAAGACACAAAAGGCTGTGCCAGTGTCGGCATCTGCGGAGTTCTACAATTTCGGGCGATTTTTGTCTTTTGTGCTATAGGTACACTTCTGACTTTTGTCTTTGCTCAAAACTTCTCTGAAGCTTTTATAGATAGCTAACCTCACAAGGAATAGAAGATGGAATAATGAAAGTGTTTTGATAAAAACACGCACCTTTGAAATTAGTAATATACCGGGTGGCTACGGAAGTATTGCCTACGGAATATCTCAGTTATTGTATGAAGTAGGTTTGTGAAATTTGGAGCGTCGATATAATGACATTAGAGCTAGAATTTGAGCATATTGACATGTCGAAGTTAACTTCCGGTCTGCCGGAAGTAACATCAACTTTCTTATTTTAAATGGAAAACCTTTTTTGTTTTCTCTTCGCTTTATTCAGCATTCGATTCCCTTTCTAATGACTTATCACAAGTTGGTATCTAACCAGAAACTAGATCAGAAAAAAATTATTATTGAAATTCACCGAGTAGGCCGTGGAAGCAAAATGAAAGCCAAAAATTGAAAAGTTGGCTATGGAAACCATACGTCACTTGATAACAGTTGCTACTACTGTGATATTTTATTTTCATTCGTCAGCGTTATCAAAAGCCGCCAAAAAAAATATCGGAAAAATTGGGAAAAAAACAATACTCTGTAGGTCCATAACTTAAATAGGAACATACAACTTTTTCTTGCCTGTACTATTCAGCATAACCATTCCTTTTTAATGATATGATAGGAAGTCATTTTTTGGCATTCATTTTGCTTCCACGGCCTACTCGGTGAATTTCAATAATAATTTTTTCCTGATCTAGTTTCTGGTAAGATACCAACTTGTGATATGTCATTTGAAAGGGAATTGAATGCTGAATTAAGCGAAAAGAAAAAAGAATAGGATTTCCATTCAAAATAAGAAAGTTGGTGTTACTTCCGGTCAGACCGGAAGTTAACTTCGACATGTCAGTATGCTCAGATTCTAGCTCTTATGTCATTATATCGACGCTCCAAATTTCACAAACCTACTTCATACAATAACTGAGATATTCCGTAGGCAATACTTCCGTAGCCACCCGGTGTATATGTTTAATAATAATAAAGTGTATTTATTAATACACTTTTATTATTTTATTTTTGACACCTTTTCACTTATTTGGCAATCTATGAAAGCATATTTCTTTTACTACTATTTATTCTCAATTTTTCAGTTCGTCTAATCCAAAAAGGGGGTTTCTCAGTTTTTTTTGTGATTATCCCCAATTTCGACGAAAGAATCATTATCTCCGACCCAGGAAAACCCTAAGATAAAAATGTCATATCGGATCCGCTATATTGAATTTTTCATTTTTGACGAGAGAATCATATGTTCCGACCCCAAAAACCCTCAGATCCTAATTTTGAATGGATCATAATCACAAAACTCCCAAACTGCCATGTCGAATCTCCAATCTTGAGCAGCATCATAATTTACGACCCCGAAAACCCCAGATACCAATTTCAAATAAAATCAGATCATATAAATAACGAACCTCGTTCGCTATATTGGATCCGCCATCTTGAATTTTCCAATTTTGATAGAATAATCATAATCTCCGTTTCCGACAACCCCCAGATACAGAATAATCATAATCTCCGTCCCCGACAACCACTAGATATCAATTTTGAATGGAATCTGATCATAATTACAAAACTCGTCCGCCATATTGGATCCGACATCTTGAGTTTACAAGTTTTGACGGAAGAATTATAATCTCCGACCTGGAAAACCCTCAGATGCTAATTTTTGACAGAATTGGATCATAATTGAAAAACTCGTCCGCCATTTTGGAGCTGCCATTTTTTTTATATCATTATGCATTCTCACCAGAATTATTTGTACCTGCCGAATTCTAATCAATCAGTCTGTGAGCCAAAATCGAGTCCAAAGGAGTCCTATATATATAGGTATGTACAAACGTTACATACAGGTGAAGCTAAAAAAGCGAAATATTCACGGATATATTGACGCTCTGCCACTATCTTAGATCAGTTTGAATTGCGGCATGTTTGGATATTCGCAAAACGGTCATTTTTTTCCTTTCATTTGCTATTTGTTTCTATACTCGTTATCACATTCAATTGGTATCGAATGGCACAAATATCGTCTCGTTATCAAATCGCGAAATCGGGTTCAAATTTCCGCACAGAAAAGTGCAATTTTTTAATCATTTCGCTCAGGATAGTGATTGATATAGTAGTCGTTCGATGAACTACAATGTTTTTGCTTACCTTTGGGACATAATATATATCATTTCGTTATCAGATGACGGTAGAAATCTGCAGTCGGCTCTCCTACTATAATAACGAAGAAAGCAATATATTCATCACCAATTCGAGAATATAATACCCGATAGTCGATATTATTGTCATTTTAGGTTCGAGTTGATTACCTTCCCTTACATTTTGATATTCCAAGAATAGTTACAGCGATGATGATGATAAATTAATTACTCACGTAATTTTTAACAGGATGGCAACGAAAAGGTATGGCATTTAATTGAAACTTTAACAGAACCATTATTTTAGATGATGGCATCAAGAACACAAACAATAATGATCTGTGTTCTAGTGTTCTACATCAGAAAAATATAGACATTAACTACTCACCTACAAAGGACTTGAGAAAACTAATCATCTACAGACATATTATATCTCCAAATTGTAGTTGAATATATTTCCCAGTGTCCATGCATAATTAATATAATAAGAGAGCATCAGCAATATTCGCTTTTCTCGATAATTGATGGTGTATTTCCATTAGCTATTTTAATGTGGAATAAGATGAGGTTGTCAAAGAGTTCTTTATTAATATTCAAGACAAACATTTTCCTAAATTGTGTAAGTAAGAGTGTATGTTCCTGTTTGAAAATATGAATATTACATGATTTTGTTCTGTCAGAATATTCCAGAGGAAATATCGAATTACCAAGCTATGGGGTATCATGAATGTGATAAAATTTCCTATTTATTTGCAGTTAACTTCCAACGATGAAGTTACAAGGCGCCGGGAGGCTGCCCTTCGCCAACACTCGTTCTTCCAGCTACGAATACATTTGCGAAGAGGACAAGGGCTGGCCGCCATGGATAAAAACGGTAAGAAAACAATAGAATAATACCCTAAATACGGTGTAAACGAATCAATAATAGAACACACTACACTGTTTTACCACTAACCAAACCAATTTTTTAACGCCTCGACACGTGTTTCGCTAACTATGTTAGCATCTTCAGGAGAAGATTGAAATTAGTTAGTAGATCAGTTTTAATCTTCTCCTGAAGAAGCTAACATAGTTAGCGAAAACACGTGTCGAGGCGTTAAAAAATCGGTTTGGTTAGTGGTAAAACAGTGTAGTGTATTATCGTGCCAAAGGTTTCAGTCTTCGATATAATAATAGAACATTTTACTTGATTTTTTGGGATTTTCTCTCCTCGTTTCTATAAAATAAAAATATGACTATTATTTCAATATATTTGTAGTGGGACAAATCAGATGATATTTTCTGATTTCTGAGACAATTATGGATTATAATGTGACGTTTTCAAAAGTGTCAGTGCCTACTTGATGTTTTCAGAGCCACTTTCAATATATATTATGCATTTATTGCTCTTGAGGATTATCGTATTCGTCAAAGGTAGGTAGCTACTTGTCGAAAAATGGTTGCTACTCGAAACATGATAATAGTTAGGCACGAAAATGTATTATCTGTCCCACTTTTCTCATCCCTATCTATTATATATTAGTCACTGAAACTTCGTGATTGTACTCACCAGGACCTGTCCTTAAATTAGTTCACGTCTGATTATGACCTATGGACCATTTTGACCAATTTGGTTGAGAGAGCCACGTATATCGGTTATTGTGCCACTTTTTTGTGGAACTGAAGAGGGCCTCGACAAGTCGACATATCTTACTTAACTTATTTCGTTCATAAGTTACAGGGCGTTTCTGGAAATCCACACTTTTTGGACCCCCTCTACATTTACGAAGTTTCTTAGCGATTATGCCAAATTGCAATCTCATCCCATAGGGAATTTTACGCAGAATCCAGTGGCGCACTCGATTTTTTTTCTGGGTATGGTTTTGGTGATACATCTCGAACTTTTGATTGATGTTTTCAATGAAACAACCTGTATTTTATCAGCGTATCAAGATTTTTATCATTTTTCTCTAAATGATATAGAGCAATAAAACCATAAGATAAATAGTTGAATTGACGTGTCGAAAAAAGATAAAATATTCTGAGGCTTATAATTCATCACATGAATGAAGTTTATTAATTCTGTGTGTTATTGAGAAATATGTCGAGACTCATTATGAAACTGGAAATTGAATGTATTTATTCCATCTCTAAGGGGGATAGGGAGAGGATAGGTACAGGTATTGGTATTTTTTAAATCTTTTGGAGGTTATACGTTCTTATTGGGAAAGAACACTTGAGCTACACAATATATATGTTGAAATCACTAAGTAAATTGAACGATATAAAGAAAAAAAATGAATTTACGCTTCCCAAGACATAATTATATTCATCATTATTTTCAATCTTCTTCGAGGGATTCATCAGTGTCAGATTCTTCTTCGCAGATATTCTCATTTTTACTCTCACATATATTGTGATCAGCTCTCACAATTGAAGAACATATTGGAAATAATATTCGTCAATCAAGATATACAGATGGAGATGAGCTCTGCAATAATTCAAATGAACATTCTGAACATCACGTGAATATTTGGAATAAACCTCTCAAGGCAGGCTATTTTATGCTCAGAAATGACATCCACAAGGTCAAGATTTTCGTTATTCCTCTAATACCTCTTCGGGAATTGCATTTTACGTTTCAAAACCTCCCAAAACATCTCATTAGGGATGTTTGTGCTCGCTGGCTAGTCGCCTATTACGTGGACATTGCACCTAATAAATTGAATATGAAAAATGCAGATAATTCTTGAAAGGTGATCATCTTGAAAACTTTAAGGATCAAAAACCAAGTATAACATATTTCTCGATCAAAAATTGTGATAACCTAAACAACAAATAAGTCCACGCATGAATGCCACAAGTGTGGCTTATGTGGTGCCTTCTAGATATTACATTGGAGAAGTTACTAAATAATTATGAATCTACATACTGAAAAACGAAATTTCAAATTTCTACTTTGACACCTTGGTACACACTTGGACCGAATCGTAATGTTTTGAAATAAAAAACCTACCACACTTATGTGTGAGGACCATATCCCGTATTTTTCAAAACGTTTATAGTTTTTTTTAGTCGCTCGAACTATTCGATAAAATGATATCTCCCAGCAAACATGATTTTTGCGGCCCTCTAAAGGTACAATGAAACTTGCCGGCGAGCGGTAACACCGGTCCTCTATTGTACAACTAAATTGGGCCGGCTAGCCCGTGTCCCGGCGGCCGACAGCCGACCGCCTCACTAGAGCCATCAGTATGCCGCTTATTACGTTGCAGGGCTTCTGGTGGGCAGAAGCAAGTACTCAAATGTACTGCATTCATGGCATATCTTCGGCCCGATTGAGACTTTTCAGAGACTGCCATTAATTGGCCGCTTGAGTATTTTCATTCCCCCGATAGAGGAGTCTTTCAGGGCCGTTGGTTAACGGGGTTGAATGAATTCAATATTCATAGTATTCTGTTTTTTGATGTCCCATTTTTCAACTAGGTTTGTCAAAGATTATATAGGGTAATGCACATATCTCAATGAAAATAGGTTTTTTGAAAGGTATTCCAGTTTATATCACCACTTGGAAAGCAACGTATCTCATTTTCACTCAGATTTGCATCACTCTCTCTTTATTTTCAAACTGGTTGAAAAATGTGGAACTTCAAAAAACAGAATTGAGGTCTCCGAGTTTTTTGTGAATCCTCTGGGTAAAACAGAAATGTGGAATTCACTCCTTACCTGAAGTTGTTGAATAATTACATAAAATTCTCTGAGATGGCATTCTGATATCACAGTTATTCCCAGGAAACTAGCAGTATAAATACCCCATACAAAAACAAGAACTGAAAATATCCATGTGTGTATATTATTGCCATGATCACAACCAATACATATCACAACTATGGAAACATCAAACATCTTAATTCTAGTTCTACATATCACTCTGTATCCTCATTGTTTCAAAAAGTTGCTAACTCTAGGTCAAAAATTACATCACCTATGTACCTACCTAATAACTTGAAAGGTATGTAGGTAATCAGTTATTATATTGATCAAGTTATTGTCAACAATGAAGTTCAATCTACAAGAAAACAATTTCCAGATATGGAGAACCTTACTCTTCATCATATTGATATGAGTGTTTCCTGGAAGTGAGATATCATATACCATGAAATAATTCATATCATATAGTCTGGATCATTGTGTGCTTTCTTCATTAATATCTGTAATTGATGGGCTTCTGGTTGTTGATTTTGTAGCTGAAAGATTGAATGATTTCATTCTCTACTAATCCAAAACATGCAACATTATACATACCTACAGTATTGAAATATAACTGTTTCTTCAAGTAGCTATCTTTGATTTTCGTTTTGATTCATATGTAATGAAAGCTCATGCATCTTCAAAGTCCTCAATTATTATATTCTTGTGTATCCGCTGAACACGTCCAAACTATTATTGCATCTGTTTGTCCAATGGTGTTTGTTAAATTATTATCTAAAATAGAATTTTTCAGCTGTGCAAGTTTGTATATATGTTTGTTCCTCACTCACTCTGTATTTATTTCAATTCCCTTCTATTTTGTATAAAAATCCACAAGAAAACCAAACACGAACTGAACCATAACTGAACACGACAGTACTAAAATCTCTTTTGAGAGTGTTGTTGAGACACCATAAACAAAGAAATCAATATACGCCATACTGAATCATTGTTACCACTGCAAAATGATCAGAATAAAAATTCACGCGAGCGAGGGATGCCAACGTTGAGTGAGTGATGATGACACACTCCGTTGAAATTTTGATGGCCCTTTGACATGGATACATACAGCGGAAAACTAGCGACTGGGAAACAGAGGCCTATAATAAGTATGTGTACATTCTGCCTTCGTCATATAATCCTTCGAAATTATTTGGAGGGCCTTTCGAGGCATGCCGACATCGACATTTGCCCGCCGTTCTCGCCATGGGCCCGGCTTTCTACCGCCTTTCGATGTTTGCTGGGCTTTGATGATGTGAAATTTCGGAAATGTGAAATACTGGATAAAAATTCGAGATAGACCGACCACAATACATTATTGATCAACTCGTATATATAAAGTATTTATGGTTTATAAGGCTGAATGAAACATGCTCTCCTGTCGACGGAGCATTTTAATTTCCGTTGAATTTCTATCAGGAAATATACGTTATCACGTTCCTCTGTTTGGAAAAAAATGGCAGTCGTTGGCGTTGGAGTGTGGTTGGAGTTCATCAATCTATCCAAATTATCCAATGATGGCTTGAGGCGCTTCCTGTAGGTATCTGTGTATACAAGAAAGCTTGAATAGCTCTCCATAAAAATGTTTTAATACCGAAATATATTTATGAATTTCAACTTTTCAGAAGGTTGACCAAGGATTCTGATTTTCTCTGTATTCAGTCTCACAAGAAATTTGGAACCTGAAGGGTATATACCTCATTTTAACTACTCACTGCATCGAAAGTAAGGGTTTGCTCCCCCATTTAAGGTCACAAACCTTTCAATTAACTCCAACGGGTGGAAATAGTTATTTATGCAACAAGTGCAAAAAGTGAATGTTTATTGCACTCGACGTGAAATTGTCCGACGAGGCCGTTAGGCCGAGTTGGACAACACGTCGTGTTTAATATTTGCTCGCTTGATATATAAATAGCTATTGATTATTATATAGTACTTGTCAAATTTTGATTGATGGGTGCACCATATTCGAGAAAAAAATCTAAAATTCTCTCGGTACCTAATTTGAATGATGTTCATTGAAGTTACACATTGAATTCTTTATAAGATAGTAAAACAAATTCGAATAGAGGTATACAGGGTGACATCCAAAGGCTGTTTCATCATATATATGCACAGGATGTGATAGTTTGTCCAAAAATATGGAAAAAGTTCATTCCAACTTATACCCTCTATAATTTTCGAGATACAGAGGGTGTTGAAATTAAGAAGAAAAATCGTTATTTGCGAATATCTCTAGAACAGTTTATCGCACAGAAAACAGCTTTTTCTTCTCATAATAAGCTATGTTTTGTGCTGATTTTTTTCAAGTCGTAATATGTTAATATTCTGAAGGGATATTGGATGTTTTCCTCCCCAACTTTTACGTCACTAAAACAAGTAAAGATTTCAGTCATCTATTTGAACCGTCGGTGTTTTCTACATAAAATGGGTACACTTGGTCATAAGATTTAAAGTTGACCATTTCGAGATAATTCAACTTTTATGTTGAAAAACATGGTACATTTTTTGAAGAATTGCTGTATGTGAAAAAAAGTAATTCAAAAAGTAGACTATGATTTTCAACATGAAAATTGATTTTTCTATAAAACGGTCGATTCATTAGTGTTAGTAAACATGGGCGGTTCAAATAAACGACTTCGACTTGTTCCAGTGGCGTAGAAGTTGAGAAAACGACACCCATCACTCTTTCAAAATCTTCACCAAGTTTAAAAAAAAAAAATCCTGCAGAAAACTATTATGGGTAGAAAATGCTAACAAAAGCTGTTTTTTGTGCGATGATTGGTTCTAGAGATATTAAGATAAAAATTATTTTTTTCCTAAATTTCAACACCCTGTATCTCGAAAATGGTGCATTTTTGATGATAAGAGCTATCACATCCTGAAGTCCTGCGCTTACATCATGGGAACTAGGGATCAAATGAAATTTGGAAAAAATCCTTTTTCCGTCCGAAGATCTACACTGTTGCTATCCTGACTCCGGCACAAATTCTCATAATGATAAAATTCTCATTTATCAGAAGACCTGAGGAAAATCTGATACTCGGAACATTCGTAAGCTTGTGCCATATTGCTTATAACCTTATGTGATATATAATATATATAAAATAACTTTGATACCAATTGCAGACACAGTATCATCCGCAATTATTACAACATTGATGAATATCAAATTAGATATCAACATTTTTTTACACAACTAATGTTGTCCTTTTCAACAGGTATACAGGAATAGGTAAGTACTATTCCATTTAAGACAAAATATTCAACTGATCAATAATTTAGGTATTATACCTGAATAAATTAGAAGGACAAGAAAATCTAGTCTCATTACCGCCTAATTATATACAACTGATATATCTATGATGAATACCTTTCTTTGAATAATCCAATATTTTGAGGGAGGATTAGTAAGGACGTTACCTGCATTATTGCCTAAGCTTTATCAAATTTAGAGATCAATATTGGGTCAGATGATGAGATTCCTATAATCTTCTGGGGAGATAATTTAGGATTACTATCAAGGATTCCTATAGGTATACGCATTATTGCACAAGATTGATATAAATGACATGAATGAACTGTACGTTCATCATTAATGTCTATAACTGGGTAGACTGATAACCAATTCGTTTTCATCCATCTTACAATCACGAATCAGATATAACGAAAAATGGCTTCACTTTCTAATCAAGGAGAGTTACCAACGTACTTGGAACGTCTGATGGCAGCGAAGAAGAAATCTCAGGTCCGTTGTCAAAACTCTAATAATATGGAGGATAAAGTAGAATACTTGGAAATTAGTAGAGCTGTGAAAAAAGTGTTCATATATCGGACAAAAATGGAGAAAAAACAAGCCAACAAACTTTCGGCTGTAGCGAAAGCTCTTGAACGAAGTCTGAGACAGTTAGTGAAGAGGAATATGAAGTGTCGAATCCTAAAGAGGATGACTGAAGATGAAAAATATGAGTTCCATTATGAAGGTACTCAAGCTGCCATCAAGAAATTGATGCCTGTATATGAGGATATGAAGAAAGATTGTGACTGATACCTATTCACCTATATATTTAGATATTCAACATCTCTCCTTCAGAATGTTCCATCATCTTTATATGGAAATTCCATTTCATGCGATCCAGAAGATGAGAACTTTGTCATTATGTAAGAAGTCGAAAATTGCCTGTGATTTTTGTTCAAATGAAAATGATACGATAGTATATGAGAGTCAAGCTCATCAGGATACAAATATGTATATAATATTATGTAAATAAAGATATCTGGATCTTGAATTCTGCATTGATTATTTTTTAGAAAGGAAAAAATACATTTCGTGATGTTTATTATTGTATGACCGACTTATGTTCAACATTTGTTACAACAATTAACAGTTCTCTCAATTATTGTAATCTGTATATGTGCATGGAATTCGTACTTGAAGAAGCTACTGTGTTAGCGAAACATATCGTGTGATTAGGAATTTTGCCGAAATCTTATCGTTTGTGAACAATTACATTAACCGACTACCCCACCTATCCTGTCTTAGGTTTAATTCGTGTAACTTATTTGATAATCGATAGCGAAAATCAAAATATTAGACGTATTTTTCTGTTTTGTCATGGAGAAACTTGTGTCTATTATACGGGGTGTTAAAGTTCGCATACATTTTTGGTTTTTCATTTTCTTTGTCCCCACGACCAAACAAAAAAATACGTATATAATATCCTAATTTTTTGCTATCGATTGTCAGAGTTAGACGAGTTAAACCTGAGACACCCAGTGTAGTCTAGATGGCGTTAAACCATTGTGACACACCTGTGCCCACGGGAGATTCCACTTAGACTGTGAATCTATTCTAATCCAATCTGTCTGTAGCGAAAAAGTGTGGATATGGAAAATTTAAATGCCTATACATAAGGCTCTATTCAGTTTCCGTCTACTATTGAAATATAATATAGTTTCGCTTAGGATGTGCTCTACAGTCTACTCTCAGACGACGTTTTTTCCTGGTTGGACCCTCTTGTCGTGGAACGGACACCACACACAAACGTATAATGACTCACCCTGTATAATGGGCATAATGAATTCCACATGTGAGTTCAACGAATATGGTTGTACAGACAATGTTTTGTTTCTCCCGAAACCCTTGACCGCAGATTCCGCAATAATGACATATTAATTCTCAGTTTTCCGCAAGATGGCGACACTTTTTACAGATTTCTTTGAAGACAGAAAACAGTTCTATCACACCGCTTGCACCAGAATTGATAATATCATAACATTTATAACATAACCTCAAATGAAATGAGATTGAATTTGAAAGTACAAAACTGTAATTTTGGAAAAATTTTATTATTATCAGTTCTACCAACCATGAATTTTGGTTGGGATTTAGCCATCTAACGGGTGAAATGCGACCTATATTCCGCGATATTGAAAATAATCCTTCTGTCAAGTAGGCCGTAGCTCAAGAACTTTGACCGAAAACAGTAGGTGGGATTCGATAGGAGTTTCTAAACCATCTTCTGTTCAATCCTGCATACGACATTAGTCGGATCTGATGGCGTTTGCTAGTTCCTTTCGATTGGTGAATCAGCAGGATTGTTAAACACTTCAATAAAGAATATAAACACGAGAATGAAACAAAATTAGAATACATAGGTACTTATTCTTCATTTATTAAGTACAAAAATCGACTATCAATATGTTACAATATTTTCTTGGAAATCGCACTCATTATAAGCTGTCTCCAGAGAGTGTCCCCCTCCTGGTTAACTTTCGAAAGTTCTGAATTTGCTCCTATGATACTTAAAGTACTAGATTTTGATTCCAATAAAAAATTATCTTTCTGAATATGTTCAGCGTGTCTCACTTTAAACTTCAATGACATTAGTAATATCAACATTACATTTATGGTTGTAAATGAAATAATAAACAAAATTCCCAGCCGTTCAAAAGTTAACTAAGGTGAGAGAAGAGGGAAACCCATTATTTCTGAGGTATACTCATCGTCATATTATCAATAATTTTATAGTAGTCACTGGGGTCAAATATCTTAACCTAACCAATATTATTATAACAAATTAAATTCTAAAAATACTTGTAACTTTGCTTCGATCCTGAAAAATTATGAATACATTTTTTAACACAATAAATGAAAATTATCATCTTCAGAAGGGGTGAGAAAAAACTTCTACAAGTGAAGGTACTTACTAGAAGCAGTCTGATCAATGCAAACAGAATGAATAATAAATTCGAACATTGTTTTTCCGCAACTATTTCATAATTATCCAACATTTCTTCCTTTTATATGAGAATGGAACATGAATCATTCGAACGATCATCAATGGTTGTCTTCCTCTGATAGGCTTCCATTTTGAATTATTCATACAAATCGTTAAACAATGTTTACACCACGTTAATCGAAATCCGATATTCCTTCGATAGTTAGCTCTTGATTGATAACTTCATTCACATTACACTCCAATAAAGCAGTCACTTATTCATTTTTATTTATACAATCATTCTCGTGTTATTTGAATATGAACGGGATTGAATGACTGCACAGCCAGACCATGCTGAGAACTATCGGTCAGCACTTCATACGTTCTACCTTCTTCATCCATTATTTGCTAACAAACTTGTCTTCTCGGCGATACTATTCCACTAAACGAACCATCACTAAAGTAGGCTGGGCTGAGTTTGAAGGCGTACTCAGAGTTGTGCTGTATGACCTCTATCCCTTTGCTGAGAGTGTCTATGACTTCCCATTAGAAGATCCGCTTTATTATAATTTATATACATTGTGAAACAACATTCACACCACATCAGTTGAAATCCAATACTCCTTCGATAGTTAGCTCTTGTTTGATTACTTCGTCCACATTGCATTCCAACGGAGTTCTCATAGTTTCAACTTTGATGGTATTTATATCTACCGATGAATTAGAACCTGATAGCTCCAAAGTTTGGGGCCTTTGTTGCATAGGAGGCTCAATAACATTGATGGTATACTGGTATCCAATATTGTTATCAACAATAATTTTCGTGCTATTTGAATACGATTGTTGATCTTGGACGGGATTGTATGATTGCATAGTCAGACCTTGCTGGAAACTATCGGTCAGCACATCATACGTTCTACCTTCTTCATCCATCATTTGTTGATGAAATTCTTGGGTTCCTGGGGATACCATTCCACTAGCACTAGACGAACCACTGGAGTAAGCTCTTGCTCTGTAAGCTGGGCTGAGTTCATAGGTGTATTCAGGGTTGTGCTGTACCTCCATTCCAGACAGTGGAGACGATTTCCCGCACGAAGATCCGCTGGAGTATGCTCTTTGTCGAAATGCCGGACTCATTTGGTAACAGGGGTAATGATGCTGGTACTCCATGGTTTCCGGGGAAGTCTGTACTAGCGTTGTTAGAGTCTCTTCGGACGGTATGGGAGATAGTTTGCTGCAAGTCGAGCCGTTAGAGTACGTCCTGGATCTGAAAGCTGGATTCATTTGGTACGCAGGCATGGGGCGCTGGAAATGTTCGGCAGGTTGCTGGCTGTGGTCGAGCCTGGTGTTTAGGAGCCGTCTTACTCGAGTTCTTTTCGCCTCCATTTTTGAGGATTCCATGGAAGAGCAGCGTCGCCTACCTTGCAAATAAAAAAAAACCGTTAAACTCCTCATCAGTTTGATATTGAATTGAACCAACATTCTACTCGAGCCGATTCGAACTCCTGCTGCAGAAATATTATGAACTAGGTATACGATGGATTCTGAAAACTGCGGCATTATATTTGAACATGGAAAACTTATGGAAATGAGAAATTCGAAAAATATTTATTTACTTATGTAACAAGGACGAAAAAGTGTCTATTATAGTCGAGTCCCCAAATTGATAGCCCAGGCCTTAGCCGAGGCTAGCAATTAGGCGAGACAATAGACATATTTTCGCCTACATATTACATTTTTTCGTCGACCTCGAACACTTATATTCAAATCCATCGGATTTCGTGAATATTTGAATTGACAATATTAAATGACAGGTGTTGTCAACTCACTATTAGCGTGGACCAGGGTTGCCAGTTCAATTTTTATGTAATCAGTAAATACCTTGTCAAAAATTCAGATCTAATTTTTCATTGTACCAGTATCCCACCGGACGAGGCTACTGAGTGTGACGACTAAGACATTTTTTTGTGAAAATCTCATCATTTGTGAAGTTTTTACATTTGCTATAGATTTCCATTGAGTAACGGCCGAGTCAAAAGAAAAAAAAAACTATTTCATGCTACACGAATTCCAAGAAATGCTAATGAAATAAACCTATGACGCACTTTTAGTAATCAGAAAAGTATTCTTGTTTCAACAAAATAGAAACGAACAAAACAAGTAACATTCTCATAAAAAAATATTTTATTCCTAATTCTCAATTTGGAAATACTCACGAATATCACACCATAGGTACTTATAAGATTTGAGTATGTGAAAAACAGAAAACAATAATAAAAATGAACAACAAAAATACAGAACAAATAATAAATTGTAATATATAACAGAGGTATATAAAGAAATCTGGATTTGAACTGAATCAGATAAAGTATTGTCCTTTTTTGCTTTATACACATCATTAGTACCTATATGTTGATTTATTACTTATTTTGTAAAACCAATTCAAACAGCGTGCCGGAATATCATGCAATTTATGAGTGTATGTGATTAACTATAGATTAATGATATTATAGGTAATTATAATAATGAATTAGTGTCAACATATATTTCAATAGGTTACGAAATGTTTCACTAGATCAGTATGCAGATCAGAAGATCTACTGAAAATTCAGTAGAAATGGCAAAACTACAGCGGACGAAAAGTTAGTGGACTAAAAGTACTTTCCTTCGAAAAAAGTCGGTTCTCTGTTCGGAAATTAGAGAGGAAAATGTTTAGTTCTGTAGTGGTCGACGAAAAAAAATGTTCAATAGCAAAATAAGAGATGAATATGAAAGGGAATTGAAGCAAAAGGTAATTTTTGTGGAATGATTCGGAGGCCAGGGTTCACAGAAATGGGAGAACATCATGAAGCTCATGAGGAGATATATTTGATCTTCTCAAACGTTTGTATTTCAATTATGTTCTCATTATTTTTCTTGTACATTGAATTTTAATGAAGCTTTCATCAAAATATTCAGGCAAATCTGAAACGATGAAGATATTATCGATTTTTCAAACCGAATATACAAGCAAACCAATAGAACGCAAGCAAATCGGAATCCACATGTGAAAACACACTTGTTTTCATCCTGTCATATGTCAGTTATTTTTCGACAGATTCGCATTTTTGAATATCTCAGAATATCACACGCAAAAATATACAGAGTTACTATAAAAAGTTCAAGCAACTTTTCAAGTTCGGCACAGTTCCTACCATCAAAAATAATAATCAAAATTATAGAATTTCAACCTATTTCGGATCATCAACTGAAAAATTAGTTTCATTTCTACATAAACAGGGCTTAAAAGTTGCATCCAGAACAATTAACACTCTGGAAAGGTTTATCAAAAATAATAAAGACAAAACTTCTGAATTCGAAAAATCAGGGGTATACAAACTTAAATGTGGATCTTGTCATAAGGTAGGTAGGTACCTATATATCGGTCAGACAGGTCGTACATTTAATCAGCGCATTCATCAATATAAGATGAAGTTTTTGAAAATGAAAACAAATTCAACATACGACAACAAGGAAACCAAAGTTTTGATGATAATTTCGAAATTCTACACGTTGCGAATTGTATGGGGGTGATTTTTCGTGAATGAATTCACGAGTTTTACCTTCAACATGTTTAAATGGGTGTATATATCGACTCTGAGAATGAGCTTTACGATCCTCAAATTCTAATTATATCTGATTATTGTCAGTATGAATTCGAACTAACAAAATAAACAGGAAGATAAAAATGTACTTCAATTATATGAACATTGTTTGTTCAGAATAGGATGAATAACACTTACAATGATTATATGTTTTCCAATCTCAATATATGCTCACATTGAACAACATAAAATAGTTATTTATTATACAAGGAAAAAAAGTAGTAGATTTTAGCTCTAGGTTGTGTTGTCTCCCGTGTATAATATACTATTTTTTTCTGTGACAGAAGAAAGGACGAATCAATATTGAGAAGATATTACAGCATTTTGAAATCTGAAAATTATCGTCGTGAAATTTTAAGTTTTTAACAGTATAGGGACACCTGCGTTGTTGTCATCTATATCATTCTTTTGAAGTTATCGAATATCTGATGTCACTTCTGTCAGTCTAATTTTGTGATTTGATTTAAAAACATTGAGAATTTATTGGTTGTTTAGTAGGTAATATACGTAACCGCGAAGTCGAATGGAAGATAAAAGGACTTGCAGTTCTTTCTCGGAGACGGTATTATTTACTCATTTTTCGGAACTATAGCACAACAAAAGCCATCAACAGTGTATATATATTAGATAAATATCCGGGAAAAAAGTACTCACTCCTTTTCCACGGAAAAAAGTAATTTATGAAAAGTGACATTTTATAATCTGCCAACAGAGATGAAATGCCAAAGTTTTTTCCCGTCACAGAAAAAATGTTTCAAATGGCATCATAAATACTCCACGTGTATCAAATCAAGTATCAAGTCGTACTGTGAATATTAGATAATAATTGCATCGCAGAAACATGATGCATGCTTGAAGATTACCTATTTTTGGAGTTCTTTTTTGTTCAATATTTCACTTTGCTACCGTTATTATTTATTTCGTTATCAATATATTCTCTTTTATTTACTAAGTGTCAAAAACCAGGTTCATCATCTCGAATATTCAGAACATCGTGATATTATTGTTGATAATTATCTTGCTATACTAACTCTCGTTATAACATCTGATACTAGTGTGATACTTTGGAATACGCATGTCGATAGGTAAATACACCATGAAATAGTCAAGAAAATATACGACTCCATAAACTTCAACAACTAAACAAGCAAACAAGCTGAGCGATTTTTGACTTCAGGACCATGAAAATTGTGGGCAGAGAAATGACAGAAATGCAATCCTTTTACTCGATCTTTGTTTCTCGCATTATTCTTGTTTTCTTTTGATTAAGGATTCTTCAGTACACTATATCAAAGAGGTTCCTCATTATCTACCCTTTCTTCTTTAATTTTTCAAGTGAGTCCGTCTGTCTACCTGAATATTGGCAAAGTCAAAGAAAATTCACGGGGAACAATTTCCTTTCATATTTTCTGCACTAAATGACTTTTAAAATATTCATTTTTCTCACCTGATTTGGTCTGTTTGGCATCAGGATCAACAGTCCACCAAGATCCTTTGATATTCTCCGCTCCTTGAATCCTCACGAATTTGTTGTGCAAAGATAGGTTATGTCTCACGGAATTCTTCCAGCTTGCTGAGTTTTCAGTTCTGTTTTTGAATATTGCGACGTTTTCGACCATCCAGTCGTAGATCTGAGAAAGGGTCAACTTCCGGTTGGGGGAGGATGTTATCGCTTGAGTGATAAGGTCTGCGTAGCTGTACATGCCACAAATATTCCTTCGACCTGAAAATGAAAAATAATAATGATATTGGATGGTAACTTCAAATGAAAATCCCAAGATTCATATTAAATGAGGCAGATTAATAATATCAAAAATGAAACGTAGTTTAGGAATCTAAAACAAACAGTTTTTTATAGATAGCCAAACTGAAAAGAGTTGAAAATAAAAACATGAAAGAGTGTTTATGAAAAGACAACGACAGAAAATACTGATGACGTAAGTGCAAATGTTTTGGATATTGTGTATCTATCAAAACACTTTTATTATTTTAGTTTCAATTCTTTTGTAGTTTGGCTATCTCCAAAAAAGTGTCAACTGTTTTTCGAACTACTATTTATGCTTTACATTTTGTAGTTCGGCTATAACTATAAAAAAGCATGTTTTTACTTTTTACTACTTTCTGCAACAACCGCTCTTCAGTGGAAGTGGCTGTTTGTGCTACTGTTGGCTTTCTATCTTCTGTCTTTCTTCTTTCTCTCAAACGAGTATTTGGTGCAAGACATTGTCTCTGGATGTAAAAATCGATCCTGATCAGGATGATGGAACAAAACTATCATATTACGCTATTGTCATCGGTTTTTGATGAGAAATGTGCGAAGTTTCACTCGTTCATCTGGATATAACTATTCATACCAGTAATAATTAGTACAAAATACTGCTGTGTCTCTGATGGATATGAAAAGCATTGTGGACAGTTTTTCTAAGGAGAAAAATATGCATTTGAAATTTTGGTGGCGGACCACCATTCACCATTTCATTCCAGAAATGGAAAAATCGCTCAATTTGAAGTTTTGAAGTGGAATCAAAATCACGTTGGAAGATTTTTCCAATACAAACATACATACCAGCTAATAAAAGCGTGTTAAATAGTTATTTTTGTATCTAGAGCGCGAAATGCTACTTTGGTGATCGAGATCTGATTTTTTTAACGAGGCGTAGCCGAGTATTTCGCGCTCGAGTTGCAAACAAAATTTTTTCTACAAACGTCAAAAAATATAGTTCTTAAGTGAAAATATGCTTAGCTTGATATTGAAAATAGTGTTGAACTTGCTTAAAAGGTCTCCCCCTATCCTCCCTAGGTACGCACGATGTTCCACGAACATAATAGGAATTTCCTTTCGTGCGCTCCAAGAGAAAAAAAAAAGTTATTGTTGAACATTCAGAAATAAATGATTTTGTGGATGTCTGCTCGATTGAGGACCATAAAGTTGAAATATAAATATCTCATATAGTTTACATAACAATGCGCGAAGTATAGGTACTTCAAAATTCAATTCCAATCCGCTAGATTTTGTTTCAACAGAGATAAAAAATAAAACCGAAAAATCCATGCGAACTTCGACATCCCGTATAATGAAAACTAGTGTCTCCAAGACAAAACGAAAAAAATTCCTATGTATCTGATATTTCAATTTTTGCAATCGATTGTCAAAGTCAGACGAGTTAAACCTGAGGCACCCTGTATATATTTCTAATTATCTTGGTCAAGAATGCCGTTCAAATTATTCGCAAGAGAATTCAAAGAGCCACCTCCTTTCTATTTGAAAAGATCAATTTAATTAGGAAAATTGATATTTGCGACTATGGGACAATTCTAAAAACGACTGTGAAGTCATACGCCTCAAAGTTTACTTCTCCGATGTTATTTTTTCAAGAATGAAGCTACAGGATCTGGCATTCTGGACAGAAAAATCAAAATTGGAATGAAAACGACTCAATTGACAATATTCATTCTCGAACGAAGTAAGTGAAAATCTACGGGATATCCCATGCAAAAATCGAAAGCTAGGGTAATTTTCAGATCAGACCGGAAGTACGGTACAGCAAGTGAATACTTTTATGTCATGAAATGTAGATTGTACTATGATACACAACCCCCATAGTTCAATTTTCTATAAATAAAAGAGTTATAACGGTGAGCTACCTCAGAGTATCACCCGGTATAAAACACAAGAAATACCATATAAATCGACAATAGAAGTGGGCACTTATCAAAAACTCACCGAAAAGTATTTTTTTCGGAGGATTCTGTTCTTGCACTGGTTCCATTTGTGCTTCATTTCTCTTTATTGAACTACTTGCACTTTCCATTTGATGCCTTGGCCATGTATTCGACCGATTTCGAAAAAAACTTTCACTATCCAATTCATAGTCCATTTTGGTTTTTCAAATGCAAATGTCAAAGCTCTCTAACTTATTTTAAGCTTGTTATTATATCGAGAGTCACCACACTACTATATCAGAAGGTCCAATTATTGTCAGTTTACCTGAACACAAAAACCCATAATCCTGTCATAATCCTTTACCAAGAACGAAATGGTGCTATATGTATGTCTATTTGACTTCTTTATATTTTGCTATAGAGGCACTAACAGGTGGTCACTTCAATTTACAGTCATTCATTATGATATTAGTACATGGAAGATATTTCTTGGAATTCGTTTGTTTGTAGACGTTATATTTTTTCTACAAAATATTGATGTTTCGTCACAGGATGAGATTTAATGACAAATAAAAAGCGGATAAGAGAAAAATGTTCTCAAGGCAGTCAAAGGGAGAAAAGATAAACATTTCCTCCCGCGTGTGGAGTTTTTTTTTTATCGATTGGAGCGCACGAAAGGGAATTCCTATAATGTTCAAAGAACATCGTGCGTTCCTAGGGAGGATAGGGACAGGAGGTAGGTATTGGAATTTTTTTTGAATTTTTGGAGATTATATGTTGTTGGGAATACTTCCACAGGCAATGAATTCCAGAGCCTAGCCGTTCTATGGATGAAGGAGTCTTGAACACACATGGAAGGAAATTAACCTTCGCTTCCATTATATACAGGGTGGCATTGAAATAAGTGCAAATGTTTTAAACACTGAGAAAGCTCGACGTGTACTATCGAATGGCACTAATGAAAAAAATTTAGGGATCAAAATAAAATTTGAGGTTAGACCCTTTCTTCCACCCACTGTACACTGTAACGAATCTGACGTCACCTCTGTTCCAATTTCTATGCGGTAGGCACAATCACGCGGAGTTCAATCATTCAAATCGTTTCAAAGTGGTGTACTTGATTTTTTCTCGTATTTTGCTCAATTGCTGGGATGAAATTTCCCGTTAATTAGAAGAATTAAAAAAAATCTGATGTCATGGGAATATTCCTTAGACTGTATCAAATTAATGTGCTGAATATGTGCACTTATTGCAAAAACACCTAATATAGTTTTGAAAAACACGTCAAAATTAGAAAAATGAGCTTTATCAGGAAGAAACTAGCTCCATTTACGCATTGCCGTTGGTTGACATAACCAAAACATCATATTTCGACAAGCATCAGGTAATCAGTACCCAATAATTGCTATGTACAGGGTGTGCCAAATTTAACACATCTAAAGATTGAACTTATGTCGGTGCCTGGAGGTCAGTTCTCATGACAAAATCAATGGTGAAAACCGCATTTCGTGTTTGGAAATTGTTATATTCGAAAAGAGGCTATATACGAATAATTTTTTCGTCAAAATTGTTTTGTCTACATAAAAGAATCTCTGGAACAATGAGTTTGTAATAAAAATGGATCCTCAGGCACTGAAATCAGTCTTTCTATATCGAGTTTGAAAATATTGTTCTGTTTAGAGAAAAAGTGTTGCCTATACAGTGTGTCCCTAGACCAGTGGGACAGTTGAATATCTCCTGAACCAATAGGAATTTTCGAAATATTATAATTCCACATCATATGGCATCATCATGAGTGCTAACTTCCGGAATGACTAAATTTTATACGAGGGGCGCAAGAAAGGCTCACAAAATCGAACATCAATTTTTTTAAATGGAACACCCCATATATTTCAACATATCTGAATTCTCATTCTTTCAGGCTAATTATCAGTTTTTTATTTTTGAAAATCCGACAAGGCGTTGCCAAGTTATACCAGTATTTCATGAAATGAATAGACAAAGTCATTATTCATACTACTAAGAATTTATGGAATCATTCAGGACTGTTGGAAGTCGGTGGCATATTCTATCATATGAAATACTCATCTTCTTCGAAATTTATACAGGGTGGTCAGAAATATTATATGATTTTCACGAAATTCAAACTTTCTTCACATCAAATTTTCAAATAGTGCACCCTACAATATGTATGATTTTATATCCCATTGGTGGTTTGATTGCTTATGGTCAATAGTTGTGAAAGAGAGATGTGAATTTCATCATCAGCAAATGCAAATAAAAAAAATGCAGTAAACTATTTATTCAACTGTACTTAACTACTAAAAAATCAGTCCCAACAAGAAAAAACTGACTTGACGAATAATTAGGCACATCTCTCTTTCTCAACTATTGACCATAAGCAATCAAACCACCAATGGGATATAAAATTATACATATTGTTGGGTGCACTATTTGAAAAATTGATGTGAAGAAAGTTTGAATTTCGTGAAAATCATATAATATTTCTGACCACCCTGTATAACTTTTAAGAAGATGAGTATTTCATATGATAGAATATGCTACCGACTACCAACAGTCTTGAATGATTCCATAAATTCTTAGTAGTATGAATGATGGGTTTGTCTAAAAAAATGTCTGCATTTCATGAAACACTAGTATAACTTGGCAACGCCTTGTCGGATTTTCAAAAATAAAAAACTGATAATAAGCCTAGAGGGATGAGAATTCAGATATGTTGAAATATATGGGGTGTTCCATTTGAAAAAATTAATGTTCGATTTTGTGAGCCTTTTTTGCGCCCCTCGTATAAAATTTAGTTATTCCTAAAGTTAGCACTCATGATGCGATATGATGTGGAATTATAATATTTTGAAAAGTCCTATTGGTTCAGGAGATATTCAACTGTCCCACTGGTCTAGGGACACACTGTATACAGTCGAAAAACGGAAAGACGTGCAAGAATTTCGCGTTTTTAGGCTCTCAAATATTCAAACTAGATATGCGATGACTATAATTTCACTTCGTGATGAACACACTGCTTCGGGATTTTTTCATGAAATCTAAGTATTTTACTGAAAAAAAAAGGTTTTGGTATCAAAACTACACATATTCAAAAACCACCTTGGAACTTTGAAAGATAGATATTGCGTTTTCACTATTGAATTTGTCATAAAAAAATTTCCCCAGACACCGGCATCAGCTTTATTTAATCTAATTCGAGAAATTTCTCCTTTGAAGTGTCCATCAATATGGCCCTCCCTGTACAGTCAAGAAGACTAACATTTCCTAATTTTTTCTTCAGAGAATAATCATGGGAGTATAATCACCTTTAGTGGTGCCCGCGAGTGTCTCGTTTTCGAGAGTCTCGCATGGCCTCGTCTCGTTTTCGAGACAAGACTCGAGACGAGACTCGGACAAGACTTCTCGTGTCTCGTGCGAGAGTCTCGCAGGTGAATATTTCTGCGTGCCGACTGCAGGCTTGAGAATTTCATTCATAATACAACATATTTAGAAAGAATTCAGACTAATTAGCACATATAGACAAAACATTACGTTCGTTTATACTTTAAAAACACAATCTCCATGATTGACAGACGCCAGATTTAGAAAATGAATCAAACTCCGGTGATTTTTCTAGTGGAAATGAGGACGATTACATACCGAATGATGTAAATGAACGTGAATCGTCGTGTCACTGAATAGCATCAGATACCTATTTCTTAAATAAGTAAAATGATGTTGGATTGATGTTTTTTTTTTTGTTTATCTCTTTAGAATATACGTGTTTCTTTTTATTTTATTATTATAACTTTCGAATATATAATGCTATACTTTTTTTTTCTCGTTCAGATGTATAATGTGAGTATGTACCTATTAGGTACTCACTTCTCAATAAATAATGGTATTTTTGTTGTAATTTTCTCTTCTTACTTCTAAATCATACCTAAAAAGAAGGTAGAGGTAAATATCCCGTACTAGACTGGAACAAGAGTATGCATGACGAAATAGCGATACATTTGCGAGACTCTCGTACGAGACGCGAGACAATACGAGACTAAAGGCTGCGAGATGAGGCTCGAGACAAGACTTCATAATATATCATCGGCGAGACGAGACGAGACTTTAACTCTATCCTCAATATTATCCAATAACGGTAAACTGCATACAAGGCAGTAAATATGTTATTTGTCAGACTTCTATTGAAAATGTTGGATAGTGTTAGCGCCTTCATTGCAGAATAAGTGACTAGGGAGTGCTATCACCATCCAACCAGCACGACATGTTCTTTGCATCTGACGTACTGAAATGAAAGCGTATAAGTAAATAAAACATTTTGATTTTTCGAATAAAATATAATTATATTTATAGATTTAGATAGTCATAATAATCAGAAGTTGAATATCTATACAGTGTACGAATAATCAAGAGGTGATAAATCGACGATTGAACATTATTTACAAAAGATGCTTGTGAAATATTTACAAAATAGCACAAAAATAACTAAACTAGCTAAACATAAGTCCCTTTTTTTCCAAACAAATCCATAAAAATCGAAAAATCATTGTCAGCTTCGTCATACCACGTTATTTGTTCGAGATCATTCTCCATACTCCTTTCTTTATGAGTATTCAACAATACTCTTATGGCTCTATCTGTTGCTCTATATTTGGAAAGGTAAAACTCATCTTGAGTCGTTTGAAAGCACAATCTAGTCTTCATGTTATCCCCAAGAAGTTCGAAGATATACGAAGTCAGCCTGTCCGACTGGTCCGGTACTGGAATTATATACAGGGTGTTCTTTTGCCTCATCCTTAGTTTCTCTCTGATGTCAGTTATCTCGGCTACGACTGCATTATGGAGCTTGATGAATTGGAATTTGGTTTCTGCATTTTTTGTTCTCAAATATTCTTCTCGGACGCTGTTCTTGGTATATATCAAGTTCCTCAAATAGGCTGGAAAGTCTGCGAAAGTCAATTTGAAGTTGTCTTCGTTCTCTGGGTGATGAACTTCTGTTTGACAATTTTTATTTGAATAAATCATTCTTTGTTCGTGCGTTTACTGTTACTATGAAATGCTATGAACAAATGCAATATGAAAAGATGACTGTTTGGGTTTGGAATTTATATTTGGCCTGTTAGATCTTACCTCTTCCTAATTTGGACCAAAATCATTAAAAACTTTGAGACATTATTAATTGAGAGATAATTAGTGTATTCAATGATGGTTTATGAACAGATTATTGAGTTCGTAACGAAGTCACTCGACTCGGATTAAGTCTATGCTTTCAATTATGTTTTCCAGGTAAAATGAGGTTTGTTTCAATTCAATAAATATAACAGGTAGGTAGACTCATGATACATCGTTGTATTTTTGAATTATATAGAAAACTTCCTGAGACTTGGTATGTCGAATAAAGTGGAGGATCCAGCGGGGGGCTTAGACAAGCAAATGAAAAAATACATACCTATTCAAAACTTGAAAATACTTTATCGGCATCGCCAGTACCAGAAAATATTCACCTGTTTTTATGTGCCTGAATGTTATTCCACGTAACGTGTATCGGATCTGAAAATTTTATACAATTATTTTCAATATTTCATTCTTCCATATATACATTCCATCAGTTACTCTCGGTTTCATCTAAAATTACCATAACTTTTGGATTTGGAGTGGAATAGCCTGTATATTTTTTTATTTCTCGATTATAGTGACAATTTGGAGTTTGGTTACGAAGATTCGAAAACAAAAATTCACTTGATTCTTGAGAATATCCACTAGATTACATAGACCTCAACTAGTTATATAAGTAATATACCCAAATATTGAAGAAAACACTCTTTTACCAATTCAGTCGAAGAAAAGCGGAACCAATTACAATGGAGAGATGTGCAAACTGAAATGAAAAATCGAGTTGGCCGCCAGAATGAAAAAATGTTGAGAAAAGTCTGGTCAAGTTCGAACTTCAAAAACTTTTGATATTGAACATTTTTTCGAGAAATCTCTGCTAGATTTGAGTCTCTGGAACATCTAGAAACTATGGCTTGTCTAAATCTAAATACTATACCATCAGTCTTGGAATATACCATCATCAACAAAATGACTGAAATTCGGAAAATATAATGAATCGATTCTCCAAAACGCGAAAAATGCTTGATTCTATCAATTGGACAAAAAACTATTTCATTTTGAGAAATCTATTATTTTGGAGTATTGTTCGTTTCGATCATCCTGAAATTTGTTCTTCTCAATTCTAAAGGAGAAACAACTTATCTTTTATCTATTATACTTATTATATGTTCGTATATACTGGGTGTCCACGTCCACGTGTCCACAATATTATGAGGTCTACAATTCAAAATTATTTTGATCTCTACAGGATGTTTATTCAACGCTGGCCATCATGAATTACGATTTGTTTAAAAGTGACACAATGTATTTTTTCACATATTTTGATTACCCATTATCTTGTCTACACATCCTTGTATTATTTTTGTAATTAGTAAATTTGAATTATTCCGAAAAATTATAATGTAACAAACCTATCCCTGTTGATCTTCATTTTCCAAATTATGAGTACAATCTGAAATTACGCACAAATTTCGATGATACTTCGACTATCACTCCTATGCAGTCATAATTGAGATTATTATTACAGAGTAATTTATAATTAACTGCCGATGTTGACTTTTTCGAATGGTCATAACTTTGGTATTTCAAATGAAAGTAAGTTCTGAATCCTCCACTGGTCGGTCGAATTACAGATCATGTTCATATCTCTCACAAGTAGAGTAACATTTTCAATGCCCGATGCTGACTAATCAAGAATTTTGTGAACGGATTTTTTGATTTTCAGAAAAATGTAAATAAATAACCTATTCATTTATTACAACTGTTTGAACTTGAAAAGATATGACGTGGAATTCGAGAAATGGTACATAACCTGAGTGGCACTCATGGAATGCGCTGCAAATAGTCTGATTTCATACAGAGTGTACTGTTTTCCAGGTACAATACACAAAATATATTTTTCATGGCGACTATAACCATGTTGGATCCCCTTTTTTATAACAAACAGGGTGAAGACTTCAACTGGAAAAAATTCGCTAACGGGAAAATGTATGATTTTTCTGAAAATTCGTCAGACACGTCAATATTTTGCGAGCGATATGAAGAACCATTCAGTGGCAGCTGAAATCAGCCCCAACATGTTAATTTCAAATGCAGCCCTATGGCTTGTGACCCCTCATTGGAAAGCTGGTTGAAACACAAAGCCAGTATAATGATCAGATTTCAGGTTGCAGTACGTTTGGGGGTCGCAAAAAATCAAAATATAATTTCAGAGTTCAATATATTTTCAGCGTTTTTTCATTGGAATTTTGAATTTTACAGTGATATATTGCATTTTCACCAGTATATTACTTCGTTTCGAACTGATGTGAATACGGCATTGAAACTTAATTCATGTTTGCGGCTCTAAAACCACTGGCATACACTAGCAGATATAAGGTGTGGCAAAAAGAGCCATCAATAATTGCTTGAACAGTTTGAGCAATTATGTCGTTGGAAATGAATTGTATTTTAAAATTAAATTTCAATTTCATGCGAACCTCAAACGCACAAAAAATTGAAATTTGAGCAGTATGCCGTTGTATTCCTCTTTTCACCTTCTTTCCAATGAAGGGTCATAAGCCATATTATTTGGAGAAAACATGTTGAGGGTTGTGTCTGTTTTTTTTTTCAGAAAAAATAGGTATTCACCCCCTGTTAGCGAATTTATTCTATCAGTTCCTCACACTATATAATTGAAATTTGATGATTTTATTAAATTCCTTGATTTCTTTCAGTGAAAAGGAGACCAATAGAATAATAATTTTTCTTATTTCCGAAATACAGCGTGGTCCATTTTAAGTAACAAAATTTCGATAATCGATATATAAAAGACCCTATTTGAATAAGATTAGTTCATACAAACTTTATTGGTCATAATAGGAATCCAATGAATATGTGCCTGATGAGAATCTTCCGAATATTGACAGCGTGTCCCACTTTAAAGGTCCCCCCTTTTATATCTTAGCTATTAGTGGTGCGATTCTTACCAAATATTCAATTATTGATTTATTTATGTATTCACATGAAGAAGCTACTCAACAGATTGTTTTACCCATCCAGTTACAGAGTAGCACAAAATATAACAATATAATAAATAGTTGTGAAAGTTGACAGAGTTCGAGAATGAAAAATAAATGTGAGCTTAGATAAGGAGTTTATATAGTATCTATAACTTTTATTTCTGAAAGTGGCACAAAATGAATGTTAACAAGAGCTGAATGATATTGGAATAAGTCAGATTAATGTTTATAGGAAAAAAACTTGAAATATATTTTTTATACATGATAATGATGATACTAAATTGCTTCAAAGCAATAATTAATGAAAAACAATGCGTGAATAGTATGAAAAGCCGTCAATATGATAAGTTTTTCATGGATGAACATAATTATGGACAGAGCCCTGCATTTGTATTGATTTAAAAATGGGTCGATATTTTATGAAATCGTATCAGAGGATTGTTTTTTTACAGAAAAACTATCTTCCCATTATTATTCTTCATGCTGTTCAACTACAATTTGTGGATAATCATGTAATTCATATGTTGGGGTTCAATAAAAAAACAGACACATCTAAACAGTACTTTTGCGAACGTGAATAATTTTGCGAAATCGTGATCATGAATATTGTGTTCAATAACTCAACATAAATGAGGTAGAATTTCGCAAAACATGATAGGTAATACGGACATTAAAAACAAGTAGGTATAATGAAGAAGCTACGAAATGAATTTTGTTAAATATCTCGAAAAAAAATTGTAAAAGAACTGCAATTAAGAAAAAGATGTGGCCAGTGGTGTACTCCAGAAGAGTTAATTATGCATCTCCCTGTATATTGATCCAAGTGGTATGACATGTTTTTCATGTATGTATTCATTTTTATCAAGATTTAAGTTGAACCCCTAATTCACCCTGTAGAATTTATGGTACGTTGTCTTAAGACAATCAGGGTTAAAAATCTCTATTTCATCATAACCATATGTTATAGTCGATAATTATTATGACTATTTTTGTTTTCATCTCGAATTTAGTCTCAAAGTTCTTGGACTGAGTTTATGGAATACTCCATCATGCAATTATATGTATTATATATTATATTGTTAATGCGAGTGGCTATTCCAATACTCAATTAGTCTAGTGATTTCTCATATAGTTTGCTATGATATCTGCTGATTTTGAATAGCCAATATACATATTTTGGCTGATGCAAGAGAAAATCAAAACATATGATCATTTACCTTTCTGTCATTATGAATGCTTCACAACCATAATTTACAATCCAAAATAAACTAATCAGATTACAGGGAACTGAAACAAATCATAACTAAGATAATCCTTCAGGAAGGTAAATAATTCGATAGAATTTTGCAATGCCCTTCTGTAATGCGGATTTCGCTATTTACCTACCTCTTCCCAAATAGGATTAACGCCGTTACCTGAAGAATATAAATCCAAATTTTTTACGAAAACAGTATCATTCAGTATCTGATTGCATCACATTGCAGCACGTCATAATGAGTCACGAAACTTCTGCCTCAATATTGAGCCACAACAACATGTATTTCACCCGCAAAAGTGAAAAATACACTCAATCCAAAAAATTCAGCGAAGTAAATCATCCGGCTTACTCCATTCTGCCAGAATATCTGAAAAACCTGATATCCAAGAAAAACCAAGCGATGACCGAGTACAGCCATACTCAAGCGAAAGAAAAGTACTTCGAGTTTCAAACTCTCAACAGAGCTGTCACCATGGAGCTGCTATCAGTTAAGGAGAACCTTGGAAGGAGCGTCATAAAGATGAGGCTTATGCCTGTTCGGGATAGACTGTCGAAATTCATCAAGAAAACCATCGGAGAGTCTGTGAGGAATCGGCTAGTTTTCCAGACAACCAGGCACAGGTCTGTCCAGAAGAAGTTCAAGGGCTTGGATGCCGCCATCAAGAAGTTATTAGTCACACACGAAGAGAAAAAACTCGAGGATGGAAAGAGTAAGAGTTGTACCAGAGAGAACGATCTGTTTTTTGAACTTTTTGACAGCTGCCAAGATTTGTATGATTGCTAATATATGCTCAATTTTCATTGTCTTTGACGATTCGTACTTATTCCGATTATTGTAGGTTAAATTTAGATTTTATTAGGTATACTGTTAGCTTGATTATGAAGGTCGCTTGTGCTCTGACTTATAGTGTGTTAATAAAATTAAAGATTTGTGTTGAAAAAAATGGAAGTGTTTCAATTATAAACCTTTTGATCATCCTTCCTACAAGTGGGCTTTATATTTAACATTCAACGTGAGGATGGAAAGAGTTATGAGTGAATGAGTAAAAACGTTGTAAAAAACTCAGATTTCGATAGATCTGTTTGAGATGCATTTCATGCTATGCGAATTCCAAGAAAAGGCAATGAAATGAACCTATAAAGTCAAAACATTATGTACTTTCAGTAAACAGAAAAGTAACCTATTTCCGAAAAAAAAAACAAAACAAACATTGTTATACAAAAATAATCATATTCCTAATTCTAAAATCAGAAATACATATATAGTTACATAGGTACTTATATGATTTGAATATACCGGGTGTCAACGAATCTATTAGACAAGTCATAACTTCTAGACCATAAGGTGTATCAAGATGAGATTTGCTATAGGTAAATGGTGTGTGAAGAGGAGAGTTTTCACATATTTTTCACTTCCCGGCCACTTCCGGTTTCACCGGAAATGGCTCCGGTTTTAAAATTTTAAATGGAACACCCTGTATATCGTAACATTTTTGGATTTCTGAGACAATTCTAGATCAGAATGTGACATTTTCGTAAGTTTTTATGCCTACTCAATTTTTTCAGAGTCACTTTTGAAATTACATCTAGGTGGCCATGATCGGAAGTAAAATAATCTAATGACCTCAGGCGATATCAGAAAATTACAATTGCGAAGTTTTAGTGACAAGTATGATAGATATGAAAGAGACAAGTTGGCAAAATTACATTTTCGTGTCTAACTATTATTTTTCAAATGGCAACCAGTTTTTGACAAGCACTTTCCGAATAAAGGATATTTTGACGCATCTAACGATACTAATTTATTTGCTATTGGATTGCAAATAAGGACATAAATTAAATATTAAATATGTGTCTTGCTCAAGGAGGAATGCACTTTGAAAATTTACTATAGTGAAAATTCTAAGAAATTAGGAAATTGAAGAAAATGTAAGTGCATCGCTGAAGTTATTGTCAATTTTGTTAAATTTGTTGATCTAATCGCAAATAAATTAGTATCGTTTGATTCGTCAAAATACCTTTTTTTTCGGGAAGTGCTTACAAGTAAATGAACTATCATCCATGGCACACTTGACAAAAGTAAATAAATTATCATGAAGTATTTTCGTCAGCAATATTTAATTCATGTTCTTATTAGTAATCCAATCGCAAATAAATTAGTATCGTTAGATACGTCAAAATATCCTTTTTTCGGAAAGTGCTTGTCAAAAACTGGTCGCCATTTGAAAAATAATAGTGAGACACGAAATAGATATTTACGTAATCAGTTAGGAAACGCGTTGTTTTGTGTAACGATGGGATTTTGCGGGACGAGCGAAGCGAGATCCCGCAACATCACAGAGTTACACAAAATGGCGTTTCCTAACGTGTCACGTACAATATTTTTTCTAATTTTGACGAAACATTTCGCATGAACAAAAATAATGACCAGTTTTACATGAGTTCTGCCGACTCTTGTTGTGTGAAATGAATGAATGAAATGAACATTACATCACCAGTTATGTAAAATTTTACTTTACGCAACTGGTTACGTAAAGTAAGACGTTTCAAAACTTCCGTCAGTTTTGAAAAGTGTCACATTACATGTCAAAATTAGAAAAATGTAATTTTGCCAACTTGTCTTATTCATATCTATCATACTTGTCACTAGAACTGCGCGATTGTAATTTTCTGATATCACCTGAGGTCCTTAGATCAGTTTACTTCCGATCATGGCCTCCTAGATGTAATTTCAAAAATGACTTCGAAAAAATTGAGTAGGCATGAAAACTTTCGAAAATGTCACATTCTGATCTAGAATTGTCTCAGGAATCCAAAAATGTTACAATATACAGGGTGTTCCATTTAAAAATGTAAAATGTAGAACCGGAGCACTTTCCGGTGAAACCGGAAGTGACCGGGAAGTGAAAAATATGTGAAAACTCTCCTCTTCACATACCATTCACCTACACCAAATCTCATTTTGATACACTTAATGGTGTAGAAGTTATGACTTGTCTAATAGATTCGTTGACACCCGGTATAGAAAACAATAACGAATAAAAAGAATGAACAACAAAAATACAAAACAAATAACAAAATTGAACGTGTGAAACAAACTGTTATAACAGAGGTATAAGAAAAATTTAATTTGATCTGAATCGCATTACATTCATTATATATGTATTTTGTAAAATAACTTATACAGAGCGTGCCGAAATATCATGCAATATATTAGTGTGAGTGACTAACTAAATGAGTGTCCAAATATTTCTCAGTAGATAATGACGAGGAATGATTCCAAATGAATGACGTATATCTCGACAAAATTGCTGTGAAGTCACTATAGCGCTAGTATTGAAAAATTGGGTCAAAGGGCCTTATAGATTTCGAATATCTACGCCAGTAACTTCCTACAGATTTATTCTTCAAACTAATCTAAATATTCTTGGCCTTTTGAAATTTTTATTCATATTCTAGCAACGTCGACATACCAGCATTTATTCGTAATTTGTTTCCCATCCTGGTCGTAGCTACGTAGTAACTACGTATTCATAACGTAACCGCAACTGGTCAATATTACTCAATATAGTGGACTCAAATAATCGCCATTACGTTATCACGACTAAGAAGACTAATTGGAGAAATTCTTTGCTTTTTCTCTCTGTTTCTGTAAATAATTGGTTCTTCACGAAAGTCACCACGTTGAACAAATGCCACACTCTCTGTGTTTTCTGATAGTTGAATTTTTACAATGCAGTGACATCTTGGGACAAATCATATGAATTTTGTCCTCGCTGCGAATATACCGGGTGTCACTTTTCTTTGTAGTAGGTCATCAACAGCTTAAAGGAAATATAATTTTGAGATAAATATAGATTTACAGGGCATATGATATGATATTTTTATATATTTCTTCTGTTTTTTCAAGTTTTGCCATTGAGTTTCATTAACACAGGTCATGGAAGCTTTTGATCATTCCGGCTCATCTAGTCAATTATTGAGAAATGTTAAACATAGTGTGTTCGAAAAAAGAAATTTCATCCCTAGTAAATTATTTTTTGCATTTATTTCGAATTCCATACAGTTTTCGAAAAATATATAAAAGAGCGAAAAGTATCCCAATAGAACAGAAAATCTAAATTAATGTTTCGATGAAAGTAGAGGTATCAGCAAGCAAAAAAGCTCAAGAGGGATAAATTGGGTACAACCCCCGAGAGTCTATCACCCTGTTGTTAATCAAAATCTCCAAATAGCCCCAAATGATGAGATTTTCAAGTGTGATGGATATACAAATTTTAATTCATTATCTTGAAAATTGTTGGAGAAAACTAAAAAAAATCTCGAACTTCGACACCCAATATATTGGAAACGAAGCTCCCGCGCATATATCGAAGATCATCTCACGTAATGACGTATCTCAGTTTTCCTAACTTTACAGAAGTGCGATTCAAAGTTTTTCAACATCTCAATCCGCTCATAACACAGAGGTTTGTTTATTAAAGATCATTGTTTTTTTATTCACTAGAGAAAGAATTAGAACTACCTATAGTTATTATGATATGGTGAGATTTCGAAAAAGCATGGCAAAAAACGTAGAGAAAAATAATATGTTTGTGAGAAACGTCACTACGTGAGATCATGTGAATTCAAATGAATATCAGATCTGAATATTCATTTTTATTGATAAAAAACACACAAATTATTTCGACATGTACAATATCTTACAATACCCCTCTCAGTACCTTCAGACGTCACCCGAGACATTTTAATTTCCGAGGCAAACCGGATTATGAGATACGTCACATTCGAAATTTCCAACAAATAATGAAAATATATCTCACGTATTGAAGTAACTCTCCTAGTTAGGTCACTTCATGAGATTTAGTAGTCCAATAATCTGAGATAGGCTGAGTATTCGATATTTAATTACACGAAAAACAATGAAAATTGAGATACGCCACTTTGTGAGGTCATAGAGTAGAAGAATATAGGTCATTTGACGAAGTATCGCAAATTCCGGTTTTTATGAGATACGTCATTACGAGAGATGACCAACGATATATTCACATCAAATATGTGTTCTTCAAGTCCTGCTACAAAAAACAGACTCACCCTGTATATTGTATATAACCTAGCGGGGAAAATCCTGAAAAATATGGAGAAATGAACATTCCAACTCTTTGATTAACCTACAGAGGTTCTTCAGATAATTTCTATTTTTTCAGGTTTGAGCGATCCCTACGTGAAATTCAAATGTGGAGGAAGACTAGTATATAAATCCCGAACGGTTTATCGAGACCTTAATCCAGTTTGGGACGAAAGTTTCACAGTGCCCATAGAAGACCCCTTCATCCCCATTAGCATAAAAGTGTTTGACTATGACTGGGGACTACAGGTAATTTATAGAAATCGTTAAAAAACCATCACGATAGCATACGAAATGTTTCTTTATAATGTGTCTACGAACTCATAAGGAAGTGAATTATCCTTTAATTATTATTAAACGCCTATTTAACAACTGCTCTATTTTATACCAACTGCATTACTGCATATAATAGAACAATTTCAATTTATAAACAGGTGTTTCTATAATGATGTTCTCACAACTCACATTATACATAGAAAAAAATTGTATCGTTTACTCACAAGTAATATAACACTTTAATATACACATATGTATATATACATATCCCAACTTATATACATTTTGTAATGCACTCGTATACTTAATATAGGTATATTATAATGCCGATATATACAAGGTGTTCCAAAACAACGTGTTGAGTTATTGACCACAATAATCATGATTACGAACTTCTTAAGCACATGTCTTTTTTACCAGAAATCTTTGAGATGTAATTTGGAAATGACGCAGCTTCCAAACCATATTATGAAGAGCCGGCGGATTGGTGAACATATGATTATTGTGGTCCATAACTTAACATAAATGAGGTAGAAACGAACAAAACATGATAATTCTAATATCATAAACGAGTATGAAAGAACCACATGAATTTTGTTAATTATCTCGAGAACCAAGGAAAATTATGAAACAACTGCAGTGAGAAAAAAGAGAGATACTTGATTATGTCATTCTATGAAATATCAAACTGTATTCAGTGTCGTACAGCAGAAAACTTACATTATTTTTTATCAAAGAGAATGCGAAATACCTAACACCCTGTATATTGATTGTGAATCGGTACGACATTTTTTTCATGCACAATCACTATAGAAAATTGTCCTACGAATTTCAGAGCAGTACCTCTCAAGGATTTTGAAATATTGAAGAAAATCTGGAAATATAATTGTACAGAGGTATATATCGAAGACGGTTCATCAATAACCAAACCGATTTTTAATACGCCTCGATACGTGTTTCGATACGTTTTCGCTAACTTTGTTGCATCTTCAGCAGGAGAAGAATGGAACTAAATAGTCTATTTATTGTACTACTTATATACTAGGTATATGTTCACCAAATCTGAAAGAAACTAACTGCCAAGGTTATGTTTGTCATTGTTGAGTCCACATGTTCACCTTAATCTTATATCACTAAACTATAAATAGGGGGCTAAATGGAATAGGTCTATTATCTTTATTCATTACTCTATTACTATTTCTAAATATCTCTAGGCTTTCATTTGCATCAAGTTCCTAACATTATCAACTTGCCATACTAATTCGAGGTTATTAATATGTGTGTTATGATTGTCATCAAACATGTCTTCGGGTACACACAATTTATCCAACCTACTATATTTCGAGTGTGCTAGGTGTTCTTTGAACCTTGTTTTCATGGGTTGCCTGGTTTGGCCTATATATGTTTAATCTCAATCATTACAACTAATTTCGTATATTCCTGACATTCCAAGTGTGTCCACCTTATCTTTTGGATTACCCAATAGATGGCCTAATCTCGACCTAGATTGATGAACGCTTTCAAAACTTAGTCAGCGAAAACCTTATCAAGCCCCTTCGTGTACTTGGGATTGAACGGGATTGGGATTCTTCTCGAATTGTTTTTATCTCCTTGAAAAAGTCATAGAAATCCGAAGTGTTAACTGAAATTGATGTATCCGTATTAATTCATATACTATTTTGATATCATAACCATTGACGCCAGCCACTTTTGGTTGTAGAGACATTGTATAATCATATTCAACCGCCGTATACGATTTCAAATAGTTCCATGAGATTTGCAGTATAACAGTTCTAACAACCTCATTTAGAAAATACATCTCTGAGACGCAATCCGTTACAAAATAGGTGAAGATGAAATATTTCAGCAATTCAATGTTGAAATGGCGAAGAGATTTTCATTTTATGGAAACTCTGTTTGAAAAAAAATTGATAAACCTATAAACTTTACTATATTCAAATTTTTGGTGCAGGAGCCGGGTGATGATTATCAATAACAAATAATTCATTGCCATGTTTGTTTAGGATGATTTTATGGGATCAGCTACTCTGGATCTAACCTCCTTAGACTTATCCAGGCCAACAGATCTTTCACTAGCTTTACACGATTCAGCTAGACTCGATTCAACACTGGGCGAAATTATATTAGCTGTGACACTTTATCCAAAGAGTCAAGAGGATAAAGAACAGGTGAGATGATTCTCTTATATGCAGTGTGTGTGATTTCAACTCGCTACGCCGATTTTCAAAAAATAATCTATGTATGGTATTCAACGAGCTCTATTCGAAAACTTGGATTCTTGTTCCGTGCGAAAAGCTACTTCACACCTCAACAGCTTCCCATGATCTACAAAGCTCAGATACGACCTGTTCTAGAATACTGTTCCCACATATGGGGTTCAGCACCAAAACATACGCTGATGCTCTTAGATTCCATCCAGAGAAGAGTCATCCGCCTGGTGGGTGACGCCATACTCACTCATTCTTTGACATCATTGGAACACCGTAGAAAGGTCGGCAACCTTTCACTTTTCTATCGAAACTTCCACGGGAAATGTTCTTCGGAAATCTCTGCTATCATCCCTTCACTAGCAATGCCAGTCAGACGAAGTAGACAAGCCCAGTCAGCACATCCTTTCGTTGTCAACCTCGAAAGATGTCGAACAGCACTTTATCAAAACTCCTTCATCCATAGAACGGCTAGGCTCTGGAATTCATTGCCTGAGGAAGTATTCCCAACAACATATAATCTCCAGAAGTTAAAAAAAGTCCAATACCTACCTCCTATCCCTATCCTCAAGGCCTAATACTATTTATATTGCCTGTTGAAGGGGTCGTTTTTTTTTCAAAAAAAGACTATTAGGCTTTTTTAACGAGGAAGTCGATAGCCTATTATATTCAGGTATATACAGGGTGTCCCAGAATAACGTTCGTATTTCTCTGGGAGGTGATTCTATAGATGAATATAAAATATTTCTCTCAATACGTGTCCGAATATGCTTCCTAAGGGCGCTAGAGCCATAGAGCTAGAAATATATTTTTTCAACAAATCAACATCACGATGAACTTTGATGAATCAATGCTGAAAGGAAATGTGATATTTTAATTATCGAGTTCTGAGTTATTTTTTCATTGGAGCTCATGCACGCGCTCAAAATGATTGTGAATGTTTTTGGACATCAAAAAAATGAAAAATGATACTTTTCCCGAAACGGTTCGTTTAACTGCTCTCTAACAAGAATGCCTTTTCAATATGAACGTGATTGGAGAATCATATGTTGGAAGAAATGAGATGAACCTCAAAAGAAAAAAGTTGAGGCATTTTTATAGCATTGGTTACGAGTTTCACATCTCCCTGTATATAAAGTCATGCTTTCCGTAGCACCAAACTTTTTGTAAGTTCGAATAATCTTCAGGTATGTACCAAATTTCGTGATTCTGCATTTAAGGACCTGGTCTGAGAGACAATTAATTTTTTTTTGTGATAAAAAAAATATACCTACACAATCAAAATAGAGTCAGTTTATATGATTCTGCTCGAAGGGAACATAATTGGAAATCAGATTATATTATTAAGAAAACACAATTCGATTCAAGATCCTCTTCATCCGTCATACATGTGTTCATGGGATGTAGAAGTCTTCGTTGTTCTGCTCCTAATATGGATGATTTTCGTTAAAAATAATATTTCATTTGTATGAGAATATATACCTTCGATTGAATACGCTCAATTTCTCATAAAATGAATTAGAACAAGAAATATTTATGCAGCAGATTTGTCACCACTGCAAGGGTAAGAAGCATTTTCGGACAAATGTTGATAGGAAATTTTTTTCTTATTTTCATCTCAAGAATAGTTGAAATACTCATACACATTTTACCGCAATAACTCATATAAGCTGTTAGTGAGTCAGTGACAGATTTTTATATTTTTGCTTTTCCAATTCACCCTGGGAGGATGGTGTTGGCAGTTGAAATCGTGCATGGTGTGTGTTTCTAAAAAATTGAGCAATTGGTCTAATTGAACATATTTTGAAGTGTGATATAGTTTCTAGATAAAACGAATGTTCTACTCATCCTATATGTTTAGGGAGATGTCCTTAAACATAATAATTGAATATACGTTTATTGTTATTAAACATATTTTTTGCTGCAAGTCATTGTTCCACCCTACGAAAATAAGAATTGAATTCAATGAAATCTGAGACAAAACAGTCAATACGATTATTTACAGAATTCATACAAGATGATACAAGTAACAATATGAATGTCTAAAACTAAGTTAAATCTTGTTATGGATGAATGATTTTATCAAATCCTAATGAGGAAATATCTATGGTGATGGAACAACTCCGTATTTCATTAAAAAAATGTAATTCAATATTTTAGAGTATACTAAGCCAAACAAGTTCACTGTAATAAGCCGTTTTCTTCCCAGAGCTCCGAATATACATTTTTAAAATGATTATTATAATAAAATCAAACTAGAATGTGAACCCCCATTGTTCTACAATATGCCGATGATATGCCTTATAGTATCATTCAATTTGTATTCTCCACACACACATTATTCATTCAGAACAAATGGAAAATTAGATCAATAAAATAACACAATATAAACGATGAGCAGAAGTCCTCCAAGCATTGACCTACGTAAAGGGTAGTACTGGCTTATACATGGTATTATATTATTCATAACTCTGAAATATCCTCAAAAAAACCGTTTTCTAGCGTCGTCCCTTTGAGGTTCATTTTTCCGTAAGGAGAGAAAAATTATAAGAACTGGTCATCGTTCTATTTGAATCCAAGATATTTCCCACCTTTTCTCGGGTAATACTTCTTTTCATCATTCAATGCTGAAAATTACCTTGAGGTACTATGCTTTTTACTAAAGCATATAACTCCTGAAATGTTGGGAAAAAGAGCTCATTATTGGTGGATGTTGATGTATATTTTGACGCACAAGAGTGCTATCAGAACATGCGGATAACTAATCGCGTATTACACAGGAACTGTATACAAATAGGCGAATTCAAAGTGGTATTGGTTTCAGTTATTTTCGTTCGTTCAGTTATAACAAATCTATCTAGCGACCTCACGTATCTACCGCAGACTTGTGATGGTATCAACTGGCGGATATTGTTTATTATAAACTTTAAAGTGACCATATATATGAATGAATCCATGTTCCGGTAATTTCACGTATGTAAGATGAACCGAATCCTTCCACAGTATAGTGTGTAGTGAATGTGCAGTAACGAATGAAGGTATTCATGGCCAAAATAACTAAGTATACCATATTTAACACGCATATTTCAATTCTATAAACAATATTCCTGGTGTAGGTACCTATATATTATATTCATATACTTATATACAGCGTGCACACTATTCAACAAAGGGAAACATCGAAATAAATTCCAATATGCCTCCCCCTCCATTATCTTTCGAAGATATTGATGTCTCACTTTTTGATCTCCACAAGGACTACGAAACGTCGATAGGACGCGCCTTCGAAGAGAAGTACCGATGAGCATTACAGCCTCACACGCATCACTTCAAAACCTTCTGGGTGGGACAGACATTGCACATTTATTCAACCTCTCACTCTATTATCTTTAGAAGAGGTTGATATTTCATTAATTAAATATAATTCACAATCCTCATAAACGTCGATAGGACGCGTTCGAAGATATCTTCAGATGCACAAGAGATTCATCATTTTCATCTCATTGAAACAATGATGAGCATAACAGCCTCACACGCAACAATTCAAAACCTTCTAGATTGGACAGACATTGCACATTTATTCAACCTGCCTCCCGCTCTGTCATCTATCGAAGAGATCGATGTTTCATTACTTTTTGATCTCCACATGGGCAAGAGTTTCCATCATTTTTATATCATTGAAACACCGATGAGCATAACAGCGTCACACGCCTCAAAACCTTCTAAGTGGGACAGACATTGCACATTTATTTACTTTATCAAAGTAACGGAAACAAAAATATTTTTATTTCATTTCAATATCAAGATTTGTTTCTAGAGAATTCGTCTGATTCAATTTTGTTATTCACTCAAGTCACATATTGTTTCAGTTAGGTCCCATCAGGTTCCTCCATCAGGCTCTCTATCTGTATGAGTGAACAAGGAGAATAAACGAATACATCTTTAGGCATTAAGTTAGGTAGTAATGTTTCAAATTCTTCAAATTTTTAAGTGGGAGTTTGTTGAGTACGAAATGATGCGATTCACGCGTGTATACCTATCTTATGGTTACCGAGATCCACGTATATAAAAACCTAGTAGGCGAGGTAAGGTATTTGTCTGTTCATTGAATCTCTATATGTAGCGCTCGATATATCGAAGGAATTCGACCGTGTTTGGCACCATCATACGGCTTACCACCTCGAGTTTTCTTTCAGGCAGATCGCTCCATGTGGTGGTGAATGGAGTATCGTCTGATACCCTTGTCATCAATTCCGGCGTTCCACAGGGATCAATTTTGGCACCATTGCTCCTACTTCATATCAACGATCTATTGAAAGCAACCACTTGCCCTATCCGTCAAGATGCAGAAATCTGAGCACCCTGTATCTGTTCCCATTAAATACCAATAGGTAGTAAATCAAATGTGGGATAGGGACATAAAAGCCGTGTTGACCGATAATGAATAGTTTCGACACAAAAAATCCTAAAGTTGAAAAATCTCGATTTTGAACACCCTATATATCAGTTATCATTCTTGCTAGACCCCAAGTGTGATGAAACGATGAAATCAGCTCTTCAGGAAGAATCTGAAAATTCAATAAAATACAGGGTGTTCTATTCAAAATAACGAAGTAAATAATAATTCCGGAAGAAATGAAGAAGTGGCAAAATCGACGAAAACATTTTCAAATCCACCACGTTTTGAAATCACCCTGTACATATATTCAAAAAAATCTAACAAACGGTTACCAAGATTTCCACCTGGTTCCATAATTTTGCCCAACCCTGTATAATACTTATTTGTCATGTTTGTCATTTATTGGGATAATAGTTATTATTTTATTTCTTCCGGAGATATTCTGTGTTAATACATTTTTTTCCAATTTTCATTCAATTTCCACTCATTCGATTGTTTCAGTACTTCCAAAAAAATTGCAGAGTACAAGATGTCAATAAACGACTAAAATCGCAAATATGGAGTTCAGTAGTGACCATTGTATTAGTCGAAGGCAAAAATCTACTGCCATGTGATCCAGAAACTGGAACATCAGATCCATATTGTAAATTTAGGTAGGAAACCCCATGATATATTCCATAGTGCAATTAATGCCGACATGTAAAAATTGTTGTTGAAGGAATTGATGAATGAATGATGGAATGATTCAATCGTTTCAGGTTAGGTAACGAAAAATACAAAAGTAGAGTAGTATGGAGGTCACTTAATCCAAGATGGCTAGAACAACTAGACCTTCATCTGTACGACGACGGGGACCAGCAACTAGAAATCACCGTCTGGGATAAAGATAGAGCAAGGGACGATTTCATCGGAAGGTAAAAAATGATTATTATGATCGTGTTTGTGTTCCTATACTAACGATACATTATATCCTCTATAATCATTATAATGGAGTCATCAGAAGCTGGAATCGCCATGTAAAAATATGGCGGTGACCACAAATAAATATATCAAATATTGGACCTCGGTGAACTTTGTCATTGTTTCAGGGGCAATTTTAATTTTTGTAGTCCTACTATATATGCAGAAGAATCAACGGAGACCTCAGTCGGTTTAGTGAAAAAAATACACTTCACTATTGTACCACTTATAAAACCAATTATTTTCAACGCATCAACACGTGTTTCGCTATGTTATCATCTTTAGCAGAAGATTGAAATTCAATATCCTTGTCTAGAATAATGCTCAGTCAATGTCTGTCATGGTTGGGTTCACATGTTAATCCTGATCCTAAATCACTAAACCAAAAAGAAGGCATGGAACAGGTCCATTATCTTCATTCATTAACTCTATCACTATTATCAACTATACATTAGCATTATGCATCTGATTTTCTATATCTCAGCAACACTCATTATTATTACTAGGGTGGATGGAGGTCACAGCGATGCTTCAAAAAATGTGCTGATATATACAGGGCACTCCATTAAAAAAATGCTACCGACTCTCTATATTTTTTCATATGCGCCTTGTATATTCGGCAATAATTTCTGATCATAGACCGTTCAATCATCTTTCTAGCTATCATAGAATTCAAGCAATCGTGCTTTGACACACAATAATTCTAACCAATTTCATCAATTCCTGACTCAAGTGTGTCCACTTTATCATTTGGATTGTCTAATAAATTGACTAGTTATGATGCAGACTGATGAACGCTTTCGAAATTTAAGTCTTTCCTATCATATAGGTACTTGGGATTAAGAGGGATTGCAATATTTTCGAAATATTCCTATCAACTTAACAAGACGTAAAATTTCGAAGGACTAACTTGAATTTATGTCTACGAATCAGTTTATTTCTTATTTTGATATAATATCCATTGACACCAGCTATATACTTCCTGAACAACACTTATTCTTTGTTCAAAGGAAATGACACTAATCTATGTACGAGGAAATTTAAACTTGCCATTTTGTGCCGAAAACTGATTGGAGTCATTATTTATTTATCTCACAACGTTTGCTTCCATTCTAAAAACATACAATTCTAAGTTATTCCTGCCATTTTTGATTGCAAGAAAATCTGAGGTTATCATCGTTATTTCCGCAGGGAAAGTGATTGTTCAATAATTTTGAAGTGGAGTCACTTAAATCCGTAGATTTTGAATCAAAAATAGCTAAAATATCGCCGACATATCTGATCCATACATCGCTAGGGAAATACTCTAAATTATCTTTTTTCGTTTGCTTCAATTCGATTCATGGACAGTTCAACCAAGAATGGAAATCAACTATTTCTCATGGCTGTTTATTCACGCGTTTTATGATTTCTTATTTGTTATTCAATTTCTAAGATTAAATTTTTCATTTTCATTGTTAATCTTCTTCACAAATATCTATAGTAAGAGCTGAAACTTGGCCACTTCGAATATAGATTGATATTGCTGAACAATGTTCCTCAGTACCTAGTATCAGTAGTGATAGTTGTTGATATTTTCTCAGATGTACCATAAACCTCTCAGCCCTAGAGAGGGAACGAACGCACAGCATTTGGCAAGAGCTCGAAGAAGGTGCAGGATCTCTCCATCTGCTTCTCACCATAAGTGGGACCACTGCTTCAGAAACCATATCTGACCTGTCGACTTATGAGGAGAACCCAAGAGAAAGACAAGCCATTCTTGAACGATACGTAAGTCATCTTGAAAGAACTGAAATACATAATATGGGTTGTGATTCCTAAACATTGATGAAAGGTTTGTGGAACACTTTCTGAGGTATTTCTTTGAAACATATTTCAATTAATTTTTGTCGAAACATGTTTCACAAGGAAACTACCACTTCTCAAATACACACCCTGAAGTTATGTTTTCCTCAAAAACGTTCACCCAAAGATATTATTAGTGTTAAATTAGCATGAGTGAGAATCCTATAGGAATTCACAAATATTCCAGCTGCTGCGAGTCCTATCCATTCAACGATTATACTAACTTTTAGAAAAGTTTGCCAATTCAATATGAAATGGAATTCGTTCGAAAAGTAGAAGACAACTCGATTTTTGATGGCACAACATAAGCACTCGTTGAGTGAGTTGTTTATTTCACTACTTGTTAAACATGCATTCTATTGCCATTTAGGCTGCTGAAAATAGACACAAAATCGGGCTAAGTTCGCATAAATTCACACATTTCTCTTGTTTACATAATGTTATGCTATGTGTCAATAGTAATAAACCAAGGCTGCTGCTTTGAATGACCTAGGCTAGAAGTGTGATACTCGAAAAACCTCGGATTTCAGACTAATTTCGGTTTTTAGCCCAGACGCTTTATAATTGCCTTACAACTTGAGTCGCATTTGATTTTGTGGGTTCGGAACATCTCAAGATAGAGGCCTTCGAAGAGGTACATTATTCTCGAAAGTTGAAAATTGCAGATTTGGTCCTTATAGGAGCAGAATATCGGTTGTAGTACTCATTCTACGAATAATCCGGTCAAGTTGGACCAAAAAATACGAGTGAGGTTACATAAATTCGCAGAAAGCTGGAAATTGGTAGGATTGATCAAAGCATCCTCACAATTGAAATCTGAAAAGTCCCCATCGATCCGACACCTGAAACGTGTTTTTCGCGATTCTCAGCGAAATGGCGAGTTTAGTCATGAAATAATCATCTCTGCTTCCTTTAATTATATTTCGCTTCTCGCTCTATCATCAATGATATATGCATTGTATAACTTCAATTTAACTAAATAGTTTCAACTTCAATACTGGTTGCTTTGATTTTACCCATTTTTATATATGGTTTTCATTCTGACTCCGAATTTGTCAACACTGTCATATCGAATGTCAAAATCAAATCAACATTTTCAATTATGCCTCTCTATGTCTTTCCTTTTGAAGGCTTGCCTCGAATAGAAATGACGCTCTTTGAGTACATTTTAATTAATTATCGTTTAATTCAATTACCGATGTTAAACTTACTCCTAGTTAAGTCCTTTTGGCTCTTCAGTCGTTCGAAGTTTTTTATCTCAAAACGGACAGATTTCTCCATATTCGACCTGATTGAAAATTGTTTAGTTAAGTAGTTATTACTTCAAAAAAAGATATGTTCTTTCTCAGCTAGCATATTGTCTCAAATTCAAGATCTTTATAATTTCCAGGTAGTTCTTCCTTGCTATTGTGTCCATGGTGCGAAACTAGTCACACATATGAGTGTTTAATAATAAATTTCGTGGTCGACCGACTTTGAGTTTGTTTTTTTTTTCTCCTTTTGAAATATACTGGACCATTTTGAAAATGGATGCATCCCAGCAAACAATCAAGGTAGTTACTACGTCGGCCCAAAACCTGCTTGTCAGGAGTTGTAGACACGGCAAGAGAGAGGCAAACGACGTCAATATAGGCGTTACCACCGAAACTTACTCGGTAGTAACGCAATAATACGTGGATAATTGTCGCACCAGTACATACTTGGGGTGTGACAAACCCCATTACCTGAAAAATTGTATTATTTTAATCATTTTTTCTTCTGATATTTTGTTGTTCCATAGTCTCAGGGGATCATCCAGGAACAATAAAAACACGAACGAAATAATCAAATAGGCTTTATTACAAGAATTCTGATATAAACTAAGAATGGCTTTTTTCTCATGTACCAAAAAACATACCGTGAAAAAAAATCATGTGAGATTAATTGAACATCTCATCCCGGAATGAACATTCTGAAACTAAAATTTGATGATAATGAAATATTAAAAGAAATAATTGCAGCTTGAATAACAGAAAGAAAAAAAATTGATCCAAAATAGTCCAAAATAACAACTCACCTATTATGTCAAAATAACGAACGTCAGTACATAGGTGGGGTTTGACACACCCCAGAGCACTTAAGTCCCGTATAATTTCACTCAGTGTCTACAAGGTACTGCAGTGATGTCTGAATTCAATGATGCGGACATATTTTGGAAGCTATTAGGAGGGGCGTACGCATAAGTTCACGTTTGGCATATTTTTGAAGCGATATTCGGCGGCTGGGGTCCATCAGACCCCACATATGTAACGCCGTGTTGGAATGAATAAGAGAAGGGACTGGTCGCCGCGTTTGAACCTGCGACCTTTGGATTACTAAGCCAATATCTTGCCAACTGAGCCATTTTATTTCTTGCTGAGGTGAATCATAATATCATAATGAAAGATAACAATTTGAGTTTGTATTGAATTCCTTAGTGAAATATGATGATTTTATTATAGGTATAGATTATTTATTTACCAATCAGCCAGCAACTATCGGATACGTAACGGAATGTAAAAGAACGGAAAATAATATAGGTAATAGGTGAATTGACATCCATTATATCTCCATCACTTTATATATAGGTAGTACTAGAAGATATACCTACCTACTTCAATAAAAATAACAGTGTTGAAAATGGGGTGAATTTTTGGTCAACATTCAACAATTGGGTTTAGGTACTTAATTCACGTATAAATGCAATTTTAACGTTAGGAAACTATTATTGATCATATAGTTTGCAGAATAAATATTCCATTATTTACATATTATATGTGTTAACTTGAGTTCCCAATATTTCCAACCACAAAATAAAATTTCGTTTCAAATTTTTTCATCATAATTATGATACTTATGTAGCCATCTTCCATCGAAATTACACAGGAGAGGCCTGATGGGTAATATCGGCTGGATTACAGTTGAATACGATTTCAATATACCAAACGAAGGGCCGATGTCCAGGCGACGTAGTGAAATGGCATTACGATTTGATACCACTGGTCCAGTGCTGGCTGGATTATAAATAAACGATTATAATATACCATACAATGGGCCGACGTTCGCCCGTTGCAGCTCAGTCAATTGCCAGCACTCTGGGCCAGAAGGCGGCCAGAGATTCGATGTTTGCTGGGATGGTTTCCATGACTTTTGTAATATTCATAAAACTACTAACTGTTGTTCAATTAGATCTGGCATCGCACCTTCCACAATCTCAAAGACGTGGGCCATCTCACCGTCAAAGTGTTCAAAGCCCAAGGGCTTGCAGCTGCTGATCTGGGCGGCAAAAGCGACCCTTTCTGCGTCCTAGAGCTCGGGAACGCTCGCCTTCAGACGCAGACAGAGTACAAGACGCTGGCTCCCAGCTGGAATAAAATATTCACCTTCAACATCAAGGACATCAATAACGTTCTAGAGGTCACTGTATTCGATGAGGATCGAGATCATAAAGTGGAGTTTCTAGGTAATGAAGACTTTTTTCTGCAACCAACACAAAAGTCGTCCATTTTGATACCAAAATTAGCTCTTGAATTGACGTTTCTATTACTGACACAAAAAAGGTATGTTTCTAGGCAACATATCTAGTTCCTAGGAGCTAAAGTTGAACTTCAGCTCATAGGAACTATAAATGATGTGACGTCAACAAGAATGAACAACATTGTTATGGGTGGTTATTTGGGTTGGGACGCATACCTGATTTGTTTCCGATTTCGGCACATTTGGCATTTCATACCCATGCTGGAGATATAAATACACCTTTTTATAGTTAAGTATGATAATTATACACATATCAGTTGAGAATATTTTTGTTTTGATATGGGAAGCCTTCAAGATTCACATACTTGCTTGATTTGTATCTCATTCGTTATTCTCGGTATGGATAACTTGTTTTTGAATAATCACGGCAAGCAATAGTTTTTTGTCTCAAACAACGATATTGTTTTCCTTTATTTGATTATCAAGTCAAAAGACAGTGTCGTATGGTGAGGAATGAACAATCGCTATTATTATTGTTGATATGCTCACTAACCTAACATTTTCCACGTCTTGTTCCTATACCTGGTACTGGCGCGGTATTTGCCATTAGAGTACCTGGTCCATACACAAATATGTCACTCTGTGGTTGTATTTATATTGAAACTACAATCCGAATTCCGAACATCCTTCGAAATTGAATAAACCTGCTGTTAATGCAGGTAGAATATTCTCACCACACGGATTTTGCATTGATTCTGATTTGTTGCATTGCATACATATTGTTCTGAGAAAAAAAAAATTGTTCATTGCATGGCACGACATTGGTGGTTACTTCACATACTTATTTGGGTTGATTGTTTCGGTTGCAGAAAAAATAGCATGTTTCATTCGGATCGAAAGTGACTTTGTTTGACTTTTGATCCTAATAAAACAATCTACTACTAAACATCTCCAGAACAGGTGAGTCTCTTTCAACTGTCGTAGTTGAAGTGTTTGTCTGACATTTCTCTCTATTTTTCTCTCACTTTAGTGCTCCCATGTAACTAAAAGCGAATGAAGCTTTGAAGCTTCGAAACATGTCCCGTAATTCCATAATTTGATTACGATAAAGTATAGTTTTGGTGAAGTAGACTGTAAGAATCTTGTCCTGTCGGAATATATTTTATTTCATTATTTATTGAAGAAGAAGAAGTTTCCAAACGACCACTAATGTTCGTGCTGGAAATCAGAATGAATATCGCTATGTAATTGGAAACAAATCAGGCGGCTCGGTGGTCGAGAGCGTGAATGCGCTGAGTTCGTATGGAGACTCCCACCGAGACATAGGTTCGAATCCTAAGTAGGCCATGGATGTTTGTGTTTGTATACTTACCTAACCCCGCATAAGTTTCGACTTATAGGGCGTTTGGTCCCAGTGCTGTATTTGCAAAAAAAACAAATAACCAACCGTAGCAATGATGTTGTTTGTTCTTGATAACATCTAGTACATCCTTTTTAGTTCCTAGCTCCTAGGAACTAAAATTCAACTTTAGCTCCTAGGAACTAAATGTGTTGCCTAGTAACATACCGAGTCAGTAATAAAACCGTCAATTCAAGAGTTAATTTTGGTATTAAAATGGACGACTTTTTTGTCGGCTGCAGAAAAAATATATTCATTCTACCAACAAGAACATAAAATATCGGATAACTTCAGCTGTCTACTGTAGGTAAAGTTGCCATTCCTCTCCTGAGGATAAGAAACGGCGAGAAGAGATGGTACGCTTTAAAGGACAAGAAACTCAGGAGCAGAGCGAAAGGCAATGGACCGCAGGTTCTCCTGGAGCTAACGATGGCTTGGAATCCCATCAGAGCTTGTGTCAGAACTCTGAATCCCAAAGAAGAGAAATTCATGCAGACAGAGGTGAAATTCAAACGACAAGTGTTCGTGAAAAATGTCCTCAGACTGAAAGTGTTCGTCATGTACTTCTACGAATTCAGTAAACTTTTTCAGTGAGTATCATTTAGAATTTTGTCTGCGTCAGAACATGAGTCATACAATGTGTAAGTACCAGATTGTTCAGTCATTTCCTCTAGTCCTTCAAAATCTGAGTAAGCCAATCAGCAATCGTTATAGAGTCTCTAATCAACTAGATACTTCCATTATTTATTGACTCGAGTATGGGTACCTAAACTACTTACTTTCAGAAACTAGTTATACAATAGTATATTGTTTAACGAGCATGGAATGATAGTGATTTCCTACGAGAATGAAGTTTATTATTTCAGAAAAATTCCATCGCCCAGGGAATGTCAAATTTCAAGTAATGACAGCTCTCTCTAATAGATGACCATTATTTGAGAGGAAATCAGACGGCTACAAGACGAAAAAAATCAAACATGTCGCTGTTATTGTACAACCGTAGAAAAATTATAGTGTATGACTCGAACGGAATGCTACGGCTCATGCTGCACACTTCATTCTCGTGGATAATCACTATCATTCCGTGCTCGTTGAACAATATAGTTTCCTGAACAACTATAAAAAAATGACATTTCTGCATCTCTATTGATGCGTGCATTTTTTTCCACTGCCGAACTGATCACAATATAAACATGAAATATTACTTCATGAAGGATTTATTTTTAACGATTATGAGAATAATAATTGATAGTATAGTTTGAATAATTACTTCCAACATAAAGATGTTCAATGTTGCTGCTGACCAGAAACGTTAGATAATTCTTAAAGAGTTGATTACACAGTTTTAACAGATAATTCAATTTGTTTGGAAGAAGATGGACACTATTTTGTTAGAAATCTAAATTTTTTGTAAATTCACATTCACAGTTGTACAAAAAATGTTGTTCGTATTTCGTGTATAAAATTCGTGTTTTCCTTGCACATTCGAGAGAAAATTATTACTCTTATGTGCCATTACAAAAACATTCATTTTTCGCACTTAATGCATAAATAACTATTTTATACAGAATAGTTCCTTTGCTATATCTACAAGAAATATCTTCAATGCCTCACACAGCTTATGGAAATGGATCAATATAAAACTCCAATATTGCTGTGAAATCTCTTCTATTTGAACTCAATTTCCCAGGAACTGTTTCGAGTGGGATTCGAAACTACAAAGCTTCGCAGCACTAGTGGTTTGGCTCATCCTCTGCTATTACTTCAAAATCTGGATGCTCCCTTGCTTCGGCCTCCTATTATTCCTGAAGCAGTATTGCATAAGGACTTTGGCAGGGCCCATTCAAGTCCCTTGGGACGAGACAGCCGACTCAGATTTGGATGAAGACGAGGAAGATGAGCTGAAAGAGAAAGAAGAGAAGAAGAGTTTGAAGGAAAGGTTACAAGCCATACAAGAAGTTACGCAAGGTGTGCAAAATGCTATCGGAAGGATAGCTTCATTATTAGAAGGCGTTAAAAAGTAAGCTAAATATAATGAATGGATATCAATAAGTTCTTATTCCTTATTGATATAAACATTTTGAAGAGTTGCAAAAAAATACTGAATTGTTGCTCGTTTTCTTTGAAGGAAATCAAAAAATGGTTTGAAACGAAAACCCTTTTCTAACCTCACATTCCAGACCTATTGTTTCAAATCTTCACAAACTTAAATCTTGTGTATATTCGAGAATCATTAAGTAAATTATTTGAGAAGCCAGATCAGATGAATCGTTGCAGTGATCATTTTGCTGGATGCAAGCCATTGCTCTCTCCACTTTTGATTAACATTAACATTTGGTTGGGAAGGAGATGTAGACTCCAATATTGATCCTTGGGATTGCTTATAATGAAAAATGAACTCGATTCTCAATTTAATGAAAATTACATGTTTTTATCTTCCACAGTATGTTCAACTTTACCGTTCCATACTTATCTTGGATTGCTATAGTTTTACTAGTACTAGTCGCCGTAGTACTTTATATAATGCCATTAAAATACCTCCTGATGCTCTGGGGTGCCAACAAATTCCTTAGGAGAATCCTCAGACCACATGCAGTACCTAATAATGAAGTTCTCGATCTTCTGTCCCGAATTCCCGATGACGAAATGTTGGTGAGTGTCCGAATTTTGACTAAAAACGATTTTGCGGGCGATTGGATTATTATTAGATGATGGACTTCTGGACAAACCAGTAATCACACTCTTAGAATAAAACTTATTGATCTATTCAAACGTCATTATGACAGATATTTCAATAGGCGAGAACACTAATTACTAGGAAAAATACTATGGCGTTCATCCAGGGCCTACTCTTAGAGGCCCTGGTTAATAACGACGAGGAGGCACAGTGATTTTTTTTATTTCTCCTCCTAGATTTCCCAAAATGAATTCCCAAAAAAATACTCTCATTAGAAAATGACGGAGAATCGTCAGCTGTACAGACATCACAATTACTTATTCAGTGACATAAATAGCGTTGCTGTCTCAACTGATTCTTCAGCTTGCTTGTATATTTAAGCATTTATCGCTCTCTAGATTACATTGATTTCTACATCGACATATAAAAAGAGAGGAGACATAACATATCATTCATAAATGTTCACAATCATATACATACATCCAAATTTTCAAATAAGTTAGAAAGAGATGTATTTGAAAAATTGCAACGCTGTAAAATGACTGCGTCAATTTTCACACTTGTCTCCATCAGTCGCGTAGGCCCGTATTTTGAATTTGCCTAATTTTGCCGCTATGTTTTGCAGCTATTATCTTGTAGGATTGGCAATGAATAATAAATCATTTGGACAGTCCACAGTTGGATGGATTCGAATATAAAGGAATATTTACTTGATATTTTCACGAAACCAAGCAGCTGGCAAAACAAGAAGGGATTGTGATTATGATTATGACGTCAGTACTGGCTAGACGAGTTTGCCGCTGAGTGCTATGTTTGAACGTTCAAGGAAATTGTAGGGTAATCAGATGGTCATTATTCCAGATTTTTTGGAAATTCCTCGTTTCTATAAAATAAAAATATTAATATTATTTCAATAGTCGTAAGGACAAATCAGATGATTTGCCCCAAAATGTCACTGCGTTCGAAGAATTTCCCTATCAGATAGCCTAAAAGGAAAATTCACTAGCTTGTCAGTGACAATTTATATTGAAAAAGGTTTGGAGAAGAGGAATAAAGGAATATAGAAGTAATTTAGAATTTTCACTTAGCTTAGGACGTTTCAGGAACGAATCTGCTCCCGTTTTCAATATAAATAATGGTTATTTGAATAGCAAATTAGTATTTGTCTCGAAACTTTTCAGTTCTCAGTGATAATGGGTGACGTTGGCAATCAAATGTTGCAGGATGTTTTCTTCAATTAATCTTGAATTTACCATTTTCATCTTCACATTTCAGTAGTGAATACCATGTTCTATCTATATTAACTGAACAAGAAGCGATGCTATTGTCTCCATTCAGAAGAATACAAGCAGATTCCTTGATTTTCTCTTCTGGTTGTCATCTTCTTTTTCAATGATTTTAATATTATTCCACTCTTGAATATTTTGTCCATCTTCAGTTAGGATATGTTCAGCTAGTTTTGATTTGTCGATGTGTCTTTTCTTTATATTGTATTTATGTTTCTTCGTCCTTACTGAAATAGGTCTCTTGGTTTCACCTGTATAAAACTTTCCACAAACACAAGGAAAATAAAGAAAAGACACAGCGACAAATCAAAACTAGCTGAACATATATCCTTACTAAAGATGGACAAACATATGGTAGAGTGGAATACTATTAAAATCATGGGAAAAGACGATAACAACCAGAAGAGAAAAATCAAGGAATGTGCTTGCATTCTTCTGAACGGAGACAATAGCATTGCTTCTTGTTCAGTTGATATAGATAGAACAGGGTATTCACTACTAAAATCTCGAAATGAAAATGGTAAATTCAAGATTCATTAATGACAACATCCTGAAACTCATTTGATTGCCAACGTCACCAATTTTCACTAAGAACTGAAAAGTTTCATGACAATTACGAATTTGCTCAAATAACCATTTTTCATGTTGAGAACGGGAGCAGATTCGTTCCCGAAACGTCCAAAGCTAAGTGAAAATTTTATATTTTTCTTATATATCTTTATTTCTCTTCTCCAAACCTTTTTCAATACAAATTTTGTCACTGACAAGCTGGTGAATTATTCTTTTGGGCACTCTGATAGGAAAATCTTTTAAACGCAGTGACATTTTGGGGCGAATCATCTGATTTGTCTTTGCTACACGTATTTTTGAAATAATATTGATATATGATGATAGAATAGATGACGGATAAAACAATTTTAGAATAATTTTTTTTTATTCATTTTATAGAAACGAGGAGAGAAAATTCCAAAAAATCTGGAATAATGAACGTACCACCTCCTCAATAAACCTACAGACAGTATTCAAATGGTGTTTTCTTTCAAGTTAAGTATTACAGCATATTTCAGTAAAAAATACTTGCACGCATGTTATGTTAGTAATATGTTTCAGTTATATGCACATTCGAATTGAATTCACGTGATTGTGTTCTTGCATATTTTGATTATTGAAGTGATTACGAGTATCCAACGAATCCTCTCGCTCGCAAAATCAACCTGTTGTATAACTAACAATGCAGGTCTGTTGGTGTCTCTGGTGCATTCCGATAACAAAACTCATCGAAGGTAATGGAATCTATTTTGATAATAAAATGGGTAGGTGAAGGTGTTTCAATCTGAAATTGGTATTGGTGAATGGAACTAATACATACATATATTGAATGGTTGGGGCAAAAATTTGCATGGTGGTAAGTTAAAACTTGGTCTTCAACATCTTTGAAATATAATAACGTAGCTGTGTCCCTATTCGAATTTGAAACGTTGTGATTTCATTTTTTACATTTATAGTACAGGGTGGCGCAAAATGACATTCGTGGTTTGAATCGTTAAACTTCTTCATTTCGAAAATCATTTTGATTATTTCCTACAGATGTACAGAATATTTCATATATATTTGTGCTCATTCGAACACGTCTCTCATAAGTATCATTCCGCAAAATTCACGGTGTTTTGGCATATGGACCTCTATCAGTTGAGACATTGGTTTTCAGTTGGAGTTTTGTCTCTGGATTATTAATGTATACATGCTGTTTCAAATAGGTCCAAAGGAAAGATCCGGGAGCGGTTGAATCCGGTTTAGTCATTTAGTAGTGGCAACTTGAAGTCGCTTCTGCGTAAATTATTATCCTATCTCCTATCCTCGAAAAGTCTTTCCACATCCAATCATTCTTTCGCATGAAACAATGAACTATTCTTGGTCGCTCTGTTATATGGTTTATGGTTGGTATTGTGGGCGCGGTCTGTGAATTGGAATATTGAGGATTTGAATGCTACGTGAATACCAGTCAAAACAATCGACCTTTATAGTTGTCGAAATTCAATTTGATGATAATCCTTCGTTATCCTGTTTTGTTCCCTATTGAATTCCCTCATTCTTCTCAGTAGAATAATGAGAACATTTAATTGGATATTATGAAAACATGAATTTTATATCGAATTCAAACCGAAGGTCATTTTGCGCAACTGAACTATTTCGTGTTCTAATAGAATTCAAGCAAGATGAAAAAAAAACAGCAAGGAATAGAACTTCATCATTCTCAGGCATTTAGGTTATTTAATTGATCAATTCATTGAAGAACGGAGTAGTGCAACATATTTGTTCGATGAACAATCGAAAATATTAAAATTGGGAGACAAAATATTGGATTATTCAGAACAGCTTTGAATGAGGTTCACAAAAAAAACGTGTCAATATGTATACTCATCTAGGTTTATAAAAACTTTTCAAATATCGTCACGACGTTTCAATAGTATATTGTTTAACGAGCACGGAAGGATAGTGATATCCCACGAGAACGAAGTGCATGAGCCGTAGGCGAATGCTGCAATCATTCAAGAGGGAAATTAGCAATCTGTGCAAGTTATACATAATCTTTTTTCTACGGCTATAATAGATAAGAGCTGCATTTTTTATTTCTTCGTCCTGCATCAGAGCTGTCATTGCTCGCAATTCGACATTCCATGAGCGATGAGATTTTTTTGAAATGATAACACAAAATGGAGTCATTGTGATATCAGATACGGAAATAAAATTAATGACATTCAAAGTACCTCATTGATGTATCGAGCACAGAAAAACAAGAGCAATTTTGTATTATAGCCGTAGAAAAAATATATCTCATGTTACATAATTTCCAGTGTTCCGGCACATTTTATGTCACTATATTAGCATGATTTTTTTGTATTAGGGGTAAGTAACAATAGGAACTCTAGATTAATTGGGGTGGAAGTTAGTATTTTCCCTTTATTGAACTTTGATGAAGGAAATGATTTTTTCATAATGTAAATGTGAAACTTCTTTTTATCGAGATGTTCTATGAAGGGAGATAGAAAGTAAACTATTATCAGGACAAGTTTAGTAGAATGTATAAGGCGTTCCCACTTCTATTTTAACACCACAACCATTTCTATTTCCAAATATAGTTCATAGAACAATGATTATTAATGGAAAGTTTCAATCTGACTGATACCTACATAATTCCGTGTATCATATACATATATACAGATGTTCCTGATCATAGTACCAACTATTTTCGAGGAATATCTCGATGGATATCAAATTTCCATGATTCCATCATCAAATTTGAATTCTCCGCCCTAAGATACGTTGGTTGAAGAATCAATTTTGGCTGAAATAAAGTTTGCAAAATTACCAAATCAACTGGTCTAAGAATGTTCTAACTCAACTTGACAACATTCAAAATTTTCACTTGGAGGGAATGACTGTCAGCAATGAAAATAACTAAAGTTGATAGGAACTGTAACTAGAAGTGACTTCAAGTTTGAAAAACGTCATAAAGGATTCTGAAATCCCATAGCTGCAATCACTCAGCTACTGAAGAAAAAACGAATATGTGTAGTTTATATGGATCAATGATGAGATAACTGAGGACTCAGGTAGTAAATGATCTCACTTCCGAAAGATTTGCAAATTTCATGTCACGACGTAGATCATTCATTGAAAACATGTCGAAGAATAATTTGATTCTGATACATAAGTGGACTTCATAATAGACGGAGAGCCAGAGCCAAAATGATTCTCTGAATTTACTGAGCCTAGTTTTTTCACAGTTTATTACAGTGGTTTTGTACACATAATACATACTGCGGTCAGTCAAGCGAAACTGAGAACAGGTGCCCTGGTATACTATCGAGGTTGTCGTTCCTACCGAGGTAATGCAATGAATTCACTAAGGCTGAAAATCATTATACACATTGTATATTGCATATGAATGGAAGTTATGAGAGTCAGTCAGCTGACTGTGGGGACGAGAGCTGGTCAGTCAGCCCCAATGTATGCAAAAAATAAATGAATTGCAATTCATTTACTACACTTCAAAATTTTTGGGAGGTTATTTGTTGTTATAGCCATCATGAGGAACATGGTCAGTCATTGATTCTGCGGGATTACGCCCGTCAGTCAGCAAAAAAACAAATTAATACAAGTTTCACTCGCGCGATCGCCGTTGCAGGCGGCGGCTCGCTCTTTTCCTCATGATTATTCAACGAAATATTGATTAAAATTCGATAGATAATATTGAACTTTCAGTATATTATAATATACAGGGATTGGCAAAGGTATGGAACCATGTGAATATCTCTGTAACGGTTTGTTAGATTGTTGTGAATATATGTAGAGGGTGACATGTGAGCTGTTTTGACCAAAAATTCATAGTTTCGATACAAACAATTCCTAAAGTGAAAAAATTTCAATTTTTCACACCCTGTATCTCTGTAATCATTCCAGCTAGACTCCAAGTGTGATATATCGGTGAAATCAGCTCTTCAGGGAGGATCTGAAAATTCAAAAAAATACAGGGTTCGACGCCCAAAACACTGCAGCCTTTGGGCCTATTGTATTCCTGATCATGCTGTTGACTTAGATGAACAGGTTCGCTACCTTGATGAGGTTTAGCAGCCTCTTCACCAAATCATTCTTTGAAAATGCCTCTTGAGAGTTTACTGCTCCCAGAAGGTTGTATCTCCAACGCGCTAGTGCTTGCACTCCAATATTACATGGGTGGCAGTATCCTCCTCCTCATTGCATAAACTGCATATGGGTTCGTCTGTATAGATGCCCATTTGATGCATATGTTTCCTCAAGGGGCAGTGACCGGTTATTAGTCCCGTCACTTGTTTGATCTGACTTCTGTTTAGGCTCAGAATGTCGTTAGTCACTGTTTTGGACAACCAACCATCAGTTTACTGTGTCTTTGTCCTGGGATATTGTTCCAGTATGCCTGATGTCTTTCTTGCATCCACCTTGCCAGCCAGCCGCGTATTGAGGTTTTGGGGATACCGAACACAGGTTCCGGTCCCATAAACAACGTCGCAGACCCTTGCCTGGCAAGAGCGTCAGCTGCTTCATTGCCTTCAATTCCCTTATGCCCTGGCAACCATTGAAGAGTTACCTTGTTGTGGTCAGGCTAGGCTTAGTAAATTCAGAGAATCTTTTTGACGCTGGCTCTTAGACTATAAAGACATCTTTAAGACGTCCGATATTGTAACAACGTCTTCGAAATTTAACGGGACGTTTTGAAGACGTCCCGAATATCTTGCGTCGACGTCTTGAGAACGTCTTCAGGACGTCATTGCCTCAGTGCCGAAAAAGTCCGAGCTAGTGCGACGAGTGGAAAACGCTATTGAAATTGCCAATCATACCATTCATAAAGGGAAAATACCCTTCAGCCACCTTTCTCCGACCGACCCAGCCCTAATTCACCAAATGACACCTCCAGACCTACATAAAATTACTGGCCGCCGGCCTGTCTACCCACCTGGGCCGATTGACCGTCATTCGGTGGTACTTGCAGCTGGACTACAAGGACCTGAAGCTGCTGATGAACAGCGACACCGAGCGGCGACGCGACACGAAAAAGAAGCACAAGACGTCCTAGTGGTCGCTGTCGAACGTCAAGGACAGGTGGAAAGTGCGCTTCGAAAAAATCCATGAAAAGTCTGATTAGTATTTATGTCTAGTGATTTTTGATACGCGATATTGCTAGATTAGACCAGGGTTGATAAGTTTTGAAACCGAAAAACAATATACTGAAATGAGGCCGATTGAAAGAGGGAGAGAATATAACAAAAATGAAGGAACAAGAGTGAAAAACGGTCAATCCTGATATCTGACAAAACTACGAGTCCTATGGAAGAAAGTTGATTAGCTAAGTTGTAGGTAATAAATAGTATATTACACACCGAGGTGGGAAGTGATTCATTCCTGCCGTGAGATTAGTTAGTTAACCGAGACGCAAAGCGTCGAGGTTAGCTATAATCTCGAGACAGTAATGAAACTCCCTACCGAGGTTTGTATACTATTTTATTCACAACCATCATATTTCGATCAAAATTAATAAATCTATGTTTCGTTCTGACATGTTCTGAACATACCTGAGTGAGGCGGGAAGTAGTGAAGGGCGGAAAATGAGGGCGGGAAGTAAAGGTGTTTAATGTGACACTTCTCAACCTTCAATAACGTTAGTAATGACAACATTACATATATGGTTGTAAATAAAAGGTCTATCACTACTGTAGATACAGTTTTTTCAAATAACCTCAAAATTTATGTCAAAAATTCTAAGTTTCGTGAAAACTTACCTCTTCATGTCCCAAACACACTGTGATTTTTTATTAAAAATATTCTTCATTTTCATCTCATCATGACTCAATATCGAAAAAAACACCATGATTTTCAATCGAAAATTCTCTCATCGAAATATCAGCTTTCCCAAAAAAAAAACGTTCATTGAAATCTCTACTTCCTGATATATATGAATTATATACAATTTTGAGCTATTTATTGAAATTAACACTAAAAATAACCCAAAGAACGTGAGATTCCATTATAACATCCATAAAGCACAGTTAAATAACATGCGAAAATAGTTGTTCTAAATGATTTGAAGGGGATTTCATCCAAAAAATGTGACTGCTCGTTTTTCGTTTCTTTCTGCATTCTTTTTTTTTTTTTTTCATCAGAAGGTAGAGATTTCAACGAACAAAAAGACCATTGACTTTGCTTTTTCGGTATTAAGTCAAAATTAGATCAAAAAAAATAAAATTGAGAATAAGAGAAATTATAATGTATTTGGGACCTAAAGCTGTGAGTTTCCTTCAAATTTCGTGTGGAAAATTATTTTTTCTACAAGCGTGCGTGATTCACCCTATACCCGCACGCAATTTAGTTTGGGAACTGTCATTTTCCCGCAACTGTGCGGGAAAATTTTCCCACACTAGTGCGGGAAATTTTTTCCCGCACTAGTGCGGGAAAACAAAGATATGATAAAATCACTAGTAATGTAAGTGGTTGGTGATGGAATATAAAAGTTTAAGTTTGTTTGTTGCAGTATTAAGTATGTATATATGTTCAGAATCATCCATCAAATTGCACTATTTATTGTAAAAATTAAGAAATATTGAGAAATAAAAATTGATTATTATAAAAATCCCCCTATAGATTTGGATTGATCTGACGGGAAACGCCAATTTGTCATGGCAATCAAACCTCAAATAAGTTTGAAATTGTCGAAGTGACAGACACAGCGTTACTGTCATTTTCGATTCAGTGGAAATGCCACAATGTGATCAAAAACTTCTAGCTATAGGAATTTGATACAGATGCGTTATCACCAACGAAGTCTTAAGAAAGATATGAGAAGCTATACACGCGTTTTATTGAATGGTGCAACAATAAAAAAAATGAAAAAACCGAATGAAGAATAGGTATTTTTGGCTCATTTCATAGAAGTGTTTGGAACCAAGAGACCAAACTCCTAATGGGCCTGCTGGCTTCCGCAATGAACCAACATAATGCGTCAAACTGTAAGTTCACAATAGCTATTACTAATAATTAATAGATAGAGAATATATATCTCTTGTTAGTTGTTCCTATTTGCTTGAATAATTAATTGAACGATTCAATCAATTTCCTACGCTTGTAGAAAAAATATTGTTCCTAACTCATGCGGAAAGTTTCTTTCCCGCACTCGACTGCTTGCCCGAACTCCGCTTCGCGTCGTTCGTGTCAACGGCAGTCACGTGCGGGAAAGAATCACTTTCCGCACTTGTTAGGAAAATTACTATTTCGAAGAGCATAAAAATCAAAAACTTAAAACTTAGTTATTTGAATTGTTGACGAGAGATTATGTGCAAAAAGTGTGGATATAGAAGTTATTATTTCTATTACCTACAACTTTGCCATTCAACTTCTTTTCATAGGGCTTGTAGTTTTGCCGGAACTCGAGGTAAACCATTTTTCATCATTGAAAACTCACCCCCCCCCCCCCCCCTCCCACTTCCCGACCTCAGATCGCCTGTAATTTATTTTCCCTTTCATCTTTGTTATATTCTCTCCCTTTATCGAAGGGTTTCATCCTACTATAATTTTATTTTCACTTTTTACCGTTTTCAAAGGCTTTAGCAATGGTCTAGATGTGTGTTGATGGTCAAAAGTAGATTATTCGAAGTTTTTGGTCATCTTAGTGATAAACTCGATCTGTGAATCTTGAATGACGGTGTGAAAATATATTTGGTCATCTGTAGATATGAGAGCGTAGAAGACTCGATATAATTGAGTACAATTTCGAAGGTTGATATGAAAATAACAATACAATACACTTGCTTGTTTACATTATAGCAAAAGCAGTGATGAGCTACTTAAATTCAATTCTGCATTTCTTTGATATCTGTGACTGAGAGGCATTTCGGCTTCTTGCAGGGTCCAATTTGTTGAAGTATTACAATTTCACCTATGTAATCGATGTACAACCTTTGTATCTATTTATCATTAGTCAATTATTATAAGTAACTGTCTATCTGACGATTATTCTAACGGTCTATTAAACATTTAATACTATCTGTATGTGTCAATTAAACATAGTAACATGACCTATTCAAGGACGAAGTACCCTTAGGAAATCATATCTTAGTAGATAGAGCATCAAAAAGTCGATCTATTCCTTAGCATATGTAAAATATTGATTAATGTTCAAAGCGGTTGATTTCGTGAGACTCTGACTTGATCACTGGATTATGAAGCCCTCAATAGAACTTTATATTCAGATGACGATTCAACTATAATTTGCACAATAGATGGCTCAACTGCTTTACAATCTCTTGCACAATACAAAAATTGGCAATATAACGTTCGAATGTTCAGAAAATGTCAGAATATCGTAATTTTGTGAAATGTTGTTGCATCGAGACTATTATCAAAACAGCTCCACTTTTCATGAAGATATATTGATGGAAGAAAAGTCATAATTAAGAAACTCATTTTCGTTTATGATATGGTTTCAGGAAATATCTGAGAATCAGCTACACTGTCGACAAAATATGCAACACCTATGGGGTTTCTGGCAGAAACTCCAAATTAACCTATATATATATTACATCTCGTGAATAATTGTTCTTTTTCGTGAGAAACCTTCAAAGATCTTACAACGTTTTTGACAATGTTTTTGAGATGTGAAAAAATCATAGAATGTCCTTGTGATTCGATTTCTTTTTTTCGCAAAATTTCACTGTTATAGATTTGCTGATACTATAGAGGAACTATTGAAATCGGCTGAAAAATGAAGATTTCATAAGGTTGCTCCGGTCTTGAGTAAATCACACTGTGAATGAAAAAAAGGATACGAGCTTTCTACGCTTTCGTAAAAAGTTGTTAAAGATAATGAAGCCGATCATCGTCCAGGTTATTAGTAGTTAGTTATATACTTATATACATTTAGATCTGTGTGGATGAGAAATTGAATTGAATCAATGTTGGAGGAAGCAAAATAGTTTGACGATCGAGAATTGGATAATTGATCACTCATAATCAAATGCCCCATTAGTACCTGTATGCAGAAATATACAACCGCACTTCCTGAAATTGATTATATGTCTAAAACTCTAGTTTTAGATTCACAATATATTAATATTTTATTTCTTCATATGTTTCAATTTGTTAATCGATTGATCATAATGGGGAAGTTTTCTAAATGTATAGACCATTAATTTCCTTCAAAGTTTGAGGATAATTGTTTGATACGTATTCATCAGGTTCTTTAATTCAATAAGGCTTCTGGACAGAAAATGGAAATGAAGAACTATAGTTTCTGCCATTTTACCATGCGAATGTGCGATACTACGCTTTTCTGAACTGGCTGATGATTCTGAATTTCATCACGAATGCCGAATGAAATGATGGCTTATTAAACCAAAATTACTGGCGCTATAACAGTTAGCAATCAAAATGAAATAAATGTAGTGATATGATATTTCCAATAATGGTTTTCCTACAGATTCACATTCAGGTATTTCAGGAAAGATAAAAATGAATCGAGGCATTCTTAGGTACACCCATATGATATACTACATTGTGAAATTTCGAGGAAGTGTTCTAGCTAACAGATGTAGAGAAAGAATGCAGGTGCACATATGATTTCCAATGCATTTGAACTATGTTTTCAAAAAAGAAATCAACAAGTTCAACAGATACACGCTATGGCTTCGGATTGCTATAACCCTCCAGGGAACCATTTCTGGACCCATATTTATGTTTTTTTTTTCACAATTTTTGTTCCGAGAATCAGTTAAAATCTTTCCAGATAATTTCGGGACATATATCTTGTATAATATGTAGTTATGAACTCATTTGATGAAAGCTGTTTCGAAGTTAACTTCCCCATTTAGCCACAATAGACCCATCTGGGGTCACATTTGTGTAACAACATATTGAAGTAAGAAAATTGGTCCTACTCACTTGCCTTAGGTTCAAGATGAGTTACAACTCTAATCAGGTCTCTTAAATTGAAAAGATTGTCAATGTAGATCACGTAATAACCATTATCTCGTACCTAGAAAAGGACATTATGTAGATATATCCCTTCTAAGTCTTCCAAACGGGAAATCCAATGTTTGCAATTACAGAATAATGCCTAAAATAATATTTTGCTACCTATTAACGAGTATAGCTATATCGACAATCCGATGATAGACAAAATATCTAAGCCATAACTTCGTCTTTTTTTATGTCATTATTGGTATTGGTATTGGTAGGTTGGATGGTGACAGATGCGCTGCGACCCAATTAGATCTATTGTGCCCCATCTGCTCCTGCTATATCAAGGATTTCTTGTCAATAGCAGCCCCTCGAGATTCAATTCCTTCAGGAATTTGAGGATTTTTTATGTCATACTCCATTTGGCCAAAGCTTGGAAGTAATATACAAATCTGTAATATATCAGGTTCCCATATTTCATAATAATATGAACGAAATTACATATTATTTGTAATGATGTTCCATCAAATAACGTTATTCGCGATAGAGAATAACACGTCGCCCTACCTGACGGCAACAACTTGAACACTTCTGAGCGGTTTATTTTAATGATTTGTCCAATAAGCACAAACAAAAAACAAGTGTGAACCAATGAAAATAAAGTAAACATGCCGCTTTGATCGACAGCTTTCAAGAACTCCGATAGGTGGCGTATGCTTATTTTCTATCGCGAAAGGCTTAATACATAACCCTGTGTCACCTGGAATATTTTTGATTCGAATGAATCCAACGAAAACTTTATAGGTTAAATATGTTTGAAAATGATGGTTCCATGAAGCGAAAGAGTATGGAAATGTGTCAGTGAACAACCACGAAAGAGTGATGTTGGCATATTGAGAATCATGCTGACTACAAATAGAACACCACTTTTGTATTTTGTGATGAAATTTGTAGACATTTGAAATGACAATCCTTTTGGAAAATCGACCGCATGATGAATGTGACAACATAAGAAGACGATTTTTTTATATCATTGTTATATTATTGGTGTTTTATTGAAACTACTCGAAATGTTCTTTCTTAGATGTTTTATATAATATATATACATGATACATTTATTGTGAATAATTTTACTCATCGAGAAAAAATACATATATTGTTGAAATTCATAGATATTTATACACTGAGGTAGTAAAGAATATCATTATTACCCAGAGACCAAGATTATATCCCAAGGTTTCATCCGAGGGGTATAAGATCCCGTGGTATAATTATTCTTTGCTACCAAGGTGTATATTACATTTTTTTCGCCACAAGCAATATATTTCAATCATTATATTTCTGTTAAACTGAAATGTCGACCTATGAAACTATGAAAGCACTTGTTTTCAAACCTAATTTCACCGAGCCAGATATTACCTAACCTGTCCCAAACTGCTCCAATAACTTCTCAATGAATTTTATATCAAGGGAACAGATCTTCAATGCTATCGATCGGTTAGACAGAAACAAGGGTCCTGGACCTGATAAAATTCCCGCACTTTTTCTTAAATCCTGTAAGAATGCCATTTCAACTCCTCTTCAACTGATTTTCAATAATTGCTTGAAACAAAGTACTTTCCCAAAAAAATGGAAGATTGCTCAAATTGTACCTGTGCATAAGGCTGGTTGTAAAAATGACGTGAAAAATTACAGACTCATCTCTTTGTTATGTCACTTTGGTAAAATATTTGAATCTGTATTGACTAAGGAATTATTTTTCCTAGTTAAATGTAGTCTCAATGCACATCAGCATGGATTTTATGGCAATAGATCAGTGCTAACTAACCTTTTGCCTTATGTACAAGAGATCTACAATGGAATGAGCGAAGGAGTTTCAACCTGTTCAGTGTGTACTGATTTTTCTAAGGCTTTTGACAAAGTTCATCATCCAACTCTTGTCATAAAGCTCGAAAACTTTGGTGTGCATGGAAGCTTGTTGGGACTCCTGACCCCACACCTGAAAGATCGTTGTCAGTTTGTGGTCGTCAATGGAGTTCAATCATCCATTGAACTAGTTTATTATGGGGTACCTCAAGGGTCACACTTGGGACCTCTACTTCTTAATATATTCCTCAACGATATTGATGCATGTTTTCAACACACTAATATTCTATTGTACGCCGATGATATGAAAATCTTTAAGAAAATAAAAAATGCCAGTGACTACAATGATTTTCAAATCGATCTTGATAATTTCACGGACTACTGCAGAAAAAACAAACTCTTCTTGAACCTCGAAAAATGTCAACAAATATTATTCACGAGAGCACGCGACCCTATCCTCAGAAATCTTTTGTCAGGGCAAAATCTCAATGTCGTAAACAAAATCAAAGACCTCAGAATCATTTTAGACTATAAGCTTCACTTCGATGTGCATATTGAAAATGCTATTCAAAGAGCACAACGAAACTTGGGTTTTATTCTGAGGGCCACACAATCTTTTGAAAAATCAGAATCGATAATAATTTTATACAACTCGATAGTTAAATCAATTTTGGAATATGCCTCGACAATTTGGAACCCAATTTATGGTACTTATGTAGACAGGATCGAAAATATTCAACGGAAATTGATCAACAAACTAAACTACAAGTTCAATAGAAATCGGCACAACTTTTCGTATGAAAGCAATTTAAAATTTTATAAACTTCAACATTTACGCCAGAGAAGAGAGTTTACCGATGTTTGTCTGATATACAAACTATACAATAACCTTATCGATTCCAGATACTGTCTTCACTATGTATCCATAAATTGTTCTCCTTATATCATTAGAAATAGAAGTCTCCTTTTGACTCCTGAAAGTAGAACAAATTACGTTCTGAATTCTCCTGTACACAGATGTGTTAAATCTTGTAACTCAGCTCTGAGTGATAATAGAAATAGTAATATTGATATTTTCTCGCAAAACCTTAGTCAATTCAAGAGATGTCTGAAAAAAATTATTTATTCATAAGTTCATGAAAAAACTTATATGTTCCTTATTGATTACACCTCCATTGTTTCAATATATACTACTATGTTTTCTCGTCATTCCATGTACATATGATTTGAAATATTTTGAAAATCATTTTTGTTCCATATATAGACATTTGATTATTTTTTCCGCTTTTTTTCTTTTCTTAAGCCACGACAACTTGTAACTATTGTTTATTTTTGTAATCTGTGCTACCCTATTATTGGGTTTCTGACCTGTTGAGTGGCCTTAACTTGAATAACTAAATAAATAAATAAATAAATAAAATCTAGTCACCATGACAGCATATATGACAAGTCGTTATTGATAAATACCTTCTAGATATGAGTGCCATTCCTGTGAATATCTCTTCAGAACAGTGAATTCGGGTTAATTATAACAGAGAAATACCTTACTAGTAAAAACACACTTTCCGCCTTAAAAGGAGTAAATAATGTTAGGTTCTATGGCTAGTGGTGGAAAAAATGTTATATTATACAATGTACATAAGGATGCATATGATTACCAGCTAACCGGCTATATCTTCATGCCCTACAGTTTTGTCACCCTGTATCTCGTGACAGGGACAATTCAAGAAGAAGGTTAAAGCGAGGGTTAAAGAAAACTTTAAACTCCGAAATAAAGTATGGAATCTTAAAACAAAATTTGTCAGTCTAGTTTCAACTCACCCTGCATATATTTTTTCTATGGTCTGGCAAGGTTCTATTAATGTTTTTATTGATGACATTTTCTTGAATCAAATAGTAGGTACAAATTAATACGCTCCAAAAGTGATGAAACAAATATATTAAGTACACACGTTTTATAAGACATAATTTACAGGGTGAGTCATGACTAACCAGCCATAGCCCAATGGCGGATAGAGATAGTCAAGGTTAGTTGATATACAGGGTGAGTCGGGAGGAACGCACCAAACTCCAGGTGTGTATTGTAGACGTAAAAATAATTCGAAAAAACCTAAATGTTCTCATAAGATTCTCATTTGTTCTCATTTTGAATTTTTGTAGATTTGTTGTTTGATCTGTTCTCTTATTCTGACATGTGTTCGTATCAGTGTCAGTGTATTTGACGCGTTTGTACGATTAAAGTCTTATAAAATGCCACAAATGTATTCAAATTTAGAATGAAAACTAATGAGAATCGTATAAGAACATTATTATGGTTTTTTTAAAACTATTTATACCTGTACAATACACACCTGGAGTTTGATGCATTTCTCTTGACTCACACAGTATATACACAGTATATTATCCTTTTTCGTGCAAGGATAATATACTGTGGTATATATTTGAAAAAATATATTCTGCCTATTCGTGACAGAAATACAGGGAATAATTTGAATTCAGGGCGAAACTTTGATGAACAATATTTCAGGAACGTCTCGATGTTTTCGCTTGAAATTCACCAGCAATTCACCTCTACTGACGCCCCCCACGGGGACTTACTGTGGAAGAAAACTTCCAGAGCCGGACTTAGAAAACTCATTTCATTTTCAAATGTAGAAATTTCGACTTTCTGAATCCTATTTTTCAAAACTTTTTGTAAGAATCAGAAAGATCAGGAAAAACACTACAAGTGTAGCTTTCCAAATTGTACGGCACACTTCGACCGGCTTGGTGAAAATATATCAAACAACATAATGATGAACGATTCCATGATTTCGTACTGGCTATTGTAGTCAATTCTATTCGATGAAAAATTCCAGGACCGGAATCACTTTTCTTGAAGAGACCTTTCAAAACATGGAAATGAGCGCACCTAATTTAAAAAAATAGGGTACCTACCTCATCTCCCTATCCTCCCTAGGTGCACACGATGTTCTTTGAACAGTCCGGCTCTGGAATTTTTCTTTCATAGTGAGTCATCGTGTGGTGTGTCAGTAGAGGTAAGTTGCTGGCAAATTTCAGGCGATATCAGCGTGAGACTTTCATGAAATATCGTTCATCAAAGTTTCGCCCCGAATTCAAATACTGCTGGGTTAGTCTTGACTCACACTGTATATTGTCCCAACAACGCGTGCGACATAACAGTGTCTTATAAAACTCGTATAATAAATTATTATTCAGTTGCTAACTTATGGGGAATGGTAATAATGAAGAGCTTCAGTTTTGAGGTGTATAGTTTTCAATGGTACCTCACCAACGGTTGCAAATGTTTTGTTTTCCCAAAACTTGTACGATAGATAGAATGTTCATCAAGATATAGCCGGTAGCCGACTTTGATCAAACACCCTATACATTGGAAGGAAGGAAGAGACTTGGTAATCTGTATATTCAGACTTGATTTGATGTATTATGGAATTTTGATGAGAAAATATATTTGTAATATTTATATATGTATACAATACCAAACTTATTATAAGTACATAATAGTATGAATGTAAAGTCTGGAATATAAAATTGTGTTGTTCAATTTTCTGAAAACAGAAAATGATTGTCGGAACGTGATATAAAATGTAATCAAGGAAAAAATGATACAAGATTACTTCCAGAGCTGGGAAACTCTGACTTCTTTGCTTCTATTAAAACAAAAATGAATAAATACTGATGAACTCATGGAAGAAAATGATTAGGTATCAGGAGAAACTATACAGTGCATGTCTTTCAACAGTCTGGAAACGGTCTCATATATATTTCAGAAGCTCGAAGGAAATTCATGAAATTTTATACAGGATGGTTTTTGATAATGCCTGAATCAATGGTGATATTGGCAATGTTGCCAAATCAACAGTATTCCAGAAGATAACACAATTTTTTGAAATGGAACACGCTGTTTATTTTCATTGCGCATTCAATTCAGCGGGCCCCTCATTACTTATGTCTCCAAATATCAGATTTCAAATCAATGTAATTTTTGAAATATGACACATGGCATTTTCGTAGAAATGTCTGCGAACGTTCTAATATTTTCAAAAGGGCTCGAAGGAAATTCATAAAATCTCATGCAGAATGGTTTTTGATGATGCGAAAATCAATAGTGATATTGACAAATCAACAGTTTTTCAGATGTTGTCATATTTCAAAAACCACATCAATTTGAAATCTGATATAAGTACTGAGAAGGCGCTGAATTGATTGCAATGAGAATACATGGCGTATTCCATTTGAAAAAAATTAGCTATCCTCGATATCTGAAAAAATTGTTGATTTGGCAACATTGCCAATATCACTATTGAATTGGGTATCATCAAAAATCATCCTGTATAAAATTCCATGAATTTTCTCCAAGGACTTTTGATAATAATGGACCGTTTGCAGACATTTAAACAAAAATGTGATGTGTGATTAATAAAAAACCACGGTAATTCATAATCTGATATTTGGAGACATAAGTAACGAGGGAGCAATGAATTGATTGCAATGAAAATGAATAGCATGTTCTATTCAAAAATGTTGAGTTACCCTCAATATTTGAAAACCTTTAGATTTGGCAAACATTGCAATTATAACCATTGAATTGGACATCATCAAAAACCATCCTGTAAGAAATTTCATTAATTTTTTCCGAACCGTTTCTGAAATATGAGAACGTTCCCAGACTCTTGGAAGATACTGTATATACTCTATGAATGAAATGATCAATATCATTCGAAGATATATTATTCAGTGACAGATTCTATTGGTACTGAAGACAATTCAAATTATTTGCCCCAAAATGTCACCGCCTTCAAAATGTTACCATAATGAACCTGAAACAGAATGTCCATAGTCAGTGACACCTTGATTTGGGAATTGTTTGAAGAAGGGAGCTATACCTATGTGTTTTCGTAAATTGATTCTTCTCAGTGCCCGGAATTGACGAAAAAATGTGGGGCTACAAGGTGTTTCCTTTGATTGATCCTCAATCAATTGTTTTCACAGACAGATTCGATTCGATAGGTAGTAAATTCCATGTTCTATCTATATATGACGACTGAACAACTGATAGCAATGTTGTTATCTTCGTTCAATGGAATGTATCAATCGGTTCCTTTATTGTTATTCTTTGGTTGGTTTGTCTTCATTCCTTATAATGATCGCGATTGGTTTCACAAAAAAGAGTTAATGTGAATTGATACCACTTCGATGATACTCTCTAATGACGTCACGATACCATTATGGTACCATTTGAAAAAAATCCAGTTTCGAGCAATAACACGTTTTTTAATACGACTATGACATGAAATTGGTTTGTTTTACTGTTTTAGACAAATCCATGTGGTACATTGTATGTCAATTTCATTTCCCTAATTGTTAACACAATTAATTAATTCATCATGATGAGTGTAATCTTCCATGTTATGTCAAATTTCAAGCAATGACAGCTGTCTGAGCATTAGTTGAGAGAAAATTAGATGACTACAAGCAGAACAAATCAAAAATTCCGCTATTATCTGTTCAGTCGTAGAAAAAGTATTGTGTATAGTTAGCACGAAATGCTAATTTCCTACTTCATTCTCTCTGGAAATGACTATCATTTCGTGCTCGTTGAACAATATACTATTTTTTCACTTATTCGGCACGTATTACGAGCCACGACACTTTCTCAATGGAAAATTCGATACTATAGCACTATTTTCATTATTTCGAATAAATTTAGGGAGCTCACGGCTCTCTATCTCTAGTTCAAAAATCAAATGGGTGTTCTGACAGATGGAATTTACACTAGAGGGTATCATTGAATTCAGAGAATCACGAAGTTTCCAAATACAGTATACTTTATTTAAAATCGAAAGTTGCTATCATTTTCAGAAAAAGCGGAAGTTTAAATTTGTTTCCCAAATAAGATATCAAATGTATTCAATGTATGAAATCTCAGAAAAATACCTCGAAAAAACGAAGAAGAAAAAGGGAGGGTGTACGCATGAGTCTGTGTCACACGGTAGGTATCTTCCTCTTCTTCAAACATTTTTCAATCAAGGAGTCACTGACTATCGATTGAATTTTTCATTTAGGTTTGGGAATCTTCCGATTCATTCTTACTAGAAAAATAAGGGAAATGAATACTTCACCTCATGCTGAAAGTGTCAATAAGAGGTGAAAAGATTGTTGAAGGTATAATGACGTCATATGCGGAACATTCACCTATTATTTATAAATTTGGATTGAAATTACCAAACCAGAATAGTTATCGGACTGTTCACCGTAGCCCAGCTCGTGAAAACAGGATTTTCCAAAATAGTATTTAAAAAAAAAAGTTCTCAAAAGCAAATACGTGATCATTTATATGTTCTAGTCAATGCATATTTGATTCCATACTCTACTTCACCACTGTTTATTTATTCCAGATTATAGCATTTAAATATTGAATGGTGGCACAGAAGAAATAGGGAGAAAATAAGATACCAGATTCAAACTTGAATGTAATATTCAATTCTCCAGATATTGTGGATTTTCTCTCATCGTCTCAACGAATAAAAATATACACGTTGAAAATTTTTGAGTTGTTTTAACTCTATGTCCAGGAATTTTTATTCTTTAAATAGACCTATATTCAGCTTCAAACCTTTTTCAAGCAAGATCAAATGTTTCTCTTAGGTTTACATGACTTTTCGGGGCATATAGTTGGTATCTGATTTGTCCTCACTACAGGAATATTGGAACAGTGAGGGAACAATCACAAAAAACGTAGAGAAATGAATATTTCAATTCCTCAATTAACGTATATTATTCAAAATTATACGTATATTGGTATTAGTCAGCAAAATGTTAATTTTCCTGCAGATATCAATAAGGCTTTCAATTGAATTGTTAAAAGTAATACAATTAATTCAAAATGGAAAATATTTCAATTGGATTCATGTTTTGATCATGTTGTATTGCTGGTTTGTGATGACTGTGCCACCAGCTTTTGTGATTCGTGATAAGTGGTTATTCCATTCTTTTTAGTGCTTTCTTGCCATTCATTGAATACTTTTTACGTAAATCGAAATTTTTTATTGAATCTATCAACAATGTCGTTATCTCAGCACCTTTTTTTCAGAGCACATCATGTCTATTTAAATCAGGAGCTTTTGTGAAGCTCTAATATTATCTCCACTATCAGCTTTTAATCACATTGGACCCGAATAAGAAATTGTTAATAACATTATATTTTTGTAATGAATATTTTTGTCATTATTCCTATATAAGTTAGAAATCAGAAATAGTTCGAATATTTTTATTTCTTTTTCAAAATGATTCACATAAGCTCCCTTGAGTGATACCATTTAGAGTATTTTTACGAGATCTAATGTTTTTTATCAATAAATACTTGAGAAGTTGCTATTTGTTTATGTTGAGGTACCTAATTTCCAATGGTTTTTATGATGCTCTAATCTAATAGTCAAGATCTAGTGGGTTTGTTGCGAGATCAACACTTCGTTTTAATCTGTGAATAAGTCAATGATAATGATGATAATCTTTGCACCAGGCAAAGATGTGTTAACAGTTTTGTATTCATAGGGTGAGTCTTTCGAAATTGAAACCTCCTTATCTTGTGTGTAATGCACAAGATGGTTGAAACGACTCGAATGTCAATTTTCATTTCGTTACTCGACTACACTCAGCAGTTCCAAAAAAAGTGACGCACTTGATATTTGACCTAAAAAAATAGTAGGCCCATTTTTTTTAAATTTGTTGGTAGGTAATGCATTTGTCTTTAAAAAAAATAAAAAGGTGACAATTTTTTCAAAGCCTCCTTGATGGTGGTGGAATAACTCGAACCATGATTTATTCTTAATTTTTGACTCACCCTGTATGTTAATTGAGTAATGGTATACAAAGTGCTTACACCCTATACGAAAGAGGCTTCTTTTGCGAGCATTTTGTTTTTTATTCATTGATTTATCTCTAAAATTTTCCGAATTACAGCTTTTTTGCTAATACCTTACGCTGATCCCACAAATTAAATTAATTGAAGGATCAGAGTACTCAAAATTGATTGGGTTGTACTCTAATAGGATCACATTGTCTTTAAAAATACAAATGCCGTTGCCATAGCAACTAATTTGTTGTATGCCTCCTTTATTTGACCATTTGTCGTTGTGTCATTAATTGAGTGTATTGTTTTTATATTGGCTAAAATTACATAAAATGCCTCGAATGAATCCTGAACAAGTAGCAATATTAGTTGCGTTAGTAAACGATGGGCGTAGTAAACCAGGGCCTACTCTAAAACGTTACGCCGGTCGTGCAGTAGGAGTTCATGAAGCAACTGCTCGTGGAGCAATCCGCAAGTACGAACAATCAGGAAGCACCGCTCGGAGGGTCGGTTCTGGTCGCCCCCGAAAAACTTCTCCAAGAGATGATCGCTTCTTGAGATCGCGGATTTTACGGAATTGATCAAATGTTCAGCAAGATCTTCGCCAAATTCGTGATGTTGCAGTAAGTAAGCAGACGGTATGTAGACGTCTAAAAGAAGTTAATTTAAAAGCTAGGAGACCTGCAAAAGGTCCCAAATTATTGCCCGAACATCGTGCTGCTAGAAGAAATGTTGTTGAAAATTATGGACAGTGGAATATTCCTGAATGGTCGAATGTCTTGTTTGCGGATGAGTGAAGGTTTTGCCTCAACATGGTGGATGGAAGAAAAAGAGTGTGGAGAAGAACTGGTGAACGGTTTAATCAAAATTTGTGTGGGGAGGGATTTCAATGAATGGAATCATGTTTTTCCGGTGAGGCAGTCGATGAATGCCCAAATTTACATTGACATTTTAGAGCAGTATGTCTTACCTTATGCAGAGTTAGTGGACAATAATTTTATGTTGATGCAGGATAATGCCTGACCACACACCGCAGCAATAGTGCGAAACTTCTCAGAAGCTACTGTATTACCACATTACGATGGTCTGCGAGAAGCCCCGATATGAATCCTATAGAACATTTGTGGGATGAATTAGGGAGAAGGGTACGTTCTCGCGAGAGGTCTCCGGAAAGTCTCGCAGATGCATTAGTGGAAGAATGTGATCGTATACCAATAATGGAAACGATAAGCAACTTGATTTTTAGTATGTCTCGTAGATTAGAAGTTCTTAGAGTTGCTAGAAGAGGCAATACACTGTATTAAGCAGTCATCCCAATTTATAATGTTCAATAAAAATGTTTTTTCAAATTATTGGTATCAGTTTATTTCATTAGAACATTGATTCTCGCTAATTTTAGAAAGATGGTAATCTGCAAGGATTCAGCAAGAAAAGCTGTAATTCGGAAAATTTTTGAGATAAGTCAATGAATAGAAAAACAAAATGCTCGCAAAAGAAGTCTCTTTCGTATAGGGTGCAAGCACTTTCTGTGCCATTACTCAATTGACACACAGGGTGTGTCAAAAATTAAGAATAAATCATGGTTCGAGTTATTCCACCACCATCAAGGAGGCTTTCAAACAATTTTCACCTCTTTATTTTTTTTAAAGACAAATGCATTACCTACCAACAAATAAAAAAAATAAAAATCGGCCTACTATTTTTTTTTTTAAGAAGATAGGTCAAATATCAAGTGCGTCACTCTTTTTGGAACTGAGTGTATATGGTATTCTGTTCTCATGCAGATTCCTAGCATGCTAGCTGCCTGTTTTATGCAGGGTGTCCTTGAGTTTTGAAGTCTTCAAATGCCTGGGTAATAGTCTAATAGTATACAAAAAATAAGAGGTATGAGATGAAGAACTCTCCAAGGTAGTGAGATTAAATAAACCTTCTATCAGTTAATTCACTATACACAGAAACCTCCCCTAACTGTCAAGTTATTGTTTTGCAGTTCATGCATGGATTCATCATACTAGATAATTGTTTTCTTCTAGATATTCCAACAATGATTTTCTCATTTTCAAGAAAAATACGAAAAAATGTTGCTATTTGTTTACACATATCCTATTTCATCTGTTTTTTTTGCTTTGAAGCTCAATTATCCATGCATGATGAAGGGGATCCAGTGGGTTTGTTGATCGTCGTTGCATTTAGTTAATTAAAGCAAATTCCATGTACTCGAATGAAATCTATCTCATTTCCCTACAATTATCGCATCCCGCAACGGATGAATATCCCAAATCGAGTGTTTAATTAAATTACTGAAATTCCGCATACTTATCTCATAACTGGAGCGAAATTTCTCGTTTAAAATTTTCACTTTTTCACAATATCCTCAAGCGGTTATGTGAGAGGACCTGCCGAGATCAATGATCTCGTCTAAACATATATGGGTGTGGTTATCATGCCCAACGGCCATTTGGATGACCGGAGAAAGTGCTATCTCCGGACCATGACACACATCCAATAAAATGTTTCTGTCGGTTCGGAAGGTCGTCTGGTAATTTATCTTAGTGGCCAGAAGACGAACCAAGACTCAAAATAGCCACAGCCAGGAAAGTAGTTGTTTTCTGTTGAATATTCAGGATGTTGTTATAATACAAAGGGGGGTCATTTGTAATCAACCTAACGGTTATATCCCTAACAACACGGGATCTTGCTAGTACATCCCGCTAAGGTCCTACAAATGTCCCAATGTTTCAGACTTAGGTACGATATCCCAGAGATGTTTCTCTTGGGACATCCATCAGATGTTCTCATTGGATGTTCTAGAAACATCTCATTCGATCTTTTTTTATGAACAATACCATGGTTCCATATCTGCTAATGATGATTGACATGATTGAACAGTTCAAACAATTGTGATATTTGAAACATTGAAAAGTTGGTAAAAAATGGAAATCAAAACTGTATTCGTACTCATATACTCATACCTATACCAACGCCGGCTAATCTCATCGATAACAAATTGAAATAATTATACTAAATATGCCTCAATAAGATTACGAAAGTACCTGCCTGAATTTATTTGTTATACCAGCCGATAGATGGCGGTACAACTACGTTGCTAAGAGTTACTAACAGCCGTCGGCCCAGCGTCAACAAATATGGGCCTCAAACAACTGTTATCATCTTCCATTAGTTATTGGACCGCACCGACCTTATATATTCGGACTCGGATTGTTACTTTATATCTGGGAATAGGTCGGCCATTTTCAGAATATCAGATTGAAAATAATGCATACCGTGTCATCCATTACTGTCACCTTGCTGTCATTAAACAAAAAACATCCTAAAAGCCTCTTTAAGATGTTCCATATCAAGTACCTTGAATGTCTCTGGTACATCCCGTATCATCCCACAAAAATTCTGATGGGATGTTTATAAGACATCACAAATGCTGACACGGGTGTTGCCAGCAACATCCCAAGAATGTCCCAAGGAAAATAGGGATTTTCCAGAGATGTTCCTATCATCCCATATGGATGTTTCTACGATGTCTCACAGATGTAATTGTGTTATTAGGGATTTTATTATCACATTGTTGGTGTTTCAAATGATTCAATAAATTCAAAAGGCTGTTCAATGGGCAAATTTTTCTTAGGATTGGTTATATTCGTGGGATACTTTTTAAATCTGCCAGCGGCATTTGAGAATCGACCTAATTGATGACAAAACTCAAGGGAAACAACTTTTTTCTCAGGTGATTGATGAGTATTCCTGGGGAAAGGTGCATCCATGTGGATGAAATGTGTAAGAGAAAAAATCGCAAATGTGACATAGTTTTATCGTAATTAATTATTTTCATGGAAATGAAAAAACATTTATAAATTCTGAACCATCAACAATTGGATAACCACATATACGGTTAGTTTGATTGGCAATCATCCCCCCCACTACCCCAATTCTTTCCATGAGTTATGGGACACCCTGTATATATTTTTTTTGAAAGAAAATGCAAATTCTCAACATCAGGATATCATATTTTAAAATTCTTATTGTGTGTTCAATAGTTATAATTCAATATTCTTCGTGGCATATAGCCAGGAAAGTATAGTTATTTCTGTCCAAAAAAAGGCAATTCGTCTCGTGGGTGATGCCTCGCTCACAAACTCACTCACTTCACTGGAACACCGTAGAAAAGTTGGCGATCTGGCTCTATTTTATAAATATTTTCATGGACGATGCTCTTCTAAAATATCAACAATAATTGTTCCTACTTTGGCAGTACCCGCGAGAGTAACCCGTCGAGTAGAGGCTTTGCACCCCTTCGTGGTCATATTGGAGACCTGCAGAACTCTTTTCAAAGACTCGTTCATCCAACGAACAGTGAGGCTTTGAAACACATTGCCAAGGGAGGTGTTTTCCGAGGCATATAACCTCCTGACATTTAAGAAGAACACCGATTCCTACCTTATTTCCCTTGGTTCTCACGATGTTCTCTAAACATTACAGGATATCCCATCTCGTGAGAACCAGAACATAAGACAATGCAAATTCTCAACATCAGAATATTCTATTTTCAAATTCTTATTTTGTGTTTTCAATAGTTATATTTCAATATTCTTCGTGACTTATAGCCAGGAAGGTATAGTTATTTCTGGTTTTCTGTTCAATATACCGAGAAAGAAGTACATTTTGTTAAAATGCGAGAATGCGAATGTCTCTTTATAGGTATAAATTGTTTTCATTATGATAATATATTTGAGAATATTCTTGCTCAACATTTTCACAGAGTTAGATGAGGTTCGATCTGTTTAGGTCGGATTCACGTCTTCAAGTCTGAGGACGTATGAAAGACGTCTATTACGTACCTATATATCTCGTAAACTATAAAATAGATACAAGAGAATCGAAGTTGTTTATAGTCATATGAACTTCCTTTTTCAAGCCTGTGTCATACCAAACATACGATTTTTCAATTTGAATACCCTAAATGTCATTTCGTCCTTAGATAGAGCCCAAAAAGACGAGTTCAATGATGGGTCTGAGATCACCCGTTCCTGACTTATCAATGATTTTCTTCAATAAACCGCCAAATTTCAACGCCCTATATAAAAACGTTAAAAATCAAGTTTTCCATGCGCAGTTTTCGTCATGAATTTCCAAATCCTATTTGTTATCATGATATTACGTCAATATTTTGACATTTTGAATTTGCCATGAGTGATGTATTTTGCAAATCCATTATTTTCTCGAAATTTCAAAAAACGTAGTGGAATATGCCCTCCTTATCAAATTCGATATGAAGAGAAGACATACCCCTTTGACATTTCTCCGAATAAAATATGAAGTATTCTATTATTCACCATGTATATGCGATTCGTAAACAACCTATATCATTACAGAAGAGAAATGGTCATCGAATTAGCACTTTTGATGCCGAATAACTAAATTTATTTAATTCATTCAATATATGTATTTTATTCAAATAAAGATGAATGAATGAATATGCAAGGTCAATGTTAATTTAAAAGTCACCTACCGCTTAAGGCCATTTTATAAGCTTATATACAGATCAAGCTTTCACAGCCCCAAATTAAAAATATTGTAGAAAATGAAACAGTTATCGAATATCTTCAAGATACATGCAATATCACCAATAAAATTTAACTACAAAAAAAGACTTTTACAATGGTAATTACATTTCGGTTAGTAGTTTTTTTAAATCTCTTGGAGCGATCGAAAGGGAATGCCTATAATGTTCAAGGAACATCGTGCGTACCTACGGAATATATAGTGGAAGAAGGTAGATATAGGAATTTTATTGAGAGCTATAAGTACAATACTCCATCTGAATTGAATGTACGTTTGGCTGCTATTATTAATATAGTGATGGAATGATAGCAGAAATTATTGAAGAACATTAACCGATTAACTGTGCATGGAAGTATTTATATTGGACCAGGAAAGGATTGAAAGCCAAGTGATTGTCCACTATGTATAACTTTTTATTTTTGCGTTCTCTTGCGGGGAAAATGACTGTTCCGTATTCCAAGTTATGAAATTTTTATTGGAAATTAATTTTAACGAGTCATAAAGAATATTGAAATTGAAAAAATGGACGTTGTATTTGAACTTGTAAATTGGAGAAGCATGTATATACTTGACCTCATTCATTTCAGACTGAAAGTGAAATAACTCGAAACTTTGTCTGACGTTTTGCAGTATGTCTGGAGTTATTCGACGACATTCGGTAAAAATCCCACATAATACGTTGACGTACAGTCGTCTTCAGAGAATATGTCGCACATGGACGGGGTCAGCTCTCTCTCAATCTCCACTGCAGGTGGCTGCAGTAAGAACGCTCATACCGTCCAACCACGACATGTTCACTGAAGACGAGTGTACCTCTTCTAAAGAACCTAGCCGAGTGACGTATATTCGATTTGTAATTGATTTAATTTTCAATAATAATAATTTCAATTAACAAATCTCATCAAATCGAGATCCATAATTTGGAGTACGAAACAAATATTTTTCTTGCAAGAGGGTATCAAAATGAAAAAGTAATGTAGTCACAGGTCTGAATTCCTTATTAATGATGTGTCACACTTATTAGTATTTATTTATTTATTTATTTAGCAGCTTGGGGGGACACATACAGACAAGTCCAAAAATAGTGTCCACTAATTTGAGATACAGTGAATTAATAGTTTCTATGGAGATTATTACAAATATACATAAAGTAATAGTGAATGAAATTAAGTGATATTAAAATTAGAATAAGGTAAAATATTTTACATACAATAATATCTTAAAAAGTAACAAATCTATAAGTTTTAAACATCAATTATAATGATGCTGTACCATAGTTAAAGATATGAAGATTTAATTAATTTTTTTAATGATAAGTAGTTTTTGGAAAATATGTCTAAATCAATTTTTTGCATACATAAATTAAATTCTTTTTGAGATCGTATGAGAGGAGAATTTGTACCAATATTTGTCCTTTTACTTGGGTAATTGAAAAATTCCTTTCTCCGAAGGCTTCTTGGTGGAACATTAAATTGTAATTGTGACAGTAATTCTTGCGAGTCAGTTTGGTTTTTAATGATTTTGGTTAAAAATAATACATCACTGAGAGATCTTCTATCAGCCAGTCGGAGAATATTGAATTTTTTCCTGATGCCGTCGTAGTTGCTATCTTTTACAGGGGAATTAATTTTGTATCCCAAGAATCTTGAAAATTTGTTTTGGATTTTTTTCAGTCTGTTGATATATACTGCATATATCGGATTCCAGATGATAGAGCAAAAACTTAATTTACTGTGGATATATGCATTATATAATGAAATTAATGTTTTAGGATTTTTAAAATCTTTGCTGTTCCTTATGATAAATCCCATAATTTTGTTTGTTTCGTTTGCAATTTTATTTATGTGGGCTTTGAAATTGAGTTTATCGTCTATTATGATCCCCAAATCTTTTATCTCGCTAACCTTCTGAATTGATTTCTGCTTGATTGTATATAAGTAATTTATTTTATTTTTATTATTATTCGTAAAGCTTATGTGATGGCATTTTTCCAGATTGAGAGAAAGTGCATTAGTATCACAGAACACAGAAAATTTATTCAAGTCTTCCTGGAGGGCTCTGCAGTCACTCTGATCCCTTATCCTGTGAAAAATTTTAAGGTCATCTGCATATACTACAAATTTTGAATTTTTGAAGCATTTGATTACGTCGTTTATATATATGATAAACAGTAAGGGACCCAAGTGGTTACCTTGAGGTACTCCAGAAGGGCACGAAAACGACCTAGATTCAAATCCATGAAATTGTATGAGTCATAGTGACCAAAGGGCGAGAAGGAAGGATGAAAGTTAAGGTTATATGATAGGAAGATGGCTCCTTTGGATTGAAAATCGACGTATTTTTACATTTTTATTTCAGCACATGTGGTCTTGTAGATATTCGATCTGTTCAGTATACGGTGCCGCACCATGTAGGTATTATTTTTATATGAAGAAAATAATGACGATATATTGCTTTCTCGAGATATCTATACAAAGTTCTATAAATTCGTATTTTCTCTACTATACCACCTTTCGGATATGTGGCATACCCCATTACTCAATCTGATGAATAAGTTTTTCTCGATTTCCATTATTAGGTAGCTCAACTTGTTGGTTCATTGAGGTGGGTAAAGATTATACAGAAGAATAGGTACGCACTCATTATTTTAGCATTCATCATCCACATGAGAGACTCGTCAGTAACCATCTTGGATATTGAATTTTCTTAAGACTCGTTACACATTTCAAGCAAGACTTCATCTACTGTAGAGGATGAGATTGTAAATCAGAGCGTGAAAATTCTGGTGTGATAGGATTATTATGATTAATTAGGTGTAAAAGTTTAATAACCATCTATCATACAATATAGTTTTCGATTGACTTTCGACTGATTGTTGGTCATTTTTACTTTCCGTTTCATGCTTTTTCACGAAGATGTATTCGAATCAACCAAATGTGTAACGGCGGCTGCCCTGAATTGGAAAGTCTTCATAACTTGTGTAAAATGTTACTTTTCCATATAGATGCAACAACGATAAATATATGGTACTGTACATACTTTCAAATGTTTCAAGTAATGGCAGCTAATTATTTTCATTATAAGATTGTGTTAGATTATTTTGCAAATGTTTCCCCTGATTTAATTTCAATCATCAACTGGTTGAGTTTGTTTTATGCCTCACCGATTTATCGGCATTCTCTACAATATTATCTGTGATAATATGATGTAATTATGCACGTTCTCATAAAGATAAGGGATAAGGGTCCTTCATAACAAATCTGACCCTTAACCGGTGCTTGTTAAAACCTTTTTACAAGTTTTAATATTGTTTATTTTCACGTTTTTCAGATGATTTGAGAGAATAACTGGCTAATGATTAACACTTCATAAAGATACAGGGCCCTTCCTAACGAATCTGACCCTTAACCGGTGCTTGTTAAAACATTTTTACAAGTTTTAATATTGTTTATTTTCACGTTCTTCAGTTGATTTGTGAGAATAACTGGCTAATGATTGACACTTCATAAAGATACAGGGCCCTTCATAACAAATCTGATCCTAAACCGGTGCTTGTTGAAACCTTTTTACAAGTTTTAATATTGTTTATTTTCACGTTCTTCAGTTGATTTGTGAGAATTACCAGCTCGAGCCAGCTGATGATTAACACTTGTTTTTGAAACATGTTCCCCTGAATAATTTTCGATTATTTAATGTAGTGGAAATAATTTTTGTGTTTCCTCATTATGCTCTGGGCTTATAGATGAATAGGTTTAATTAGGTTTCAAATTAGATTTACCCATTATAAAATATACCTGCTAGGATCACTACCCAGTTAACCACACATGTCTCAGCTCTATCACAAGAGAGATCAGTCAAAGAACTTTGTTCAATCACACCGTTCTGAAACATATGCAACTTGCATCTAAAATATAACATGTTACATTAACAAATCAGTATTTCATCACATGTTCTATCAATGTGATAAATTGGAGGCATCCCAGGCGTCATCACAAAGGGATCAATTAAAAAACTTTGTTTCATCACACGTTCTATAAACGTGATAAAATTGAGACATCCCAGGCGTCATCACAAAAGGGATCAATGAAAGAACTTTGTTTCATCGCACGTTCTATCAACGTGATAAGATTGAGACATCCCAGAGGAGTCATCACAGAAGGGATCAATTAAAGAACTTTGTTTCATCATACGTTCTATCAATGTGACAAAATTGAGGCATCCTAAGAGTCATCACAGAGGAAATCAATTGAAGAACTTCGTTTCATCATATATACGTTCTATCGACATGATAGCATTGAGGCATCCTCGGCGTCATCACAATCTGGATCAATCAAAGAACTTTGTGATATCACAACGTTCTGAAACTGCACTGATGCTAATTGCATCTAGAATACAACTCGTGCTTCCCAGTTGACCAAAACATGCCGCAGCTTTATCCCTGCTGCATTTCAAATGTTCCATGTTTCATCACAGAGATGTTCCCATCAGAGATATAGCATAGATGAATGTCCGCCTCAAATGAAATCACAGACTTATATCAGTGATGCAACATCAGACTTGAAACAGATATGCTCCTGTGAGATCACAGTGATGACTATGTATCTACATAGCTCTCTCCATGAGCATGCCAGAGACGTTTCTGATAAATCTGTGCTCTGCATTAGCTCCATCTCAAATCATCCATAAATTTATACTGGTTCCACCAGTATTTGAATCAGTTTCGAATGCAACACCATAATGTTTAGGATATATTCTTGGATTTTCAATATACCCCTAAACACATGGAGTGGCATTCAAAACAGTGAAACAAAAGGAGTAAAAATGTAAACTTTATTCCAATCCATTGACAATAATTACTAAACAAACCTCAAAATATATGTAAAATAAAAATATGAAATAGAATATACAGGGCGTTCCCAGTTATCATGATGATCACAGCATGGTTTTCTTCCATAACTCCTTCATTTATTTCCTTTTTACCTGCAGATTCCATCTCTTGGAAGTGATGCATAGAAAAGTTATCATTCATTTTCATGGAAGATCATTGTTTTGTTTTTACTGTTCTCTCCAATAACCATTTTTCCATCAAAATCGAGATCAAAATTTTTAGTTGAGCTGACTACAACTAGAATAAATAATATTTCAGTGCAAATTAAAGTATACAAAACAAGTGTTCACCTGTCATTATTGCGAAAACTCTCAGATTGGCCTAACCAGCTGGTCTTCGCTACACGGGAATCAAAACCTGGTCTCTTCAGTATATTTTTGTACCTAGTATGCTTTTGAAATCAAAATTGATGATTTTCCTCTCTTGAAGTCCAGCTGGAATAAAAATTCAATTTCAAACTACAAACTATAGTAGCATACCTATATTAATAATAAAAATATGACACAAAACACAGGATACATTTACAAATATTGTCACTAAAATTGCAGAGTTGAATTTCCTTGTGTTGGATACAAAGAATCACAAGTACTTAAAAAACTGAAAAATAGCCTCAAACCTAGCTAGAATAAAGAACCAAAACATTATCATCTATTTGCAGATATCTATTTCATGTGGTCAATGATTTATGAATGATTATTCAATGATTATAAATTTAATTGGTATACAATTGAAATGAATTCCACCTAGACATGTGGGTAGGCAAATCATATCTAAAACTTACTTACCTTGGAAGGTACTGACATCATACTACATCAGCAGAGGGCTTCGAATCATACAAGTGGCTTACTTGGAATGAAATTCATTTCAATGTCCCAATGAAACAATAAGTCATCTTGGTGATTTTGGTGAATGGCAGATCATTGTTGTTCTGGTCATTTAGTGAAATAACAAATACATTAGTTTCGTTTTGTAAACAACGAGGTATCCTTTTGTGCTGCTAATTTCGTTTCGTTACCGAATTTCTTGAAAATCCACGAAAAAGTGAGGTTAGGAAAGCCCAGTAAACACAAAGCACATTCTTCGTCTTCGTGATTGTTAAACCACATTAACCACAACCACAGTGAATTTCACGTACTCAAAGCATCAGTTCAATTTCAGAACGTTGTGGAACCCAGTTAACCACACATGTCTCAGCTCTATCACAAGAGAGATCAGTCAAAGAACTTTGTTTCATCACACCGTTCTGAAACATATGCAACTTGCATCTAAAATATAACATGCTACTGCTACAAATCAGTGTTTCATCACACGTTCTATCAATGTGATAAAATTGAGACACCCTAGGCGTCATCACACAAGAGATCAATCGAAGAACTTTGTTTCATCACACGTTCTATCAACGTGATAAAATTGAGGCATCCCAGGCGTCATCACAAAGCAGATCAATTAAAGAACTTTGTTTCATCACACGTTCTATCAACGTGATAAAATTGAGGCATCTCAGGCGTCATCACAAAGGAGATCAATTAAAGAACTTCGTTTCATCACAGGTTCTATCAACGTGATAAAATTGAGGCATCCCAGGCGTCATCACAAAGCAGATCAATTAAAGAACTTTGTCTCATCACACGTTTTATCAACGTGATAAAATTGAGGCATCCCAGGCGTCATCACAAAGCAGATCAATTGAAGAACTTTGTTTCATCACACGTTCTATCAACGTGATAAAATTTAGGCATCTCAGGCGTCATCACAAAGGAGATCAATCAAAGAACTTTGTTTCATCACACGTTCTATCAACGTGATAAAATTGAGGCATCCCAGGCGTCATCACAATATAGATCAATTAAAGAAATTTGTGGCATCACATTCCACAACGTTCTGAAATTGAACTGATGCAAATTGCATCCAAAATATAATTCTTGCTTGTATTGTAGGTTTAATAGTGATCATTTGAGTACGTGAAATTCACTGTGGTTGTGGTTAATGTGGTTTAACAATCACGAAGACGAAGAATGTGCTTTGTGTTTACTGGGCTTTCCTGACTCCTAACCTCACTTTTTCGTGGATTTTCAAGAAATTCGGCAACGAAACGAAATTAGCAGCACAAAAGGATACCTCGTTGTTCAGAAAACAAAACTAATGTATTTGTTATTTCACTAAATGACCAGAACAACAATGATCTGCCATTCACCAAAATCACCAAGATGACTCTTATTGTTTCATTGGGACATTGAAATGAATTTCATTCCAAGTAAGCCACTTGTGTGATTCGAAGCCCTCTGCTGATGTAGTCATCAGTACCACCGTATACTTCTATACGATGTCAGTACCTTCCAAGGTAAGTAAGTTTTAGATATGATTAGCCTACCCACATGTCTAGGTGGAATTCATTTCAATTGTATACCAATTAAATTTATAATCATTGAATAATCATTCATAAATCATTGACCACATGAAATAGATATCTGCAAATAGATGATAATGTTTTGGTTCTTTATTCTAGCTAGGTTTGAGGCTATTTTTCAGTTTTTCAAGTACTTGTGATTCTTTGTATCCAACAAGGAAATTCAACTCTGCAATTTTAGTGACAATATTTGTAAATGTATCCTGTGTTTTGTGTCATATTTTTATTATTAATATAGGTATGCTACTATAGTTTGTAGTTTGAAATTGAATTTTTATTCCAGCTGGACTTCAAGAGAGGAAAATCATCAATTTTGATTTCAAAAGCATACTAGGTACAAAAATATACTGAAGAGACCAGGTTTTGATTCCCGTGTAGGGAAGACCAGCTGGTTAGGCCAATCTGAGAGTTTTCGCAATAATGACAGGTGAACACTTGTTTTGTATACTTCAATTTGCACTGAAATATTATTTATTCTAGTTGTAGTAAGCTCAACTAAAAGATTTTTGATCTCGATTTTGATGAAAAAATGGTTATTGGAGAGAACAGTAAAAACAAAACAATGATCTCCCATGAAAATGAATGATAACTTTTCCATGCATCACTTCCAAGAGATGGAATCTGCAGGTAAAAAGGAAATAAATGAAGGAGTTATGGAAGAAAACCATGCTGTGATCATCATGCATAACTGGGAACGCCCTGTATATTCTATTTCATATTTTTATTTTACATATATTTTGAGGTTTGTTTAGTAATTTGTCAATGGATTGGAATAAAGTTTACATTTTTACTCCTTTTGTTTCACTGTTTTGAATGCCACTCCATGTGTTTAGGGGTATATTCATGGATTTTTTGATTTCAACATTTGAAAATCCAAGAATATATCCTAAACATTATGGTGTTGCATTCGAAACTGATTCAAACACTGGTGGAACCAGTATAAATTTATGGATGATTTGAGATGGAGCTAATGCAGAGCACAGATTTATCAGAAACGTCTCTGGCATGCTCATGGAGCGAGCTATGTAGATACATAGTCATCACTGTGATCTCACAGGAGCATATCTGATTCAAGTCTGATGTTGCATCACTGATATAAGTCTGTGATTTCATTTGAGGCGGACATTCATCTATGCTATATCTCTGATGGGAACATCTCTGTGATAAAACATGGAACATTTGAAATGCAGCAGGGATAAAGCTGCGGCATGTTTTGGTCAACTGGGAATGTGATGCCACAAATTTCTTTAATTGATCTATATTGTGATGACGCCTGGGATGCCTCAATTTTATCACGTTGATAGAACGTGTGATGAAACAAAGTTCTTTGATTGATCTCCTTTGTGATGACGCCTGAGATGCCTAAATTTTATCACGTTGATAGAACGTGTGATGAAACAAAGTTCTTCAATTGATCTGCTTTGTGATGACGCCTGGGGATGCCTCAATTTTATCACGTTGATAAAACGTGTGATGAAACAAAGTTCTTTAATTGATCTGCTTTGTGATGACGCCTGGGATGCCTCAATTTTATCACGTTGATAGAACGTGTGATGAAACAAAGTTCTTTAATTGATCTCCTTTGTGATGACGCCTGAGATGCCTCAATTTTATCACGTTGATAGAACGTGTGATGAAACAAAGTTCTTCGATTGATCTCTTGTGTGATGACGCCTAGGGTGTCTCCATTTTATCACATTGATAGAACGTGTGATGAAACACTGATTTGTAGCAGTAGCATGTTATATTTTAGATGCAAGTTGCATATGTTTCAGAACGGTGTGATGAAACAAAGTTCTTTGACTGATCTCTCTTGTGATAGAGCTGAGACATGTGTGGTTAACTGGGTTATAGGTGAGTATTAACATTAAATTGTGATCTGTTATTGTTAAAGTTTGAGGTAGGTGGAATTCAAAGTTGTGTTTTAACAACCACAAACCACGAACAATGTCATAGCAAGTTCTGGGCTTTTTTTTACTGTGATTTCCTAACCTCACTTTTTCTGGACCCCCGTTTACCAAATGAAACTAATGTTTTTGTTTATCGAATTTCAGCAGAACGAAAATAATCTGCTATCATTCACCAAAATCACCATCAACCTCTCTTATTCATCGGGACTGAGATTTGAGATGAATTCGAAGCCCTCTGCTGATGTTAGTGAATATAAATAAAGTAATCAGTACCAGTACCAAGTAAGTGGTTATTCGAGCTGGGGTTCAAGAGACCAATTGTAATGCCAACAAAACTGCAATAAACATACCCAGTTAACCACACATGTCTCAGCTCTATCACAAGAGAGATCAGTCAAAGAACTTTGTTTCATCACACCGTTCTGAAACATATGCAACTTGCATCTAAAATATAACATGCTACTGCTACAAATTGGTGTTTCATCACACGTTCTAGCAATGTGATAAAATTTAGACACCCTAGGCGTCATCACACAAGAGATCAATCGAAGAACTTTGTTTCATCACACGTTCCATCAACGTGATAAAATTGAGGCATCTCAGGCGTCATCAAAAAGGAGATCAATTAAAGAACTTTGTTTCATGACACGTTTTATCAACGTGATAAAATTGAGGCATCCCAGGCGTCATCACAAAGCATATCAATTGAAGAACTTTGTTGCATCACACGTTCTATCAACGTGATGAAATTTAGGCATCTCAGGCGTCATCACAAAGGAGATCAATCAAAGAACTTTGTTTCATCACACGTTATATCAACGTGATAAAATTGAGGCATCCCAGGCGTCATCACAATATAGATCAATTAAAGAAATTTGTGGCATCACATTCCACAACGTTCTGAAATTGAACTGATGCAAATTGCATCCAAAATATAATTCTTGCTTGTATTGTTGGTTTAATAGTGATCATTTGAGTACGTGAAATTCACTGTGGTTGTGGTTAATGTGGTTTAACAATCACGAAGACGAAGAATGTGCTTCGTGTTTACTGGGCTTTCCTAACCTCACTTTTTGGATTTTCAAGAAATTCGGCAACGAAACGAAATTAGCAGCACAAAAGGATACCTCGTTGTTTACAAAACAAAACTAATGTATTTGTTATTTCACTAAATGACCAGAACAACAATGATCTGCCATTCACCAAAATCACCAAGATGACTCTTATTTTTTCATTGGGACATTGAAATGAATTTCATTCCAAGTAAGCCACTTGTGTGATTCGAAGCTGATGTAGTCATCAGTACCACCCATGATGTGTCAGTACCTACCAAGGTAAGTAAGTTTTAGATATGATTTGTCTACCCTTGCAGTTTGCACACCATCATGTCTAGGTGGAATTCATTTCAATTGAATACCAATTAAATTTATAATCATTGAATAATCATTCATAAATCATTGACCACATGAAATAGATATCTGCAAGTAGATGATAATGTTTTGGTTCTTTATTCTAGCTAGTTTTGAGGCTATTTTTCAGTTTTTAAGTACTTGTGATTCTTTGTATCGAACAAGGAAATTCAACTCTGCAATTTTAGTGACAATATTTGTAAATGTATGTGTTTTGTGTCATATTTTTATCATTAATATAGGTATGCTACTAGTTTGTAGTTTGAAATTGAATTTTTATTCCAGCTGGACTTCAAGAGAGGAAAATCATCAATTTTGATTTCAGAAAGCATACTAGGTACAAAAATATACTGATGAAGAGACCAGGTTTTGATTCCCGTGTAGCGAAGACCAGCTGCCCAGTTAACCACACATGTCTCAGCTCTATCACAAGAGAGATCAGTCAAAGAACTTTGTTTCATCACACCGTTCTGAAACATATGCAACTTGCATCTAAAATATAACATGCTACTGCTACAAATCAGTGTTTCATCACACGTTCTATCAATGTGATAAAATTGAGACACCCTAGGCGTCATCACACAAGAGATCAATCGAAGAACTTTGTTTCATCACACGTTCTATCAACGTGATAAAATTGAGGCATCCCAGGCGTCATCACAAAGCAGATCAATTAAAGAACTTTGTTTCATCACACGTTCTATCAACGTGATAAAATTGAGGCATCCCAGGCGTCATCACAAAGCAGATCAATTAAAGAACTTTGTTTCATCACACGTTTTATCAACGTGATAAAATTGAGGCATCCCAGGCGTCATCACAAAGCAGATCAATTAAAGAACTTTGTTTCATTACACGTTTTATCAACGTGATAATATTGAGGCATCCCAGGCGTCATCACAAAGCAGATCAATTGAAGAACTTTGTTTCATCACACGTTCTATCAACGTGATAAAATTTAGGCATCTCAGGCGTCATCACAAAGGAGATCAATCAAAGAACTTTGTTTCATCACACGTTCTATCAACGTGATAAAATTGAGGCATCCCAGGCGTCATCGTCATCACAATATAGATCAATTAAAGAAATTTGTGGCATCACATTCCACAACGTTCTGAAATTGAACTGGTGCAAATTGCATCCAAAATATAATTCTTGCTTGTATTGTAGGTTTAATAGTGATCATTTGAGTACGTGAAATTCACTGTGGTTGTGGTTAATGTGGTTTAACAATCACGAAGACGAAGAATGTGCTTTGTGTTTACTGGGATTTCCTAACCTCACTTTTTCGTGGATTTTCAAGAAATTCGGTAACGAAACGAAATTAGCAGCACAAAAGGATACCTCGTTGTTTACAAAACAAAAGTATTTGTTATTTCACTAAATGACCAGAACAACAATGATCTGCCATTCACCAAAATCACCAAGAAGACTCTTATATTGTTTCATTGGGACATTGAAATGAATTTCATTCCAAGTAAGCCACTTGTGTGAGTCGAAGCCCTCTGCTGATGTAGTCATCAGTACCACCGTATACTTCTATACCCTTCCAAGGTAAGTAAGTTTTAGATATGATTTGCCTACCCTTGCAGTTTGCACACCATCATGTCTAGGTGGAATTCATTTCAATTGTATACCAATTAAATTTATAATCATTGAATGATCATTCATAAATCATTGACCACATGAAATAGATATCTGCAAATAGATGATAATGTTTTGGTTCTCTATTCTAGCTAGGTTTGAGGCTATTTTTCAGTTTTTTAAGTACTAGTGATTCTTTGTATCCAACAAGGAAATTCAACTCTGCAATTTTAGTGACAATATTTGTAAATGTATCTTGTGTTTTGTGTCATATTTTTATTATTAATATAGGTATGCTACTAATTTGTAGTTTGAAATTGAATTTTTATTCCAGCTGGACTTCAAGAGAGGAAAATCATCAATTTTGATTTCAAAAGCATACTATAGGTACAAAAATATACTGAAGAGACCAGGTTTTGATTCCCGTGTAGCGAAGACCAGCTAGTTAGGCCAATCTGAGAGTTTTCGCAATAATGACAGGTGTACACTTGTTTTGTATACTTTTATTTGCACTGAAATATTATTTATTCTAGTTGTAGTCAGCTCAACTAAAGATTTTGATCTCGATTTTGATGGAAAAATGGTTATTGGAGAGAACAGTAAAAACAAAACATAAAAAGGAAATAAATGAAGGAGTTATGGAAGAAACCCAGTTAACCAAAACATGTCGCAGCTTTATCCCTGCTGCATTTCAAATGTTCCATGTTTCATCACAGAGATGTTCCCATTAGAGATATAGCATAGATGAATGTCCGCCTCAAATGAAATCACAGACTTATATCAGTGATGCAACATCAGACTTGAAACAGATATGCTCCTGTGAGATCACAGTGATGACTATGTATCTACATAGCTCTCTCCATGAGCTTGCCAGAGACGTTTCTGATAAATCTGTGCTCTGCATTAGCTCCATCTCAAATCATCCATAAATTTATACTGGTTCCACCAGTATTTGAATCAGTTTTGAATGCAACACCATAATGTTTAGGATATATTCTTGGATTTTCAGATGTTGAAATCAAAAAATCCATTAATATACCCCTAAACACATGTAGTGGCATTCAAAACAGTGAAACAAAAGGAGTAAAAATGTAAACTTTATTCCAATCCATTGACAAATTACTAAACAAACCTCAAAATATATGTAAAATAAAAATATGAAATAGAATATACAGGGCGTTCCCAGTTTTCATGATGATCACAGCATGGTTTTCTTCCATAACTCCTTCATTTATTTCCTTTTTACCTGCAGATTCCATCTCTTGGAAGTGATCATAGAGAAGTTATCATTCATTTTCATGGGAGATCATTGTTTTGTTTTTACTGTTCTCTCCAACCATTTTTCCATCAAAATCGAGATAAAAATCTTTAGTTGAGCTGACTACAACTAGAATAACTGATATTTCATGTGCAAATAAAAGTATACAAAACAAGTGTTCACCTGTCGTTATTGCGAAAACTCTCAGATTGGCCTAACCAGCTGGTCTTCCCTACACGGGAATCAAAACCTGGTCTCTTCAGTATATTTTTGTCTTTCTTGAAGTCCAGCTGGAATAAAAATTCAATTTCAAACTACAAACTAGTAGCATACCTATATTAATAATAAAAATATGACACAAAACACAAGATACATTTACAAATATTCTCACTAAAATTGCAGAGTTAAATTTCCTTGTTGGATACAAAGAATCACAAGTACTTAAAAACTGAAAAATAGCCTCAAACCTAGCTAGAATAAAGAACCAAAACATTATCATCTATTTGCAGATATCTATTTCATGTGGTCATCAATGATTTATGAATGATTATTCAATGATTATAAATTTAATTGGTATACAATTGAAATGAATTCCACCTAGACATGATGGTGTGCAAACTGCAAGGGTAGGCAAATCATATTATCTAAAACTTACTTACCTTCGTAGGTACTGACACCGTATAGAAGTATATGGTGGTACTGATGACTACATCAGCAGAGGGCTTCGAATCACACAAGTGGCTTACTTGGAATGAAATTCATTTCAATGATTCAATGTCCCAATGAAACAATAAGAGTCATCTTGGTGATTTTGGTGAATGGCAGATCATTGTTGTTCTGGTCATTTAGTGAAATAACAAATACATTAGTTTTGTTTTGTAAACAACGAGGTATCCTTTTATGCTGCTGATTTCGTTTCGTTACCGAATTTCTTGAAAATCCACGAAAAAGTGAGGTTAGCCCAGTTGACCAAAACATGCCGCAGCTTTATCCCTGCTGCATTTCAAATGTTCCATGTTTTATCACAGAGATGTTCCCATCAGAGATATAGCATAGATGAATGTCCGCCTCAAATGAAATCACAGACTTATATCAGTGATGCAACATCAGACTTGAAACAGATATGCTCCTGTGAGATCACAGTGATGACTATGTATCTACATAGCTCGCTCCATGAGCATGCCAGATACGTTTCTGATAAATCTGTGCTCTGCATTAGCTCCATCTCAAATCATCCATAAATTTATACTGGTTCCACCATCAGTGTTTGAATCAGTTTCGAATGCAACACCATAATGTTTAGGATATATTCTTGGATTTTCAAATGTTGAAATCAAAAAATCCATGAATATACCCCTAAACACATGGAGTGGCATTCAAAACAGTGAAACAAAAGGAGTAAAAATGTAAACTTTATTCCAATCCATTGACAAATTACTAAACAAACCTCAAAATATATGTAAAATAAAAATATGAAATAGAATATACAGGGCGTTCCCAGTTATGCATGATGATCACAGCATGGTTTTCTTCCATAACTCCTTCATTTATTTCCTTTTTACCTGCAGATTCCATCTCTTGGAAGTGATGCATGGAAAAGTTATCATTCATTTTCATGGGAGATCATTGTTTTGTTTTTACTGTTCTCTCCAATAACCATTTTTTCATCAAAATCGAGATCAAAAATCTTTTAGTTGAGCTTACTACAACTAGAATAAATAATATTTCAGTGCAAATTGAAGTATACAAAACAAGTGTTCACCTGTCATTATTGCGAAAACTCTCAGATTGGCCTAACCAGCTGGTCTTCCCTACACGGGAATCAAAACCTGGTCTCTTCAGTATATTTTTGTACCTAGTATGCTTTTGAAATCAAAATTGATGATTTTCCTCTCTTGAAGTCCAGCTGGAATAAAAATTCAATTTCAAACTACAAACTATAGTAGCATACCTATATTAATAATAAAAATATGACACAAAACACAGGATACATTTACAAATATTGTCACTAAAATTGCAGAGTTGAATTTCCTTGTTGGATACAAAGAATCACAAGTACTTGAAAAACTGAAAAATAGCCTCAAACCTAGCTAGAATAAAGAACCAAAACATTATCATCTATTTGCAGATATCTATTTCATGTGGTCAATGATTTATGAATGATTATTCAATGATTATAAATTTAATTGGTATACAATTGAAATGAATTCCACCTAGACATGTGGGTAGGCTAATCATATCTAAAACTTACTTACCTTGGAAGGTACTGACATCGTATAGAAGTATACGGTGGTACTGATGACTACATCAGCAGAGGGCTTCGAATCACACAAGTGGCTTACTTGGAATGAAATTCATTTCAATGTCCCAATGAAACAATAAGAGTCATCTTGGTGATTTTGGTGAATGGCAGATCATTGTTGTTCTGGTCATTTAGTGAAATAACAAATACATTAGTTTTGTTTTCTGAACAACGAGGTATCCTTTTGTGCTGCTAATTTCGTTTCGTTGCCGAATTTCTTGAAAATCCACGAAAAAGTGAGGTTAGGAGTCAGGAAAGCCCAGTAAACACAAAGCACATTCTTCGTCTTCGTGATTGTTAAACCACATTAACCACAACCACAGTGAATTTCACGTACTCAAATGATCACTATTAAACCTACAATACAAGCAAGAATTATATTTTGGATGCAATTTGCATCAGTTCAATTTCAGAACGTTGTGGAATGTGATGCCACAAATTTCTTTAATTGATCTATATTGTGATGACGCCTGATGGGATGCCTCAATTTTATCACGTTGATAGAACGTGTGATGAAACAAAGTTCTTTGATTGATCTCCTTTGTGATGACGCCTGAGATGCCTAAATTTTATCACGTTGATAGAACGTGTGATGAAACAAAGTTCTTCAATTGATCTGCTTTGTGATGACGCCTGGGATGCCTCAATTTTATCACGTTGATAAAACGTGTGATGAGACAAAGTTCTTTAATTGATCTGCTTTGTGATGACGCCTGGGATGCCTCAATTTTATCACGTTGATATAACCTGTGATGAAACGAAGTTCTTTAATTGATCTCCTTTGTGATGACGCCTGAGATGCCTCAATTTTATCACGTTGATAGAACGTGTGATGAAACAAAGTTCTTTAATTGATCTGCTTTGTGATGACGCCTGGGATGCCTCAATTTTATCACGTTGATAGAACGTGTGATGAAACAAAGTTCTTCGATTGATCTCTTGTGTGATGACGCCTAGGGTGTCTCAATTTTATCACATTGATAGAACGTGTGATGAAACACTGATTTGTAGCAGTAGCATGTTATATTTTAGATGCAAGTTGCATATGTTTCAGAACGGTGTGATGAAACAAAGTTCTTTGACTGATCTCTCTTGTGATAGAGCTGAGACATGTGTGGTTAACTGGGAGGAAAGCCCAGTAAACACAAAGCACATTCTTCGTCTCCGTGATTGTTAAACCACATTAACCACAACCACAGTGAATTTCACGTACTCAAATGATCACTAAGCAAGAATTATATTTTGGATGCAATTTGCATCAGTTCAATTTCAGAACGTTGTGGAATGTGATGCCACAAATTTCTTTAATTGATCTATATTGTGATGACGCCTGGGATGCCTCAATTTTATCACGTTGATAGAACGTGTGATGAAACAAAGTTCTTTGATTGATCTCCTTTGTGATGACGTCTGAGATGCCTAAATTTTATCACGTTGATAGAACGTGTGATGAAACAATAGTCTTCAATTGATCTGCTTTGTGATGACGCCTGGGATGCCTCAATTTTATCACGTTGATAAAACGTGTGATGAAACAAAGTTCTTTAATTGATCTGCTTTGTGATGACGCCTGGGATGCCTCAATTTTATCACGTTAATAGAACGTGTGATGAAACAAAGTTCTTTAATTGATCTCCTTTGTGATGACGCCTGAGATGCCTCAATTTTATCACGTTGATAGAACGTGTGATGAAACAAAGTTCTTTAATTGATCTGCTTTGTGATGACGCCTGGGATGCCTCAATTTTATCACGTTGATAGAACGTGTGATGAAACAAAGTTCTTCGATTGATCTCTTGTGTGATGACGCCTAGGGCGTCTCAATTTTATCACATTGATAGAACGTGTGATGAAACACTGATTTGTAGCAGTAGCATGTTATATTTTAGATGCAAGTTGCATATGTTTCAGAACGGTGTGATGAAACGAAGTTCTTTGACTGATCTCTCTTGTGATAGAGCTGAGACATGTGTGGTTAACTGGGAAACCATGCTGTGATCATCATGATAACTGGGAACGCCCTGTATATTCTATTTCATATTTTTATTTTACATATATTTTGAAGTTTGTTTAGTAATTTGTCAATGGATTGGAATAAAGTTTACATTTTTACTCCTTTTGTTTCACTGTTTTGAATGCCACTCCATGTGTTTAGGGGTATATTCATGGATTTTTTGATTTCAACATCTGAAAATCCAAGAATATATCCTAAACATTATGGTGTTGCATTCGAAACTGATTCAAATACTGGTGGAACCAGTATAAATTTATGGATGATTTGGGATGGAGCTAATGCAGAGCACAGATTTATCAGAAACGTCTCTGGCAAGCTCATGGAGAGAGCTATGTAGATACATAGTCATCACTGTGATCTCACAGGAGCATATCTGATTCAAGTCTGATGTTGCATCACTGATATAAGTCTGTGATTTCATTTGAGGCGGACATTCATCTATGCTATATCTCTGATGGGAACATCTCTGTGATGAAACATGGAACATTTGAAATGCAGCAGGGATAAAGCTGCGACATGTTTTGGTCAACTGGGTGGTTAGGCCAATCTGAGAGTTTTCGCAATAATGACAGGTGAACACTTGTTTTGTATACTTTTATTTGCACTGAAATATTATTTATTCTAGTTGTAGTCAGCTCAACTAAAGATTTTGATCTCGATTTTGATGGAAAAATGGTTATTGGAGAGAACAGTAAAAACAATGATCTCCCATGAAAATGAATGATAACTTTTCTATGCATCACTTCCAAGAGATGGAATCTGCAGGTAAAGAGGAAATAAATGAAGGAGTTATGGAAGAAAACCATGCTGTGATCATCATGATAACTGGGAACGCCCTGTATATTCTATTTCATATTTTTATTTTATATATATATTTCGAGGTTTGTTTAGTAGGTAATTTGTCAATGGATTGGAATAAAGTTTACATTTTTACTCCTTTTGTTTCACTGTTTTGAATGCCACTCCATGTGTTTAGGGGTATATTCATGGATTTTTTGATTTCAACATCTGAAAATCCAAGAATATATCCTAAACATTATGGTGTTGCATTCGAAACTGATTCAAATACTGGTGGAACCAGTATAAATTCATGGATGATTTGAGATGGAGCTAATGCAGAGCACAGATTTATCAGAAACGTCTCTGGCATGCTCATGGAGAGAGCTATGTAGATACATAGTCATCACTGTGATCTCACAGGAGCATATCTGATTCAAGTCTGATGTTTCATCACTGATATGAGTCTGTGATTTCATTTGAGGCGGACATTCATCTATGCTATATCTCTGATGGGAACATCTCTGTGATGAAACATGGAACATTTGAAATGCAGCAGCAGATGGATTATGGAAGAAAAACATATCATATTTATATTTTACAGATGTTTTGAGGTTTGTTGACTAAATTGTCTATGGATTGGAATGAAGTTCACATTTTTACCCCTTTTGTTTTACTGTTTTGAATGCAACTCTATGTGTTTAGTGGTATTTCCACTGATTTTTCAATTTCAATTGAAATTCCAAGAATATATCCTGAATATCTTGGTGTTGCATTTGAAATTGATACAAATACTGGTGAAACCAGTATAAATTTATTGATGATTAGGGATGGAGCCAATGCAGAGCACAGACTTGTCAAAAACGTCTCTGACTTGCTCCATGGAAAGAGCTATGTAGAGACATATTCATCACTGTGATCTCACAGGAGCATATATCTTGTTCAAGTCTGATATTGTATCACTGATATAAGTCTGTGATTTCATCTGAGGCGGACATTCATCTTTGCTATATCTCTGATGGGCACATCTCTGTGATAAAACATTGCACATTTGAAATGCAGCAGTGATAAAGTTGCTGCATGTTTCGGTCAACTGGGTATATGCTGTAAGTCATGTCAATATTGTACACTTAACAATTAAACCTAAGAAAAACTATGAACCTATGGTTGATAAAATTATCACAATTCCTTATAACTATTTAGCCTTTGTGCAAGATGGCGTTCTTCTAACTTTTTTTCCGCGAGATATTATCGCATTGAAAGTTTTTAAATCAACATAAACTGTATACAGACCTATACATATACCATATACACTTGAAGAAGTATATCGTGTTTCCGTTAAAAGTATATCAAAATTGCACTGCGTATTCCTCAAGAGTAACTTTTTTGATCAGAAGGGCATTTTACATCATAACATTAATTTTGGAACATCCTATGGGAATAGAGGCTTGCTGAGCTTGCTCGCCCATACATATATGAGTCAGTTGAATCGGTGACTTCAAGCGCAGAGACATTTTGTTGGGGCAACTCATCTGATTTGTCCTTACTATGAAAGTGTAATCAAAATTTCATTAATATTCCTATTCATCATTTAGAGCTGAATTCAAAAACATAGCAGGTACAGTGGATTGATGGGATTGCATCGAAAAATTAACGATGACGTCATTTCTACTGACTATACCACCTAGTATATCACATGATTAATTCGATCAATAATTAGTAAATATAAGTGAAGAGATAATCAGAAAACTTTTTGAAATGCCATAAAGCCCTTTCAGCATGAGATTTGAAGTACTCATCGATATGAGATAACACCGTCGTGTAATATGAGATATGAAATTATGATCCGGTATGGACCTATTTGGTACTTACGAAAACGTTATGAACCTTCCAGCGTATGTATGTCCGCTGGAACCTTCACAACTAACCTAGTCAGCAGTCATAAGCAAGAGTCAGTGATTGTTATTATGAAATTCTCCAAGGATATCTACTATTAATACTTAATCTAACTGCATTAGATTATGAAATCAGAGTACTTTATGACATTTAGAAGGAAGTCCTCAATTATTCAGCACCTTTTATCTTGTATCTTATAAGGAAATCTAGACGACTAAGTATTTCTATAGCCTATCAATGTCGAAGACTCAGAACTCAGAATACGGAAGCTGCATATTATATTCCTACCATGTGAGAAGGAACCAAATGATATTCAAGTAATTCGTTTCATAAAATGCTTTTTATATTCATTTCATATACCATGGTACAGGAGACATTATTTTAGCAATGCTAAGCTGATATACTACAACATCGAAAGAAATAAGGAAGCGGGAGAGAATTTTCTTGCGGTGTATACTGTGATTCATATATTTTTTTATTTTTCCACCACTAACCTGAGGAATCAACATTATCCAAGAATTTCCTAATGAGAAGTAAATAGTGCAAACAGTGTCAATAAAATGCAGTATACAGGGTGAGTCAAAAATGTGTACCATGCTTTCTGGAGGTGATTATACATTCAAAAATAAGTATAGTTTGATCAGAGATTGATGAATGAACTAATGTGCCAAAATGTATATTAAGGGAGATATATCCTTCCAAAGTTGAAATAATTTTCCCGCATAACTTCTAAACGGTGAAAGTGCATGAAATACATTTTTTTGATACACTTCTACATTTCTGATATTGTTATGAAGGGTGTTTTCAGTAGCTGGGTCATGATTTTTTGAAGACAATATTTTTCCTTGTATTCTTTTTTTTTGTGAGAAAATGAAAGCATTTGATGAGGCGAAAAAAATTACTTGAAAACGGTAATCCCATCGAAATATAAAAATTTTAACCGTTCGCGAGATATTTGAGTTTTTGTAGTCCTTGATATCAGCAGATTAATTAATTCATCGGTAACAATTTTTAGGAGGCCATGATCAATTTTGTTCTTGATATTGACATTCATGACATGAGCATTGTTATTGTTGATTTCCTTGTTCAGTGTTTTTGCATAGTAATATTATTTTTGCCATTTTCAACTGAGATTTTGAGAAATTACTGATTATTCGTTTCCCGCTCGACGCGCTCCAAATTCTAGAACAATGTTCAGTATTGTGCAAAGATTGCATGAGAAAAAATGTTTCATAATGAATTCATCTGTTGATATCATGTCACGATAGAAACTCGAATATCTCGAGAACGGTTACAATTTTTGTTTTCCGATAAGAGTTCCGTTCGTATGTAATTTTTTTCGCTCTATCACATGCTTCTATTGATTCACCAAAAAGAATAGGAGGGAAAAAGTTGTCTACAAAAAATCATGACCCACTCACTTTAAACACCCTTTATAAAATTTCAGAAATGTAAGAGTTAATCAGAAAAATGTATCTCATCAACATGCAGGAAAACCAATCTGGTGGTTTAGAGATTATGCGGAAGAATTATTTCAATTTGATCAACTTTGGAAGGATACATCTTCCTCAATATACATTCCGGGCCTTAGTTTATCCATCAAACTATACTTAATTTCCAATGTACTATCACCTCCAGAAAGCTCGGTACAATTTTTGACTCGCCCTGTATACATGCACACGTATATATAGTAACCGATGCCTATGCAACCAATGAAATATGGAAAATGTATGATTCACCCAAACGTGAAAAACTGAATATAGTTGAGTCTGCGAAATTCATTAGAGCTGAAAGTAGTTTTTGAGGTTATAATAAATATTTGGAATTAGAAACTCACATGACTGATCACTGCGCCACTATGATTGCGTTAAAAATAGATGAAAATGGAAAAAAGTGTGAACCTAAATATACTATTCGACGAATGGACCACCAGAAATTGAAATATAATTTGTCAGTGTATAACTGGAATGAACAGTATGGATAACCCTTCGACTGCAAATGCTTTCCTCACCAAAACTGTATCTAAACTGATAGACGAGTGTACTGCCACAATCAAAATACGAAAATTACAAAGAAGAAAGAAATGAATAAAATGGAACGGCTCTACAAAGAATAAAAAAATTATGATAAAAATCAGGTACTGAAAGGAAAATTCATAAAGTATAGAAATTAACTAAATGATCTGATATATCGAAGACTGGAACCTTTGGCACGATAATACACTACACTGTTTTACCACTAACCAAACCGATTTTTTAACGCCTCGACACGTGTTTCGCTAACTATGTTAGCATCTTCAGGAGAAGATTAAAACTAAATATCCTATTCTAGTGTGCTGCCTATATACTACTAGTATATACTAGTATATAAGCAGCTCACTAGAATAGGATATTCAGTTTTAATCTTCTCCTGAAGATGCTAACATAGTTAGCGAAACACGTGTCGAGGCGTTAAAAAATAGGTTTGGTTAGTGGTAAAACAGTGTAGTGTGAATGATCTGATGAAAACATCCAAGGGAAACTATTACATGGATGAAATAGAAAAAACAAAAATAATTCACAAAACATGTGGCGTGTGATGAATAATATAACGGGAACTAAAAATAAATCAACAACCACAGATTATCTATACTGAACAGCATTCAAGTTTCAACAGAAAGTGATTTTGAAACCGCAGAAACATTCGCAGATTATTTCACCAATGTCGGCCCTGAATTAGCTGGAAAGATCATCAAGCCGTCTACAAGGCCCCCAGCGGCAAAGAGGAGATTAAACTCATTATTTACCCGCCCCACAAATGGAACAGGAAAATAATTGACTCAATTAATTAATACCTTGAAAGACAATAAAGCTCCAGGAATTGACGGAATTACTGCAGAAACAATAAAGTGTATACTGCCAATGAAATAGCATACCCCTTATCATATATCATCAACAGAGTACTGGAAAAGGGTCTTTGTCCCCCAGAATATGTGGTTGTGGTGATTCAGGCAATTCACAAAGCTGGAGATGAACAGATAACCTCTATCTACCCATATCTTTATTAAAAAATTCTACAGAAATTTTCGAAGAAGTGTTGAAAGTCAGAATAGAAGCATTTATGCAGAATTATGAATTTATTTCTGAATACCAGTTCTGCTATCAGAAAAATAAGTCAACTGAAATGCAATATCAGGCCTGACTTCAAGAATGTATGAAGCACTAGACAAGAGCAAACCATCTTTGTGTGTGTTCCTGGATCTTGCGATGGCCTTCTATACTGTGGTCGACAAACAGCCTTCAGAGGCCCTGAACGATATGGGTTTCAGGGGTAACATCCTAAATATCTTTGAAAGCTATCTCGAAGATCGCAATAAAATTGTTTGAATTGGTTAACAGATTAGTAATGAGAGAACTATTAGATGTGGACTACCCCAAGGTACAGTCCTGGGCATCATCCTCTTCTTAATCTGTATTAATAATAACTTTCTGTCCAGAACAACCACTGGAACCATATTCAGATTCGCCGATGATACATCAGTCTTCTACACTGCAGAATCCTGGTTTGGACTGAAACATGAAATAGATCTCCAAAACATCATTAATTGGTTCAATCATAAATTATTAACAATCAACTTCAATAAGACCATTCTTCCATATCCAGCTACATAAATGATCTACCATCTCTTTTGATATCATGAATGAATCAATGAAAATAAGACAATCACCATCAAGAAAACGGATAGAGTTTAATACTCAAGAGCAACCATTGATTGCCACGACCTGAGATGGGATCTCTATGTCACTCAAATAATTAAAACTCCTCGAACTATGTTACATAAACTGAAACTACTTTTTCAACTCATTGCATTACCCCAACTGAATACAGTTATTCCACCACTTTAGCAATAAAACATACCATTATTTACTCCTTTTCGAGGCGTAAAGTGTGTTTCTCCTACCAAGGTAGCTTTCGTCATTTTATAAACCACTAGTCAATAAAGTCATAGCCATCTCTGTTGTAATCAACTATATACACTGTTCCATTGGCAATACTTGATAGTATATTGAAATTTCGAGTAATATTTTATATTTTTATTTGGCATTATTGGTTGTAGAAAGTTTACCTATTGATCCTTACCCATAGATATCGATCGTGAACACCACATTTTCGGTAGTGATCTTAACAAACAGAAACCGTATTCTCTGCAAAATATTCCGGTGTCTAATACCAACATTGATTGAGCATCACGTCATGCTTAATAAATGATAGTGATAATGACTCAGCTGGTGGTGGTGAATAATTATGTATAGGGTGCACTAAATAATTAGCTCTCTGTGTAGCAACATTACCGCTATAGAACTACTGTACTCAATTCAACTGCGCCCATTGCAAGTTATTTTCTTCCGTGTAAGGAAATCAGATACTGATTCCTATATCAAAATACTTCATGAACCCAAATGATTTCGTTTCAAACTCAGAATAGTTATTGTAGGTACCTAGTAGATAATAATTACTCATATAACTTGTATTATTTGCAGCAAGGTTTGTAGACCTAAGGCGAAAGTATGAAATTTCGACATAAGATTCTTTTCGATCTACCTATAATGTCCCTGTTCAATATAACCATACTTAATAATAGGTGTAAACACAACAAATAACTGAATACATTATTTATTTTACGACTAGGCCACACTAGGCAGTTTGTTTGCGTGCAGTTCGACCTTCAGATCTTTTAAATTGCCGCCTACTATGATGGATAATGTTGATTCATATAGTGAAAGTTGTATTATAGCAGTGCCACTTGCACTCCTATTCTCTCAAAAATATACATATAGCCGATTGTGATATGAAACTGACTGGATCATATCAAGTTTTCCTTTTGTCGTTATGGTTGTTGTCTCTGTAACAAAAATGATTCCAGATAATGCAAGAAAGGTACAGAAATGGAGGCATTCTAATAAAGTCGACGCTTATACGAGGGCAGTCTCTCTAAAAAAAATAGTTTTTTGCGCCCTCTCTTAGTATTCAACATGTTGAACGTTTGAGATAATATGTTTTATACTTTGTTAAGAATTATTTTATATTATTGTTTTACTTCAAGCTTTTGTGATTCATTATATATACATAAATATATTGAGATGAAAACTGTTTCAGTCTATCTTCATTTGATATAACTTCAAAATTTAACAATTATGAACCTAAGCTAAGAGGAACATTTGATCGAAAATCACTGACACATTGTTTGAAATACGTTTGAAGTAGAAAAAATAAATGTGCGTATATTGAAGAAAGATAAAATTGCACTTATTGAAATCAGCATGGCCCAATGTGTTTTATTGTGTTCGAATTCCAGATGAATATTTTTAGAATCTAATGTATTCTATTATTATATTATTATTATCGCAACGGTTTGAGATAGAGTGATGACATTTTCTGCTCAACTTTGTATGTTTTGTTAAATTTCATTCAGAGATCAGGCTGAGGGTATTTCAGAATCTACATTGTTGTTTGCAATATTATTCCTACCATGTATTCTATTTCTGTTGAAAAGTTTTTTATCAGTTTTTCTTTCTCCGTTTATTATAGTATTCACAGTTCCTTCAGAAAAAATCCGGATGCGCAACTTAGATCTTCTGTTCCATTTTGATTGTGTGAATTTGGCGAATGCACCTATGCAAATATTGACCTCAAGAACCTCCGCCACTTTTTCAAACAACTTATCTCGCTCGTAATTCTTTATTCTTTCACTTCCTTCTTATAGCATTTGAGATATGTAAATAGCTTATTCTATATGAGCGGAATAAGCGAAAACTGTACGATGTGCTTACTGTGTGTACAGAGCTACTTACTGAGGCTGTATCTCGTGTGTTCTTGCCTATATACTTTCTATGGTGGCCGTAGGTAAAATATCAAAAATATAAAAAATATATTATATATACTAACGGGGTTGTCTGTTTATAATATCAAAACCCGAAAATCTACAGTAAAAATATTTATACAGAGACTATAAGCTTGTGTTTGTATATCCTTCAGCAGAGTATGGGGAAAAATTAAAGCATCATGTCATTGATAAAACATGCGATAACAAAATTTTCATATTTTCTATCAACTATGGACGGTGGGTCTATAATGCTGAATTTACACTTGATCTTCGAATGATTATTAAGACACCTATACATGAAGAATAACCTTGTGTGCTCTTGCAAAAGCTAACCAATTACAAATGCTACGAATAGAATGGAAATATATACCTACATAATTGGAAACGTGACCAAGATATAGGCGCCATGAGACTGTCAATATTCAACTATTGAGATATTCGCTAGATAAATATTTGGCAATTTCTCTGTAAGTGAATAAATTGAAATTTATAGACGTAAGCATTGTTACAGTCTAGGTATTATTCCAATGATTGCACCTCATCCAGCTGATGAATATAACAATTCCCTATCTGATGCAGATATTCTCTCAACCAATGTGATTCTTGTGTACTCACTCTTAAAATGAATAATAAATCATCCATCAAAACCAAAATATCATTCAGCATGATAATAACGGTAGCTTCCTCTATATTATCCATAATTTGAATGTCGAATCGTCAGTGTTTCCATATTAAGTATTGAAAATAATTCGACACTTAACTATCTCACCCAATTTAATATTCTTAGACAAACTAATTCAATAGGTCGATGCATTTTCGTTGAAATTCGATGAGAATCCAATAATTCGTGATCCTAGTTGAATATCTTCTTGTTAGTGTATAAGTTTTGAATTTTCGATTAGTTAATACCCTGAATACACTGATGGCCATTGCGTTTGTGTTTGAAAAAAAGTTGTGACAGCTCTAACACCCTAGATGCAATAGACATTTGTATTCAGTTCCTTTTCCAATTAAGTAGATAAGTAGGATAACTTTATTGTTATGCTATTTTGTATTCATTACATTTGGTGATTAATGTGGTGGATTATGTAATGGTAATTTCATTGCGGGTACTGGTTGAATAGACTTCGATTCATTATGGCATTTACTAATGTCTTTCATAATATCAATTGACTGACTCTCTGTGAAGAAACAAATTGTAGCTATGTGAATAGGTACCCACTGTTGAAATATTTTTATTTAAATTTCTTCTGATGATTATTTCGAAAATAATACTGTAGTACTGGGTTTCCTTGGATGAATTTTTCATTGATACGTGGCTATGTTTATGTTTCCTCAAGTTTTTTTTATCGGAAATATTGTTGATTACAGGGTTCCTATGTTTTTATATTACAACCTCGGGAAGTGATCAGAATATCTGATTGTTCCTTTCATCAAATGAAATACAAAAATTCAATAACTGAGACAATAATGTTTATCTAACTAACTCAAATAACGTTGGTGCTTCTAATGATCCCTCATTTCAGGAAAAAATTGAAATAATAATTAGTTTTCACGGTACGAAACATTTCAAAACTTTATCTATTTATTCATCTATTTATTGAACAAATAACTTCCAGACAGTATAGGCTCTGGTATAAGGAAGTACATAATTATATACCTACAGGTAAACATAGCATCATTCAAAATATATCACATTTCATATCGATTGAATACACAATTTTCGCGTGAATTCTATTTGGGCGTGGACATACATACAAACCTGCTATCCCATGCATCAATGAGATATAAATCATGCATAATTTCAGAATTTTTTTCCGAAGCAAGTATTCCCAACAACTTATATAACCACCAAAACATTTCCCAAAATTCAAGTTCTCTCCATATCCTTCCTAGCTTATTTGCACGATGATTCAAAATAAAGAGTTAAATGAAACTTCGGAATTATTCACATTTTGTTGTATTTGGAATGAAAAATTCAGTCCGAAATAATATATATGTTACTAGATTTACCTCCTTCTTTCACATGACATGATTTATATCAAATGGAATACACTATACGGTGTTTCATCACTAATCGAGAATATGTCAACTATAAAATCCCCAGCTGAAAATATGAATATTTAATCCAGATCACATAGATGAAATGCATCCCCTGACTGTTACAGTCTGTTTTATTATTCATTTTATTGAAATTTTTGAAAATCATCATGTTATTATTGATCTGTGAAGTAAAAGTCCACGGTATATAAAAGTGAATGGACGAAGAATAGTACTTAGGTATAGTATAAAACTCTCTATGTAATATAATTATTGATTCAGAAGTCTAAACGATTCTTTCATAGGTAGAACACGTTTCGAATCAATATAGGTTCTTCATCAGCTCAGATACATTAACCATATATTCCTTGAACAAAAACAATATGAGTTTCTAAATACAATTTTTCATTGTAGCCCTTCATATTCGATACACAGGTTGTCAAAGTTGGAAATGAAAAACTGTATTTTTTCAATTACTCGCGTATTTAATAAGATATTAATCTCAAAATTGGTACATTACTTCAGTACCAAGAGTTACATCGTGCGAGGAAAACAAAACAGAAAATAACTGTCAAATATTCAAAATACAGGGGGTCAAGTACACACTTACCCCCATATTTTTTTTGTACGTGCGCTAATGACTTCCTATCTATTTTTCTTCAAGTGGTCAATCATTTTTGAGTATTTTTTGTCTCTTGTAGAATTTTGATGAAATCATTTGTTTTTAAGATAATTCGAAAAGTAGTGGCTATTGTTTGATGCCTATGCGGCTTACGATAATCTCATAATGTTCACATACCCCTATTTATTTCGTCGAAATTGGAAGAGGGCGTAACTTCTTACGTACGAAAAGGTAAACATAGAAATACCGGGTGCTCAAAGCGAATGTATTTAAATAATTTTCACCAAAAAAAATTGATAGAAATTCAACACGTCTAGATGAATTGCTCGATATGACCTCAAATTTTTTTAATACACATGCGAGCCCTTTTAATGTGACATATTATGATGTATCAAGTCAATACTCTAAACCAGTAGCTGCAATGACATCTGGTGTGTAGTTGACAGCCACCTACATAATAAAATGGTATTGTTTTTTTCTGGTAAAATGAATTTAAGTTTGATTTGCGTAATGAATGTAATTCATTAATCTATAACCTCAATCATTGATAGACATAAAAATAATTGTGCAGCTTCATGTTCAATGAAATATCTCGAGAAATAATAACTTTATCGCTATGAAGAATGGGTACGATATTCACGAAGAAAGTATAAGAGAAACGAAAAATTTCGATAAAATGGCAATTCCGCCAATGGCGTAGAATTTGGGAAGGATCAACTAGTCACTTGCCTCTGTCCTACGCCTCTGGTAGTAGCCAGAAACGATTATTTGATATAATTTTGTGAGGTGTATAGTATCCACACTTCCCGCCAAATATGACAATGATACGATTCAAAGTAGGTACTAGGCAAAAGTAATTTTAATATTTTCAAGTGAATCACCCTATAGCTCACACAGAATACAAATTTCTTCTAGATGATTTGGGTTGAATTTTCATATTTTAAGTTCAAGATTCTATAAGTAGTTGAGATATTACCATAATTCAGCAGTGAAACACCCTCTATACATTTGTGATCGATTGCTATGAGGTTCATTCTAGTGGAACCTAGAGATGCTGAGATTTTCTCATGCTGTTTCGGAGAGACTCAACCAGAAATGTAATTTACATCAAATAGATATATGTCACTTCATGAAATTATTCCTGCTGAATTTATCTTCAGGTATAGTTCAAAAAATATTTTATCGTTTGTCATGAAACTTTCAGGTAGGAAAGATTTTTTAATTGCACATCGAGTATCTTAATACTCATATCAAATCCGATATGAGAACCAGATATTAAGAACTAAATCATTGAAGTGGTCCAAAGTAATTTCGGAAGGAAAAAAAGCAGAACAAAGTTGGTCGACCACACTTTGTATAAAACAAAACATCAATTACATGTAACCGGTTTCGGCTCAACGGCCATCATCAGACATAAAAAGTACCAAACGATAATAATATGAAGATCTATGTAGCATAATTACTATGAGAAGTTGTTTCCTTAATACAAAACGTGGCTCAAATGACTTAACGGTCCAAAAATCAGCAATAAGCGAATTTTGACAATGATTGATGAATTATATCAAAACGAGTTTATTAGTAGGACAGGACGAAACAAATTACTGATATTGTTTAACAAAATGAAAAAAATAATGGGGTTTCCGTGAGAACAAGAAAGTAAATTCATGCATGAAAATGCCATCAACAACCGCATCCACCAGAGCATTGCACAATGCACTTCTCATTCCGAAATTATAAGCACTGAAAGTGGCAATTGCCACACTTCAAAGTGACAGTTATCAGTTCAAAGTGTCGATTGTCAATTCGAAGTGGCAATCGTCCTTTTTTAAGTGGTAATTCTCAATCGTTTGAAAAAATAGATTTTTCTGCAACCGACACAAAAGTCGTCCATTTTCATACCAAAATTAGCTCTTAAATTGACGTTTCTATTACTGACACAAAAATAGGTATGTTGCTAGGCAACATATTTAGTTCCTAGGAGCTAAAGTTGAATTTTAGTTCCTAGGAGCTAAAGTTGAACTTTAGCTCCTAGGAACTAAAAAGGATCTACTGGACGTCATCAAGAATAAACAACATTGTGACGGTTGGTTATTTGGGTTGAGAGGCATACCTGATTTGTTTTCAATTTCATACCCATGCTGGAGATATAAATACACCTTATTATAGTTTAGTATTGGAATTATAAACATCTCAGTTAAGTATTTTCGTTTTGATCAGGGAAGCCTTCAAGATTCAAATACTTGCTTGATCTGTATAACATTCGTTATTCTCGGATTGGATAACTTGTTTTTGGATAATCACGGCAAGCAATAGTTTTTTGTCTCAAACAACGATATTGTTAACTTTCATTTGATTATCGAGCGACAATCATTGTATTACCGAGAGGAAAACATAATTGCTATTCTTATTGTTGATGTGCTCACTAACCTAACATTTTCCAAGTCTTGTTTCTATAGCTGGCACTGACGCGGTATTTGCCATTAGAGCACCTGGTCCATACACAAATATGTCACTCTGTGATTGTATTTATATTGAAACTACAATTCGAACATCCTCGAAAATTGAATGAACCTGCTGTTGATGCAGGTAGAATGTTCGCACCACACGGATTATTTTTCAATATTTGTTGCATTGCATACATATGGCACGGTATTGGTGGTAACTCCACATATTTATTTGAGTTATTTGTTTCGGTTGCAGAAAAAATAGCATGTTTCATTCGGATCAAAAGTGACTTTGTTCGACTCGCAAATTTTGCTTTCGCTCGGCTTCGCTAAACGGTCCGCCTCGCAAGGTATCTCAACGCAGACATATATATTAAACTTTCAGTTTACTGAAATTTTACTTTTCTTGTGTTCGATCAGTGTCAGATAGATGGTATAATGAATCAACAATCTATAATTATCATTCTAACCAGTAATTAAATTCTCATATCCTAATGCAGTAAAAGAGAAAAAGTAAATTTGAAATAGAAAGTGTTTGTCAAATAATCTGGGTGTATGCTCAGCTCTTGAAATATTCATATTAAATGATGTCCGAATAAATAAATTAGATGAGATGCTGAGGCATATCCGTGAAGAATTAACTTTCATTTTCTCCAATGTTTGCCTCTTGCGCCTATACAGGTTTGTATTAATATGAGCTCAAACAACATCAAGAAATTTTAGAAAATAATAGTATAGAAATCACTGTTGAAAATACTATAGGGAAAACGCGGAAAATTAGATTTTCAGGTGGATCATATTATTGAAAAATGTGTTTCAGATTTTATTCAGGAACATTTTATAGTATTCGAGGAAATATAAAAAGAAAGTTTATATAAACTTGTTAGTTATGGGACTTACTTTTCGAGATACAGAATCTTGAAGCTGAAGAAATATTATTTGTCTTTTACCATTATCACCCTGTATAAGATATCATAATGCCAAAATAGGTGTGTTCGGTGACTGACAAATTATCGAAATCTCCAAATTATACTATCATTGGCTATCGAATGATTCCAATATATGTCTTGAATTGACCTACATTAGAATTTGGAATTTTATATCAAGTCTAATTTTCATTTCTTGAAAACTAAGTGAGATATCAGAAAACTCCCTGGCACGGAAATTGTTATAACCTTGATTCCAATCGAAATGTATATAAATTAATGTTTGTGATCAACCGAATTGAGCTGAATTGAGCATGCTGAATCCAGTGGTAGATTCGAATTTTCTTTATAAAGATCGCTGATGATGTTTCGCAATTTTAAGGAAACAAATTTGAAACAATGTAGGCCTGGTGGGCCGAAACAGTCGGTACTGTCACGCTCCTGCTGACAAATGTGTGATCGTAGACCTTTTGATACCCTTACCGTTGAAACGAAAAAACCTGAATCGGTTTAGTGGTCTTGAGTGGGTTATACTGTATGTTGAAGCAGTGTTATTATCTATGTATATCGTATATCGTTTTATGGTTTCAGGGGGAACGACTCGTCTGCTTTCTTCATCCCCGTATATAACTACAACCCCCTACCAGGGGCAAGCACAACATCCTGGATTTTGAATAAGGATTGGAGGTGTTGCGAAACTCCAATTTGAGGAGATTTCATCGAGTACTAACAGACCCTCTAATTTCGCGAAAAAAATTTCATCGATAACGAAATGAGAGCTAAAATATTGGAAGAGGCAGTTTCGAATTTACCTCGAAAATATTATTCTTATGAGAGTAGGATGCGAAAAGTTTCTATTAATTTTCTATTTTTTGTCTGATAAAAGAATTCACCAAATTGTTCCTTCAGCGTCGATCATCAAGAGCTCCAATAAGATGACTATGGCTTTTACATTTAGGGCCACTTCATAAAAAACTTTAAGATAAGACCTAAGATTTATCACCCAACATTCAAGACTTATCACTTATGACAGATGGAACATGGAAATATCATTGCATGGTTACGTTATGAAACCAGTTAGGACTTATGATTTAACATTCAAGATTTGAGAATATGATTCCAACTTAAGAAGTGCTGATAAATGATCATAAATGGAATAAGGAGTGCTCATCCAAAAGTGACATCTCAATTTCCCGTCATTAAAAAATTATTCGAAATATCTAGGGTTGTCATTCTTGAATATTTGTTTTTCTTCTTCAAAAATACACTGGAATGTCGCAAATCTGTTGCCTCCATATTTGTCGAAAGATCCAAGGAGTGAACCTATTTCTGTTAGGCAAGGAATATAGTGAATGCTTCCAATTAATAGAATAGTATCAGAACATGGAATTTTTATTTCCAACCAGTCCCTAACTAACTAAACTTCGAAAATCTGGTTTTGTTTCAGAAACTAGATGTTAGTAATGTCAGAAGACATGTATCGCCCTAGAATCTTAATTTTTTTTATAACTGAACCCTCATAAGAATCTTGAGACTTAAATATTTAAAATGTTGAATCTTAAATGCTGAAAGATTTTTCAAAGTCACTCCAAATGTCAAATTTTCAGGACGCGATCTGTACATACATACAGGTTGACGTTGAAATAATCATGTAGAAATATATCACACCTTGAGAAAGATCGACGTATATATAGTATCGAATAGCACCATAAATAAAAAAAAATAAGGATTGAATTAAAATTTGGTGTCTAACCCATTTTCTAACAATGTAGTAATTCTGACACCACCTCTGAACAAATTTCTGTGTGGAAGGTACGGAGGTGAAAAAATTAATACATTATATAATATATAGGGTGACACAGGGTATCGGGCCACCCCTATAACTTCTGCATTAGTGAGCGTTTATTTCTAAAATTTGGTACGGTTATATAAGCAACCATTTCGGATTCGATCACATTACAATCCAATATGGCGGACTTCCGGTTTACCTGGAAATGCTAGCAACTTTGTTTTTCCAAATGAAACACCTCGTATATATTTACATATTCAAGTTCGACAGGTCAAAGCAAGTGCAATTTTCATGTCAAATGTAATTTTTTCAAAACCATTGAAATTAAAGTTGTTTCTTTATTTCACCTCGTGGATAAATGTGATATAGTCAAGGCTATTCACAATGAGTCCCACATACTAAAGGAACATAATTTTTCCTTCGAAATTATTGCTCGTGTCACTTATCGTTAAATCTTTCCATCAATTCTTTCGATCAATAATTCATTTTAGAACATACATAAAAGACAAAATTCTTGTATTTCGGTGCTGTAACAAATTGTATACATTCAAAAATCAACAACTAGTTTCATGAATTTCCTTGCAGTTCGAATTATCTTTCTAGTGAACTGTGAAAAACAACATCCCTGAATCTTATCATAAGGATTGCACTTGTTTTGACCTGTTGAACTTGAATATGTAAAAATATACAGGGTGTTTCATTTGAAAAAACAAAGTTGCTGGCATTTCCAGCAAAAACCGGAAGTCCGCCATATTGGATAGTATTGTGATCAAATCGGAAATAGTTGCTTATATAACTGTACCAAATTTCAGAAAAATCCGTTAACTAATTCAGAAGTTACACGGGTGGCCCTATACCATGTGTTGAATATTTTTACTGTGACACAACCAAGCTAAATTCTATCATCATTCAAAATGTCTCAAAGTGACCTACTTGATTTTTTTTGTGTTTTGTTCAAATTTCATGACGACATTTGGCGTCAATTAGAAGAAATAGAAAAAATCTGACACTTCGGTAATATTAGTTATAGACTGTATCATATTGGTTTGCTGAATATATTTGTGTACTTTGTATACATTGATCATTTTCGACATTATAAAATGGAAAATAATTTCCAGTCTAACCGGAATTGCTAAACGATTGGTAGGAAATGACATTTTCTGTGGCGTATTTGAAAGTTCGGCAGAGTGACTGAGTATATGTAAAAGAGTAGGTAGGTTACATACCTATCTATAATTTGCTCTGGTTATAGGTAATTACCACGACTGATATCCTCACCATGAATAAAGCATGTAATTGTATTCAGAAATAACAAGAATATTATCAACTAAGTATAGGTATGCTTCACAATTGGCACATCATTCCCAAAGAACATTATTTCGCGGTAAACTTTACATAATAAAGATAAAATGGAGTGCATGAATTCTAAATTCACCGGAAAAATCAGTACGAATGATTGTTAAAAATTATATAATGATATTATATCATTGAATTGGATATGTTTCGTTATAGCGTATCGAAGTTCGTTAATCAAAATTATAATTGAAATGTCATATACCAACAACATGATTACCTACTCATCCTCTATTTTTTTGTCATAATTTCTACAACTGCTAGATGAATACTGTATTTTTCTCGAGAATCAACTTGGTATGTTTAGGTTATGTACGTTAAAAAATTGCACCCAGTGGATTATTTCTCATGTTCGTACTTTCCACAACATGGATTTTGTTCACTTTTTTCCTCTGAAACGAGGTAATATACGAGAAAATGAAGTACCAGAAGTTGAATTCTTTATCGTTTTTAGTTGTTTTTTCTACAACGTTTACATATATTATTACTGGGTGCTATTTTTGCCCCATGGACTTATCAATTGTAATATAGGTTTCAAAATAACTTCCTGAGATTTCAACAAATGTAGTGAATTTATTGCCATATCGGTTCAAACAAGTTTCAGAAAACAATGAAAATGATTTTTTTTAGATACTCGAACATTCAACATCACGGAATCATATATTTTTCGGACATATTATTTATTTGAAATTTTTCTCTTATTTTGATCAGAAAATATAACCTCAAAGTTTAGTACAACAAACACCCTGTACCCTTGCAATAGATGTAATTCAATATTCGTCGTGGCATATAGCCAGGAAAGTAGTCGTTTTCTGTTGAATAAACCGAGAGAGAATCAATATTTTCATCACATGGAGAATGCGAATTCTCAATGTATTTCTCTATATATCGTAGATTCGTGATTAGGTTTTTCTCAATTCAGAATTTCCTTCCACGTCCTGTATGATGAATGTCAATTTATCATACATCCAAAAAATATATCGATATATTTGCCCACCCCTACTGTATATTGTGTCCCAAGTGATCTCAATTAGAACATTTGGCACCTCCATCCCAATAACTTCACAATAATCTCATAACAGATTCAGCTAGTGCGCTAGTGCATTATCCTTCGAAATATGCTGAAATTGGTGGTAAGGGAGCTAGATTTACCACCGATCCTCTGGTGCCTTGTCTTCGTCCCCCGTGGGTCCGTATAAAAACAACACAATCAAGTTCTTCAAGACTTTCTTCGACATAACAAGATCAAGCCCACTCTTTCACTCTCGAAGCCCGATCGCCGACCACCATCATGTATCAACGCGACTCGAAGTGATGTGGAAGTGCTTCTAACAATCTCTTTGGGATTACTCTTGGACTGTTCTGTGTGTGTTTTCAGAGACTGATAGTGGATTAACTAAACGCGAGATGGTGAGTTGCCGATGATGATTTGAACTGAGAATGTTTAGCTCATCAAAATACGTACGGAAGCGAAGGAGTGCCACGAATTATTTTTTTTCTTTTTTCAGTCGATCGAAATTCCGACTGTAATTTTAAAATATCGACTTTTATCTCGAAGTTTCGACCTTTATCTCGAAACTCTGACTTTTATCTGGAAATTTCGACTTTAATGTCAATTTTTCAACTTCTATTACGAATGTTCAACTGTGAACTCGAAATTTTGTATTTTATCTCGAAATTCCGACTTTCTTCTAAAAATTTTGAGTTTTATCTAGAAATATCGACTTTCATGTCAAGATTTAGACTTTAATCTCTTAATTTCAACTTTTTTCTCAAAATTTCGTCATTTATCCCAAAATTTTGGCTTTCATCTCGAAATTTCCTCTTCAATGTCGTTACTATACTATTTAGAAGAAAATCTAACCTGAGAATACTATATTCTATCCATAACAACTGAACAGGAAGATTTGTCATTATGCCGTTTCATTTTATTGTCCTTTCATGTTTCTTCGTCTTTACTCTCTATGTCACTATATATTTTCCAGAAACAAAATTTTTACCTACTGTATATACAATTATTTTATGATTATTCTTCATTTCTTGAGCTGATCTCATTATGGATTTTCGAGAAACTTCCTTGATAGAAAGATCCACTGAATTGAAGAAAAACAAAATACAATGTATAGAGACTATGAAAGAAAAAACCCCAAAAATTAAGAGAAATGAATAACAATTAAAAATAAAATAAATTTCACCTCATGATAATCATTGTATCTATGATATATTATCAACTATAACAGAAAGTATACTGTTGAATTCAGTAATTCACAATATTGAAGATAGACCAAAAAGAGATTTCATTATCTCTCAACATGATTTTTTTGTCGAATCCACTTGTGCAATGTTTCGAGTCCGTATGCAGCAGAAGCTCATGTTACCAAGTTCTGATAATATATGTCTCCATTTATTCAATTCAATTGAAGTTGATAGTTTACACAAGGAATACTAGCTGTCAGCTGTTTCCTAGACAGAATGGTATGAAAAGAAAAAGCAATCAAAGTACCACGAAATGACTGTTTGATATAAGTAGTGTAACTAGTTTCGGCCACAGGCCATCATCAGACACAAAAATGATGTATTCGGAAGTACCTCAACAATACATATCAGAGCCTCGCTGTTCGTTGGATGAACGAGTCTTTGGAAAGAGATGTTCTGCAGGTCTCCGAAATGACCACGAAGGGGTGCGAAGCCTCAACTCGACGGGGACTGCCAAGGGAGGAACAATGGTTGATATTTCAGAAGAGCATCGACCATAAAAATATCTATAAATAGAGCCAGATCGCCAACTTTCCTTCGGTGTTCCAGAGAAATGAGTGGGTTTGTGAGCGAGGCATCACCCACGAGACGAATTGCCCTTTTTTGGACAGAATCCAACAGTTTCAGGGTATGTTTGGGTGCTGCACTCCAAATATGGGTACAGTATTCCAGGACAGGTCGGATTTGTGCCTTATAGATCATGAGCAGCTGACTGGAAGTGAAATAGCTCCTTGCCCAAAACAGAAAACCAAGTTTTTGGAATGCAATTGATCTCACGTGATTTTCCCAAGAAAGGTTATTGCTGATAGTAATACCAAGCATCGAAATGGATGTATTCAAAAGTATGGTTACTACTGACGAACTTATGTCGGCTTTTCTAGAGAAAAGGCATGCTTATGTTTTGTTTGCATTGAAATCTACCAAGCTATTGGATCCCCATTCGAGAATTATTGCCAAGTCCATATTTATGTTGTCAACATTTCTCCCTCGTTTGTTTCTGATTTGCCTGGCTGGTATTGGAGCCTTGGAAGAGAATGCGGTATGGAGGATACTATCATCCACGAAGCTCTGTACTGGACATGAAGTTGCTTCCAACAAATCGTTGATATGGAGTAGAAATAGTGTTGGTGCTAGAATCGATCCTTGCGGATCACCAGCATTTATCATAAGAGAGTCCGGTGAAACTCCGTCGACCATTTCATAAAGAGACCTGTTTGAGAGGAAACTAGCCAGCAGAGAACATAACTGGGGAGGCAAGTCATAAGATGGAAGCTTGGCGAGGAGTCCGTGGTGCCAGACTCGATCGAATGCCACGGCTAAGGTTTTACTATATTTTTCAATAGTTTGCTGCCATATATGTGAGACGTAAGCGAACAGGTCACCAGTTGATCTCTGATGACGGAAGCCATATTGCCTATCGTTGATGATAATACCTGAATGTTCCAGGTATTTCATGAGCTCGATTTTGATAGCTTTCTCCATGATCTTTGATATAATAGATAGCAGTGTGATCGGTCTGTAGTTGATAGGTAGGGTCTTTTTGCCTTTTTTAGGAACTGGTTGTACTCTTGCAATTTTCCAGTTGGACGGGAATATCCCCACTTTGTTAGAAGCGAATCGAAGAGTTCTCATCTATACTATACGTCAGATAAAATCTTATTCTCACAGGTCAAGAAATTCATGTTTCCTATGGACTTGTCGCATATCTACATCCAATTTAAATTATATGTGTCTCGTTGGTTGCATGGAGTTGCATAGTATTATGTTCTCAATTCCCATTCCCTTTGAATTATTCTGTAGGTTAGCAGGTAGGTTGATCTAATTTTCGGAATTATCGGATCATGTCGAAGAGAGGAATTATGAGTTCGAAGAGTAAGTATAGTATGTAACGCGTTAATAAACTCTTCTAGACACTCGCTTGCACTTAAAATACTCCTTACTTTTTATAACACTTGTTACATGATATACCATTTTATTGGTACCCTAATATGCTCATTTGAAGAAAGTCTCATTGTATTAGAATCCAACTATCAAAAACGCGCGTTTCTCAATAAAATGACCACTCAAGAAAGGGGATGTCCAAAAAAGTCAACATTTTTTACAAAATTATCGATCTGACAGAAGGACCATATGTAACGTCAAATAAAATAATCTCATGATCTCAAAGTGTACCAATTAGAAAAATAGCGCAAAGTATTCGTTATAGTATAGAATACGAATATTCAAGTTTCAATAGTTTCTCCTTTATTGTTCGATGAAAAATTCAGAAATAGCAATTCATTCAATATATATAGGTAACCACATGTCAGCTTCGGTTTCTTCCGAAGTTTCTTTTATAAACTATAAATTTCTGTATGTGGACAGATTTGCACCGATATTAGGAATCTTGATCCGTTTAGCGCTTGTTTTCTCTCCATTTTCTCTCCGCTTTTTTTTTACACTTTCCACGCTCTGTTTTGTCGGACATAGAAAACACGTGAGTGTGGACATTCATTAAATCGTTCGCGAAAGTTTTCTTATACATACACCAATTATGAAAATACTCAATGAAGAACGTATACTAACGACAATAATGTTAATGGTAAACAACTGTAGCTTCGTGTTGTATTATCGTGATAGTTGAATGTTAAATGAATGTAATCAATGTGCTCAGCTCATTTCTATCGAATATTATTGTGTCTCAGATATTCATAAGAAGCAATTTTATATTCGGTTTCTATTAATTATCGCCTCTAGAATGATGATTCGTCAATACTACCTCAGAAGGTTATATGCATAAATCAAATCGTCACTAGTTCTGTTGTTAGTTCAATATGAACCCTTAATTTTACCAAACAACGAAATCCTGACCATTTTTTCAGAATATAAACCTTTAAAGACAACAGAATTGGAAGAACCCCAATTTCTTTCTCATCATTCTTGAATCATAAAATTTTCGTCTCTTTTTGATATGAGTAGGACCCACTAATTATCTTCCACTTCCAATTTCGCAATATTTTATTTGCAAAATGAAATATTCAGCATATTATAATCTTATAATGCTACACAAGCGACATTTTATGTGATAGTAATTTCTTGTTTTATCTTTCATCGGAAGATACCATGACTACCCCTCCCAAATTGTATATTTCAATCATCCGTAGTGACAAAATATCAGTAGTGAACATTCGAATTTTTCCTCACATGGTTGATGCTAATGTGAAGTTCAGCAATCGAATTCCAAATACAAGAGATTTGACACGAATTAGAATCAAAGACTTCACCTTTACCGTTGACTGATATATTACAGTGTAATCGTAATATATCAATCAACGCCTATCTCTGCCTATACGGAGTGTCTCAGGTTCAACTTGTCTATATTTACGTCCTGGAGAAACTGGTTCACGCTCGAACGTTAGGTTAAAGTTCGCTTGAATTTTTGATTTCGAATGTTTATCCCTGTTGGAACTGGAGCTGCCAATTCGAAATTTGGTGAGCACGATACTATCTGCAGTATGAATATTTCATATTGATAAATCCTTCAAAGCTATACTGGGTGTTTTCTTCGTCAGTCTCTTGTTATTGAAACCTTCTGAATTATTTATTGCGATACCAATAGCAAACTGAAAGTGATAGAGAATTATGTACACCTCACTTTTTGTTTTTCCTTCGTTTCACTATCCTTTTAGTTTTGTTGATTCATGCGTAACAACAGTCTTTGAATTTTCAATTCAATTATTATTCGATCTTAATATCTTAGTGATGAATGCGAACATTTCATTCAGTAAGACTACAGTTCATCAACCAGTTTCTAGGAGAACATTTTCAATAACTTGACAAGAATTAGTCCAGTGAATAGAACAAGAATCGAACGATTTCAAAGATTGTTTTCCACAGATGATTGAGTCACTATTATATCATTTAGTCGCCTGAAAATTAAAGTGGTAAATCTCGACTTTTTTCAAAAATTTTGTTGTATACATCAAAATGTTCGTAAAAATTAGAAGAGTCAATCTCCATCTGCAAATATAGGATATTTTCTGAAATAGAATGAAAATGTCTATAATTTTGGCTATATTCGTGACCTCAAAAAAATATACCGATATTATGAAGGGCTATATCAAGCAACGCGCTACCAGAAGATGTCATGGTCATCATTACAGTTATGTTGGTCAATGTCCATAAAGTGGCTCGTCTCTGGAAAGAAACAAAGAGCATCAGCGTATGTTTGGGTGCTGAACCTCATATGTGGGAACAGTATGTATAGTTTACAATGTGTTTAGATCTTTTTGTGACCAGTGCAGCTGTGACCGAGGAGCAATCAAAGAAAAATGTTAAGGAGAATGTTGGAGGAGGAAGTGCAATAAAAACACAGGAAAGGGGAAGTGATAGTCGAATGAATATGAATATATCTAAATTGAATCGAAAAGAGATAAGAGCAAGAAAAACGGAACCATTGTGAAAGGAAGATGTACAGGAAGGTTCATCGGAAATTGAAACTGAGAAAAACGGTATATAACCCAGTCGAGAAAAAAGCCAAAAAAGAAAACAAAGAAAATTTCAAATTAGTCAAAAAATATTCAGTTGAGAGAATACCATTTACTTCAATTATTTCTTGAACTTTTCATAATGAGATCCTGTTTATTCGTTTCTTAGAAACCACTGTGCAATAAGAATATATACCAGTTTAGTTTGAAGAGTGTCATTTCAGTTAAATGATAGAAAAGCTTTTAGATAATTAAAGCAAGTTGAATATTTTCACGTCTTTGTTCCAGATATATATATATGGATATAGAACTATTATACGTTATAGTTTCATACGATTTTAATTATGAGTTTTGGTAGAATCAAAATGAACTTCATGCAGCATATATGGTCTATATATCCCCAAATATACCTATATACTGATATTGGTGAGAACAGCTATATTCAAAACCACTTCAATGAATTACAAAGAAATCGCTGGAAGTATTCCTCGACAACTGGAGAAAATATTCATATTTAAGTAGGTTTCCTGAGTCTTCTCTTGCAGAACTTATACTTTAAGAAAAAATATCGAAAGTTGTTCAAAGATTATTTTCTCGAAACTATAGCCCTGTGGGAGATAGACCAATCTATTTCTGAGGCGACGAGATGTCAGAAATGAGTTGATTCAGGTGGATTACATTCCGGATAAATTTTCTAATCATCATGATTTTTTCTCTTAACTGGGAATGCCCATCATTAATCTGCATAATTTTGTTTTTAATAATTTGAGTGATTATAGAAGAATATTCTTTAGTGTTGTCCTAAACATAAATTGGTTCTTCCATCTGATTTTCTAAAATCGGATGGAAATGGAATAGTGCATCTTTCGTTCTTTTTCGTAAAACAGTCTGTTTATAGTACGCCTGCCAATAATAAATTGAAACATTCTCCTCAAAAAAAAAAAAGTGTCCTTCAATTCTCACTATAATATCACGTTACGGTGCCTTGAATTGGGAACTGCACTTATAGTGAATGGAAATCCTTCTAAATAGTTAAAATATCAAGTTGATACGCTTCAGGTGAATACACTCACTAAATTATATTAAATATTCCAATTGCAGATTCCATTGGGATAGAAATAAGAATGAAAAAAATGTACCTATAAACATGGATTCAGAAATGGGGGGTTTAAGCCATTTTATATGAGGCGAGACCGAGATGAAGGTTTTTTTGTAAATATTTTTGGACCTGTTTGTGATGAAATGAGCAGATTCTGTACGTTTAGTGAACTTGATATGTACAATTTAAAAATGTTGGGATATTTGAAAAATATTGGTCAGAAGCGTGGGAGAAGGAAGAACCAGTGGCACTTTTCACCCAATGTTCATGCAATATTTGGCAGTCTGACTAGGAAATATGAATATCTCAACATTATATACTCTTGTTGAGTCTCGATATCATTCACCCTTTCTCGAGATAAATCTTCTGCTGCGTAATATCCAAATCATGACTGTATATATGTAAAGTCCAATAATATTAGCTACTTCCTCAATAGAGTATAATTGTTTGATTAATTTTTTTTGATTATTGAATTATTGCAGTATCTCACTAGTTTATAATGTTGAAAAAATAAAGGATTTCATAATGGTGTTCAATATCAATGACCCTATAGACGTCTGATGAATAAGATTTATGTTTATTCATTCCTCACTTGCGTCGTGATCACCAATTTTCATTTCCTTTGAATTGGAAATGCCAATGTCAGAGTATTTTGTCGCGTTCGTGCTTAGAATGCTGAACATTTCCATTACAATATATCTGACCTTCACCTTTTCTTCTCAATAATTGATGCTGGAGGAAACTCAGAGAATAATATAGATTATTTTCTTCGTATAATTTTAAATCAATCTGAATGTTCAATTGAGCTAAGCTACCTTGTATAATTTTGAATATACTGGGTGTTTCTCAAAAGTGGCTCACCCCTATAGCTTTTTTGTTTCTATGAATATACAAATGAAAGTCGGTGTGTGAGTATAGTTCATGAATAAGCATTATTTGACGTATTCAATTGTTTTCTGTTACTTCGTATTTGACAGGGAATGACTCATATTTTCTTATTTTGAATGGGACTACCGGTATATTTTTAACAATTTCGATTGAGAATACCATTGTGAGTACAATGACACCCCATTTGCTACTTTTCGACATGTTTGATCCTGAAATTTTTCATTTTTCAATTTTCAATCTAGAGTGATTATGATACTGGATATTGATTCAAAATATTGATTAGGTGGTATCAACGCGTTCTTAACAAAATACCCTTCTCTGATATGGTGATGAGCCACCCTTGTTCTATATGAAAAAATTGAGTCAACATCATACTGTCGATAATGTAAATTTTGAATGAACCTGTGAAACAAATGATAAGTGAAACTACATCGAAACTATTTTTTCTAGGCAACATGATTCGAAATCAACTGTTTCAACTCATTCATGCGGCACTCTAGATTGAAAATTTAAAAATAAAAATTTCAGGATGATAAATGTCAAAAAGTGACAAACAGGGTTTCATTGCAATCACAATGTTATCTCTATCTAAATATGTAAAATGTATGATGAACCTTGCTGTCCTGATTGTTTCGATTATTTTCATACCAGTCGGAGATGAATTATCATGATGGAAAATGCATAACGTCCACTAGAGTGGACATTTAGTTCTTTGTTTTTTTTTTGGTCAATATTTTATATTGTCAATTTATTACCATACTACTATGAATCGTTTGATGATTTTCTAAATCATTATGAATTTTTTTAAATTAAATTATGCACGAGAGGGTTGACGAAACATATCCCTAGTAACAATAAAAAAATATCAGGGTTACAAGTTATCTGGTTGTACCTATGATAACCAGATGATTTTCTTCCGTGAACCTATGTTAACGGCGCTACAAGAGAAAAAAGCCATTCGACCAGTGAATGAACTATTATCAAATATGTTAGGTGAGTGTAATTAACTTCGAGCATCTATTATGATATCATCCATGGGAAATTGTATAGCACGTGCGGAAAATGATGCATCTTGAATTCTAATGCGTCGCTTTTCCCATCCATGTGAACAATGTCAAGGTTCGGTAAGATGCTGACATTAATATTCATTACGGAATATGTCACCAGATGAACATTTCACACTTTCTCATGGTTGCACAAACCTTAGTTGGCGTCTGAAGCAGAATTATTAGTCACACCCATCCATTATACGCCTCCGGTATTTCTATACATATACCTAGATGTTCAAGCGAAATACTTTGGTTTTGAAGTGGGTTGATTTGGTGTGATCAATCTTCTCTATTAGATACCATTGATGTCATTAGTAGCATCGATGAAATTTGATTATTCCTGTCGATAACTACACAATTGCCCCCTTATGAGCGACCCTCAAAAGTCTTCAAGAGACTTGTGCGAGCAAGGAATGACGAAAGTCTTACCTCTTAACCTACCGCCAATCCAACGTGGATAGAATATTGACGCTTCAACCACGAGGTTACGCTGGCTATTCAATTGATTTTCATATATGATTCATTTTTTCTGTAGAATGAAGCCTAACATTTTCACTCTCACCAGTTGGCGTTACTATAACATGAGGCCAATGCCAAAGTCAAAAATCCCAAAATTATGCCCTGTTTTATCAAAAATGGGAAAATCTCTATCATTCATCTTAACTGAAGTATCGTGAATCCATCATACTATCCCTTCATATTATTCAACTGTACTTATTACCTACCACTCTTGTATATGCGGAAATGTTACATCTGTAATGAAAGTTTGTTTCATCAGTTGTCATTTATCAATTTTAACCCCATTCCGAACTTTTATGCTACAAAAATAATTCAATTTATAAAATTTTTTTTGTAAAATTTGTATATCGCTACTTCAAAGTTGGGAACCAACTCCCCAGAAGTCGAAACTTGTGCGGGGTTAGGAAGAGCGGGACCTACAGCTTATAGTGGAATCCGAACCACTTCTAGGGCATCGAAGTGCTGCCAGGATTACAACCATGAATCACACATTTTAAAGAAAAATGCTCAGCCGATAGCCGGATTCGAACCGACAGTACCTCTGCATCGTGAACGGCTATCTAGCGAATTTCAGCGCATAGACAAACTCGGCCACGGAGCCCCTCAATAAATCACTGAACCTACTTTTCCTCTCAGTTCGTAATCATTTCATAGTAGGTAATATAATATGCACTTCGGTAGTATATAATTTACATACCAACTGGCCATCGACCTCCATCTAGGTTTTTCAGCCCTATCATTCCATATTTCAAGAAGAACTAATTAATCCAATTAATTTATCGTACCCTTTTTCCGACTTGAGGAGACGATATGCACTCTCATTCAAAAATGAAAGACAAAGAAATATGGATATATATGGATATACTTTACCCTGAACATGTAGAGGAAGGAAAATGCGAGAAGCCTTTATCTAAGCGAAAAACATACACTTGTCCTTGTCTGACCAAATATGATTTTCTTCAGAATTGTTTTTGGTTATGTCTAACTGTACAAAAAACGTCATTACAGATGGGTCAGGTACATTGAGGAACTCTAGTTTCAGTTACCCCTGAAGGAAAATATTCTTGATATTGCTTGCAAAAGGTAGGCAAATCGTTTTCGTGTTCGTTTCAAAAAAAATATTCATTTCCATGCTGGCGAATTTATTCCAGTTAAAGTCTCCACACCAAGGAAATATGGTATGTATGCACGTATGTTTGTTTGTTTGTTTGTAACGGAATTTTCGAACGTGATTTTGATCACTTCCAAACTTCCGATTGATTTGAAATTTGGCAGGTGTACCTCATTCTGGTGACCATGCATCATGAAAGCAAAATGACGCCGGCTCCAAAATTTCGTACGAGTTTTGTAATTATGATCCGATTCTATTCGAAATTGGTGCCTTGGAGATTTAGGGATCGAAAATCATGATTCTTGCGTCAAAATTGGAAAATTTTATATGGCGGATCCAATATGGCGGACGAGTTTTGTAATTATGATCCGGTTCCATTCGAAATTGGAATCTGGGGGTTTTCGGGATCGAGTATTATGAATTTTCCGTCTGAATACGAAAATTCAAGATGGCGGATCCAATATGGCGAAGGAGTTTTATAATTATGATCCGATTCTATTCGAAATTGGGGGTTTTCGGGGTCCGAGATTATGATTATTCCGTCAATATATAGAAATTCTAGATGGCGGATTCAATATGACGGAAGAGTTTTGTAATTATGACTCGATTCTATTCAGAGTGGAAGATTATGATTCTTTCGGTGAAAATTGTCAAATTTAAGACCGCGGATTCAGTATGGCGAACGAGTTTTGTAATTGTTATGATCCGATACTATACAAAATTAGTATCTGGGCGTTTTCAGAATCTGAAATTATGATTCTTTCGTCAAAAATGGGAAAATTCAGAATGGCGAATCCAATAGGGCGGAAGAGTTTTGTAATTATGACCCGTTCTATTCAAAATTCTGAGGGGTTTCAGGGTCGGAGATTATTATTCCTTCGTCAGAATTGGGTGTTAAAAAAATATAAAGAAACTAAAAAACACGCTTTTGTAGTTAGCCGATCTGAAAAAAAGGAAATTAATATAGTGGTTCAAGAAACTGAAGGAAGACGACTTTTTAAATAGCCAAATTGAAAAGATTTGTGAATATGATCAGTTTATTATATGTTGTGTATTTATCAGCACAATTTTATTATTTGATTTTCTACTTGTTTTTAGTTTGGTTATCTATAAAAGCGTGTTTCTTTAGTTTTTCAAACGACTATCTATTTATATTAGGCTAATCATCTTGATTATTCGAAGACAACATTTTTTGACGTTTGTAGAAAAAAAACTGTCAGCAACTCGTGCGTTAAATACTTTGGTGATCTAAAACTGATTTTTTTAAGGGGTGTAGCCACGTTAAAAAAACAGTCGAGCTTTTTGCGCACTAGATATACAAATAGTTAGTATTTCGAAACAAAGCCATCAATCTCCTCCATATAATTTTCGAAGGCTTTTCCTTATACTTTACCAGTACCTATTCATAAAATATCGTTGATGAATCACACTCGATCATAGATTGTTACACTGAATTACTACGTTCTTACCATGGTAACGAGAGTCTGATAAACAGCCGTTAGATACACGTAAATGGAATGTATTTGGAGTGGAAATTCCAACGCCCAAGTAAACGGAACGAACTGGGACAAAACAGCTTTGTCGGTCTTCGGTCTCTCAAAACAACTTTCTCTCCAAGATACAAGATATAATTGCTTATTCATTTAATCACATGAATATCTGTTACACTATAATGAAATCCTACAAGTGTTCATTTTTCGTGAAGATATCATAGATAAACAGAAGAGACAGGTTGTCCCCTATTAAGTTATCCTAAATGCTCTATAATCCGAACACCCACGCAGAAAAATAGCACCTCGACATCTTGTATAAAACATGATCACTGAACAGCAGTTGACATATCGAAAGGAGCATTAGTATAAGTTAATTTAGGCTATATTACGAAACACTGACTCAGCTGAAAATCTGAGTTCAGAAATATGAAATCAAAAATATTGTGCTGTAATTCGGAACACGTTTTTTCATCATTTTCATCAGTAATCAGCAGCAGTTGATCATCTGGTGAAATTTGAATATTATTCTCAGTGTTAATCATTTTAATAACAGGCATTTCCAGATATAAAATATGATATTAATAATTTGTTATTGATAAGACAAGACTAAATGTTTGAATATCAACGGAAATAATTGTTACACCCCTTCACCCTCTAAAATAATTACAGTTCACTGAAGCCACACTACCTTTTGATATTCAAACTGTCCGTAACGAAGTGCGATAGAGATTTTTTTATATGAATTACTAACATTATTTTGGGTCTCTCTATCATTCCTATCATTTACGACCTACCCTGACCTTTCCGGACACCCGGTATAAGCATCTGTAGGATTATATTTTGGTTAACATTCGAATTTTTTATATGATTTCAGGAACAAGGAGAAAAACCCAAAAATACCTGAGACACTCCGCCTACGTAGATACATACAACAAATAGCATTAGTTTTCCAATCTTCTCAGGTTTGATATGATGTCCAGTTGATGTGAAGAAAAATTGAGCAGTTTTTCCTTGAGCTGGCCTCCAAAACTATATAGAAGTCAATAGATCGTCGAATGAATATTTCGAAATCGATATTTAACATGAATGTATTCTTAATAAATTTAGTGTCAATGTGTGGCAATCTAGATATGCAATATACTTTACTATCATCTTCGGTAAATAATTCAGCACTTGACTTCAACAGCTTGATTGCCGAAAATCACAAAATCAGATTTACTAGCAGGTCATGATCATAGTATCAAATACTCCCTCTATGGTGTTTCACTGCAATATTCTTGGTAAATTTTACCAGGAAGCCGTGTTGATTGATTCCAAAAATTCGCATTTAGTTTCACCACGATTCATCCTAGTTAGGTTGTTTCAACGTTTTTAACTAGTATATTCCACTTCCACGAAAGTTTGTGCCTATTCATGACGTTTTTCGAGGTAAGATTAACAGTGATCCTTGTTGTTTGTACCATTCATTTTTCTGCGTGCCCCATCACCGTAAAATGACGAATAAAAAATGATATATATATCCATAATTCGAACACCCTGAGTTTCCGCAATCCGTCTGCGAGTTAGTCTTACTTAGCTATGTTGTTTGGTTGTTTTGTGAGTTGTACTCTGTATGTATGTGCATATTTAATAAAAATAATGGCTTCTCTTGTCACATTAACCCTTGGCCTTGCCTCTGTCCTTGTTGAAATTTGATAATGATAGTATTATTGAAATGATAGAAAGGCTGTAGTTTTACGTCTGGATAATGTTAAATCACGTATTCGGATTATTGATAATCCTGAAGTTTTGGTAAACCGAACGGGTTTTCCCAACTTTCTGTTCAGATTGTCTATATATTATTCATAGTGATGATATTTATTTTTCGAATCAAACTTCGATAAGTGTGAAAATTATAAATCACTTTGAGAAAATATATTTTTGTTTCAGATAGTGCGACACATACAACTGATATTAGCAGCCCATCTGATATACATAGTAACATCGCAAAATGCTAGATCATACGATACAAGTGACTGGGTTCCCATAACCCAAAAAACAAAAAATGATGAAGCTGCCCCCAAAAAAGCCACAGGTCGTGTTCTCAACTTGGATGCACCGGCTAAGAATTTCTTTCCTGAAGATGACTACTTATATAGAAAACATAGGCCTCTTACCCCACCTCACTCTAAAAACAGAGACAGGTATAACATACCGAAATATGAAGACAATAGCTACAAGTTCGAATTACCACACCTACCACGACAAAAAGGTGAGTCAGTATATTATGAATATCGCAATAGTTTTTTGTTCAACTATAAATAGCGAGAATTATTGCTAGGTAGTAGTACCTACTTTATTTTCATTAGAATATTCAGAATATCGTCATTTCAGGCAAACCGCAAATGCAATACTTTACGAACCAAGAGGTGAAACTTCCCAATTATGAGCAACCACCACCATTAGAACCATACCGATCACCCCTCAGACCACATCACAATCAACAGACTCAAACAAGTATGCCGAATACTAGAGAAAGAGCACCAGCCCCAGACGCTGCTAGTATTTACGATAAATACACAATTCCCTTCAATAACCCTAGTTTTCTCAATCAACAGTTACTGAGTGCCAATTCTTACCAACAAAACGTTGATGGATTTGTTGGAAATACTCCGAATAGGCAACAATCAAGTCAGGCTGGAGATGACTCACTGTCTGCTGCTGATGCTACAACCGTCGAGAAGGAATCAGTACAGCTGGTGTATGTGCCATTAGAAAATTTGAAACCCAATCAACCTATCCCGCAAGATTCACAAGCTGTTTATAAACAGGTAAACCATCTCTGGCATATAATTCAATTTCTACTACGATTCTATGAACTACCAACTAAATTTTTTTCCATTCAACAGGTTGAATCACCGAGATATGATGATAAAATTGTGAATAACAATCATGCAAATCAATTAGCAGCGATCCAACACGACTTCATCGAACAAGCCCTACGAGCTACAAAACTACAACAACAATTCGAAGATGGCCAGCCCATCTTACTGCAACCCCTCATTACCACTACTTCTAAACCACCAAAGAAAAGGAAACCCCACCAACCACCTCTGGCGGTATACATGGAAGGTAACCAACCAGCTGATATAGAAGATGTCCTCGACATACTGAAAGGTGCTAAGTCAATATCTGTTCAGGACAGTGTGCAGCCAGACTCACCTCAAATTTTCATCGGACCTACATCATTGGATGCGCCTGATGGTTACAGCAAATTTCCGTTGCCATATTTGAATAACGTAGAGGGAAATAGAATCGAGAAAAGAATCGAGAGCTTGCCTTTTTTCGTGGCTCCTCTTAGCTTCAAGACGCCACCAGGTTACTCGAAGATCCCCTTGCCTGCACCTCACGTTGGTTCAGTGGTGATTTCCAACAAAGAAGACCCCCAGGAATTGAAGAGGTCAACACCTGCAACCAACCGTATAAAATCTATAACGCCAACACCTATTCCCTTCAATGATTACTCAACACCTCAGACATATCAGAATCAGGATTATTACAACCAAGGTCAATTGTATTCTACCCCACAACCACAGTTATTGCAATTCAATGTCAATCATAATAAACAGTTTCCTGTATCATCTGGATATTATCAACAACCTCTGAATGATCCGTACAATTTACCACGGGTTGTTGATGATCAGAGATATAGACAAGGTCAGAATATTCATAATCCAACATTTGAGTACCCAACTGGGGGAGATAACATCATAAGAACAACTCCAAGATATACTGATGAACCTAGCAATAACCACAGATTCACGACCCCAAAGAATCAAGATGTGAATATTCCTTCAAGAACAACGTCTAGTCAAGAGGAACAAACATACAGCGAAGGAAATTCGACAAATCAGCCAACTATAACCGAACAAAATCATCAGAATTACGAGACTCCTTATTATTCGAGTGTTCAGAATATAAGAGAACCAAATTCGCAATTGCACTCGATATCAAATACTGAGAAATATAATGACGGTTCTGAGAATTCTTTCGCTAGTATAACACCACAACCAATACCAGAGCAAGAACAAACACAGAAGGCTCATTCGTCTCAGAATGAACAACAAATCAAAACTCTTGACGTGAATCCTTTGGAGCTAGCGATCAACGAATTCGAGTTGCATCAAATTAATTCTCAACTTGAAGAGAAGCCCAGAGTGAAAAATCAGTATGATTATGACTCAGATCCACAAACGAACCAAAGAGAACAAGGAAGATATAGAACAAGGCATCGTCCACAAACAACCACTGAAGAATCTCAGTACAAATTTGATCCTGAATTACATAGATTCGCTAGTACCCCAGCATCCATTTTGAGGGATACCGATGTAGAAACAACTGTTCGTCCTATAAGCAGCAAATCAAGACGAAGGGGAAGGCCAAGCAGGCCTACCACAACTTCTACTACTACCACTACGTCTACAGCACCTACAGAAGAAGAACGTTATACTGTGTTAGAAGAATTCTCTATAAAACCTAAAACTCACCAATATCCCGGAATTTTTCAGTATTCAGAAAATTCTCAATATGAAGAAACTCCACAATATGCAAAAACCCCTCAATATGCAGAAAATCCTCAATATCAAGAAACACCCCAATATCAAGAACCACACGGAAACCAATATGCTGAAGATAATGCAGAAAATCCAGCTAGTGTCTATACACTGCGAACAACTACTCCAAGCTATATAACTGCTAAGGATAAACCAAGCCAATCGATATATAAATCTGATGAAACTGTTATAGAAGATATACCTGCGAGAGTTTATAAGTTACAAGTCAATGAAAACTCTAACTCGCAGGCCTATGATGCTCCAATATACAATGAGAATATTCCAACGTACAATGAAAATGTCCAGACACAAAACCAACACATTCTCAATCAAAATTTGATGGATCAACAAATCCTACAGAATGTTTACAGACAAAATTCCCAAGAGGATGGTCGTAGACAAAAATACCCAGATAATTCATTCACTCAGCAATATGAGGTCCAGCCCAACATTGAACCACTTGTACACAACAGAGGCCAGCATCAAGGCAGCCACAAAGAACTGAATGTTCAGGTCATTCCTGAGGTGAATTCTGACACTGATATTAATTATGAAGATCCTTCTGTTAGATCACTACTAGTACCAAATCTTCTTGTTCCGAGAGCTCCTGACGATGATTACTCAGCTCCTAAATACTTACCAACCACTGACACTGTGGATACTACTACTTCCTCTACCACCACTACTACTACTTCTACGACTGAGAGATATATTGAAACGACCACCCAACGCCGCATTAGAGGCAGACAAAGAGGGGGAAGTAGATATAACGTTCCCACAACCAGAAGAACTCCAACCAGGAGACGGCCAAGTCATACACAAAGGACAACTACAGAAAGATCAAGCTATTCAGAAGAAACTGGAGATAGTCAGAGAACAAGCACTAGACAGAGGTTTAGGACAAGAGGACGCACTACTCCTAACAATATTTCAGGAAGGCTTTCATCAACCGAAAATGATGTGAGTATTATATCCTCATTCACTAGAACTAAATCATTTTAACATTCGATAAGGTTTCATATCATATCTCTGAAATTTACAGGTTCATAATGGTCCAACTTCGGAGTCGGGAATAAAGTACACTAGTGAGCCTTATATTCAATTCGGAAATAATGTTAATGACCTACAAATCAGTACAGCCAGACCTGATGCGGAAAATATCGCTGATAACGAACGTCATCAAATCAAATCATCACAACAACCTCTATTTCAATATGAAAATACTCCAACAACATCAAGACAGTTGGTGGATGTTCAGATAAAACACCCAGTACAAAACAAAGTAAGGACTCAGTCTGACAATATCATTTATAAAACTGAGGAAAATCCGAGGGAAAGTGTGAAATTACGAGGAAGGGTGCGAGGTAGATCTAGACCCGTCTCTACCACAACAGAAGCGGTCACCACTAGGAGACCATCAACACCAGTGCAACAAGAAGAACAAGAAGAGGAGTTCTATGGTTTCTTCAGGCAACCAAACTTCAGTCAACCTCCCGTCCACCAATCTGAACAAACAACTTCTTCAAGGCCTAACGTGTACTACGAGAGTACTCCAAGTCAAACGAGAGATGACACCCGTCTTCAATATGACAATACCAGAGAAGCTTATTCTACTACGCCTAGATTCGTAGGAGAATTGGTGCCAAAATATCAGACTACGAGTAGTAATATTGAACGTGAAGACGTTGAAACTCCTAGACCAAGAATAAGACCAAGAACAAGAGCACCACATCGACAAAATTCTCCAAGAATTTCTGCGAATGTTGATACAGAATCTAGTACAAAGAACCCGAATGCACTAAGATCTAGAGGTAGAAGTCATTATAAGGTTCCAGAAAATTTGAGGAAAGAAAGAGAAGATGATATAGAAGGTGGCAATTACCCAGCTGAATTTTTCCAGAACAAGCAACAATTCACTACTCGCTCACCAAGTTTCCAGATAACAGTTACACCTGACGATGAAGAGGAAGATGACCAGGTACCTCACCATTCATTATACAGGCCAAATGTTCTGGCTAGACCTGAGGAATGGCATGAAGCTTCACAATATGATGCAGGAGATAAAGGTATGATAATGAAATTTTAGGATCACCAATTACGAATCATAGAATTCTAAATGTTGTTCTCCTTCTACAATATCACAAGCTAGTTTTTATTAAACTCATTGGATACACAATTTCTTGATGTTTGACATAATATATTTATTTGAATCACGCCAATCTATCAACTGCAAAGATTCGAGAAAGCTCAAAATCATATCCACATTTTGGGACCAAATGGAGTTCATAATCAGCCTTTATTGATTGGGAGGTCATGAGCGAGGAATAACTTCCACGTAAAGGATAATGAAAATCATTGATAATCACGGTTACCAGCCGAGTAGTGCTTCGGATGACACTTAAAAAGCTAAGGTCCCCGTCTTCTTAACTCACACAAGTCTCTGACTTTCGAGGGTTGCTTTGCAACTAAGCTGGCGGTTAAAAAACACTTTAAAAACACTTTTTTAAAACATTGAAAACTGCTCCATCATCTTTTAACATATTGAAGAAGATAATTGACATTCAACTTATTTTTTATTATCATGACTTCTGAAGCAATATAAGCTGATGATTTCTATATTCATTCTAGTCCGAAGAAACATAACTTTAAATACTGTCTGTAGGTTAATCGAGGAGGTGGTACATTCATTTTACTTGGTTCTTTGGGATTTTCTCTCCTCGTTTCTATAAAATAAAAGTATTCGTATTATTTCAATATATTTGTAGAGGGACAAATCAGATGATTTGCCCCAAAATGTCACTGCGTTTAACAAATTTTTCTATCAGGGAGTCTAAAAGAAAAATCCAGTAGCTTGTCAGTGACAATTTGTTTGAAAAAATTTTTGAAGGAAAGAAATATAGATATATTGAAAAAATATCGAATTTGTACTTATCTTTGGACGTTTCGGGACCGATTCATGAAAATGGTAGATTCAAGATCAATTAATGAAAACATCCTGTAACTCATTTGTAGACTAAAATCACTCATTCATATGCCAACATCAGTATGACATTGAAAAGTGTCAAACTATAGGTACGCAGCAAAAAATTTCAAAGAAAAATAATTTGCATTTACATGTTGAGAACGGGAGCAGAATCGGTCCCGAAACGTCCAAAGATAAGTACAAATTCGATATTTTTTCAATATATCTATATTTCTTTCCTTCAAAAATTTTTTCAAACAAATTGTCACTGACAAGCTACTGGATTTTTCTTTTAGACTCCCTGATAGAAAAATTTGTTAAACGCAGTGACATTTTGGGGCAAATCATCTGATTTGTCCCTCTACAAATATATTGAAATAATACGAATACTTTTATTTTATAGAAACGAGGAGAGAAAATCCCAAAGAACCAAGTAAAATAAACATAACTTTACTTTTTGAAATGTCATGCTCGAGGATGATTTTCGGAAATTTTTGTCGTTGAAGAGTCGAACAAAATTTGAACTTTCAATTAAATTCTCATCAACGAGAACCGATAATATAGATGGTCATTCATCTACAACATATCTGTTATATGTTTCTGACAAAATTTTTGTTCTTAGGACAAGGCAACTTGATAGGAGAATCCTCGGATGCCCAAACGACCACCGAACAACCAATAGCACTTCCAATCAAAGCAAATACAGAAGAATTAATCGAATCTAGTAGTTATGAGACAACGTACAAAGAAGCATCAGAGGCAATGGAAGGTATATTCGAAGCCATTAACAACAAATATCAGGGAATGAAAGATACTACTAAGAAACCAATATCAAACGGACGCAGACGTGGTACATGGAAACTGGTGAAACAACGACCAGTTGATCGCCTTGAAGTTGCTGAATCGCAAAATTACTATTCAGTATTGAATTCGTTTGATGAAATCAAGAAAATAGATGCCGATGAGAAAATAAGTAATCATCAGAAAGCACCAATAGATTCAGAATCTGAATCGCAAGATTATTACTCTGTATTGAATTCATATGATGATTTGAGAAAAATAAATGTCACTGATGCTGTAACTAGTGAGAAAATCCCAGTTGTTGACACAATTCAAGATTCTTCGAATAGTACAGATTCTATCTTGGAAGCAGCTCATGTAGACAATAAAGAAGAAACCAGTGATAACTATCCAACGACTACATATCATCCTGAAGAGCCAATAAGTGAAATCCATGAGGACAATATAAATACTGGGGAACCATTGCAGGAAACAACGAACCCAATAATTGAAACGACAAGTCAACACACAAAAACCACAATTACTGAAGACAGCGGTTTCCTCAGCTCGCTTTATGAAATGTTAGGTGTCTCAGGTAGAGAACAAATATGGGGAGCAACAACTTTGAGTCCTGCTTCGTATGATGACACCGAAACACCAACCACCACACTAGTAACTCCGAGTTTTCCTGAAGAAATAACAGAAGGATCTACAAATACTACAACTCAGGCCGTCACAGAATACTCACCAGAAACAACAACAGAAGTGGATTCCACAACTACTATCAGGCCAGGTCAAAAGATGCCACCTTTCCAAGTTGAACCTTGGGAAATGAGAGCTGTACGAACTTCAACTTCTACTGAGGTGTCCCATGAAACCGAGATATGCTACAAAGGAAGGTGTATCAAAGCAGCAGATAGGAAAAAGAGATTGTGAAGATGTGAGAGTGAGAAGACTTTTGTAAATAAATGTGAGAGTGCGATAAGAAAGTAGATATAGCAAATATGTTAATAAGGACCTAATTTTAATTGAAACTATTTATTGTAATTATAATAAGAGATTAAATGATTGGTATATTATCGTTGGTGATAGAACTCGATGGACTATACAAAGTGTGGAACAACGATTAGTAGTTGTCATGATCAACCTCCATACGTTTAGAATTGACTCGGCCGTTACTTGATGAAAATTCATGGAAAATATAATAAACATCACAAACAAGATATCCACAAAAAAATGTTTTGTCTGAACTAAAAATTTGCTTCATTTCTACATGAAAAGGAGGGTTGCCAATAGAACAAATAAAGAATGAGACGGTGTATCAAAAATAATAAACACAAAACTCCTAAATCAAAAAAATCAGGGGCATACCAACTCAACTGTGGATTTTGTCCTGAGGTATACATAGACATAGACAGATAAAACGTTTAATCACTGCATTCATGAAAATAAGATGCATTTTTTCAAAAAGAAAATAAATTGAACATACGCGAACTTCATATTAAATTAAAAGATAACCATAGTTTTGATGGTAATATCGAAATTTCACACGTAGAAAATAAAGGAATAAAACTCAATCATTTGGAATCATCAGATATCAACAAACGCAAAGATTTAAACATTTTACTTAATGATCAACTAGATCTCAAAAATTGACCATTGTTGAAGTTGTTTTCTTAGTAGGTAATTATCGTTTTCAAAGTATTGAAAAGAAATATTCTCAGATATATTATGAACATGCAAAAATGGATAGATTCAAAGAAATACATTGAGAATTCACATTCTCTATATGAGTGATGAAAATATCGATTTTCTCTCGGTATATTCAACAGAAAACAACTATTTTCCTGGCTATTTGCCATGTCGCACATTGAAGGATATCTGTTGAACATCCGAAAGGAGGATATGAAAATGAAAATCTTTTAAAATTGAGAATTGACATTGACTTCCAAATCAGATAAATAATATGATGTATAATTCAGAATTTCTTTGTCATACTTACATCCAAACAATATCGTTTCCAAGTTGATACACGTTATTCAATGTAGAATATTGAGCACATACTTTCCGAAAATGAAGGCTTAATCACTAACCTTTCCACAGGTTATTTAATTTTTTCCTATGATAAAAAAGTTATACAAGTCAATGTATGTACGTACAGGGTGATTCACCATAAATGTTCTCTCCTATAGCTCACTTATTTTTCATCTGATTCAAAGATTTTAAAAATCATCTAAAACGATTTTTCAGAAACTTTTTTCCTGTTGCATCAGAAAATACAGGGTGCTCGGAACAAACGATCTACAGAGTACTACTTGATTTTTTTTAATGGAAAACCCTGTATTTCATTGTATTATTTGATTCTCCCTGAAGAGCTGATTTTATTAATGCATCACACTTGGGGTCTAGCGGGAATGATTACAGAGATATAGGGTGTTCAAAATCGAGATTTTTCAACTTTAGTATTTTTTGTGTCGAAACTATTCATTATTGGTCAAAACGGCATTGATGTCCTTTTATCAACTTTGGATTTACTATCTACTGACATTTAATTGGAACATATAAAATGTAGTTCAAGATTCAGAATTCCGATCACCCTGTATTTGTTCCAATTATGAAATGTCAGTAGATTGTGAAACAAAAGTTAAGATACGGACATGAAAGTCGTTTTAACCGATAATGAATGGTTTCGTCACAAAAAAATCCTAGAGTTGAAAAATCTCGATTTTGAACACCCTATATCTCTGTAATCATTTTCGCTAGACCCCAAATGTGTAGAAATTAGCTCTTCAGGGAGAATCTAAAAATACAATGAAAAATAGGGTGTCTCTTTCAAAAAAATCAAATAGTACCCTGTAGATCGTTTGTTCCGAGCACCTTGTATTTTCTGATGTAGCGGAAAAAAACTCTATCGGAAATCATTTCAGATTATATTTAAAATTTTGCAATCGGTTCAAAAATAACTGAGCTAGAGGGGGGGACATTTTTGGTGAATCACCCTGTACAGTTTATTGTGCGAGAATTTCATTTGAAGTACTGTGTTAGCGAACCTTTTTGTGGAAATCTTATCGCTTGTAAATTTAATACATACCTAACTAGGTTGTCATCTAGAGCACTCTAGAGCGACATTTTTTGGTTAAGTAGAAATCCAATGAAATCAAATAATTTGTGGTCACATGATTGAACACAACCAATCAATCTAACATTATACCGATAATTGCATTCAGTGCAATTATCAATCACTATGACGACACCAGGATTAACGAACGACACCATTGAGTTTGACAACTTCATCCAAAATAAATTTCGAAATGTCACGCTTTGGCATTGCGCATGTTCGAAGTATGAATGCGCTAATGAAGGGAAATATTTCCAAAAATACAACCTACAGTCACAAATATATCTGGGGAATGTTCATGGAATTTTGCTGCGAACGAGAATTAAATGAGCATAGAAGCTTAGAATAATTGGCGTTGATACTAAAAGATTGGGCAGTCAATCGGGTCGATTCTGTTCGGATCTTGTTATAACATTGCTAAGATAATAATATTGTTATGATCATTACATATAACAATATTGCTATGAAGTTCTGTATTCTGTTTGCGGAGTAACTGCAAGACTGGTTATAAGAACAAGTGATAGCAAAGATTGTTGAAAAATTGAGAATTTTTGAGCTGACAACACTGTTTTCAACTCATTGTTTAAGTGTTTGGTGTTTGATATCGATTTTGCCATTATTTCATGAAGAAGAAGAGTTCATGATTATCTAACCTCTCAAATTAGTCAGGCCTGCACTGACATTTTACAAAATTATATTGTTCCAATCGAGAGATTTTGTATTTGCTGAATCTGGTCGTCGTTGTGCGACTGGTGCAAGTAATCAATCATGTCCCCGAAATGAGAAAACAACTAAAAGCTGGATGAAAATATTCGTGATTTTTTTTAAATATTATTGCAAAATAGCTTGATAAACCATCCATCAGGCAACTGAAATTTCTCTGATATGCCGGAATTGTAGTCTGATATTTCCTCTACAAATTGGAACTTCAAGAAAAGGTTTTCAAGTAGTTGGTCACAGTAGTGAACTCATCCTATATGTTTGTAATCAACATTTCATGTTTTTCAATAATTCTTCTACGAATTGAAACTTTGAGGAAAAGTTTTCGAGTAGTCAGTGACACAACTGAACTCTCATATGTTTCAAATCCACTATTTTCTGAATTTTCATACACTTGGAAAAATTTGTAGTGCAAAAACAAAGAATCCACTACCTTGTTATAAGATACCAAGCACAAAGTTGATGTTGCCGAGATAGCAAGAAAGCTGACCAGATGTCATTGAAATTGACAGGTCATGGTCATATTGCCAAAAATCGATGATTAGAATTCCACTTTTTCGAATCTTGCTATGATAGCAATATCTTCCCTACAACCATATTGCTTTTTGCAAACAGAATCGACCCGATATGAGAAAGAAAAACGGGACCGAATATAAAGAAGCGACGGTGAAGACAATGTGGAACGTTTCGTGCAAACTTTTGCAAGAAAAGTATTATAATGACTATAATATTATGATTGACCCGTTTAACAATATAGTATTTAAACCAGCACGGGATGACCGCGATGCAATCAGGAAAAAACTACATGCATCCATGTAAACGCAAGTCGAGTTCAGTTTCGTTAAATTTGTCTGAAGTTAACAAAATAGTATTGCTATGAGATGAAAATACTCCTGAAGGTCTCATGCGTAAATTTTACCATATTGCTGCTGTAGAATTAGCGTGGCGAGGAGGAGAGGCAGTTGCTTGTCTGGTCGATTTCTTTCAATGCGAGAAAAATAACGATGACTCTCCAACAAATCGCATTGAATACAATCCGGTTTTCAGTAAAACGTGCCAAGCAGTAGTAAATGGTTGATTTCCAATAGCGAAATACACAGCTGCCCAGTACGTCTTTTTCATAAACTAATATCAAAACGAGGGGACAATATTACCTCGACAGGACTGTTCTTGAAATCAAATCAAAACAATAGATGGATGGACTAAATCTGCTACTGCGGCAATTGACTTGAATGTGAAGGACAAAAAGATAACAAATCGCTCGAATAGATCTACTGCTGTGAGCGAATTAGCAAAGAGTGGTGTAGGAGAACAACAATTGCTGAAAATTACTGTTCATAGCAATCAAAGTTCTATAAAACCATACCTTAATCTAGATCAAGAACACCACAACAAGATCATAAATGTTATGCGTGGTAATAGATCTTTCACCACCTCTACTTTTAATAAATAAATAAATGTTTCGTTGTGTCCTGTTGAGTTATACATTTTTTAACAAAAAAATTTCCGCCGAATATCCTTCGCACATTGGCAAATGCCTCATAATTTTATGACAAATTTCTCAAGCTCGTTTCTTGGTAACAGCCCGAGGCCGCAGGCCAAGCTTTCGATAGCCATAAAATTATCTCGTCTATTATCAATGTCGTAGGGATATTACATCTGAAAATTTCAAATAACACGCTCGGACACGTGGAATTTTATATTTTATATTTCACTGAGCTCCTGATGATGACGCTATTATCTACAACTTCTAGCAGAGTCATCAGTCCTGTCGTTCATTTATGAAAATATGAATGTGAAATGTAATAATTATAATGATGAACTATGGACTGTGTGAAACATCGATTAGTATGTCCTGATGAACCATCATTATATCAATAATATCTGTCGTGATAATAGAGATCGATTATTATCTGTCTATCTATAATTAACATCTCACGAACATCAAGATATTGGTGGTTTATTCAGGGTGGTACATGGAATAATAAATTCGAGTTGGATATTTCAATCGATTCATCGAGAGTTTCAGGACGAACTGAACGAATGATTAATCACATGATTTTCCCTCATTCCAATTCTGATCATCTGATCCAACAGCTATTTTGAATTTAAATCAAAATAAAAAAAAATCAATTTATTTAATTATCTTCGAAAGGTGCATTACTCAAGAAATATAAAGTCGAAGCTGATATAGAAAACTCGAATGATTCGAAAACCAATATATTCATTCTATATAAAATATAGAAGTACAATACCCAGTCCACCATACCTATAATGACCATCAGAACATTGTCTTCTCAACTTCTTCACTAATATATAGGGATTTAGGCGAAAACATCTTCTAGTCGTAACTTTTTGTATGAAAAAAAAATATGATGAGGATGTTCTGAATGTTCATATAGTGTTTCACAAAAATATTGATGGAATGTTTCATGTTAATATCCTATATAGGAACGTTCCTATAATATTTTATTATATCCAATACATGTAATTCAGGAATAATCATCGAATATTCTATATATATGTTTGTTATCCAGGTATAAACATATGGAATATGGTTTTCAGATACTCTAGGAAAGAGAAACATTTTTGTTTCCTATAAACATGTCATAACTTGCTTCGTTTTTGAGATAGTCAACATTTTCAGAAAAAATCTATTTTTCATCGATTATTCAAAATCTATTTTTATGATTCTCATAAAACTTGTCATTCTCATCTGCGGTAGCAATGGGGTTCAATGTGAATTCTAATTTTTGGGTGATGTTCTTTCGAAGAGTGTGTAATAAATATCACCCTCTGATGGCCACTTTTGGAACATAAAATTATAAACATATATTTTTCTCCTATAACGTTCCTTGAAATAATTTCCATGCGCTTTCAAGATACCCTGTATACTGAGAATATGCCTATATTTTGAGGATGGATGTTCTATATTTCCATAGAATGTCCTGAGAATGTTCTGAAAAGTATTATGAGAACGTTCTTGGAACGTGCATTTTCGTTCCATTTGCATGTTCTGATAGAGTATTCTCAGAATTTTCAGTGCACCTTGTGAGAACATTGTGAGAAGATTCGAAATGTTCTACAGAAATATCCTAGGAACGTTATTAAAACCACTTTGTGCTGTCTGGGAGAAGACACAGTCTGATAGTCATTATAGGTATTTCCTTCAGGGGCCTCTATTCGTGGAGAAGTATGTACAGTTCCTCATGACTCACCCTGTATACACACCATTTCGACAATCGGAAGGCCATGAATGATCGATGAGAATAAACCATATGTTGGAAATTTTCATGTCCAATATCTCCCACGATAGATTTTGGGTTTCAAGGAAACAGAATTGTGCCGAGAAGCTTTGAATACTTGGCTTTATTTCCAATGGTTCTCATTCTTCTGCAAAAACTGCTTGCATGATACCAAACAAAAATTCGTTATTCCCTCGTCCTGGAAACCTCCCGCAAATATAACATGTTATGATCATTGATCAACCAAAATCATACAAGGCGATCCGGGAAATTTTTATCATTCAGAACAGAGGAGAGAAGACCAAGAAATTTAATGAAAAAAATGAATTGATGAAGTTGATGAAGGAGACTCGAAGCCGAAACGATGAGTTCGAACTCTCTGTGGCTGATATAGAATATTAATCGGCATATGTAATCTTTATCCAATTTATTTCCTTATTGAAAGACCCGAAGTTACAACGAGAAATGATGTTCATTTTGATCTACATCAATGAATACGATTTTGCAAAGATTGAAATAGCATATAAGTTGATAGAATAGTTATTTATTATACAAGGAAAAAAAAGTAGTAGAATTTAGCTCCAGGTTGTGTTGTCGTGCCGTGAGCTACAATCTGATATTTTTCCCGTGTATAATGCACTATTTTTTGCTGTGACAGAAGAATTAACGAATCAATATTGAAAAGATGTTACATTATTTTGAAATCTGAGAATTATCGACGTGAAATTTCAAGTTTTCAACAGTAGGGACACCTGGGTTGTAGGCATCTTCATAATTCTTTTGAAGTAATCAAATATCTGATGTCACTTCTGTCTGTCTAATTCTGTGATTTGATTTCAAAAAATTACGAAATTAGTGGTTGTTTAGTAATATACTTACGTAACCGCGAAGTCGAATGGAAGATAAAAGGACTTGCAGTTCTTTCTCGGAGATGGAAAAAAGTACTCACTGTTTTCCCACGGGAAAAAAGTAATTTATGAAAAGTGATATTTGATAACCTGCCAACAGAGATGAAACAAACTTTTTTCCCGTCACAGGAAAAACTAATTTGTTTCACTCTGTATTCCATACCTACCTGAAGTGCTTCCATTATACGGTCATATTAAAGTATATAAATATAATTAATATTCATTTTCGTATATAAAACATGAATCCAAGCGTGTCCGAGTTTCAATTAATCATCGAAGTTGGAAATACAAATCAAATAATGAAGAATATATTCATTATGTTTAGTGCACTTCTTGTTTTTATTTCAACTCCAGTTACACCAAGTCTGAGTAAATCGGTGAGTATAGTGAGAGTTCAAATAAATGCGAGAGAATTTTCAGTTGAAAATCATCCTGTAGATATATCTACAAAATAATTTTACGAGAACAGATTTGTTCATTCTTTATTCATCTGGAGGATGTAGGAATTCGTATACATATAGGTATGGAAGAAACCATCACTCCATCAGTTGTACTCATGAGAACGTTCAGCAAAGATAAACATTCCAAAAATATTGTTATAATAGTTATTTATGTATCAAGGACGAAATACTGTCTTTTATAGTTGAGTCTGCAAATTGACTGCCGAGGCCGAGGCCGAGTCTAGCAATCAGGCGAGACAACAGACAGTTTTCCGCCGAGGTGCATATTAAATTTTTTTGTCGACCTCAAACACTTACATCCACATCACGGTCCTATTCACACGTGGGATCTATCGGATTTTATGAATAATTAATTTGACAACAGCAAATGACAGTTGTTGTTCGATTTTCATTCCATTATTCCATCAGTAAATACCTTGTTATTAGATTTCAATAGATCTGCCTGTTTTAGATCTATTGTATGGTAAACCAGTGGGCGTGTACACATTACTAGAACTTTCAACTCAAACCATATTTATAATGATCCTTTCACACATAAATAATGATTGACGACATAATTCGATCGAAAAATTAACTGGAATGTTTTATTTTTGAACATAAATAATAGTACCTTCTGAAAACGGGCCCTCTTATGACGTAGAAACCTCATCTCGCCATAGTTAAAAGAAAATACCAAACGCCCGACGGAGACTGAGGCAACTGATATATTAATTCTATCAACTGTGATCTCGCTCTAATTCACTCTGTCAGAAATCATGTATCATTCATCTCTGTCTGGAATAGTCTTGTTTCAGTATTAGGGTTTTGACTTTGTTTTGACTTTGACGTCACATCATCGCCTTGTTTTCAGAGGTCCGAAAAATCGGGGTTTTCAATATTTTTTTATAAAACGTAGGGAGCTCACAGCAAGAAACGGTTTGCGGTGGTGAGCTAGTTTGGGTGAGTTCTAACGAATTATGAAATAACATTTTTTTGTGATATAAAGCCCATTCCAAGAAAGGATATTGAAATGAACCTATGACGTCGAAACATTATGCACTTTAAGTAAACAGAGAAGTAACCTATTTCCAACAAAATAATAAATCAAAAACAATATCATATTCTTAATTAGGTACCTACATATAAGATTTGAGTGCCTATATTAAAACAGGGACGAATAGTAAACTCGAATAACAAAAATACAAAACAAATAAGAAAATTGAACGTAAGAAACAAACTGTTATAACAGAGGTACCTATATAAAAAATGTAATTAGATCTGGCTCAGATAAAGTATTGTCCTTTTTTGGTTTATACATATCATTATTAGCTATATGTAAGTTTATTACTTATTTTGTAAAATATTTTAAACAGAGTGTGCCGAAATATCATGCAATTTATAAGTGTATGTGATTAACTTAAGATTTATAATGCTATAGGGGTAATTATAATATTAAATAAGTGTCAAAATATAAAAATAGCTTTTTGGGAAGGAACGATTCTTGCTTTTTTGGATTTGTGGTAAATAATAAGTATGTATTTTATATCATTTGAAACGTTTCGCCTATGGCCATAGGCTTTTTCAATTTGTGCGGCAGCAGCAATATTTTCACCCATTGCTATTTGTTACTTTTCTTATGCATTCTTGAATCCTTCTATATGGTTTTGGGGAGGGACGATTCTTGGGTTTTTGGCCATATGCGAAACGTTTCAAATGATAAAAAATACATACTTATTATTTACCACGAATCCAAAACAAATCCAAAACACCGTAGAAAAGTTGGTGGTCTGTCTCTATTTTATAGATATTTTCATGCTCTTCTGAAATATCAACAATTGTTCCTCCCTTTTATTGGCAGTCCCCGCGAGTTGTATCGGTGGTAACGGATTAACCCGTCGAGTTGAGGCTTCGCAACCGGTCTTCGTGGTCACTTTGGAGATCTGCAGAACATCTCTTTCCAAATACTCGTTCATCCAACGAACAGCGAGGATCTGGAACACATTGCCAAGGGAGGTGCTCCCCGAGGCATATAACCTCCAGAAATTTAAGAAGAACACCAATTCCTACCCTATTTCCCTTGATTCTCACGATGTTCTCTGAACATTACAGGATATCCCTTTTCGTGGGAACATAAAAAAAAGTCAGCTTGTCTATAGATATATTTTAATTACGAATGAGTAGGATTTTCTCGATTCTAAAGAACAAAATACTCAATAATGATAGGTATTATCATCAAAATGTTCTTTACAGGATTATGGAAAAGAATTTTTGGCTCTCTCTCAAATTTTGCATAATACTTGCATTAAAGCATCAGGAACTACTCAAGAAATGATTGATAAAGTTTCAGCTGGAGAATTTCTTGACGAGGCAAAAATCAAAGTGAGCAAAATCATAATTGCTTATAGATAGATATACGACGTATAGTTATAATATATATTATATATTTTTTCCAGAAATACGTTTCCTGTGTATGGCTTGAATCTACCATAGTGAGTATTTTCAATATATTATGAGTCATATTCATTGCATATTACATAACTACAGGGTGGCCACTTGAAAACAAAATAGAGCCAATTCTATAGGAACCCCATCCGGTCATTTACGAAAAAAAGGCATGTGATTTTTTCATTTTATGGGAAAAAATTAGTTCGCCAGTTTCTCCCTGAACGGCAAGTCTATAGGGGAGGTGAGACTCACCCCCAAAAACTTAAATGGATAGATGGGTCGAATATGACATTTCATTTTGAAGGAATTTTCACCTAGATTATAACCACCGAGTCCTACACCGCTTATATTTACGTAGCCCATAAAGTAGTTCACCAAAAGTACTAAACCGGCTTAACATAAATTTTACAATGGTATTGAAAAATAAGAACTTTTTGCATAGACTACAGACGATAAACTTCAGTAATCTATCCTTTTTGTACCAATTCTATTTCCATTTGACCTTCAATTATTGTTATTTCGGTATAAAAGTGGGATATCAGTGGTAATATTTTTTTCTAACTGTTGTGGGCATGCAAATAATTTCACTTTCTTTTGCAACAATGGATGTGCTGATAGAATACTGACCAACCGGTTGACAATCAAAATCAAAATCGACCCACCAGGCGTTCGGCATCTACGAGATAAACACGAACGCCACCTGAGTAGAATGATTTTGAGTTTAGAATGAATTCATTGAACTTTGTTTCCCACTTTGTGCATTGTGCTTTTTTGAAGTAGGAATTACGCCAGTCGGGCAATCAGCCACTCCCATTTTATCTGAAATGGAAATTCGTTTTGGATTGTTTATTTCTTCTACTCTGGTGGATTTGGCAGACACCGAACGCCTCGTGGGTATTAAGTACTGGAATGTGTTGACGTTGGGTCAGGTTCACATCACCCCAGATAGCACAAAGACATCTTTAAGACATCCTAAAGACATCGTTCTCAGACGTTCACAACGTCTTTAAGACGTCTATGGGCGCCTTAGAGACGTCTGAAAGACGTCCTCTATAGGCCGGATGTTAAAAATCACGACGTCTTTAAGATATCTTTATAATGTCTCTTCTGAGTCTTATAAAGGCATAGAAAAGACATGAGAAAGACATCATTTCTGAATGGATTTCATGGTTCCTCTGGGGATTAATTAAAGTGAAATTTGAAGTATTTGTATGTTAAAAGTATTATTCAATAACTGTTTTCATTCCTATGTTTTTCAAGTCAAAGTGCCAGTTATGAAGCAAACATGTAGGTACATACAACACAAATAAATAGTTGATCTTTGTGACATTTATTTGAAAAGTACAACTACCAAGGACAGGTTTGACATTTCCAGAAAAGAAGTTGCTCGTCCACCCTGTTTGTGATAGGAAAATTGAGAATATTCATTATGTTTCATATAACTGGTCTCTTCATTTTTTTCTTAAAACAGGGCATCTCATCTACAGGAATACTGATTGTATTAGTCCCTCTGTTGATTGCTTTTTGTCTCAACCAAGCATATTTATATCTCTGGAAGATCCCACATTCTTCCTGAAAACAATGATATAGAGTTGAGTTTCAGGAGTTTACCAATATCAATATTAGGGAGAGTTCTTCTTACCTGACACACACAGTGGACTGTAAACATAATATGGCATAATACTTATTATACTTCAATGCAATCATTTGCATCCATTTGACCAGCCAAAACCAGGTGGCCCGCATTTATGAGCTCAGCTTCATTTTGGAGACACTGAATCACTGAAAAAGTGTAGACAGATTGAAATGCACAGGCTAAATGGCCAAATCATAAGAATTCTTGTTCAATAATGATAAAAACTTACAGCATATCATTATGTTGGTATAGGTTTTATGTTCAACATTCCAACTAGAGGTAGGTAGGTGTTCTACTGTTAAACATCAGAGATATTATTGTCCTCAATCAAAACACAATGAACCACTGGAAAACACGGATTTAAAAAATACACAAATATCAAAGCTGAGAATGATTGAGAACTCAAAACGAAATTAACATAAACACACCTCTCAATAAACACCATCACCAAAACCAAACAATGTAAAATGTTCACAATCAAATAGTACTGGCATTCGCCGTTCTGGCTCTGGCGCTACGATCTCTCTTTCGTTTGACATGGCGGTATTTTCAAATCATCCCACCCGATTTATAAAATAACTTACTCTGAACAATCTATATAACCTCTATGTATTACGGTGAAGTTATAAAAATTATGAAATTGAAAATATTCTATTAGCCTGAATCAATATGAATATTTTTTATTAGAAGTTTAACGCATATTATGAGAATAGAACCATAACTAAGTGTGGAATTCAGGAATTCTGAGAGTGGAGAACGTTCAGATATGACACACTAAAAGTCATTATTATTAATACTTATTATAATATATACCAAATATCATTATTGCTTATTTGTATTATTACGATGTCTTTAAGACGTATTCAGGACGTGAGAATCAGATATCTTTGAAACGTCTGAATGATGACATCTTGTAGACGTCTTATTCAGGGAGTAAGACGTACAGACTAAGATAGGATATAATTCAGACATCTTAAAGACGTCTTGTGCTATCTGGGACATGACGGTCATGAATGCCATCTTGGGATACCCCTGCACTGATGAGAGCCAAAAGCTCGAAACCGATCTGTAGGTAGTCAAGCATTCCTGAACAAAAGCACAATACAGCATTTATGAAGGAAATACTTGCGATCTCATTCGTCTATACAAATCGTTGTAAAGATTTCGGGAGGAAGTAATTCAATGTGCTGCGTGGCATATCAGGAAAGTAGTTGGTTTTCTCTCGTTATCTACCAGTTGTGTTCATGAACATTGGTGCAAAAGACTTTGATTATTTATTATTCAGAATTTCACTTTCTGTTCGTTTTCGTATCTGAATATATAGGTGTTCTTCTATTGATTGACCATATATCTATATATATATAAATTTCTATATAGAGGGAAATTAAAATGCTATATGAGGTATAGCCATAACATTTTTAAAGGGTCTTTAAACCGTGCTTGAATCAAATAATCTATCAATTTTTTTCGAAAAGCCTAATAGACGTTATCGAAATTCTTGGGCTTGAGAATCTAAATTCCAGATTTGTCAATATTTTCGAAGAGAGCTTGTTGGGTTTAGGGGATATTTGTTTTTTTGTGGGTTGAAATTGCATACACTGTGTTTAAATTAAGTTGATTATAGCAAAACTGCATGACATTGTTATTCACATCATAACATGAAAGCTACAGGGTTATCATCCATCGAGAAGGCCCACACGATTACTTTATTCTTTATCGGATTGAAACAAACGATATGCAGGAGTTGATTGCCGCAATGAATTCTTTCCACAGCCCTTATCAGAAAATTGACAGGGTAATCCCTAAAAGAGGGACAAACCACAAAGTGATTTTGTTAAATGGAACACCCTGTTTTTTATATTTTCTTCGAAATCCCTGTTTCTTTGTGATCACAAAAGTATATATATACAGTATGATATTTCCTATTTCCACTTCATTTCTTCATTTCTCCACTTTTATTTACCCCAGAAAAACAAATTGTTTGTGTTGGCTTCTACAGATATCGTATTACCAATTACTCGCATTGTGGAAGAGGCTGCTAGTCAATGGTTGACTGTTTTACCTACTGCAGCTGATAATTTCGATTTTTCACCAACCCAATTTAGAGATGCTTCAGCCCTCCGTTATGGACATTCACTAGATGATATGCCTGTTTCATGTGATGGATGTGGAGAAGAAATGAATTTATCGCACGCACTAAATTGCTTGATGAAATATGGATATGTCGCAGTAAATTTAGCTTCGAATGGCTTTAACTTAGAGCCAGTTCTTCGAGAGGCTGACCCCATCATCAATGTTCCTACCCTCTATGCTGACATAAAAATAAATGGTGTCTGGGAATCTGAAAGAGTTGCGTTTTTCGATATAATTAATGCCGACGCACCCTCTTATATTTCCCAAAGCTGGCATACCATCGCCCATAATCATGCAGAGCAAAAGCATAGAAAATATGACAGTGCAGCAGAAGACATCAGATCTAGCTTCACTCCAGGCCACACAGGCTACAAGGGCAACGAAGAGGCTGACTCACTAGCCCGAGAAGGAGCAAGATGTGCTCCTATCGGTCCAGAACCTCTCTGTGGTATAGCGAAAGCGCTGCAAAGAACAAATAACAGCACTTGGATGAAGAAGCAGTCTCGAGAATGGTGGAACAAGGCGCCGGGAATGAGACAGGCCAAAGAGTTCATTAAAGAACCATTGCCAAAATTCACGGAGTACCTACTAAGCCAGAATAGGATAACAACAAGGATCTTGGTTGGGCTCCTGACAGGGCACTGTAGACTCAACAAACACATGAACAACATCGGATTGGCGGACGCAACCATATGCAGGTTTTGCCAAGAAGATGAGGAAACCTCAGCACATATACTGTGCTACTGCGAAGGCCTGAATAGGCTAAGGTTTTCGACGATAGGGGAGGAAAAACCACAGCCCTCTCAATATATGGAGGACCTGAGGTCTGGCCTATGGAGTCTAGTGATAAGGATGGGTTTAGACAAGGAACTCTAACATAACATGAGGGCACACACAATAGATCTGTGAAGGTCGCAGTGGAGAGGCTCCTAGTAGCACATGAGCCCCATATCAATCTAATCTAGCTTCACTCCATTGATTTGTTTTGCTGAAGGTGTATTACACCAGGAATATGCCGTTTTTCAGAAACGTTTAGCAGATACGTTATCACGAAAATGGAAGAAGCCGTTTTCTCAAACAATAGGGTGGATTCGCATACAAGGGCAAATGTCCATAATCAGAGCCGAGTCCCTGCGATTGAGAGGTACAAAACGGCATATGAAGACGGGGCAGCTTTAGTTATTTCATTCCATATTTGAACATACTATTTTATTGATATCTATGTTAAAATATCCTCACTTGTCACCATATTCAATATACTTTATTCGTTAAATTATTTACCAATGAATGAGGATATATTTAACACTTGTATATTGCATCATAATCGAATACATTCCCAAACTGATTGAGTGATCACCGATTAATCAGAGAAAAATGTTTTTCTGGCGTGAAAAAAGTGGAGATAATGAAGTGAGAATATAAGATATCATACTGTGAATATATATATACTTTTGTGATCACGATAAATCACATATTAAGAGAAAAACAGGGTGTTTCGTTTGAAATAATCAATTTGTAGTTTGTCACGCTTTTAGGGATCATCCTGTGAAACTTCAGATTAAATCTGTGGAAAGGCCTCATTGTGGCATTGAACTTCCGCATATCGTTTGTTCTTTCTCTCGATAAAAAATAAGGTGAATATATGGGTGATGGGTCTTCTCGATGGATAACCCTGTACATAAAGAATTGATTTTATTTCAGATAGGTAAAAACGGTGAGCTGAATATCGAATTGGGGGCAAAATTGTGTCCACCCAAAGTGAAATCTTCATTTCCGAAAGATGTCGAGGAATGTTGGGCCAAATCAGGTAAGAACTAAATGAAAAAACCTGATTTTGATCGTGGATAGGTAGATGTCGAACGTAGTTTCCAATTTTTTTCAACTCTCCTCGATAATAATTGTCGATACAAAATCAATATTTTTTTACATATCTCGTACATGACTGAAGAAATATGATATTATTTAATAATCGCATTTTTGATTTTAAGCCTTGCACAACTTTACATAGAGAATAAGTTGAAAGAATCGATTTATACTACAGGTCGGTCCCGACTAGGGGTGGGAAAATTCGCTTTCATTTTTGCACCAAAAAGAATACGAGGAAAAAAGTTGTATTCAAAAAAGCATGACCTATCCCCTAAAAACACCCTTTATAACAATATCAGAAATGTAGAAGTGTATATCAGAAAAATGTATTTTATTAACATATATTCATGCTGGAAATTTCAATCTGGTTGCTCCCACCCTTTAGAAGTTATGCGGAAAAATTATTTAAATTTAATCAACTTTGGAAGGATATCTCTCCCTTAATATGCACATAGATTAACGACTCCCCCGTTAATCTATGATATGCATTTTGAGCCATGAGTTTATCTTCCGAAGTATATACTAATTTTTTAACGTACTATCACCTCCAGAAAGCTCGGTACTCATTTTTGACTCACCCTGAAATCTGAATATATTATATATACAGGGTGTTTCATAATTGAATGCTGATCCTATAGGGCGATGATCCTTGGATGATTTTAAGGAGAGAAGTTCATATCAACATATGTCCTGAACCTCTTAGTTTTTGAGCTACAGGGTGTTGAAATCAGAAGCGTACAGCGTTTTTTTAAACAAAACATTAAAAAATATCAGGTCTATGGTCACTGGTAAAAGTAAAAGTTTGATTTTCGTCCCAAAACAAAATGTGTTTCCACTTATAGTGGGTGTCTACTGAATTACCAAAAACAATATCCAAGAACTGAAGGAACAAAATTCTTTGGTTTTTATTTTTTTACGTGAAAACGGTACGTTGTATGAAAGTAAGTCTAGGAACCAAATTTACTCCAAAATGAATGAGAATTGGAAAAAAAATCTGGTTCTCAGAAAAATCAGTGGCGTACTATTTTTTTCTTCAAAAATTGTCAGTTCAAACCCCGTACGGACGCCACTGGTTAGAATTTTCAAATATCTTTCACGTAAAAAAATGCTCCTTAATGATGAAAAGGTGTATACAGAATATCATAACAATATCTAAGAGTGATAAAAAATTATGATGAAAAACTCATTTTTTTCTTGAAATTTCATCACCCTGTAGCTCAATAACTAAGAGGTTTAGGACATATATTAATATGAACTTTTCTCTTTGTAATTATTCAAGGATTATCGCCCTTAAGGATCAGCATTCAATTATGAAACACCCTGTATATAATGATATATAATATGGAGATTATCATAATCTGTTCAAGTATAATTATGAAGGGTGAGTCAGAATAAGACCGAAAGTAAAATGTTCCTATCAAAGTTTTTCCTGAATCGTGTGTAACTCATTAGAAACAAAGATTCCAGATATCGAGTTCAGCATTCGTATTGTAATAAAAGATAATATATCATAGGTACAGTTGTCTTCAGAGATCATGTCGCACATGGACGGTGTCAGCTCCCTTGATCACTACTGCAATAAGAGCGCTCATACCGTCCAACCGCGACATGTTCGCTGAAGACGACTGTACTTGTTGGATCCTAGAAGTAACCTACCTGGGATGGCAATGTTTTTCTTTCAGAAGTCACACCTTTAGAGGACAGAATATACGATATGGTGAAATGTACTTACCAGAAGAATCCCAATGTGAGTTATATCCTTGTTATATGCAGAGTGTTCCGGAGGTTGATAGAAAGTCTTACGTGTTTGAGTTTTATAGTTTTTTTTCAAATTCCAGTTTTTCACATAACAAAGCATAACAAAACATATCAACATAACAATGGAACAAGACACCTTGGTCAATATTTTTTCTGATACTATAGTGTGTATCAGCTCTGTATTTTTGAAAAAGCAGGAATCACAGATATTTCTCAAAATATTCATTCTCCTAATGAAACTTCATTTTAACTTTGATTTTAACAAGGATTTTCGATCGAAATATCAATGATTGCGGAGATATTCTTATGAGAAAGATATAATCAATCAACAATGTTCCGCGTTTCATCATTGTATTTTAAGAACACTAATGTGAAGAAATGGAATTTTTCTGATCTCGATCCGTATGACTATAGGCATCGACTATTGGACCACTCGGTATTTGTGAATCTCTTTATGTTTTTGGTTATCACCAAAAGCTTTTTAAAAAATGAATTTATTTATTGAACACAAAAATATCGAAGTTTTATTAGAGAGAAAATTACAATGCGTCTTTACTGTGTGAAGTCTATGTCAAATCTGATGAGAACTAGTCGGTGAACGTCTCGTTTCCTGCAAAGCGTAAACTGATTCTGCATCCGTCAGCGGTCTCAGCATATCCCGTGAGAACATGGTAGCTTATGATGTTCCCATACATAATTCCTCCACCCTTAGAAGGAACTCGAGGGTGGAACCACTTGAGTTGCGTTGACTGCTACCCTAGTGTCTTCTTCTGGCGTGGAACAGACTACTCGTTTGGCTAGGCTTGCTATCTTTCTTCGGTGGGTGGCTAATAAGTAGACTAACATCGTGGTAACCAGGAATAGGGTGACTGTTAAGGACCATCTTGAATGATCGGAATGAATTCTAACTTCTTGTAATGGTGCTTCTTCTAACTCTTGCAGTTGAAGTTCGTGCAACTTGTCAAGAGATACTTTTTCTAGCTTAAGTGTCTTGACTTGTAGTATTGGAATGTTGGTTTCACGAATTTCTTCTAGCGTCATTGGATGTCCTACTATTAGGCCTTTTTCGTTTTTGTACGTGTATTCCGATGTCTTGATTCCACAATCTGGCGGGACTATGAATAGGTAGCTTCCACGAAGTATGGCAACGTCGTTTTCTTCGCAGAAAATCTGTATCTTCTCGTTCTCGGGAAATATTCCTATGTAGTGGCTTTCATTGATTTCTTCTATGATGTGTTGAGATACTCGTACTGGGACTTGTTGGCAATTTTGAATGCTGTTTTCGACAGAAAGCAGTGACGTGATACAATCGGGGTTTTGTCGAAGTGGTAGTAGGTGGTTCTTCTTGCAGAGGAATCCTGGCTGTAGCTCGGTACATTCTTCATCTGAGTACTGGTATTCATTGTTGCTTAAGGATAGGTATGTCGAGGGAGGTATAATGATTGACTGGTTTTGGTTTGGAATAGAATATAGGTGGTAATAGTCAAAGGTTTCGGAATGAACTAACGGAAAATCGAGCGAAAATATTATTTTCCTATTCGAGTAGAAAACACTGGTTCGAACAATGTCGTAATATTTTAGGTAATCTGACAAAGAAAATAGTAGTTGAGATTCGCTATGTGACTGATGTAATTGAGATATTACGGATTTTAATTCATCAGGGGAAATAATGCTGTGATGTAAAACTTTTAAGTTAGCGAAGCTTATAGCGTTTTCAAGTTCTGACAAAAAATGCAATAAAAGGTCAGCGTTTATTTTGATTTGGCTAAGAATGTCTTGAATTCCTAAGTAGTGTGCGTAATTGAATTGTGTTTTATTTAGAACAGTTCTCAACTCTTCAAATTTGTTTTCTATTTCATTTTGATTTTGAATTGTTTTGGACAAAGTATCATTTATATTCGACATAAGTTCTTTAGCGAGAGAGATTTGTTTGTTTACCTTCTTTATAATATTATTTTGGCTATTTTCGAGCTCGGAAATGCTATTATGAATTTCATTGGCGTCCTCGTTGTCCATATTACCAGTGACAAATTTCATAAGAGAACCAAGCGGATTGATCAGTCCTCTTTTGAGTCTATTTTCAGGAAATAGCGAGGTGATTTTTTCGTTCAAAGTATTGATTTCGTATTCCAAATGTTTATGAGCATTATACAATGATTGTTTATAAAATGAAGTAGCATTGTCAATCATTTTTCCAAGTCTGTAGTAGTGGTTTGTAATTGAGGTACTTTGGGTTTTAATAGGGTCAGTATGTATGTAATGAATGAAAGTGTGGGAGGCAATTTTGATGCGGGCGTTTCCTAATTTGAAAGGAAGGATTCCGGGATTAGTTTTGAGGTTCCGAATTTGAACTTTCTGTGTCTTCATTAGGGGAAGAATCGTCAGCCTGTAATAATGTTTTGTCAATGAATTTTCTAGGAGGTTTGAAAATGTTTTTGTGATATGTGTTCTGAGGTGTAGTCACAGTTAAGTCAGTACTTTTGATGATGTGTTCTGGTTTGTAGTTAGGGTTTGTCTTTAATTGTCTGTCTGTTAATTTCCTATATCCAGTAGTTTCGGGTTGAATGTCAGGTGGGTCATTTCGGGTTTCGTTTCTTTTGTTAATGACTTGTTCTTTCTGTAATGCCGTTTTGTCGTGTATCGTTTTGTATAAATTTGCCATAATCTCTTTATGTTCGTTTAGCTGGTGATTGATTGGTCGTGAGTCAAGATCGATATCGATCGGATCTTTGAGCTCTAGATGTCCTAGTATTAAGTCAATGGGTTTCTGTTTGGTTGCCGAATGAATTGAATTATTATATCCTAAAACTGAAAAGGTGAGTTTTTCGAAAGGGTTTAAGTTTGGTTTTGTCAAGGTCAGAGTACGCATGTGTTCTAATATAGTGGAATGAAATCGTTCAACAATGGAATTGCTATTAGGGTTGAGAGGGAGAGTGTAGTGCCAATTAATATTATATATTTTTGCAAAGTCTCTAAGAAGGTGTTGTGTAAATTCGGTGCCATTATCAGATATGATATTTTCTGGAATTTTATATGTTGAGATGAATTGTAATAATTTTTCATAAACAAATAGAGCAGAAAGACTAGGGATTATGTAAGCTTGTCCAAAACGGGAAAAGCTATCACAAATAGTCAAAGATATCGAATTGCCAAATTTAAAGGTGTCAATATGAATTGTTTCAAATGGTTTTTTCGGAGTAGGCGTAAGTTGAAGTTTGATCAAAGGGGGATGTCTTTCATATTTGACTTGTTGACAGATGTTACAATTATTTATGAATTTTTGAACATCTTCGCTCATTTTTGGCCAATAATATTGGGTTCTGAGCTGATTGACGGTTTCCAGAATTCCACGGTGATTAGTGATACCTTCGTGTTGGCTTTTGATCAATTCTTGTTGTCTTTTAGTTCTGCTTATATCGTGAAGAAGTTTGTTAGATTTGAGAAATTTATACGAGGAGTTCTTGAATATTTGTGGAACAAGTCTGCACATTTGTTTGAAAAATTCATCATTATCGTCGTTTTGGAAGAAAAATGCGTACTGTCTAGTTGGTCCAGCATATTGTTTTATAAACTGAATAATTTGTTCTTCGAAGGACTCGTTAGTAACATATAAATACCAACGAGTACGACTAACAGGATTTTCAAATATTTTCTTGATTTCTGTTCGCGAATTCCTATCTACTTTGATTATGATTATTTGATAAAGGAAATAATTAAGTGGTTTTTCTGAAATTTTGATTGTCAAAATTGGATCTTCGGCACTCGTGTGTACTGTTTCGTTTCCGTCGTTTTCGTCAGGGTCAAATTGTGCAATAATAGATTGATTGTCAGGTTCTCTGCTAGTTGAAGGTTGATTTTGATTATTTTCGGTTTCGGGAATTATGATAGGGTTTTCGTCTAGGACAGGATTTTCGTTGAATTGTCTAATGTATTGGAGGATTGGAAGGTCATCGTCAGAATTATTTGTGCCAATTTCGGTGGGATAAATTTCGACTCGTGACAAAGCGTCTGCGTTAGTATTTTTCTTTCCTTTCTTGTATACAATTTTGTAGTCAAATTCCTCCAACTTTAGTCTCCAACGGACCAGGCGGGAATTTGGTTCTTTGAGGTTCATAAGCCATTCTAGTGGCTTATGATCTGTAGCAATGATAAATTTTCTGCCAAAAAGGTACGGCCGGAATTGTTTGGTTGCCCAAACGATTGCTAGCAGCTCTTTTTCAATAGTCGAATAATTTATTTCCGAACTACTCAGAGTGCGAGATGCATATGAAACAGGTTTATCGTGTCCAATAGGACCTTGCGATAAAACCGCGCCTATTGCAAAATTACTAGCATCTGTGGTGAGAACAAAATCTTGAGAAAAATCAGGGTACTGGAGTATTGGATCATTGGTTAGGAGTGCCTTGCAATCTTCGAAAGTTTTAATGTATAATGGATCATTTACGTTAATTTGAGATCCCTTTTTCAGACATGTAGTAAAAGGTTTAGTTATTTGTGCGAAATTTTTAATGAATTTTCTGTAATACCCGACGAGGCCAAGAAAGCTTTTTATTTCTCTGGTCGTCTTTGGTATCGGATAATTTAGAATAGCTTTAATTTTGTTGGGATTGGGTTTTATTCCATCAGGTGTGATAATATGCCCAAGAAAAGCAACTTCTTTATGCAGGAATTCTGATTTGTCAAGTTGGATTTTCAAATTGCTATCACGTAGCTTTTGGAATACTTGTTTCAAATTTACAATGTGTTCTTGCAGAGAAGCTGAGAACACAATAATGTCGTCCATATAGACGAGACAGGATTTATTTTGCAGGTCCTTCAAAACATTGTCCATTACCCTCTGGAACGTTCCGGGTGCGTTCTTTAAGCCGAAAGGCATACGAACGTACTCGTAATGTCCGTTTTCAACGTTAAATGCGGTTTTCTTAACATCCTCAGGATGCATCTCAATCTGGTGAAAACCACTTGCCAGATCTAACGTTGAAAAGTACTTACATTTGCCCAACTTATCTAATATATCAGTAATATTAGGCAGGGGGTAACGGTCATCAATCGTTTTCTCATTGATTTTTCTGTAATCAACGACAATGCGCCATTTCTTTTTACCTGACGCGTCCGTCTTTTTAGGAACAATCCAAATAGGCGAAGACCATGGGGAATCGCTAGGTCGGATAATTCCTTGGTCGAGCATTTCGTTGATTTGTTTTTCTACTTCGGGTTTGTGTATGAATGGGTAACGGTATGATTTGGAATAAACAGGAATTTCGTCTACGGTTTTGATTCTATGTTTCACTTGATTAGAAAATGTTAATTTAGAGTTTTCTCTGTGAAAAATATCTGAATAGGATCTACAAAGGCTTTGAATGTGATGTTTTTCTTCACTATTCATATGTTCTGTACGAATGAGATTTGTTACATCAAATTTATTCAAGTTCTGTTCTTCATAAGGTGAAATAAAAGCATGAAAAATTTCAAAATCGTTTCTTTCGAAGTGTCTAGCTGGGATCGGAAGGTTAAGTTTAATTTCTTGAACAAAGTCCGTTCTATTTTGGATATCTACAGGGGCGTAACCATTTTTTGCGGTGGTCAAACAAGCGGGTATATGACATTTTGACAAGTTTGTTTCAGGAATAATTATTTCGCCATTTTCTTTATCAACGGGAATTCTAAAAGATTCTGTGGAATACGGTTCAATACGGGCAAAGAACAGCAATTTGTTTCTTGGCTCGTACATGTGTAACGAAATTTTGGTTGTGGGAGTTTTGATCAATGAATTTGAAATTTTGATATCTACATTTAAATCTTTCAACGTTTCATAGCCAATAAGGCCATCGAAAAAGTTATGGAACTTGAATAAATAGAATTTGATTTTCTTGTCGCAATTGAATTCGGTAAAGGCTGGTATTTCGGCACATAAGTTTCGCGAGGTAGTTTGAAAAATAGAAGATATTGTGAATGGTTCATTTCTTATAAATTCGGGAAAGTGAATTTCGGCAATTTCTGGGTTTAGGAATGATTTTGTTGCACCAGTATCAATAAGCAATTTTAGAGGTGGATTTGAAATTTCAATATAAGGCAGTTCTTTACGATCATAAATTGAATTAATTTCTATGTATGGTTTTCTTTTTGCTTGGCTATTTGAAAATTTTGTTCTGGGTTCGTATTGTGTTCTAACTGTTTGCATGTTTTCTCGGAAATTTCTTCAGAGTCGTGTTCATAGTAATCTACAGCGTATTGAGGGTCATTGTCAGGATAATAGTCGTCATATTCGCATATTTCATATTGTTGAGAAGGTCCGGGAATATCGTAGTCGGGAAGGTAGTTGTAAGGTTCAAGGTTGTGTAGTTCATCTGGCGAAAAATTCGAACGTTGAGGCTGATATGAATTTTGTCGGGGAATTGTGCCATGAGATATGCCACTCATTGGCGTCGGTCTAGGACGGGAAATTGAATTTTGTTGATTGGGTCTCCAAACATTAGTTGGATTTCTTTGTTGACCAAAAACTTGACTATTTGTTAAAAATCTTTGAGGTTGACTTGGTCTAGATTGAATATTAATAGGTCCACGTGGGAAGTTATGGTATTGATTGAAATTTGGAATATTTTGTTGATTATTACGTGCAAAATTTTGTGAATTGAAATTTGAATTATTATTGAAGTGCGTATTACTATGTTGGAAATTTTGAATTGGTCTCTGAGGTCTATTTCTGGCATGCTGATTATAATTTTCAAATTGATGCGGCTTTTGTAAATGACGGATATTATTTTCCGAAATGATATATTGTCTTGCTTCCGCTAGACTAGTTGGTTTCATGGCTCGAATAGTTGATCCTAGAGGTTCTTTAAGACCGGCAAGAAATATTTTCAAAGCATGAGTATTGTAAAATGTTTTCTTGATATGTTTCGTTTGCGGAACTACTTCATGAGTGTCAATATAATTATGCAGAGCGCTCAAGTTAGACATAACTCTTGTATAATATTGTAAAGAAGGTTCATTATTTTGTTGTCTCAACTGATCTAAATCAAACAAAAGTCCATTTTCGTCTCTTTGGTCTCCGAAATGGGCAACCAAAGCGCTTTTCACGGATTGCCAATCTTTGGCAATGCAAATGCTATAAACTTCTCTAGCTTTACCTATTAATTTGGAATAAATTCCGTAAATAATAGTCGTATTCTGAACACAATTTATGTTAGCAGGATTTGGATCCCAATATGTATTTATGATTGTATTTGCTGTTTCTAAAAATGATGATAATTCCAGCGGATTGCCATCAAATTTTGGAACTATTTCTAATAATTTCGATTCGAAATTTGGAACAACTGACATGATTGAATCGTTAGGTACTAAATTAGAAGGTAAATTAGTTTGACTTTCAGTATCTTCTACTAGTGATAAAGTTTCAAAAATTGAGCTTATCTCACTATCTAAATTTAAACGTAAATCTAACTCGTTCGCTCTATTTTCTGCAATAGAATCAGGCAAGGACGAGGAGAATGACATAGACAATAAAAGGAAAGCAACTTACAATACTAGAATGGTGTTGATGGTCTTCATCAGGTACTCGAAGTCTTCAGGGTTTTCCACTGCGGAGGTCCTCTGAATAAACAGCTTGAAAACCGACGGGATTTTCACGATGAATGCCCGTTCAGTATCCTACCGACTGCGCCACTTTATGTTTTTGGTTATCACCAAAAGCTTTTTAAAAAATGAATTTATTTATTGAACACAAAAATATCGAAGTTTTATTAGAGAGAAAATTACAATGCGTCTTTACTGTGTGAAGTCTATGTCAAATCTGATGAGAACTAGTCGGTGAACGTCTCGTTTCCTGCAAAGCGTAAACTGATTCTGCATCCGTCAGCGGTCTCAGCATATCCCGTGAGAACATGGTAGCTTATGATGTTCCCATACATAATTATCTACTGGGTAGAAAGTTCTTTAATAATTTTACTTTTCAGAACTTCATAATGTTTTAACTATACTATGGACCATACCTACCTATTGAGGAATGCGGCTATAGTTCACGATATGTTACATAATTATATATTATATGCGATGATATATCTGTAGTCAGGGATTTTATACAATGCCGGATTGAAAATGAATAAGTAAAATGTCTGAAAACAAAAATTGTGTTATTATTGTTTATTTCACATTCTGGTTACTATCACTAACTAGTTGATACCTATAAAATACCAGACCAAAAAGCAAAAAGTTGATGCAGGGTTCTGCATCTCACCTACGGTCTTCTATAGCTCAGTTATCAGTTGATTTTGATATTTTGCAGACTTCAATTGTATCTCAGGGCGCATACAAGGAAACAAATTTCGATTATAAAGGGTGTCCCAAAGAAGTGTGACATCAATATTATATATTTTTTTAAATGGCATGCCATATATTTTGATGCACATTTGAGTGCTTCTAGTGGTCACCTACATAGTATCTTGAGAAAATATCCTAAGATTTTGGGAATAAACCTAAATATTTTGAAAAAGAATCGAAAAATATTTATCTTCACCCTATGTATTTCCAACTTTTTTGTTCACAAAAATATATAGTTTTCTTATGTTCGAGCTCATGCGCGCATGTAATCTCACCATCTCGTATTTTGCCTTAACGGAATAACCCATTTTTGATGGAAATCTGACAAGAGATGTCAAAATATGCCTGTTTTGTTTTTATGGCATTTCTGTTGTGCATGTCCACAACAATCTAAATGATAATGGCAACTTTGAGTCAATGCTGAATAAGGGGAAAATGGCGTAGGGAGATATTAGCAAACTATATATATATTTGTGAGCAGGAAAGAATATCTTTCAATTGAGTTGAAAATATACAGGGTGTTCTTTAAAGAAAAACTGATTGGGAACTATTTTTCCATTATGTGATTCGTCATTGTTCATTCAAGGAATGCCAAAAGATGGTACACATGAAACCCTACAATTTCCATATTAGAATTTTTTTCCACCTCGTATAGTTGGAGCTTTAAGAAGGGGCCAACTTATACGGACTGACCCTGTACATTATTGAGAAAAACAAGTGGGATAATTTCAGATAATGTATGACTAAAGACTATCTATCAAATACTTGTGTACCGAATACATATAGGACGATCGATATAAAATATATACAGTGAAGTGCACAAAAAACGGCCATCAGGATTGTAACTTTAAAATTATTCTAGATAGGGTTTTGAAAATTAGTGGGTAGCAACTACACCAAATTGCTCATTAATTGATGGAACCATTTTTCATCTATCACTTCCAGTTTCACCGGAAACGACTACAACATTTGATTTGCAAATGGGACACCCTGTATTGTATTCCATAATCGGTTAGGGATAATCATGACGAATTCATTGATACCAGGTTTGATAGGGTTATTTCAAAGGATTACAAAGACATTTATTACGTTCAAAGTTTCCATATGCTCAATGGGCGTGACTTCGCAATATCAAAACTTCTTCCTCTGTCACACTCATTAAGCATATGGAAACTAAAAACGCGAATATTTGCGTAATCGTTTGAAATAACCCTATCAAACCCGGTATCGACGAATTCGTTATGACAATCCCTATCCGATTATGGAATACAATACAGGGTGTCCCATTTGAAAATCCAAAGTTGAAGTCGTTTCCAGTAAAACCGGAAGTGATAGAACAAAAATGAACAATTTGGTATTCTAGCTGCTCACCAATTTTCAGAACCCTATCTCGATTAATTCAAAAGTTAGAGTCGTGGCCGTTTTTTGTGCACTTCTCTGTATGTGGCGTTATGATGATGATTTTGGCAAGCTGAAAGTCGTTTTTTTTTTTTTTCATTTATATCAAAATGATAGTCTCTACATTTGCGAGAGTGCAAACAAGTGAAAAGCATGACACTTTCAATCGCCTTTTGAAAATATTGGTTAAGTGAGGCAGTGAAGTGTCTTGATCAAGAATCATTAAATGATTAACAGTTGAATTTTTCATATGTACCGAGATATCAATGAAATTTCAAAACATGTGTAACGATAAATAACAATTTCAAATCATTGATGGAATATTTATTTATATAACAATCACGTGGATAATAAAAAATCAAATGATGCTCATTATCATTGCATAGGTGAAAATAATGATGTTTTTTTCCTGAGTCAAATGAATGTAGATACATCCTTTGTTTAAATTAGACTAGGTGCTCTTTTTTTTGTTTGTTGAAGAATAACCAGGACCGGGATAAGATTATTTTCTGAACAACCGATATATAGTCAAGATATCACAATTCGAAAGAATTCGTATAAATCAATATTTTTCGATATTTTATTGATAGTTGTTTCTTCAATCCGTCATAGTATATACTATGAGACCATATTGTGATATTATTCGATGAATGTAGTGACTGGCGTCTATTTTACTAAACGTTTGGTATTCACTACCGACTCCTCTGATTGTACGTATAGGTTAGGTTACCCTTACCGTTAGGGTATTAGGGTTAGATTAGTTAATCAAGATTTATAAGGTTATACAAAGTTCGTACCTTACGATAATGTATTTTGCAATCTGTTGGATTCATCAGCTTGGCTCATTCCTGGACATCATTGATGGAACATCATTGATGGAACACCGCAGGAAAATCAGCGACTTTTCACTTTTCAATAGGTTCTTCCAGCTTCCACGGAAAATGTTGATCTTGGCTAACAGTTCATCACTAACCGAGTCACTAACAACATTTTGTCGTCAACCATGCACAAGATAAGTCACAGAGCTCCAGAATTCTTAGCCTGAAAAGTATACTTTCAAGAGTTCAAAAAATTTCAAATACCTATATTCTCTCTCTATCCTTCCTATAGGTACGCGCACGTTGTTTTACGAATATAATAGGAATTTTCTCTCGTGCACTCCAGAAAATTGAAAAAAATATTGATGTGTCGCATTTCAATTACGAAACTATTTTCGAATGTCATGTTTCCTTGTGTATAAAGTAGAGACAACGTTATCAACTTGTTCTTTGATAGTAGCATAAGTAAGTGACCATATAAGCCTCTCTAGATATATAAAATAATTCCTTGTAACTTAAAAACCTCACATTAGATGAAAGTCCGTATATACTACTAATAGTATATCATGTAACAAGTGTTATGAATGTCATTTTAGTAACGAGAATTTTAAGCACGAGCACAGCAGAGCGTTACATACTATACTTTTTCTACGAACTCATAATTCCTCTCTTCGACAAGATTCCATAATTCTGAAAATCAGTTGATAACCTATCTGCTAACCTACAAAATAATTCAAAGGAAATGGGAATTGGGAAAATAATACATATAATACTATGCAACTGCATGGAAGTAACGAGACACGTATAAGTTATATTGGTTGTAGATGTGCGTCCAGTCCATAGGATAGATGAATTTCTATTGAAATGGCTTGTTTACTGACCTTCGTGAATGAGATTTCATATGACGTAGTAGATGAAAACTATATTCGATTCGCTATGGTGTAAAAGTTTTCGATTTCTCGGGTTTGTATCCATATTCTGATTGCATAATTCTGGTCACATGAATAATGTGCTTCACGTTTATTGTCACTCTTAACATAGAATGAATTGCCCACAAAGATGAGAGCTTAATTTTTACCTAGAGTTCTTGGAAATACCTACCTAAAACATTCTTTTCGATTTCACTCTCGTCTACATTTCGCATACATTTTTGATGAAAAATTCTGATACAAACGGAAATTATTTCAATAATTCAGATTGCAACACAATTCGGAAATGACATTTGACAGTTCTTACAATAATAATATGTATGCAATGCAACAGATAAATAATCCGTGTGGTGAGAATATTCTACCTGCATTGACAGCAGGATTATTCAATTTTCAAGGATGTTCGAACTGTAGTTTATTCAATATAAATACAACCACGGAGTGACATATTTGTGTATGGACCAGGTGATCTAATGGCAAATACCGCACCAGTGCCTGGAATTGGAATATCGATTATTCATTCCTCTCCAAACTACACTGTGTTTGACTTGATAATCAAATGGAGGTAAACAATTTCGTTGTTGGAGACAAGAAACTATTGCTTGTCGTGATAATTCAAAAACAAGTTATCCATCCCGAGAATACTTAACGAATGAAATACAGAACAAGCAAGTATCTGAATCTTGAAGGCTCCGCTGATCAAAACAAAAATATTTGACTGAGATGTTCATAATTCCTATACTTAACTATAATGAGGTGTATTCATACCTCCAGCATGGGTATGAAATGTCAAATCTGCCAAGATCGGAAACAAATCAGTTATGCGTCCCAACCCAAATAGCCAACCGTAACAATGTTTTTTTCTGCAACCGACACAAAAGTCGTCCATTTTGATACCAAAATCAGCTCTTAAATTGACGTTTCTATTACTGACACAAAAATAGGTATGTTGCTATGCAACATATTTAGTTCCTAGGAGCTAAAGTTGAATTTTAGTTCCTAGGAGCTAAAGTTGAACTTTAGCTCCTAGGAACTAAAAAGGATGTACTGGACGTCATCAAGAATAAACAACATTGTGACGGCTGGTTATTTGGTTGGGTTGAGACGCATACCTGAATTGTTTCCGATTTCAGCAGATTTGGTATTTCATACCCATGCTGGAGATATTAATACACCTTATTATAGTTTAGTATTGGAATTATAATCATCTCAGTTGAGCATTTTTGTTTTGATCAGGAAAGCCTTCAAGATTCAAATACTTGCTTGATCTGTATTTCATTCGTTATTCTCGGGATGGATAACTTGTTTTTGATCAATCACGGCAAGCAATATAGTTTTTTTGTCTCAAACAACAATATTGTTTAGCTTCATTTGATTATAAGGTCAAACACAGTGTAGTATGGAGAGGAATAAATAATCACTATTATCATTGTTGATATGCTCACTAACCTAACATTTTCCACGTCTTGTTCCTATAGCTGGCACTGGCGCGGAATTTGCCATTAGAGCACCTGGTCCATACACAAATATGTCACTCTGTGGTTGTATTTATATTGAAACTACAATTCGAACATCCTAGAAAACCTAACCTGCTGTTAATACAGGTAGAATATTCTCACCACATGGATTATTTGTCAATATTTGTTGCATTGCATACATATGGCACGGCATTGGTGGTTACTTCACATGTTCATTTGAGTTAATTGTTTCAGTTGCAGAAAAAATAGCATGTTTCATTCGGATCAAAAGTGACTTTGTTCGACTCGCAAATTTTGCTTTCGCTCGGCTTCGCTAAACGCTCCGCCTCGCAAATGCAAAATTCGCTTGTCAAACAAAGTGTCACTTTTGATCCTAATAAAACAATCTACTATTCTTGATGACGTCTAGTATATCTATTTTAATTCCTAGGAACTAAAGTTAAACTTCAGCTCCAAGGAACTGAATATGTTGCCTAGCAACATACTAATTTTTGTGTCAGTAATAGAAACGTCAATTCAAGAGCAAATTTTGGTACTGAAATGGCCGACTTTTGTGTCGGTTGCAGAGAAACTCTTTTACCATTGTAACCTGTTTAATATTTTGAATAAATCACATATCTTCAATCCGTGATTAATCGATCATTAAGAGTGTGGTACATATCCGTACGCTAATTAGTTTAGTTTTAGTTATGTGAGCAGAGATATAGTTTAGAAACTCATCTACGTATCGTGCACTATACCGCCGATATCTGATTTATAAATATTATCGTTTTCTGCATTATTCTATACCAACAGAAGGTAATAATTTTTCATGTTCCTGGATGGCTTCGGATGCGATGTTGATAACTATATGTGTATCGTATCAGCATGAAATTCGGCAAAATATGTATTCACATTCCGTGCTACATTTTGTTCAGAATGACTAAAATAATAAAATCATCGAAATTCGACAGGGGTTAGTTCACTCTATGAAACTTACGGCATCATTTCTTCTTCAGACATTGATGAAAACTGTATTCTACATATAAATATTCATCAATGTCTGTCTATTATCGTTATTAAATGATCAGTATCATTATTATTGCATTTTAATTTGAGATATTCGGAAGCGGAACATGGAAATAGATTGATGCTTCGTTGAAAAAAGTCAACTTTTCTATTAAATACTGTCCTGCTCTCTAAGGCGATTAGGATTGAAATATATATAAAGGTAATAAAACTACGAAAACCATTCAATTCAGAATAGTCCTTCTATTCATAATAATAGAATAAAAATATATATATTTGAATAATGTACAAGACAAGTGTGTATATAATTCTATTCTTTATAGCAGTGGAATTTTCATCTGCATCTTTGAAACATGAGGTGAGTACAGTGAGACAAGCACCATCATTACCCGAAATGCTGGAATTTTTACAGTAGATTATACCACCCCAGGAAACACGAATAACATCCTTGGGATGTTACATTCATGTATCGCTAGGTAACAAACGTTATTGGTATACTGTCCGAAGACTCTTTATTTTACAAAACATTCGAAATACTTGTCACATTCCATTGGATTTCAGACTTAAAATGTGAGGAATAAGTGAGGCTCCGTAACAACCAAGAGACTCTTTGGAACCTCACATTCTTGTCTAATGATGTAAAATATAGCGAATCAATCAATTTCGATGTTGAGGAGGAGTATTACTATATCCCTATACAATTTGATGACCTTTTAACTCATTAGTTTGCCTTCATTGATTCATGAGATTTGTCATCGAAATTCCAAAATTATTTCAAAAAAATGAGACGTTATAATTAATACACTCAAGTTCTGTGTTCTGATAAGAATTTTTGGTTTCATCTATGGTTTCATCATCTGGGCTGATTCCTATAGACTCCAACTGGTGTTACGTTTTCATTACTTTCCCGCAGGACTCTGTGAGTTTCATATCAGTTGGTTTTCTATCTTTGTGCTTGGTCTTGTGCATAATCCCCACAGATGTCCCCCCAGTCACTTGGGCTTTTTTTCCCAAAATGGAAGCTTTTGAGAAAAAGCTGAAAAAGCAACTTGTTCGTGAGGCCCGAAAATATTTTTCGTATTAGATATCTCCCCGGCCTGATAAAGTATGATAACTTCAACAATTGTTATTTGTACGCTTTTTTCAGTATTTTCAGTAATTCCATCTCCAATTCTCTTGTAGGTAATATTTTATTGTTCTCGTGAGCCTGATGATGGCATATACCAAATGCCCGAAGCATGTTTCTCCAACCCTTAATTTGGAAAAATATACTTCGTGGATATGACTGTACGGTTTACTACTGTTAATGTTTTCGGATCACAATAATTTTTGATGGTTTATGCAATAATAATTGGTCTAGGCTAGGTGATCGTTATTGTGTTTCAGTTAAGAAGAATTGGATCATTCCAACTGTCTTGCTTGAAATCGAAGAACCCTTACGATAAATGACTATTCAAATATAATTTCAAATTCTCAATTTATCTCCCTTATTATTCATTCATGCATTTGAGTTGAAATCGATGTCCTATTGAATAGTCGAATTATTGACACACACATTATAGTTGGCCTTGACAAACTCCACATTTGGTGTCTTTAACCGACCTCGTATCTCTCACCGTAAAAAATATACGTATGGTGAGCATGGTAAGTGGGACACACTGTATAAAGAAAACGTTTCCTTTTCAGGAACTTGGAGAAAACCTTTCGAAACTGGCAACGGTGTTACACAATACTTGTGTCAAAAAATCAGGAATACCCGAAGCTACAATATTAAGCATGAGAAAGGGAAATTTTGAGGAAGACGACAAATCGAAGGTAAATATTGGAAACATATGAGAATTTGCAATCTTACATGGTGTTCCAAAAATGGAAGCGATAAATGGAGTGAGTAATAGAAGATGAAAGAACAAAATCGAATAATTGTTTTTTTTTGCAACAACATTTTTTCGATCGATTCACATTATTTTTTATTTCACAATTTCTTCAGGAGTCTTTTATAAAACCATAAATGTTATAGTGATTCCATGAACAAATCAAAACTATGAATATAACGTCATTTTTATAAAACCATATTTATCTGCTTCTTTGAGTTAATTTCAATTTCAATATTGCGGCTAGTGCAATTTACTAAGAACAAACTTCATTCTCCGTAATTTCTTCCTTAATATACAGGGTGGCCCACGGTCGATGGTACCTTAGACGTATACGGAAAACGGTACATTGGATTATTCTGAAAATTTGGTTACTCTAATAAGCGTTTGTGATCTAACGATTCAAAATATTTTCAGCGATGCATCGTTTTCACTTTTACCAAAAAGTAGCATCATATCTTTGTTATTTCAAATGGAACACCCTGTATTTCATTGCGTTTTTAGATTCTTCTCGAAAAGCTGATTCCCTTTCGTGCTCTCCAAGCGAGAAAAAGTGCGCAATATGCTACTTCGTAGATCGAGAACTGATTTTTTTAATGAGGCGCAACCGAGTAAAACAAATGGAGGTTGTTAGAAATCAATAGAGTCAAAAGAAGCCCTTAAATAATTATTTGTGTAACTAGTGCAAACAAGGGTATTTGTTGCATGATGCGTGGAAGTTCACTTCAGCCCCAAGTGGTATAATATAGTATAGTTTACTTATATAACAGAAAAAAAAGCGAAGGATAATCCAGAATTCCCTTACAACCTACAATCATTTCTAGACGAAAGGAGAACCTACCAGAAAAATCACATATTGTAGGTTGATTTGCTAGTGCTGTAATGCTGAAAAAACAGCATTTTGTTGAATACAATCCCTATGACCATGACATAATATATTTTATTAAATCCTTGGACAGGTCGATTTTCATTTTCGAATATGTATTTTTTACATAACATTTGTCTACCACCTGACAACCTCCTACCCTTCAAATCAACCCCTTCAAAATGTTTAAATTGTACAATGGGTCATATTACACTTCGTGCAGAGATATTTCAAAGCTTTGTACAATTCTCTTTCAAATTCGTTTGAGCGGGTCGTATAACCCCATTGCGCCTACCCAGCGAGCACAAACATCCCTGGGATGTTTTGGGATGTTTTGAGAATGTTGGCATGAAGATGTTATTTTGAGACGTAATATGCACTGACCAAAGAGGTCTTTGAAGGATATTGAAGTATTGTTTTTGTTCTTCTGTGGCATTTCTTTGTTTGCCTACTGAGAGGTATCCCTGGGATGTTTTGGGATGTTTTAGAAATGTAGGCATGAGGATGTTTTTTGAGGCGTAATATGCACTTCCCAAAGAGGTCTCAGGTCTTAGAAGGATATTGAAAGTATTGTTTTTGTTCTTTCGCGCCCTTTCTTTGTTTGCCCCACCACAACGTCTCATGCTTACGTCACAATACGATGAATTCTGATTTGTTTTCGATTTTGTTCTTCTTGTTCGCAATTGGCATTCGCGTTTGCAGCGTGTCACGCTTACATTTGTTTGCTTCTCCGCAGTTGCAAAATTATCCATAGTGGAGAACATTTCAAAAATTGGGAAACCTATTTCCAATAATTATATGTCTGTGTGTAGTAAGCACTACTCAGAAACCGATTAAGAAGGTAATTTCATATCAAGAAAATATTTTTATGTTCAATCTATTTTTAATGCATTTTTTCATTCAAGGGAAATGGAATCCTAATGGAAAAGTTCATTTTGACAAAAGGCTTCAGAAAAGTACATCGAAAATGGTTTTTTTTCAGCGATTTAATGTGCGCAAGACGCGTTGAAAATGTTTTGTTGTGTCCATGAAAAGGCTTTAAAAAGAACTAGGGAGAAGGTAGTTTTGTGACATATCAAGGACATCTCGATAATTGCCGCCTGCGGCGGACATTGGCTGTTCTATAATAGTTCTATTCATGTGTGAACAGAACATCGCAGTGGAGGTTCAATGTCTCGAAATCTCGTACTTTTAACATCTCTGAGATGTTTTTGTGCTCGCTGGGTATTCTACCTGGTCTAATCCGGGTCTCAAAAGAGCCCGGAAATTATGATAACCCAGTTGCGCCTATGGTAAAAATAAGCTTAATCTATAGACTCGGCAGGTTATCTATGACATACTGTCGCTGCTCATTATCGGAACACCCCCTACCCTAACAAATGTTTCGAAATCGTAAGCCAAGAATGTGTAAGACTAGGATATCAATTTGAACCTGTTGAAGTTGCATCGGATTTTGAAAACTCTATTCATCTATCCATAAGATTTATGTGGCCAGAAACAAAAATGATAGGATGCAGATTTCATCTAAGTCAATCTTGGATTAGAAAAATCCAAAGTTTAGGGTTGATGTCCGGATACAAAAACAATGATTCACTTATTGGGAGTATTTTACATTGGACACTTGGCTTGACATTTTCAGAGCCAGAAACAGAGTGGGAGATCAAATGTTGACGAATGACGCAAAATTGAGAAATTATTCTGATTATCTTGTTGATAATATATAGACGAGGATTCTGAATTTCCTTCTTGAATTTGGGCTCGTGATGAAGCTAGTAGTTACAAAACAACAAATTGCTGTGAATCCTTGAAAGATTGTATGCACCTCATCCGGATATTTTTAAATTTTTTCTAATATTGAAGGAATTTCAAACTGAAACTAACATTAAAATTAATATTATTTATTCATATACCAATGAAATTACAAATGAATCGTATAAAGACAGAATTTAAATCTTAGCCAGAAACTTAAATTTATTCAAACATGGGCAAATTGAGAGGTTCGATTTTGTAGAAATTGCGTCTTAGCATTATATAATGAAATCTGTACCTATATAAATAAATGTCTTGTACACTTTGAATAAATATCTTGTATATTTTGTCAATGATTAAGTATTTTAGTTGAATAGTGTACTGTTTTATTATACTGAATGTACATCTACGCATATGTAGAATGTATGTAGAATGTAAATGGTAGGTATATAAACTTATCTTTTTCATTGTACATAGGCGTAGACAGACATGCTGTACGAAATATTATATTTGAATGTAGGTAAATTAGCTGTAAAAGTGATACATTAGAACAGCGCCTACCAAATCCCATAAATTCAGACAAAAAATTCTAATAAATTTTTAATCTTTCAACTATTCTCTTGCGGATATACCTCAACCGAATTTGAGAAAATAAGACCGTTGTATAGAGATTTGGAATACCTCTATGACTTAATGAAACATTTTTGAAAGGGGTTGATCGGTGAGGCATAGGAGGTTGAAGGTAGTCAAAAATGTTTAAGTCAAAAAAGCAGATTTTCAACAATATAAATCGACGTGACCGAGGATTTTTAAAAATATATTTTTGTTTTATAGAGATACGGATTTTATTCTCACACAGTTTTCCACACAATATAATATATAATAATCAGGAAAAAATATCACGTATTCATTATACGCCTAAATTTTTAAATTTGCGTACTGCAAAAATTCCGAAAGTTTTGCTCTTGGTGAGCCGACATGCAATAATAGTGAGTTATTCGATTACATAATAGTTGTGAACTGTGATCTCGATTGCTTTTAAAACAGGTTTCTTGTGATTTGTTTTGTAATTCTGAATCATACACTATACCATTTTATTTATCGCTGGAGGTCTCTGTGGAATAAAGCATTAAAAAAAATTCTTTTTTATAGGAATATGTCACATGCATATGGCTGGAATCCCAAATTGTGAGTATTTTTTTTTTTTTTTTTTTTTTTTATCGCTTGGAGCGCACGAAAGGGAATCCCTATAATGTTCAGAGAACATCGTGCGTTCCTAGGGAGGATAGGGATAGGAGGTAGGTATTGGTTTTTTTTTTGAACTTCTGGAGATTATATGTTGTTGGGAATACTTCCTCAGGCAATGAATTCCAGAGCCTAGCCGTTCTATGGATGAAGGAGTTTTGATAAAGTGCTGTTCGACATCTTTCGAGGTTGACAACGAAAGGATGTGCTGACTGGGCTTGTCTAGTTCGTCTGACTGGTATTGCTAGTGAAGGGATGATAGCAGAGATTTCCGGAGAACATTTCCCGTGGAAGTATCGATAGAAAAGTGAAAGGTCGCCGACCTTTCTACGGTGTTCCAATGATGTCAAGGAGTGAGTGAGTGTCGCGTCACCCACCAGGCGGATGGCTCTTCTCTGGATGGAATCTAAGAGCATCAGCGTATGTTTTGGTGCTGAACCCCATATGTGGGAACAGTATTCTAGAACAGGTCGTATCTGCGCTTTGTAGATCATGAGGAGCTGTTGAGGTGTAAAGTAGCTTTTCGCACGAAACAAGAATCCGAGTTTTTGGGAAGCAGCTTTTGCGATCGATCTCACATGATTATCCCATGAAAGAGTGTTGCTGATGGAAATACCGAGCATAGATATGGTGGGCTTGGTGGGGATGGTGGTGCCAGACATTACAATGTCGGGCATACTGAGTTCCGCCTTTCTAGAGAAAATACAGGCTTGAGTTTTGGTGGCGTTGAATTCAACTAGGTTGTTGGTTCCCCAGGCTGTGATTTCAGCAAGGTCTTCATTGACAGCATTGACCTGCCTGCGCCGTGAGTTCTTAGTTTCCTGGAAAGAAATGGGAATTCTGGAAGAGAACGCAGTATGGAGGGTACTATCATCTGCAAAGCTGTGGATGGGGCAAGTTGTTACTCCCAACAGATCATTGATATGAAGAAGGAATAAGGTTGGTGCCAAAATTGATCCTTGTGGAACGCCGGAATTGATGCCAATTGTATCAGACGATACACCGTCCACCACCACATGAAGCGATCTGCCTGAAAGAAAGCTCGATAAGAGATGGCATAGCTGAGGTGGTAAGCCGTATGATGGTAGTTTGTGGAGAAGTCCTTCGTGCCAAACACGGTCAAATGCTTTCGATATGTCCAACGCGACAGCTAGAGATTCCCCGTGTTTTTCTAATGAAGCTTGCCATAAATGGGTGACGTAGGCAAGTAGATCTCCAGTAGATCTTCGGTGGCGAAAGCCGTATTGTCTATCATTGATGATTCCCGAGCTCTCTAGATATTTGATGAGCTCAATATTGATGGCTTTCTCCATCACTTTGGAGATTACTGATAACAGGGCAATGGGCCTGTAGTTATTGGGCAGGTTCTTATTCCCTTTTTTGGGGTTTGTTGGACTCTAGCTGTCTTCCAGCATGATGGAAAAATACCCGACCTATACGAGAGGGTAAACAACTTGCAGAGAATCGGTGTTAATTCTGGTGCACATTTTTTGAGGATAATGGGTGGAATTCCATCAGGACCGTTAGCCTTATTTGTTTTGAGATCAAGCAAAATTCGTCTGATAGTGCGTTGACGGAAGACGATTTCGGGCATTCGACTTTCAACGGGTGGAATGTCTGGCGGCACTTTTCCTTGGGAATCTAAAGTAGAGTTTGCTGCAAAAATCTCTGCAAAAATATTTGCTTTCTCCTGCGATGTTGTTGCTAATGTGCCGTCGGATTTGGACAGTGGTGGAAATGAACTATTAGTGAAATTTCTTCCGACCGCTTTAGCAAGGGACCAAAACGAACGGGAGCCATTGGGACAATCTATGAGTTTCGATCTTATCTTGGCATTGTATGTTTCTTTCGAAGCATCTATTGTTTGGCTGCAGGTATTTCTGGCATCGACGTATTCTGCTCTAGTCGCGGGGTTAGGGTTTTTGCGCCAGCGATGGTAGGCTGTTTGTTTCAAGGCAACAGTTCTAGAACAGTTTTTGTTGAACCAGGGTTTCGATGGTGATGATCTTTTCGAAGAATGAGGTATGTATGTGTCCATTCCAAGCATGATGATCTCGGATATTTCCGCAGCACACTGTGAAGGGTCCTCAGAGTCAAAGCATACTCTATGCCAAGGAAACTCGGAGAAAAACATGCGGAGACCGTCCCAATCTCCTGAATTGTAATGCCATATAAGACGTGGGGGTGCCGGAGCAGTTGATGGAATGAAGAATGGGCAGGTTGTAGAGATGAGTGTGTGGTCAGAATTGCCAAGTGGAGCTCGTACATCTATGGTGTAGAGTGCTGAATTATTAGTGAGGAATAAGTCAAGTATGTTAGCTGAATGGTTATTGGCATCGGGAATTCGTGTGGGTTCTTTGATAAGCTGCTCTAAGCCGTGAGTGATGGCGAAAGCTTCGGCTTGTCGCCCAGCTTCATCCGTTTTGTTAGAGTGTACGAGCCAAGCAGTGTTGTGTACATTGAAATCGCCCATGATGATGATTTCTGCTGCTGGATGGTTCTGTTGAATTTGGCCAAGCTTCAGAGACAAGAATTCGAAGAGCTCTTCATAGGATGGATCATTTGGTGATAAGTAGAGACAACAAAGGTATTTGGTCTGTTTCTGGCTATCGAGCTTGAACCACATGACATCAAACTTATTTGGTTCCAAAGTTTTTTCTCGTTGACATGAGAGATTCGTTTTAGAGTAGAGGCAGAGACCTCCCTTGAATCTGAAACGTGTGTGGAGTTCGTACCCAGGACAGAGCAGATAGGTCGTATTGGTGGATGAATTGACCTGTGTCTCAGTAAGAGCCAGTATGTCTGGCTTTTCAATTTGGAGGTGTCGATGGACATCGTTGATGTTCTTACTTAGACCTCGGATGTTACATAGGTCTATCTTGAGGACTTTTTCTTTCGATGGTGAACCCCCTCTAGCACCTCTCGCCCGGAAATCCGAATGGAGAGGTATTTTACTTCCGGATAATTTTACTTGAGGAGAACTCATCATCGCTTATTCTGTATAGAGAAGGGAGGTTGGCGTGGAAGGAAAAGGAAATTGGGTTGGGTTGGGTTGGCCGGAACATCAACCAGCTACTGAAACACGGGTAAGTATACCCATTTCACAGTGCCTATGGTTGATGTGGTGGTATCGCACCGGGCGATGGCGTTAACCATCTTCCACCTATTGGCGTCCTTTTAGTCGCCTTCTACGACAGGCAGGACTTACCGTGGGGTTATTCTAATCCGACCACCACACGGTGGTATAGTATAGAAATTTTATCTTTCAAATTTCCATTACTGCCATAGAAAAGTAACGAAAGATGACGATATTACTGACAGATCTTTAATTTTTCGATACCTATATAAAATGATTTGTCAATAGGATTATGCACTCCAATTTCCTCTCAACTGAACGTGAAAAATGATTATATCTTTTACAAAACAACAACCTCTGTCTGATAAGGACAGAAAACCCATTTGAAAGTTATTCTAAGAGCACCTAAATAAAATCAAGTACCTATAATTTTTTTTCAAATGATTTTCTTCACGGAAAATAGATAATTCCTTATAAAAAACGTCTTGTATCTATATGATATCTTCATGAAAATTGTAACAGATATTCTCAACATGCTGATGATATTAATATCAATAGCGGATTTTTTAGATTTTGATTCGATCATAGTAGATCGTGTAAAATTAGAGAATTGAGAAAGTAGATCACATTGAGCCAAAAGAAATTGAAGTCGGTCGACGAATAAGAAAATACACAGGTGGTGCAACTCACACTCAGAGAAATAGTCGGTAGTAAATACCAAACGTTTAGAAAAATAGGCGCCAGTCACTACAATCATCGAATAATAGGTACCACAACAAAATTATATCATACTATACTATAAGTATCATACTATTTTGTAGTGGTATTCAATGTACATATGCTATAGTTTGAATCTCAGACAAATTCTCGGCTTCCAGAACCCCTCCATACCATCCAAAGCATGCCTAACCATTTATTTTTTCATCAATCTATGAATGAATGTATCAAAATTTGACGAGATCAGAAACTTGAAATGATTGTTTTGTCGACCAAATAGTTATCTATGTGTATTGAAGATGCATTTTTCAACATAACAGATATAATATTCAATATTTTGTAGTATTATGCTGGGCTGGTGGCCGTGAGCGTAGAGTCGCTGGCTGTTGCCCAGGCGGTCCGGGTTCGATCCCCGGCGCGAGCACTGAATTAATTTTCGGTAGTTTCGTTGGGCGGGAGGAGATAGGTGGCCAACCCAACATTCTTGGTACCTAGATATCAATCCTTTGGACTGTCCACGGTTACCAGCCGAGTAGTGCTTCGGATGACACTTAAAAAGCTAAGGTCCCCGTCTTCTTAACTCACACAAGTCTCTGACTTTCGAGGGTTGCTTTGCAACTAAGCTGGCGGTTAAAAACACTTTTAAAAAACACTTTAAACTTTTTTATATTATGTTTATTTTCTATTAATTATTTTTCGGAGGTCAAATTCGAAGGTATGACGTTTTTAACTGGGCTGGTGGCCGTGAGCGTAGAGTCGCTGGTTGTCGCCCAGGCGGTCCGGGTTCGATCCCCGGCGCGAGCACTGAATTAATTTTCGGTAGTTTCGTTGGGCGGGAGGAGATAGGTGGCCAACCCAACATTCTTGGTACCTAGATATCAATCCTTTGGACTGTCCACGGTTACCAGCCGAGTAGTGCTTCGGATGACACTTAAAAAGCTAAGGTCCCCGTCTTCTTAACTCACACAAGTCTCTGACTTTCGAGGGTTGCTTTGCAACTAAGCTGGCGGTTAAAAACACTTTTAAACACACACTTTTTTTTTCCACCAATTATGCACTTTTCCTGTCAATTTTCTCTCCACAAGAGGTCTCCAATGGGATATGCTACAAGTGGTACGAGGACAATTCCAATACCAACCTTCTCACCCTATCACTATGAATATCCATAGGTACGCGATGAGTAACACAATAGGTTTCACGGCCATGTATTGGAGTCCCTGTCACAGGCTCCTGAATATTGAGACAAATCTGATTGTTTATTATGCCTAAATATGAAGCCTGAAAAAATATCAATCGACTTGCATTGGCAGTTCATCATGAATATGCGTCTTCCTGAATTTTATATGGCGGAACTATACTCACCCTGTTTTCTTTATGTTCTGGTTCCCAGAAAAAGGGATATCCTGTAATGTTCAGAGAACATCTTGAGAACCAAGGGAAATAAAATAGAAATTGATGGTGTTCTTCTTAAATTTCTGGAGGTTATATGCCTCGGGAAACACCTCCCTTGGCAATGTGTTCCAGAGCCTCGATGTTCGTTGGATGAACAAGTCTTTGGAAAGAGATGTTCTGCAGGTCTCCAAAGTGACCACTAAGGGGTGCGAAGCCTCAACTCGACGGGTTAATCTCGCGGGGACTGCCAAGGGAGGAACAATTGTTGATATTTCAGAAGAGCATCGTCCATGAAAATATAGAGCCAGAACTTTTCTACGGTGTTCCAGAGAAGTGAGTGACTTTGTGAGCGAGCAGGCATCACCCACGAGACGAATTTCCTTTTTTTGCGGACAGAATCCAACAGTTTCAGGGTATGTTTGGGTGCTGCACTCCAAATATGGAAACAGTTTTCCAGGACAGGTCGGATCTGTGCCTTATAGCTCATAAGCAGCTGATTGGAAGTGAAATAGCTCCTGGACCGAAACAGAAAACCAAGTTTTTGGGATGCACTTTTAGCAATTGATCTCACGTAATTTTCCCAAGAAAGGTTTTATCACTGATTGTAATGCCAAACACCGAAATGGATGTCTTCAAAGGTATGGTTACTCCTTACAAGCTTATGTTGGACACAGTAAGATCGGATTTTCTAGAAAAAAGGCATGCTTGTGTTTTGTTTTTATTGAAATCTACCAAGTTATTGGATCCCCATTCGAGAATTATTGCCAAGTCCATATTTATGTTGTCAATATTTCTCCCTCGTTCGTTTCTGATTTGCCTGGCTGGTATTGGAGCCCTGGAAGAGAAGGCGGTATGGAGGGTACTATCATCCGCGAAGCTGCGTTGATATGGAGTAGAAATAGTATTGGTGCTAGAATTGATCCTTGCGGAACACCAGCATTTATGATAAGAGAGTCAGATGAAACTCCGTCGACCACTACATAGAGAGACCTGATGTGTGAGCGAAAACTAGCTAGCTGAGAACATAGCTGGGGAGGCAAGCCATAAGATGGAAGCTTTTGGCGAATGGCGAGGAGTCCGTGGTGCCAGACTCGATCGAATGCCTTGGAGATATCAAGTGCCACGGCTAAGGTTTCACCATATTTTTTTCAATAGATTGCTGCCATATATGTGAGACGTAAGCGAGCAGGTCACAAGTTGATCTCTGATGACGAAAGCCATATTGCCTATCGTTGACAATACCTGAATGTTCCAGGTATTTCATGAGCTCGATGTTGATAGCTTTCTCCATGATATTTGATATAATAGATAGCAGTGCGATCGGTCTGTAGTTCCTAGGTAGGGTCTTATGCCTTTTTTATGAACTGGTTGTACTCTTGCAATTTTCCAGTTGGACGGGATAATATCCCTAATTCGTAAGAGTAGTTGAACAATTTGCAGAGAACAGGTGTTAGTTCGGGAGCGCAGTCCTTGAGGACAATCGGTGGGATTCCGTCGGAGCCACAAGCTTTGTTGGTGTTGAGACCCAATAAATAAAGTACGTTGGCGAAAGGTGATCTCGAGCATATGACTGTCAATTGGCGTTATGTTTGGAGGTTGTTTTCCCGATGAATCCAGAGTGGAATTTCCAGCAAATAAATGAGCAAAAATGTTGGCTTTCTCCCAGGCAGTTGTGGCTAGTGTTCCATCTTGGTTAGAGGAGGAAACTAGCTGGAGGTGAAGAGTTTCTTCCTACAGCTTTGGCGAAGGACCAAAATGAACAAGATCTGCTAGGACATTCAACAAGTTTCGATCTTATTTTGGCAATATGAGCATCCTTTGATAATAGAATTTTCTCGTTGCATATGCCTCGAAATCTGGAATGCGTTGACCAATGTCGATCTGAATGGAAACCTTACTAACTACCTAACTTATTTCGAAAACTTGAAATGTCAAAATGTAGGTAGTACTTATATGGTGAGTGATCAAATTTGAGATATTCATTTTTTGAAAACCCGTTTTTTTGTATCTATAGCCTATTTGATCAGATTCTTGAGATATAAGAATAATACTTACTCTTGTACAAATTTCGAGCGTGATATCTCATACACGGTATGTTTATTTCACAAAGGCCAATTTCAAAATTAATGCTCTTGTATCTGATCCTGTACGGAAGCAAGAAAAAGTCCTTAGTTTATATTACCAAAAGTGGCTATCACTCCATTTCTCTCATTTTAAAAACATTCATCAATGGAATCAGTATCAAAAAACTCTAACCAGAATGAATGTTTCTAATTTTTAGGTTAAACCTGATGGTACTCTAAACAGGGATCGCATGATGGAACTTTGCCCTCCTCAGATAAAAGAAACAGGTCCGAAAATAGTACTAGGATGTTGGGAGAAAGTTGAAGGTTAGTTTTCGTTTACATCTACAATAACGCCATTCTGTTCACTAAAATAATTCAATTCAAGGGTTCGGTGCATAGACAAAAATTTGGAAATAATAAAAATTAAGACCAGTCAAGGGTGAGCACTATCTGAGGGCCCAATTTACTCGAACGTAAAAACGAAGTTTCTTACTGTAAACTTTGGAAAAAATGTCCTTGACAAACTACGGAATGTCTCTAAAAATATATCGTCGCTCAAAAAACTAAAAATCACACTTTTATATGTACAGCCAAACTAAAAAAAGCAGAAAACAATAGTTATTTATGCAACAGGTTCAAGAAGTACCTAAGTGTTTATTGCACGCGTTGTAAATTTGTCAAACGAGGCGGTTATCCCTCCCGTCATTTACCATTTATGTTGTTAATTTTATTGAAGACCTGTTCGAATCAGAAATCAAAGTTCTAAAATCGGGGTTTGAAGTTTTCGTTGGACCACCCTGTATAAATGGAAGAATAATGCCATTTCTTTTCGGACGAGTATGCGCGGAGTGTATGTAGTACTGGGCCGGCCATGAATAATTAATAATTCTAAGCAAACTATACAGATTGTTTGCCCAATCGTTACATATACCGGGTGTTTCTCAAAAGTGGCTCACCCCTATAAATCTTCAGTTTATACAGATAAACAAATGAAATTCGGTGTGTGAGTATAGTACATGATTATGCATTATTTGGCGTATCCAATTGTCTTCTGTCACTTCCGGTTTGACCACAAGTAACTAATATTATCCTATTTTGAATGGGACACCCTGTATATCATTACATATTTCTGTAGAGAATAACATTCTGAGTACCAATGACCACCCCATTTGCCACTTTCTGACATTTATCGTCATGAAATTTTCATTTTTCAATTTTCAATCTAGAGTGCCATGAATGAGTTGAAACAGTTGATTTTGAATCATGTTGCCTAGGAAAAATAATTTCGATGAATCTTTACTTTTCATGTGTTCCACAGGTTCATTCAAAATTCACAATATCGTAATTATATTGTTGACTCAATTTTTTTGAATAGACCAAGGGTAGCTCATTACTATATCTGAAAGGAGTATTTTGTTACAAATACGTTGATACCACACAATCGATATTTTGAATCAATATCCAGCAGTATCATAATCACTAGATTGAAAATTGTAAAATGAAAATTTCAGGATGATAAATGTTAAAAAGTGGCAAATGGGGTGTCATTGTACTAACAATGTTATTATCTATAGAAATATGTAAAAATATACCGGGTTTCCCATTTGAAATAAGAAAATTTGGGTGATTTCCGGTCAAACAGAAGTGCGAGAGAACAATTGAATGAGTCAAATAATGCATATTCATTTACTATACTCACTCACTCACTTACTATACTCACGCACCCGATTCATTTGTTCATTTATAGAACCAAAAAAGTTATAGGGGTGAGCTCCTTTTGAGAAACACTCGGTATAGGGCATGTGAATGGCAACATGATTCGGCTATCGTACGTTTTTGCTAGTCTAGATTACCCCAGATTTAAAAGAATCTTGAAAAATGTTTCCAGAAAAGTTTTTGAATAACGAAAATATGTTAAAATTATGATAATAAAGGGGAGTGAAACCATTGAGTGGGACACCCTGTGCAATAACATTTTGACCACCCTGTATATGATCTGAAGGAACTGCTGAAAAAGCAATTCAGATTACTATGGCTAATCCATGTCAAAGGACCCCGCACTTTTAGTACGTAAAATGGTTCTCGGTGAAATTTTCTGAATTTTCAGTATGTTGTAGAATTCGATGAACTGATTGAACCTGCACAATCGTAAAGTTCTTTGATGAACAGATTCTGAGATACAGGGCGTTGAAGTTACAAATCGGTATTTTTCATTTAATTATTTTCTCGAAATTCAAAGATTCCAAGTAAAATTTTTTTCGCTCATATCATTAACGAACCTCCATATTACTCAACATGATTCAGATGGTTCAGATGATGTAATTGTTTACAGAGTGAAACATATAAACATTTCAGTGATGTCTGAAAATTCGATGTAATAATGAAATATCGACAAAATAATTTAGGCATGCAATATTCTATTCTCATTCCATCATGAATCACAATTCATACATTTCATACAGGGTGATTTGAAAAATTGGTGACCTCTAAGACCGATTTATTCATACACATCCTGTATATTCGAGTGAATTGTTAACCTCCCAAGATAGCTGATACCGTATGAACATGATTTGGTTGAGATATATAGGGTAATCATGAAGATTTTCGATGATGAAAATGACAAAAAATCGTGTTTTTTGTAATCACCCTGTTATTCATGATTAACTCGGTGAAATTCTCTAATTATTTTTTAATACATTCATCATTCGCTCCTCAACGCTGTATTGAAAATTCAGTTTCCTATCATGACGGGTGTCATAGTTATTAATTCAGGAACTGTAAGTGAACAAGTCTCTTCAACTCTTCATGCAAAGTTCCTGAATTAATAACTATGACACCCGTCATGATAGGAAACTGAATTTTCAATACAGCGTTGAGGAGCGAATGATGAGTATATTAAAAAATAATTAGAGAATTTCACCGAGTTAATCATGAATAACAGGGTGATTACAAAAAACACGATTTTTTGTCATTTTCATCATCGAAAATCTTCATGATCACCCTATATATCTCAACGAAATCATGTTCATACGGTATCAGCTATCTTGGGAGGTTAACAATTCACTGGAATATACATCAGGATGTGTATGGATAAATCGGTCTTAGGTGTCACCAATTTTGCAAATCACCCTGTATAAAATGTATGAATTGTGATTCATGATGGAATGAGAATAGTATATTGCATGCCTAAATTATTTTTTCGATATTTCATTATTACATCGAATTTTCAGACATCACTGAAATGTATATATGTTTCACTCTGTAAACAATTACATCATTTGAACCATCTGAATATGTTGAGTAATATGGAGGTTCGTTAATGATATGAGCGAAGAAAATTGTACTTGGCATCTTTGAATTTCGAGAAAATAATTAAATGAAAAATACCGATTTGTAACTTCAACGCCCTGTATCTCAGAATCTGTTCATCAAAGAACTTTACGATTCTGCAGGTTCAATCAGTTCATCGAATTCTAGAACATACTGAAAATTCAGAAAAATTCACAGAGAACCATTTTACGTACTAAAAGTGCGGGGTCCTTTCAAATACCCGTATTCAGGAGTCAGCGGATGTGCTAATTTAATATCTCATTTTTTGTTCTAGGGGTGACTCCCCTGGAGAAGAGAGTATACGAACTGCAGAAATGTTTCTACAAATCTGATCCAGAGGTAGGGTGAAGCAAATATTGTCATTGAACTATTATCAATATAGCATTTTTTTCAATTCGCAGAATCATATTATGATTTGAGGAGACGAAGATACTGCACCGTGAGTTGAGGCAGCCCTCCTGCGAGCGTGGGTTTGGACTTAACTTCATAAGAGTTTCCTCTTCTTCCTCCAGAAAATTATAAATTGAAACTTCGAATCATTAAACCTTTCGATTCAATAAATTCGTTTTTATTGATTACCTAAGTAACAATTTGGCGACGACAACCACATATAATATACACCAAAACTAACGTTGTACTTGGTGTTGAAATTAGTCATTCATTAAACGACGTCCTCTAAACCACCGAAACAACGTCGTCTCAATGTTTAGCATGGCGTAAGTTAAACTACACCATTATATGGTAATTGGGTTTTTGATAATATATATATATATATATATAAGTTAAACTACGACGTTGTTATACAACGTTCACCCAACCAACTACAGGGTAGTAAGTATTCTGGGAATGGCAAAATGACGTTTCAAATACGGTTAATTGACAACTTTAGTAATTTAAACGTTTTCCCGACGGAGAGTCGACCTTGTAAGATCTACCTAAGCTGGGGTGAAAAATAGTTTACGCAGAGTCATCTTCACAACTTGTTCACAACTGACCTTTTTTTATGACATGACATGATGAATGATGTCAGTGCCAATGTCAAAATTCCTCAAATTCTTCTGGATAGCTGAATCAATGACGGCTAAATGGACTGTCTGACGGGTTATACGCTGAATGCTGAGGCCTGTTGTTCTGAACATCTTCAGAACCAGAATAGTATGGTGTCTCTTATTCATGATCGACTTATATGTGAACAAATACAGCAACCCAAGTTATGGTGAAAAGCTTCCAAAATTGAAAATAAAACGAGCCTTCAAATACACTAGCTCCAATCAGGCAAAAAAAGAGATTATATCGTGAAGAAATTTCACAGGTACAAGCCTACATGAAGACAGAGCGATTATAGAGTTTGATTTTTTATGCAGGACCAATCACCAACTCGCCCCTTTGTAGGGGGCCAGTATACCCTGACCAGTTTCTTCGCATTCGTGTGGTATCGGTTCTACCTCTTGGTCCTCTTGCGTGCTTTTTATGATCAAAGCTATGAAATGGGCAGCCATTAATTCTGAAATCTTTTTCTATCCCAGATTTCAGAAGAAAATGTGATAGAGAAAAAAAAGAATGCGAAAAATACGAGAAATGACATCAATCATATCAATGGTCAATGATCGATGACAAGTGACATTAAACGCAAATGATGAATGACATTTCTGATAGCTGAATGACACGAAGAGGCGCGTTGCACAATGTGGAGCATGGTGGAGTAGTTGGACTGCGTTCAATTTAAGGTCGGATACGAAACCCTATAGTCGCACTTCATAAGGTATGAAGTTGGTTGTCTAGCAGACTAAAGTTGAAAGCCTTTAATACTCCTACGCCATGTTTCAAGTACAATCATTGCCCTATTTTATTCTCTAGAAACCATTTATATATATCCCGTTTATTTCTCATTTGAATCAATATCAACTTTGAACATTTTTTATCAATTTTTTTTATTTTTTTTTTCAAAATCCTGTGTGTCGATAAATCCGCAACGGATGAAAGGCGTGCTTGTTTTTTGGCATGAAACTATAGTATGTCAGACATTTAAATTGAATGCGCTGTTGATTTCTGTCTCCAATCGTGATTGTTCGGCAATATAAATATGGTTTTTGAGAATGAAACATTTTGTTATCAACAGAGGCCATAATTAATAGTTGTTGAAAGTTTTTCCTAAGTCACCATTCTGGTCCCCGGTAATGATTTGGTTGAAGAATATACTAATTTCTGAACACCATGGAAAGTAAACTATCATGCGCAAGAGGGCTCAATTGTGCGGTAGTTTTTAAGTCAATCTAGCAACGTTTACGGAACCACAGACTTCTATACCTACAGTTGAAACTGAAACGTTTCAAAAACACAAAAATAATTGATCAAACTGGTGCAAAAGAGGGTTGTAACAACGTTGTGTTAAGGTTGCCACGCGACTTATGTTTGGTTGCGCAACTGATTCTTCAAACACGTCGCCGTAATAACGTTAAATTGCTACTTGGGTATTATTGATTATATCCAGGAACCGAGATTAATATATATACAGTGTGAGCGGCTGATTATGGGAGCCACTGCAATTATATCTACTCAGGTGGCGTTCGTGTCCACATCTCGTAGATGCCGAACGCCTCGTGGGAATTGATTGCTTGAATGTGTTGACGTTGGGTGAGGGTCGCACCAGATGGCGGTCATGAATGCCATCTGGACACACCCCAGAACTAATGAGAGCCAAAAGCTCGAAACCGGTCTGTATGAGCGTTCCTCAACAATTCAAGCACAATTCAGCATTTACGAAGGGAACACTTGCGATCTTATTCGTCTCTATGAATCGTTGCATAGATTTCGGGAGGATTCAATTCAATTTCCGGCGTGGCCTATAACCAGAACTGTAGTTCTTTTTCTCTCGTTATCTACCAGTTTCGTTCATTTATGAACTTCTGTAGAAATTACTTTGAGCTTTGTATATACATTTAGAAAATCATTCCACTTTGAGCATTTTGGCGTTTTCGTAGTATATAGGGCGTTTCATCAATATTCCACGAAACTTCCATGTCATATTTCTGGGTGAAAATAAGAAAAAACTTATTCATACAAACATAAGTACAAAAACTATTCGTTTTCCAGATACAGGGTGTTGAAGTTTCTATGAAAAATTGTTTTTCCATTGATTTCGAAAAAATGCTTCAGCTGATAGTGATAAACGTACCAAAACCATATTGACTTTTAATCTCGCTTTTAATTCATACTATAACTCAAAAATTGAACCTCTCTTGCAAACGTATCTACATCTACAAATTTCTCATTTTGTTTGGTCCTGATATGGAAGCCCATAGGCAGTTCAAAAAGAGAGGAGAAATCATCAATACAAGACATGTTTTGGAAACTAAATATATTGCTCAAGGAATATTTGACATACATAAATGACATGACCTTATATACAAAATGTTAACGAATGATTAGGTACTAATTACATAATATATCCTACAACAAAATACTGATTATGATAACACTGAGTATGTATGAGTATTTTTCATAATTAATCATCGATTTGATATGAATTTTTTACTAAAAAATCTTAAATTTCTACTGCTAAATTTAGATGAATCTAATTCCGTCTGATTCATGTAATTTGAGCAGTTTTCAAACAGATATGATATCAAGATATTAATGTTTTGATGTGTATTATATGTACAATATAAAATTTGGAGGTACTGAATTATACAACTAGCCTAGTTTTGATTTGAATATTTCCTAAAACATAAAAAGATTTCAACAGAAATAGTATTAAAATCATATGGACCAAATGATTGTATGCATTCGATGCATTCAAGATTTTTTTAAGCAAAAAAGATATGTGACCACTGGATGAAACAATTTTCTGTTTTTTTCCAAACTGATTTCCTGAATACAATCTAGCAATTTTTGGAAATGTATTGATTTTATTTGAGTCCGCAAATTGTTGAATATGGTTAGATGATTCGGAAACGAATGAAAAATAGGTGGTAGCAGTATATGTACTTTATTGTTGGTCTGTACGTACACAGCAACTGGCCATTGACCTTACGAGAGGTCCTGCAGCCATGTGTTCTCTGTGGGCTCTGTTACTGACTCCATACGCCACTTTACACGCAACAGAGAATTGTGCGGAATCACCTCCCGCCGAGGCAACGAAAATTAGAATTCATCTCATTTTATAAATAAAAATTCTCTGAATACTGTCTGTAGGTTAATCGAGGAGGTGATACATTCATTTTACTTGATTAGTTTAGAAACGAGGAGAGAAAATCCCAAATAATCAAAATGAAAAATTCTCTGATCTGCCGGGAATTCGGAATTCGAAAAATAAATTATGAATATTATGTCATATTTGAACATGATTGCACTTCCGGGAGTGAAGAGATCTTTAGGTCACTCCAAACAGGGCCCAAAATGACTCACTAGCACTAGATAGAGACTGAAGTGAACCGTTGATAAGAAACTCATTTCATTATTTCGAAGTGAGTTGACAAATTAACCATCTGATACTTGACAAATCAAATTGTAACATCACCTAATTTCAGTGATACTTATCCCGAGTGCAAAAAAATAGTGTGATTAAATGGGTCACTTTAGTCCCGTATACAGGGTGACGTTGAAATGAATACATATAGTACAAATATGTGTAATTTTTTGAAAAATCATCCAGTACAATTGTTTCAAGCAGACTGTACCCAACATCTAGTCTAGATCTTAAGTATCATTGTTTTTTCTACTGTTATTAGTAAAAATCCTGAGTTCTGTTCTATAACACAAATTGCATGATTGTATTCAGAAAACAATAATGCAGATACCAGACTAATTCATAAATAACAAGAACAAAATGGCACTTACATAAACTTAATGTGGTAATAATAACTAAATAATATTATTTGTCGTACTTAACCTATATAACTAAATTTGGCACATTTCAATTAGCACAGGGGTACAGTATAAAGAAGTATTTCTTCTTTACTTAATTTCTGGCAGAATCTCAGATTCACCTAAGCCCCCAACAACCAGCACTGAAGGTAAGTTTCAGTCAAAAGATTCAGATAAGTAAACCATCAAAATGGTTATACTGGCCACTTTTTTATTCATTTCCAATGACAGAAATAAGATGATTTTGCACTTATGAGATGGGTATTTTGGTCCAAGAAACACGAAGTTGATAATGAAAACGTGAACAAACCACTATTTATCAAAATATTCCATATAGAAAATTCAAAATTTTAGCATTGAATGAGTTTTCTGGTGATAACCTATATTAATTTTCTGTATCTTGCTTATTATTTGGCGAATTTGGAAATAGTTTCATAAAATGAATATGATTGCTATTTTCTGAACAAATGCGAATACCTGACCCAACCTGATAAATACCAGGGCAATCAGCCACAGAATAGGTTAAAAAATATACAATGATCTCACAAATTTAGTAGGTTCACAATTCATCACGCTGGATGGAGTTAGACAAAACTCTGGGAAGCAATTGGTTTCAGTCCGTTGAATCATTCCGATCGATCAACTTGTAACATGTAACAAATTACAGTAACTACGTACAGAATGGCCTTCATTAGGAATACTCAGTTGATGAATGCCATAAAGAAAAAAAATAATGTCATATCCTTCGGTAATATCTCAAAATAAATCCGATTTCGTGTATCACCTGTGTTGTCTCTTATGCAAATATAATTTGCACAGTATGTAGAAATACCTGTCTTATTTTATCTGAATCAGAGCCGTACATTGATACTTAGAGATCACACCACCAAAATAATGATAGCTGGAAACAGAAAACGTAATTTCATTGAAAACTGTTTGTTTGAACGCATTGATGTTTTGAGGTGAATTAGAATTATAATTAGAGTTAGTTTTGTATTTAGTGAGCGAAATGCTACCTTGGTGAACGATAACTGATTTTCTTTACGAGGCGCAGCCGAGTTGAAATAACAGTAGAGATCACTAAAGTATTTCGCGCACGAGTCAAAAGTCAAAAAACATCGTTTCAAAATAAGTAATATTCTTAGCTCAATGTGAAAAATAGTGTTGAACCGTCATAAAAAAATTAATTGTTGTTGAAAATTCAGAACTAAATGATTTCTTGGAATCCTGCTTGATTGAAGATCATAAAGGTTAAAATACAAACATCTCATATAGTTTACATGCAGTGCGTGAAATATGTATTTCGCACACTATTTTGCGCACGATGTCGTGGTAACGTAGGAAAATGAAAAACAGGGTAACATCGCATATTTTCATCAATGCGCGAACATTGTCATTTTTTGACGTTTACGAAAAAAAAATTGTTGTGACGGAAAAAAATTGTTCACATTTCATCTCTGTTGACAGAAATTACTTTTTTCCCACAGGAAAAATATCAGATATTAGCTCACTGCACAACCTTGATCTAATCTACTACTTTTTTCCCTTGTATATAATAAATAACTTTCATTTTGAAAAACAGAGAGAAAATTCCACAAAATCAAGCGAAGTAAACTCATATTGCAAACTGTTCCATTTGTTTGAGGAATATTTCATTATTGATCTACAAAGGTCCGTAGCACATGAGTGCCATATTGCCATACTAATGGTGGCATTGAATTCATTAGTTGTTTGTATGATCAGAAAATTCCATTGAAAGAGAAAATATCAAGTTCTGAACTATTCAACAAATTGAAAATTAAGGAGAATAATTGAATTCAATCCAATCAAAATATTGGTGTATCATGAGATTCAAACCATAGTCGCAAGTGAGCTATGGACCCTATAGCTTATTTTACCTACGACTATAATCAAACAAAATCAAATCAACAATCAACAATCAAACAAAATCAACAGTGAATGACACCCAATCATCTTGTCTTTGAATAGATAAATATCGTTCAACTATATATGACACAGCACTCAACCATGAAAACAAAATCGACAGTTTTTAGAACGCCAGAATTTGGTTCACGATTCACAGTAATAATTCACTGCCATGAATCCACTATACTTGCATAATACACATTATTGTTCACATAAGTAATTATGCATTGAGAAAAAAACTCATTCAGATATGTGACAATTAGTTGACTCCATGAATGCCTTGACTTTGATAACAAATCATCCACCTCCAAAATAATCGTCATACAGGACAAATCATTATTTTTTAAAGAAAAGCAGTAAAAAAATATGACGCGCACCTGAGATTCCTCAAGTCAAATCCAAAACTGAATGAAGCAAGAGGATATTTCACTAGCTCAACTTCTTGCAGACGTGAAAATGTTCGTCACATTCCAAAAATAATTTGCCAGTGTTGTCAAGTTAAATGCAATTAAATGTTCCACTAACCATTCCAGGCTGAATTATGAGATCTCTCAGTACCAATATGACCTATCAGCTTTTCAGAGCATAAATTGAAAAATAGAGAAATGCCAAATTTCAACAAATTCCTTCAAGTGTGGAAACCCCTCACCTTTTTCCACCACAGAATCACTGAGATCTATCAACTATCAAATTAATAAGTATATTAGGTTCTTTCTTCTGCTTTTCAGTGTCATATAAAATACACTGCACATATTTAATGTGATGCCAAACATAATTATGTATTTTGAGTCCTTAGTCACGATTTAATCTATTCTTGAGTTTGAGGTGTATTTGACACCTGCCCAAAACTAGGTGGAGATTAACTACACTGGTGTGAAATGCACTTCTTGAAAGAATACTACTACTGTATAAATTACAGGAAGTGTAGGAAATTAATAGACTTTTCATGCAAAAGAAAGGACCTATTATGACACTTCACTTTCCACTGAAAGACAATATGGCATTGTGCAGATAATCTCTGACTTTAACATTAATGTGAGGCCTAGAAAAGGAAATCAGAACTCATGTTGTCAGACTGCCAAAAGTGTGCAATCACAAACAATCACAAACAATATAGACTGAGAGCCAGCGATCAGCAGACTTTAAAGAATATTTTTAACAAAAAATTGTTTACTTTAAGATATTAAAACGGCAGACATGCTGAAATCTCATTTTTTAAGTAATTTTTGACCTTATTCGACTTCTGGACACGCCCAAAGGAACCGTCGTCGGGGATAGTGAATCCCCATTTCACCTACGGCAGGTGAAATAGTATACCTAGCATCAATATGGAATTTGCTAGTCTGCCGATCGCTGGCTCTAAGGTGAATTAAAAAAATGTTGAACCAAATTGTCCATCAAACTCACACACATACTTCCATATCATCCAAATTTATGATTGTATCAGTGCTAGCCAACTTCAGAAGTGTCTTTTTTATTCGAAGAGATGGGAGGCGCACATTGGGGTTGTGGTGCCAGCACTCTTTCATAAGTTTTGCCATCCCAGATAATAACTGAAAAAAAAAAGTGGTACAAGATGGCAGAAAAATTCAAATTATCAAAACACAGATTTTTACACAATTTTCTTGTGCGGGTATATTTTTTTTCTTATAAAAATAGATCTACTATACGTCTGAGTACTCTCACAACTCATAATAATACAATACAATCTGTAAAAACTAAAATAAACCGCCCACTGCGCCGCCGCTATTGGCGCTCTTCTCTGTTTAAGCAAATAAGCGCAATTGCGCTGATCAATTAAAATTCATATGGAGCGAAAAAGCATTGATTTCGACTTGCAAGCCATCGGCACTCGAGCCGTGGCGACGCAGAGCGGAGCCGATTTCCGCCGGCAGGGGAGACGAGCGATTATGAACAATAATAAGATGGAATACGGAATACGGTCAGGATCTCAGTGTTGCCAGGTGTGGCGATTCATCGTATTTACGGCTACTTTTTTTGGTGAAATGCGACATTAAATTGAATTTGGCAACTGGCGACAATTATGGCGACATTCTGAAATGAACAGGAGATTTATTGGCGATATGTCATAATGCGACAATCATTGGTAACATTTCACTGGAATATCACAATTATTTTGGAATTTAATCCCAAAAAAACAGGAATAAGAATCAAACATTGACACTTAGAATCTCGCGAACAAATAACTTGCCGACATAATTATGTCTGAACGAATTCTATTTTTATTTTGACGTCAGCAAGAAACGCCCCGTAATCAATAGATCTCCAAACGCTGTACTGGCGTAAAACGGCTCGCCTTTTTAGCTGTGTGTACATGGTATTTCTAAGTAGCTTAGATCATAAAAATGGTGAAGGAGTCGAAACTATATCTACACGATTTTTTCCAAACTTAAATTTGTTCGCAAAAAAAAATGTTTTCGATGAACTCTCATACACTATACAGAGGAATGCAAATTTGCTCATTATTATAATATTATGATGTCTATGTTCTCAATGAGTCACTGGTCCATCTATTGGGTAAATTATGGCATTCATTTCTCATACTCAGATTAGTTTAGATTAGGAATCAGAAGATAATGATAAATGTTGCACAGTTCCAATTTGATAAATTCGTTTTTTTTTTTATTTTGTGCAACTCTTTTATTGGGCAGCTTTGCTTGCCTGTTGAGTTGCCTTTTCATGTAAAATAAAATTAAATAAAAATGGAAAATTGCTATTGATCGACACAAAACGAGTTTTTTTAAATCCTATGACCAAATTTACTCTTCTCCAGTTTTTGATATATTATATTTGTTCCTTCCGATTTTTTTCAATTCTCAGAATTCATTTCTGAGACTTATTTGGGACAGAAGGGCTGTTCACATCAAACTTTTATACCGTTTTTTTTTGTCTCATGGTTCGCGGGAATCAATGTTACCAGGAGGCGCTCAGTTTTCATCGTTCCATGTCCAGTCACGTCAAAACTGGGGAAAAACAAACGCAATCCTCACTCAATCCCATTAGTGCCATTAGCTTGTCTACTGTGTACTGATGAGAGTGATAAGTTTTTGAATTTCTTGACATTAATTGTCAATATTCGATCGAAAACGCCTGTTGTAGATGTTCTTTTGGCAGATATTTTGCTCTATTGAGATGGAAAAAGCCGACCAGTAGTAGGAGGAGAAGCAGTTCTCCATGCTAATCATTCTATTTTGTGTGAGGCAGAAGACTTCAACAAAAGGCACATTTTTGCACTTTGTCTACAAACTACAATGGATTTGTATTCGTTCCAGCAAAGCAAGACAATCTGGGTATTGTGAACATGTTGTAGCTGTTCTTTTATATGTCAATTGATTTGCTCGTCATAATTAGTTTGAATTGTTTGAACTATCTCCAATTCTTCACCTGTTCACTAAACTAATAAAAATGTAATAATGTGAAAAAATGAACCAACTCAACCATCATCACTACCAACAGTGCCAACACTTTATGTCATTGACAAGTTTGACTGCAGCTACAGCAAGCTGAATGCAATGTAGTATATGCACTTTATCCATAGACAACAGTTTGTTTTCCCCCAGTTTAAAGTTCCTATTATGTAACCTTGATGTCGCCCACTTCGTGAATCTCGCGAATATAGGATAAGAGGGACTTTCTGCTGGTCTGAATCAAATAAAAGGAAGATCCAACATAAATACACTATACAGAGGAATGAATATTTGAATGTTGAAAATTTAATCATTATTATAATATTATGATGTCTATGTTCTCACCGAGTCACTGGTCCACCTATTGGGTAAATTAGGCCTCTGTTGATCGACACAAACGACTTTTCTCATATCCTCGAAGCTCGGATCGCTAGGCACCACATCATAAAAAGGTGGCTTGTAATCTTCGGCTATGCCATTGCTAACAGTTCTGCGGCATAGCTCCCAGAAGACCAATCCGAGAGCGTAGATATCCGCCCTCCGGAAGGAATCGAAGTTTTCCATACAAATACTAAAAAGGTTTATTTAGATTTTGTACAGTCATGAATTTTCGAATATGGGCATCGGCAAACAAAGGACCCCGCACCGCAATAGAGGGGAAATTGGCTTTCAGTGGATTTTCTCGAATTTTGGATATATCGTAGAACTCGTGATGCTGATCAGATGTCCCAATTATCAACGCTTTAAATTCAATAGTTTGGATTATACAGGGTGCTGAAGTTGACTTTTTCAAAATTTCGAATGGCTATTGTGAAGTTTCCTTTTTGAATACCAAAATCAAATCGACTACGTTTTTTTTTTTCATCCATGTGGCCGGTGAAAATCCACTATAGATTTCAATAATATCTGCACGTACTCACGAAATACAGAGTTGGTCCAAAAATAGCAAATGTTTCGATTATTTCAGAAAAAGTGAGCGGTTGAAATCAATTGATTTTCGGACATTTCTTAGTATACTAATATCAACATCGATTCATCATAATTGCATTTCTTGAATCAGACTACATATTATACACAAGATGTTCAAGTTTCCATGAAACCGCACCCGTCCGGAATTCCGTAAAACTTGGTGAGGAAGTCGATAATTCGTGATGACCATATTTCATGCAAATACCTGAATTATACAGAGTGGTTGTGAAAGTAGTGGCGGTTTCTTGGAGTTGACGTACTCAGGATTTCTGGCTTGTTTCTCAATTGCTCTGGAAATCAACTTCCCAAGAAACGATATTCGTGATGCACAACGAGCCCTACTGCTTGTGATGGAATTGAGCCAATTGGAAAGAGACGTATCATTATTTATGCGGCACCCCCCTAATTCTGTGAGGACCTTCTATATATGAGGGAGATTTCAAACTTATTTGACAAACCAAAACTCTCCTTCGAAGATTTTTTTGTTTATGCGAAAAATTATTCCTTTCCAGCAGCCGAGTAGAAATATCAGTATAATATCATCAAATCGTAGTTCCATTGATCATGACAGAGTTGATCATGGTTAATTTTCAATCTGAAGATTGAGATCAAGCACCTCAAAAATTTTTTAAATGGTACAGTTATTGTTTATATCTACGATATTATTATCAATATATATTTTGGAAGTGATATTAATTCGACAACGGACACATTCGATAATTATTATTCGATTACCTACCACCACTACTACTACTATTACAACTTCCACAACCACCATGTATAATTCAGGTATTTGCATAAATTATTGTAATCACGAATTTTCAACTTCCTCACCAAGTTTTACGGGATTCCAATCATTCGATGGATATGATACAAGGGCAGAGATTGTGCTTTGAACTCAGATAATTGTTGCTGGCATGCACAATCTTCTTCGAACATTATAGGGATTCCCTTTCGTGCCCACCAAGCGATAACAAAATATGTACTTCTTCGATTGAAACGCCCTGTAATTATTTTTCCACAGCATTATTTCATTAAGGCATACATTTGGTCCTATTGTCATATTTTGGTCCACACAATCCGCCCTTAGCCCATGTCCCAATAGTTATGACTCATCTTGTATATATACAGTGTATATTTAAATACTATAACTCTTTATCTCTATTTTATATTTGTTTATTTTCCGAGATTTATATGTCTATAATACTCAAATTCGTGAATTATAAGATTAGAATATTCAGACATAATATTCTATATTCTTAGTTCTCAGTCTTTCCTCAGAGAATTATGCATACTAATTCTTTGAAACAATGAATGATCTACAAAGTAACTTCCCTACCTAGTGTAGAAATAATACCTATGGGGCAAGATCCCCAGCAATACACTTGTTAAAATCATTCTTAACTGGTAGAAGGCAATATATTGTTCACAATAATATTACATCTGATATACAGTTAATCAAACATGGTGTTCCCCAAGGTTCGATGTTGGGTCCGCTGCTGTTCATTTTATACATAAATGATCTACCATTATATGTGCATATAGTGGAAACTTTTCTCTACGCAGATGACGCAACATTTATAATTGAAGCAAGTAATAGTGGTAGGTTTGAAGGGCTATCAAATGAAACACAAGAAAAATATGAACAATACTTCAATGCTAATGTATTATGTCTGAATAAAGACAAGACTAAAATTATAGATTTTACAAATGAACAAATAATGAAAACGAGAATAGTGTGCGTTTACTGGGTTTACATATAGACAGCAATCTCAGCTGGAAAACACAAATTACACAAATAAATAAGAAACTGTCCAAAGGTCGTTTTGCTCTGAGTAGATTGAGAAGCATGGTAAGCTAAGATGTTCTTCAAATTGCATATTTTGGTCTGATACAAAGTCATTTACAATATGGGATATTATTATGGGGCTCGGCATCAGCAGCACATGATGTTTTTATATCCCAGAAGAAAATAATCAGAGAGATGGTTAGAGCTAACTTTAGAGATCATGCCAAACCCATTTTCATCGATTAAGAGATTCTCATGGTACCATGTTTATATATACTGGAAGCTATCTTATATATACACAAAAATAAAGAGAAATATAGTACAGGGACACAGAAACATGATTATAATACTAAGAGCAAAGAGGTCATCAAAACAGCTAAAATGAAATTAGTAAATACGTAAAAGCAAACTGAAGTATTTTACTGCAAAATTTACAATATGCTTCCTAAAGAATGGAAAATGTATCCAATCAAAAAATTGAAATTTGTGATGAAGCAGTCTCTTTCAAACCAAGCATTTTAGTCAATAAACAAGGTTTTTGATGCAGGCTGACCAGTTTTATAAATGGCACTAATTTACATTGTTTAAAAATTTTATTCTATGTGGTTTCATGAAAATTTGCTGATTGATTGTAATTCTAATTTTAAATTTTAGTTTTTATATTGTATAGTGCATGAGTGCATACCTTTCCTATTGCATTACTTTATGCTATTTTGACTTGTCTAAACAGATTATGTGTGTGGTTTTTTTTTTCAGTGTACATGATATTGTAACATAATGACCAATAAATTCTTATCTTATCTTATACTGTTGGTCTGTTGCTTTATATACTTCCTGGAAAATAACAAACACTTGTCCAACAATCCCTTGAAAGGCTCAACTCCAATTAACAGAGATTTGTGGTATATACAAATTTCATTTGTTTTCACATAATTTACCCTTTCTAGGATAGGGAGTAAGAATTATTATTCAATGTTCATCTCTTTCATTAGTCTATTTCGTTTTGTGAAGATATTTGAGATATTTTTAAAATTTCATAAATATATGAATTTACTAATCCTTGGAAATATTCAATTTTCATTGCAAATTCAAATTTGATTGGTGACGCCTCTGCATGCTAGCACAAATTGATAATTGTCTAGGACAACTTGAAAACCCATTAAAATCATTACTTGAAAGTTGCATACATTAAAAAAACATTACAAACAATATGTCACTACTGAACAGTCTAATAGTAAAGCAGTTCAGATCAATTCCTATTCATTCCATTCATAGTTATCAAAAAAGAAATGTCATTATTATTTTTCATGTTCCAATAATTATAACACCTCTCAGGGTACCCTTAAATACCTTCACAGTGCAGGTCATAAAATTCTAATGAGGGAAACATAGTTCCTTTCTAGGCAATGAAATGTACATGTGCTCAGAAATATTTGAATTCAACCAAGAATGGTCATGATTTATTTTTACATTTCTTTTATTATTGTGAGAAAACTGTGAACACAAATTTTATAAATATTCATTCCTTCTAGTTATATGAGTAATTTACTTAATAAATGAAAACAAACACATCATATCTTGAGTTGTATCACTATTAATAATTAAAATGATTGTCTTGATGTTACATAAAAATATTTCAGTAGGCAATCATAACTTCAATATTGGATAATATTCCATTATATCAAAAATGGTATACAAACTATATGTACTTACGATTCATCAAGAACCTCAGGGCTCATGTAACGTTTAGTTCCCACTCTGGGGTTGGATCCTATATCCAACTGATCAGTGGTTTGAGAATGGGTAACAGCCAGACCAAAATCAGCTATACAAGCTGTTCCATTAATCTTCACTAATATGTTCTTACTCTTAATATCCCTATGTGCTATTGCTGGTTTTCCCTTGAAATTGAAAAAAAAAGTTGTTTGAGAGGATAATTTTCAAGCTTATAAACATTATTCATAAAATAAATGGTTGGATGAATGTATATTACCTGTGTGCCAAATATTTCTGTGTGCAAATGTACCAATCCATTTGCAATAGATAAACACAGTCTCATTAGCTGTTGATGAGATAAAGAAGTATAGTTCAGGTAATCATAAAGACTACCTAGGGAATGATAATGTGTAATGAGCCACAGCTGAGTGCATGAATTCCTGGAGGTCATATCAGAACCAATGTATCCAAGTATGTTTTCATGTCTCAGCAAAATTGTACTGGAAGAATAAATGTGACAAATACACACAAATATTAAAGAACCACTTTGGCACCAACCTGTAAATTTCTGTTTCTCTAGACCAACTAGCCTCATCTCTGGAGAAAAATATCTTGACAGCAATGCTTTCTCCATGCCAAATACCTCTCCATACCTCCCCATATCTTCCTTTCCCTATACACTCCACCAATGATATTTGTTTGGCCATAGTCCTCTGTATAAGAAGTGGCAGGCCAGATCCACTACCTGATGTCATAGAGTGTTCTAAATACTCTCTGAGGGTGCTGTCTCCAGCAGCGGTTGCTCGAAGTAGGTCATCAGAAGCATAGTATGTATCAGGGTCCATCCTGCTGTCATTACATAACCTATAAAAAAGTACAGGTAAGTTGAGAGGTAGGTTGTACAAATTCATGCAAGCAATAACCCACATGTGTTTAAAATTTGTTGTTATCTATTTATACATTCTATGTAGCAATTCAAGTTTCTGGCTGTTCTGTAGTGTACTTTGAATAAATAAGTCAACTGTAAAAGAGTCATGGAAACCATCCATTCTCTAAGTGGTCCAGTATTATTCAAATAAGTAAATGTATAAGTAATTAGATATGATTTGATATCAATGATGAGTAGATGTATTGTTCTACCTATTCCAAATATTTCAGCAGTACCATCAATATTGCTTCTTTTGATATTGGCAATTGATGTTTATGCCAAATGTGATGCCCAAGTATCCATAAAAACTTTGTACCTCTAGATTATAAATTAAAATCAATTACCAAATAATGCTCACATGGGGGCAGATACTTAATATAACAAAATACCCCCTTTGTAAAATCAAAAACATACTGGGAATTGTTATTTTGAAATGAAATAAAATGAAACATACCTGTTCCTATAGTATCTCCTCAAGAAGTACAAAGCAATCACTCCAATAGTTCCAAATACCACAAGTGGACCTAACACAGCAGCAAATATCTTCAAACCATAAATGAGGGAATCTGAGTAGACACTTATATTTTCTGTATACAAGGGTGGTAATTCAGGAAAATCCCCATCATTGCAAAAATCACCAACACAACAATCTATTTGGAATTGACCACTAGCTTGACGCTTGTGCTGAACAGTGACTGAAGGTGTTCTGCAATACAGGGGCAATTGTTCATGATCTGTTGTACAGCCCCTTGTGAAACTTTCTATTCCAGAGCTTTCTCGAACTCGAGATTTCCAGCACTGGACTGCATTCTGGCATACTGTGAGGGTAGAGCAATCAGGTGGATCACAAGAGTGACACTTATAGTGCTTCAATGGCAGTGTATGAAGAGAGTTTGGATTCGGTCTGGAATCAGGAGGGGGCTCTCCTGGATCAGGTGTATCATAATAATCATCGTCATCTCTCAATAGTGGTTTTCTGAATACCTCCCCTGAAACAGATGATAAATAGTAGATAGGTATATGGAATCTGGGTCGTCATCAAAAAGTATGGAGAAATAGTATCAGATTTTTTTTGAGAAATAATATGATATGAACATTCTCCAAACAAAATGTTGAAATCATATTTTACCTGTAATAACGTTAATTGATAGAATAATAAACAAACATCTAACAATTTTCCAAGCAGCCATTATTATTGTGTGTTGATGAGTTAACTTCAATTGTCAATGTCAACTTCATTTCATCCAAGCTCCCGAGAGTCACAGTTCTGCGAATATCCAATATTATCAGCAGTTAGAGACAGGACTCAACAAATAAAACTCCAGCTACCAAAATACTTTTTCTGTTCGTGTCATTCAGGCCTCTTCCTACGAAGATGAGTCAGCTCCAGTCTTTCCATAACTTGAGGATTTCTATTTGTTCAAATATCCTAATGATTATAGAAAATCTCGACGAAAAAGGCATAGCTTTTAGGGCTATCCGGCCATATCGGGCAAAGGGTCCCTTAATGGAAATTGACGTTAAAGTCATCTTAACAGGGTACGGACACCGATATCGGTGGTAACGGTACGGACAGATCATAGCTGCATTTTTTTTTAATGATCTAGAGACTTTGGTTTTGTCTACTGGCATCCCAGACATTGCTGTCACGGCACATCCATGGGCGCTACAGAAAATCATTCATAATTTCATTAATAGGTATGTACAGGGTATTAACTTGTTGAGGAAGATCATATGGCAAAGGAGTTTTGTAATTGTGATCCGATTCTATTCAAAATTGAAAGGTATCTGGGGTTTTCCGGGGTTGGAAATAATGATTGTTTCGTCAAACTTGGAAAATTCAAGATGACGGATCCAATATATAGCGGAAGAAATTTTCTAATTATCATCTGATTCTATTCAAGATTGGTATCTGAGGGTTTTCGGGGTCGAACTTCATAATTGTTTGTCAAAATTGAGAAATTCAAGCGCGGATCTAATATGGCTAACGAGTTTTGTAATGAAGATCCGATTCTATCGAAATTGGTATCTGGGGGTTCTTGGGGTAGGAGATAATGATTGTTTCGTCAAAATTTGAAAATTCAACATGACGGATCCAATATGGCGAAAGATATTAGTTCATATAACTATTACTCTACCATAAATAAAAAATATGTAGGATGCAAGAGTGCCTATAAGTTATACTGCGTCAGAGATAAGTTACCCACAGAACCTCTGACTGCGTATATCTACTTCTTTGATACTTTCATCAATAAATTATTCGAAAATTAATTTTTATTTGAGGGAGACGGAAAAATCATATGTATAACATGGAGGTAAAGTATATATTCTATTCTTTATTTTCCTGCACATTTTACGTATTACTTTTCATCAGCCTACTTTTCGTCCCAGACGAAGTTTTATACATAGTGTGATATTAGTCACCTCATAAATTCTTCTCCGAATTGGATTTCCGAAAATATATTTAGCACACATGACATGAGTACAGTAGTTCAAATGTCCCCACATCGAGGTTTCCACCATTTCTCAATCATAACGCTCAGCTCATTCAGCTCATGGATAAGCTTCTGCTCAGCTTGAAATCAGAAATTATTTAGTCAATTCAGTCAACCCTGGTATACAGTCTGAGAACAGTCTCTTTTGGTGAAATTTATTGAGTTTTCAGTACAATTTATATGTTCCCGACCTCGCAAAGATTATGCTAGAGTAGTAAACTCTAAAACTAGAGGATTGTTCATCTATATCTTGGTTTCGTTGAATCAGGAATTCCATATGTAAATTACGTATGATACGCCAGTGACGCCAATATAACCAAAAAAAACAACAAATGTCAAAAATCTAGTGTTTAGAGTGTTTATCCCAATGATCTAATAATATATACTCTATATATTATTAGATCATTGGTTTATCCCCAGAATTGAATAAGGATGGAACTATATAACTATTTCACAAACACTTTAGAGTGAGAGGAGACGAGGATCTGTCCGTACCCTGTTAAGATGACGTCAATTTCCCTCAAGGGACCCTAAGAGACTCTAGCAGTTTGGATTGTTTGGAATTCTCCTTGCTAATGTTGAATAACGAGATTGACAGGCAAAGATGGTTATTTTCCAAGTATACTTAAATCATAGGCCTCTCAATGGCTGTGACTTGATGAAAGTGGGCACATCGCAGATCACATCGAAATTAGATGATAGTCATAATACCAGAATACTCGGCCCGTTTTTATTTATCTTTGATGAGGGCCAGGCAGACTTGGGTCGAATACTGAAATCCGGTATTCGAATACGAATCCTGAATACTGTACTCTAAATTGTATTCGAATACTCAAGATTCGAATACAAAGAAAAAAAAGTATTCGAATACCGATGTATTCGAATACCTGGATTCATTCACATATGAATATTTTATGAATATTCCAACTGAAAAAAAAAAACATTTGCGCACATAAAGCTCGTTTACATTAATGTATGTAGTTAATTTATAAAAATATATAAAAAAAGTAGAAAATATATTAAATGAAACTTTCTGAATATTTTTTTGATCCAAAGTGCCACAGTTAAGGTAACACAAAATAATTGTTTAGCAAGATAATAATGGAAAATAATCTCAAATAATGAATAAAACTTGAAATAAAATTCATTCCATTACAAATAAAACATAGGAACTAATAAAATATATATGATCGACCAATAATATATAGCGACGGCTCCGTTTAAGCGTAGCGCAATATTCATAGAAATAATCAAAAGTATCCGAAAACAGGATTCGAATACCGGGATTCGAATACAAAGTGAGTATTTGAATACTGGGATTCAAAAACGGTATTCAGAATCCAGAATACCGAATACTGACCAAAAAAGTATTCGAATACACAAATGTATTCGAATAGTATTCGAATACCAGCCAAATGTATTCTGAATAGGATTCAGAATACTGGGTATTCGAATACTACACAAGTCTGGGGCCAGGGCCGTTACCCCCGATGAGGGCCCAGGTACATCATCATGGACAGCAAATACCACAAAGTTATTGTTTTGTTATGCTTCTACCGAGAATATTCACCCTGAGTGTGGAAAATAATAGTAATTAGAAACAAGAAGAAGGCTATATGTAGGCAGTTATTATTCTCAAAAATCTTTCTGTATGCTATTTTCAGGTTTTGTCTTCACAGCGCCATAATTGTAAACAAATGATGTCTACACGATCTCCACTTTCCTGTTCCTCTAAATCCTAACATTCATCTACACTATCAAATCAGCTGGTTTTCAGTAGGGGTGTAAATTACAATACACTGAAAGCAAAGGAACAAAGCTAGGTGATCACGTGACACCAAATCTGCATCTGCTCGCTCGGCTCCGATTTTGTTGAACCGAACGCACCTCATATATATAACAATCATAATATAACTTGTAAATTGTAAAGCCAGTAAAGACTGTAAAGTAAAGTGTAAAGAGTAAAAGTAAAGCTGTAAACCACATCGTGTTACGAACGTGAGTTTTTGTGGTTATATTTTCCAGAGTGTTGACTTGGAAACAAACGTTATAAAGCTTTTGTAAAGCAATTAAAACATACATAATTGATATATTGATATCATAGATTAATTTTTCTCTCATAATGAAGCAAGGCATCAAGAAATCAGTCAATTCTATCATAAGAACAATTGGAGATGATGAAGAAGTTGAGGATTTTTCAGAGGAAAGTGATGTTGAGGTTGAGGTGAGATTGATGAGAAAACATCACCGTGATTACAAATTTCAATCTCCAATCTTGTTTTGGGCATCATTTTTGTTCCAATTGCTGTATAAACTCTCTTATTTGTTACAGTTCCAACCATCTAAACAAAAAAGTAAATCCAAAGCAGATTTTGATACAGATTTTGACTTTGTTAGCACTGTTGAGGAATACAACAGGGATGCTTGGGATGATCTATCAAAATATGTCAAGCGTAAAGCTAAACATAAGACTGATGATAAAATCAAAAGATTACGCCAATCTGGAAATGAGGAAAATATAGGAAAAGATGATGATGATGAGAAAGACAGGGAATCTGAAATGTCTTTGTCTGAGGATGAAATGAAACATGATAAAATCAAAGTCAGAGATAAGAAAAAAAAGAAATTGAGTGCTGCAGAGAATGCAGAATCTTTCTTTGAAGATGTCAACTTGTCCACTGATGAAAGTATGAGCTTTTACCAAATGAACTTGTCTAGACCTTTATTGAAGGCTATTGCTGAAATGAAATTTGTTCACCCAACTCCAATACAATCATCAACAATACCTATTGCTTTATTAGGTTAGTATCTACCTGAATCATTATTTATTAAGAAATGATCACAAACTATTTTAGGCAAAGACATTTGTGGCTGTGCTGCTACTGGTACTGGAAAAACAGCAGCATATATGCTGCCCACTCTAGAACGTCTCCTTTATAGGCCAACAGGTGGTACCTCTGTTACCAGAGTTCTGGTTTTAGTACCAACAAGAGAATTGGGTGTCCAAGTCTACCAAGTCACAAAACAGATAGGGCAATTCACAGATATACAAGTAGGGTTAGCTGTGGGTGGATTGGATCTGAAAGCACAGGAGACTATATTAAGAAAAAATCCAGACATTGTTATAGCTACACCTGGTAGATTGATAGACCACTTGAAGAGTACTCCAACATTCAGTTTAGAATCCATTGAAGTTTTGATATTGGATGAAGCTGATAGGATGCTTGATGAGTATTTTGCAGAACAGATGAATGAAATCATCAAACAGTGTTCAAGGAAACGCCAAACCATGCTTTTTTCAGCTACAATGACTGATGAAGTGGAAAGCTTAGCAGCTGTGTCTTTGACCAAGCCTGTTAGGCTATTTGTTGACAGTAATCAGGATGTAGCATTTAATTTGAGACAAGAATTTATCAGGATAAGGTCTGAAAAAGAATCTGATAGGGAACCTATACTGGCAGCACTTGTGTGTAGAACATTTAGAGAACACTGCATGATTTTTGTACAGACCAAGAAACAAGCCCACCGTCTGCACATTCTTCTAGGTTTACTGGGTCTCAAAGTAGGAGAATTGCATGGCAATTTGACACAACCACAGCGCTTAGACAGTCTAGAGAAATTCAAAACCAAACAAGTTGATATCCTTGTAGCAACAGATGTAGCTGCCAGAGGATTGGATATTTCTGGTGTCCAGACTGTTATAAATTTTGTAATGCCAGCTACTATGGAACATTACATTCATAGGGTGGGTAGAACTGCTAGGGCTGGTCGAGCTGGTGTTTCAGTCAGTCTTGCAGGGGAAAAAGAAAGAAAAATGGTTAAAGATGTTATAAAGAGAGCCAAAAACCCTGTAAAAAGCAGAGTAATACCCCCAGATATCTTGGAAAAGTACAGAGAAAAATTAGAGAATCTAGAACAGCAAATTTCACAAATCATTCAGGAAGAATATGAAGAAAGACTTATAAGCAAAGCTGAAAACCAAGCAAATAGAGCTGAAAAAATGCTCAAAGGAGAAGGGAGTGATAAGAGACCATGGTTTCAAACAAGCCAGCAGAGAAAAGCTGAGAAAGAAAGGCTGACTTTGAAAGGTAAGAAAGATGCAAGTAAAGGCAACTCTGCAAAATCAGGAAAAGACAAAAAGAAAGACAAGAACATAAAGAAGGGTAAATCAAAAGAAACACCTGAAGATAGGATGAGTCAAGAATTGAATAAAGTAGCTTTGGTACAAGCTAAACTTGCTAAGAGAAAGCAAAAAATGAAAAAAATCAACTCTGTCAGAGATGATAGTTTCAAGACTAATCCAGGAGGAGTAAAAAAACAAAGATCACACTTTGCTGATTTAGTTGACACATCTCAAAAGAAAGCTAAGAAATTAAGGTATGATGCAAATTTCAAACAGAAAATGAAGAAGAAAAATGATTCCAAATTTGGCAAAAAAGATGCCAGGAAGGGGAAAGCCTTTGGCAAACCAATGCAGAAGAAGAGGAAGTAATTCAGTTGCAGTATATGCTATATTTATCTGATAGGTGGAACCATTTTTGTAATATAGTTGAATTCAGTTGAACCATAAATACAATGTTACAATATTTGAATACTCTGGTCTCTTTAAATAAGTACCTAGATTATCTTTTTTGAGGTCAAGTTTCAGTTTAATCTATGATAAAAGCATGATGAATGATATGATGAATAATTTTCATGTGTTTGTATGTATATCTAACCCTGCACAAGTTTTGACTTATGGGGCGTTTGGTCCAGTGCTGGGTCCAACCAGGTATGCAATTGCAAAAAAAATAGGGTACAAAGTATGTAATTGAAATCTCAAATGTTCACAGATTAAATTGAAATTTTCTTATATTGATTGCATTCTTGGTCAAATATCTGGTGAACTGTTCATTCTAGCTCAGATGAAGATTATTCGTTTTTTCGAAAAATTTGGAATAATCAATAAAATGTTATAGTGACTAGAAAATATATAGGTAGAACATAATACCATGAACCCTTTTGCTATGTCACTGGATGGAATGATCGAGTTTTTGCAGAAAAAAACATATCAGAAATCTAGCAGTATTCCTCAACTTAACACCCTGTTTCTATGAAAGTTACTGTTAGAGGAGCTAGAGGAGCTTAAGTACCTACTTTTCTACCTCTCAAATTTACAAGAGCAGGCTTATCACCTGCACGTGACCTGTGAATCTTTGTGTGATGAGTCCTGGTAGAATTTTGCAGGGATTAAACAGGAATACATATGAATTCCTTATTTGAAACTTTTCCATGAGTAAAATCAGTGAAATCGTTTGCAATATTAAGTAGGTAAAGGAACCACTATATAGTGTGTAATTTAAGTTGCCTATCTTTCAAGTAACAGTCTTTCACCAAAGGTGGTGAGAGGGAACCTGCAATTTATCACAACTGCTTTCTGCTGCCTACTGTGCTGCTGCTATCTTTTTTTAAAAATGATCCATGGATTATTTACATTCATTTTGCGACTGCTTGAGAAGAGAAGCACTGGACTACTGGAAAAATGAGTAGAAAAACGTGAGACAATTACATGTTACAGTAAAACAATAAAACAATATGAATCTCATGCGGTAGAATCCGCCAAATCCGGTAATTACTGGGTGCGTGGCAACACTGGTGCCAAGGTATAGATGCCACTGACTTGCTTTTGGTAGTGTATAGAGTTCCATCAGGTCGGAACTGAAGTGTAAAATAAATGGAAATCGTTGATAGTTGACAATTCATTTCGTTCTGTTTTAATTCACCTGAGTGAACATTCGGATATATATCATATACGAAGGCCTCGAAGGGACAATCATTCATTCCTATTATATTGACTAAAAACCCGAAAGTATGTCGGGTTTCATATTTTGACATATATTATATACAGGGCGTTTCAGAGTTGTGATGACAGAAGCCTATAGGGAAGATTTCTCTCAGCAAAATATCGATAAAAGTTCATATGAAAATGCTTCGATCGTTTCCAAGTTTTTTTAAAATCTTTTAATATTATCTTGAAAACGCTTAGACCGATTTGACTGACATTAATTTACTGGACCGATTATATTTGATTCAGAATTTCCAGGAGCGTATACCCATCGAGCAAGTCGTCTTTTTCTGTAGAAAAAAAGTCACCCTCTGTTTTTTTTTTTCGGGTACTCCTGAAATATTCCCCACTAAATCCACTAAAAATACTACCATTTTTTCGTATATATATATAATATCGGCATATCTCAGAACTCCACTATAGGAAAAACATAAATGCTTATAGATATTATCAAAAAATTCATTGCACATCATCATTTATGAAAAAAAAAAGAAAGAATAAACTTCAATTACTAAAATATATACGATCTTCAAATTTTGTGAAAAATATTTCTTGAAGATATCAATGAAAAAATCATTTTTTCAAACTAGGACAACCTATATATATCTCGGAAACGAAGCATTTTTGGACCCATGTTCATATATCGCCCCTTTCTCTCATTTTGTTTGGAGGAATATCTTCTCTAGGCTTTTGTCACCACAACTCTGAAACACCCTGTATAGCTATACTCAATATCGATATACAGGGTTATTTTCTGTGATATACACCAGCCATGTGAGTATAGTTCCATGGCTGCTGCTGGCGAGCAGTGTACCTATATCACTGATGATAATTGACTGTATGTTTTGACTCTTCCTTATTGCTCCTGTGAATTTCAAAATCCTACCACAATAATTACCTAAGGCTGCAAGAGGGTGCTTACATGAAAAATTTAGGCAAAATTGAATTTTTAAGAAATGAGAATTTTCCCGGAAAAATATAATAATGATAATTGCCTTTATATTGTTTTTGTAATGTACATATTACAATACAAGTAAAATGTGTAGAGGCGAAGTCTAGCTCACGCTATTCTAACTTAACCGTTATCTCACAATAAAAAGGGACAATGGATTTCTTAAACATATAGTGACTGAATCACATATTATATCAATACTTGATCACATCAAAATATTTTGAATTCATATGCACAGTTAGGGAAATGGGTGTCCTGATTCCAAACTTGAAGTAATTTTCAACCTACCTTGCATCCTACATATCATTTTCCGTTTACGGAATGAATGTGGGTGCATATATGCATGGTTCCATATGGCTGTTGGCGAGCAGTGTATCTCACTGATAAGATGACCCCACTTGGTCATACCGGGTGACACAGAGGGTATCAAGCCACCTCTGTAACTTCTGCATTCGTTAACAGATAATTCTGAAAGTTGGCACAGTTATCTAAGCAACCATTTCGGATTTAATGACATTACGATATCCAATATGGTGTACTTCCGGTTTTTCTGGAAATGCCAGCAACTTCAATTTTTCAAATGGAACACCCTCGACATTTTTACATATCGGGTTATCCCTGTATTTAATATGGCCGATAAGGTTTGTCGGTTTTATATCTGGGACCCCTGGGACAACTATCGAGGACAACCTTGCAGCAACGCTGAGGGATATCAATTGGATGTCCATAGGATGTCCCAGGGACGTACGAATTATTCTTGAATTTGTATTTTTCTGAGTCCCTCGCTAGGACCATGCAGATCTTGCATAACTGATGAGGACATTCAGTTGAGTTGATGGTCTGTTGTGGTTCCCAATAGATCCTGGAAAAGTTTCCCAAGGATGTCCAATGGACTTACGTGAAGGACATTGACGGGAGTATTTATTGCCTGCGAGCAATCATTCGTCGGCTAGGTGTAAGTTAACGTCCTCGCAGGGACAAAATATTGAAAGTACCGACTGGGACGTCCATAGGACGTTATTTCTAGGACATTGTATGAGTGCAGTTTATGTACCAATTGGGACATCCGACGGATATCCCTAAGGAACATTTCGACTTTTATACGATCCTGGAAATATATTAAGGGCGTCTGTGCAGAGATATTTGAAGGAATGTACTATCAGGGACATTTCATGGTTGTCTAGAAGGGACATTATATGAGATCTGAAGTGAAGCCAGTACTACTCGGGAAATCCGATGGATGTCCCTAAAGGGGGGGTTTAAAATCATATCCCATCAGAGGGACATACCAATAAGGAGGTCCTTGCATGGACATTCTACAATATTTACCACGTAGGACGTCTAAGGGATGCTATTTCTAGGACATTTGAAATGATGTACCAGCTGGGACATTCCGTGGACGTCCTTATACTCGGACATTGCATGAGATGGTACGGGATGGGACGTCCCAAGGACACTTATTTTTGGTCCGGGACTTGAATTGTGCCAATTAGGGACGTCCCTTGGACGTTATGTGCTATCAGGGCTGTGCATTCATTCATAAAAAACGATCATTACATTGAATAATTTATAATAATGTGAAGGAATCTAATTTTCAATTTTAAGGCATTTGACAATGAATTAAAAAAATTCGTCCGCGGCGCATTTATAACCATACCAATTGAAAAATTAATGCTGTCCCAAGTTTCTTATTGACATACTCTTGGTATATATACCTACTTATCGGCTGAAATTGAGTTGTTATCACACTGGAGGAAATATAATTTCAAATCTGAAGCTTGAATTAAGAAAATTCGCCTGCGGCACATTTCCACTGCGCGACCATTTTGTCAGAGTTTATTCTTGGCCCCCTCGGTATATATTTAAATGACGCCTCTGTGCTTGATGTATCCATATATGGAGTTTGGCGTTAGTTTATATGAACGATGTTCTTCGAACTTTATATAGGGATTTCCTTTCGTCCGCTCCAAGCGATAAAAAAATACCTCTGGTAATGATATAAATGGATAATGAAGGGTGTTCCCTAAATTAAAGATATAAATGAAATCGGTAGAAGAGGAAATGAAAATATTAATTTTTGTCCAATTACCGAAACTATAATAATATACAGGGTATGTCACGACGAGCTTACACTATCTTTATATCGAGAATCAGTCGGGACGAATCCATGAAAATCTGCATGCTTATATTTTAGAATATCGTCAATGCAGTGTTGCCGCTTATACTAGAAAGTAGTAGCAACATTGATATTTCAAATGGAACATCCTGAATTTTATCGCATTTTTAGATTCTGTCAGAAGAACTGATTCCATCGATGTATCATACTTGGGGTCTATCTGATTACAGAGATATAGTGTGTTCAAAATCGATATTTTTCAACTTTAGAATTTTTTTTGGTCGAAACTATTCATTATCGGTCAAAACGGCTCACATGTCCCTATCTCAACTTATTCTGATTTGCAATTCAGAGATATTTAATCGAAACAGATACAGGGTGGTTCAAGACTCAGAATTCTGATCACCATGTATCTGGTCTGATTCAATATCAGTAAATAGTAAATCAAAAGTTGAGATAGGGACATGTGAGCCGTTTTGGCTGATAATGAATAGTTTCGACACAAACAAATTCTGATGTTGAAAAATCTTAATTTTCAACACCCTATATTTCTGTAATCATTTCCGATAGACCCCAAGTGTGATGTATCGATGGAATCAGCTCTTCAGGCTGAATCTAAAAATAGAGCGTATTCTAAAATATAAGCATATGCATGATAGTGTAAGCTCGACGTGACATACCCTATATATAGGTACCTACCATTGTCTGCTAAATATGGAGAAAAAATCTAGTGAGAAATTCCAGCTCACTAGATTTTTTCTCTATTTAGCAGACAATGGTACCTACTAATAATTTCTGCAATGTTGCTAAACGTTAAATAAACACTCTGTACATTTTTCAAATATTTAAAGTAAAATCTCTATGCCAATTATTGAATTGACGTTTCATGATGTCAAATAATATCTTCTATATTTATTATTTATCATTTTGAACCCATTATTTACGATCTCGTCTCAACGGATCCTTATACAGCTCCCAGACTTGCTCCAAATTCGATATTTCATTTGCCAAGTGCAAGGTCTGCAAAGTGCTCTTTTAAATATAATTTAGGCCAGGGGATTTTTCTGACGTAAGTAGTCAGCTGAACCGCATAACTGCTGGTAATTGCTATGCTATTCTAATTTTTGTGGGTACCCTTCGATCGCAAAAATGCCAAATATTATAAATGAAATTAAACTTGATTTCAAAGATGTTCTCCTGCGACCTAAGCGATCGACAATTAAAAGCAGGAATGATGTAAGTAAAAATTATGATTTTATATGTCGTATTGCACGATTTCCAAAATTAGTGGAATTCTACTGTTTGTGTAGTCTGTAGGTCACGATTACCTATTATAGCATTGCAAAAAAAAGTTCTATACAAACGAACCTACCTATATATCTCCATATACCTAGCCATATAAGCACCCAGCAAACATTAATAATACATACGCATGGGCCATCAGTTATATCACCTTTCAAGAAATATCGCCCCCACTCGCCCCAGGGTCCAGAGTTGAGGTTGGAGTTTTACAGGGTGGTCCAACAAAAACTTTACACCCCGATTTTAGGGCTCTAAAATGCAAATCCGGAAGAACGCTCAGTCCCAATCGTTTTCAAATTTGAGGGTGAACTCTGCTTTCTTCATCCCCATAACTTCAACCACTTACCCAGGGGAAAGCACAACCCCTAGAATTTGTATAGGGATGAGAGGTGTTTCGATATCTTATTTTGAAGATTTCATCCAGTACCTACCAATACTATCCGACCCTCTATATAATTTTGCGTCAAAATTTTCAGCGATAACGAAATGAGAGATAACATACGCGTATATACAGTGTGTCCCTAGACCAGTGGGACAGTTGAATATCTCCTGAACCAATAGGAATTTTCAAAATATTATAATTTCACATCATATCGCATTATGAGTGCTTACTTCAGGAATGACTATATTTTATACGAGGTGCGCAAGAAAGGCTCACAAAATCGAACATCAATTTTTTCAAATGGAACACCCTGTATTTCATTGCATTTTCATATTCTCCTTGGAGAGCTGAATTCACCGACCTAGCACACTTGGGGTCTAGCGGGAATTATTTCCGAGATATAGGGTGTGGAAAATCGAGATTTTTCAATTTTGGGAATTTTTTGTGTCGAAACTATTCATTATTGGTCAAAACGGTTTGATGTGAAATTATAATATTTTGAAAATTCCTATTGGTTCAGAAGATATTTAACTGTCCCACTGGTGTAGGGACACCCTGTATAGTTAAAAAGGCAATAATGGGATTACGAAAATATTATTAGAATTCGAAATATATTTAATTCAAAAAGTTTATTGTGAAGGAGTATCTGTTCGATTTATATTTACCTTCATTTCATCGTGAATATTCAAAATCGATTTGACACGGTTGAAACTTTGTTGAATATTCACGAGGAACTGAAGTGAATCGAACAGATAGTGCTTCCACAGACCAAAAATAACAAATGAATAAATAGTTTTCGAATCAGAATAATATAATATTTTCAAGGCAAATTTGACATTTCCTTCCACTATTCCATCTCTCATTTCAGTCATTTCGTTATCAATGAAAATTTTTCCGCGAAATTAGAGAGTCGGATAGTACTTGATGAAATATGAGGAACCGCATAACACCCCTCATTCCTATACAAAATCTGGGGATTGTGCTTCCCCCTGGTAGAGGGTTGAAGCTAGTAACGATAGAGAAGAAATAAGCAGACAAGTCGTTTCCCGAATTTTCCTTTCAAAGTCCTTAAATCGGGGTGTATATAAAGTTTTAGTTGAACCACCCCGTATTTCTCTCTTAAAACTCCGCACGCCAATATGTCGAAAACGAATAAAAATATTCAATTTCTGTAGAAAGTAGTCAATAGATGGGGTCTAGTAAATTTTTTCGACGTTCGAAAAGTTCAACGCCTAATAAGAGCTGAGCGTTGCGACCCCAGATAGCACAAGTACATCTTATGGATATACTATGGATATCCATCATGGATATTGTGGATGTCCATAAGATATCCGAAAAAGGCTCTGGTATATCCTATGGACGTCCATAGGATGTGACAGTGTGACCTTTTTGGAGGTCTTAAAGATATTCATTATGGATATACATAAGATATCAACTATGGATATGGATAAGAGATAGTATACCCTATAAATTGGAAAAATCAAAAAAATTGGGAAGCACTCACGTCTCACTGCGTTCGAATAATGTAGTTGTCAGTTCTTATATGCATCATTAATTTTGGACGGATTCGTAGGAATCACTTCCAAATTCACTTCAAATTAATTAAATATGAGAACAGATTGACATTATTTGACTATTCCATCAAGGTTGGTGGAATCGATGATCTACGCCACCTCGCGCAGTTTTTGAAAACCGAATTAATGATAATATAGCTAGCAGATAGTGCATCACAATCCATAATGTGTGCTATCTTTTGGAAGACAATGCACAAGTGTTACTTTTGTGGATCTCTTTTTATTTATTTATCATTTCATTCATTTTATATACTTGATGTGATCTTTTGTCTCTGTATCTTATGGATATCCTATGGACGTATTCAGGACGTTTGTTTCGGATATCTCAAGTACATCCGCAATCGGATATCTTATGGATATACATTTCATGCCCACGGATATCCCGCCTTGAATATGACTTGAAATCTCGCTTGAAATGGATATCCATATGATATCCTGTGTTAACTGGGACGCGTCGAAAATATAAATCGATCGTATATTGACTTTGGAATTACGCACACTCAATAGTACATGTTATTTATAACTTTTTTGAAAAACAATATTCTCAGGTATATTTAGGAACACAAAGAAATGGATAAAGAAATACACTGAGAATTCGCATTCTCCATGTGATGACAATATTAATTCTTTCTCGGTTTATTCAACAGAAAACATCTACTTTCCTGGCTATATGCCATGACGAACATTGAATTATATTATATTGAAAATATGGAGAGTTAGTAAATTGGACGTCCTGTTTTCGAATCCGAACTGATTTTCAACAACATCTCTCTTAATATTTTCCGGACATGTGTGTAGTTCCACGACGGCTGTTGGCGAGCAGTGTATATCTCTGTAGGTGACTCTACCTGGTCATAGAGTACATTTTTGGTATATCTCTCGCTCCAGCAAATTACAGGATCCTTACGTGAGACAATAATGAAATTTTCAGAACTGAAGATTTTCGAGGTAAAATGGGTGTCCTGATTCCGAATCCGAAGTCATTTTTAACCTATTTTGACTCCTAATATCATTTTCCGAGAAATGAGGTGGTTCCATGGCTGTTGGTGAGCAGTGTACATCACTGAAGATGACCATACTTGATCATAGACGAGGGCATTTTCGGTGTATCTCCCGCTCCAGCAAATTTCAGGATCCTTACACAACGATAACGTAAGATACGGAAGTGTTTCCATTAGAAGTGAGACACACTGTATATATCTATTTTTTTGTGTTCATAAATATATCTGAGAATATTCCTTTTCAATACTTTCACCCAATCAAGAGGTTTAAACTTGAACGATGGAAACTTATTTGTTTAGTCCTCATTCGCAAATTCGTGATTAGGTTTTCTCAATTCAGAATTTCTTCCCATGTCCTGTATGATGAATGTCAATTTATCATACGTCCAAAAACAAGGTATACTGTAAACACCATTTTAATAAAGAACAATCATCAAAAACTTGTATGTACATTTACATTTTCAATAGAAATTGTCACATTTTAGGCTCTCTGATGATATTTTGGGGCAAATTATCTGATTTGTCCCTATACTACACGTAGGTATATTGAAATAATATATTCATATTTTATTTTATAGAAACGAGGAGAGAAAATCCCGAAAAATCTTTAGTAAAGTTGTATTATTAAAGATTTCGATCAAATCCTCTGTTTCGTTCTGAACATACCTATAATACTACATAAGTGTGCGGGAAGTAGAGGTGTGTAATGTGACACTTCCCAACCTTCAATGTCGTTAGTAATGACAACATTACATATATGGTTGTAAATAAACATGCATTGTCGTACTCTGTAAGACCAAAATTGATTGACACCCACCTTGATTGAGACCTACCACTAAATATTTTCTATCACCTATTCGATTTTCAGGTGAACCTCTTTAGAAACATAACTTTCAGAAATTCCAAACAAACTTATAATGGTGTCCCTCTTATGGCGTCCAATATGGACACAGTTGGAACATTTCGAATCGCCAAAGCATTATCGAAGGTAAGCGATTACATTCACAATAAAATTAATTAATAAATTATCTCGAGAGCAGCATTGTATGTGAAAATAATATTTTCCAATTCATGACATAGTCACACTCTTTCCAAAACTTGATGAAATTTTGGAACGTTTTTAGAACTCTTAGGAGCAGGTAATAAACGTACTGTAGAGGGCCGAGGCACATGATGTCTGCGGTTAATTATTCATAAAGGCTACGTCCAAAATTTTCACCCTCCTAATTTGGAACCAGTCGACCGATTTTCAAAAAAATATCCATTCTCAATAAAATTAATAAATGAATTATCTCGAGAGATGTGGATATTAATGGGCGTGTACACCTTAGTAGAACTTTTAACTCAAACCGTGTTCATAATGATCCTTTTATACATAAATAATGATTGACGACATAATTCGATCGAAAAATTTACTGGAATGTTTTATTTTCGGACCCTCTTATGACGTAGAAACCTCATCTCGCTATAGTTGAAAGAAAATACCAAACGCCCGACGGAGACTTAGGCAACTGATATATTAATTCTTTCAATTGTGATCTCGCGCCAATTCACTCTGTCAGAAATCATGTATCATTCATTTCTGTCTGGAATAGTCTTGTTTCAGTATTAGGGTTTTGACGTCACATCATCGCCTCGTTTTCAGAGGTCCGAAAAATCGGGGATTTCAATAATTTTTTATAAAACGTAGGGAGCTCACAGCAAGAAACGGTTTGCGGTGGTGAGCTAGTTTGGCTGAGTTCTATCGAATTATGAAATACATTTTTTTTGTGATATAAGCCCATTGTATGAGGAAATATTATTTTTCAAATCATGACATAGTCACACTCTTTTCAAAACTTGAAGAATATTTGAAACTTCCTTAGAACTCTTAGGAGCAGGTAATAAACCTAATTTGGAACCAGTCAACGAGCTCTATTGGAAAATGTGGACGAATCTGAAATATTCAGATTTTCAAGGCCTACTTTTGTTTGTTGAAGAGGTCAAAATTTTAAAAACATTTATTAGGTATAATTTTTTTGGTAACTGTGACTCGTCTATTCAGTCATTACTGAAATACCCCAATACGAAATTTGTTAGTTAATCAATGGGACATTTTTACATTTTTGATTTTTCGATTCACTCTGTATCCAAAACTAAGGAGTTGATATGACCGGTGAAGTAGTCATTCAATGGAGAAACACATCGAATAATTAAATACGAAGTTTCGTCGTTGTAACTTCTGCAGAAGGTTCTCTCTAGGTCAACAAAAAATGAAGTTGAAGTTGAATCGAATAGGCTATAGTCATTGTTTCGATAAAAAAATTATATATATTTCAGATTTGTCCACCTTTTCGAATATTCGCGATAGAAAATAGGCATACGCCACCTATCGGAGTTCTTGAAAGCTGTCAAAGCGGCATGTTTATTTTGTTCTCATACAGTGATGCTTATTGGTCATATTATCATCGAAGCAAACCGCTCAGAAGTGTTCAAGTGGCTGCCGTCAGGTGGGGCGACGTGCTATTTTCTATCGCGAATAGCTCGTTGAGTACTATACAGGCTGATCCACGGTTGATGGCCTATTAGCAGTATCTGGAGAACGAAAAGACAGAACATTCTGGAAATAAGGATGCTCTGATAATTGAACAATCTCTATCCGTCTAAAATATTTTCATCGATACAGTGTTGCCACATCTATCAGAAATAACTAGCAAGATATATATAGGTTGTTCAAAATCTAGATTTTTCAATTTTCGGATTTTTTTGTGTCAAGTGTCGATCAAAACGGCTTACATGTCCCTATCTTATCTTTCGATTCACTATCTGCTGACATTTAATTGGAACATATACAGGGTGAATTCTGAATCTTGAAGCACCCTGTATTTTTTCCAATTAAATTCCAACAAATAGTAAATCAACAGTTAATATAGGGACATGTAAGCCTTTTTGATCGATAATGAATAGTTTCGACACAAAAATAGTGTGATCATTCCTGCCAGATCCCAATTGTGATACATTGATGAAATCATAGCTCTTCAGGAAGAATCTGAAAATGCAATAAAATACAGGGTGTTCCATTTGGAATAACAAAGTGGCTACAGTTGCTTCTGATAGAAGTGGCAACACTGTATCGATGAAAATATTTTAGACGGATAGAGAATGTTCATTTATCAGAGCATCCTGATTTTCAGAATGTTTTGTCTGTTCGTTCTCCAAATACTTCTAATAGGCCATCCACCGTGGATCACCCTGTATAATATGGAATTTTGAAAAACGAGTTCACATGTTTCAAATTATGAGGGTGTTGCGGGTTGAAATCACACACACTGATTATGATTTCTATGGTGGTAACTAGGAGGTAATCACCAATTAGGTGCATAAAGTGGAATAATTCTCAACTGGTGGTGAAAAGTCGCCGTACAGGGTGATCAGTTAAGGGTAGCGAGCGGCCATATCTCATAAGATATTGGTCGTATAGATTTGAGAAAAAAAAAATCATGATAATAGTCGCCAAGAGAAATTGCTGGAAATTATTTTCGAGTTTGTCAAACCTCCGCTAGAGGGCGTAACAACCGACACCAAGTAGAAAAATGGGATTTTTATAGAATTTTGTTCAATGAAAGTATATCGATGATATCATTTTTATATTGAATGACCATTTCCCTACATTTTTTGTCTGTAACATTTTGTTCTATCTATCAAAATGAAGCAGTGGGGGAAGTTCAATTGTTTCTTTAAACAAACCAAGATTTCTCCCGTTTATTCCGACCGATTTCAGCAAACTTAGGCTCATATGAAAGAGCATAATTTGCCCTACACAATGCTCATTTGTTTTTGAATTTTTGAGTTTTGCTGTTGCCGCTAGATGGCGTTAACTGAAATAATAGCAATAGCAAAAAAAACATGTAATGGTATATTAATTTCAATATGTTTTGAAAGAGGATAAATTTCTCTATAATTTAATGAAAATAATTTATCATCTACCTTTTTTTGAACCGTTGATATTGACCAAAATATAATTTTATTACATTAAAAAATGGCACGCCACTGTTTTTTATCAAAATAAAAATCAGTTTTTCAATCTCTCATTAGTTGCTAACAAAAAGAACCTCCTGACTTTTTTTCGTTACACAAACGGTTTTGGATTAAAAACATAAAATAGGTTTACATGGGGCGCCCATATCTAATGTAATTTTGAACCAGTATGTAAACCTATTTTATTTTTTCAATCCAAAACCGTTCGTCTAAAGAAAAAAAGGCAAGAGTTTCTTCTTGTTAGCAACTAATAAGAGATTACAAAACTGATTTTTATTTTGATAAAAAACAGTGGCGTGCCATTTTTTAATGTAAAAAATTATATTTTGGTCAATATCAACGGTTCAAAAAAAGGTAGATGATAAATTATTTTCATCAAATCATAGAGAAATTTATCCTCTCTCAAAACATATAAGAATTAATATACCATTACCGAGACCATTACATTTGTTTTTTTTGAAAAAAACTCAAAAATTTGCTCACATTTCAGTTAACGCCATCTAACGGCGACAGCAAAAGTCAAAAATTCAAAACCAAATGAGCGTTATGTAGGGCAAATTATGCTCTTTCATATGAGCCTAATTTTGCTAAAATCGGTCGAAATAAACGGGAGAAATTTTGGTTCGTTTAAAAAACAATTGAACTTCCCCCACCGCTTCATTTTGATAGATAGAACAAAACGTTTTCGACAAAAAAATGTAGGGAAATAGTCAGTAAATATTAAAATGATATCATCGATATACTTTCATGGGAAAAAATTCTATAAAAATCCCATTTTTTTACTTGGTGTTGGTTGTTACGCCCTCTACCGGACGTTTGACAAACTCGAAAATGATTTCCAGCAATTTCTCTTGGCAACTTATTTTATCATAATTTTTTTTCTCAAATCTATACTGAGATATGGCCGCTCGCTACCCTTAACTGATCACCCTGTACACTCTCAATATTCTTCTTGATGAAGGTAACTTCAATTCAACGAGCGCGGAAAAAATAGTGAATATTAGTTTATCATTATCATTATTTTCAGCATGGACTATTCACTTGTATACATAAGTATTATACTGTCGAAGAATGGAAAGCATTCGCCACTGAAAATCCGGAATGTCTGAAAAACGTGGCAGCGAGTTCGGGAATGGCGGAAGCCGATTTCGTCAGGTTGTCCGAGGTTCTCAAGGCCATTCCTGAAGTGCTCTTCATTTGTCTGGATGTCGCCAATGGGTACTCACAACATTTCGTTGATTATGTCAGAAAAGTCAGGGCCGCCTTTCCCACTCATACCATAATCGTAAGTGAAATTTTAAGGAATATTTCCCTCATATATAAAATGTTCCATAGGAGCAATGCCATTATAGAAAAATTATAGCGGTAATTGCACTGCATCAGAGCGAAGATTGCATTGCGAAAACATCCCTTCGCAATGACAACACTCATGTGAAACTGTGTCGCTATAAACAACAAACAACATTACAAACATAAATGTCAGATTCGGATAGATTTCAAAAAGTGAAAAAATTTTTGCATTTTGGTGAGTGCTCGCCATTGCACATTTTATTCATAGTCTTTTCCAGTATTATGATATTTCTCAGAAAAATAGTAGATTGTTTTATTAGGATCAAAAGTGACACTTTGTTTGACAAGCGAATTTGCTATTTTTCTGCAACCGAAACAATCAAATCAAATAAACATGTGAAGTGACCACCAATGCCGTGCCATATGTATGCAATGCAACAAATATTGACAAATAATTGACAAAAAATGTGGTGAGAATATTCTACCTTCAGGATGATGCCACATTATTTTTGATCTTAGATAAACGAAAACTGAAGTTGGTGCCCGAGGGTCAATCGATTAAAGTGTTTTTTGCAAATGTACTTTTCGAAAAGTGGCTGTAACATTTTTTTATCAAAATTCTTTGTTTCTACGAAAACATTCCTAGAGCACTCTTTCAGAAAATTCAATGATGTGATTCTTTCTGAATACTAAACAAGTAGGATTTGGACAATGTGGTGAAAAACAGAATATTTCATTGGGTAGCTGACAAATTTGAATTGGAAGTTTCACAACATGCAGTTATTATTGAATCAAAATATTAGTGTGGTATATTTTTATATTTATACAGGGTTTCCCAAAATTGCTGAGACACAGGGCTACTACGTGTGATTTTATTGTTTATTGAAAAACTAGCTTCCAGTCAGAAATAAAATTCTGGTATGAGGAAGTTGATTACAAACAACAATAATAAAATAATATAAGGTGACAACAACAATGAAAATTTAAAAAATCTAAAACTGCTAAATCGATCAAGTCATAAAAATCGCCACAGGGACTAATCAGTAGATGGCAAAGTATCAATTTCATCCATTTCGTAATGAAATTATGTGTTTTTTTAATTCAATTTTAAATTTTGAAATATGTCTGCAATTTGTGTGATGGAGTTCAAAATTAGTTGATTGGACCCAATTTATTTATATACCAAAATGTACCGTTTGTCCGTGAGGAGAGTTGCATGAAAAAAAAACAGGTGCATTTCAATTTTTCACGTCGAAATGACCTATATGTATTGATGAAGGTGGCCGTCATATTAAACATTTATTATAAAATACGTTCTGCCTTTCCTTCCACTGTCAACTAATTTTGTATCACAATGTTATTAAACTTGTACTACATAGCAATCATAGCATTATATCGAATAAAACATTTTTTTCTTTCGGAAATATGGGGAGTACCAATAAGTATTTACAAGAGTCTGTCTGTCTTTTGATAAAAAAAATGTTAGAACCGCATACAACCCTTGAGAATGTTCTAGAAATAATGTCAGGGGGTGAGGGTAGTTTCAATCCTTCTACAATTTCTTTTTTTTTCAATACTGATGAATGTAGAGTAATCCTCTAAAATGCACTTTTGTCAAATCTCATAAAACTTGTTCCTCTCATTTCTGAACAGCGAACAAAAATATGTTTTTTTTATGTTTGTCCCGGACAAACGGTACATATTGGTATATAAATAAATTGGGTCCAATTAATTTATTTTGAGCTCTATTACACGTGGTAGCTCTGTGTCCCTGCAATTTTGGAACACCTGTATATTTGTGCTATAATTCTTTTCCTCAAGTGTCTAATTTGGGCCACCCTGTACAAGGTTAATATAAATTAAGCATAATTCCTGGCTCATATCACTGTGTGTTAGGGTTGCTGGGCTGTGTGCACGTGAATATGTAGGTACAAAAGAAGGGAAGATTCTTGCACGAAATCCAAATCTTCTCTTCTTTGGTTCATATCACTGTAACGATTTATTGACTCCTTATCTTTTCACAATGGAGTTGTAGTTGATGATATCATTTTGGATTCTTGGATTCTTCCACAAGAGGATACTACTTTGATACACCCAATCTCAAGAGGTTAAATCAATTCACAGATATATGCTAAGTGGTTCATTCACTTCTCACTATAGTACAGGGTGGGCAAAATTGGGCGTTTTCACCGTCTATCTCAGTAACTAGAGGAGTTATCGAAAAACCGATATACATGTTCCGGGTTCGATTTTGGAGAAACCTCGAATGACACAATCAAAATTTCGATATCTTCATTCGTTTTAGAGATACAGGGGGAAATTGAAAATTTGCCGATTTCGATTTTATTTTCTGACTACTTTACGGTGAGAGGTATCAGAAAATTTCAAACGTATATTTATACAGTATGATGCGTGGAATCCATTGGCATCATCAGAAATTTTATACAGGGTGACGTTGAGAAGATACGGCAGCCAATTATGTTTTTTCTAATGGAACACCCCGTATATTTTGGCACAGTTGAATAGTCCCAGGCGTTCTCATTACAAATATATATATAACCCTACCTTTTCCTTCAACAATTTATTCGCAAAAATATATTCAGTGTGTCACATTTCTTATGGTTACACCCCCGTATATATCTTCTGTAAAAATAATTGAGGTAGGATTCAAAAATTCGCAACTGTCTGGCAGAATGCCTGAATATGATACTTTACCCATTATTTCTAGTATGCCTTAATATTTTTGCGTTCGAAGAGATAATAAATAAGATTTATATTTGAAATTGAAACGGGAACTTTCTAGCTCTGCCAAAATATACGGGGTGTTCCATGAAAAAAATTATTCTGTATCTGGAATTTGGACATCTTCTATAAGGCTATATTTTTCAACGCAACCTACTGATTTTCTAATTGAGTAAATTATTGGTCTCATTTCTGTATCTCAAATGTCTTAATAACAATGATATCAAATCGAATAATTTCCCATTTTATTTCTCACCAAATATCCATTTGTCTGGAAATAACATTCCTTATGATATTTATTTTCCACATTTGGTGAATATATACAGAGTGTCATTTTCAACCTCGATTCTGCCTGTTGATAGCATTATCCAGAAATATCGATGATTCCATATCTGCTGGCGAGCAGTGTTATCATTGGAGATGATCCCACTTGGTCCATGACTCCATGAGTGTATCATTAATTTGTATCTTTCTGACAGTTGCGAATTCTTGAATCCTACCTCAATTATTTCTACAGAAAATACAGGGGTGTAACCATAAGAAATGTGACACACCGAATATATTTTTGCGAATATATCTGAAATTGTGGAGGGAAAAAATAGGGTTATATATATATATTTGTAATGAGAACGCCTGGGACTATTCAACTGTGCCAAAATATACGGGGTGTTCCATTAGAAAAAACATAATTGGCTGCCGTATCTTTTCAACGTCACCCTGTATAAAATTTCTGATCATGCCAATGGATTCCACGCATCATACTGTATAAATATACGTTTGAAATTTTTTGATACCTCTCACCGTAAAGTAGTCAGAAAATAAAATCGAAATCGGCAAATTTTCAATTTCCCCCTGTATCTCTAAAACGAATAAAGATATCGAAATTTTGATTGTGCCATTCGAGGTTTCTCAAAAATCGAACCCGGAACATGTATATCGTTTCTTCGATAACTCCTCTAGTTATTGAGATAGACGGTGAAAACGCCCAATTTTGCCCACGCTGTACTATAACTATCTCATCAAATTTTTTAGGCTGGAAACGTGGTAACAGGAGAGATGGTAGAAGAACTCATATTGTCTGGTGCTGATATAATCAAAGTCGGTATCGGACCGGGATCAGTTTGCACCACTCGTATGAAGACAGGGGTGGGTTACCCGCAACTTTCTGCTGTGATAGAATGTGCTGACGCCGCCCATGGATTGCAGGGGCACATTATATCAGTACGTATCTGCTGGAGTTGTATCAAAGATCTTAGGTAGGTAGTGCATAAAGGGAGAGGAACTAGAGAGTTGAGTGTTGCCATGAACGTTAACTTTTTTTCAATGCTTCACTTAAGTGTTGGTAGTGGGCTTACGGGTGAACGTAATCTCACGTACTTTCACGTATCTATGCAAACAACCAAAAATGACCAATACAAACCGAAAACAAAATGTATTATTATTACGTTACGATGAAATGACGACTCAATTTGAAGACATTACGTAAACGTTATTTTTCGTACGTTAACGTCTACGTGGAACTCAACGTACACTAACTTGTCAATAGGCGAGTGGACTAATTTCATATTTTTTAAGAAATATGTGGTCGATTTTAAGGTGCTAGAATCATCGATAATGCCACGGTTATTTTAAAACTGCTAGAAATTTACAGTTGCCATGTGTTGAAATACGATTGGGAATTTCATAAATTCCCAATTTAGTATTGTTAATACTCCTAATTAGCAATAAAAAATTCAATTGTCTCAAAATGTTCCCTTGTTGTTGTAAATAGTAATTGTATTAATTCACACTAGCGGACATTTGAATCGGTGAACGTGACAACCACGGCGCACGACAGAATAAGAAATATTTGGACATGCTGGTTACGCGAAAAAGTCAAGAATTAAATATAACATTATGGGTTCCTGCAGAGGCGGACCGGGAGGCCGGGCGGTCGGGCAATCGCCCGATGGGCCGGTGCCCTTTGGGGCCGGTAGAAATGTGGAATTTTGAAAAATATATACATAGATACTGCAATGAAAGCTAAATCAAATATTCTGTACGGTGCAAAGAGAACCATTATTTCTAAATGTGAATTCCAGGAAATCACGATTCATCCTTCAAGATGAACTGATGATTGTAGCACAACCATCTTATTGCGCTTCATTATGATATGAACTCTGGCAATTTCAATTTTTGATATCTGTTTTTAAAGGTGTAAATTATTACTTCTCAGTTACTTCATCTATTTTTACTGGCAAGTCCCCGGTACGCTTGGAACGGCCAAATAATAAAATGAAACAATGTTTCTTCCTGGTGGTAACGATCAGGCCCATAATTCCTTGGTCCGTACCCATTGTGTGACCATTGGCTTTTTGAGACTAGTCGCATGTCCAGCACCGCAAAGTAACATTTTTGCAATAATTGATGGTTTTTGAACCTTTCGGGCCTGTGCAACAACAAAATTCTTTGTGTTTTCGCCTGGTCAAATTTTCAGGTAGGTGAAATAACATATGCAATGTTGGTATACATTACAAAAAGGAATATCTGTTCGCCATGTGGAATAATTGCAAGTAACTGATGTAACTCTTCAATGTGTCTTAAAATTTCAATGGCTTTCTATATTAGTGTGAAACATATAACAAGATACTGATATACGTCAAATCTCAGACTCATTGTGAAAATAAATGAATCTAGTCAGCATCCCTTCAAATCTCTAGGTTTTTATTTCTTGGACACTGAATCCGAGACAGACAGAACCCCAAACTGCGCCCTGAGATGAAGATACGTTTCATGGTAAAATAATATTAACAGGAAACTCAATGAGGAAGGTTCATGAATAGGTCAGAAATTATCATCCGGCTGATGAAATGAGCCTTGATAGTTTGCAAATGCAACGGATAGATTTTATCTCGAAGTGGGAAATACTGTTGAATACTTTGGATAGGCTATATTCTATAAGAAATTCTCTAAGCCAAGAACATTTGGAGGCTTTCATGATGATGAAGTGCGAAAAATACATTCTGAATCAATAGGAAGCGACGATATAATTTTCGATCTTGTTGAAAAATGTGGATCCATGAGAGATTTACGCTCGGTTGATGTTTTATCATTTGTTGTGGACAAATAAGTTTCCTAGTTTTTTCGTAGCTTTGATATTATTCACCAAAGTGCTTCATGTTCCTCTACCATAGAAATATCGTGTATTTTATTCATGTTCATCTTTCATTCATAAAAGGTAATTTTTCTTGAGTATATTTGATGTTTTACCGACAGTTTTTTTGTTTGAGTTTTGATTTTAATGAAAACAATTTTTTTAATTTTTTTTTTTGCATTTTTGTCTATGTTACTGAAATATGTAATGAAATTATATGTATAGCAATAATAGCTTCGAAATTTTCTCCGAAGGAGGGCCGGTAGGATTCAATTCGCCCGGGCCGATTGAAAGGTCCAGTCCGCCCCTGGTTCCTGCTCCTATATATTATGTTTTATTCAAAGACAGGATTCTAATATCTTTTTGATAACTTGATTATAATTGGTGAGTTGACAACCTTGCTTCATGAGTGGAAATGGAAGATTATCTGACCAATAACGAAACAACATAAAAACGAGCTCTGAAATTCAACAATTTCGAGCAACGCTATAGATTCATTATCTACATAAAAAAACGTGAGAACATTAATTTAGGTTTCTAACGACACAGTGGAGAAAATGCCATTTTTTTGTATGATTTCAGGATGGAGGATGTACTTGCCCAGGTGATGTGGCCAAAGCTTTTGGAGCTGGAGCCGATTTCGTGATGGCTGGCGGAATGTTCTCTGGTCATGACCAGTGCGACGGTGACATCATCGAGAAAAACGGGAAAAAGTTCAAACTTTTTTATGGCATGTCTTCCAGTACCGCCATGCAGAAACATGCAGGTAAGTCGATGAACATGTAATGCGGCGTGATGTAAGTTTCCTATCTGAGAAAAACTGTAACCACACAAAATAGGTATAACAAGAAGTGAGCCACTGGCAAAATGTTGCGGAAAAAAATAATCATCGCGGTGGGAGAACGTTACAGCGTGGGACAGAACGTTGCAGCGAATCAATTAAAATTACCTATTATTGGTACGTAAATTACCAATAATCTCAATTGACGTAGAATCAAAATTTCTGACCATGAGCGAAGTGAGCGAGCGGTCTGAAAAAAAAACATCATTGAAATAGCGAATCACTATCGGCCTCAACAGTAAATGCCTTCACAGTACTTTTTTTATGGAGGAAGGAAAATATCCCTTCTACATAAAAAAGTAGACTACTTTCTTCAAACAATCTCACCCTATTCGACCCAAATAAACCTCTGTAAAAGGTATATTTTTCGAAAAAACACTTGAGAAGACAGAAAAATGTCGACCGTCGTAGTCATTGAACCCGGGTCGCCGGTGTGGCGTCCAAACACTTCAAAATTATTTATTCAATCTTTTTGTCAATTAGGTGGACAATTTCAAGCACAACAAACATATTCAATAAAAGTGATGCAGAACAAGCCTGCACGCAGTGTGGAGTTGCCTGGTGTTAGACAGGGGGATGTTTGTTAGGGTCCCAGTCAAAGAATATCATTTCCCGAAGCCATGCTCTTTAGAATGAGAAATCCCCAAGGTGAACCCAGTTGGGCTAGGGCTGAATACGAACATTGGCCCTGATAGAAATTTGCTGGTTTACGAGGGAAAATGGAAAATAAAAACCCTCGATCTCTACTACTCAGTCTTCTTGGATTTTCGCTTCCTGACCAAATCGAGTAGCCACGCCCGTGCTTTTCATACATTCCATGCTCGGCTCTGGTGATAGTGATATTTCTGGCAGGCATCCGAACACACTGACAAGTACGGTTCGCGGCTACTTGAATATAGCAGTATGAAGAAAGAATTCAGTCGCTGTACTTGCACTGCAACGTCCCCCCACCTCAATGATTATTCATTTCCTCCTGTCTGTAGACGCTAGTCAACTCTTCATCCTAGATCTCTCTTTTGTTTGCATTTCAGTGTCGTAAAATGCACTAGATTATGAATCATCTGATATTTCATGCAGCTACTCCAACGAATTTCAAACGAACGAATTTGAATGAAGAGAAAAAGTGCAATTCGAATTTCAAAATGAGGTATTTGATGTAACTGGTTCCCCAGTATAGGTGTATATCTATTATAATTATAATCCCACATGTAGTTCAAGTCATTCATCGCGATTTTATAAATTCTTGAAGTTGAGTGTGGAATTCTCACCTGCCCAAGACCAGCAGGTGAAAATAAATTACACTGGTGTGAAATGCACTTTTCAAAAGAGTTACGGTATAAATTACACGAAGTTAACGAATGTGCTTTACTTTTCGTACAAAAGGAAGGTCCTTTAGTTATGAGATCTAGTTCAATTAATTTTTTCTATTCATAGCGAATTCCTTTGGAAAACTAGTTCACATAGTTTAGAGCTCAGTGCAACATTTCTCGCACGAGCTCTAATAGGTCCGTGCGAAGTCAGTGCAGTTCTGAAAATGGCGGAAATATTGAATATGAATAGATTGAAAACCAAATTGTTAGTGGCAATTTAATTATCATCATCAAATAGTGATGAGTAGTTGGAGGTTTCAAGAAAATAGATAAGACTACTTCTCAGAATTCATAATTTTGTTGAAAGTATTCTGCAAATTCAATGATTGAGAGGTACTTATCAGAAAAAGTACATTTACTTTGTTCTCAATTGAAGTTTAGAAAGAATATCAGGATGCGGACATGTTATAAACCAAGAAAAAACAACTTATCCGATATTACCTCCAACAATAATTGTATTATAATATTATTTCGTATTCCATTGAGGATGCGTCAGTTCACATTTTGGAGAGACAATGACGGCTAAATGGACTGTCTGACGAGTACTACATGACTGTCCAATCACTCAGTACAGTGTATTCTCCACCAGAGGGGTTTACTTGCCGTCCTTTGCGGAGAAGTCATTTGTTTAGCTCTTATTCGGTTGTTTTCCAATAACATAGGTTATATTGAATTATTATTATTATCAAGTGTCAAAACTGTGTCACTGTCAGGTCCCTGATGTGTTCTGTTGAATATCGATAAATTCTTTTACTTTTTCGGATTTCCATTCAATCAAGCATTCTTCTTTGTGTTTAGTTCTGGTAGTTTATTTATTCAGGTTTGCTAGTTGTGTCTTCATCATGTATTTACAGCCTTCTAGCGTATGAAATGGAATGTATCAATAATCGTATCAAATATGGGGTTTGCTTTTTCGTATCTCATACCCAGTGATAAACTCCACAGCAAGAATGGTCGAATTTTATTTTGGAAGACATTGGTAAGAATATGATTTTTCATGTACACTGTTCTGATGGTTTTCAATTTCAGCCTCGATTCCACCATTAGAAACACTGGTGTTAATTCTGGTGTTGAAGTTTGTGTCAATGATTTTGGAAGACACTAGACACTATAGAGTGATGATCAATAGCACTACATATGGCGACTTATCAGGATGGGGACATACATTCAGAAAGGATCGCTTACCATAATTTTCAAGGTATGTTTAGTCTGCATTGTTGTTGCATAGGTAGGTAGGGTAGAAGTAGTATTGTTGAAAACTGTTTCATGTGAGCCTGATGGTTCAAGCCATCAATGCAACGTAATCAAACTTAAATACCATTTACCTACAGGATGGGCATCCCAAAAAGCAACACTATAAGAATGAAAGAGGAATGGAATTTAAGGTATGCTCTTTGAATCCCAGAGAATCATCAGTCTAGGCCAACATCAGGAGTTTTCTCGAGTGCCACAACTACAATTTGAGGTATTTTGTGTTCCTGCTTCCTGGCAAATATCACAGAATAATTATTCTATCAGAGATTTTCAAAAATGTTTTTCACTGCTGTGATAATTTTGTCACAAAAATTTAAATTAATTATTTGGCCTAAGTTTATGTATTATGTATGCCCATCTATCAATGAAATCCTGTATAGCTTTCTTGTGTTCTTGATAGAAGAATGAGATGGTATGTGAAATAAGGTAAAATGTTGTCACTGATACTAGCCCACTAACTATAGCTTCCCCAAGTAGATCTAAAAAGATGAAAAGAGCAAACTCAACTTTTGAAATGCATATAACTATTTCTGTCTCCACAAAGTTTTGAAAATGGTTGAAAAATATGGATTGATAGATAGATAGATGATATGTATAGAAAGCATTTATTCAAGTAATATAATAATTTTATGCTATAGACAGTCACCATAATAAACAATTTCCTTTTCCATTAAATTAGCTAATGATGAGCTCATATTCGAACTCAAAACATGCTTCTTCTCTGCTGATTTCTGAATAGATAATAGAAATTGTGGGATACACAATAATATATCATCTTCCTCTTTTATTTCCAGTGTCCAAAGGATCTCCAGGTAACCTAGCTTCATCCTCCAAAGTCAAGAACCCATATCCAAGCCGTTTTATATTCATTGTGTTGCCATCCCCAGAACCTATAAAGAAATGTTGCTATAGAACATTCAATGATTTTGAAGCTGGCATAGTTCTATCAATTTTGCAATACAATTTATCTGTATATCTGATATGAAATATATAAGTATGAAATGATAAATTGATATTTAATTTGCTATTCATGGAGATACCTGATATTGTAGTTAAAATGCCTGATTATTTTTCTGAACCCTCACCTAATTAAACAATTGTTCACAAAGCTCACCTTATATAGTAACTATTCTGGTTATGCAAAGGTAGCATCATCAGAATTGAATGTCTTCAGTCATCATTCAATCAAACCTCATGAAGAGCTGCTTCAACATTGTGTTGAGAAAATTCAGTATCTTCCTGAAAATACAAATTAAGAAATATCACTTGAGATCACAGATTTTGTGAAACAATATGAAATGGTGCAGTACATTTCACTTTGAGAATACAGAAGTATCTGATTATCAGGGCTACCATGGCTCTTATTAGGCAGTTAAAAATTCAATCAATGGAATAATTGAACATGTCCTTACCTATTCACGAATTGACGAAGATGATTTCCACTTGAATGACATTATTATTTATGCATATAATAGCGTTATTTGGCATGAACACTCCTAACCACTTCTTTTTGTTGGCCTTTTCACAGTTTTACTTGGTATCTCGAACAAAGCTCTCCAATCTCGAGTGACAATGAGTGACAGGCTGACAGTAAGAAAATTTGTCAACAAATAATGCAGGATCATGAATGCAGGTTATGTTGAGAAGCTCATTTGACACAGGAAATAGATGACGCCACTTGCCGTCCCTTCAAAGTTTCATTACAGGGCGATTTGCCGATTTTCGCTGAATGAACAGTCATGTATAACCCGTCAGACAGTCCATTTAGCCGTCATTGAGAGAGAACTAACTTAGTACGGGTGCAAAACTGGTGCAAAACCAGTGCACCACCAGGTTTACTGCTAATGAAATTCGCCTGAATTCGCTATAAGATTACATTAAGAGGAGGGTTTCACTAAAATGGTTTAGCAGACCCTTTTTCATTTGACCTTTCTGGCCTTGTCATGAATTCAATCTCAAAACTAATTGAATTATCGTAAAGAGGAAGGTTCAAATTTGGGAATCAGTATTTTTCGGAGTCAAAACTCGTCCATTGAAAAAAGTTAGGGGTCTTTGAAAAATGTAAACATTGTAAATTTTTGTGTCTCAGATTTTAATAAAATTACCTCATTGTATGGAACCAAAATTTAGGAATGCGTTACCAAAATATCAGCTCCTGGAATGTCTCCATTCGAACAAAAACCTGAAATTTGACACAAGGACGCCATTTTTCGATTATTAGGTTTGGTTTCGTTGCAATATCCTTCGAAGATAAAGTAGGAAACATGAATTTGGTAGTTCGGACCGGTTCGGACCCTACCTAATAGATGGCGGTACACACTCATCTTGCTGTAATTCTGTAATCTTGCAACTTCGGCACTGCTAACTGAAATTTCATGAGATGTTGTATTCACATAAAACCAACAGATGGCGATCGCGTCGTTCCGCGTTTTTTATATGATATTACCTACGTTTGAGCCTAAAAGGAAATTTTAAAATTTTTCGTATTTGAAATAAATTCAAATGGAAACCGAAACGCTTTGTTTGGTCCGTAAAATCGTGACCTCAGAACTCATTATATTTGTGACATTGTTTACATTTGAGTCAAGTTTCAAGTTGGACTATTATTGTTGGAATTCATCAAAAATGATAATCGCTTCAACGCAGGTGAATTCCAGAATGTGAAAGCAATAAAGTAAGTAAACACTTGGATTTCGATATTGAAAGTACCCCGAGTATGTTTTTTTTTAGTATGAAAAGGCGTTTTCAGATATCTCATTTAGAGGTTATGTTTTTGTTTGGTGGAATTGAAATCATAGGTATCTTTGGAAAAAAATATTTCATTAATTTCTCATCTTATAGGAATACTCGTGAGGCATATAGTTATAATGCCATTAGGTATATAGTGCTGAAAAGAGCCGGGGCGAGGAAAAGAGGCGAACAGTGAAAGGTATGCCCAAACCGCAGTCTGTTCCAAAATAATCATTCAGTTCAGTTTATTGCCGATCCGATGAGACAGAAGAACAAGTGATAAATGACATCTGCAATGACTCAATGACTGTGTTGCTATGACTGTGTTGCTAAACTACCTAAATAATATTTATGCATCCATCGCATCGCGGGAAACATTATACCTACGGCTGCACCCTGCACGCGGGCTCGGCCAGCCGACTACGAAGGAGTGGGGTCAGTGGGGTGGCTTGTTACAGGAACGGCGTAGGCGTAGACCGATTAGTCATTGTTGTGCTTCTCGCGTCAGGTGAGTGGTTGTCGGTTATGTTGATTTTTTTGAGTTTACATTACGTTTTCAACAGAATATAAATATTTTTTGTTCACGAGTTATTTTATTTTTATTTTCTTTCATTTTATTTTTTCGACTTTCTTGTTATTATTTTTTCATACCAACTAACCCTTATCCACCTCCTTTTTCTTTCCCCATTTCCCCTGGCGAGAATGCTCTAACCTCGTGGTTCTTGCTGGACAATTTAATTTTTTGGTTATGTGTACAGGGTGATTCACCATAAATGTCCCCCCCTCTAGCTCAATTACTTTTAAACCGATTTCAAAATTTGAAATATCATCTTGAATGATTTTTGATTGAGTTTTTTTCCGCTACATCAGAAAATACAGGGTGCTCAGAACAAACGATCTACAGGGTACCATTTGATTTTTTTATATGGAACACCCTATTTTTCATTGTATTTTTAGATTCTCCCTGAAAAGCTGATTTGCTCAATGTATCACACTTGGGGTCTATCGGGAATGATTACAGAGATATATAGGGTGTTCAAAATCGAGATTTTTCAACTTTAGGATTTTTTTGAGACGAAACTATTCATCATCGGTCAAAACGGCTTTCATGTCCATATCTCAACTTTTGATTTACAATCTACTGACATTTAATAATTGGAACAGATACAGGGTGATCAGAATTCTGAATCTTGAACCACCCTGTAAATGTTCCAATCAAATCTCAATAGACAGTTAATCAAAAATTAAGATGGAAACATAGGAGCCGTTTCGACCAATAATGAATAGTTTCGAGACAAAAAAATCCTAAACTTGAAAAATCTCGATTTTGAACACCCTATATCTCTGTTATCATTCCCGCTAGACCCCAAGTGTGATGCATTGATGAAATCAGCTCTTCAGGAAGAATCTAAAAATACAATGAAATACAGGGTGTTCGATTTGGAAAAATCGAGTAGTACCCTGTAGATCATTTGTTCCGAGCACCCTGTATTTCCTGATGCAACGGGAAAAAAATTCTGAGAAATCATTTTAGATCATCCTTCAAATTTTTAAATCGGGTCAAAAATAAGTGAGCTAGAGGGAGAAAGGACAATTATGGTGTATCACCCTGTACATGCTTCTTTGCCATCGAACTTCACTCAAGCCGCTGACCCACTTACGTTCGCATTTTAGAGCAATATCTATACCCTGGCCGACCCAGGTTCTGAGGGCACGAGCCGTCACTGAAATGATATTCTGGAAGTTACTTATAGATTTATTACATTTTCGTCACCAGAGCTTTTTTACGATGTTTCAATACCTACTCAGCTCTTGGACTGCTGACATTTTTCTTGCCATATTTACCTACATAGGCAGAGGCACAGTAGGTTACATTACAGCAATATTCAAATTGAATTATAACTTATTGACGCTCAGAAGCACTGAAGGAAAATTCTGATACCAATATTAGATGGATATGTTGAATTATGAATTACTGAAAAATTGCAAATTCAAAAATCACCAGTCATTTTTACTGCAACTACTGCAAGCGTAAACAAAAACATGGAAATTATTTTTCTTTTCAGTTTGTACATTTCAAATTCCAACATCAACTTACAAATAAGTATAGGAATTAAAATTATAAATACCTACAATGTAAAATGAAAATAGAATGTCAATCATGCCAATCCGTATATTAAAAATTAGGTCGGAATGGTTCGATACGGTTCACAGCGAGCGCACTGCAAACAACTAATACTGAAATACTGAAAAGTACGATCGATACGTTGGACGGCCAGCAGAGCTTGGCTGCACCCAAGGTATGACGCGTATAAGCGAAAATTTAAACTTGAAGCGGGGAATCTGTAGGCGATGCCTGTGGCGATGCGTCGAGACAAGAAATCACCGATCGGCCGGCCGTCTGCATCAGTGTAATGAGCTACGCGAGCGGTTCAACTGAAAGCGGCGTTTTGACGATGGGATTACCAGATGTCGTAGGTCCTGAATTAGTTCGTGATTTTCGGTGTATATGCGGATGGCATACTCAAAGGTTCCATGAATGAAATTCAAATAACAGGCAACAAAAAATTATGAAATTAAAAAATTACCATGACAATGTTGAATATTTTTTTCTTTTTGTCGCTGAATGAAGTCAGGGAAAAATAAAAACCAAATTTCATTTTTTCGCATTATCCTGATGTATATCTCCTCAAATAGGCGGATTTTTTTGTCTTGTCGGTATTCTGATTGCGTAACTTTGCCAGTAACAGTATCTAAGATATTCATGCATATATATAATATAATTTGAAACAGCCTGTATATACTTATCGATAACACACTTGTTGATAATCGATAACTGAAATCCAATATCGGGCAGCCCTTATGACAATGTAGGTAAGGTACCTACCTATACCTATACTTTTATTTACTCGTTTGAATTCTGACACTTCACTTTCTCAACAAAGTCACATATCCCACCTGTGAGAACAATTTTTGGTTTTTTGCATCAAACTAAAAGCTTACGGCTTTTTCCTTCAACTTTTTTCATAGGTAGCACCCATTATGAAGTAGCGAATGGGAAAGGTCAAAATAGCGAGTGACTATATTCTTGTATAGGTACATACAATTGGGGTAAAATAATTGATCCTGTGGTTTAGCAATAGAGTCACCTTTATATGTATATGTGTATTGTTCATTCTACTTTTTTTGTTTATCGATAGAATGTTTATTTTACTTACCGCGCATATATTATATTATGTTCATACCATCCACGTACAGGACTTCATCCCTTTGTGGATACCTATTTATTCACTTGTTATTTATGTATATACCCTTGTTACCCATTGTGTATTTTCTTTACTTAGGTGAATAAATTATTAGTATTATTATTATTATGAAATTTGAAATTATTCAAATTCCAGTCACGACTCTGGGGCCTCCAACGCAGAGTCGAGCTTTAGGGTGACCAGTGACCACTCCACACATCCGTTATTATTATTATTATTATTATTATTATTATTATTATTTGAGTTTATATGATTCCAGTCACGACCCTGCGGCCTCCGACGTCACGCAGAGTCGTGCTGGACAAAATCCAGTGACTACTCCTCACAGCCTGTGAGGTGAGTAATCACTGGGACCAAGTACCGTGTGCCCTGAGTAGACGCAATGATCCTAGTATGACGGCCTTCTGCATTCCACCAGCCAGGATGTGTGCCTTATCACGGCACGCTGGGATTTTCTGGATCTCCGATCTTATTATTATTATTATTATTATTATTATTATAATTATTATTATTATTATTATTAGTACCTCTCTACCTACAGCGATTTTGTCACAAGAACACGTGTTGGCGGCTTGGTTTCGAACAAAGAATATGTCATACACCCGACGAGTAGAGATGAAAATAAATACCTATTAGGTAGGTAGGTATAATACCTAAATAATACTACATTTCAATCTCTTCAAATGCCTTACACAAATTTGGTGTTGTGTTTAGTATACATGTAATAGTCAGAAAATGTACAACCATGGTTTATACAATATACTAACATCCTGGAAGCCGATATCGAATAAAGTAATTCAGAATGTTTTTTTTTGGAAAGGAGTATTCTCAGATATATTATGAACATGAAGAAAATATAAAACTTATCAAGAAAAATATTGAGAATTTGCATTCTCTATCTAGTGAAAATATGAATTCTTTATCGGTAGGTATATTCAACAGAAAACAACTACTTTCCCGGCTAATGCCAACGATGAACATTGAATTACATCTATTGAACACACACGAAAAAATAATTTGAAAATTAAAATCTTCTGAAATTGAGAATTTCCATTCTCTTTCTAAAAACCTCTAATCACAGATTCGTGATTGGGTTTTATATATGATGAACATCAGTTCATCGTATAAATGAAAAATAATTCAGAATGAGTTTATAGCCAATACAAAATAAATATGCGAATAGGTATAGGTGCAATCCTTTTGTTTCTTCGCATTCGATCGGAGCCGCTGATCGTACGGTCGGTTCTGCCTTCTGCAATGTCTATACAGGGTGTGTCATTATTGTTGGATGAAACTTCAAGATCAGATTTTATGGGCCAAAATATGAACAAAGTTCGTATGAATATAATTTCTGGAAATGATTCGTTCCGAGATAGGTACCTACAGGGTGTACAATTTTTTTCTGAACTTCAACCGATTTCATTTACGATAAGTGGGTTCTTGTTTTGCCATAATTATCCGATTGATTTCTAGAGTATTTTTCTCTCTCAACAGCCATGCATAGGTTTGGTTTCCATTTTTTTCCTCGAGAATTAAGCTAGTATAACTCTATTTATATTTCGACTCAACAAATCTGACCTCGAAATTTCGTGCAACAATAATGAACACCCTGTATAAGCAGCGACAGGACAAAAAAAAAATCTCCGACCCCAAAACCCTCCACATATATACATAACAATTTTGAATAGAATTGGACCATAATCACAAAACTTGTCCGCCACTTATTTGGAGCCGCCATGTTGAATTTTCGAACTTTGACAAAAAATTATAATCTCCGATTCCGAAAACCCCCAAAAACAAATTTTGAATAGTCATAATCACAAAACTGTTCCGCCATTTTTGAGCCGCCATGTTGAATTTTTAAATTTTGACAAAAAATCATAGGTAATCTCCGACTCCGAAAACCACTCTGCTCCGCCATTTTGGAGCAGTCATGTTGAATTTTTGAATTTTGACAATAAAATATAATCTCCGACTGCGAAAACAATCAGATACCGAATAGAATGGTCCCATTATCAAAAAAAACTCTTCCGCCATTTTTGAGCCGCCATGTTGAATTTTTGAATTTTGACAAAAAATCATAATCTCTGACTCCGAAAACACCAAGATACCGAATAGAATGGGCCCATTACCAAAAAACTCTTCCGCCATTTTTGAGCCGACATGTTGAATTTTTGAATTTTGACAAAAAATCATAATTTCTGACTCCGAAAACACCAAGATACCGAATAGAATGGGCCCATTACCAAAAAAACTCTTCCGCCATTTTTCAGCCGCCATGTTGAATTTTTGAATTTTGACAAAACATCATAATCTCCGACCCCGAAAACCCACAAATACAAATTTTGAATAGAATCGTACCATAATCACAAAACTATTCCGCCATGTTGAATTTTTTTATATTGACAGAAAATCATAATCTCCGAATCCGAAAAGCCTATATAGATACGTAGATACCTACAAATTTTTGATAGAATCGGACCATAATCACAATAAACTCGTCCGCCATTTTGGAGCCGTCATGTTGAATTTTCTAATTTTGACAAGAGAATCATAATCTCTGACTCCGTAAACCACCAGATACCAATTTTGAATACAATCGGTCCATAATCACAAAACTCGTACCTACACTATTTTGCCACCATTTTGATTTTTTCCATTTTTGACAAAAGAATCATGATCTCCGACCCCGAAAACCCCCAGATACCTACTAATTTTTAATCGAATCAGATCATAAGCACAAAACCAGTCCGCCATGGAGCCGCCATCTTGAATTTTTCAATTTTGACAAGAGAATCATAATCTCCGACCCCGAAAACCTAATTATTTCATAATGCATTGTCACCAAAATCATGTCCACCTGCCAAGTTTTTAATCAATCGGACGATCAGAAAGTGCGTCAAATTTAACTTGCAAGATTTGATGATGCTTGTAAAAAAAGACCACATGTAACATTTTTGCTTTGAATGAAATGCTTGATATTGATATCACTTGATACCTATTGAGTTTCCAACTATTCTCGTAGATAACAATTCAGTGCGAAATTCCCGCGTTCTGCCAAAGCCCTCATGATTTATCTCTGACAATGATAATCGTGACGGCTCGGTTCTGGTTCTACCATCCCCTACTCTTTGGTTCTACGCTTCGCGATGTAAACATAAACATAGTAAACAAAGTCAGGTCAGCCATTATCTGGATCGAGATCGAGACCTATAAATACTACATATTTTGCGCGGACGGTAAGAGCAAGCACACATCCAGAATTTCACTCCATATTTGAACCCAAGAATATAAACTATATTCATATTTGAACCCAAGAATATAAACTGTGTTATTTTTATATTCTATGATTGATCGATCAATTCTATTCCGATTCGATGCTAGTATTCCGACACCTATGGAGGACTTGCCCGAACTGACTAGAAAGAAGGAAACTACGAATACGTACTAGGGGTATATCGTGGCGCACTACCGTCTTGAAAATTCTCATATTTTAGTGCAAACGGCCATCTCACCGCCATCTAGACAAAAGTTTCAGAAGTAGGCAGTGAAACGGCGATCTTAAGGTTTGTTCGGCGTTCTCACGAAACTTTACAACATCTACACTCATTGTAGATATTGAGACGTTCTGTGTCTCAGGAAATCGAGTTTTCTACAGAAAGTGTAGATGTTGTAGCGTCATGTATAAGCAGGGAACAGACCTTAAATTAATTAATCGGATGATATTGTTTTCATTACAGGTGGAGTAGCAGAATATCGATCTTCCGAAGGAAAAACGGTGGAGGTGCCGTACAGAGGCGACGTGGAGATGACTGTGCTGGATATTTTGGGGGGGCTGCGTAGCGCCTGCACTTATACAGGGGCGTCGAAATTGAAGGAACTGCCGCGTCGCGCCACGTTCGTTCGGTGTACTCAACAGTTGAACACGATTTACACTTGAGCGATCTCTGTACGAGTATTTTAGCACAATTGGCCGTTTGGAATTCAGTATTGCACAAAACGAAAAATGTTAGGCTTTTCTCAAGAAGCCAAAGTTGATCGCAAGGAAATTTCTAGTGTTTCAAGGGGAATCGATTTATTGAAACAAAAAGGTGATATATGCCAATTTGAATTTCCATATAGAAATTCATATGTTTACTTATGATCACTATAGAAAATAGGCAAGAATACACGATATACAGTCTCAGAAAGTAGTTCATTACGCACGGTAAGTAAAACGCACAGTTTCGATGTGCTATATTTCAGGTAATAGTAAACCTGCTTTCAAAGTTTGGCCGCTGAGGGCTGTATGGATGGAAAATGAAAAATAGTTATCAATTTAACAATAACAATAATTCAATTCCCTGCAAGAAACTGGTTTCTCAAGCGAATTACTCTGGTTACCTTGAGATATTACCTACTATTTTTTCGTATTATTTTGTGATTCATTAGATAGGTACATACACCTAATTTTTGTAAATAGCAAATTATGAAAGCAGCGTCCAAACAGCAGCTTGCACAGTACCTATATCGAATGATCGAATCAAATGAAATTTTGAGTTTCATGATAGAGCAGTATTGATAAAGTATTAAATATTAGGTAAATATATTTCGTGTTGAATAAAGAGATTCATTTTAACTAATACACTCAATTGTGCATTCTGGTGTAGGTAACATTACTTACCTACTTCCTGGTTTTTTAAATTATGGTATTATCGTAGTGGCCCTTGGAATATTCTCTCGAGAAGAATGACGCCAGTAGGTATGATTGTCAGATTGATGAAATAAACCTCAGGTGTACGCACTTCAATCCTTTCCTCTTTTACAATTCCTTGATTTTCGCTTACTTCGATAAACATAACATGGCGTAGTGGGTGAATCTCGCTAAGTTTAGTCTGGTGCCGTAACAAAATTACAGGCATCAAAGTGACAATTGTGACCGAATTGTGACCAATGAAGATAGGGAATACATTTTGCGATTTAGCCGCATCAAGGTTGGTAGAACTGATGTTGGAATCACGCCATCTAACATTCAATATGTGAACCCCACGTCATCGTCTGAAATTCAATTGTTTTATAGTCTCGATATGGTAACGGTCTGACGAAACAAATGAAGAGTGAGCGCACCAGACGTTTATTTCATCAATATTGTCAGATAGGCATATAAAATACGATCCTTCAAGAGTGAAAGACGACAAATGAAGAGAACATACCAACGGTCACTACAATCTTATTGATGTACCAATATTATTTTGAACCATTTCCGGCGTTCAATAATTTGTTCATCATTTTATTTCTATACCTATCTATTTATTCGTGAATCATCGAGGAGGTGAGTGCCTACCTCTGGAAAAATATCTCATTTTTAATTCAATTCCTTCACTATACTAATTATTTAGCCACAGGCCACAGGTGACCAAAGATTTTCCTCATTTGTAATGTCAACGTTTTGTGTCGTGATTTGACATTCTTTTTGGCTTTCAACGGATGTTTATAAACTGTCAATATCGCTTCGAACGTAAGTATTTCGCTACTATATAGTATATAGTCACAACATCAATTCATTATATACAAACAAAAGCACACAGTTCATAAACACCCCATATTCTAGTTGAATATTTTTATTTATTTGTGATCATGATTTATTATTATTATATAGTCGTTTTCGAAAATTAAACAAATACACTCAAAACATATTCTTGTTATTTCACTACAATATACCCAATACACATCCAATGTATTCACAGTTGTTAGGATTCTGTTCCTTCGTCTCTATATATATATATTGAAATATTAGATATTCCTATTTCAGCATAAATGTAGTGAGGACAAACCATGTCATTTGCCCCAAAATGTTTGAAAAAATGCCATTTTCATACTCGCATTTCGAAAGTGAATATCGTGTTCTATCCATATATCAACTGAATAGGAAGCATTATGTTATTGTCTTATTCTGAATATCATTCCACTCCACCATATATGGATGTAGATTTTCAGTTATCTAACCTTTTGGTTGGTTCATGTCTTTTTTTATATTGTTTATGTTCTTTCGTCCATACTGAGAGGAGTCTGCGCTTTGTTTCACCTGTATATTTAATATATACACTTTCCACAAGCACAGGGTCATTGCATATACAATACATGATGATTTTTTTTCATTTAGATACTTTGGTTTTTCGTACCAGAATACAGCTAAAAACCAAATGGAAAATGTAACATTTAACTGTAAGTATATTTCTTCGCTTGGCGAAAATTTTTGAGTATATAATATATAATGCAAAAAGAGGGGCTTCCAAACATGTACTTTTTGCTGCCACTATTAATATTTGAAAAATTATTTCTCAAGTTATACAGGCTCTCCCTGAGAGGTCTGTGAAAATCTTAGCACATAGTCCAGAGTTCAAAATAAGCCGATTTAATGCAACTTACCTCAGTTCGAAATTGCTCCATTTCCGAGATACAGGGTGATAAATTTGAAAAATAAAAATCGGCAAGCAACGTACCTAGAACGTATTTTACTGAACCATTTTTGCACTGCTAATTCATTGACCAAATTATACATCCAGGAAGATTACAGCAAACATTTTTTATTCAAAGAGGCATCGAACACTAAAAACGAAATTAGTCGAAAACGGCTCAATTTAGTGAATGTTCACAAGAGCATCTGCTAAAAATATTCAGGAAAATATATCCTCAACAAAAAGTGAAAAACTACACTGAGAAAAATGTTATGGCGATCTCAAACCATAAGAAGTGCATTAGTAAGCAACCTCTCATGGACACAGTGAAAGGGTGTTCGTATTCGGGTTTCGCATCCCAAAAAGCCCTTGGCTACCAATTTTTGAAGGCATACTTCTGAAAATGTTGATACAGTGTAAAAAATACGATTTTCATTTTTTAACTTCACCACCCTGTATTTTAGAAATGGAGCAATTTCGAACTGAGGTAAGTCTCTTCAAATCAGCTTATTTTGACCTCAGGTATATGTAGTGAGATTATGTACAGACCTTCATAAACCCTTTACTTTATTAACACATCCTATGGAAAAAAATCTGTGATGATACTCGAGCAAAGAAAAAATAGGTTGAAACCTTCAAGACGTCAGTATAACCAAGAGGCGATGAGAGCAAATATCTTGCAAACCAAACAGAATACCGAAATCAATCAAGGTGGCCAGATCGCTATCGGGCCAAAACGTATAGGTATTCGCGATAGATTCACGAAGTGGGCGACATCTAGATTACATAATACGAACTTCAAACTGGGGGAAAACAAACTATTGTCTATGGATAAAGTGCATAGATTACATTGCATACATCTTACTGTAGCTGTAGTTGTCAAACTTGTCAATGACATAAAGTGTTATCACGTCTATGGTTATCACTCTGATCAGTACACAGTACACAATAAGCTAATGGCACTAATAGGATTGAGTGAGGATTGAGTTTGTTTTCCCCCACGTGGCTTTGACAGGGAACGATGAAAAACGAGCGCCACCTGATGGTAACATTGATTCCCGCGAATATTTTACTTTATTAAATCTATAATATCTCAAATTCATATCTATCAAGAATATTGATATATTAACGATTTAAGTAAAAAAAATTAAACAAACTCTTTCTAGATCTCAATATCCAACAGTTTTGGAGCGTAACTTCAAAGACAATATTTCATCAAGTTGAATCATAAAAAGTTGATCACCATGTATATCTCAAAGTCAATTTGGGACACATTTATTATAAATTCTATGAAACCTTCTTATAGTTATTCCCATAAAATTACCCTAGCCCTAGGCACCCGCCTGGGTCCCAGAATTAGTATTCTGTGCCTGGGTATAATGTGTATCATAATATACAGGGTGGCCCACGGTCGATGGTACCTTAGACGTATACGGAAAACGGTACATTGGATTATTCTGAAAATTTGGTTACTCTAATGAGCGTTTGTGATCTAACGATTCAAAATATTTTCAGCGAAGCAGCGTTTCCACTTTTACCAAAAAGTAGCATCATCTTTGTTATTTCAAATGGAACACCCTGTATTTTACTGCGTTTTCAGATTCTTCTCGAAGAGCTGATTTCATCCATGCATCACATTTGGGGTCTAGCAGGAATTATTACAGAGATATAGGGTGTTCAAAATCGAGATTTTTCAACTTTAGGATTTTTTTGTGTCGAAACTATTCATCATTGGTCAAAACGGCTTGCATGTCCCTATATTAACTTTTGATTAACTATCTACCGACATTCAATTGGAAAAAATACAGGATGGTCCAAGATTCAGAATTTTGATCACCCTGCATCTGTTTCAATTAAATGTCAGTAGATAGTGAATCAAAAGTTAAGATAGGGACATGTAAGCCGTTTTGATCGATAATGAATAGTTTCGACACAAAAAGTTCCTGAAATTGAAAAATCTCGATTTTGAACACCCTATATCTCTGTAATAATTCCTGCTAGACCCCAAGTGTGAAACATTGATGAAATCAGCTCTTCGAGAAGAATCTAAAAACGCAATGAAATACAGGGTGTTCCATTTGAAATAACAAAGATGATGCTACTTTTTGGTAAAAGTGGCAACGCTGCACCGCTGAAAATATTTTGAATCGTTAGATCACAAACGCTTATTAGTGTAACCAAATTTTCAGGATAATCCAATGTACCGTTTTCCGTATACGTCTAAGGTACCATCGACCGTGGGCCACCCTGTATATGTATGTTATGTCATTACCTCATCATTCTTTATCGTCGATAAGATTGGATACCATTAAAGTTGTTGATTAAATATAATATGCTCCCATCTTCAACCAACAATAAATTGATAACAACACCCTCAACCCTCATGAACAATTTTTTATCACTAGTTTCGTTCGGAAGGATTTTACTATACCTACTGAATGACGGATACATTAAAAAAGTCAATGGTATTATACTGCGGGTGGCTTGAAGGCGGGTGGAATTTTTATTGTTACATCATATTACGTACAGGGTGAATCAATCAATAGAATTTTTTTGGGCGTTATTTCATCCTTCCAAGCAAAGTGCCACGACCCTTTCCTAATTTATTCTAATTTCGTTATAGTTCGTAGCAACGAGAGACAAATTTAAAATTCATATCTGTTTCCTATTTCAAATAAAACGAAATGACTTTTCATATTAGTTTCTTCTCATCAAATGGTTCATTTATATGGTAGGTAATAGGTAATAAGTTTCCATATTGGAATAATGTACAGTGGAGCCCATTAAATTGGTAACGACTCGTGTGAAAATCCTTTTAAAATTTCGGTTTATGCGCCCGGACTAATATCTATTCCAACCGCCCGTTGTTTCAATAACTAATTTCTTATTGTGGTTTGTGGTACGAGATAGTCTGGTGTATCTCTCAATATTTTCTAAGGTTTGGGGTAAATATTCACATCGCTAGAGTATCTCTGGATTCGATGGTATTTCTATTAATGAAATAAAAACTCATTAGCATGCGCGATAAGAAAATGGTATACACCATATTATCTTGAAACTCTATTACTAGATTATTTTTTCCATTTTTAAGATCACTATAGTATTGAGTGTAATTTCTGGACAATCTGTATGAACAATTTGTCTGCTACCTTCATTCAAGGCGTTTATTGATAGTTTGTCATTGTCACTTAGTCATTCGCAATAATTTTCATAATGTCATTTTTTATATGAGCTTTACTGCTCGTATTAGATTTATTCTTGGTGGAAAAAACGAGGAAATATATTACAAATTCACTCAATTTAGATGACACAAGTTTATTAAATGTCTCATAAGTAATATGTATATAGTAGGGGTCGCCCTCCTTGTAACTTCTAAGCTGTGGGGATTGATTCAATCTATTCAATGGTTTAAGATTTATTCATATGGAGTGTCTCAAAAGAGCGCTGCGACAAATGAGTTCATTTTCTTCTATAGGGGCACCTGAGATATTATTGCATTCTTGGATTTTTGTGAATGTAGAGAAAGTATGATATATATTTTTATATCACAGAAGTTGATAGTTTTGGGATCATAAATAATAATTAATAATTGATATTTCGACTATTTTTGTACCAGTTCAAGTGAAGAAACATTTGGAATATAGTATTTAGTATTATGAAAATACCAAATTCGAATAACCTATAAGATGTTTGTGATGCAGAATTTTCTTATAGTCGATTATCCCTCATAAATATAGCCATTTTCATTTGTCACTATAAACCTACCATACTTATTTTATTTTCTGAGCGGTCATCGCTCCGAAAAATACGATGTTTTTACGGTTTCCACCTGCACAAACTGTAATTAGGTTTGTAAATTCTAGCAAAAATCAGCAAATCTCATTAGGAATGTTGTCCGAGGAGAATGTGTTTATGATTATATTCATTTCAATAAATGATAATATTGATAATCAAAATATCAGGATGCTGTCGTAGAATTAAAATCAAAATTCGTAACGAAACGTAATTTTTTCATCTCTTGGAACGTACGAACCTATATTATATTTATAAAATATCGTATGCATGTATATACCATTGAAATTATAATAAAACAATATTCAATTCGTTCTATATGAACAGTGCATGTTTAAATACTACAACTCTTCATCTCTATTTGATATCAATTTGTAGTTTCCGACATCTATTTGTCTATAATATTGGATTTACACCAAACAACAGCAACAAGAGAGAATTTCTTATCGATATCAACAAAATAACTACTTTTCAGAGACATTTTAGAAACATTTTGAAAACAGGAGTCGCCGGCGACAGTTTTTGTTCGTACGAAAACGGACACAGTCGGCTGGGGGAAAATAGGTCTCGACACGTATCTTGTTTTCTGCAGTTTGCAGTTTGTGCACATTGTGTGTTTATGGTTAGTCTATCTATTTATTTATTAATTCATTATGCATTTGAATATATACCTACCAATATCTTTCAGAATATGACTGAAAAAAATAAAAAGTGGAAAACAGAAGAGGTCGGCATTTTGATTAAAGCTTACCTCGAACATGCTAATTTATGGAACCCCAGCAAAAACATGGGCTATGAAAATCTAAATGAAAAAATGGATGCGTACCAGCATAGATTAACGACTCTAAAATATGGTTCAAGGAAATTGGTTCCTCATTCAACACAACTACACCCGAAAAGAAAAGATCATATTGTCTCAGTACCAACGCGAAAGACGGAACTATAAAAAAATTTTAAAATCGGGAGCCGGTCATGTTCTTTTTCAGAGAATTCATAATGAACCCTCCATACCCCAAGATGTGATGAATAAATCTGCCCAGTGGAAATGAGTGAAAACTTAAATGGAACTAGAAATCTGTTTGAGTCCGTTCAGTTGCAACAACGTTTCTAATATGTTGCTTTGTCGGTTTTGTTGGAGTTTCCATTTTCGGAAACAAAACAGCGACTCGACGTGTCTGTTTGGTGGAAATCCGCCATAAATACTTGAATTCGTGAAAAAATAATACATGTCGGTCTGTCGCTTGATACTTCCTGGAAATTAACAAACACTTGTAGACCAATCCCTTCGAAAGCTTAACTCTAATTCATAGAGATTTGTGATTCAATTTATGCCAAATCGAATGGGAAAAGTTATTGTATACACTAATGTATCCTTAACTTCCTATACTAAATAGTGACAGTATTCGACCGCATCGTAGCACTTTCGATTGAACCTGGAGTAACCCTAATAACACATTTATGTCCCATGGATATCCTTAGGACGTCCTGTCGGGACATTCAGGACGTCCATAGGACGTTCGAATTTGGTACCATGGACGTCCATTGGACGTCTGTGGGACGCACAAATGTCCCACTTGAGGACCACTTAGGGACGTCCTTGAGGGACGTCCCTGGGACAACTATCGAGGACAACCTTTCAGCAACGCTGAGGGATGTCAATTGGATGTCCATAGGATGTACCAGGGACGTACGAATTATTCTTGAATTTGAATTTTTCTGGGTCCCTCTAGGACCAGATCTTGCATAACTGATGAGGAAATCCAGTTAAGTTGATGGTCCGTGGAAGGTCCCCAAAAAGTTTCCCAAGGATGTCCAATGGACTTACGTGAAGGACATTGACGAGGAGTATTTATAGCCTACGAGCAATCATTCGTCGGCGAGGTGTAAGTTAACGTCCTCGCAGAAACAGCAAATTGAAAGTACCGACTGGGACGTCCATAGGACGTTATTTCTAGGACATTGAAAGAGTACAGTTCATGTACCAATTGGGACATCCGAAGGATGTCCCTAAGGGACATTTCGATTGTTATACGATCCTGGAAATATTAAGGGCGTCTGTGTAGAGATATTTGAAGGAATTTACTATCAGGGACATTTCATGGTTGTCTAGAAGGCAAATTATATAAGATATGAAGTCAAGCCAGAATATGTACTACTCGGGACATCCGATGGATGTCCCTAAAGGAACGTTTAAAATAATATCCCATCAGGGACATACCAAGGACGTCCTTGCATGGACATTCTACAATATGTACCACGTGAGACGTCTAGGGGATGCTATTTCTAGGACATTTGAAATGATGTACCAGCTGGGACATTCCGTGGACATCCATACTCGGACATTGCATGAGATGTACGGGATGGGACGTCCCAAGGACACTTATTTTTGGTCCGGGACATTCGGACTTGAATTGTACCAAATTTGGACGTCCCTAGGACGTTGTGTGCTATTAGGGAAGTAATACTTCCATATTCATAATGGACCATCACACATTTTTTCATAATCTCGACTCATTTTCATTATTCTATGATATAAACCGTGATACATTTTTCAATTCATATTCTGAAGCGTTCACCATTGTTATTTTTATTAAATGTATTATTTTCAACAGTGACATTTGAACATTTTGATTGGAATTTCATTGCCAGATAGAGATTCTTTCAATTCTAATTTTTATATACAGTGCAACAGCTTACCACCCCTGTTACTATAATAATATGATAGATTCTGAGAACAATGTGTTTGTCGAATACCCATCCAAACAGAAAATGATTTCATTCTTGAACTGTTTTCATAGCCAACGGTGACCAATTTCATTGACTCAAATTTCAAAAAGTACTATGAGACAGTTTTTCACTAAAAATATCGATGGATTTTGCAGCAGGATCATTTAAAACATACCGGTACCTATTTTCATTATCTTAAAACACAAGGTGCCCCAAAAAACGATTTATCATTTATAAATACTTCATCAGAAAATGTAGTATACTATGGCATTACTGGGTGATGACAAATTATTATTGAGAACTACTTCAAACATATCTGTAAAATGTGGTGTTCTATCAGAAATAAGGGAATTCAATTTACTTCCCGTATTCGGAGGTGCGCTATGCCAGATTTACCCTCGGATTTACCCAAGATTTTTGAGAGATTCATTCAACTCATCATAATTTTGAAAATGAATGGGTTACCTGAAGATACCTGAAATAACATAGTTTAGTACTATATCTTTATTATTTTATTAGAATTTTATCGATCGTTTTCTCCTGGTTATATAGGGTGTGATCTAATTGATGGTTAATGATAATGGTTCCTTACTTCATTTTGAGAAAAAAAGTTCATGTGAACATATGCCCTGAAACTTGTTATAGACAGTATATTGAAGTTATTATAATGAAATAATTTTTGCTTGAAAATTCCAACACCCTATATATAGCTCGAGAGCTAAGAGGTTTAATTGATCAATTGTGGATTGTTGAAATTTTCTTGAATCCCTTTATTTCAAGATTGGATTCTTGTTATAATAATATTATATCGTTCTCATCAAAACTGAATCATTGTGAAGCAGTCCAGATCAATTCCTATTTATTTCATTGTAGTTGCCAAGAAAGAACTATGTCATTGTTATTTTTCAAGTTTGGATAATAATTATAACACCTCTGGGTATTATACTGCTGGGTATACCCTATATAATACCTTTACAGCGCGAAGCAGGTCATAAAATGCTAATGAGGGAGGCAGTTCGTTTCTAGACAATGAATAGTACATGTGCTTAGACAAAAATATTTCAATTCGCCCAAGAGTCGTTACCAATTTATTGGGCATCACTGTACGTATATAGGATACCATATTAGAATGTAGGTACGGTACCTACACCATCAGAGCATCAGAAGGAAAAAAAATGGAAAGTTGAGGAGTTCATATACAGAATTTATCATGAATATCATGTAACCCTTTCGTCAGAAGTCGAGTTTTCCATTCGAATAAAATTCTGAAAATTCGGAACTTTACATAAATAAGTCATCATAAATTATCGATGTGACGATTCGCCAGAAACTTAACCCTTTTATTTAAACCATTTTAAACCGAAAGTGGACACAAAGGGTTGTCTTTATAGAACTCCAAAGGTTTTCGAGTTTTAATAAGGGTTTCTTTACAACGTCATAAGAATTTCAACATCAATTTCATATTCATGTCATTGGTTCATCCTTCATATTGTTTTTATCCATATACAGGGTGAATCCGAATAGGACCGAACAGACTTCGTATTCGGATTTCTTACCTCATTTTGAAGTGAAAAGTTTTTATGAAGATATGTCCTGAAATGCATCCTCTCTGTGTACTTTTAACGCCCTGTATCTCACTTCAAAATGATGTAAGGAATACGCAATACGTAATACGAAGTTTGTCGGTCTTATTAATTCTGACTCACCCTGTTTATACCTATAATATTTTACATGTGATCGTTTAATAACCATTCATAATTTTTCACTTTGGAATATCCAATTTCATTAAGGCTAGATTTTTCTGTCTCAGCCGTTATTTTAATAATGATCGGTGATATGGTACCAACGCTCCAATAGCTCTCGTTATTTTAGGTTTCCCGATAAAGCAGTCGGAAGGAATTTCACTAATAGTTCATTCCCACCACTCTTCAAAGCAGATGGCAGTGATGGCACATTATAGCAACAACATCGCAAGAGAAAGCAAACATTTTGCAGAGATGTTCGCAGTTTTAGGAGAAGTGCCGGCAGATATTCCACCTGTTGAAAGTCGAATGCCCGACCCGAAATGGTCTTCCGTCAACGCACTATCGGACGCATTTTGATTGGTCTAAAAACGAATACGGCTATAAGGGTCCCGATAGAATTCCACCCATATCCACAAAAAAGGTGCACCAGAATCAACACCGTTTCTCTGCAAGTTATTTACCATAGCGTATACAAGTCGGGTAGTTTTCCAACATGCTGGAAGATAGCTAGAGTCCAACCAATCTCCAAAAAAGAAAACTATCACCTGCCGAACAACTACAGGTCTATTGTCCTGTTTTCAGTCATCTCCAAACTGATGGAGAAAGCCATCAACATCGATGTTATCAAATATCTAGAGAACTCAGGAATCATCAATGATAGACAATATGGCTTTTGCCAACGATGATCAACTGGAAATCTACTCGTCTACGTCACGTCATACGTCAAGAACATAGGATGGAGAATCTCTACCTATAATATTAGACATATTATATCGAAAGCATTCGACCGTGTTTGGCACCAAGGACAAACTATATACCATCACACGGCTCACTACTATGTCAACTTGTCAATAAGCTATGTCATCTTTTACCGAGTTTTCTTTCAGGCAGATTGCCACACGTGGCGGTGGACGGAGTATGGTCTGATACCATTGTCATCAATTCCGGCGTTCCACAAGTATCAATTTTCGCACCAACATTATTCCTACTTCCTATTAGAGATTTGATCTTGACATAAATTGAACTTCGCCCTTTTCTTCCATAAGCTTGAAAAACAACATGTAATAATGAAAATTACCTATAAATATTAGAAAGAAATAAAGACTATTATTATTATTATATCAATGATCTCTTGGGAGCAACCACTTGCCCTATCTACATCTTTGTAGATGATAGTACTCTCCGTACTGTGTTCTCTTCCAGATTACTCATTTCTTCTCAGGAAACTAAGAATTCACGGCGAAGGCAAGTTACAACCTAGTTGAATTCAAAGCCACTAAAACTCAAGCCTGTATTTTCTCTAGAAAGGCGGAACTCAGTATCCCTGATCAATGACGGCTAAATAATGGGTGAAAAATAGTGTATTCTCAACATATTATTTTTTCTACTTCGTTTCCAAGAGTATTTCGAAAGATTTTCATGTGGATGTAATTCTCTACGGTTGATAGTTATGATTCTGAGTTGTGATCGAGTGAGGTTTTGAAAAACTGATTATTAAACTTGTTTTTCCTAAAGTTCAATTTTCTCATTTCCTACCATCTAGAGAGTTTAGTTCAGGGCAGAAATTTTTCATACATTAATCGATCAATCGATCACAACCAGAATCATAACTATCAACCGTATTTAACAAAGGAAATGCATCACGAAGCACGAGTTTACCTACCGACTAGGCCGACCTAAGTCTGATAACTGACGAGGGACGAGGGGTGTGAATGTGTCGGAAAAATTCTTGTGCGTATGTACTCGAGGACATTCGTCAACGATCGTCATTCAATTCTCCTATGATGGTAATTCGATAACAAGTAATGGTAATATGATTAAAATTCACTCGCCTGCGGTAATTATCATAGGTTTAGACATTAATTGTCATTACAAGAAGTCCAAATGAACGTCTCTAGTTATGGTAATTAGTCCTTGGTGCTATTTTTATACGTAACATGAGTGAATTTATGATTAGAAATTGAATTACAGTCATTAACTCAGACATTACAAGAAAATTTAATGAGTGCTTTTTCCTCAGTGTAAGGACACATGTTTATGTGAACTTTATATCCTAAAATATCACAAGGAATCACCCCTTGAATTTTTTCGGTGTTATTCAGATACACCCTGTATATCATTTTGTTATCAGATGTCAGTCAAAATTTGCAGCCGGCTCTTGGAATGAGACACTTGCCTGCATGTCATGTAATGATTGTCATCAACTAGAATAATCGCCATCATCAGGTATACTTTCCTCGAATAATATCCCATTATGTAACCGATACCGATTGTTTCACGTCATGAAGAACGTGAATAGATTCAGCTGAAAAAGGCACATCTATCGCCTCTAATTGAGGATGGTTTTATTTTTCGGTCGGTTGTCGAGAAGGAAAAAAGTGGATCGTTGGTGAGTGGCAAGGTCCAACAAGGCAACTTGGCCGGATTTTACCGGTGCTAAGACCCGGCTGACAAGATAGGTATACCAGCCAATGACCGCAGGTTTGCGAACGTTGAACCATCGATAGCACTTCTTGTACGCAAAATCGTTAATCTGCACTGAGGAAAACTTCTATTAACCATACCCGCCACTCAAAAAAATTGATGGGTTAAATCAACCAAAAAGAGCATATGAAAATGAGCCTATCTCGTTTAATATTTAAATCAACCAGCGAACAATAGTTGAATCGTTTAGTCACCATACGAATGTAATTGTTGTTTTGATCAAGAAAATTGGTTATCAACCAGATTTTAATCTCACAACAAAATGAGTGGTATGTTGACCATAATTTTTGTCCCTTCACTTATATTTTGTTTAGATAGCCATAATATTTGGTTCACCAACAAAGTGCATAGTAGATATAGGTATATTGACTATTTTTCAGGTTCTTGTACCACTGAATTATTACAGACTTCGAATGAACATCAAGTTTATTCAATACATGGTGGTCAACTTTACAAAATATCTACAGTATAATTCTCTTCTTGTCTCTGTTATTTGAATGTAGGTACTCTTCCATTTATCCTTCATGACACTCAATGGACGTTATTCAATTGCTACCTACCACAGTTTGTCATCTTCTTCCTGCAAGAAATGTATATATAGAATCGAAATATGAAATAATTAATATTGAATTGATTGGATTCATGAATAATACTCACCATCACATAATTACGATCATCTGATGAATTTTAGTCATCATGATTATTGATTGGGAAGACTACATCAGTGCTACTCCTTGCGAGAGATTTCAAAATTTTCTCAATCTTCTTGTATGGTTCTGGAACTTGTGATATACAACCTCCCTGGGGATACATCCACTTCTTCTGTACTAAATGATCCAAAAATTGAAGAGAGTCCTGAGAAAAAGAGACGAACTTAAGCAATAATTTCATACAGTGTGTTGAATCATTACCAAATTTAATACAAAATTACAATTCGATATTGAATACAGTGATTACATATTCGACTTACCAAAATCACTTCATTGCAGAATAGGTATAAAGTGAAACGATAATATCAAAATAATATAAAGCCACAACACAAAGAACAGAATAAGACGCCAGCAACAAAACCTCATGTGGACGCTGTCGCCCTGCAAATACCAATGGAAAGATCACAAGCTCATTGTCAACCCTTCCAAGAAGGTTGGTTGATTTTAACCTACTGTTCGTTTGTCTACCAACTATGACAGTGAACGAGCTGTAAGAATATATTAGTTATACAACATAATATAGTTTAAATACTATATTTAGAGTGATTTGAAATAGTTGCTGGTTGACTTTACCTTCCTTTTCGTTTGATTATCGACTTTAACAGTGAGCAAACTGTAATGATATTTCAGTAACAATATGATATAGTTGAAATACTATCTTTAGTTTGATTTGAAATACTTATATGTTGATTATAACTTCCTAATCGTTTGTCTACCAAATATAATAGTGAGCGAGCTATTACGATATTTCAGTTACAGTTATAATATTGTTGAAATACTATTCCTAGTTCGAATTGACTGATTTTTACAAATTATTGGTTGCAGCACAAAAATATTATCAAAACCAACTAATATTTCTGGTTGACGTGGAATTTGTTCATGTACAATTTTTCCTCAATTGTTTTGACAATCACCTAATCATTGAATGTACCATCATTGTAGTTTTATTCGACAATTATGATGATTTATTTTTTTGTCAATTCAACCCATATTATTTCTTTGAGTGCCCAGCAAGAAACTCTAATAGCATAAGGGACAAGCGAGTTATCACCTGTGATTATAAAGTCGACTTTGCTGATTAGAACCCACCTGCGATTATTAGATATAGAACCTTGCTGCCACTAGCGAGTGCATCTGTATATTGCTATTAGACGATGTTTCTGTAGTAGGTATCTGACTTTGCTACCGCTAGTGAGTGCATTTAATAATGGGAGTAGGGCAATGTTATAATATCGTAGGTAGGGAACTTTGCTACTCTTGATGGGTGATCATATAGATAGTTGCATGACCTTCTTGCTGTAGTTATTCAGTTATTTTCCAGGATTGTTGTCATCAAGAAAGGTGAAATTTTGACTGATATCCAGTAATTTCACTTCCCATAATTTCCACCCTGATGTGTGGTATGAATAGCAATTTATTGATTAATAGAAAATTTCGGATCAATGATCTTTGAAATTCAATAGAGAAATAAGCAAGTTATTACAGATGCGTACAGGAAAACAAAAGGTTACCAGTAAAATCATTCAAATAATTTCATAACCAAAACATTTTTGCTCACAATGAGTTTTTAGACTACATTCTATAGAGAAGCTCTTTCCATCAATACTGGTAATAACTGAAGCACTCAGATCTACAGAAGCACAAATATTTCCATTTTATATTCGAATTCAGATCCAGATTTCAAATGATGAATTGATTTCAAGAGGAAAAGTATTCGTAACTGTCGTGTCGTCGAGATTGTCGTCCTATACATGGGTTTGCATCAAGAGCCCAACGTTAATCTGTGGCCCAACTGTGAATGATTGATCAAGTAAGATGTCTGACAAATGCTTATATAGAGGGGGACAAATCAGAAAAATATCGAATAACGACAAGTAGGCGCTAAATAACCCCAACTAGGTTTGTCAAATATTATTTTCGTGGCAGACTGACAGTTGTATTATTGGCAGAGAGTGCAGTCGTTCTATGCGATGAACCTCGTCACAGCTAGACAATTATAAAAAAAAATCATGCTGTCCCAGAGTGGCTGTCTGATGGCGACAACAGTATACATTCCTGTGGCAGGAAATTCACTTTCAGCAAAGTCGTTATTGCTATCATAGGATTTCAAAGTGCTGCTTCTATTCGAAAATGTATAACGGTAATATGATTTCTTGTAATGGTAGCAAGACATATCTCAGCAAAAACTCTAATAGCACAATTTTCCTCAGTGTGATTGACCCTCGTGTAGAAATAAGTTTTCTTGAGGAGGGGTTTTCCCGAATCCTGCGGTATAACTTCTTTCGAAGAGCATGTTCATGGGGTTTGAATTGGGAAAAATTATAAAAACGTTTCGTCTATGGCCATGAAGTTTGTCAATTTCAAATTTTACTCATGGTACACTGACACAAACGGTCTAAGTGCACTGGTGCACTTGACACTATTTTGATAATGACAATACAATTTCCATTCACGATCGTGCACTATTTGTTGCAATTAAAAATAGAAATCTGACGATGAAGTATTTTTTCTACAAACGTGCGTGATGCACCCTATACCCGCACGCAATTCAGTTTGGGAGAATTAGGTTATCTAGTTATAGGGGAGAGGGGGGTCAAGTTCTTGGTGAACTGCTACTGACTACCCTTTCATATGTATATATATATATTTATATAGAAAACTATGTTTAGAAGAACAGCTAAAATCGATATTTTCCTTGAGGTTGCAGTCAAAGGGAATGGCCAATGTAGAGAAAAGACTCTTTGTTAAATTGTCGAGCTTTCGAAAGATTTTTTGTTTCATTATCAAGACATCTGGAAATTACGAAAGCGCTGAACGAACATAATACTTTTTTTTTTTATAATTGCCAGTTTGAACAGGCAATTAGCCATAATTGCCAGTTTGAACTGGCATTTAGCCATAATTGCCAGTTTGAACTGACATTTAGCTATAATTGCCAGTTTGAACTGGCAATTAGCCATAATCGTCCATTCTGATACAGACCAAGTCATATAATCATCTTCTGAATCACCCTTTATGTAGGTATATTGTTTGATTTCGATAATTCGTAAATTCTTCAACGATCCTGCATGTGAACATCAAATATTTGCATAATAATTGCATAACATAAGACATAAGTGCATCAGAATCCTGCTTGAAAGCATTTAGGTAATACGCATATATGTTCCATAATTTTTTTCATATTTTGTGAAAACGTGCACTTTATTCCAAGAATCTGCTATATAGACGTCTTCCTGTTTTCTTTAAAAAAATGTCGCATATGGACTGTGTGGAAGCTCTCTATATCGCCGCTGCAATAAGAGAGGTTATATATTGTCAAACCACGAGACATACTCTCTGTAAACCTGTCTATTAATACTGTTCCCATATTTGGAAACTGTTGGATTCTGTCCAAAAAAGGGCAATTATTCATCTCGTGGGTGATGCCTCGCTCACAAACTCACTCACTTCTCTGGAACACCGAGGAAAAGTTGGCGATTTTATAGATATTTTCATGGACGATGCTCTTCTGAAATATCAACAATTGTTCCTCCCTTGGCAGTCCCCACGAGATTAACCCGTCGAGTTGAGGCTTCGCATCCCTTCGTGGTCACTCTGGTGACCTGCAGAACGTCTCTTTCCAAAGACTCGTTCATCCAACGAACAACGAGGCTCTGGGAACACATTGCCAAGGGAGGTGTTTCCCGAGGCATATAACCTCCAGAAATTTAAGAAGAACAACAATTCCTACCTCATTTTCCTTGGTTCTCACGATGTTCCCTGAACATTACAGGATATCTCTTTTCGTGGGAACCAGAACATAAAAATAACATGTACCTTATATGTATAACTTCAATACTGTCCTATATAAGATGTTTAGCGCATATGTTCAAATGAACTTTTCGTCTTAAAATGAGCTAAGGAATCATATCCTGAACCTTTAGCCATCAATTAAATTACACCCTGTATACAGGGCCGTTAACAGGGCTTCTCATGATGAGCGTTAATTAGACGTTTCTGGTAAAGTAACAGATAAATCTGAAAATTTCTTGGTATCTACAGAGGTATCTATGAATTAACACGATATAAACATCTGAAATATTTTCGACGATGCGGCGTTGCCCCTTCTACTACAGAGTAGCAGCAACTTTGATATTTCATTATGTAACCTCGTATATAATATATAATTCTATGATTCCACATCACTTCAATGAACTCTGATAACCTTGAATCTTGCATGATCATCTGAAAGCCTGAAGTGGATGATGATGATGATGACATATAATGGCAATGACAAATCAGTTTTGAGCATTCAATGTTTGAAACTGGTATAGAAATCATTCATTAAGTGAAAATCATCATTTTCTTGATAAGAGACTATAAATTACTCACACAGGAAACTGTTTTCTTCCATTTCAGAATATACCAATATTTTTGGTCAAAATTTCGTCTATTTTCAATGATCAAATTAGTATTCTCGATCTGAATGCAGGAGTGAATAATGATGAATTTTTAGCTCATTCTCTTCAAACAAGACTGTTTTTGTGTCAGAATATTATGATACTCTTATTGCCACTGAAGTGATTACTGAGTGATTATTATTAATTGTCCTCTGTGAATTTGAATACTGTTGTCATTGTCATATTGAATCTCATAAGGTGGTTACTAGTTATAAATACAGGGCTATTTATTCCTATCTTGCTTCGTTTTCGGGGAAAATTAACAATACCATACCTCGGCATATCTCTGAACTCCATAAGGAAAAATAAAAATGCTTACATATAATCCAAACATTTATTGCGAATTATTATTTATGAGAACAAAAGAAACAAGACAGACAGAACAATTCAATACACTCCTCATAATATTGACGATCTTTTGTGAGAAATATTTTTTCCAATTTATTAATGAGGAACTCATTTTTCCAAAAACTTGGACACCCTATATATCGGACACGAAGCATTTTTGGACTCCTGTTCACATAAACCTTTGTTCATATTTTGTTGAAGGGAATCCCCCCTAGGCTTTTATCACCACAACTCTGAAACACCTTGTATAGTAGCTTCGAAATATGTGGTTATGCATTCATTGGTTGTTGAGGAATAAAGAGCCATATGACAACATATATCATTAATGCCACGTGGGAGCTAGCGTTTTCCGAAGGTGCCGATTTTAGTTATTGAAAAAAGTATTTGTGATAATTTTAAATATCGAATGATTGATTGCACAAATACTATTTTTCTACAAACGTCAAAAAATGACAAGGTTCGCGCATTGATAACAAATTGCGAAGTGACACTTTTTTTCAGTTTCCTACGTTACCATGATACCTCGCACAAAACAATGCGCGAAGTAAAACAGTGCGCGAAGTACCTACTTCGCGCATTGTTAGGTAAAATATATGAGATATTTATCTCAACTTTATGGTCCTCAATCGAGCAAACATCCACGAAATCATTCATTTCTGAATGTTCAACAATAATTTTGTTTTATCTCTTGGAGCGCACGAAAGAAAATTCCTATTATGTTCGTGGAACATCGTGCGTAGCTAGGGAGGATAGGAAGAGGCCTTTTAAGCCAGTTCAACACTTCTTTTCATATCAAGCTAAGCATATTTTTCCTTTGAACTATCTTTTTTGGCGTTTGTAGAAAAAAATTTGTTTGCAACTCGAGCGCGAAATACTTTGGTCATCTCGACTATTTTTTTAACTCGGCTATGCCTCGTCAAAAAAATCAAATCTCGATCACCAAAGTAGCATTTCGCGCTCTAGATACAAAAATAACTATTTTCTGCAACCGACACAAAAGTCGTAATTCCAAAATTAGCTCTTGAATTCACGTTTCTATCACTGACACAAAGATAGATAATATATTGCTAGGCAACACTTTCAGTTCCTAGGAACTAAAGTTGAACTTTAGCTCCTAGGAACTAAAAATGGTGTACTAGGTCATCAAGAATAAACAACATTGTTACGGTTGGACTCGCGTTGGATATTTGCTGGAGATATGAATACACCATATTATGGTTAAGTATTTTTGTTTTGATCAGGAAATCCTTCAAGATTCACATAATTGCTTGATCTGCATTTCATTCGTTATTCTCGGGATCTGATTGACTGGATAACTTGTTTTTGAATAATCACGGCCAGTAATACGTTCTTGTCTCACAAAACGATATTGTTTAGCGTCATATGATTACCGAGCCAAACACAGTGGATTGTGGAATATGGAGAGAGATCAATAATCGCTGATATCGCTATTATCATTGCTGATATGCTCAATAACCTAACATTTTTTACTTCTTTTTCCTATACCTGGCACTGGCGCGGTATTTGCTATAAGGGCTGACATCTGGTCCAAATGAATTCATCGATTCAATAGAATACACAAATGGGTCACTCTGTGGTTGGTTGTATTTATATTGAAACTAAAATTCGAACATCCTTGAAAATTGAATAAACTTGATCTGTTAATGCAGGTTGAATATTCTCACCACACCGATTATTTGTTGCATTGCATACGTTTCGAGTACAATATTGAATTCCTGCCTGTAGTATTAAATGACATGATGCATTTCAACAAAATTTGTAACAAAGTAAAGTAGTCTGAGGTCTTGCTTCAATCTACTAAGTCATATTATTATACTAAAGTTATCATAATAATCTGTCAAGTAAGTCACTTCGCTAGACGCTCCTCCTCGCAAATGCAAAATTCGCTAGTGCCACAAACTGTCACTTTTGATCCTAATAAAACAATGTACTATTGTACTCGGAATGATTAATATAAAATAGGTATGTGGCGTAAATTCGACTAGTGTGTTGTACAACCTTATTCATCCGAGATTTTCGGACTGTTGAGATATGATATAGGGTCTTTCATTGGGAAAGGTAAATATTTCAACTGTGGATAGGGGTCACTGGGTTGATTTTAAAAAACCCATGGTTGATGGGTCTTCGACTTCTTATAACCGAGATACAGGATGTTTCATCAATTTTGTCCATATCTTCATTGTCTCATAACTTTCCAACCATCCTGTATATATTTTTAAAAATTGGTACACTTGCTCAATCTACCCTGTGGAATTGATTGAGGCAACAACAATAGATAAAATCCAGGTCCGGCTTCACTTAAAATTCACAAATTCTTTCTGCCAGAAAACAACACCCTATACATTCGAATTTCTAATTTTTTTGCCATATCTGGAAAGAACATCAAAATTTCTATTCGACGATGTGATTTTTATTCGTGCACAGACGATTTTAACTATTCATATTATGTGCTCAAAATATTATTTTTGCTCATTTTGGGGTACAAAATTGGAATCAGACGAGATTCATTGATTTGAATCAGTATACGTGAGTATTATATTTAGAAGGAGTATTTCATATCGTTCTTTGTTCCAGACTTAGTTGCAGGTCCGTCATCAAAACTATACAGGGCTTTTCACGATAAGCGTTAATTGGATGTTTCTGGCAAACCAGGCAACGGATGAATCTAAAAATTCGAAGGTATGTATAAATTGATATGATCTACACGTCTGAAATATTTGAAACAATCCGGCGTTGCCGCTTCTTCTCGAAAGTAGCAGTGACTTCGATTTTTCAAATGGGACACCCTGGATGCTTCCTGAAGAGCTGATATAATCGACTCGGGGTCTAGTGGGACTACTAACTGAGATATTTAGAGTGAGAAAAATCGAGATGTTTCAACTTTAGAATTATTTTGCGAAAATATTTATTATTGATCAAAACGGCTTTTATGTCCCTATCTCAACTCTGTATCTATTGACAATTAATCGGAACAAATACAGGATGGTTCATAATTCAGATTTTTGCACCACCCTGTATCTGTTTCAATTGAATATCGAATGGAAAGTTGAGATAGGGACTTTGAAACCGTTTTGACCATGCAATATAATAAATAGTTTCAACACAAAACATTTCTAAAGTTGAAACATCTCGATTTTCCACATCCTATATCTCAGTTATCAGTCCCGCTAGTCAAGGTTTTGAATCGATGAATTCTGCTGTTCAGCAAGAATCCAAGAATGTAATGAAATACAGGGTGTCCCATTTGAAAAGTCGAAGTTGCTGCTACTTTCTAGTAGAAGCGGCAAGGCCAGATCGCTTCAAATATTTCAGTAGTGTAGATTATGTTAATTCATACATACCATCGAAATTTCAGATTTATCCGTTGCCTGGTTTGCCGAAAACGTCAAATTAACGCTCATCGTGAAAAGCCCTGTATAGTTTTGATGAGGGACCTGCAACTAAGTCTGGAACAAAGAACGATATGAAATTCTCCTTCTAAATGTAATACTCACGTATACTGAATAGGAAGTAATAAAATTAATAAATCTCGTCTGATTCCAATTTTGTACCCCAAAATGAGCAAAAATAATATTTTGAGCACATAATATGAATAGTTAAAATCGTCTGTGCACGGATAAAAAGCACATCGTTGAATAGAAATTTTTAAGTTTTTTTAAGATATGGCAAAAAATGAGAAATTCGAATGTATAGGGTGTTGTTTTCTGGCAAAAAGAATTTGTGAATTTTAAGTGAAGCCGGACCTGGATTCCATCTTTTGTTGTTGCCTCAATCAATTCCACAGGGTAGATTGAGCAAGTGTACCAATTTTTAAAAATATATACAGGTTGGTTGGAAAGATATGAGACAATGAAGATATGGACAAAATTGATGAAACATCCTGTATCTCGGTTATAAGAAGTCGAAGACCCATTAACCATGGTTTTTTTTAAATCACCTCAGTGACCCCTATCCACAGTTGAATTATTTACCTTTCCCAATGAAACACCCTGTATAGATAGTAGTTATGTCAGTGGTGTCTACAGCATTGCCATTCACAAAGTTTGAGATTACGTTTTGGGTGCTAGAGGGTCCCTCACTTCTTCGGCGCGGCCGTGTAGTTCCGGAATGCGAGAAAACGTATGTAATTATGAATTTTTGGATGTAGTACTTGATTGGAAGGTACTTAATGTCGCAATCAAAATGCTGATCGCGGAATTTTCTCTCTGGTCGGGTAAGCTTTTTTCGGTAGGTAGGTAGGTAGGTATAGGTAGGTTCTGGGTGCGGACCTGTATCCGAAACTTGATTTCGAAGGATAAAAATACAAGATATGATCAGCTGCATACATGTAAAGTTTTCTCCATAAACTTATAGAACCTGAAGAAAACATAATATCTTTAATTAGTTATATTGATGAGATTGGTGAAGAAGTGATAAAACTTTAACTTTATATATTATGTCTTTGCCAATCAGAAGTTGGTTTATGTTTTGCTACCTTACTATATGGAGACCCAAGAAATGTTCGGTGAAAATGTGATGTGAAAAATCGAGATTTTTCAACTTTATGAATTTTTTGTGTCGAGCTGAAAATTATCGTGTATTTGCTAGTAACAAATTATCAGTATGATACCAAATGGTTGGCTAGAATTTATAATTGATATTTGTTAAAACATCGAAAACATCACATCTTGAGATGTAGAAAGAAATAAGCAACTTTTACATTTTGTTGTGTCTGATTTTGCAGTTTTGAAGGGGCCAGGTAGCCTCGTGGTAGAAGCGTTAGTTTTCTAATCACGATGGCCTGCCAGCTGTAGGTTCAGATCCGAACGAATGCAGATATTTTTCTGATGGCCCAAGAAAGTGTTTGGGATCACACGTTAGAAGGTAAGGGGGCAACCGAATGACGGATAGAACAACAACAATTTTATGATAATTCGAGACCCATGAAAAGAATTCAATAACATAGCCAACTTATATGAAGTTGAAAGGTTGAATACAAATGCGACTCGGCAAGGAGATTATCTTCAGTAAAACTGAATAGAAATCAGAAATTTGTAGTTTTTTTTTTGTTTTGTATTTTGATATGTATCGGTCCCCAACCAACTATGATAGCATTTGAAAAAATGAGTTTATTGGTGTTGAAAAATTGAAAAAATCTAAAATTGTGCCTGCATAAAAATTATTGTGTAACCACTTTGACATCGAATTATTCATTGTGATTCACATGCAATTGTTTTATTTTCCATAGCACACTTTCATGAAAATATTCCGTCACGAGGAGAAATCAATAGTTATTTGTTTTACTAGACAGAAAAGTAGAAGATTTAAAGCCGCGGCTGGAGTTTCATAGCTAGGACACCAGCCAAGGCATTACATCTTCTTTTCTGTCATGTGAAACATGTAATTTTTTCTCCAAATTCTTTTCAATTTCACGCAATGTCCAAAAAATCCATTATTTTTTGTTTACCCAAAGTCATTGTCAATTTTGATTACCAATTTGATTCAAATCACTTGGAACGTTGCATAGCAACAAACTTTTTCTGCCTAGGCAGTAGAAGTACACCTTTTCTGCCTGTGGAGTGTTATTAAAAATCCACTTTTAATGTCATTTGAAGAAAAACATTTTTTTTATAAAATCGCAATTATTTGAGTAGATTGTGGATCAAGAGTATGATTGTGATATATTGTTGGAATCGTAATTTTCCGAAAAAAGGATACGTTGTATTTGAAATAAAATATAATGATGGATACACTTCCGGTCAAACATCCATTCAAAATAGCAACGAATATATAGGGGGTAAATTGGTTACGAGTCACCCGATATAAATTGCATGCCACATTTTCTTTTGAAAAAATGTTTCGTATTCGATATCCATACCATCTTTCTATCAGTCACGATAATTTCTTGACAAGAGAAATAACACTCATTATGTTCTAAGTTTTCGAAGTTATGAGAACGGCGAAGTTAAATAGTTTTAATATACTGTCAGTATAATGTCAATATATCTCTCGACTGGAAGGCCATGTAAAACTTTTCAGGCAAAAGCAGTCATCAATCTCCTCTCCATATAGTATAACAAGCTTTCTACAATTCTTCATGTACGGTATCTGATAATGATAAGGCACTCATTTGCTGTTGTGAATTCAGTTATAAGGACAGTACGATTGGGTAATATTGAGAAGACATCCCATCGTCTTGTCAAATTGAAAAAGCAAAATGATATACTCTTTTGGAATGCATGCAAATTGAAAGGACTTACTTCATATATGGTTCTCATAGTTTTAATCGCTATGATGAAGATGATGACGATAACATAGGAAATGACAGTTTGCAGGACGCAAGAATACTTTCAGCACACTACACGTCGGTACATACGTGCGGGCGATTCGAATACAGTTCAATCAGAACGATCGAACATGCATTGTTGATTGGATTAGTTTCGACATAGATACTTATGTTCTTGAATAAATAGTCTGCAATACTATCATTCATATTACGAACTGAAATGGTACTATATACCTAATACGGGTAACTGATATGCCCACCTCGCACGGCTTTTTCCCTGTTATAATGAAAATTCGATTCAGCATTGTTCATATCATTTTCACAATGAAAATTGCTCAGTAAAATTTGAAATGAACATATCAAATTCGATTTAGTATAATCTAACGATATGAACCATCTTATTTTCGACAATATATTTCTGAACTCTCGAAGTTGCTTTGGAATTTGTCTAGTTGTAGATGAAGTATAGTATTTTTGCGCATGATAACTATTAAACGAAAGAAAAAGTAAATGTTGCATCAACAAATTACTTATGCTCAAAATGTGTTTGTTGTATCGAACAATTTTTTGTTGAATCGAACAGATACATATGATTATTTCATGGAAGCAGCTTGTTCAAATCAAGAATGTAGTTTATTTGAAACAACGGTATGATATCAATTCCATCAACAAAATATATGGTTATCCCAAAACCATGATATGTCTATCCAAAAATGATGTCGATGGTGATTCAACTATAAACATTTTGTTGATTTGATGAAATAATGATCATTTTGGTGGGGATATATCTTTGAAACTACATACAAGTTTTCTTATTCCGATGTAGCAATGAACTCGTTCCGAACAGATCATTAAAATTTGCTTGAATAGAGCAACGAAGTATGTAATATCAATCTTTCAACATCAAGATGAATTTTCAACAGTAGATGACGATCTTTTTGCCCCGTCTATGCCTGCCCAGGATTCATATACGTGAAGCATGATTCTTCGTGTTGGAAGTATAAGCTGGATGAATGGATGCTTAGCATGCCGAAATAGCCTTGCATCAGCTGAAGACAGGTAAATACTTGGAGAATGCTAGAAGTCGACTAGTTTCCTAGTTTAGTTCATTCTCTTGATGTGAAATTTCAGGAAATTCCCGAATCAATACTGAGTTTGGTTCAACAAAATAATTTGTCGAATGGAAATACAGTTTCTCTTGAATCAACGAAGTGTTTCATTGGATCAACAAAATATTTCATTGACTTAACTAAATATTTGATTGTATCAATATATTTTCATTTTGAATCAAACAAAATGATTGTTTGGGCCGATTCAATATCTTTCATGAATAATTCACGGATGTGCTTGATTGAATAAGATCCCAGAGTTCAAGCAAGACATATTTATCTGATTGAAACTTCAAATTCGCTCTGAAACAAGATATATATTTGGTCGTTTCAAGATTATATTTTGTCGTGCATATATGACACTTATACAGGGTGGCCCATCGAAAACGTACCGCAAGGCATTACAGGCTGGGAAAGAACTTTTCGATAAAATCCGAAAACAGGGCAAGTTTTTTGTCAGGGGGACACATTTTGACGTAATAAGCATAGTTAAACCTTCAACCCCCTAAGTAGTATGGTGTCACCCCAACATTTTTTTCAAATGGGAAGGGTGGTCAAGCGATACCTCTTTAGAAGGGGCTTGTCATTTCCTATATACAGTGCTGCTTAGATTTTTCAAATCGATCTACTCTTACAGAAAATATGGAGCGTTGAAACTCCAACCATCATGTGGGACAAAAATTTAAAAAATTGGTTCAATTGTACTTTATTGCAATAAGTTCCTCCAAATGAATTCGCTGTTTTTGCCGATTCGCTGTTTTTGCCAATGCACAGATTTGCTTAGGCTCATTTTAGAGAGTAAAAAATGAATAGGACTCATTTCTTCACGTTTGAATTAGGTCAAGTAGTTGCTAGATACCTGTCGTGGTTGAAGTGTTTACGAATTGTTGACTTTAAAATTCATTATTATGGTCTATTCAATTGCAGACAGAGTGGAAATCATTGAGCTTTTTTTCAAAAACGATGAATGTGGAAATCAAGTCGCGAAGTTGTTTAACCAACGGCATCCTGACAAACATGCCTCTGGAAAAATTGTTCGCGAATTGGTGAAAAAATTTCGCGAAACAGATTCAGTTCATAACAAAGAGAGAGAGCTTGAAAATCCAGTAGGTACTAAATGAACCTACGGAGATAGTAGTATTGGGGGCAAGTTGCAGTTGATAGTACGCTAAGTACAAGACAATTGGTCATTGCGACTGGTGTCTCGTACCAGTGTCCACCGGGTATTGAAAAAATACAAATTCTATCCTTACAAAATTCGCTTAGTGCACGAACTGAATGAAGATGACATTGATCGTCGCTTGCAATTTTGCGAAATTATGAGTGAGCGAGCGTTACACAATGGTAATTTTCTATTCAATGTGTGTTTTTCAGACGATTGTTCCTTCTTCCTCAATGGTTAAGTGAAACGCCACAATTGCCGGTACTGGGCAGACACCAATTCAAGGATTTTCCACGAGACACACACGCAACACCCCCAGAAGTTGAATGTGTGGGCTGGTATTTTCGGAAATTCCATTGTAGGACCTTCTTTCCTTCCTGGAAATTTAACAGGCGATATGTACTTGGATTTACTACAAAATGCCATCGACCCAGCTCTAATAAATATCATTGAGAACGATCCCGCATACAATGAACAGGAACTGATTTTTCAACAAGTCGGTCATTATTCCCAAAATGTGGGCAATTATTTACATGACACATTTCCAGGACGATGGATAGGACGACGGGGCCCAATAAAATGGCCACTTCGGTCACCCGACTTGAATCCTTTAGATTCTTTTTTTGTGGGGACACATCAAAAGCCTTGTTTAAAAAACACCACCAGACGCATTAGAACAGTTGCGACAAAGAATCATTAACGTATGTCGCGAAGTGACACCCCAAATGCTCCAGAATGTACGACAACGGTTTGAAAATAACTTATACCACTGTGTGCAGGTTGACGAGCAGCAATTCGAACATTTACTTGACTAATAAATGAGTTCTGAAGTACATTTGAACCGATTTTTGTATTTTTCGTCCCACATGATGGTTGGAGTTTCAACGCTCCATATTATCTGAAAGAGTAGATCGATTTGAAAAATCTAAGCAGCACTGTATTGGAAATAACAAGCCCCTTCTAAAGAGATGTCACCCTTCCCATTTGAAAACAACACACTTTTATTACTTTATTATCTACCTTTTTTGTATGGCTATCTACAGAAGCGCATTTTTTTTAGTTTTTTGAAATATCATATATAGTTCTAGAAAAACTGTGAACTGAACAGAATTCGGTACTAATTCCTGACTCGAGAAGGACTGGACCCTTCAATCATCAATAAATTATCAATTGTCTGACGTGTTTGTCAAGTTTTCTGATTCCTCTTTCAATTCTCAATTTTTACGAACCAAGCAGCCGGCCAGGCAGTAACATTCCAGGATTTCCCGGAGAATGATAGCCATTATTGAGAGTAGAATACTACACTTCACTTAGAACTAATATTTTTTACTAAGTATTATACTTGTGGTTTTTGTACTATATATCATCTTCATCTTACAATTCAACTTCAAGTTCAACTTATATAGGAGAAATACTTACACATGCACATATAATGTACATCAAGCAAGTATAGGTAGGTATACTTGAGTTGGTTTAATTTTTTACGGCTCTTGAAGAAGGGCGTTTTTCGAAGTATGTCGTTTTTTCCATAATCAACTCTCATAAAAATACTATAATAATGTTTCATCACCTTCAACATTCTGGTTAATGACTCTTTGAATGATTTAGGTTCCTATAATTTTAAAATTTTCCTGAATACGACCCTGTTTGTGAACCTCCAAATACTATCAAAAGTTTTAAAAATACGATAACATTATTCATTTCAGAATAAACCAATGAACAAAAAAATTATAATCGACTTTACCATTCTATAATAAACATGTATCATGAATTGAATGCACGGCCGTATTTGATTAATAAAACTCAAACATTTTGTGTTCGTAGTTCGTGTGTCATAGTATCAACCATGGTGGAATTATTATTATAATATGGTGTGCTCACTGAACTATAGGATTATAAAGAGAGAAACTCAAAGTCATTCCTTACCACAATGGTTCATAAAATGAACGAAAATGGTATATAATTACATCCTCCCAAAATCTATGCAATAATTCGTATAGTATAGACGAATGAAATCACAACTGTTTCCTTCCTAAACGCCGAGCTGCGCCTAAGTGGTTCAGGAACGCGTGACTACCTGCAGACCAGTTTCGAGCTGTTGGCTCTCATCAGTGCAGGGCTGTTCCAGATAGGGTTTTAGTTCAGTGGGTGTACTACGACGCATCTTCGTAAACGGCACTGTGAGTAAAACAATTGCTAGCTGTCTGAGCTCGCAGTTATCAATTCGCCCGATTCGTCGTGATCATTTTGGTGCGAGTAGAGACTCGCAATGACGTTATGCGCAGAAAAGATGAATTCGAGATACCTAAGTAGCACACCATATTATATTTCCACCATGGTATCAACTATAGTATCAAGTCGAATTCGCAATTTTCTTATACCATACAAAAAACTGACAAAAATGCCCCAAGCCACATAGGGCCATTATGAAGAGTGTTCCTAAGTGACATGTATGTACCTATATATTGGGGGGGGGGGAATTCTCATAAATATAATGAGTCGTTTTCGAGATAGGTATTGATTCTTCCTTTGTTCATCTTGTATAGTTTTTCGTATCGGCAAAATTTTGTCTGTTATGTCACTGAAATACTTCAGAATCTTGCACATTGTGGTTATCCAGTAGGTAATCTTACGGATGGCTTAAATCGAGTAGGTATACTATAAGTGAATCATTTACATCAAAATTTGTAGTCTGATCTCATTTTTCCGTGTTTTTTCGAGCTTCAACACTTCGTTGTTCAATCTCATAATTATAACTGACACCGACAAAATGACAAATGACACTCAGTATATGGTCGATATACGGTGACAAAACATTAATTCACTATTTTTCAACTTTGCTAGCAATTGTCAGTTCATTCTTCTAATGATCAAATGGGAAAGTATATTTCTTTGAACAAGAATTTATTTCTGAAATCAGTGATGAATAAATTCACTTTTGTACAAAATTATTTTGGATAACAATGCTCCGTCAGAAAGAAAAGTAATAAAAATACAATAATAACAACCATTATACAGTAAATAACTAAATATAAGTAAATAAGTCAGCAAGCAAATTCCATTTATCTAAAGATATGTTACAGAGTGCATTCATTTTGTTTCCCTGAAAAACTGAAAAATCAAATAGTCGCTCAGTGGCGTATACAGAAATCAGTTTCGGGAGGGGAGAAGGGGAGCAGAAGCTTACTATAAGATATAGTAATAGTATAGTATACTTTTTTTTTTTTTTTTTTTTTTTTTTCATTTATTCATATAACAAAAACATACATTGCTAAAGTATCTAACTAGTGCTTGGGATCACACGTTAAAAGGTAAGACTCTCGTCATCCCTAGATCGCACAAGCCTTTCGAAGACTTCTGAGGGTTGATCATAGGGGTGCAGCCGGATGACGATTACAACAAATTTTAGGACAATTTTTTTTAGAAGTATATGTAATATTTTAAACTTTCTGAATGAAACCTGTTGACCTGTTGTGTATTCCATCAACAAAAATACATGGGTATCTACTAAAAAACATATAATACATAACAAAATCAACAATTAAATAGTAACTTTAACATTGTATGTAACAAAATATTCATTCGAACACTCAAATAAAAACTTTGACCAACGAAACAAACCAAATTAGAACATAAAATGAAAGTTCAAAACAAAAAAACACTTATAAAAATAATATCCAGTTTTCTTTTCCTTGTTGCGAGACAATCTATAATACTTCCTCGGTATCTACAGTTACATCTGATGGGTGGATATATTATAAGGCCAGGCCATTTAGTCTATCCATGTATATCCCATATGGCCATTGAATTTCTGATATATGTTTTTAATAGTTTCATTGCTGAAATTGTCCTTTCTGCACCAGATGTGGAAACGGGAATACTATAGACTACAGAATATGGTTAAAACTATATAAATATTTGGAAAGATAGTTTTATTGCACAGTTCTAAAATCTTTATCGCAGATTCTGGAAACTATTATCATTGGCGAACATATTGTACCATAGCTTGAATTCTCCTTCCTGAATCGGGTATGAATTAGTTTCCGAGTCTTCGTGGAAAAGCATATAGTTGCTTGAATTCAGTACTTTCGTTTTGAACTTTTTTGGTACTTGATATTGAATTTGACAATGAAATGATTGAAATCTTTAGACATCCCGAACTGTTCGGGGGGTTCTGGGGAAGGGATAGCAATTGCCCCCTTGTCCCCTCCTGTATACTCCACTTCAGTCGCTGACAATAAAGTCAAGTTGAAGTCGAAAAAGATTCGAATCAATACTTTTTCGTATTTTAGGAGGTTTTTCGTACTACTAACCATGTTGATGTTTTAAGGCCTCGACAAGGTTGGCATGATGGTTCCTTCTTCAATAGTTTGAAAAGTCCTATAATTATCCTAATGACAAACTGATGATATGTTATTTTTATCCGTCTATCGCCCTGTTCAATACCTATTCTTTTTGTTTGAGATTGAGAATACAAATATTCTGCTAATCAGAGGTAAGCGAATCTATATAGCTGATATTCATCACTTATTCACCAAAGGAAACAAAACCACGTTACCTACCTATATCAATTCAAATGGATATATGCTTAAATACTTATGAAATAACATGAGTGCATATGTATCGCGCCTGTAACTGCCTAATTTAAATAAGCAAAACCACAAAATGATTGTTCATTGTTCGCAATGACGGTCGAAAATTGAAATTCCTATAGGTATCTATACCTATAATAGTCATCTTTGAGTGCTGAAGTCATCGCGAATAAATTTGCGTGGAGCGTTTTGAAAAGCTGAATTATCTCGCAGATGGTAGTCATCTTCAATTCTCCATCATGAATGGAATGGATCTCGAATAGAAAGAAATAAATACCAACAAACAGGCAACATGCGGCAACCGAAGTTTAATTATATAACTCTAGAATATGAGGTACAGTTAGTTACCTTGCGTTAGACTGTACACCGTACCCTTCTCTGCTATTGGTTCAGCGCTCAGGTAAACCAGTCTACGCGGTCTCTTCGTGAGTTCATGCCAACACGGGGAATAATTGTGCTACAGAGATACCTGTACGGCAGAATTACATGAAAACACAAAACTAGATAAATACTTGTTAATGCGAGGAAGGCTGTGAACGTTATGAACATTATCGGTTGCATTTTAATTGTTTTTTTGTGGCAAATTAGGTATCGTGTACTCTTTCTACGTGTTTAGTTGATTTTTAAATCGGTTTCGAGTGTCGTGTAGATATCTACCTACCTGTGTAGTGAATGTGTTTCGTCTAGCCTGTCTACAACTTGATGTATACAGTGAAAGAGCCCGCAGAAATTCTAAAATCGATCGAATACTTTACTTTCAATTTACCTGTCATCGTCATTTGAATATTGTGATATTTTTTCGTTACTGTCCGTGTGTGCACCTGAGCGGAACTTAGGTTAAGTCAACAAATCTCTGTGATCATTTACCTTCGATTTTATAACGAACTGAACTACCTTCTAATAATTTCCCCTGTAAACAAACATATCAAACAACCCCATCGTTAAATTAACCCCATGGAATTTATTCATTAACGGATTGTGCCTTCGAGAGAATCAACAGGTGTCACGTGGCAAAATGTCGGACTGTTTACTGTTTTCATCTCGGTATTCCTACTCGTGGATATAAAAATGTGGTGTTAGGACTGTTTTCTGCAAATTTCTACAGATGAGCATAAAGGGACTGAACATGATCGGACCCCACTACATATGCGTTTTGTATGTGGCCACAGCAGGCCTACAAGGCCCCCTTATGGGCTCCGACGAACAGGAAATCGTTCTCCTCATTTACATTATAGTGGATGTTGTTCAAAACAAGGTAAGAATAACATCGTATTAGTCAACAGGTACCAAGCTCGGTACCTAGTTTACATAGATATCCAAAATTCCGAGTAAAATTTACTAGGTATACAATGTGTAGATACGGATGAATACTATTTCCCGAGCTATTTCCTTATTTACCATTTACCTATCTCATTTTAAAAACTATTTGATTAATCATAAATGGGATGGATGCCTACATAGGTGAACCAAGCCCATTATACTATCTGCAAAGCGAGTTGCAGTCAAAATAAAGGGCAAAATATACAAAAACATTGGTATACTCGAGGGTATACCTAACTCAAGATCAAGATACCCTAGAAGTTTTATCGGTGGTAACGGTAGATACCACAATAATGTACCTGCCTATACCTATATACCCAATACATATTTAGAATTTTAGAAATGTCTTTGGTGTGTCTAAATTTGTTGTGTAAAGTTTAGCCAGAGGTTTTGCCTGTTGCCAGTTTTTAGTGAAGGATATCTCGCGGATTCGGTATCCTGAATGATACCATGGTGTCAGCCAATCTTATTATTGTCTTTAGTTCTACCGAGACTACTTAAATGAATCATCTACATGCATTTCGAATAATATTGTGGTAGGCGATGTGGTAGGTATATGTCGAGGTATATTTTGCACGGTGTTCTGATTAGATGGATAAGATTTAATTTCTCCTCAGTTTCCAAACCTCCATACTTATACTCGTACTTGTATGTACTTTTTTATTAATATGAAATGATCGTTAAAATTGCTTGATATGGTTAGATGGTTCGACCAGATTTTTCAGTTTGGAAATATGAATTCGAGTATGAATGGCCAATATGAGATTTTTGGATGATTGTCTACGGACATTTTGGGATCCCCGAGGGGATCCCTTTACTATAAGGATGAACGCTGTATATGCCATAATTAGTGGAAATATTCGTCGATTTTGTTTGCCGTTTGTACATACAAAATTCACTGTGAATACTAGACAAAAATGCAGTACTTGATGCAGTACTCGTTGCAGTATATTGAACAAAAGTGCATCAGCATATATGCTGTGTACTCGGCTGTGTATTTACTGCACTCTTCTCTCGACTCTTCTTTAGCACCTGTCAGTTACTGCCTTATGAGCTGCCTCATTGCTCAGTAAGTTGGTGAGAATGTGCAATGCTTATATGTCTGTTTGGAGGTGTCCTAGATTGTTTTGGGTTGTTTCTTCACATTGTTTTTATCAGAATCGTCAGAAGGACTTCCAACAAAGAAATTGAAAGGCATAAAATAGATTATAGGTACTCATAGCTCACCTCGTAGCTGACATAATAATAATAATAAATCGACTTTATTTCGACTTCATTCATGAAAACCAAAAAATGTGTTTGGTGAGAAGGTGTTGTTTTTCAACCTTCTCAATATTCAACCTTCCATATGAAAGCAGTGCAGAGAAGTTATGCTTTGAAATTTCAAGCTGATCTGGCATTCGAGGATTATATGCAACACTGGATTTTCTGTATAGAAAGAACATGGAAAAAAATGCAATATCAGCTCCATCCCTTTTGTCAGCACTATGTGAAATACTCTAAATAATTTGGATAATGTTTTCCTAAATAATATGGGAAACAATTCTGGAAAGAGATGGAAATTAGTCCATCATCTTCAAGAAATCAAATTACCTCGAATTCATAATATTAAATAGAGTAATTTGATGTGTTATCTGAGCAATAAATTGATTTTCAATGTTTTATCAATATGTCTTCATCGTAGTGTCTTGAATTTATTTAATTATTCAATGAGCTACTATAGGCCTCGCTATAGGCATAAATGCCGTATGTTAACACTACCTAATGATAAAGCAGTATGTACGTGCACATACGGCATGTGTTCTTTGTGATGGCAATACAATAAAGAAAAATCTGTAGTATTTTAAAAATGACTATCACCGACGATACAATCAAATTGTCAAAGTAACTTAAGAAACAAGTATTTTACTATTACTGCGCAGTTGACCATAACATCTCTTGGTCGAAGTAAAATTCAAATAGTTGCATTTCTCAAAATTGCTGTTTTGTGCGTACGGCACTTTCGCTTAGCAGCGAGCTTAGCAGCGAGCTTAGCAGGGCAGTATGGAAGAATAATAAAAATAATCTTTTGCCGCGATTGCCGTGGTTGGACTATCGAAGCGCTCTTATTGTAGCGATTTAGAGAGCTCTCTGAAACCTCGGCTGATGCATGAGTGCATAGTTTATGCCGAGGATATTCATCATAATCTCGATCATTATCATGATATGGGTTTTATTGCTTGATAAAGCTATGTCAACGTAGGTACAAAATTCTCCAGAGCCGTTTAACGCCCAAACTGAGCAATTTTATACTTAGATAGGTAAATTTGATAAAATTCAATTGTTGTGGTCTGAGGAATATGTGGTATTTTTCGTATAGACCTTTTAGGCACACCCTGTATGGTATTTCGAAGTGTTCAATGAAATTGATGAACATTTACATGTTGTGTCGGCCCCATATTGGATTTCAAGTATATGTGTCATATGGTTTTTGTATTTTTGTATTCTACTTGTCATTCTCTCCTATTTGGTACCCATGTCGAGGGAATTGTAAACGAATTCGGTAGTTATTTACCTAACAAGTGCGAAAAGTAGTACTTTACCGCACGCGACGGCTGTTGCACGAACGACGCGGGGCGGAGTTCGGGCAAGCCGTCAATTGTGGAAAAGACATTTGCCGCAAGAAGAATAAGGTATAATGTTTTTTCACGAGTGTTTTTGTCCATATTATTATTATTTGAGAAAAAAAAAAGGTTTTTAATAAACAACATTTTATAACAATGCTATAAAATGACACATAAGACAAAATAGTTACATGGATCATTTAGTTAGTCATAAATATCCCCATTTTGAACAATACAAAAATCGTGGCGAAAAGTAACTTTTCAGCACTAGTGGGGTAAAGTAACTTTTCCGCACGCTCGTATGAAAAGGAAAATTTTTTGTCGGCGGCCATATTGGATTTCAAGCTTTGTTATGAATTGTATTCTACTTTATAATAACCGTATTGAATCTGATAATACCCATATTGACCAGACCCAAAGATATGTGTAAAATTTCTGCATGATTGGATATGGGGAAGTCGTCGAAAAATCGATCGCCGCAGACAGAACTCAAAATGTTCAATAAAGCAGAAATTTTTCTCGATCTTCTCATCTTTCCGAATAATTACAAGATTCCAACGGGAAACCTTGAAGAGAATGAAAATTCGACTGACTAACATATGATATTCTAAGTGAGACAAGGTACTCTCGGTGCTCGCGGTACCTCTCCGTCAAAAAAAAATCAACAAAGTAGGTATTGAAGCAAAATACTGTGCAGTCCATATATGTTTTCTTTGCGCAAAATTTATTTTCATATCTGAACATCGTTGAGAAATTTGACTTTAATTTTCTAAAAATTGCTGGGACTACCAAGTTATTCACAAAGAATACCCAAAGAATTCCCGAACTTCCCAAAGAATTCCTCGGACTTCCCAAAGAATACCCGGACTTCCTCAGGAATTCCCGGACTTCCCAAGGAATTCCTGGACTTCCCAAGGAATTCCCAAAGAATTCCCGGACTTCCCAAAGAATTCCCAGACTACCCAAGGAATTCCCGTCTAGGGTACACCGGACTTCCCATGTGATTTACCCCTCGGTTTATGCAAAGTCAGTCGGGAAAACACATCACCGCAAGCCGTCGGTCCCTTTGAAAGTTCAAAGAGTGCGGCAGCGTGGCCCGACATTCGTTTGATGATCTGTTCAACTGACTTTGCATAAACTTTACACGTATCCTGGAAAAGTCAGTTGAGTCAAGCCAGTTCAGTGGGAACATCGGGGACCGTTTAGAACGAGGTTTAGAACGAGGTTAGGAATTTACCTCGGAATATAAGGCTACTGAGGGATTGGAAAACAGCGAGGACACCGAGGAGAACATCTAGCTCGAGATCTTGCTGGACAAGTGATCAAAGATGAGAACAATAATCGCATAGGTATATACACGAAATGACACGAATTATTCCACAATATCTGAATATGTCTTCAGACTTTTACACTCAACACATGGGCGTTAATCTGTATAATTAAGAAATGAACAAAAAATTCGCCGCAGGTAAAATATTTGTGAAATATTGTTGAATGCTTTCGAACAGAACAGCGCGCTAATATAGTTCCGCAGCTCCAGACCTGCATAAACATATAACACATTGAAAGAGACAAATTTTCGACAGTAAAGTGTTACTCAGTACATCACAAGAATCCCAGACTACCGGTAAAGTGGTAGTCAGGACTCAGGAGTCAACGTGTTAATACCGAGTATTATCCACATGCAAGCAGTGTTACCCCAATGAAGTATCATTGGCATACAATAGGAATATTGGCGAATACTTCCGAGTACTTCCATCTCGACTTCCGCACTCATTGCTTTTTTACTCGATTTTTTATTTTTGGCCTGGTGATGACTAACTGAAGTATTTTTAGTGAATTCCCAATGGAACTTAAGTTGTTTTTTCTTATATCATATAATCATAAATACGCTATCGCTGTCGCATCCAGTGTGGTCTAAGAATTTGATGAATACCTCATTTGAAATAATAAGTATGGCAGCCTCGATGGCAGCGTATTGAAAATATTTTAGAAAAATGAATGATATCGTGCTAACAGCTATCAGAATTTAAGGTTGATGTCACTGTTAGTTACCTATAAACCTCCAATAAATCTGTTAGGTGAATCACCCTGTATATATTTTTTGATTTAGGTATGTGAGGGTATGTATAGACTCGAGTAAAGAAAATATCCACTACACCTGGACTGTACCATGACAGGCTATATTACTGTTATACTTTCTTCCGTTCGAAAGTTTAGATAATAAAAACCGATAAAAACCTAAATAAAATCTTGAGTTACCTACTCTGTTAACCTGGTTGATATTATTTGATATCTAGTATACAGATTGTTTATCGAATCGTTACATATAAAAGGGTGGCATTGGCAACATCGCAGTCACGGAGAAAGATATTCCAGATTCCAGCCGGATCCAGCGGAGACTATTGAGTCATGTTGCCATTCATCACATATTCTATGTAACGATTTGGCCGAGGGGTAAATCACGGGCTGAAATTGGGTACACTAGACTTCCTTTATTGTAAGAATTCCCGGAATTCCTAGGACTACCCAAGGAATTCCTAGGAATTCCCAAAGACTACCCGGAATTCCTGGGACTACCTAAAGACTACCCGGAATTCCTGGGACTTCCCAAGGAATTCCTAGGAATTCCCAAAGACTACCCGGAATTCCTGGGACTACCTAAAGACTACCCGGAATTCCTGAGACTTCCCAAGGAATTCCTAGGAATTCCCAAAGACTACCTGGAATTCCTGGGACTACCTGAGGAATTCCCAGAGACTACCCGGACTTCCCAAGGAATTCCGGAATTTCTTAAAGATTTATCATACATCCCAAGGAGTTTTCAAAATTTTGCGTAAAAATAGGTAGATTACGAATGAGTTCCATTCGTGAAATGCAAAAAAAGTCAATCGATAGGTAGGTTGAATTCAAACCCAAGGACGAAACTTGGGCAATGAAAAAACATGTAGGGATTAGTGATAAGTACTCGGATAAGTATCATTAACACTACTGGGTGTTTCTGAATTCAAGTGACATCAGAAGCCTATACAGGTTTCTTCCTATTTAAATAAAAAATTAGTAGGTATACCATTTACAGATTTTGCAATAAAGTTCCGGTACACATTGAAAAAAAATCTGGTTTTTCATCTCAATGTTATGAACAAAATTCTTTTGCCGATTTGAATGATAATTATTTTAACAGATCATTGAAGTCTTCTTGAGATATCGTTCGGAACTCTCTAATTGATATTCAAGAATTGTGTTTACGACAAGTGTTTCACTTTTGTCCACGAAGAATACCATTAGTCGATTTTCCCAATTCATTTCAGATGAAACAGTTGAAAATATAGTGAAACCAAGATAAGGTAATATAGGGATCTCGGGAACAGGAAAATAAACGGATTCGGTTGAATGGGAAACAAGTTGCGCATTTTGATGATCATACCAACGGCTCTGGAAAATTTTCACAGTTGTTTTTAGTTTTTCAGTTATACAGGGTGTTCCTTAAGTACGTGTAGAATATTCAGGAATATGTTGCTGACGTCAAAATAAGAAGAAAAGTTCGTATGAATATATGTCCGAAAGTTATTCGTTTCTGAGATACAGAGTGTCGAAGTTGAATTCTTATTTTTGTTTTTTGTTAATAAATTCCAAAATTATTGTGATAATCGAATGAAGTTTGGTATCTAGGGGTATTTTTCAATGACAATATCAAATTTTCTGTTAGTTTGTCTCTTTCGTGGGGGTGGCGCCACCTACATGTCTTTTGAATTTTTGAAAAGTCATAACTTTTCTGTTCGTACCTGTATCACGTTTTATAGTAAGAAAATAGATTTCTAGGACATTTTTGTGTAAAAAGTATATTCTTGGTAGAGGTCGATGCGAGCAACTGTTTTCGAGATATTGGGATTTGAAACAATCTTTGCATTTGAATTATTTCCATTGGGCTCGTGAGTCGACTCTAAGCAGTTAGAAAAGATACGTCAGTGCATTTTTCTTCTTTCATTCAATATTCTCCTCCCATTCAATATTCTCCTCCATTCAACAATTCAGCATTGGCATGTAGCCAAATGATGATTCTTACTTCTTTGTATCTATTTTTTTGGCCATTTTGAACAATTACTTTAATCAATTCCCTCAACTAACTGTTTTAGTATTTATTTGGTCTTAATTACAGTTATTATTATCAGTATTGTATTATAATTACACCCGATTCCTATTTTAAAATGGAATAAAAAAAAAATTTCCTTACCAACTTGATAAATCAATTTTGAATTCCTACTTCTTTGTCATTCCAAATTACTTGCATTGATTATCGAAAATCGCAATAACTCGAAAACTGTTGCTCGCAGCGACCTTTACCAAGAATATGTTTTTCACACGAACGTGTTCTAGAAAACTATTTTCCTACAATAGAACGTGATACAGGTACGCACAAAAAAGTCGTGACTTTTCAAAAGACTCAAAAGACATGTAGGTACCGCCACCCTCACGAAAGAGATGAACTAACATGAAATTTGATATTGTCATCGAAAAATACCCCGAAATACCAAAATTCATTCGAATATCACAATTATTTTGAAATTTATTAACAAAAAACAAAAATAAGAATTCAACTTTGACACTCTGTATCTCAGAAACGAATAACTTTCGGACATATATTTATACGAACTTTTCTTCTTATTTTGACGTCAGCAACATGCTCCTGGATTTTCTACACGTACTTAAGAAACACCTTGTATAAAGAAAGTGAATTTTTGGAATATCTATTTGTTTTTCTACGTTATTATTAGATATATAGAAAACTCTAAAAATACTTTTAGATGGCATCTCTTGATGAGATTTAACGTGGTGATAGTGATTTCTCGACGTTTCGTATTCGTAGAGAAATCAACAACTTTTATTTCAAATACGGCCCTGATTATCTGATCACAGATTTCGAAAGTTTTTTTTATTCTGAGTTCAACCATGGGGATTTATTAACAATTTTGTAAATTTTCGAAATCCATTGGTATGACCAGGTATGACCCTAGGAATGCGTAATTTTTTTCTCATTTAACCGAATTCGTATCTCTTACCGTTTCCGAGATCCCTCGCGAGACCCTCATGCTGCGCAACCTCGTGCGCAACCTTATCATGGTCACACTGTTCAACTTTTTTATTGAGTACCAATATCTATCGAGAAAAAATAGTTGAGAGATTGAAAATGGCAAAGATTTGTTATATTCAAAATGAAAGTAAGAGGAAAAATTCGAGAGATCAGACGACTAAGTTTATGTAAAAAAACAATTAGAAGAGTTGAAATAATTTACTAGGTATTTGAAATGAACATTCTCAGTTATATTTATGAACACAAAAAAATTGATATATATATAAAGAAATACATTGAGAATTTGCATTCTCCATGTGATAAAAATATCAATTCAGAATTACTTTCCACGTATGTGTAATGTCAATTCATCATACATTCAAAAATTACTAGGTGTTATTTTTCGTGCACAAAACGTCAACCTTCTGTATCTAGGAATCGGCAATAAGATGTCAATCAATGAAAATGATCGATCTATCATTGTACAAAAATATAAGGAAATGAAGCGAAGGTTGAAATAAAGTAAATGATGATATTTCTCCAATACCTACCTGTATTATTGTATACATCTTAGAATAAAAGAATATTGTATTTTTTTAGCTTTTGTGCAAAAAAACTTCAAAATGTTTCTCGAGATGTTTCTCTATGCCACATGTCTATAGCAATAAAAGTTTCGGCCCCTATATCAAGATTGTTTATGAAACTAACTCTACAGTTTATAGATCGGCTCATAGTAAGTCGCTAAATTTCATACTTATATTTCTGTGAACTCGTTTGTCCGAATTGCAAAGATATACAGGCTGTCCCTAATATGTTTTCACAAAAGAATACTTAATATTCCTCATCAGACCAAAACAATACGAAATATACAAGCAAACTTACTTCAGTACAAAGTAGCTTAGTTTGAGCCTCGGTTAGAGCGCTAGACAAGTAGACAACATGTTTTAAATTTCTAGAATTACGAATTTTTTCGAGATCATGAGAGTAATAGAATTTTATCAAGAGTACCTTCTAGATGTGTATTTACTGAACAAATTGAATTCTACGCCTAGCATGGAATGATATTCATCATAATTCCGATCATTATCATGATATGGGTTTTATTGCTTGATAAAGCTATGTCAACGTAGGTACAAAATTCTCCAGAGCCGTTTAGCGCCCAAACTGAGCAATTTTATACTTAGGTAGGTAGATTTGATATAATTCAATTGTGGTATTTTTTATATAGACCTTTTAGGCACACCCTGTATGGTATTTCAAAGTGTTTAATGAAATTGATTAACATTTACATTTTGTGTCGGCCCCATATTGGATTTCAAGTAGTGTCATATGGTTTTTGTATTCTACTTGTCATTCTCTCTTATTTGGTACCCATGTCGAGGGAATTGTAAACGAATTCAGTAGTTATTTACCAAACAGGTGCGAAAAGTAGTACTTTACCGCACGCGACGGCTGTTGCACGAACGACGCAGGGCGGAGTTCGGGCAAGCCGTCGATTGTGGAAAAGACATTTGCCGCAAGAAGAGTAAGGTATAATGTTTTTCCACGAGTGTATTTGTCCATATTATTATTATTTGAGAAAAAAAAGGTTTTTAATAAACAAGATTTTATAACAATGATGCTACAAAATGACAAAATAGTTACATAGATCATTTAGTTAGTCACAAATATCCTCATTTTCAACAATACAAAAATCGTGGCGAAAAGTAACTTTTCAGCACTAGTGGGGTAAAGTAACTTTTCCGCACGCTCGTATAAAAAGGAAATATTTTTGTCGGCCGCCATATTGGATTTCAAGCTTTGTTATAAATTGTATTCTACTTTATAATAACCGTATTGAATCTGATAATACCCATATTGACCAGACCCAAAGATATGTGTAAAATTTCAGCATGATTGGATATCGGGAAGTCGTCGAAAAATCGATCGCCAAACAGAACTCAAAATGTTCAATAAAAAAGAATTTTTTCTCGATCTTCTCATCTTTCCGAATAATTAACAGGATTCCAACGGGAAACCTTGAAGAGAATGAAAATTCGACTGACTAACATAATTATGATATTCTAAGTGGGACAAGGTACTCTCGGTGCTCGAGGTACCTCTCCGTCAAAAAAAAATCAACAAAGTAGGTATTGGAGCAAAATACTGTGCAGTCCATATATGTTTTCGTTGCGCAAAATTTATTTTCATATCTGAACATCGTTGAGAAATTTGACTCCAATTTTCTAAAAATTGCTGGGACTACCAAGTTATTCACAAAGAATACCCAAAGAATTCCCGAACTTCCCAAAGAATTCCTCGGACTTCCCAAAGAATACCCGGACTTCCTCAGGAATTCCCGGACTTCCCAAGGAATTCCTGGACTTCCCAAGGAATTCCCGGACTTCCCAAGGAATTCCCAAAGAATTCCCGGACTTCCCAAAGAATTCCCAGACTACCCAAGGAATTCCCGTCTAGGGTACACCGGACTTCCCATGTGATTTACCCCTCGGATTTGGCAAACAATCTCCATACAGATAAATTAACCTAATATCAAACCTCGAGTCTACCTATATTTTACATAAAATGACTCATTACAATCATTTTTTGTTTGGGCTCAGTCCAGAAACCAACCAGGATTGTAAATACGGATCTATCTATAGGAAAAATTAATAAATTTCTCCGAGGATTTCTCATATTTTCCCTCGTATTTTCCCAAATCAATCTACTCATCGATAGAATCGATACAGAATATATCAATCTCAAATAAATTTTCAGTGTAAGGAAAGAGAGGGCCGGCGTACCTCAGTGCTTCGATGCTTCAATATCGATTCACGTCGAGGTATCGATCGTGGGTTCGAGACCCACGAACGCAGACTTTTTCTGATGGCCTAAGAAAGTGTTTGGGATCACACGTTAAAAGGTAAGGCCCCCGTCATTCCTTGCTCGCTCAAGTCTTTCGACGACTTCTGAGGGTTGCTCGTAAGGGGGCAACCGAATGACGGATAGAACAATTTTAGAACAACAATTTTTTAGACTATCTATACCAAAACCACAGATAGTGGGTGAGCTATTCCAAACTGGCAAAACATTCTAACCTACTGAAAAATAAATAAGTTTTATCCTTGATCAATGTCGAGGTCAATGTACCTCATAAATAAGGTGTATTCTGAAAATTGAGAATAAAATAAAAACGTTGGCCGATGGATTTTAAACCTCACTTTCTCCAAACGCATGTTCATCTTTGTAGATTTGATGTTATACATATGGTTACATTAAATGCATTATGATGATTTTTCTTCTATAAAATCAGTGTGCAGTAGCTCTGAAACTAAAACAACACTATTTTGTCGGATAGGACATACTACTTATCTAATATGCTGTTATATTAAAAAAAACACCATTTTGAATACCCTACAATTTGATGGTACTTTCGAACATAGCGTTTGGCGGCGCCAGTACTGTGTTGCCAGCTGTTTTATTTTAAGGAAATATAAAGTAAATATTTCTCAATTTAAAATCGATCCTACTGTGAACTCGTGAAATAATTTGATAATCCTTGATGAAGTGAATGTCATCAATATAGTATGTTTAACGTTCATGGCATTGGGGTTGTTTCCCTCATTTCCAATTCTTCAAGTTTATTGCTGACATGATTAGTAATCGAGTAGGTGGTTGTAGCACGTTGTGGGTTCGATCAACAGCGACGAAATTCGGCTCGAAATTTGGTCAACTTCTCAATCATTCGTTTAAACATAGGTTTATAAAACAATATAACTGAACGATTTTGGTATACTTTTTAATGAACCTCAAATTCTGGTGACAGCTAGAGTCTGCCATAGCATCATAGCGAGGTAATATTGCTCCTCGCAAGAGAAGAAACATAATTGAAATATCGAATCACTATCGGCCTAACCAATAAATGCCTCCATAGTATTTTTTCTATTATTTACTTTACTAAAAAAAAAAGATTAACTGGCGTAGGGATCGAACCCCGGTCTTTCCGTTCGGAACACTACTTTAATGACAACCACGCTTCTGGCAAAACAAACTACAAAACAATTTTATACGCTCTTGACTTGCAACCGTGGCAATATTTCCCGTATGGTGGTGCTATGGCTAGGCTCTAATAAGCTAGCTGTACCTCTCGCTGTACCTATTTCTTGATAATCAAAAGGGCCTGAACTACATGAGGTGTTGTGGTCAGGGCCTATCATTGTGATTATGTTTACTCTGTTTTTTATATGTAAATAAAATCAATTGCTTCACAGAAAGCATAATAATAATACAGGGTTATTCACTCGGTTATTCAGGTTTTAAGGTACAAACTGAAATGGGTGATATATTTTTTCATTTTGATCCGCTTCGATCGAGATCGGACACATGTTTATACGTGTTTATATAAACTTTCTTGATTAAAATGATGATATCTATCACCAATTTCAGTTTGTACCTTGAAACCAGAATCACCCCGTATATATGCGAACTAGCCTGATATTCTAGCGCTAGACCAGGATTCTATAAAATAATGTTCAGGATTTGAGAGATGAACATCAAATTCTGTTTTGAATTCTTTTTTTTTGCTGTCTTATATTATTCAGTGACCACTGAAAATTGATATTGAAATCTAACATTGAGATGTTGGGTGTAAACAGGGGCGGATTAACATTCGAAGGCGCCAAAAGCCCATTCATATTTTCGCGCCCCACTGCTCAATGTTTTATTGAGTATATATATGAGGAAACTTTTCTAAATGACACACAAAACTGGTGACAGTGTTATACATATTTTATTCAAATTTATAAAAAAATAGTAAAACAACCTTAACCAATTATTGTCCCACAACTGATAGAAATGAACTTGGTTTTCAGAAAAGTAAAAAACAACAAAACCAAACAAAAGTCAGGTACAAAAGTATAACATTCAAGTAATTTTTTTCTCGATTTATTTGTAGAGTATACTGCTATCACTTCTGTAATTTCTAAATTCTTGAGCAGGTCTGATTCTTACTGTCATTAACTTCGACCTTAAATAATTTTTAACTCTCTTGAGTGTAGAGAAAGATCTTTCTCCTGAACAGTTAGTGACTGCTTTAGATATAAAAATGCTCTATTTCCAGGTTTGGAAATATTCCAGTCAGATTTATCTGTTTGAGAGTTCTCAGCGAATTTTTCGAATCCAGTGGAATGTTCGGAATATTTTCCACTTGAAAAATCTCATTATCGACCTCAGGACAGACTTTGTGTAGCAAACCTATTAGGCAGTCTTTATACAGATCATAGATGAGTAGATCTAGATAATCCGTAACAAATGTTTCAGTATTATTGAAATAATCGAGGAAATAATATCCTAGTCTCGATCCTCGTAATATCTATATTATTTCATAGTCTGTGAAATCATAGCAGGCGTGCCCTGAATACCTTCCTGCGTAGGACTTTCTGAAGGTTGTTAGTAATTGAATGCCACGTGGCTGACTCGGTGGCTGATGAGAGGGCCAGAGGGTTCCAAAGACGCTAAGAGCAGTAATTCCATAGGATTCAACCTCGGATTCAACATATTTCCATTGTGATGTGAAATCGTCTGTTGAGCCATGTTGAGAAGAGAGCCGGGCATAGAATCAGAGGATATTTCATTTTCAGTTTCGTTCTACAATGATGTATCTATGGTTAAGTATTTCTGAATTTTGTCTGCGGTGACTTTTCCTTTTTGTATACTATTTAAGGTACTTACCCGTTTTTCGAGCTTCACCATGGGGATCTCAGTTATTACAAGAGATACGAGGTCGGTTGAATTAGGACAAAGTTGCGAATCTTCATGCTGAACATTTATCTGCAAGGAAATTCGATGTGTCATTTTTAGTTTTCGAATTATTCGAAGAAATCGAAAATTTTTAATTTTCGTTTTTATGTTTTCAAGCGAAAACCAAAGGACCTAGACGTTTGTGACTAGGACATTCTTGAGGCACTTTTTCACAAGGAATCTGAATCTGTCATCGTATTTTCCATGACGTTCTTGATGCCAAAGTTACAACACTCACTTTTTTCTCATGGGCGAAGTCTTTTTTCTGATCACAATGATGTATCACAGGATATGATCGTAACTTAAATTGTTGATCAAAATTGGCAAAAAAACATTTTTGCGAAAAGTGATTTGGAAGGGACGCCAACAGTTTTGTTTAACAAACTGCATATTTTTATTATACCTTGCAATATATATATATATATATATATCTGTGTATTTAGATCTATGTATATGTACAGGGTGTCTGTAAAAGGTTGGGACATGGCTCGGCTGTGGACTCCTGGGATAAGAACAAGTTGATTTAGGCCAACTTACCTTTATCCAAAATCGTCCAAAATCGTCTCGTTGAGTTGGTACAAGGCGTTGAAGTGCTCACCTTAGGTCCTGAATAGTTATCGCTAAAAATGTAAGGCGAGAGTTCTCGTAAAGCCCGCGAGGACCAGCAACATATCAGTTTGTTTGCTATAAAAATACATTGTAGCCATGATCAATAAACAGTCCGACTAATTAGATTAATTTTCAAAAATGCGCATAATGGAGAAATTATTTATTTGCAAATGAACCTCGAGACCTATCAAAAATTAACACGATACATAAAATATTTCTGAAGGGAATATCTTTCTGGAAAAAAGTTTCCAGTCTGACCTCTGAAAAGTTATCACCAAATTTGTACGGCACCATGGTTGTTTGAAACACTTGCAGGTCACTGATGATGATCAAAAACATCTCAAAACATGACTTACAGTCACAGAACATGCTATGCCAAAAATTATGGAAATCGATCTCAGCCTACTATTTTTATGAGCAAAATTATTTTTTTTATAAAAAAACTTCAACGCCTTGTACCAACGTAACGAGACGATTTTGGATATAGGTAATTTGGCCTAAATCAACTTGTTTTTATCCCACGAGTCCACAGTCGAGCCATGTCTCAACCTTTCACAGACACCCTGTATACAGGGTGGCATTGAAATAAGTGCAAATATTTCAATCACTGAGAAAGCTCGACGTGTACTATCGAATGGCACTAATAACAAAAATTTAGGGAGCAAAATGAAATTTGAGGTTAGGCTCCTTTTTCCACCCAAGGTTCTACACTGTAGCAAATCTGACGTCACCTCTGTTCAAATTTCCATGCGGTAGGCACAATCACGCGGAGTTCAATCATTTAACTTGTTCTGAAGTGGCGTACTTGATTTTTTTCTCGTATTTTGTTCAATTCTTGGGATTAAATTTCTCGTTAATTAGAAGAATTAGAAAAAAACTGATATCATGGGAATATTCCTTAGACTGCATCTTATCAATATGCTGAATATCTGCACTTATTTCAAAAACACCTTTTATATGGGTATATCATCATTCGATGCAGTTCGATGTATGATTGTAATTATACGAGTAATTATATGTTTAAATGTAAATAAATATTATTATTATTATCATTATTATTATTTATTCAATGTGTCGGACATGGACATTAATGTTAATGTCTTCACATTAGTCTTGGCACCGCCTACTTGCTGGGACTCGCTACTTCTGCACGTTACTTACATGTTACCACCAAGTCTTCTCTCGCATTTCTCGCAACGCCAAAGTATATCGTGTTCTTGTTGTCAGCACAATAATGCTCTGCCGTTGCTCGATTGGTCCTTGGTCAGTTTGAAAGTTCTAATTGGTCTACGAAATGTTGCATGCGCTTCGTTATCGTTATTTTCTTCGCGTTATGCATATGGGTCTCTCGCGAGCCATCACGTTTGGTCTCCTCTCTCGAGGACCTGAAGAATGCTGATAATCAGGTCGATTCTGTTTGCAAATAGCAATATGGTTGTAGAGGAGATATTGCTATCATAACAAGATTCGAAAAAGTGGAATTCTAATCATCTATTTTTGGCAATATGATCTGTCAATTTCCATAACATCTGGTCAGCTTTCTTATTGCTATCTCGGCAACATCAATTTTGTGCTTGCTATCTTATAACAAGGTAGTGAATTCTTTGTTTTTGCACTACAAATTCTTCCAAGTGTATGAAAATTCAGAAAATATAGTGGATTAAAAACATATGAGAGTTCACTTGTGTCACTGACTACTCGAAAACCTTTCCTCAAAGTTTCAACTTGTAGAAGAATTATTGAAAAACTTGGAAAACAGAATGGTGATTACAAACATAAAGGATAGGTTCACTACTGTGACCAACTACTCGAAAACCTATTCTTGAAGTTCCAATTTGTAGAGGAAATATGAGACTACAATTTCGGCATATCAGAGAAACCAGAAAACCATTTCAGTTACCTGATGGATAGTTCATCAAGCTATTTTGCTAGAATATTCAAACAGAAATCACGATCATTTTCATCCGGCTTTTAGTTGTTTTCTCATTTCGGGGACATGATTGATTACTTGCACCAGTCGCACAACGACGACCAGATTTTGAATAATATAATTTTGTAAAATGTCAGTGCAGGACTGAATAATTTGAGAGATTAGATAATCATGAACTCTTCTTCTTCACGAAATAATGGCAAAATCGATACCTAACACTTAAAAAATGAGTTGAAAACAGTGTTGTCAGCTCAAAAATTCTCAATTTTTCAACAATATTGCTATCACTTGAACTTATAAGCAATCTTGCAGTTACTCTGCAAACAGAATACAGAACTTCATAGCAATATTGTTATAAGAATGAGTTGAAAACAGTGTTGTCAGCTCAAAAATTCTCAAATTTTCAACAATATTGCTATCACTTGAACTTATAACCAATCTTGCAGTTACTCTGCAACCAGAATACAGAACTTCATAGCAATATTGTTATATGCGAGGTTATATGTTATGATCATAACAATATTAGTATTTCTACTCAGGTTCATGTGAATATGTGAATGAACGATATTAGGAAGAATATTCTTTGAGGTTATGCAATATATTTATATTGACAACTACACAGGAAAAAAATTGATGTTTGAAACTAAAAAATTTTTGTAAATTCAACAAAATATGAGTGTCATATATCCACGACGAAGTATTTTGTCATCGCAACAAATGTTTTTTGTCAGTTTTCAATTCAAAATTCATTTGAGTTGAGAAATTAAAATAGTTGTTCCGCAATATCTCGAAACTAATTGAATATAATGCATTCAAATTCTGTAAATGGTTTCATTTTTGCATTCAGTCATTTCTTGACCAGAAAGCCATTCTGGACATTTTATCCAGTGGTGCCCTACAAGGGGTTGTGGCAAAGTTATCCCCGAGGTTATACCCCATATTTTCTACACCACTGATTAAATTTCGATTATTTCCAATTCCTTGAATTCATTGTTCAATTTTGTTCAAAAATGCATCAACTTCAACTGAGCTGAAATGAACAGTTTTCGAGATATTCGATCCAAAATAGAAGATACCTATAGTAATATTTCATCATTTTCATCAGTAGAAAATTGCAAAACTATTTTTCTGGTGTTGAGTAGATAAGATACTATTCAGATCTCATCTGTAGCTGAACAGAAATAGTTCTTCCACGCATAAAGGGAAAACAAACATTTTTTTTGATTTTCTACTACTGACAAAGATGAAAAATTACTATGCAAACTTCTATTTCAGGTCAAATATCTAGATAACTGTTCATTTTAGCTCAGTTGAAGGTGATGCATTTTTTCAACATCATTGAACAATCAATTAGAGGAATTGGATATAATCGAAATTTCATCAGTGGCGTAGAAGATATGGGAGAAAAAGTTATCACAACCCCCTGCATCGCACCTCTGGATTAAATTCTCGGAATGTCTTCCTGGTAAAAAAATGAACCATTGAAAGATAAAACCATACACCGAATTTGCATGCATTATATTAAATTCTTCCTGAGATATTGCGAAAAAACTATTTTAATTTCTCAACTTCAACGCCCTGTATCTCGAGAACTGAACACTTGAAGAACGTATGTCCCTATCTCAGTGATTATGAAATCACGAGGGCTATCACCTGTCAAGCGTTGTCAGTCGAATTTCGCAACACCCTGTAGATAAAAAATCGTTAAAAACATCTTGGAAGTTGAACTTTTCTGATAGATACATCATTTTCATTCGACCTTATGTCGACAATGCATTCAAAAGGTTTTGTGATATTGTTGAACGAAGACAGTTTAGTGAACAAAAATTATACAAATTGACAAAATAAAATTGGTGCGTGCACGAGGCCCCTAGGCATTTTCCTAATCTGCCTTATGGATAATCCCTCCCTGACTATATTATAAAGAATTCAAGACTCTTAACCCTAACCATTGATCCCTAACAAAAGGAGTCACCATAATTTCCATTGATCTTACCTCGGATCTGCTCAGTATGATAGTCTATGTCCTATATACTCTATATGTCTATGCCTCAGTCTATACCTATTATGGTTAGACTGTTAGTCCAACTTTCATTCCTAATTTTAATTTTAAGGGTTCTAGTTATCAGTCTCCTAATTCTCGTTAATTCATTAGACGGGCTATGATTAGACTGAACTGGCTCGGTCATTAATTTTCACTGTATGTCTGAAAATTCAACCATTTACAATTATTTACCGATAATTCTCCACTTCCTGTTGAATAAATAAGAAATCGAGGAAGACATACTTTCACTTTAATGGCCCCCCAGAATGAGAAAAATATGTCGTTCAATGCATATACAGGGTGAATCTGAGAGTAAGATTTTTCATTTAATAGCTTATATATCTCGCCAAAATAAGTTGTTTGTCAAGAATTTGTTTATGTAAAAAATGTAAGATAAATCTAATCCAATCAATTTGACATTTATTTGAGAAAATATCATAAAAAATCACTTTAAAACGAAATTTAATAAGTTGAAAATGTGAAAAAAGGTATTCGATTAATTTATCTGATGAAATAATGCAACTGTGGGGTATAATGCTGGACTAATAACGGCTTTTTGTGTTTTTTTTTTGAGAAAATGTTAACAAAATGTTTCATACTTAGAATCGAGGTTTGAATCTTCTTTAACCCTTTGAATACAGCAATATTTTACGAAACAACTTATTTTGGAGAGATACATATCCTGTTAAAAAGAGAACCTCATTTTCAGATTCACCCTGTATAGGGCATTATTCGACGAATCTTCGCAGGTGATTTGATGGAAAATGATGGAATTACTCTACTTCTCAGGAGACAGTGTGTTGAAGAATATGATAGTATGTCCCGCTTCAAGGGTAACCATCACCATAGTGTAGAATGTAGAGTTGAATGAACGATACAGCTATTTTTGAATCAGCTACTCGAGAATACTTTTTTATACCCTATTATGATTTGAATTATTCATCACAAGAACCAGGAAACTATACAGGGTGTTCCTAAACATCATGTACATCCGAAAGGAGGTAATTCCTCAGCTCATTTTAAGACTAAAAGTTCATATAAACTCAGGTCCGAAAACGCTTCGTTACCGATCTACGGGGTGTTGAAATTTCAATTTTTTTATAGATTCTCACAAACATTTGAGATGTCCATCGATGTAAGCCCTATAACATAATCTATGTTTCAAATTTGAGCCACATATCTCAAAAACTGCAGGATCTATAAAGAAAAAACAAAAAAAATCTTGAAATTTCAACACCCCGTAGATCGGTAACAAAGCGTTTGCGGACCAATGTTTATATGAACTTTTAGTCTTAAAATGAGCTGAGGAATTACCCCCTTTCGGATGTACATGATGTTTAGGAACACCCTGTATATTAGGCATTATTTTATTTTGGAAACTTATTGCATGTTATATTTTTGATGCTCATCTCTCAAATAGCCGAATACTCCGTTTTTCTCCGTTTAATCAAAATAATATGTACAGGGGGAGGGGGACATAATGAAACCGTTTTGAATTCCCAGACTATGGATATACATAGATGATAACAGCTGATTTCTAAGGGTTAATTGAGGAAGTCAAGGGTGAAAACATCTTGTTTAAATGAAGTTTGAAGAATCATAAAATGTCCTTTACCTTCAGACGTTACGGGAACGAATCTGCTCTCAAGATAAAAAGAAAATAATCCTGTAGCGATACTTCTTCAAACAATATGTCAGTGATTTTTATTTCGATTTCATGATCGTATAATCAGCGGAAAAAATACTACTAGTAGTAGCAAGTCCCAAAGGGAATTGGACTCTGGACTCTCCCATAATTCGTATCAGTCCATAAATCCAGAATCTCGACTGTGTTAGAAAAGTATGAAAAAATATTCATTTTGCATAATGTGATCCAGTACAAATGCACCCTTTTCCGTTGATTTTTATTCAGTATTGACTGATTTTGGGATGAGCCTCTATGTATATAAAATCATATCTCTCAGATAAAACATGGTTTCCTCAATTCCATAGATGATATCATCGAATTATTTATCATAATCATGAAATTTGTCGTCTGGTCTCGAAATTGTTTTGAGATTTTTCAAATTCGAATCCGTCTGTTTGCATGATTGTGATATTTTTGTTGCACCTTGATTAAATATCGCAGGAATTAATTTCAGTGAAATTTTCATTTCTAAGGCGAATTCGCTGACTTATATTTCCCGATTTTTCAAAACCAAGATGAATCATTGTGCGTGAAAAAATCATATCTTCATAATGGGGATTCCAGATTTGAAAAATTTCAAAACCATCTCGAGACGAGACAATAAACTCCATGCTCATGTTATGAAAATCCATAATTCCATCTATGGAATTGAGGAAACCATGTATCTGAAGAGAGATATGTTTTTCTTCATCGAATCTCACAATAACTTGTACATCATATCCCCTTCGTACGCTCCAAGCGAGGCTCCAAGCGATAAAAAAAAAATAGACACAAAATGTGAATTTTTCAATAGACATTACGAACATTCAATGTACTTAATTATTCGATGGTAAAATGCATCATTTTGGAGAAGATATATATCTCCGACATAATGGTTCTGATAGAAAACATTTCGAGATGACATTAAGCTTCATGATGATGCTCGAAAGAAAAATTAGGTATTAAAAACGGCGAGATAAACGGTAACGTTACGACACCGCTGCAATTTCACACTACTTCAATTATCATCCAGGTCGTTCATCTATAGAATATTTGTAGTCTCATATTGCTCTGACAAGTAACTGAAGGACTTGGCTAGCCAAATGTAGAAACCGAATAGAAATTAGTTATGGGATCCATAAGTAAGAATTCGATTTTGAAATCGGCCTATAATTTGGACCACGACGTTTATTTTGTTGATCAGTTTTGTTCATGCATATTTATACTTTCTTGGTCATCACAAAAATTACATGTTGGTAAATTTCAATGATTCTTCTCGATTCTTCTTCTGTATTATCTCGTTTCAAACATACTTTAACCTAACTGTATATGAGTGCCTATAAGAAATGTCAGATGGCCTGGCTGATCAACCATTTGATCTGTTATATCACCTCGGGTATATTGCTGACTAATCGTAGGAAATTCATCTCTCAAGTTTCTAACACTGAACTTATTTCAACGTGAGAGAAAGTCCCCAAAATATAAGATTCTACAACCTCGATTAACCTACAGACAGCAGACAGTATCATCATTTTAATACTGCGTGAATCGAACAGGAAACAGCGCGACATCAGTCGAAAAATTGTCTTTATCTCTGTGCCATACGAAGTGCCTTATTGTTTTTATGAATTCATTTGGTTAACAAACAACATTTACATTCATATTTCCTAAAAATAGAGAAATCACCTCGAAAATCAGCATACAATACGTTTTCGTCATTGCTTGAAAAACGCATTGTAATTGTGCCCCAGTAACATGAATTGCTAATGAAGTATTTGTTCACGAGGGCTGACGCCTTCTTCAGGCGCGGATATCTATAGTCGGCTCATTTACAATAGGTGAACCATTTTATTCAAAACAATTATAAATGGTGTCCCAGTGTTCCAGGCCGAAGTGTTTGCAATTCTGACGTGTGTCCAAGAAAATTTCGGCAGAAGTGGACGTGGACCAGTCACCATATGCTCGGACAGCAAAGCTGCTATTATGGCATTGAGATCCAATAGGATCACAACTAAATTGGTGTCCGAGTGTAGAAGTGCCTCAGAAAATATGGCAAAAACTAGGGAAGTCAGCCTCATGTGGGTTCCAGGACACTCTGGTATCCCGGGGAACGAGGAGGCAGACAGACTAGCCAAGATCGGTTCAGGAACGGCACCCATTGGACCAGAACCGATATTGGGAATACCCAATAGTACGGCTATGTCCTTCATGAAGGAAATGCTACAGAGGCAGTTCCTTGAAACATGGCGGGACACACCAGGAATGAGACAATCAAAGCTCCATATAAGGGAACCCGAGAGGGAACCTTCAAAAAGGCTCACGAGAGAGCGAGTGGTAAATCTCCTTGGAAGTCTGGTGTACACTCCGTTGGAAGTCTTTGGAATTCTTTGGAAGTCTTTGGGAGTCTTTGGATGTCTTTGGAAGTCTTTAGTAGTCTTTGGATGTCTCTGGAAGTCTTTGGATGTCTTTGGAAGTCTCTGGAAGTCTTTGGGAGTCTTTGGAAGTCTTTGGATGTCTTTGAATGTCTTTGGAAGTGTTTGGAAGTCTATGTTAATTGGAAGTCTGGTGTACACATTTTTCCTGGAGATTTACCCCTCGCGAGAGAGATCCTGTCACTTAATAGAAGGAATCTCAAGATGGTAGTTGGGCTCTTAACTGGGCACCACCACCTCAACAGGCACCTAGAACTCGTAGGGATCAAAGATGATCCCATCTGCAGATGGTGCTTGGAGGATGATGAAATTGAATTGACTCGGCAGTTACTTGATGGAAATTCATGGCAATTGTAAAAATTTCACAAATCACTTCACTGGGGTTGAATGGAAGAGCAGAAATGAATTTGTTTTCCTAGTAGGTAATATGTATTTATTGAAGATGAAAGATCTTGTTGACAAAGCATAAAATATACATATATTAAAATACAAGTCAAAAAAATATATGGTACACATAAGAATACAAACAAATATACAAATACCTTCACAAACAAAAAAACAAAAAAAAATCCAAATTTCACAAACAAAACATTAATGAACACTGTTGCAGATGCGTTTATGCAAACTTCTAAAATGCAAGTGATAATCCGCAGGTTATCACAGTAGAATTCATAGATCGAATAGGCTTTTTCGATCCAAAGAACTTTAACTGAACCTCTGAATTTTTTGTTATCTGTGATATTTTTTTAGAATAATGGGAAGATGATTGTATCCTTTAATACTTTCATATATCAGAGAATGTTTTGTTAAAGCTGTCTGGTATTGTAACAATTTGTTCCAGGAGTGTACATGTTAGTTTTATTTTTATGAATTGAGCATACTGTTTCCATTATGTATAGACAGGTGACAGTTATGTTTTATGGCTAATGAATAGAGGCTTGCAGTGATCTCTCGATTCAAATTTTGTAACATATCTCAATGACCTCTTCTGAAGAGCAAATATTGTATTCTGTAACTGTGAATTGCAATGGCCCCAAAAAGCTATTCCATAGCGAATATGAGATTTGATCAATGCAAAGTAAGCCATTCGAGCTGTACAATGCGACCAATGTGATCTATTGTCCCCGTCTTCTTCCTATGCGTCCTATAGGACTTCTTAATTATGGTTGTTCTTCTAATCCTATTCTTCTCAGAAAGTTGAAGATTTCGGATAGTTTCAAAGAGGCTATAGATCTCCTTCTTCGATTCCATATGCCCCTTGCGTTGCGAAGAGCTACAAAGTTCGAGAGGATGTGAATGGAGGTTTAGTCCTCTTCCTCACAGAATCTGCACTCTGCTTCCTCCTATTGTCGTCCATTTCGATAAGTTGCACGTATACTATTTTTGGTTGAAATCGGTTTGATCGTGAAATCACATTCCATTAATATTCGATATGATTTCAAGAAAATATTTTTACGCTTCTATCAAACTTAGCTCGGACAGTAGGTAGTTCAACTACCCCATAAATTAGAAACAAATCATAGCTTTGATGGAAATTTACAAATTTTACATGTAGCAAAAATATCAAACTTTATCAAAAGTTTGAATTTTGTCTTAGTAGATATAATTTTTGTATCAACCCTTACAAGTTAGCCCGTCACACAGAATTCTAATGTAGATATTGGTGCATAAGCACTCATATAGCAAATCAATGTTTTTATCTCTCAGAGCGCACGAAAGGGAATACATAATTATGATGTTGAAAGAACATCGTGCGTACTTAGGAAGGGTATAGGCAGAGAAGATATTAGGTAGCTATTGAAAATTATTTTCTCGGTTATTTTAAACTTTTGGAGATTATAAGTTCTTGGGAATCATTTTCATTGGGAAGAATTCCAAAGCTTTGCCGTTCCACAGATTAATAAGTTTTGGTAAAGAGTTGTTCGACATATTTCGAAGATTTCGTGAAAATTGCTATTTCATGAGATTTATTTTTTCTCATCAATTCTTGACTAATTTTTATTCGACTCCATTGAATTGTAACCTAGATGTACTGGGAATTTTTTGTTTCACTTTATAATATCATTATATCAACCTCGAATTATTGTAGTTTATGCAATCAGTATTCTGCTGTCAAACAATGAAGTAGATATAGAAATGAAATCTTGGACTTTAATTTATTAGGAACCTTGCTGGGTATACTTTGTACCTGAACCTTGAACTGATGAACAGAATTGATGATCAGTGGTCGGCACAGGTACTTATATACTGTTTTATTACTGGTTTTAGACGTAGACCAATTATATTGTTTTTATAATTTCATTACTCGAAATCTACATTATTTCGTTAATATTGTATAATTATTGTGTGCTAAAAATATTAAGGAAAACATGAAAAAAATTAATAATCAATAATTGTTAACGACATGCATCATCATCGCGGACATGTATCTAAATGAAATCATAAATAGTTTCATTATATGACTACATGGATAATTTCCTTAAAATGCACTGTCATCTAACCAAAATATAAAGATAAGTTCTGCTTCTTTGATTACAAAGAGTTCAAAGTGTAATTGAAGAGAGTTTTAGTTTATCCCTAACAATACCAACACGTTTTGTGAATATTTATCTACTATCATTTTACTTGATTTTTTGGGATTTTCTCTCCTCGTTTCTATAAAATGAAAATATTTGTATTATTTCAATATATTTGTAGTGGGACAAATCAGATGATTTGGCCCAAAATGTCACTGCGTTTAACAAATTTTTCTATCAGGGAGTCTAAAACAAAAATAAAGTAGCTTGTCATGCAGTGACAATTTGTTTGAAAAAATGTTTGAAGGAAAGAAATATGGATATATTGAAAAAATATCGAATTTTTACTCATCTGATTTGTCCCACTACAAATATATTGAAATAATACGAATATTTTTATTTTATAGAAACGAGGAGAGAAAATCCCAAAAAATCAAGTTAAATGAATGTACCACCTCCTCGATCAACCTATACAGACAGTATTTATCTACTTTCTGGGACTGGCACCAATTTTTGAATGACTTGTATAATTCGTATTCCTGATAACACCGGTAGGAGAACAGAGAAATTCAGAGTAACAACGTTTGTTCTTTCTGCTACACATCTGGAAGTGTGCTTGATGAATTACTCATTCATTGCTGTATTTCTCATCATGCAAGAATAGGTTCGTGGCAGCAAATGCTGTCAAATTATTAAATTTCATGTATCAATTATTGTAGTTGATCTCGTCATAGACACAGGGAACACCATGCAATGCCTTTAGGGGACTACTGATGCCCCCAGAGGGTATATACTGTCTCAAGAGAGCATCTAACTTTGCCCAATTCTGACGATGCCAAATTCTCAAAATGTCCAATGCAGATAACGCCTACCATGCTCGCAAAACCTGACCCTCACCATGTTCACCTTCCGCAGATTCTCATCATGCCCACTATTCATAGATTTGCACCTTGGTCAGATCTCCGAATTCCCACCTTCCGAAGATTCCCGCTGACCCCACTTTTCATAGATTCTCACCATCCCAAATCTTACGATGCCAAACAATTCTCACCATTCCAAGAAATTATTGGAAATTGAAACGGTGTGAATATGAATAAGGTGGGCATGGTTACAATTATTGTAAGAATCCGAGAATCCGTGGAGAGTAAGCATGGTGAGAATCTATGAAGAGTGGGAATGGTGAGAACCTGCGGAAAGGTGGGCATGCTAAGAATGGACATCGTAAGAATTGGGTAATGTGAAAATCTATGAGAACTGGATATGGTGAAAATATATGGACGGTGGCCATAATAAGAATTGGGCATCGTGAGATCAGAGCATTGTGATTCAGATGGTATCGGAGGTGTAAAATACACACACAAAAAGGCACGTTAGCAAATGTATGTATTTTTGTCAAAATATCAATGACAAATTTATCTCACCCTCAAACCATTCTGCAAAATCTTCGAGAGAAATACGTCTCCTCTGAAGTTCGAGGTTATTCTTCCACTTGGCCCAGCTATATTTTTGTAATGGCGGCAATTTATCCACGATACTGTACAATAGTTCTGGATTGAACAAATACAACTCACCGTCAACATTCTTCATGGTTGTAACCATATTGTTGATGGCGTTTGAAAAATTTATACTAAACTCCAACCTATCCTCTCTGATGATAGGCATTCTCTTGACTTTGTCAATCAAAGAGATTATTATCCATTCGGATCTGCCAAAGTTCATCTCTAACATACTGATGATCTTCGGAACATTTCTTGGTGATGTCAACAATGCTCGTACGGTATCTCTCGCCTTTCCTCTCAGAGACCGATCCAATCTTATCAAATTTTCTTCATCACTAAGATTATAAGACTCGGTAGTACGCTGATATTCGTTTATGAAGATTGGCCACTCCGTAAATTCGCCCGAGAAGTAGGTTAAGTCTCTGATTTTTTGTCGAAGCAACAGCTTATTCGTTACCGCAGAATTATCGATACACTGTTTTGCAATGTTTAGTAAAATATTTTTATCGGTTTCCTTTTCTTCCTCCAAAGGAACACGTTGTTTATCAGCTAAACTTGGTTCATGCCTTTGTTCTTGTGAACATTTTGGAGATACGGAGACAATGCATTCTCTAGCATCGTTTATCCACTCTTTTAAATGATGAGGGTCGCCATATAAACTTTGGGAAATTACAGACTGACTGTTATTACAAGATTTCACTTCAATCAATTGTCTCTGAAGGTCCATTTCTTTTCTTAGAAAATCTTGTTTTTCGTTGATAGCTCTCATTCTTTCGAGCATTCTTTCTTGATTCTCTTCTTCAGCCAGTTCTCTCTGTTTCTTCAACATCTCAAGCTCCAAGTTTAGTTGAGAAACAACGGACTCTTTTGAAGCGATTGAACTTTTCCTTTGATGAGAGCTTCCATGGATAGCACCATCTTTTCGATGGCCAACAACACTGACAATGTCGGATTCGACGAAAGCACGACTAGCATTCGTATAGGAACATTTTCAGGTAAGGATTGTGAAGAAGGAATCCTAGGAGTGCAACTTATTGATTCCAGAAATCTCCTAGGTGGAATTCCTTTATTTATCCTACCACTCTTGCGCTGCTCCAGCTCATTAGGTTGCTTGTCTTTCATAGCACGAAGGACCAATGTAAAATACACACACAAAAAGGCACGTTAGCAAATGTATGTATTTTTGGCAAAATATCAATGACAAATTCAGAAATAAATTATTGACAATTAACTTCAAAATATCAAATTATATCATCTATCTCCATGCACTGGGTGTATAAATCAATGGACTTTACAGGAGGGTATACTGTTTCAGGAGATCATCTCGCGTTGCCCAATTCTTACGATTATAAATTCTCACAATGCCCAATTCAGATCATGCCTACATGTGCGCACCCATATGTCAACAAAGGCAGCGTTGACCGGTGATAAGTAAAACCTCGAGTAAAACTCAGAGGCACAAGATTTTACTATGACATTGTCTTACGATGCCCACCTAAATCTCGCAAAACCTTACTCACAATGTCCACCTGCCGCAGCTTCTCACCATACACACTTTTCATAGATTTTGACCTTCACAATTCACAATTCTCACCATTCAAAGAATCTAGTGGAAATGGGAACGTTGAGAATACGAAGAAGGTGGACCTGGTTTGTAAGAATCTGTGGAGAGTGAGCATGGTGAGAATCTGCGGGAAGGTGGGCATGCTAGGAACGGACATCGTAAGAATTGGATAAAGTGAAAATCTATGAGAAGTGGGTCTTCTGACTTTTTCTTATCACCTGGCGAAAAGTTTTCTTTGCCTAATTTACAGTTGCAATTGTAAATTAGTGCTAATTTACAGTTCCAACTGTAAATCGCTGCGCCACTTGCATACCTATTCAATAGAATGATCGACATTGGTACATTTCCAGAAATACTAAAAATTGCAATAGTTAAACCGTTATTTAAAAGTGGAGATAGAGGAAAAATGCACAATTATAGACCAATATCCTTGATAACAAGCATTACAAAAATTATGTAAAAATTGCTAAAGCGTAGAATTAACAAATATCTTGATAAATATAAAATAATTAGTGAAACACAATTCGGATTTCGAGAAGGGAGGTCTACAGAAGATGCGATTGCTTTTTTAACCTCAAAGATATATCGAGCCATCGACCAAAATAATGCATCTATATGCATATTCCTAGACTGAGTCAAGGCATTCAATACAGTCAGTCACGACAAATTATTGAATGCCTTGGACGATTATGGATTTAGAGGTATCGCATACAATTTGCTAAAGTCCTACTTGAGAAATAGACAACAGTATTTGTGCAGATGAATGATTGGCATAGGGAATACCAAATAATCAAATACGGAGTTCCACAAGGAAGTGTTTTGGGACCCTTACTGTTTTTGATTTATCTTAATGAATTACTAACCATGGAAATAGTAGGTCACACTATCAGTTTTGTGGATGATACCGCCATCTTTTACGAATCGTCGACATGGCAAAATCTGAAACAAATGGTGGAAGAGGATATGAATAGGTTTTGTGATTGGTTCGACGAAAACATACTAACAATAAATTACGACAAAACAACTCACCTTTCTTTCACCAGCTATAGTGGTCTTCCCAACTATTCGTCACTTCTCATAAAAAATAATATCTAAATAAAACTACAGGCCCATTGCCCTGTTATCAGTAATCTCCAAAGTGATGGAGAAAGCCATCAATATTGAGCTTATCAAATATCTGGAGAGCTCAGGAATCATCAATGATAGACAATACGGCTTTCGCCACCGAAGATCTACTGGAGATCTACTTGCCTACGTCACCCATTCATGGCAATCTTCAATAGAAAAACACGGGGAATCTCTAGCTGTCGCGTTGGACATATCGAAAGCATTCGACCGTGTTTGGCACGAAGGACTCCTCCACAAACTACCATCATACGGCTTACCACCTCAGCTATGCCATCTCTTATCGAGTTTTCTTTCAGGCAGATCGCTTCACGTGGTGGTGGACGGTGTATCGTCTGATTCCATTGGCATCAATTCCGGCGTTCCACAAGGATCAATTTTGGCACCAACATTATTCCTGCTTCATATCAATGATCTGTTGGGAGTAACAACTTGCCCCATCCACAGCTTTGCAGATGATAGTACCCTCCATACTGCGTTCTCTTCCAGAATTCCCATTTCTTCCCAGGAAACTAAGAACTCACGGCGCAGGCAGGTCAATGCTGTCAATGAAGATCTTGCTGAAATCACAGCCTGGGGAACAAACAACCTAGTTGAATTCAACGCCACCAAAACTCAAGCCTGCATTTTCTCTAGGAAGGTGGAACTCAGTATGCCCGATATCGTAATGTCTGGCTCCACCATCCCCACTAAACCCACCATATCTATGCTCGGTATTTCCATCAGCAACACTCTTTCATGGGATAATCATGTCAGATCCATCGCAAAAGCTGCTTCACAAAAACTTGGATTCTTGTTCCGTGCGAAAAGCTACTTTACACCTCAACAGCTTCTCATGATCTACAAAGCGCAGATACGGCCTGTTCTAGAATACTGTTCCCACATATGGGGATCAGCACCAAAACATACGCTGATGCTCTTAGATTCCATCCAGAGAAGAGCCAGTCGCCTGGTGGGTGACACCACACTCACTCACTCTTTGACATCATTGGAACACCGTAGAAAGGTCGGCGACCTTTTACTTTTCTATCGATACTTCCACGGGAAATGTTCTTCGGAAATCTCTGCTATCATCCCTTCACTAGCAATACCAATCAGACGAACTAGACAAGCCCAGTCAGCACATCCTTTCGTTGTCAACCTCGAAAGATGTCGAACAGCACTTTATCAAGACTCCTTCATCCATAGAACGGCTAGGCTCTGGAATTCATTGCCTGTGGAAGTATTCCCAACAACATATAATCTCCAAAAGTTCAAAAAAAATTCCATTACCTACCTCCTGTCCCTATCCTCCCTAGGAACGCACGATGTTCTTTGAACATTATAGGGATTCCCTTTCGTGCGCTCCAAGCGATAAAAAAAAGCATCGGTTCAACTATAGATTGCCATTTGAAATGGAACCTCCACGTAGAAAAGTATCTCAAACTCTCTGTAGCTTACTATATAAATTCCGATTTCTCTGTACTTTCCTGGACCTTAAACTGAAAATAATATATCATGCACTCATTGAATCTAGAATATTTTACGGGATAATAGGATGGGGAGGGGTAGCAAATGTACACTTGAGAATCCTGGAGGTAGTTAAAAAACTATTTTTGATTTCCAGCATGGCAGTTCAGACGCGTCGGCACGTCGAATTTTTGCACAAATGAGCAATATGATGTTTGTATGTAAAAACAAATAACAAATAATTTGAAACATATCTTAACTAACAAACATGCAGGTAGGTATATGGGCAACACATACTGAAGATGAGATGATATACATATAGCGCTCCAAGCGATAAAAAAAAATTATCAGGAATTGAAAAATTCGGACACACTATATAAAAACAGTTTCCTATGAGAAATGTTTTCAGCTTTGTTTGGAGATCTCTATCATTCAAGGAACGCAACTCTGAATTGAACTTATTATAAAGCTTCAAATTAATGGAATTTGATTCCGATTTGTTATTATTGTTCGCAAGGTCAGAAGGCATTCCTTTTCCCTTCATTGTTCATTCCCAGTAATAAATGATATTATTAGGACATAATGATGGTCACGCAATCGCAAACCTATAGAAAATAACGAAAAGGTCATTGAGAAAGTATGACATAACCATGAGAATGTCAATTGAGTTAACTTTAGGGGATACATTGGATTGTGATTTTGTTATAACTATGTGATTCTTTGAGGATGAAAAGACCTCAAATATTGTATCAGCTGAAAACGCAGGTCAACGATAATAAATTGAGTAGATATAAGCATGGGCGCCCACAGGATTTTTTTTTTCATATAGGAGGCCATAATCGAATTCTCTAGACCTGCAGACATTATTGAAAAATGCGCCGCAGGCGACTTTTTCCGTTCAGGGTCAAATGCCTTCAAAAAATTGAAAGTCTTACTTCCATCAGGGTATACATGGAATGCTCATTATGGCCCATTCCATGTAACAGAAATGAAGTATTCACTATATTATAACGTATACCTACCACATTAACATTCCTCAGACAAAATCAATTCGATTTAAGAAAACTCACTATAGTAGGAAGTGCTCAGTTTGGGCGGTGAATGGCTTTGAAGTAAACATTTTCAAATCGTTTTTGCTAAATAACTTTGGAAAGCTTTATGATGAATATCATTCCACGGGCATAGAACTCAATTTTTATCACGATTTTATTTCAATAGAATGTAGAGGAACATCAGAAACATCTACGCCAATAGGAAAAATGGATTTCGGTATGGAATTTGGAATGCGTAACTCATTTACTTATTACAAATAATACACTCCTGAAAAATTCGATGACACCGACGAATTTTCATTAAAGTAATTTAGAACAATAGATGACGTTCAATATGAACAATAGATACGGTATTTTTTCAGAATGTTCACCATTTTCACGTATATGATGGAAAATACTGAGATGTACTGGCAGCTATTTTTGTTGTTTTTTCAGTCTGAGGAATATGTTGTAGATTTTGGCGAATAACTTTCAAGGAATACGAGAAACGAGGACAATTCATAATTGATATCATTTTTCATTGACTATACATTTTTTTCTTGGAACAAACGCACATAATATAGAATTCAACTTCAATTGGAATAATAAATTACGAGATAAATTGTGAATAAACAATGGAATAAAGAAGAAAAAGTAAATATTGCCGATGTGTAGTACATTAGTTCTGGTGGCTGGTATGTAGCTCTGTTTTTGAAGATTTAATTGAAAAATTTAACAAACGTGTTCATATGTTGAAGAAGGTAGGAAGAGCAGGATTTTCGGGGAGGGGGGGGGTGGTCCCCCTGACCTCTCTCTGTGGGCGCCCATGGATATACGGACAGTACAGGGTGTTTTTTCAGTGATTACTCCGAAATACTACTTCTCTAAATTATCACCTATATAGGATTCCACAGCTTTATATGCCTACATGTTTTTGGTAACATGTACCTACCTATTTTGTATAGCAACTACTGGGGTTTCTACGACGTTGTCGCTATTTTTCATTCATGCTGAGACGATGAAAACAATAAATTGGAATATATCCTTTTCAAAGCACACAATTCCTGCGCCATTTGAAATTTTGTCAATTCATTGGTGTGACTGTTGCGACGTCTTAGTCCCAACACGCCTATTGTCCATGAACTGACCAATCACATTGCAATATTGCAGAATGACGAGGTATCAGAGAGAGATAAGCTACAGGTTGGGACTAATACGTCACGGCTCCACCATCATATTTGGCTGTTTAAAATATCGAATGAAATATGCTGATTTCAAAACGAAATAGATTCGATTCCCTTCAACTTCAACTCATAATATTGATTGTACATCAAACGTAACTCATGATTCGTCGATTAAAAGAGGTTTGCACGGATTTCTTCTCTCAGTGGTCTTCCCCATTGAGTTACAGTTAGCTCAGATTTGGCGTTTAGAAATTGATAATTTGTAATGGGGAAGACCACTGATTTTTTGAAATGACATTATTGTGAACTCTATACTGAAAAACTATCAGTGAATTAATTTTGAATTTTTTCAGTCATGCTAAGAAGATGAAATAAATAAATTAGAACATGTTCATTTCAAAACACACAACTCCTGCGCCATTTGAATTTTTGTCAATTCATTGGTGTGACTGGTGCGACGTCTCAGTCCCAACACGCCTATTGCCCTTGAACTGACCAATCACACTGCAACACTGCAGAATGACGAGGTATCAGAGAGGGATAGCTACAGTTCGGGACTGATACGTCACGGCTTCACCATCATATTTAGCTTTTTTAAATATCGAATGAAATATGCTGATTTTAAAACGATATAGATTCGATTCCCTTCAACTTCAACTCATAATATTGATTGTACATAAAACGTAGATCATGATTCGTCGATTGAAAGAGGTTTGCACGGATTTCTTCCCTCAGTGGTCTTCCCCATTCCCACTTCAACTATTTCCTTTGAGTGAATTTAAGTTCTGAGTAGAATACTCTAGTTCTGACTTGTCTCAAACATTACTTCTGATATGAATTTTCATTGGGGAGTATATGACTCAAACCGAATGGAATTTTAGTTTGTCATTCCTTAACATCATGAGAAACTATAGGATCATTTGTTTGATAACAAAGATCAGCATATCTCTGGAATTGAACATGATCAACAGAAAAGTTGTAAATATTCTCAAATCAATTTTATTTCTATAGGATTGCTTAGAAAGACTGACTGTTATTTCTTGCAGTAAATGCTACGTTCAGGCCTCGGTTCAGGCCTCAATATTTCTCGAAGATCTATGGTCTATATATTCTTGTGAAAGAAATTTGCATTAGAAAACTTTCAACTCTCAATCAAATAATTTAACTGTGACCACTCAATCATCAGGCTTCAAGTATAAGTGACGCCCCATGAACAAGAAATAAGTAATTCTTTCTTGAAACCTTTTTTCTGTTATTTGATAACTAATTGATGTGTTATCATCGTCTGATAAAAATTACAGTAATTAATGAACCGGTTTCACTTATTTCTGTTCGTCCAAGGTTTATGCAATGACGTTTGAACACGGTTTTTATATATTTTTTCAATTAATGGAACAACCGTAGTGAGGTTCTTAATTCTCCCAAAGTTACTCAATGCAAATAATTTTTTATCGACAATTATAAATGGAAAGACATTCAATATAATTATCGAAGTGTTGTAATTGAGCCATAAAAATTGTGTTTGGTCAAGGAGGACGATAACGATTTTTGTTTTATTGCTCTATCAAATTAAATTTTCCTAGCGGAATTATTATTTTGTTGTTGTGGATGAAGAATCGACAGACGAGAATAACGCCAAATTGTCTAGGGAATGAAAACATATAAACATATTTATACAAGGTGATTCTAAAATAGGTGGTCAATCGTTGGGAGTATATACAGTGAGTGAAATAATTACGAAAACCTCGGTAACATTTTTTTCTGAAGTGCCCCCCAAGAGAGATAGAGCCCCTCAAAGGGGGGCCTCGGAGAATGTTTTTGTCGAGGTTTTTGTATTGTTATCTCCAACACCTTGCATGATGAAAATCTAAAATTTTGTTTATCCACTAACTATTCAGTGCCGGTTCGAATGGAGTTAAAATCGCCTCAAAATTAAATACAGGGGCGTGTCAAAATAGGGAGGTAGGGGGTAAAAATAACCCAAACTTTTTTGTTCATCGCAATTCCAGTTTTTTTTACATGAAATAATGAAATCTCAGGGCTATTAACATAGAATAGGAGCTCTTGTTAAATCTCGATAAACTGAACCATTAGCGAATAAAATTTATTTCTCAAGATTTCATTTAAATTGCAATTTTGGTATGCACTTAAGCTTAATTATCTATACTAGTTCAAATCTTGCATCTGAATTTTCACCTACTTCTAATCGTCTGATCAACTTGGAATCTGGCAGATGATAGTTGACATCGCGTTATGGACTTTCATAGAAAAAATATGGCGGCTCCAATGTGGCTGACCAGATTTGTGATTATGGTCCGTTTCGATTCCGAATTGGTTTGTGAGGTTGGAAATTTTGGATTTCTTGTCGGAATTCATGAATTAAAAATATACGACGAGTTTCGTGATTATGGTATAATCCTATTGAATATACTAAAATAAAAAATATTGTTAAAAACAAGCTTCTTTTAAATTTTATTCGCTAATAGTTCATTTTATCGAGACGCAACAAGAGCACCTTTTCTATGTAAATAGCCCTGAGATTTCATAATTTCATGTCAAAAAACTGAAATTGCGATGAACAAAAAAGTTGGGGTTATTTTTACCCCCCACCTTCCTATTTTGACATACCACTGTATTTAATTTTGAGGTGATTTTAACTCCATTCGAACCTTTTATTTTTTTAGAATCACCTTGTATATACAGTATGATGCAAATGTATGGAATAAATTCATTATTTCAGAAATGGGCGACATTTGAAGAAATTCCAAAAACACGTGAGTTTTAATTTTTGAAGCCTCATCTCATGACATTCATATGAGAGATGTTACGTCACTGGTGTAGAAGTAATGACGTAATGGACGATTTTTTCAAATACAAGCAGGGGTCAAGTGACACCTCGTTTGGAAGGTCTACTGATCGTCTATCCAACAGTCAAAATTTTGCATAAGAATATTGCAATTAAAATGGATTATCATTTGGTTAACTGAATCTTGCAGAGGTCTGCTACTGAGAATTGAACATCGAAGGGTCGTCTAGTTGAAAAAATACACAATAAAAAAGTTCTGAACTCTAGTTTTTGGATTTTTTTCGGAAATCGTCTTGTTTTGAAATGAATTTATTCCATACATTTGCATCATACTGTATACAGTGTGTGTGATTTCAATCCGCAACACCCTCCTAATTTGGAACTCGAAACCGATTTTCAAAAACAAGAATTTCATAGTATAGTACTCAACGAGCTATATTCGAAAATGTGGACAAATCTGAAATATTCAGATTTTCATGGCCTACTGTTGGTTGTTGATTGGGTCAAAATTTTAAAAACGACTATTAGGCATTTTTTTTGTTGAAAGTGTGACTAGCCCACTCGATTCAGGCATATACTTTAAATACCCCCATACGAAATTTTATCGCAAAATCTCATATAGGGTGTTAGTTATTCAATGGCAAATTTTGATATTTTTGATTTTTTGATTCACCCTGTATCAAAATCTGAGGAATCGATATAACTGGTGAAGAAGTCATTCAATGGAGAAACACATCGAATACTTGGATAAGTTTCATTGTTGTAACTTCTACAGGAAGATCTCTCTAGTTCAACCAAAAATTAATAAAATTAAAGTTGAGGATCACCATTTTGAAAACTCAAGTAAACCGTTTTTCACACTTCACCACACAGTAAGTTTTAACTCTGAAAATCGTCTATAGAACTGTCGAATATAACACAAATAGAACGACAGACAAACACTCTGCAAAGAATCATATCATAATAATATACCGATTTTGGCGAAATGGAAGGGAAATTTGAGATGACATTGAAAATTATTATGTATAGAGAATATTTCCTCGGATTTGTTACCATTATTTATATATCGAGGAAAAAAAGATATGGTTCTTAAAAATAATTTCAACTTCAATTTAATTAATGTTTGGTTGACCAAGAGAGATTGACCCCTTCAACAAACAAAAGTAGGCCTTGAAAATCTGAATATTTCAGATTTGTCCACATTTCGAATAGAGCTCGTTGAGTACTATATTTGTATATATGAATATGTTTATATGTTTTCATTCCCTAGACAATACTGAATATTATTTATTTCTTCACATTCTCGAATAGAGCTCGTTGAATACTATATTATAAAATTTTTGTTTGGGTAAATCCGGGGTAAATCGGTCGACGGGTTCCAAATTAGAAGGGTGTTGCAGTTTAAAATCGCACACACTGTATATATATATAAATATACATTCAGTCTTCTGAACTGGTATAGACATTATGAAATACTCTGTAGAAAATTCTATTCAATTCAATTTTGTAACTTGAACAATGGAAATTAATCACATTAGTAAATTTCGAAATGGAATGACAATTATTATCACTCAGCTCTTTCACATGAATGACTTGAGTAAAATATTATCTGAATTGACCAATTCAATATTCAGTGTATCCAGTTGAGTTGGAATAAAAATCACCCATTTATTAACACCATTTTATCTCTCAAGCATTCATAACCTCCAAATGATGTTCATGGGTTGCGTGCAAGAACTGTCAGATGACCGACCCTGGAGGTAGAACATTGAAACACAATCTCACTTTTCTCATTTGTTTACAAGTGATTGAAATTATTTTTCACAATTATTTCTATATGAATCGTGTTTTTCGGCTATCCATTAATTTGCGCATGCCATCACATTGTGCTGTTGTACAATGCACAATAAATGCAGCTGGAGTCGAAGGAAGTAAGTAGCTACTATAGTCACTCACATATAGTTCTCATTTTGAAATTTGGTAATTTCTCATCGGAATTCCTTCTGCAATAGAAGCTAATAAGGATACTCGTGAAACTTCTGAAAGAATGCAAGAAGATTCGATTCATGCACTCAAACGGGAGGACTGGTCGGACATGCTGACGAAATATGATCGTGTGTGTTGTAGACATTTTCAATCTATTAGCAGTATTAGCTTCAATTGCAGAAGTGGCAGAAGGAATTGACAAAATTCCATAATGAAAAGTATGTGAGATTACTATTAACCTGAAGAATCATATTCCTTCGTCTCTCGCTGCATCTTTTGTGCATTGTACAACAACACAATGAGAAGGTATGCTTGAATTGATGAATAGGGCAAAAAACACATATGCCAAAATATTGTGAAAGACTATTCCAATCACAATGTTTCAATGTTTTACAGAGGAGTTAGTTTGTGTTTCAATATTTTACCTCCAGGGTACATTGACCTATTCCGAGGTTTATTCATTGCAATTTTAATCATTCAATTAATTTTTTTCAGGTTGTTGGAGTCCAGCAATATCCCATAAGGCCGCAGGTGGCCGACATCAATGAGAATATTCTGTCTGAACAGCTGACGTCAGAATCGGTCTTGACGGACGAAATCATCAAATCCACAGGAAGACAAATTGAAGACGCTTTACAAGAATTCGACATTTATTGTAGTAATTTACATATAGGTGAGTTTGCAATCAACAGTAGATGGTTTATCATACTAAGATTCCTTATAAAAAATTAGTTCAATTCGGGCTAAACCAGGGCCTATTCTATTAAAATCTAGATCGCTACTTATTGTCATAGTAACTTCCAAACGACATTCAATTGCTGGACGACTTACCTCGAAGCAATTTGATGGAGTTCAAGAGTTCTGACAAAATTTCCGCATGTAATACAACAAATGTAGGTATTGAGCATTATTGAAATACATATCCCTTCAATTTTGAGAAAAAAAGAAGGAATTTTCCATAATTATCAATAATGTAACAGCCTATAGTTTTTTTAGAAATGAAAATTTGGAGAGATGGAAATTTGAAATGCACCTTAAAATTCTATATTCAACAATATATTATCACAATTTGATATTCGTTCATCAATTGGCTGTTAATTGCATTTCATTGATATACATGAAGTTGGCTGTGGCCCGAATACATTTCGATGCTTGATAGCTTAGAATTCCAAAGATCATCACTTAGACGATATTATCAGAATATTTTCTATACCTCAATCGGTCCCAGAAGATGGCCAATAATTTTATTGAGTTTGAAAAATGCATCCGAAAATAACTCACAATATTAGGGCCACCCATCAATGGATGATCATAATATGACTACATTATTGTGGTCAAAAGCTCAAAACAAATGGGGCAAGAACCTGCAAAACATGATAATCGTCATAATCATGAACAAGTATGGTGGAGTACCAAAATGCATTTTGGTAGGTATCTCGAAAACGAAGAAAAATCATAAGAACACTGCGGTAAAAAAAAGTGGGGTAATTGATTTTGTCATTCATCGAAATATCAAAATGTTGTCAGTGCCGTACTCAAAATGAAGTTACATTAATTTTTATCAAAGAGAATGTAAAATACCTAACTCCCAGTATATTGATTGAATTGGTACGATATGTTTTTCACGGTTTTTCATGCACATTCACTATTCGCGAAAATCACGAAGTGTGCGGCCTCTGGTGGCTAACTGTAAAAGTCTTGCGAGTATGAACAACAATGACAACAAATATGGCGACCATTGTTTTGAGTTTCATAATTATGTGTTTTATTCGAAAATAATTTATTTGTTGAAGTGCATATTCCAGAACCTAATTTTTCCCTGATGAAAGAACTCGAATTATTGCATGACCTTTTATTGTTTACAATGAAGAAACCAGTACCTACCTTATTAGTTATTTTTGTATCTAGAGCGCGAAATGCTACTTTGGTGATCGAGATCTGATTTTTTTAACGAGGCGTAGCCGAGTTGAAAAAATAGTCGAGATGACCAAAGTATTTCGCGCTCGAGTTGCAAACAAAATGTTTTCTACAAACGTCAAAAAATATAGTTCTAAAGTAAAAATATGCTTAACTTGATATAAAAAATAGTGTTGAACTGGCTTGAAAGGTCTCCCCCTATCCTCCCTAGGTACGCACGATGTTCCACGAACATAATAGGAATTTCCTTTCATGCGCTCCAAGAGAAAAAAACAAAGTTATTGTTGAACATTCAGAAATAAATGATTTTGTGGATGTCTGCTCGATTCAGGACCATAAAGTTGGAATATAAATATCTCATATATTTTACATAACAATGCGCGAAGTAGGTACTTCGCGCACTGTTTTACTTCGCGCATTGTTTTGTGCAAGGAATTATGGTAACGTAGGAAACTGAAAAAAAGTGTCACTTCGCAATTTGCTATCAATGTGCGAACCTTGTCATTTTTTGACGTTTGTATAGAAAATAGTTATTTTTGTATCTAGAGCGCGAAATGCTACTTTGGTGATCGAGATCTGATTTTTTTAACGAGGCGTAGCCGAGTTAAAAAATAGTCGAGATGACCAAAGTATTTTGCGCTCGAGTTGCAAACAACATTTTTTCTACAAACGTCAAAAAATATAGTTCTAAAGTAAAAATATGCTTAGCTTGATATAAAAAATAGTGTTGAACTGGCTTCAAAGGCCTCCCCCTATCCTCCCTAGGTACGCACGATGTTCCACGAACATAATAGGAATTTCCTTCCGTGCGCTCCAAGAGATAAAACAAAGTTATTGTTGAACATCATCAGGAATAAATGATTTCGTGGATGTTTGCTTGATTGAGAACCATACAGTTGAAATATAAATATCTCATATATTTTACATAACAATGCGCGAAGTTGGTACTTCGCGCACTGTTTTACTTCGCGCATTGTTTTATACAAAGTATCTTGGTAACGAAGGAAACTGAAAAAAAGTGTCACTTCGCAATTTGTTATCAATGCGCGAACCTTGTCATTTTTTGACGTCTGTAGAAAAAGTAATTTTTTCCATACAGGAAACCTTGTACGTATTTCAAGACGTCAACTTATTCTTCACTATTTTGCAAAATGATTTTGAAGTAACCAATTTGCAATAAGTGAATACGACAATGTTTTTGTTGTTCATACTGAGTTTGAAATTTCACGTTGATTTGACGTTTAATAGAGCCATCTATTGGTTCGTGATTTTCGCGAATAGTCAAATGCCCTCGCAAAGGCCCTACGAATTTCAAAGCAGTACCTCTCAAGGATTTCGAAATATTGAAGAAAATCTGGAAATGAAATTGTTCTTTATCGCCCTCTCACGGCTCAACGCTGCATTTTCGTGAAGAGATAAGTTGATTTCAATCGGTTTATTTCGGAAGAAAGACAGCAGAATCATATTTTATCTAGTAAGCGTCAGCTCCCGCATTTAAGGACACAAGCCTGTCAATTTACTCCCACGGGAGTAAACAGAATCTTACCTCCTGTGGGAGGTAACATAAATCGGCTTCAGCTTGCTTTTTTGGCAGAGATAAACGTATAAGATATGTGCTACCCAAGTACCTAATCAGTGTATTCTTCACTAAGTACTATAAAACAAATAACAATTTCCTTTCGAAACTCCAATACACTCGTACACTTCCTCATTTTCCAAACTCATTCAATCGAAAGTCGAAACTTTAAATAAAATGCAATATCACAATAAACAAATTCAATATGACAGAAGTGTCAAATTGATTTTCGTTCAGATACAAAGATACTGTACTGTCAATAATTGTCCATGGCATACTATGTGGGCGCATACTACACTTTTGTAACCTTAGATCACGTAACACATTAATTTGGATCGAGACTCGAGAGATACACCGCTTGCAGCACAATTTCCAGATCGACGCTCCAAAATATATGCGTTCGTGGATAAAATCATATATATATCTTGGGAGCAAAGGTTCATTTCCTCCCATGTGTGATTAATGCAAAAAAAATCAAACTTTACACGCGGCAAAAAATGGACACCTTTGCTTCCTTGATATATAAATACAATTTTTCTACTCACATAACTAAAATGGCATTTAGCGTACGGATATGTACCACGCTAAATGATCGATTAATCACGGATTGTCGATCTGTGATTTATTCAGAATATTAAACACGTCACCATGGCAACACGATTTCTTAAACACATTACCATGGCAACGCAGTTCATTAAACACAGCTTCAGTAATTTGAGACATGTCTGGCCTGTCAATTGTATTAACTGTCAACTGTTATTTTCGAATTTTATATCAGAATTATTCAAACAATATTCGTCTGTATCAGAATTCTTCATTAAAAATATATGCGAAAAGTAGACGAAAGTGAAATCGAAGAGAATGTTCTGGTACTTGCATATCTCCAAGAAATGTGAAAATGAAGCATCCATCTTTGAGAACAATTTATTTATTCTGCGCTGAGCATGACAATAAACGTGAAACAAAGGTTAGTAAGCAATGGACTGGACACATCTCCAACCAATATCACTTATACGTGTCTCGCTGGTTGCATGCAGTTGCAAATGTATTATGTTCTCAATGCCCATTACTTCCGAATTAATTTGTAGGTTAGCAAGAATTGCAGTATGTTGATGTAATTTTCGGAGTTCGTAGAAAAATCATAGTATGTAACGCGTTTATAAACTCTTCTAGACACTCGTTTATTAAACACTCGCTCCGCTCTGCTTCGCTCGTGCTTAAACTACTCGATACTAAAAGGACGTTTATAACACTTGTTACATAATATACTATTTTTCTGTTCCAGATCCTCACAATTCCGGCTTCCGGCTGTTGACAGACGGCCAGCTACCCCTGCGACAATGTCTGCATCCGGAAGCCTGCCGAAAAGATATAGATCTGCCCTCGTACTATACCGTATTCCATGACCTTAGGAAAGAAGTGGCACGATACTCTGGTAGAGTGGACGATCCGCCTCAAAGTATCGCCGACATGTTAGAATGTATCCTTTTTAATGAAAAAATGGGTTGAGGAAAACGAAAGGTGTTATTTCTTCGATATTGTACAGGGTGTCGATGTCCATACGGGATATCGCACTTATTTTCAGAGATAGAGATTCGCTGCTTCCGCGAACGTTGGCTACTTTTCTGTAAAACTCTGGATACCGCGAACAAAATTTTCATAGCTCACTTCGTTTTTGAGATATACGACGAAATCGAAAATGTTGCATTTTATGGGACCTCCCCTATATCTCAGCTGTCTTTCAACTTGTAGGAGAAGGGAAAACTGTCACTCATACATTTTTTTACGTCGAATCGAGTGGGGTAGTCAGATTTTCAGAATGAATTGTAATTGTAAAAACTTCACAAACGATATGATTTCCACAAAATTCTTAAACACAACATCTTATGCTAACACAGTAGCTTCGTCAAGTGATATACTGGTACAAGGTACCCTAACAACACGAGTACATCCTAGGGACTTCCCAGTGACGTCCCTAAGTCCCTAATTAAATAATATCCCAGAGATATCCTTTTTGGGACAAAGTACATACTATAGGGTCGTCCCAGCGACATCCGCTTTCAGACGAAAAGCACATCCAAGGGTACGTCCCTTGGATGTACCGAGTACGTAGAAGGGATATCCCTAGGACGTCCCAAGGATATCCCAGGGACATTCCTTCGACAAAAGAAAAATATGTTGGTCGAGTAGGGATTGAACCCGGTACCTTCAGCTTATCAGGCACGCACCTTACTCCATTGGCTAATATGCCTTCTGAAGATTCATGTATTGAACAGATTTATAAACATGACTAAACTACAGAAACCTGAATAAATACAGTTTTGTTAGGATTCGGGTATAATTATTATCATTCTTGGGTGTTTAAAAATGAGGGGCATTATGCATTTACGATTCCTGTTTGCGAAAAATGGTCATTTCTTGAGAAGTTTTGAGATTATATTCTTTATTTTCATCACAATTATTTTCTGGATGAAATACATTTTCGAAAAAATTCGACTCAATATTTTTATGAAATTCAATGATTCCCTGATGTGAATGTATATCAGATATTCCAGGGACACGAATGGGATAATCTAGGGATGTACCAGGCGGGATGTCCACTGAACAACCACTGCGGGACATCCCCTGGATGTCTCAATCATGTCCTTAATGTACCACGGGACAAAAAATGAGACGTACCTAGGACATCCCTGTGTTTTTAGGGTATACTGGTACAGGTCTTTGAAACGCGAGATCTAAGGTCGTTTGGTCGTGGTACTCGATAAGCTTGAGTCCACCCGAAGTCTGTCGAAAACTCTTTGCTGACGTTCAATAATCGGCTATTCCGAATTCCGCATCAGTTGATTGTTCTTTGCACACGATTGTATCGATATATTATGTTACTAGCCACAATGCCTTTCGTGTTGAACTGTGTACCTATTCATTCTTCTAGTACCATTAAAAACATACTGTCCTAGGAAACTTGAAGTCGAAATCATAACATGATTTTGTTAAAAATCCATTCATTGTCTGAGTCACATCGTTCTAGAACATATAAAGTAAGTATTCTTAGTGATTGTGTCAATTTTTATTCCATATATTGAATGGTCTCAGAAATAACAGGGAATAGATATTTACGTAATCAGTTAGGAAACGCGTTGTTTTGTGTAACGATGGGATTTTGCGGGACGAGCGAAGCGAGATCCCGCAACATCACAGAGTTACACAAAATGGCGTTTCCTAACCTGTCACGTACAATATTTTTTCTAATTTTGACGAAACATTTCGCATGAACAAAAATAATGACCAGTTTTACATGAGTTCTGCCGACTCTTGTTGTGTGAAATGAATGAATGAAATGAACATTACATCACCAGTTATGTAAAATTTTACTTTACGCAACTGGTTACGTAAAGTAAGACGTTTCAAAACTTCCGTCAGTTTTGAAAAGTGTCACATTACATGTCAAAATTAGAAAAAACCATTTTCCGTTACCCAACTTATAGTGGCTGTAATACTTCTCTATGAAACATTTTGGAACTATGTTGATGATCGATTTGTTTTTTTATTGCTGTTTGAGGAATCTGTTCACCAGATATTTCCTGTGGAATTTGGGAAAATCATGTCCTATACTTAATTCACCTTTTCTTGTCAAACAGCTCAACATTTTTGATAGGGTCTGAGATTTTTTCTAAAAATGTGTCCATTATTCTGTTCAATCATATATGGTTCAATACAATACCTGAGGAATACAGGAATAAACCCAGAAGCACTGGCCAAGTTCTGTAGCCAAGTTCTACCAGACAACGCCCTCTATCCAATGAAGGCCCAACACTGTGGAAATAGGAAAATAATAATTAACAGATCGCTTTATACCAGATGGTGGTCAAGCAATCTTTGATGTAGCATTGACCATTCCAGTATTTAGTTCTTCAAAACATTTATGGAAAATTATGTTTTTAATGTTTTTATAATTATTGACCAACAATCTATTATTGGTATTATACATTAGATATATATAAGCAATATGGAGATTAGTGAGAATAATGAGATTATATGATCATCAAAATGAAATGAATTGATGAATGCATGGTAAAGGCAAAGATTACTTCGGTATATATTTGAGAATAATTACCTATCCTACCTATAAATAGAAAACCCATGTTTTACGGCTGTGGTACTCTTGAGTCTTGGTTGTATGCTGGCTGTAATTAATGGTGATGAACATTCATTGAATGATTGATTCATATAATTAAGATCGAACTTCACCTAGGTAATAAGTTCGTTTGATCTCTCAAAAGCTCTTATCGAACGGTAGTAGGTACCTATTTAACCTATATGCAGGTGGCAGCAGTGCTCCTAATATACAGTGTGGAGACATTAACTGGAATACATCCCCTAGCGGGGAGGTGAATGATTTTTCTGAAAATTTGCGATATCTACATTTTGCGAGCTATATTAAGAATATAACCCTTCGGGGGTAGCTGGAATCAGCCTCAACATGTTCTTTCAAATGCAAGCCTATGGCTTATTTCGTGACCCCTCATGGGAAAGCTGGTTGAAACAGGAATCAGATCAAAAAATAATTTTAAAAAGTCAAATATATTTTCAATAACGTATTTTCATCAAAATTTCGATTTTGAGGGAGGCATTTTCACCAGTTTTCATTAGTAACATTGTGTTTTGAACTGTGAATAAAACATAAAAATGGGATTTCTATTTGCTGCTCTATAAAAACATTGGCATACAATAGCAGATAGCAGATGTGGCAAAAAATTGCCATCAATTGTTCAACACAGCCATTTTGAGCAATTGTTACGTTGAAAATGATTGAGGTCTTTTTCTATCTTGAACGAGAGAGAGGAAAAGTTCTCTCCTTTTCCATATCTTTCTCTTCAATGATACCAACGTAGCCGCATCCCAGGAAACCAGATGACGAATGATCACTTCACTGTGACGTCCCTAATTGGTGATTTTTCGTCAGAGACGTCACACACCAATTTATGACGCCACTATGACGTACTTTCTATGACGTGATAATCACGTCATCGTTTCGACGTCGAGTGAACGTCACTTAGATGGGTAAAAAAAGACGTCAGTTTCATGACGTTGCAGGGACGTCCTGTCGACGTCCATTTTTCCCAGACCTTCTCTAAACCATGGATACTTATATATTATCATGTGAAACAGAAGTATAACTCATGAAAGCAAATCAACATGCAAGTTTTATTCTAATTATTAATATACCCGAAAAGTAGTAGAAAAACTTTTTTCTAAAAAACTTTGACACACTGTATATCTCGGAAACCAACAAGCCATGTATATAAAAAAATGATTGTTTAGGTATACCTATATTGAAACCGTTACTCTCATGACGTTGCAGTGACGTACCAATTTGGTGAGCTTCTGATGGAGATGCGTACTAAAGGATGGCGCTGCTGAATAGGCGATTCAATGAACATGACACAGGAGGGATTCACACCATATTAAAGGAATCTTTTTTACGTATCATCGCCAAATTCAATCGTCTTTTTGACGTCATTATGACGTCAGTCGGACGTCACAGTTTGGTGAGTGAATGACGTCAATACGACGTGAGTAATATGACGTCATTGGGCTGTGACTTATTCACGTCATTATCATGTCAATGCGACGTCAACTACTGACGTCACCTTGGTCATTCAAGTGACGTGAAAAAGACGTCACTAGAACGTCATCTGGTTGCCTAGTTGGAATATTCATATTCATTTGTTGATGGAAAAACCAATATTTTTGACTCAACTAACAAAGGGAGGCTGCTATTACCCCACTGGCCACTACGACACCGATTCCCCCTATACTGTTAGTATAATTCAACGAGAAGGAAGAAAGGAATATTTATTACCTAGCTACTCCAATAAATGTATGCCACAAAGCAGAGCTTTGATGAAAAAGACATAAGAAGATTCACAAAAATCTCCTAAAGAACAAAGGAAAAAACGCAAAGTCGCCAAAATAAGATTAATGGCGAAGTGTGCAGGTCATTCTGCTTATTAATTTTACTTTTGAGATATGTTTCGACCATTCAAATGGTCATCATCAGCGATAATACTGAAAAAAGGTGATGTGGAAATGGCTGGCATCATGCATCAGACGAAAACAATGTTTTCATTGTTAAAGAACAAAATCAAATTTGGAAAATTGGTATTTTAGTTAGTGTTTTATGGAGGAAGGCAGGGCCAATCCATCCAAAACTCAGGGCACATCGGCATTTGAGATTCTGACAATGTCACATCATGTCAGATTATCATGAATTGAAAATTGAAAACTTTGATCAGTATTCTGCGGCACCCCCCACCCTCACACCTCACCTGATGCTTTGATCGATTTTCACGACATTCATAAAAGTGCCAATACTGCCAATATCTCTGATGATATCAATATTTTACCAAGATCATATTGTGATATTCTGGTCAGTCATGAGCTGGACTATCAGCCCTCAAAATGATTACGTTCAGTTTTGGGACACCCTGTATATCGTGTTTCCCAAATTCGCTCCTCATCATTGGGATCTCGGTAACTGTGTGAGATGAAGAGTCGGTTGAATTCTGAAAGTTCCAGCAAATTCTATTGTGATTCAGAATCCGTAGAAACAAAAAAATTGAATTATCGTTTTTCTCGAATATTTCTACTACTACTATTGATTGTATGAAAATACGACTTTAATATTATGATGGTATTTTTTGGTGGTTTTTTAAATGGTTTTGTCGCTGTTTGAAGAAAAGAAAAAGTAAAGGAAATAATAAAATAAGTTAGAAGTCATTTCTCAGAAATTTGAAATTTAAAACAAAAATTTACATCCTATTAGAATGTGGAAGTCGTTTCTTCATACAGTCATTAATTTTCGAGAGAAGAACGAAAATACAAAATTTCAGTTTCTCTTGAATAACTCAAAAATAACAGAATCTAGTCCATATTTCTTAACGGATTCTGAATCAACATTAAATTTTCTAAAACTTTCGTGATTCAACAGAATCTCTATCTCTCATAGTTTCCGAGATCCCAATAATGGTGAGGATCGAATTTGGGACACACTGTATAGTTTCATGGTCAAGAAAATTGAATTTTAGGGTAATTGAATTCAAAGAATTTTCAGTATCTGAAAAGTAAAAACTAGAGGTAGGTAGTTCGTCTGAGAAAATCCTGATACCTATTTGATTTTCCACAAAAAAAAAAAACAATTACCAACGAATTCATGCTCCTTGCTTCAACACCTTTAGCACCTATACCGAGTGTATTGGTCATCGAAAGAAATTTGTTCAATAAACAAAATCCACAGTCGTAAAAGTCTTGGCATTTGCTGATAAATAAGCATGAAATATTAGTAATAGTTTCATTCAGCTGGGGTCGACGTATTTTTATGGCAGTTGTAGTGTGAACTGAATGGGTATGGGCAGCAGAGTTCACGCCTGCTACAGATTTGTGTTGGTATACTAGACTAGAAGGAGTGCAGTTTTTACCAAGCACAAAAACAAGTCGGATATGTGTCTTTACAAAAAGCACTAGCCTTCCTGATTCTTTGCATATGTTATTGTCGCTTATTGTGTTAGATTTTCTGTGGTTTCTTGGAGTCAGCAAGCGATATTTCTATACTTGGTGAACAGTGAACGTGAAAAAGATTTGAACTTTCTGTTTTATATTGGTAAGTTTTCCTTATATACCTAACTTTTCCTTAATAACTGCATAGATATACAATTATTACCTGAATCTGATAACGAATTTTACAAGAAAGAAGCGAAAGACATGGTTAACATTCTACAAAGACTATTATCAGAGGGTGAGTATGTTTCATATCACATATAAGCTGCACGTATAACAGGCATGGGTATAAATAATATGTGTAGGTAATTTCCACTGAGTACTTTCTGATTTGATCATCCTCAACCAAAATGCGACAGGTAGGTGTAGGTACCAAAGTAAGTTTGTTGTTGTGAGGTTAGGTGTCATAATTTGTTAGGTTAAAGGTTAGAATCTTTTCTAGAAAACTTTTATGGATACCCAGGATACCTACTATACATAGATATTATTCAACAATTTGAAGGAGCACATTGTAGGTACATAATAGGTGATTATCCTTTTCTACTTCGTTGGGCCGCTATCGTATTTGACCTGCCCTTTCTATCAAAAGTGTACGCGAGATTTATACAGGGTGGAGATTTTAATAGAATAAATTCGCTAACGAGGAGGTGAATTATTTTCCTGAGAATTCTAGAGAAACGTCAACGTTTTGATGTATTATTTACCTACATTTTGCAAGCAATATTCAGCTTCAAGGATAGCTGAAATCGGCCCCAACGTTTTTTTTTAGAATGCAATCCTATGTCTTACTACCCCTACTTGGAAAGTTGGTTGGAATAGGAATACAGCGTACTGGTCAAATTTTAGTTTTTTTCACGTTTGAGGGTTGCATAAAATATATATGTAATTTTGAAATTCAATTTGAGTTTTTATGCTGTATTCACAGTTCGAAACGAAGTGTTATATTGCAAACTGGTGAAATCTATTATTAATTATATTCACAAATTCAAAACACCCTGTAACATTTCCTGTCTGTTATGTTATTTTCTCAATATGGATTGAGAGTTCCATGTGATTCATTAATCAATAATTTTAACACACCTCAAAATCAAAATAATTGTGTAGCTTCATGTTCAAATTGAAATATCTCGATAAATAATGAATTTATCGCTATGGAAAAAAAAGTACAATATTCACGTGAAAATTATTAGGGAATTCATAAAATGGTAATTTTGCCAGTGGCGTAGAATTTGGGAAGGAGCAACTAGTCACTTGCCCCGGTCGTACGCCTCTGGTAGTAGCCAGAAACGTTTATTTTACATGATTCAGTAGGATGTAAAGTATCTACACTTCCCACGAAATACGACGATGATACGTCAATTGATTCCGCAAAGTACTAGGCACAAATGATTTTTGAATTTTCAAATGAAACACCATGTACTTCAGACAGGAGACAATCTACATTATTTTGAGCTCAGGATAATGGTTAAAATATTCCCAATTAGTAATGATACACCCTGTACATCCAAGGAATCGTAGTTATTTCAAACAATAAAGCAGTATTGGAGTAGCAATATTATTTATTAGTATAGGTAATCAGAGTTGATCATGTTAGATTTCGTGATATTCACCAAATCTTGCACTCTTATTTTTTTGTTAATTATCATGATCAAAATACCTATTTCAACTTTTCTCATAGTGTAATAATATGAGGTACCTGTGATCTATACTTGGTAATTCCAATTCGAGTGCCACCATTGGGATCTCGGAAACTATGAAGATGGTCAAATTTTAAGACTAAGAATATGCCGTCGAGAAAATCCCTAGTATTTCTGGAGATATATGGAAAAACTGAAATTTCGTTAATTCATCTTTATATTTTCCTGGCGTTATTTGTTGAATAATATTAAAATTAATAGCACATTCACATTTCCACTCATTCCTTGCCTATGACATTTTCAGATTCACTATCGTCTCTATACGGTATCATCATCTACTTTATTTTTTCTTATGGGCGCCATATTGAATTTTCATTGATAATTATAGCATAGAGAATCTGGAAATATCATCGTATAGCAGGACAGAAGTGGAAATACTCGGAATTCAAATATTTTCTCGACCGCATATATATAATTATTGATTAAAATGCAACTTTGCCCTAATTTAATTCAACCATCTTCGTATTTCTTTAAGTTCACGAGACCCCAATGGTGGCCCTCGAATTTGAAATACACGGTTTAATAATATTTATATTATAATTCATCAGTATATTTAGTACTTTTCCTAGTTGAACAAGTTAATTTCGAATTGCAAAAGTGATTCACATATACCTACTATACACATTTATTTCCACCTCGAATTTCACAGTAGAGTAGCTTACGGTGCATTTGTTCATATTCCTGTTGCAATTTTTCATTGCTCAGCAGGTTTAATGAACTTTTTTCCGACCAGGGTCGGACTGGGCAAAAAATGTGGTCTGATTATGACTTGGAGACACAAGAGGATGAAATATATTCATGTCTCATAGGCCATACAGCTCGTTTTTGGGAAAATGATAATTGAACCAAAGTGCTCAAGAATTCAATAAGGGAACCACTCGAATTTTCGAAGTTGTTTGAAATGATTTTTTGCAAATGAACCGATTTTCAATCGAAATGCGTAGTCTTCATGAGATGTGTCCTTTCTGTTTAGGATTCATTGTTCGAACATTTTCGAAGTTTTCCAGTAATGACATTCCAAGTGGTCAAAAAGAGTGTTACTAATGCGAAACTTTTCGGAGCTCCGTATTCCCCAGGAATTTTTTCATCCTCCTGCAAATCAACTTTCTTCAATCTCGCAATAATTTTTGGAATTCCTGACCTTCCTTATTCAGCATGTGACATATCGATATTTTTCGATATTCTGTATTTTTATGCATTTCTGTGGATTTAATAAAGTTCTGCTATATTCAAATCGTACTTCACTGTAATACGATCGAATTCATTCCTGGTGAAGTTATCCACGACCTGGCTTTAACAGCAGGAGAACTTTCGACAACAACATAATGAGCGTTTTCGAATAATGTGTGAGATTTTGAATCGTTTGTCACGGACACCATTCCCAAGTGATGAAGGAAACGTGCACTATAGAGGCTTCTCAATTTCATACCTACCAACTCAGGAATGTCTGGAAATCACCGTTCTCCCAATATTTGATGTAAAGTACTGAATAATGCAAAAGTGCCCTCTTACGGCTCCAGGAATTGACTTATCTAGAAAATCAAGGAATTGTTTCGAGATGTTGACTGGGGCAATCCATTTGAATGAAGGATTCATAATTTCGTAATCATATTATTGAAGCAGCATCAATTTGAGCAGAACACACACATTATTCGAAAAACGCTCACTTTCTTGTTGTTGAAAGTTCTGCTGCTCTTAAAGACATGTGGATAACTTCAACAGGAATGAATTTAAACGTATCACAGTGCAGAACGCTTTGAATATCGCCTGAACTTTTTTAATAAATCCACAGAAATGCATAAAAATACAGAATATCGGAAAAATAAAATATTTCACATTCTGTATGAGGAAGGTCAGAGATTCCTAAACATTTCGAGATATTGTCCTGAAGATTCGAGAAAGTTGATTTGCAGAAGGATGCAAAAATTCTTCTTCAAAATCTTTTTCGCTTATGTATAACTCTCTTTTTTGACCACTTGGTATGTCATAACTGGAATTTTCGAACATGAATCCGCAACAGAAAAGACGCATCCTTTGAACGTTGCATTCCGATTAAAAATCGATTCATTTGCAAAAAAGTACTCGAGCACTTCATTTGAAGTGTTCGTAGTGAAGTGAAATGAAAGTAGCTGTCCGCAATAGACTTTTTTCACAAAATTTCAATGAGAGGTTTTGGGAACAAGTATGTATAAGTTGACTGTGAAATCGAATATAATACTTCACTCTGGAGCGCGCTCTTGAGTATTAAAAAAGGAGCAAAGGTTTTAGCATCTATAGTTTTAGTAACATTTTTATGTTTTCTTCCCGTTGAAAATACTGCATTGATCACTGCTTTCCCCATTTCCTGTAATTATTTCTTCGTGAATGATGTTTTCATATACCTCTACTCATCACTCAGAGCGAAGAGACGAAATTTAGTGTATCCCAATTTGGCAAGGAGTTAACAAAATTTTAAGGAACTCCAAAGAAAATCATACAGGGTTTCCCAAAAGAACCGGAACGGCCGAATATTTCAGTAACGGCTTGACATAAAATCATGAAATTTGGTATACGGGGGTAATCAGTTGTGTCGGATCTAAAAATAATATTTGCTACGTTGCCAGGTCTACAGTTTTTTCCATAGAGCCCTCAACTTTATTTTTTTAAATGTAATGCTATGTTTATTTTTAACGCATTTGATTTGTCGTCTTAAAACTACTATGACCCTATATGAGCGAATCTGTATTCCCTTTATTTTTGTTGATATGACAAAAGAACATTTCGTTAAAAAATATCACAAAAAGTTCAATATTTCGAGAAATCGTGGCGATATAAAAATAAAAATTTATTTATAAGGAGCAAGTCTGATCTAAAAATACCATTTACAACGTTGCCAAATCTACATGTTGTTTATACTAAATCTTTCTAAGTACCTATTTATTCAAACTGCCTTTTTTATAGATCGGCAAACTCTCGATTTTTTTATTTGTTTCTCGGGAAACAAATTCATAAACTTCTTGATAGCTTTTCATGATCAATAGGGTTTGATTTGTTTAGGTTACAAGAATATAACTTCATGGCATCGAATAAAATGCTCAATAATCAAGAAGCCAGTTTAAATAAATACTTAGGAAGATTTAGTATAAACAACATGTAGATTTGTCAACGTTGTAAATGGTATTTTTAGATCAGACTTGCTGAAAACTTCATTATAAATTAATTTTTATTGTCATATCGCCACGATTTCTCGATATATTGAAATTTTGTGATATTTTTTGACGAAATGTTCATTTGTCATATTGACAAAAATGAAGAGAATACAAATTTGATAGTATAGGGTCAGAAGTTTTGAGGCGAATGCGCTAAAAATAAACATAGCATTACTTTTAAAAAGTTGAGGGCTCTATAGGAAGAACTGTAAAACTGGCAACGTTGCAAATATTATTTTTAGATCCGGCATAACTGATTACCCCCGTATACCAAATTTCATGATTTTATGTCAAGCCGTTGCTGAAATATTCGGCCGTTCCGGTTCTTTTGGGATACCCTGTATATGCAATTATTGTGTTCCAACGAATTTTGAATTCATTAGTGGAAGGTCATAGTAACATAATTATTTTGATGATATTTCGTTGGAATTAAAAATATCTCCGGAAGGCGTGAATACATGGTTTGAAATTATTAATATTTTCATTTTATTCAAAAGCGATTTATCCAATTCCCATCAAAATTATTGAATTGATAGTACCGTAATATTTTTGGATCTAATTTAGTACATGTAGTCTTCCTTAAATGTGTCACCCATCCTTAGCATCATAACCAAAAACTTTTGTGAAATATTTTTTTATGAATTTTTTGAATTTGTGCATACTTTTTCTTCTCATCAACAAATCACAGGCTGGCTCTGAAAAAACATTTGTTCAAATATATTATTATCATCGGATAAAATTTAGATCATTACATTTGAAATAAAAAAGTTTATTCTTAGCTACCCTGTATTTTCTTGAAACGTTTCTGAGTGGCCAAGATATCTTGAGAATTACGAGGATAAGGGATGGTGACACATTTAAGTGGAACACCCTGTACAATAGAAGAAGGAATCTCAGAGGCGCGCCTAGACACTTCGCCGCCCGTGTGCAATATGTTCTGGGCCGCCCTCGAAAACATTGAAAATAAAACAGATTTTGAAAACTGGTATATTTTGGGAACTGAAAAGTAACGAATAACATATCTAACTCGTTTTAAGATGTCTCTAGAGATGATTTCATTTACGGAACATAGCATAACCTATTAATAATCATAAGTAACATAACAAATAATTTACAAATAGTAAAATTAACATTGATTCATCAACATATGAGGTTCAGGTTATACTTCGAAAATATAATTTTTCTCGCTTTCTGCTGCGAGCACATTCTCTGATGAGCACGTCAACATCAATTGTTTCTAATAATTCAGATTCGATGGATATGGAAGCAACTGAAATACGACTGCGGAATGAGACTGAAATATTTGGAAAGCTGCTCATTAAATGTATATACTATAAAATTTGTTGTGGATCATTTTCTATATTTTCATGACATATCACTTTCAATGATTTTATTTCATTAAATAAATCTATCCCATCTATATCTTCTTCCTGAGGATTTTCATTTGTTAACTTTTTTTCGAGTAAACTTGTTTCATCAAAGTCCTTACCGAAAGCTAAGCGAAGAAATCCAAAGACTCGAATTGTGAGAACATATTATTTGGTCGCTGATGACATAAAAAAAATGTATCTTGAATTCATCTTTCTTCTTCGAGAAGGTTATGAAAACTATCTTTCGAAATCTGAATTATCAGCTATAGTCCGAGAATCTTTAAAAATTTTTGAATAGTTTTCATCGGATCTGAATGCAGCGAAAAAAATTCAATTGATCAAGACATACTTTAATATTGAATGTAGAACATTGGAAAAATTTGCTGAAGATTGGAAAAATTTGGAACAGATGCATCGAAATTTATTGATTTTGTTAGCCATTGATGATCAATGTTTAGTCGACAAATCGAAACTATCATCCTGAGATACTTCCACAAGTGGATTAAAAATGTCCTTAGTTTGATGCCAAAAAGGCTTAATGGCATCGTATGCGATATCGCAAAGACAAAATTTTCATACAATTGAATGTAGTCCAATGGCTAAAATATCCCGCGACGACATTCAATATTCAGCTAATGCGAAGCGATGGTATAGTATATCGCGAGAAATCGTACCGTTATCGTCCTGACTCCTTTGGGCCATCAGCGTAAGAGATGTTGTTTGTTCTTATTTGTTCTTCTATCAAGTGTTAAGTCGTTGCTGATTCACTAGATTTACTGAATGGGATTGACATTTCATCACGAGGATTTTCATAGTCTACAGAGTATTATCATAGATTAAACTTATTATGTTCAAGATAATGGAGTATTTAGTATCTCGTGATTAGGATTGGCCGCCCCTGAGGGTGGCCGCCCGTGTGCGGTGCACGCAGTTGCCACTGTATAGGCGCGTCCCTGAGGAATCTGTACCATAATTATCGATGCACTTGAATTCTTTATCCACTGAATATTTAATCTGTCAAGAAACTGTCACATAGATTATTCATCCACTTGTGTCTTCAATTACCACTGAGAAAATCTCAAAGGACATTCAATGGCACCAACAATGGTATTTTCATAATTTCGTTGTAGATAAGTAGGTAAACCTTCATAGAGTTACGTCATACATGCTTTCTTGAAGTACTTAATAAATTAATTTTTAGACAAACTATCCATTTTTGAGGAATATTCTGAAACAGATCGATTTTCATTTTCAATGTGTATTAGGAAGAATTAAATATACAGGGTGATCCACGTTTCAGTTGACCACAATGCTTTTTAAAAATGTAGATGTCTCTTTCCAAAAATTGTTCCTTCAATTCCTAACGAATTTATTCGAAATGACTCGTATCTTGCTATTTGAGGGTTTTGATATCCTTGCTCCAATCGAGAAAACTATCCCGTTTCCTCCTACAGCACGGAAACTCGGAAAGCCATGAAGTCTCCCTGTTTAGAATGTGACTTTAAAACGAAATGCATGAAAATATACTGGGTGTCCTTTTTTTAAAATAACATTTGCTAGCTAGACTACTAGCTAGAATGCGATCTTCGACATCGTGCTAACCATAGAAAATGCCACAAAAATATTCAGATACTTACTGTTTATATTTTCAGGACATAGATTCGATGTACCAGAAAATATACAATTGATGCTCGAACCAGGAATATGGTAAGTTTTGAAACATTACGTCAGTGATTTTATTTTCGTAATGAGATACTTTACCGCACTAACGCACTAGTGCGGAAAAATAGTAGTTTACCAAACAAGTGCGGAAAGAGATACTTTTCCTTACGTGTTTGGCGCACAATTCCTTCTACTAGCGTGTGGAACAAACCAAAATTCTTCTTTTCCGCATTTATCTTAATGTTGAAAGAGAGAAACTGGACTTTGCCGCACCCTAGTAGAACAAAATAATTTCAAATTTCAGTTGTTTACTCAAAAAAAGGAATATAAGAACTAATTGATCATGAATAGAACAGGTGCTAGAGTTTGAATTGCTTCATTTGCCGCAATTTCTATATCTGAATCAATATACTTCCGTGAATGGAATTCATGTCGATTGATTTTGTTCCTAGAATTGAAACCAACGCATCAAACTTGACAGTTCAAAGAATGAGTGACAACTGAGAACACAACAGATTCACAAGTATACACCCAACCATTTAGTAGGAGAGATGGCTGGAAATTTAGACCGTCATCTGATAACGAAATGTTATATGTACAGAGTGGGCCTTTGAAAACGAAACAGAGGCTCTGTAGGTCGCCAAAACCGGATTATCAAAAAAAACTGTAACAGGTCAACTACATTTTCGAGGGGGACATATTTCTAAAATATTTTCAGCCCTGCGGCGTTGCCGCTTCTTAAGAAAAGAAGCAACAACTTTGTTATTTCAAATGGAACACCTTGTATTTTATTGCATTTTTAGATTCTCCCCGAAGAGCTGATTTCATCAATGCATCACACTTGGGGTCTAGCTGTAATGGTTTCAGGGATATAAAGTGTTCAAAATCGAGATTTTTCAACTTTGACATTTTTTTGTGTCGAAACTATTCATTATTGGTCGAAACGGCCCTCATGTCCCTATCTCAACTTGTGATTTACTATCTACTGACATTTAACTGGAACAGATACAGGGTGATCAGAATTCTGAATCTTGAACCACCCTGTATTTGTTTCAAATAAATGTCAGTAGATAGTAAATCACAAGTTGAGATCGGGACATGAGAGCCGTTTTGACCAATAATGAATAGTTTCGACACAAAAAAATGTCAAAGTTGAAAAATCTCGATTTCGAACACTTTATATCCCTGAAACCATTACAGCTAGACCCCAAGTGTGATGCATTGATGAAATCAGCTCTTCGGGGAGAATCTAAAAATGCAATAAAATACAAGGTGATCCATTTGAAATAACAAAGTTGTTGCTTCTTTTCTTTAGAAGCGGCAACGCCGCAGGGTTGAAAATATTTTAGAAAGATGTCCCCCTCGAAAATGTAGTTGACCTGTTTCAGTTTTTTTTGATAATCCGGTTTTGGCGACCTACAGAGCCTCTGTTTCGTTTTCAAAGGCCCACTCTGTATGTTCCAAAGGCATGTGAAAACATTGTATTTCATGGAACGGCACCTGTGCCTATCACTATCCTGAGCAAAATGATTGGAAAATGGCACATTCCTGTGCGGAAATTTGCACTCAATCTCGCGATTTGATAACGAGATGATAACTATGCCATCCTATACCAATTCAACCCTTTGAGGCCGGAACTGATTTACTTGCTATATTTCCATAACAAATTGCATATTTTCATTAACTTGTGATTCGATGAGGTATGACTTGAAATTCGGTCACTCAGTATATTTGATGATGCTTTCTCGAAATATGCTTTTGAATGAATCGTAGGTATAAAGGGGCACACCGAACTACACCTAAACTTTTCTATTTGAATAGGGACATCCAGAATATTATTCCATATTCGAGTAGAGCTCATTATTACAATTTCAGCAATGCCGGGTTTGATGGGATTTTTTCAAACGACTACGAAGATGTGACAAAAAATTGAACGCATAAATTCGTGATTTTCCATTTCATTTCTTCCATATTCACAATTGGCGACTCATAAACCCATTGTTTCAAGTAGCCTCACAAATAATAATCAAGTGGGGTGAGGTCTGGCACCGAGCTGGCCAGTTGCTATCACCATCGAGAAAATTGGTTGATTCCAATTATTTTATCGTCATTCTATTTCAATCGTGTTATATTAATAAAATCTATCCATATAATTTTTTTATTGAATCGTTTTATTTTTTGTCACATCTTCGTAGTCGTTTGAAAAAATCCCATCAAACCCGGCATTGTTGAATTTGTAATAATGAACTCTACTGGAATATGGAATAATATACTGGGTGTTTATATTCAAATAAACAAGTTTAGGTGCAGTTCCGTGTGACCCTGTATACCAACGATTCATACAATAGCATATTTCGAGAGAGCATCATCAAATATACTGGGTGTGATTCAATGTTCAGCGTGGCATTAGCCAGGAAAGTAATAAGTTGTTTTTCTCCCGAAATCTACCATTGTTGTTCATTTTATGAACATTGTGTGGAAATGACTTTGAGCTTTTTGAATTTATTAAACATTTGAAGAGGCTTAGCAACAAAACAACTCTCCTACTTCTTTTTGTTTTCACGACGTTTTTCAGCAAAGGAGTGCTCCTTCAAAGTTTGAAATACCCCTATTAACCTCTTAATAGTTCTTCAACAAACAGTTCACGTCATCCATGTATTCATTATTTTCTTGATAATAATCGAAAAAAACTACCTAGGTATATCTTTTAGAGATTCAACAGAAAGAAACCAATAAAAGTAATCGAAAAGCTCCAAAAAAATTGTTTCATGTTTTTAGTTCCAAATGATGTAGATTTATAATGTTGTTATCAGAGAATGGCTCCCTAGTAACAGGCATTACTTCAAAAATCAAGTCGACTGTAAAAGAGATAAGATTTCAGAGTGTTTACTCTTTCCGATTCCAAATATTGTATTCTAAAAGATAGATATCCCGTAAAACTAGACTTGACGAATGCATGACCTTATCGACGAGTTCTTCTTATCAGTAATCGAACCAAACCAAACTGAACCAATCGAATTTCACATGTTTACCCCACTTCAGTTTCTTGATAAAAATGTTCAGGCCCGTACTGTAGGTTTCGTGATGGTCGAACATATTTTGAATCGGAACAAGGACATTTCACCCAGGCATATTTCAAATAAACAACTGAAAATTACTGGCAAAATGCAAAATACAAATTTGAAAGTTGATTCGAAATGAGGTCGATCAATAATTGGTGTTATCACTATCTTCTCAGAAGAATTCAAAAATCTTCTGATCAATTTGCAAAGATTGAAAATGCATTGTTCATTGGCTTTTGAAATATTCTAAATTTCAGAAGATTTTTATCTTCAAACTCGTCTCCAAATTATGGTGTATATTTAATAGTTGTTATTCAATGTTCGTTGTGGCATGTAGCAAGGAAAGTAGTAGTTTTCTGTTGAATATACCGAAAAATAATTCATATTCTCATCAGATAGAGAATGCGAATTCTCAATGTATTTGTTTATTTTTTCATGTTTCCCATGTTCATGATACATGTGAGAATATTCCCAAAACAAAGATATAGGAATTTGGAAACTCTAGTGAAAACATTTTCTCATAATCTTGCGAAGCCAGACCTGTAAAAACTCGTTGATCGACTTCAGTGGTTACTTCTTGTTCATTCTTCTTCGTGCCTGACAAAGACGAAAAATTCCAAGTTTTTTTTCGATAACCAACGTGTTTGAGTATTTTCGTGAAGTTTAAGTAGTTTCGACATATTTAGAGAATTTACACGTGAATACCATTGTGACAGAAATTAGATATAGCTTCTTCATTTCCTAGATCTGTGATATTTTTGAATTATCCATACATATTTCTATCGTGATTATTTATTTTTTTATTATTGTTGAATTGGTTTTGAATAACTGTGTCGGTAAGTTCATTTTTCAATTAACCTACAAATGATGATAAAGGTCTTCTCATTTGACTGATGATTTTTGAATGATATCTGTTAAATTTTCATTAAAACCTTGACTAGAATTACGTAAGATGTTTTCGAAAGTATGAGAGAGATGATATATCTTGCTTTGATAACCCAATAAAAAGCTGGAATATCATTGATAAGCGAACATATTTTTTAACATTTCAAGGTAGTGAAGAAATTAGGACATTGATGATACTGAATTGAAGCAAATCTTTCTAACACATTTTATTGATTCACCATAATACTAATTCAACAATTATCCTCATTTAGATTTATAGAAAAATTGTTATGTACCTATACAGGGTGTCCGGAAATTAGGCGCAAAAAATCAAGGGGGTGATTCTACATGATAAAATATGAATTTCATTTCATATGTACGTGGGTCCGGAAATGCATAGTTCTCAACATACAGTGTGTAAAAACTTTTAAAAAAGTTCGGTTTCTTATGAATATCTCAAATGTCCTTCCACCGATTTTCTTGAAATTTGGCAATGATATTTCTTGTCATGAGGGGCTGATATAGCGATAATTCAATCGGAATTATGAAAGTCAGTGGCGACCCAGGGGGCAACCTAGCGAATATTATTGTCAATAAAATGTGCGCCACTGATTTTTTTGAATTCTTTATCTTCATAACCTAATGACCAACTAAAAATACAACTTTTTGGTCTCCTGAATTGTTCTAAAAATTTGCTTCATTTCCATGGAAAAAGATAAATACCAATTAATTGCATGAATTTGTGCCAAAAAAATCCTTTTAAAAACTGGGGTGAAAATAAATGCGTGATCAATGTCCATAGACATAGAATAAGTATGAAGATTCATTCTCTTCAAATATTTCTTGATACATGTTTGACACACTCTACACTCTGTATATTGAGAACTATGTATTCTCAGTTTTCGATAATACAAAGTGTGTCAAACATGTAATATGAAATATTTGAACAAAATGAATCTTCATTATTATTCTACGTCTATGGACATGGATCACACATTTAATTTCACCTCTGTTTTTGAAGCTTTGTTTTGCACAAATTTATACAATGAATTGGTATTTATTTTTTTCCACGGAAACGCAGCAAAATTGCAGAACAATTCAAGAGACCATAATGTTGTATTCTTAGTTAATCATTAGGATATAACGATGTAGAATTTGAAAAAATCAGTGGCGCACATTTTATTGACAATAATATTCGGTAGGGTGCCCCCGGGACGCCACTGGATATCACAATTCCAATTCAATTATGGCTAAATCAGCCCCTCATGACAACAAATATCATTGCCGAATTTAGAGAGAATCGGTGAAAGGATATTTTTTGAGATATTCATAAATAACCGGTTTTTTCTAAAAAGTTCGACACACTGTATCTTGAAAACTATGCATTTCCGGACCCGAGTATATATGAAATAAATCTCATGTTCTCTCATGCAGAATCACCCCCTTGATTTTTTGCGCATAATTTCTGGACACCCTGTATAATGTATTATGGAATCTGACAATTCGAGCTGACATTTCTCAGGGCCTACTCTCATTTCTCCCCGCATTTCTCTTTTGTTGCGTCACGTGGTGTTATACAAAATTTTTCTCTTCCTCAGCATCTTTGTACACTGAAAGGTGTTTTAGATAACAATTTCCATGATGCTGGACCTGTGAAAATGCTTCGATTTCGGTTTTCAATGTTTTGATTTTTTTGTCATGAATTGTTTTTTTTATTTATATCTTCAGAACCAATATTCTGATTTTGTTACTCTGTGGGCTTATATTCAGTGATGAAAGAGTTTCAACTTTTTTCAGCCTAGTGGCGCCCCCCGCTTTTTTGAAGTTTGTAAAGCACTCGACTTAATTTTATTGTGAAAAACTCTGGACCACCCAAAAAATCAAAGTAGATTTGAATAATCTGATTGAGTGCATGATCATTTGGAAGTTTTCAGAAGATTCGAAGTATTTTAACTAACGAACCAATTTTTGTTTTATCACTTCAGGTCTCACCAGAAACGACCCCATATTTTGATTTTCCAATGAAACACCCTGTATTTTATTCCATAAACGGTTAGGGATTATCAACGAATTCAACGATACCGAGTTTGGCCGGGATGTTTCGAACGAATACGAAGATATCACGTTCTAAGTTTACATATGCTCATTGAGTGTGACAAGGAAAGAAGATACCCTATATAGAACCTCTCGAAGGGGCTTTCATAAACATGGTTTATTTAATTATTTCCGAAACAGTGAGATGAAATTATGAGATTTTGTCTGTTCATTTCACTTTACATCTTTACATCACAAGTTAAAAATTTGAAATTCTTATTCTCGAGTGTATGAAACAGGGTTGGCCGAGGGGTTGGCTGAGTGTACATTTATAGTCTCACTTTTTTATTAGCAATTATTTTTTCAATTCAACAAAAGTAGAATTGTAAGAAAAAAAGAACTTTTCTGTTCGTTTCAGTTCTAGAGTAAAATCAATTTGAGCATGAAAATAACCTGCCGAAAATCATGCATAATAAGGAAAAATATAATTGACGTAAACAAACTCATTGCTATTTTGAAACCTCAATCTTTTCAATGCGATTATTCGTTCTGATTCAGTTTGATGCTGATTCAATTACTTGAATCAGAAGCTCATCAAACATATTTTTCAGAAATTCATGAATGTTCTAGAATAAACGACAGAGACAGTATTTGTCATATTATTATTTATCAAATTTTATTAGCACAGTGCTCTTCATTAGAGTAAAATCTACAATGAAATACAATAAGTCAATTAATAAAGACCGAGATAAAGACATAGAAATATATGTAGAACTCAGGCATAGACACATGCATTACGTCACATATTTTAAGATAAGAATAATTTACAATTTTCTCCTTTCTCAATTAATTAATCAATAATTTTCTTTCACAAATGACACACACGATTCTTTAAAACTATCTAGTGTCACACATCTCTTCATTTAATAGGGCAAATTATTGAACGATACTAGACCTTTTGTAAATAAAGTATCACAGACAATATTTTCCAGAAAATATATAGTCTTGTCTTCTGGTATTGTGACAATGTACATCTTGAACATAATTCAGCTCACTTGATAAATACAACGGCAACACGTTAAAATATAAAATTTATAAACAACTCTTTGTTTGATGTTCATTAATTTCAATGTGTTTAGCATTGTTTTGACTGGCAAACACCAGTCAGTTTTACAACCTAAAATCGCTTTCATTGCACGATTTTGGATTTTTTGCAGTGTTTTAACCTGTTCGTTACTCAAGAAACTCAGTAAAGTACCACAATAATCAATATGAGGTGTAATCATTGACTTGTAAATTGTTAATTTCGTGAAATGAAATACTTTATCACCAAGCCTGTATACATGAAACCTCTTTTTCGCGAAATTTTCTTTTCTCCTCACTCTTTCATGGTTTCATGTTCAAATCGACTTCACTTAAAAATTTCACATTTTTATGGAAACATTTCATAATTTTCAATACTTTTGGCGAAATTTGAAATAGTAGATTGTTTTATTAGGATCAAAAGTGCCACTTTCTTTGACAAGCGAATTTTGCATTTGCGAGGCGGAGTGTTTAGCGAAGCCGAGCGAAAGCCAAATTTGCGAGTCGAACAAAGTCACTTTTGTTCCGAATGAAACATGCTATTTTTTCTGCAACCGAAACAATTAACTCAAATAAATATATGAAGTAACCACCAATGCCGTGCCATATGTATGCAATGCAACAAATATTGACAAATAATCCGTGTGGTGAGAATATTCTACCTGCATTAACAGCAGGTTTATTCAATATTCAAGTATGTTCGAATTGAAGTTTCAATATAAATACAACCACAGAGTGACATATTTGTGTATGGACCAGGTGCTCTAATGGCAAATACCGTGCCAGTGCCAGTGCCAGGTATAGTAACAACTACAATAATAGCGATTATTCATAATCCACTGTGTTTGACTTGATAATCAAATGAAACTAAAAAATATCGTTGTTTGAGACAAAAAACTATTGCTTGCCTTGATTATTCAATAACAAGTTATCCATCCCGAGAATAACGAATGAAATACAGATCAAGCAAGTATTTGAATCTTGAAAGCTTCCCTGATCAAAACAAAAATACTTAACTGCAATGTTCATAATTCCAATACTAAACTATAATAAGGTGTATTTATATCTCCAACATGGGTATGAAATGCCAAATCTGCCGAAATCGGAAACAAATCAGGTATGCGTCTCAACCCAAATAACAAACCGTCACAATGCTGTTTTTCTGCAACCGACACAAAAGTCGTCCATTTTGATACCAAAATTAGCTCTTAAATTGACGTTTCTATTACTGACACAAAAATAGGTATGTTGCTAGGCAACACATTTAGTTCCTAGGAGCTAAAGTTGAATTTTAGTTCCTAGGAGCTAAAGTTCATCTTTAGCTCCTAGGAACTAAAAATGATGTACTGGACGTCATCAAGAATAAACAACATTGTGACGGTTGATTATTTGGGTTGAGACGCATACCTTATTTGTTTCCGATTTCAGCAGATTTGGCATTTCATACCCATGCTGGAGATATGAATACACCTTATTATAGTTTAGTATTGAAATTATGAACATTGCAGTTAAGTATTTTTGTTTTGATCAGGGAAGCTTTCAAGATTCAAATACTTGCTTGATCTGTATTTCATTCGTTATTCTCGGGATGGATAACTTGTTTTTGAATAATCACGGCAAGCAATAGTTTTTTGTCTCAAACAACAATATTGTTTAGCTTCATTTGATTATCGGGTCAAACGCAGTGTAGTATGGAGAGGAATAAATAATCACTATTATCATTGTTGATATGCTCACTAACCTAACATTTTCCACGTCTTGTTCCTAAGCTGGCACTGGCGCGGTATTTGCCATTAGAGCACCTGGTCCATACACAAATATGTCACTCTGTGGTTGTACTTATATTGAAACTACAATTAGAACATCCTTGAAAACCTAACCTGCTGTTAATGCAGGTAGAATATTCTCACCACATGGATTATTTGTCAATATTTGTTGCATTGCATACATATGGCACGGCATTGGTGGTTACTTCACATGTCTATTTGAGTTGATTGTTTCGGTTGCAGAAAAAATAGCATGTTTCATTCGGATCAAAAGTGACATTGTTCGACTCGCAAATTTTGCTTTCGCTCGGCTTCGCTAAACGCTCCGCCTCGCAAATGCAAAATTCGCTTGTCAAACAAAGTGTCACTTTTGATCCTAATAATCTACTATTATTCTTGATGACGTCCAGTAAATCCTTTTTAGTTCCTAGGAGCTAAAGTTGAATTCAGCTCCTAGGAACTAAAAATCAACTTTAGCTCCTAGGAACTAAATATGTTGCCGAGCAACATACCTATGTTTGTGTCAGTAATAAAAACGTCAATTTAAGAGCTGATTTTCGTATCAAAATGGACGACTTTTGTGTCAGTTGCAGAAAAAAATAATTATTAGCAAAAAAGTGCTTGCTAAAAGTACTCCAAATCAACCTTGATGTCTAATACACTACTAGAAAAAAGAATTCCGTATACATATATTTTTGAATTCAGCATAAAAAGTAAAACATCTTCAGGAAATTAGGGACATTTATTCAAGCTTTCTCTCGAGGAATCATTGATTATTGAATTGATTACTGAATTGAAATGAACATTGGAACCTTGAATAGTAGTGACGAGTCTGAACTGCAAGTAATTGTACGAGATATTGTATCTCTAGTTCCGTTATATTTTTCATTGTTTCATGTTTGAAAAGTAAGACGTTCCTAAATCAGATGTGAAAAATGTTTCGAAGTACCTACTTCAAAAATGAAGCAGATATCAAAAGTTGGGTTCTGAAACTCCGCGGTTACTTAGATGTTGGTTTTTGCATAGATATTGTCTTGTTCCGTCTTGTTCCCACTATAACCTTAAGAAACTCTCTTTTCTGCAACCGAAAAAAGTCTTGATACCAAGATTAATACCAACATTTTCTGTTGAAGTGACGTTTCTATTACTGACACAAAAATAGGTATGTTGCTAGGCAACACATTTAGTTCCTGTTGAACTCTAGCTCCTAGGAATTAAAAAGGATGTAATAGAGGTCATCAAGAATAACAGCAAATTTTGCTTTCGCTCGGCTTCGCTAAACGCTCCGCCTCGCAAATGCAAAATTCGCTTATCAAACAAAGTGTCACTTTTGATCCAAATAACACATTAACTCAAATAAATATGTGAAGTCACTCATATTTGTGCATGGACCAGGAACAAGACGTGGAAAATGTTAGGTTAGTTAGCATATCAACAATAATCAATAATAGCGATTATATACTCCTCTCCATAATACAATGTTTTCCGCTTGATAATCAAATGAAGGTAAATATCGTTGTTTGAGACAAAAGCTATTGCTTGCCTTGATTATTCAAAAACAAGTTATCCATCCCGAGAATAATGAATGGAATACAGATCAAGCAAGTATTTGAATCTTGAAGGCTTCCCTGATCAAAACAAAAATACTTAAGTGAGATGTTTATAATTCCAATACTAAACTATAATAAGGTGTATTTATATCTCCAGCATGGGTATGAAATGCCAAATCTGCTGAAATCGGAAACAAATCATTCTTGGTGACGTCCAGTACATCCTTTTTAGTAGTTTTTAGCTCCTAGGAACTAAAATTCAACTTTAGCTCCTAGGAACTAAATATGTTGCCTAGCAACATACCTATTTTTGTGTCAGTAATAGAAACGTCAATTTGAGAGCTAATTTTGGTATCAAAATGAACGACTACGGTTGGTTATTTGGGTTGGGACGCATACCTGATTTGTTTCCGATTTCGGCAGATTTGGCATTTCATACCCATGCTGGAGATATGAATACCTTATTATTGAAATTCTTGTTACTAGCCAAAGAATTTTCGGAGTTTCTAAAGAATACCCGGAATTCCTAAAGACTACCTGGACTACCCAGAATTCCCGAACTTCCCAAGGAGTTCCCGAACTTCTCAATGAATACCCGGACTACCCAATGAATTCCCGGATTTCCCAAGGAATTCCCAAAGACTACCCGAGAAATTCCCGTCTCGGGTACATTGGACTTCCCACGTAATTTACCCCACGTGAAAATGTAACGAGCGAGTGTTAACGAGTATTTGAAGCACGAGCACAGCAGAGCAAAGAGTTCATATACGCGTTACATTCTATACTTCTTCTACGAACTCATAATTCCTCTCTCTGACAAGATCTCATAATTCCGAAAGTTAGACTAACCTACCTTTTTACCTTCAAAATAATTAGAAAGGAATGGGAATTGAGAACATAATACATAATACTATACTATGCAAACATTTACTCCGATTCAACTTTCGTCTACATTTCGCATACATTTTTAATAAGGAATTCTCATACAAATACAAATTGTTTGAATAATTCTGATTGCAATGAAATTAGAAAATGACAGTTGACAGTTCCGACAATTGACAGGCCGGACAGGACTCAAACGACTGAGAAGGTGTGTTCAAAAAACTTTGTTGCGATGGTAATGTGTTGAAGAAATCGTGTTGTCATGGTAACGTGTTACATTTTTTGAATAAATCATAGATCATCAATCCGTGATAAATCGATCATTTAGCGTGGTACATATAAGAACGTCAAATGCCATTTTAGATATGTGAGTAGAAAAACTGTTATTTTCTCTCGACTGGATAGGTTCACACCTATGATGTTTTGCATGAAACAAAATTTAGGTACCTCTATATCGTATTCGTTTAAGAATAATTGTTAGCAGTATATGAAAAGTAGGTCAGTTAATATTAATTATAGTTATGGTAATGCACATATTCGGAATCGATTTTTTTGAATACTTATCGAATTTATGGGTTCGATAAGATAATACTCAATATTATTCCCATCATTTACTCGAGATGTTCTGAAGAATCATACATTCAATGATACAACATATAAACATGTTTATCAACAATAATTATCGAATAAATGTTGTTACGTTATGTGGGAAATGAGATTTGAAATTGTGCGCTGAAGGGCATCTCAGCAATACCATAGATTAAAAAGACCCAATACTCATACGAACTCGAAATAATTTGCCGAAATCTCACGTGCTTAACGTTCTAGAAATATCTATAACTGATAATGACTGGCTTCTAGGTGGACTGCTGGGGTCTCATTATCAAGACATAACGCATATCGGTAATATTTAAATTTGCGAAAAGGTTGACTCGTTTATCGGTAAGAAAATTTAAATGTTCATGTATTTTTTTACTTTCAGTTCGAAAGACGATGAGATTGACAGCAATTGTGTGGTGAGAGCTAGAGGACTGCCGTGGCAAAGTAGTGATCAAGATATAGCGAAATTTTTCAGAGGTTTGAATGTCGCCAAGTGAGTATAAACAATTATTTTGTATTAGCTTGTCCCAGGTCCGGACTAACCCTATCAGCCCCCCTAGGCAATGTAACTCTCGGGGCCCCTCTCCCCTTTATTTTACCCTTTTTTTAATTTTTGAAACGAATATTTTTCTATTACAAAAGTCGAGTCGATCAGATCGAGTCTTTTGGTATCCTGTTACTGCAACGCTGTTAGCGCGTAACAAAACAGCGCGAACATAACAGCGCGTTCTGAAATAGCGCTCATTTCAATTGTAATTTCTAATGTCTGAATGTTTTCACATCTCAAACATATCTCATTAGCCATTATACCTATTTATTAGTGATTGATTATCCAACTTATCAAGTGATAGTCAGTCGTTGCTGTGAAAAAGAAATTCTCCATTAGTACCATGGATACGTCATTCGATGTTTTATTTTGACAACAAGCACCTATTGCCTGTAATCAGTGGAAAAAATACGTGATAGGAAAACTAATAAAATTGAAAGCTCGTTTATTTCCGGTTCCTACTTAGAATATATTTGCACGCATACAAAAACAAATTGCCCCCGACAAATAACTCTTTGGAACCTTGACACAATTTGTTCCAACATTCATTGGATTGCAATCATCCATCGTTTCATAAATTGATTACAATTATCTGAAAAAAGAACAGAATCATGATCATGATGGATCAGGAAATAGAAATGAGACGCGACGCGGTTATATAAGGATTCGGGAATAGTATTGAGGGAGTATACACGTTTTCAAAAACGAACTCGTTCAATGAAATGTTTTTTTTGTCCGTGCACGGGGCCCCTAGTCGGTGCAGGTGCCCTAGGCAGTTGCCTAGTCCGCCTTATGGATAATCCGGCCCTGGCTTGTCCTGAATGAACGTATGTTCAACTTCCAAAAGAAGTCCGACAGTCAGTGGGGTAACTTCATATTTTGGGCCCCTACCATAATCATTCAGAGCCCCCATGAAAAGAGAAATTAGGATGAGACAGTATAAGAACAACAACATGCAAATTGAAAATACGTTTCAAAATGGAAAAATAATTCATATCGGAACATAACAAAACAAAAACAAAGAACAAACACAATGAATAAATGAATAAAAGTTTTTATTTCTTCCATGAGGAAATGTCATTCTTCTCAAAAACTTCCTGCGAGGCATAAGGTTATATTATTTTTTACAATTTCTGATCGATTCCACGGAAACAAGTCTTCCTTGATAACAAGTTCTGCAAGAATTGAAACCGAGAATGCAAATATTAGATCAAATTTCTTCAGTCGCATGTCAATAAAAATTGTAGTAAATATTTAAACCTGATTCTCGTCGTAGATAGAATATGTAATCAGATATTTGAACGTAGTTTTAAATTCTAGTCAACTTTTTTCAATAGGAATTTGCGATATAGTCGATATTTAACCAGCCTTTATGGAGTTTTGACAAATTACTCAGCCGATCTTGTGTTTAACAATTTCTTAGACAGTTTTTGACTATTTCCAGTTTCGAAAAAGATCTTTCTGGAGATGCAATTGCGATATCATCATACAATTTTGTGCAGTTGAATCGTTTTACAATTTGAGTTTTTCATATAGGAGTGTTTGAAATAATAATTACTTGATGTTCTGGTTCTGGTTGGTGGACCCAGGGCCCCCTTCAAGGGACTACCCCCCATCCCACGACCACTGCCACTGCCGGCAGTTGTGTTTCCCTTCCCAATCCAGCTTCCTTTTTTCGGTAAAAGGGTCGGTATGAGACACACAAAATTTTTTCAGTGTTGGTTGAGAGATTGTTTCAATTCTGATTTCTATAATACGTTATTACTTCAAATTTCCAAGGTGGAAAGCTTGCTCATATTTGAAGGTGACCTCTGGTTCATTGGCTCTACAAACGAACATACGCGAACTCAATACGAATTAAGTCAATATGTTTCAATTGAAACAGATGCAAACTTCATCATGCATGCAGAAGACGAAGGGTACAACAATATTTCTGTGGCTTAAAGGCAAAAGGTTATAAGCTGATTTTTCACCAAAATGAGTCTTCAGATATTGTTCGGGAATCATTTTTGAGAAAAAGAGTGTTGACGTTGGAAATATTATTTGCCTTTTCCATTATCACACTGAATACACTTTCATAATGCCAAAATTCAGCGTGATCGGTGACTAACTGTGACGTTTTTTCGTCAGAGACGTCATACACGAGTTTCTGACGTCACTATGACCTACGTTCTATGACGTGATAATCACGTCATCAATACGAAGTTGAGCGAACGTCACTTGGATGAGTAAAAGAAGACGTCAGTATCATGACAAGTGTTTCTTTCCTAAATGCCGATTTTTTTAAAGATTGTAGGCAGGTTAACGCTTGACACCTATACGCACCGGTTTCGGGCTTTTCGCCCTCATCAGTGTAGGGTACCACCAGTCAGCAGTCGTAGGATTGCCAACTAAGCAAAACAATGCAATCCGCATTTTTTACCCAGTAGAAGGAGAGAAATACTCCAAAACCGAAACCATCTCGGTGGGAAATGGGAGTGCCTGGCGTTATTTGAAGTACCGAAATAGCAAAACTGCTCAAAGTGTAATGATATGTTGAATTAATACTGAAACTCAAAGTCATGTCCACAAACACTCCAATTATTGGATGAATAAGAATATTATATATACTACGGAACTGAAGCCGTAATTCATTCAATATCAGATATTTTTCAGAAAAGTATAACTGAAATGAGGTACTGTCGCTGAGCCTAACATTGTCTTCAGTCCCTATTCGATTCAAATAGGCCTTTTTGGTATTTGCTTGAAGAAACTAAAGAACGTACCACGTCCCGGGAATGCAAAAAAGTAATTATTAACAAATGGTAAGATGAATACCACAACAAGACGACTCTGAGACAGATCTCAATGATTCTTATCCTGATGGGAATCAATATCTGTGGTGATGTTGTGCCCCATAAATAATTCCATGATCTTATTTCAGAATTTAACTCACCGCCTCAGTGAGATAAGTTGTGTAAATTTGATTATTTTCTTGGAAAACTTTCGATTCTGGCCTCTTCGTATACAGCTCCAAATGATAGACAAAAACTGTTCGAATCAGAATTGAAATAGCTGTTGAAATGTAGAAGATATGATGAAATAATGTTTTACATAGGTCTACTAAAAAGTTTCGAAAATCGACTAAATATGACTGTCTTGGTTTTTCCAGACAGTCGAGTGAGCTAGGTACGTAGTTTATGAGAAAAAAAATCAAGACAGTCGAGGGTGCTTTTTTCACTTTCTTTTGTTTTTTGTTTTGTTTTCTATTGGCAAGTGATTATCTAGGAACTTGTAAATATTTTTAGTTTTTTCATCGTATCTCCCGAACTATTGAATTCAGAGAAAAATGTTATACGGATTTTTTGTACATTCTATCATAAGGAATACTTTTGGTTAAATGGTTTTCAGATATTTTCAGTTGTTTTCGAGATATTTGGAATTATCTGAGAATAAAATTTTCAACACTTTTGTTCCATCTTCCAATCAACAAAATGAAAAAATATTTCATGGTTCAGTGGAAGTCGATGAGCTTCATCTATCGATAATCTTTGTTTTTCAATATATCTTCATAGTACCCTATGGGTCGTTAAATTTTTTTTTCATATTTTTCACTTTATTTCCTGTACTATTGGGTTTACAGAAAAAATTATGGAAAATAATTCGTAGGAAATGTTCCAGTGGATAACTGTGCACTTCTGATAATTTTCGATTTTTCCATTTGTTTTAGATATATATTGAATTGAAAGGATTTCAAATTTTGATGTTTTGATTTTCATTTGTTTTTCCATTTTCCGATGGATGCACGAAAAAATGGTTGAATAATAATTTGTTGCGTCATCAAAGAGGCATACGGTGCATTTTTCAAATTTGGATTTAGTCTATTGGTTCAGGAGATATGTCGTTTTAAAGCGAACCGTGTTTTTCGGAAAATCTCCTTGAAAAACCCACTTGTGCATTTTAGCCATAAATTAATCCACCCTCACCTCAATCCTCCCAGTTCCGCCACGAGATTAACTTCAAACTTTCAGGGAACACTTTTGAATCAAAAACGTTCTTTTTTTGAGAGGTTTGAGATATCCTCAGATCCAAGTATTCCGGAAATTTTGTTCTCTCCAATTGTTAGCAGGAAAACATTCTTATCATCATTCAGTATCGAATAGATTTTCTGCTAGTTGATTCTCAAGATTCATGACGATTTCAAGGAGCTTAAAACCATCTGCGATGATGAATTCGTTTAGTTTTTTGAAATCGGGGTTACAATTCTGCAGTAGGTAGCAGTTGCCAGTGGCGCCACCATTGTTTAAATTGGGGGTCGAAAAGTATGAATGAGAAGATATGATCTATTAGTTGATTAAGGAGGTGAAATATACATTTCACTGAATTATGGAATATCTTCTTTTCTGAATCATTATTTTTTATCTTTACAAATCTTCAGAGTGGAGTCTTGGAGACTGTGGTTGAATAATGAATAATGATTTCATAATATAGATACCTGAAATATCACAATAATGGGTAAATAAAAATGCACCAAAATGTCTCTTCACTTTTAATTTCAGTATTGGGAACTCAATTGAGGCATTTAATCGAAAGTCACTGGCAGATTGTTCGAAAAATGTTCGAAACGGAGAAAGTAGGCGTACATTGGAGAAATTAATTTCACATATCTTTAGACGTTTCGGGAACGAATCTGCTTTCATTGATGAAAATGAGCTCGGTTTATGTTTGTTGATTTCGAAAGAAATCCACCAATTATCGTTCACAACTTTTCATTTTTCAATGAGTGAAAAGAGTAATCCAGTAACCTACCAAAAATTTGAACACTTGACGTATTTTATATATATATTTCACTTTTTGGCTTGGTATTTTGATATCATTATTAAAAATAATTTTCATAAATGTGGAATATGATATAATTCATCAATCAATATCAACTTTGACATAGCTAGTAGCCCAGTACCCCCTGGATACACCACTGAGTAGGTAGTTGTACCCAATGATCTCAAGCATGGTCTGAAAATCATCACAGTGTATCTTTATAATGAGGAACATAAAGTGAACAAAAAATGAACACAACTTTGATGTCAGAAACCTAGTTTGGGGCCACCAACTGTGGTTCCGGTGTTTGGTTAGGATTGATGAAATGCTCATCAAAATCTTGCTTTCTTCGAGATTCTCTTTGAATTTTGCATAAATGAATATCCTGAATGTATAAATCCTCTGTCGTTCTTGGGAAGTTTCGAACTGACCAATAGAAATGACCCGACAATTGGAAAAATTCTGGTTGAACTGAATCTGGAAGTTTCACGCAATGTACATGGTATCTGCTATAATTCCATCACTAGTAATACCAGTCAGATGGATTCGACAATCCCAGTCAGCACATTCGCTTAGAAACTTGAGATATGTTGAACAACACTTCACCAAAACTCTTTCGTCTATAGAATAGCGAAGCATTGGAATTCTTCGCCAATGGAAGTATTCCCAAGAACTGATAACCGACAGAAGTTAAAAAAAATTCCAACACCTACCTCCTCTCCCTATCCTCTCTAGGTACGCACGATGTTCTTCGAACATTATTGAAACTTTCCTTCGTGCGCTTCGAGAAATAACAAAATACTCTTGGTGTGACATCAAAGATTTGTTTGGAAATCCAAGCGGCTCTGAATGCCCTGGGATCTCCGAGACTAATCTCAAGGTTAACTAGGACCAACAAAGTACACCTACTCTGGGTACCGGGACACAAGGGCATCGAGGGAAATGAAAGCGCCGATGCCCTAGTAAGACAAGGTGCCTCAGAGCCCTTCCTTCGGGCCCGAACCAATAGTAGGAATCCCCCGATGCGTCGGCCTAATGGCTCTGAATGACCTGCTATGGCAACAATTCAAGAGGTCTTGGGCAGATGCATATCGCGGGGCCATGCAAACGCCAATCATACAACCTCCTGTAACTAAACAGTAGCTGATGACGACCCAATGTGACTATGCGAGGGGGACGGAGGGACCTCATCACACATATTCTGCGGATGTCCCGCAGTGGCTCGCCAGAGAAGGATATGCCTAGGCTCTGCATACTTGGAGCCTGAGCAGCTAACAAACATCCCCCTGAACAGAATACTGACCTACTGCGAAGGAATAGAGCTGTTCAGGGAATGACCATCATAGACACATGCAATGAGACTCACCCCCACTCCATCCCTTGGCTTGGGCCAGAAGGCTTGGGGGGCTCTATAGCTGGGCAGAAGCGGGCTCGGGAGCCGGATTAGTGAGAGCTCTAGGGTTGGGAAGAATAGGGGCTTTGAGACTTTGAGCTCGGTCGACGGGCCCGTGCAGGCTCAGGCCCTGAGCCAGCACGGGCTAGATCGCTGGACCTGAGGGCTCACATGGAGACCCATACGCGGAACTGACTGAGGTCTGGCTCCGGGAAAGCAAGCGACCTGGCTCATCTGAGGGTCTGGACTGAGCCGGGAGGGGGAACACAGGGGTACCTCATGAATGGAAGGAAATCGCCGGTCCCCTACAGACAAGTTGTCAGAAGTGTGGGACGAAACAGCAGGGGTAACACAATGGATCCAACCGAGCGGTCTAAGTGAACTGAGGGCTCCATAGAGCTCGCCTCAAAATCAAAAAAATCCATTGAAGATATTCAATAGATCCTCTCTGTCCTCTTTTCATGGTGATGAACCTGATATTCTTGCAGAGGCGGCGTAGCGCTATACATCGAGGTGTACAGGGCGTCGGGCGACAACTTCCTCACGGTGGCGGGGGAGAGTAAAAATTCCGTAGATTCTACTCATTGAATGAATATCACTGAGATGTCTACTATTCATTTATGGAAAAGTCATAATAAGGAAACTATTACTGAATATAGCTGATTGTTTCTTGAACCCTGGTGTATGTGACCGAGAAATGCTGATAGTTGTGAAAGGTCGTCGCATCACCCTTCATTGGCGTTCGATTAACTCATTTTACGCCATTTGTGACCCAAGGTTATGACTTCGGTCGAATCAAACCACGGTTAATGCACTTGTGATGCCTCGCTCACGAACCCACTCACCCACACACCGTAGTAAAGTTGCAGATCTGGCTCCATTTTATAGATATTTTCATGGACGATGCTCTTCTGAAATATCAACAATTGTTGCTCCCTTGGCAGTCCCCGCGAGATCAACCCGTCGAGTTGAGGCTTCTCACACCTTCATGGTCACTTCGGAGACTTGCAGAACATCTTTTTCCAAATACCCGTTCATCCAACGAACAGCGAGGCTTTGGAATGTATTGCCAAGGGAGGTATTCCCCGAGACATATAACCTCCAGAAATTCAAGAAGAACATCACTTCCTAACTTATTTCCCTTGGTTCTCACGATGTTCTCTGAACATTGAAATATATCTCTTTTCGTGGGAACCAGAACATAAAAAAAACTGTGTCTGTGACATTGAAGATATTCAAGTGATCTTCCGTCCTCTTTTCATGGTGATGAACCTGTTGATATTCTTGCAGAGGCGGCGTAGCGCTGTGCTTGTCGGCTCAAGGCAGACGGAACGGCGAGGCCCTGGTGCGGTTCGCGGGCCAGGAACACCGTGACATGGCGCTCAAGCGGCACAAGCACCATATCGGCGCCAGGTACATCGAGGTGTACAGGGCGTCCGGGGACGACTTCCTATCGGTGGCGGGAGGCGCTAGCGGTGAAGCGCAGGCCTTTCTGAGCAGGGGGGCAGCGGTGATTGTGCGGATGCGAGGGCTGCCGTACGACTGCACTGCCAAGCAAGTGGTGAGTATGGATGGAACGGTATACAGTGTGTCCCACTTATCATGCTCACCATGGGTATCTTTTTAACGGTGAGAGATACGAGGTCGGTTGAATGACACCAAATGTGGAGTTTGTCAAGGCCAACTATAATGTGAAAAAATATTTTGATAAAATCTATTCGTTTTCGTTTTATGCGCAAAAAACAGATTTTGGTCATTTTCATGTCTCCTCCGTAACTTCTTTATTTATGAAAATATTCAAATAGGAATTTCACATTCTCATGGCAGTTTTTCAAAGTGATTTCGAAAGAAATATGAAATTTATACCAACTCTTCTAGAATTTGAGATATCAGCACCAACTTTAGTTTTTCAAATGTAGGTCATAGCTCACTATGACTTAGTTACAAATAACTTTTTTTTCTCTTCCAGATAATATGTCGCAGTAATAGTTTTGTGTTGATAACAACGGAGTTATCGTCATTTATACAAAAACAAAAAATTATTTGGAAGCCGCCATCTTGAATTTATAAATTTTAACAAAAAATCTTGATCTCCGACCTCAAAAACCTCCACTTACCCATTTTGAACCGAATCGGACCAAATATTGTCCACCATCTTGGAGCAGCCATTTTTTTTTATTTCAACAGAAATTCCACAATGTATTGTCACCGAAATTATGAACACCTGCCAAATTTCAAGTTAATCGGAGTTATGGAATTTTTGTTGAAAAAAAAATGGCTGCTCCAAGATGGCGGACAAGATTTGGTCCGATTCTATTCAAAATTGGTAAGTGGGGGTTTTTGAGATCGGAGATCATGATTTTTTTGTTAAAATTCATAAATTCAAGATGACGGCTTCCAAATAATTTTTTGTTTTTGTATAAATGGCGATAACTCCGTTGTTATCAACACAAAACTATTACTGCGACACATCATCTGGAAGAGAAAAAAAAGTTATTTGTAACTAAGTCATAGTGAGCTATGACCTACATTTGAAAAACTAAAGTTGGTGCTGATATCTCGAATTCTAGAAGAGTTGGTATAAATTTCATATTTTTTTCGAAATCACTTTGAAAAACTGCCATGAGAATGTTAAATTCCTATTTGAATATTTTCATAAATAAAGAAGTTACGGAGGAGACATGAAAATGATGAAAATCTGTTTTTTGCGTATAAAACAAAAACGAATAGATTTTATCAAAATATTTTTTCACATTATAGTTGGCCTTGACAAACTCCACATTTGTCATCTAACCGACTTCGTATCTCTCACCGTTAAAAGGATACCCATGGTGAGCATGGTAAGTGGGACACACTGTATATGGACCAGTTCAGGTAGGGTGACCAGTTTAGAAAATGAAAAAGTGAACATATTTTGATACTATCCATGACAACAAATCAAAAAGCGCCGCGGTGATTTTAATCTAAGTTTAAGGTCAAATGCTGCCTGTGTAATTGAAAATTAAAAATTCTTATACCTCCGAAACAGTCAGTCAAAGAAAAAAAACTTCAAATCGTCTCAATGTGTTCTCTATCAACAATCAAAATTGTACACTAAGGCGATTCAAAATAAGCGATCCGCCCTATTGAGGATATTGATATAACTAATGTAAAGTAAATTGAATCTTTGTTTACATCAAATATTAGTGGCCTTGGTGATATTTTTTCAATTTTAATTTTTCAGTAGAGTATCTTGAATAATTATTGCTCGGTTTCACATGTTATTCATAAAAGTTTCCCCACTGCATTTCACAGAAAATGATAATTTCAATCATCGTATGATTGAAATATTCTCTTTCGACTTCGAGATTGAATTCAGTTGCATTTTATTTCTGCCATCAAAAGTGTACTATAATCAGAAGTCAAGTCCCAGGAGGGACGAGCTCTCAGAGCACGGGGTCCTTCATGTTCATGAAAACCGAATCATTCTAAATTCTTTCAAAATTTTTATCAAGGATTTTATGATGATGGGTGTTGGCACCAACATATAAAAGCTGTTTCATCTCCATTAAGTTCTAAATTCGGCGCACGATGGACATTTATAAGTCCGAGACATGACTTCTTGAATAATTACTTCATCAAAAGTATGGAGATGAATTTGAGATTTCTTTCTTTCCTTTGAAAAATTCTACTCCACTTTGAGCAAACATGGACTTCTACCAGAGATTATCATATGCACGTTCAAATCATGTAGATATATCCTCGGTATCCAGCATTATGTCGAAACTATCATACATTGTGATGCCATTTTGTATGAATGTTGACACATCCCACCAATTTGCTTTTATATATAACTTCAATAGAGAGCTCTAGTTACACGGTTTGTATCAAGTTGTTCCAAACATAATGTTTGAGGTTAGATTTTTCAGTCCAGATTTTATGTGAGCTCGAACATTGTTCAATCTTACGCTTTGAGGACACTCTTCGTATAACTCAATACTGTGTACCGTTTCCTGAATGTTTTACTTTAGGGGACTTCACAATAACAGTAGAGTTAGAGTAAAGTGGCATTCTAAATACTGAAGTTATTGGTTAAACAAAGTTTGACTAAAACCATGAAAGTATAAAGTATAAGTGCTCACGATCCTTTTTTTTAAGATTATGCATTATTCTTCTAAACGGTTGAAGATTTGCTGTGAGGTCATTCAACTGATGTTCAATTTTATTTCGAATCTCTGTACAATATATTGTTGCCTTGAAAGAAACGACCAAACTGTGTAATACATGTTTTAAGGCAAATTCATTCCATTGTTATTTCTGTGATTCATTATTTAATCAATGAAAGCAATACCAAGTATGAAGTTTCACCTGTTTGAGAGCCCCCTATGAGAGTCAATTCCAAATCGTATACATACAAATTTTCACTTATAATATCACTAGAGCTTCAATTATTTCCGGAAATTTTTTCGAGAACATGAATATTCTGAAAATTCTCAAGAATCGAAGACGACGAAAATTTCCAGTGTAATTTCATGCTCTGTCCCCCAAGGAGGAGGAAAAAATTCAAGATTTCCAAGATATTTGTTTAGTTGCTATGGTAACGATACGAAATACAGGCTTTAAATTGATCGAAAATGTTTGGTGTGAAATTTTCATAATAATATTGCCAGCTGTTTCGACATGATCGCGAGAAGTGTGTGAAATACTCATTTCAATATATACCTTGTATTTTGAATACGGATGCGACATGTTTTTACTGAGTAAACCCAACTCATTTTGCAGTGTTCTACATATCCTAGCTAGCAAGGGGGCCACCTTTTTTAAAACACCCTGTAGTCAACTGGACCACTACATTGGTTTGTCCCCACCTCGTAGCCACGCTCGGTCTACGCTTTTAGCAGGCTTAGTCAGAATGAAAATGTTTCTGAGGATATTCCATAGCAGTGCTGCTGGGAAGGCGAACAGTAGTCCAGTTGATTACTTGAATATCCCTCGCTTATATCCGTTATATTTTGTGCTCGTACAATGGCTACAATGTCTTACTTCTGAAAGAATTGAAAATCCTTTGTCGGCAATTTTCTTCCGGGTCCGTACCGGAAGAAGACGTAGCTGCCAGGACAATATCTTGTCGAAAAAAACTTGATATACGTCAATATTGTTCACGAGGTGTACAACTTCTGACGCTAAATGTGTGGACAATTCTTTCCATCCCAAGCGGGAGAGGTCATTTTCCAACAAAAGTGATACCTCATTGGTAATTATTATTGCATTCTTCTAGGAATGTTTTGAGTCTACTTCATAGCTCCATATCTCCAAATCTCCATACCTTCCTCACAAACAAACTTGACGTGTTTCAGGTTTCTTTTGACATGTTTTTTTTCCTGACAATACGTTTTCGATGGTATTTTCAATTTTGAATTTAACGCTGCGATTCACAAATAAATCTGGTAAGGATGGATCATTGAAAAATGAATTTCTTGTACTACCCAGCTGTGAAAAATGTACAAAGGGTTCCAATAAAAAATGTTCATTTGACCTACTTCCAGAAAATCCGGTATAGTATACCTAGGTCCCAATCCTCTACCTATGAAACGAACTCATCAATCTATGAAGTTCTTTACTCAATCATGGTTCTTGATTTGTTTCAGTTGGACTTTTTTGCTCAAGCAGAAAATGCGTGTAATATATTAGACGGTACTGATGGGGTACTGTTCGTGAGAAAACCTGACGGCCGAGCAACTGGTGACGCCTTCGTACTATTTGCCAATGAAACTGACGCACCCAAAGCTCTCTCAAAACATAGAGAATGTATAGGTTCTAGGTATATCGAATTATTCAGATCGACGACAGCTGAAGTCCAACAGGTGAATATTGTATTAATTTTTTTTATAGTCTTCGCAAAGTCACTTGAGACAGCGTGCCGCCAGCGATGTCTTTTGCTGAATATGTCTCAAGTTACTTTGCAAAGGCTATACCTGATATTGCTCTCTAACGGACGTATGTATATTTACTAGATGGGCGACTATTTCATGTGCACTAGATGCTTCTTAAATGAATGAATGTTTATTTACTTGAAAAATTTACAAAACATTGGTAACATCCTGTGACATATATCTAGGTGAGATAATAAAACCCAATTTAATTGACAAGCATAGACAGTAAATGAACAGAAGGGGATACCCGACTAAGTTCATTGAAGAACTTGTCTCCGGGAGATCACAATCAATTAATTTCCACTATCTGGAATACGTCTAATTTATGTTAAATCTAGCCCTAATATTGAAGACAAATGAAGGTACCTGTGAAGTTAAAACTTTTGAGAATATTTCAACTGTGCATTTCAGTGAAATACCTTATCGAACGTTTCAATAATTTTAAAATGAAATAGGATCATTTTTGTTATCACTCAGTATCGTTGCCTACGTAATATCTATAACCGCTAATTACGTTAATGTTATAGTTGTTACCATGCATTACACAAATGCATACAACCATTTTACAATCACAGGACATTGAGTTTTTCTGTATTTGTAGGTCCTCAACAGGTGTTTGGATCCTAAAACGTATGAGCAGCAAACGCCTTTAATAGCTCAACTACCACAAGTGCCTTTATTGCCACAACATATTATTACATCGGGAACTCGAAAAGACTGCATTAGGTTAAGAGGATTGCCCTATGAGGCCCAAGTTGAGCACATTTTGGAATTCTTGGGCGACTTTGCCAAAAATATCGTCTTTCAAGGCGTCCATATGGTTTACAATGCTCAGGTGAGTTGAATTATAATCGAACTTTATACCATTGCACTTTGAAAATTTTTACATTTACTATACCTATGTATTTTGTTAGGTCATTATAGAGTGCTAAATTGAGTTGTTCCTTATTTGCAACCCACACTCACGAACTACTGAGCGTGTTACTAAAAGGACCATACAAACGTTTATACTTATATCTTTCACTTCTACTTTATCATTCAGAATAAGAAATGCGTGCACACAGATGTCGTCTCCACAACGTTTTGGTTAGAAAATTGGGAAGTATATGTATAGATGTCCTAAAATAACGTGTTATGTGTGAGAGAGACTTGCCCTATGAGGACGTCAAAATGTCTCATCCACAAGATGTCATATTTATACGACAAAATGACGTTCTCAGAATGAGGATGACTGGAAAAGCGGTACCTTAATTTTTTAGAACAAACGTCACCTCATTTCCTGGAGGATGTATGCATCATTGACAATAAGAAATTCAGTGTGGTTCATGCAGGTGCAGCAGCGTAATTCTGTTTATTTGCTCGTGCATTTTTAATACTAACTTACGGAGATAGCTGGGTTAGTCGAAGTGGACCTCATTGATGGACCGCTCGTTCCCTAGATAAAAACCCCTTGAAATATTTCCTATGGGACCATCTGAAGTCATAAGTATATAATACTTCAATAGAAAATGTGAATGACTTGCAAATTCAAATGCTGTTTGTTACTCAATCAGAAACGATCCTGGTGTTTTTCAAAGAGTTCGGCAGTCAATGAGGAGAAGATTCTTGCATCTTAGATGGAGGTAGTCATTTCAACAGTTCTTGTGGATTGAGTAACATTCACATGTATTTTCTGGCAATAATATGTCATTTTGACCTAAAGTATTATACGCCAATCGAACAATGAGAAATACTGAATGATACACACAGTCATCTCCACGACCTTCAATGTGATTAACATCCTCCAGCCTTACATCAGAAATTACATCAATGTCATAGGAATAAAAAAATGTTATGTGGATTACTTATAGTAATGGAGGGTTCTCATTATGAAAACTCTGCTGGGTGTTCTTAGTAATTTGAATGAAATTGGTAATCGAAATTAACACTGACATTGGGTGAACACAAAATGACAAAGTTTTCAATAAAAAATTGGTTTTATAACATTTAGGGAAAAAATATATGTCTCACACTTCAGAGCAAATGTTGATTTGGCTGCATTTGCTGAATTCCTAACCTCGCTAAACTCGGCTCTGAACTATCAGTTGCGGCAGTCATTCTACTACTTTGCTGACTAGTAAACCAATTAACTATCGTTTGTGGGAGAAGTTGAAGCTAATGAAGTGATCATGATTATGAACTAATGCTCGTTCCAGGGCCAACCGAGCGGCGAGGCCTTCATCCAAATGGACTCGGAGCAATCGGCCTTCATAACGGCCCAACAGAAACACCACCGCTACATGATCTTCGGCAAGAAGCAGAGGTACATCGAAGTCTTCCAGTGTTCCGGGGAAGACATGAATCTCGTCCTGACCGGGGGCATCCCGGCCCCCGTCTCCCCAGCCAAGGCCGCCCCGGCGCTCCTCAGTCCCGGTATGTTACCCCCGATCGCGCCTCTGCCCCCCACTAACATTCCCCCGCCCCCGCCTCCCCAGGCCGCCGCCACGGTGACCTCGATGTCCCAGAGTTTGGTGACGCCTTCTTGGGACAGCTCGGCGCTTTTTGCTCAACAGCAAGCTCAAATTATCGCTCAACAAAATCTCATCGCTCGACAGACTCAAGCTCAAGCGCAGGCGCAAGCGCAAAACGAGATGATGCTCATGAACCAGCTGGCGCACCAGCACAATTTGGCTTTGTTTAATCAGAACATGGCGCCGCTGTCGCCGACTGGTGGTCAGCCGACCAGTCCGTTGCCTCCGATGAATTCGGTGCTGAAGTCCCCACAGGGCATGCCTATGATGTCCCATCTGATTCACGCGCATCCTTTCATGGTTCTGCCGCCCCGTATGCCCATCGGGTTGCAGAGGCCGCCGCCCATGATGTACCAGCATCTGGTGCCAGGTCAAGCTCCTGGGATGACGCATTATGTGCCGCAGATGGCCGTCAAGAGGAGCTACGGGGATGCTTTTAGCGATCAGGCTTCGCCTGCTAAGAGACCCTTTGCTCCATCTTCTCTGTCTGTGTATCCACATTTCTATCCCAATATTTGATGGCAGCTTTGATTTGCCTGTTAGCTGAGGTTTAAGGTTATGTCAACCTTGGGAGCCTCCGATTTGTTAGCACAGCTCAATACTCCCTCCATTCGTCAGCTTGTTTACTCCTTCATTTTCCCAGCTACTGGCTACTTTGAAATATGCTCATACTATGTCATGAGATGTGTGTTCATGGTATCTGATATACTCAAAATGAACCTCATCAGGGCAATCATCGCCACCAAATATGCGTCAAAATGTGTATTTTTATAGGTACAATCGTCTGCATGCCCTTATTTTCCAGCTTATACCAATAACTTCAATTTGGTCTGATAATTGCAATAAGCAAAACCACTACAGCACTAATAGTAGAAGTTGAAGCAGTAGGTTTGAATTCTTCGATGATTTGGCGTGGATAACGATGCCTGTTTTTCATAACCAGTCCCGTCAAATTCATTTTTCACTACCACGTTCTTGTGAACAAAACTATTGTGGATATTTTCATCAATCTCAGGAGCTTTGAACTGCAAAAATTCTGGATACCTTCCACTTTCTGTTCATTTTCATTGGCCCTGTTGTTTTTCCCTAATTGCGAAGAAACAATCAATTACTCGAGCTACATATTCAAACATCTGGAACTCTTAGGATAGCTCACAATATTATGATGAATTCACAATCATTCATGTTCAATAGTTAAGTAGGTAAGTACTTATTGGTAATCAAGGAACAACGTCTCATATATTTTTTATGTTGACTTCACCAAGAATTTTTTTTTTCATTATTCATATTTTTATTACAAAATCATTTATTAAGTTTGAATCTATAGATTTAATGCTGATTATGTGACAATTCTATTTTCGTTCATTTGAATCTTAATTAGTAATACATAATCTCTGGTAATATTGAAGTTAATCATTTATTTATAATTCGATTTATAGTCTTGAATAACTCGAAATATAGAGGTTATACTGAAATTGTACATAGTTTAGTGTAAATAGTATGGTATTCACTATACAGTGCCGTTATTTTGTTCATTCGGTAGTTCGAAGTATCGATTCAATTTGTAGATATTTACCCGCATTGATTAGACTACTCAGATTTCAGCATTGGGTACTTAATATCAAATACATTATGAAGATGATTTCGAAGAAACGTCTATATTTTTGATAAATTGTTATGTACAATCCACATCGACAAATACAACATTTGGATGATCAAAACCAATTATGATTATTTTCAAAATAATCGTATTACCTTGATATATAGGTAGCTTCACTTTGAACGATCAAAGAATCGTTGAGAACATATATGAATATTATATGATATTTCCTGAAAATGACAATACGTAAACTGACTTGCTCCCTGAAAAATGTCTCACCAAACTCTGGGATATATATTCCTTAGGTCAAAGATAGCACCTCCTGCGATATTTTACACTTTTACGTCTTTACTTCAAAATTGACTGAAAGACTGCAACTCAAATGTGATTCAAAAACATTCCGAAGTTGTTACTTTGTTATATCAATATTTTTACATGTTACAAGTTGAAATGATATATTTTCCTAATACATATATTAATTGGTCCTCTATTTAATGTTGAAGGCTTTTGTTATAACAAAAAATGTCTGCGACTAATTATAGACTTGGATTGGGTTTGTTTGTTTTTACTATGGTAATAGGACTGTTATATTGCAACTGAAGGCAACTATTTTCTATGAATGTTTTTTTTCTAGTTGATTTGTTTAGCATATCCATCGTACTCATGTTGTCTTTGGTTCACCACTGTTTGTCAATGTTGTCAATAGGTGGCGATGGGTTACTATGATGTGATTCTTTCATTTCATTTAAATGATTGATATCTATGGCAATTTCTTTTTCATTGTATATGATTGATTAAATCCTCTCGATTGAATGAAGGTGTCACAGCATAGACTATTTTGAAAGTAGACTAAGAAACATTGTACAAATTCATGGTGTAAAATTCATTTACTTATATACTTATTTATATTGGGTGTTTAGTTTACTTAGTAATAGATATACATTATCGCAAGCACAGCTTTCCTCAAAGTTTATCGAAAGCTGAGTGGTGTCAGCTTTGGAGAATTTGAAGAGAGTTTGCTGTATTGAGTAGTAGGTTCAGTTTAAGCATCTGCATAGCTTTCGCTAGATCTCTGAATATGATTTGGTGTTTTTTGCTTTTCACATTCACTTAAACTCGGAGTCGGAATGGTGTTGGCGAGTGGTTTTCATTTCAACGTTGGGATTTGGTTTCTGAAAGTGAAATAATTTCCATATCGTTGCTAGCAGGATATAAACTCAATGAAATGGAAATTGTTTGACTTTGAACTCATATTATGATTTCATTGTATATCTACAATAAGTATTTAGAGCATTGGGATCTCGGAAATGATAGAGGAGAAAAGATCTCTGAGAGAATATAACACTGAGATATTTTGAAAAACGTGATTTCTACTTCTAACTTTCTTCAGGTTTTCCATTGACTACGATGAAGGCTTTCACGTTGATGATCACAAAAAATATCAGAATGCCAATAATATACACTATAGATATATTTTATTGCTTTTTTCATGCGTCATAATTTATTAATTTCAAGGTCAGAGATCCTCAAGTTGTGAATGCTTATCGTAGACACATTATTCAAACTGAATCAATTATATAATCATTTCTCAGTGGGTACTTGGATAAATGGAATAGACGTATATGAGGTATGAGAGGGACATGGTTCTTTGTAGGTGTTTTAGATCATTGCATTATGTACTTAACTGAACTTACGGAAGATGAATCAAGGTAGTGTTTATTTATATTTCTTACTAGGTTGACTGAATCGATTTCTGAAAATACTGATCAATTCTGCTGAGGTAAGTTTGGAATGATATTTTTTTAATGAAGATTTTAGTGAAAAACATTTAAATGTGTAAAATTCGAGATTATCCTAATAGAAATTCAGAATCATGGATACAAATCTTCTAGGTGAATTTTTGTGAATTCGTGGTTGACCACTATTAAAGGCATTTTCATGAATGGAGAATTTAAACATATTCTTCAGCAGTTCATAACTGGTTTCTCCTGTACGTAAATGAGTGCATGAGGGAATTAAAAAATATTCTGATTCTATTCGCAAATGGTTTTTATTTGTTAAACAATCGTCTGATGAATATAATGCCGCTTAAATTGAATATTATGTTGCTTTTCAGGTGGTTAAAATAGGAACCGCGAGAACCAGGATCTAGAGGTAACAACCTGTAACGCCATACAAGTTCATGGAATAAAATAATCAAATTCACGCGAGGAATGATACTTTCATACAAATAAGTACGATGAATTATATTTTAGGTCTAACTGGAAGTGATTCAAATTTGAATTTAAAATGACACCTCGTATATGTTTTTGGATATTCAAATTCTACATCAAATTTTCTATCTATCCGTGTAAGATAATTCTGAATCAATGTATAAACAAATTCAGAATTTTATTGTTTTTGTGGTTCATTGAATTGTACTTCCAATATTGAATTTTTCTGATGGAAGCCTATTGTGAAATATGGCGTATATTTCCAGTGAATGTGGTTGTGCAATGTCATTGTAGTAGTGAAAAGTGGAGAAGAATATACCACAAGTCAATAATGATACAGCAATTATTCTCAAGGAATATCCACGATCCGATTCAAATATTTTTTATTTTCATTCATCTCAATCCATTGAATGCCATATTTTGACACTGACACTACTTTGGAGTTTCATATTTATATTGTCTCCATGGTATTATTTTTTTCTATGGGTATAACACAAAATTACCTCGGATAGATGAGGAGTTCAATGTAGAATACGAATATCCAGAGAGAGATTAGTACATTATACATCAAGGGACAAAAATGCGAGATTTTTGCCAAGGTGCGATTTGTAGCTCGAGGGCGAAGCCCGAGAGATACAAAGCACCGAGGGAAAAATAGCATTCTGTTCTGAGGTGTATACAGGGTGTAAATTTGAAAACTTTCAATGCGAATATCTCGCGAAATAAAAAAGTTAGAAAAACGCCGCTTGACAAAAACGATAAAGAGTTGAGGGGAACTAGAACCACCATATTTCAGTGAAGGGATGAGTCACCCTGTCAGCGCAACACACCCCAACTTTGAAATGTCAAATGGCACTACCTACCTCTTTTGTGATACCTCAAATGAACGGTCTCAGTCAGTAGTATTCACCTGTACAAGACTTTTTTTCCACCCACTACAGGGTGAACGAAAAACATTAATTCGAGGGTCTGAATTTGAAAACTTTCAATGCGAATATCTCGCTAAATAAAAGAGTTAGGAAAACGCCGTTTGGCACAAATGCTACAGAGTTGGGGGGAACTAGAACCACCATACTTCAGTAAAGGGATGAGTCACCCCGTCGGCGCGACACACTCCATCTTTGAAATGTCAAATGGCACTACCTCTTTTGTGATACCTCAAATGAACGGTCTCAGTCAGTAGTATTCACCTATACAAGACTTATTTTCCACCCACTACAGGGTGAACGGAAAACATGAAGTCGAATAAAATAAAATGCAGAATACCGATATATTCCAAGAGATTTGTTTCAAAATGTTAGAATGGCACTTGAACATCGATTATACTATTGCTTACAACAGAATGGAATGCATTTTGAACATCTGATCAAATAAAATATCATTTTAACACAATTCATTTTATTTTTTTCGACTTTATATTTTTCGTACACCCTGTAGTGGGTGGAAAAAAAGTCTTGTACAGGTGAATACTACTGACTGAGACTGTTCATTTGAGGCATCACAAAAAAGGTAGTGCCATTTGACATTTCAAAGTTGGGGTGTGTCGCGCCGACGGGGTGACTCATCCCTTGACCGAAATATAGTGGTTCTCGTTCCCCTTAACTCTTTAGCATTTTTGCCAAACGGCGTTTTTCTAACTTTTTTCTTTCGCGAGATATTCGCATTGGAAGTTTTCAAATTTACACCCTGTATAGTATGTTTCACGCTGGTGAAAACACAAAAATCAAGAAAGAATGTAAATTTGGTCAAAGTGTTTCGTCATAACTAGTAGTAGTATAGTTTGTGGAATTCGTATCTTGACAACATGCATCTTGTTGAGAACCCATAGTGACAGCAAATATCAAACTGAATTTCATGAAAACAGCTTTGAAAATGGTTAACGGTTATGGAACGAGCAATCGAGGGGAAACCCCAAGGAACTATTGATACTGCTTCTGCAGTGATTCTTAGCTTGCTACCAGTGAGATCTAAAAATCTGTATGATGCAGCTTATACTCGCTTCAGAGATGGGTGTTCCGAAAAGAAAGCGCACAGCTACGCGGAAAATGTAAAGTTAGTATAAACTTCTTAGGCAGAAAATATGTCACATTATCTCCCTAGGAAATAATACAAGACTTGTGCCCCTCTTTTGTTACCAGAGAAACTAACTTCTACTCCCGTCGACGTAAAAACGGATTTTACTCAATGATAAGATAATAATTGAAAAGTATCATGAAATTCATATAGAAAACACGTCAAACATTTGAATGGAAGTGAAGAACTTTGAAAATTTCTTTCCCTAATTTTTGCTTCGTATTGTATTAGATAATATACATTCTTTTTGCGGTCTAGTGTTGGGTGTCTAATGAATGAAATGCCATGATGAACCTTTTGGCGAGATGAAACCTTGTGATCCTTTGTTTTCCCTGATGTTTTCTTTCATTGAAGTTTCCGATTCTTGCTGAAAGAGTTCAGGAAATGTGAAATATAGACCGTATTTTCAAGACTTCATGCTACCAGTTGTTCAAATCAGGTACAAAAGTTGCCAATTTTAAACAGTTTTAAAAAAATCACAGAGGAATCAAAATGTTGTTTTCATGATTCATACCATAATGATGAAGTTTTTGGAAAGAAACAAAAAAAAATGTCAGGTAAGATACATATATGATTATCTGGGATATAATAACTATTTAAATTCATTAGCTTCAAAAAAATACAGGTCCGCTTTAGATATAATATAGAGTTGATGGTGTCTCTAGAAAAAAGAAACGTCATATTGCTTCCGGTTGCACCAAAAGTGATGAAACAAATAATTTTGTGGCTATAGATGACCAACTTGATATAATTATTTCTCGAATTATTTCTAGCCACCAAATTTCAAAATCTGATCAGGAATGATTCAAAAGTTACAGCACTGGCTGTGTTCTGCAGTTCTCTGTATAATAATAAAAGTGACTGGTTGAATTGACCTTGTCCGAATAGAAAAAAATACAGGTTTTAATTCCAAAATGAAAAGTTGGTGTAACTTGCGGTTGATCTGGATACGAAATATGTCTGAAAGTGTTTTCGGTGAATTTGCTGATTTGATTTCATGTACTATAACAAAGTTACAGAATGTTACCTAACTCCTGGGTCTTCCGGTGTATACGCTTTGAATCGTTTTGTCAAAATGAATTTCTGATTGTGTGAATGATGTGTACTAACCAAGCAAAGGTAGTATGTACTAATATTCAAGCTCAATGTGGTGGATTGATGTAAACACGAGAATGGGGAAAACAGTTTCCACCAAACCTTATTTAGGTGTTTTCTAGCGAAGGTTCTGTCTTCATTTTGTGGTAATGGTAGATAAAGGCTCCAGAACATTCATTGCTTACATTTATAGTGACGTGGATTTGTGGCGTAAAATAATTTTCAGGATTTTTAGCTGGTTGTCCTCTGGAATGCATTCCACTGCACCACTAATTTTTTTCATATCATTGTTCTCATCTCTATTCTGAATAACTATTTTTCAATGAATAGCCACATTGTGACACACTTGAGAGAGGGAAGTTCCTTCTATTAACTGAAATCACACAAACAGATTCGATTTTTGTGTGCAAATTTTCTCCTGGAATGCAGTCAATTGACTAGTTTGATTAAATTGGACCATATGAATTTTGAGGAAGTCCCGCAATCATGTGAGGGTTTCAATTTATAGCTTTCGGGTTGATCCTGATTAGAATCAATGATTTCTTATTGAAATTCTCTTCTGGTCGGGGATACAGTACTAGATATCTACTTGGTTATGGCAAAAGGTGGGTCGTCAATCGATTGTGGTTTTTTGTAGTTCAGCCTGATGATGAGCTGACACTGTTGATTTTTTGATTGAATTCTTTGGGATGAACAGTTAATTTTTCACAGCCAGTATTGCTCCGGTAGAGTAACTTACGTTTGATCTGATATATTCAAATTTTTAACCAGAAACATATATACATGCTCTCATTATACATATATTGGAACAAGCATTGTCATATTCCGTTCATATTCATACAAACAAGGTATGAGTAGTCTAAACTGAAAATTGAGTGCCTAATACAGGTGGAAAAATCCCAACGGTCATATACAGGGTGTCCCTAGACCAGTGGGACAGTTAAATACTTTCTGAACCAATAGGCATTTTCAGAATATTATAATCTCACATCATATCGCATTATGAGTGCTAACTTCAGGAATGACTATATTTTATACGAGGGGCACAAGAAAGGCTCACAAAATCGAACATCATTTTTTTCAAATGGAACACCCTGTATTCCATTGCATTTTCATATTCTCCTTGAGGAGCTGAGTTCAACGAACTAGCACACTTGGGGTCTAGCAAGAATGATTTCCGAGATATAGGGTGTGGAAAATCGCGATTTTTCATTTTTGGGAATTTTTTGTGTCGAAACTATTCATTATTGGTCAAAACGGCTCACATGTCCATATCTCAACTTTTAATTTACTATTTACTCGTATTTAATTGAAACAAATACAGGGTGGTGTCGAATTAACAATTAACAGTTTCAGTCAGAATTCTACACCACCCTGTATTTGTTTCAATTGAATACGAGTAAATAGTAAATCAAAAGTTAAGATATGGACAGGTGAGCCGTTTTGACCAATAATGAATAGTTTCGACACAAAAAATTCCCAAAAATTGAAAATCGCGATTTTCCACACCCTATATCTCGGAAATCATTCCCGCTAGACCCCAAGTGTGCTAGGTCAGTGAATCCAGCTCTTTAAGGAGAATATGAAAATGCAATGAAATACAGGGTGTTCCATTTGAAAAAAATGATGTTCGATCATGTGAACCTTTCTTGCGCACCTCGTATAAAATATAGTCATTTCTGAAGTTAGCACTCATAATGCGATATAATGTGAAATTATAATATTCTGAAAATTTCTATTGGTTCAGGAGATATTCAACTGTCCCACTGGTCTAGGGACACCCTGTATATCCTAGAAAAATTTTGGTTTCCTGAGAACTGTTCAGCATGGTTATCCAAGTTAAGTTTCCACCCTTGTTAATTTTGTTATTTTGAAGATACATTATTGTATCAATGAGCAAACTGGCAGTATTTGGAAGAGATGAAAAAATGATAAAAAACAATTGAACATCGAGTTTTCAATTTTGTACAAAGGATATAAATATCTATATATCTCTGGCCTATTGATTTTTGTTCAGGTAGATTGATAATTCGAAGAAGTTTGTATCTTCAATAATATCAAAGTTAGTGAAGGAAAGCGTACACTCAATTTGAATGACTGTATATAAAATTGACTTGTTGATATTGATCGAAGGTTTCTACTAAAGCAGTGATGGACCCTATCACGAATCTATCTAAATTAACTCTGACTATCATCGGACATCTAGAACTGATATAGAAACATAAAATAAGTGCCTTATATACAATAGTTACTGGACTATATGTTGATACCTGGAGAACGATTTTTTCTCGACAGTTACAAGAAAATCAAACAAACATTGTGTTCACTATCTCAGAATCAATTTAGCCTGTGGTATATTTACTCAACCATGAGGTTAAAGAATGAAATAGGTAGCAATCTGAAAAATAATGACACTACATTTCGATATTATCCTACCAGTAATAGATTTGCTAGATCTCAAGTGTGATGCATTGTTGAAATCAGCTCTCTAAGAAGAATCTAAAAATGCAATGAGATACAGGGTGTTCCATTCGAAATAAAAAGGTTGTTGCTACTTTTCGTTAGATGCGGCAACGCCGCAGAGCTGAAAATAATTTTGAACGATGTCCTCCTCGAAAATGTAGTTACGTGTTTCAGATTTTTTTCATAATCTGTTTCGCTTTCAAAGGGCCACCCTGTACAGGTATTCGAATGATTCCTTCGAACTTTCAAGTTTCATCAGTGGGTCATTCTAATTATATGGCAGCTGGAATTTGAGCAAAATTGAATTGTGACAGATAAGACCTCTACGAATTAATGATATACCGTTTCATAAGAATTGAACTAACATTTAGTCTTTGTTTTGTGATAATAAGTTTGGCATTCTAGAACAGAGAAATCAAAAATCAGAGAAATCTACTTTCAATCATACAAAAATATAGGTTCGAGTTTACGAGCGAATGGCAACAGTGTTGGTTCTACTGGGGGAAAAACTTTTCAATTGAAGAAACCAAATATGAGAATGCACCAAACTCAAGAGTGTACGTGGAGTGTACCTTTACCAAAATTTCATTCATGGCGCCCCTTTTTCAAGCCAATAGCACCGACCTGTGCATTTTTTACCGAATACTACCGATCATTCATTTAACATATTGTATACTACGAATGATTATTTTTATTGGGGCTACAAAATGATATACGTACTCACCCTGTAAGTAAACTCAAAATGATGATGAATTTTTATGAAAGAAATAATGATTCTTGAGACAGTTGCTAGAACTTCCAATTTTACTAGAGATGCTTTCAGCTCAATACATCTTTCAGCCACAAATTCAGCATTATAATCCGAATTCAAAGAGAAGTAAGTCCTTTTGAATACATAAACGAATATCAATTAACATACAAGGTGTATGTGAGAAGGTAGATAACCCTCCATGCATATATATAATTATACATTCCTTAACACATATTTTGAGCAAAAAAAAACAAAGAAAAACGATTATCAAATAATGATAAGGGGAGTTAAGTATTTACTTAATACCTGTTAATACGTTTGTTTTTCAGTTTTTCAGTAGGTACCTGCTCCATTGACTTCACAGCAATTTTAGTTGAGATAATCGATCGATTTGAAATGATTTCTCCCTCCCATAAAATTTTGATAAAATGATTTATTTTGGTAATGATCAGGAAGTATTGTTTCTTGATCGGTTTTCTACATGCCTCACGTACTAATGCTTATTGAATTATATTTCAAACAAACCATTTTACTGAAATTTTATGAGAGGAATAGCAAAGGCTGATTCACTTTGATTTTTTTGTGTGGAAACTATGCATTATTGCTCAAAACGGCTCACATGTCCCTATCTTAACTTTTGATTTAGTATCAACTGACATTTGATCGGAACAAATGCAGGGTGCTTCAATATTCAAAATTCTGACCATCCTGTATCTGTTCCAATTAAATATCAAGTGGGATGCATTGATGAAATAAGCTCGGAAGAATTCAAAAATGCAATGAAATACTTGGTGTTCCATTTGAAATAACAAAGTTGCTACTACTTTCTAATAGAAGTGGCAACACCGCATTGTCGATCCCATATGTCTGGTTCACTAGGAACATATTATCTGCTGATTGCTACCCACCGTGAGTCAGCCTGTATATATATATATATTTTTTTGAAACAATCATTGAATATGAATCATAATTGAAAAAAAAAACAGTTTCAAATTTCAAACTTCGCCGCCCTGCATATCTAACATCAGAGGGGATGAAAATAAATGAATGGCATCATTAAAGTCATATTATTTTTGTTCAAGAAATATAAAATATAGGTAATGGATTGACCTCCCTCTCACAAAAACCCTGTATACAGAATATCTCGAAACATAATCACAACTCCATTTCATCTTTTCTTTCTGGCAGTCAATGATCATATCGATATATATCTAGAGCCTTTTCTACAATTATTATTACCACAAGATTGACCAATATCACTCTGTTGAACACTTTTATTCCTCTGTACTGTATGCAGCCTTTTTATTGCGTTACTATTATGTCCTAAAACACTTCATTAATAAATGTTGTCACAATAATGCTTTGGGTTTGTTGTTAGTTTCCTTTGGCTACATAACACGTTTCTCTCGTATACAGGGGGGTGTTATTCCTTTGCCGACGAAAGATTTAATGTGGGATCGGAACTTTGGCAGTGCTTTTTAGTGGATGTTGGTAGATGGTGTTCACGCAGTTCTCATTCAACTCTTTCACAAGTTAGTACCTATCGAAGATTTTTGCTTCCTATAATGGGACACGAAAATCTTTAGCCCTTATTGGAATACATCACCCAAAGAGAGTATGCGTTGTTGACTGTGGATTTTATGATTTCAAAACTACATACACAGGATGCCCCAAAAGTCAACGTCATCCCTCAAAAGGCTGATTACAGCTCATTGCACGGTAAAAAATGGGCGGCACCGTTGAATCGAAATACACACCGCGTCGTGTCTATTTAGATTTTGGTGTTGATGCTAGTGTGTTCGAAAAAAAATTGTCATTTCCAAACATTTTTCAAATGAAGGTGTCACTGACAGTCGATTTTTTTTTCTTTGCATCTGTTTTGTTTTCATTATAATAAGCGAAATTTTTCATTGAAATGATAATGATATAGGTAAGTATTCATTTTATAGAAACGAGGGGAGAATATCCCGGAATATTTGGAAAAATAGTGTACCACCTCCTCGATCAATCTACAGACAGTATTTAATTTTTTCCTTCTGAATGTATGGCACTATAGGTACCTATACATAGTGATCCATTTGAAAGAGGGCCACCCTCATAATGTTCTTCCTGGAATGTAGTAGAGGGGGGAGGGGGATGTGTATTTTGGAGCCGAACGGCGGCCATTTTTTTTCTAACCAATGCCTACTAGATCACACAACATTCAGACGTTGAAGAATCCAGAATCCTTATTGACGATTGTTTCAGAACAAATCTGCGTACAGCACTGGAATCGGCGTCTGTTCAAATAGATCTGTACCATGGTGGAATTATACAGTATGATGCAAATGTATGGAATAAATTCATTATTTCAGAAATGGGCGACATTTGAAGAAATTCCAAAAACACGTGAGTTTTAATTTTTCAAGCCTCATCTCATGACATTCATATGAGAGATGTTACGTCACTGGTGTAGAAGTAATGACGTAATGGGCGAGTTTTTCAAATACAAGCAGGGGTCATGTGACACCTCGTTTGAAAGGTCTACTGATTGTCTATCCAACAGTCAAAATTTTGCATAAGAATATTGCAATTAAAATGGATTATCATTTGGTTAACTGAATCTTGCAGAGGTCTGCTACTGAGAATTGAACATCGAAGGGTCGTCTAGTTGAAAAAATACACAATAAAAAAAGTTCTGAACTCTAGTTTTTGGATTTTTTTCGGAAGTCGTCTTGTTTGGAAATGAATTCATTCCATACATTTGCATCATACTGTATATGAGGCCTGTTCGCTGAACTTGATAAGTTGATTTTTTCTCTGTTCATGGCATGATATAAACAGAGGAAGTCAAAGAATATCAAGTTCAACAGGTACAGCAAGCACAAACGAACAATCATCTAGTGTTCTACGACACAGTATACAGCTTTAGGGAGAAGCTGTATACTGTGTCTACGACGTATCTTCGTATACGTCACTGCGAGTAAAACAATGGCTCATAGTCTAAGCTCATTGTCATCAATTCACGTGAGTCACCGTTATCATTTTGGTGCGAGTATTGACTCGAAATGACGTAATGCCCAGGAAAGACTAATTCAAGATACCTGAGTAGCACACCATATTATATTTTCCCCATGATCTGTATCAAGTTTCATGGAAAAATATCCAACATTATTAACTGCAGAGTGATAACACTTTGAGAGAGCAATAACAGTATAAAGTGCTCGGGGAAACTCTTTAAAATATTTCAGGGTAGCCTGTTTTTTTCCAACGAGTTTATTTGAAAACTGGATCATTTTGTTAGCATGAAAATATTCCTACGAATCCAAATCGTACGTCTGACAACGGATACATTATGGAGAAGCTCCTTTATTATCATGTTACATATTATATAATACTTCGTCTTATCGTTTTCGAATCAAACATAGCTTCGGAATTCTTCGCCAATAATGGGCGTATTCCCAATAACTCAACCTCCAAAACTTCCAAAAAATTGCAGCACCTACATCCTACATGTTTGAAAGACCATAGTTATCCACGAATACTTTACGCTTATTATTTTATATATAGATGTAACAATTAATAATGTGAAATGGTTGAACATTTGTTCAAGCAATCTTCATATGCCATGACAATCGATCAAGACTTAGTTACACTTTGGACCTTTCCTCTCCACATAGTCGATCCACGGTTTTCAAGGTCATTATCAGACGTGGTGATAACGCTATAACTAGGGGAAAATATTCCTAACTCAGCATAGATTGAAAGTAAGACATATTTTCCCAAGTTTTAACGTCATCACCACGACCTTGAAAACTGCGAATAGACCAGGACTACCATGCAGACCTTTACCTTTGCTATTGGTAGTTCTTGCCTTGTCGGGACTTTCATCAATGCTGTAATTGATGACGTTCTTCAGTTCAACAAGAATCGACTTCAACAAAAATGGTGCGGAACAGCAAAATTAACATTAGAGAGTTGAAGTAGTCACTCCACGTTTACGCTGAAAGATGGAAAATAACGTTCCCGTCTTTAAATTGAGTTGAATTGTCGTCATCTGGTCGTCAATGTCATCGTAACCTCAATAATCAGCAGGCTACAGACAGTACTTAGTGATAATACATTTCGTTTTCGGTTTGTATTGGTCATTTTCGGATGTTTGTTAGGATCTGAACAATTATTCCTGTCAAAATGAGAGAACTCCTTGATGCAGAAGTCCTTGGGTAGCTCGAATTTGATAATTTTGACCAATCGGCATATTCCGAGTAGAGATTGGTTAACGTACGTTGATATTTGAAGGTATACGTGAAAGTACATGAGATAACGTACACGCACGCACGCTATCAACGCAAACGTGAAGAATTGGAAAATGCGCGCACGTAGCTGTCAATTTCTATACGTTTACGTTAACGTTCATGGCAACAATTCAACTCAAAATCTTTGTTAGCCTTGAGTGGAATCCCTCACCCATCATGATCCCGATTTTGAGATACGGAATCCCAAGATATAGTTGTATTGGAAAAAGCGTACAAGTATATTAGAGAAAGAAATTAACGTTATTCTATTTGCGTTAAACGGGCTATCGGGAATAGAGTCACTGGATGGTATTATTAGTTTGATAAGAGTTCGGACACAGAAATGACAACAGTTAGGTTAGGGTTTTTGAATGTTTATATCTATAAAGTTACACACCTTGCATAGGTCGCGTGCAAGAACTGTCAGATGACCGACCCTGGAGGCAAAACATATTTGTTTACAAGTGATCGAAATAGTTTTCCACAATTATTTTGGCATATGAATCGTATTTTTCCGCTATTCATCAATTCGCTAATGCCATCACATTGTGCTGTTGTAAAATGCACAAAAACTGCAGCAAAAGATGAAGAAATCCGGATGGTACATTATGATTCAAAAGTAAGTACCTACTATAGTCACTCACATAGTTTTCATTTTTGAAATTTGGTTATTTCTCTGATTTCTCATCGGAATTCTTTCTGCAATAGGATCAGCTAATAGAAATATACCTGAAATGCAAGAAGATTGGATTCATGCAATCAATCGGTAGGACTGGTCTGACATGCTGACGATCGTGTGTGTTGTAGACATTTTCAATCTATTAGCAGCATAGCTTGAATTGCAGAAGTGGCAGAAGGCAGAAGGAATTTTAATAAGGAATGACAACATTTCATAATGATAACTATGTGAGATTACTATTTACCTGAAAAATCATATTCCCTAGTCTCTTGCTGCATTTTTTGTGCATTGTACAACAGCACAATGCGAAGGCATGCTTGAATTAATGAATAACGCAAGAAACACGATTCGTATGCCAAAATATTGTGAAAAACTATTTCAACCTTTTCATTCCTCTGTAACCAAATAAAAAAGTGAGGTTGTGTTTCAATAATTCACAGAAGAATGAGGTTGTGTTTCGATATTTTGCCTCCAGGGTCGGTCTTCGTGCACGCGACCTATTGTGACAAGAGCTTCATAGTCGTCCCGCGCTTTTTCATTCAAATTTTTTTGAATTTGACAATTCATTTCATGAACGTCAGAATTGAAATGAAATTTCATAATTATTATACTTTCGAGATAAAAGCAGCTATGGAAATTACTTGCTGTATAATAAATTGTGCCAATTTTGAAACAAATGGATATAATTTATTAGATTTTCCAAATCAAATATCAAGCATTCGCTTATGGAAGGAAGATATGAAACGGCCTGGATGGAAAATCTATTTGAAAACGAGCGAAATTTGTGAGGTACTCATTGAAATTCACTTCTTATAACAGCAGCTGATTGGAATGAATATATATTTTAGACCCATTTTCAAACAGAAGATTTTAAAATATGTTTGAGAGAATCTGGCTGTTCCATCAATTCACAAAGCAGACGATTTCAAGAAAAAAATTCCATTATTATCATCACACAAAATACAAAACAAAATAATCATGAAAAAAGGGGAAATGATCGCGAAATTACATTATGAAATTGATAATTTGAAAACGAAACTAAGAAAAGCAAGTAAACTACAACGTGATATATTATTGAATGGCGTTTTTGGTGCTGACCGCGAATTCAAAGTTCAACAGTGAAAAGTGAATAGATATTTATGTATCAAGGGAATTATTATAAGGGCCTTAATTACGCTGGAGGTTATCGTTTTGGAGATATTTTCTATATCTATTCATGTTACTTAGCTCCTAGGGCGCTAAGTGAAGTTGCTGAGAACTTAACAAAACCAAGTATTTGGTAGGTCCCGTCAGAATAAATTACTTTTTTCCATGAAATCTTTAAAGAAAAATGATTTGTTCTCTGTATTTCAACACCCTGTATCTCCGAATTGAAGCATTTCCAGACACAAGCTTATATAGACTTTATTTCTTAAAATTGTCTCAGGAATACTTCACTGGAGTACAGTTTCACATACAATAAGGAATTATAGCTATAAGTTTGATATTGAAATGTTGTTACTTGCATTTTTTTCCATTTATATAAATCTTGCTCTGCTAGAAGTGTATCACTATGAATTGAAGTGGGTGTTTGTACTCTATATTCATTGTCCATCCACGGCTATGATCGATTTGACAGAAAATATAAACTCTAAAATCGTATCTGACAATCAGGCGCTACTAGGAAAATTGAAAAAACAAAGAGCAGAATATATGTCTAATTATTTTATTCACTTAAACCATTGTATTATAGAAAATAGAAAAGGACAAAAGTTCAGCTGTGTCCGAACTCTTATCAAACTAATACCATCCAGTGACTCTAATCGGGAATGCTTTCCAAATGTTGACAGAAAAGTTGTCATAGGTTCTCAAGAACACAAAGCTTTGGCTGAGTCATTCTTACTCAACTGGAACTACAGAATGCCGTAATCTTCTCTTTTCAATACTTGTACCCTTTTTTATTGAATACCACTGTTCGTTTATCCCGAAAATTGCATTCGCGATAGGTTTGTTACCACTTTTTTATAAGCTTATTGGTATGTATGTCCGTATGAACGGAATCTTTGACAAACTTTAAAACTTAGAATTGAAATGAAACTTTGTACACTTGATCGATGATAATAGCATAATTTTTTCTCGAATAAAATGATAAATGCAGTTCCGCCACCAAAATTACAAATGTTCCGTCACCAACATTTCGAATGTATGTTTTCATTCCTTAGAATAATTCCTTACAATGCTTGTATAGCCAGAGACACGGCATATAGTATATCTTGCACCAAGTACTTATATGGATAGTTACATCCAGAAGTTGAATTCAATTGAAACTTTGCACACAATGACAACAGAATAAATTCGATAGTTTTGTTCCATTTTCCTGATCAGGATCTTCAGGATGTGCGATTTTTACAGACAAAGTCTCGCACCAAGTACTCGTACAGAGATTATAATCTCTGACTCGTATGAAATAAAGTTTCTGGAGTAGGAGCCTGATAACGGTTACAACCACCGACTTACTAGACAGCTAGTAGTTATATGGCAGCAACCCGAAAATGTAGGGTCAGTTGTTCGCCTGAAAACGCTTCTGCTCAATACGCAGGAACCTCGTTAAGTATACTATATTTTAGCTATATTAGTCGTGCGATTCTCACCAAATTTGGACTGATATGAATAACTGTTAATCAGTTTTTCTGAGATGACCATCATTTTGGACAGTGCCGTGCGTTTCCATAGAACTGAAAAGAGGAACATTTATTATGAATTCATGTGCTGATTTTCTTACAGCAAAACAAGAGGGTTTCAAAAAGAAATGGATCATCTAAACAGAATTTTTGCAAACGTGAATAATTATTTTCTCGGAGTTCAACAAAAACAAGTATATCGTGTTTTTTCTTTCAAAGCATAAAACTTGTCTACCTACCGTAGCTATTGAAGGTGCCGAAGTTTGTATTTAATTTGAATTCACTATTTATTCGAGGCATGTCCATTCGGAATAAGGTCCTAAAGCATGAGGAACATTGAACAATAATATGGATTTAGTTTTCTTGCAAAAAAATTCCTGATATGATTTCATAAAGAGTCGGCCCATTTTTATTTCGATAAAGAAGCACGACACCGTCCAGAATGATGCTCATCTCTGAAAAACTGATCATATTGGTTATTCAGACCATACCGGTCCAAATTTGGTACGAATCACACGACTAATAGCTGAGATATAGAGGGGGCCTGTTTGCAGTGAGACACGTTGCATATACAGGGTGTCCCTCAAAGGTATTCACAGAAACTTACCACATATGTTGTGTTGCCCAAACTAAGCAACTCTTTACAGAGGCAGAGATTTTGAAGTTACAATTTTCGAATCGTTTTTGCTTCATAATTTGTAAACGGTTCATGAGATGCTACTAAAATTTGGTACGTGGACATAGCTCCTATGGGCAATAAAACCCATATTATGATTATTATAAATGTCATGTCATGGGCGTAAATAGTGAATTAACATCTTATGCTTTTACGCCAATGTAAAGGAAGGGGTTTGAATATAAAATTCGGATTTCGCAACTTTTTCACTACAATAAAGGTACACTTGATGGAATTAGATTACTCAGGGTTTCGACAAAATTAGAATTTCAGTAATTTAAAGCATCAGTTAACATCAGAACGATAAACAGATATGTCATGGAAATTCTTCAATATGTTTATCATTTTCACGTAAACAAAGATTTAGGACGAAAAAAAATGAATACAAGTGAATTCACCAAAAAATCACGAAAAAATAGTTGATAGCACATTTCAATTTGCATCGTCGTACGAGGGAAATTTGATTTTGTTTTATGAAATATCTATATTAATCATTTTAGTGTTGCCCGATGCTTCAAATTACTAAAATTCAAATTTTGGCGAAACCATGAGAGAATATTCAATTGTTATCAAGAGTATCTTTTTTATAGTAAACAAGTTACGCAACTCGCAACTCCATTTGCGTAGAAGTTGAAGATGTTTATTCACAAAAAAAATCAATTTGTACGCCCATGGAATGATATTTGAAATATGCAAGATATGGGTTTTATTACCCAATTCAGCTATGCCAACGTATATCAAATTTGAGTGAAATCTCATGAACTGATTCGAAGTTATGAAGCCACAACGATTTGAAAATTGTTACTTCAAAAGTGTAGCGCCCAAACTGAGCAACTTTCTACTGAAGTGATTTGGCTTGAATCGAATTGCTCTTGTCTGATAAAAATGTGGTGAGGTTTTGTAAATACCTTTCATGGATTATCTATTGATATTCCAAAATAGTAAAGGGGTCTATTCTGAGGTAACTTTGAGGGTGTTTTCTTAGGGGTGGTTTGATGTTTTGAAGAAAAACTTTCATCCATACAGTTGTTCCAGAAAGTTGATATTGCAACATGCTCACGAGAAAATGTTCAAAAAAATATTGTTAGTATACACCCTGAATCCTTGAAATCGTTTATTTCTGTGATCGGTTCAGAGGATCAATTCATGAGAGTCATGGAGAAATAGTTATTTTTGTATAAAGTTCGTAGAATTTGTGTTTTTTAATTGGACATAAGAGTGCTGAAATTCTCTGGAAATTTATTCACGAATAACAACTAACGTATTTCGTATTTTGTACAACTGTGAATGTGATTTCACAAAATTGGGAATGCTAACAAAATATTGAATTGTCCACCTCAATCCTTTCAAACAAAATGAAATATCTGATGAAATTGTGGAATCAACTCTTTAAGACATATCTAACGTTTCGGAGCAGCAGCAATATGGAACATCTTTGAGCATGTATGTTGAAAGTAATTGTTCAAATTATACTATCAATTAATATTATTCCAATGATTGAGATTGTTTCATGATGAATGATCAATCAATAATTGACTGTTAAAGATAATTCCTTCATAAAGTAATATTTCATGTTTATTTTGTGAATTATTTTGGCAGTGACAAAAGTAAACATTTTCGTATCAATTGCGATGCAGAAATGTCTACAATTCATACGCGTTTGGATTTTGGAATGTTGTTTAATGGTGGTGGTATAAGAAAATATTGAACTTACGTACCCCTATTCTTCCTTTCCCTACATCGAGGTGAGTATATACTTTCGAATGTGAAGAAAACAAATTTTCGCGTAAAACGATTCTAATAAGATTGGCAATTGAAAAATAGAATGCAAATATCACGTTATAGGTAGATATTTTATTTCTATAAATTTATTTCTTTGTGTACTGACGAAATTAACAAGGTTGGGCATACGGTCAAATATCAAGAGCAACAATTCATCGGAATTGAAAAAAAAAATAGTGTGGCTATGTTATAGATTCAATTCTGAAATAATAAAGACATTGTTGCTTCACATTCTCCGCTTTTCTGAAACTACCATCTGATTCATTTTGAATTAGACAATCTGTATGAGCAGATTGTGATTTTGTCCCTGAAATTTCGAAAAATTATCGCGTAATGGTATGATCAACAAATGTATTGCTGAAGTATTTTATTTTATTCAAAGGTATTCCTCGTGATATTCCTCTCATGGTGAATCATAGTTGTAATATTAGGTAATTCATTTTGTATTTATATATAAAAACAGTCATTTGATGGAATAAACATAACATTGTTTTTATTATTTTGACACCACGCAAATCACACTCAATTGGTAAATGGAAGAATTTCATATCGTAGGTAGTCATTCAACGTATACTCCATCGATGAATTCTTATTTTGAATCACTAACCGAATATGGAATTATATATAATATCTTACACACTCAATATGAGAGTTCCAGAGAAATGGGGGGTATAGCAACAATGGCTAGGTCATTTTAGAAAAACAAATTATGTATACCTACCTGTACTTTTCGAGAGGTTTGATAAATAGTTTCCAAGGTGTGTGATAGTTCTAGTGAATTTTCTCAAAATAACCCTCTGGTTACCGCGAATTACTGAGTTGCATAATTAATGCAGAAATACGTTAGTATATAATCAAAACAATTTCTCATGGTTTATAGTGACGACAATATATAATATGTGGTCAGAGTATGAATTTTCACGTTCGAAAATGTTAGAAGAACATAGTAAACCTATGTTTATGATCTTCAACTATATAAGTAATATCATTATGTTTCGCAGTTGGGGAAATACTCCATAGTGTGTACAGAAACCTCAAACCTAAAGAGAACTATAGACACTTTGAACTAAGTGCTTGAAGCAAAATTGAATTCCGTTTCAAATTATTATATTGTCGTCATTCATGGTATCAAGTTCTTCCATATTTATTATGGGAGCATACGTTGGTTTGTGGCAGAAGAAATGATGGAAGTATTTTTTTCTCATTAAGGCTATCATATTGAATGAAAAATCTCCTTGGTGGGGTGGAATATATAGAAATGAGGACGCTATTGAAATAGCATCAACTAAAATTCGAGAAATGATCATTATAGGTAATTTGAAATAATATACTGAGTGGAGACTTCAAATAGAATAATATCGCTAGCGGGAAGTGAATATGGTTTCTAAGAATTGAGACACATCAATGTTTCAATGTATTTCTCAATATTTTGCATGGAATGAGAAAAATATAACCCTTCAGGGGTAGCTGAAACTACTTACCTTCAACATGTTTTTTCAAATGAAAAAAAATCACAGCTCAGAGTCAATCTGAAAGACATAATAATTGCTGAAAAAATGTGCGTTGACTTTCATTTTCAGAAGGTCCCACTAACAATTCAGAGCAATTTCTTGATATTTGCTATTTGCCAGTGTTTTCATACAATCGCAAAGAGAAATTTAGTTTATGTCTCGTATTCACAGTTCGAAACGAAGTATCGATCAAAAACCCTAGAGAGGATACTGCATAAGTTGCCAAAGCTGTCGTTATTGTAGTATCATAAAGCCTTATTGGAGTAGTAAAATTCATACTAAGCGTCAACAGAGTACTCATATGTGGGCTGGAATAATATAAGATTATTTCTGATGATACTATGAATGAAGCAGGATACTTGCATTCTCTCCTGCACGAACCAATGCCAGTGCTATTTCTTTTATCTCCAGTACTGTACTCTATATAATGGTGATTTACATATCAAGGGAGGTAAAGTTTTTATTTCCTTCCGCGTAGCAGAGGGCATCGAACACACTTGAGAGTGAATAATCTTTCGCTCCAATGATGTATATGTCGGCGTCAATCAGTGAAATCCGTCATTCCCTGAAATGCCTAGTCATTTCACGTAGTGTCGGCAAACAGCGTAACAGCGTAAGAACGTAACTTCAATTTTCATCCGTTACTCTGTTTGCCGGAGGGTTGAAATATACTATCTACATATACATACGCAGGGAGACTATTTTTATGCCTACATGTACCTTTATCCTAGAAAGTATATGTTTCAGAAAATTACTTGAGAGAACAGAAGAGACTACTGCTTCTAAACAACTTAATTAAGCTGACTCGGCCTAATAGAACCTTCTTTTTGTCATTACAGGGAATGCCTGAAACTATTAGGCAAACGGTGTACGAAATTTAGAGTTACGCTGTTTGCCGGCAATATGTGAAATGACTAGGCATTCCAGAGAATGACGGATTTCACTATTTGACGCTGACATATACACCGTAAAAATGCGACCGCTTCATCGAATGACTTGAAATTTAGTCACCCACTAAGTATATTCGATGATAATAGTGCACTTTAACTTACTCAATTATTGACTAGAGACACCTGTTATATTATTTCATATCTGAATAAAGCTCATTACTACATTGATTCAAATGACCACGACGGAAGTCCTTGATGATGAGAAAAAAAATACCGCCACTACTTCTTTACTAAAGCTGCTATACGCCGGTATATGGAACATTTCTCCAAATTTGGAATATCGTCTAATAAATTAACCTTTCTTTGAATAGGTGGCAATATCTTGCCAACACCGTTCCATCCAGGGCCCAATTTCCCTGGATACGCCCCGGTACAGATAGCTGCAACGATCGACCCAAGACAGTTCATGCCACCACAGATATTCTACTGGCCCTACCCCAGTCCTCCCGTGTCACCAACGAACTATTACCCCACCATTCCACCACCTGGATCTTTACCTCCACAACCACAACAACAACTGGTGAGTATATACCGAGACATAGGTTCGAATCCTAGTTAGGCCATGGATGTTTGTGTTTGTATGCTTACCTAACCCCGCACAAGTTTCGACTTATGGGGCGTTTGGTCCCAGTGCTGGGACCAACGAGGTAATGCAACTGCAAAAAAATATCAGGAAGATATAACAATATAATAATGGGCGTGTTTTGTTTGTTGACAAAAATTGAGGTTGTCGCCGAGGTAGCGATGATTTGGCTGGAAAGTCATACCTCGGTGTGGGTTCGATTCCCACGGCCTTCTTTGGAATTAAAAAAAGGTGACTGGGTGTAGTGTGAATGAGGCAGTGATGTCCTATATACCACACGTATGAAAAGATAACATTACCTGATCTGTATAAACTGACTAGACTTGAAAAGGGTAGTTCAGAAATCCAATAAACCCAAAAAAAAAATGAGATTTTCTGACTGACCGGGTATTTTTGTTTTGATTCTCATTTGATGATAAAATTATTCGAATGAATAGATAGTTGCCACCTGTGAAATAATTTCAATATGCCCACTCGGAAGAGTGGGAAAAAATGATTTAGCACGGATTTAACCAATCCAAATTGAAACTAAACAGATTCAAATTCAACCAATCAATTTCAAATCGGAACTAAACAATATGGAATTATTCGTTTGGTAACAAATCAGTTGAAGATACAAAACACGAAATTCCATATGAACACAGTTGTCGAATTTGTATTCCCACTTATTTTTATTTCAATCATATTACATATCTAAAAGGATTTTGATTACAAACGAATGTAATGAACACATATTTATAATCATAAAAATACTTCACATAAGTATATCAATCAATTACAGAGGATCAAGAATGAATCATTGAACATCAATTTATGTTCATTGAATTTTGTACAATAATATGTGATGTTCTTGAGTAATTTTGGTCCTCCCTTCTTCTTCCCGTTGTTTCCCTATTTCGTCCAGATTTTTCACTCATCGATACGCTGTCGATTTTTTTTGCCGAATGTATCCGCCACCGTACAAATTCGATTTCCAATATTGTCTATATCTTATCTATGTACGCCATCAATTCAAATATTAAGTACGATGAATTATTGCTAATAAGTATAATTTCGCTGTTGACACAATATTGAAGATTCATTTCCCAATTTGAAGTTGTTTGGTCTGAAATTGAATAGGTTTATTCTAATTTCGATAGTGTTATTCAACTTGAGTATATGTTAGTTCTCAATTTGAAACTGTTTATTCTGAACTTGAAAATGATTATTTCCAATTCGATTGTGTTTATTATTTATTTGAAATTGATGTCCCAATTTGAACTTGAAAAGTATACTTAGAACGGGAAAACTGCTGGTGTATGATAATTAATGATCTCAAGAATGGTGGAACAATATTCACAGAATATCTACTGAGCCAGAAACGAAGTGCAACTAGAAACTAGTGGGACTTCTCACATGGCAATGTAGGATCAACAAACACATGAGTACGATAGGTCTGGCTGAAGAACTGCTGTGAAGGTTTTGTCAGGAAGAGGAGGAAACAGCAGTACGAATACTGTGAGGGCTTGTCAAGACTAAGGTTCCTTACGCTGGGAGAGAAAAAATGGGATCTGACAGCTAGTCTATGGAGTATCATAGAGAAGGCGGGGCTAAAACGATTTTGAGGGCAGAGGTCGCGGTGTGGAGGCAGATAGCCCGAATAAGGCCCTATTCTATATCTAATCTAATGATAAATGATACCCTGAATGTGTATCATCAATGATACTCTGTATCCAAAACAATATATGAGGGGCCTATATTAGAAAATCAAAAAGTTGGGGTAGGTTCTGATTAGACCAGAAGTGATCGAATAAGCTTTTTGTGAATGAATGCACAATATCCCATCGAATTCCTATTCACGATCCCGTATGATTCAGAAGTTACTGCGCTGTCTGTTTTTTGTGCACTTCTCTGTAGGATGAACTATTCGTCTGAAGGGTTGAATTTAAATTATTTTATTGCTAGCAACTATACGTATTCATTCGAATAATTTTACCATCAAACATGAATCGAAAAGTTGAATCGCAAATCGCATATTATTTGCCCTCATATAAACTCTACTAAATCTGCCCTTGCCTCACAGTTTGTTAACAGTCATGTACAAAGCATTGAAATTTACGTGAAAAACAGAAAAAACTATCGGTGAGGCAATGATTAACAAAACTGTCAGATGATTCAGCAAAGCATTTTGTTTTAGACAAAAATATGTTCTCCCATCTCATTAAGTTTTTTCATCTTGTATTATCCACTTCTTCAATGGCTCAATTTTGTTAACAGCCTGTATACTTCACCTTACTCAGAACAAATATTTGTGAACAATACAATAGCACGTCGATTGGGATTGTGTGTGGGCTTCATATTCATAACAACCTGAATGGTTTTCAAACCCCTGAAGGGATGCAACATCACCCCACTCAATTTATTTTAAATTGGATGGTCCCACTTGTCGCACCTTATTGTAAGAGTTCTTGCAAGAAGGAAATTGACTGTGCATTCATTCAACGAGTGTAAGTTTCAATCAAAAGCAAATATAGTGGTAGTGTTTAGTTTATCTTTATTCTTACTCTGGGCATTAATGAATTATTATACTGTGTCGTTGGGAACCTGAATCAATTTTCGCAACACTTCCCATGCTTTGTTTTGGAAAAAATAAGTCTATGGGTTGTTCAAAATCGTTGAATTTCAGAGCTCATCTCAAAAGTACCGGCATGGCCGCCATTTGACGATCCATCGAATGAATAGTGACGTCAGTTTTTATGCTGTTTGGTTATTGATCAGACAATCTTCCATTCCCTCTCATGAAGCATGGTTGTCAAGTCATCATTTATAATCAAGTTATCAAAAAGATGTAGAGTCCTGTCGTTGTATGAAACATGATAGGAGGAAGTCAGTTCATTCTTGACTCTTTCGAGCAACTAGGATGTCCAAATATTCTCTAAACTCTAACAAAATATCATGTGAATGTTGAAGACTTGGCAACATCGTGCTGATGGATAAGAACTGACAAGACAACGCCCACAATCCGTGCGCCGTGTTGTCACGTTTACCAGTTCAAATATGTGAATTAATATAATTATTATCTACACAAATAAACAATAAGCCACAACACATGAGGAAACATTTTGGGACAATTGATTCTTCATTACTAATTAGGAATATTACCAATACTTGATTGAGATTCAATGAATTATTAAATAACTGATATTTCTGCTGTTTGAAAATTACTGTGGCATTATCGATGATTTTAGACCGAAAAGTTAGGAGAAAATATGAAATTGAGGGGTTTTTGAGTGATGATTTTATTTAATAAATAAAAAAAGAATAGTCGACTCGCCCATTGCAATGAAACAAACTTTCAAAAACTAAGCTGAATTTTTCATATTCCAATATGGTTATACAGGGTGACAATTTGAAAACGAGCAGCACCAGCACTCCACTATTTCTTTGACTGGTGACTCTGAAAATTTGACGAAACCTGTCAATTTACATATCAAGGTGGAACACATTGATTGAGATATTTGTTGTAGAATTATATTCCACCTCACCGTCACATCAACTACCCCTAAAATGTCAAATCGCAAACCCCAGCACTGCTATTTTTGAAATGCTTACCTATGCATGTGATTTCAGTTACATCTGGCATACAATAGTAGCTATGAAAACGATTACTCTGATGATATGATAATAAACGTAGTCTCACAAAGATAGAGAAACTCTAATTCATTACCACAATAGTTCATAAAATGAACGAGAATGGTAGATAACGAGAGAAAAGCAGCTAATTTCCTGGCTCTCTGCCGCGCAGAATATTGGATTACATCCTTTTGAAATCTATGCAATAATTATTCGTACAAACGAATAAAATCGCAAGTGTTTCCTTCCTAAACGCCGGGCTACGCCTCTTATATATTTCTCAAGAAAAAATATACAATGTAATATCTATAGTATCCACGCGTAGCGGAGGGAGACTCAAAACCGTGAGCTAAAATCTAATATTTTACCCGTGTATAATAGGTAAACTATATTTTTTTCTCACAAGAAAAAAGGATCAATCAATATTGAGAACATATCAAAATGATATTAGAAAATTACACAGGTGAAATTTGAAGTTTTTAACAGGAATGACACATGCGTTACAGGTTGCAGGCATCTTTATCATTCTTTGTCTGTCAGTCTACTTCTATGATTTGATCTTGAAAAATTGTGAACTTTGTGGTTGTTTCATAATTTACGTAACAGCGAAGTGGAACAGTGGCGTACCCAGAAATGTACCTTGGGGGGATATAATTTTTTTTTCCGAAACATATTTTTATTCAAGATTATTGGTAACTACAATAATTTTGAACATTACAAAATTAAATCTAAGCGCTTTGGTTTGAGAGCAATTTCTTCAACAGATACGACTACCTCTCTATGAATTGATAGCATTGCAAGTCAATTAAGCCTCACTTGGGCGGTAGTGTTCCTCAAATTGGTTTTGATGCGTTTCAAAGTAGAGAAGGTTCTTTCTGGTGTCGCAGTGGACACTGGCAATGTACAGAATATTTTTAGAAGTCAATGCACATTTGGGTAGGCATATTGACTACAAATCTCCAAACAGGCCAGCAGTGCCGGATTTATACTACCCTACGCCGGGGGCTAACTTTTACGATGCTGCGGCGCCGCCGCCAAATATTCAATTTTCAATTGTCAGTTTCGAAATTCAAATAATCCTTTCACTGCTTCTTTTACAGCTTATAACAATAACATGAAATCATTATGTACAACGAATCAAATTATATTTACCTCACACTTTGAACATAATAACAAACAACAAATATTTTTTTCAGATGAATACTAAAATACTCTTCTTGATTTTTTTGATGCAAAGTCGTCAATGGCATCATCAAAATTCAGATTTAATAACATGTCAATGTTAATACTCGAAATTGATAAGATATACAATATACCCTGTACCACGAAATTCCTGAGGTAGTTTTTCACTCTTTTTAAAGTTGAGAATGAGTTTCCACCACTGGCATTACTAATCATGAGGGATAGTTGAAAAATTCTCAGTAATTGCCAATATTCAGTGAATCAGGAATTTGTTGTGATTATTCCTAAAACAACGCTTAGTCGTGTTCATATTTTCATCATCTATTCTTGAGATTCTGACTCTTGTTTATCGCGTATTGAATGTAAAAAAAATATAAAACCATTTCCGTCTTGAGATCGTGAAGTTTCCGACGGTTCGACGGTTCCGAAGACGGTTCTGTCGGTTCTGATTCTGTCTCATTTGACTTTAGAAACAATGAAGGTATTTTAGGGCATTTCTTGACAACTTCCTCTAACTGCTTTAGTTTAATGATTTTCTGCCGTTGCCAGAATGCACCACCTTCTTTTTTACTCATTTCTTTAAAATTCGGTTTCAATATTCATTTATTATTATTACCATTATCAACAATACCAACGGCAACCTATTGAATACTGAACTATGATTTTGTGTTTATAAATATATCTGAGAATGTTCCTTTTCAACAAAAATAAATTGTCGAGCGTTGACAATTTTTCCGTTGCAGCTTCCTCCAGAATGTGCCCCTTTGCATCCGATGGCTCCGATTCAAACAATAGAAGCTAGATTGATGACCGAAATGCATCGACCTGATCCAGAGAAAGAGCCTAGTGCAAATGTTCCTCATAATCAATATGTCGAGATTATAATTTGAGAATTAGTTCCAACTATAGGTGCTGCGCTACCAAAATATTTTTTTTTACGTCGAGTAAAATATTTTATCGTCTGCACATATCTGATTTCGTCTGTAAGTAGAGAAATAATGTATGAATACTTTGAGATATATATTTAATATATTACAGATTAATATATTCTTTTGTTAACATAAATATTTATGTTTTTAAAAATGTTCATAGGTCGATATTTTTAACATTTATATACATGAACAGAAAATTCGAGGATTATACATTATTGGATTTAATGAAATTCGCCCATAAAGTCATTGGCATCTAGAAATTTTTGTTATCCCAATATACTGAAGAATAATAAATTGCAACACTCTCTAACAATAAGTACCTTGTTTTGATTTTTCTAATGTATTTCTCGTTACGAAATATTATATTAGTTGAGCGATGAATCTCGTTCAACACTAATACATATATGGATGTTTTCTCTGAACAAAATAAAATCATCTAGTTTTGAGAGCTTCAAAATTTCAAAATGATATAATTATTAGATTGAAGGAAAAAATATAATTGAGAAAGGTTGTATTTAATCGTTCTTCAGTGGGTATACCTGGAATATGGGTGTCCCAGAGTTTATGCAAGGTGTCATATCTCGGTCAATACAGTGTGTCCATTTAGTGCGTAATTCTTCGATATCTCGAAATCCATTATCACTAGAGAAAAAATGTTGGAAACAAATTTCTTCCGTTATTGAAGGTTCCATTTCAAAAATATTTTCAATAATACTGGGTGTTTTATAAAAGCGGGAGGACTCGGAGGCGAGTTTTTTTAAATAGAACACCCAGTATTTTTTATTCAAAATTCATTCCACTACGGTTTAGCTCTATATCGCTGTGGAGAAAATTGGATTCGGTTGAGGCGTTGTCAAGTTATAATTGATAAACTCATTTTCACTACTATTGAAGGGTCATGTTGAATTGGGTATGGTATATTCATTTATAAAAATTTTGAGAAGATTTTTGGCATACAGTAGTAGCAAGGTCTCACGTACACCAATCCAGTAATTTTGCGAGATTATCCTTCACAGGGTGCTGAAATTTACACTCTGAATATTGTAAGATTCAGACGACGTTCACTAGAATTTTTCAAATGGAACACCCTGTATTTTTCATCACAGATTTATTTCGACATCATTCGCCTTTTCATCGCTGAAAAAAAAATTGAAATCGGTTGCGGGGTTTTCAAGTTATAAGTAATTTCCTTATGTTCATCACTATCTATCAGGGCAACTTATGAGACATGGTTCCTTTATTTGATTTGATTGTGGAAATATTGCTTGCCACATGACATTCGAGGTTCTACATAGATCATTCAGGTATCTTTGCGATATAAGCATTGTCAAAATTTGAAATATTCCGTAATCTTGTTACTTATGATTTAAATAATATGTACCTATGTGAAACAAACATGCCAAAAGCAAAACGCCTGCCTTTAAAACAACTTCTACAATACAAACAATGGAGATTTGAATTGCGAGAATAAGGACAATTTTTGGAAATTTGGACCACTTCTATTGTCGTTATTCCCACATACCAAATCTCCATCAAACTTGAAGGAGGCAAACTCTACATAATGATACAAATAATATTTCTTTACCACGCGAGTTTCGGGATGGAATTCAGCAAAATTTTAAATAAATTCAAGATATATTTGATTGTGACGATGTTTGACATGTCATTACACGAATAATGGAAGTGTACTTCGAAAAAGTAATTCGTTGTCTGCAAAAAATCTGTGATAGTAGCATTTTGGATCAATTTGTCAAATCCACTCTGTTTTAAATTCAAACTTGGAGAACGTGCAAATGTTCCTATTGTAAAAAAATATATGAATGGTCAATGAAGAAATCTGATTATTTGAATGAAAGAACTATGACGTGAAAATTATACTCCGAAATAGTAGTAAAAATAAGGAAATTATCCATAACTTGACAACGCCGCAGCCGATTATGATTTTTTTTCAGCGATAAAAAGGTGAAAGATGTCGAAATAAATTTGTGAAAAAAAATACAGGGTGTTCCATTTGAAAAATTCTAATGAATGCCATCTGAATCTTGCGAAATTCTAAATGCGAAATAGAGCACCCTGTTGAAGAACTTATCGCAAAATTACTGAATTTGTATACGTGAGACCTTGCTACTACCGTATGCCAAAAATATTTTCATAATTTGAATAAATGAATATACCATGCCCAATTCAACATGACTCTTCAATAGTGGTAAAAATAGATTTATCAATTATAACTTGGCAACGCCGTAACCGATTTCAGTTATTTTTACAGCGATGTGAAGGTAAACCTCAGCGGAATAAATTCTGAATAAACAATACAGGGTGTTCCATTTAAAAAAACTCGTCTCCGGGTCATCCCGCTTTTATAAAACACCCAGTAATGTTGAGAATATTTTTGAAATAAGCAACTTGAGTAACTGAAGAAGTTTTTCCTTCAAAGTTTTTTTCTATAGGTTATGGCTTTAGAGATATCGAAGAATTACGCACTAAATGGACACACTGTATATAGGAAATGCAGCAACCCTTGCTTGCGAAAAAGAGGAATTCATGACCATATTTTTCAGGGTGGGGTCAAATGAAATGAATTATGGCTTAATAAGAGAATTCATATTTTTTTATAGCTCGACCTATTGGACTAAGGTTTTGCTAATTTAAGTCTCTCCTGGGAAGGAATCATCTACAAAAAGAAAATCATGTTTAGAGAGGTCAATTCAAGAATTGTATTCCTGATCCCACTGATGAACATGTGATGTCAGAACGAAATTGCCACATATTATATAGAACAACACGAAGAGATGATTTTATTTTCACGGCTACAGCATTTGCGTTGACATTTCGCAAAATGTCAACGCAAATGCTGTAGCCGTGAAAATAAAATCATCTCTTCGTGTTCGATGATCGAAAATTATCAACATGAACATTGGAAACTTGCTGCGATGCTAAATTCATGATTTATATTAAATCACATCAGTAATCGTGATTGTTAGATTGAATATGTAATGTTATTGTACCATATATGCAATGTTGCAATAACCTTGCTGGAATAATTTATTCGAGAACATTATATTCAAAATACGTCCTTTTTAGTAGTTACGGCAACCTTGCAGTAAGATAAGTTCTGAGAAACCTTGAGGTTTTATGACACGTGACATCGAATTTCTGCAATATTGTTGGAATATTACTTCTGTACATATTGCCTGTTGCACAAATTCTGGGACACCTGGTATATGAGTATCAATTGTGTTAAGCTTGGATGGGCCAATAGTGCATCATAGAACGATCATAGGCTGACTTGATATTTTGACTGAACAATTTCATTAGTTTTCTTGGAACTCACGTATCAACTTCTTCATTTTGAACGAGACAGCTGATATTAAATTCCATATTCGGTAAGGGATTTCCAATACGAAATCAACTATACGGGGAAAACCCGTGCCCATGAACTTTCAATTCAATTCAATTTACCATCTCGAACTCAAGGGACCCCCCCTTCCTGCGGGCACGGCCTTGATATGATACAGTGTTTGAGGAAAGTACGCCCAACAAAATACGAAGAAATACTCTTCAAATCTCCTCCAGAGTATATGGTGTCTCGTTCAGACTATAGAAGTTGAGTTTGGTTTTTGTCAAAAGGAGGATAGATGGCAATGATGACTGTCAATTTATAATGGAACATATAGTAGGAGAGTCTGCTGCAAATTTCGAACGTCATCTGATAACGAAATGTTATATGATGTTCTATAAGGCATGAAAACATTATATTTTATCGAGCGGCAACTGTGCCAAACGCTATCCTGAGCAAAATGATTCAAAAATGGCACTTTCCTGTGCGTTAATTAGCATTCAATTACGCGATTTGATAACGAGATGAGAATTATGCCATCCGATACTAATTGAATGTTATATCTCAAAAACCTGCCTTTACCCTGTCCTGAATCTGAGCTCAATCACTGACACAGCGATGTATTTACTGCTGTTATTTTGGACATACTTCTGTCATGTGATAACGAGTCCAGAGTTAGCGGGGGTGATGTTCATTTGCGAATATCCAAACAAGCCGCTATTCAAACTGAGCTAAGTTAGTGGCAGAGCTTCAGTATGTTCGAGAATATTTCATCCCTGTTGATAGATATTATCCGATGGACCAATGTTTGTGAAACTCATGTGGTGCTTCCACTACAAGCTTTAGAATCCAATTGGTGAGTTTTATACTGGTCCATCGGATATTATCTTTCGAGAGGGACGAAATATTCTCGGAAATACTGACGCTCTGCCTTTAACTTACCTTAGTTCAAATCGTGGCACGATTGTATATTGGCAAAAAGGACATTATTCCCTTTCATTTGCTCTTTGTTCCACATCATTATCACATGACGGAAGTATATGTCCGGAATAACGACAGCAAATAAATCGCTGCGCCGTGGATTTGGTTCAGATTGAGGGGTCGCACAGGTAGGTTTTTGAGTCCGCAAAATTAAGTGCGAATTGCCGCACAGGCAAGTGCCATTTTTCAATCATTCTCCTCAGGATAGTGGTTGGAAACAGGTGGATATCTTGGTAACCTGTTGTTGGATTTGTTTGAATTCATGTACAGTCTGATTTCAAAACGTGGCGGACTTGAAAATACTATAGCCAATGTTGCCACTTTTCAAGTTATTCCGGATTTTTTGTAACTCCCTTATTTTGAATAATATACCCTGTACTCTATTAGATTCCCAGATTTTTCTCGAACAGCTGATTCCATCGATCTATCATACTTGGGGTCTAGTGGAAACGATTACATTGGTATAGGGTGTTTGAAATCTAGATTTTTCAACTTTAGGAATTTTTTTGTGTCGAAACTATCCATTATCGATCAAAACCACTACAATGTTCCTTTCTTTACTTTCGATTTACTATCTACTGACATTTAATTGAAACAGATACAGAGGGATACATTGGAGCGGGTTTGATGGATAATGAATAGTTTCGACAGAAAAAAATCCTGAAGTTGAAAAATCTAGATTTTAAACACCCTATAGACGCCAAGTGTGATGGATCCATGGAATCAGCTCCTCAAGGAGAATCTGAAAATTCGATAAAGTACAGGGTGTGTCATTCAAAATGAGGAAGTTAATAAAAAATCCGTAATAACTGGAAAAGAGGCAACATTGGATATAACATTTTTTTAATTTACCACGTTTTGGAATCACGCAGTACACAAATTCAAAAAATCCAACAATAGTTTACCGAGATATTCACCTGTTTCCATACATATCAGTGACCCTGTATATCATGTCGTTATCAGATGACTGTCGAAATGTGCAGAATCAGGCTCTTTGACTAATATCATCTGTTATCAGATATTGGCGTAAATACAAGATTTGATTTTCGGGTGATATGTAATTATCTCTATTTTATATCTGAACATTTGGAACGTTTATTGTTTATGATTTACTGATTGATTCTTCTGATGTAGATTCGAAATAATTGTGTATTTGGGATTCAGCGAATTCTACAAAGCAATGTTTAGCCCTCCTCTGATATTATAGTTGAACCCCATTGTTTCGTGAAAACAGGAATGTTCAGAGTGGAATCAAATATTTCTGCGATTGGCATGCAATTCCATGTAACTGTTTAGGCAATTATTTGTTTTAGGAAAATTATTTTATATTTCGTTTTTTATTATTATTATTCTTGTCAATAAATATAGCATGAGGTCAAATGAACAACAAAATTGCTTCGTCTTCCAAGATAGATTAGCATTGTCACTGCTTCATTTCAATGATGAAATGAGAAGCCTCGCCTGAACTGCTTAAATTTTATGTGATTTAGATCTTAATAAGCACTATAGTTTGTAGAATGTTACTAATTACACACAACGAAATCGTAACTTTTTGCCCTAGTAGCAACTATAGAAATTGCCTTATATAAAAGCTCAAGAAATTATAGGTCGTGCAATAATTTAAGTAAATAGAAATATATGTATCTATAGTATCATTAAATTAGTCTAAAGTGACTTTAAATTTGTTTATATTCAGTAGAATTTGAAATTTTCTATCTATATCTCTATTGTTTGTGAAGTTTTCGATATTGACAATGCACACGTACAAGGACATTCACGAACAATACACTTCTAAACTACAAGATATAATCATTTAATGATATTTTTCCTTCTACGAAAAATGCATGAATTTTCCGTAGATTTTAGATGATATACCTGCAATGATTAGTTGAAATTAGTGTACCTATATTATATATTATTTAAGATAATATTTTTCCAATGACAATTATATTAGGTAACTATTATATAGATAAGATCTTGATTTTTGTTATGTTTTATGTGATTGATCAATGATTCCTGTTCTTTGAGAACTGGTGATTACCTATCTACTTTCGCTTGTTGACATTATCCAGAATTATATTAGAAAGTGTATAACTCTCAATTGACAGAGAATTGTAGATGCATGATTATGAATGAACGAAATAAAATTGTTGAAAGTAAGTAGTCACCGATATATTCCTACTTAAATAAACATGTAGATTTGAATTCAAATACATTTTAGGTGAAGAAATGTGAAGAACAGATAATCATTTTTTGCATGCATATTGTTGAAGTACCTAGTCATCGACTATTTTGGCGAGTACCTATTCTATTTTGATGAACCTTCCTGTATCCTATCTTCTAATATTTCTTGTCTGTATGAGATTTTGAAAGCCTAAAATGCATTTAAATTTGAACGCATATTTGTTCTATCTCAATTCTATGATACTGTTTTTGTTTTCATGTTATAATAATTTAGACAATAAAAATATCACCTGTTGATCCAATTATTCTGTCGTCATCTCCCATGCCTAGTCCTCAAGTGCAAATTTGAATAAAAAAATATTCCCAAAATACAAGAATCATAAAAACCTTGTAGAAGGTCTCGGAACAGTATTGGTATTTCCTAAACGGTAATAGACGAAAGTTAGATACCTCTTTGATATATGCCATTTTTAACACTGAAAAAAAAATCGGCCGTTCCTGAAACATATGTTTGAAAAACTGAGGTCACTGATTTTGTTTTTATTCAATTCCTTGAGAAGGACATTAGATTTTTTTTTGTAAACTGCAAATGAGTTGGGACAGTAATAAGACAAGAGCTTTTTTCCATCGGATAAAGGACCCCGCACGAAAACACGGGAAATTGGCTCTCGGTCGAATTGGCTGATATTCTACTATGTCGTTTTCGGATGGCTCATTAGAAAAATATGTGAGTTTGAAAAGTTTTGTATGTTCAGTTTCTGAGATATAAGCCGACAAAGTTCGTAAAAACGTCGTATCGGGGTAGGACTGACAAAGAAAAAAACTGTTTTTTTAGTATATATAAGACAAAATAAGCTAGAAAATGTATTTATCAGAACTCAAATACATGTCTAGTTATGATCACATATAAATTATAGTGAATCAGGGTGTATACGAGGCACGGTCAAAGAATTCATTTTTCGGAAAAAAAATTCGAGCACTATTCCAAAACCAACAAGTTATATTTTCGTGGGACATTATAGTTTCAGTCTATTGTAGGCTTCGAAAACGTATTTTGTTTCTTGATAACCATCTCTGTTCGAAATATGAATTTTTTGAAAACAATTGACAGCTTGTTATTAATCACAAAGGAAGGGATTGATTGATACTGTTAATTGAATGAAAGCTGATGTGACTCACTAGCGAATTCAGTTGTTCAATATTGCCTCCCATTCAGATACAGGGTGTGTTAGATTTTGTTGAAGATTATTTAACATGTTTCAATTGAATATCTCGAAAACAGTTCCGTTAATTTGGATCTTATTTTACTGACACTATTTTGAATATGTTGACTATTATATGCAAACAGTTTTTCAATTTTTTATGTTTCGTTTCTGAGATTTGAATTTTTGAGTTTACAGTACCTATTACAGGTATTATAGGGTTATTTCCTCGGATATTACTATCGATTCAACAGAACTTTACGGAATCTTTCGAACATTCAATCACATCATGAAAACTATTGGAAATCAATAATTTTTTACTATTAACAACACGAACCACATTGAATAACAATATGAAACTCAACAGTATGGATTCCGTAAAGTTCTGTTGAATCGATAGTAATATCCAAGGTAATAACCCTATAATACTGTAAACTCAAGAATGCATATCTCAGAAACGGAACATAAAAAATTGAAAAACTGTTTGCATATAATAGTCAACATATTCAAAATAGTGTGAGTAAAATGAGATCCAAATTAACAAAACTGTTTTCGAGATATTCAATTGAAACATCTTGAATAATTTTCAACAAAATCTAACACACCCTATATCTGAATGAAAAGCAATATTGAACAACTGAATTCGCTAGTGAGTTACCTCAGCTTTCATCAACAGTATCAATCAATCCCTTTTTTTGTGATCAAAAACAAGCTGTCAATTGTTTTCCAAAAGGGGTATAACACAAAATTCAGAGAATTCATATTTCGAACAGAGATAGTTATCAAGAATGAAAATACGTTATCGAAGCCTACAATCGACTATATATATATATATATAACTTGTTGGATTTGGAATAGTGCTAGAATTTTTTGACCGTGCCTCGTATACACCCTGATTAACTAAGATTTATGTGATCATAACTAGACATGTATTTGAGTTCCGATCAATACATTTTCTAGCTCATTTTGTCTTATTTATACTAAAAAAACAGTTTTTTCCTTTGTCAATCCTACCCCGATACGACGTTTTTACGAATTTTGTCAGATTATATCTCAGAAATCTTCCATAATTTGGGAAAATAGCCAGAAGTTAAACTTTTGTGTTGAAAATGATAAAAAGAGGTTCTATTAAAGTTTCAACACATGACTTAATGAAGAGAGGGGAGATAGCGTCAGGTCCCGGCCCTTTATTCTGATCTAGGTTTGTGATTGCATTTCGGATTTCATCCTTGGTAATGGGACGTATGGAAATATTATTCTGACAATTTTCATCAACAGTGATATCGGGTGGAGATGTATCAGATTCAAATACACTATGGAAATATTCCGAGAAGAGGGAGCATATGGATTCCACTTCTGAAGCGGTTTTGTTATTGAATTTGAAGAAAGCATGCAAGGATTTGGTATTTTTTTTGTTATTGATGAATGACCAGAAAACTCTAGGATCGGTTTTGATTTTACTTTCGGTGGATTTAACCTAGGTTTTGTAATCATTATCAATATTTGTTTTGACGTTCTTGCATAAATTTGAGAAGGTATCATAATCTCCGGGGTTTTTCCATTTTCTGTGGAATTTTTCTTTCTGCTTGATGACATTTTTTGTATGTGGCGAGAACCAAGGGGGATATTTTGACTTCGAAATGTTTTTCCGGGGTACAAACAGGTCAATCAGGTGATTTATCACTCCATAAAACCTATTTACAGCATCGTCGATAGAACAGTTCAGAAAAAGTTCACTCCAGTTTTCATTTTTCAGGTCCCGATTTATACTTGCATATATAGTCCGCCTCGGTTGAGTATCACGTTGCGTTGACTTAGGTAATGTTAGACTTACCAAAACTTCTAGGGAGGGATGATGAACGTCTTCTCTTACAAAGGGTGCTAGCCATTTATTGTTAACTGTTACCTCAAGAGACGGCGAGAGAACAAGATCAAGAATTCTGTTGTTGGCATTCCTGATGCCAGAAAATTGTTTGAAATCCATCAACGCAAAATCATCGATGAAGTATTCGCTAATAGGATCATTATTAGCAACAGGAAGAAAACTTCTCCCAGAAAAATCAGGATGCCATTTGTTGTATGGAATGGCGAATCTCTGAAAATAATGCGATCTTCTTCACCATGAATCATTTCCTGTTTGCGCAAAATTTGAAAATTCAAAGTTTATTCTCCGAAAATTAACTGTTGAAATTGATATGAGAACTAAAACAGTGATTTTCAGTTTTTTCAGGAACAGCTGGAACTTTTTCAGTTTGCGCAAGGGCATATCGAAGAAGTTAATATTATATTATACAACTTTTGTTTGATTCGTTTCACTTCCTTTCTTACTTTCAAGAAAATATACATATACATGGGTACACATTATACAGTATGTCGAGTGATTGTAAGAATCTAAAAGGAGATATTATTTAAAAAAAAAGTTTAAAAGTGTTTTTAACCGCCAGCTTAGTTGCAAAGCAACCCTCGAAAGTCAGAGACTTGTGTGAGTTAAGAAGACGGGGACCTTAGCTTTTTAAGTGTCATCCGAAGCACTACTCGGCTGGTAACCGTGGACAGTCCAAAGGATTGATATCTAGGTACCAAGAATGTTGGGTTGGCCACCTATCTCCTCCCGCCCAACGAAACTACCGAAAATTAATTCAGTGCTCGCGCCGGGGATCGAACCCGGACGCATATAAGCAAAACGTACATCTATTTGGCATGCGGCCTGTGTCTAAGCTTTCTGATTGGTTCATGCCAAATAACAGTACGTTCTGCCATTGTTGAGTCAGAGTCATGTACGTTTTGCGCGTGAATTGAAAATGCATGTGTATGCCAGATAACAGTACATATTGTTGGAGTCGCGTCAGCGCCTTGTACGTTATGGCATTAAATTGAAACTGCAATAACTGCATGGGATATCAAAAATTCATTATAATAATGATAATACGAAATCAAAAATACTCATCACATTCACACATCGATAGTGATGGGTTCTAAAAACATAAATTTACAGGGTGTCCCACGACAATTAAGACAGGGAATATCTCGAAACTCAAGAGTAGTAGAAGATTGTGATTTTGGGGTTGAATATTATATTACCCAATGAGCTTTACGTTTTCGGTCACGTGACATCAGATTCAAAATTATTAATGGGACAAGCTGTTTATTTTGGAATTACTATGTTCCTCTCGATAAAACAATTCCAACAATATATCACACTTGTAGCCTTAAACGATTAATTCAAGAACTATACCAGGTACTTCATAATATCTTTTGTCCCACGGCGATTACTACAAACGTCTGAAACGAGCAGTTGCCAAATTATTTGAGTTTAGGGTGTCAATGTTTATGTGGGCAATCCTATATTCATTTTGATGATTAAAACGATGCAAAATTATATCAATCATTCATATTTTATTGAAGAGCGTAGTCAAAAAACTTTGGGACAAAGGATATTGACGTACCTGTAGTTCTCAAATTGATCGTTATAATTAGAGACTCCAATTGTAATCGTTTGTTGAAATCGTTTTATCAGGAAGAATGTGAAAGTGCCAAAATATACAGATTGCCCCATTACAAATTTTGAATCTGACATCACGTGACCAAGAACAAAAATCTCATTGGGCAACGTAATATCGAAAAAAAAGGTTCTCTATTGCTTTAATTCTCGACCCCAAAATTCACACGAATATTCCCATGAATACTTATTGTTCAATCAAATAGTCACGAAAGCTTCCACTTGTGAAATATCTATATATACATACAAAGTCGCGCGTGGTCGCGCTGAACAATTCCTATTGCTTCTACCAATCTACCCACCCCTACCTCCTCCAAACCCCTAACGAAATCTAACAAGAATAAAAATCCTCTGTTACATCAAAACTATCATAAATATCACCCCACTTTCAGCATAGCACAGCACATAATAATTAATAAAACATTATTACTTAGCTATACTTACGAACACACAAAAAGTTTTAAATTGGGAGCACTTTCACGTACGATCCATTTCGTGTGATTTAACCTAGAAAATTCCCGAATCCACATATCACATTCTTCTAGATTGTGTAAATCTCCATAAACTGTTATATTATCATTGTTATTTGTTAGTAACTCCATTCGTCTTATATTTGAAAGATTGGGGTAATTCCATATTGAAATAAGGTATTTAAATCAAACTCAACTAGGTATTCAACTCAATGATAGGATGCACGCATGCTGCTTGCATAATAATGACTGACCATTGACCAAAAACAAAAACAAAAGCGCGAGCCCTATGCAGATGGCAAAGTGTACATCTATTTTAGGTATCATACGCAATTCGTACTGCCTATTTGGCAGCGAGATCTGCAGCAAATTGTACATCTATTTGGCGCTGGTATAGCAATGTGTACTGTTATTTGGCATCAACCAATCAGAAACCGTAGATACAGGCCGTTTGCCAAATAGATGTACGTTTTGCTTATATGCAACCCGGACCGCCTGGGCGACAGCCAGCGACTCTACGCTCACGGCCACCAGCCCAGCAAAGGGTGCATTTCAGGGGTCAACCCCTTTAAATACGAAATGATTTCTGTATTGGATTTGTGAATTTTCTTGTCTTATTTGATTTCACGAATCTGCGAGAGCTGTGACCGTTATCGAGAAGAAAATCATTTCTGTCTTTTGCAAAATTAAATAAATATTTTTAACAAAATAGAGGATCCTATCACAATGGACACAGAAGACGCTATACATATTCGGTTTGTGATCTTAATTACAAGTTTCCAAATATAACCTAAAGAATAAGAAACCGAACGAACCTTGACTTTGTATAGAAGGTGTTAAACTACAATGTTTTACCACTAACCAAACCGATTTTTTAACGCCTCGACACGTGTTTCGCTAACTATGTTAGCATCTTCAGGAGAAGATTAAAACTAAATATCCTATTCTAGTGTGCTGCTTATATACTAGGTATATGTTCACCCAACTGTGAAAAATACTAACCGTCAAGTTAATGTTTGTCATGGTTGAGTTCACATGTTAATCTTAATTTTTATTTCACTAAACTATATAGAGGGCTATATGGAATAGGTCCATTATCCTTATTCATTACTCTATTACTATTCTTAAATATCTCCAAGCTTTCATATGCGTCTAGTTTTCTAATGTTATTAACTTGCTTAACTAATTTGAGGTTAGTAATAAAATGTGTGTTATGATTGTGATTGAACATATGTTCGGCTACACAAGATTTATCTAACCTGTCATATTTTAAATGGGCTATGTATTCTTTGAACCTTGTTCAAAAAGGTGTTGAGAAATAAAAACACTCGAAACTACAACGCTCTGTTCATTAGTAACAAAGCGTTTGCGGGCACATATTCATAAAAAGCTCATTTTGACCTGAATAAGACCCTGATGTCTTGATACTCAATTTTGAAACACCTCCTATAAAGGTATATTGGTGTGGTAGGTGTTTTTCGTGAATCATTCATTATTTCTGTTCCTGTCATTGTAGGAATTTCCTCAATTTCCTATTGTTATATTCAAATCGGAGTAGGTATGATTTCCTTCAATTGATTTGTTACTAGTTTCAAATTGTAATAATAAAATCGTGTATGATATCAATCCTCCAACAAGCTGAAAAGAATTCGAAAATAGTTAACCCTTATAAATCGAATTTTATTCTGGTTTATTTTACCGAGAATATGAAAGAGTAGTCAATATGAAGAAGTCCTCCTAGTGTACAACGAACTTTCTGGTGGAGAAATTGTAGAGAATACATTTGGATCTGTAAAAATAAAGGTGTCATTGTGGAGGTAGGTAACAGTATAACTCTTCAATAAGTAGATTTAATATTATACTTACATGACTTTCAATATTGATGTTATCAGCTTTATTCCTCAATTCATGTATCAATATTGGAGTCCTATTTGCCTGAAAATTTTTATGTATCGTTGAAATGATAGATAAGTTGGTACTTTTTCAATTGAATTTGATATGCATGAGAAAATAAAACAAATAATATTGATGGCTCATTGGTTGTTTCGGTTTTATTCTGTCAAATTTAAATACTGATATATAGGTTACAGTACCAAATACCTGGGACCAATATGTCTTGTAAAAATAGGAGACAAAAAAAATAAACGAAATAAACAACAATGGTATAGATAAAGGAAGGATATCAACTACTGCCCTGGTTAATGCATCCTGCGGAAATCTACAAAGTACGAATATTGATTGCAATGTGTCCCTTTCCTCTTTTACATTCCTCTTTTGAATTGTAGTCATCAGGTAACTATTAATCCCCTAGAGACCGGTTTCGGCTTATCAGCATGTATCTGAAGCGAAACCTGATACAATGAAAACTAAAAACGGCATTCATCTACTCATATAAGCACTGGCTCACAGTAACATATGGAACTTAGACATTCAGTGCAAAGAGGAAGAAATCTTCAGAACTGCACTACGCTGTTTAACCACTAACCAATCCAATTTTTTAAACGTTTCGACACGTTTCGCTGACTATGTTAGCATCTTCAGGAGAAGATTAAAACTGCTGCTACTGCTACTACTTCAGAACTGAATTCGCATGCATTAATTATCAAGATACTCAAAGTCGAATAGAACATGAGAAAAAACTTGAGTGATTTCCACAAATCTGTTAAATCTGTATACCCCATCTTCGAAGTTGAAAACTAACTCCCTGGAAGTGGAACCCCGCACAAGGGTCAGGAAGAGCGGGACCTACAGCTTATAGTGGATATAAAATATTTAATCTCCAACGAACAAACAAAAATTCACCATTACCACTAATATACTGCTACTGATACTACTACTCCTACTACTCCTACTACTTCTACTACTTTGTACCTCCAAGAGTATTTCTTCAGATTCGAATTGAGTGACACAGAGGAATGTCGAAGCTACAACAGGACGATGGACGTCAGATAATGCGTAGGAAATATGCTACGAACCAAAGAAAACTGGGGAGTAGTAAGTAAATGTGTGAAGAGTATCATTATACAGGGTGTTTCATAATTGAATGTCAATATTTGAGGAGGCGATTCTCGGGCCAATTCTAAGAATGAAGTTTCATATGAACGTATGACCTAAACGTCCTAACTTTTGAGATACAGGGTGGTAAAGTTCTCAAAAATTAATAGTTTTTTATCAATATCTGTAATACTACTTCAGATATTCTAATGAAATTTGGCATACATGTACTATGTATCAAGAGGCATCAGTAAGTGTACCACATTTTTGTTGGTTGCCACCAGTGGCGTTCGTATGGAATTTCACATACCTATTTTGGCAGACATTGATGGTACGCCACTGATTAATCTCGAAATTGAAATCTTTAATGAAATTCCCAATCGTTTCTTAGCAAACTTGATCACTACAATTCTTTCGATCTGATGCACGGTTTTCGCTTAAAAAAATAAAAAGTTTTTCACTACATGATTATAACAATATCGTTAATATGACAATATCACAATGCAGAGGAATAGATTTGATTTTTTAGATCAATTTCCAGAGATACAATTCATCGTTTATGAACTTCCTATTCGTATTTGGTATTTTGGAATTATTTCTTTTCATTGTAGTAGGCCATATTAATTTTTGAGAACTTTACCACCCTGTATCTCAAACGTTAGGACGTTTAGGTCATACGTTCATATGAAATTTTCTTCTTAGAAGGGGCCCGAGAATCGCCTCTTCAAATATTGACATTCAATTAGGAAACACCCTGTATATCATAGAAATGGAAAACACTGGAGAGCATGTAATGAACAATCGAAAGATAAATAGAAGGAAGAGCCCCGGACACCAATAGATTACGCCTGTCTGAAATATTATCTGACGGCCGTTCCGGAGAGGTCTACTTAGGAGCTTGGGTGGCTTTTCAGTTAGTAGAAATCTGACACTACAACTATGGCACTCTTATAGGAGGACCCCAATCATGCAAGAGAAGAGTATTGAGCTCAGTGGTGTATTCTATTTTTTTATACGCTGTTCCTGTATGAAAAAAGGCACTGAACGGGAAAACAACCTCGAAAAGGTTCACACTATCAATGGAAGCACTAGGTGTCAACTCGAATATTTTACCAATTGATTTGTTAGTGGGGGAGAGGACATGTATGCACATGCAAAGATGGATCAAAGAGAAAGGCAACCTGACTGGAAATAATGGCTATATGGCAAAGAAGATAGGAAGAAAACACTCGTAAAGCAGCATATCAGAATAGGATATTGACTTTTAATGAGGAACAAGTGTCAAGGCGTCAAAAATCCGGTTTGGCGTGATAGTGGAATGTGATAATCATGTCATGAGCTTTGAAATTCTTTTCCATTGGAAGTATTCCCAAGAACTTATAATCATCAAAACTCCAAAAAATTTAAAAAAAAATAACACCTACCTACTTCCTCTCCCTATTCTTCGAACATTGTAGGAACTTCCTTCCGTGCGCTCCAAGAGATTAATAAAGTTCCAGTACTTCGTTTATGAAGACAATGTCACACCTAACATTTTCGACCAATTAGAAGCCTGTATTTTGTATCGTACCCATAGCAACTAAACACATTTCCAGAATTTTTTTCTCCTCGGAGTAGAGATCACAAAATTATACTGGAAATTTTTTGACGTTTATAGGTGAAATGACATCGACATTTAACTTCAGATTATGTCAAATTCATTTTATAAGTTGATAAGTTCCTTGCAAGAGAATATATATATACAGGGTGTTTCACAGGTAAAGGGAAATATTTCAATGGTAGATAGGGGTCACCAAGGTGGTTCTGAAAATACCATATTTGATAGGTCTTAGAGTTTTCATAACGGAGATACACGGCGATTTATCGATTTCGAATAATTATTCATTCGTCTATAAGTATTGAACTACCCAGTATATTTTTCTAAAATTTGGTATGGAGCTCAAACTTGTGACGTTGAATTCATTCACCTATCGGGTGAAGAGAAAATCCAGGTTCGGCTTCAGGAAAAATTCACATTTATTCGAAATATTATAATAACACACTGTATGTAATAATTGACAGAGTTCATCAAAGGAAACGTAAAGAGGAGAAAAAACTGAACTGGATTTGATGCTTTTTGTTTTCCTGCCACCAATTCTCATTGCAACAATCAAACAGAATGCTGAAAGTATGTCAATTTGAAGAGTATTTAAATTATGAAACCAGTGTCAATTATGATTATTCGATATATTTTAGTCAAAAAATCGCTCGAAAGAACTTACTAACTCTCACAGTTTTTATAACGGAGATGCAGGGTGAATTATCGGTTTTGAATAATTATTCACTCGTCCATAAGTATAAAACTACCCAGTAACATTTCCTCAAATATGGTATGTAGCTTACTTGGGACGATGGATTCATTAACCTATCAGGCGGAATTATAATTCGATAATTCACCCTGTATCTCTGTTATTAAGACTATGAGACTCTTCCTGAAGCTGAACCTGTATTTCCATTCTGCCTGATAGGTCAATGAATCCATCGTCCCACGTAAGCTCAATACCAAAATTGAGAAAATATTACTGCGATGGGTAGTTTAATACGTATGGACGAGTGATAATTCACCCTGTATATCTGTTATAAAGACTGTGAGACTAAGTAAGTTCTTTCGAACGATCATTTTACAAGAATATATCGAATAATCATAATTGAAAGTGATTTCATAATTTTAATACTCTTGAAATTGACATACTTTTAGCTTCCTGTTTATGATTGTTAAGACGAGAATTGGTGGCGGGCGAACAAAAAGCATCAAATCCAGTTCAGTTTTTCCTCCTCTTCACGATTCCTTCGATGAACTTTGTCAATTATTACATACAGTGTAATTAATATTTCGAATAAATTTTAAATTTTTCCTGAAGCCGAACCTGGATTTTCACTTCGCCCGATAGGTGAATGCATCCAACGTCCCAAGTTTGAGCTCCATACCAGATTTTAAAAAAATATACTGGGTACTTCGATACTTATAGACGAATGAATAATTATTCGAAATCGATAAATCACCCTGTATCTTCGTTATGAAAATTCTTAGACCTATCAAATATGGTATTTTCAGAACCACCTTGGTGACCCCTATCTACCATTGAAATATCTCCCTTTACCTATGAAATACCCTGTATATCTACCAACTTTAGCTAAAAAACGTCTTCGACTCGGTGAAATGTTCAAAATTTTCGTGTTTTCAGAAAAATTCCCAGTAATGATTGAAACTCTAGTGGTATTATTAGTGAGTATACTTACACAGTCGCAAGTATCTGCGCATGCGCGCACATATATGAAGAGTTCGCTTGATTGAAAGATCGTCCAACAGACGGCATTCAATATGCCCTTATTCTTACTAGTCTCCATAACCATCAGGTAGTATGTGCGATAAGAGTAAACGAAAATGATTATTAAGGTCATTACTACAGCTAGGAATTGAGTTACGGAGAACAGTGCAAATGTATCTCGTACTATCTGGCATAGTCTGTAGTGGATTCGGCAGCAAACGTACAGCTTATCGGTGATTTCTTTGGTTACACTGGAATCTGAAAACATGAAAATGATATATTGTCGCTTTTTTTGTATGTTTTTTAGATGAGCGAGTCTTAATCTAACAATAAACGAGACAGGAAAAGTACACAAAAGGAGGATCTACACCTTTTCCAATTGTATTTCAGGAAACGTCAATTGTATTGAGGAATAGTCAATTGAAATAAAAATTGTCGATAATTGTATTTCAAATGAAGACCACAGGGAAAAAAGAGGGAATGTCACAAAAAGTAAGTTTCGAGGCGTCCTGCAAGTGATGTCGACAAGATGCAGGACAATGGGTGTTTGAGTACTTTTACGTCGTTTTCTTCTTGGTACAGATGAAAGGCATTCCCAAACAATTTCAGAGCTGATGACCATATAGAGATCAGCGTTTTAATGGCTGTTTGACTATCTCCAGATCGAACTGTACACAATTCCCTATCGCGTGAACTTCCGTCTGGAATATGTTTGGGAATTTGCCAAGGCTTTCGAAGTACGAAGCCCGTACTCTCCTATTCCATTTAATTTTTTAATTCTTTATGGCTTCTTCTTTGGGCTTAATACCCATGGATGCACTGCTCGATACTTTTTACACAAAGCTGTACTTTTTGATTAGCTCATCCTGAGGCAATCCATGGATTTGCTGGTTGAGTGGACAGGTTGACATCCCTTAGACCAGTCCTTCTCTAATAATTCTGTGTGTCATTCTCTCTTCCGAATTCTCCACAAACAAATGTAGAGGAGTGAGGTACAAAATAACCTGCATTGCCGCAGTGGGGCACGTTCTCATCGCACCGGTAACGAATGCTCGAGTCTCTGAACTTTCGTGAGATTAGCCGTCGTAGCAAACCCCTACAGAGGAATTGAATTAATTCAATGTGTTTATGCTCTCAGTGGCTATTGAGAAATTACATGATGACATTATGGAAACATCTTTCTTCTTTCTCAAAGTAAATATTATGGAGAATCGAAAAATTAGATGAATTTCATCTTTAAGCAGGGGAACACTCAATATGGTTAGTTTTAGCACTCTTGATTCAATCCTTTAGGAGGGCTTTCTTTGGACGTGGCCAAAATCCTTTATTGACACCACAAAGGACCATTCCCTTCATGGTAGTGTGGAAATCCCTACATGTAGATGTACCCACTGAACACTCAACCTCCTTTCAAGGCTCGTCTGACCGAAGTCTCCGATGACACTTCTAGGCCTGTTGGCCCATTGTACCATTATACCTCGAATATGCCGTTATTGATTATAGTATATATAACCCATGGTTCATTCATGAGGGCCACTTCAAATGCCGCCATAGTAATTGTGAGCACTGCTGCTCACAGTACCAGGAGTTCGTTTGGAATACCCTTTTCATTTAGGTTCCTGAAGACTACTCTTCCGAGGCCTGGTTTTTTCCATGAAGAAGACCAAAAGTTTTTCCTCCCCTACGATTATTGAGAAAACGGGTTGGTCCAGCCCTGTGGTGCCCCTGCTCTTGAAGGGGTAGATGTTACCTCAGAATCTCGAATGGAAAGGGGGGTCAAGTGGCACGACATCACTGTGAAGGACGTTCAATCATCTTTTTCAACGGTGCCCTACCTTATCATTGATTTTGAGCACTTTCCAAAAAATGCCGTGCCATATCGCAATTAAAATACTTACCATCCTCAATAACTTCGTTCCAGTAAATAGTATGAGAAATCGAAGAGACAGGTCAATTACATTTCCAAGGGGGACACTTCAATTGCATAAAATGCATATTTTCAGCCCTCTTGGTTCAACACCCTTGGAGGGGTAGATGTTGCCCTCGGAATCTCATATGGAAAGGGGGACCAAGATGCACATGTTATGTTATGTTTTGTTATGTTATAATTTTATTTCCTCAAAAACAAAGTGTAAGGAAAGGGAAGTCTGTACAATTTTGATGAATTTGTTGGAATTTAGAATTATTTACATTATGTGTCAACTTGGTAGAATTCATTCAGGTTATATGAAACATGTTGGAGGAGGAGATATTTCAATTTATGCTTGAATACTTTGATATTATCACAGTGTGTGATTGAGTTAGGGAGGCATCTGAATATTTTAGTGCCTGTATAGAAAACATTATTTCGGTTTATATTCATGTTTGAAATTTGGTAAAATGTATGAATCCTTATTTCTAGTATCGTAGCTGTGGATGTCAGAGTGAGTAACCAAATATATTCCAGAAGATATCAAGAAAAATATCTAACTTACCCGAGGGTGATCTATACAGGCATATGACTACCAATTGAAATTTTTTGTCGCAGCACATGCGAATTCACAGTCCTTTTCGACACTTTTTGAGGAATTAACTCCCAAGCATTCTAGATCTAACCATTTTTTGGCATAAATTAAAACCCCACCACCTTTGAAAGTATTTCTACAGGAATATGATTTTAACTGATAATTTCGAAGCACTACTGAATGAATTTCATCTTCTAATAACCATTGTTCGGAAAAACACAACATATCTATTTCCGAGTATTCGTTAGTGAGAATGTCTATTTCGTTTATTTTGTTCCGGATACTTTGTATATTGTAATGTTATAAAGTGAGGTTTTTCATTTGCTACTTTTCCTTCGTAGCCGTCTTGTATCCAGTTTTCACGTTCTGATGGCGATTGCTCGCGGTGGAGACACCTCCTGACGAGTTGCTGCGATTCTTAGATTTTTGCATGACTTTGCTTTTTGATTTGAGAGATGAGAATGTTACTAAGATATCGCCTTTTCTACCTATTCGTCGAGTCATTTCCAGGTCCAATTCTGAAATCGATGGGAGATCTAAATTACTGTGTATCACTTCCAAAACTTTTTTCTCGATATTCTCCACATTTTCATGATCATCTGAGGGAATTCCGTATACAAACACATTCTTTTGTATTGTCATCTTTTCAAGTCTGTTGACATGATTCTCCAGGTGATTGACCCTCTTTTTTAGCTCCTCATTCTCGGTTTTTACTTTATTCAGTTCAGTGTCGGTTTTTATTACCGTCTTCAAGATAAGGTTCACTTTTTCTTCTAGCGATAAACTTTCGATTTGTAGATCCATTGTATACCTTGCGATACCTACGGATTCGATAATATCGATGTTTTTCACCTTCTGGTTAATGGATTGCTTCAAAATTTCGTGTGATCATTGATTATCACTTTATGAATATCACTGTCAAAATTCAGGTTGAAAACACATATATAATAACTAATTATCATGAAGGGCGTTCATTTCTCTTTCCAAGGGTACCATAGTTTCACAGAAGTAATTAAAACATGCCTGCCTGCATTATTTTATTGACTCTTCTTTCAGGTCAATATTATTCAACCATTTGAAATGAAAGCACCAACAAAATGACAACCTAGGGTACTTTGGGAAAGAAGATTGAGTTTCCTTCAAAATGATATGCCACTTGATTCCCCTTTCTATTTGGAATTCCAAGGGTAACATCTACCTCCTAGGAGGTTAAACGAAGAGGGCTAAGAATATTCATGATGAGTGTCCACCTTGAAAATAAAATTGACCTTTCTTTTGGATTTTTCATATAATTTACTGGAATGAAGATATTGATGGTGGTGGTTTTTCAAAATGTCATCGGGAACACACAAATCACCAGAATGTAAAATCGCAGATCCGTAATCCATCAGAATATACATTTTCAAACCAGTAACTTAACAGAACAATATTTTATAGGAATCGTATTTATCTCTACTGTAGATGCACAGAACCGCAATCCCTCAAACCGTATTTTGTATACTGTACATGAGCATACCAGACAATAACAGATTGCAAATGCGCAGATGTGTATTTTTCTATAATAGCAATATCGCAGATCCGCAAATATACAGAATCGAAAACTAACAAACCAACATCACAGCGGAATGATATTTTGTCAGAATCATAACAACACAGACCGTAATTCGTCAGAATCGCAGAATGACAGACCGCACATTAGCAGACCGTACTTTGTCAGAATCGAAATACAACAGACCGTTTATCGACAGAATAGTGAAATGTCAGAACCGTACATTGACAGAATAGCAAAAAATCAGAACAGCATATTCACAGAATCTCAAAATATCAGAACTGTAAATTGAAAGAATCGTAAAATGCTAAAACCGTACATCGACAGACTCGTAATACAACAGACCGTATTCCATCAGAATCATATTATATCAGATCGTACAATGACAGAATGTACTTCATCAGACTGTAATGTCATATACTGTATTGTGATAGAATCGTAAACTATCAGAACCGTAATTCAGCAGAATAGTAAAATGTTAGATCCGTAAAATAACAGAATCGTAAAAATTCAGAACCGTACATCGACAGAATCGTGAAATATAGGAACTGTACGTCAGCAGAACCGTAAAAAATCAAAACCGTACTTTGGCAGAATCGGAATTCATCAGAATGTAATGCAGCAGAACCGTAAAATGACAGACTGCAGAAAGGCCTACCAGCCACGCGCAGAGCGAACGCCGGTCACAGTGTTGCCTGCTCTCACGTCATGTGGGGATTCTACGTATACTTTCAATTCGACCTGCTTTTATGTTCCTATTGCTCTTGTACACTCGAGAATAAGATCGTTCATATGATATGAAGTGATGAATAACCACATTTCAATATGAAATATATGAACGTCACCCAACTTTTTTGCTATATGGAGAAGAAAGTGTTTATTTGAAGTATTTTCTTAAAAACTACAATTCCTTGAGGTCAGTTGAGAGAAGGGTTCGAGAAATAGGTGTTTGGCATGTTACAAGTGTTTGGGATCACACGTTGAAAGGTAAGGCCCCCGTCATTCCTTGCTCGCACAAGACTTTCGAAGACTTCTGAGGGTTGCTCGTAAGGGGGCAACCGAATGACGGATAAAACAATTTTACAATTTTTTTTTTACAACAAACTTTGGAGTTTTCAAAGTTTGATTATAGATACAAGATATTGGATGTTCTTTATATGAATCTATGTCATACCCAAATTCATTCATTTTGTATTTTGTACCCATATTTCTAGAAAAAGGAAGAAGGTGATACGAAACTAGATTGAAATCGAAGTTCAGCTACGGAATTTAGTTTTGAGAATTCTTTATTAACGTTAATTAGTGCGGTGCTGTAGATAGGGATTGATGAAAAAATGCTTATACATACATACATACCTACATATGGGAGCCCATGGAATAAACGTTCTTGTAAAACTCACTATGGAAGCTATTAAATAAACGTTCTTGTCTATCTGATTCTGATTCTGATCTATATCAATCGGGTAACCTACGAATGAAAACTGAGTGTGAATACTCAAAGCTAATATTAATCTGTGTAATTCTCGAAATGTCATCTACAACCATTCAGAACTTGAAGACTAATTTTCCATGATATTGACCATATCCACTCGTCAAAACTGAACCCATCACCAGTTCCTAAGCAGTTTTTTGAACAGCCTCTGTGAATCTGAGATAGAACAATCAATAAAACAATGATTGTCGAGTTTAGACGAAAATGTAGTTTACCTAACAAATGCCGAAAGTCATACTTTTCCGCACCTGTTTATTTAGATATAAGAGAATTCGCATTCGGTATGTGATGAAATTATCAATTCTTCCTCAGTATATTCAACAGAAAATAACTACTTTCCTGGCTGCGATTTTACTAAATATACTGTACGCTAGCACAAACCACGCCGACCGTAATATCTCATCTTCGAAGTACTTAGGCAAAACTCAGAAACTATTTATCCTTAACGAACTAACCTATCCCTGATTGCAATATATTTGTGGAAGGAAAACCGAATGGAGTGTAGAAACACATTGATTAATAATATATTTCAAAAGTTGAGTTCTTCAACAAAATTGAATAAAATGAGACTGTTTATCCTAAACGCACTAACCTATTCGACTTCAAATATTTTTTGAAAAAGGAAAACCAGAATGAAGTAAAAAAACAAAAAAGTCGCAAAAAAAAGTTCAAGTTCACAGCGATTCGAACCATGCACCTTCAGACTGAAAGTCGACAGCGCTAACCAGTAGACCATTTGGGTGTATGAATTTACTGCGTACAGAAAAAACATGTTCAACACAGAAGTGCATTTGCAAAACAGAGGATGTATTTTGTTGTACTGAATGTAAATGTAACGCTCATTGTAAGAATATTGAAAAATCCGATGACGAAGACCATCAATAAATGTACATTGTTTACTTTTCTGTAAGATGTTTCTTGTAAAAACCGCCTAATTTGCATTTGTGACAATCAACTATACATTCGAAGATATCTAGTTATATATAAATGGCTCACCATATCTTCCATTTCGACAAAATGAGCATATTTTAATGAAGAATACGGTCTAAGCGCGCGACGAGTGAAAGTTTCATCGATCGTTACGCTTAGAATGTTTTATTGAATTTACATTTTTGCTCCGACGAAACGCCTCGACTGTGGTGCGCTGTCCTAAAAATTTAATTGCAGAACAAAAACTGTTAGGAATATCCATACCATTGATCGAGATGAAATGTTCCTCATAAAATTACGCAGTTTTTGATGGGAAAATATGATGTAGTTCATTTGGAAAATAATCGAGTTCTTGCTTGTTGAAGATTAATGAAATATTGAAAAATTATATAGGATAGTTTTTGAAAGTGGTGAAATTTTTAGATATTCGGATGATAAAATATAAATTGTCAATACACCATTCGATTGGTTATACTTCAGGCTACAAAATGAGCCCTCATTATGTTTTTTTAGCTTCATCCCCATTATTGTTAGACTGCTATTTTTCAGACATATTGAAAAACGCGATCTTCGTACATTTTTCCCTGTAGAAAATCTCTCGACCATGTGGCGATGTCGTTATTTCTCATTATTATGTGGATGATGATGACAAAAAATGTCCTTGATGTTCAATTAAGTTATACCCCATGATTGGGTTATTGAACGATAGACCGCACCGTCTGCCGTACTAAAACATGTTCCATTTGTATGTTGAATACGGAAGCAAATTCGCTCCGGAAACGTCAATGTGAAAATGTACCTAATATTTTTATGGTATTCTTTCTTTTCCAAACATTCTTCAAAACAAGGTGTCACTCGTTTTTTCAACAGAATTGAACAAGGATTTCGAGAAATTGGATGAAACCAAAATTGTAGTACTTTTGATCCCGATGCGAAAAGTTGGTAGCTCGACCGGAGTAGGCCGGCTAGATTTCGAAAATAAAATAAAAATCACATTCAGTATTGAGTGATACAATAAATAAGGAGAGTGCCGTAGGCGATTTTTTTCCTTATTCAAGGTCAAATGAGAATTGGAATTTCTCCTACCCTTCGAATAAGTGATTATTTTCACCAAAATCATGAGTCAAAAAATTTAAATGGAAAACATATTCATTGATTTTAGAAACTGAACAGGTACAAATCTGGTACACCTACCTTCATTCATACACGTATTGAAAGAACCAGAGAATATCGAATGACATCGGTCAAATATTGAATGTGCTACCAAGTTCCTCAAATGAAAGATTGAAATTAGGTACCCTGCTCCTATGTGCATAACAGTGCATAAAAAAATTATGGGAGGAAAACTTAGCCCCTGTAGCGCTGAAGCGCAACACTGAATAATACTTATATGTCCGGAATGATTTTCTGATCAAAAGATGACCTATGTGAGCATGAAACCATTATGTACAGGGTGATTCAAACTTTCCGCCCTTGGCTCATAACAGGAAAAGGAAAACTGCGAATGCAAATACGGCAGAGAGGATTAGAATGGATGTGTCGTGTAAAGTATATGTTCTCGTATTTAAATATATTTCAACTTTTCCCGAGATAGCGTCAGATAATTTTTTTTTTCACGAAGCCACTATTTTTTCCTCATATTCCGAAAGAACATATTTTTTTAACAACTTTCATCATGACAAGTTTCTTCTATCTCCATTTGGTTATAAGCCGTGGGACTCTGGATTTAGTATTTCCATTTCAATGATCTTTGGTATTTTCAAATAAATCTCAACTGACCCCGCCGTAACAAGTCGCCAGGTTTACGTTTCAATCGGTTCAAATATGAATGCAAAATGTATCCCAATCCATATTGCTTGCAAAACGATTTGCCTTGATTTTCATTACAACGGGGTCAGTTAAGATTTATTCAAAACTGCTAACATCAAAGTCCCGATAGCTATCAACCAAATGATGATAGAAGAAAATTTCCTGTCTGAAAGTTGTTGAATGAAATATTTTCTTTCAGAACATGAGAAAAAAATTGTGACTTTATGCAAAGAATATTTTCGAATGAATATCAACTGACCCTGCCGTAATCAAAAATCGAGTCAGCTGGTTTCAGCTTTAATCGGTTCTAAATGATGAATGCAAAATATATCAAATTACTTACTATTTGTTTTCCGGTCGACTTGATTTTTATCACGGCGGGGTCAGTTGAAGTTTATTTGAAAATGCCAATCATATATCACATCATAGCTATCAACTTAATGAAGAAAGAAAGAAAGTTTCACGATGGAAGATGTTTAAAAAAATATATGTTTTTTCAGAATATGAGGAAAAATTGTGACTCTGTGGAAAAAATAATTTTGCAGACGTCATTTCCGCCATTTTGAAAGGAGCTGAGATATTTTCAAATAAGGATAAATATATCCCCTCTTAGAGTTCCATCTGCAGTTTTCCTTTCCTTGTTATGAGCCAAGGGCGGGGAGTTTGAATCACCCTGTACAGTGTATTCCATTTTGGTTCAGACATCTGAGGAATCTCTGTTGTTGTGGAACATGGAACCTTGCGGTTTTTGCGGTTCTGTGCCACTTTTTTGTGAAACTCAGATTTTGCCTATAACTTATTTCACATTTTGGACACCCTCTATATTAACGGAGTTTTTCAAATCTTTTGTCATGAAGAATATCATTCAGATTCCAATGTCGTACTCAATTCTTTTTTCGCAGTATGGTTTTGGAGATTCAACTCAAACTTATGATTTTTTCAATTTATTAGCTCATTAAATTCCTCTTTTCTCCTTCAAAATGATATATATTGTATAGATAAAATCAAAGATGCTCAAAAATCACTCAAACATTGTATTTCAATAGTGGACTATTGATTTTTTATATGAAAAAGTCTAATTGGAGGAATATTACTTCTGATATTTTTTTGATGAGGACAGAAACGATATACTGACACTAATTACCTAACAGAACACAAAACGTACCTAGGTGTACCTAATAGCAACAAATAAATAGTATTAATAATAAATTCCTGATGTAAAAGAGGCACCTGATTGAATATTTACCGAAACAGTTGAATTTCGAAATTATACAGTAACTTGATTGTTGCCCAGTTTTCCACACAATTGCCACAATTGACACAACTGACACACCTAACCTGAAGACGCATTAAAAATCATTGAAGGATATCTTTGTAATTCCTAAAAAACTGCCTCTGTTGTTACACCATTTTGCACGAATTTCTTCAAGATTGTTGTGCTTCCTAGTGTATCAAGACGTACACTCGTATTCAGAAAACATGTCGCAGTTGGACGATGTAAGCGCTCTAAATCACCACTACAATAAAAGCGGTTACACCGTCCAACTGCGACATGATTTCTGCATACCAGTGTACTTGTACCTGTTGAGGAATTGTGTTAATTGTGTGATAGAGAAAAGGGACATCAATTCGAATAATTCAATGAATAAGTTACTGAATGATTTCGAAATTCAATTGTTTTAGTAAATATTGAAACAGCTGCTTATTCAACATTATGTATACTTCTTATTACTATTTATTTGTTGCTATTAGGTACCTACGTTTTGTTTTTGGTTAGTTATTCAGTGTTGGAATTGTTTTTTTCTCTTCATGGTAAAATCAAAAGTTCAAGTGGAATCTTTTTATTTAAAAAATCTATATCACTATGAAAGTCCATGCTTCATTGATTTTGGAGTATCTTTGAAAATTTTATATTCATAACATTATACATAATTCGAAAGGAAAGAAAACAAGGAATTTGATGAGCGGATGAAATACAGGGTGTTCTACTGAAAAAATCATAAGTTTGATGCGTACTTATCTCCAAAATCATATATACTTACCCCGAAAAAAAAATAAAATGAGTGCGCCACTAGTTTCTGAGTGACATTCTCTATGAGATAAAATTTCAATTAGTCATTATCGCATTTTTCATCACTGAGGAACTTCGTTGATATGGAGATGGTCGACAAAGTGTGAAATGTACAGTGCTTTATACGTAACCAGTTAGGAAACGCGTCATTTTGTTATTACGTGTAATTTTTTTTCTAATTTTGCTAGAAATTTTCGCTCGAACAGATAATATAATGACCATCATTTCTACATGAATTCTACCGATTATATACAAAAATTGAGTATAGGCAAGTCGACTCCGCCCGTCACTTCGAAGTATCCGTCATAAAATAATATGGTCGCAAATTAGTGACCAAATTCTCGAGAAAGACTCGTTCGATACTTCCATCAGTGGAAAATGGCTGATTCAAGTTCAGTTTTTCCAACTGATATTGAGAAAGCAGCTTGAAATACATTATTCTTTTCGTCCAACCACATATTCAATAACGTAACTGGTGCTGTAGTGAATAATATTTCATGACCAGTTGAACCAGTTATGTTATATTTCACTTTACACCACAGGTTATACGAAAAGTGAGAAGTTTCAATATTTCCGTAGTTTTGAAAAGTTCCACATCACATGTCAAATTAAATAAAAAAGAATTTCGAGCCAAACTCAATATTTCCAAGGGATATCCTGAAACAGGTTGATTTTCATTCTCAATTTCCACATTTATAATAGACAATTTCTCGAATGGAACATCCTATCAACTATTGAATTCTCGAAATCTTCATGGAAAGCTGAATTCAGGGTGTTCCATTGAAAAAAAAACACAAAGCTATTAGCCTACCCGAAAAAACGAATGACACTGTATATAAAACAACTACACAAAATAAAAGTTTGGGTGGTTTCAAACAACTTTTTCATTTAACATTCCTCAATATTCCTATAAAAACAACATGATGACCTCTTTATACTGAACTTTTCTTGAATAAAGTACCATTCCTATTTCACATTCTTGGGGGAATTTAAGACTAAGAAAATTGTTTGAAATGATGACTTAATAAAAACAAATTATCATAGGGATTTCCTTTCGTGCGCTTCAAGCGTTGAAAAAAAATATGTTCCATCAATAACTAATCCAAGTGCTTCGTAAATTTTTTATTTTTTAAGGATGCTTGCCAAAAATTCGACGAATGACGTCACAATGTGTCCATGATGATTGCAGACAAAAAGGTTCCTGCATGATCCGCCATTTTGAAAACAAATGTCATTTGAAAGGTATCTTTTCGCTCTATCGACTTACGTAAAATTATTCATACAGAGTGTCATTTGAATTTCAGTGAAATTTTGGGGCAAATCCTCTGTACTTGTACTGTGTGCAACATATGGAAATTTTTTTGATGAATTGCACAACCAAAATACAGATAGTGTCGAAGGTTGGTGCATGTTCGGTAATCATTTAAGGTGCACTTAGAATCGTTGCAAGTCAATCAGAATACAGGGTAGGTCAAAAAATATAAAAAATGCTCAGGAGTAAAGTATACCCTCATTTCAGAAAATTCAGCAAACTGTTATGGAAAAAAGTTCTTTACAATTGAAAGTTTTTCCTGAATACCAAAACATGGCCTCCTAAGACATATTTTAGTGTTTCGATTTGTTCCATTAATAACTTCCCAATTTGTATTTTTTTTTTATATTCACCCTGAACACTTTCATAATTTGATGATAACAAAATCAGTTGATCATACTTTCGTTGAAATTAATGCACTTTTGTGCAATCAACTTGGATTTTATTTTTTTAGGGAATCACAAACTTGATGTTTGTTGCAACGATATACAGCTTAATTTTGAGATTTTGCAAACCAAATTTTCAAAAAGGTAAAACATCATTAGATAAGGAGTATGTCACCAAATTGCCTCAATATTTACTGTCAACCCTCATTTGTTCTGTTCCTTGGGTGTCCGTGATTTTTCAAAAGATATTATGGTTGTCGATCAATTCGTTCAGCTTTTTCATAAACATTTCAAATACAAAATGTTCACATTAAATGGAGGTTTTTGAATATGCATATTATCATTAATGATGTTTCACCTTGTTGAAAATAGGGTTCGCAAAATTTCAAAGTTGAGCTGAATATCGTTGCAACAAACATGAAGTTTGTGATTTCCTAAAAAAATTGAAATCCGAGTTGAATGCAAAAATATGCTTGAATTTAAAACAAAAATGGGAATTTATTAACGATAGGAATTGAAGTACTGAAGAATGTCTTAGGAAGCCATGTTCTGGTATTTAGGTATGAATTTTAATTGTGAACAACTTTTCTCAATAACATTCTGCTGAATTCTTTGAAATACGGGTACTTTACTCCTGAGCACTTTTTATATCTTTTTACCTACCCTGTATGCTGTCAGGGCCTGCTGTTTGACTTGCAACTATTCTTAGTGCACCTGAAATGATGATCGAACATGCACCAACTCTTGGCACTATCTGTATTTTGGTTGTGCAATTCATTAAGAAGATTCCCATATGTTGCACACTTAAATGACCACACTGTATATTGAAATTATGCTCATATTATTATTTTGTAGAAGCGAGGAGGGAAAATCCCAAATAATCAAGTAAAATGTATGTAACACCTACTCGATCAACCAACAGGCGGTATTTCGAGCCGCCATTGCTTGAGATTTGACATTTCATGGAAGATGAATGAAGTCATTATGATATTCGAAACGCAAATGAAATTGATCACATACAAAGTACCTCATTGATCACATACAAAGTACCCCATTGACGAACGAAACATTTTGGTATATAAACGAATTGGGTCCAATCAACTTACTTTGACCTCTACTTCAAGTAGAGCAATTTTGGGACACCCTATATATAATCTATAACTGAAGTCATGTGAGGGATTTAAGCACAATTGACAATAAGAAATCACTAGATTCGAAAACTCTTGGGGAGTAGGTTTCCCGAAACGAAATAGCGATATACAAATGCTACAAGTTCTTTATTTATATTATCTACTATTTAATTGGAGAATCAAATTGAGAGGTATACACTCTGATCCGAATCTCGGACCATTGGACTATAGAAAAGTTTGAAAGTTTGATGTTTTTCTTCAATATTTATATGTTCAGAAATGGACATACAATGATTCCATTTCTGCCTTATAGAATCTCCGAGAATAGATTCACCTATTATACATAGAAAACATCGTTATATTCACATGTCTGATGTTTTGTTATATGATTTTTCAACAAAAAGAATGATATATACTTCTTTATCTTGATACAATCAAATTATCATGTCAATATCTTCCTGATTCGGATCAAACAGATTATCAATCACAAATACTACAATGTACGAACCTTTCTCAGCCCTCTAGAATTCTTCATAAAACAGTTTGAATCAGATTTGAGTAGGTATAGCAAGGAATTTCTATCGATTCAACTTGGCAACAATGCGCTACCGCTTGTTCCGAGTCTCCACGCGTCTCACACATTCTGGTATATTGACGGTCTGTCGATGTACGGTTCTGATGTTTTACGGGTCTGTCAATGTACGGTTCTGCCATTTTACGGTTCTGCTATTTCACGGGTCTCAATCCAAAAAATTCTGAAAATTTACGGGTTTGGTAGCTGCACGATTCTGCCATTGTACGAGTCTGTCATTTTACGATTCTGCTGTTTTACGGGTCTGTCGTTTTACGGTTTTGATGAATTATGGATCGGAAATTCCGGTAGTCCGATGGATTATGAGTCTGTCGATGTACGGTTCTTGCATTTTACGGATCTAGAGTATTGGCAGTCTGTGCTTTTACGAGTCTGTCATTGTACGGATCTTTCATTTTACGGGTATCAAAAATCGACAGTCTGTCTTTTTACGGGTATGAACTTTTCGCATTCTGCCATTTTCAGATTCTGTACATCACAATTCTGCCAGTTTGCTGGTCGGGAATGTTCATTCTGATGAAATGGTGGTCTACATAGTACGGGTCGCTGAATTACAGTCTGTGCTTTTACGGTTCTATGACTTTACGATTATATATTTTTATGATTCTGACGACATGAAGAGTATTTTATTTACTGGTTTGGCAAAGTACACTTCTGAATATATGGCAGTCTTTCGATATACTATTGTGATTTATGCATTCTGACATAATGCAGTCTGTCAAAGTACGGTTCGACAAATTACGGGTTGTACATATTGCAGTCGCTGAAATATGGTTCTGATGATTTGCTATTCTGATTTCTTACTATTCTAGTCGAATAAATTCCTACTAATCGACGGTCTGTGTCGATACGTTCTGATGATGTATATGGACCCAATGTCATCGTGTGTGTATATCACTATTGGTGCTCATCAGCCGTTTCTAATCGTTCTGATTTTGAATAATGGAAAAGGTACAATTGTGATGATTTTAAATTACCAATGATTGTATCCAATACAATTCAAACATGGAAAGATAAACTGAGTTTGTGGTATGACAACCCCAATAAACTTAAATTACAAAATTTATTCGAAATAGAAAGTGGTTCCACAAAGAATAATCACGCTTCAAAAAATGGAAATAAGTGAAATAACGCATAAGTTCCAATTTTTCCGTTCAAGCTTTCGAGAATGATTTTGGGGTGCGACTTTCAAATACTTTTGAGTTATGGTTACAGAATGCACTGATGATTTCTTGGAGTTCTACTATCATCCAAATCTCAATATACCTATTATATAGTAACCATGTTTCGATCTAATGCCTATCCAAATATCTTAAGATTCATTTTTGCTTGTACTCACCAGAAAGAGATACCCTTTGTAGGCCTCTCTTTAACGATTTGCTGATAGACATTTCCCGAATGGTTTTGTTGATAATTTCGAATCTCTTTTCTAATTCAAACATTTTAAGTGCTATCAAGTATTGTGCATTTGCTTTACATCCTATCCCAATAGCAAGGACCAAAGTCTGCAGCATATTCAGATGCAACCAATACTTTATAGAAGTTGACATAATGACGACTCCAGTAATCGAGTAATAAAACAATGTTCTACTCCAGTTTAGTTTATACATATCCTTCTCCAAATAAAAACCATTCAGCATAAACATCAAGTCGGTTTCCGCTAGCATCCTTATGAATTTGAGCAACAGATCATAGTAATTGATGAAGCTTGCTATCAATGTCATTCCGAAAGCAGAAAGTGATAATAATGCCACAACCACTCTGACCACCACTGATTGGTGCTCCATGCTAGACATATGCTCGAACGTTTTGGCTAACGAATAGGAAAATATGGCTATTGAAATTATCCTCAATATGACGAATATTCTTCGAATTATTTTCCGGGTACCTAAGTTTTTGATCTCGCTATAAACTGGACTATCACAGATGATCATCGCTACGATATAATACCATCGAAACATGGAATACAATTTGTGGAAAATTTCTCTGAATCGTTCTTCCTTGGAATTCATGTTCAGATTGAATAACGTTGGTCAACCTGTACTAGAAATTATTTGTGTAATATAATCAATCATACGTTGGTAGTTGGTCCGATGATATATACCGCTGATTGTTCTCCATCTAGATATGATATAAATTATGCATCGAAACATAGAAAATTGGATTGCTAATCTAATCAAAGTTATTTGGAAAACATGTTTATCTTAACGAGTTCTATAAACATTATACTGGTGGGCTATACCTTCAATTTTTATCAGCATATTGAAGTTTGGAATCGCCTCTGACGAAAATTTCTAATTTTGATAGGAAATAGATATTGGAATTGCACCAAACTAAACAAGTGAACAATAACAAGTTGGACAGTTAAAAAAATTTTGCTCAGACAACAAACCAATCTACTATCTCGATGAGATACTCGAATAATCTTGCATCTCATTGTCAACTCATGGCCTTTGCCATGGCTGTTGGCGGGTATAGTATACAGCAGATTAGCTTAACTATTGTGCACTACTTGATAAAGGCACTGAATCAGTGATCTGCACCCTGGCGGCTGTGATGACAATTTCCCAAAATGGCTGCCAGTAGACACCCGAGTGATACCAGAAGTTGAAGTTGAAGATAAAGTTTGCTACTGTAGGTTTATGAATATCAATTGAATGTTTCGAATGAAATCATGCCTGGAAAGGGTCCATTGCAATCAGAGATGGAGAAAATCTTTTAGGAGATACAGTTATTGCCCGGTCGGTTTTGAATAACCGCACAGTAAGTCCTGCCTGTCGTAAAAGGCGACTTAAAGAACGCCAAAAGGTGGAAGATGGCTAACACCATCGCCCGGTACGATATCACCATCACATCAACCATAGGCACTGTGAAATGGGTGAACTTACCCGTGTTTTAGTAGCTGGTTGATGATTGCGGCCAACTGAACCCAATACAATTTCCATGACAGGTGCAAAAGGGGGTTCACCATCGGCTAAAAGAGTCCTCAAGAATGACCTATGTAACATCCGAGACCATCACGTGTGGAGTGAACACATACATACCACATTCTTCGAAGAAATTACCAGTTTCGAAACCCTGGTTCAATAAGAACTGTTCTAGAGTTGTTGCCTTGATACGACCAGCATACAATCGCTGGCCCAAACCTTGTGATAGAGCAGAATACGTTGAAGCAAGGAATAACTACAACCTGAAGCAATAGATGCATCAAAAGAATCATATAATGCCAAAATAAAATCAAAACTCATAGATTGTCCCAATAGCTCTAGTTCGTTTTGGTTCCTCGCTAATGCAGTCGGAAGAAATTTCATATAGCTTATTCCCACCACTCTCCAAAGACGACGGCACATTAGAAACAACATCGCAAGAGAGAGCGAACATTTTTGCACCTCGGATTCCCAAGGAAGGATGCAGCCAGACATTCCACCCGTTGAAAGTCGAATGCCCGAAATTGTCGCTGAAGTATGCACCAGAGTTGACACCGATTCTATACAAGCTTTTTACCATCTTCTGTAAATCGAGTATTTTTCCATGCATCTGGCTAGGAAATAGCTAGAGCCTGCCCAACAACTATATTCCAATTGACCTGTTATCGGTCAACTCCAAAGTGATGGAGGAAGCCATCAACATTGAGTTCATCAAATACGATATGGCTTTCGCCACCAAAGATCAACTGGAGTCACCCATATATACCAAAGAAGGGAAGATTTGTATTTCGTATTCTGACCATCAGCAATACTCTCTCATGGTAAAATCTTGTTCGATTCATCCCAAAAGCTGCTTCACAGAAACTCGGCTTCTTGTTCCTTGCGAAAATCTATAAATCTATAAAGCACAGATACGACTATTCGCCTGGTGGGCGATGCCACGCTTGCTAACTCTTCAACCCCATTAGAACTCCGTGAAAAAGTCAGCGACCTCTCACTTTTCTATTGATACTTTCACGGGAAATGTTCCTCAGAAATCTCTGCTATAATTCCATCACTAGCAATACCAATCCAGACAAAATCGACAGGCCAAGTCTGCACATCCCTTCGTCGTCAACCTCGAAGAATGTCGAACAATACTCTATCAAAACTCGGTCGTCCATAGAAGGGCGAAGCTTTGGAATTTCTTGCCATTGGTTTCTTCATGTCTTCTATCATATCTAAATCAACTACGGACTTTGGTATAAAAAAGTCAAGAATAAATCTCAAAATTCCTTAAAAAAACCTCAAACATTTTTATCCAAAATTTCAAAAATTTTGAGAATTCATATCAGAATTCAGATATCAAAACTAAATTTCCGGTGTTCGAATGAATTTATATTATATTATCTTTACTGAATTCCCTATTGCAACAACCTGTCATTACCAGTTGAAAATGAAGAAAGCAATGGATAATTAACAAATGTGTTGAAGATAAATCAAAGCAATAATGATTTATTGGAATAATAATCGAAAGCGAAAAATGCTTCCGTTACGATAAAAATTTGACATTTATTCGTGTGGATTTTATTATTAAAAAAGTCAGAGTTCACAAATAACAATATTAAGGTTGTTGTAATTAGTAATGAGACAACATCTATGCAATATATCAAAAGCTAGCAGAATAAGCTCTGCTTACTACTAGAAAACGTTTAAATCGATTAACAAGTCGATAAGCTTCAACTGTTCAAGGTCAAACGAGTATTTTCAGTATTCCGTTCCTGGTCCTGGTATTGATCCTGAATGAGAAGTGATTTCAATGTTCCCACATTCTGTGCTCATTCCAGAAGACTCAATCAACAAAAACAAGGCCATCTGTTTCGAGTTCTCCAGATCATATGCTTATTCATTGAAAATATATATGTTTAACCTCTATCCGAATATTTAACGATCAAGGTTTGCTTGTTACTTACCAGAAATAAATACCCCTTCTAGCCGTTTCGTTTTCGATTTGCTGACAGACATTGCCAGAATGGCTTCGTTCACAATTTCGAATCTTCTCCCTAATTCTGAAATTTTAAGCGCTACCAAACATTGCACTAATCCTTTAATCAATATCCCAATACCAAGGACTATAGCACTCGGAATATTCAGTCGCAACCAATTTTTCAATGAAGTCGACATAATGAAGACTGCAATCGTCTGGTAAAGGAACAATGTTCTACTCCAGGTTAGTTTATACATATCCTCCTTCAATTTGAAACCATTCAACGAAAACATCAGATCGGTTTCCGCTAGCATCCTTATGTATTTCAGGAACAGATCATAGTAATTCACGAACCTTGCCTTCAAGAACATTCCAGTCGCACAAAGTATTATCAATGCGAGGATCACTTTGACCACCATCGAGTGTTGCTCCCTGTTTGATAAATTCTCTAAAATTCTGGTTAACACGTAGGCATATGGGGCTATTGAAACTAACCTTAGGATGTGAAATGTTCTTCGAAGTGTTTTTCGGGTTCGTTCGTTTTTGATTTCGCTACAAAATGGGGTATCGGCTATTAACACCCCTATTATATAATACCACCGAAACATCGAATACACTTTATGGTAAATTTCTCTGAATCGTTTTTCATTGGGATTCATGTTGCTTAGATTGAATAACGTTCGTCAACCTGATATGAAAATTATTTCCATAATGTACCTACTCAAACATGAATTGTTTCGATGATATACATATATATATATACAGCTGATTGTTTTCCATCAGGACATTAAATATGCATCGGAACAGTAAATTGGAAAATTGGTGATCTAATCGACGTAGATCATACAGACTGTTTTCAGTTGTCTAATAGTGTATAGTGTAAGAGATTACGACGGATAAACAGGGTGATTCATAAAGTCGGAGAAAAACTTTAAATAATTATATATTAAGAAATTTGACTGCTTTGAAACATATGGAAAATGGACTACTCGGTGAGGGTCACGTGACTTTCGTTGCTGGTCAAAAGTTTAATTTTTCCAAATTGATCACTGAAAATAGGCTCTTTCGTTCAAATTTCGAGAAAGTTTTTTCTATTCCAACTGCACACATGTGTCTCCAACTTGAACGTTTAATAAAATTTAGTTTGCGATATGTCTTCAATTAAACCATCTGCGGACCCTTAATTTTTATTGAAACAATTTTCAATATGTAAATTACATTTTTGGTTCTTCATCAAGTGACATATTTTTCCCCAGAACATGTGAGGATTATTTGACTCTCATTATCTGGACGCTTGTCTGACGTAGCATTTTGTCTTTCTTATTGTGGTACTTTCTGTCACAAATAATTGTTGCTGATGATAAAACTTTGAAGCTTCGAAACATGTCCCAATTCCAATGTTGAATAAAGTATAGTTTTGGTGGAGTTGACTGTGAGATTTTCTTCCCTATTATCTCCAATTTCTACGAAATATCTGTGATATTCAATAAAAATCAACACCGCCACACAACTATTTGATCCCAGTAGCAATCTTATACTACTAAATTTCAATAACTAATTATCAACAAAATATGATTTTCTTTAGAAAATAATAATTTCCGCTTCAAATTTCTGTTAAATTTGATGCAAAGTTGATGTATGTCTATCATTGAGGAGCGAAATGAATTTGAATTGATTTTTCGAGTACTAGAATGATGCCAAAGTTCCCTATCAGAATATCAGAATATCATTGAACTTCACGTATCCAACCAAAATTTCGGAGAGTATTGTCGATATTACAATTGAAAGAAATCAACAAAATTTATCAAGAACTGAAAGTTTCGATGCAATGTTCAGATTCAAGACAAATGTGTTAAAGTTGAATATAAACAATTTTTCTCTGTGAACTCTTTTGAAATTCGAATTTGAAAACATGCAGCTAAGGTCACGTGACTCCGAGGACACTATTTCATGTATTATAAATAGAAGTTCTTCTCATATGATGCCAACTTTATGAATGACACTCTATGTTTAGGGACTTGGAATGAGAAACCCAGCAATATAATTGGTTCAGCCAATCCAGTACTATTGCCAGTGTAGGTATGATTTCAAGTGAGTAACCTTTCTTATTATGAGCTCAAAAGTGAGATCCAACTCATCTGCTTTCAGCGTATCGTCTTGACAAATAATATACAGTATGATGCAAATGTATGGAATAAATTCATTATTTCAGAAATGGGCGACATTTGAAAAAATTCCAAAAACACGTGAGTTTTAATTTCTGAAGCCTCATCTCATGATATTCATATGAGAGATGTTACGTCACCGGTGTTGAAGTAAAGACGTAATGGACGATTTTTTCAAATACAAATAGGGGTCATGTGACACCTTGATTGAAAGGTCTACCGATCGTCTATTCAACAGTCAAAATGTTGCATAAGAAGATTGAAATTAAAATGGATTATCATGTGATTAATTGAATCTTGCAGAGGTCTGCTACTGAGAATTGATCATCGAAGGGTCGTCTAGTTGAAAAAATACGTCGAAAAAAAAGTTCTAAACTCTAGTTTTTGTTTTTTTTTCGATAGTCGTCTTGTTTTTAAATGAATTTATTCCATACATTTGGCATCATACTGTATATTGTTGACTGTTTCATATACAAAAGCGAGTCTGACACCAACGGTACCTACACCAATATTTCTTGACGATTAGAACCTACATTACTATAGTCTATGCAAAGTCACTTGGAATCTCCTAGAATAGTATTCTACGTATTCAGAGAAGTAGGTTCTCATCTCCTATTTAAGTCCTTCAAATTTCCTCGCGCTATACCAGGTGGTTCATAAATTATTAGGGGGACGGGCACAGTATGTGTTTGTCTGGCCACTCTGGTCAGGGGTTAGCAGTATCAAAACTTTCTGGTTGCTGAGGATACATCTTCCAATTGTAACTCAAGTAATATCAATAAAATCCAGTTTTGATACTCTCACGAGTCTAAAGTATCATGGTTAGTTTTTGGAAATGCATGATGTTTTTTCTGATGTCATTCCGAAGAAAATATTCCAAAAATCACGCTTTATAATTAGTTGATAATTCTCACAACTTTGCTACCTGTAACCTGCCAGAGGTATCATGACCCAAACTCCATAATTGCCCATCGTTCCTACCGTGGTTGAGAGCATGCGCTAAGACCCTATCAGCTTCCATAAACTATCGAAGGTCTGGCGTTCAAGGGATCTTATAGACTATTAGAACACTTCATGAAAATCAGGAGTGGCTTCGATATACCTGGATTATATGTTTATTTCTTATACGTTCTCAAGTAACAAAAATGTACAAACAACAGATCGGTAAGGCATTTCAATAACAATCATTTACATAGTTTCCTAATGAATTTCGTTACCGCGAATCAATAAACGGAGATTGAGAGATGATGTGACCTCCAAACCTACCAGAGCCATCTGTTTCGAGCATACCAGATTATCTTCTATTTCAGAAACACTCATACAGGAGAAAAAATCACGTGCTGACGTTTCAGAAATTGAATATAGGTATCCCCTCCAGAAGCCATATTTTTCTATTTGATTCATATACATACATCTGATGAAGATCAATTTTCGCTTCTACTCACCAGAAATCGATATTCTTTCGAGTCTTTTCTTTTTTGATGTGCTGGCAGACATTGCCAGAATGGTTTCGTTTATAACTTCAAATCTTCTTCCTAATTGGGAAATTTTAAGTGCAACCAAGCTTTGCATCATTCCTTTAAATCCTATCCCAATACCGATGACCATTGTATGCAGAATATTAAGTTGCAATGAATACATTATTGAAATCGACATAATGAAGGTTGTCGTAATCGAATAACAAAACAATGTTCTGCTAAAGTGTTGTTTATACATATCCTTCTCCAATTTAAAACCATTCAACGAGAACATCAGGTCGGTTTCGGCTAGCTTCCTTATGAATTTCAGGTACTCATCATAGTGATTTATGAACCTTGTCTTCAATAGCGCACTCATCGAAAAAACTGATACCAATAATATAATCACTTTAACCACCACTGATCTATGCTCAATGCCAGATAAACTTTCTAAAGTTATAGCTAATTGATAGGAATATGGTACTATTGCAATTAACCTCAGGATGTGGAATATTTTTCGAACTGTATTCCGGGTTCGTTCGTTTTTGATTTCGCTACTGAGTGGAGTATCAATCATAAACACCCCCATGAAATAAAACCACCGAAACATCGAATATAATTTGTGGAAATTTTTTCTGAATTGTTCTTCCTTGGAATTCATGTTGCTCACATTGAATAACGTTCGTCAACCTGATGTGGAAATTTCGTTCATATACATATACTCATTCGTAAATTGGTTCGATGATATACATATACAGATTGTGTTTCATCAATACATAAAATATGCAACGAAATAGAAAATTGAATTGGTGGTATAATCAACGTATATTATACAGAGTGTTTGCAACAGTCTTATAGTGTATATTTGTGTAGTGTATAGGAGATTACTACGAATATGAATACAATGAATGCAAAACCCAATCTATTCAAATTTAACAAGACCAGTATCATTTTGAGTGAGTAACCCTACTTATTGAAAGCTCATAGCGAGCTCAAAGGTAGGCATGCAAGATCTAAGAGCATTCACTACATTCAAAAAATATATAGACTGTTTCACTATGGAAGTACCAATGATCTTTTCTTGAAGGCAGATAGGGCTACATTATCCCAAAACACAGAAGAACCAAGAATTCAATTTAGTTTGTTGAATAATCAAGATTCTATTGAAAAGTTTCATTTAGTGTAAGACATGAGTTTTATTCCTCTTATATTTTTTTGATAGCATTTACTATTCATCAATATTATTTATTGATTCTTTTTCAATATTGAATGGGTTTGTTGATAGATTTGCTCATCCTCAAACATTGAATTTGATATCAGAATTCTTTCTAGAAACGGTGAATAATTATAGTCGAACGTATCTTGATTAGTTAACGAAAAATTTGTATCCTCGCGGTTTTTCTGTGCCTTTTCCTTTCTTTGCATGATAATTTAGCGTTGTAGCGTGTTATAAATGGCAATGAAGAAGTGATATTCAGGAGGGTATCATTATGTAATATACAAGGTGTTTTTGAAATAAGTTCATATAATCAGCACATCGGAATGATACGATTATTCCCATGCTTTCAGATTCTTCCTTATTCTTCTAATCAACAAAAAATATCAACCCGTGAATTTAACGAAAAACAAGAAACAAATTGAGTACGCCACTTGAAAACAAGTGCCTTCCGCACGATAATTTGAACAGAGGTGCTGTCAGAATTGCTACAGTGTGGAACTTTGGGTGGAAAAAAGGGTCTAACCTCAAATTTAATTTCAATCCCTATATTTTTCATTGGTACCACTCGATACTTCGAGCTTACCCAAGGCGTGAAATATATGCAATTATTTCAATGCCACCCTGTATAATTTGATGATAAAAAAATCCAAAAAATTCTTTCGGGTACTTCATGCTTCTTCATGTTTTTTTGCGCTTTTCCATGTGAAAATGTTAACATGTTATACATAGCTGTGAAGGGAATTTTCAGATCAATTCAATGATATCGAGAACGAATATGGCGCCCATGAGAAAAACAAAAGTTGCATGATGAATCTCTGAATATAATGAAGATAAATTATTTATGACAATCCCAACTTCTTTGTCATGATTGATTATCAGCCTACACAAAATATCAATATTTTCCCTAGGAAATTAACCAAGGAAATTAATGACGAGATCAGTGATTTTCAGTTTTTTCAAAATATTTCTGAAACAGTTGACATTTTTCGAATATGTTCGAATCACGCAACATTTGACTAATAATTAACACATCTCTTTGCGTTCAGGAAATAGCAATACACTCATATTAACTCGTTGGGACCCTGTATACCTCCATATTTCCAGAAGCAACAGCAGTTTCGACCGTAGAACAACCTCCTCGTTTTCCGTGACGCAAGTTAAAAAACCCACATTCACAAATTGAAATAAGATGAATCGAGATATTCAAAATCAAACAAGAAATAAAGTCGCCGCCAATCTCTATCTTTGAAAATAGGCATGGACATCGAAAATGATACATCCTGTACCAGAGTTCACTGGTTATGAATAAACAAATCTGAAATAAAATTGATGCATCAGCCTCCTATTTCTGATGTTGAAGTGAGGCAACATATTCAACACATTCTGAAAAGTTTACTAAATATCAACAGGTCAAAACCTATTGGGAGTATTGGGACACCTTGACACCTTGAAATAAGACGTTTACACCATTTATTAGAATTTTATAATGGTGGATGCGCAGTTACTCTCCGCCATGTACTGAAATGTCCGAATTCGATAACTTGAAAAATGGTTCCTCTGTTCCGTTGGAGGATGGGGCCTTAAATTATATTCTTGTTTATTCCATCCCCCTATATAGTGTTAATAGAGGAGTGATTTCATCACATAAATGAGGAAGGAGTTTTATATATCAGTACCCTGTATCTCGAAAACGAAGCATGAAAATTTTATTTTCTAAAATATCATATCCTGAAGTTTGTCGCACTTATTCACTAACACCCTATATATCACAAAAACGAAGCGTTATCCTGCCAAAAATGTCTGTAGGAACATCCGTTTCTTTTGCAAGGAATACGCGCACGTGATTTTTGACTTTTGTCACACAGATTGAGGATGAGAAGTCTGAATTCAGAGAAGGAAGACTGATTACAGATACAAATCTGAATCAAAAGAAAATAGTCTGGTCTCAGAGACAAAAGTATGAATTCAGAGAAAAAATAAAATACACACAACAGTGGCCATTCTACGCTTCCGTACCGTCCAACTGGAATATTGCAAGAGTAAAACCAGTTCTTGAAAAAGGCAAAAAGACAATACCTAGCAACTACAGGTCGATCGCATGCTGTCTTATATTCCAAAGATCATGGGGAAAGCTATCAACATCGAGCTCATGATATACCTGGAACATTCAGGTATTATCAACGATAGGCAATATGGCTTTCGTCATCAGAGATCAACTGGTGACCTGCTCGCTTACGTCTCACATATATGGCAGCAATCTATTGAAAAATATGGTGAAATCTTTGCCGTGGCACTTGATATCTCCTAGGCATTCGATCGAGTCTGGCGCCACGGACTCCTCGCCAAGCTTCCATCTTATGGCTTGCCTCCCTAGCTATGTTCTCTGCTTGCTAGTTTTCTTTCAAACAGGTCTCTCCATGTAGTGGTCGACACAGTTTCATCTGACTCTGTTATCATAAATGCCGGTGTTCCGCAAGTATCAATTCTAGCACCAACAATATTTCTACTCCATATCAACAATATGTTGGAAGCAACTCCATGTCCAGTACACAGCTTCGCGGATGATAGTACCCTCTATACCGCCTTCTCTTCCAGGGCTACAATACCAGCCAGGCAAATCAGAAACGAACGTGGGAGAAATGTAGACAACATCAATATGGACTTGGCAACAATTCTCGAATGGGGATCCAATAACTTGGTAGATTTCAATGCAAACAAAACACAAGCATGCCTTTTCTCTTGAAATGCCGATCTCACTGTGCCCAACATAAGCTTGTCAGGAGTAACCATACCTTTGAAGACATCCATTTCGATGCTTGGGATTACTATCAGCAATAACCTTTCTTGGTAAAATCACGTGAGATCAGTTGCTAAAAGTGCATCCCAAAAACTTGGTATTCTGGAGAAGCTATTTCACTTCCAGTCAGCTGCTTATGATCTATAAGGCACAGATCCGACATGGCCTGGAATACTGTTTCCATATTTGGAGTGCAGCACTCAAAAATACCCTGGAACTGTTTGTTTCTGTTGAAAAAAGGGCAATTCGTCTCGTGGGTGATGCCTCGCTTCATTTTATAGATATTTTCATGGGCGATGCTCTTCTAAAATATCAACAATTGGCAGTTCCCGCGAGATTAACTCGTCGAGTTGAGGCTTCGCACCCCTTCGTGGTCACTTTGGAGACCAGCAGAACATCTCTTTCCAAAGACTCGTTCATTCAACGAACAGCGAGGCGCGAGGCTCTGGAACACGTTGCCAAAGGAGGTGTTTCCCGAGGCATATAACCTCCAGAAATTGAGGGAGAACACCAATTCCTACCTTATTTCCCTTGGTTCTCACGATATTCTCTGAACATCACAGGATATCCCTTTTCGTGGGAACCACAACATAAAAAAAAACCTTCGCAAGAAGGTGTAGCTTCTATGAACCAATTATTCATTCGAAAATCTCTATCAATGATTCTATTTCCCGGGTAGCGGATTGCCAACAGGCAATTGTCACTCGCCTGGTCCGGGTCCATTCGCCACCTACTACTCACAGGCCACCGTGTCCCGATCGGTCGCGTTAGCCGTGCCTGAAACAGCCGCGCGTCGCTTTCCGCTCGTTTCGCACTCGCGAAAGTGGCGGAGGATTTGGAATCGCCGGCATTAGTGCTGCGACTGCGAGGGAGGAGCCAGTGAAGTCGGTTCGGTTTTTCAATTGTTGATGAGTTGCTGTGTGATGACTGAAAGCTGTCGCAAAATCGGTGGAATTGCACGGAAATGTGAGTAACTATGTTAGTCTGTTGATTTTTTTTGGTGGTATTTCGATAAAAAGTGTTTATATCGATTGCAAATACCTATTTCATTCATCTTTCTGTTTCTGCTAACCATTCGGTCAACTCTGTTTCTCTTGCATGGACTTCAATACATTCTGATAATCGTTGACGTTACCTGAACTTTCATTGTAAAGAGAAAAATAATTCCTCTGATTATGTATATGAATTAACACTATCAGGTGTTGAAGGGTGAAATAACATCACGTCTTCTATTATTTCCGGTGAACAAATACTCGATATTATAGATATTACGTGTCATCAACAGGTTGTTATATTAACATCGAAGACATTTTGACTTTCTGAAACGATCATTCTCTGAATGAAAACTCGACATTGAAGTTTAGCTACGAACTTCAGAAGGCAACAAAGTACTTTTGGTTCTACATAGGAAATAAGAGTGTTACTATTATCAACAAAGCTGGCTTGGCTCAAGGGGTAGCCAGTGAAGTAGGTCCCGGGTTTTCAATTGTTGATGATGAGTTGCTGTGTGATGACTGAAAGCTGTCGCGAAATCGGTGGGATTGCACGGAAATGTGAGTAACTATGTTAGTCTGTTGATTTTTTTGGTGGTATTTCGATAAAAAGTGTTTATATCGATTGCAAATACCTATTTCATTCATCTCTCTGTTGTTGCCAACCATTCGATCAACTCTGTTTCTCTTGCATGGACTTCAATACATTCTGATAATCGTTGACGTTACCTGAACTTTCATTGTAATGAATGAATATGAATTAACACTATCAGGTGTTGAAGGGTGAAATAATATCACGTCTTCTGATTAATTCTCCTATTATTTCCGGTGAACAAATACTCGATATTATAGATATTGCGTGTCATCAACAGGTTGTTATATGAACATCGAAGGCATTTTGACTTTCTGAAACGATCATTCTCTGAATGAGAATGAAAACTCGACATTGAAGTTTAGCTACGAAATTTCGAAGGCAACAAAGTACTTTTGGTACTACATAGAAAATAGGAGTATTTCTATTATCAACAAAGCTGGCTTGGCTTAAGGGGTACCCAGTGAAGTAGGTCCTGAGTTGCTGTGTGATGACTAAAAGTTATCGCGAAATCGCTGAGATTGCACGTAAATGTGAGTAACTTTCTTAGTCTCTGATTTTATTGTTGATATTTTGATCAAGAGTATTTTCATCGATTGAAAATACCTATTTTATTCATCTCTCTGTATCTACCAACGATTTGGCTTTGGTTTCGGGAGATGAACTTTATTCATCTCACATGGACCTGGATTACGTTAACTGAATCAACTATGTAGTGTGAAAGAAATTGCTCTGATTCTGTACATATTTGAACACAATCAGGTGTTGAATATTAGCCAACATTGAAGGTTAGCTTCAAATATCCCAAAGCAACAAAGTTATCTTTGATAACATAGTTCCTAAAAGAGCTAAACGTATTTCGATTAGTAACGATGCCAGCTTGACGTTGAGGAGGGTGTGAAATCGGTACAAGTTTTTCAATTGTTGATGAGTTGCTGTGTGATGACTGAAAGTTATCGCGAATTCGCTGGGATTGCACGTAAATGTGAGTAACTCTTGGGATGTTGATTTTGTTGCTGTCATTTTCATCGGAAGTGCTTTTATCGATTGCAAATGAATATTTCATATATCTCTCTGTATCAACCGATGTGGTTTCAGTTTCATGAGATAAACTCTATTTATCTCGCATGGACCTGAATCACGTTAACTGAATCAACTATGTAGAGAGAAAGGAGTCGCTTCTGATTCTGTACCTATATGAACACAATCATCAGGTGTTGAATACTAGCCTTACTCATTATTTTAGATATTGCGTGTCATCAACAGGTTGGTATGGATATCGGACATATTTTGATCATTTGAAGTGATCATTCTTTGAACCAAAAGAACCAAAACCCGACATTGAAGCTCAGCTTCAAATTTCACAAAGCAACAAAGTTATTTCTAATACCATAGTTCCTAGAAAGAACTCAATGTATATTCCTATCTGTAACGATTCTAGCTTGGCATACAAGAGTAGTTGCTGTGTGATGACTGAAAGCTGTCGCGAAATCGGTGGGATTGCACGGAAATGTGAGTAACTTTGTTAGTCTGTTGATTTTTTTGCTGGTATTTTGATCGAAAGTGTTTTTATCGATTACAATGACATATTTTATTCATCTCTCTGTATTTACCAACCATTCGGCCAACTCTGTTTCTCTTGCATGGCCTTTAATACATTCTGATAATCGCTGAAACCATTGACGTTATTAGAACTTTCATTGTGAGGAAAAAAAATCGCAATCTCTCTAATTATGTATATGAATGAACACTATCAGGTGTTGGATTGAGAAACAACATCACTTCTTCTGATTAATTTTCCTATTATTTCTGGTGAACACATACTCGACATCTTAGATATTGCGTGTCATCAACAGGTTGTTAAATGACCATCGAAGACATTTTGACTTTCTGAAGCGATCATTCCCTTTAAACGAAAACTTGACATTGAAGTTTAGCTACGAGGTTTTGATGGCTACTGAGTTCTTTCAGTACTGAATAGAAAATAAGAGTGTTTCTATTATCAACAAAGCTGGCTTCGCTTGAGGGAGAGCAAGTGAAGTAGGTCCCGAATTTTCAATTGTTGATAAGTTGCTGTGTAATGACTGAAAGCTATCGCAAAATCGCTGACATTGCACGTAAATGTGAGTAACTTTCGAAGTCTGTTAAAGTCTGTTAATTTTTTTGTTGGTATTTCGAACGAAAGTGTTTTTCTCGATTGCAAATACCTATTTTTTTCATCTCTCTGTATCTACCAACGATTTGGCTTTGGCTTCGTGAGATAAACTCTATTCATCTCGCATGGACCTGGATTATGATAACTGAATCAACTATGTATAGAGAAGGAAGTCGCTCTGATTCTACCGGGTGACACAGGCTATCGGGCCACCCCTGTAACTTCTGCATTCGTCAACGGATTTTTCTGAAATTCGGTACAGTTATATAAGCAACTATTTCGGATTTGATCACATTACAATCCAATATGGCGGATTTCCGGTTTTTCTGGAAATGTCAGCAATTTTGTTTTTTCAAATGGAACACCCTGTATATTTTTACATATTCAAGTTCAACAGGTCAAAACAAGTGCAATCTTGATGTCAAATGTCATTTATTCCAAAGCCTACCTAGTTGAAAAATTATTCTAACTGCAAGGAAATTCATAAACTAGTTTTTTTTAATCGCTTGGAGCGCACGAAAGGGAATCCCTATAATGTTCTAGAGAAACGGGTAGGAGGCCCATAGGGGTTCCTTTTGAAAAAAAATAATTTTTGATCAAAAAGTGATGTGGCTGGATTGATTCCTGGATAAGTGACACAAAAAATAATTCTTCAGAAAAAAATATGTTCTTCTGTTTTGTGTGACTCATTGTGAATAGTCTTGACCACATCTCATTTATCCACGAGGTGAAATGAAAAAATAATTTCAATTTAATTTTTTTCGAAAAAATGACATTTGAAATAAAGATTGCACTTGTTTCGATCTGTTGAACTTGAATATGTAAAAATATACAGGGTGTTTCATTTGAAAAAACAAAGTTGCTGGCATTTCCAGAAGTACCAGAAGTCCGCCATATTGGATTGTAATGTGATCAAATCCGAAATAATTGCTTATATAACTGTACCAAATTTCATAAAAATCCGTTGACGAATGCAGAAGTTACAGGGGTGGCCCGATACCCTGTGTCACCCATACCTATATAAACACAATCAGGTATTGAATATTAGCCGACATTGAAGCTCAGCTTCAGATGTTTCAAAGCAACAAAGTTATTTCTAATACCATAGTTCTTAAAAAGAACTAAACATATATTTTTATCAGTAACGATGCTAGGCTTGACATGGAGGAGGGAGTGAAATCGGTACAGGTTTTTCAATTGTTAATGAGTTGCTGTGTGATGACTGAAAGTCACCGAGAATTCGCTGGGACGTAAATATGAGTAACTTTGTTGGTATGTTGATTTTGTTACTGGTAATTCAATAGAAAGTGTTTTTATCGGTTGCAAATACCATTTTATTTATCTCTCTGTATCTACCAACCATTCGGTCAACTCTGTTTCTCTTGCATGGACATCTGATCATCTTTGGAACCATTGACGTTACCTGAACTTTTATTGTGAAGGGAAAAAAATTCGCAATCTCTCTGATAATGTATATGAATGAACACAATTAGGTATTGAAGTGTGAAATAACATCAGGTCTAATTTGCCAATTATTTCTGGTGAACAGATACTCGATATGACAGATATTGCGTGTCATCAACAGGTTGTTACATGAACATCGAAGACATTTTGACTTTCTGATACGATCTCTGAATGAAAAACCAACATTGGAGTTTAGCAACAAGCTTTTGGAGGCAATAAAGTACTTTCAGTACTTCATAGGAAAAAGAGAGTGTTTTTATTATCGACAAAGCTTGCTTGGTTTATGGGGGAGCGAGTGAAGTAGGTTCCGGATTTCCAATTGTTGATGAGTTGTTGTGTGATGACTAAAAGCTATCGCAAAATCGCTGAGATTGTACGTAAATGTGAGTAACTTTCGTAGTCTGATAATTTTTTTGTTGGTATTTTGATCGAAAGTTTTTTTCTCGATTGAAAATACCTACTTTCTTCATCTCTTTGTATCTCCCAACGTTTTGGCCTTGGTTTCGGGAGATGAACTCTATTCATCTCGCATGGACCTGGATTACGTTAACTGAATCAACTATGTAGAGAGAAAGAAGTCATTCTGATTCTGTACCTATATGAACACAATCAGGTGTGGAATATTAGCCATACTCATTATTTTAGATATTGCGTGTCATCAACAGGATGGTATGGATATCGGAAATCTTTTGATCTTTCAAAGTGATCATTCTTCAAACCAAAAGTACCAGAACCCGACATTGAAGCTTAGATTCAAATTTCACAAACCAACAAAGTTATTCCTAGCATCAACAATATGCTAGCTTGGCATGGGGGAGGGAATAAAATCGGTACAGATTCTTCAATTGTTGATGAGTTGCTGTATGATGACTGAAAGATGTCTCGAAATTGGAAGGATCGCACGTGTTGTTGCAAATTACTATTTTATTTATCTCTCTGTACACTTGTATTCAGTGAACATGTCGCGGTTAGACGGTATGAGCGCTCTCATTGCAGCGGTGATTAAGAGAGCTGACACCGTCCATGTGCGACATGTTATCTGAAGACGTAACTACACCAACTATTCGGTCAACTCTGTTTCTCTTAAATAAACTATAATACGTTCGGATAATAATTGTTGAAACCTTCAAGCGTTCCTGAACTCTATTGATCAATTCTGTAGAGAAAGGAAACTCGCAGTCTCTATTGATAATACAGGGCTTTCATTTCAAAACTTACCACCCTGCATATCTCCTGATCTGCGAAGATTACAATTTTCGGAAAAAAATGTCAATTTAGATATCGAGGGGGAAGTAAAATAACAGTATCAATTGGATGCTATGTTCATCCCCATCACCCCCACACACCCCTACTTTGAAATCTAAAATGGCACTCCCTACTTTGAGATACATAAAATTGAAGGTCTATCAATGATTGAATCAACCAGGTGAAAAAATATTTAATTCGTATACAGGGTGAGTCATGAGGTACTGTACATACTCCTACCACGAATAGAGGACCCTGAGGGGATTATCGAATGTCCATCTGGAGTTTTTCATCCTCTTCTACAATAATGAACAGGGTGATTTATTGGATTGAGCGAATGCAGACAAATCAATCGGGAAACGTTTCAAAAAGTTCGTGAAGAATTCGAGAATAGGCTGTATTATTGTCTATAGAATAATGAAGCACATTTTGTGCAATTGCTTTGAATACGACTCTGAAAACTGCATTTCTTCTTAGACACGATTCGTCAAAATAAATCATTCCAGTTGGTTCTGAAAGGAACTAATAGGGTATACCATTATCAGCGAGATGGAGCACCACGGGAAATGTTCTTCGGAAATTTCTGCTATCATCCCCACATTAGCAATACCAATCAGACGAACTAGACAAGCCCAGTCAGCACATCCTTTCGTTGTCAACCTCGAAAGATGTCGAACAGCACTTTATCAAGACTCCTTCATCCATAGAACGGCAAGGCTCTGGAATTCATTGCCTGTGGAAGTATTCCCAACAACATATAATCTACAAAAATTCAAAAAAAAATTCAATACCTACCTCCTGTCCCTATCCTCCCTAGGAACGCACGATGTTCTTTGAATATTATAGGAATTCCCTTTCGTGCACTCCAAGCGATAAAAAGAAATATACACAGAGGAAACTCTTTGATAGCTGTTAACATTTCACAAGTACGGTCCTGGATTTTTTCAATCCTGTGTGCTTGCGTTTCGAAAACAAAAAAAGATGTGGACTGTATAAATTTAGTTAGACCGACTGAAAGCAGAAAAGAAAGCGGCTTACCTCTTTGATCGACAAATTATTTCTTTCTCTGCCGGCCGGCCAGGAACTCAGCTTAGCTTACTATTGCAGCGTGTAACTTCTTGAGTTTATTGTTGCACCAAACCACCAACAAACTATTTATTATTAAAAAATGTTCCTCACGAAATCAAACAAAAAATTGCGAAGCGTGTTCACCTCGACTATCATTCGAAAAACGTTCTCGCATGCGCTCCTCGGATGAGTTCGCACTGTCCTCCATAGCATTTGGCAAAGGCTCACACTACATATGCAACCAACAATACATTTCTGCTTATCAGATATGCACGAAAATATGCAAAATTCAATAAAATAAAGAAATTATGAAAATGATAACAATAATTATTGTTGTTATACCCCAAACATATATACAATAAAAGAAACTCAAAAACTAAAAATATTTGAACGAGCCAAACTCCAACACGTTAGTCCAACACGTTAGTCTATTGGTGTTGGAGTGACTAATGTTCCAAGAAAAAATGAAATGAATCAAAGAAGCTGTTGGAAAGTTATGACGAAAATATAATTTTTTGCCCAATCCTATGAATCACTCTGTATATTATTGTAGAAAGAGAGAAAACATCCTGGATGGCCATGCGGTATTTCACTCAGGGGCATCTGTTCGTGGTAGGAGTATGTTCATGTTCCTCATGAGCCACCCTGTATGCAAAATAAATTATTTTTCACCTGGTTGATTTCTTCATGGATATACCTTCAATTCCATGTATTCTGAAGTAGAGGGTGCCATTTGAGATTTCTGAGTAGGGGTGTCTGGGGGTGAAGGGAATGAACATAGAATTCTAATCGATACTGGCATTTTACTTCCCCCTCGATATCTAAATCGACCTGATTTTTCCGAAAACTGTAATCTTCGCCGAACAAAGCATATGCAGGGTGCATGGTGAGTTTTGAAAAGAAATCCCTGTATGAACACATCAGGTGTTGACAGTATGAAAGTTACATCACTTTCACGAATTTTCCTATCATTTGTGTAGAACAGCGGTGATCGATATTCTAGATATTGCGTGTCAACAGGTTGTAATGACTATCGAAAACAATTTGACTTCCTGAAGCGATCATTATCTGAACAAAAACCCTGCATTAAAGTTTGGCCCCGAGTTTTCAAAAGGCGACAAAATATTTCTAGTATACTACAAAAGGAAGTGGAAGTGTTTCCATTGGCAAACAATGCTGGCTTGTCTCATGGAGGAGCAAGTGAAGTACTAGTTTTGCAACTGTTGATGAGTTGCTGTGTGATTACTGAAACTTCGCGAAATTGGTGGGATTGCACGTAAATGTGAGTAACTTTGTTAGTATATTGATTCTTTTGCTGGTATTTCGATCAAAAGTTTTTTTATCGATTGCAAATACCTATTTAATTTATCCCTCTGTATCTACCAACAATTTGGCAAACTCTGTTTCTCTTGCATGGACTTCAATACATTCTGATAATCGTTGAGACCATTGACGTTACCGGAACTTTTATTGTAAGGGAAAAAATCGCAATCTCTCTGATTACAATTAGGTATTGAAGTGTGAAATAGCATAAGATCTTCTGACTAATTTTCCTATTAGTTCTGGTGAACAGATACTCGATATGATAGATTTTGCGTGTCATCAACAGGTTGTTATATGACCATCGAAGACATTTTGACTTTCTGAAACGATAATTCTCTAGACCTTAGTGCAATGGTTCCACTCTACACCCTGCGTAAGTTTTGTTCTAAGGACTTTTTCAGAGTTTTCTAGTTTTATTTGGAGCCGATGAAATATCAGGTCTTCGAAATAAAGTCAATTTAGTGTGTTGAGAACTGTATTTTGTGTGCCTGTAGTGTCCACTACATCAATATCAGAATACTGTTTCATCATTTCACGGAAAAGTGTGAAAAAAGTACACTTTTTCCACGGTTGTTGCTAGGCGATGGACTCAATGCTTGCGTGAAAGTGCGTTGTTGGTAGGCTGTTTTGTTCGTCGAACACAAATGAAGCAAAATCGAAGTGTATGGTTGCAAAATGGTCGTTTCCGCTAGCCACACACCATACACTTCGGTTTTGCCTTATTCTTGTTCTAACATAATTGTTCGACGATCAAAACAGCCCACCAACAACGCAGTCTATGGGCTCCTTCATGGCATTCAGCAAGGCAGCAAGAGAACAAATCGAGGCAGATGTGATAATCTGGCAAAATATAAGTAGTAGGTGATGGAATATGACAGTTTGAGTTTGTTTGTGGCAGTATTAGGTATGTATGTTCAGAATCATCCATCAAATTACACTATTTATTGTGAAAATTAAGAAATATTGAAGAATAAAAATTGATTATTATAAAAATCCCCCTATAGATTTGGATTGATCATGACAATGATGGCAAATTGAGATATATTATCATTGGCGGTTTTAACTGTGAATCAATACGGTAATCATTGACAAGGCCTACTATCGAAAATCATTGAAAATCGATTTCTAATATATTTTGAGTGCCTGTAGTGCGTCCACTTTCTCAATATCAGAATACTGTTTTATCATTTCACGGAGAAGTGTAAAAAAAGTACACTCTTTCCACGGTTGTTGCTATAGGCGATGGACTCAAGGCTTGCGTGAAAGTGCGTTGTTGGTAGGCTGTTTGGTTTGACGAACACAAATGATGCAAAACCGAAGTGTATGGCTGCAAAATGGTCGTTTTCGCTAGCCACACACAACACATTTCGGTTTTGCCCTATCTTGTTCGAACATCGACGATCATAACAGCCTACCAACCACGCAGTCTATGGGCTCCTTCACGGCATTCAGCAAGGCAGCAAGCGAACAAATCAGGCGGCTGACCTCATATTTCGTATATGGTGTGCCAGTGGAATAAAGATGGAAGTGGCAAGATACCGCCACGATATCCTTGCGTATCAGATAATAATATGCGCGCATCTCATGTATGATTTGATCAGCATCGCTGAACGCAAGCGGGATGAGCGATTCATTCAAATTAGCATAGCACGTGCCTGAAGTGTTTTCTTTTGTTCATAGGGATCGTAAAAAAAGAATCACTTCACACATTTGATACATGAATAACTATTATCTATCTATCAACGATTCGGTCAACTCTGTTTTTCTTATTGCATGGACTATACAATCGGATAATCGATGAAACCATTCAGAGTTACCTGTACTTTATTGATCAATTCTGTATCTATAAAGAAACAAAACACGTAGTCTCTCTGATAATGTATATGAACTCAGTCACGTGTTGGCAGTGTGAAAGAAATATCACTTTTAATAGTATATTATGTAACAAGTGCTATAAACGTCCTTTTAGTAACGAGTAGTTTAAGCACGAGCGGAGCAGAGCGGAGCGAGTGTTTAATAAACGAGTGTCTAGAAGAGTTTATAAACGCGTTACATACTATGATTTTTCTACGAACTCCGAAAATTACATTGACATACCTGCAATTCCTGCTAACCTACAAAATAATTCGAAAGGAATGGGAATTGAGAACATAATACATGCAACTGCATGCAACCAGCGAGACACGTATAAGTGATATTGGTTGTAGATGTGTCCAGTCCATTGCTTACTAACCTTTGTTTCACGTTTATTGTCATGCTTAGCGCAGAATAAATAAATTGTTTTCAAAGATGGATGCTTCGGATGCTTCATATTTGCACTTCTTGGAGATATATATGCAAGTACCAGAACATTCTGTTCGATTTCACTTTCGTCTACTTTTCGCATATTATATTTTTAATGAAGAATTCTGATACAAACGAATATTGTTTGAATAATTCTGATACAAAATTCGAAAATAACAGTTGACAGTTAATACAATTGACAGGCCAGACATATCTCAAATTACTGAAGCCGTGTTTAATGAACTGCGTTGCCATGGTAATGTGTTTGAGAAATCGTGTTGCCATGGTAACGTGTTTAATATTTTGAATAAATCACAGATCGACAATCCGTGATTAATCGATCATTTAGCGTGGTACATATCCGTACGCTAAATGCCATTTTAGTTATGTGAGTAGAAAAAATAATTTTTCCTTCTATTGGTGGTGATCAGCTACTCGATCTTTTTTATATTGTATATCATTCACAGGTTGGTATGATCATTGAACCTTTTGTCCTTCTGAAATCTGAAGGTATCATTATCTAAATCATAGGTGGACATTGAAGCTTTGCTTCAAGTATGTTAGAGCATCAAAGTACTTTTAATTACAGGAGCTGAGAGTGTTTTAATTAGTAACAATGCTAGCTTGGCTTAGGGAGTAGCGAGTAAAATCGATTTAGGTTCCTTTAATTGTTGACGAGTTGCTGTGTGATGACTGATGATTGAAAGCTAAGGGTTTTGGAGAGTCAAATTAGGGAGGATATATTTGGATGAAAATTTGGAAATTAAGGAATGAAAATTGATTATTCGATATCATTGCATGGAAATCAACAAACGCAAAAATTCTAACATGTTTCAAGTTAATCTCTGTCACACCAGATTTTAATTAAGCTATTGTGCATAGAGAAACCATTCAATCTTGTTGACAATTTTGTAGAAATATCGTTTGAGAAGTTTTTTTCATTCAATATAAATTTACATAATTTTGTTCATAAAATATTGGACTGCATATAGATCTATTGGTTTACTTTCGAAAGTGCTCGCAAGGGGTTGAACTTAGATCTCGTGGCTAAACTTGTTGAAGAAACAAAATGGAACAAAATGGAACAAATATTGGTGTTTCAATTTCGACTGTATAAGGGTGTGATAAACTTGAGCCAGCAGTGAAGAGACATGATAACAGCGATGGAATAGTGACAGGTTTGCAACGTTTTCTCGAAGTTGTCAGGTTTGAAGTGATATGGTCAGAGTTCGTATATTGATAAGACTATAGAGGCACTCAATCGACTCTTTATAATATCCATAAAATGATTTACATTGATTACTTCATCAAATATATATGTTTATAGATGGGATATGATTCCTTCCAATATCGTATACTTATGACACCCTGTATCTTTTGTGAGACACGTCGTATTGCAGCTGGTTTCATCAATTTGGTTTTATGTTCTGCACTCGCATTCTGTTGATGATTTTCTGTTGTAATAAGAGGAAAGGAAAACAATTATATACCTACCCTCTATACCAATAGGCCGTGCCTCCATTTGAAAATCCTTTTTATCAGGGCCGTAACTACTAAGGAGGAAAATGTTGGTTCAGCAAATCATATAAAGTTGATGGTTTAATAAGAGTCATAAGAGGCCGCTGTAGGAGATACTTCAATTCTATCACTGAAAATAAATTGATAGAAACTTCAACTACGTCCACGGAAAAAAAGAATTTGTTGCATCAACAAATTATTTATTTTCGAGTTATTTTTGTTGAACTGAGCAATTTTTTGTTGAATCGACCAGATACATGATTATTCCATGAAAGCAGCTTGTTCAAATCAAAAATGTAGTCTTATTGAATCAACAGTATAATATCAATTCCATTAACAAAATATATGGTTTCTTTAAAAACAAATCCAAAATAATGTCGAAGTTGATTCAACTATGAACATTTCGTTGATTTAATCAAACAATGATCATTTTGATGAGAATATATCTTTGAAACAACATACAAGTTTTCTTATTCCGATGTAGCAATAAACTCGTTTTGAACGGATCATTTGCTTGAATAGAGCAGAGAAATATGTAAAATCAATGAAATATTTTGTTCATTCTACATCAACTTAAATTTTCGCCTCTACATGGCGATCATTTCGCCTCGTCTATGCCTGCCTCGAATTCATTATATACGTGAAGCCTGTTTGAAATATCAGCTGGATAAATCGAACTTTCAGGATGATTGGCAATCCGAAATAGTTTTCCATCAGCTAAGGAGAAGTGAAGACTTGAGATCTTTGCTGGGAGTCGACTAGTTTCCTAGTTTTGTTCATTCTATTGATGTGAAATTTCAGAAAATTCCCGAAAATTGAATTTGGTTCAACAAAACTTTTTGTCGAATGGATATATAGTTTCTCTTGAATCAACAAAATATTTCATTGAATTAACCAAATATTTGATTGAATAAACCAAATATTTTATTGAATCAACCAAATATTTCTTTGATTCAACCAAATATTTCGTTGAATCAACTGAATATTTGATTGAATCAATATCTTGTTATTTTGAATGAAAAAAAAGATTGTTTGAGCCAATTCAATATCTCTTCATAAACAATTCATGGATGTGCTTGATCGAAGAAGATCCAGAGTTCATGCAAGACATATTTACTTGATTCAAACTTCAAATTCGCTCTGAAACAAGATATTGTTTTACTCATTTCAAGATTATATTTTGTCGTGCATATATGACACTTTTATTCGCTCCATTCAATTAGATTTTGCTTGATTCAACAATTCCTTTTTTTCCGTTTCGTTGGATCACCTATGGCTGTGATTTTAGCAAGATTTTCACTGATAACGTTGACCTTCTTTCGTCGTAATTTTCCATTTTCCTGGAATGGAACACAGTATGGGGCGTACTGTCATCTGCAAAGCGCAAGTTGTTATACTCCCTGTTGAATTTGATAACTTATGGACTGTATAATGATGAATATCTATCAAACTGTTTTGGAAAAGAATTGAAGATGACTGATAGGTAGAAATGGCTCACCTTGTCTCAGTGCCTCTTCTGGCCAGCCAACGTGTGAAGAATACCGCCCTGATGATGTAAAGCCGCCCCAATCAGCACCATTAACAATTTCCAGCGTTTCTCACTGTAGTTACTCAATCCGTTAACAATGAAAAGCGGTTGGTAAGATGATAATAGAGAAAAAATGTTCATCACTCACGTGGGCGTGTTGAAAATCGTAGCGGATCTGTCTCTTCCTTTTATTCTGTCAGAGGGCAGCAGTTGGATCGAGAGTTGGATAGCCATAGAATCTGCCCTTGAAATACTGTTGCATAGTTGATAATATAATTGTTATTGATTTATTTATTTATTTATTTATTTATTTAATGAAAATACAAACAGGCAGAAGCCCGAAACTGCATCCACTAGTTACGCAGAATACTCTGATGCTTACATTCTACAAAGTTAATATCACAATAATAATAATAATAAACATTCAGTACCTGAAAATAAAACAAAAATAAATTCCGAATTCAGATCAATCAGACGAATATATGATTTCTAATGAGTGCCCTGAACTGATTCAATGATGTACAGTGTGTCCAGTTTTCGATGCTTTTGTGGGATATCTCAGTTATCTTTGGAGATAGAACCTTGCGGGTTTCGCGGTCGTGTGCCACTTTTTTGTGAAACTCAAGATGGCCTAATCAGATTTTGCATAACTGTTTCCGTTTATGAGATACAGGGCGATTTTGAAAATTTATACTTTTTGGACCCCCTCTATATCTACGAAGTTTCTCAGCAAAAATGTCAAATTAAAATCTCATCCCATATAAAAGTTCACGCAGAATCCAGTGGCGCACCCAAATTTTTTTTTCGGGGTATGGTTTTGGAGATACGACTCAAACTTATGATTTTTTAAATGGAACACCCTGTATTTTATAAGCTCATAAAAATCCTCATTTTTTTCTCTTCAAAATGATTTATAATGTATGTATATGAAATTTTCAAAAATGCTCTGAAATCACTGAAACATTGAATTTTAATAGTGGGCTATGGATTTTTCTTATGAAAAAGTTCCAATTGAAGGAATATTCATTTTGATTTTTCCATAAAGAGGACAAAAACAATACGAACACAAATTAACTAAGAAAACACAAAAATTATGTACCTGATAGCAACAAATAAATAGTAATAAAAATTTCATAATGTAGAATAAGCACCAGATCAAATATTTACAAATACAATTGAATTTCGGAATTATTCAATAACTTATTCACTGAATTGTTCAAATTGATGTCCATTTCCCATAACACACAATTGACACAGTTTCTCAATACGTCTTGATACAGTAAGAGTCACAAATATCTTGAAGAACTTCGTGCAACAACAGAGGCAGTTTTCCAGGAATTACAAAGACATCCTTTAATGATTTTGAATGCATTAAGACGTATTGAGAAAGCGTGTGAGGGAAAGTGGACATCAATTTGAACAATTCAATGAATAAGTTACTATTCAATTGTCTCAGTGAATATTAAATCAGCTGCTTATTCTAGAATATGAACTTTTTATTATCATTCATTTGTTGTTATCAGGTACCTAATTTTTGTGTTATTTAACTAGTGTTGGGATTGTTTTTGTCCTTTTCATGGAAGAATCAAATGAAATATCCCTTCAATTGGAACTTTTTTTAAATGAAAAATCCATAGCCCATAATTAAAATTCAATGTTTTAGTGATTTTGGAGCATTTTTGAAAATTTTATACTCATTCATCATATTTCATTTTGATGGGGAAAAAATAAGGAATTTAATGAGCTTATAAAATACAGGGTGTTCCATTTAAAAAATCATAAGTTTGAGTCGTATCTCCGAAACCATACCCAGAAAAAAAATTTTGAGTGCGCCACTGAATACTGCGCAAAATTCTGTATGGGATAAGATTCCAATTTGACATTTTCGCTGAGAAACCTCGTAGATATAGAGGGGGTCCAAAAAGTATAAATTTTCAAAATCGCCCTGTATCTCATAAACGCAAACAGTTATGCAAAATCTGATTAGGCCATCTTGAGTTTCACAGAAAAGTGGTACAGGACCGCGAAAACCGCAAGGTTCTATCTCGAAAGATAACTGAGATATCACGCAAAAGCATCGAAAACTGGACACACTGTACAATGTATATCTACGTTGCTGCAGTATTTATTAAAATTATCACTCATTCTACTCATTGGCGAGTTCAGTCCCAAATTGGTATGACAAAAATTGACATACAAAAATTGACATTCAAAAATATTTTAAGTCTTGTGGGTCTAGACGGTACATGGAATGATATGAGAGATAACAACATAACAAATTAAAAGTCGTTCTTATTAGAAAACAAAATATCAAATGATCATTATAATATAAGGATGATTTGAATACCCAACACTCCCAACAGATGACAATTGCCTGTTCAAAATTACATTTGTCTGTTCAAAGTGATAATTGTCATGTCCAAAGGAATAAAACTCAATCATTCGTCATTCGGAATCATTATAGAAATCAACCAACGCAAAAATCCTCAACAATCAACTAGACCACAATTATTCAACACTGTTGAATTTGATTTCATAGTAGGTGATATCGCACCCTTGCTTCAACAGTATCGTAGCTCAAAATATGTCGACACTCTGGAGGATCATCTAAAGTTTTGCATTATTTCAAATATTCTATCATGCACTCGTGGGAAGCAGAAATGCAATAGTTTTGCTTCATGTTGAAGTTTGTACCTTAGAGTATTCATTATAATGTGCAAACTTTCATTGAGCAATCCTACTGGTGAGGTGTGTCGTTTTAGAATAGTGTTTCATTAAAAAAAATAAGTTGTGACCGTATCGATGACAAATACCCATATAAAATGTAACGAATAATCATATGAAATGATGTATTTCTTTTATATGGTACTATGGAACTTATATAGATTAAGAACGAAGTAACATTAAACTTTGGCAAAAAATAGAAGTGTTGAAAAGGAATATTCTCAGATAAATTATGGACATACTAAAATGGATATATATTAATATGAAGCAATACATTTAGAATTCGCATTCTCTATGTGATGAGAATATCTACTCTTTTTCAGCTCATTCAATACAAAACAACTACTTTCCTGGCTATATGCCACGACGAAAATTGAATTATATCTATTGAACACACGATAAGAGTCTGAAAATAAAATATAAAAAACTTCTGAAATTGAGAATTTTCATTCTCCTTCAGACAAAAATATGAATATGCACACATCATTCTGAATATTCAAACTCTTATCGTGTGTGTTCAATAGATATAATTCAATGTTTTCTAACACAAGGAATTTATTTTCTATGTTGATCATTTCGACAAATGTCAAATGTCACTATTGTCAGTAACAAGGCTACTGGGCGATTCTTAGCAGTTTCCGGATGAATGATGAATTCGCGAACCAACTTTTCTTCATTGCAGGAGAAATGAGAAATATAGTCGACGGAAAAATTTTGTAACCAACTTGTATATTAAAAGGCGATTAATGATCTCGAACATTGACGCGCTCGCTTCGATCGCACGTTAAAATATCTCGATCATTAACCGCCCTCATTAATACACTAGTTGGTTAAATAACTATTTCACCACTAGCAATACCGGGTGACACAGGTTATCGGGCCACCCCTGTAACTTCTGCATTCGTCAACGGATTTTTCTGAAATTCGGTACAGTTATATAAGCAACTATTTCGGATTTGATCACATTACAATCCAATATGGCGGACTTCCGGTTTTTCTGGAAATGCCAGCAATTTTGGATTTTTCAAATGGAACACCCTGTATATTTCTACATATTCGAGTTCAACAGGTCAAAACAAGTGCAATCTTGATGTCAAATGTCATTTATTCCACAGCCTACCTAGTTGAAAAATTAATCTAACTGCAAGGAAATTCATAAACTAGGTGTTGATTTTTGAATGTATACAATTTGTTACTGCACCGAAAAACAAAAATGATATGTCATTTTGTTCCTTAATGTATGTTCTAGAGAGACGGGTAGGTGGCCCATAAGGGTTCCATTTGAAAAAAAATAATTTTTGATCAAAAAGTGATGTGGCTGGATTGATTCCTGGATAAGTGACACAAAAAATGATTATTCAGAAAAAATTATGTTCTTCTGTTATGTGTGACTCATTGTGAATAGTCTTGACCACATCTCATTTATCCACGAGGTAAAATGAAAAAACAATTTTAATTCAATTTTTTTCGAAAAAATGACATTTGAAATAAAGATTGCACTTGTTTCGACCTGTTGAACTTGAATATGTAAAAATATACAGTGAGTTTCATTTGAAAAAACAAAGTTGCTGGCATTTCCAGAAATACCGGAAGTCCGCCATATTGGATTGTAATGTGATCAAATCCGAAATAATTGCTTATATGACTGTACCGAATTTCAGAAAAATCCGATGACGAAAGCAGAAGTTACAGGGGTGGCCCGATACCCTGTGTCACCCGGTATATTCCAATAATATTATTTTTCTGAAACTGAAATATGAACCTATTGTCACTATAAAGCGCTTCTTTTCAATTCTAATTTAAATCTAGTAGAGATGATCATGACAGTCATTAATGATAAATACCTACTAGATTTGAGTTTCATTTCTAAGAATCTCGCATCAGAATAGTGACTTTGGGTTACATATAAATGAGGTAGCTATGTCTTTATTTACTAGTGGTTTATAAAATGATTGAAACTACCTTGGTAGTGACAACACACTTTACGCCCCGAGAAGGAGTAGATGGTTTTCACATTATTTACTATGGAGTTGCATTTAGTAATGGTCGAGTCAATTCAGAACTTATTTTTATCATCAGTTTTGGCACTGGGAAAATATTGCGAAAGAAAATTGTCAAATTATAAATATTTCATCACTTTCATATGCAATTTTTATTCTCCATAAGTTAGTATTTTTATACCTTCGTGTTTATTCATTCCTATTTGAGTGCTTTGTACACAGCGAATATATAGGTTTGTAATTATGTTATTCGATTTCGACATGTTAGTAGCTCTTAACTTGCTATATGAAGGTACATTGATGAAAGTTGCCGGTAGTAGATACCAAACGTTCAGTAAAATAGACGCCAGTCACTACATTCATCCAATGATAATACAGAGTCGTTTAATACTATACTATATGGAATATTACAACTAATAGTTATTTATGTAATAAGGATCATAAAGACGATCATTATGGTACAAGTCGTGAATGTTATCGGGCGAGGCGTAGCCGAGTCCGATAACACGGCGTGTGCCATAATGATTGTTTATGATTCGTATTACATACAAAATTTTATCTGATGGCATTTATATCAATACATTTTCGAAAAATTAAAAACTGCATTTTCGACATGTCACAATGACAACTATTTTTAAAGGAGTAAGTATTGTGTAGTTTCAAATATTAGTAGGTGAGTGAGCTGTGCTTTGCCATTATATTAATATTACAAATTGTAGTAATTGTTCTTTTACCATTTATAATAAATAGTTTTGTACATAGTTATGTATTTTGAATAAACTTTTTTGATCAAACCATTACATGTTTTCCTTATAGAATTTCATTATGGTACTTAGTACCATAATGAATTCATTATGGTACTTAGTCCCATAATGAGCTTCCTTATGTCATCAAAATTGAGTGACATAACGTTGTCATTATGACATGCCATCAGATAAATAATATTATGATACTTATAGTCTGTATGATACAATGGGCTTATATCACAAAATAATTTTATTCCATAATTCGATAGAACTCACCCAAACTAGCTCACCACCGCAAACCGTTTATCGCTGGGCGCTCCCTACGTTTTATAAAAAATTATTGAAATCCCCGATTTTTCGGACCTCTGAAAACGAGGCGATGATGTGACGTCAAAACCCTAATACTGAAACAAGACTTTTCCAGACAGAAATGAATGATACATGATTTCTGATGGCAGAGTGAATTAGCGCGAGATCACAGTTGAAAGAATTAATATATCAGTTGCCTCATTCTCCGTCCGGCGTTTGGTATTTTCTTTTAACTATGGCGAGATGAGGTTTCTACGTCATAAGAGGGTCCGTTTTCAGATGGTACTATTATTTATGTCCAAAAATTGAACATTCCAATAAATTTTTCGATCGAATTATGTCGTCAATCATTATTTATGTATGAAAGGATCATTATAAACTTGGTTGAGTTAAAAGTTCTACCAAGGTGTACTCGCCCATTTTGTTGTGGTATTATTTGATGAAAGTAGTGACTGGCACCTATAATATACTAATACTACTACTTTGATATTCACTACCGACTATTTCTCTGAGTGTACAGTCCTTATATTTTCATCAGAATTTATATTAACGAAATGCGTGCCCATGATGAACTTCGAACACAGGCCCAAATTTTGTGGTTACTGCCCTGCGTTGTATTGTCTATTGAAAATCGAAGGATGTTTCGTTGGCTGCCAATTCGTTGCATTCAATAGACGTGGGGCCGTGAAATTTCGTGGAAATAAAGGAAATGGTGAATTGGATTTGTACGTAATGGAGGCAAGAGGATCGAGTTATTCTGAAATTTAGTTCCGATTTCCATACAAAGCTGTTTTTGTTCTTCCTTTGGCATATTCCATTCAGAATCACCTCTTCGAGTTTTCTCATACTTTACGCATAATTCGTATTTTTTACTGGCTGATTCAAATTATTATTTCCATTCATTATGCCAGATTTTTTTGGGATCTTCTCTCCTCGTCTCTATGAAATAAAAATATGAATACTATTTCAATATAAGTGTATTAAGGACAAATCAGATGTTTTTCCCCAAAATGTCACTGCGTTTTAAGAAATTTCCTATCAGAGAGCCTAAAAGAAAAAATCACTAGCTTGTCAGTGACAATTTGTATTGAACAAGGTTTGGAGAAGAGAAATAAAGGTCAGACTTTCATTCTTCTTTCGGGAACCAATCTGCTCCCGTCGTTTACAACATAAAAAATGGAGTAGTGAATACCATGTTCTATCCGTTCAGAAGGATGCTAGCCAGATTTCTTGTTTTTTCTCTGCCATATGTTGTCCATCTTCAGTAAGGATATGTTCAGCTAGCTTCGATTTGTCAATGTGTCTTTTCTTTACATTGTACCACCTCCTCGACCAACCTACAGACATTATTGTTTCCACTTTTTTCGGATTATAGGCGACATAAAAATGATTTACTGCCTGTATATAGTTCAATCGAGGAGTTGGAATATTTATTTTTTTAAATCTTCGGAATTTTTTCCGTTCGTTTCTATTATTACACGGTGGAGCTGGAATGAATTTGCTAGAGAGGAAGTGAATATTTTTTCCAAAACTTCCTAACATGATATCTCAACCTCAACCTATTCGCCAACATTTCGTAAGCGATATGGATAATGAAGCTCTTCTAGGGTTGTTGGAATTACCCTCAACATGCTTTCATCAAATGCAACCCTATGGCTTGTAACCCCTCCTTGAAGATCTGGTGAAAAGAGGAATCCAGCGTACTGATCAAATTTGAGTTTCTAATTCTAATTCTAACTTTAGATTAATTATAAACGTAACAACTGCTAAAAATGTGTGTCGACCTCAATTTCCAGGTTCCTCATGAACGATTCAGCGTATTTTTTAGCCTCAGCTGATATCAAGCACAGAACTGATAACTTTTATATCCTACGACTAGAATAATGCGTATCCAATATGGCGGACGAACAAATCATGCATCAGCGGCAACACTGTAAGTGAATCATAAACAGAAGCGGCGTTAAAATTCATGGCGAAATGTAAATGGACGCCAGTGGCGTATCTCGAAGATGAGAAGAAAGTATTATTATATGAATGAATGAATATGAATGCTGCTCATTTGTTTTGCACACTTTATGTTTGATCTCTGTTTTGGGAAAAAGAATTCACTGGACAAATATAGAATATATTCAAAATAAGGCAGCATTCATATTATTTTTGCACATTTCATAACATATTCAATTGTCATAGTTCATGGTTCAAATAAGTGTTGCATTCCACTGTATCAATAAATCACTGAGTTCATTCCAAAACTTCTTCCACTTCAAATAGAGACTGAAACGCTATATACCAATATGAACTCAAGTTAAATTTGTCATTTAACTGTTCATAAAATTCATATTTCAATAATTCTCTGGTTTACTTCATTTTCCATTGTGCTGGAACCTGAAAAGGATGATTTCATTAGGCTGAAAAATATAGGGTATCTCATTGAATGTATAGGTCACACAAATCACTCATAGAGAACATACAATCATACTCCTATAATCGAATAGTCTTTTTCTTAGACTGATCTCATTTAACTTCTCAAGGAGCTTTTAGAATCTATTCCTGATGGGTCAGGTTAGGTCAAACAATTTACCATGTGAAGACATTATTATTAGTTATTACATCATCTGGAAATTTGGGGACAGTATGCGACTATATACTTAAACTGCTCTCCTTATTGATCAGAGACCGCAAACTGTGTCTGAATCTTTCTGTTCCCCTATTCAGGAAAATAGAATAAAAGCATAACTTGTTTGTCTATGGAGAGGCATTCTCTCAACTCTTTCCTGATTCTGCAATTAATTGAATAATTCATTTTTGGTATAGGAATAGGGTTGCATCCATATATTCCGATATATTTCTTCCATTTTCAGTTCAATATTCTGATATAATCATGTTCTATATACCCATTGATTTTATTTTATCGAACTGGTGAAATATACACCGTTAAAGCCACCTAATTGAACTTTGGCACCAATGTAAACAACAACAACGTTTAAATATGTAAAACGCTGCGATTTACAGAGGAAGATAAATTATGTTGGGAATCAACCAAAAACTTCTTCCCCTGGCTATGAATAGCTGCCAAAACAACTGAAATAATACATTGAGTTGGGAGCCGTAATGAATGTATAGAATTCGTTAATAATCCCTTCGTATGAATATACGATTCTAATAGATGTATTGTTTGCTGCTCCCCCTCTTGCTTCATTTCCAAAACACATTCCAGACTACCAAGAACTCATACAAGTCTGGCTCGTCGTCTTCATGGTTTATAATTCCGAACGTGAAACGAATCCTTGTTGGTTTATGTCCTTCATTAAATCGTAATGCCAGGAAAGTTATTTTAGGGAGTGAGCTTAGGCAAAATTAAGCAATATAGTATATAACCTCAATAATCTAGACTATATATCGTTCGTTTCAGGCTCAATATAGATTAGTGAACAAAAGCGAATTGCATGAATACTATTCCAAACCAGTGAAAAATAATAGGAAATTATCAACCAATATGGACAAAGGATACAGTTTGCTCACTATGCTGATACAATACCATCAATAATAGGTTCAATAATAAGGATTACCAAGGTGATATTGTACATCAACCTGGATCGAAAATACTGCTGCAAATGCAACGATTTGGCATCATGCTGTTGTTCAAAAGAACGGAAGGTGCCAGTGAATGGAAGAACATTTTTGAGAGATCAGCGAAGTACCAGAATTTTGAGAATAGGGCTCGTGGACATAAAAAATATACAAAGCAGCTGCAAAAAGAGGAGAAAGGAATACTATACATGGAGTTTGGTTCTGGAAGGAGATGGTAGGTAATGCGATTCTGATCATATTTTGCTATAACCAGAACACCTCGAAGCAATATATTACCTACTGGACCATTATACTACTGTCAACAAATTTCATACAAAAAGTCAATATGTATTCCGCAATTCTGGCGTGGTTAGAAATCACAGTACACACAGGGCAGGAACTATATAGACAAGTGAGTATAATAATCCTGGATAATATAAATAACTAAATACTGTTAAAGGGACAACAGGTCCATATTTCATTTTCACAGAACTATGATGATTGAAAGTGGGGAAAAAATGTAATATACACCTTGGTAGTGAATAATATCATTATACCTTATACCTCTGAAGGCTGAAGCCTTGGGATATAAACTTGGTCCCTGGGTAATGGTGATAATCTTTACTACCTTGGTGTGTAAAAAACTATTATTATTTTGATCTGTAGAATCACCTCCCGGAGTATACGTTATTCTGGGACATTCTCTATAGGGATAGCATGTGTTTCAGAACGTTGTGATAAAACTTGTTGTTTGATTGTTCTCGCTTGTCATGATTAATAATGTATACTAGGGGCCTAGGACCTAGGGCCGTGATTTTATCACGTTGATAGAACGTGTAATGAAACACTGTTTTGTAGAAATACAAGTTATAATCTAGACTAGATGCAAGTTGCATATCATGTTTCAGAACTGTGTGTTGAAACATATATTGTTGAAACGAAGCTATTTGACTGATATCTCTTGTGCCAGAACAATGAGAGTGTGGTTAGGGTAACCTAACCGCAATTCCCGATTCTCAAAGCTCACATCCGATTATCAACTGATCACATGATCCTGACAACCTTGAAATATAGAGAACACGAGACAATGAATGGTTAATTACGTGATTATAATTTGATCTCATCGCATCCACCGTTCAATCTGAGGAATCTCAAAGAGATGAAAATGCGTTAGTCGTGAGTATATCAAATAAATTACCTTCAGCAGAGGCGGACTGGGCTGAAAAAAGCTAGAGGCCTTTGTGGATCAAAGGGTGCAACATGAGATGATTGTCTGAGTGTTTATAAGGAGGCGTAGAAGTGCACCAGTTTTTTTTCTAATTTTGAAATGTAACTCGTCAGAATTCTGAATTGTTACTCGGGATTTTCACTTGTGATTTGGAGTTCCGATTTTCAACGGATTTGGCCAAATATTGTAATATTGATGGAAAAATAAAAGACAACCCCGATCATTGATATAATATGATTTTATCACGTTACGAATAAACACATGCAGTTTCGAAAAGGAATTTTCTCAGATATATATATATATATATATATACATATACTTGGAAATATTAGTGGGGTGCAGTCTGGACCAATGAATTAATTAGATTTCTTAGTTATTTGTCGAGCTTTCGAAAATTTTTATTTTCTTTATCAAGACTAACTGAAAACATCGAATGGAACAATAATATTAGAATATAAATGTACATCAAATGAAATTGGTATACTTACAAACATGAAATTCTATATAAAGAAAATAAAAATTTTCGAAAGCTCGACAAATAACGAAGAAATCTAATTAATTCATTGGTCCAGACTGCATCCCACTAATATTTCCAAGAATATTATTATAGAACAGTCACGAAAGCTTCCCCTTGTTATATATACATATATATTCAGGGTGATTCACATAAGAACCGACATAGAGCAGGGGCATGTAGGGGGTCCCAAAATATGGCAATTTAACGTAATTTACCTCTATACTAAGTTGCTTCCCTAAGGAGATATAGGCTTTGAAAGTGAGGTTATAAATTTTGAAAAAAATCAATATCTCCGTTATTCTTGAACTTAAAGCAACCAAAATTGGTACACTTTGTGAATGTATTCAGGGCGTTACTTGACAGTAACTAGAGTTCAATTGAAATTTGTAAAGGAAATATACCGGGTGGCGCACCATTAATATTCAACATAATTTTGTTAACACTTGATGGATTTCAAAAATTGCTTTGTTTTGTGGGCAATTCAATTCTAAAACTTTTCTTACTCTAGTAATTTTTCGAAAAACCTCATCATTTTCATCAAAAACTCGAATAACTGAAAACGCGCGCTCTAGGTGTTAGGTGTTATTTAAAATCATCGAAAATTCAAAAGTTGGCTATGAAAATAAACGTCAAACTTGACAATGAGGCAAGTGAGTTGTTCAATTAAGTAATTGTTGTTTGACTGTTTTCAAAATGAACGGGAAGTTTTCTTTTAACGAGCAAGTTGACATGCTGTTAGTGCTATGTCTATAACTCCTTAGGGAAGCAACTTGGTATAGAGGTAAGTTGCGTTAAATTGACATATTTTGGGACCCCCTACATGCCCCTGCCCTATGTCGGTTTGTTATGTGAATCACCCTGTATGAACATAGAAAAATGGATATAAATATATAGAAATATATTGAGAATTCGCATTCTCTATGTGGTGAAAATATATCAATTCTTTCTCGGTTTATTCAACAGAAAACAACTACTTTCCTGGCTATATGCCACGACCAACATTGAATTACATCTATCGAACATACACGATAAGAATTTGAGAACAAAATCTTCTGAAGCAGAGAATTTACATTCTCCCTCATATATGAAGATTTGCACATAATATCATTTTGAATATTCAACAGAAAACAACTACTTTCACTCTATTTGCTACGTCGAACATAGAATTATATCTATTGAACATCCAAAAAGAGACCATAAAAAATGGAAATCCTCTGAAATTGATCTTTATAGTCGGATAAAATAATATGATGTATTATGATATTGAAAAAAAAAAGATAGAGAAGATTCATTTTTACTATCTCAATATACAGGGTATTTCATAATTGAATGCTGATCCTAAAGGGCGATAATCCTTGGATGATTTTAAGAAAAACTCTTCATGTAATCATAGGTCCGTAACGGCTTCGTTTCTGAGATACAGGATGTTGAAATTTAACAAAAAAATCAGTTATTCCCCAATATCTCTGAAACCGCTCGGGCAATTTTCTTCATTACAAAAACTTAAAAATAGTTACCATAAAATTATAAAAATATTGCTTAGATTTTTTGGCTACCACAATTATTGTGAAATTATGACTAAGAGTAAAAATCGAATAGGGAAAAGCAAATGGATGCATTTTATTTTCTAACTCAAAAACCGTTCGCCGGACGAAAAAAAGACAATAGACCATTTTTATGAGAAGATAGAGGATAATTACAAAAATGATATTTATTTAGAAAAAAGACAGTGGCGTATCATTATTCTGATGAAAAATATGACAGGGTATGTTAACAGGGACGCCACTGATGGAAATTAAGAAATCCTTCATTATGGAAAAAATGTATTTCTATTCATACTTGGCATGTATCAAAATAAAAGAGAAAAGCCAGAGCGATTTCAGAGATATTGCGGAATAACTGATTTTTTTGTTAAATTTCAACATCCTGTATCTCAGAAACGAAGATGTTACGAACCTATGTTCACATGAAGAATTTTTCTTAAAATCATCCATGGATTATCGCCCTTTAGGATCAGCATTCAATTATGAAACACCCTGTATAAAAAAATACTAAATGATACACGAAGTCATGTCCACGACATATAATGTGATTAACACATCAGAATTCGTTGGTACATGTTTCGGACATATATATGTCCATCATCAGCCTTATGAGAAATTCTCTTATCTTTTTCACATAACTTCTGAACGTCTGAACCGATTGGATAGATATTTCATATGGATATTTCGATAGTTTCCTGGATAATTTGAAGATTCAATTGGACGCGGTAGGTGGCGCTGCTCTTGGTACGTCTACTATACTAAAGGGCTTGACCGATTGGGTTGACATTTTCAATAGGTAAAACAACGGAAGAATACAAGAGATACGCGCATAGCTCAGAACGACTGTCAGAAACGTCTTTTTTTTTAAATGGGTACACCAACCTTGCGAAGCCGGGCCGGACAGCTAGTATACTATTAATACATTATATTCACAGATCACAAATATCCTAGCCCTGTTCCTCTGTACCATTGTATAAAGACTTGCCCTTTATATACTAAGCCTGTACATTCTCAATCATGGTATGCACGTAGAACATACTATTGTCACGACCATTGGGGCCTTCCTCCCCGGCTGCGTGATCTTAGGGGGTTATGCTTGGCAGCAAGAGGGTGTCCTAACTACCACACTATCGTAACTCGATTGTGGCAAGGAAAGAGTGCATGTTTTGTTTAACATGAATTTAAGTTTTATTGAACGATAAAAAAACAGTGAACAAGTGAGCAACATAAAAAGGTGAAGTGAGACAAAAAAAGTTAAGTGAAGTGACTAAATTAAAGTGACACCTTCTAGCGAAATCCTACATCTCTGGATCTAACTACCAACGTGGTTGGAGACAATTACAGGGGCTGTACAAGGTAATGAAACAGTTTTTTGATTCAAAAATGTACTTACATTGTCCATACAATAATCGCTGCTCCGGCAGGGGAGGAGATGTGTGTCATGGCTAAGAGGGTTGGCGTTGACGTCTACTAACTCACTAGGGTGGTTACCCCAAAAAAAACGTACTCGTAATCAACGTCGTACCGATTCTCTTCCCGAGTCTGATTGTCCCTGGAAAATCTATACTTCAATTGTTTTATAGGCGATACTTGTCGAGTTAGCAGAATCAGCAATAATCGTACCTATCGAGTTCATTACCTCATAGGTGAACTTTCAAGTCCGATGAATTCTGCCGGAAAAGCTTACTAGGTCTGTGAAATTTGAACCAGGTTTGAATTACATATGTTATGTGAATGACTTTGGATATTATCTACTGAGGACTTTCATTTTCTTATGGATATTTCTTAATAAATTGATTGAATGGTTCTGTAACGTTGAATTTCCACGTCAAATAATAATCTATCTCTGAAGCTTCAAAAATTGAATGAAACCCATATTTACTCACCCTGTATATTTATTCAACATTATTGTCACAACACACAAACTAATTGAACTAAACAATATTGGCACTGCTTCAAACTGTACACTAATATCCAGGCAGTTGAATCGGGAATCTATTCTTTGTTGATCTTTCTTCGACTCGTTCCAGCACTACTTGAATGAATTTATCTCTTCTTGCTCCGTCCTGAAACAAAAATGTAAATAATTAGATTTAAGTATAACTGTGGTGTATTTGTAGTATCGTTCGTTCATTTATTAGCACAGATAGTCGATGATGAACAATAATAAAGTAAATAATAAAACGTACCTGGGACTCCTAGGACATTATTAATTTATTCGTCTTATGTTATAGAACTTATAGATCATCTCGAAGGAATTTTTGATTCAGCATCCGTCTGTTGTTTTGTTTTGATTTTCGATCAGCTGATCGAATCGCTGATGGTCGGCCACCGAATTGCTGGTCTGCCTGAAGATAGGTTTCGGCGGCTGGCTCTCGAATTCCATAGTCCATGGTTGGTCGGACCCAGGAGATGAGCATTCAACTGTGATTCAACCGTAACGATATGTTACTGCTGGAATTGCGCCCATCTCTAGGGCGGCGTTGCCAGCTCTAATAGCAGGAAAGTCCTGGAATTTTGATTGTACAATGGACTATATTTTGGGAAATGTAAGTCCTGACTTGCCTGTAATAGGCTGTAGGAGGCAAACTCGGGTGTTGCTGAGAATCCCCATCAGTTTTCCAGAATTTTAAGGCAATAAACATATCCTTTATGGTGTCGACACCTATCCAACAGAGGTGAAACTTCAGATTGTAGTTCCGTGTTCGTGGAAAGGGTTCTGATAGGCTGGAAGCAGGATTGCTGCTGGAAGCGACCCCTGCTAGGTTCGAGTGGAGTCGGCCCATTTCGTTACTTCGTGTTTGGGAGTAAAAGTGATGGTGAACCGTTTGGTCACAAAATTTTGATTATTTTGGTCATCCTAGTTAGGGATTATTTTTGTCGACCATTTTTACTAATCTTGGTGTAAGGTTATCGTTATTTGGTGTGTATTTTGGAGTACTACCCCAAGATTTGACTCTTAGGAGGATTTGAAAGTTCACCATTCTCCTGCATACATGAAGTGATCGAGACGGCTCTACGAACATCAGCTATTTAATTTGGTATGTAAATTCCTGTATTTCCAATGTTGGAATGTTTCTAGTTGTTGATTTCATAAATTAAGGTAGAGTTCATTACTGTGAAACTTTTTTTTTGTTGATAGTTGAATATCAGTCCGGAATATTACCAGACCCTTAATGACAAGTACATAAGGCCTATAATCACTTGAAGGACACCTCTCCACCATTATATGTGCTGTCAGAACATAAAACCTCTTGGCCAGGGTAAGATGTTTTCCCTGTTATTTTTGCATGTTTTCTTAGTGAAATCACTTTTTTCCTCTTTCACTCCCATCGAGTGGAAACCAATTCAAAATCCAGCCAGCAGTTATTTTACTCAGATGGTAACTTGATCATTTTTTTTTGTTGGCATTTAAATTATTATATAGTTCATAATCTGCAAACTACCTTGTGAATAAGAAGTTGAGGGTTATTCATTGAAAAATATTCATGTCTACATGACTTTTGTAGGTGAAAATACTACTAAGAAATTCTCAGTATGTTTGCTAGAAAATAACATTTTATTAGGTGAATTTTTATACAAATACTTGCCCTACTACATTAGTAGAGGGTACATATTATATTTGGAGAATATTCTGGTACTTTTGGCTTGTATATCAAATATCTTCAATATTTTGAAAAATCTCCAATATTCCAAAAAATATTGGACAGTAGGGAGTATGATTTTATTTTTCTCAGGAGAGATGGTAATTATGTTTATTATTTCTCCCTAGGGTTTTTTTTGAGGATACCAACTTTGGGTTGCTCGAAGTCAACTATGCACTGGGTGCATGATACTATAGCAGAATCAGATTCGTTTGGTCAGGCAAAGCAGTACTAGAAGGAGGTTGCCGTAACGCTGCGACCTACCACCTGGGTGATACAGGGTGTCTCAACTTTAACAAGCCACTAGAGGACACGCAAGTTTTTGACTTTTGTTTGTCTTTATGCTGAGTTTGCTATGATTTGCTGATTGCTCATTTTTTTTTCTCTTTTTGCTTGCTTCATATATAGGGTTTGCTACATTTGCTATGCTTGCCATGCTTGTTCACTATCAAGCTGAACTTACTACATATTTATAGAATTTGCTACATTTGCTATGCTTGCATCATATGCTTACTCTTATGCTACATTTACTTCATAGCTGAAGAATTTGCTACTTTTGCTATGCTTGCTTACTGTCATGCCAAATTTGCTTCATATTGTAGGGTTTGATATCTATATTGGCTGTGCTTGCTTGTGTGCTCAACTTTATACTGAATTACTTCATAGTTATACAGAGGTTGGCAAGTTGCTACGAATACCTAGCTGATATATATTTTTTTTTTGCTAAATTTGCATCATATATATTGACCTTGATACTTTGCTGCGCATGATATTACTGCTATCTTTTTTTGCTATATTTGTTGATGTATATGAATTGCTATTTTACCTATGCTTACTGTTATTGTGTATCTCCTCGCTGAATTGGCTGTTAGGCATACAGCATTTGATTTTTTTCTTTTGCTTACTATCGTTGCTATCATAATTATGGCGTTGCTCACTACTGTTTCATCGACTTGACCTTTTAGATGTTTATAAAAAGATATTTGGGTTTAGATCATACTGCTTGGGTTATGTGAGTAGAAATTATAGAGACTGAACGTGGACAATTAGTTAGTATTCCCAACTTGTCTATATACCTGCGCCTGAGCTCATGCGTTGCGTATTCCCTAACTGGACATAATAAGTATTTGCTATTTACGCTTTATTGGTATCAACCCTCTAATTTCTACGTGAGCCCTCGCCCCAGTAGTCGATGCTTGCCTGGCTATGCTATGTTTGTGCCAATCACTGCTTAGTTGTACTTAGTGCTTCACCGTTATATTTTTTTGTTTCCCTAATACCTCCAGGTACTATGGAGTAACTGACTATTTTTTTTTTCATTTATATAGACCAGTGAACTAAAGTGGATATTTTTAGAGATTTATATGTTATTAATTAGTATGGATTGTTACGACAGGAACTGAATAGGGACTGATTTGTTAGTTCAAGGTGTAATAAATACATTCAAGGTTAACTCGAATTTTATTGTTTAACGTTTCTGACTCGAATCTGCCTCAATCTCGTTTGGTGAATTTGGAGATTGAGTTTGAACTGTTTAGGGTATCTACGCGGGGTTAGAAATTCGCCTGGCGCCCATGACCATCAAATCTTGTTTTCACTGAAAACCAAATCATTTTCTTCGACCCACCCCACCTTCGGCTATTGCTAGCGCGGATGCCCACTACTACCCAATTATAGTGGTCTAGTGACCTTGGTGCATCAGCACGATTTGTGTAGGTTGCATTTTTGGCGCCCAACGTGGGGCCATTTCAAGGTTAGAGTGACCTTGAATGTTAGTTTTTTTAAAATTCGTTCCGTTTTTTTTTAAATTTTGGGAATTTCCGACCAACTCGAGCTTGTTTTAGTCGTTATCCAAAATTTCAATTATGATTCGTCGAATTCCACCAAATCGTCTCAATCATGAGGAGCTGTCATATTTGGTTCGTATCCGAGGTATTGCCACCGGCACGGTGGAGGAAATGCGGCATACACTAGCTATGGCAATGAGAATGGAGAAAAGTGGAGACACAGTACTGTGGCCAAAGTATCCATTCACTGTGGACGAAGATGTGCAGGCGGTGAAGGAAAAATTGAGTGAGTTAGAGCCACTCATCAATGATTTCAAGGACTCTTCAAATAGTGGGGCCTATCAGAAATATCATGCGAAATTGCGGTATATTCTGATTAGGATAGATCATATCGACGAGACTTCAGCTGACCGACCTGGAATACTGGCGAAAACTTTGTCACTTTTGGAAAGTTTAGAGCAGAGGGCTGCTGATTTTGAGGCTGCTCTAGATGTTCCGGCTCAAATGAACTTATTGCAACAAGCCAGCTTCACAGCGGGGATATCTCAAGGTCGAAGGTCCTCAAGCATACCAACTAATCAACCGTCTCCTCCACCTCAATCATCATCTGTCAAATCAATCTTCCCGAATAAATGGGACATTAAGTTTTCGGGTGATAAGAAAGGCTTATCTTTAAGTGCGTTCCTAGAACGAGTCGAAGAACTGAGGGTCGCACGACATGTTTCCAAAGACACTTTGCTTGAATCGGGAATTGACTTATTTACAGGTAGAGCTTACCAGTTTTATCTCGCGTATCGTCAAGAAGTTAGTTCGTGGGATGAACTAGTGAATTTACTTCGTGAGGAGTATTTAACCCCCAATTACAATGAAAAACTTTTTGAAGAAATACGAAAACGAACTCAGGGGCCAGACGAGTCCATAGGGATTTATTTAGCTGTAATGACAGGTTATTTCAATAGACTTACGTGTCCGGTACCTGAGGAGACCAAACTGAAAGTACTTATGAAAAATATAGCTCCATTTTACCAAAATCAGTTGGCCTTGGTTGATGTTACTTCAATTTCCCACCTTCGCGATTTAGGTCGGCGACTGGAAGCTAGAAAGGAGGCCGTCGAGAATTTCGTTCCGCCTAGTCGGAGAAGTGGTGCATTAGAGGCCGATCTCGCCTATGTTGATGTAGATACTCCTGTTGACAGCTGTCAGTCGGTTGTCAGTAGTCCAGTTAGGAATGTAGCAGGCTCGTCACAGGAGGTAATATGTTTCCGATGTAATCAACCAGGTCACAGGGCAATTGGTTGTGCTGTGAAAAGCGGAAAATTTTGTTATAGGTGTAAAAAAGAGGGGGTAACTGTAAAGAGCTGTCCAGTGTGCAATCAGCAGGGAAACGCTCGCCGGCACTCCTAGCTGATCGAGATGGACGTGTCGAGAAGGAGCATTCGATCGACAAACTCCAGATTCTTCTGGACTACGTTTTGGACCATGCTGTGGAAGATGAAAGACCATATCTACGTGTTGAGGTGTTGGGTAAATCGTTGTTGGGGCTGTTGGATTCAGGCGCGTCTAGGACCATACTTGGTGCTAAGGGGTTAGAGATTATTCGGGAATTGGGATTACTGGTTGATAGTAGTAGGACCACTTCGTGTACGGTCGCAGATGGAAAACGCTGCCAGAGTATAGGTGTCGTTGGTTTGCCAGTTTTATTGAGAGGTAGGTTCCGTTTGGTGGAGACAATAGTTGTACCGGAGCTACCGCATTTGCTGATACTCGGAGCTGACTTTTGGAGGGAGATGGGAATAGTACCTGATCTGCGCCATAACGAATGGCATTTTTCTCAGGAACCGGTTATAGTCAATTCATTGCAGCATGTTAATGGGCAAACCTTGCTAACCCCGATGGAGAAGGCGAGATTGCAGGCAGTTATCGACCGTAATGTCGCATTGATGGGTAAGGGTTTAGGCTGTACCACTAAGGCTGAACACGTTATTGTTACGGACAGCCCACCTATAAAACAAAGATATTACCGCGTGAATCCCCTGGTCCAAAAGCAAATAGATCTTGAATTGGAGGAGATGCTCAAGTTGGGTATTGTTGAGCCCTCAAATAGCCCGTGGTCATCACCTATCCTACTTGTGAGGAAGAAAGACGAATCATTTCGTTTCTGCGTTGACTTCAGGAAACTAAATTCAGTCACTGTTCGCGACAGTTACCCGCTGCCATTAGTATCCGACACTCTTGACAAGCTACGAGATGCCAAATATCTCTCCAGTTTGGACGTGAAATCCGCATATTGGCAGGTACCGATGGCTGAGTCGTCCAAACAGTATACGGCGTTCACGGTCCCCAACCGTGGGCTATTTCAGTTTCGTCGTATGCCGTTTGGATTGCATAACGCCCCGGCTACCTGGCAACGGCTGATTGATAACGTTCTAGGTCACGATCTAGAACCTAACCTCTTTGTTTACCTCGATGATGTGGTTATCGTGAGTCAGACCCTTGAGCATCATCTGGAACTTTTGGATGAAGTTTTCCGTAGGTTGCGTTCAGCCAATATCACAATAAGCGTTGAAAAATGTCAGTTTTGCCGGCCGCAGATGAAATATCTGGGCTACGTTGTCGACAGGAACGGTTTACACGTTGACCCTGATAAAGTTAAGGCGATGTTAGACCTTGCACCTCCCATTAACGTGAAGGAAGTTCGGATGGTTGTCGGAACCTTTAGCTGGTATAGAAGGTTCATTCCGGATTTTTCTTCAATTATTGCACCCATCACATCACTTCTCAAAAAAAGTAGTAAGTTCAGATGGACTGAGGAGTGTGAACGTTCATTTAGGTTGATCAAGGAATGTCTCGTGGCCGCACCTATATTGAGTTGTCCGGACTATGACAAGCCGTTTGTAGTGCAGACTGATGCCTCTGGCTATGGCATTGGAGCCGTCCTCACCCAGCCGCACCCTGACGGCGACAAAGTGATTTCGTACCTCAGTAGGTCATTGACTCGACAAGAGAGGAATTATTCCACAACAGAGCGCGAATGCTTAGCGGTATTATGGGCTGTAGAGAAACTCCGTCCGTACCTAGAAGGGGTTGAATTCACCGTGGTAACGGATCACTACTCGTTGCTCTGGCTCCATAATCTCAAGGACCTTACAGGACGTTTAGCACGCTGGGCGGTACGACTCCAACAGTATCATTTCACTGTTATTCATCGTAAAGGGAAGGAACATGTTGTACCCGACATGCTTTCTAGAACGGTACCCATGATTGATTCGGATGCGACTGATGAGAACCCTTCTTGTGTAGATTTGATCGTAGTTGAAGACTCCCCAGATTTGAAGGCTGCTGGTGGTGATAGGTGGTATCAAAGTATGGTTGTCAGAGTGAGGAAGAATCCCTTGAAATTCGGCAGTTGGCGTGAGAGCAATGGCCGTTTGTGGAAACATGTGGACATTGATTATCCTGAGTTATCATCTCCATCCGATTCTTGGAAAGTTGTCGTTCCCAAGAAGGATCGCCATAGTATAATCGTTTCAGCTCATGTACCTCCTACTTCAGGGCATTGTGGGGTCTACAAGACATTTGCCAGGATAGCTGAGAGATATTATTGGCCGAAAATGCGCAATGACGTGGCTAGGTTTGTCCGGCGATGTGAAGTATGTTTGGCGCATAAGGTTTCGAACAGCCAACCCTCGGATAAGATGATTTCGCACCCGAAGGTTGACAGGCCGTGGGAAATGATCTCCACAGATCTCATGGGACCACTTCCTAGGTCGAAACATGGTAATTGCTTTTTGTTGGTAGTAACAGATTACCTAAGCAAATTTTCGTTATTGTTTCCTCTGAGGAAGGCCACGAGTACATCCATCATTCGTAAGATGGAAAGCGAGGTATTTCTACTGTTTGGAGTCCCCAGAACCATCATCTGTGACAATGGGCCTCAATACCGTAGTAGGGAGTTCATTAGGTTTGCCGATAAGTACAGTAGTCATATTAAGTTCACTCCTAGTTACCATCCTCGAGCTAACCCTACTGAAAGGGTTAATAGGGTAATCAAGACGATGTTATCCATTTATGTATCAGATAACCACCGCTGTTGGGACGAGAATCTGGACGAAATTGCATGTGCGATTCGCACGTCCAAACATGAGACGATGAAATTAACACCTTACTTCGTTAATTTTGGTAGAAATATGGTTTTGTCAGGGAAAGATTATCGCGACAATGTTTTATTAGATATTGAGGATGGTACTCAAACCGGTGACTTAAGTCGTAACGAGTCTTTCAGGAAAATGTTTGGGGACGTGAAGAGGCGATTGGAGGTCGCGGGTGAAAAGAGTTGCGAGCGATACAACCTGCGTTGTCGACATGTCGAATACTTGCCAAATCAGGTTGTTTGGAAAAAGAATATGGTCCATTCGGACGCAACGAAGTACTTCTCGGCCAAGCTGGCACCAGAGTACGACGGCCCATTTTATATCAAGAAAAGATTGTCTCCATGGGTTTATGAGTTGAGAGATGAGGCTGGTAATTCGAAGGGGAATTGGCACACGAAGCACCTTCGGGCTTCCCCTGATCATGCAGATTCGATTTAGTTTGACTTGAGGACTAGAGAAGCAAGGGGGGCTCTGCAGGAAGGGGCCGGAGAATACTCCTGCCGGGGTATGACCAGCCGGTGGGTAAAAGTCCCACAACTGGCCACACTCCAACATCTCACGATTTGGGTCTCAATTGGTTGGCCTGCAAAGGTGTGAGGTATTTGATTATGTTCCCGCGGAGTTGAGTAGTTCTTTGTGTTTTGGTGGTGATATTGGTCTTCTCGTCTTCACCTCATATCTCCTTTATATGTGAAGTCGTCGGTGTTGGTTTTCTTTTGTGTTTTTGAGTATGTAGTTAGCTGCCCTTATTGTCACTTTAGTTCTCGTTCTCCTATTGGAGGTGTGAAATGGGGTATCTCTGGGACGTGAAAACTTGCTCCGACGTCTACGCATTGTCTTAGCTTTGATTTCCTCGGGTTGACCGTGGTCTGTCTTGAGAGGTCTATGTTCGTAGTCATCCGCTCCGAACCGTCAGTGCGCCTTTTTGGGTGTTTCTTTTTTTTTACTTGCGCGAGGGTTTTTGTTTGGTAGGGACCTATTCGCAGTGGGGGCGGGCAGGTCGCGTTCCCGGTTTCAGGGTTACGTGTTCGGGACTGGAGAACAAATTCAGGAGCTGGCCGGTCGACGGAATCGCGAGTTGCCTACGGGCGCCCGTCACTATGGCCCGTCAGTACTCCTGAATTCGGTCAAAGGTCCCTGAGCCGAGGGAACGAGGGATTGTCCGCCGCACTGCGTTGTGGAACAATCCCGAATGTTTTGTTTGATCTCGCACCGGCATCAGCGCCGTTTCAGGGTGGTGGGCCCTCCTGCCCACTAGGGTTGAACTGGCAGTCCTTGGGCTTGCCCTAAATCAAAATTTACTTTTACATGTTTTGGCTTTCCATTGCGGGTATCCAGTGTGACGCGGATGGCGGGCTCGGTCGGCCGTGCGTGCGGCGGCGCGTCCGGGGGTTGCTGATGGAAGGTTGACCGGAGGGCTGGTCCACGACGCGTCTGACATCTTCGCGAGGGCCCCTTCGAGGCTCCCTTGGAACGCTGTCGCTCGGGCAATCGTCCGGGTCATCCATCTGTGAAGCAACTGGAGCTCAAGATGTTCTAGGACATATCTTGTACCAAGGAGGGTACTTGCTACAAGTTTCATGGGGTATAGATTCTGAATATTTAGGTTTTTTTTACCTAGGAAAAATTTGCGGGCAAATTTCTTGAAGTAAGGGGGGGATTTGTAACGTTGAATTTCCACGTCAAATAATAATCTATCTCTGAAGCTTCAAAAATTGAATGAAACCCATATTTACTCACCCTGTATATTTATTCAACATTATTGTCACAACACACAAACTAATTGAACTAAACAATATTGGCACTGCTTCAAACTGTACACTAATATCCAGGCAGTTGAATCGGGAATCTATTCTTTGTTGATCTTTCTTCGACTCGTTCCAGCACTACTTGAATGAATTTATCTCTTCTTGCTCCGTCCTGAAACAAAAATGTAAATAATTAGATTTAAGTATAACTGTGGTGTATTTGTAGTATCGTTCGTTCATTTATTAGCACAGATAGTCGATGATGAACAATAATAAAGTAAATAATAAAACGTACCTGGGACTCCTAGGACATTATTAATTTATTCGTCTTATGTTATAGAACTTATAGATCATCTCGAAGGAATTTTTGATTCAGCATCCGTCTGTTGTTTTGTTTTGATTTTCGATCAGCTGATCGAATCGCTGATGGTCGGCCACCGAATTGCTGGTCTGCCTGAAGATAGGTTTCGGCGGCTGGCTCTCGAATTCCATAGTCCATGGTTGGTCGGACCCAGGAGATGAGCATTCAACTGTGATTCAACCGTAACGATATGTTACTGCTGGAATTGCGCCCATCTCTAGGGCGGCGTTGCCAGCTCTAATAGCAGGAAAGTCCTGGAATTTTGATTGTACAATGGACTATATTTTGGGAAATGTAAGTCCTGACTTGCCTGTAATAGGCTGTAGGAGGCAAACTCGGGTGTTGCTGAGAATCCCCATCAGTTTTCCAGAATTTTAAGGCAATAAACATATCCTTTATGGTGTCGACACCTATCCAACAGAGGTGAAACTTCAGATTGTAGTTCCGTGTTCGTGGAAAGGGTTCTGATAGGCTGGAAGCAGGATTGCTGCTGGAAGCGACCCCTGCTAGGTTCGAGTGGAGTCGGCCCATTTCGTTACTTCGTGTTTGGGAGTAAAAGTGATGGTGAACCGTTTGGTCACAAAATTTTGATTATTTTGGTCATCCTAGTTAGGGATTATTTTTGTCGACCATTTTTACTAATCTTGGTGTAAGGTTATCGTTATTTGGTGTGTATTTTGGAGTACTACCCCAAGATTTGACTCTTAGGAGGATTTGAAAGTTCACCATTCTCCTGCATACATGAAGTGATCGAGACGGCTCTACGAACATCAGCTATTTAATTTGGTATGTAAATTCCTGTATTTCCAATGTTGGAATGTTTCTAGTTGTTGATTTCATAAATTAAGGTAGAGTTCATTACTGTGAAACTTTTTTTTTGTTGATAGTTGAATATCAGTCCGGAATATTACCAGACCCTTAATGACAAGTACATAAGGCCTATAATCACTTGAAGGACACCTCTCCACCATTATATGTGCTGTCAGAACATAAAACCTCTTGGCCAGGGTAAGATGTTTTCCCTGTTATTTTTGCATGTTTTCTTAGTGAAATCACTTTTTTCCTCTTTCACTCCCATCGAGTGGAAACCAATTCAAAATCCAGCCAGCAGTTATTTTACTCAGATGGTAACTTGATCATTTTTTTTTGTTGGCATTTAAATTATTATATAGTTCATAATCTGCAAACTACCTTGTGAATAAGAAGTTGAGGGTTATTCATTGAAAAATATTCATGTCTACATGACTTTTGTAGGTGAAAATACTACTAAGAAATTCTCAGTATGTTTGCTAGAAAATAACATTTTATTAGGTGAATTTTTATACAAATACTTGCCCTACTACATTAGTAGAGGGTACATATTATATTTGGAGAATATTCTGGTACTTTTGGCTTGTATATCAAATATCTTCAATATTTTGAAAAATCTCCAATATTCCAAAAAATATTGGACAGTAGGGAGTATGATTTTATTTTTCTCAGGAGAGATGGTAATTATGTTTATTATTTCTCCCTAGGGTTTTTTTTGAGGATACCAACTTTGGGTTGCTCGAAGTCAACTATGCACTGGGTGCATGATACTATAGCAGAATCAGATTCGTTTGGTCAGGCAAAGCAGTACTAGAAGGAGGTTGCCGTAACGCTGCGACCTACCACCTGGGTGATACAGGGTGTCTCAACTTTAACAAGCCACTAGAGGACACGCAAGTTTTTGACTTTTGTTTGTCTTTATGCTGAGTTTGCTATGATTTGCTGATTGCTCATTTTTTTTTCTCTTTTTGCTTGCTTCATATATAGGGTTTGCTACATTTGCTATGCTTGCCATGCTTGTTCACTATCAAGCTGAACTTACTACATATTTATAGAATTTGCTACATTTGCTATGCTTGCATCATATGCTTACTCTTATGCTACATTTACTTCATAGCTGAAGAATTTGCTACTTTTGCTATGCTTGCTTACTGTCATGCCAAATTTGCTTCATATTGTAGGGTTTGATATCTATATTGGCTGTGCTTGCTTGTGTGCTCAACTTTATACTGAATTACTTCATAGTTATACAGAGGTTGGCAAGTTGCTACGAATACCTAGCTGATATATATTTTTTTTTTGCTAAATTTGCATCATATATATTGACCTTGATACTTTGCTGCGCATGATATTACTGCTATCTTTTTTTGCTATATTTGTTGATGTATATGAATTGCTATTTTACCTATGCTTACTGTTATTGTGTATCTCCTCGCTGAATTGGCTGTTAGGCATACAGCATTTGATTTTTTTCTTTTGCTTACTATCGTTGCTATCATAATTATGGCGTTGCTCACTACTGTTTCATCGACTTGACCTTTTAGATGTTTATAAAAAGATATTTGGGTTTAGATCATACTGCTTGGGTTATGTGAGTAGAAATTATAGAGACTGAACGTGGACAATTAGTTAGTATTCCCAACTTGTCTATATACCTGCGCCTGAGCTCATGCGTTGCGTATTCCCTAACTGGACATAATAAGTATTTGCTATTTACGCTTTATTGGTATCAACCCTCTAATTTCTACGTGAGCCCTCGCCCCAGTAGTCGATGCTTGCCTGGCTATGCTATGTTTGTGCCAATCACTGCTTAGTTGTACTTAGTGCTTCACCGTTATATTTTTTTGTTTCCCTAATACCTCCAGGTACTATGGAGTAACTGACTATTTTTTTTTTCATTTATATAGACCAGTGAACTAAAGTGGATATTTTTAGAGATTTATATGTTATTAATTAGTATGGATTGTTACGACAGGAACTGAATAGGGACTGATTTGTTAGTTCAAGGTGTAATAAATACATTCAAGGTTAACTCGAATTTTATTGTTTAACGTTTCTGACTCGAATCTGCCTCAATCTCGTTTGGTGAATTTGGAGATTGAGTTTGAACTGTTTAGGGTATCTACGCGGGGTTAGAAATTCGCCTGGCGCCCATGACCATCAAATCTTGTTTTCACTGAAAACCAAATCATTTTCTTCGACCCACCCCACCTTCGGCTATTGCTAGCGCGGATGCCCACTACTACCCAATTATAGTGGTCTAGTGACCTTGGTGCATCAGCACGATTTGTGTAGGTTGCATTTTTGGCGCCCAACGTGGGGCCATTTCAAGGTTAGAGTGACCTTGAATGTTAGTTTTTTTAAAATTCGTTCCGTTTTTTTTTAAATTTTGGGAATTTCCGACCAACTCGAGCTTGTTTTAGTCGTTATCCAAAATTTCAATTATGATTCGTCGAATTCCACCAAATCGTCTCAATCATGAGGAGCTGTCATATTTGGTTCGTATCCGAGGTATTGCCACCGGCACGGTGGAGGAAATGCGGCATACACTAGCTATGGCAATGAGAATGGAGAAAAGTGGAGACACAGTACTGTGGCCAAAGTATCCATTCACTGTGGACGAAGATGTGCAGGCGGTGAAGGAAAAATTGAGTGAGTTAGAGCCACTCATCAATGATTTCAAGGACTCTTCAAATAGTGGGGCCTATCAGAAATATCATGCGAAATTGCGGTATATTCTGATTAGGATAGATCATATCGACGAGACTTCAGCTGACCGACCTGGAATACTGGCGAAAACTTTGTCACTTTTGGAAAGTTTAGAGCAGAGGGCTGCTGATTTTGAGGCTGCTCTAGATGTTCCGGCTCAAATGAACTTATTGCAACAAGCCAGCTTCACAGCGGGGATATCTCAAGGTCGAAGGTCCTCAAGCATACCAACTAATCAACCGTCTCCTCCACCTCAATCATCATCTGTCAAATCAATCTTCCCGAATAAATGGGACATTAAGTTTTCGGGTGATAAGAAAGGCTTATCTTTAAGTGCGTTCCTAGAACGAGTCGAAGAACTGAGGGTCGCACGACATGTTTCCAAAGACACTTTGCTTGAATCGGGAATTGACTTATTTACAGGTAGAGCTTACCAGTTTTATCTCGCGTATCGTCAAGAAGTTAGTTCGTGGGATGAACTAGTGAATTTACTTCGTGAGGAGTATTTAACCCCCAATTACAATGAAAAACTTTTTGAAGAAATACGAAAACGAACTCAGGGGCCAGACGAGTCCATAGGGATTTATTTAGCTGTAATGACAGGTTATTTCAATAGACTTACGTGTCCGGTACCTGAGGAGACCAAACTGAAAGTACTTATGAAAAATATAGCTCCATTTTACCAAAATCAGTTGGCCTTGGTTGATGTTACTTCAATTTCCCACCTTCGCGATTTAGGTCGGCGACTGGAAGCTAGAAAGGAGGCCGTCGAGAATTTCGTTCCGCCTAGTCGGAGAAGTGGTGCATTAGAGGCCGATCTCGCCTATGTTGATGTAGATACTCCTGTTGACAGCTGTCAGTCGGTTGTCAGTAGTCCAGTTAGGAATGTAGCAGGCTCGTCACAGGAGGTAATATGTTTCCGATGTAATCAACCAGGTCACAGGGCAATTGGTTGTGCTGTGAAAAGCGGAAAATTTTGTTATAGGTGTAAAAAAGAGGGGGTAACTGTAAAGAGCTGTCCAGTGTGCAATCAGCAGGGAAACGCTCGCCGGCACTCCTAGCTGATCGAGATGGACGTGTCGAGAAGGAGCATTCGATCGACAAACTCCAGATTCTTCTGGACTACGTTTTGGACCATGCTGTGGAAGATGAAAGACCATATCTACGTGTTGAGGTGTTGGGTAAATCGTTGTTGGGGCTGTTGGATTCAGGCGCGTCTAGGACCATACTTGGTGCTAAGGGGTTAGAGATTATTCGGGAATTGGGATTACTGGTTGATAGTAGTAGGACCACTTCGTGTACGGTCGCAGATGGAAAACGCTGCCAGAGTATAGGTGTCGTTGGTTTGCCAGTTTTATTGAGAGGTAGGTTCCGTTTGGTGGAGACAATAGTTGTACCGGAGCTACCGCATTTGCTGATACTCGGAGCTGACTTTTGGAGGGAGATGGGAATAGTACCTGATCTGCGCCATAACGAATGGCATTTTTCTCAGGAACCGGTTATAGTCAATTCATTGCAGCATGTTAATGGGCAAACCTTGCTAACCCCGATGGAGAAGGCGAGATTGCAGGCAGTTATCGACCGTAATGTCGCATTGATGGGTAAGGGTTTAGGCTGTACCACTAAGGCTGAACACGTTATTGTTACGGACAGCCCACCTATAAAACAAAGATATTACCGCGTGAATCCCCTGGTCCAAAAGCAAATAGATCTTGAATTGGAGGAGATGCTCAAGTTGGGTATTGTTGAGCCCTCAAATAGCCCGTGGTCATCACCTATCCTACTTGTGAGGAAGAAAGACGAATCATTTCGTTTCTGCGTTGACTTCAGGAAACTAAATTCAGTCACTGTTCGCGACAGTTACCCGCTGCCATTAGTATCCGACACTCTTGACAAGCTACGAGATGCCAAATATCTCTCCAGTTTGGACGTGAAATCCGCATATTGGCAGGTACCGATGGCTGAGTCGTCCAAACAGTATACGGCGTTCACGGTCCCCAACCGTGGGCTATTTCAGTTTCGTCGTATGCCGTTTGGATTGCATAACGCCCCGGCTACCTGGCAACGGCTGATTGATAACGTTCTAGGTCACGATCTAGAACCTAACCTCTTTGTTTACCTCGATGATGTGGTTATCGTGAGTCAGACCCTTGAGCATCATCTGGAACTTTTGGATGAAGTTTTCCGTAGGTTGCGTTCAGCCAATATCACAATAAGCGTTGAAAAATGTCAGTTTTGCCGGCCGCAGATGAAATATCTGGGCTACGTTGTCGACAGGAACGGTTTACACGTTGACCCTGATAAAGTTAAGGCGATGTTAGACCTTGCACCTCCCATTAACGTGAAGGAAGTTCGGATGGTTGTCGGAACCTTTAGCTGGTATAGAAGGTTCATTCCGGATTTTTCTTCAATTATTGCACCCATCACATCACTTCTCAAAAAAAGTAGTAAGTTCAGATGGACTGAGGAGTGTGAACGTTCATTTAGGTTGATCAAGGAATGTCTCGTGGCCGCACCTATATTGAGTTGTCCGGACTATGACAAGCCGTTTGTAGTGCAGACTGATGCCTCTGGCTATGGCATTGGAGCCGTCCTCACCCAGCCGCACCCTGACGGCGACAAAGTGATTTCGTACCTCAGTAGGTCATTGACTCGACAAGAGAGGAATTATTCCACAACAGAGCGCGAATGCTTAGCGGTATTATGGGCTGTAGAGAAACTCCGTCCGTACCTAGAAGGGGTTGAATTCACCGTGGTAACGGATCACTACTCGTTGCTCTGGCTCCATAATCTCAAGGACCTTACAGGACGTTTAGCACGCTGGGCGGTACGACTCCAACAGTATCATTTCACTGTTATTCATCGTAAAGGGAAGGAACATGTTGTACCCGACATGCTTTCTAGAACGGTACCCATGATTGATTCGGATGCGACTGATGAGAACCCTTCTTGTGTAGATTTGATCGTAGTTGAAGACTCCCCAGATTTGAAGGCTGCTGGTGGTGATAGGTGGTATCAAAGTATGGTTGTCAGAGTGAGGAAGAATCCCTTGAAATTCGGCAGTTGGCGTGAGAGCAATGGCCGTTTGTGGAAACATGTGGACATTGATTATCCTGAGTTATCATCTCCATCCGATTCTTGGAAAGTTGTCGTTCCCAAGAAGGATCGCCATAGTATAATCGTTTCAGCTCATGTACCTCCTACTTCAGGGCATTGTGGGGTCTACAAGACATTTGCCAGGATAGCTGAGAGATATTATTGGCCGAAAATGCGCAATGACGTGGCTAGGTTTGTCCGGCGATGTGAAGTATGTTTGGCGCATAAGGTTTCGAACAGCCAACCCTCGGATAAGATGATTTCGCACCCGAAGGTTGACAGGCCGTGGGAAATGATCTCCACAGATCTCATGGGACCACTTCCTAGGTCGAAACATGGTAATTGCTTTTTGTTGGTAGTAACAGATTACCTAAGCAAATTTTCGTTATTGTTTCCTCTGAGGAAGGCCACGAGTACATCCATCATTCGTAAGATGGAAAGCGAGGTATTTCTACTGTTTGGAGTCCCCAGAACCATCATCTGTGACAATGGGCCTCAATACCGTAGTAGGGAGTTCATTAGGTTTGCCGATAAGTACAGTAGTCATATTAAGTTCACTCCTAGTTACCATCCTCGAGCTAACCCTACTGAAAGGGTTAATAGGGTAATCAAGACGATGTTATCCATTTATGTATCAGATAACCACCGCTGTTGGGACGAGAATCTGGACGAAATTGCATGTGCGATTCGCACGTCCAAACATGAGACGATGAAATTAACACCTTACTTCGTTAATTTTGGTAGAAATATGGTTTTGTCAGGGAAAGATTATCGCGACAATGTTTTATTAGATATTGAGGATGGTACTCAAACCGGTGACTTAAGTCGTAACGAGTCTTTCAGGAAAATGTTTGGGGACGTGAAGAGGCGATTGGAGGTCGCGGGTGAAAAGAGTTGCGAGCGATACAACCTGCGTTGTCGACATGTCGAATACTTGCCAAATCAGGTTGTTTGGAAAAAGAATATGGTCCATTCGGACGCAACGAAGTACTTCTCGGCCAAGCTGGCACCAGAGTACGACGGCCCATTTTATATCAAGAAAAGATTGTCTCCATGGGTTTATGAGTTGAGAGATGAGGCTGGTAATTCGAAGGGGAATTGGCACACGAAGCACCTTCGGGCTTCCCCTGATCATGCAGATTCGATTTAGTTTGACTTGAGGACTAGAGAAGCAAGGGGGGCTCTGCAGGAAGGGGCCGGAGAATACTCCTGCCGGGGTATGACCAGCCGGTGGGTAAAAGTCCCACAACTGGCCACACTCCAACATCTCACGATTTGGGTCTCAATTGGTTGGCCTGCAAAGGTGTGAGGTATTTGATTATGTTCCCGCGGAGTTGAGTAGTTCTTTGTGTTTTGGTGGTGATATTGGTCTTCTCGTCTTCACCTCATATCTCCTTTATATGTGAAGTCGTCGGTGTTGGTTTTCTTTTGTGTTTTTGAGTATGTAGTTAGCTGCCCTTATTGTCACTTTAGTTCTCGTTCTCCTATTGGAGGTGTGAAATGGGGTATCTCTGGGACGTGAAAACTTGCTCCGACGTCTACGCATTGTCTTAGCTTTGATTTCCTCGGGTTGACCGTGGTCTGTCTTGAGAGGTCTATGTTCGTAGTCATCCGCTCCGAACCGTCAGTGCGCCTTTTTGGGTGTTTCTTTTTTTTTACTTGCGCGAGGGTTTTTGTTTGGTAGGGACCTATTCGCAGTGGGGGCGGGCAGGTCGCGTTCCCGGTTTCAGGGTTACGTGTTCGGGACTGGAGAACAAATTCAGGAGCTGGCCGGTCGACGGAATCGCGAGTTGCCTACGGGCGCCCGTCACTATGGCCCGTCAGTACTCCTGAATTCGGTCAAAGGTCCCTGAGCCGAGGGAACGAGGGATTGTCCGCCGCACTGCGTTGTGGAACAATCCCGAATGTTTTGTTTGATCTCGCACCGGCATCAGCGCCGTTTCAGGGTGGTGGGCCCTCCTGCCCACTAGGGTTGAACTGGCAGTCCTTGGGCTTGCCCTAAATCAAAATTTACTTTTACATGTTTTGGCTTTCCATTGCGGGTATCCAGTGTGACGCGGATGGCGGGCTCGGTCGGCCGTGCGTGCGGCGGCGCGTCCGGGGGTTGCTGATGGAAGGTTGACCGGAGGGCTGGTCCACGACGCGTCTGACATCTTCGCGAGGGCCCCTTCGAGGCTCCCTTGGAACGCTGTCGCTCGGGCAATCGTCCGGGTCATCCATCTGTGAAGCAACTGGAGCTCAAGATGTTCTAGGACATATCTTGTACCAAGGAGGGTACTTGCTACAAGTTTCATGGGGTATAGATTCTGAATATTTAGGTTTTTTTTACCTAGGAAAAATTTGCGGGCAAATTTCTTGAAGTAAGGGGGGGATTTGTAACGTTGAATTTCCACGTCAAATAATAATCTATCTCTGAAGCTTCAAAAATTGAATGAAACCCATATTTACTCACCCTGTATATTTATTCAACATTATTGTCACAACACACAAACTAATTGAACTAAACAATATTGGCACTGCTTCAAACTGTACACTAATATCCAGGCAGTTGAATCGGGAATCTATTCTTTGTTGATCTTTCTTCGACTCGTTCCAGCACTACTTGAATGAATTTATCTCTTCTTGCTCCGTCCTGAAACAAAAATGTAAATAATTAGATTTAAGTATAACTGTGGTGTATTTGTAGTATCGTTCGTTCATTTATTAGCACAGATAGTCGATGATGAACAATAATAAAGTAAATAATAAAACGTACCTGGGACTCCTAGGACATTATTAATTTATTCGTCTTATGTTATAGAACTTATAGATCATCTCGAAGGAATTTTTGATTCAGCATCCGTCTGTTGTTTTGTTTTGATTTTCGATCAGCTGATCGAATCGCTGATGGTCGGCCACCGAATTGCTGGTCTGCCTGAAGATAGGTTTCGGCGGCTGGCTCTCGAATTCCATAGTCCATGGTTGGTCGGACCCAGGAGATGAGCATTCAACTGTGATTCAACCGTAACGATATGTTACTGCTGGAATTGCGCCCATCTCTAGGGCGGCGTTGCCAGCTCTAATAGCAGGAAAGTCCTGGAATTTTGATTGTACAATGGACTATATTTTGGGAAATGTAAGTCCTGACTTGCCTGTAATAGGCTGTAGGAGGCAAACTCGGGTGTTGCTGAGAATCCCCATCAGTTTTCCAGAATTTTAAGGCAATAAACATATCCTTTATGGTGTCGACACCTATCCAACAGAGGTGAAACTTCAGATTGTAGTTCCGTGTTCGTGGAAAGGGTTCTGATAGGCTGGAAGCAGGATTGCTGCTGGAAGCGACCCCTGCTAGGTTCGAGTGGAGTCGGCCCATTTCGTTACTTCGTGTTTGGGAGTAAAAGTGATGGTGAACCGTTTGGTCACAAAATTTTGATTATTTTGGTCATCCTAGTTAGGGATTATTTTTGTCGACCATTTTTACTAATCTTGGTGTAAGGTTATCGTTATTTGGTGTGTATTTTGGAGTACTACCCCAAGATTTGACTCTTAGGAGGATTTGAAAGTTCACCATTCTCCTGCATACATGAAGTGATCGAGACGGCTCTACGAACATCAGCTATTTAATTTGGTATGTAAATTCCTGTATTTCCAATGTTGGAATGTTTCTAGTTGTTGATTTCATAAATTAAGGTAGAGTTCATTACTGTGAAACTTTTTTTTTGTTGATAGTTGAATATCAGTCCGGAATATTACCAGACCCTTAATGACAAGTACATAAGGCCTATAATCACTTGAAGGACACCTCTCCACCATTATATGTGCTGTCAGAACATAAAACCTCTTGGCCAGGGTAAGATGTTTTCCCTGTTATTTTTGCATGTTTTCTTAGTGAAATCACTTTTTTCCTCTTTCACTCCCATCGAGTGGAAACCAATTCAAAATCCAGCCAGCAGTTATTTTACTCAGATGGTAACTTGATCATTTTTTTTTGTTGGCATTTAAATTATTATATAGTTCATAATCTGCAAACTACCTTGTGAATAAGAAGTTGAGGGTTATTCATTGAAAAATATTCATGTCTACATGACTTTTGTAGGTGAAAATACTACTAAGAAATTCTCAGTATGTTTGCTAGAAAATAACATTTTATTAGGTGAATTTTTATACAAATACTTGCCCTACTACATTAGTAGAGGGTACATATTATATTTGGAGAATATTCTGGTACTTTTGGCTTGTATATCAAATATCTTCAATATTTTGAAAAATCTCCAATATTCCAAAAAATATTGGACAGTAGGGAGTATGATTTTATTTTTCTCAGGAGAGATGGTAATTATGTTTATTATTTCTCCCTAGGGTTTTTTTTGAGGATACCAACTTTGGGTTGCTCGAAGTCAACTATGCACTGGGTGCATGATACTATAGCAGAATCAGATTCGTTTGGTCAGGCAAAGCAGTACTAGAAGGAGGTTGCCGTAACGCTGCGACCTACCACCTGGGTGATACAGGGTGTCTCAACTTTAACAAGCCACTAGAGGACACGCAAGTTTTTGACTTTTGTTTGTCTTTATGCTGAGTTTGCTATGATTTGCTGATTGCTCATTTTTTTTTCTCTTTTTGCTTGCTTCATATATAGGGTTTGCTACATTTGCTATGCTTGCCATGCTTGTTCACTATCAAGCTGAACTTACTACATATTTATAGAATTTGCTACATTTGCTATGCTTGCATCATATGCTTACTCTTATGCTACATTTACTTCATAGCTGAAGAATTTGCTACTTTTGCTATGCTTGCTTACTGTCATGCCAAATTTGCTTCATATTGTAGGGTTTGATATCTATATTGGCTGTGCTTGCTTGTGTGCTCAACTTTATACTGAATTACTTCATAGTTATACAGAGGTTGGCAAGTTGCTACGAATACCTAGCTGATATATATTTTTTTTTTGCTAAATTTGCATCATATATATTGACCTTGATACTTTGCTGCGCATGATATTACTGCTATCTTTTTTTGCTATATTTGTTGATGTATATGAATTGCTATTTTACCTATGCTTACTGTTATTGTGTATCTCCTCGCTGAATTGGCTGTTAGGCATACAGCATTTGATTTTTTTCTTTTGCTTACTATCGTTGCTATCATAATTATGGCGTTGCTCACTACTGTTTCATCGACTTGACCTTTTAGATGTTTATAAAAAGATATTTGGGTTTAGATCATACTGCTTGGGTTATGTGAGTAGAAATTATAGAGACTGAACGTGGACAATTAGTTAGTATTCCCAACTTGTCTATATACCTGCGCCTGAGCTCATGCGTTGCGTATTCCCTAACTGGACATAATAAGTATTTGCTATTTACGCTTTATTGGTATCAACCCTCTAATTTCTACGTGAGCCCTCGCCCCAGTAGTCGATGCTTGCCTGGCTATGCTATGTTTGTGCCAATCACTGCTTAGTTGTACTTAGTGCTTCACCGTTATATTTTTTTGTTTCCCTAATACCTCCAGGTACTATGGAGTAACTGACTATTTTTTTTTTCATTTATATAGACCAGTGAACTAAAGTGGATATTTTTAGAGATTTATATGTTATTAATTAGTATGGATTGTTACGACAGGAACTGAATAGGGACTGATTTGTTAGTTCAAGGTGTAATAAATACATTCAAGGTTAACTCGAATTTTATTGTTTAACGTTTCTGACTCGAATCTGCCTCAATCTCGTTTGGTGAATTTGGAGATTGAGTTTGAACTGTTTAGGGTATCTACGCGGGGTTAGAAATTCGCCTGGCGCCCATGACCATCAAATCTTGTTTTCACTGAAAACCAAATCATTTTCTTCGACCCACCCCACCTTCGGCTATTGCTAGCGCGGATGCCCACTACTACCCAATTATAGTGGTCTAGTGACCTTGGTGCATCAGCACGATTTGTGTAGGTTGCAGTTCCTTTGGTATACCAGGTGTGACACTATCTACGATAATAAAACATGACCAGTGACATCATTTTGTATTTTTTTGTGGTGCGGGCCCCTTGGCGCGCGCCTATGTTGCCTGTGCTTGAATCCGGTTCTGGGCATCAGAGGCGCTGCAGGGCAAAGGAGCGGAGGGCTCCGTCCTCCCGCGGGCCAGTCCGCCCCTGCAAGGTATAATTTTGATCAGGATCTCTGATTCTAATGATTAATAAATTCCAGTTTACATCGTTTATTTGGGTAGTTATGGCAGAGTATACTTTCATCGAGGACGCCAAACGATATGCTGCAGAAATCAGTAGGTCTATTATTGTTTGCCTGTTCGATATAGATATTTGAGTGATTGTTTATATTATCATCAATAACATCTTTGCTGCTACATAAATCAATATCCCTTTATCTCTTGATAGTAGTATAGATAGATAGTATTCTAAGTATAGAAATTATGATTATAGATTTTCATTTATCAGGAAAATATTTCCAAACGGACAGATGCTGCGTTTATTAAAAATTCAATGAGGCGTCGACTGATAGCTATTCATATAGGTATCAAGGGAGCGGGAGCTAATATATTCATCTCTTCCCGTGTGAAGTTTGATGCACGACGCGTAGTATGATGAAAAATCTGATGAATATTGAAATGCGGCATATAGTCGGCATTGACATAGATTATTTTGAATAATTATGATTAGGAGCATTGATGAGCTCAATGTGGCTGTACATACGAAACTGTAGAGATTGATTGAATTAGTGATAGAAAAGGGAAAACAAGCGGAATGTTGTTGGGAGTTTTTTTTTTAAGTTCTGGGTCCCACGAAAAGGATATCCTGTAATGTTCATAGAACATCGTGAGAACCAAGGGAAATAAGGTATAGGAATTGGTGTTCTTCTTAAATTTCTGGAGGTTATATGCCTCTGAGAACACCTCCCTTGGTAATGTGTTTACTTTACACCTCAACAGCTTCTCATGATCTACAAAGCACAGATACAGCCAGTTTTAGAATATTCTGTTCCCTTATATGGGGTTCAGCATCTAAACATACGTTAATGCTCTCAGATTCCATCCAGAGGAGAGATTCGCCTGGTGGGTGATGGCGCACTCACTAACTCTTTGACATCATTAGAACACCGTAGAAAAATTTCAAGATAACAAATCGTCATATAACATATATGCGTATAGGAGCCTCTTTTCCGAAATACAGGTGGTGTGATATATTTATATATTATTATCTCGTGTTTCTCAAGCTTTGTCGGAAGTTTCATGAACACATCGCAAGAAAGATTTCGATCATTTCGAGTCTAGTCAATTATTGAGAAATGTCAAATAGCGATTTCAAATTCATTATTTTGAGTATTGTAGAAGAAAACTGGAAAGACATGTGAAAAATCTCAAACTTTAACTCCCTGTGTATCGGAAACGCAGCTCCCACGCATATTATGTTGACATGAACTATTCTTCCTGAATATATCCCAGGTAGCACAGGTTAGTGGAATGACGTCATAATGACGTCTTTTTTAGGTCATTATTGGTCAATGACGTCCTCGACTTCAGAGGGACCAAAAAATGACGTCATATTTCATGACGTCTTATTGACGTTCAATATTGGACGTCTTAATGACGTCCCTACAAAGTCGTATATTCGACCAAATAAGAAAAATCAGTCGCTTTCTTACTTTTTCATCGTTTGTTGATTGTACGTACTAAATTTGTGTTTGTATATACAGTGTTTTCGTGAGTACTATGATGAACAAATTTATTTTCAGCCCAATTATGCATTTTTGAGGAATCTGCTGAAAACGGTCGATTTTCATTTTCAATTTGCCATATATTCATGAGAAAAATTGAATATACATGCATGGTGATTCACGTTTGAGTTATGACCATAACGACATTTTTTTTAAATAGAGCACCTTATATATATTACTCAATCTTTGGAATAAACATGGATAGCGGAATTCGAAAATGTTTAACACAATCATGTGGATTGTATGGGTAAGTGCGTCCAATAAATTAGATGCTCTCGTGAAGTAGAGTGGATAAATTCATTATTATCCAATATCTATCAATCTTATGTATTTCTGAGAAAACAGGAGAGGTTTTTATTTCTAATTCGACATTTATACGGAGGAATCATCAAATATACAGGATGATGCACGTTTGTATTATGACGTTCACGACGCATTTTTCAAACGGATATATATTATTGAATTTTCGTAATCAAATGTATATCACACAGAAGGTTTGTATACAGGGCGTTTGTTAAATTCAGTTCTCTCGTTAAATTGGATCGCCATTAAAATATAAAGATGACGTAATTTCTCCTACACGAATCATTCTGTATATATTGATTTAATATGAGATAAAGCTTGAATGAAAATGGAATTCTACGGCTTCGAGCATTATCCTCTGAAAAAAAAAAATATTTTTTTTAATTTTCAACAAATTTATTCGCAACTTTGCAAAAGAACTTAATTCAACACATGCACTGTATACAAATTCATATATTTTTGAATCCAGCTTTCCATAGAGACTCCAAAAATCGAATAATTTATAAGGGTGTTCCTTTGAAAAAATGGTCGCGGACGTTGTAACTCAAACTTGAATCACCCTGTATATTCAATTTTTTCTCAATAATGTTGGTAATTTAAAATGAAAGTCGACCTATTTTGGGAGATTCCTCAGCAAGGAATTGTGTGGTTATAAATACATTGATTGGCTACTTTATTTACTTCACGCGAGATGACTCAATTTAACGGACACACTGTATACAAACCCTATGTGTAATATATTTTTAAATTCAGATTTCTATGAATATTTCAAAAATTGAATGTATCTAATATAAGTTATTATTGTTTCCAATTATTGAAAAAATTGCCGCGGACGTCTTAACTTAAACGTGGATCACCCTGTATATATATGATTCTTACTTTCAGATGTGGGAAATCGAAAATAAAATCGACCTGCTGCAGAGGATTTCTCAGAAATGGATAGTTTAGCTAAAAATAAGTTTATTCAGCTTACATCTCGCCGACGTTCGCTACATAATTTAAGGTACAAATACGAGTAGCTAACGATATTGTCATATAGAGATTCATAGGTAGTAGCGATAGCGCTAGGATTCAACAGGACTGCCCGGGAGGACCATCAACCAAGTTACTACCACAACGTATAGTTACAAAATGAATGTCAGCAAAGGTTTGTGGTGTATTAATTAGCATGTACCAATAATACTACCGTATATAATTATATAAACCTCCTAATTTTTTTTAATTCGTCCTTTATTGGTCATTCTGCGACGTCATTATGACGTCTAAGTATGACGTCATATGGCTGTGACATTTTGACGTCATTATAGGGTCTCTCAGACGTCATTTTTGGACGTCCACTTCGTCATTTTATGACCAAAAAATGACGTCAATTAGACGTCACTCTGCTACCTGGGATGTGTGCCTCAAATTGTTGAAGTCCTGCTACAAAATACTGACTCACCCTGTATACATACTCACTTCGTTTTATCTATGTGAAGATTCGCATCTCGTGAAAAGGATGACTATTCAACGACCCCTGGGGAATAAAGTGAAATGTTGCTGTGCTACTTAATAATCTCAAAGGGTAGACGAAACACGATCAATAATCCTCACTGGATCAATTTTTGATTCAATGAAGTACTATTATTATAATTATAATTCGAAAAAAAAAACTGACAAAATATCCGAATGATACATGTCAAATTGAAATGAGACATTCACAGGTTATATTCATCTACTGACTGTTCATTCCATGTTTTCAAGAGGTCCCCAAAATTTTCACTTTCACGATATCTTCTAAATATATTCGGAGGATTTTACTTGATGATGTGCTATATACAGAGGGCGTTTCATCAAGAATGGGATATCTCTGATCAGAATTTTGCTGGTTCAGGAACAGGGTTTCCTTGGGGGAGATTTTATTTTAAAATTTCTCAATAACTTGAAGTTTCAGCAGAATGAACATGAAATTTTGAATTTTTTGTTTTTTTGACATGAGAAATGCAAATTTGGAACTTGTTCAGTGATTTTTCATGGAGTGCCCTAGTTCCACTGTGTTACTTCGGTAAATTACATCATATCTTCTTTGTAGATTGAATGATGATCGAAATAAGTGTAAAATCTGAAAATCTGAAAGCCTGTTCAATGGTACATGAAAAATGTTTCCATTCCTCAATTGTCTAGTTCCGCAGGTTTTTTGCATTATTCACTCTTGAAGAACATAATGATTCACTAATAACATTTTAATATTTCTAATATATAGAATTAGCGAAGGGATAGTGGAAAAAAGACAGTACCTACTCAATGACAATGACAATCACTAACAACGAGTAAATGTTCGACCACAGTAAAGAAAAAATTTAAAATGAAATTGTCCCTTCAACATTAATAAAAGGCATTTGTTTTTAGATGTATGACAAATTGGTACTCATCATACACAACAGAAAAGAAATTCTGAATCACGCAACGCGTCGGGAGACAACACAACCTGGACCTAAAATCTACTACTTTTTTCCCTTGTATAATAAATAACTATGAATTTTCTTGCTTATCAGAAAATTCCACGTGATGGAGCTTCAAGATCCCAAAGATGCTGACTGATTCATCGTTAACACCGCATTTCCATATCCTCATAAAGCGATTCCATATTCATCGTCGGAGAGGATATCGATTTGCTGATGCTTCCCACTGAATTAGTACAATAATTTCAAGATGGTTCATAATCCAGTAACTTTATACATCACAGTATGCGACAAATCCGATAGTTCTGATTTTTTGCAAACTTGTTCATGATGTTTGATGTATGTAACCAAATGTTGGCTTTATTCAACAAAATATAACATAATCAACAGTGACAAATACATTAATTAATGCGACAGATAGTGACACTGTCATGTAAATAAGTACATACAAAGTGATTGAATACCACAATGTTGACCTAATAAATAATCCAAGTTTGTGACCTTGAGAGCCGAACGCAACTTTGTCAAAAATCGAAAAAAACTGCGAAAAAAATCGTTTTTTTTTTCAGTTTTTGGCGATTAGGCGATTATAACCCTAAAGGACTAGTTTTTGAAAAAAACTCTTTCAGAAGGTTTTTAAAGTAGACCAAATTTGCTACAATACGATATAAAAACTGTCTCTGTAGACTCATTAGTTTCCAAGATTGAGCCATTCAAAGTTTATAATTTTTTTCGAACAAAGCAATTTTTTGCAATCCTGTCCTTCTGATTGAATTTTGATCCTGATTATACAATCGAAGCCCTGCACTTTCATGATGAGATGATAAGAAAGAAAATGAGGAGTGTGAACAAGGATGTTCAAGCTGAGCTACGATTAATGAAATAAAAAAGATAAGTACAACAAAAGTAAATGAATTTATTTGTTAGGAAATAGAGTGATATTGAAGATCAAAAAATTAGATTAATTTAGCCCTCTTGGAAGGTCCCGGTTGAAGTTCGTCTGGATCTGGATCGACGTATCGGGATGGCATATCCCCATCAGAAGATGGTGATGAATCGTCAAGAGAAACGATCTAACAACAGAAACAATCATGAGAAACCAAAGGATGTGTAGCAGGTACCAGAGAGAAAACCAATACTCATTATATGTGATGGCACTACAACCAGGACTGACTGACTTCACACGAACAGTACTAGCACACTCCGAGTGACGCCTAAAACAATGCAAAAAATTGCGAAGTTCGAACAAAATTATAAACTTTGAAAGACTTAATCTCGAAAACTATTGGGTCTACAGAGACAGTTTTTGTATCATATTGTAGACAATTTTATTTGCTTCAAAAACGTCCTGAGACTTTGAACAGACAGAAATTTGAAGAAAATTACGATTTTTTCGATTTTTTACAATGTTGCGTTCGGTGCTCGAGGTCACAAACTTGGATCATTTATTAGGCCAACATCATGAACAAGTCTGCAAAAAATCAGAACTACCGGATTTGACGCATACTACCCCCATATGTTAAGGCGACAAAGTTACTGGACTATCAATGAAATCGTCGCAAATGATAGAAGATTGTTTCATTAGGATCAAAAGTGACACTTTGTTTGACAAGCGAGTTTTGCATTTGCGAAGCGGAGCGTCTAGCGAAACCGAGTGGAAGCAAAATTTGGGAATGAAACAAAGTCACTTTTGATCCGAATGAAACATGCTATTTTTTCTGCAACCGAACGAATTAACTAGAATTAATATGTGAAGTAACCGCCAATATGACTTACTTGACAGATAAATATAATACCTTAATTATAATAATATATAAGTAGATAGAAACAAGACCTCAGACAACTTCACATCAGAATATTGGTAAACGTTGACTTAACTTTGTTACAATTTGTGTTAACATGCATCATCAGATGCTTCAGCTACGAATTCAATACTATACCCGAAACGTGGAAAAATAAGTGGAAAATGTTAGGTTAATGCGCAAATCAACAACAATAATAGCGATTATCTATTCTCTCTATATTCCACTGTGTTTGGCTCGGTTATCGAAGGAATGTGTACATATCGTTGTGTGAGGCAAATAAGTATTGCCATCTTTGATTATTCAAAAACAAGTTATCCAATCAATCAGATCCGGAGAATAACAAATGAAATACAGATCAAGCAACTATGTGAATCTTGAAGGTTTTCCTGACCAGAACAAAAATACTTAATTGGGTGTATTTGAATCTTCAGCATGGGTATGAAATGCCAAATCAGTCGAAATCGGGAACAAATCAGGTATGCGTCCCAACCCAAATAACCAACCATACCTACCAATGTTGTTTTTTTTTTATGACCTAGTACATCCTTTTTAGTCCCTAGGAGCTTAAGTTCAACTTTAGCTCCTAGGAAACAAAAGTGTTGCCTAGCAAGTAATAGGAACTTCAATTCAAGGGCTAATTTTGGTATTGAAATGGACGACTTTTGTGTGGGTTGCAGAAACAGGGTGTATCTTTGTATCCAAAGAATTTGATATGTTGTATGTGATGGAGTTTTCGACCTCGACACACCACCTTATCGTTTGAAAATACTTGGAAAACCGCAAATATTTCAGATTTTTTTCAGTTTTCATCAATTTTGACTCCTTATATAGGAGAAATTTTCAACAGCTGTATCTCAGGGAATATTTGGTCTACGGAAGTTATTTTGGACTCATTTTGTTGAATATTCCCTCTAAACTTGAAAACTGGATATAATAAAAGTATTCGGCAACATATATCAATTTGGTTCCATTTTGTTGCAAATTCAGTCTACTTCAAAGAAATATGGAATCAATTTCACCATAAAATGGGTCCTTGAAGGTCGACATTTATCAAAACTGAAAAAAAATCTAAGAATATCGAGTATTTCACAGTTTCGGAGGTCTATCGAGATCGAAAACTCAGATGTATTATTAAACATTTATTTGATGCAAGATGAAATGTACGATTTTACTGGACAAAAGAGAATATGAATAACCCGTCAGAAAGTGCATATATAGGGTAATCCAGATTTTTGTACACTCTAATACTGAGAGGTAATAGAGGCTCGCAAAAAATGGGACTTTTCTCTATGAACGATAATTCCAACACAAAACGTTGGAGTTCTATTGAAATAATGGTTATTATCACATATCTAAGACAATGAAAAAGTGATCACTTTCAAATTCAGCGCTAGGCGCCGATAAAGGGATTTCGAATCATTTTAGTTTTCGAGGAAACATATTATCTCCTAAATAACTCATTGGCTCATTGGATACTGAAAAAGGAAATGTTTCCGTCTTATCTTCAAGAAACAACCCAGTAAACACAACACGTTTCAGAAACATTTCAAAAGTTCCCTAATACGTGTCATCTGAAACATTCCAATGTTAACATAAAGGAAACATTTCTGGAGTTCTCCATGCTATGTGAAATATTTCAGAAATATTTCAGAAATATGTCAATACATACGTCTCATATTCGTTACAAAAACTCTTTGCTTGGAATGTCTCACGTGAATCTCTAGATGTGTCACCTGAAACATTCCAATGTTAACATGAAGAAAACATTTCTGAAGCTCTCCATGCTATGTGAAATATTTCAGAAATATGTCAATACATACGTTTCACATTCGTTACAAAAAATCTCTGCTTGAAATGTCTCTCGTGAATCTCTATATAAACGCGTCCTCTGAAACATTTCAATGTTAACATAAAGGAAAAATTTCTGAAGCTCTCCATGCAATGTGAAATATTTCAGAAATATGTCAATACATACGTTTCATATTCGTTACAAAAAATCTCTGCTTGAAATGTCTCACGTGAATCTCTATAGACGCGTCATCTGAAACATTTCAATTTTAACATGAAGGAAAAATTTCTGAAGCTCTCCATGCTATGTGAAATATTTCAGAAATATGTCACTACATACGTTTCATATTCGTTACAAAAATTCTCTACTTGAAATGTCTCAACGTGAATCTCTAGACGTGTCATCTGAAACATCGCCATATTTACGTATGTGAAATATTTCTCAAATGTTATGCGTGACGTGAAACATCTCTGGAATGTTTCAATACATGTGTTTACTATTTGTTTGAAATGCATCATATTCGACGTTGCCAGGTTCATGATTCCGTTTTATTGGCTATAATGAATCACATGCTTGAGTGTGACCAATGAAGACGGGTGGTTACTCTGGCAACATCGGCATATGACAGTCCGAACCATGCATGGCCGGCTCCGACTTGCTCCGACTGTCCAGTCCGAGAAGAGAGTGGGTGAACACAAAGAGGAAGCCATTCTTTCTTTTATTGTTGTTCTAATTCCGGTGAAGCCATTTTTAGCGTCCATTGATATTGCCTGATGATGGTAGTGCTGATGTTAATAGTTAATAATGACAACTACGAATATGAAAAAGGTGAGTGGGTGAGTGGATCAAATAAATCTCAAAATTTTTTTCAGGTGCTGTCAGAAAAATGTTTGCTGTGACGGACGTGGAGTTCGAAAGATATGTAGCAGCCTGCTTCCGCCAATCTGGTCTCAGGTTAGCTAGAGAAAGGGAAAATATGAAATGAAATGGTTTTTTATTATAATTTAATAAGTTTTCATAATATAAAATCCACAAAAGCTGCAGTTTTATTTTATTCACCCTGCTTTTTTCTCCATATACCTATATTAATACCAATTGACTACATTACACATGATGTTAATTAGGGTTCACTTTCATTATGAGTAAGTGATTAACTTCTGTGGTAATGTAGTCTTGGTATGAACTAAAAATGGTTTCATATTCGAAATGTTCTATTATCAGCAAAAGTGAGATGTATCGGAAATGTTTCAAAAAAGTCATGTTGGAAATGTTGCAAATAGTACAATAAGGAAATGTTTCGAATACACTATTTGTGAAACGTTTCATGAAATGCAATAGTGAAATATCTCAGAGATGTTTATGTATAGGTACTATGTTTCGTGGAGATTTGGGTTGAAACATTCCAATGAAACATTACACACCCTAGGTCATTTATGGTCTCTAGAATGTCTCATAAATGTTTCGGAGTACATAGGTGAAATGTTTCATATTTCACAAAGTTTGTTTCAGGAACGTTTCAGAAACACAAAATGGTTTACTGGGAAGTCGTTTCCGGTTCAAATTCTTTTGGGAAACTCACAATACCTCCATCCTCCACCACCAGTGCCATTTGCTTCGAGCATTCTAGATGACCTGCCATTCAAACCGACACTTTTGGTACAGTGATTTTATAGTTTTATACTTTTCACCCGACTACTCAATTCGTTCCTTCTGTTGTCGGGCTTTCAGTATTTCAACTCCAATTACCAATTTCCATTGATGTCAGTGATGATCGATTGAGACTTATAGAAACAACTCGCTTTAGCGAATTGAAATAATTTTCGATTCATCAGTAATTCAATTTCAACCGGTATTTTTCATCTGAGCATAGTTAATCATCCACACCATGGAAGACCCAATGATATTCGAGGTACGTTTTGCTTCATATGATCCAGATATTCCAATTAATCATTGAAAATGTAGCAACGATAACCCAATTAGTCTGTATCCTATTTAGGATTGTATTGTATTGTCGATTAAACCACGTGATTGATAGCGTTCAAAAGACTTTTCCTCTGAACGTGGTGAGCGGAGGGTGAGCGTATAGGTACAGGGTGAGTGTGTATGAGACCGACAAACATTGGTTCAGATCATATATCTACTACTCTATATATGAAGCATAGCTGTCCTCAAAGCGGGACCAACTTCTGTCTCTATGTAACGAAATCGACCAATACTACTTCAAATTTTCCATCCTTCACTTTCCGTCCTTATAGATTCAAAAAGTACCTCTCATTTTGGTCCCATGTTTTGTTAGGATATCTTATAGGCGATGCGCCATATATAGAAATAGTTGATGTATCGTTCAGATAATATGTCACCTCTTATTAATCAAAGATGCCTCCTACTCGATACCTCATTATTGCATACACAAGGTATTCTAAAATAGGTGGTCAAACTGTTGGAGCATATAGGGTGGGTGAAATAGTTACGAAAACCTCCGTAACAGTTTTTTCTGAAGTGACCCCCAAGAAAGATACAGCCCCTCAAAGGGGGGCCTCGGAGAATGATTTTGTATTATTATCTCCAACACCTTGTAAAATGAAAATCTAAAATTTTTTTCATCAAATTACTATTCAGTGCTTGTTCGAATGGAGTTAAAATCACCTCAAAATTAAATACAGGAGTGTGTCAAAATAGGGAGGTAGGGGGTGAGAATAACCCCAATTTTTTCGTTCATCGCAATTTCAGTTTTTTGACATGAAATTATGAAATCTCAGGGCTATTTACATAGAAAAGGTGCTCCTGTTGCATCTCGATAAAATGAACCATTAGCGAACAAGAGCTCCTTTTCTATGTTAATAGCTCTGAGATTTCATAATTGCATGTCAAAAAACTGAAATTGCGATGAACAAAAAATTTTGGGTTATTTTTACCCCTTACTTCCCTATTTTGACACACCCCTGTATTTAATTTTGATGTGATTTTAAATCCATTCGAACCGGCACTGAATAGTAAGTGGATGGACAAAATTTCAGATTTTCATTATACAAGGTGTTGGAGATAATAATACAAAATCATTTCCGAGGCCCCCCTTTGAGGGGCTGTATCTTTCTTGGGGGTCACTTCAGAAAAAAAATGGTACGAAGGTTTCCGTAACTATTTCACCCACTCTACAGGGTGATTCAAAAGTAAGCGGCATCCTTTCAGAGGCGTATTCCTTGCTTGAAAATAAGGCAAAAAGTTCCTATTGATAAGGATCCGAAAATGCTTCCTAAGGGAGCTACGGCCCTTTGAATAGGACACCTCAAAGACGGTTTTTTCTCTATAACTTTAAAATCCTTCACAACAAATTTTTAAAAATTGGTGTACGGCATAAACATTCGATGGTAAATAGGACTCCGTATTCGAAATAATTTCCAAACGAAATCACAGTAACCTGAATATCCGGAGAAGAAGGGATATTTTTACACTTACCCTCTTCCGCATGTGACGCCCCTGAATGAAATTCTGAAATTTCGAATACGGAGTCCTATTTACCATCGAATGTTTATGCCGTACACCAATTTTTAAAAATTTGTTGTGAAGGATTTTAAAGTTATAGAGAAAAAACCGTCTTTGAGGTGTCCTATTCAAAGGGCCGTAGCTCCCTTAGGAAGCATTTTCGGATCCTTATCAATAGGAACTTTTTGCCTTATTTTCAAGCAAGGAATACGCCTCTGAAAGGATGCCGCTTACTTTTGAATCACCCTGTATATATGCTCCCAAAGTTTGACCTCCTATTTTAGAATTACCTTGTATATGATCTATCCTGCGTTTTCCGAAAATATCTCTGAAATCTTCACATGAGTTCAGCATCGAAGCATGAACCTGACTGATGTCACAAACTCATTTGCCATCAATCAGTAACGGAATGAATTCATTTTTAACAAAACTATCCATTCCTGAGGAATCTACTGACATAGGTCGATATGACATATTGGGAACTTGAAATCGAACTGTTTCAGGAGATTTCTCAGGAATTGATAGTTCCTCTGGTAGGAGAATGAAGTCACAACTTTTGCACTTCTTGCTATACATCTAAAAACACCAATATCGTGATGAGATTTCACAACGTCAGAGACTACTTTATTGGTCAGTTTCAAGAATGTGTCTGTAGTTCAATGTCCATCAAATAATACCAAAACCTGAATCAATGAAATTAATAATATGGCCTTCCCATGGGTCCATTCATTACGTTCATAGTGCTGACAGTAATTTCACAAGATTCGAAGTTCATTAATTGTTGCTCCTTCACAGTGATCGATAGCGTTCAGGAGACTTTCAATCTGAACGTGGTGAGCATATAGGTACAGGGTGATTGTAAATGAGACCGACCAACATCGGTTCAGATAATATGGCACCTCTTAACAATCAATGATGCCTTCACTCGATACCTCATTATAGCTTATATAATCTATCGAGCGTTTTCCAGATATATCTCTGAAATCTTCACATGAGTTCAGCATCGAAGCATGAGTCTGACTGATGTCGGTGATGTCACAAACTCATGAATTAATTTTTAACAAAACTATTCATTCCTGAGGAATCTCCTGACATAGGTCGATATGACAAATTGGGATTTAAAATCGACCTGTTTCAGAAGATTTCTCAGAAATGGATAGTTTCTCTGGTAGGTGAATAAAGTCACAACTTTTGCACTTTCTGCTATACCTATGAAGAACATCAATATTATGATGACATTTGACTACGTCAAAGGCTACATTATTGATCAGTTTCAAAAATATGTCTGAAGTTCAATGTCCATCATCAAATAATACCAAAACCTGAATTGATGAAATTGATAATATGGCGTATCCATGGGTCCATTAATTGAGTTTAGTGCTGACAGTAATTTCACAAGATTCGAAGTTCATTAATAGTTCCTCCTTCACAGTCTATTAGTTCCAAGTTTGTTTCAGAACTGTGAGTTATTGCCCCTTATTCGATTCGGAGTGCCTGTATTGGAGAGCCAATATAGCAATCCAATTGCTGTCCTATCGGGCAAAGCCAAAGATGTCAAATATTCGATGCTCTTCGTGATATACAAGGAGTCCCAGAACAACGAACCATAAATTCTATAGGGTGAACTAGAGACCAAAATAGACCGATTGAAATCAACTTACCCCAATCCAATACGAAATTGCACCGTTGAGCCGTGAAAGGGGATGAATGACTATTCTATTTCGAAATCCTTGATAGGTTCTGATCTGAAATTCGTAAGGCAATTTACTACATTGAATTTGAATAGAAAGCATGTAGTACCCATTCAATTCGTATTCTCCCTGATTTGTTTTATCGCTTGGAGCGCACGGAAGGGAATCCCTATAATGTTCAATTATATCGCTTTTTTCTAAATGCAGTGTTTCGATAATTCTTCTTGGTTTCCTAGAAATCTAACAAAATTCATTTTGGTGCTCCTCCATACTTGTTTATGATATGACGATTACCATGTTTTGCAAGTTTAACCTCATTTATGTTGAGTTATCGACGACAATAATCATGTTTATCCACGACTATTGCATGAAATATTCATAATACAAGCAAAACGGTAGCAATTCTGCACACCAGTGAATAATAGCAGTGAATAACCATAATTGATTGGTCTAGAGTTCCTAGGGTACGCGATATAACATATAAGGAACTTTAGACAAGCGAATAATGGTTATTCACCGTTATTTATTCAAAAGTGTGAAAAATGGATATCTTTTTGTCTGAGGAAGTACAACAGTCGTTTACAAATAATTAATATAACAGGTATCTTCAATTTTCAGTTTTCTCGATGTCAAATGAGTTACGATAATGAAGTTGTTAAAAATTAATTCATATATCAAAGACAATAGTAGTCGTGAAGTAAGTATAGTATTCTACTCGCATATAATGAGCTATTATTTTATGCCCCTCGCTACGCTCGTGACATAAACTCTACCTTCGTAGATAATAGCCATCATTATATGCTTGTTGAATAATATATATCTTCATCGCCCTCTCACAGTTCTACGATGCATTTTCGTATAAAGGTGAGTTGATTCCAATCGGCCTAGTTTGGTCGACTGTCGCCCTGTAGATTTAATGGTATGTTGTTCCGGGACACCTTGCATATCCATCTTACCCCATACATAATGTTCCATACAGGGTGAATTGAATCAATAAATTAACATAGGTTATCTCTTATGTATTCACAGACAAACTCGAAATACTTAGTCAGCACACCCCTTGGTAGTCATTCTTGAGATCCGTAGAACAACTCCCTACCAAAATATGCTTGTTCATAGAACGGCAGATCGTTGAAACTATTTATCTAGAGGAGTATCAATTCCCAAGAACATATAACCTTGAAAAGTTCCACAGTATCCTTACCTTAACCTATTCCCTTGCTTGGTAGTCAGTCTTGAGATCCGTGGAACAACTCCGCCCTACCAAAATATGCTTGTTCATAGAACGGCAGATTGTTAAGAGGGCGCATCAGTCAGAACTGCCATGCAGAGGTCAGTTTGGTACCAAATCATTAATAAACTATGAGTGTAAGCGCAAAAGTGGTTGGTACATATTAAAGACGAAGGTTGAGAATAGGATATGAAGGAATTTTCCAGCGAAATTCGATTTGTGTAAAAAAATATATGGTAATGAAAAACAATAACATTGACAACGTTTGTGTAACAGAATCGAATAAAAACCTGGCATACCCTAAGTTAGCAGTTCAATAAATTTTTGATGAAATAATCAGCTTCTGGAACATTGTCGTTTGGGAATGTATTGTTCGTAAAATTAATTCTGACGTTTCTGCATCTATTTTCAATATCGCCATATTGTTAGCAAGGTTTCGACAGTGGCAGAGTAGTTCAGCTATTGTCTTTCAGAGGGCTACACAGTGAAACTACCGTGCTGCGCTCCTTCAAGAACTAATACAAACATTACAGTTCTCTTTCTATTCATTTCTTCTTTCTGGGTCTGGGGAACAGTGTTGCCAATAAGGCGCTTCTTAACTTCGTTTTGCGTCATTGCGATTTTTTGTAATTGCTTTTTTTTTATAGTCTATCGAGTGTATTGCATAACTACGAAGGCCTGGAAGGGACACATAAAATAAAAAAAATGAAATCTCTTCAAAATTCTGAGTTATAACTCGGAATTTTAAAATTCCGAGTTATAATATTAATCTAATATATAAAATTCTCCTGTCCCTGTCACGGTGTTTGACGCCAAACTCCTCCGAACGGCTTGGCCGATTCTTATGAAGATTCATGTGCATATTCGGTAGGTCTGAGAATCAGTCGTAAACGATTTTTCAAATTGAAAATTCAAGATGGCGGATATCCAATATGGCGGACGAGTTTTGTAATCCGATTCTATTCAAAATTGGCATCTGAGGGTTTTCGGGATCGGATATTATGATTTCTTCGTCAAAATGAGGAGATTCAGAATGGCGGATACAATATATGGCAGACGAGTTGTTCAAATATAATCCGATTCTGTTCAAAATTGGTATCTAGGGGGTTTTCGGAGTCGGAGATAACAATTATTTCTTCAAAATTTGGAAATCCAAGATGGCGGATCCAATATGGCGGACAAGTTTCGAAATTATAGACCAATTGTTTTCAAAATTGGTATCTGGGATTTTCGGGTCACAGATTCAGAATCTTTAGTCAAAATTGGGAAATTCAAGATGGCGGTTTCAATATGGCGGACGAGTTTTGTAATTATCGACCAATTCTATTCAAAATTGGTATTTGGGGGTTTTCGGGGTCGGAGATTATGATCATTTGGTCAAAATTGAGAAATTCTCCTATCCCATATCTCAATCGTAACGTAACCACCACTTTTCTTCCAATTTGTAGAAAATAGTTTTGATTATCTTGAATTCCCATTCAAAAAACTGGTGTTGAAGTAAGTATACATAATCCACTCATGACTGGTAATATTCATAATTAAAAATTAGTGTAGGCATAAACAAAATATTGTCTTTTGTGATAGGCCCATATGAAACTCAAAAGATTATTTTTTATGAAAGTAAGTAATCAATCCTTTCCTCCTTTTCTCATTTGCTAAGAATTAGAAATCTGGAGCTACTTAGTTTCAACCAGTGACCAGTGATGCCAGGTCTAAGGAAATGTCATGAACATGAACGATTGACCCCTACTGATATATACAAAAACATCACTGTTATAATATAAAATAGCAGAACGCTGGCAGCACTGCAACTGGCGGAGCGGGCGGTGTCGCGGTATCAGGCAGTGTGTGTGATTCCCCGAACGATTCCAACTGGACTTCAAAGAAAAATCGATAAGTGACCAGTGTTGCCAGTATGGGCGATTTCTCGACAATTGGGCTATCTCTGAACCTATTTTGGCGACCAAAAATTGAACTTGGCGACAGGCGACTTATTGAGACGACTTGATGGGTTTCTGGGAGTGAGATGAGTATCGCGAGTCCAAATTCAATGGCTTTGTGGCTTTACCATCCAAGTAGATTCGAGTCATCCGCACAGAGCGAGATCCATTTGACGTTAGCAGGTGTTTTGTTTATATTATGTTTCTACACTCTACAGTATCATTCATAAAGTTGGCATCATATGGGAAAAATTTTTGATAATAATTTATCATAAACATCTCATCTATTTTCATCAGGTAAATGTGTCTGAAATGTTTCAAAAACGCACAGAGAAAACATGTCAACAAAAACTTCAAAATCTCCGGGAAGTTCAAATGATTATAAGAACCAAAGGTACAATGATACGTATAACTTCTTCATTCTCTGGCCACAGAACTCTGAAATAAAAAGAGAAAATCCCTTTCAACGAAAACCTATATAGATCCGGATCCAATATGCAAATTAGATCCGCCATCTTCAATTTCCTAATTTTGTCAAAAGAATCATAAACTCCGATACCGAAAACCCCCAAATACCAATTTTGAATAGAATAGGGTTATAATTACGAAACTACCATATTATTGGATCCGTCATCTTCATTTTTCTGATTTTGACGAAAGAATCATATTCCCCGATACCGAAAACCCTCAGATACCTACGAATTTTGAAAATAATCGGATCATGAACAAAACTCGTCCGCCATATTGGATCCGATATCTTTATTTTTCAAATGTCGACAAAAGAATCATAAACTCCGATACCGAAAACCCCCAAATACCAATTTTGAATAGAATAGGATTATTTTTTTTTCGCTTGGAGCGCACGATAGGGAATCCCTATAATGTTCAAAGAAATGTTCAAAGAACATCGTGCGTTCCTAGAGAGGATAGGGATAGGAGGTAGGTATTGGAATTTTTTTATAATTACAAAACTCTACCATATTGGATCCGTCATCTTTATTTTTCTGATTTTGACAAAAGAATCATATTCTCCGATACCGAAAACCCCCAGATACCAATTTTGAAAATATTCGGATCACAAGTACAAAACTCGTCCGCCATATTGGATCCACCATATTTAATTTCCTTATTCTGACGAAAGTATCATTATTTTCAATCCCGAAAACCACCCCGATACAGAGATTTTGAATAGAATCGGATCATAATTAGAAAACTCGTCCGCCTTATTTTATTGGATCCGCCATCTTGAGTTTCCAATTAAAAAAATAGTTTACGATCGATTATCAGACCTACCAAAAATGCACAAAAATTTTCATAAGAATCGGTCAAGCCGTTTCGGAGGAGTTTGGCCACAATCACTGTGACAGAGAATCAATAATATATGTTAGATATAAACTATCGTATGACTTTCATTCTATGGTGAGGTCATCACAGGATGGGAATACTAGGTGGTAAATATATTAATGTGAAATATATCATTCCACTTATGAATTTCTACTACTACTAATTTGGCGACGTACTCTGATTAAATACTGGCAACACTGTAGGTGACTTTGTACCTGTTCCCTTAGTACAGCCACAAACATTATTCAGAGACATCTATTGATGAGGTTCCCTATTGATTGAATTGAATGTATCTAAAGGATTCTGTAGAAATAATTCATGAAACTATAATTATGGCGCCACTAGACGGCTGTGATATATTTATAGTTTCACTGGTGTCTGTGGGCGAACTATTTCACTGTGATGCGCGCCCTTAAAACTATTTATCTAGAGGAGTATCAATTCCCAAGAACGAGTGGTGAAGATTTATAGGCAACACTTCGGGTTCTTCGATTTTCAAAAATCTTACGTATATATACGGATATTTTCCCGAATTTGCTTTTGAGATATCGCCAAACTGTTGGGAATTGTCCGTGGACAAGTGCGATATCTCGGCACAATTAAAGTTTGGATAATTATCTTCGATTTTGGTGCACGAGAAAACATCTCCTTCAGTGTTAGGGTTTCGGCATTGGGAGATGTTTGGATAGACTAGTGTGTTCGATAGAGGTACTATCGTGATTCAGTGGATGGTGTTTCAAACCACGGCGACCGTATGCTCGAATACATAGCGAACAAACCATAAAAATCCGTAGTCGAGGGACGGTGTGGTAGACCTTTTTCGCCCGTATGTAGCAGAGGCATAGCGAGCAAATCGGAAATTTTAGTGATAAATGTGTGGAGAACGGAATACGGATTGATTTCTGACACTTCAAGACGCCGATTCTGATAAGTACCTCATAGAGGATCAAACTTCTTTCATGCAGACTGAGTTACAAAAGCAATTAGTTGAATTAGTGAATGATAAGTCGTTAAGTAACTTTAGATTTAATATTCAGCACATGTCGTGTTTATTCCTTTTATACAGAGTGATGGAAACCTTATGAGCGGGTTTTCTTAGGCTTAGATACAGGGTACATAAAAGTAGTTTTGCGTACCTACCTGTTGAGTGTTAATTAGTTGGGTAGTTGAACATTTTTATTTCCGATCGTTCAACGACCTACATTCTGGTACGATTTTCTTGGGATCCCAAAAATATTATCAACTAATATTATAGTTCACTGAATACATTTCGATTATATGTATATATTATAATTAGATTTTTAATATACATACACTATATTTGATTGTCTCTAGAGCTGTTTTTATTGCCTTTGGGATAGTTTAGTGATTTCAACTCAGAGGATATCACTTTCAACCGGGCATTTTGAAATCACTTGGCGCCTATATTTATTTCTAGATTGTTTCTTTTTTTTTATTAATGAATGCTATCTAATCCACGACCCTAGGTGTAGTAACGAGCAAGCACACTACTTGCCAAACTTAAAACAAACAATTGAAGGTAGTTCACCCCGGAAACTAAAATACCTACGGGGCGAACGTTATAAACTCAGAACCACTAGCCTATATTATTAATATCAGTATAACAGCAGGAGTTTTTCCAGAAAAATTTAAGCAGTCAATTGTATTTCCAATTTATAAAAACGGTGACCGTCAACAAGTTATAAATTATAGACCTATTTCGGTAATAACTAGCTTTTCTAAAGTTTTTGAAAAAATTTTGCATAAACGACTCTGTGGGTATCTTACCAAATACAAAATTCTCTCGGATAAACAGTATGGTTTTCGTGAAGGTATATCTGCCCAGGACGCGGTTCTGAGTTTGACCTCAGAAATGTACTCTGCTTTGGACAAAAGTAAACCATCACTGTGTATTTTTATTGACTTATCTAAGGCATTCGATACGGTGAGTCATACCTTACTACTGGAGTCCATGGAAGATATGGGAATTAGAGGAAATCAATTACAATTGTTCAAATCTTACCTTTCAAACAGATTTCAGTGCGTTAAAATCAACAATACTTACAGTGGACTCCAACTAGTACAGTATGGTGTACCACAAGGTACTATCCTAGGACCGGTATTATTCAATATATACCTGAATGGTCTTTTCTCAGTCCCAAGCTGTGGGAAAATTATAACATATGCAGATGATACAGCAGTATTTTACAGTTCTCATGACTGGACTGCTCTGAAAAATCTTGTCGAAACTGACTTCAAAATCATCAAAGAATGGCTTGAATATAAACTCCTAACGATAAACTTCACGAAAACCTACTACCTACCTCTAAGTGTCAATAAAGCTACGTCCCCAAATTTCGGAAGCCTAAATATAGACCTGAACCTCAGCATACAACCATGTACAGAAATCAAATATTTGGGAATAATGATCGATGAACACCTGAAATGGGATAAACATATTTATTTCGTGATTAGAAAAATACAGCATCTCATGTATAAATTCAAGGTTTTGAGAGATATTTTAACTTTGACTCAGCTTAGAACGTTATATTATTCCCTAGTGGAGTCGCATATCTTGTATGGAATATTATCATGGGGTGGTGTCGGAAAAACGTTCCTCAATAAACTTATAATTGTACAAAAAAAAATACTGAAAATAATGTTCAGAAAAGATATGACCTACCCATCTGATGAACTTTTCAAGGAATTGAGAATTATGGATCCAAGACAAATATTTTTCTTTCACTGCAACATGAAACAGCACCATTCCCAAGTACACTTGAAAATTAACGAACATCAGTATAATACTAGAAATAAAAATCAGACATACCTAACCCCTTTCATGACTAAATCGATTGGACAAAAAAGTTCAATTTATCTTGGCCCAAAGCTTTATAACTACTTACCGGCGGCTCTAAAAAGCATACCTTCGAGATTTACTTTTAAGAGAGAGTTGATAAAGTTTACAACATCAGAACCACGAAGCAATATCCACAATATTACTGAACTAAGGATTTAAGATATGAGGCATTAGGAAAGGAGTTGGGAATGCCATTAATATCACAAACATGACCGTTATAACCGTCGTTCTTATGTAACATGTCATTTTTCATTATATATTTATTTTCCATTTTGTGTAAATGTATGATAGCCTAATGATATAATTCTATTTAAATTTAGTCAAGTATATATGCGCGTATTTAATGTATGTACAAAATAACCTTGGTATTAATTATTATTATTCATCACTCCGCACAAGTTTTTTACTTTTTGGAGTTCCATGTTTATTGTATTATATATAATGTAACTTATTGTTGAAACCTCTACAATAAATATTATTATTATTATTATATAACCTTGAAAAGTTCCACAGTATCCTCACCTTAACCTACTCCCTTGCTTCCCATAGTACCCACAATGTTACACAAATCTAATGGGGTCATACGTCAGTTGAAGAAATAACGAGAAAAGAATATACAATCATAGATTTGGAGATAGAAAAAATGTGTGATATCGAATTATAATATTGCTAGAGCAAGATCCTTCTAAATAGGGGTATGTTCAAGCTCTTGAATAATTTAGGTTTGGTTGAGAAGAGTATAACCAAAATTTAACGATTTGGAGTCAAACAAACATTACGTTTCATTCTGATTCGAATTGTACACTACAGATGAGAACAGCGGTATGTACCGTTGATTGAAAACAACTTGTCTATGTTGGTTCGAATATAATTTACCCTGAAAATTGAGATAGGAGCGATTTCCAATACATCTTTCCTGTTTTTCAATTTACTGGTCGAGAAGTGATTTATTTTTTATTGGTAGGAAATAACAATTTGGTTCACCTCATCCGCGGCAAAGCTGGTATACATATATTTTCAAGGAAAATGGAGTAAATTCAGAGAAGGAAATGGCCATCATTCAATTTCCTCCGCCTCCATGCGAAAAGTTATTTTTAGGGTTTGGTCGAAATGCACTCGCAAATAATTCAACTCTGGACTTGAAAATCCAGTGGAGTAATGGAGAAACTTCATTCATTTGATTATTTCAGTAGCTTCCTATAACGATTCAATGACCCATTGATTTGATCGTATACTCTGCTGACACTATTTGTCGGCGATGAAAAAAGTAGTCGTTAATTTCTGTTGCTGGTATATAATATATATGTTGCATTTTCATTGTGTAACAAGTATTGTAATCGTCCTTCTAGTAAGGAATATTTTAAGCGCGAGCGCAGGAGAGCGGAGCGAATGTTTAATAAGCCAGCGTTTAGAAGAGCGTTACATACTATACTTTTTCTACGAACTCATTAATATTCCTTTCTTCGACAAGATATCATAATTCTGAGAGTTAAATTAACCTACCTGCTGCCATACAAAATAATTAGAAGTAAATGGGAATTGAGAACATCATACATTCAATTATGTAAGTACATACATCCAACGAGGCACGTATGAGTGATATTGGTTGAAGATGCATTCAATCTATAGGATACATGAATTTCTATTGAAATGGCCTGCTTACTAACCTCAGTGAATAAGGAGTTTTCATCTGAAGTAGAAGATGAAAACTCTTCGATTCGCTGAGGTATTAAAGTTTTCGATTTCTCAGGTTTGTATCTATATTCTGATTATATAATTTTGGCTCACATAAATATTGTGTTTCACGTTTATTATCATGCCTAGCGTAGGCTAAATGACATTTCAGTTAGGTGTGTAGAAAAAACGACACTCATTTTATTTTCGAAATAGGATACGTAGAAGTAAAAGAAATAATTTTAAATTTCAGGTTCTCACTGAAAAAAAAACTAATTGATCATCAGTATAGCAGGCACTATATATGAAGTTTCAATTGCTTTATTTGTCGAAATTTCTATATCTGAATCTATATACTTCCGTGATCGGTATCGGAATTCATGTCGATTATTTTTTCACATGTCAAAATATGACGTTTTCTTGTTTCAACCAATTGCAATCCATTATTATACTAGCCAATCATTCGGTATTATACTGATAACACTAATTCACATCAAACTGTCAAAAAAAAAAGAATCAATTGCATCTCATTCTGAATGTTATGTGTGATGAATGAATAATAATTATCACTGGAGAGAATACTAACCTTTTTCTTCCATTCCTATAGGTTATAGTTCAAAAAGTTCGACTCACCTGATGCGTTAACGTAAATTATCTTCTTATTCTTATATGTGAGATGATTGAGTCAATAAACTATCCCTTCCATGCATATAAACAATAACATTTTTAGGTTATAGTTCAGTGATGACACCAGTATATTTGCTTATTCATATTATTAAATTATGTATTTCTAAATGCGAAAGCCTCTTGATGTCTATAGCGCAATCTGTGTGATTTTTTTCTGGAATTACCGGCTTGAATATCACATCGATTCCTATTTAGGTGCGCACAATTTCCCTACTTGCCCTGATATATTCCTACTTCACCAATGCCACCCTTTTACTTACTTATTTTTTGTTCTAGATATCCTCGATGACTGAACAATGAAGCATATCGGCAGACACCATATCAGATAGAATCATTCGCATACACTCTCCTGAATTCATCCAGTTATTCCGGCTGCGCAATGAAAGTCAACAATGGCATCGGTCATTTCTCGCGCAGCAGCTCTACTCGGTCGGCAAAGAAGAGCACTGCATTGCCGAAATCGTCGTACTCATCCCCATCGTCGTGTAGCACCCCCATTAGAAGTCCGTCTTTGACTTATCATCGAATCGAAGGTATATCTAAGAGATGTATAGAAATTTAACTGGTGGGCTCACTCTTCAATTGTTTCGTCAGACTAACTCTCGATTATGGAACAATTGCAAGCGAGTTTTGGACGTGGGGTTCAGGTATTTGCGATAGAGGCGCCATAATCGGAAAATCGTTCAAAACCTTGGTTCTGTGTGGGATGAATCTATTTCCATCATTGTTCTGTGGTCGAATAAATACTGTGCTCAACATTTTCATTCAAATTTCAATTTGAAATAGAAGCAAGAAAACTTTTTTGTAGCCGATTTTAATAAGCTTCACTTCTTTCATGACATGGCACCTATTTAAAACATGAAATCTGATGAATTTCCTCTTTGAAGAACCAGAACAAAGAATGTATCAACTATTGGAATATACCAATATCTAAAATCATAATAGGCAGATATGGTAACTGGTACTCACCTTAGAATAAATCACTGAAATAATACTGTTGTAGAACAGATTTTCTTTTTTCTATGGTGAATTAGGTATTATACACAAAATTACGTCCCTAAGGAATACTTGACCCCAATCTCAGAAATAACCATTCTTTCAGCTCAAGAATATTTTTGACATATTGACGTTTCGATCCTTTGATCAGGAATCAGTTCACTGCTCTGATCCAAATCATATACGTATCCAAATATGTATCGATCGGTAGGTAATATGTTTCCTGTAAATATGGATTGTAACCAGGATGAGCTCAGCGAGATTTACCCACGTCAAGTAAAGGTTTATCAGAGTAGGCGCCATCGAGAAACTTGCAAACGACCTTCAATAGGGAGCAAGCGCACCAGTTGAATTTCTATACATCTCTTATATCTATCACACATCTATCACTAGATTTTATAGATGAGCATGACTTGGTCGTGTCAAGTTGATGCATTATTGAAGAAAATGTCGATCTTCACTCATGTTCTTTGCCAACTTAGGGATAAAGTGGGCGCTATAATCTTTTATGTTCAATCTTGTCTTTCTTATGCCATCATGTGCTGGGGCAGATGTGCCAGGGCTGAAGAGGTCTTCAGAGCTCAAAAGAGGAAAATTAGAATAATATTATTCGAATCGTATACCTGTAAAGAATCATTCCCAGAATTGAACCCCCTGTTTATTCTTGCATTAATAATGCCGGTCAAAAATAATTCATCTGAATATGTTGTTTCTAGAAATATTCACTATGGTCTTAGAGTAAGTATCGATTTGACCTTACCCAAGCACAGACTGACCAAGGTAGCAAACAGTCCCATTGTGCTACCTATCAAATTACATAATGAACTACAAAATGATTTGAAAAATATTTATTTATGGTACTAGTGTGTTATGTTGAAAATAAGTCACGTGACAAAAAAAACGTATAAAAAATGGAGGAAACCGATGAAAATTACGTTCCTGAGGATATCCTTACGGAAGCGGAAGAAGCAGCGATGCAGATTTTGCCAGAAAAGTCCCGAGATGCTTACGACAAGGAGTTCAAAATGTTTGAGTCTTGGATGAATTTACGGAGGATAAAAGGTATCGATGAAATCTATTCAAGTATTCTCTTCTCAAAGAGCAGAGACAATATAAAAACGGGATCATTCATGGAAACAAGCATATAGACACTTTCCTACTATCTTATATTTATTATGTCGATAAAACTAACGCCAACCTGAAAATAACGTTAGAAATTTCTACGAATAAAATTATAAATGGCATAAAAATTGCATAAAAATGGCAAACAAGCGAACATTTCCTACGACCACCTCAAGAATAAGTAGGTCGATCTGAAAAGTCCTTTTATTTCAGCACTAAAAGAGGAGTGTTGTTTCAATTCTAGGCGAATAATTACTCCTCTCATGAAGCCGTCTCCCATTATGGAGGAAAAAACTATATCCATGAATAATAAGTAAAAAAACAGCAACTATACCTTGACGCTGAATTACATAAACTCGAATTATTCCGAAATCCTTACCGATGATACATCAGATTTGATCTACATAAATATTCCAATTCCATCAAGTTGAATTGATTATTACATCATGATACTTCTCCATTGAAAAATACTACGAATAATATGAATTTAAGAAAGAGAGCTCTTGTGTGGACCACATCAAAACTTATTGTCACATGAGATCGTTCCTTTGTTTCCTGAAATATTTCATTGTGTTTAATTCACAACCCTTAAATAACTTCCTCTTCTGAATTTCATAGTTGCTCAGGGACTGAAGAGTCGTATAATGAGTATTCAACCATTTCCTGAATCTATCTCTTCTCTGGGATGAATTATTTGAAATCAAATATACATTAAGATTCAAGGGTAGGTATTATGTATATTATATAGTATATATCGTGGGAGTCCCTTTTAGGTGTATATTATATAGTATATATCGTGGGAGTCCCTTTTAGGTTTCTATAGGGAGCAACTTGAGTCAAACTGTGGAGACATAAGGAATTGTTAAATAGGTTACTTAGTGAGTGTTCCAAGTTATCAGAAGTTCCTCGTTCTATATGTATAATTATGTATATAAATTCAAATATGTAGTAAATTTCTACAAGGTGCAAACACGTAATCGATCAATCGAATGAAGGAATTTGTATTTCATGTGCTCCAGCTGTTTATGATATAACTTCCAAAAATGCTTTGAGTGTGATTAAAAAACCATGAGGCACGTTATATGAGAGATTCCTTGGCAAAAAATGAGACACAACTAATAGTGTTTTCGAAATTGAGCATTAATAATTTACCTCTATCTGGATTCGTAAATGGCTGATTCAGTTGTGGCATCAGATTACCCATAATAAATTGTGCATTAACATCACCAGTTTCGCTTTCCTCATGAAAGTGTGACCCTATAAGTTGGTTGTTTAAAATTCCTACCCAAAAATTCACCTGTAGGTAATATTGTGTGCTATGCTCCTCCCATCCAAAATATGGATTTCTTCTTGCCTATAGTATCTTAACATCTGACTGTTCACCTGATTGTTGAGCATAAAATAAAAGAAGCCTCATCTGAGAAGGGTATTCCTCTGGTATGAAACTCCGATCTCTCTCATAGCGTTTCATCATGATTTCGCAGAATTCACCTCTTCTATCAAAGTTATCTCCTAAAGCTCTTGGACCAGATGAACTTTATATACGGATGCCACTCTCCTTTTGTCGATACTTCAACAACCGTCTATTACTGTAAATTATTTCTAGTATGACTTGCCTTGAACTGATATGGCAGTTTTCTTAGAATGCAATTTGGTACACACAGAAAAAAATTCTTCTGAAAAATTTCTTTTGAAAATTCAATTGTATACCTTCTTTGAATTGAGCATATTCTTTTGGGACAAAAAATCTGAATGTTCAAGAAAATAGTATCATTTTATTGAAATATATGCTCAAACCAAGATTGCAATTATTCGAATACTAAATGTATTACTTCAACTCGATCAAAACGGCTTTCCAATTTGCAGAAGCGCATTTTTTTTCAATAAGCTTATTGCTGGATCCAATAATGTAAATATGCAACTGAGATTTTTTTTACTCCAGACTCCTAGATTGTATTTTACTACTTTGATAGAGTCAAAATGGCAAAAACAATGACTAAATTATATACCATCTCCTTCTTACCTCAACTATAATCATAAGGAAAAAATTTTTTTTTTATTGTATTTTTTCTGCATTTTATTGCGCTTTCTGCATTTATTGTATCTGTATAGTATTTTATTTCTTTTATTGTCTACATTCTATTTTACAGCATTTTATAGCATTTGATAGTATTTTATGGCAGTTGTTACCTTTAATGAACATATTGTAATTTCATTGTTCCTATATATTCTTACTTATAATCGAAACAAGTGCATCGCACTTATTGATTACCAACTTTATTTATACTACTACTCATATGTAACTACTCTTTACAATTCTTATTTCATGAATAAAGTTTATTATTATTATTATTCAATTTAATTGAATAATGCTCATTCCATAGAATGATATGTACAGTTTTCTCAAAGTGCAAAAACCTAATATGTTGAAGCAATACGTAATTTTCTTGATTCAGAAATATAAATAAACTGGTCAACATTGATATCGTCGTGGTCCAAAATATAGCTTGAATTCAAAGTAGAACAACTCACGAATTTCTTCACCAATTTCAATTCGGTTCTCACCGATGACATTAGCCTAATCTCTTGACAGTTTGTTGTGGCAATATGAAACTTCTGTCATTTTAGATAACATTGCTACAAGGTGATAATTGCATGGGTGTAAAATTGTACCGTTTTGGACAGATACATTTTTTTATTTTGTTTTCTCACCTGTATGCTCTTGATTGATGCTTTCTCTCGACAAGTTTTCGAAAGTTTCAAATTCAGAGCTTTGATAATTGTGTTATGAATATTGATTAGAAACGATGCATTTTATCGACGATTAATTGAATGGAATAGAAAGTTGGAATTCTTTGTCGAAGAATCAAAGTTGTATTTATATTCGTCGGATATGTGATTGTGTTCGAACACAGAAAATTCTGAAGAAGTCCATACAAAGTGATACAAGAAATACTCAATGATTGAATGGCGAATAACGTAGTCTTCAGTAGATGAAACATAATTTTCTCTGTGTTAATACTGAAATAATGGAGTGTTACTTCTGAGGATGTCTAGCGTCTGACCTCGAAATGGTTTTGTAATTTTCAATTTGGATCAAAGGTCATATAATGAAGGTACGCATTTTTAATCAAAATGATGCATTTTCGTTTATATAAATTGAAAAATTCAAAAAATTACAATTGTAGTTCCAGAAGTATGAAATTTATATTCATTTTTGAAGTTTCATATTGCCACAAGAAACTTTCAAGAGATTAGGTTAATCATCAGTGAAAATCGAATTCAAATTGGTAAGGAAATTCGTTAGTTCTTCTAATTTGAATTCAGGCACGAACCACCCACATTACCGGAAAATTATTCTAGGAGGCAATATAAGTTGAAAATCACTTCGGATTCGAAATCAGGGCGTCCATTTTGCTCAAAACCTCAGAGGTTCAGGACATATGTTGATATAAACTTTTCTCCTTAAAATCACCCAGGGATTCACATCTTGTATTATCGACACTAAATTGATTAACACCCTGCATGCAAACAAATTATTTTCTTGGGCCAATGCGATCATTTCTTCTTTGTGTGTACCACGTTGAATTTTTCGGCTTCTGGAATAGATTTCTACCACTTCTAGAGATATCTTCCACATGAGCAGGTAGCAGGTTCCCACAACTTTCTCTCGATTTTTCTAATTATCATCGATTGAGAAACGGGTTCTCGGTTCGAGTATTCAGTATTGAATAAATCACGATCTTCTTCCTGAGTCCTCACTTTATCTCCGCAGCTGATCATAATTAAAATTCTGATTCGTTCGTTTCCTCTATAAGTCTCATTGCTAGATGGGAAGCGACTTGAATTTCCTTATGAAAATAATAGCAGACAATTCCATGATACTAAATGACTCATTTCAAATAATTAAAGACTAGAACTTTTTTCAATGAATATATTTTCAATTGCAATAACATCACATGGTTCGCTAACACAGTAGCTTCATCAGGTGAATCACTGGTACAATGAACTAAACTAACCTTAGCTTGCCTAACTATTATACCGGGTGACACTGGAGACATGTAGCAGCTTGTAGTTTTTTTATTTGAAGAGATAACATTTTGAAATTCACAGGGGGTATATAATAAATGGTAGCGCACTTTACGAACTTAACGACAATTTTTGTCAACCACCTGTATGACCGGAAGTGACCCCAACTTTTTTTTTCAAATACAATTTTAATCAACACACAAATGAAGAAGAAAAATTATTGACGCAATCGATTAACTGTCAAACACATAAAACATTTTGTGTAGGTAAACCGCCTACTAAGTGAAATAATTATGAAAAATTAGACTGATAGCCCTGTGGATCATCATATGAGAGGAACAATTTCAGTTTTATTATTCCAAATGGGAAGATCATGTGATAGGTACATGGCGAAAATAAAAGACGAGTAGCTAAATTCGAAAAAATATGTTCCTATCTTAGATTCCTCAATATCATGAGTTATTTTCGAAGGTTTTCATCTCGACTCAAACAAGCTATTGACAACCTGCAGACATTGATCAGAATATCGAAACATTTTGAATCATATCGGTTTAATAATGATCTTCAAATTTCAAAGCCTACCAAGTGTCGATATATCAATGTCACAGCCAACTTATTCTCTTTGAATAAAAAGCAATTCAACAGCGAATTGAGAAATAAATGCACTTTGTGATACATGGTTGGATAGAGAATTCCAAGGCAAAAAATATAGACTGAAGAAATGTACAGGGTGACTTATGAAAAAAAAAAAACACTTGAGGTCACTTCCGGTCAAACAGGTGGTTGGATAAAATTGTCGTTAAGTTCGTCAAGTGCGCTACCATTTATTATATACCCCCTGTGAAAATCAAAATCTTATCTCTCTAAATAAAAAAACTACAGGCTGCTACATGTCTCCTGTGTCACCCGGTATATCCTACTTTTCCAACCTGAAGGATCAGAATTACCTGTGGAAAGCTTCGGAAAATAGGCACAATTTATACATTGAAATACGGTGTACCGGATTAACATGAAAGGGTTGATAGCAAATACATACTATTCCCTACTAAGAAAATAAATTCAACTATTGAGGTATAGTTGATCGTCACGTTTGTTGATTTCTAATGATTCAAGATGATCGAGTTCTATTCCATTATTTTCTACGTGTAGAATTTCTGAAATCTTATCATAACTATGTTTTTCTTCTAATATAAGGTTGGCGTATATTTTCTGTTTTCGAAAAATTAATTTTATCAACTACGAAATAGCCACAATGCTCAAGGTGGAATGAAATGGTGAATAAATACAAAAAGCTCAAAGTCATTTCCACACGATGTTCATAAAATGAACAACAATGGTAGATTTCGGGAAAAAAACAACCACTTCTCTGGCTGATGCCACGTAGAACATTGAATGATATCCTCATATATCTATGCATCGACTCGTATAATCAATCGAATCGATTCTTTCCTGAATGCCTATTGATTTCGATTTAGCCAGGCCACGCTAGACAACCACAGACCGGTTTCAAGCACTTTGACTCCCATCAGTGCAGTGTAGTCTCCAGCCAGCAGTCCTAAGACCGCCAACTCAGCGTAGCCTAGCCAAACGAAACTCAAGTCGGCATTATATTCCCCCAGAGGCGTCTTTCATCGGCAATATGAAAGCAACGCCATCTGAGTAAAACAGAAAGACAGAATCACTCCAAAAACTGGAAGCCAGGAAAGTAGTTGTTTTTCTCCCAAAATCAACCATTGTTGTTCATTTCATGAACATTGTGTGGAAATGACTTGATGATCTTTTTGTATTCATTTAATTCATTTTATGTTCATGAATGCGCTAATTGAACGACCTGTCGAACCGAAAATCCCCAATGGTTTTCTCTTCGTTACAGACTCTCCTTCTGACCTGTCTAAGCCCGCAATGGATCAGAAATCACCCAACCATCAGAGTTCCAAGATCGACAAGATGGGCCTGAAATCGCCGAAAGTTTCCCTGAGAAGCCCCAGCCATTCCGAACGGGCCATTTTCGATTTTTGTGAGAGCGACTCCGTCAGACTTCCTAGTAAATCTCCTAGGTCCCCCAGGTCGCCTAGGTCTCCCAGCAAACCCAGCTATGAAGATGAAATCCGCAATGTGCCAGGTGAGGATCCTTTCTGTTACCAAGGGTTACGATAGCTATTTACATACCAAGTGAGGATGCTTTCCTTTCCTCGGTATGTACACATTGTACAGTGTGTCCAGTTTTCGATGCTGTTGCGTGATATCTCAGTTATCTTTCGAGATAGAACCTTGCGGTTTCCGCGGTCCATTGCCACTTCTTTGTGAAACTCAAGATGGCCTGATCAGATTTTGCATAACTGTTTGCATTTATGAGATACAGGGCGATTTTGAAAATTTATACTTCTTGGACTCCCTCCATATCTACGAGGTTTCTCAGCAAAAATGTCAAATTCGAATCTTTTCTCATAGAGAATTTTGCGCAGAATCCAGTGGAGCACTTAATTTTTTTTTTCGGGGTATGGTTTTGGAGATTCGACTCAAACTCATGATTTTTCGAAAGGAGCATTGTGTATGTCATAAGCTCATTGAATTCTTCATTTTTTCCCCATCAAAATGAAATATGATGTATAAATATAAAATTTTCAAAAATGCTCCAAAATAACTAAAACATTGGATTCTAATAGTGGGCTATGGATATTTTATTCAAAAATAGTTCCAAGTGGAGGGATATTTCATCTTATCTTTCCATAAAAAAGACAAAAATAATCCCACACGGAAAAAAAGGATTTGTTGCATCAACAAATTATTTATGCCTGAGTTATTTTTGATTATTCCATGGAAGCAGCTTGTTCAAATCAAAAATGTAGTCTAATTGAATCAACAGTATGATATCAATTCCATCAACAAAATATATGGTTTCTTCAAAAACAAATTATGTCGATCCAAAATAATGTCGATGTTGATTCAACTATGAACATTTCGTTGATTTGATCAAACAATGATCATTTTGATGAGAATATATCTTTGAAACAACATACAAGTTGTCTTATTTCGATGTATCAATGAACTCATTTCGAACGGATCATTTGCTTGAATAGGGCAACGAAATATGTAATATCAATGAAATATTTTGTTCATTCTACATCAACTTAATTTTTGCCTCTAGATGGCGATCATTTCGCCTCGTCTATGCCTGCCTCGAGTTCATTATATACGTAAAGCCTGATTCTTCGTGTTTGAAATATCAGCTGGATAAGTCGAACTTAGGATGATTAGCAATCCGAAATAGTTTTCCATCAGCTAAAGAGAAGTAGAGACTGAAGATCTATGATCTATGCTAGGAGTCGACTAGTTTCCTAGTTTTGTTTATTCTATTGATATGAAATTTCAGAAAATTCCCGAATATTGAATTTGGTTCAACAGAACAATTTGTCGAATGGATATATAGTTTCTCTTGAATCAACAGAATATTTCATTGAATTAACCAAATATTTCATTTAATCAACCAAATATTTCATTGAATCAACCAAATATTTCTTCGAATCAACCAAATATTTCGTTGAATCAACTAAATATTTGATTGAATCAATATCTTGTTACTTTGAATCAAACAAAATGTTTGTTTGAGTCAATTCAATATCTCTTCATAAACAATTCATGGATGTGCTTGATTGAAGAAGATCCAGAGTTCATGCAAGACATATTTACTTGATTCAAACTTTAAATTCGCTCTGAAACAAGATATAGATTTACTCATTTCAAGATTATATTTTGTCGTGCATATATGACACTTTTATTTGCTCTATTCAATTAGATTTTGCTTGATTCAACAATTCCTTTTTTTCCGTGCAACACTAGTTAACTAAGAAAACACAAAAATTGTCCACCTGATAGCAACAAATAAATAGTGATAAAAAGTTCATAATATTGGTAGAATAATGATAATAATAAATAATAATAATAATATAAGTTTATTCAAAAACGTTTACAAAATATACATTGGAATAAACATAAAGGTAATTGAATAAACTGGGAAAAACCTTACGAAGTTAACCTTGTAGTAAGGATAAAAAAAATGAATAAATGCTGTACATAGGTCAATAAATATTTAACAATATCAAGTTAGTATAGTGTAAGGAGCATTTCATTCAATACGCATAATTATTTATGATAGATTGAATTGTTCAAATAGATGTCCATTTTCCCTCACTCTCTTTCTCGATACGTCTTGATGCATTCAGAATCATTCAAGGATGTTCTTCAAGACTGTTGTCCCTCTTTATTACTGTATCAAGACGTATCAAGAAGACACAGTTCTTTATGTGTGTTATGGGAAATGTACATCAATTCGAACAATCCAATGAATAAGTTATTGAATAATTCCGAAATTCAATTGTTCTCGTAAATATTCAATCTGGTGCTTATTTTATTCTACATCATGAACTTTTCTTTACTATTTACTTGTTGCTATCAGGTACCTAATTTTTGTGTTTTCTCAGTCAATTAGCGTTAGTATTGTTTTTGTCCTCTTTATGGAAAAATCAAAATTAATATTCCTTCAATTTTAACTGTTTTATATGAAAAATCCATAGTTCCCTATTTAAATTCAATGTTTTAGTGATTTTGGCGCAAGTTTTAAGATTCCCACCAAAACCATACCCCGACAAAAAATGTTGAGTGCGCCACTGGATTCTGCGAAAAATTCTCTATAGGATGAGAATTTGATTTGATATTTTTGCTGAAAAACTCCGTAGATATAGAGGGGGTCCAAGAAGTATAAATTTTCAAAATCGCCTTGTATCTCATATACGGAAACAGTTATACAAAATCTGATTAGGCCATCTTGAGTTTCACAAAAAAGTGGTACAGGCAAGGTTCTATTCCGAGAGATAACTGAGATATTACGCAGAAGCATCAAAAACTGGACACACTGTACATGGTGAGTCATTTTTTTGTAGCAGGATTTCAAGAGCTTGAAGAAGATAGCTCATGAAAGCATAATATGCATATGTGCCTCTTCCGAAATACATGGGATGTGATATTTTTGTGTTTCTCAAGTTTCGTCATTGACTTTCATTAACACATTTCACGGAAGCTTTCGATCATTCTTGGCCTTCTAGTCAAATATTGAGTAATGTCAAATAGAGTGTGTTCGAAAAATTAAGTGTCATCACAAGTAAATAACTTTTTGCATTCATCTCGATTTCCATAGTTTCTGAAAAACATATAGGAGAGCAAAAAGTATTGCAATAGAACAGATAACCTGAATTTCTATTCTAGCTTATGAAGACGTGATACACCGACACACATTTCTCAACAACCAATACACAAAACATAAGACGTATCGTATTTATAGTTGCATTAGATTGTCACGGTTCACGGTGTATGTCATTTCACTGAAACAACCCATTGTTACTGGAAAACAGTTATCTGTTTGTTTAATCCTCATTTCAATAATCTTCGCCAGGAGCTATTTTATTTCCAAATCGAATTCCCATATTTTATCATTTCATCGTGATATCTCATGCATGAAAATCTATATTAAAACATATATGTTTATGCAGTATGATAGATATTATTATACAAGGGAAAAAAGTAGTAGATAGCGGACGGAGACTAAAAAACGTGAGTCAAAATCTAATATTTTTCCCGTGTAAAATATACTATTTTTTTGTCTGACAGGATGAAAAAGAACGAATCGATATTGAGAAGAAATTACATTATGATAAAATCAGAAAATTATCGACGAGAAATTTTAAGTTTCTAACACAAATTACTTCTGCGTTGCAGGCATTTTGCTGCAGGCATATTTATCATTATTTTGAAGTAATCAAATATCTGTCAGTCTGATTTTATGTTTCGATATCAAATAATTGCGAACTCAGTGGTTGTTTAGTAATTTACTCAACCGCGGAGTAGAATCGAAGATGAAAGCACTTCAAGTTCTTTCTTGGAGAAGGTATTATCGGCTTATTTTTGGAACTGACACAACAAAAGCCATCAACAGTGTACTTATATATATCCGAGAAAAAATTACTCACTCTTCTCTCGTGGAAAAAAAATTATTAAAAGTGACATTTTGTAACCCATCAACATATATAGAATATCATACAGAAAATCGTTTAGTACAGTCCCAACTCGGCTGGTCACACACACCAAAAATAGAAAAAAAAAGGAATTAATAATTGGATCCTCTTTATAGCCTATATAATACATCCCCAGAGCTTTAAAGAGAGAGGAATAAGGACTTTAGTATCGTGAAAATTAATTATTCCATTTAATAGCCACACATAATTGCATGATGGCATCACAAATCCTGAGCTCACTCACTGAAGGAAAGCACTTTCGAATAAAGAAGATAAACAGCCTACTGTAGACAGGGATACTGTAAAGAAAGTTCTCATTAGTCCAAATGGATGCTGGAATTACAGTAATTTATTCAAAACAATTTCTTTTGGGAACCGAGAAAAAAGTAAGCTGTGATTTTTCATTTGCGCCAAGCAGTATCCCACCTCACATCTGCTTATCACACTCTAGGGATGAAAATATCTCTTCAAACCTTATGAAATATTATGAAAAATGTGAACTGTCACCATTTCATCGGTTCTACGAAGAGCAATGCTTCTCAGAACTCGACAAGCCAGTCAGCACATAATTTCGTTGTCAACCTCGAAATAATATAATGTCGAACAGCATATTATAAAAACTTGTCTGTCTATACAGGCTGATTCAATATTAGATGTAAACATCCCAAGCACATATTGCTGGGATCAAAATAAGACGTTTTCTTAATTCAAACATATGTCCATTCCTCCCGAGCTACAGTCACTGTGAGTTAGCTAAAAATAAGTTTATCAATAAACTTGTTACTAGGATAAAGTAGAGTGCCTCGTACATCTCATTGCACGTCCTCTAAAGAGACTGGACGCTCTTGTCACTACTGACATTTACGAATTGTCATCATTATTATTATGATCTATAAGGCACAGATCCGTCTTTTCCTGGAATACTGTTGACATATTTGGAGTGCAGCACCCAAAGATACCCTGAAACTGTTGGATTCTGTCCAAAAAATAACAATTCGTCTCGTGGGTGATGCCTCGCTCACCAACTCACTCACTTTTCTGGAACACCGTAGAAAAGTTGACGATCTGGCTCTATTTTATAGATATTTCCATGGACGATGCTCTTCTGAAATGTTAACAATTGGTCCTCCCTTGGCAGTCCCCGCGAGATTAAGCCGTCGAGTTGAGACCTCTCACCCCTTCGTGGTCACTTTGGAGACTTGCAGAATATCTTTTCCCAAAGACTTGTTCATTCAACGAACACATTGACAAGGGAGGTGTTCCTCGAGGCATATCAGAAATTTAAAAAGAACACCAATTCCTACCTCATTTTCCTTGGTACTCACGATGTTCTCTGAACATTACAGGATACCCTTTTCGTGGGAACCAGAACAGAAAAATTATCATATTTAAAACGTCAGTTCTGAAAATTCGATATGCCTCCCCGCGAGAATATTTTCTTATATGTCTTGTTTGGAGACGAATTGCAGAAATTCCAAGAATGATGGTTACTATTTATATTAGAGTTACCCAAAGACGAGAATAAATTACACATTTTTGTCAAAGCTGCAAATTCCAATGTTTACTTCATCGAAATACATTCAATGATATAACAAGAAAATGAACTTTTTGTGCTTTTGGTGTAACGCCACAGTTAGGGTTTCAAACAATACCTATGTCTGCACTCGTTCAACAGAAAAAATACATTCCACTTTATTTCCTTCTCGCTTCAAATATGATGTAAACCCAGTTTTGGGGGAGTTGGAGGTTTATATTGAAAACGAAGCATTTCTGGAACTATGTTCATATAACTTTAATCTACGGTCAATATAAAAAGTAGGCAAGAGCACACAAGATACAGCATCACTAAGTAGCTCTCTACGCACAGTTAGCACATCGCACAGTTTTCGTTTATTCCGCCAGTATAGGTATGTCATGTCATGATCGCGTAATCGCCGTCAACAGCGGATGGCATAACTTTCAAGAATTATTATCCGGACTGGTTGTCCAAACTTTTTTGATGTAATATATGGCAGTAGGTAAAGTATAGTACGTAATGCGTGTTGTAAAGCAATTTCGCACTGATGGAATTCATTCGTGCGTAATATGCTTCTTACAACACATATTACGTAATATACTATTTCGTCTAAGAATCGCTCAAGTAATCTCCCCTTGAAGTTTAGTGACTTACTTAAATAATAACCTGTAGTACTTGTGAATGGTAATTCTCAAATACGCCGCGAGTTTGAACTTATGAAATCTATATTTTTTTGTTATCCATTCAGTATGTAGATACATATATACATAAATATTCACATATGATTATACATGCATATTATATACGAAATTCAAATGTTCGAATTATCCGTGCTCATCAATAATCCGTGCCCGTTGAGCAGGGATAATCGAGGTGCTACAGTACAATTATTGGACATCATCGAGAATTCATTTTTTCATCAGACATCGAAAATATTTTCCATGTAATTTCAACCTATTATATCTATATATTTGTGACCAAGTGGTATTAGCCAATCAGACAATTATTTACCTGACTATTTCACTCATCACATCATCTGACCAATCACAAGCTAGAGACAAAATGTACTTATAGCGAAAACTTTCTGCGTGGTCGCGCTGATAGCGTTGATGTTTTCAATGATGTAACCATGGATAGCGAAGCGAAGTCTGTCAGTTGAGCATAAAATAATGTTGGCTGTACTTGTCGAACATCCCGTATATTGGTGTGTCTTCAATAACGTTGCCAGAGTCCCAGAGGTTAGGAAGCTATGACAGACATTTGATTCCTATTGATACATATTCAAGTGAAAAGGTACCATCATTCTACATGATGTAGGTTCCATAACATTTTATTTTGAGCAAGACTTTCTTTGATGAATCCAATTGAGTGACTATGTCATGGGAAAACTTTTTGTTAAGTTTCCATACTGGAACGTGAAATGTACAGACACAATCAATCGTAAATAGTATCAGTATAAAAACGAAGGAAATATTTTTTTCAAGCATATTGATTTTTGTATTCAATTATCGATTATATTTTCAGTTTTACACGGGAACTTTTTTATTTGGCAAGAATATTTGGGCACCGATTGATAAAATCACGACTCCGTAGGACGAGTGGTTTCATCTAATTCGATTTGTATAAATAGTTTTGCCTCGAATGAAAAAGTGTAAGTGATGAAAATGAGAAATTATTCGATAAAATTTGAAGGACGAGTTGTATTTGGGAAGATTTTTTTCTCCATGTTCATGACAGGAATAGTTTTTATTCAGCACAGTGATAACTCATATATAAGAATAAGAAAATAATTATTAAACCAGGTAAGTCAGGCTAGTTTTGAAGTATAACTCCGGAATGTTGTTGTTCAAAAAAAAAAAAAGTAGTTTTCCACACATACCCATAAGAATAAGATAATACACGCAGTTGAGTCTATTCTTTATTTATAGTTTTGTTTTTGACAATTCGATGTAAATTATCGAGTACCATGCATCAGTATAATGCCGAATGATTGGCTAGGATAACGGATTGCTATTGGTTGGAACAACGGAAACGTCACATTTTGTCATGTGAAAAAAATAATGTCGTTGTAAAATCAAGAGGAACCGAGAACATTGCTGATAACCATTACGGACCAACATTTTCGACGTTTAAATTGCTGCCAAATGTCTGGTGTAGCCTCCTGCCTCGGGACCTTCTGAGACGCATATTTATATACAGAGTGTTTCATAATTGGATGTCAATATTCAGGGAGGCGATTCTTGGGCTCATTCTAAGAAGGAAGTTTTTTATGAACGTATGACCTAAACGTCCTAACTTTAGAGATATAGGGTGGCAAAGTTCTCAAAAATAAATGTTTTTTCATTAATATCTGTAATAGCACTCCAGATATTTCAATGGAATTCGGCATAAATATACTATGTTTTAAGAGGCATCAGTTAGTCTACCACATTTCTTTTTATTGTCACTAGTGGCGTTCGTATGGAATTTCACATACCTATTTTGGCAGACATTGATGGTGCGCCACTGATTGATCTCGAAATTGGAATCATTTCTGAGCCAATTTGATCACAACAATTTCTTCAATTTGATGCACGGATTTTGCTTAAAAAAATAAAAAGCTTTTCTCTACATGATCATAGGACTATCGTTAATATGACAATATCATAATGCAGAGGAATAGATTATATTTTTTAGATCAAATTCCAGAAATACAATTCATAGTTCATGAACTTCGTATTCCTATTTGATATTTTGAAACTTTTCATTGGAGTATAGGCTATATCAATTTTTGAGAACGTTACCACCCTGTATCTCAAAAGTTAGGACGTTTAGGCCATGCGTTCATATGAAACTTTCTTCTTAGAATGGCCCCAAGAATCGTCTCTTCAAATATTCACATTCAATTATGAAACACCCTGTATACCTGAAACCACACTCGTATACCTGGGGGAATTATCCCATATCGATAATAATAGGTATCATAATCTCAGTGAACTGTTTATGCAATCGGCCCTAAGAATAGAATATCTTCAAGGTTCCAGTGACTGCGACTCCAACAACATCAAGTTAGCCTCACCCCCCAAGAAATCGAGCAAGATCACCAACCGTCAGATGTACCAGTCCTCCAAGAGCGACTCAATAAACTCTGCCAGGTCCAGCCTGGAATATTCTTCCACCATCAAACACCCCACAGGAGCTTATCAGGATATAGAGTACAAAGTCTGCCATTCTCTGGACTCAGACTCTCAAACCACTTCTACCAGCTACATCAGACAGTCGACAGCTAGCATCAGCTCCAGGCATTCGTCCTTCAAAGAGAAGAGGAAACCGAAGTGCAACATAAGAACGAATCCTGGATATGACGAGAGGTACGGATCGAGCAAGTCCATCAATGATTCTGAAATGGCAGAGAGGCAGCCCCAATCCCTACAACGGTAAGAATTGCCAACAGTTATGTTATTTTTCTCGACTGTCATCCTGAAACTCCATACAATATAGAAGAAGGTCCGAAATGTTGACGCTTTCTGGTGCTGGCGATGCTATCTGCGCATTTGCGACATATCAAAAAATCAGAACAATATTCGACCTGTTGCATCTATCGATGTATGGTCTATCCAAAGTCAATAGGCACTGAACTGAATTTTTTGGTGCGCTTTCAAAAAATAACTTTCGCTAAAAATGAGATATTTGCACGTAATTTGGCGCCCGAGGTTTTGTTGACGTCCTGAAATTTTTTGAGTATACTTTCGGTACTTTTCATAAAAACCTTACACCTTTCTCAATTAGAAGAACAATGCTGGAGGTGATTGTTTCCGAGACATCTACAATTTTTTATATCGATGCATGTTCTGGAAAATTTCAACCATCTGTATCTCGAGAACAAATTTTTTTTGACAAACAATTCATGGAAGAAAAGTAGTTTATTTTGACGATACCTACCACATACTTGGTTTTTTAATGTTCCCAGAAACTTCACTTAGCGCCTTAGGAGAGCTAAGTAACATGCATCGATATAGAAAACTGTAAGAATCTCGAAATTGATCACCTCCAGCGTTTTTGAGGAAAAGGACTTTCCTCACTTGAAGAAGGTGTAGGGTTTTTTCATGGAAGGTACCAAAACTTCACAGTCAAAAATGTAAGGGCAGTTTGAAATAAATAATGACAGCGTACATGAAAATTTTTACGAAAATACGATTATCTGCGTCGATAAAGTTCTAGGTACCATATTTCGTGCAGATAACTTATTTTTTGCAGAAGTTATTCTCAAAAAGCCACCAAAAACATTGGATTTCAACACCCTGTATCTACAAAACGAAGCATTTTTAGGCGCAGGTTTATATAGACCTTTTTTCTTGAAAGTGTTTCAGGAATACGTCTGTTGAATATTTCAACGCCTTCATGTTGAACCCTGTCATTGACGTAAATCAAAAATCGTCACTTCGATCCAAAATATTATTGAGCCAAGTTAAGCCACTCACTTCTACCACAGGGCGTTAAGAAGTTGAGGGCAACGGGGTAACTTTTTCCTTCATAATAAGGAAGTCATCAGCTTTCCTCGCAAATTAAAATACAAGCTAACATTTCTGAACATAAATCTACGGCTTGGTCAAAATTTCACCAGAATCGAACAAGAATTGAAAAAGTTACATGGTGGTCAATTTGACTGAATTTGTTTCTGGCCGGTTTTAATTTTTTTTTGCGCTGACTTTTGAATAAAAATTGGATTCATTGTAGATGCCGCTGCAGAAAATCAACATCGGACCTCACAGATATGACTGAAGACATCGCCAACACTATGACTACATCGCTGAGCAGACCTAGTTCTCCACGGCGCAAAGGTTCTGTGAAAGGGGGCTTAGCGTATCTCGCCTCCAGAAGAGGCTCCAGAGATTCCGTGGCTTCCAATATGTCCAATGTGTCCAATGAGGATATCGGGCCGCTGAATTTCCAGAATACAGTTCGCGGAAGGCAGAGGAGAACTTCCAATTTCTTGGAGTTGCCTGGTGAGTGGATATGATATTGATTCCTGAGGGTGTTGTTTTCAAATCCATTGGAATTGTGTCGTGCAGTTCTGGATTTGTTCTCCTGGTACCTCCACTGAAGTACTTCGACACTTTGATGTGTCGATATCATAATATACAAAGTGATTCGTTTATGTCTTTATATCTGATTGTGACATATTCTGCGAATGAAAATTATTGTTGAAATATCCAACAAAAGACAACTATACTTTTCTGTTTCTGGGTAAAAAGTACTTCACAGTATATGGAATTATGTAATATCATTCAGTGAAGTAGTAGTTTTCTGAAAGATATTTTCACAATGATTTCCATATAAAAAATACTTCAATCCACATAGATGTAATTCAACAGTCCTCAAAATTTTGAAAGTTTGGTATTTCTGGATCATTAATTTTTCCAGACGGATAAATGATGAACTACGTGTAATATCTCATGCGTCCATATGCAAGTATCTCATCAGCCTTTCCTGGAGCCCCTATATACAGGGTGGTCTGTTTTTTAATTCGGAAAATTTTCGAGATATAGAGTGTTCAAGTTTCTTTAAAAAATCGATTATTTATTGATTTCTCAGAAATGCTATAACCGATTGTGATGATATTCATATCTATTGTGGAAATATCAATAATCTAACTTTCAGACCTATTACAGTTCATGAATGAGTTACATATTTTCAGGGGCGTGCATTTCAAAATACAATTTTTTTGCCCTCCTAGATTTTGATCAAATAGCTTCGTTTCAGAAGGAAAAATAAAAACCAAACCTATGCATGTCTCTAAACCCAATGGAAGAAACATTGTAATGTATTAAATCTAGTTAGTATTGGCCGTTTACCAAACCAATCATGTAACCATTGCAAATCAATCATTTACGTATTAGAAGAGCCACAACAGGCCATAGATCGCAGTGGAAATCCTGCTATTTGTCTACAATGTTGCCGTGCTAGTACATTTTTACTAGTTAGTTTTTGAGATATAAGGTGTCAAAAATACGGTTCCGAATGAATATAGTTTTTTAATCAAAAGTTAGAAACAGTACAAGATAAATTAACGAATTTTTCCACAGATACTAGACTTTTTGAACTTTATTAGATACAATAAAAATTATTCATTGAAAATATTCAGTTGCTGCTGAATCTGGCGTGGCGAAGGAAAACATTATGGTTCATCAATCAAACTTTTAAAGAATAAAATTAGGTAAATATCAATAGAAAACAAAGGAATTCATTAGAGGAACCTCTATGCATTTTTTGCAACGAATTAACTGAACTAGAAATTTGTATTGGTTTCAATTTCATTTGATTGAAACGTTCATTAATTCGTTCAACTAATTGTAATTTGTGTAATTATTACCTTCGCCACCCCAGATTCAGCCGCCACTGAATAGTTTTCATGAATAATTTTTATTTAATCTAATAAAGCTCAAAAAGTTTAGTGTCTGTGAAAAATTTCGTTAATTTATCTAACTCGTTTCTAACTTTTGATTGAAAAAATCTATTCAGAAGCGTATTTTTGACACCCAATATCTCAAAAACGACGCGTTTAAAAGTATATGTTCATAGGAAGTTTTTTTATTATTTCAACGAGTACTATACGCTGTTAAATTCATTAAAAAACGGACCACCCTGTATATAATTTTTATCTCTTGGAGCGCACGATAGGATATTTCATTGAAATCCACAATATAAACACCTCACACCTTCCACAAAGAGACACTTCACTTTCACGTGTCTTGTACCCGATAAACAGGGTGTTTCATAACGAATTGGGAATATTTCAAATGTATACAGAATCCTGAGCTCAGAATATGAACATTTAACCAAATCACCAATCAATATTTGAAAATAATATGTGCATATTACTTTGAAACTAATTGACGTATCATTGTCATATTTGGAGGAAATTTGTGACTATACACTTCACTTAATTATGTGAAATAAACGGTTCTGGCTACTATCAGAGGTTTACGAGAAGGTTGAAACTTGTCCCAAACTCTATGTCACTGGCAGAATTGCCATTTTATTACAATTGTTTGATTCTCCAATACTTCCTACAAAAATATCGTACTGCTTCATAAATTCAATATTTTTAGGGATATTCCAAGTTAAACCTTAAGCTGCACAATTATTTTGATTTTGATGTGCATAAATAATGTTCATTATGCATATAACTCTCTCCTGTAACAGAATTTCTAGCGTCGTTGGAGGAAATTCTGAGTAATGTCACGATCAGATTTGATAATGTCTTTTGCGGTGGTGATTTCAATATAGATTTCCTCAACACCAATACAATTAATTTCAAAAATTTGAATTCCATAATTGAAGGTTTCGATTTATGTCAAAATGTGAACGAACCAACCAGAGTAGGTGCAAACAGTGCAACTTTAATAGATCTATTTCTAAGCTCAGAACATGTTGAGATTACTGAATGTAAGACAGTTGATGTAATGAATTTATCGGATCACAGTTTTGTAAGCTGTAAAGTAAAATTCAACAGTAATGATTCTGAACCAACATTCCGCTTCTATCGGGATTTTACGAACATCAACCAGGATGCTTTCGAATCGGACTTGAGGGAAATTGATTTCGATCAAATTTTCTATGAAAACGATGTGAACGAAAAAGTAAGAATTTTTAATCTCCTACTACTGAATCATTTCAATAAGCACGCTCCAATAAGAAAAGCTCGAATTACTAAGAAATATGCACCATGGCTCACTCCTGACCTGAAAGAAATAATAAGACAAAAAGATAACGCATTAGCAAAATTCAAAAAGTCAAAAATTGAACGAGATTGGTTAAATTACAAACAAATGAGAAACTTTTGTAATTCAGCAGTAGAACATCACAAAAAGTCTTATTTCTCAAACCTTGTGAGGGAAAATAAGGGAAATAAATCCCTATGGAAAACTCTAAGGAACCTAAATATTCGATCGAAGTATAACAATAATTATAGCCTACCTTTTGAACTATCCGACGTGGAAGTTATCAACAGACATTTTGTTGGTAATGCACAGGGAAACAATGCTCCAGATAGAGTAATGAAAGAATTTTATGAAAATAATATCAAAGCAGGCTCAGACACATTCTATTTCAGCCCAGTCGATGTAGAAACAGTGAAAAAATATCTTTTTGAAATCAAATCTATTGCAACTGGTCCAGATAATATAAATTTGAAAATGATTCTACTGTGTTGTCCTCGTATCATTTTGCACATCACGCATATCGTGAACTTCTGTATAGAAACTTCCATTTTCCCCGATTGCTGGAAAGTAGCACATGTGCTGCCCCTTCCAAAGATTAATAGTCCGAAAAACCTGAAGGATTTAAGGCCAATCAGTATCTTACCTATGCTTTCAAAAATTTTAGAAAAAATTATGAATTCACAAATAAGGGAGTACTTAGAGATACATAGGCTTTTACCGGCCAACCAGTCAGGTTTTCGACCACAGCACAGTTGTACTTCTGCACTTCTCAATGTCACGGACGACTTGTTTTCTGCCATTGATTAAAATCAGTTAGTTTCACTCGTCTTATTAGATTATTCAAAGGCGTTCGATCTCATCAATCATGAACTCTTAATAGCAATATTACACTATAATGGTTTTACCAACAGTGCACAACTCATTATGAAAAATTATCTGTCTAATCGCGTACAGTTTGTGAAAATTGGCGATAAAATTTTTGTCCCACTGAATCTCACTACTGGAGTCCCTCAAGGTTCGATCCTGGGCCCGTTGCTCTTTATGATATATACAACTAATTTATCAAATTATTTATCACATTGTAAATCTCATTATTATGCGGATGATACGCAAATTTATTATTCTTTTAGTCATAATAATATAGAAGAAGCTTGTACTCTTATCAATGAGGATCTGAATAAGTTATCAGATGCATCAAAAAAGCATTGTTTAATCATCAATCCTGCAAAATCCAAACTGTTGATATTTGGGAACAAAAACCGTCGAGTTCAACTACAAGAACGAATAAACATTACAATTGACTCGGAAGCACTTAAAATCGTTGATTCTGCAAAAAATTTGGGTTTACTAATGGACTCCGGGCTGAGATTCAGTGATCATGTAACAAAAACTATAAGAACGGCCTACTGCAATCTGAAACTAATTTATAACATTTCAAGAGTTCTTGACTTAAAGACGAAACAGGTCCTATGCGATACGCTAGTCCTGAGCCATTTCAATTTTGCTGACATAGTGTATTATTCGTGCCTTACTAATCATGATAAAAACAGAATTCAAGTTGTACAGAATGCTTGTGCCCGACTGATTTACGGTGTAAGGAAACGAAATTCCATTTCTCATAAAATAAAAGAATCCAGATGGTTGACGATGAAACAAAGATGGATTTTACATTTGTGTTGTTTTACTCATAATTTAATTCAATATCAATCCCCAGTATATTTATATGAAAAACTTGAGTTCAGGCAAGATGTTCACACAATCAACACCAGATATAGGTATCACCTTAACCGTCCTAAGCACCATACGTCACTATACCAACGATCATTCTCATACAATGCATCCAAAATTTATAACGCCATCCCTGACTCCCTGAAAATGATGAATAAATGCAAATTCAGAACTACACTAAAAAAAATGTTGTTTGAGGGTAGGTTTGATATAGTATGATTTCCAATGTATATAGGTACCAAATGGAGGTTTGAACATGTTATCCATAAAACTGATCGCCTCTAGTTCCCTACAATATCATCATCGATATGATCATATTATATGTATTCCAATTAAACTCTTTGTTGCCACCTTTATTTCCATTTTATTTTCTTCTTCTCTTTTTGTCTAGTTGAACCAAGTCAATATATTTGTTAAAAATATGTATCTTTATAACATATGTAGTCAATTCCACGAACTTAGAACTTCAGTATTTACTTGATAATTATGAATAAATAGCATTCAATTTCTGTATCTCAAATATAATTTTGTATATTCACTAGTACGAACTCATTATCAATTTATTTTCAATAAATCAGGATTATTTATGTAGAACTTAGGAACATACCATGATGTTATGGGTTGAATGGAAGAGCAGTCACTATTATCTTCGGATAGGAGTGACTGAATTCCGCCCTTACATATTGTCTGATAAATTGTGTACCATCGAGGTTTTGATTATTTTGTAATTTGGGCAATATGAATAAAGACATATTATTATTATTATTATTATTATTATAAAACTTCAATCCATATCAACAAGAAAACATGATGACATAATGATTTTCCAATTTTTGTATATTATAAATAATAAACATACGGAAATCTTACTTTGAGCTCAGGATTTTATAGCTGAAATACTCCCAATTAGTAATGAAAGACCTTGTATATTATTCGTTCGTGTTCCTACCATTTCAAACATATATATTGAAGGGAATAATTCTTATGGATATCCTCATATCATCTGAAAGTATGATCCCATATACTGTCACAGCTGGTATACTAAAGGAACCATTCAATCAATTTCTTAAGAAATATCCATAAGAAAATAAAAGTCCTCAGTAGATAATATCCAAAGTCATTCTTATAACATATGTAATTCAAACCCGGTTCAAATTTCACAGACAGGAACTTAGTAAGCTCTTCCGGCAGAATTCATCGGACTTGAAAGTTCACCTATGAGGTAATGAACTCGATAGGTACGATTATTTTTGAATCTGCTAACTCGGCAAGTATCGCCTATAAAACAATTGAAGTATAGATTTTCCGGGGACAATCAGACTCGGGAAGACAATCGGTACGACGTTGATTACGAGTACGGTTTTTTTTGCGTAACCACCCTAGTGAGTTAGTAAACGTCAACGCCAACCCTCTTAGCCATGACACACATCTCCTCCCCTGCCGGAGCAGCAATTATTGTATGGACAATGTAAGTACATTTTTGAATCAAAAAACTGTTTCATTACCTTGTACAGCCCCTGTAATTGTCTCCAACCACGTTGGTAGTTAGATCCAGAGATGTAGGATTTCACTAGAAGGTGTAGCCATAGGGTCACTTTAATTTAGTCACTTCACTTAACTTTTTTTGTCTCACTTCACCTTTTTATGTTGCTCACTTGTTCACTGTTTTTTTATCGTTCAATAAAACTTAAATTTATGTTAAACAAAACATGCACTCTTTCCTTGCCACAATTGAGTTACGATAGTGTGGTAGTTAGGACACCCTCTTGCTGCCAAGCATAAACCCCTAAGATCACGCAGCCGGGGAGGAGGGCTCCAATGGTCGTGACAATATGAAAAACCATCGCATGCATAAAAAATCCTCCCCATACATGATCATTCTCTTGGTGATTTAGTTTCTTCATAATGTACCTCGTGGCAGGATGGGTTGAAATATATGTATAGTTCGGCGGTTCGGCTAGCGAAAGAAGATCGCTCTTCGGTCTACGAGTGGAGCTAGCCATTTCCAGTACCTACCTATAATGGATCATTTTATTCCGTAGTGAGTGAAATACGAACTGGCTGCACATTAAATGGCTACCGAAGTTTCTGGATAGTTCATGCGATGTCGAAGTTTCATACCTTTTCAGTAAGATATCACCGAACTTCTCTCGGAAGTTGGACTTTATACAGATTAGGAAAAACATTACTGGCATAAGAGGATCATAAGCCAGCCGGCCAGGAGAAAATGTAAGGAATAAATACGATGGATAATCAAGAAGTCAGCTGGGCCACTCTATTCGTAATCATAAAGTTGCATGATATTGCGAAATATTCTCAGAAATAAATATGTGTTTGAAATTACAACATTTTTGTATATTTAACAATATCTGAGTGTCATATATCCACGACCAAATATTTTGTCACCGCGACAAATTTTTTTTTGTCAGTTGTCAACTTAAAATTCATTTAGATAAAGGGATAATGCTATCAACTTTCTACGGCTCAAATTCAACGATTCTCTGAAATGTATTCTCTTACAAAGTGAGTGATTTGCGATCCCAAACTTATAATTCAATCTCTGCATTTTGCTCTGGAGTTAACCTAACAAAAGTAATAAGCAACAAACATACACCAAACTCTAATTCACGATGAATAAATAATGGCAAACTCAGTCAATCTTTTCACTGAAATGAAATTCTCTCTAGACTTCTTGGGGATGAAAAAATGAGAAAAAAAAATCTCAGTGATGATTGAAGAGTCGCACTGGGAAATCTTGTAAAATGAGAATCCCAAAATGTCAGGAGGTCAAGGATATTGATTAGAATATTCAGAAATATAGTACAGGGTGTTTCATAGTATGTGGTATATACTTCCAGAGATGATAGATAGAGTGTGTCAAAAAAATTGATAAAAGTTCTAATGAACATATGTACACAACTCTCCAGATTCCTAGTTACAGAGTGTTGGAATTTCAATATTTTTTTAGTTTTATATGCATATGGTTTCTGCAGTTCTTATTGAATATCCAGCTCAACATCGGGATACGAGCTCAATTTGATGATTGAGTGAGAAGAAAATATGGTATATCCATTTGAAAAAAATGCGATATTCAATTATCCACTTTCACTTTCTGAACCCACATTGTTTCGCACCCTGTAAATTATTCAGTGGTTGTGATTATAGTTTGATTTAAAATATTCATGATTCTGTCACTCTATGAAAAAAAATAATGTAATCCACATGATGGCCAATGTCACTATTTCTAGAAAAATTCGAATAACTCAAGGACAGTTTATTTTAGATGGAGGGCATAATTCATAAATTTGAATCATAACCGGAATACGAGAATGCGAAATTTTAATGAAAAACATGCGGTGTCAAATCGAAAATATGAAATGAAACGTTATTCCCGGAGAAAGCTGGAAGCTTCACTATAACGAATTTAAGGAATCATGAGATGGTGAAATGAATAGATTTTTATTAATATCTCGAAAACGCTTGAGCCGATTTGAATGAAACTTGCACCGTTGATGAACACGATTATCAGACATTTAGTAGACCAAATAGATGTGATCCAGAATTTCCAGGGGCGTACCCATTGAGCAAGTCGGCTTTCTAGAAGAAAAGGCCACCCTTCGTTTCTTCTGTTTTCATCTTCAATATTCAGATAAACTAACTGAAAATACAACATTTGTATATTCTGCTATTTTTCCGTATCTTGATTCGTTTATTGCACATTATTATTCATGGAAACAAAAAAGACATGAGATGGAAGATTATACCCTTCCTGAATTGTATACTATCTTAAAATATTGTGAGAAATATTTTCTCAAAATATTAATGTAAAACGCATTTTTTTTTAAACTTGGACATCTCAGAAACGAAACATTTTCGGACCCATGTTCATATAGTGAAGCTTTGCGTCAACATAGAAATGTAAAATTTGTTTAATTAAGAACTCATATTTTGTTGAAATTCTGTCAAAATTCTGTACATGATTTCTCGAACATTTTTAATATTTTTGAGACATATTGTGTCAATTTAATTTGAAGGGTAGCTTTGTGTGGACCTGGAGTTAAAATTAACTCAGAAGATTAACCGTGTATACAGAGTGGGCCTTTGAAAACGAAACAGAGGCTCTGTAGGTCGCCAAAACCGGATTATCAAAAAAAACTGAAACAGGTCAACTACATTTTCGAGGGGGACATCTTTCTAAAATATTTTCAGCCCTGCGGCGTTGCCGCTTCTGAAGTAAAGAAGCAACAACTTTGTTATTTCAAATGGAACACCTTGTATTTTATTGCATTTTTAGATTCTCCCCGAAGAGCTGATTTCATCAATGCATCACACTTAGGGTCTAGCTGTAATGGTTTCAGGGATATAAAGTGTTCAAAATCGAGATTTTTCAACTTTAACATTTTTTTGTGTCGAAACTATTCATTATTGGTCAAAACGGCTCTCATGTCCCGATCTCAACTTGTGATTTACTATCTACTGACATTTATTTGAAACAAATACAGGGTGGTTCAAGATTCAGAATTCTGATCACCCTGTATCTGTTCCAGTTAAATGTCAGTAGATAGTAAATCACAATGAATAGTTTCGACACAAAAAAATGTCAAAGTTGAAAAATCTCGATTTTGAACACTTTATATCCCTGAAACCATTACAGCTAGACCCCAAGTGTGATGCATTGATGAAATCAGCTCTTCGGGGAGAATCTAAAAATGCAATGAAATACAAGGTGTTCCATTTGAAATAACAAAGTTGTTGCTTCTTTTCGTTAGCAGCGGCAACGCCGCAGGGCTGAAAATATTGTAGGACGATGTCCCCCTCGAAAACGTTGTTGACGTGTTTCGATTCTTTTCATAATCCGGTTTTGGCGACCTACAGAGCCTCTGTTTCGTTTTCAAAGGCCCACTCTGTATAAACTCCTATAGGCTCTGGTCACCACAACTCTGAAACACCCTGTAGATCGCTTTATGTATACGCACAACACTGTACCATAATGCGGAAATAAGCATTCGTTAGAAACAGTGTCTTGAGTGCTCCCATCGAAAGTATGAGCTCATGATACCATAAAGGCATTGTCAACAATTTTTTTCAATTCTTCGAGCGCACGAAAGGGAATCCTGGACACTCATAATTTAGGCAACTGATCAACGGAGAGTGATTGAATGTCCATCGATGGATTATTCGGGTCTTCAATACTTTGAGATTAATCCCACATTGTTTGAAGTGGAATTTTTTGTGCTTTGGCTGAGATTTCTCTTACCCATTCAAGTTTTAATGCCACTGGATACTTTTTCCCTCGTTTTTCTTTGCAATGCCCTTTCATATGCACCATAAAGAGCCTTTGCGATTATATCAAATTTTCCTATGTGATGTCAAGCACATTACAGCAGTTTGAATTACGTCATAAAAGAAGTTTGTTCGTGACACTGAAATTGCAATTAAAGGAACAATCTAGCCTCATGCTAGCCTTCTGGTTTCGTTATCTGAAAACATATATTTGACCGGATTCGATGTCGATAAATGTTATATAGAGGCCCTAGATTCTTTCAATTTGATATTAAGGCGCAAAAAGTCCACAAAGCATATCATGCATATCAATACTATATCAGTGACATTTGCACAATTCATTCGTGCCAACGTCAGATACCAGGAGTTGGAAGTTGCAGAGAATGATGAAGTTTTTTTTATCGCTTGATGCGCACGAAAGGGAATCCCTATATGTTCGGCAACGATGTACGTTGCGTAACTAGTTAAAAGACAATTAGACAAAATAAAACAATATAATCTTTGGTAAAAGTCCATATTTTATCAAAATGAAGTGAATAAGTTTCAGAAACAAGACACGACACTCTGAGTCATCTCCACAAATTTATTAGTAGCATCAGGAACATCTGGACATGTTTTGGACTATCGATAGTTCATCATCAGCAGCATTATCAAGGAAATCTGTGGAAGTGAAAAAAAGCAACCGCAATATTACAATTTGTTAGTTCTAAAAATTGATTTTTTGTAAAAATAAAAAAGGGCAGAGTGCCCACAACCCAAAGGGGAGTTTCTGTGGAAACGAAAACTCACTGTTTTGGGCACACAAGTCTTCAGAGAATTGATATATATATAGCGAATCAATTCAAAGTGAGGGTTGCTGGGCTGTGTGCACGTGAATATATACCAAAGAAGAGAAGATTTGTAGCAGAGCGCTTTCGACTGTTTCAAGCTATTCGAAAGAAATTTTCAATTTCAATTTCATTCGAATAACTAGAAGCAGATTACTTACTTACAGGTACGCACTGATGATGACTTAACAGTCGAAAGCGCTCTGCTACAAATAATGAATAAATTATTATGCACGAAATACAAATCTTCCCTTCTTTGGCTCAATAGTAAATGCCTCCACAGTACTTTTTCTAAAAAGTATATATTCAGAAAAAAAAACAGAATAAAAAAGGCGACAGTCGCTGGCATTGGACAGGGGACGCCAGCGTGGTGTTTGAACAGTTACAAGTAATAATTTATAGATGAATTATTGTTTGGAAAACCAGTCAGGAAGAAAAAGATGCACCTAAACATCCAGGATGCTTGTATCGTGAAAGAAATCATGGAAAAATAATGATATATCTTCTAAATATAATATGAATACATTAGAAATGCCATAGAACAGGAAGAGATATGAGAAAATAATATGTGAGAAGAAATGAGAGAAGAATAAGGAGTGCGACTGTAAGGTTAATTGAATATGTCCGAAATCTTTGTTTTATTTGCAATGATTTTTTTTTCTTCTTTGAAATGCGGTAGTTTGGTATTTATTTTGATACTTGTTGGCAATAGGTTGAATAACTCGGAACCGTAGTAGAAAACGACTCTTTGAGTGTGACTCTTTTTGTGAATGGGTATTTTGATTGAAGCATTTATGACAGATCTCGGCGTTTTCTCCACTACGTTACTAGGTTCGAATTTGTGTTTGTTTGTGAAAATCCAGATTAGGCAGTGGTAAATGTGAAGTTCTCTAGTTTTCAAAGAACCAGTTTCTCTGTATAGATCTTCGGTTGCAAATAGTCTAGATTTTTTTAACATTATCTCCAGCATTGTGTTTTGTGTTAATTGCGAGGGGTAAATCACATGGGAAGTCCGGTGTACCCTAGACGGGAATTCCTTGGGAAGTCTGGGAATTCTTTGGGAAGTCCGGGAATTCTTTGGGAATTCCTTGGGAAGTCCGGGAATTCCTTGGGAAGTCCAGGAATTCCTTGGGAAGTCCGGGAATTCCTGAGGAAGTCCGGGTATTCTTTGGGAAGTCCGAGGAATTCTTTGGGTAGTTCGAGAATTCTTTGGGTATTCTTTGTGAATAACTTGGTAGTCCCAGCAATTTTTAGGAAATTGAAGTCAAATTTCTCAACGATGTTCAGATATGAAAATGAATTTTGCGCAAAGAAAACATATATGGACTGCACAGTATTTTGCTTCAAGACCTACTTTGTTGATTTTTTTTGTCCCACTTAGAATATCATATGTTAGTCAGTCGAATTTTCATTCTCTTCAAGGTTTTCCGTTGGAATCCTGTTAATTATTCGGAAAGATGAGAAGATCGAGAAAAATTTCTTTTTTTCTGTGACGGGAAAAAAGTTTGGCATTTCATCTCTGTTGGCAGGTTATAAAATGTCACTTTTCATAAATTACTTTTTTCCCGTGGGAAAAAAGTGAGTACTTTTTTCCCCGGATATATATCACATATATATACTCTGTTAATGGCTTTTGTTGTGCTATAGTTCCGAAAAATAAGTCAATAATACCGTCTCCGAGAAAGAACTGCAAGTCCTTTTATCTTCCATTCGACATCGCGGTTTCGTATATTACTAAACAACTACTGAATTCGCAATTTTTTAAAATAAAATCACAGAATTGAACTGACAGAAGTGACATCAGATATTTGATTACTTCAAAAGAATGATGAAGATTTCTATAAATCGCAGGTGTCCCTACTGTTTAAAACTTGAAATTTCACGTCGATAATTTTCAGATTTCGAAATAATGTAATATCTTCTCAATATTGATCCGTTCTTCCTTCTGTCACAGAAAAACAATAGTGTATTATACACGGGAAAAATATTAGATTTTAGCTCACGGTTTTTTGTCTCCCTCCGCTACGCGTCGGGAGACAACACAACCTGGAGCTAAAATCTACTACTTTTTTCCCTTGTATAATAAATAACTATTTTATTGAACATTTTGAGTTCTGTCTGGCGATCGATTTTTCGACGACTTCCCGATATCCAATCATGCTGAAATTTTACACATATCTTTGGGTCTGGTCAATATGGGTATTATCAGATTCAATACGGTTATTATAAAGTAGAATTCAATTTATAACAAAGCTTGAAATCCAATATGGCCGCCGACAAAAAAATTTCCTTTTTATACGAGCGTGCAGAAAAGTTACTTTACCCCACTAGTGCTGAAAAGTAACTTTTCGCCACGATTTTTGTATTGTTGAAAATGGGGATATTTATGACTAACTAAATGATCTATGTAACTATTAAAATCTTGTTTATTAAAAACTTGCTTGCTCCGCCCCGCGTCGTTCGTGCAATAGCCGTCGCGTGCGGTAAAGTACTACTTTTCGCACTTGTTTGGTAAATAACTACTGAATTCGTTCACAATTCCCTCGACATGGGTACCAAATAAGAGAGAATGACAAGTAGAATACAAAAACCATATGACACACTTGAAATCCAATATGGGGCCGACACAAAATGTAAATTTTAATCAATTTCATTGAACACTTTGAAATACCATACAGGGTGTGCCTAAAAGGTCTATACAAAAAATACCACATATTCCTCAGACCACAACAATTGAATTATATCAAATCTACCTACCTAAGTATAAAATTGCTCAGTTTGGGCGCTAAACGGCTCTGGAGAATTTTGTACCTACGTTGACATAGCTTTGTCAAGCAATAAAACCCATATCATGATAATGATCGAAATTATGATGAATATCATTCCAAGCTAGGCGTAGAATTCAATTTTTTCAGTAAATAAACATCTAGAAGGTACTCTTGATGAAATTCTATTACTCTCATGATCTCGAAGAAATTCGTAATTCTAGTAATTTAAAACATGTTGTCTACTTGTCTAGCGCTCTAACCGAGGCTCAAACTAAGCAACTTTGTACTGAAGTAAGTTTGCTTGTATATTTCGTATTGTTTTGGTCTGTTGAGGAATATTAAGTATTCTTTTGTGAATACATATGGGACAGCCTGTATATCTTTGCAATTCGGACAAACGAGTTCACAGAAATATAAGTATGGAATTTAGCGACTTACTATGAGCCGATCTATAAACTGTAGAGTTAGTTTCATAAACAATCTTGATATAGGGGCCAAAACTTTTATTGCTACAGACATGTGGCATAGAGAAACATCCCGAGAAACATTTTGAAGTATTTTGCACAAAAGCTGAAAAAATACAATATTCTCCTATTCAAAGATGTATACAATAATACAGGTAGGTATCGGAGAAATATCATCATTTACTTTATTTCAACCTGCGCTTCATTTCCTTATATTTTTGTACAATGATAGATCGATCATTTTCATTGATTGACATTTTATTGACGATTCCTAGATACAGAAGGTTGACGTTTTGTGCACGAGAAATAATACCTAGTAATTTTTGAATGTATGATGAATTGACATTCATCATACAGGACGTGGAAAGTAATTCTGAATTGATATTTTTATCACATGGAGAATGCGAATTCTCAATATATTTCTTTATATATATATCCATATTTTTGTGTTCATAAATATATCTGAGAATGTTCATTTCAAATACCTAGTAAATTATTTCAACTCTTCTAATTGTTTTTTTACATAAACTTAGTCGTCTGATCTCTCGATTTTTTCCTCTTACTTTCAATTTGAATATAACAAATCTTTGCCATTTTCAATCTCTCAACTATTTTTTCTCGATAGATATTGGTACTTAACAAAAAAGTTGAACAGTGTGACCATGATAAGGTTGCGCACGAGGTTGCGCAGCATGAGGGTCTCGCGAGGGATCTCGGAAACGGTAAGAGATACGAATTCGGTTAAATGAGAAAAAAATTACGCATTCCATACCTGGTCATACCAATGGATTTCGAAAATTCACAAAATTGTTAATAATTCCCCATGGTTGAACTCAGAATAAAAAAAACTTTCGAAATCTGTGAACAGATAATCAGGGCCGTATTTGGAAAAAAAGTTGTTGATTTCTCTACGAATACGAAACGTCGCGTGGAGAAATCAATATCACCACGTTAAATCTCATCAAGAGATGCCATGTAAAAGTATTTTTAGAGTTTTCTATATATCTAATAATAACGTAGAAAAACAAATAGATATTCCAAAAATTCACTTTCTTTATACAAGGTGTTTCTCAAGTACGTGTAGAAAATCCAGGAGCATGTTGCTGACGTCAAAATAAGAAGAAAAGTTCGTATAAATATATGTCCGAAAGTTATTCGTTTCTGAGATACAGAGTGTCAAAGTTGAATTCTTATTTTTGTTTTTTGTTAATAAATTTCAAAATAATTGTGATATTCAAATGAATTTTGGTATTTCGGGGTATTTTTCGATGACAATATCAAATTTTATGTTAGTTCATCTCTTTCGTGAGGGTGGCGGCACCTACATGTCTTCTGAGTCTTTTGAAAAGTCACAACTTTTTTGTGCGTACAGGGTGATTCACCATAAATGTCCCCCCCTCTAGCTCACTTATTTTTGAACCGATTCAAAAATTTGAAAAATAATCTAAAATGATTTTTCAGAATTTTTTTTCCCGTTGCATCAGAAAATACAGGGTGCTCGGAACAAATGATCTACAGAGTAATACTTGATTTTTTCAAATGGAACACCCTGTATTTCATTGTATTTTTTTATTCTTGCTGAAGAGCTGATTTCAACAATGCATCACACTTGGGGTCTAGCTCTACAGAGATAAAGGGTATTCAAAATCGAGATTTTTCAAGTTTAGGAATTTTTAGTCTCGAAACTATTCATTATTGGTCGAAACGGTTTCTATGTTTCCATCTCAACTTTTGTTTTTCTGTCTACTGACATTTATTTGGAACATTTACAGGGTGGTTCAAGATTCAGAATTCTGATCACCCTGTATCTGTTCCAATTATTTAATGTCAGTAGATAGTAAATCAAAAGTTAAGACATGGACATGAAAGCCGTTTTGACCGATGATGAATAGTTTCGTCTCAAAAAAATTCTAAATTTGAAAAATCTCGATTTTGAACACCCTATATCTCTGTAATCATTCCCGCTAGACCCTAAGTGTGATACATTGACCAAATCAGCTCTTCAGGGAGAATCTAGGAATACAATGAAAAATAGGGTGTTCCATATAAAAAAATCAAATAGTACCCTGTAGATAGTTTGTTCCGAGCACCCTATATTTTCTGATGTAGCGGAAAAAAACTTTATCGAAAATCATTCAAGATGATATTTCAAATTTCGAAATCGGTTCAAAAATAACGTTCTATAGTAGGAAAATAGTTTTCTAGAACACGTTCGTGTAAAAAACATATTCTTCTGCGAGCAACAGTTTTCGAGTTATTGGGATTTTCAATAATCGATGCAAGTAATTTGGAATGACGAAGAAGTAGGAATTCAAAATTGATTTACCAAGTAGGTAAGGAAAAAATTTTTTTTTTATTAATACTGATAATAATAACTGTAATTAAGACCAAATAAATACTAAAACATCAGTTAGTTGAGGGAATTGATTAAAGTAATTGTTCAAAATGGCCAAAAAAATAGATACAAAAAAGTAAGAATCATCATTTGGCTACATTCCAATGTTGAATTGTTGAATGGAGGAGAATATTGAATGAAGGAAGAAAAATGCACTGACGTATCTTTTCTAACTGCTTAGAGTCGACTTACGAGCCCAATGGAATTATTTCAAATGCATCTATTGTTTCAAATCCCAATATCTCGAAAACAGTTGCTTGCATCGACCTCTACCAAGAATATACTTTTTCCACAAAAATGTCCTAGAAATCTATTTTCTTACTATAAAACGTTATACAGGTACGAACAGAAAAGTTATGACTTTTCAAAAATTCAAAAGACATGTAGGTAGCGCCACCCCCACGAAAGAGACAAACTACCAAACTTCATTCGATTATCACAATTATTTTGGAATTTATTAACAAAAATCAAAAATAAGAATTCAACTTTGACACTCTGTATCTCAGAAACGGATAACTTTCGGACATATATTTATACGAACTTTTCTTCTTATTTTGACGTCAGCAACATGTTCCTGAATTTTCTACACGTACTTAAGGAACACCCTGTATAACTGAAAAACTAAAAACAATTGTGAAAATTTTCCAAAGCCGTTGGTATGATCATCAAAATGCGCAACTTGTTTCCCATTTAACCGAATCCGTTTCTTTTCCTGTTCCCGAGATCCCTATATTACCTTATCTTGGTTTCACTATACAGGGTGGGCCACCAGTAACGCCTCGGTCTCTAGAAGGCTAACCACTCATCTTCTTGGAATTCTTCCTCTCTAGGAAGTTGCATGTCAACATAGGCTACCATTTAAAATTATTTCGAAACATGCAGGGTGTCCCCAAAAACCATAAAACACTGAAGTTAAACTTTTTTCTATCGAACACCCTATATATTATTCCATTTTGAGATTCTCCCTTGTGAGCTGATTTCAACAATCCATCATACTTGGGGTCTAACAGTTATAATTACTGAGGTATAGGGTGTGAGAAATAGAGATTTTCCAAGTTCAAGAATTTTTTGTGTCTAAACTATCCATAATTGGTCAAAACGGCTCACATGTCCCTATCTCAACTTTTGATCAACTATCTACTGACATTTAATGGAAACAAATACAGGGTGGTGCAGAATTCAGAATCTTGATCACCCGGTATATGTCCCAATTAAATATCAGTAGATAGTTAATCAAAAGTTGATATAGGGACATGTAAGCCGTTTTGACCAATTATGAATAGTTTCGACACAAAAAATTCTTGAACTTGGAAAATCTCGATTTTTCACACCCTATATTTCAGTAATTATAACTGCTAGACCCCAAGTATGATGGATTGTTGAAATCAGCTCACCAGGGAGAATCTCAAAATGAATATATAGGGTGTTCGATAGAAAAAAGTTTAAGTTCAGTGTTTTATGGTTTTTGGGGACACCCTGTATGTTTCGAAATAATTGTTGTAATTGGTAGCCTATGTTGACATGCAACTTCCTAGAGAGGAAGAATTCCAAGAAGATAAGTGGTTAGCCTTCTAGAGACCGAGGCGTTACTGGTGGCCCACCCTGTATTTTCAACTGTTTCGTCTGAAATGAATTGGGAAAATCGACTAATGGTATTCTTCGTGAACAAAAGTGAAACACTTGTCGTAAACACAATTCTTGAATAACTGGGCAAATTAAAGAGTTCCGAACGATATCTCAAGAAGACTTCAATGAGCTGTTAAAATAATTATCATTCAAATCGGCAAAAGATTTTTTTTCAATGTGTACCAGAACTTTTTTGTAAAATCTGTAAATGGTATACATACCTACTAATTTTTTATTTAAATAGGAAGAAACCTGTATAGGCTTCTGTCACTTGAATTCAGAAACACCCAGTAGTAATAATACTTATCCGAGTACTTATCACTAATCCCTACATGTTTTTTCATTGCCCAAGTTTCGTCCTTGGGTTTGAATCAACCTACCTATCGATTGACTTTTTTTGCATTTCACGAATGGAACTCATTCGTAATCTACCTATTTTTACGCAAAATTTTGAAAACTCCTTGGGATGTATGATAAATCTTTAGGAAATTCCGGAATTCCTTGGGAAGTCCAAGTAGTCTCTGGGAATTCCTCAGGTAGTCCCAGGAATTCCAGGTAGTCTTTGGGAATTCCTAGGAATTCCTTGGGAAGTCCCAGGAATTCCGGGTAGTCTTTAGGTAGTCCCAGGAATTCCGGGTAGTCTTTGGGAATTCCTAGGAATTCCTTGGGAAGTCCCAGGAATTCCGGGTAGTCTTAAGGTAGTCCCAGGAATTCCGGGTAGTCTTTGGGAATTCTTAGGAATTCCTTGGGTAGTCCCAGGAATTCCGGGAATTCTTTCAATAAAGGAAGTCTAGTGTACCCAATTTCAGCCCGTGATTTACCCCTCGGTTAATTGTAGAAAGTTTATAGAATTATTGAACCGACCACCCCAAGATGCAATACAGTATCTCAGAGGAGGAGATTGTACTTGAGCCATACCTGGAAAAGTTTTAAACCTCTCTCCGATTCGGCAATTACCTCATTCCAAGTTGTACCTTTGAAAAATAGTGTTGTATCATCGGCATATGATATGGCCTTTATTGGAATTATCAATCGAGCTAATATATAAGAAAAATGATTGGTCCCAGTACAGCACCTTGGGGAACACATATTGTAACTGTCATTACTTCACTCAGTTGGTTTTCTATTTCCACTCTTTGTACCCTGTTTGTTATATAATCCTTCAACAATATCCGTGTTGGTCCTCTAACATACTAGCACTAAGCTAAGCAACAAGCCTACTCAATAGGATAATATTCAACAAGCATATAATGATATCCATTATTCAAGAAGGTTATGTCACCATCGTAGCGAGTGGCATAATTAACCTGAGTGGATAATAGCTCATGTTAATGAGGGTGTTGAATTATTATGAATAGTGATATCAGTGTGAGAAGGTTTATGGAAAATTGAAAAATCATGTTCATCATTGATGTTACTTATTGTCATCAACATGAAATTGCAGCATACACAGGCTAGTGGATGTCCCTGTTTCGGAAGTAAATTTCAATAATGAACTCAATATCACAAAACAGATTGCAAACAACAATTTTTTTTGATATGTTTAGACGAGCTATCACATCCTGAAGTCCTGCGCATATATTATAAAATACCCTGTATATATTCTCTGACGCGAGAAGCGAAATTCCCAAAAATCTTGAGGAATAAAGATTATTCAGACTCGCCTAGATGTTTCCTACTCTGGAACCAATTTTACCACCTTCTCGTGAAACACCCTAAATCACCATTTGAGGTCAGTCCGAACCTGTCCTGCTATTTAGTTTTGCTTTTTTTGACTCTGCTCATTCGACATAAAATTGTATTCTGAAATGATGATTGTACGAACATCAATAGTTCAGTTTTCGTTCTGTTCCACTATTTGTTTTTGTCCAGCGAGTGTTTTAATTTTTTTGTGTATTTAAACTCGAATAGTGGCATTTAGAGGAAAATCAGGAAAATAAAAAGCCATACAATGACATACGGAAAGCAAGGTGAATACGTTTTTTATACATATTCAAAAGCTATCATTTCAATACAGGGTGTTTCCTAACTACGGTAAGAGACTGCAGAGAGTGTTTCAACTGGTATCGAATTGTTCCAGAAAAAAATTACTATTATATGTATTTGATACTATACAGGGTCTATCTAAATAACATCGAAAAAATTCAAGAGGTGATTCCAGGTGATATTTTAGGAAATAAAGTTCATATGAACATGTGTCCTAACTTGCTTCGTTTTCGAAATACAGGGTATCAATATTTCCATGAAAAATCGTTTTTTATTCATTACTCAATTGTCTTTTCATCAATTTCATTAAAACGTTGTGGCTTTGTTGATAGTAATATGGAGCTTCTTCTGGTGCAATCAGATTCGAAATAATATTTCCAGTGGCGTCACAGTGGGTAAATTTATCGATATTTATGGTGAATGTCATTGTATGCCACGGGGTTTTGTAAGTTTCAAATGTTAATTAGTTTGAACTATTGGAATAATTTTTTTTTATCCTCTGGATGATTTTAGTATCATGCTTAGTTTTTGAGGAAACTAAAAAAATTCGATGTGAATCCAAATACTCAATAACCCCAATTACAATCATTTCGAACTTTCACGTCTTCCTTCGTCTCTAACCATACTGAATTTTGGCTTATACAGGGGGGTTATGAATGAAAACAAATTGATACTTCAAACTTCAACATCCTGTATCTCAAAAACGGAGCAATTTAGGAGACATGTGTATATGAACTTTACTTTTTAGGAATAACCCCTTGAATTTTTTTGGTGTTATTCAGATACACCCGGTATACACTATTTTACCACCAACTGAACGATTTCTTAACACTACAATAGCCATCTTATAAGAACATGTTTACATAGCATAAATAATCCAGTCATTAGGGGCTAAAACAAGTATTTGTCTTGCAAATGGTGGAGTAGTGATGCTTCTGATATACCGGGTGTTCATTTGAAAACTTCCTACCCGCAATATCTCGTTAAGTATTTTTTTTTAATGTTCTGGTTCCCACGAAAAGGGATATCCTGTAATGTTCAGAGAACATCGTGAGAACCAAGGGAAAAAAGGTAGGAATTGGTGTCCTTCTTGAATTTCTGGAGGTCATATTCCTCCGGGAACACCTCCCTTGGCAATGTGTTCCAGAGCTTCGCTGTTCGTTGGATGAACAAGTCTTTGGAAAGAGATGTTCTGCAGGTCTCCAAAGTGACCACGGAGGAGAGCGAAGCCTCAACTCGATCTCGCAGAGACTGCCAAGGGAGGAAAAATTGTTGATATTTCAGAAGAGCATCGTCCATGAAAATATCTGTAAAAAAGAGCCAGATCGCCAACTCTTCTACGGTGTTCCAGAGAAGTGAGTGAGTTTGTGAGCGAGACGAATTGCGCTTTCTTGGACAAAATCCAACAGTTTCAGGGTATGTTTGGGTGCTGCACTCCAAATATGGGAACAGTGTTTCAAGACAGGTCGAATCTGTGCATTTGCCTGGGAGTAAAATAGAGGGTTCTCGGGAAATCGCCGAGACGGGTTAACAATAACTATGAGGGGGACATGTTTTCGCGTGAAAATCACCTTGCTAGTTTCATCCACTTTGCCTCCACTGACACCCCCTCAGAAATTTCAAATGGCATTATAGGTTGAGTAGCACCTCATTGGAGAAAATTTTCAATTCTCGAAACGCCTGTGTTTTAATTTTTGAAATCGAATGAGAGAACCGAGAACCGGCTACTCAACGAGATATTACGGGTGAGATTTTTCAAACGAACACCCGATTTGTTGTTTAGTTCGGAGCACCGATGAAAAATCTGTTTTCGACCTTGAGAGGAGTTGGCGTTCCATGTCGATTTCACGTATAATTTTTTTATATGTAATAGATATACTATTTCGCCGGAAATATTCGGCGATTGTTACGACAGCTTGTTGCCTAATAATTTCGCAAATGACATTGTTTATCAAAATTTCTGAGCCGTAGGCGAGGAGTTTTGGAACAATATCATGAGCGAAATGAAAGCAGCAAGCTGAAGTATGTCAATCGACGGATATTTCCAGGGAAAATAGTATGACGAGTTGTATTCGTACACTGATGAGGAAAATTCCTATCAATCATAGTTAGAAATCGAGCAAGGAACTCTAATAGCATAGGGGCCAAGCGAGTTATCACCTGTGATTATAAAGTAAACTTTGCTGATTATAACCCACCTGCGATTATTAGAATAGAACCTTGCTGCCACCAGCGAGTGCATCCTGTATATTGCTATCAGACGATGTTTCTGTATAGTAGGTATCTGACTATGCTACCGCTACTGAGTGCATCTAATGATGGGAGTAGGGCAATGTTATGATCGTAGGTAGGGAACTTTGCTTCTCTTGACGGGTGACCTTCTTGCTGTAGTTATTCAGTTATTTTCCAGGATTGTTGTCATCAAGAAAGGTGAGATTTTGACTGGAATCCAATTCCACTTCCCATGATTTCCACCCTGGTGTTTGGTATGAATAGCAATTCATTGATTCCTGAAGAAAAAATCTTTGAAATTCAATAGATCAATTGATTCATGCACCTTCAGGAAAAACAAGAGGTTTTTGGTAAATTGATGAAAAAAATATTTTTTCTGAAACTTTCTGAAACAATTGTATCTCGAAAACTAGGCAAGTTATTACAGATGCGTACAGGAAAACGAGATGTTACCACACTGAGAAAAAATCGAATAGCTGTTATTAAAAATTGAATAACCTGCATTAAAAAATTGAATTAAATAGGGGACATCCTAGCTGTCTTATAAAGGCTATTCAATTCATTTTGCTATGAAGACCCAATAACAGTTACTAGATAATTCAATGGAGCATGACATGAAGGCTACACCGTGAACGAATTACGGTCATTCATCAATATGTATTACTATAATTAAAGAGTATAATCGCTGTTATTATCCGGAACCTATAACAGGCATTGAACCTCTGTATCGAAATAATTAATGACTCTTGTTATTTCAAGTTGATAATCGAATATTTTTTTCCAAATAATTTCCCTGAATAGAAAAAAATCTATTTAGCACTTCATTTTTGAAGCTCTGTCAGTAAGAATCATATCCACATCAAAATCTTTCTAAATACTCTTGGAAACGAAGTAGAGAAAATGATATGTTGAGAATACACTGTTTCACCCATTAAAAAACTTTCAATGTTTGGAAAATTTCACTTTCTCAATATATTCATTTCCGATAATTTTTCTCCTCATGATGAACTTTCCACTGAGTATACGCTTTGGAATTTGAATGTGCCAAATAGATGTTTTCCATTCTGGACAATGATTTGGTAAAACAATATTCGATTATCAACTTGAATCAACTAGAGTAATTAATCATTCCAAACTGGGGTTTTATGCCAAAAGATTTTTTTTTCTATTTATTTCATGTAATCATTTGATGAAGAATTATTTGATTATCGATCTCACCTATAGTCTGTTGCAATATGGGATTGAATTTTGGGGTAACTCTGTCGGTATACAGTCCACGTTTATAATTCAGAAACGCGCGATCCGCACTCTTTTCAAATTAAATTATCGGGATTCATGTAGAGACTATTTCCTTCAAAATAAAATATTCACCTTAACTAATACATATATATTAAAGATTTCCCTATTGATTCACAAAAAACGTGATATTCTCCAATATTCAAGTCACCGTCACCAGTATTCCACACGTACAAAAAACATAAGTTTGCCTAACTACAACTACGAAAAAACTCGAAATGGACCCCTGTATACAGGGATAAAAGTTTATAACCATTTACCGTACCACATGAAGGAAACGTCCGCCAGAAAATTCAAACAGTCATTGAAAAAGTTATTACACCAGCATGTATTCTACAACCTCAATGAATTTTTTGCCTTATCTTTTCCGGAAAACTATATAGTTTGATCTATTATACTACTCTTGATACTTACGTTATTATTATCATCCATTTATTATTGTTGAAACTTCTCCTTTACTATATATCAATATGATATCATTCATTCATTCATTTATTGTCAAAATAACTAATTTGTAAATACTTTACTCATGTCAAAATTAACTGATTTGTAAATACTTTTCTCAGTGATACTATTCCTTATGCCAATGGCTATGTACACCCTGTTGTATATTGGAAATAAAATACTTACTTACTTACTTACTATATACCTAGCGTATAGGCAAAGATAAATTGGTGCATCAAAAATATAAATGCTGTCATGAAGTTGGAGAAGAACTGCCCTGAACTAAACTCTGTAGATGGTAGGAAATGAGAAAATTGAACTTTAGAAAAAACAAGTTTAATAATGAACAAAAAAATTGAATATGCCTTACGTTAAGATGAGTGGTTGAAAATTAAATGACTCCAACATTTCGAATCAAAATATCACTCCTAAATGTCTCGGTCAATCTCAGTTTTGTACACTTCTAACCATCAGTTTTTCAAAACCTCACTCGATCACAACTCAGAATCATAACTATCAACCGTATTTAACAAAGGAAATGCACGAAGCACGAGTTTACCGACCGACTAGGCCGACCTAAGTCTGATAACTGACGAGAGGGTGTGTCAATGTGTCGGAAAAATTCTTGTTCGTATGTACTCGAGGACATTCGTCAACGATCGTAATTAAATTTTCATATGATGGTAATTCGATAACAAGTAATGGTGATATGATTAAAATTCACTCGTCTGCGTTAATTATTATTACAAGAAGTTCAATGAAGTTGATTGAAGTACTACGATCTACGAAAACACTAAAAGGGACACACAATATTTTTTCATTTGTTCGAAAAAGTTTCCATTTTATATTTGAATTCAGATTCAGATTTTAAATAATGAATTGAATTCAAGACGGGAAGTATTCGTAACTGTCGTGTCGTCGAGATTGTCGTGTCGTCGAGATTGTCGTCCTGAACATGGGTTTGCATCAAGAGCCCAACTGTGAATGATTGTTCAAGCCAGATGTCTGATAAATTAGGCACAGAATAACCCCAAGTAGGTTCGTCAAATATTATTTTCGTGGCAGACTGACAGTTGTATTATTGGTAGTGAGTGCAGTTCTATGCGACGAACCTCGCAGCCACAAGCATATAACTCACTATAGTAGTAGTTCAGCTAGACAATTATAAAAAAATCATGCTGTCCCAGAGTGGCTGCCTGATAGCGACAGCAGTATACCTTTCTGTGGCAGGAAATTCACTTTCAGCAAAGTCGTTATTCCTATCATAGGATTTCAAGGTGCTGCTTCTATTCGAAAATGTATAACGGTAATATGATTTATTGTAATGATAGTAAGAAATATCTCAGCAAAAACTCTAATAGCACAATTCTCCTCAGTGTATGACTATTTCATGATTGGGGCAATAAACGAGCGCCTCCCGAGAGATGCGCACGCTGCATCAATATCATTCTGGCTTCCAAAAAGATTGACGTTTTAGATGTCAAAAGTATTATCGCTGAAAACGAGGTTGGTTTGTCACGTGTGAGTCAATTCGGCTTCTGTATTGGTAGAGCAAGTCTGATAAAATTTAGTTGATAAAGAATATCATTGTAATGCAGAAGAATTCATGATCGATTCTGATTGGTTCTCGAAAACAAGACAAGAATAGTCATTATAAAAATATTATTTTGATCTTAATCTGAATTTTTTCATTGTATACATTTCTATTTGCATAGTACAGGGTTTTCCATCAACGTTATTTTTTCATCGAGAAAAAACAATATGCGGAAATTGAATGCCGCGATGAGGCCTTTCTATAGCCCCAATGAGAAGTTCTACAGGGTGATTCCTAACAGCGTGACATACAACAAATAATTTTTTCAAATGGCACACACTTTTTTATATTTTTTTCGGAATCTGTGAATTCTTGTGATCACAAAAAAATACCTAAATTGGGTGAAACCTTTCACTTTCACTTCTTCATCACCACTCTTCATAGTGTACAAAAACAAATTTTGTCTGGTTGATTAGTGATCTCTTGAACAGTTCTGGAATATATTCGATAATGATGCAATATACAACTGTGAAATATATCCTCATTCATGACTAACACGATATCAGGGGGTTTTCTGTTCGGAGGTAGAAGCCAACACATACAAAAATCAATTTTCTAGGGTAAAAAGATTTTTTTTTTATCGCTTGGAGCGCACGAAAGGGAATCCCTATAATGTTCAAAGAACATCGTGCGTTCCTAGGGAGGATAGGGACAGGAGGTAGGTATTGGAATTTTTTTTGAACTTTTGGAGATTATACCAAGTGACACAGGCTATCGGGCCACCCCTGTAACTTCTGCATTCGTCAACGGATTTTTCTGAAATTCGGTACAGTTATATAAGCAAATATTTCGGATTTGATCACATTACAATTCAATATGGCGGACTTCCGGTTTTTCTGGAAATGCCAGCAATTTTGTTTTTTCAAATGGAACACCCTGTATATTTTCACATATTCAAGTTCAACAGGTCAAAACAAGTGCAATCTTGATGTCAAATGTCATTCATTCCACAGCCACCTAGTTGGAAAATTCTTCTAACTGCAAGGAAATTCATAAACTAGTTGTTGATTTTTGAATGTATACAATTTATTACTGCACCGAAAAACAAAAATGATATTTCATTTTGTTCCTTTATGTATGTTCTAGAGAAACGGGTAGGTGGCCCATAGAGGTTCCATTTGAAAAAAAATAATTTTTGATCAAAAAGTGATGTGGCTGAATTGATTCCTGGATAAGTGACACAAAAAATAATATTTCAGAAAAAATTATGTTCTTTTGTTATGTGTGACTCATTGTGAATAGTCTTGTCCACATCTCATTTATCCACCAGGAAAAATGAAAAAACAATTTTAATAATTTTTTTTTCGAAAAAATGACATTTGACATAAAGATTGCACTTGTTTCGACCTGTTGAACTTGAATATGTAAAAATATACAGGGTGTTTCATTTGGAAAAACAAAGTTGCTGGCATTTCCATAAATACCGGAAGTCCGCCATATTGGATTGTAATGTGATCAAATCCGAAATAATTGCTTATATAACTGTACCGAATTTCAGAAAAATCCGATGACGAAAGCAGAAGTTACAGGGGTGGCCCGATACCCTGTGTCACCCGGTATGTTGTTGGGAATACTTCCTCAGGCAATGAATTCCAGAGCCTAGCCGTTCTATGGATGAAGGAGTCTTGATAAAGTGCTGTTCGACATCTTTCGAGGTTGACAACGAAAGGATGTGCTGACTGGGCTTGTCTAGTTCGTCTGATTGGTGAAAATGAGATAAATAAAGGACTTGGCCTTCCCGATGGCTAACCCTTCACAGTGGAAGCGCTGAGGATATGCCAATCTAAAATTGTGTTGAAGTTGAGTTTATGTGGGGTTGAAAAAATTCCATATATCAATTGAAATATCCTGTATGAATCATCTAGAATCCAGACATTTCGAGAAAACTTCTTATTGCCGGCTCAACAAAATTATAAAAAAAATCCTGTCAAACGGGGCGATACCGAATATTTCCATAATCATCATATTTTCAGATAAGTATCAACCTGTAGGTCATCATTTGAGAACGGTTGAATAACGAAATAGTTATTTCATATTCCAAGGTAGTCCGTGTTAATAATATTCTTTACTACCAAGGTTTATTTTCAATTTTTTTCACCACTAGCAATATACCTATTTCAAACATTTTCGTACTGTGAAACCGAAATATGGACCTATTGTCACTATGAAAGCACTATCTTCAATAATTAGCCATGACCATGACAGCATATGGCAAGTCGTTATTGATGAATGATGAATACCTATACTAGATTCGACAGCCATTTGCGCAAATCTCTGATCAGAACAGAGCAATCGGGTTGATTACAGGTTAATTACAACATGTCTTTATCGAAAATGACGAAAACTACCTTGGCAGTAAAAATACAGTGGTGGAAATAGTAGATTGTTTTATTAGGATCAAAAGTGACACTTTGTTTGACAAGCAAATTTTGCATTTGCGAGGCGGAGCGTTCAGCGAAGCCGAGCGGAAGCAAAATTTGCGAGTCGAACAAAGTCACTTTTGATCCGAATGAAACGTGCTATTTTTTCTGCAACCGAAACAATTAACTCAATAAACATGTGAAGTAACCACCAATGATGTGCCATATGCATGCAATGCAACAAATATTGACAAATAATTCGTGTGGTCATGTGGTGAGAATATTCTACCTGCATCAACAGCAGGCTTATTCAATTTTCAAGGATGTTCAAATTGTAGTTTCAATATAAATACAACCACAGAGTGACATATTTGTGTGTGGACCAGGTGCTCTAATGGCAAATACCGCGCCAGTGCCAGCTATATAGGTTGAGCTATAGGAACAAGACGTGGGAAATGTTAGGTTAGTGATCATATCAACTTGACTTGATAATCAAATGAAAGTAAACAATATCGTTGTTTGAGACAAAAAAACTATCGCGCTTGCCGTGATTATTCAAAAACAAGTTATCCATCCCGAGAATAACGAATGAAATACAGATCAAGCAAGTATTTGAATCTTGAAGGATTCCCTGATCAAAACAAAAATACTTAATTGAGATGTTTATAATTCCAATACTAAACTATAATAAGGTGTATTTATATATCTCCAGCATGGGTATGAAATGCCAAATCTGCTGAAATCGGAAAAAATCAGGTATGAGTCTCAACCCAAATAACCAATACCGTCACAATGTTGTTTATTCTTGATGACGTCCAGTACATAATTTTTAGTTTCTGGGAGCTGAAGTTCAACTTTAGCTCCTAGGAAATAAATATGTTGCCTAGCAACATACCTATTTTTGTGTCAGTAATAGAAACGTCAATTTAAGAGCTTATTTTGGTATCAAAATGGACGTCTTTTGTTTCGGTTGCAGGAAAAAAATAGTAATGTACTCAATGAAATGAACCATAAGAATCTTGACATGAATTAAAAATAGAAAATATCTCACTTCAATTCTGGGACAGCATAGTTGGCGATGATTTATGGTGAAAGGAAAGGTCAATGGATCTTGTCAATCCACCGTGACCTGCCGTGACCAACCATATTGATGTATCATCACATATTTGATAAACTGAATGCCTATCAACATTGTAGTAATGAAAAACCAGAGACTGAAAATGAATAAAAATTTTCGAGAGAATATCGAATCGAAATTACTTTTCGATCCATCACTCAAACCGATTGTTTTGGCGTCACCTTATAAATTGAATATCAAACGTGAACCATTTTTTATTCTGCCTCGAGAGAGTTTTTGGTGTTTTTGTTCGTCTTCTAGAGCGGTGATCCATTACAAAAGTTTCGCGAAGGGAATGCTCCATGCTCCGCTCTGGCCGAAATCTCAACGAAGAAAATTATATTCAGATAGGTATAATTTATGACCCGATGGATTTCGAACAGGGGTTGCCAACTGTCCAGATATTTTCAGGGCGTTCTGATTCTGGACTGAGAATTTTGTGAAAATCGTATCGATTATGACCGGAGCTGGGGTATACGAAAGCTCTGGAGTGCCAATGGAAAAAAATAAAAAGTCGAAATTTCGACTTGGGAAGTCGAAATTTCGTCTTACCAACTCGAAATTTCGTTTTACTTAGTCGAAATTTCGTATTAGTAAGTCGAAATTTCGACTTAACATCTCGAAATTTCGACATAGTAAAGAAATTTCGACATGATTGTTATCTCGAAATTTCGAGTTTTCATCTAGATCTAAGTACCCACGACGGATGCCAGCTTTGGTTCACTGTTTTATTATACAGGGTGTCCCGAAATTAGCCTGCCAAACTTCACCAGCAGCTTCTTTGACCAAAAATAGGAAGAAAAGTTTCAATGAACATGAGTCGAGAAATGTTCTACTAAGGGAGCTATGGCCCCCTGAAAGGACGCTCCTGAAGATGATATTTCTTGAATATTTCCGAAACGCCACGTGATAAAATGATGCAATTTAGTATAATAACTAAACTTTCCATGCCCAATGCGGTGAACATAAAATCATTTAAGAGTTTCATTCAGGAGTGTAAAATACAAGGTGGGACTACATTAAATATTGCTCAAACTTTTTCGTGTGCATATTTTTTGACAATTCAGTCTGGGATTATGAAAATCCACACCATTTCACAAAAATGAGTGCTCTTGTTCCGCATTGATCAGATGTATCATTTTCGAATGAAATCGATTTAAAAATATTGATGCATTCACATCTTGTGCATAACGTTTTTAATTTTCAAAACATAGTGGCTATAAAAAAATCGAGTACTTCCTTCTTACCAAACAATCTCAAAAAAGCGCAAAAAATAGGAAAATGATGATGAAAAAACTACTTCAATTTTTGTGCATATTTTTCCATTTCCACTGAGATGTAACAATATTCTTAAATTGCTTTAACTCGATAACAATACATCATCTGATCGTCACGGAACAAGTGTACCTTTTTTCTGAAAAGAGGTGTGAAATTTCATAATCCGAGATTAAATTATCGAAAAATATGCAAACAAAAAATTTGAAGCAATATTTAATATCGTCCCACCCTGTATTATACACTCCTGATTGAAATTTTGAAATGATTTCATTTACACCGCATTGGGCATAGAAATTTCAGTTCCTGTACCAAAGGGCCCCCTTTCGGGAAAATTTCCAAATTTCGTCTTACATAAGACGAAATTTCGAGTTAGTAAGACAAAATTTCGACTTGGTAAGACGAAATTTCGAGTTACTAAGACGAAATTTCGACTTCCTAAGTCGAAATTTCGACTTTTTATTTTTTATTTTTATTTGGCACTCCTGAGCTTTCGTAGGGGCATAATTTGTATCTATAAATATTTACCTGGTATTCAGATACTTTCTGGTACAGGTAATTGAATTCCTACTCATGAATATTCGTTGGGATATAATCATAACTTGATGTTTGCAAATATTTCCTGAGTATTTGAATACCCCAAGAATATTGATGGCTTACTTTTGGAATGAAAAAATCAGGCATTTTAGTGGTTTGAGAATTTCCAAATACCTATTTCTTTCAATATCTGAATAAATACTTCGAAAATAATTATACTTTTAAAATTAGAATCGAAAAACGTCTTCGCAGCAAGCTTATAGATATTGTAAAAAGACTCATACTAACATATATCTCAACTTGCAATCAAACCATCATAACAATGTTTGGTACCACTATTCCGACCAAGTCCACTATATCTATGCTCGGTATTTCCATCAGCAATACTCTTTCATGGGAAAATCATAAACGATCCATCGCGAAAGTTCCTTCACAAAAACTCGTATTTTCATTACGTGCGAAGATCTCCTTCACACCTCAACAGCTTCTCATGATTCACCAAGCACAGATACGGTCTGTTTTAGAATACTGTTCCTACATAAGGGGGTTCAGCACGGATCAGCACCCACGATGACACTCTATAAGTATATATACCTCATTAGAACACCGTACAGAAGTCGACGACCTTCTAGTTTTCAATAGATACTTCGATCACTAGCAATACTCGTCTGACGAACTCCAGAAGCCCAGTCAGCACATCCTCACGTTGTCACACTTGAAATATGTCAAACAATACTTTCACCAAAACTGGTTTTTCTATAGAACGGCAATGTTCTGGAATTATCTGCCAATGGAAGTATTCCCAAGAACTTGTTGAGTCGTTTTGACCGATTATGAATAGTATCGACACAAAATAGTAGATTGTTTTATTAGGATCGAAAGTGACACTCTGTTTGACAAGCGAATTTTGCATTTGCGAGGCGGAGCGTTTAGCGAAGCCGAGCGAAAGCAAAATTTGCGAGTCGAACAAAGTCACTTTCGATCCGAATGAAACATGCTATTTTTTCTGCAACCGAAACGATAAACTCAAATAAACATGTGAAGTAACCACCAATGCCGTGCCATATGTACGCAATGCAACAAATATTGACAAATAATCCGTGTGGTGAGAATATTCTACCTGCATTAACAGCAGGTTAGGTTTTCTAGGATGTTCGAATTGTAGTTTCAATATATATACAACCACAGAGTGACATATTTGTGTATGGACCAGGTGCTCTAATGGCAAATACCGCACTAGTGCCAGCTATAGGAGCAAGACGTGGAAAATGTTAGTTTAGTGAGCATATCAACAATGATAATAGTGATTATTCATTCCTCTCCATACTACACTGTGTTTGACTTGATAATCTAATGAAGCTAAACAATATCGTTGTTTGAGACAAAAAAAATTATTGCTTGCCGTGATTATTCAAAAACAAGTTATCGATCCCGAGAATAACGAATGAAATACAGATCAAGCAAGTATTTGAATCTTGAGGGCTTCCCTGATCAAAACAAAAATACTCAACTGAGATGTTTATAATTCCAATACTAAACTATAATAAGGTGTAATTATATCTCCAGCATGGGTATGAAATGCCAAATCTGCTGAAATCGGAAAATAATCAGGTGTGCGTCTCAACCCAAATAACCAACCGTCACAATGTTGTTTATTCTTGATGACGTCCAGTACATCCTTTTTAGTTCCTAGGAGCTAAAGTCCAACTTCAGCTCCTAGGAACTAAAATTCAACTTTAGCTCCTAGGAACTAAATATGTTACCTAGCAACATACTTATTTTTGTGTCAGTAATAGAAACGTCAATTTAAGAGCTAATTTTGGTATCAAAATGGACGACTTTTGTGTCGGTTGCAGAAAATAGTTATTTATTATACAAGGGAAAAAAGTTGTAGATTTTAGCTCCGCTACGCGTCGGGAGACAAAAAACCGTGAGCTAAAATCTAATATTTCTCCCGTGTATAATACACTATTTTTTTCTGTGACAAAAGAAAGGACAAATCAATATTGAGAAGATATTACATTATTTGGAAATCTGAAAATTATCGACGTGAAATTCGAAGTTTTTAACAGGAGGGACACCTGCGTTGTAGGCATCTTTATCATTCTTTTGAAGTGATCCAAATATCTGATGTCACTTCTGTCAGTCTAATTCTATGATTTGATTTCAATAAATTGCCAATCTAGTGGTTGTTTAGTAATTCACGTAACCGCGTAGTCAAATGGAAGATAAAAGGACTTGCAGTTCTTTCTTGGAGACGGTATTATTGACTTATTTTTCGGAATTATAGCACTGTGCTATAGCACAACAAAAGCCATCAATAGTGTGATATAAATCCGGGAAAACAGTACTCACTTTTGTCCCATGGGAAGAAACTGATTTATGAAAAGTGACATTTTATAACCTGTCAACAGAGATGAAATGCCCAACTTTTATCCCGTCACAGAAAAAAATTATTAACAACAATGGTAGTTGACCGGTAGATCATCTACTTTGCTGACTAATTGCACGCAGGCCATTGAATTACATCCTCCTGAATTTTATGTAACTATTCATATAAACGAATACAAGTATTTACTTTCTTCCCTAAACGTCGAATTGTCCTTAGATTCCATAGCCAGGAAGCGCTTTACACGTATTGACCGATTTCGAGGTTCTGGCCCTCTTCAGTGTAGGGTAGTCACCAGCCAGAAGTACTGAGACCGCTGTGTAAGCAGAACTTGGCCCAACGAAAATCCTAATCGGTATTTATTCGCTTAGAGACTTTGGCCCATGGTTACATGGAAATAGCGACATCTAAAGCAGAGAGAAAGAAACACACTCAAACTGAAATTCCCGGTGAGGAATGGGGATGAATATTTCTCCAACGAGAATGTGTAGGCAGTTTTGGCCTCCATGTTTCAATACTTATAGGCCTATTTAGATACTAATCCCCGCACCTTGTATCCACACCACGTAATTTGGAAGGAATAATGGCTCTATATTTACATGAGAGCTATAAAAGGGGATTATGAAAGCAATGATATATGATGATATCCATTTCTTGCTTTTTTGTGCCCATTTTTTGAAACCAACGAAAAAGTATGGATACTGCTGTATGTACAGGGTGGCTGGAATTCGAGCCTCATTATTGATGGGATCTCGTGAACCGTAAGAGATACATGATCATTTAAATCATGGTAAAGTTGCGCAATTTCATGCCTAACAAAATGCCGTTTTGAAATTTGAAAAATTCGTTATACCTTTATGTACAAGGATTTTTGGAGAGAACCGAATATGTGCAATTTCATTTCTATTTTCCATCACTATATTTGAAAAGGAGTAACAAATTACACATTTTCTGTTCTACAATATGGTGTTTTCAGATTCTCACACTAACGTTTCATCTTTGAGTTGCCATGATCAACTTTGAATAGAAACCTGTATTCTTCAATATGGATTTCAAGAGCTTTCAATCTCCTGAAATCAACATTGTATCGCACTTGTTCGAAAAAGGTGTTTGTCTTTATCTATACAGGGTGTCCCATTTTAATCTTTATATCGAGAATCTATTATATGTCCCTCTCTATAATAAATGCGATTCATGCATACGTATATTGCTATGCCTAAATCGAATAGGCTGATCACTGTTTCGAAAAATATTTACCTATAATAGTCATTTTTTGAAATTATGACCATTTCTACAGACAAAAAAAGGCCTGAAAAGTTGAACATTTCAGAATTGTCCACATTCTCGAAGAGAACTCAGAAACGACTCAATTATCCAATTCTCAGTTTTTGAAAATCGGTGGACGAGTTTCAAATTATTATGGTGTTGCGGGTTGAAATCGCACACACTGTGTTTGATTTCATTTTGAAGAACGTGATAGAAAATTTTGGTGGCAAAATGTGAGGCATTGTTTGAGATGCCAAAACCTCCGCGACCTAAAATTTTCTTTCTCCTCTCCCTTTCGAAAAAAACCAGTAATTTCAAAATTCTACACGTACAAAATAAAGGAATGTATCTCAGTCATTTTGAATCATTAGAAATCAACAAACTCAAAAATTCTGACATTTCACCTAACGATCATTTAGACCTCAGTACACTGAAAAAAAAAAGATGGTAGTTATTACCAAACGTTTAGTAAAATAGGCGCCAGTCACAACTTCCATCAAATGATACCACTACAACATTATATAATACTATACTATATCAAATATTACCCCTCCAAAATGGTATAATACTCATAGTTTAGTATAGTACAACTTTGTAGTGGTATTATTTGATGAATGTAGTGACTGGCGCCTATTCTACTAAACGTTTGGTATTCACTACCGACTATTTCTCTGAGTGTAGTTCACCACTGTTGAATTTGTTTTCTTAGTAGGTAGCTATAAATTTGCTATAAACCCTTTCACGTAAATCCGGTTCACTGTATTTTAATGTAGATATTGTACATAATTTCCGAAAATAAAGGTTTATCGAACATATCCACAGGTCACTAATCCTTCAGGTTGGGAGTAAGTTCATTGTACCAGTATATCACCTGACGAAGCTACTGTGTTGGAGAAGCATGTCGTGTGTTTGAGAATTTTGTGGAAATCTTATTGTTTGTGAAGTTTTTACACCTCAAGGAAACTCCTCTGATAAATCTAACTATTGATTCAAAGGCATTTTACCTTGAACAGCAAAAAAATGTCGGTGCTATTTTACTTTATGTCTTCCTCCCCCCCCCCAACATGCACCAGAGCTGTATTATACGCGCTTGAATACAATGGTGATTGTAGGGGTAGATACATGTAGCAACAAGATCTACACTGAATTTTAGACTTGAAGTGCGACTTGAAGTTTTTAATTTCATTTACCTTTCTCCTGTCAAAATTTCAGGAAAGTAGGTTTACTCTAATGAAATTCCCGACATCTCGTCCTGTGAAAGATTAATCTGTTTGCATATCGTTGGACGCTTATATATCGCATCTCGAATTATTCGAGGATGCAAAATTGGGAGCTGGGATGGGATGATAAAGTCAGGATGATGGCGTAATTCGAGGCATCGCTTGGATAAATGAGCTAATTAGGATCCAAAGGTAAACAGTGAATAATTGTTGATTTCTGTTCGATATACTCCTGCTATAGGTATCCATATGATGACAAGTTCTGTCATTGAATTCAGTTAGTATTTTTCCATTCCATAGAAAGGATGGATGTTAATCCCTATTATATTCGAGGAACATCGTGCGTACCTAGTCATATAGGCACTTTGTGCTCAAAAGGGCCCCTAGCAGGAAAGTTCTGGGGTATATAGTTTTCACGTTCGGTGTGTTGAATCCTCGGTTGAATCCGAATATGAGGTTTGCTAACAAAATTTCGTGGGGCAACATTGAAAAAAATCCTGAAGAAGATGAAAATAAGAATTTCAAGTGATTTTCTGCTCATGACTCCAAAACTATTAACTTTGCTTGAATAAGTCCTGAATGAAAAATTGAAAGAAATAAACGTTTTACAAATTTTATCTCAGTTTTTCAGCTCGATGTACCGTTCGAGCTCGAGTACTACTTGAAAAATGATGCATTTCTACTATTTACCGACAAAAAACTTCGTCCACTTCAAAACAATAGATTGATACCGGATGTCAATTAGTGAATTCCATGTAGTTCCATATTATTATTAGGAATATATTCATATATACAGGGTGGTTCCAGTTGTTGAGTTTATTATAATTTCATGTTTAATCATGTACTCTGTATATTATCATTACTTTTATGTCATGTATCTAGAGTGCAAATATTTTGGTTATTATTGGAAAAACAATTATTATTGATTAAAATGATGTGTCAACGATAAATCACATCTTGATCATTCTCTGAACTTCATTCTTCAAGTAGAAGAATAATAGATCCACCGTAGTGCCTCTCAACAGGTTATGGGCCCAGGCAAGCAGTGAGATCATAAGGAATTAGTTTCTGATTGAACCAGTTCAGGAAAATGTCAGATAAGATTGACCTGGGAAGTATTTCCAAGTTTGATGGTAAGAATTATCAGCAATGGAAATTCCAAGTCAAATGCGCTCTGAGAGCGAAAGCAATATTTGGTGTCGTTGATGGATCAGTTCCAAAGCCAGCAGCCATTCATCCAGAGGAAGTCAACCAGTGGAGTAAGAGAGATGCTATTGCAATGTTCACGCTGACTTCTGCAATGGACCTTTCCCAAATTACTCTCGTCGAAAACTGTGAAACTTCCATGGAAATAATCCAGAAACTCGATTCGATATACCAGCTGAAATCAGAAACGAACAAAATGCTTGTTCACGAAAGGTTCCATCAATATAAGATGTCCACTTCTGATTCCATTGCTCAACATATTTCAAAAATCGAAAATTTGGCAAGGGCAGTCAAAGAAACTGGTGACGTATTGAGTGATGCAGCAGTAATGACCAAAATCCTGAGTACTTTGCCGATCAAATACAGGAATATACGTCAAGCATGGTTATCCTTGGATGAGAACAAGCAAAACATCCAGAATTTGACAGCACGTCTTTTAGATGAAGAGGCAAATCTAACTATCACTGAAGAATCTGAGATCGCCTTAGCTGCTTCATCAAACAGTGATCAGAAGTTCCGGAAGAAAACCAAACCGTTTTGTTATAATTGCCGCAAAAAGGGATACCTGGGTAAAGACTGCAAGTCACCAAAGAAGAAACCCATTTTAGAAAGAAGAAGTGATACACAAACTAATCCAAGGGAAACAGCTTTCAATGTAGAAAGTGTTGAAAGTCTTAATATTTCTGAAGATTATTGGATTCTAGATAGTGGAGCTTCAGCACATATGACTTTCCACAAAGAATATTTCATTGATCTCGAAGAAACTCAAGATGGCAATTCAGTCTTCCTTGGGAATAATCACAATCTTAATGTCAGAGGAAAAGGAACAGTAAAAATCCAAAAGTTGATCAATGGAAAATGGTTCAATGCTTCTATCAATATAGTTATTTTTGTATCTAGAGCGCGAAATGCTACTTTGGTGATCGAGATCTGATTTTTTTCACGAGGCGAAGCCGAGTTAAAAAAATAGTCGAGATGACCAAAGTATTTCGCGCTCGAGTTGCAAACAAATTTTTTTCTACAAACGTCAAAAAATATAGTTCTAAAGTAAAAATATGCCTAGCTTGATATGGAAAATAGTGTTGAACTGGCTTAAAAAGCCTCCCACTATCCTTCCTCGCTACGCACGATGTTCCACGAGCATAATAGGGATTTTCTGGCGTGCGATCCAAGAGATAAAACAAAGTTATTGGTGAACATTCAGAAAAAAATGATTTTGTGAATGTTTGCTTGATTGGGGACCATAAAGTTGAAATATAAATATCTCATATATTTTACATAACAGTGCGCGAAGTAGGTACTTCGCGCACTGTTTTACTTCGCGCATTGTTATGTGCAAGGTATCATGGTAAGTAGGAAACTGAAAAAAAGTGTCACTTCGCAATTTGTTATCAATGCGCGAACCTTGTCATTTTTTGACGTTTGTAGAAAAACGTATTATAATAATATATTCCCGAACTCAGAAAGAATCTGTTTTCTGAAGGAGTTCTTACCAGCAGAGGAATGAAAATAGTCAAAGAAAATGAAGAAGCACGAATATATGACAATAACGGAATATTGCTTGCTTGTGCTATCAAGCGAACAAATAACATTTACCGTATGTTTTTTCGGACCATCACAATTCAAGCGAATGCTGTAGAAGAAAATAATCTTCAACTATGGCATCAACGTTTAGGACACTTGAATGAGAGATATCTTCAAGATATCACTTCAAAAGGACTAGTGAGTGGTGTTGAAATAACAAACTCTGAAGATTTCTTTTGTGCTGACTGTAATTACGGCAAACAAAGTAGAATATCATTCAAGAAAAGTTTCTCCAACAATCGTAATATATCACCTGGTGAATAGCTGTACCGTCTGTCCAAGGTGCAAGATACTTTATTCTTTTCAAAGACAGCTTCTCAGGATATCGTATTGTATACTTTATCAAGCACAAGTCTGATGCTTCAGAATGTTTCAAGAAATATTGCAATCTTACCAAGAATAAATTCGAACATCCCGTGAAATCTCTTCATGTGGATAATGGAAGTGAATACTGCAATATGGATTTCCAAGAGTATCTCCACAAACAAGGAATCAGCATAGAAAGAACAGCACCATACACTCCTGAACAAAATGGGAGAATCGAACGGGACAATAGAACAATCATCGAAAGTGCACGTTCAATGCTATGTGGAGGAAAAGTTACGAAATATCTTTGGGCAGAAGCAGTAAATACGGCTGTATACATCATCCTCAACAGAACACCGACATCTCAAACTCCAAATTCCACACCATTTGAAGAGTGGATAGGAAAGAAACCGATACTGGATCATGCTAGAATTTTTGGCAGTGAAGCTTATGTTCATATTCCTAGAGAAAAGAGAACAAAGTTAGAAGCCAAAAGTATGAAATTAATAATGGTTGGTTATGATGGAGACTCATGTAATTATAGACTATTCGATCCTGTAACGAAGAAGATAACGATCTCCAGAAACGTTATTTTCAATGAAAAGATCAAAGGATATGTGTAGAACAGAGAAAATTCAGCCCCTGTATATTTCGAGACTGATGATATTACAGAAACCCCGAACGAGGTGATAGAACCAGAAAGAAATTTTGAAGGATGTCATAACCAAATGCCAGCTGAACGTCAGAGACGAAATGTTCAAAAACCAGTGAGATTTGAAGATTATGAGCTCAATATGTCAGAACTATGTACTCCATAAACTTTCGAAGAAGCTATGAATAGCGAAGAATCTCATCATTGGCAAGAAGCAGTAAACGACGAACTTGATGCCCTGGTGAGAAATAATACCTGGGAATTAACAACTCTAAATCGTTATAAAGCGAGACTATGTGCGAAAGGTTTTGCGCAGAGAGAAGGTGTAGACTACAATGAAATCTTCTCCCCAACAACCAGGTACGATTCGATTCGTGTTCTATTAGCCACTTCAGTATTGAATGGTTACAAGATGAAGCAATTCGACTTAAAAACTGTATTTTTACACGGGGACCTGGAGGAAGAAATCTATATGCAAGTACCAGAGGGCGTCAACAATCCAGAAAATCGAGTTTGCAGATTGATAAAATCACTGTATGGTCTCAAGCAAGCTCCTCGATGTTGGAATAATAAATTCAATAGATTTCTGAAAAATTTTGGTTTTCAACAAAGTCAAGCTGACAATTGTGTCTACAGGGGCGAAGTTGAAAATTCGAAAATATTTTTGGTGACTTTTGTAGATGATGGACTAATTTTTTCAAAAAGTGAGTCTGCAATAGCCATTGTTCTGAACTATTTGACTGAATGTTTTGAAATTACATTTGGCGAAGTTGATGTTTATGTGGGTATGCAAATTGTTCATGATCAGGAAGATGGATCAATATTTATTCACCAGACCACATACATCAAGAAAATATTGAACAAATTCAAGATGGACTCAAGTAATCCTGTCAAAATACCCGCTGATTGTCATACAGTATTCACAGCAGAATCGATCTCGAATATTTCTGAAGACATACCGCACAGACAAGCAGTTGGTTCCTTGATCTTCGCTGCTATTGTATGTAGACCCGACATATCAAATTCAGTGGGAGTTGTGAGCAGGTACTTAGCAAATCCTACAAATGCTCATTGGAATGATGAGAAGAGAATTTTCAAGTATCTGTTGAATACAGTAGACTATGGAATCAAATACTACAAAGATGGAAACAATTCATATTTGACTGGATATTCTGATTCTGATTTTGCCGGTGATGTATCTACTAGATGTTCGACAACTGGATATATTTTCAAGATTTGTGGAGGACCAGTAACCTGGGCTAGTCAAAAACAGCAAAGTGTATGTTTATCGACTACGGAAGCTGAATATGTCGCAGCTTCCAATGCATCTAAAGAAGCTATTTGGCTGCGGCGATTATTGGAAGATATTGGAGAAAATATGAACAGGCCCACAGTATTGTACATCGATAATCAAAGTGCTATACGTCTCATCAACAATCCTGAATTTCACAAACGTACCAAACACATAGACATACGTTTTCATTTCATCAGAGAAAGAGTGAGGAATTGTGAAATTCTACCGATGTACGTACCAAGTAGAGAACAGGAAGCAGATATATTAACGAAGCCGTTACCTGCAAGTATTTTTGAAGAACAAAGAAAACTGATTGGTATATGTTCCAGGAAATGAAAGGAATATATTCATATCATTTTTCAATTATTGTAAACACTCAATTAGTGGGAGTGTTGAGTTTATTATAATTTCATGTTTAATCATGTACTCTGTATATTATCATTACTTTTATGTCATGTATCTAGAGTGCAAATATTTTGGTTGTTATTGGAAAAACAATTATTATTGATTAAAATAATGTGTCAACGATAAATCACATCTTGATCATTCCCTGAACTTCATTCTTCAAGTAGAAGAATAATAGATCCACCGTAGTGCCTCTCAACACCAGTTAGATAGTTAGTGACATAATTCAAACACGATTTTTTTCACCTCTTGAAAAATGATAGGGAGGAGGGGTCGATGCTGGCATTTTTGTGAACTTTTGGAGGTTATGAGTCCTTGGGAATACTTCCATTGGCAAATAATTCCGAAGATTTGCCGATATTATAGACGGACGAATTTTGGTATAGTGATGTAATATAAATAAATTATAATAATACATAATAATGAGTCAATAAAGCAACAGTATTAAGAATCAGTTCTTATATATGGAATTGATAAAATCTTAAAATCATTCCCTGATTCCGATTTTTGATGGAGGTTGGTAATTTATTGAACTCATCGATGCCTTTATAGAAAAGAGATTTCATAGAAGAGGACATATTCTGTCTGGATTATTGTTTCCTCTCGTATAATGATCATAAATAGTGAAATTGTACGTAATAAATTCATCGCAAAATGCGGGTAGTTGATTATTCAATATTTTATAAATGATTATCATTGAACGTAGATAGAGTCGTTACTTTACCTTCAACCAAAGTAATGTTTCAAGCATCAGGTATTTATATTGATCAGAAGATTATACCAAGGATGATACGCTTACCACGGTTCTGAAATTTTTGTAAGGATGATAATTCATTTGCATCAAATAAATACAAGATACTTGCACAATAGTCGAAGTTTGGTTGTATTATTATAATTATTATTCTTGAATATGTTGACAATTTCTGGGAAATTCTTGAGAAGAAGTACATTTTTCTGCTTCTTTTTTGCACATATAATCAAAGTGAGCTCCAACTGACAAGTTATTATCCAAGATGAATTTCAGATATCAGGACTCCATAACAAATTCAATTTAGCTATTTTCAATAGTTATATATAATGATGATTGAGGTAGATGTTTTTATATCTGTATGAGGTTGTGAGGATCATTGCCTTAGTCTTGTCAACATTTAGTTTGAGTTTATTAGAGTTCCAGAGTGAATCTGAATCTGTTGCAGTGAGTAATTCATCTTGTTCATGGTGTTATTCAAGTTGTCACTAGGAATTTACAAGAGGTTATCATCTGCGAATAGATTGATGAAATCACAGGAATGGAACTGATTCATATCATTGATGTAAATTAGAATCAAAAGTGGCCCCATAACACTCTCTTGAGGTACACCATGATCATTTGCAATGGGTGGAGATTATATTTCAGTGATTTCAGTCATTTGTTACTCAAGTAGTCCCTGAACCAATCCAAAACTGTATTTTCAACAATGATTTTTCTGTATTTGAGCTATGAAATAGCCAAAATGCTCATAGTGAGTGAAATGAAATGTTGATAAAAAGCAAGAACCCAAAGTCATATCCACAAATGTTCAGGAGGATGTAATAATTCAATGTTCTGCGTGGCATAAGCCGGGAAAGTAGGTATTTTCTCCCGTCATCTCCCATTGTTGTTTATTTTTTGAACATTTGTGGAAACTACTTTGGAGTTTCCGCTTTTTATTTTTCATTTTATTCTCTATTCCACGAATATAGGAAGAACTACAAAAGTTATAGTGAAAAGTGATGTCAGAAGAATTAGAACATATTGAAATCTGCAAATGATTGTAATAAACTAACCTAGCGACGTAAGCGGTGAGCAAGTAACATCCATAGAGGAAAATAGTTATAATTGCAAGTAGTACTCTCTACTTTATTTAGAGCTAATTAATTTTTTTCATTTTTTTTTCAAACGAAGATTACTCTAAATAATAGTGTACACCTGCGTAGTGGATACATTCAGGCAAAATATCCTATTGGCATTTAAGATATGAAGAAACGCCTGACACTATTTCGAGCAAAACGAATATCCTTGTCGAGTATAGTTACTATAGTAGATGTAGCTATATGTCGTATCCACCCTTTTACCATTGATTGATATATGTACAATTCACTTCAATACCTAGAGGATATATATAGAAGAAAACTACTCCGGTAAAAGCCAGGGAACCTAAACTAATATTAACACACAAAAACGCTTTCATCCAGCTTCTAGACAGACTATACAAGTATGTGGATAACAAATATTCTGAGGGAAGTGGCATTGGCAGAAAACATTCTCCTGGAACTTTATAAGACTCTTCGGCAGCATTCGAACTAGAGAAAATTGAAAAAAGATTAAATTGAACAGAATCCGTCCGACCGAAAACTATATTGTTTACCCACAGCTTAGGTGAATCTTACAAGGTCGGCTCTCCGTCGGGACGACGTTCAAATATCTTTAGTTGTCACTTAACCGTTTTTAGAACGTTTGAAGTTGGTTGGGTTAACGTTGTAACAACGTCGTAGTTCAACTAAAGTGATGCTAAACATTGAGACGACGTTGTTCGGTGGTTTAGGGAACGTCGTTTAATAAATGAGGATGAGACTGTTGAGAATTATGAGGGAATTTCTAAAAAAGGAATAGCATACATGGTTGTCTATTTGAGAAAATTATTCAAGATAGCGCTCAGCCGCTGTTACAATACAAAAATGTCGCTTGAACAGTGTTAATTACAAGTTCTCAATGAGTTCTGCCGATTACGTACAAAATCTGGTATCTATATGAGAGTTGACTCAAAGTTGAGTCGAGTCAAACAATAATATGGTCACAAATCACCGACCTTATTCACGAAATAGACTCGTTTAATATGTTCATTAGTGGAAAATGGCTGATTCGAATTCAGATTTCCCAAGTGATATCGAAGAAGCAGCACATTATGTACTATTCTCTTCATTCATCCATATTTTTATTATTTATTTGGTGTTGAAATGAACGGACTTTGGACGAGCACTGTATTTTTCATTACAGTAAGCTTTAAGCTTGATGGTTAACTTTGACTCTCAATATGAAATTTGAAAGAATAAGACACAACTCGTGTTGTAACTAACTCAACTGCATGCGTAATATGTGTGTCACTATTTTTATGTAATATAGGTAGCTACCATTTGCTTCGATGCTTGCTGCATTCTCGTTAATGAACAAACCGAGATATGATGTGGAATAGAATTGGTATTTACACTAAATTTGTATGCTGAACGTGTATATTCATGATAACTATTATGTCAGCAGTATATTCCAAGTAATATCTACATCAAAACGAATAATTTGCATGAATTTCCACTATATTTGATTCAGAATGATGAAATGCGAATAATTTATTCAAACGTAATTTTGGGATAATTATTAGTACTGTTCTTCACGGTTATTGTCATTTAGCATTAATTGCCCACAAAGATGAGAGCTTAATTTTCAAACAGAGTTCTTGGAAATGTGCAAATACCTAAAACATTCTCTTCGATTTCACTTTCGTCTACATTTCGCATCCATTTTCAATGAAGAATTCTGATACAAACAGAAACTGTTTGAATAATTCTGATTGCAACAAAATCCCAAAATGACAGTTGACGGTTCCTACAAATGACAGGCCGCACAGGACAGGACTCAAACGACTGAAGGTGTGTTAAAAAAATCCATTGCCATGGTGATTTGTTTGAGAAATTGTGTTGTCATGGTAACTTGTTTAATTTTTTGAATAAATCGATTATTCAGCGTACATATTCGTACGCTCAATGCCATTTTAGTTATGTGATTAGAAGAACATTTATATGTTCAAAGATAGATTGTCGAAAATAAATGTCGACCTCTGGCTGTAATATATTTTTTATATCACTGTATAGTAGCTGCGCCTCGTTGAAAAAATCAGTTCTCGATCACCAAAGTATTGCGCACTAGATACATATACCGGTTGTCCCAACAGTGCGTATTTGCTCGATATCTCGATTATGCTGTTATACATATGAAACAAAGTTTCATATAACAGTTTTATGACACAAATAAAACAATCCGTTTATTTTTCTGTCATTAAAATGGTCCCTTCGTTGCCTACTCGGCACTGAATTTTTTATTCGCCACAATGGGCCGTTACCAAGTTATTAATTTTTTCGAAAAAATAGGGAGTGATGCAGGCTCTGAATGAAATAACTGTGATTGAGCTGTTTCTTCCATGATCTGAATTATGTCTGGTGGATTGACGTAAAGAATACTGAAGTAGCGTATGATACTCTGATTTCTTTCGATATTCATACAGGGTGCTTCAACTATTTCTTTCATTTTCGTCCACTTCGATTCGAGTTTATGCGATTTTTTCAAATGGGACACCCTGTATATCAGTTCGTCTTCTCTTTCTACATAAAATAACCTATCTGAGGATACCAACATGTTATATGTTATTCCTAACAGTTTCTTGATTATTTGTGTTTTTCAAATTATTCTTAGAAAATTGCAAGAAATGCCTGCCTAATATTTGAATTTCAAAACGAAAGGAAACACAATAATCATTGACAGAGGTCTTCCACCCTGGTAAATACATTTTCTGATCTGGACTATGAGAAAAAAAGATAAAAACTGAAGTTGGCTATGATTCCAAATATCGCCAAAAAGTAAACGAAATAATGAGTCGTGATATTTGTTGACAGTCTGTTGTGTGGAAGCTGTGGTAATCCATTATGAATTACATAAAGGAAGAGTTGATTGGAATGGTTTATGCTTTGGGTGCTGGTGAAAAAAATTGTTTGTTAGCTTCCCGTATGTATGCTCCAAAATATCCTGATAGAAGGCATCCACAAGTGAAAAGTTTTGAAACATCAAAGGAAAGATTTGAGAGAACAGGACTCATCGAATACAATAAAAAGAATCTCTTCAAAACAATATTGACTGATGAAAACCAATCAGCTATTAGTCTTGCAGTGGTAGAGTTGAGTGTAAGGGAAATAAGCAGAGATTCAGAGATATCGGCTTCGCTAAACGCTCCGCCTCGCAAATGCAAAACTCTCTTGTCAAACAAAGTGTCACTTTTGATCCTAATAAAACAATCTACTATTATCAAAACAAATGAGAAATATTCCAATCTTGGATGATCAGAGTAAAATGTGTGTTTGATCAGTTGGAGTTATGGCAAGTAGGTAACTTAAGCAGTAGAGCAAAAATAGAATTTCTCATTTTCTGACACAAGGGTAGGTACTGCCTATCTTGATACGTCAAGAGAATCTCGCATGATTCGCCTATGACCTATTTACCTATATACATGAACAGGAAATCAGATAATCAATGAAACAAATTTCCTGAATGCTGTCGTAAACACTTTACATCTCTACAGCATTCAATTATATTTACACCCTCAGGGTGTGCCAATCATCCGGAGAGGCCACTGGATATCCATTACTTGCAATCATTTATCATATAATCGGTTTTGCACGCACACACTAAACCTTTAGAAATGTTATCAGGTTGTTCGTTCATTCTGATTATTCGAATATCACTCCAGCGATCATTATATTCAGAAATTACCTTTTGTAGTCCCGGAATCGTTGCTAAGTTGCTTCGTTATTTCAAGAAACGCCCTGCACCGTTAGGTACCATCGATAGTATTATGCCAGAACAGAAGGCGTCATGATCATAGTCTGACTTCAGCAGCAAGGGTAGGTGATCTCCTTGGATCTTATTCGATTGTTCACGAAAAGCGAATAGCGGTCTTTTAATCCCGATCTTTTTTTGTTTGTTTATCTACTCACTGCATTGAAAGTAAGCGTTTGCTCCCTCATTTAAGGACACAAACCTGTCAATTTACTCCCACTAGCGAAGACAAAATATTACCTTCCGTGGAAGGTGAAAGAAATTGGCATCAGTGTCTCAAATATCAAATGACAAATTTTCTTTATGAACTCAACGATCTCATACACTTCCTCATAATCTCCAAACTTACTCATTGAAATACACAATAAACAAATTCAATATGTCAGATTGATTTTCGTACAGATTCAAATACTGTCAATAGGCCTTTTCATTAAATATTTTTTCGAGACGCATGCGCTCATTTTTAGATGCAAAATTTCATTTGATAATCGTTATTTATTCGTTACTGAGGAGTGAGGTGCAAGTGTTTCGGTGAAAATGGCCGCCATTATCGTTGGATGCGAGATGTAATCAGAGATAGTCATTTGTCATCTAAATGAAAAGGCCTATTGTCCATGGCATTCTATACTTTTAAAACACATTGGTTTCGATCGAGAGTCGAGACTCGAGAGATAAATCGCCTGAAGCACAATTTGAAGAACGACACTCTGAAATATATGCGTTCGTGGATAAAATCATATACGTGTATATATATATCTTGCGAGCAAAGGTTCATTTCCTCCCATGTGTGTTTAATGCCCTTCGCTATGCTTCGGGCATGAAATTCCACACGCGGGAGGAAATGGATACCTTTGCTACCTTGATATACAAATAGCTATTCCGCATCAACATAGATTCGTTTCTCGAATATTCCGAAAACGGAACACAGTATCCAGTTTCACCAAGAGTACCTTTTTGGTGTAAAATCGAATGATGTTCAAGTTTACATCAAATTTGGATCGAAAAATCTAACCTCAAAAAAGTTATGTTCTAAACTACTCGGTACGAACCGTGTAACTAGCGCCCTCTATGAGAATCAGATATAAAAACGAATGCATGCGATGTCTTGAAAAATGTGTAAAAAAAAATTTTTTTCAACACCTTGTATCTCGATAACGGATGCCGTTACGAAATTTGTTTACAAAGTAAACTCAACTTATTTTGAAGTGTTCTACCTATCCTTGTAAGAGGGTCTGGTTCCTTTGAAACACCCTGTATATATTTTTTGTTTTACCCCTGACATGTCTTTCATCAACTATACAGAGAAGTGCACAAAAAACGGCCAGGACTGAATCTTTTGAATTATTCGAGATAGGGTTTTGAAAATTGGTGGGCAGCTAGTATACCAAATTGCTTATCAATTGACGAAACAATTTTTGTTCTATCACTTCCGGTTTCACTGGAAACGACCCCAACTTTTGATTTTTTGATGGGACACCCTGTATTGTATTCCATAATCGGTTAGGGATTGTCAGAACGAATTCATCGATCTTGGGTTTGATAGGGTTATTTCAAACGATTGCGCAGATATTCGAGTTCCAAGTTCACATATACTCAATGAGTGTGACAGAGAAGAAGTTTTGATATTGCGAAGTCACACCCATTGAGCATATGGAAACTTCCAACGCAAATATCTTTGTAATCGTTTAAAATAACCCTATCAAACCCGGTATCGTTGAATTCGTCATGATAATCGCTAACCAATTATGCAATACAATACAGGGTGTCCCATTTGAAAATCAAAAGTTGGGGTCGTTTCCGAAGAAAATTTGTTTCGTCAATTAATGACTAATTTGGTATACTTGCTACCCACCAAATTTGAAAATCCGATCTCGAATGATTCAGAAGTTACAGCCCTGGCCGTTTTTTGTGCACTTCCCTGTATGTATGATCAAGAGAGATGAATAAATTCATTATTATTATTATCCATCACGATTTCCATTAGTTCCAGACCACGTGAGACCGCGGGTGTGCTCCCTTCCGGAGAAACCCTACAACCCCCGGCTGAGCGACGACCTCTACCGGCTGCGCACGTTCAGCATCACCAACAAGGGCGGCGTCGTCAACTGCGGAGATTCCATCATCAACAGGAGGTCCCGCTCCAACACGAGCGTCAACTCGACGGCCAGCAGGTGAGCGACCTTCGACCTCGGAATGACGGTTTCGAATTGATTCCTTTCAGCAAATTTTTAATAGAATTTTCCATAGGGAGGAAGGAAAGCTCAAAGTCATCTCCATCACACTTTTAATATTTATCATTGAAAGTGTGGAGATTACTTCGATCTTTCGTTCCTCCCTATGAAATCATTGAACTCAATGTAAACAACTGAAAGGGAGACTGCCGTTTTCTCAAATAGCACAGAGTGTGTCAGGGGCACTTGCAACAAAGATAGCTTGTGTTACGGTTACCAGTCTCTCTCACACTCATGTTGTTCAATGGCGGATTGGTGAATGAATTTCCTATTATTCAATGATTGCAGTACTTGAGATTTTTTTTCTTATCTAAACAGGCGAAAAAAGTGAAGATGGAACCCCATTGTTTTTTGTTATGTGAAATATAGTTAAATTTGGCGTGTTTTTTTTTACTTCAGAAGGTTGGTGATTTCCAATCAATGAACATTGGTTATTTATATTGCGTTGCCTTATTTGAATGCAAAACAAGAAAACAAGAAACAGAAATTGTCCTCCATGGGTGAGTTGAAAATTCTTCAGATTATTAGAAAAACTATAGTAATTTATTTACAGGATGTGTCTATGGATGTGTGTGTGTGGATCTTCATAACTTGGATTCTAAGAACGATGTTTTCCATATGGACATCGATTTATCTACAACTTCCAGCTCCCAAGTTCCCGAAGTTTTTTGATAATGAAACCCAAACTGTTTCATTCAAAAAAAGGCCTATTATATTGCGAAAAAAAGTGAAAACACTGAAACAAGAAATGAAAAGGAGAACTGGTACTGGTACTGGTGGGGGACGTTTCCACGTCAGCAATTAGTCCCTAATGGGACCTTTTTGCAAACCCCAAGTGTTTTCAATGGCTGATGTGGTTCGCTCAAGAGAGCTGGCTAACATCCTTTTCAGGCACCGCCCATCAGTTTTTCGGCTGTGTTTTGTAGGCTAGTAATGTACTCACTATCATATGCGAAGTGGCAGGCCTGCTAACTATTCTCGTTAACCCCCGAGACCGAGGTCTACTAAGCAGCTGGCCCGCTCTCACGCTCAGCTGGTAGTTTTTTCACACCTACCTACATACACCATCCTACTTCTTCTCTGATGCTCACAACCACATCATCATATCTTTCTGCGTGTTCTGTGTAGGCTTTGTTACTAACTCCATGCGCCACTTTAGGAGCAGCACTGTTAACTGGAAAGCAACAGCGAATCGTGCAGGACCATCCCCAGCCGATGCTCCGAAACTTTACAATATTTGATTCGTAAATAAAATATTGAAAAAAGTTACTTGCTCGTGCTGGGAATCGAACCCACGACCTTGCGGTCGTGAGGCGGACGCTCTTCCACTGCGCCAATCCCAGGGGCGGATCCAGGGGGGGGGGCCATGGGGCCATGCCCCCCCCCCTCGAGCACCTCGTGGACATGTAAAAATGTAGGTATTTTGAATAAATGAAAAAATTAGTGTATGTCTTATAGCTAGAAACTTCGCAACAGCTTTAAGGAATTGCGAATTTAAAATAAGTTGTACACTCTGCTGTTTGGCAAATATATTTTCGATAACACTGCCACTAAGTTATTTGCTCCAAACAAAAAACAAGCTAACGATGTTGTTAGTATCACTCTCCAGATGCTTCCAGATAAAAGGGATAATATTCTAAATATCTACTATCTGAGTATTTCGAATGTAGCCAAACAGAAATTGAAAGAACTGAATGTTGAATTTTCGATGCCGAGAATAACAGGGAGAATGGTTCATAGACCAAATACGGTTTCCTCAGTGGATGACCATTACAGAATAACTGTTTTCATTCCAGTATTATTATTGATCTGAAAGAAGGAATATCAGAAAATGAATTGAATCTATACAACCTTCACCTTTGTGTGCCATCTCAATAACTAAAAACAAACAAATTTATGAGGTATGGGAAATATACTTGAACAGTTTTGGGGAGAATAATGAAATGTGCTTCCAAAAGATTGTTTCTGAAATGTATATATGGAAGAAAATGAGGGATACTAAGCAAAATATACCAAACAATGGTATAACTGCCCTGAAGGAATGTAACAAACATTTGTTTCCTAACATAAACATCCTTCTGGAATTATTTTGTTGCCTACCTGTAAGTGTTGCATCTTCTGAAAGAAGTTTTTCAACACTCAGAAGGCTGAAAAATTGGATAAGATCCAGAATGGTCCAAGACTGGTAACATGGATTGGCATTAATGCATATTCACAGGGGCATCTGCAGCAGTCTGAATGTTGATGATATCATCCAAAGATAAGCTAGGCAGAAGAATAGAAGACTGGAATTTATTTTCTTTATTTTATATATTTTTATTTTTGTCTGTTTCATTTGTTTTATTTTTGAAGAGAAATATTTTCATTCACTTTTGTACCCAAGTTTTTCAACAGAAATATTGTTTCATTCACTTCTTCTACCCAATATGATTTATTACAGAATTCTACATACATTGATGGAACATTTTTTTACACCAGTAATTTCGATGTTTACTATGATCAGTTTTTTTAATGAAAAAGCATTTGTCTCATATAATTTCTCTTCCGCGCTGAGCTTATTGAGCCGTGACTTTCTATGCCCCCCCCCCCCCCCCATCAAACATCGTCTGGATCCGCCCCTGGCCAATCCCGGCCAGTGAAAAGGAGAATGTGTGAAGGTAAACACCACAAGTACAAATTTATAAACTCAAGAGCTACATCATATCGTCTTTTGAGGTTTGCCTTTGGAGCTTCTCCAGAAAGGAAAAAATGAAGTTGTACATTCTGGGCGACGCAGATATTCATCTTCAATGAAACAATTCGTTCAAACATTGTACTTTCATTCACCTTCCATGCACCTTCCATTCACCTTCTGGAAGTGAAATGTTTATGAAAAAATAGGTACTCTTGAAAATAAGGCTTAAAATAGACCTTAGGTAGGTAATCAATACATTTCAAGAACCTCTTTCAAATGTTTTCTATCGTTTTTCTTTTTCGTCTGATAGTGCTCAGACCTGTACAATATATGGTGTAATTTGAATGAGAATATATAATTTCGATTTTGTATTCATCTGACTTCCTTATCCTGCGTGATATTAAAAATGAAATTCCACTTTTGATTCAATAGAAAAATTGATAATTAATTTCGAATAATAAATGATTGCATCATTATCCTTTCTCCTGAATGAATATTTATATTTAATCACGTTTCCTGTTAAATAAAAGCAAAAAACGAGAAAATATTTCAAATATTGGGAGGATATCCCTTTAGCCAACATAAGATAGAAAGAGATAGGTATCATTAACCACTGCATATTCACATTGTGTTCATTGTATGAAATATGTATTCTATATGAAAATAAAAGTGAAATGATAACGTAAAAAGGGAATCGCAATCTGAACGCGAGTATATCTGGGAGAAAGTAGAGGCGCGTTAATGCATTTATAAATTATTCTACCATCCAGAGCTTGGCCGCGCTGTACATTAGTATATGGTTAGAAATGTGAAAAATTGCGTTTTTCGTATTGCGAAATGTACCGTTGAACAGAGTAGGTTGGTTCTGCACATGTAGTATAGTTAGTAAATACGCATCCGGGAACGGAAACAAGAATATGCCCGAGAACTAGAACTAAAAAGTTGGTCAGGTTTTAACTTTTCCGTTCCCGTTGCATTCCCGGAGCCAAAGCCAGCACATTGGATGCTACAGCTACATATGAAAAATTAGTGTTATTCGGAAGTTTGTTATCAACACGTATACCAAATGAGTGAGGAAAGTCAAGCTGACGGTGTTTCGAATAATAAATATGTCAGCATTTCGTATTATACTTTTTACGCCAGTGGGAGTAGAAGTTAGTTTCTCTGGTAACAAAAAAAGAACAGAAGTCTCGTATTATTCCCTAGGGAGATAATGTGACATATTTTCTCCCTAGGGAGTTTATACCAACTTCACATTTTCCGCATAGCTTTGCGCTTCCTTTTCGGAACACCCTTTTCTGAAGCGAGTATAAGCTACATCATATCGATTTCTAGATCTCACTGGTAGCAAAGTGAGAATCACTGCAGAAGCATTATATCAATAGTTTCTTGGGGTTTTCCCTCGATTTCTTGTTCATAACCGTTAACCATTTTCAAAGCTGTTTTCATAAATTTCAGTTTGATATTTGCTGCCACCATGGGTTGTCTACAAGATGCATGTCGTCAAGATACGATTTCCACAAACTATACTACTACTAATCATGACAAAACACTCTGACCATATTTTCATTCTTCCTAAATTTTTGTGTTTTCGCCAGCGTAAAAAATAGTATATACACCTCAGGACACAATGGATTTTCCCTCGGGGCTTTGTATCGCATCTTGAAAAAAATCTTGCATTTCTGTCCCTTGATGTATAATGTACTATCTACTGCCATATAGTACATCGAAAAAGTTCGGACAAACAGTCTGAATTATAATTGTTGACAGTTATGTCATCCGCTGTTGACGGCGATTACGCGATAATGACATACCTATTTATACTGTCGGAATATACGGAAACTGTGCGATGTGCTCACTGTGTGTAAAGAGCTACTTACTGAGGCTGTATGTCGTGTGTTTTCGCCTTCTTCAAATAGTGGCCGTAGGTAAAGTCTGTCTTTAATATATGACATTTATTGATTATATTTCGAAGAACTTCTTTATTCAAGATAACCTCCCATATTTCTCATATGGTACACCAAGGTATCTCCATTGATACAAGTTTATTTTGAGAAAAACTTCATGGTAACTGCTAATGGAAATATTTCAACTACGAAATGTCATTTGATGAACGTGAAAAGTTAATGTTTTTTCTGTGTCGAAAAAAAAAGTATGGCATTTCATCTCTGTTGACAGGTTATAAAATGTCACACTTCATGAATTACTCTTTCCCGGATATACAGGGTGGCATTGAAATAAGTGCAAATATTTCAAATACTTAGAAAGCTCGACGTGTACTATAGCAAATCTGACGTCACCTCTGTTCAAATTTCCATGCGATAGGCACAATCACGCGGAGTTCAATCAATTAAATTGTTTTAAAGTGGCGTACTTGATTTCCATCTCGTACTTTGTTCAATTTCTGGGATGACATTTCACGTTAATTAGAAGAAATAATAAAATAAATCTGATATCATGGGAATATTCCTTAGACTGAATCATATTCATGTGCTGAATATGTGCACTCATTTCAAAAACACCTTGTATATCACATATATATAAACTGTTGATGGCTCTTGTTGTGCTATACTTCCGATTCTCAATATTGATTCGTCCTTCCTTCTGTCACAGGAAAAAATAGTGTATTATACACGGAAAAAATATTAGATTTTAGCTCACGGTTTTTTGGAGCTGAAATCTACTACTTTTTTTTCCTTGTGAAATGAATAACTATTTATCTCCGCATAGCTTCCCGAAATTCAATTGACTGTTCTGAAATTGAATTGATACTTTCTGAAATCCAATTGGTTATTCTGAAATACAATATAATTGACGCCTTATTCTGGAATTGAATTGACTATTCTAAAAAATACAACTGATGGTTTCTGACATTGGTACAAGTAACTATTCTGGAATACAATTGAAGCTTTCTGGAATTGAATTGACGCTTTCTGAAATACAACTGGAAAAAATATAGTATGGATCACATTCTTGCATAGGCAGACGATTTTTCCGGAACCATTCATGAGCAAACGACTCTCGAAATGGCAGAAATTACATGTTATTTAGTGAACTCATTTAGCAAAAAATCAAATTACCTCAAACGATTTTCCCATTCATAACAAAACTGAAAACACGTTGGCAGACGATGCAATCGGAAACTTATTCGAAGCATTTTCAATGCCCTATTCACGTGTTCTCTACCATAGTGCGATTTTGTGAAGATTCCGAATTGATTTCTTTCAGACATTCAATCTTTCTGTTTTTTTCCTCACAAATAGGTGTTTGTTGTGTCTTTCAACTACACCTTTTCCAGTGGTATTTCAGAAATTCAGAAAGTGTCATTTGCATTCCAGTAAATATCATTTGAATTACAATTGGCGTTTTCTGAAATTCAATTTATTATTCTGAAATTCAATTGACGTTATCTGAAATACAAGTGACTTCGGGAATAATATTTACGCTTTCTGAAATAGAATTGATTATTTTGAGAAAAAATTTAGACTTCCTTAAATACAAGTGACTATTCGGAAATACAATTGACGCTTTCTGAAATTGATTCGACGCTTTTTGAAATACAACTAGAAGAACTATAGTTTTTAATCTAAAACAGTAGACTTGACATGATCATAGTCAGATGTCAGCAAGGGTATGTGATCATAGTCAGATGTCAGCAAGCCTTAAAAGCCTAGAAGTCTTGTTCACAGAGAGCAGTCATTTAATCCTGATCGCTCTAGTGGTGGTATCCATTTTGACACCAACATTGTTCTTACTCCACATCGATGATCTGTTGGAAGTATAATCATCCGTTCTATCAACCGATTTTCACACGAAAGTACTTTCCATACTGCGTTTTCCCCAAGATACTCATTTGATCTCAGCATCTCAGGAAACTAGTAACTTACAAACAAAGACTTTGTTAAAACAATAGCCATGGAGAACTGACAACCTGCTCGAATTCAACTCCACCAAAACTCAAGTGAAGTTCAATATATCTGTGCTCGGAATCTCCATCAGTGATGCTCTCTCATGGAGAATTCATGTCAGATCCATCGCAAAAGCTGGTCAACAAAAATTCAGTCTCATTCTGTGTGAAAAGTTTTCTTACACTTCAAATAGGTTTTCATAATGGACGAAGCATATATGCGACCTGTTTTAGAATTGTTTCCACAGATGGGGTTCACCACCAGAACCGTAGCTGATGCTCTTCGATTACATCCAGAGTATTTCCAAAATCTTATACTTTCAATAGTAGAAAGCCAACCTACCTTTCAACAGGGATTTCCTTCGTGCGCTCCATGAGCACATGGATGAGTTTCGAGAAGATGTCACTATAGAGAAAAATGTGTGGCAAGACAAGACTCCAACCATTATTTGATACAATGACTATATACAAGGGTAATAAGACTCATGATAGCATACGGTTACGTGAGATGGTGGACAGAATACGCAGCTGAATGATAGGTATATTACTAGTGGGATACTTTCAGTCAATATCAATAGTTGTTCAAAATACATGATATTCCAGTTTCTTGCTGACTAAAAGATATTGCCTCCAAGGAATGTGTAGGCAAGGTTCAGTACTACAGATTCATATATTTAGTTGAATTATTGTATCAATATTCACTTTGTTATTGTGAGCTATTGCTCAAATAATATGATGAATGTACAACCATGAAACGAACTTCGGAGGAAAAATTGATACGATCACTCGATATGGAGCAGCACGGGCTATATAGTGGGCTCAAGATTCTCCTGTGGCATGTAGTATGATGGCCTAGTATGATGTTTGGGTTAGCAAAACTAGAACACCCTGTATAATTATTTCATACACAGGGTTTTTCTGAAAGGTCTGTAGAGCACATATTCATGAGGTCAGAATATGTCGATTTGCTCCATTCCCGAGATTACAGGATGGTGAAGTTGAAAAATAGAAACCAAATTTATCGATATTCACTTTCAAAATCAGTACCCGAGAGCTTCTTGGAATGCGAAACCCTAATACGGACACCTTTTCACTGTGGCTATTGCTCACTTTTTTCTCAGTGTATTTTTACACTTTTTTTGTTGGGAAAATGATTTTCTGAATATTGCCCAGCAAAAAAAAATTTACCTCTGGAAGTCCGCGGAATCAAGCAATTTTTGAGATATTTCGGTGTTCGATACCGCACCGGAATGTTTGAATTATTCTGAAAAAAAAAGTTTGCTGTTAACTTCGTGGCAGTACAAAAATTGATTTTCCAAAATATTTTTTTCGAGTGTAGGTACTTGTCAATTTTGATTCTCCGAATTTTCCAACTGTATTTTCAAAACAAATTAGATAATTTCAAAGTTCTATGCAGTAAATATTATTTTTCTTCTCAACATATTTATTATGCAGAGTCTACTATAATAGGTAGCCATATTTGCATAAAATAATTATGGCTGTTATACCATTATACTGTGAAAAAAAAGAGGTATGCAGCATGGAAAACTTTCATATTGTTCGTTTCTTGGGAAATTTTCATTCGCAATCCAAGTTTATGTATCCTGCACATTGAAAAACAGAACAGCGCAGAGTTTAATTTAACGAGTTTTATACCGTTCCATGAAAGTTCGCGTATACAGTAGGAGTCTTCCATCATACAACAGACAGCTTTGTCATTTCGAATAGAACACCCTGTATATCATTGCGCTTTCAGATTCTTCCTGAAGAACTGATTTCATCGGTCTATTACACTTGGAGTCTATCGGGAATGATATCTATGCACGTATATAGGGTGTGAAAAATCAGGATATTTCAATTTTAGTAATTTTTTGTGTCGAAACAATTTATAATTGTTTCAAACGGCTTCCATGTCCCTATCGTAACTTTTCATATACCAGCAATTATAAACCAACCTGTATTTGTTTCAATTAAATTTCAGTAGATAGTAAATCAAAAATCAGATAGGGACATGGAAGCCGTTTTTACCAATAATCAATAGTTTCGACAAATAAAATTACTAAATTTGAAATATCTCGTTAATTTACACCCTATATTTCTGTGATCATTTCCGCAAGACCCCAATGTGTGATAGATCGGAGAAATCCGCTTTTCAGGGACATTCCAAAAATACAATAAGATACAAGGTGTTCCACTAGAAGTAACAAAATTACTGATCCGGTTCTTCAGAAACGTTCAATAGATCATCGAGCTTGGGACACCCTGTGTATATATTATAGAGACACATACCGAACTGTAGAGGAACAAGACGTTTACACGACGTCCCTGCAACGTCATGAAACTGACGCCATCATTTACCCATCCAAGTGATGTTCACTCAACGTCGTAATGATGACGTGATCATCACGTCATTGCGAGTACGTCATATATAGTGACGTCAGGAATTGGTTCATGACTTCTTTGACTAAAAATCACCATTGACGTGACCATTCGTCATCTGTTTGCCTGGAATCCGAGCTCAATTTTTGATATCAATCACATTTTCATCTGCCAGAGAACTTATAGTGAATTCCATTCTCTTGTCGTCTCTATTATTCCCTTCAGTCTGCCAGGGCCTCAAATTATTATTAGGCTTGTCATTCTGTTGCGTCCATTAGAGCCATACCCAATTTCATCATTTAATAAGCACCTCTTGCCCGAGCTCTTTATCCCAAATTGATAGTTACGCCGAATTGGATGCTGTGGTCGCCGTATTTTCGAAAATTAGTTGTCATCAATCGTAACGACAGGACCTGGTGTGCCTCAATCGATTTTACAATTTTTGCGAAAAGTACAGCGTACGCTGGAAAGTAATAGCTTCGGACCCTTGAGCCATATCCATTAGAGTGATGAGTTTCCTGGCGACCGTCATTGCAGCTTATTAGATTTCCGGTTCCTGCTCTAACGAGCTGACGAGATAAAATGCCTTACAACATTGATGCTTCAACTCCTGAATCTTGATTCATGTGGTCTCCTGCGCCCATATTCAAATATTCAGGGAAGGTATTAGACAAGAATCGAAATGAAACTGAAAAAGCATCAATCATTATCTTCGTGCACGACCAGGCGTAAAGTTACACATTATCGCCCAGATTCGCGGAAGTTAAATGGAACTTTATCGACCGGATTCATGGGCGAAAATCAGCACTTCAGCGCCCTAGGACGCACTTATAAATTGCATGATATTTCGGCATGCTCTGTTCAAATCAATTTACATAATAAGCAATAAATGTACATATAGGTACTCATGATATGTAAAACCCAAAAAAGGACAATACTTCACCTGATTCAGATCAAATTCAATTTCTTATATATCTCTATTCGTAATGTATTTTTGTTGTTCATTTTCACTATTCATTCCAGTTTTATATATACTCCAGTCTAATAAATACCGATATGTTATAGGTTACTTTTCTGTTCATCGAAAGTACATAATGTGTTGTATATAAATAACTATTTCAAACACTCTTACATGAAATAGATGGTCGTGTTAGAATACCGTAAGACGAACCGGTTTTGAGAGAAGGATCATTTTTCATTCCAGAAAAGTTAATGAAATTCAGTCAATTACCATTGTAAGAAATTTCTCAACAAATCAACATCACGATTATCTCTAATGAATCAAAACTATAACTGGAAATGTAGAATTTTGATTCTCCAGTTCTAGTTTTTCATCATAAGAACATACGCTCGAAATCTTGGTGAATTTTTTTGGCATTGAAATGATTGACGGGTTATCAAACACGGCCTTTGGACTCGTTTTACAAATGTGTCATCTCATTTTGTAATATGAATCTTTACGATACGATCTGCTAAGCAATATTCCTCAGGCTTCCACAACGATGTTTGCCGATGATATATTATTCCTAATCAATGGTTCAAACCCGCATGAATCTACCCTAAATCTGAACTCGACATTGATAACAATAAATCATTGGTGCGAAATAAACAACATTAGTGCAAACTTTTCCAAAACACACTGTGTAAATTTCTGCCAGAGGCCTTTATCAGATGTAGTTGATGTTGCCTTCAATGTAGCCTTTGTAGATGAGAGTAGATTTCTTGGTTTCTTATTGTATTCGCAATTAAACTGGAAACATCATATTCAACACCTCAAAAAGAAATTAAGCAGCAGATGTTTTGCTTTGAGAACCTTGAAAGTGAATGGTCTTTTCATCGGAACCCTAAAAATGATTTATTTTGCGAATTTTTACTCTCACCTATGGAATTCTTTTCTGGGGTAAATCAATGATGTGAAAATCAGTGTTTGTGCTACAGAGAAAGGCAATTAGAATAATACTAGAACGTTCTTCGTGTTGTCAATATTTCATTCAAATGAGAATTTTAACGTCACCTTCTCTCTACATTCTTGAAGCTTCATGTTTTTGTCACAAAAATCGAAATCTTTTCAACTTTAGTTCTTTCTCCACTCGACAATGCTCTTACCCCCTCATCATAACACATCGTATTTCGATAACAGTTTATGCCATTCAATAAATTCAAAAGTTCAGTGAAAAATCTTCTAATATATAAAGCATACTACTCAGTACTTGATTTTCTCAATGATAATAATATCTAAGAAAAAGCATTTGTATAGTTTCATTGTTTCAGATATAGGTACTCTAAACTTTTTATTTATTTCTTATTTTTATGTAAATGTGTAGTATGAGCGTTAACTCATATAATCTTAGCACATCTGTGAAATGAATATACTAAGCCCTTGTTTTTTTGTAATTCTTTATGATTTTTTTTGTAAAATGTTCAGATATTATGATTAACATTTCAGCACAACTACTATGCACTTTCCTACAAAATCTGTTCTTCCTGGAAATAAATATCTTATCTTATCTTGTATCGTAAATGTAATATATTACCGAAGTATAAGCCGGTGTATAGATGTCGGCACTGTCGACTTCTTAGATTCATATGCTCTGTGAGATTTTCAACTCGATCACTTTCATATATTCACGAATATGGTTCGCCAAGTTCAATTATTGTCATTTGTTTCGGCTATCTTGTGTTAATGCAATGGCAATTATGTCATACGCTCGCTTCGGGTATCGCCGTGAGGGTTCGTTCCAAAACGTAGGAATCATCATGGAAAAGTGATTTATGTTATGATATGAGAATTACAATTCAGTGGGAAGATTTAGTATCGTTCATATGACATAAAAATTGGTAGTATATCAAATTTCGAGTAGGACAAAGCTTCATGATTATTTTTTTTATAAGATGAATTTCTCAGGGGAATCTACTTATCTTCAGATGAATATTTCAAGAGCGATTTAGTTCCACTGGAATATTTCATAATTAGTACAAAAATGTCATATACCTAATTAGTGAACGACACATCTCTATAGGACTGTCGTTCTAAACCGCTTCTTTTTCACCATGTATATATACCAACACATACGAAACGTAATTTTCGTCAGTATATTATACGATGAGAAATACAAAGATCCAGAATTGTCCTAATATGTTTCAAAATAATATATCTCCGACAGAAGTGTACTTTCATTTCGTTTAACTTTTTCGTCTTTTACCCACTTCATTTATCGCTGCAATTTCGTAACATATAACGTTCTTGGAACGAAATATAGCGCAGAAGACCACTCGAAGAATAAATAATAAAACATTGAACGGATGATAAGCATAGGCGCCGCGTGGAAAAAATGCTGGGGGTATCGCGGATAGAACAAAATGTTGATATCATTCATGAACCATGACTCACGACTCGAACCACACATTATATTTGAAAATGAAAATTGCAGTCTTCTTTCATCATTCTTGCCGAAGATATTGAATGCTTCTTCAGTTATTTAAATTTTTCATTCTATACAGTTTCTTCGTGGATACTCAGAAGGCATGTTTTTACCCTTTCCATGCAATGTACTGAAATCTTTCCATATCAAAGATGTAGACATTATGTAAAGATTTCAATGGCCTGAGATATAGGCGGAAAAAATTTACCCCTTCAATGTTTCAATATCGTAGGTTTCAGCGTTATTTTTATGAGGGGCATTTTGTTTCTTCTCTTTTTTCTCTTTCAAATTTTTGATGTATTGAGAACAATATCGAAGAAGCTGTTATTTGCGTATCTTGAAAATAATCGGATTCTCATTAGGAAAGATATTAGAGGGAGTGCATTTATGGGATAAAACGAGATATTCTGAAGTGATATTCTACAGGATCTGTCTCAATATTGTTGTTCTATCGATCTGACGTTAAACTGGGTTGCTTAATGTCTATATTCCAAATTCATCAGCAATTTCCATAGATTTTGTTTTAAAACAAATCAGATTTTTATGAATATCTCAAATATCGTTCCACTGATTTTCCTGAGATTTGGCAATATTATTTTTTGTCATGAGTAGCTCATTTGGCCATGATTGAATTGGAATCATGAAATCCAGTGGCGTTCCGGGGAACACCCTACCGAATATTATTATCAATTGAATGTGCGACACTGATTTTTTCGAATTCTATATATCTCCATGGACGTGAAAAATGAATACCAATTTATTGTATACATTAAATTTGTGCAAAAAATTCGTTTTCGAGAAAACAACCGTTGAAAAATTATGCCGTGAAATGAAAGGACATCACTTTGAAACTTTGTAAAGATTATGTACTGATTTTTAGTTTGGGAAGTTATTAGCGGAACAGAGTGATAATCTCTCACTGAACGATTTTTTTGATCCTATTTGAAGGTCAGGAGCAGTAAAGGGTATTTGGCTTCGGACGCAAAGGAACATTAGTATACTATGTGTACCATCAGATTTGAAATAAATCAGTTCCATAGGCAGAAAGTAATAAACGAATATTCATTCTCAAAATATCAACTTTGAAGGCTGTTTTTTTTTGTAGTAATATTCAAATAGAATCACCACTTTGAATTTTTGCACACAATTTCCGGACAAAATGAGATCTTTGTTTCATTTGTGACTAATAGATTGTATAACATAAAGTTTATCTAACGCAACCCTATATACAGGGTGACCAGAAATCGTGCGCAAAAATATTTGGAGGTGATTCAACATGAGAGAACATGATTTATATTTCATCTGTATCTGGTTCCAGGTATAGGCGTGTACTTTTCAATAATACGAAGTGTGTCAAACATGTATTATATGAGATATTTGATTTATTTCCACCCCAGTTTTTGAAGGAATTTTTTGCACAAATTCATGCAATAAATAGTTTCTTCTGCAACCGACACAAAAGTCGTCCATTTTGATACCAAAATTAGCTCTTAAATTGTCGTTTCTATTACTGACACAAAAATAGGTATGTTGCTAGGCAACATATTTAGTTCCTAGGAGCTAAAGTTGAATTTTAGTTCCTAGGAGCTATAGTTCAACTTTTGCTCCTAGGAACTAAAAAGGATTTACTGGACGTCATTAGGAATAAACAAAATTGTGACGGTTGGATATTTGCGTTGAGACGCATAGGCCTGATTTGTTTCCGATTTCAGCAGATTTGGCATTTCATACCCATGCTGGAGATATAAATACACCTTATTATAGTTTAGTATTCGAATTATAAACATCTCAGTTAAGTATTTTTGTTTTGATCAGGGAAACCTTCAAGATTCAAATACTTGCTTGATCTGTATTTCATTCGTTATCCTCGGGATGGATAACTTGTTTTTGAATAATCACGGCAAGCAATAGTTTTTTTGTCTCAAACAACGATATTGTTTAGCTTCATTTGATTATCAAGTCAAACACATTGTAGTATGGAGAGGAATAAATAATCACTATTATCATTGTTGCTCACTAACCCAACATTTTCCACGTCTTGTTCCTATAGCTGGCACTGGCGCGGTATTTGCCATTAGAGCACCTGGTCCATACACAAATGTGTCACTCTGTGGTTGTATTTATATTGAAACTACAATTCGAACATACTAGAAAACCTAACCTGCTGTTAATGCAGGTAGTTCTCACCACATGGATTATTTGTCAATATTTGTTGCATTGCATACATATGGCACGGCATTGGTGGTTACTTCACATGTTTATTTGAGTTAATTGTTTCGGTTGCAGAAAAAATAGCATGTTTCATTCGGATCAAAAGTGACTTTGTTCAACTCGCAAATTTTGCTTTCGCCCGGCTTCGCTAAACGCTCCGCCTCGCAAATGCAAAATTCGCTTGTCAAACAAAATGTCACTTTTGATCCTAATAAAACAATCTACTATTTTTTCACGGAAACGAAGCAAAATATAAAAACAATTCAACCTAAATGTTGTATTTTCAGTTGAACAATCAGCCCCATATAACAAAAATCATCATTAACAAATTTGAAGCTGATCGGTGGAAGAATATTCGAGAAATTCATAAAAAAACGATTCTTTTTTAAAAGTTTAACACACTTTATGTTGAAAACTATGCATTTCCGGGCGACATACATATGGAATGAATTTCTTATATCATCCTGTAGAATCACCCGCTTGATTTTTTGCACATAATTTCTGGACACCCTGTATAGAAGACGAACAGGGGAGTTGCTCAGCTTTCGGTCTTGTGGCTTGGTTAAAATCTCTGTTTGTAGTAAAATCATCCAAGATAAATGAAATTTTAACAACAATTTCGAAAAATAAACGTATGGATTTACATTTGACTGTCTATCTAGATTCAGAAAACAAGGGAATATCGGGAACTAAAGAACGGCGTCGTGGATTATCTCGAAACTAATTCATATTTCTCATAAACATCTACGTTATCGGTAACAGTTATGATCGAAATCTTCAGAGTACATTTCTCTGCCCCCCTTTCCCGGCGCCCATGATGATAAGACCCCAGCTCGGTCCCCAGCCCTTAGAGCACGTGTGTGGGGCTCTTTCCCGTTCTTCCCTCGATCCTAGCCCAGAACAATCCTGACGGCTGGAATTATGGCTGAAGCTGAAAACCGTTCTCCCTTTCGTCCCGACCACACAGGGTATTGAAAAGCTACAACGCATGCGCGCTGTCAAGTCCCGATGTCAACAGGTATCCATCCGCTCGTAACGAATACACATATCTCGTCATCACTGGAAAAGCCGAAAGCTCATGGGAGTCCTGGGAAAATACAAGGACGCGTCAATATTCATCTTCCTATTCTGCGTCTGATGAAGTCATTTTGAGACCCAAAAGCGTATCGAAACAGCTTTCATCACGACACGCTCGACTATTTTTTCGATCTGTCACAAAGGTAGACACGTGATATTATTTTCTATTTTGCGTGTTTAGTGAAGTCATAATGACAACCAAATGCGTATCGAAACTGCTTCCATTAGGACACGCTGGTGAGAATATTCTACCTGCATTTACAGATCAGGTTTATTCAATTTTCAAGGATGTTCGGATTGTAGTTTCAATATAAATACAACCAGAGAGTTTATTAAAGATTCCATATACTATAATAGTGTAAAAATGTACAACCACTTGCCAGTTGATATTAGATCAGCAAGTCTGAATGACTGTCAATTCAGGAAGAAAGTCAAAAAGTTCCTCTCTGATAGACCCTATTACAGTTTGCAGGAATATTATAGTGATACGTTTGAGTTGTGATATTTTAGTATTTTAATGTGGTATTTATTCTGACTATATTGTCACGTATTTTTATGTCGTTATATTTTAACCTCTTTTTACGATATTATCTGACCTAGCTTTGTCAACAAGATTCTTCTTCAGACAATAAAGCATATATTATTATTATCACAACCACAAAGTGACCTATTTGTGTATTCTATCTAATCGATGAATAGATGAATTCATACTATTATATGAAGTAGGTGTCAGCCCTAATAGTAAATACCGTGCCAGTGCCAGGTATGGAAAAAATAAGTGGAAATGTTAGGTTAGTGAGCATATCCACGATAATAACAGCGATTATTTATTTAATCTCCATATTCCACTGTGTTCGGCTCGGTAATCAAAATGAGGTGAACAATATCGTTGTGTGAGACAAATGGGAATTGCTGACCGTGATTATTCAAAAACAAGTTATCCAATCAATCAGATCCCAAGAATGAATGGAATACAGATCAAGCAAGTATGTGAATCTTGAAGGCTTTCCTGATCGAAACAAAAATACTTAACTATATTACGGTGTATTTATATCTTCAGCATGGGTATGAAATGCTAATACTGCCGAAATCGGAAACAAATCATGTATGCGTCCCAACCCAAATAACCAACCATCACAATGTTGTTCATTCTTGAAGACCGAGTACATCTTTTTTAGTTCCTAAGAGCTAAAGTTCAACTTCAGCTCCTAGGAATCAAAAGTGTTGCCTAGCAACATACCTATGATTTTGTCACTAATAGAAACGTCAATTCAAAAGGAAATTTTGGTATTGAAATGGACGACTTTTGTGTCGGTTGCAGAAGAACAATATAAATAACAAATCTCCTCTTCATAATATTATGAAGTAAAGATTGTCATCTTGCGAACACTCTAAGAACTTTTATACTTTCAAGATGTATCCAAAATTGGTGCAATAAATTGAATGGCTACCTAATAGGAAAAAAATAACATAATAAGAATATATACTTTTTCTTGGAAATAGTTGTTTCCCTAACAAGTGCAGAAAGTGATACTTCTTCGCACAAGCCAGTTCCTCTCGCACTAGTACGGAAAAGTGACTCTTTCAACACTAAAATGAGTGCGGGAAAGTGGACTTTTCATTATTTGAAAACAAAATGGCATTTGTTTCAAATGCATCCAAAAAATTGTATTTCATTGAACGGCATCACCTGTGACAATCAGTATTCTGCGTAAAATGATTGAAAAATCGCACTTTCCTGTGCGGTAATTTGCGCAAAATTTCGCGATTCGTTAACGAGATATGAATTATGTTATCCGATTCCAACCGAATGGCAGATCTCAAACCCCTACCTGTGCCATCCCTTCAGACGAGTCAAATCCTCGGTACAACGAATTTTTTGCTGCCGTCATTCTGAAAATACGTCTGTCATGTATTGTGATGACGAGTTGAAACAAAATGCAGAGGAAAGGAGATAATGTCCTCTTTGCGAATATCCAAACGTTCAGCGACTCAAACTGATCTAAATCATTGGCAAAGGTTCAATATTTCCAAGAATATTTCGCCTTTGTTCGCCTTGATTCAAGATTTTGCTTTGTGGTTTATTTCGCATGATATAATAGGTTGACTAGAACCTACACCAAAGTAATTCAAACAAACTTATATCGTTCTTTAGTGGAAATATCATATTTTATACTCACTGACCAAACTTTTTTGGGTCAAGGCGGCTGGTGTTCCCTGGATGTTAATTAATCCATATATCAAGTAGGAGTTGCTGGAGTTCCATTATTATATAGGAATACAGAGAAATGCATACATCTTCATTTGTGGCATTGAAAAATCGCAATTACACCATTCCAAATAACATGCAACATATTCTTATAAACAATCATGTAATTTCATAGTGTGAATAGCAAAAGAGAGATAACAAAATATGTACATATACAGGGTGTTTCAGTTTTTTGTAGCAGGACTTCAACAGCTTGAAGAAGACAGTTTTTCAAGATGAAAATCTCATACAGACATATATGCGTGGAAGCTTCGTTTCCGATTTACAGGGTAATAATAATAATAATAATAATAATATTTTTATTTTCCATTCGACAATTGAAAATTGTATTGGATTCGTCAACACAGGTGACTAAAATAGAACAAAAGTAAACACACAAATAACTTAAGACTAAAGAGTTATCTAAAAACCAAGAACAAAAATAGGGAGATGACATTTTACATTTGTAAATATTCCGCTACAGAATAGAAACATTCTGTCACTAGAAAGTCCTTCAATTTTTTTTTGAAACAATAGAGTGTTTCACACTTTTTTATTTCATCTGGCAATGAATTGTAAATCCGAGGAGCCATTGCATTAGTAGAATTATAATGAATTTTTGTATAACTGAAAGGAATGTAATAGTGATCTTTTTGGCGTGTATTGTATTCGTACCTGGAATCGTTCAGTGTGAAGTTACTACGATTTTTATATACGTATATGCAGAATTCAAAAATTAACAGTGATGGTAGCGTGAGGATTTTAAGATTTTTGAAGTGGTCTCTACAGGATGAGCGTGTCGATATTCCAACTAGAGTACGTATAATGCGTTTCTGCGCAATGAAAACATCTGAAGATGAGGTGGATAGGCCCCAGAAGCGCACCCCGTATCTTAGTCTGGAATCTATTTGGGCATAATATAATTTCAGGAGTTGATCCTCGTTAAGGACGAGTTTGAGATTTCTGAATTGATATAATTAACAATTCAATTTGGATTGTAGTGTTCGACAGTGATTATTCCATGTGAGACACTCGTCCACTTCAAGGCCCAAAAACTTGACTTGTTGAACAATTTCTACATTATCGCACATTTCTGTAGATATTATCACATCGGAACAGTTTTTCTGACGATTATGGAATCTAATGGATTTCGTTTTATCCATGTTCAGGTGTAGGAGGTTTGCACTGAACCAATCCTTTACGTTCGAGAAAGTTTCATTGCATTTATCTGACAGAAGTTTGTCTGATTTATTTGAAATGATCAGTGACGTATCATCTGCATACATAGTGAGGACATAATATTGTCGATAGACACGTACTGGCTTCTTGAATTGAGAAAGCTGATTAGCCATTGGTGGGGAATACCCCTTATTCCATATCTCTCAAGTTTATCCAGTAAAATACCATGATCAACACAGTCAAATGCCCTGCTGAGATCACAAAAAATCCCAACAGGGCACTCACCTGCGTCAATCAAGCTCACCAGTTTCTCATAATACGAGTCAACTGCTGTTATCGTTGATTTTTTATCTAGGAATCCGTGCTGATTGTTGGAGAAAATTTTAAACTTATTGCAGAATGCTAATAACCTGTTAAGGAAAGCATACTCGAAAATTTTTGAAAAGCTAGAGGGAATTGTAATTGGACGATAGTTCTTCACAAGCCGTGGATCACCATTTTTATGAATTGGTACCAGTTTTCCAGTTTTGAGGAGGTCTGGAAATATTCCTGTTGAAAGGGATAAATTGACTATATGTGTGAGAGGAGAAATAATAAATGGCAAGGATTTTTTCAGAACGGACATAATGACCTCGTCAAACCCGCATGAAGATTTATTTTTCAGTTTAAGATGTAATATGTTGAGTAATTCTAATTCAGAATACGGCTCGAGAAAAAACGAATTCATTCTTGTTTTGGAATATTGTAGGTATTCATTGAAGTTCGAGTTGCTAATTGGTATTTTACGAATAGTATCATAAGGTATCGATTGAAAATATGTATTGGAAAGCTCAACTACCTCTTTTTGATCTTCTACCAGGGCATTCTCATCATCAATTAGAGTGATTTTATTTGGTTTTGACTGATTTTTGTTACTCAAGGAGTTCACGATTTGCCACGCTGTTTTTGTGGGATTATCTGAATTGTTAAGTTTATTTTGATAGAATTGTTTTTTTGTTGTGGTTATAAGTGTGTCGTGTTTTCGTTTTGATACTTTATAGAATCCCATGAGAGATCTGTTACTCAGAGCCAGTCTATGTAAATCTTTGAGGTTTTGACTAGACTTCCTCAATTCATCTGAAACCCATTCATTTTTTTTTGCTGCGATATTGTACATACTTTTTTGGAAAATGTTTATCGAAATAATATAAGAATATTTCCCAAAAATGACCGAAGGCAGAATCAACATCTGAAAAACTTGAAATAAGCGACCAGTTCTCGTTTGTTAGATCTTCACAAAAACTTTCCAGAGCATTTCTGTTGAACGACCGTTTCAGGTGACGTTCATTGTAATTTGTTGGTGTATGTGAACCATATTCAAGAAATATTGACTGATGGTCTGAAATACTATTATCCACAATACAGGGTATACATAGATCTGATATATCAGTGAATATTTGATCGATAGTTGAAAGTGAATTGGTTGCTATTCTAGTAGGCCATCTGATCGAGTGGTTCAATCCATAAGGGGTGAAAGTATCACAAAGTTTTGCAAAATCTCTGTTTTCTCCATTATAACAATCTAAGTTAAAGTCACCGCATACAAAGATATCAGAATTCGGTTTAAAAATTAGATCCATAACATTATGAATTTTTTCAAAAAATGTCTGTAAATTTCCCTTTGGCGACCTATAGCAGCAAAGTACAATTGTGGATTTTGAATCAAAGTCAAAGTTTCAGATTTTTTTTATGTTTCTTCAATTTTCTCCTACAATTTTCGGAATAATTGATTGAAATTTGGTACACCTAATACACTTCAAAAACTTAATATTTGAGGCTATTGAGCGTGTTTGAATACCTACAGGGTGATGGACTTTCAGGGGTCGTACCCAATTCAACCCTGTAGAACTTTTTTGCGTGCCGACTCTGCTTTCAATGGGCCATAGATTCAGATTTTCCTTTCAATTTGGAAACTTTTTGCCTACATGTACATTTTTCGAAAACTGTATGGATCTCGAGATAAATGCCATAAATAAATTACTTGTAATAAAACCGTTATTTCTCAAACACACTTATTTGACATTTCTCAAACACTTTATTGGAAAATAGAATGACCGAAAGCTTCCATGCCAAATGAAATACAGTTGCAAAATTAGATTGAATTTTTTGAACACCAATGTAATTGAAACTATAGGAAAAACAAAGAAAAAATGTTTTTATTTCAAAAAAACTTCTCTAACTGGATTGCAAAATCTGAAATTGTATTGAAGAAAATTCTAGGACACCCAGTATAACTGAAACTGGTTAAACTTTCGATATCAGAGACTGTATGATACACGGTCTGGGCGCTATACATCGCTAGACTGTCGCTTCTGACAATCTGAATCTATGTCCCATTGAAAGCAGAGGCGGCACGCAAAAAAGTTCTACAGGGTTAAATTGGATACGACCCCTGTAAGTCTATCACCCTGTAGGTATTCAAAAACGCTCAATAGCCTCAAATATTGAGTTTTTGAAGTGTATTAGGTGTACCAAATTTCAATCAATTATTCCGAAAATTGTTGGAGAAAATTCAAAAAACAAAAAAAATCTAAAAGTTTGACACCCTGTAAATCGGAAACGAAGCTCCCACGCATATATGTTGGAATGAGATTTATATCTTGAAAAAATGTCTTCTTCAAGCTGTTAAAGTCCTGCTACAAAAAACTGAAACACCCTGTATATACCGCTCGAAGGTAGTTATCGAATGAAATACATTCTACATGGTGAATAAGAGATCAAAATAAGCCTATTGAAATCGGGAGCGATGGATATTTTGAAATCCTTCAGAGATACTTTTATTATTGAATTATTGACCACTAGCTTCGCACGGTTGGTATACTAATCTAAATAAAAAGACATCTGTTACAATCGTTTTTTCAATTTTTTGTGCTCACCTTCAGCTACTATTATATATACTTATGCATATTTTCATTCTCTCAGTATCTTTTGTATTTTTGATGTTGTTTTACGTATTGAAAATTCCAACCCAATCGGTCAAGCCGTTTAGTAGTTGACGTACCGATAGCAACGCCACCTACCGCATCCGATCGTATTTTCTTAAAAAAAAAATCTAGGAACCATCGGAATACCCATATAAAATTCCTGCCGTTCAGAAGTTATGTGAAGAAGATAGGTATGAAAGGATAATTCTTAATACCCGTTGTCCTACTACCCTTTTTCCCGTAGGAATGAAGCATTCTTTCGCGGTAAAAACTAGCCTATGATTATTAGAGATAATGTCGGCTTTTAATGACGAAGGAATTCTTCAAATCGGTCCAGTACTTTCGGAGACTATTCAATACAAACATACAAACAGACAAACGAACAAACGAATCTTCGCTTCAAAATATTAGTGCAGATCATGGTCATCATTTCGCTAGCTCTCCATCATATGATTTGGGAGCTGGTCATCTTCAAATATCCCTGTTTCTCGTCGCAAAAAAACTTCATTCAACTGAAATGGCAGCATAGCTACAATTGATTGAAGAAGTTAGTGAATTCGAAATGTTCCTATCATTCTTCAAGTATAAGCGATATTTTCTCACGAAGGAAAATAGCTACTTATCCCCAAAATGAGAAACTGCAAACTGATTGAGAAAGCCATCAACATTGAGCTCATCAAATATCTGGCAAGCTCAGGAATCATTAATGTTACACAATATGGCTTTCGCCACAGAACATCAACTGGAGATTTACTTGTCTATATATGTTACCCATATAATATGGCAAGCTTCATTAGAAGAACATGGGGAATCTCTAGCTGTGGCGTTGGATGTATCGAGGGCATTCGACTGTGTTTGGCCCCAAGGACTGCTCCACAAACTACCATCATACGGCTTACCACATCATCTATGCTATCTTTTATCGAGTTTTCTTTCCGGCAGATCGCTCCATGTAATGGTGGACAGAATATCGTCTGATACAATTGCCATCAATTCGGGCGTTCCACAAGGCACCAACAGAACAATGTTATTGATCTGTTGGGAGCAATCACTTGCCCCATCCACAGGTTTGCAGACGACAGTACTCTCCATATTGCGTTCTACTTCCCAGGAAACTAAAAACTTATGACGAAGCAGGTCAACGCTGTCAATGACGATCTTACTCAAATTACAACCTGGGAACCAACAACCTAATTGAATTCAACGCCACTAAAACTCAAACATTCATTACCTCTAGAAAGGCGGAACTCAGTATGCTTGATATAACAATGTCTGGCACCACCATTCCCACCGCTATATCAATGCTCGGCATTTTCATCAGCAATACTCTTACATGGAATGATCATGTGTAATCCATTGCGAAAACTGCTTTACACAAACTCGGATATTTATTCTGTGCGAAAATCTACTTCACACACCACTACACGCGTCAAAAGCGTCTCATGATCTACAAAGCACAGATACAATAAGTCTCAGAAAATTGTTCTCACATACGGGGTTCAGCACCCAATGATACGCAAATGCTCTTAGATACAATCTAGAGGAGAGCCATCCGCCTGGTGGGTGATGCCTCACCCAATTATACTTTGATATGATTAGAACACCGTAGAAAAACTGGCGACCTTTCACTTTTCTATAGATACTTCCACGAGAAATGTCCCTCAGAAATCTCTGCTATCACTCCATTATTAGCAATGCCAGTTAGACTAACTCTATAGGCAAAGTCAGCACATCCTTTTGCTGTCAACCTTGGAATATGTCGAACGACACTTCACCAAAACTCGTTCCTTCTATAGAACGGCAGAACTTTGGAATTCTTTGCCAACACCTACCTTCTCCTCCCACTATCATCCATAGGTTCGCACGATTATCTTCGAACATTATAGGAATTTCCTTTCGAGCCTCCAAGGGATTGAAAAGAAGTTGAATCATATCCCCTGTAATATTTCTGAACTATTTCTAAACTTCGTAGCTGCTGTGTAAATTCTTGCATGAAATAATGTCAATCCGATAGCAACGAATCTGGAGAACGTGGAGGCCATTTCACTGTTGCATTTCCATATCTGCCATTTCACCAGCTGTTTCCACTTCGCTATTATAATGATGCGGTACTGCACCATCCTGCATAGGAACCACATTTCGTTCCTAATTATACTAATGAAATTGCCTCTGAGAGGGGTGGTATATTATTCTGCAAGTAGTCCAAATATTCGTCTCTGGTCAAGCGGTTTATAAGAAAAAATTGTCCAATCACTATCATCTACAATTCCGGCCCAAACGTCAACTTATGGTGGTGAGTTGGCATAATAACTCTTGGATACTCACAGTAGTATGTAAATTCTATTACTAGTCAACGAGGTGTCATCGGTGAACAAACCTTTCCATATGAACGAATGTTCATTCTCCTGTTCCAGATATCTATGACAATAATCAATTCTCATTTGGAAATCATCTGGAGAAACTCCTGCACTTTCTTGCAGCTGAATTATCGATGAAGTAAATGCTCCTCGAGAATCCCCCAAACAGAACTCCTTGACAATCCTGTCTCACGAGCTAGTTGTCTGCAACTTATTCCTGGAATTCATCTTGCTGTATAGTTCGTGCAATTCGCTGCCTCCCAGACGCACGTCTCTTCGCCACAAAAGGCCCAGTCTCTCTCAACCTTCGATCATTGGCAACAACGGTTCTGCAATTAGGAATCATTCATTCAGGATATCCTTGAGCATACATACGGACAGCTCTTGCTGAATTTAAATCGCACATTCCCAATAATATGATATGCATGTCAGTCATTTCGCTGTTAGAATGAGGATACTAGTCAGCCATTCCCAATTATCAATGTTGCACAGTCTATGTGTAAATTGTCCAAATGTGTTGTACTTTATGCTTGAAACAGACGAGCGATAACTGCTTTCATGGAAAATTATTCTCCATAGAATCTACGTTTGAATAAGTACCTTACGAAGAAGAAATCGTACAAGATGGAAATCCTCATCAATTACACAGCACAAATGAGGCAGAAACTCCCAATACTTTATAAATAGATAGTAGATATGAAAAAAACAGTCAGATATTTGATTTTGTCATTCATTGAGTCCCAGCAAAGAGGATAAGAAGTTCCTCCCTGTATACAGGGTTTCAACTCATTAGATCAGCCATGGTTTCCAAGTTCCACAGGTATGAGATTCGAATTTTTTAGGTGTGTAGGATTCGAGAATTGGAAAATCTTGTATTAATAATTTCAAAAATTGAGCTCTTAAAGACCCAAATATTGTTCCTCTCAATGAACAGGCACACTTTGATTGCAAATAATTTTTTTAATTTTCTAAGATTTCAACAACCCTAATTTCGTTTGCTAGTTCTGATTCTAATTTCTTTGGTCTTTGTTTCTATACCTGAATAATTAGAGAAAAAAAATTGAAATGTTCACATTTCACATTGTCCAGTTTCATGTTTCATGAAAGTGTTCGTGCTTCTGCTAACTTTCTGTTCAATCCGAGTCCCGGTTCCGAAATCTCTCCTTTGCTTGTTTTCTTATATGTCCTATGATCTGTGCCATTATTGTCTCAAAGGTCACTTCACATTCCATTTGTCATTGTCAACATTAATATTGTTATTGTTCATCCTGTTACAAATATGGAGTACAGGATTATAATCATTTTTTGTAACTTTTTCCCGAACCCTTTAATTGGTGGGGTATTCACATGGTCCCCAAGATTGAATTCCCTTCCCGAGAGGCCAAAAATTTTCACCTTACAAAAGTTTTATATGAAATTAATGATCGTGAACTATAAACTATCTCTCATCCTCATGTAATAAGTATGTCTGATATGTTGTCTTGTATATACCCAGCATATAGTATGTTTGTAGGATATTTTTACCATTTGGCTGATGATGGACACTATTTATATCCAAGACATGTTCCTTCAATTCTTTTTAGGAAATTTAACGTTGAGGAGATGATGTGTTTGACTCTTACTACACAAAAATTTTTTCGTCATTGAATGAGCAACTTAATATACTTGCTACCCACCAATTTTTGAAATCCGATCCCGAATGATTCAGAAAATACAGCACTGGCTGGTTTTTGTGCACTTCTATGTATTACTCATTTCACGTGTGAGTACTCGCAAGAATCATGATATTCATTCAATATCATACTAAGATGATAACAATTCATATAAAATACAATTAATCACATGTGATTAATTTTATTTTATATGAAAGTGTGATCGACCGACATTGTTTTTTTTTTGTTTTTATTTTAATTACTTTGGAAAATTTTGGGATATGGATGATTTTCATGTTCTACATTAGACCGTTCACCAATGTACAACTCAGAGTTCCATCAGTATTTAGTATTTTCTACCTTTTTCGAAGGACTATTTTTGTTAGTTCAATACGTATCATTGACAAATGAATAACTCACTATTATCATTGTCTTTATCATTATGGAATTTTACAAGGGATCACAGAATTTGATCCACGTACTCAGGAAACCCCCTATATTTTCCACTTTCTCTTATCCTATTCTCGGAAAATAAACATCGATAAAGGTCGAACACCTCTTCTTTGTCGCTGAGGAAGAGGCACAAGAAACTCCATAATTTCCTGGCAAATTGTGCTTTAGCACGCACCAAAGTTTTATGTCCTTTGCCGATGGCTATAAAACGCCGTACGTAATTCAGCGATATCGAATGTTATCGTGGTGTTATCAGAGTATCCGGAAGAGACCGCGGAAATTATCAGCGTCGAAATCGTGAGACCAACGAAATTAATATAAAATGGAGGTTCTATCGTATTCAGCTCCAATAAATTTTTACATGATCTCGTGCCAACTGTTCGATAGGAATTTATAGTGAACTTCTATATGAGTATTTTTATGCACGACCAGGCGTAAAGTAGCACTTTACCGTCCGCGGACTACTTTACCGCCCGGCGGGCGATAAAGTCATTGAGCTGGTGCTAAAGCTAATGTCACTGTCATATCGATAGAAATCTAGATTCCAATGGTTTCAATTAATGCTCCACAAATACCAAAAATCAGTGCTACCTACAACAAAGTTTCAAATTATCATACTTGACATTAAGAAAGCATGAAAATAGTACTTACTTTCATCATAAGGTACGAATCGTCTGGTGCTTTACTCAAGAATAACTCTATTTCTTCTCTGCTTAGAATCTTCGATTTCTTTGGTTTATAACCGTCAGATTTCCTTTTCAAAAAAGCTATCAATCTTGCATATTTACTAATATCACTATTATCATGTACATTTAGAGTAGCTTTCAACATGGTATAATATGACCACATGGAAGAGGGCTTACGAGATTTTGATTTTTCCATAAAATAGGCAAGAAGCACACTTTCAGTGTAGTTCTTATTTTTTACATCATTTCTGTCGCACCAGCTTACGAATTCTTCGTATACTTTGGCCGTATATATTTTTTGATTTACTTGGCAATAAACTCGATTTTGCTTCCTCAGCTGCCTCACTAATTTCTGGTGGAGTTCAATTCACACTTTCTTCATCACTAGAATTCATTTTGGAATCACTAATGAATTATGTATGATTACACAAATTGATAGTTGATATGGCTACTGGCCTATTGATTCCTATTTCGAAAAATTGACTGAGTTGCCATGGTAACGTTGATTCCATACTTCTTGATATGGATATATTTGCGATATGGATACAATACAGTCTCACTGCAACCGTGATGTATTTTTATTGTGCTTGAGGGGTGAAGAGATACCTACATGAGATATCAAATATATACAGGTCGTGCATAAAATGTTGTATGTATTTCGGGCGTAACTAGCTTTTATGGACCTAGGCGTGTTAATAGCCCTCGCTATCGCTCGGTCTATTACTTACACGCCGCGGTCCATAAAAGCCTATTTTACGCCCTTGATACATAAATAACCATTATCTACAACTATGGAGTCATTCATAGATTGTTAACTCGATTTTCAACATTTAATGACAGACATTATTGTGATGGATCGAGTAATAAGAGTAATAATGACAGTAGGATGGCGTAATAATTTGACATCCCATTGTCTTGTCAAATTCAACTAGGTAGGTATTCGTTCTACTAGTTCTACTAAAGCACACCAATATACTACTGTTTGTGAAATACACACAAATTCAAAAGACTCACCTTACATGGTTCTCATAGTTTTAATTACCCTAATTCTACAAATATACGGAAAAATGAGAATTCACTATTTTTCACTCTCAACAGTGACGACTATCATGAGTAAACCATAACCATAAAATAGGACTTGACACTTGACAGTTGCAGATTGGCTCACACTTGTGCGGGCTATTCGAATAGATTAGTACAGACCAATCAGAACCATGGAACTTCATTGTTGATAACTAGCGTCTAGAGACAGGGTACTACAATTAATAATCGCGGTGCGGGAATGTTACAGCGGAAGCAAGTTTATGAATAATCAACAATAGTATGATTCATTTCACAACTCAAAAGTGACATGGCATATAATACCTGGTAAGATTGACTGATATGTGATTGCACGACTTTTTTTCTGTTAATAAATAAAGTTAGATCCAACATTGTTTATCATATTTTCACAATCAAAATTATTGAAATGAGTTATAAGCTGTTCGTTGATTGAAATTTCAGTCAATAAGTTTCAGATGAAATTAATGAGTATTTCAAATCAGATTTAGTGATTTTGCAATTTAATAATCTTTATTATTTCCAAAGATATATTCCTGAACTCTCAGAGTTGCTTTGATATTTGAATAGTTGTAGATAAAGTATAGTATTCTACTCACACATAATGACTATCACCCACTCAGATGATTACAGCAATTTCATCTTCGTGAGTTATGCGCTCGTTGAATAATATACTATTCTACTACAGATAGATACACCTATTATCATTTGTATTTCAGAAAATATCATTTGAAATTCAATTGACGCTTTCTGAAATACTGGCACGTGTGGATTCTTACCCCCACAATCGTAACTAGAACTTACTCGCTTGCAAGAGATGATTCTGGAAGTTGTAATTGAAGAATTGAAATTCACTCGACAAATGTATTCATCTTGAATAAAATCAATTCTGGTATGAGATGAAAGAAAACATTTTTCAGCAAAATACATCTACCTGAAATGAAAACAAAACAAGGAAACTAAAACTGATAATATTCAAAAAGATACTAACAGAAGGGCTCGCTTTTCTCTGGAGGATTGGAACTACCACTCACGTAGTTTAGACCTGATGAAAAATTTTTGAGATTCACTTTTTGTAAGCAAATTTGAAAAACTATACTTTACTGTCCGAACCACAACTGTCGGTTTTTTTTTCTAATACTTTTTCATGCCGGTTTTGGTAGTGGTAATTGATTCAGCATAAAAACTAGTGTATTCACCTCGATTAGGAAAAATCCAAAACCAGCAGTTTCTGCCGTCATCGACTTTATTTGAATAATAGTAGAGTCGAAATCCGAACTATAATTTCCTTCGAATATCGTAATTCTCTACTGATATCCTGTAAGCTAATAGTAGATTATGTAACAAGTGTTATAAACGTCCTTTTAGTAACGAGTAGTTTAAGCACGAGCGGAGCAGAGCAGAGCGAGTGTTTAATAAACGAGTATCTAGAAGAGTTTATAAACGCGTTACATACTCTAATTTTTCTACGGACCACGAAAATTACATTAATATACCTGCAATTCCTGCTAACCTACGAAATAATTCGAAAGGAATGGGAATTGAGAACATAATACATGCAACTGCATGCAACCAGCGAGACACGTATAAGTGATATTGGTTGTAGATGTGTCCAGTCCATTGCTTACTAACCTTTGTTAAACGTTTATTGTCATGCTTAGCGCAGAATGAATAAATTGTTCCCAAAGATGGATGCTTCATTTTTACACTTCTTGGGGATATGCAAGTAGTAGAACATTCTCTTCGATTTCACTCTCGTCTACTTTTCGCATTTTTAATGAAGAATTCTGATAGAAACGAATTTTGTTCGAATAATTCTGATACAAAATTCGAAAATAACAGTTGACACTTAATACAATTGACAGGCCAGACATGTCTCAAATTACTGAAGCTGTGTTTAATGAACTGCGTTGCCATGGTAATGTGTTTAAGAAATCGTGTTGCCATGGTAACGTGTTTAATATTTTGAATAAATCACAGATCGACAATTCGTGATTAATCGATCATTTAGCGTGGTACATATCCGTACGCTAAATGCCATTTTAGTTATGTGAGTAGAAAAATAATTTTAACTACTGAATTATATTTTCGGCTGCGAATAAAAACAACCGCGATTTGCCCGCTGGGTGAGCCTCTTGAATTTAAGATATGGATCAAATAATTGTTCCAGTAGATGGCTGATAATTATTTTAATGAAACTTTAGTAATTTCATAGAAATCGCCCAAAGCGTTTTCAAGCAATTAATAAAACCTTTTTTCAAACTGCAACTTGGAAAACGAGTTTTTTTATGGACTTCCTTTCATATTTTTCTGAGAGCAATATCGCCTAGGCTCTTGTCACTTCACCTCTGAAACACCCTGTATTTACGAACTGGCGCCTCAATAACAAGGTTGTTGCTCCCAGATTTTATGTGTCGTGGGAGGGTAGAATCGTAGGAAATTCATATTCATTTCCGTCTGGAGTCTTTTGTGACTGTTTGTAACAATACTGGTAGTATAACACAGCCAAACTATAGCTTTAATGCTGATCAATACTTGAAACATTTCCAGTACAATATCCTTACATGTATCACACGGTTATTAGGCGTGTTCGGCATGTAATAACAGTAAAAGTAAGGATCATTAGGCTTCTCGAATTGAATATGTCGCTTAGGGGATTGTGTTGGAAATTGTACCCGATAAATGATGTGGCCAGTGTTGCCAATTTTGTGGTTATTATCAATGATCAGTTGAATCAAAATGTTCTCTTATTTCAATGAGTATTTTGGACTCCGATTATAATAGAACAGATTAGATGAGATACATCCTATATCGAATCGAATCGAATCAAATATGCAAGAAACAAGTTTTATCGGCAAAGTCATCAGAAAACGAGTACAAATCGAAATTGGATTTAATTTAAATGAAAATAAAATAATAAAATAGTACTTACATATTATGTATACTGGGTGACACATATTCATGGTTTACCTCCATTTTCTCCTTTGTTTTTTCAACCATACTTCTGGAATTCAGAACATCGAATATGCTCACTAGAAGGCACCTTCTCACAGTCAAGGTTTTTTTTCATCTTCTGGTTCCCCTGGAAGTTACAGCAACTTTAGATTTTCAAATGGAACACCCTGTATTTTATTCCATAATCGGTTAGGGGTTATTTATTATGAAGGATTCAACGCTACTGGGTTTGATTGGGTTATTTCAAACGGTTACGAAACCGAAACAACATTTTGAAAAATTCTCCATCTTCCTAATTTGATGACATATTTTTGGGACTTTCTTCAATCTAATTTTTGATGAGTTCGCAATCTCTCCTCATCTCTTCAAGTGATAAAAAATATTCATTTTTCTGTGATGGGAAAAAAGTTCCAAAGTTCATCTATGTTGACAGGTTATAAAATGTCACTTTTCATTAATAACTTTTTTCCCACGTGAAGAAAGTGAGTATTTTTGTCCCGGATATACAGTCGCATTGGAAAAAAGCGTACAAGTATATTACAGAGAGAAATTAACATCATCCTATTCTGCATAAAACCAGCTATCGGGAATGATTGTTCACCAAATGTTGACAGTATAAAGTTGTCATAGGTTCTCGAAAGCATTGGCTGAGCCAGTTTTACACAACTAGAACCAGGATCCCGAAATCCTCTCTTTTCAATACTTATACGCTTTTTTATTGAATACGACTGTACATCACATATATATACACTGTTGATGCCTTTGATTGTGCTATAGTTCCGAAAAATAAGCCACCGTCTCCGAAAAAGAACTGCAAGTACTCTTATCTTCCACTCGACTTCCCTGTTACCTAAATTACTAAACAACCACTGAATTCACAATTTATGAAAATCAAATGACATAATTAGACTGACAGGCATTTGATTACTTCAAAAGAATGATGAATATGCCTGCATAAAGATGCTTCGGGATATAATCTTGGTCCCTGGGTAATAATGATATTCTTTACTACCTTGGTGTATAAATAACTAGTTTTCACCACTACCAAAATATTTCAATCTTTTCAGTTCTGTGACACCGTAATATCGACCTATTGTCACTATGAAAGCACTTATTTTCAGTAATTAGCCTTGACCATGACAGCATATGACTAGTCGTTATTGATAAATACGGAGTGCCATTCCTGCGAATCTCTGATCAGAACAGTGCATCTGGTTGATTACAACGGAGTCAATGTCTTCATCGAGTAGTGGTTCATAGAATGACGAAAACTACCTAGAGAACTGTGGTATTTTTTCAAAAAGAGGACTACTTTTAACAGATCTGTGGCAATCTTCGTCATTCAAATGTGCATTGTGTCTGAGAAAAAGAATGGAAGAAAAAATTATGCAATATTCTTTATCGTGATAATTTTTTACTCAAGAAATGATGCTGATGAATTCACTTGAAACGGTAACATACCTGTACTGATTTTCATCATCATGAAAAACAAAGGTTTCTAAAAAACGAATCATTATGCTTTTTAATTGATACTTTTTTTTTCTCAGACATATTGTATATCATTTGGATGATAAAAATCGGAGAGGCTATGTTTGGAGTAGTCCTCAATAATAATGTTATTAGTTCTTCCCAAAGATATCACAGTAGGTACAACATTTTCTGATCACTTATTATTATTATTGTGTTTTATGATGATGAAAATCGGCACAGGTATGTTTCAAGAGATCCTGATTCAGAATTAATCATCATTTTTGTGAAAAAAATCCCTGTTTGAAATATGGGTCAATAAAACTGGTAGCAATTTGGGCCACGATGACACTCCAATGATAAAATCATTCATTTTTTGATTGATATTTCGAAAACCTATAACCATCAAAGGAAAGTTTTTCAAAAACTATCAGATAATAACGATTTCACGATACACTGTGTGTGAAATTCATTAAATGGTTACCTGTCTGCTTTGGCAACAATGGATAAACGTTGTTGAGCACATGAATGTCGGCTAATAGATAGGTACTCATACCAGTTATAACAGCAGATGGGTATTTCACTAAAAATGAATGTTCTCCATTGCATAGTGCACAAAGATGCTATTTCCACAATCCTCTGATTGATTTTATCTTTCGTGTCGGATGAAACGGAATCTTTCATGTTCTCGGAACATCGAACGAACCTAGGAAAGAATGGGAAGATAGGAGGGAAATATGGAGTTTTTGAAAATAATTCCCTATGAGCATAAAATAACAAAACCTTTACGACGTCGATTGGAAGTTTGAAGAGATGAGGTACATAATATAGTAAGAACGTACTTTTTTCAAACAAATGTTAAAAATATGCTTCTCGAGATTCATTGTGACATTCAATCTCGTACAACACACCATTGAATTGGTATATATATACAATTCACTAGATACGTCTTCTTCGATGGAAACTCGCGTCACTAACAAAAAAAAGGTTTTCTTGTAATGTTTGGCTCATTCGCCAAAACATTGTCATATTCACTAGACTAGAATAACGCAATCTCCGTTTGACTCCTCCGCCATTCCATAGCGTTTGGCTCATTCGCCAAAACAATGTAATATTTACTATAATAGCGCACTCTCCGATTGACTCCTTCGCCATTCCATAGCCAAAACAATATTATTTTCACTAGAATAGCGCTCTCTCCATTTGATTCATTCGCCATTCCATAGCAATCTCCAAAACAAAACTCATATTCTGGGAACCAACCTAAATTATACAAAATCAATAAAATCCCAGACCAACCGATCATAATGAAAGGAAAATAGGGAATGCTTTGTAACCTAGAACACGCAATCATCATCATCATTATTACTTAAAATGAGGATATGGTAATTCGCATTTTTGACTATAGCTCCACTATAATAGGGTCGGTTGGATGTTGATTGATGATGCACAGTGGGAGACAGCCATTCTTCTGCATAAAGCAAGGTTATCGTGGATCAGCGAAGGCTCTAACAATTCGTGGTAGTTATACACAGTGGCCAAACTTCCTTCAAGAAAATATCTATTTACAAGGTGTCCCAGAACATCGTACCATAAATTCTACAAGGTGAAAAAGAGACCAAAATAGGCCGATTGAAAACAAATTACCTCTATACGAAAATGCACAGTTGAACCATGATGAGGCGAAGATGATTGTACTAGATTTTCTTGAATATCTCGAACTCTTTGAAATGTACTGCCCTCTGATGCCTATGGCAATTCACTATCGTGAATAAACTCATACCAATTGAATCAATATACGCAGGGAACTTGGTATTTTCCATTCTCTTGAAAATTGATCCGCCATTGTGTCAATTCTGGCAGATTCAAATTTAGAAGTTAACGTTGCTTCTGCTTCGACATCGACAACAGGAGTAACATTTTTTGCAGTTTGTTATTCAAATATCTGCTGAAATTCATATGTTGTGAGAAATTGAGTCTTTTGAAACGATTTTCATTTATTTCTAACTTGATATTCGACGGTGGATGTTCTGTAGGAATGACTTCTTTGCATATTTGTGGTTTTTTGAAGCTGTGTATTTTAACAACTACTTTACTCTCAAACTTGCTTGAAACATTTTTGCATAGAATTGTTAAGAACAAATTCGTGCTGGAATTTGAATGTGAGGATATGATAGGAAAATACTTTGGAATGAAGATATAAGGTAGGTACCAATATTTGAGTTAGTTCATGTTCGGCCAACAGCAAGCTTCCACTCATTTTTTCATGGTCTCCATCCTTGAAAAAACTGAAATATTCAATATACTTTCAAAACGACACAAGTGGTCATTTTGAAAGTATTCAATTCAATTTTCGAACTTGTATTTGAATTGGGACATCGATCATGGAAAGAGTAATAACAATGACAGTTATATCCCAGTTGATGTCATGCTCAGAACAAGACGAGTTCAAACTTTCTGTCGAGCACACCATCTTCTCCTTCCACTATGGGTATGTCAATGAATGACACAATCGATCATTCAACTCTCTTCTAGATGCGGTTTTTTCTAATTTTATGTTTTTTTTGCTTTCGAGTAATCTAACATAATTCGTTTTGATGATTCTCAATACCTGTTTTAATGACCTATGTCATATTATATGTGTCAGGATTATCCTGTTCTGCAAGTTTTTACCTCATTTGTGTCGAATTATTATCCACAATAATCATGTCAATATGAACTACTTCAGCATAACACGATATGGTTGTGGCCATCTTCAGATCCTTATTTTTCTCGAAAAAAGGTTTTTTGCGAGGAAAAAAGAAATGAAATTTGGATCAGATCACATGATGATAAGCTTGCGAATTCGTGTTCACGAAAAATGTGGTAAATAACTCAACACAAATGAGGTAGAAACTTGAAAATCATGATGAGTAATCCTAACATTATAATCAAGTATGAAGAAGCACCAGAATAAATGTTGTTAGATATCTCGAAAACTAACAAGAATTTAAAAAACAAAACTGCAGTTAACAAAAGTAAAAAAAATGAGGACAATTGATTTTGTCGCTCATGAGTTATCATCTTCCTGTGATATGACATGATTTTTATGCACAGACCAGTGAATCATGGTTATCAACTGCTATAATCCACTGGTGTAAACTGTAAAGTAAAAAATGGCTACCGTTTTGCTTGAGGAGATACATGTATTATGAATATTTCATACAGAAGTCGTGGATAAAATAACGTCCCACTCTCACTGAGTGCTTAGTACGATCGAATTGCTGTCGTAAATTGCAAGTTGCATAGGCATAAGAAGAATTCCAATGTTTAGTCATTCGAAAGTTTTATTGGTTACAGTTTCACAGTTATACCTATAGTGTTTTCATAATCAATATGGATCCCGATAAAAATCGAAAACATGCTGTTGATAATTGTTATCCTATTTCAATAGGAGAACTAAGGAAAGCAATTGGCATAAGTATGTTTTTTGCATTTTTGGTAGGCATTTAATAATCATTTTCCATTTCAAACGAACAATTGCAGAGGACGTAGGTATACATTCCAGTGACGTCGACCTTTTTTTACAGGAAACTACCAATTATATATTCGCAATAGACCCAATGGAGAATCAAGAAGAATCAACATCAACTCTTATCAGATTTAGAGACGTAGTTAATGATGTTGGTAATTCCGACAGCGACATAGATCCTCAAGCCCAAGTGTCATATTTTACATTTATTGATTTTTTCAATTTTTCTTCACAAAATCACTCAAAATCTGGTATGCTCCTTCCCCCTGGAATATAATTCTGGCTATGCCACTGCATGCTTGGTATTACTATCAGCAATAACCTTCCTTGGAAAAATCACGTGAGATCGATTGCTAAAAGTGCATCCCAAAAACTTGGTTTTCTGTTTCAGACCAGGAGCTATTTCACTTCCAGTCAGCAGCTTATGATCCATAAGGCACAGATCCGACCTGTCCTAGAATACTGTTCCCATATTTGGAGTGCAGCACCCAAAAATACCTTGAAACTGTCGGATTCTGTCCAAAAAAGGGCAATTCGTCTCGTGGGTGATGCCTCGCTCACGAACTCACTCACTTCTCTGGAACACCGTAGAAAAGTTGGCAATCTGGCTCTATTTCATAGATATTTTCATGGACGATGCTCTTCTGAAATATTAACAAATGTTCCTTCCTTTGCAGTCCCCGCGAGATTAACCCGTCGATTTCAGGCTTCGCACCCCTTTGTGGTCACTTTGGAGACCTGCAGAATATCTCTTTCCACAGACTCGTTCATCCAACGAACAGCGAAGCTCTGGAACACATTTCCAAGGGAGGTGTTCCCCGAGGCATATAACCTTCAGAAATTCGAGAAGAACATTAATTCCTACCTTATTTCCCTTGGTTCTCACGATGTTCTTCGGACATTACAGGATATCCATTTCCTTGGGAACCAGAACATTAAAAAAGAGCATGTTTCACTTTTCATTTTCGGAATGATCTGTCGTTCTGTTCTCCAAATAGTTCTAATGTTCCATTCACCGTGAAACACCTTGTATAGTTAACAAAACCTCAATTTGCAATGCAACAATAAGGAAAACAAAAGTGTTCCCACAAATGCTCAATGTATTAGGTAGATCCAATTAAAACATGAAAACGAATGCAATTCAGGTTCGCATCACGTGGAAAATATTGAATTGATGAATGATGTGCTGGCAACGTGTCAGAACACGAGCTATACAACGAGGAAGGCGAAAAGTATGCAGAGCAATCTACTCATCTCAAAATATTGCATTATTATACAATGAATCTCATAACACGCTATATTGTCGCACGGGATTGTAACCTTGAAATTAACCCGAGGGTCCAAGGTCTTCGGCTAGCGTTTCAGTGGAGATGGGAGGGTTCGATAAATGGGCGCCAGGTAATTCAATTACCTCCACTAACACCCAATGTGCACGTTACAGACTACCACAAATTACCAAGTGGTAGTCTATCAAATCTAAGGTTGTATGGGCCAACAAATGAAAATAAATGCAAGACAGTTCCTTAAGAATTCCCCATTTAATGACTCACAAAATAATAACCCTATACAGAGGGGATGCGGTCACCCTTATGACCTTCAACCAAAATAAACAAACAATGGCTAAGTTAGTTTGAAGTTACTGAACCATTCCGCGAAGCGTTCAGGAGAAAAGAATAATTCAAGTAGGGTGCGGGGTAAATGCGTCGCTTGAGCTCAGCCGCATGCGCAGATATTCATAAACCCTAATGGTAGCTTATCGTTTCGCAGAACAGGTACAAGTCATTTAAATATCATAAACATAATAATCAAATATCCCGGTTGAGCAAATTCATAAGGGAGAGGTCAGTAGAATGGGGAGAGCACAAATAAATTCAACAACACTTCCAACATAAAGTCAACATCACCAAAATTCCCTCGGCGACTGCAGAATCAGGAACACCCTGTATAGCCCTAGACCGGGCCACCCTGTATAGGCTCTAACTGGTTCACCCTGTATAGAATCCACGTGCTCCACCTGGTAGGGGCTTCACATGGGACGCCTTATGTAGACTACGATTGGGGCCACCCTGTATAGTCCTCACCGAGTACTTGGGGTTGACGAACCCGAGGAAATCTTGGTCCCAGAACCAAACCCGCAACTAAAACCCTGGGGAAGAAAAATGTCAGTACCTTGACACAATTCCCTATTTTCAAAATCCCCCAGGAAAAGTAAAAAAAAGAAAACCAAGAAACAGCCCCTTGCCCCTGGACTAAGATTCCATCACCCACCCCAGTGACTAGGCATTCATCCAATAAGACACTTTTTGATCATTTGCCCCAAAAGTATAACAACACCTAATAACCCTTGCTTTACAGCCTTGTCAAATTATAGCTAACATCCTGATTTTTACCTGCATTATCAAAGGTTAGTTGGCTCCCAAAATCAGACTTGATCTCTAATTCAAAAGTGGAACTCACTACACTTTTATGGAATTAGATTCGAATACAGAAGTTAAGTTACATTACTTCCTAGTATAATATAGTGTACCATTGCATTCGAAGTACTAGACCATGGTTGCTTGACAACATGCAAAATATTCTAGGAGTATCTGATATACTGATACACTAAACTGACCAGGTAGGAAGGTATTTTTACATTATGATGCCACAGAATGAGTTGTCAAGTTCCATCACACTGGAATTCAAGAGGAGACCACGAACAGAGGAACCAACTAACTTTGAGATGAACAGATCGACTGATAGAATGTCTCATGAATTAGTTTGATCAATTAACTTAGCTGAAATTTATCTGGGACTCATATTCAAAGATCAATTAGACAGCCTGTTGTGATTTTAGTTACTTCAATCAGCTACCTATATGATTTAATTCTCTGAACCACTTCGTAGGGCACAATTTTCCAGATACAAGGTTTAATCAATATTGTAACAGTTGATGCCTACAATAGATAGTGACTTCTATAATCAAATTAAATCAACCTACCCTTAAAATCGGAGTTTCTTTCTATCAGGCACCAGAGTTTTTCCAGGTTTTCCAAAGTGACCAACCTAGCCTCTAGACAGTGTCCAATCTAGCTTCTAGAGTTTCAGACAGTCCTATTTGACGGATGATCGGAAATCTAGCCAGTCCCTAAGGCGCTGTTGATACAAACGAAATTCCATTACTAACCCCACAATATACACAGCCCAAAATTCTTGAAGACAAAAAAAAACATAACTAATCAACCCACCTGCAATCAGGACTTCTCCATCTCGTCAATTACTTCACGATGTCCAGTGAGGTTATGGAATGTTGCGGCGACAATATATCCTCACAAGAGAAAGATTTGGGTCATCGATCAAAAATTTCAACACACGTTGAATCACACAAATTATCACTACCCAAATCACTAAATGGCGGCCTCAGAACATAATCCTAATTAAAGATGATTATGAAAATCAAATATAATTCTGAAGACGCCAGTCAAACGCAATCAAGCCATTTTTCAGAGAGAGAGAGAGAGAGCTAACGAGAGACAGAACACCCACTCAAAGTCATCCACTGGTCATCGATTCAAAATTACCTGGGACGATCCCTTTAGGGACAGAATGCAAGGAGAGAGGGCGCAGCAGATAAAGGTATGTCCACGCCTGCACGAATCAATTTCACAGTATCAGCAAAGTACTGTTGGAAGCATTTCTGAATGCATAAAAAGATTGTACAGCCTCATTTGATAAATGCGACTGAATGACCCAAATAAATATTTCAATTACTGTCGTGTAACGTGCCTTCAATTTGATGAACTTCCATCAATGGTGGGACCAGAAATAAAGAAATTATATATGTCAACAAAACCCTTATCTCCAGTATATTTTGGTCGCCTGAGTATTAACGTCGAATTCTGTTGGGAATTTCATATTTTGCGATTCGCATAAATTTCGCGGAACCCGCACAAGCACGAACACACCTTAATCCGCGTCATTTCTGTGTCATACCGCACCTTACCCTACCCCACAATTTCTACACTTCGTGCAAGAGGTACTGTTCCCTGACTGACAGTTAGCACGAGGGCGTGCGAGAACGCACGAGAACCGATGATCACCTAAAGGAAGAACAGCTCCGAGACCGCTTCCAGCTAACTTTACTTGAGTAATATAACCCGAAAATTCCAAACAACGTAAACAATAATACAGTGCCCACGGCCCCACTTTTATACCAACAATTCAATCAGTGCAGGACGTAGCGATCGTTCATTAGATGTTTATCACAATAGAAGTCAGATGGACTGAAAGGTATGCTAAGCATTGTCTCGTTGCTCCCAGTGGATATTGAATCGGCCAACTGATTACTAAGTTGCTAAGAAATCAAATGATGTCTCTTCACAGTGAATGACCAGGTAGTTGATGGAGGTAGGTTACTTATCAATGTGTTCAATTGAGGATATATACCTAACGTAGAAAATGAACGTTACAAATCCCCCCCCTACTTCAAGAAATTTGCCCGCAAATTTTTCCCTAGACTCAAAACAAACTAAAATTCCTACTATCTATACCCCTTGAAACTTGTACCAGGTACCCCCTGGGTACAAGATATGTCCTGAGACATCTTGGGCCCCAGTCGCCCCACAGATGGATGACCCTGACGATCGCCCGAGTGACGGCGTTCCAAGGGAGCCTCAGAGGGGCCCTCGCGAAGATGTCAGACGCGTCGTGGACCAGCCCTCTGGTCGACGTTACATCAGCAACCCTCAGACGCGCCGACACGCGCACGGCCGACCGAGCCCGCCATCCATGCCGCACTGGTCACCCGCCATGGAAGCCGAAACATGTAAAATAAATTTTGATTTAGGGCAAGCCCAAGGACTGCCAGTACAACCCTAGTGGACAGGAGGGCCCACCACCCTGAAACGGCGCTGATGCCGGAGCGAGATCCAACAAAACATTCGGGATTGTTCCACAACGCAGTGCGGCGGACAATCCCGCGCTCCCTCGGCCCAGGGACCTTTGACCGAATTCAGGAGTACTGACGGGCCATAGTGACGGGCGCCCGTAGGCAACTCGCGATTCCGTCGACCGGTCAGCTCCTGGATTCGTTCTCCAGCCCCGAGCACGTAACCCTGAAACCGGGAACGCGACCTGCCCGCCCCCACTACGAATAGGTCCCTACCAAACAAAAACCCTCGCGCAAATAAGCAACAACAAAAAATTGCCAATCCGAGTAACTACGAAAGGCCCAAATAACGAATACACGGAATTCTACACCCCAAGCGCACATGTGCAAACCGGGAACTCAGAACTGCTATCACCCCCGTTATCCCCCACTCAAACTTGTACCCTTCTTGGTACAAGATATGTCCTAAGACATCTTGGGTCCCAGTCGCCCCACAGATGGATGATCCGGACGATCGCCCGAGTGACGGCGTTCCAAGGGAGCCTCAGAGGGGCCCTCGCGAAGATGTCAGACGCGTCGTGGACCAGCCCTCTGGTCGACATTACATCAGCAACCCTCAGACGCGCCGACACGCGCACGGCCAACCGAGCCCGCCATCCGTGCCGCACTGGACACCCGCAATGGAAAGCCGAAAATGTACAATCAAATTTTGATTTAGGGGTAACCCCAAGGATTGCCAGTTCAACCCTAGTGGACAGGAGGGCCCACCACCCTGAAACGGCGCTGATGCCGGTGCGAGATCAAACAAAACATTCGGGATTGTTCCACAACGCAGTGCGGCGGACAATCCCGCGCTCCCTCGGCCCTGGGATCTTCGACCGAATTCAGGAGTACTGACGGGCCATAGTGACGGGCGCCCGTAGGCAACTCGCGATTCCGTCGACCGGTCAGCTCCTGGATTCGTTCTCCAGCCCCGAGCACGTAACCCTGAAACCGGGAACGCGGCCTGCCCGCCCCCACTACGAATAGGTCCCTACCAAACAAAAACCCTCGCGCAAATAAGCAAAAAAATATATTTAAACACCCAAACGGTGCACGAACGGCTCGGAGAAGGTGACTACGATCATAGACTTCTCGAATACCAACTACGGTTCAACCCGAGGGACTCCTAACTCTCTATTGGCAGTACAAACTGTACCTACGATATCACTGTGCTAGAACAAGGGCCCGACAACTTGAAACAGTTTCGAAAAACTTAAATGTCGATTATCTCGAAACTATGTGTTCCAAGACATCCCACCCCCGCCCCGACACAGCGATATGTAGACCGTCGGTGCAAAGATGGCGGTGGCGTCACGACATCAGATCCTCCAAAGAGATAGATTTGGGACAAAAATGTCAACACACGTCAAGCCACGAAACTAACAATTCCCAAATCAGTAAATGGCACCCTCAAAATGTAATCCCAGTAAAGGAAGATTTCGAAAATCAAGTAAAATTTTGAGGTCGCCTGTCGATCACCTCACCACCCAAGAAACAACGGCTACCCTACATAACAGATAGACACGAGACGAGAACGGGAGGAACAATATCACTGTCCAGAAGCCATGAACTGCTAGACCCAGCGGGAACATGATTCAATACCAAACACCGTGATAACCTACTATTTGGGAACCAGATCAAAAAGGTTTGAGGGTGGCCAGTTGTGGGACTTTTACCCACCGGCTGGTCATACCCCGGCAGGAGTATTCTCAGGCCCCTTCCTGCAGAGCCCATGTTCACGAGGTCTACTCATCATCCGGACTAGGCTTGAGGTCTTTCGTGTGCCAGGTACCTTTCACATTCCCGGCCGCATCCCGCAGTTCATAGGTCCAAGGTGAAATCCGTTTGTGTATCACGAAGGGTCCGACATACTTAGGAGCCAACTTCTGGTTGAAATACTTGGCTGCATCTGAGAGGACGTAGTTCTTTTTCCAAACCAACTGATTCGGGAAGTACTCAACGTGACGACGTCTAAGATTATATTTATCGCACGCCTTTTTCCCAGCTACCTCAAGGCGTTCACGTACCTCCTGAAACATCCTCCTAAAAGACTCATTCTTGCTACTGACACACTCCGATGTACCGTCCTCGATGCCTACTTCTCTACTAGACACATAGTCAGCCCCTGAGAGTTTCATGTCCCTACCGAAGTTGATGAAGAATGGTGTGAGTTTGGTTACCTCATGTTTCGATGTTCGAAGGGCACACCCGATTTTAGTGAGACTTTCATCCCAACTTCGATGGTTGTCTGACACATACATAGCCAACATGGTCTTGATGGAACGATTCACCCTTTCAGTTGGATTGGCTCGTGGGAGATAATGAGCATTGAACCTGATTCGACACTGATAGCTTTCAGCAAATTTACCAAATTCCTTACTTCGATATTGTGGCCCATTGTCACAAATTATCACCTTAGGGACACCAAATATCAAAAATACTTCATCTTCCAACTTGCGGATGATCGCCTCCTTCGTTGCCTTTCGGAGGGGAAACAAGAGGGGAAATTTGCTAAGATAGTCCGTCACCACCAATATATACGAATTACCACGTTTCGACCTCGGTAAAGGACCCATCAGGTCCGTGGAAATCATCTCCCAGGGCCTATCAACTTTCGGATTCGAAACCATCTTGTCGGTAGGAAGATCATTGGACACCTTGTAAGCCGCGCAGACAGCACAATGGCGGACATGTTTGGATATGTCAAACCTCATCTTAGGCCAATAATATTGCGTAGCCACCCTCGCCAGTGTCTTGTAGACTCCAACATGACCAGAAGTTGGAGGTTCATGGGCCGCAGTAACGATTGCTGGACGTTCACGTTTTGGAACTACTAATTTCCAAGAATCTACAGGTGGAGACAACTCTGGGTATGGAGAGGGCGAATGTTTCCAAAGACGACCATTTGTCTCCCTCCAACCAGCGAACTTCAACGGATTCCTCCTGACACTTTCCAACATTCTACAATACCAACGATCATCTACGAACTCAAACTTAGTGTCGGAATTCCCGTCCTCCACAGCATCGATAACCGGAACGGCCCTAGACAATGTATCCGGAACAATATGGTCCCGTCCCTTCCTATGAACAACCTTAAAATCATATTGTTGGAGCCTGACAGCCCAACGAGCCAAACGTCCAGTCAGGTCCTTAAGTGTTTGAAGCCAGAGGAGACTATAATGGTCGGTGACTACCGTGAAAGCCACACCCTCCAGGTACGGTCTAAGCTTCTCCACCGCCCATAGTACAGCCAGGCATTCGCGTTCCGTGGTCGTGAAGTTCCGTTCCTGCCGTGTGAGTGAACGGCTGATGTAGCAAATAACCCTATCGCCATCGGGATACGGCTGAGTCAGGACGGCTCCCACCCCATAACCAGAGGCATCCGTCTGCACTTCGAATGGCTTCTCATAATCTGGACAGCTCAGAATCGGTGCTGCCACCAAACACTCCTTAATCCGACGAAGGGAGTTAGCACATTCATCCGTCCAACTAAACTTGCAACCCTTACGAAGCAGGCCAGTAATTGGGGCTATGATGGAAGAAAAATCAGGGACGAAGCGCCGATACCACGAGAAAGTTCCAACAATCCGGCGGACCTCGCTGACATTTGTCGGAGTAGGAAGTTCTAGCATTGCGCTCACCTTTTCTGGGTCAACATGTAAGCCATTCCTATCCACGACATAACCTAGATACTTCATTTCCGGGCGACAAAATTGACACTTATCGATGCTGACTGTGATGTTGGCCTCTCTCAACCTACGAAACACTTCTTCCAACACTGTCAGGTGCTGTTCCAACGTCTGGGTGACAATTACTACGTCATCTAGATATACAAATAAGTAGGGCTCAAGGTCATGACCTAACACGGTATCTATTAGCCTTTGCCACGTAGCAGGGGCATTATGCAGACCAAACGGCATCCGTCGGAACTGAAATAGCCCACGATTCGGCACGGTGAAGGCCGTATATTGTTTCGAAGTTTCTGCCATAGGTACCTGCCAATAGGCTGATTTCACATCCAGGCTGGATAGATACTTGGCATCCCGGAGCTTATCCAGTGTATCAGACACCAGGGGTAGTGGATAACTATCTCGAACTGTCACAGCGTTGAGCTTCCTATAGTCCACACAAAATCTATATGAGTCGTCCTTCTTCTTAACCAGTAGGATGGGAGAAGACCAAGGACTATTAGATGGTTCCACTATCCCTAACTCTAACATCTCCTGAAGTTCCTTGTCTATCTGATTCTGTACAACAGGGTTTACACGATAATACCGCTGCTTTATGGGGGGACTATCAGTGTGGATAACATGCTCAGCCTTCGTGGTACAACCGAGACCTCCACCCATTAACGACATGTTGCGATCCAATACAGCCTGCAATCTCATTTTCTCCAAGGCCGTCAAATGAGTTTGCCCACTCACATGTTCCACAGCATTAACCAGGACGGGGTCTTTAGAGAAGTGCCATTCGTTCTGGCGAAGATTTGGGACGATTCCCATGGTCCTCCAGAAGTCAGTGCCCAGGATTAATACATGGGACAACTCAGGGACAACTATGGCCTCTATCAATTTTACACACCCTTTCACCGATACAGGGAGCTCAACCACACCTATACTGGCACAGCGATTACCATTGGCCACCGAACAAACCGTGGTCTTGCTTCGATCTAGAGGCAACCCTAACTCACGCACTACATCCATCCCTCTACCACCAAGTATCGTGCGGGACGCACCAGAGTCCAACAACCCTAATATCTGCTTTCCTAGTATGTCCACTCTCAAATAAGGTCGTTCGTCCCCGGCCGCCTGATCCAGTACATAATCCAATATAACTTGAAGTTTTTCAATCGAGTCACCACCTCCGGCACACCTACCTCGATTCCTTAGGAGCGCCGGTTGCCGTTTCCCTGCCTGGAACAATCTGGACAGCTCCTAACCGTGACCCCCTCCCTCTTGCAACGATAACAGAACATACCACTGCGAACCGTACAACCAATTGCCCTATGTCCTGGCTTGTTACACCTGAAACATATTATGTCATTTGCCGGAGCCTCCTGCTGCCCACCTACTTGACTGGAAGCGACAGGAACACAATCACGAGAATTATCAACAAAAGCCTCGGCAACGTCTACATATGCTAGATCAGGTTCCAGAGTGCAAGTTCTTCTTGAGGGAGCTACGAAATTCTCCACCGACTCCTTCCTGGCTTCAAGGCGCCTACACAACTCACGTAACTGGGAAATCGATGTGATGTCGACCAGACCTAATTGGTTTTGATAGAATGGGGCAATATTTTTCAGCAAGATCTTGAGTTTCATAGCCTCCGTCAGAGGGCATGTCAACCTATTGAAATAGCCTGTCATGACCGCAATATATATGCCAATGGACTCATCGGCCCCCTGAGTGCGCTTACGTAGTTCATCAAACAATTTTTCATTATAATCTGATGATAAGTACTCTTCCCTTAATAAGTTCACAAATTCATCCCAATTAGCTACTTCATCACGGTAGGCAAGATAGAATTGGTAGGCCCTACCACTAAAAAGATCTATACCAGATTCAAGCAAGGTTTGTTTAGTAACGTGCCTAGCAATTCTGAGCTCCTCGATCCGCTCCAAAAATGCGCTAAGTGAAAGTCCCTTCTTGTCTCCTGAGAACTTACAGTCCCATTTGATGGGCAACACCGGTTTAACCTGGCTTGTGCTAGCCCGAGTAGGAGAAGGCGCAGCACTCGAGGACCTACGTGCTGGAGGAATAGAACTACCAAAATTACTCTGCCCCAAAATACTAACTTGAGGTGGAATGTCTATTTTGGCCAAATCATCAGCTTTCTTTTGCAAGTCACTAAGGAAAGCTAGAGCTTTTGCCAGGAAGTGTGGGCGCTTATCCGACTTATCCTCATCAAGATGCTCAATGCGATTTAAAACATGGGTTAGTTTAGTTTGGAGCTTAGCAAATTGAGTACTAGTAGCCAAATCGTTAAATGCCTTAATGAGTGGGTCTAATTCTAGTAATTTACTCTCAATGGCCAGTTCATCCTCCTCTACGGTGAAGGGATATTTGGGGTATTTGATACTATCTCCGGATTTCTCAAGTCTCATCGCCATGGTCAAAGAGTGTCGCATCTCCTCTACTGTACCAAGGGCAATCCCTCTTATCTTGAGTTCATAAGAGAGTTCCTCTGAATTCAATCTATTAATCTTCATTCCTAGAGACATGATGAACTCTTTTCAACCAAGTTAAACAAATACAGTTACCAGGTGACAAGAAAAAAAATAATCTAAGTTGGAGAAATCTAAGCAAAAAAAAAAAAAATTTTTTTTTTTTTTCACCACTACAAATGAACTGTCTTGACCAATATTTTGACACTAGTTAGGAAAACAAGGCCCCACGTTGGGCGCCAAAAATGTAACCTTGAAATTAACCCGAGGGTCCAAGGTCTTCGGCTAGCGTTTCAGTGGAGATGGGAGGGTTCGATAAATGGGCGCCAGGTAATTCAATTACCTCCACTAACACCCAATGTGCACGTTACAGACTACCACAAATTACCAAGTGGTAGTCTATCAAATCTAAGGTTGTATGGGCCAACAAATGAAAATAAATGCAAGACAGTTCCTTAAGAATTCCCCATTTAATGACTCACAAAATAATAACCCTATACAGAGGGGATGCGGTCACCCTTATGACCTTCAACCAAAATAAACAAACAATGGCTAAGTTAGTTTGAAGTTACTGAACCATTCCGCGAAGCGTTCAGGAGAAAAGAATAATTCAAGTAGGGTGCGGGGTAAATGCGTCGCTTGAGCTCAGCCGCATGCGCAGATATTCATAAACCCTAATGGTAGCTTATCGTTTCGCAGAACAGGTACAAGTCATTTAAATATCATAAACATAATAATCAAATATCCCGGTTGAGCAAATTCATAAGGGAGAGGTCAGTAGAATGGGGAGAGCACAAATAAATTCAACAACACTTCCAACATAAAGTCAACATCACCAAAATTCCCTCGGCGACTGCAGAATCAGGAACACCCTGTATAGCCCTAGACCGGGCCACCCTGTATAGGCTCTAACTGGTTCACCCTGTATAGAATCCACGTGCTCCACCTGGTAGGGGCTTCACATGGGACGCCTTATGTAGACTACGATTGGGGCCACCCTGTATAGTCCTCACCGAGTACTTGGGGTTGACGAACCCGAGGAAATCTTGGTCCCAGAACCAAACCCGCAACTAAAACCCTGGGGAAGAAAAATGTCAGTACCTTGACACAATTCCCTATTTTCAAAATCCCCCAGGAAAAGTAAAAAAAAGAAAACCAAGAAACAGCCCCTTGCCCCTGGACTAAGATTCCATCACCCACCCCAGTGACTAGGCATTCATCCAATAAGACACTTTTTGATCATTTGCCCCAAAAGTATAACAACACCTAATAACCCTTGCTTTACAGCCTTGTCAAATTATAGCTAACATCCTGATTTTTACCTGCATTATCAAAGGTTAGTTGGCTCCCAAAATCAGACTTGATCTCTAATTCAAAAGTGGAACTCACTACACTTTTATGGAATTAGATTCGAATACAGAAGTTAAGTTACATTACTTCCTAGTATAATATAGTGTACCATTGCATTCGAAGTACTAGACCATGGTTGCTTGACAACATGCAAAATATTCTAGGAGTATCTGATATACTGATACACTAAACTGACCAGGTAGGAAGGTATTTTTACATTATGATGCCACAGAATGAGTTGTCAAGTTCCATCACACTGGAATTCAAGAGGAGACCACGAACAGAGGAACCAACTAACTTTGAGATGAACAGATCGACTGATAGAATGTCTCATGAATTAGTTTGATCAATTAACTTAGCTGAAATTTATCTGGGACTCATATTCAAAGATCAATTAGACAGCCTGTTGTGATTTTAGTTACTTCAATCAGCTACCTATATGATTTAATTCTCTGAACCACTTCGTAGGGCACAATTTTCCAGATACAAGGTTTAATCAATATTGTAACAGTTGATGCCTACAATAGATAGTGACTTCTATAATCAAATTAAATCAACCTACCCTTAAAATCGGAGTTTCTTTCTATCAGGCACCAGAGTTTTTCCAGGTTTTCCAAAGTGACCAACCTAGCCTCTAGACAGTGTCCAATCTAGCTTCTAGAGTTTCAGACAGTCCTATTTGACGGATGATCGGAAATCTAGCCAGTCCCTAAGGCGCTGTTGATACAAACGAAATTCCATTACTAACCCCACAATATACACAGCCCAAAATTCTTGAAGACAAAAAAAAACATAACTAATCAACCCACCTGCAATCAGGACTTCTCCATCTCGTCAATTACTTCACGATGTCCAGTGAGGTTATGGAATGTTGCGGCGACAATATATCCTCACAAGAGAAAGATTTGGGTCATCGATCAAAAATTTCAACACACGTTGAATCACACAAATTATCACTACCCAAATCACTAAATGGCGGCCTCAGAACATAATCCTAATTAAAGATGATTATGAAAATCAAATATAATTCTGAAGACGCCAGTCAAACGCAATCAAGCCATTTTTCAGAGAGAGAGAGAGAGAGCTAACGAGAGACAGAACACCCACTCAAAGTCATCCACTGGTCATCGATTCAAAATTACCTGGGACGATCCCTTTAGGGACAGAATGCAAGGAGAGAGGGCGCAGCAGATAAAGGTATGTCCACGCCTGCACGAATCAATTTCACAGTATCAGCAAAGTACTGTTGGAAGCATTTCTGAATGCATAAAAAGATTGTACAGCCTCATTTGATAAATGCGACTGAATGACCCAAATAAATATTTCAATTACTGTCGTGTAACGTGCCTTCAATTTGATGAACTTCCATCAATGGTGGGACCAGAAATAAAGAAATTATATATGTCAACAAAACCCTTATCTCCAGTATATTTTGGTCGCCTGAGTATTAACGTCGAATTCTGTTGGGAATTTCATATTTTGCGATTCGCATAAATTTCGCGGAACCCGCACAAGCACGAACACACCTTAATCCGCGTCATTTCTGTGTCATACCGCACCTTACCCTACCCCACAATTTCTACACTTCGTGCAAGAGGTACTGTTCCCTGACTGACAGTTAGCACGAGGGCGTGCGAGAACGCACGAGAACCGATGATCACCTAAAGGAAGAACAGCTCCGAGACCGCTTCCAGCTAACTTTACTTGAGTAATATAACCCGAAAATTCCAAACAACGTAAACAATAATACAGTGCCCACGGCCCCACTTTTATACCAACAATTCAATCAGTGCAGGACGTAGCGATCGTTCATTAGATGTTTATCACAATAGAAGTCAGATGGACTGAAAGGTATGCTAAGCATTGTCTCGTTGCTCCCAGTGGATATTGAATCGGCCAACTGATTACTAAGTTGCTAAGAAATCAAATGATGTCTCTTCACAGTGAATGACCAGGTAGTTGATGGAGGTAGGTTACTTATCAATGTGTTCAATTGAGGATATATACCTAACGTAGAAAATGAACGTTACAGGATGATTGACAATAAACCAGTGGCGTCTCGTGAGTTTCGTATCATGGGTAATCTGGGACCAAAATAGAACATAAACTGCGCCGCAGGCATTTTTTCCATCAATGCTGATATACATTTATTCGATTCATGAGTATGAATGTAGTGGATTCAATTGTTTCAATTTCCTATATACTGCGTGGCATATAGCCAGGAAAGTAGTTGTGTTTCTCTCGTTATCTACCATTTTCTCATCGTGTGTATCGTGGCATAAAGCCAGGAAAGTAGTTGTTTTCTGTTGAAGTAAAAAAGAAAGAATTGATATTTTCATCACATAGAGAATGCGAATTCTCAATGTATTTCTATATGTATATAGGGTGTTTCTTGAGTACGTGTAGAAAATTCAGGAGCATGTTGCTGACGTCAAAATAAAAAGAAAAGCTCGTGTAAATATATGTCCGAAAGTTCTTCGTTTCTGAGATACATTCGTGGGTGTGTCTTCTGTCTTTTGAGTCTTTTGAAAAGTCATAACTTTTTTGTGCGTACCTGTATCACGTTTTATGGTAGAGAAATAGATTTTTAGAATATTCTTGTGTAAAAAATATATTCCTGGTAGAGGTCGCTGCGAGCAACTGATTTCGAGTTATTGGAATTTGAAATAATCGATGCGTTTGAATTATTTCCATGAGGCTCGTTAGTCGCCTCTAAGTAGTAAATATCAGAAAATACAGGGTGATCCACGGTGGGTGGCCTATTAGAAGTATCTGAAGAACGAAAAGACAGAACATTCTGAAAGATGGGATGCTTCGATAATTGAACATTTTCTATCCGTCTAAAATATTTTCATTGATACAGTGTTGCCACTTCTATCAGAAACAACTAGCAACTTCGTCATTTTAAATGGAGCACCCTGTATTTTATTGCATTTTTAGATTTTTCCTGAAGAGCTGATTCCATCAATGTATCACACTTGGGGTCTAGCAGGAATGATTACAGATTATAGGGTGTTCAAAATCGAGATTTTTCAATTTCAGGAGTTTTTTGTGTCTAAACTATTCAATATCGATCAAAACGGCTCACATGTCCTTATATTAACTTTCGATTCACTATCTTCTGACATTTAATTGAGATAGGGACATGTGAGCCGTTTTGATCGATAATGAATAGTATCGACACAAAAAATTCCTAAAATTGAAAATTCTCGATTTTGAACACCCTATATCTCTGTAATCATTCCTGCTAGACCCCAAGTGTAATGCATCGATGAAATCAGTTCTTCAGAAAGAATCTAAAAATGCAATAAAATACAGGGTGTTCCATTTGAAATAACAAAGTTGCTAGTTGTTTCTGATAGAAATGGCAACACTGTATCGATGAAAATATTTTAGACGGATAGAGAATGTTCAATTATCGAAGCATACAAATTTTCAGAATGTTCTGTTTTTTCGTTCACCGTGGATCAGCCTGTATACTCCAGTGCATTTTTCTTTATCCATTCAATATTCTCCTACATTCAACATTGGAATATCAGCAAAAAATGATTCTTACTTCTCTGTACCTACTTTTTTGGACTCTTCCAATTCAAAAAAATAACAATCGAATGAGAGATACCCATCGACTACCGAGTCACCAGACATTCAGAAACCTTTTTCAGCGTCTTATGGAGTCTGGGTACTTTGAAAAAGCTCCAGTGATAGGCAGACCGTTGACTACTAGGACCCCAGGAATTGAAGAAGCTGTTCTTCAGGCAATTGAAGAAGATCCACAGACAAGAGCACGTGAAAAATTGCGCAAAATCTTACGTGTCCCATGAAAATATTTCAAATCCCGCAATTACTCAAAAACAGTTGCTTGCAGCGACCTCTACCAAGAATATATTTTTTACACAGAAGTGTTCTAGAAATCTTTCTTCCTACTATAAAACGTGATACAGGTACGCACAAAAAAGTTATGACTTTTCAAAAAACTCGAAAGACATGTAGGTGGCGCCACCCTCACGAAAGAGACAAACTGACATTAAATTTAATATTGCCATTGAAAAATGCCCCAAGATACTAAACTCCATTCGCATATCACAATTATTATGGAATTTATTAACAAAAAACAAACATAAAAATTCAACTTTGACACTCTGTATCTCAGAAACGAATAACTTTCGGACATATATTCATGCGAACTTTTCTTCTTATTTCGACGTCAGCAACATGCTCCTGAATTTTTCACACGTACTCAAGGAACGTCCTGTATATCCATTCATTCATGTTCATAATTTTATCTGAAAATATTCTTTTTCAATAGTGAACATACTGTTTAGCTTCTACCTATAGTTAGAATTGTTTTCAGTTTCATGAAAAGTTCAAGGAATTATATCGACCCTATCTCCTACCACGTCCTGTTTATACATATTGTAAACCTTTATGTAATGTATGGATTTGATATTTCGTAGTAAATCCTCTTTGTCCTTCTATTTGCGCTTTCTACTTTATACGATATATTTCCGTACGAACATTGGTAATATTCCGTGATGTAACTCACTAGAATTGTCTTTGTGCAATTCCAACAGATCAACAGGCCTGTTTCAGAGGAAAATTGTTTTTCGTTGAAAGTTCCCTACAAACACAATCTACTTAGTAGACCATCCCACAAACTACAAACTGTTTCTGAGAACGGAACCGTAGAATCGTAGAAGTGCGTTACAGGTTTTTCGTTCAATCGATTGAAATTCTATCTCGAAAATTCGACTTCAATTTCAAAATTTAATAATTTGTCTGAAAACTTCGACTATCATATCTTGATATTTGACTTTTATTTCGATACTTTGACATTTATTCCGAAATCTCAACTTAAGCCTCGAAAAACTAATTCCATTTGACGATTGTTCAACCTCCTATGGTGTATGTAGCATTGTTTCACTGCTACTTCACTTCACTTCTAGGATACTGTCACGATATAGATGATGGTTAACCCATCCATATCGATTAATATCGATTTATAAGGGGTTCGCTTGGCTTAATAGTTTGCGAGAGGTAATATTAAAATAGGCACTAATAGTTTAGGGGTAACTCAAAGAACGAGACTATATTCAAACATAACAATATCTAATGAAGCATGAAACATTATGGGTAGCAATGAAAAATATGAATCAACAACAATGAATATAGAGACAGAATAACAACTTACATTATAACGACCATAACGACGAGTTCTTGTCAAGTCAAGAGTAGCCCCAGACCAGACTAACTTCGGAACCCTCACATCCAATATTTATATACAACATTTTATTAGATATGCACGTTTCTCATGAGAGTTCCTTGGTCAGTTTTTATAATTCAATGTCAACGGATGATTTGATTTACTTTATGTTTATAAAACCCTCATGGTTCGAAATTACTGATATACCGTATGTTCTACTCGTGACAATACACAATGGTGAAATTAATACTGCTACTAGTGAATAACAAAAACTAATGTGATAGTTATTTTTGAAATGAGTGAGTAATAATAGTTATTTAACCAACTAGTGTATTAATGAGGGCGATTAATGATCGAGATTAATGGCCTTTTAATATACAAGTTGGTTACAAAATTTTTCCGTCGACTATATTTCTCATTTCTCCTGCAATGAAGAAAACTTGGTTCGCGAATTCATCATTCATCCGGAAACTGCTAAGAATAACCCAGTAGCCTTGTTACTGACATTAGTGACATTTGACATTTGTCGAAATGATCAACATAGAAAATAAATTCCTTGTGATAGAAAACAGGGATTAAAATCGTGTCAGAAACTTGGAAAGGCGAACCCGTCAACGGAAAATCTTCGATGAAATCCATATTTTCGATTTAGATGCACATTCCGTAAGTTATAGCATAAACAATGAATGCACGTGGTGTATGTTTGGTTGCCTATAAAACAATCGTGCATTAATAGACAAATCGTTCATTAATAGGGGTCATTAATGAACGATTTCATATACATTAAACTTAGTCGATAATACGAGGTCGACGGAAATCGTATATTGTTTAACGAGCACATCAGAATGATAGTGATGTCCTACGAGAATGAAGTTTGCAGCATGAGCCATAGGCGAATGCTGCAATCATTCGAGTAAGGAATCAGCATTCCGTGCAAGTTATACACTATAATTTTTCTACGGCTATAATGGAACAGCGGCATTTCCGATTTCTTCTTCTTGTAGCCATCTGATTTCCCGTCAAGTAATGCTCATCTACTAGACAAAGCTGTCATTGCTTGAAATTTGAGATTCAATGGGCGATGAGATTTTTCCGAAATAATAACACAATGGAGTCATCGTGATATCAAATACGGAAATAAAATTGATGACATACAAAGTACATCATTGATGTATCGAACACAGTAAAGCAAGAGCAATCTTGTGTTATAGCAATTAAAGCGCGATATACATATTTTTAATAGATAGATAAATAGATTCATGTTACTACACAATAGTGTTTATACTTACGTCAATAAATAAATTAAATGAAATAAATATAATGAGACATAAATACGTACAACAATGAAACATTGACAAAATAGCTTGAAGTTCAGTTTCGACTTGAAAAAAATACTAGATATTCATCAAATTATGTGAAAACACAATTAAAATATTTTTGACTCGATTCTTGAATTCCTGCAAACTCATAGATCGTCCTCTGAGTTTGTCTGGAAGAACATTGAAACATTTCATGGCAAGATATTTGAATGAAGATTTGGTTTTTGAAATTCTTGGTTTCGGTAATCTCATATTCATCTTTGTATTATATCTATGTATATCTTCATTTCTAGTTATTCCAGATCGAGTATATGAAGTACTAACATTATTTTGACTCACTCTATCAGTCTTATCTGTCCTATAATCTACTGCATGATCTTTCCGGAGACCCTGTATAAAGACAACATAGGTGATATTATGGAATAAAAAACATTCCTGATGAAAACACTGATCTGATGATTCATCCGACTTTCCAGATTTTCATTCCTCTCTGATGTACCTCTTAGCTTTTTTTTTAATCTTCATTATCTGATTAATTAAAGGCATTTGTGCTCTCAATTAGTCGAAGCAAATTACATGATGCCTTCATTGAAACAGAGAAAAGTACTTTCGAACTCAATAATAATGATATTGCAATGTTATTCGAAGTTTGAATTAGTCCAGAGTGCGAGTACTATCACTGTTTTCATTTATTTGTGTTCCCAAACGAATCATTATATTCTCCGTTCATTTGTTTAGTATACGTATAATTTTGAATTCAATCATCAAACAGTTCGATTACAATTACAACAATGTGGTTGAACACACAAACCAATCGAATTTATACACCACATATTTATTTTATACTAATGATTATCATTTTATATAGTGAGTATTTGATTATTTGAAATAACCATGAATATATTCATTCTGAATTCGACATGTGATATAACACTTTTTAAAACTGACAGAAGTTTTGTTACGTCCTATACTAACTTGTGATACCACTAGAGGTGAAATTATTTCTGTAAATTTTTTCGAACTCGGAATAATTTTCAAAATATTCATGAGCGAGCAAAACAGAAGAAGAAAATTTCATACCAGATTGAAATTGAGAATTGAATGATTTCAGAATATATGTACTTATTTGATTTTTATATAGGTTCATGAATAAATTCAATTTGGGTTGCAGTTCCAGCACCAATAATAGTTTACTAGCTCAACAATGGACGAGTGGACTGAAAATTATTCATTGGCATTCAATTAGTCCACTGTGTGGTTAGTAAACTAAATTTATTTTTGCAACACATCTCACGCTTTTTTTATGTAAATAATAAGTGTATGCGTTGTTCAAAATCGGTAGATTTCAGAGCTCATTTCAAATGTAGCATCATGGCCACTATTTGGCGATACGTGGCGATAAATAGTGACGTCAGTTTTCATGCTGTTTCGTTATTGATCAGATGATCTCTCATTTTCACTCATGAAGCAAGGTTGTCAAGTCACCAATTATTATAATCAAGTTATCAAAAAGATGTTTGACTCCTGTCGTTGAATCAAACATAATAGGAGGAACTCATGACATTATAGTTCATTCTTGACTTCTTCGAGCAACCAGCACGACCAAATATTTCTCATTTTCTATAACAAAATATCATGTGAATGTTGAAGACTTGGCAACATTCTGCTGAATGCTGAGAACTGACAAGACCACGCCCACAAGTCGTGCGCGGGGTCTTCACGTTCACCGATTCAAATGTTCTCTAGTATGAATTAATATAATTATGTGAAAACTTCACAAACGATAAGATTTTCACAAAATTCTTATACACACAACATGTTTCGCTAACATAGTAGCTTCCTCAGCTGATATACTGGTGGATATAGATTTGGATTGTACGGTGAACTGTAACCTCTAGGGGTGAGCCACAATAGACCCATCTGGGGTCGCAGTGGAGGGGAGGTATTAGCCCCACTAACATGGATATACTGGTACAATGAACTGAAGTTTAATGTAAATGTCATTTAACCTTTGAACGTCGAAACATTTCAAGTGTAATTTCATGCTCCGTCCCCCAAGGAAAAGGAAAAAATTTCCAAGAAATTTGTTCGGTTTATATGGTAACGATACGAAATATAGACTCGAAAATGTTTGGTGTGAAATTTTCATAATTAATATCAGGATTCATTATTCAAAATTTTTTGGGATACTCTCTCCTCGTTTCTATAAAATAAAAATATGAATATTATTTCAATATACGTGTAGTAAGGACAAATCAGATGATTTGCCCCAAATTGTCACTGCGTTTAAAGAATTTTCCTATCAGAGAGCCTAAAAGAAAAAATTCACTAGCTTGTCAGTGAAAAGCTTCAAGACATATTATACGACCTCGCTATTGAAATAATCTCTTTTCATGTTGAAAACGAGAGCAGAATCGGTCCCGAAACGTCCAAAGATAAGAGAAAATTTGATATTTTTGTTATATACCTTTATTTCTCTTCTCCAAAAATTTTTTCAATACAAATTGTCACTGACAAGCTAGTGAATTTTTCTTTTAGGCTCTCTGATAGGAAAATTCTTTAAACGCAGTGACATTTTGGGGCAAATCATCTGATTTGTCCTTACTACACGTATATTGAAATAATATTCATATTTTTATTTCATAGAAACGAGGGGAGAAAATCCCAAAAAATTTGGAATAATGAATGTACCACCTCCTCGATTATCCTACAGACAGTATTTAATATCAGGATGTTCTGAACATTCGAGATAGTTCTACCGCTTCATTGTCCACGAAATTTTGTTGCTGTCAGATTATTTGATGAGTGGAATAGTCAACACAATTCATTGAAATTATCAATCTGATCAATTTGAGGAAGAGAGACTTGTATTTCCCAACATTCCTCGCTATACGCTCTGAGCAAAAATAGGTTGCCATGTTTTGATAATAAAATGATCAACAATAAATCTGTGAACATGTAGGAAGAAGATAGTCATCCTCCACAGAAGACTTCAGGGCAATTCCGAAAATGCCAATATGGCCAAACGTGCACGTCGCAGCTACTTCACCATGTCTCAAGTGGCTCTTCAATAAAGTACAATAGCGAACACATTCAGCTCCAGAAAATCCATAACAATACCAATAGAGCTCAGGTTCGTAAGAATCTGTGGAATGATAGACAAAGTGATAGGAAATAAATAATTTCAACACGAAATTGATATTTCGAATGGATGATGATGATAATAATAATAATATAATAATAATGAATCGGCTTCATTAACGGGATGGATACAAATCCATAATGTGCAACACTAATTTTGGCGAAGCCTAGCTAATAGCTACTCAAACTCAACCAGATTAAGTCACAGGATATAATGCAATATTATGATACATGATAATATAATAAGATGAGATATCACAAAAAAAACACTGAATTAAAAGGTTATAATAATTAGTGAGTGAGTTAGGTAGTGGTGCTTACTAATCTAACACTTTTCTATCGATACTTCCACGGGAAATATTCTTCGGAAATCTCTGCAATCATCCCTTCACTAGCAATACCAATCAGACGAACTAGACAAGCCCAGTCAGCACATCCTTACGTCGTCAACCTCGAAAGATGTCGAACAGCACTTTATCAAGACTCCTTCATCCATAGAACGGCTAGGCTCTGGAATTCATTGCCTGTGGAAGTATTCCCAACAACATATAATCTCCAAAAATTCAAAAAAAATTCCAATACCTACCTCCTGTCCCTATTCCCCCTAGGAACGCACGATGTTCTTTGAACATTATAGGGATTCCCTTTCGTGCGCTCCAATCGATAAAAAAAAAAAAAAAAAAAAAAAAAAAAAATCTGGGCTGTTGTTCCAGTGGTGTGGGTGAATATGTGTTCATTGACTGGTAAAAAGAAACTGTTCATATTTGTATTTGAATTTATTTACATTCAGAAGTTTGAATTCCTCAGGTAAAAGGTTATGAAGTTGAATCGAATTGAATTCAAAGGATCTCTGTAACATAATGGATGTGCGATGATGAGGCATAGTTAGTTTATCAATTTTTCTGATGTTCCTTGAATGTACTTTGATGCGTGGAATTAACTTTTCAAAGGGGACGAGTGTGGCAAATTTATCAATTTTATAACAAAGTTACCTATAGGTGATGAGTTCTCCGATTAGTCATATTCAACCATTCAGATTCATTGAATTTTCGAGAAATAGAATCAAATTTCCTGATGCCATAGATCAAACAACAGCATGAGTCTTGGCCTTTTTGTGTACGATTTTCATCGAATGAAAGTAGACATGGACCGTATATAAAATCACAATAATTGAAGTGACTCAATACTAGTGAGTCACATATCATTTTACAATGAAAAAAATGAGATACGCTTTCTTCATCAAATTCTTGGCATGTTCTGAGCATCTGAGCTCTGTATCGAGGTGGATGACCACATTTCTCGTTGAATCTACAATGCTCAAAATATGACCTCTAATATCAACATGCAAGCTTTTACTGATCGTATTTCGTTCAACATGTGTTCCAAAACACATCAGAGTTGTTTTCTCAGAATTGAGTGGTAGATAAATTAGTGGTAGATAAATTGTTTTCAACAAATTCTTGATTCATGAGAACTTGCACATTCATATAATCATTGATATCGAAGTGTGTCTGAAGTTGAGTATCATCGGCATAGGCATGTACTACTTTGCAAAACTTTGTCTGTGAATAATATTCAGGGCGTTTTAAAATTCAAGTATCAAGATTTCAGGTAATCATTTTTCAGGTCCAAATAAGATTCTAACATTTGTCCGCAAAAGCGTCTTTACCGATCTACAGAGCTTGACAATTTCAAGATATCTTCAGCACTTATCATAAAAAGTCATGGTTCGTTAGATTTCTTATTTTTCAGGTGATGTTTGGAAACTGATTATTTAGATCACACACTAATTACGTAGCTTTTTTGTTCTAATTGTGATAAAAAGTGCATCCCTTCTGGGTACCCAGGTACCTATAAATAATAAGATAACGTTAATTTCTGCAATTATTCTCAATGATGATTCCTGGAGAATTTCTCAAAAAATACTATATAGAGTCAGATGATATTTGTTTCTTCTTCAGTTCTGCTGAAAACGGTAACTTAGTTGCCGAAATATGTATTCACGTTTTTCAAAATGATCTGGTGTTTCGAGTATATTTTGTATTTTGGAGTACCTACATTCCTATGATAAAATATCCTTTCAGTCACTATTTGTCATGACTGCAGTGTGACCTATTAATGGATTCCTATTCCAGAAATCCGACGTCATACTGACGTTCTGAAAAAGTCGTACATCCTCCATAACCTTCAAACTCACTAGCACCACCACACGGGACCACATCGAATAAATGTTTTTCTTATCATCTCCGAAGGTTGAATTAGTCTATGTTAACCTTCACATGATTGCCTCCTGGTACTATACAGATTGGACATTTGACTTTTCGGAATATTAGTAAAATGAAGTACTCACTCAAGTAATTGAGTTGATCAATGAGATATTACTAGGTAGGTAATTATTCGTTCATTTGTCATAGGATTTGCTCACTATAAATACACGGCCTTGGGCGCTCTGGGCATAATTTTATTTTTCTGCAACCGACACAAAAGTCGTCCATTTTGATACCAAAATTAGCTCCTAAATTGACGTTTCTATTACTGATACGAAAATAGGTATGTTGCTAGGCAACATATTTAGTTCCTAGGAGCTAAAGTTGAATTTTAGTTCCTAGGAGCTAAAGTTGAACTCTAGCTCCTAGGAACCAAAAAGGATTTACTGGACGTCATCAAGAATAAACAACATTCTGATGGTTGGTTATTTGGGTTGAGACGCATACCTGATTTGTTTTCGATTTCAGCAGATTTGGCATTTCATACCCATGCTGGAGATATAAATATACCTCATTATAGTTCAGTATTGGAATTATAAACATCTCAGTTGAGTATTTTTGTTTTGATCAGGAAAGCCTTCCAGAATGAAATACTTGCATGATCTGTATTTCATTCGTTATTCTCGAGATGGATAACTTGTTTTTGAATAATCACGGCAAGAAATGGTTTTTTCGTCTCAAACAACGATATTGTTTAGCTTCATTTGATTATCAAGTCAAACACAGTGTAGTATGGAGAGAAATAAATAATCACTATTATCATTGTTGATATGCTCACTAACCTAACATTTTCCACGTCTTGTTCCTATAGGTGGCACTGGCGCGGTATTTGCCATTAGATCACCTGGTCCATACACAAATATGTCACTATGTGGTTGTATTTATATTGAAACTACAATTCGAACATAATATAAAACCTAACCTGCTGTTAATGCAGGTAGAATATTCTCACCACATGGATTATTTGTCAATATTTGTTGCATTGCATACATATGGCACGGCATTGGTGGTTACTTCACATGTTTATTTGAGTTAATTGTTTCGGTTGCAGAAAAAATAGCTCGGCTTCGCTAAACGCTCCGCCTCGCAAATGCAAAATTCGCTTGTCAAACAAAGTGACACTTTTGATCCTAATGAAAAAATCTACTATTTTCAAGTTCCGTTGAATTGATGGTTCGTAATTCTTGTCATACAATGGTTTAGATTTCTCTAACGATAAATTTCTGATTGCTTTCCTGAGATGAGCAACAAAATAATTTACTGTATATTGAAATACTGACAGCAATATTCGATGAACGTCAGAATATCTACAAATGCCATGCCTACTATAAAAAGGAGAGTTGAACAAAAATTCCTAGGAGCAATGAACGGAATAAAAATCGATTTCTCATTTGAAATAAAATATAAAAACTGAAATCTAGTGTGCACCAAGAGTATTACTAGGTCCTAATGCGCATCTGCAACATTCCGAGGCATAAATCTACGATTTGGTCGAAATTTCACCAAAATCGGAAAAGAATTGAACGAGTTGCAGGGTGATCATTTTAGCAATAATCAGACTGAGGAATTTGAGGATTTGACATTTTCTAACAGGTCATTTCACTGGTGGGTGTATGTAACTTTAATTATCTTCGATAAATTGTTCACTCTTTGAATCCTGCTTTTGAATAATTAACGATTTTTATTTGAATAGTAACCAGCGATGGGAACGTCACATTAATCAGTTATTGCCGTATGATTAGAAGTTTGAAGATGAAACTGCATCTACTAATTTGGTAAATGAAGATCGAGTTGATAGTGATGATATTATCGAGGTCGATAGAGATTCTAAGAGTAAAATACCAATAAAATAAATAACTCTCAGAAACCTCTACAAAACTAAGTGGTACAAATTGCATCCTCAGAAGCTTCAGAGATTTCTACTCGTCCTATGAGACGAATAAAACCTCCTCAGAGATTCCAACTGGAATTTTGAGTTTTTTTTTTAAGTTATAATATGTGCGGAGGAGATGTAGTGATTGTAAACGCTATATTTTACTAGTAAATGTCGCCAGTCAGTATTGGGTCTTGAAGTGTAAATGTGCGTCCTACATCAGAGTTGAATAGATGTTATTATAGTGTGCGTTGGGAATTGCGGATTATCATTTCTACCCCCAACCCCGAACATTACATATACATATATAATTTTTTTATTGAAATGATGAAGAACAAAGTGATTTAATGTCACAAGTTGAAATTGAAATACTATTCACAGACAACATCTTCTTGCTTCATATTTCATAAAACATGAAGTTTTACGGCATTCCCAGGTGGCTGAGTCGAACTGCCATCATAATCTGGTAAAAGCAACAAGAAGTATATAGCTCTCCCATAAAGCAGCGCCAAAAGTTGTTCGAAGTTTTGATGTGTCAATTATTTTGGAGAGTTGAATAATAAATTATATGAAATATAAAGATATCGATTTTTCGGGACTGAAGATTTAAGTTATGAAAGAAGCGTCCTATCATGAGAGTCCTCCAATAGAGGAACAGGAATTGAAAGATTCACTAATTGGACAGCACTGCTATGAAAGATCCTGAATCGAATATTCTGTTCATTTATTCTAATCCTTGAAATACAAATTGGGAACGTGAACTTCACTTCTTCAAGTATTCGTTATGAGCCTCTGTTTTGGTGAAAAATTGTTCATCAGTATTTTGAAGTACCAACCTAAACCTGTCATTAAAGCCGACGCGTAGCGGAGAGAGACAAAAAACCGTGAGCTGAAATCTAATATTTTTCCCGTGTAAAATACACTATTTTTTTTGTGACTGGAAAAAGGACGAATCACTATTGGGGAGATATTACATTATGATGAAATTAGAAACTTATCGACGTGAAATTTGAATTTTTCAACAGGAATGACACCTGCGTTGCTGGCATCATTTTGCAGGCATCTTTATCATTGCTTTTGGGTGTATGATAAATTGACATTCATCATACAGGAGTTTTTATATTTTATTTTCAAACTCTTATCGTGTGTGTTCAATAGATATAATTCAATGTTCGTCGTGGCATATAGCCAGGAAAGTAGTTGTTTTCTATTGAATCAACTGAGAAAGAGTAAATATTCTCATCACATAGAGAATGCGAATTCTCAATGTATTGCTTTATATAAATATATATCCATTTTTGTATGTTCATAATTTATCTGAGAATATTCCTTTTCAACATCTTTATCATTCTTTTGAAGTTATCAAATATCTGCCAGTTTAATTCTGTGATTCGATTTAAAAAAGTGCGAACTTAGTGGCTGTTCAGGAATTTACGTAGCCGCGAAGTGGAATGGACGACAAAAGAACTTGCAGTTCTTTCTCGGAAAGGATGTTATTGACTTTTATATTTTGGGACTATAACACAACAGAAGCCATCCACAGTGTATGTATATCCAGAAAAAAGTAATCACTTTCTTCCCCTGAAAAAAAAGTAATTTATAAAAAGTGACATTTTATAACCTGTCAACAGAGATGAAATTTAAAATGTTTCCCCCTCCACAGAGAAAAATACTTGCTGTAAATCTCTGGTAGTAGTCCATGCTCAAATTGGAGGTGATGAGACAATTAAGAGAACAAACTCAAAGTCTCGCTCCAAGTAAACTTCAATAAAATAATACGTGCTACATGTTTCGACTCCTAGGAGTCATCATCAGGCTATAATACAAAAAACTTATGAATAAAAGAAGTTCCATCACTATTGGAAAATGGGTGACATACCATGCTAGGTAGGAGGAGAAAAGAAACTATTAAATTGATAACATGGTTGACACGGGTTTTAGGCCCAAAATAATTTTAAAAACATTTTTGAATTTTGGTTTTTTGAACCCCCAGATACACATTTTTCTTAAGATGCTTCTTTTTTGTATCAAAAAACAATCATAGTGTAAAGAAAATGGCGCGAGTATGAAGTAAACAAACCGTCAGACTACTTGATTCGAAAGATAAAAATGGTAAATGAAAATTATTTTTTGACGAACAAGTGACAAGTGACAAATGTCATCTATCAAATACACAAAACATTGAAGTTGACTAAATGGACCATAACATCAAAGTTCATAACAAACAAGAAAATGTGTCTAGATTGACTAAGTTGGGTATTTAAAATTGTGTTTTTTGAATTAGGAATGACAACATTGAACAAAAGGATTGCCAATGCAACCGATGAATGGAGGGGAAGATAAAAAAATTGAATTGAAAGTGGATAGGCAATCAAATATAACTTGTTCATTAAGGCAGACAGTTGAATTTGAATGAGCAGATCTATTGATTCCTAATATTTTCAGAAGCTTAAGCTTTCTGTCTTTAGGATGAACATGTAGGACTTCAAAATCTTGTAGTAGGTTTATTATGTTTGTGTTTATTCTCGAGAACATTGGTTGCGAAAGAAGATGTAGTGTTGACAATATCAGAGTTACTATATTTGTCAATAATTGTCTTTTCATGTTCTGCTATCCTGGTGGAAAAAGCTCTCCCTGTCTGACCAACGTATTCTGCATTGCAATCAGAGCATTTTATCTTGTAGACTCCTGACTTGGAATGTACAGGGTTTTTATCTTCATTATTTACAAAAATGGAACCTAAACTGTTATTGATTTCGAAAGATGAAGATTTTTGAAAATTTTAGGCAATGTGAGCCAAAATAGGACATAGATCTGTATGTTAGGTTACTTGCTGTTTCTACGGCAATGAAATTGCACTTGATTTACTATGTTCGATGAATCAATGGTATGTCATCAAATATATTTCCGTATCTGATATCACAATGACTTCATTGTGTCAAACAATATTACTATTTGGGGATAAAGTACAATATTGTGAGCTCTATACAAATCAAAACAATTTGTATGTCTCCAAGATGATTTTAAATGCGGGGCTATATGGATTAAGAGTTATTCAAATGGATAACCCTGTATTTTTTCACATATTTTGTCTACACGAGCATATTTTTGCAATTCTTGTGCGACGTTGCCGGATGTCGATTCCAATATGCCTGGTTGCCTGCTGGTCTTCATCAAAAAATTGTATTCATAGTATACCTTGTATTTGTGGAACGTATTATACAGGTGAAACGACAGTAAGGACTAAAGAACACAAGTACAATATCAAGAAAAGACATATCGATAAATCGAAGCCAACTGAACATATCCTTACTGAAGATTGACAACATATGGCAGAGTGGAATAATATCAAAATCATAGGAAAAGGAAAGGAATATAACAACCAAAAAAGAAAAATCATGGAATCCGCTTGCATTCTTCTAAATGGAGACAATAGCATTGCTTCCTGTTCAGTTGATATAGATAGAATATGGTATTCACTACTGAAAACTGAACATGAAAATGGTAGATTCAAGATCAATTAATGAAAACATCCTGTAACTCATTTGTAGACTAAAATCACTCATTCATATGCCAACATCAGTATGACACTAAAAAGTGTCAAACTATAAGCAGCACAACTTTCAAAGAAACATAATTTGCATTTACATGTTGAGAACGGGAGCAGAATCGGTCCCGAAACGTCCAAAGATAAGTAAAAATTCGATATGTTTTCAATATATCTATATTTCTTTCCTTCGAACATTTTTTCAAACAAATTGTCACTGACAAGCTACTGGATTTTTCTTTTAGACTCCCTGATAGAAAAATTTGTTAAACGCAGTGACATTTTCGGGCAAATCATTTGATTTGTCCCTCTACAAATATATTGAAATAATACGAATACTTTTATTTTATAGAAACGAGGAGAGAAAATCCCAAAGAATCAAGTAAAATGAATGTACCACCTCCTCGATTAACCTACAGACAGTATTTAAAAAATATGTTCTAAAGAATTAACCATTCGTGGATCCATCCATGCCTGATCATCATCAACATGATCACTTTTCTATTGTTGATTGAGTATGCTAAAGCCCATTTCTTTTCAGGAATACAAGTATCAATAACCATTTTAAATTTTGTGTTGTATCACTTGTGATCTGAACTAACTGAAATATTCCACTGGAACTGAACTGAATCAGTTAATATATACGTTCTTTCAAATGACATTGATCAGCTACAATGTATGTCAACTGATTCAGTCCAGTTCGAGTGAAATGTTCTAGTTACTTCAGAACGAAAGAATATCACTATTGGTCCAAAAGAAAAGCTATAGTAACTCTCATAAATGTGTCGAATAATCCTATAAGACTACCGTATTACTTAATCCCACAAAAAATCAAAGCCTTCGACTCTTCCTGTTCTTCGTATTATACGATAGAATAGAGGAACAGGGAATTACTTTCCTTTCTATCTATTGGGCTTACTTCCGACATTGAAAGGGAACTGATGAATACATGGGATAGAACGTAATGCGGAAATCTGATAAAAATCTGGCGATAGGAGCACATAAAGCGTAAAATAGGGATTGAGCTTCATATGGGGAGATTCAATAATTTCATATTAAATGATCTAGCAATAGGTATAAAGTGACGAGAATTCTTCTAAATTGATGTGAACACACCGACACCAAGAGAAATCTAGCTACACAAGTTATAAAAATAATATCATTATTGCTTATTAAATTTGTTCAACCACAATGTGATGAATGTGAGTTGCTGTCATTTTCAAAGGGTAACAAGTCCGCTTTTCTCACCTCTTGTATTCAATGTAGATTTTATGGTTAGGTTAGGTTTCATGTGAGTGGGGCGAATACTGCCCCTCCCGACCCCAGATGGCTCACCCTTAGAGGTTACAGTTCACTATACAATCTACTTCTATTTACAATGTCCATGGTTGAATGAGGTGAGATTTGTCTGAAATCAATAGGTTCTAAAACGGTAAAAAGCCAAATATGTCGAACCTCAGTCTTACTAAGCAAGATCATGAACATAGTCTGTGTTCAGCCGTTTCGCCTTCCACACAGCAATTCACTTGTTGCTTCAGACCGTCGAGATCGGTGGTAACGTTCAGACCCATTATTCCTAGGAGGTGTCTTAGACGACAGTGTCCCGTGAGCAGTCCTCTCAAAATTCGCAGGTTACTCCTGCTCCATTCTAGAACCTGCCCGATCTTAGATCTTAGAGCTATTTGTGTTTAATGAACATTTCATTCCACTTTGAGCATTGTGGCTATTTCGTAGGTGAAATTAAGCCAGTCGGGCAACCAGCCATTCCCGTATGGAGTGATTCTTTCCTTCTGTTCTACTCAGATGGCGTTGCTTTCATATTGTCGATGAAAGACGCCTCTTGGGAATAAAATGCCGACTTGATATTTATTTGGCTAGGCTACGCTGAGTCGGCGGTCTTAGGACTACTGGCTGGAGACTACCCTGCACTGTTGAGAGTCAAAGAGCTCGAAACCAGTCTGTGGGTGTCTAGCGTGGCCTGCCTAGATCGAAATCAATAGGCATTTAGGAAAGAATCACTTGTATCAGTATTCGTTTATACGAGTCGATGCATAGATTTCGGGAGGATTCAATGTTCTGCGTGGCATTAGCCAGGAAAGCAGTTGTATTTCTCCCGAAATCTACCATTGTTGTTTATTTCATGAACATTGTGTGGAAAAGAATTAGAGCTTTGTGTATCTATTTTCTTTCGTTGGTTTAGGCAGGAACGCCTTCGAATGGGTTAATCCTGGTAATTCAGACCAGTGCGTCTACTCTGACCAGTAGCCCAGTCCGAAATAACTCTTTTGGCCGCACTTGCGGAGACCCCAAAGTATGGTTCTGGTCCTATGAACATAAATTATATAGTCAAAGGATGGAATTAAAAACTTATATGTAGCCCCAAATGTCTGCCTTTCCACAAACGGTACTTCACAATCCTGAAACAGATGACCTTTTATGTATAGGAAATATAACCTTATATTTCACGATCACTTATCGAATATCATCTTCATCAAATACAGATAACTCAAAATTATGAAAAATAGTCAGTTCAGTTCTGTATACGTTTGAGTTTTGATGGTGAACTCTCTATAGAGTGTGATAAAAGTCAAATCAATGGAGTGATTGATGGATCTTCCAGGAATATCGAGGAAATATGCTAGTGCATGTACCCCTGGCTTCAAATCAAGTACTCCGAAAAGCCTTGTCAAATCTGGTATAGCAGCAGGAGGGGCACGACAGATCTTTGAGGTCCTAGTGTACCATTCCACCTCTCATGTCATACAATACTTGACAATTCAATCATTGTCATTGTCTTTGTTATTGCATTCTCTCGAAAATCATTTGGAATCTATCGAACTGTGTTGGTTTGGAAAGCCCATATCATGAAAAACACAGAAACTGAATATATTCAGTGGGGTTCTCTCGGAACATCAAGATCTTTCCAATAGGTTGTTCAGTTCTATAAGAAGAAAATCTCCTGTGCACCTGTTTTTTATATTTTTTTCCTGCTGTCAAAAATGAAAGGGTTATACCTACCCCCTATAACTTTATAATGTGTCACCCGGTACATAAATTCTCCTCAGTTCCCAGTTTTCCGCAACCAATCTTAATAATGAAACCAAACCAAAATGTAATACAAGATATTAAAAAAGGACGGAACGAATATAATTAGAAAGAAGGACCCTTTTGTCGTTCTCAAGTTTTCCTCAAATACTTGAGGCTGTTTGAATGATGGCGTACATTCTCTGGGTCTGGAGAGGAAAATCGATGTCGCCGCAATTACCAGAGAAGTTAAATAGCCTTTAATGAAGGCGAGGCTGAGCAGCAGCAGTTTATTGCGAATTGCTTTCGCGAAAAATACGCCTGTCGGAAACTAGAAAGGTGTCGGTGTCAATTACTAAGGAGAGTTTTTTTTATGTTGATATAAAATGAAGGGCGTAATGAAATAGATTACATCACCAGATTGTTATTGTGAGAGTCTAACATTTCATCAGGGAATCCAATTAGTCTTGGAAATACACCAAGTCAAAATGGGAACGTTTCGTAGACATGGTGGAATCTACTTTCCAGTACCTCTAGTATCAAGTTCCTGCTGTTTGAATTAAATTACGCTTCTTCCATGGCAATATTGATACTAAAGCGAAGCGAGTTGGGTTAGGACACATGTTTAAATGAACTGTATTCCCTGAAATATCACATAGAATCACTTCCTGGAGTTTGTCCCATTCATTCACAACACTTTTTATCATTCATTTCATCCATTTATCTGGAGAGAAGTCACTTATAAAAACTTCAAAAGTGCATCTACTTTAGCAGAAGGAGGGGCACGACAGATCTTTGAGGCCCTAGTGTACCTATTCACCTCTCATGCAATATAATACTCAACAATACAATCATTGTCATCGTCAGTGTTATTGCCTTCTCTCGAAAATCATTTGAAATTTATAGAGCTGTGTTGGTTTTGAAAGCCCATATCATGAGAAACACAGAAGGTATTGACTGGGGAATATCCTGAGAAAAAACATTGGATTAGTATTATGTATTTCTGATTGCTCAATATATTATTCATTATATATTGGAGAAAACATTGTTCCACCCTTCAAAGAGCACAGTTTCATTGACACAACGACTATTGCTTTACTATAATGGTGCATAATTGATTTGGAAAAGAACTGGTATACAACCACTCCTGAACGCGACACTCTGCTTTGTAGGAAGGCATTATGAACGCCAAAATTGAAACACTCCTCTCGTAAGGGTACCTGACGTGATTCCATACAATCACATACATCGTGAATATTGACTAATTTTCCGACTGTTTGATTGAATGAAATATTCAGTTGAGAAAAGTCGTATTTTCTGAGGAATTTTTGAAGAATGATAGAACTATGATGTGTGTTTGAGAAACGACAAATTTAATGTTCGTGCAAACTTAGTACGAACGGATAATATATAGATACAGGTTCTGAGTTTCTAAGACATCTACCTATAGGGAAGTTTGCATTCATGTTTCTTGAATGGAAAAAATTTATTGAATTGGTATCATGATTTATTGATTGCTCCATATGATAATAATTTTATATACATATCTGGAAATGCATTCTCCGATGATGGACTCCAAAGATGAGTATCCTACAAACGAGTATGGAATCATTTAAAGATTCTGAATAATCTGGAATAATTTGCATTGTTTTGGAATATCCTGAATAAGCCCTGGGTTAGAATAATGTTCTTCTTTATCATTATAATTCATACATATTGAAGAATACATGGGCTCGCCCTTCTGGGATCACAATTTCATTAAAACAACGAATATTATTTCTTTCCTAAGAAGCAAAATTAATGGGGAAAATCTGGTTTCGAACCAATGTTGATACCTTACTGTTGAAAGCGACAACCTCCTTAGTGGAGAGACATTACGAACGCCATAGTAGAACACTGTCCTCGTAAGGCATATGTACATACATGAATGTCTACTAATTTTTGATGAAATATTGCATAAATCGATAAAGATCCTTTTTATCACGAAAAAAACTCCGAAGAAGAATGGAATTATGATCTGTATTATGAGTGGAATGTCGAATGAAAACTCATCTTGAAGATCTCCATATTTTATTTATCTGTCTGGGATGGCATTCACAAATGTAGAGTTCTGAAGTTGAATGTCCTATACAGACGAATAAGAAGTTCTTGAAACCATTTTTGTTCCGAATTGTGGGTTTGGTTATTTTTCTCAATACCAATTATGTTGTTGTTGTTGTCCACATCTACTGTATTTTCACTCGAAACTCCTATGACATTTTTCGAAGGGCCACCTTGTTTAATGAAAAAGTTGTTTCCATTCGTGATTTCCCGAACATATCACGAATACATCTCTGATGAGCACAGGAAACAACAAGACGAAATAATTTCATATGCTATATTATTTGTCAAACAAGAGCCATACTGATTTCAACATGTAACTTGTTTTTCTTTGGTAGAAGTCTATATTGCTCAAAATGAAGTGAAATTTCCCGAAGTCATCTCTACAAATGTTGATGATGTTTGTTACACAATCGGGTTCATATTTTGGTCTTAGATATTACTTACTAGCTATCAAAACTCTTCGCCGATGCACATAGTCAAGAAGTCGGCCTTTTTGAAATCCTAATAAGGCACCCCGTTCCATGTACCAAAATGGTATGTGAAGGGTAATTGCCCAAATAACTCAGACAATACCATGCTTTTAACGGGGTTTTTTAAAAAGTGGGATCCGTGACCATATGAAAGCGTTATACTATACATGAAAATATCAACATTGATTTGGCAAACACCAAAATTTCTGTCAGAAATCAACATGATTCCACTGATACCAGGACGAGGGATGTTACCTCAAACCAATTTGATCGAGTTCAAGATTCTTTATACAGAATTTTTGATAGTATTGTGAGCATAAGTTGTATCTATTGAAACAATTCAATGACCTGATAAAACTGTTATCTCCATGTCATACCGGCTGATAAGATGTTTTTCTATGCAGATTCGTGGTTGCATGCTGTGACGACGTGATCTCACCGGCTCGAAATGGAAAAACAGCGTATATACTATCGAGGCACACCATTCTGATTGGTTCTAATATCGCAGGAGATGACAGATCGTAAACGTAAATATCGATTTCAAGACGGTTGCCAAAGAATACAATGGTTCAGATTAGTTGAAAGGGTTCAACCAGGGCCTACTCTAGAGATAGAGTAGGCCCTGGTTCAACACAACAAAATTAGGCCTATTTGTCTAGAAACGACCAATTAATTCATGTCAGTATTTCTTCGGACACGTAAGCAAAACTGTGCTTCTGAAAACTGTATATATGTTTAGTCTGGATTATTTTACGCAAAACACAAATCATTTTTCCTCGTAACATGATACGAACAACCTATTATTTTCTCTTGCCGTACTCTGTTGTGAAATTCGTGCATAATAACGATAGAATCTCGATAGAAGAAAACCCAAGGATTTCCACTTAACTCTATATCCGTTTTGGCTCAACCAACCTAGCAAAAGATTAATCTTCGGTGATGATTAATAGAGTATCTTGTTTCACATCCTCGCACTATCAGTTCCTCAGTTGTTTTCTTTACTTTATAGTATGTCATGGTCCATGGAAACTTTCCTTCGGTGGAAGGAATGAGACCGTTATTATACAGGGTTAATCTAAAACTCGTAACAATGAATAATAAATGGTTTTAAGGTAGAATTGAATTCCACGATTGAATCGCTATAATTGATGTTCTACACGACCATGAAGGAGCTCATCCATGATTATGAATGAGCATCTGATTACCTGAAATTGTAGAACGTTAGTTAACAATCGGTATCAAAGAACGATTCTCAGATTTACTTTTCTTTACAATTGTATTCATTTCGTTTGTTTTTCGTGTTCGAAAAAAAATTCAATAAACTCCAATCTTCCTCATTTCTCCTCAGTAATTGACTCCATGAGTTGTTAGGCGCAAAAACGTTCTTCTTCATTATTCTTCCTGCTGGTTTGGTTGGTCTCGGGTAGTATGCATGATCAGCAAATTATGGACGTCGAAAAACTGTTTCGTTTTCGTTGTTACTCGAACTCTTTCATATGATAAATATATCAACCAAAAAATCGTAAGATTTCAGTTATGAAATCCGGCTCAAAGGACCATACTTATTGAATATATTCACAAACTCTATAGGGGATCAGTTAATAATCCCGTCTCGAAGAATGAATATTCAGATTTAGTAGTCTTCAAAGCTGTGTTCATTTTTGCATATCTTTTTTTGACATGACATACTAGGTTAGATCAGGTTCCATTGCGACCCCAGATGGTTCTATTGTATCTCATTCCTAGAGGTTACAGTTCACTTTACAAACCACATCTTTTCACAATGTTCATGGTGGAATTAGTTGAGATTTGTCTAAAACCGATATGTTCTAAATTGGTAAAGCCAAATATGTCGAACCTTAGTCTCTCTAAGCAAGAACATGAACATAGTATGTGTTTAGCCGTTTTGACTTCAACACAGCAGAACCGACAGTCTGCTTGTTGGTTCAGACCCATCCTTCCTAGGTGGTATCTTAGATGACAGTGTCCCGTAAGCAGTCCTGTCAGAATTCGCGAGTTGCCCCTGCTCCATTCTACGATCTGCCTGGTTATATTTTTCGATGGTTTAGACAGAAGCCTTCGAATTGGTTCATCCTAGTAATTTGGACCAGTACGTGAGTCGTTTCCCCTCCGTTGACCGTTGACCGTTGAATCTGGTCCTTTGAACACATATTCGGTTCCCTGTTGGCCTGGTGTGTCCAGGTATACCCACAGCAAAGTAACTCTGTTGTCAGCACCCAGGCATTCTAGAGATTCAATACAGTTCCATACAAGCTTGGAATGTATATTGCTGCAGCTCAATGCTCTGAGAGCAGCCTGACTATCTGATGCAATCTTGATTTTCTTGTTCACTAGGGGTCTATTCGTCAACTCTTCAGCATACAATTCAATTGGGAAGACCACAGCCTGAAGGATTGTAGCATACTTACCGAGATTGAATGAGATTTCCGTCTTCGATTTCCACAAGCGAGGTCTTTGAACCATCTGTGTACATCACGTGTTTGGTCTCTGGGAATTGGATTGATCCTCTTACCCACTCGTCTTTCTTCGGGAAAGAGGACTTTGAAAGACTTTTTTACGTGTATCTGAGTAGACAACATGTCAGGAACCATTCCTAGAGTTGAGTGATTTTTTATATCACATATAGTATCCCGGAGTGGTCTAGCAGTCGCCCCTCTCTCATTTTATTTTTCATTGACAGGAATCTATAGAAAACCATTCTGGCTTCCCTCTTCATGACAATGTGGGGGGAAGTGAGGTTCAGGAGGTTGTCCATCGCTGTCGTTGGAGTGGAGGACATCGCCCCTGTAATGGCCAGGCATGGCATTAGGACAAGTCAATAACTCGATATGATCAAAATTCCACAACGTGTTCAAAAATTATCATTTCGATTCATAATGAAATTTCATCTTCCACATTTCTCCTTCTCAGTAGTTGTATTCCATGCGGTCATAACGCGACTACCCGAAATATTTCATACAATGTGTTAAATATATTCCTGAAATTGTAAGGCAACAATTAACAATCATACTCGACCATTTAGTATGATGATGTCGGAATTTCATAAAATAATGATCAGAGGATACTCATAGTATGAGATGAGTCATCACATCTGCTTTTTTGTTTTTCAATATCGGATTGTTAATAGCGGTTCTATGGCTTGGGGCGTTTTTTATCAATCACCTCGTATATTATGTTGGTCTTCAGATTTTAAGTTTCTCACCTAGAGTCACTTATAAAAATAATAGTACATTATACGCCTAGGGAATAAAAAGGTTTTTTAAACCCTAGACAAAAAGTTTATAGCCCGAACAACGGGAGGGCTATAGATTCAGAAACACTTCAGTCCCGAGGTGTATATACTATTTTATGCACTTCAGGACAGGTAAAACGATAAAGAAACAATAACGAAAAAAAAAAACTACCAAACGGTGGTTACTCTATTTCTGAAACATCATCGAAGGGTCTGATTGTTACCATATCAACGACCTCAGTCTCTATGGTGATCCAGATCATGATTGTCATCGGCAACTGAAAATCTTGGTGTGTTATGAAAAGTAACTAACTAAAACATAAATAAATAAATATTAGTCGAACACGCCACACCGACAGAAAGACGCGATGGAACAAATCGAAAAGGCAGCTCAAGAAGCTGAATGCCAATTATTATCAAGAAAATCTGGTGAACAATTTAACGAACAGTTATCTGAGTTATCAAATGGTGCGAAAAACGGAACGTAAAAAAATTTACAGAAGGAAAGGTACTGCTAGCATATTTCTTGGAAAAGTCAAAAAAGCATCGTCATTGTGGAGCATATATTCGATGATGAAAGCCACAATTGTAACAGACATTCTGAAAATACATTTTCAAATTCAACTTTCATTGCAAAGAAATTCACTTCAAATTCCTAGGGATTTGAAGTACCACTTTTTTCCTCGATAATCGGGAATTAAGGTACCCTTTAAATCCCTGAAGTGCATAAAGTTATGAAGACAACTAAAAATACGTAAGATATATGGTATAGATGTAACTTGATAGGGAAATAAGAAACTATAGCGTGTAACAGCTTGTTCACTTCAAAAATTGTTTTGAGGTCAGTGAAATTCCCGTTTTTGTCACCTTGAATAATATGAATGCCTAGCTAATTTTCTTGAGATTCCAACTTGTGTCATAATCTCAGTGAATTCATCTACATTATCAGGGGAATTATAATCAAATCGGACTTGAATTAACAAAGTTATTGATGCATGAATTTCATCGATGTTTGGGTATTTATATATGAATATCTACTTCAATACATTTTATAATGCTATAGATGTGTGAGACAAACTGTATAGATAGCTGAAATCAACCCACAAAATCCCTGTCTGAGTAAATCTTCGCCTGAAATATTCCATTCATTATACAAGATCAACTCCTTTGTACTCCTAAAATGGAAATCAAATTCCGTACCTTAGTAGATAGGTAAGTGTATACCTTAATAACGTTCAGGGATTCATCTCTATTCTTATACCTACGTTTCGTATTCTCAGTGGTTTGTTTAGCTAATTCACGTTGCCCTATGGATTAATTATCCTGATGGAGGCTTAATTAGAGATGATTTACCTATTGAAATAGCGATTCAGAGTAAATTTCAACTCTATCATTGCCAGGCATTGAGTGTCTGGTTGGTGGTAACATAAAAGAATGTGCGATACGTCGATAATATAAATGATAGATCTTTTAAATAAAGAAAACCACATTCATATAAGGTGATATTATCATAAAAATATTCAATGTTAAGAGTAGATGTCGCCCTGATGCAGAATTTTTCTTGTGTTCCCATCATGAACAGATGCGTTATCTCAAAACCAAACAGAAATGCGCCACAGGCAAAATATTTTCAGGGTTCAACGTCAAATAGTGTCGGAGTCCAAGCCATCATCACGCCACTCGTTATTGTACTTGCAATTCATACAATAGAATGTATGTACACGGGATTTGTTGCATCAACAAATTATTTATGCTTCAATTATTTTTGTTGGACTGCGCAATTTTTCGTTGAATCAACCAGATACATGATTATTTCATGGAAGCAGCTTGTTCAAATCAAGAATGCAGTCTAATTGACAGTATAATATTAAATGAATACAAAAAGCTCAAAGTCATATCCATATAATGTTCATAAAATGAACAACAATGGATTTAGGGAAAAAAACAACTACATTCCTGGCTGATGCCACGCAGAACATTGAATTACATCCTCCTGAAATCTGCATCGACTTGTATGAACGAAAACTGATACAAGTGAATATTTCCTGAATGCCTATTGATTTCGATTTAGCCAGGCCACGCTAGACACCTACAGACCGGTTTCGAGCTCTATGACTCCCATCAGTACAGGGCAGTCTCCAGCCAGCACTCTATTTTTTTTCTTACTTCAAAAATATTGCAAACCCATTTTTGGGGCCAGGGAGTTGGAGAGGGGTCCACACTTTTATTGGCCCAAATTTTATGACTAAAAAATGAAACTCTGACTTGATCAAGCGTGATCTTGTGGGTCAACTTACCGTTTGCCAGAAAATAGTAATCAACGATAGGGGAAATAAGACACGACCTCGTTTTCGAACGCAAAACGCTTGCATACGGAGGTGATCGAATGTAGTAACGCATTAGAGATTGCTATTTCAAAGGCGTGCAGTACTTGATTACTTGCACTTGATACCTTATCATGATTAGAATTTGAAATAAACTTGTTTTATTAATAATAATGATAATAATATATTTATTTCTCTTGTTGAAAAGTACAAAATAGAAGATGACTTCAATGGTACAATAACAAGGAAAACGTCACAATGCTAAATATAAATGTATATATACATACACAACACATACATACATATATCTAAAACGAAGATATGTTAGAAATAAAAAAAGATGTATGCAGAGGCAAGAATAACTAAAACGACTTCACAGTCTACTAAAACTACTAGTAAAATGGGACTATATAAACCTAGAATTCGTCGAGGGTGCAGCAATTTTTTTGGACAAGAGCAGTTTTCAATCTCGATTTGAAAATTGTTAAATTTGGTGAGTTCTTAACCGATTCATCTAGCTTATTGAAAAACTTTGGTCCAAGAAAGAGAAAACTTTTAACTTACTCACTGTGGCTGTGTAACTCGGAGGAGGTGCATTCTAGGACAAATGTTTATAACAAGAAAATGTCTCATTCTGATCCCAACAATACGTCCTGGGAATATTAACATCGAATTTTGAACCATCTTTTATATACCTACTTTATTGGGGTTATCTCTTGTCAGTGTTTGAAAAATATAGATGTTTTGGTATAGATCTAAAGCTGATGACAATGCTGCGATTTATGGCGTTCTCTGCCTCAACATCTATATTTTCCGAAAACTTACGAAGATAACCTGCTGCTCAATAAAGTATAAATTATATTTGAGTTCAAATGAAACAGCTGAACCGATAACGAAAATAATATAATAATATATAATTCCTGTGTGATAATAATAGCTATTGAGTAGAATAATCACAACAATCACCCTGTCGTTATATTTTGTGGGTGCGTTTTATTGTAGTGCAGCAAGATGAAACAAAATATTGCCTCCCATATGAGGTGAAATATATTGGCTTCAGCGTGTTTTCTTGGCGTGGAATATCAATTAAATCCGTTCATAGAGTAAACATGTCAATACTTTTTTCAAGGCACCTTCAATTTCATGAGACGAGTTTTCGACAAATAACTTTTGATGCGAAAGGAATTTCGATGATGATTAATGTCAATCAAACTCAGTTAACGACCCTCCTAGGACTATCTTCTGTTCATTTATTTTTTTGACCTAGTGGTGCATAATTGATTTCTGCAGGTGAGTATTTTTTTTTATTCGATATTGCTATAGAAAGAAGCACTCAACTGTGCAACAAAATATAGGGCATGCCATTTGGACAAATATAACATTATGGTATTGGTATTCATCGAATTGTTTAACCGAATAACACTCAAACTTGACATTTATAATTGAAATTCTGTTGCTTTTTGGAAATGAATATCAGAAAACGGTCAGAAATTCCTAGTCTTACGAAGGCAATTTTTTTCATTCAATTTTCATGCAACAAAATTTCTATTGAAATGCCAAGTTTATATCGCCAAAATATGCTCTCGTGTGATCATAAATGACTATCCCACTCTCGGTGTCTAGAATCAATCAGAATCAGCCATTTTCACGGTTTCTTCTGTATTAGACCGATATTTTTTTTGTTTACTTAATTTCAATCGGACTTGCTCTACACCAATACAGAAGCCGAATTGACCCACACCGTGACCAACCTCCCTCGTTTTTCAGCGATAAAATTTTGGACGTTTAAAACGTCAATTATGTTGGGAGTCAGAATGATGGATGCAGTGTACGCAACTCTCGCAATCCCCTCGTTTATTATCTCAATCAAGGAATATTCATACGAAATGTCATTCGTCGAAATTATTAGGCAACAAGCTGTCGTAACAATTACCGAATATTTCCGCCAAATTAGTATCACTTGGGGTATTACATACCGTAAAATAAGGTCAATAGAAACAGTTTTCGACTCTTAAGACTGTTTTGCTGAGTTGATATCACATTTTTGATGAAGAAAAATATGAAATTTATTTTTCAATTGAAATGTGGTGATTTTCTATTTCCCTTTCAGGCGAGGTGAATAGAAACAGTGATTGTTTTAGTTATTTCTTTGTGAACCATCTGAGAGGTGAATGGAAACAAATTTTGAAAATCATGAATAAACTATGAAAATGAAGTGAATAGAAACAGCAGGTCAATAGAAAAAGCAAAAAAATACACAAAGAATATGTTTTATATAGGTAGATGTTTTATAGTTATTTATGCAACAAGTGCACGAGTTGCATACAACATTTTTTCTACGTTCATGCAAAAAGCAAAAAATGATTTATTGAGGTGCGGCACTAGGTACAATGCCGTTAATTGTCAGAATTAATTTTTAACTGACGTTTCTATAACCACAGTTGCAATATAAAAAATTTTTGTCATGATGACAGCACGTTGAAGTAGAATGACAGATGAGTGCAATGAAAACTGTATTGCACTAAGTGCAATGAAGAACTTCTTTTTCCACTAAATATAGTTCAATAAAGTTCTGCTTTTTGCATGAATGTAGAAAAAAAATATATGTGATGAAAACTACATGACATTTTAGAATATTGAATACAATTATGTCAATGAGACATATTTAGATATGTCTGGAACAATTTTCTATATTATATCTTGGTTTTTTTCTAACCTTAGTACATGAAGTTTCATTCAGCAATGCATAGGTGTCACGATCATATGTTCGACTATGATAACGGAAAAACGGAGTTGCCAATGAAAAATCAGTAAAATTCGATGAATTCATGCATATTGTCACATATGCAATGCGTGAACAAAATAGAATTCAAAGTTTCTAGAATTGAATTTAAGAAATTTGTGATTCTTCTCAACAAAATTAATAATGAATAAAGAATCGTCTCCATTACGATGAATTTCATGTCATTTTTTCCCAATTTCAGGGCCAGCAACGTTTCGGGCGAGCGGTCGCCTTTCGACGGCTCCTGCTGCGGCTCTGGCTACCATACCGTCGACTCCACGCCGCTGGGCTCGCCCGAGGAGTTCGAGGTGCCCAAGTACAGGGTGGTCATGCTGGGAGACGCAGGCGTGGGCAAGACTGCCCTCGTGTCGCAGTTCATGACCAGCGAGTACATGAACACTTACGACGCCAGTCTAGGTGGGTCCTTCACACTGGAAACAAGAAATAAGTCAAATTCATTTTCACTCAAGGTTTACTTCAGGCCACTGATCCTATAGATTAATCCGCACATTCTTTTTTTTTACATGTTGTAAGGCTATGTCTCAATGTATAAAATCAAGTTAGCAGCTTCGAAAGACCTATTACGCTAGAAGTGTGGTGCTCGAGAAACCTCGAAATTTCTTGAATAATTTTGGTTTTCAGCCCAAAAGTCTTATGAGTCTGGAAACTGGATAAATTCCCAAAAATTCAAATCTAATTTTTTTTGTATACAAAACATCTCAAGATACAGGATTCAGAAAATTAGTAGTCTTCCTAAAAATTGCAGTTTTGGCTCTCTTTCTTTTTCGTTCCAGGACTTCTTCGGCTAGTCGAGTTATATATACAGATACATTTCTCTGAACATTTGATTTCATACATCATCCTTAGGTTCCAATACCGTCTTGGAGCATTTGAAAAAATTACCACGTAGGAAGTCCCCGAGACTTGTAACATATCTGGATTAGTCCTGACTAATTACTGCCTCAATACTATGGACCTTTTGCACACATGATGCAAACTTCTTTCGACACAGAAACTTCCCCAGCATCCTAGTTAATCACTTCAGTATCCCCGATATACAAGAAGGGTGATAAACTTGACCCCATAAACTATCGGCCAATAAGTCTCATCCCGATATGTGCTCAACTGATGGAAACAATATAAGCAAATAATGTCCTACTGAGTCTCCTCCTCTTGAACGTACTGATACCTGACAATGAACATAGATGTCTACCTGATCATTCCACTGAAACCAATCTACTTGAATGCCTTTATCATGGGACAAGTCTCATTGATCAAGAGCAGCCAATAGATATTATATACTTGGACTTCTCGAGGGCGTTCGATCGAGTACCACAAAGACGACTACTTCGGAAGCTGGAACACTTTGTTTCTCAGTAACAGAAACTTCAAGGTTCGAGAGTTCGACTCTCATTCTAGCCTGCACGATGTTCTTTCTGGCGTTCCCCAGGAAACTTCTTCTTTTATAAACATCAGACGTACCATCAAATTGGCACTGCACCCACTCCTTCTATACCGATAATAAGAAACTATTTTGCAACCCTCTTGATGATCTGAACTGCTCACAATCCGACTCAGTACTTTTGGAAGATTGGTGTAACGACTAGTTAATATAACTTCACCCTGCCAAATGTACATGTTCTGCATATTGGTCCAAACAACCCAAACACCCGATTTCACATTGGCAACGTACAAACCTCATCTGTGGGATCACGAACAGACCTCGGAGACCTTGGTGAGATGATACCCAATTCGTGGACTTGGTCGGAACATATGGCCAATATTGTGAGGAGAGCCAACAAAACTACCTACATTGTGAGAAAGTTCTCCAATCCCCGGACACCGGACTATATGAACAACTTTATAAAAGTTCAATACGCCCTTTATTCGAATATCACATTACTTGATAATGTTCAACGGAAACTTACAAAATGGCTACCTCAACTCTACCAACTGGAATACCATGATAGACTCACTACACCGAATTTGCCAACCTTGAAAGAAAGAAGAAAGCGGGAAACCTCATTTAATGCTATACAGCATATTTTTAAAAGTGCTGCTTGGGATGTTTCAGACCCACAAAAATGAAATAGAACTCGAATTTTCGAGAATGTATCCTGCTCAAAGAAGTTCTGATTGACTTGTTCTTCAGGAACTTGCCTTTTTGGACGTTTTCACGAAATACCGAAATTAGTCGATTTTCGAACACCACATTCTCAGCATGGGTCTTTCGAAGCTGCAAAGTTGGTTTCGTACTATTGAGACATAGCATAACAACATGCATGAAAAATGGAATGTCCAAATTAATGCGAACAAGGGTGTCTAAAATCAGCGGCCTACTCCGATGGCGTTAATAATACACACTACTTGACTGTGTAAGCCGAATCAATCAAATTTGTTATGAACATTTTTATTATTGGGCAAATATGATGAAACATCCAGTTTCATTCGAGGATTCACTAAATGTCGATTTCAATCAGTAGAATAATTCACAACCACACATGCAGTCACTCAAATAAATGTTCTACAGTACACATTCAGCTCTAACTTTGGTACAAGTTGTGTCAAAAGTTCTTCATCGGTTCAACCAATTGTCCATCGACTGAAGTCCTTCAGCCATTGGAATTTTTATTTTTTTCAACTCCAGAACTAAGGTATAAGTTAATAAAAAAAAAATGTTTCTATGTTTTGTCTTCAATGTTGAGCTCGTAGGTTTGTGATTGCTTTCAAACTGGCTCTTCATGGTATAATTGGATAATGCCTGGCGTCTTTCTACAGATTTTTTACAATAAGGTCTGAGAATGTCGAAGTTCCCGTTTAATGAGTTTACTCGACAGATTCGCGAGTCTGCTCTGAATTGGTTCAACGCAGATGCATATTAGAAAAATCACTATCGTCGCGATTATAGATTTTCGAAGGATATAATTATCAATCATTCCAGAATCACGTCATTTGACAGGTTGCTGAGGGGCAAACATTGTATTTTCATTGTATCGTACCTAATATCGACACATGTGAGTACGTAAAACTGAAACTTGATAAAATTGTTTAGAAGTGAGTACCTACTTACTCGAGTGAGTAACATGCATTATACATAAAATAATAAACTAATGACACAAAGTAATAATTTCTGTGGCGTAGCTACAACACATTTTTTAGAAAACAGTCAAATATAGGAATAACAGACTATAAAGTCCGCGTTAATTATTTTTATTGGTTCCGTAATTTTTTCTATAATCTCGCCTACATTATATCAAAAGAATGTCATCCCTTCATATTCTGATGCTCTTCTATTTCTTCACTTGTCAAAATATTCTCGATGTTATAATTTTCTTCTTCAGTCCCATCTGTAACTAAGTTAATTTCATTATTATTTGAGACTTTCTCAATTCTTTCATCATGCCATTCTTCTTTTTCAGTCTTTCTCTCCTTCCGCTTTTGTTTGTCTCCTCCTCTTTTCTGTAGTTGGGTACAGTCGAATACTGTAATATTTTAGCGTTGTTCATATTATATTCTTATTGAGAAAATACTGTACCTGCTATCGACTTACTTGGTACCACAACAAAATTTTACATGAAACACTCATGTGTGTGACTAGTTTCGGCCATCTTCAGACACAATAGTAAGAAGGAAGTACCTGGAAATTACAAGGATCTCTAATCTGAGACAATATATCAGCTGAGGAAGTACATACCTTTTTTTTTTTTTTTTTTTTGAAGTTATACCTAACTTAATAACTCGAAATTTTTCAAACAGGTCGTGTATTGAAAAATCAGCCCGGTTTGACAGTAAATGATTTTGAAACGACTGAAGAGACAAAAGAACCTAACTAGGAGTAAGTTCAACATCGGTAAGTGAATTAAACGAGATTTAATAAAAATCTACTCAAAGAGCTTCATTTCCATTCGAGGCAAGCCATCAAAAGGAAGACATAGAGGAGCATATAATTATAAATGTTGATTTCACTTCAACATATTTGACATGACAGTGTTGACAATTTTGAAGTCAGAATGGAAACCAAATAAGAGAAACGAAAAGAATCAAAGCAAACAGTATTGAAGTAAACAATGCAAAAGAACATATCAATTTTTTTCTCTTTCTCCTTGTGAAATATACTGGACCACTTTGAGAATGAATGGTTTTCATGACTAATATACATGAACACTTACGACGCAAGTCTAGACGGGTCCTCAGAGTGATATCTCTATCTTAGTATCTTAAATGTCTTAGTTCAAAGAAAATGACACTAATCTATGTGAGATAAAATTTAAATTTTAGTGTTTTAGTTTTAGTTATGCTAGTATAAATGGTTATGATATCGAGATAAATTAGTAGATTAACTGATTCGAAGACATAAATTGTTAACTCTTCAAAATTTCACGACTTTTTTAGAGGATCATAACCGAGATCATAACAATTCGAGAAGAATCACTATTTCGTTCAATCATGAGTACCTATACAAAACGCCTTGATAAGATTTTCAGATACTTATCATGTTTTTAAAGCGTATATAAGTCTGGGTCAAAAGTAAGAAGTTGATTTGGCAATCCAAAAGATGAAATGGACACACGTAAGTTGAGAATTTTCTGAAATTGGTTGCCTAATGAATGTGGAAAAATATATATAGGCCAACTAGGTGACCTATAGAAACACGGTTCACAGAATACCTTGCGCATTTCAAAATAAGATTAGATTGTGTGATAGATTAGACGAATCGAGTGTAGCTGAACATTATGTTTACCTTCATAACTCACACATCAATAATTTTGAATTGTTAGGGTAGTTGTACAATCGACCACTCGCAGTTTAGAGTAGAGAGAAAATATCAAATGAATTAGAAAACGTTTTCCACAACAGCTTGATGGAGGGTGTAGACACAAGCGCAACGTGACGAAAATTCCATCTGGAAATCTGCCATAGGCAAATTAATTGGTAAATGAGCATCCAATGTGACGCTTCAGACTGTCACAAACAGTAACCCATTCATCCACAAGTTTAGGTATCTTTAGAGAAAATACAATTGTATAAATGGCATTATATTATAATCTAATCGATATCTATAGGACAGTGCGGTTCTCAAACTGATCAGAGGGTAATTCGGTTGAACAAAAACATCTAATTCCATTACCTTTATATGAAAAATTGTCTGTGGAGTACAAAAAAATAATCATCAAATACTGGGTAGGTAGGTATACTAACCTTCATAGGTATTACATAATTCCAAAAGAAGTGTATCCCCTGATTTATAGATTCAATAACGTAAAGTAACGCAAGTACTTCCTTCACACGATAGAAGATGAAAGATAGGTACTGTCTTTTTATGTTCTCGTTGTGGAACGGTGACAGAACGTCATGCAGAAGGGAGGTTTGGTTTATTCACAGTGTTTATTGTTGGATTCCCATTAGGACATGTTTAATATTATTATATAATTGTTCTACGTACAATACTGATTGAGGAGTCCTAAGAAGCCTCATCGAGAATATTTTCTCATTTCACATAAGTCAAACAAGTACTTATTACAAAGATAACAATGCAATAATTGAGGAGACTAGACGGAAGAAGGAGATTGCACGGATATTGTACGGATTATAAATAATATATCTGGTAACTTCAATTTATTCATCAATTGATAATGGAGTAATTGATGCAAACTGTTATTCAGGAAAGATCACGTAAGATACCTATGTGTTGCTTTCCACATAACAGAACTCCAGCTGTAGTAGTGCCAATCATCCATTGGTAGAATTGGAGAAATTTGAACAGATTGATTCTCGTGCTTTGAAACAATGCTAATTCCAAAAATGATGCTGGTCTGAACAAAAATAATAACAAATTAATATGACAAGATTGGCGAGTGTCGAATTCAGGAAAATCTATAAATGCCAATTTAATTTCATAGTCTTACGGTACTGATTGCGGAACGTTGATTATAACGTTGAGTTGCGTTACAGTTTCTATAAATCAGGGGTCAGACCGTACAATCAAAATTCACCTGATGGGCTGTTACATGGAACAAATGAACGTATTTGAAATAAAAGACCGGTACCGCGGTACCTATATTGATTCCAAACTGAATAACACTTATTAGTCACTAACTAGATGAAGAAAGGAAATGTACTGTCCACAAGTGCATAATTGGAATCATTGGCAAAAGGTGTGAATTCAAAAGTGTCGGAGTCGAAATGAGATGTTTATTGATTGATAGCACTAAAGAAATTGGTAGGTAATCGAATATTTCCTTCAATAGATTTCCTCAACCACGAAAGATGCATGCATCAAGTATTGAATTGAATTATTTGAATGCAATTTGAGTGAAAAGTTCCTGATGGTGTCTTTGGTCAAAGGAAGAATCCTGACAGAAAAATGACAGAAAATAAGTTCAAATAGCTTCATGTTGAACATGTGAAAATCAAGTATGATTGAAGCATTTAATTACTTTTTATCATCCACTACTCTAGGCGTATCAACAACTAGCAGCTCAAACGATAGATCTGATACAAAGGGGCATTTAATTTGATTTTTTGCTTCACGAGCATGTGGAAGTTGAGTTTAAACCTATATAAATCCAACACACATCATAGTGCAAGCCTTTCATCATCAGCTCATATAAAAATAAAGTTGATTATTCAACAAATGCTGAGTTTCAAACAGTCATTTTGTGAAATCCTAATTCAAAATATGCATCTGGAAACAGGGAGTATATTTCTACAACACAGAGATCCTCTGTCAGTAGGCAGTAGGCAGTAGGCGTGCTTAGAACAATTCCATGAGAGGAGTGATTCAATCACTCTCTTCGGAAATACTAGGTCTGTTCGCTTATGTTGCTCAACTTACTTAAGTAGATTCTGTTCCCATAGTTGTCTCTGTTCATAGCATGATGTAAACAGAGAAAGCATAGAGGAAATTCAAGTTTAGTAGGTAGAACAAACACAAACGAACATGCCTGTTATTCACTATGAACGTTCCATATACCAGGTGTAGAAATGAAGATGATCCACCCTGAATAACATATGGCTTTCCCCTAACCTACAGAACCATCGTTTTAGAAATCGACTGAAAATATATCTCATCCGAAAGGCATTTCCCTCGGCATTTTCATCTCGATAGTAATAATGCCAAATATACTATTATTTCTTTGATATTGTTCAATATACAAGGGTTTTGGAGGATATTGCTTTTGGGCAACCATTTTTCCATGAGCTCATTATTGATTGTGATACATTTCCTGATATCAAGTAGAATTTGAGAATTTGGCAGCAATAATGCTTCCTTTACTTGAAAATATTCAGAATAGAATACAAAAATGAAGTAAGTGGCATCAACGTGTGAATATTTCATCATATCCATAGCCATAATACATAATGAAATACGAATCCATTGTGGAGCCAGATCGGAGTTTCCAATTTATTTATATATACAAGAAATCGTAAAAGCTCTGTTCCTTTTCTTGAGTAGGTATGTAAGTGAATCGTGAATATCATCCTTGCACAATAAGTGAAAGACGTGGAAAATTGATTTGGCAGAAAGTAAAAGTACCACATCTATAAGATGTCTGTCAAGTCACACACAATATGGAATACAATAGGTGATACTTGTGACTATACGAAACCGTATCGACACATGAATATAGGTATATACAGGGTGTTGCGAAATTCGACCGACAACGCATGACAGTTGATAACCCTCGTGATTTCATAATCACTGATATAGGGACATACGATCTCCAAGTGTTCAGTTCTCGAGATACAGGGCGTTGAAGTTAAGAAATTATAATGGTTTTTTCGCCATATCTCAAGAAAAATTGAATATAATGCATTCAAATTCGGTATATGGTTTCATCTTTCAATGGTTTATTTTTTGACCAGGAAGACATTCCGAGAATTCTATCCATAGGTGCGCTACAGGATGTTGTGATAACTTTTCCTCCCATATTTTCTACGCCACTGACGAAATTTCGATCATTTCCAATTTCTCGAATTCATTGTTCAATTATGTCGAAAAAATGCATTACCTCCTACTGAGCTAAAATGAACAGTTTTCGAGATATTTGACCCAAAATATAGAAGTTTGCATAGTAATTTTTCATCTTCCTCAGTAATAGATAATTACAAAAATGTTCGTTTTCTCTTTATGCGTGGAATAACTGTCCCTGTTCAGCTACAGGATGAGATCTGAATAGTATCTTATCTACTCAACACCGGAAATATATTTCTGTAATCTTCTACCACTGGAAATGATGAAATATTACTATGCAATCTTCTATTTTGGGTCGAATATCTCGAAAACTGTTCATTTTAGCTCAGTTGAAGGTGATGCGTTTTCTGAACGAAATTGAACAATGAATTCGAGGAAATGGAAATAATCGGAATTCAATCAGTGGCGTAGAAAATATGGAAGGAAAAGTTACCACAACCCCCTGTAGGGCACCACTGGATAAAATGTCCGGAATGGCTTTCTGGTCAAAAAATTACTCATTCAAAGATGAAACCATATACCCAATTTGAATGCATTATATTCAATTATTCTCGAGATATTGCGAAACAACTATTTTTATTTTTTAACTTCAACGCCCTGTATCTCGAGAACTAAACACTTGCACCGTATGTCCCTATCTCAGTGATTATGAAATCATGAGGGCTATCACCTGTCAAGCGTTGTCGGTCGAATTTCGCAACACCCTGTATAATAGTTCCAATTTCATCAAATAGACCGGACATCGTGTTTTTTGTGTCTCATTTATTCACACTCAGCAGCATACAGGGTGTTTCGAAATTCGACCGACAACGCTTGACAGGTGATAGCCCTCGTGATTTCATAATCACTGAGATAGGGACAGACGGTCTTGAAGTGTTCAGTTCTCGAGATATAGGGCGTTGAAGTTGAGAAATTAAAATAGTTTTTTCTCGATATCTCATGAAAAATTGAATTAAATGCATTCAAATTCGGTATATGGTTTGATCTTCCAATGGTTAATTTTTTGACCAGAAAGACATTCCGAGAATTTTATCCAGAGGTGCGCTACAGAGGGTTGTGATAACTTTTCCGCACATATTTTCTACGCCACTGATGAAATTTCAATTATTTCTAATTTCTCGAATTGATTGTTCAATTATGTTGAAAAAGTGCATCACCTTCAACTAAGCTAAAATGAACAGTTATCGAGATATTTGACCCAAAATAGAAGTTTGCATAGTAATTTTTCATCTTCCTCAGTATTAGAAAATTACGAACATTTTTGTTCTCTCTTTATGCGTGGAATAACTATTTCTGTTCAGCTATAGCATGAGATCTGAATAGTATCTAATCTACTCAACACCAGAAAAATATTTTTGCAATTTTCTACTACTGAAAATGATGAAATATTACTATGCAATCTTCTATTTTGGGTCGAATATCTCGAAAACTGTTTATTTCAGCTCAGTTGAAGGTGATGCATTTTCTGAACAAAATTGAACAATGAATTCGAGGAATTGGAAATAATCGAAATTCAATCAGTGGCGTAGAAAATATGGAAGGAAAAAATGCCACAACCCCCTGTAGGGCACCACTGGACAAAATGTCCGGAATGGCTTCCAGGTCAAAAAATGGCCCATTCAAAGATGAAACCATATACCGAAGTTGAATGCATTATATTCAATTATTCTTGAGATATTGCGAAACAACTATTTTCATTTCTCAACTTCAACGCCCTGTATCTCGAGAACTGAACACTTGAAGACCGAATGTTCCTATCTCAATGATTATGAAATCACGAGGGCTATCACCTGTCAAACGTTGTCGATCGAATTTCGAAACACCCTGTATATTAGAACCCCCCAAGATCCACCTTTCACTACACGGATAATATGAGCTAGCTGAATAAAAATAGTGGACCATATATGGAGGCCTCGTGTGTGAATTTGTATTAAAAAGCCCGAAGTTCCGAATCAAAACCAACCAATCGACGTATATATTACAAGTTACTGTGATTGAAAAAAAGTTTGGCACTGCCGTCCATTACCGAGGGTTACATATTGATAGCTATTATACAGGGTGATTGATGGGGAGAGTCACATAGCCAAATGGTGAATAGGGGAAATCAAGACGAGTTGATGTACTTATATATACAGGGTGACATTGAAATAAGTGCAAATATTTCAAACCCTGCGAAAGCTCGACGTATACAAAGGAACGAAACCAATAAAAGAATTTAGGGATCAAAATATAATTTGGGGTGAGACCCCTTTTTTCTGACGTCACCTCTGTTCAAGTTTCCGTGCGGAAGGCACAATCACGCGAGTTCAATCATTAACATTTTTCGGGATGAAATTTCTCGTTGATTAAAAGAATTAGAAAAAATCTGATATCATGAGAAGATTCGTTATACTGTATCACATCGTTATTATCCGACCAATTTCAAAACACTTTTTTTTGTTGGATAGGTATTTGAAATGCCCATTCATCGAGAGAGTGATCTAATTCTTGGACTGTTATCGCGGCCAACTGCGACAAATTTCAATGACCCATATTCCAGAAAGTACTATTAGGGATTTTTTTCCACGAAACTTGATGATGGATTCTGAATCAGTACCACTTGAAATATACCTGTACCGATTTTCATCATCATAAAATACAGGGTGTCCGAAAAAACGAAATCATCATTTTCTTCAAATAAGTGATCAGCAAATGTAGTTCTCTGGTTTTTCTAGAAAGAAAGAATCACAAATTACCATTTAGGATTATTTCAGATATACCTGTACCAATTTTCGGCATTTGAATATACAATGTGAAAAAATAGGATAGGTAAGCAATATTTTTCATCCTGGTAATTCTTCACTCAAAATAAAAAAAAAAGGAATCAGGATCACTTGGAACATACCTGTACCTATTATCATCATCATTAAACACAGGGTGTTCGAAAAATCAAATTAATATTTTTTTTGAGTTGATGTAAAAATATTGCCTACTTTTTCTTTTTAATTATTTTCTCATACACATCGTATTTTTGAATGATGAAAATCGGTACAGATATGTTCAAAGTGATCCTCAATAATAATGTGTCATCAATAATTCTTCTCAAAAATACCACAATACTACATTTTCTGATCACCTATTAAAAAAAAACATAATTCCATTTTTCGGACACCCTGTGTTTTATGATGATAAAAATCAGTAAAGGTGTTTTTCAAGTCATTGTGATTGAGAATACATCATTGTTTTTTGTGAAAAAAAATCCCTTATAGTACTTTCTCAAATATGGGTCAATAAAGTTGGTCGCAGTTGGCCACGATTACAGTTCATGAGTAAAATCACTCTCTTGTTGGATGGACATTTCAAATACCTATCCAACAAAAAAAAGTTTTCTGAAATCGGTCAGATAATAACAATTTTACAGGGGTGGTAAGTTCTTAAGGTGGACACACTGTATGTACTTATTTAAAAAATTCCTCATGTATGGGAAATTTTTTTAGCCATCCATATCGAAGATACAGGGTATTATGTGAATTCAAAGGGAAGAAGCAACGGTCAAAGGCATCTCGAAAGGTTATTCAGGGGGATATGTTTCGGATTTATTAAAATCCATTTTCAAAACCTACTGGACTTCAAATATTTTTTGAAGAAGGATAACCAGAATGAAGTGAAAAAGCATCGGTGAAAAAAAAAATTGTGAAAAAGGATCAGGTTCACAGCGACTCGAGAGAGTCGACAGCGCTAACCACTAGACCGTTTGATGGTTTGGGTTCTCATTGCATACGCGAGAATGACAACGAGAGCGCTTCAGAAATCGGATCACGCATATATCAGGCGCGACCGAAAGAAATATCCCTTCTGCATAAGAAAGAAGGAAGGAGGCCACTTCGGAGGTCAAAACATAAAAGACATAGAGAATAAAAGTACCACTAACAATAATCAACAATAACAAACGTGCATCACTTGGCATCACTGCTGTCGTTCGTTCAATTTCGGCGGCTCCTCCGTTAGCAAATTAGACTATAGTGATTTTTCTGTCAGGTTATGTGTCGCCGTGACAATATTGGGTGTTCGGAAATACGCTGGTACATGTTAGAATCATTGGGATGTTCAAGACTGATCCGGGACGCGTGTTACTGGGTGATCGTTGTACTCCTGCCTTCCTGATGATGTTCTATAGCCCCTTTAAGGAGAATATCATCACAATACCATCTGACGTAACGACATAGTATACGAAAACTATTTATACTAGAAAATATCAAAGTAATCGCAAAATGCCGAAATCTCACGTTTTTACTACATGTTCACTAAGCTTGCACCAGATGAAAGCAGAAGTTGGTATCAAAGTGAAGTTAAGCACTTTGCAACTTGCGGACAAAAGCAATTCCATGCCGAATACAATGGCCGCATCACAAACTTCGAAGTTACCGTCAAACATAATAGGCTTTGATGCGTACTTTATAGCGAACGGTCACTATAAACATAATATAGTCGGGGGACTGGAAATGGGGAACGGTAAACATTAATCGACACCATTTTCACACGTATTCCCACTGAATTCCCGTAGAGAATGTTCAAAACATACTGAATTTCAGAACTTCATCCTATTCCTTCACCATAAATTCAAATTTCAATTTATGGTGGAGCGCAAAGTACATACATTAAACACATTCTAGAGGAGGAGAGTATATATTGCTCTCGTAAAGTACTGAATTCATTGATTTTTAGCCAAACATCAATTTCAGAGGAATCTCCTGGAACACGTCGATTTTTATTTTCAATTTTCCAGATTCATAAGAAGAATACAGGGTGATCGATGTTTGAGTAATGACGACCTGCGACAATTTGTTTCAATAGAACACCCTATATAGAATTTTTGGAATTTGAATATAAATTCAAAGGTGTGAATTACACATAGGGTTTGTATACAGGGCGTCCGTTGAATTGAGAGTTCTCATAAAGTAGTGAATGTATTCATTTTTGTTCATACAATCAATTTCTGAGAAATTTCCTGAAATGAGTACATTTCCAGTTTGCCATATCGATATGGAGAAATTAAATATTCAGGGTGATCTACGTTTGAGTTATGACATCCGCGACAATGTTTTTCAAATAGAACACCCCATATATTATTTTATTTTTGAAATCTCCATGGAGGGCTGCATTTGAAAATTTATCACATACATGGTTTGTATACAGTGCGACCATTAAATTAAGTGCTCTCGTGAAGTAGTGGACAAATTCGTTTAAAATTGAAGGAATAATTTTTTGAATATGACACTCAGAGTAGTAAAATTGTATGTTCATTCAGGCACTCTTCCAAATTCAATCAATACATACAGAAAAATTCTTGTAAATGCAGGAGAATACGACATCAGTATATTTTAAATGGCAACCCAATTTCACGATAGTAGGTACTGAATAAAACCGACGCACTGTATGCACACCCTATGTGTGACATAGGTCTGAGGATTCTGAAAATTCAAAAATATATAGGGTGTTCCATTTCAAAAAATTGTCGCGGCCTCCATAACTCAAACGTGGATCACCCTGTATATCTAATTTTTCCTTAGTAATGTGACAAACTGAAAATTGAGGTCGAATAATTCATTCAGGAGATTCCTCAGAAATGGATAGTTTGGCCTGGTTTGGCAAAAATGAATTCATTCAGTACTTTACGAAAGCACTCAATTCAACGAACGCTTTGTATAGAAACCTATTTTGTGATATATTTTCGAATTCAGCTTCCCATAGAGATTTCAAAACCTGAATAATATGAAGGGGGTTCCATTTGAAAAATATTTGCGGACGTCATAACTCAAATGTGGATCACCCTGTATATTCGATTTTTACTTTGAAACATAGGGAATTGAAAACAAATCGACATGTTCCAGAAGATCTCTCAGAAATGGGAAGCTTAACTGGAAATGAATTCATTCAGTAGTTTACGAAAGCACTGTATGTTGTCGCATTCCCAATTGCATTAATGCATATTGACACTATTTGAGTTATTTGTTTCTGTGACGAGAAAAAAGTGTCACATTTCACCCCTGTTGACAGGCAGGTTACAGTCACTTTTCATAAATAACTTTTCTTCCACGCTAGAGAAGTGAGTATTGTTTTTTCGGATATATAGGTGCACTGTTGATGGCTTCTGTTGGGCCAGTTCGAAAAATACGCCAATAGTAGGTGTTGGAATTTATTTCGAACTTTTGGTTATATATATTTTATGATTTCAACATGTTTAATGTTTCTTGTTTTTTATTACTTTTTACTTTATATTTTATGTACCATTTGGAAGTTGAATATATTCTGTGGTGTACTTTGAATTGAGTAAATAAATGAATAGTGTGTTCATCAAATTGTCTTACCGAATTACACTCAAGCATTATTTCTGGGTCGAAGTAAACTTGAAATTCATAGTTCTGTTGCCTTTGGAAAATTCTACTCAAGAAATTGCCAGACAAAATAACTGGTGCTTCTTTCGGCTAACTTCCAGACATCAAAATTCTCATTAAAATGTCGAGCATACTTCGAAAAAGAAAGCTCTTGTGTAATTATAAGTGATGATCAAATCATTATGTAGGCATTAAAAAAGCGCCGTTTTTGGAAGTGATAATAGGTCCATATGTCAGTTTCACATAACTATACAATGACTGAAATAATATATTGTTATAGTCCAGTCATTATATCCAAATAACGGACCTTACCCGTGAATAATGTTTTAGTGTTTTTTTTTCATAGGTGTCTCGGGGGGGTCACTGGGAGTGTAAATTCAAAATCGCGACCAAATCAAGCTTTTGCGTTTGTTTTTTTTTTTTTGTTAAAAAACGGTTTTTCTTGAATAACTCGGCCATTTTTGATTCTACCGAAAAAGTTTGGGAGAAAAATTGTAGTAAATTTGGTTCTCTACAAGTTTGGTTCTCACAGTTTTTCTGATAGGATCGATATTTTGTAAATTAAACCTGAAAAAAGCGAACAATTCGAAATATTTTCATTATCTCGTTTATTTTCAACTTTACGGCATAAATGAACAGAAACAAACTTGTAGAGAATCAAATTTTGGACAAATTTTGTCTTCACCTGTTTTTCCGAAAATCGATATTTTCGTAATTAAACCTAAAAAAAAACGATTCACTCGAAATATCATCATTATCTCGTTTATTCTCAACTTTACACCATAAATGAGAAGAAACAAACTTGTAGAGAATCAAATTTTGGACAAATTTGGTCCTCGCCTGTTTTTCCGAAAATCGATATTTTCGGAATTTAACCAGAAAATATGTACCCATTCAGAAATATTCGCAATATCTCCTCTTTTTCAATTCTGCAGGTGCAACGAATAGGGCGAAAGTTGTATACAATAAAATGAAAATGATAATGAAAATATTTCGAATTTGTCGCTTTTTTCAGGTTTAATTTACAAAATATCGATCCTATCAGAGAAATTGTGAGGACTAAACTTGTAGAGAACCAAATTTACTACAATTTTTGTCCCCAAACTTTTTCTGTAGAATCAAAAATGGCCGAGTTATTCAAGAAAAACCGTTTTTTAACAAAAAAAAAACATACGCAAAAGCTTTATTTGGTCGCCATTTTGAATTTACACTCCCAGTGACCCCCCCCCTCCGAGACACCTATGAAAAAAAAAACACTAAAAAATTATTCACGGGTCAAAGTCTATAATGACTGGACTATTAGTGTTGAAAAAAAATCAACATTGGTTGTGAAGGATATTATTACCACGGAACCTGATAACCCTCGGCTGAAGCCTCCGGATATAATCTTGGTCCCTGGGTGATAATAATATTCTTCACTACCTTGGTGTATTAATAACTATTTCGGTGGACTTTTGAACATAATTTTGTTGGCAACCTTGATTAACATTTCGGGAAGGTTCAGGTATTATGTTCATGGGATTATTTCAATTGACTAGGGCCTTCAAAAGGACTTGTCACCCTGAAAATCGTCTTAACCCTTAATTACTCGCGCTGGTGTATTTTGTACACCAGCGCCAAATTTCTTGCTACCATCGAACGTAGAATTTTTTTTGTGGCTCTAGACTCCCACCTAACCTATGTCTAACATGTCTGGGATGTGATAGATCAGTTTTTTGTGTGTGTTTGTACGTAAATTTTGACGCGTTGTCATGTTGGTGCCCGTTGGTGCCTAGAATACAATACACTGCGTGGGAAATAGGATAAATTATCTAAGTATCCAATATTGTATACAAACACGTTAGTTGTGTATTATGTGGACGCACCAAAAACAGAGTGACTTTTTTTATATTTTTTTTTTTGAATGCATTTCCTCGTTGGACCCAGCACTGGATCCAACGCCCCATAAGTCGAAACTTGTGCGGGGTTAGGAAAGCATACGTTTTTGTTTCACCTAAAAACAAGTCAAATTCATGATGGTGTACAAAATACACCGCGCGGGAAAAAGTTCGAATTAATTAGCGCGAGTAATCAAGGGTTAATATCGATGATATCGGTAATTTTCGATAATTTGATTATCACTCGCCCCCGTCCAAATCATAAAGATAATTGGTATTTGATGAACAAAAATTTTTGACTTTATCGATAATAATTCAGATAAGAAATCATCGATTTAGATAAAATCGATACATTATCGATATTTTGGAATATTTTTCTGAAGAAACATGTTCATTGGACTTTTTCTGAAATATCTCCATTTATTAGTGTTCAAAATATGCAGGTGCAATATAATTGATACAATCAGTTACTGGACTATAACGTTTCTTCAACGACAAGCTGGTAGGCAATAAGTAGCTTATGTTTGAATATTTTTTCGACATTTCCAATACTTCGAAATGTGTAGATATTTGAAAAGAAAGGAAGGAGATAAATAAACGAAAGAGGCCCCGCAAATCAAAGATCTGTTTGAAGAAGCTTTGTGAACATTCTTGACCTTAAATCTGCTTCGATTTCAGATGATGAATTTGGAGAAAGGACCGTTTCCATCCTGCTAGATGGAGAGGAATCAGAAATGATCTTCATTGACCATCCATCCTCAGAAATGTCGGTGAGTGAAGAGTATGGAATAGTAGAATAATTGATATATTATGAACGAAAATAAAAAAATGTGTTAAAATTAAACTTCACAATTCGCGGTGGCCAAGGTCATTAGATGACGTTGCGATGACATTAAAAAAACTATGGGAAAACATGTCTAACTTTCAATTTATACCTATGGAATATTTTCCCGTAGATTTTAATGTCATCCCAACGTAATCTTATGACCTTGACGACCGCGAAATATCGTCTGAATGTATGATAAATTGATATACATACAGGACGTGCACAAATCTGCGATTAGACGTCTATAAAAACAAATAAGTTTCCATTGTTCAAGTTTGAACCCCTTGATTGGGTACGAAAGAATTGAAGAGGAATATTCTCAGATATATTATGAACATGAAAAAATGGATACACAGTGTCACGCATAAATTTGGCATCATATGGGAAAAACATTTAATTATAATTTTATTTGAGATTCGACTTGGGCGTTGACATTTGCTTCGAAAAAGATGAAAAATAGCCTACTCGGTCGGAGTTGTGTAACTTTCGCTACATTTTATTGCAACTTCTAGTTCGTGATATTTTTTTAGACAAAACTATCCCAAACTTTGGTTAGATAACGTAAAGTAGTTTGATGATGACTTTTGCATCATTTTAGTACTGGAAAAATCAATTAAAATAAATTGCGCTTCTACGGAGATTATTATATTTACTGAAGGAAAACATATTTCTGTCGATAATGAGTGATTGCGAAGATTTCTAGCATGATAAAGCTACTAGAATGAGATAGTTTTGTCGGTGTAAATTTTTTTGTATATCACAGACATTCCGTAGGAATTGTTCAAATTAAAGACAAATGTTTAAAATTGAAACAGAAACAACTTTTGTTAGTAAACCTTCTCTAAATTCGAACAAATAAGCCTATTGAAAGTCACGTGACCCCGATCGAGTGATCCATTCATCATATTCTCCGAAACAAAACTCAACGCCCAAGTCAAAATTCGAAATAAATTATTATTGAAAGTTTTCACCATATGATGCCGCCTTTATGAATGATACTGTATATAAAGAAATACATTGAGGATCCGCATTCTCTATGTAATTAAAATATTACTTCTTTCTCGGTATATTTAAGAGAAAACAACTACTTTCTGATGATAATTATGATGAATAATGAATCATTGCATCAAATACCATTTATAAATGGAAAAATCAATATAAAATAGTTATACGGCGTAAATTCGACTATGTAGGTACAAATTCATTACAATTATTAAAAAATAATGTGTATTTCCTAGCGCAGTAATATTATGTAAATAGCTATCTATTATTTCACTTAAAGCGAATGACATTCTTCACAAAGAGGAGATATCGATTTTCTTTCAATTCATTATAATATCTATGTCGGTTGACCAATAATTATAGTTACTCCATGTTATTTTTTACTCACATATGTCTTTCCAGATTTATATTTTCTGATGGAGCTATAGCTGTTCATATTTGATAGACTATTAGTAACATCAATTTGTGGTAGAAGTTCATAGTATCTCAAAGTGGAGTGGTTAGTAGGGGTAGGCGAGAGAGATTTTGTATTATAGATATTCACAATGTATCAATATATAATATCGATATTATCAAAATCATCAATATCATGGATATCATCGATATTATCAAAATCTTAGATATATATCGTCGACATTATCGATAAATCGCTAATTTTTTATGTATTATCAATATTATCGATATTCTTTGCATTACGCACCTGAAAAGGAACATTTGGCGTGCTACGGGTAGAAAGCTAACTATATACAACATTCCATCAAATGAGAAGATAGCAGGTGGCGTTTCTTCTGAAGGAATGTTTACAATGACAAAATAAATATATGACGCCTAGTCCAAAATGATAGTAATATTCAAATGGACGAAAAATAATCAAAATAGTATGGTGCGGACATCTTTCCATAAAGAAAACATCAACCGTTACGACACGTCGTAAGTCATATTAGGCATGTGTCAAGGTCGCCGCTTTCCCTATGACTTCCAATGCTGACTTCTTAGTTGGAATGGACAATGGGAGTGGGCGATTACCATCAACATTATTATTACCATTTCATCGATATTAATCGATATTATCGATATTATCATAATATCGATGTTATCGATATTATCGACATCATCGACATTATCGATAAACCGATTATCGTTCATCTGATCGATTTTTCATCGATATTATCTATAATTATCGACAGTTATCGATATATCAATAAATTTGCCCACCCCTAATGGTTGTTTACCAACGATCAGAATACATAGTCCTTTCCACAATTTTAATAGTGATCAAATTATTAAATCAGATCATCGTACATGTTTTGAGCCCATACAGGCTCATCTTCTGCGGAAAATGTGAACATTCCACAACATTATATAAAGTTACAATTATTCAATACCATCAAGTATGAAGTTACTTACCTGAGAGATGGATCGAGAAGAAAAAGAAAAAATATGTACTTGATATGCTACATGATAGGTTGATAGAAATGTTGGAACATATTGATTTTCAATTCAGCATTTTTAATTTGCTAATGCAAAGGTACTTGAGCCCCAAAGGTGGCGATAATGAAAATACGAGATCATGACCAACAGACCAAGGAATATCAACGTTGTCCGTGAACAGGTTAAATCTTTGAGATTGATCATTGGCATGGTCTCAGTACAATTTTTCCTTGTTCTTCTCCATGTGAGTAACTTTATACTTTATAGTATTGAATAATTGTAACTTAATATAATATTGTAAAGTGTTCACACTTTTCGCTGAAGATGGGTCTCGAAACATGTACGATGATCTGATTTAATAGTTTGATTACTATCAAAATGGGCGTGTACACCTTAGTAGAACTTTCAACTCAAACCACGTTTTTAATGATCCTTTTATACATAAATAATGATTGACGACATAATTCGATCGGAAAATTAACTGAAATGTTTTATTTTTGGACATGAATAATAGTACCTTCTGAAAACGGACCCTCTTATGACGTAGAAACCTCATCTCGCCATAGTTGAAAGAAAATACCAAACGCCCGACGGGGACTGAGGCAACTGATATATTAATTCTTTCAACTGTGATCTCGCGCTAATTCACTCTGTCAGAAATCATGTATCATTCATCTTTGTCTGGAATAGTCTTGTTTCAGTATTAGGGTTTTGACGTCACATCATCGCCTCGTTTTCAGAGGTCCGAAAAATCGGGGATTTCAATAATTTTTTATAAAACGTAGGGAGCTCACAGCAAGAAACGGTTTGCGGTGGTGAGCTAGTTTGGGTGAGTTCTATTGAATTAGGAAATACAAATTTTTTGTGATATAAGCCCATTGTGAAGACGACTTTGTTTTGATCCTTGCTTATAAGCAATAATCTTCTCAAATGAAACAATTCTTTTCTTAGAATAATTATTGTATCTAAGTCGTTTGACTAATTATAATTCCCCGATGTTTCAACACCGTTCATCACTTTACGACAGGTTCACTGAAGGTTTCACTCCGTACTTCAACGACCATAATAATTATTACGCTCGAGCCCCTAATCTTGTTATGGAGTACGTAATATAAGATAAGATCAGCCGATCCAAGTATCAAATTTAATTGTTGGCAACCGCTGCAATCAGATATCTTTTCAATGAAGAAGAGATAAAAGGAAACTCAAAGTTGATGGGGATTAGAATAATTGGTACACGGTAAAAATACCTATTGAGTGGATCTTTTCGGCTATAATGGGCTTATATCACAAAAAAAATTATTTCATGATTCGATATTCACCCAAAGTAGGTCACCACCGCAAACCGTTTCTTGCTGTGAGCTCCCCATGTTTTATGAAAAATTATTGAATGCCCCGATTTTTCAGACCTCTGAAAACGAGGCGATGATGTGACGTCAAAACCCTAATACTGAAACAAGACTATTCCAGACAGAGATGAATGATACATGATTTCTGACAGAGTGAATTAGCTCGAGATCACAGTTGAAAGAATTGATATATCAGTTGCCTCAATCTCCGTCGGGCGTTTGGTATTTTCTTTTAACTATGGCGAGATGAGGTTTCTACGTCATAAGAGGGTCCGTTTTCAGAAGGTACTATTAGTTATGTCCAAAAATAAAACATTCCAGTTAATTTTTCGATCGAATAATGTCGTCAATTATTGTTTATGTATAAAAGGATCATTATAAACATTGTTTGAGTTCAAAGTTCTACTAAGGTGTACACGCCCATTGCACGAGTGCATAAGTTCACCGATAATTTCTAAAACATGCAAGAGTTTATTTTCATATTTTGGCGAAAGAGCCTGAGTCCGAAAATATGGAAATAAACGAATGCCATTTGTATACCTATAAGATAACACGCTTGAATGCAGAATTGTCTGGTCATTTTCATGCACGAATGTAGTTCATTGGAATATTTCACGAATTAAGAAATTCCATCTGTTGGATTTGATATTTTTTGGTTCACTAAGTTCACTTTCATCTATACTTTTTTTGAAGTCCATCTGACATTTATTTGTATTGTTTACTGGCGTCTAGCGACATGGCTTTATAAATGTGTTGTTATGGCGACGCGATCTCTTCGCAGTGCAATCTTCGCTCTGCAGTGCATTCACCGATATATGTGGGAAATATTCGTCAAAATAGAAATGTACAATATGTTCCATCAAGAACTCGAATTTTGTTGAAATTCTGTCAGAATTGTATACATGATTTCTCGAATATTCTTCATATTTCTGAGACATTTCGTTTAAATATAATTCAAAGGGTAGCTATAAATTGGATACACAATTCGGTGTGGACCTGGAGTTTAAATCAACCCAAAAATGTTCACCGTGTAGTATAAGAGTCATGAAGAATTGATTTCTGCTTTCTAGAAATTAGGAAACGCTGGAATACACAAATTGATAGGAGGTTTCGAAATATCCTAAATTGATTCAAATAGATACTGACGAATTCAGAAATCTGTACACATAAGCATACCTCTCCTATCAGACACACATCACAAATATAGTGAATTAAAATTAAAAGTTTCACAATCGATCAGATTTTCACAAATTTTTGCGATAATCTCATCATTCGTGAAGAATTACAAGACTATCAATAACTTCAACTATAAATTTGAACTAACAAACATTGTTAAACTGTAGAATGTTATTTTTATTCTTTCAATTAGGTACCTCTATAGCTACTATCAAGCTACTATCAAGTTATATTCTTACACCTATTTTCGTTCTCTCAGTATTTTTTGTATTTGTGTTGTTGTTTCACATATTGAAGTTTTCAACCCAATCGGTTGAGACGTTTAGAAGTTATGTGAAGAAGATATGCATGGAAGGATAATTCCAACTACCCGTTTTTCGTAACAATGAAGCAATTTCCCGCAGTAAAAAGTAGCCTATGTTCATCAGGGATAATGTCGGCTTGTAATGGTGGAAGAGTTTTCCAAATCAGTCCAGTAGTTTCGGTGCCTATTCAATACAAACAAACAAACTGACAAACCAACAAACAAAGCGTATAGTATATATATATTATATACTATATACGATACGATTATCTATATTATAATGCATCCCGGACAACACAACATGTTTAAGTGAACATATCTCCTGGAAATATATATTATATGAAACTCTAAAGAAGCCCATTGTTCTGCAGGGGTCACCTTTATCCCGGTGGCACCACAAAGATCTCCTCGTAGCGCAGAAGATGGGGCCATCAATTCAGAATTTTGAACAAGTCTGTTAGTCGTACTTGAAGTCGTTCTAGTAGTCGTTCTAGTAGTCGTACTTGAAGTAGTGCTCAAAGTTGTCTCAAAGTCGTCGTACTATACTCACTTGATATAATTTTGTATCATTGAATCTTTGGTGATAAATCACCCTGTATAATAACGTGTTTTCCTTCAAAGTCTATTTTGAAAGAAGTGATATAACATATATCAACCTCCTGTGGTCGCCAATTTCAATGCTGCACTGTGCATTCTCTGCTGAGAAGGAAATATTCATAAATCAACGAAGCCATAGCCATCTATCCCAAGATAAAATATAGTTTTTATGAGAGCAATATCTCTCATTTTAGATTCACCATTTTTCATCAAATACAAGTCTGTATTTGATGCCACGCTGAATCGCGTGCATTGAGGATGAAACATATAATATATAGTGTGTTTCAGTTTCAATTGCGACAACTCATGGTGTTGGAATTTTGGTAGTACCGATCACAATGATATCAGAATGTATGTATACTATAGTATGTACACCGGGTGTCAACGAATCTTTCATAGCCAAGTCATAACTTCTAGAATATTAGTTGTATCAAAATGCAATGAATGAGATTTGGTATAGGTGAATTATATTTGTGAAAGAGAGGTTCTGCATATACAGGGTGTCCCATTTGGAAACGGAGAAATTTCAACGGTGAGTAGAGCTCATCAGGGTGGTTCTGAATATACAATATTTGTAGGGTCCTCCAAGTTTTATATTCGAGAAATACGGTGTTTTATCTATTTTGCTCAATTCTTTGTGACAACATAGCATACAAACCACCCAGTATATTGTTTTGAATTTGGTACAGAATCCATTTTTTCTGTGCACAAGTGACCTATCAGTCGAGAAAAGAATCTAGGTCCGGATTGAGGAAACTTGAAAGAATTTATGATTTTGAATTTGAGGTTTTAGGCATTTAGATAGGTAAAAATGGAATATTTTGAGTTTTCCCGATCGAATAACAAAAATCATCATGAACCACCTAGTATATTCTTATGAAATTTGGTGCACAATGCCCCCCCCCCCTTCTACCCAAGCGACTCACCTATATCAGTCACCAGTAAAATCCTGGTCCGGATTTACGAGAATTGATTATATTTCTGGGCCCAAGAAGAACACCCTGTAATTTCGAATTTCAAAAATCTGCTTACATATTTGAAAAGTAAGTACACAGGAAGCTGAATCGAATGGTGTACTTGTTATTTTCCCACATGCTAGTGTACCCTGGGTGAATAAGCCAGTAGTGTGTCTTCACGTATTTCAAAATTACTATTGAGTATACCTACTTATATATTCGTGTAAAGAAATAATTCAAATAAGTCGATATAATGACATATCACTGTTGAAAATGTTTAATTTCCTTAATTTTAGAAATCCGCATATACTGGGTGTTCCTTCGGACCCAAAATATAATCAATTCTCGTTAATCCGCACCTGGATTCTACTCGTGATTGATAGGTGAGTTGCTTGGGTGAAAGGAAAGGTCTTGTGTACTAAATTACGAATGAATTCACTAGGTGTTTCGTGATGATTTTCATTATTCCTTTGGAAAAACTCAAAAATATTCTTCACCTATCCAAATGCATAAAATATAGCATGCGGGAAAATAAAAAGTACACCATTCGATTCTGCTCTTGGTGCACTTTTCAAATATGTAAGCGGATTTTGAAAATTCGAAAATGCAGGGTATTATTTTTGGGGGCCAGAAATATGATCAATTCTCGTTAATCCGGACCTGAATTCTTCACGCGACTGATAGGTGATATGCTTGGGTAGAAGAAGGAGGAATTGTGTACCAAATTCCAAAAGAATATACTGGTTGGTAAGTTATGTCCTCACAAAGAATTGGGCAAAATTGATAAAACATCCTATATCTCGGAAAACTTGTGAGACCCCAAAAATATGGTAAATTCAGAATCTCCTTGACGAGCTCTACCCACCGTTGAAGTTTTTCCGTTTCCCAACGGGACACTTTGTGATCACATCTGGTTCCACCTTTTTTCATTATTGTCACGACCTGTGGCTACATCAGGCTGATGACTTGGAGGTGAGCTTCAGGGGCGGATTCAAGGGGGGGGCCATGGGGCCATGGCCCCCCCCTCAGGAACCTCATGGATATGTAAAAATGTAGGTATTTTAAATAAATGAAAAAATTAGTGTATATGTCTTTATAGCTAGAAACTTCGCAACAGTTCTGAGGAATTGCAAATTGCTGTTTGGCAAATATGTTTTCGATAACACTGCTACTCAGTAATTTGCTCCAAACAAAAAACTTAGACAAAAAACAAGCTAATGAGTTAGTATCACTCTTCTGATGACGCATCAAAATAAAAGGGATGATATTCTAAATACTATCTAAGTATTTTGAATGAAGCCAAACAGGAATTGAAAGAACTGAATGTTGAATTTTCGATGCCGAGAATAACAGGGAGACTGGTTCATAGACCGAATCCTACGGTTTCCTCAGTGGATGACCATTACAGAATAACTATTTCATCCCAGTATTATCCTTCATCTGAATGATAGACTATCAGAAAATAAATTGAATCCATACAACCTTCACCTTTGTGTGCCATCAATAACTAAAAACAAAACAGATGAGGGAATATATGAGGTTTGAGAGATATACTCCAACAGTTTCCGACCATTTTTGAGGAGAATGATGAAATATCCTTTCAGAAGATCGTTTCTGAAATTTATATATGGAAGAGAATGTGGGATACTAAGCAAAATATACCAAACAATGGTATAACTGCCCTGAAGGGATGTAACAAACATTTGTTTCCTAACATAAACATTCTTCTGGAACCATTATGTTGCCTGCCTGTAAGTCTTGCATCTTTTGAAAGAAGTTTTTCAACACTCAGAAGGCTGAAAGATTGGATAAGATCCAGAATGGTCCAAGACAGGTTAAATGGATTGGCATTGATGCATATTCACAGGGGCATCTGCAGCAGTCTGAATGTTGATGATATCATCCAAAGATACGTTAGGCAGAAGAATAGAAGAATGTTTTCTTCATTCTATATATTCTTATTTTTGTCTGTTTCATTCGTTTTGTTTTTCAAAAGAAATATTTTTATTCACTTTTGAACCCAAGCTCTTCAAGAGAAATATTTTTTTATTAATTTTTATTATCCAATATGATTTATCAAGAATTCTACATATATTGATGGAATAAGAATAGTTTGAACTTGTTTTTTTATGCTAGTAATTTCGATACTTGAGAGGAAACTAAAGATTTCATGTTTTCTATAATCAATTTTTTTAATGAAAAAGTATTTATCTCAGAAGGTCACCATATAATTTCTCTTCCGCGCAAACCTTATTGAGTCGTGACTTTCTATGGCCCCCCCCTCAAACATCGTCTGGATCCGCCCCTGGTGAGCTTGGGAGGCCGATAAATAAAAACAGTTCTGTTCGAAAACTTTAGGCTCTATATTGAGTTCATTGCTCCTCGCACTCTACGACATACTGGCCTCTCAGACCATCATATTCACCTAATCTATGCCTAGAGACACATGCGCATCTGACTTGTGATGGCTGCTAATAACAATGCAAAGCATAAGATACAGGGTGTTGATAAGTGTTCTAATTATTACATGTCGAATACTGAGTTGAATACACTACAGTTATGCAGGAGATAAACCATAGTGGGTGTTGGCTGATCAGATCCTAACTGTCCTCTTGACCTATCGGTTTTTCTATATTCATTTAGAATATTTTGCCATCGTCTGCGTTTTACTTCATATGCCAGTAGTTGCGTTTGTTCCATTCTGGTAACGGTGGTGGGAACAGAATGACGTTTACAAATGAAACGAGAAACTTCAAGTTGCAATCCTTCCACGAGAGAAATTAGCATATTACAGATCATATATCATATACATGATATATATGATCAAAATACTTTAGTGAAAAATCAAGAAAATGAATTAACGCATATTAGTAGGTAGTGATTGTGGTGATTGATGAAAGTTATTTTCTGCGAGAGAATACATTTCATCATGGGAATAAAGATATAGAACCTGTCTTATTTGAAAGTCATAAAAATGTCTTCTGAATTACTACATCTTTCAAAAATTTTCGTTTTTCGTCAATCTAATTTTATTTTTTGACAACTGTCAACAGTCATTCACTTCATTCCTTGCACGTTTCCTTTAATCGAATGTTATACGATAAAATGGATTGATATAATTTCAACTATGATAAAATATTCTTGGTTCACTTTTTCTACTTATAAAGCCTCTGAGGACGTTTGGAACACTGTTTATGGGACAACCTCTATACTTCTATAGCCTATAGTGATTCAATGTTGGCGGATAGATGATATATTTCAATCAAGTTGTATGAATTTCTCCATTTCTCAATAATCATCAACGTTGCTAAAGAACAAACACCCTCACCTTAGTCAAACTCACATCTATATAAAGGAAACTGTTATCGTCTGCTAATTAATTGCGTTTGCTCTGGAATTTCAGGTGGAGAATTCGTTGAGCACATACGAACCGCACGCCTGTGTAATGGTTTACTCTGTGGTATCGAGATCCAGTTTCCAGAATGCAGAGGAAACTCTCAACTACCTGTGGAGGGAGGGTTACACTCACGACAAGAGTGTCATCGTCGTAGGTAATAAGGCAGACCTGGCCAGGGCCAGGGTGATTTCAGCCAATGGTGAGTACCTATACAGGGTGTTTCACAGGTAAAGGAAAATATTTCAATGGTAGATAGGGGTCACCAAGGTGGTTCTGAAAATACCATATTTGATAGGTCTTAGAGTTTTCATAACGGAGATACAGGGCGATTTATCGATTTCGAATAATTATTCATTCGTCTATAAGTATTGAACTACCCAGTATATTTTTCTAAAATTTGGTATGGACCTTAAACTTGGGACGATGAATTCATTCACCTATCGGGCGAAGAGAAAATCCAGGTTCGGCTTCAGGAAAAATTCACATTTATTCGAAATATTAAAATAACACACTGTATGTGATAATTGACAGAGTTCATCAAAAAAATCGTAAAGAGGAGGAAAAACTGAACTGTATTTGATGCTTTTTGTTTTCCCGCCACCAATTCTCATCGTAACAATCATAAACAGAAAGCTGAAAGTATGCATGTCAATTTGAAGAGTATTGAAATTATGAAACCAGTGTCAATTATGATTATTCGATATATTTTAGTCAAAAAATCGCTCGAAAGAACTCACTAAGTCCCACAGTTTTTATAACGGAGATACAGGGCGGATCACCGGTTTTGAATAAGTATTCACTCGTCCATAAGTATAAAACTACCCAGTAACATTTTCTCAAATATGGTATGTAGCTTACTTGGGACGATGGATTCATTAACCTATCAGGCGGAATTATAATTCGATGATAATTCACCCTGTATCTCTGTTATAAAGACTATGAGACTTTTCCTGAAGCTGAACCTGTATTTCCATTCTGCCTGATAGGTCAATGAATGCATCGTCCCAAGTAAGCTCAATACCAAATTTGAGAAAATATTACTGCGATGGGTAGTTTAATACTTTTGGACGAGTGATAATTCACCCTGTATTTCTGTTATAAAGACTGTGAGACTAAGTAAGTTCTTTCGAACGATCATTCAACAAGAATATATCAAATAATCATAATTGAAAGTGGTTTCATAATTTTAATACTCTTCAAATTGACATACTTTTAGCTTCCTGTTTATGATTGTTACGATGAGAATTGGTGGCGGGAAAACAAAAAGCATCAAATCCAGTTCAGTTTTTCCTCCTCTTCACGATTCCTTTGATGAACTTTGTCAATTATTACATACAGTGTGTTATTTTAATATTTCGAATAAATGTAAATTTTTCCTGAAGCCGAACCTGGATTTTCACTTCGCCCGATAGGTGAATGCATTCAACGTCCCAAGTTTCAGCTCAATACAAAATTTTAGAAAAATATACTGGGTACTTCAATACTTATAGACGAATGAATAATTATTCGAAATCGATAAATCGCCCTGTATCTCCGTTATCAAAACTCTAAGACCTATCAAATATGGTATTTTCAGAACCACCTTGGTGACCCCTATCTACCATTGAAATATTTCCCTTTACCTGTGAAACACCCTGTATATCAAAGCTGAAATAAATGAGAAAATAGTGAAGATCCGAATGGAACGTCAACGTCAAGTAAAACTTACCGAACTCACCAGAGAAAATCGACGGTCGTTCTGGTAACAGTGAATCTACCGATTTTTCAGCAACCCACTTCCGTAAATAACCTTTATTTCATACTGCATCATAGAACATACCTTTACGTACCTGATTTCAATCCGGAAAATAGACTTTTACAGGATAGGCGCACGTAATATTTCATTACGTGCTACTATCCCGTAATGAAATTTTACCGGATTGTAAATATTGAAAACTCAGTTATGCGTCAAAAGCATGAATACATTTATTAAAAATTCAGCAAAACAATACACAGAAATTACTTATTGTTTATATCAATATTAACCGTTAAATTTTCGTTCCCATGAATATGGATACCAGGAGCTCCATTGGATGAATTATTTATTAGGGAGTTATTGCTACTTTCTGATACGTTCCCATTTTTTTGTTGTAGCACTTCAACAAAGTTTTCTCCATGTTGAATCATGCGAGATACCCTGTTTTTCCCCTCGATCGAATCCTCGAGATATTTTTCCGCCACCGAAGAGCTCTTCTATCCCCCGTGTCTCTTAAGTACCAGAAGATCGGCTCCAGCATCAGCCAGTATTGTGGCAGATGTTCTTCTAAAGCAATGCCCCGTAAACTTATCTGCTTCAGGCAGCCCCAGAAATGTCGCTATTTTTTTGGTGATGACAGTATTATTTAAAACAAAAATTATGTTTCTAAGGAAACTACCTGCCAGCTATCTTGGGAGTGAATGCAAAATTCTGAAATTACTGGACGCAGATAAATAGATTAATATTTTATTTTTCACTGTTCATTTTTGTTTTTTAGCAGTATGAAATAAAATGTTATACGTCACACGTCCGGTAAACTTACCGGACTAGTAACGTAAATATCTATTTTTTCAGGAACCAACCGAACATTTGATATTTACGGAACGTAAAACTTCTAACCGAAATAACCAAGTTGATTCACGGAACATACCCTAATTCACAGTTGCAACTGTAAATTTCAGAGATGAGTACCTATATGTTTCTGTCCAAAATAGATGTAACATGTAATATTAGTACAAATTGGAAGTCAGCATTAAGTACATCAGTGTTGCCAGATATAGCAATCTAGATAAGACAATTTCATGCCGCAGAACATTATACTTACAGGGTTTCTATAATGATCATAATGACCATTGCATTTTTTCACTTATTTATGTCTGACCTGACTATATCCCTTGTTAAAGAATACAAATGAATTTGTATTCTTTTAACTGTGCTATAACATTCGATCGCTACAACGTTGTAGTAATAAATAATAACATGAGTATGGAGCGGCAAATGATATGAAATATTTCAACAGCCCGTGCTGCGAGCATTCATAAAAATACTGTGCTCAGTGTGGCCTCATCAAACTCCTCATGAAGTTTGTATCCTTGCGATTAACTGTCCCCCGACCTGCTCCATTATCTAGGTCCACCTTAACGCCTCTGTTAATTGTTAGAAATGATGAAATTCGATTAAAGTTTTTCCGATATCTCATGAGCTAATATCAGCAGTTCATGTCATATACTTTAAAGCGAAGGAATTTTCAATTTTGTCCGTCTCATATCCCTAGTATTCCTATTTCCAGGAATGAAAAGTTAAAACACAATCGTTGAATTGAATTTCAAGTTGGATAGAAAGATACTTCTGTATCACTATCATATATTTACCTTCAACAAAATGAAATCCTATATATGATTGAATAGTGTTTTGTGATAACCAGTTATGTTGAAAATAAGTCATGTCTATTTTTTTTCATATTCATATTCGATAATTACTTATGCATTCCGATAGTGGCCAGAGGGTCATTCAAATCAAATGTCCACCATTGGTAACTTTGTATCAGAGATGCAACAACAACCCAATCAGCACAAGTACGTCTTATGGACGTTTTAAAAACGTCCACTCTGGACATTCAGGACGTTTTGGGGACGTCCATTTCCGGACGACGGACGGCTTATGGACGTTTTGAGGACGTCCATTGTTACTAATCAGGATGTTTTGGGGACGTCCAGTTTAGGTCCAGACTAGGACCTTTTTGGTATGAAAAATGGACGTATTGAGGACATTCAGACAATATTGATTATTGATTTTCTGACCCATCTGAAGAGTGAAAAACTTGAATATTAGTTAACATTTATTCGCAAACAATAATATGAACAGAGATGCAGCTGCACCACTAAAGACGTCGCGTGATTCATCCAGGTACGCAAGCGCGATTATGTATTTTTCTGATTGGCTGCCTTATGTTGTCTTCTTCACTGGATCTGTAAATGATAATAATATTCAATAACATCTTCTGTCAATATCATAAACCATAAACACACACCCACTTTCAACGTGTAGTAGTCAGTATAGCGGAAAACTTCATTATTTTTATTTCATTAAGAACTTATTCCATAAATAAACTGATTCTTAGGTAGCTCTATGAACCTTGCACGAATTATATTATGTTTTAACTATATACAAAAATATAAACTTTGGTAGATGATGGAAATAGGATTAGGTAGAGCTTTGCATGAGATCAAATTATTTAGTATCTAATGTTTTCAACTCCAGATTTGATGTTCTTACTCGAGCATCTTCATGCGAATGAAAATAAAACGATAGCGTCGATAGTCATACTTGCCTTCATGCTGCTGTTAGCACAAATAAACATCTCGATGGAACTCCAGATCGAAGTTCACCAGTTGATAGATGATGTCCGCAAAGATTTCACTTATTCACTGCTTTTACAGTCAAATAACCCGAAAAGTTCAGAATGTCCTTGGACCTGAATCACAGTTTAATCGGCACTCGGCAGTGGTCAACTGACGGACGCCATCTTCCCATTTCCCTTTCTCATCATCTTACGATTTCGTTTCACACGTAACACGCACAGTGTTGCCGGATGAAAATTTGTCGAAGCAGTAGATGGGTGGGGAAAAAACAGTACATCATCAAAACTGAACAGAAGATTTTGACAAGCATCACAATTTGCTATCATAATTGGAAAAACATAGTCACCTATATAATGAACGAAAAAAAAATCATGTTCGGTCTCTATACCTATCAAAAATTGAACGAATAATAACAAATAATAATGAAATAAAAAATAAAATTTGTAAAAACCGCAACCAGGTCGGAAATAAAAGCTAATTTTTACTAATCAGACTGAATAAATGATAGTTGCAGTATATTTTCATCATACATCTTCTCACTGTGATGTCCCATCAATTTTTCATTGTTGCATATTAGGTAGTTACGTCATATCAAAACATGACCAATCAGACCATTGCCCTGAATAGTTGAACAGTAGAACGGACACAAAAACAGTAGATCTAATGCTAAAATAGTAAGTCTGGCAACGCTGAGCACGCATGCGTTCTACGGTTGCTTTACATATTCAGTGATTCAATCAAATCTTATTATAAAAGCGCGGCTTGTATAAAAACTTCAGTGTGGGTTTAAGAATGGTCAAACTGTATAATAGGTATTATGTGATTGAAGTAATATAATTCAACATATAAGTAGGTACAAATCAGTTAAAATCATAAATATTTCAAATTCATAATATTAATAATAAAATGAAATTCAATATATTGATACAGCTGATGTATAATATATTTTTTGACATCATTTATGTCCATATTCAATTCAATAATTCTAATTTCAAAATAAATATATACCTACCTACTTATATCAATTTAAACTGATATATCGTGAGAGTCTGTAAATTGGACGTTTTAAAGACGTCTTTTTCTGGACGTCCGGAGTATGTCCAATAATGGAACGTCCATAAAAGGTCCTGGACGTTCAGACCAAAAATGGACCTAAAATGGACGTCTTTGGGACGTCCCGTGCTATCTGGGAAACTAGTAGTATATATCTTCAAAGCTTTTCATAATGGAAGAATAAAAAACAATTGAGCATCACGTTCTCGAGTTGAGAAGACTGATACAATTTTTCAAAATGAATTATTGCTATCTCTATTACTTTTTTCAGGGACTTCTATTCAAATATACTGATAGTTTGTGAGTATCTGAACGATATAATTTATTGAAGTTGTCTTAAGTGAAGATAGGTACTTCAAAACTCCATATCCATTACTGTGATAAAAACAAGTTTGGCTATGACCCAAAACTGTTATTCTTTCTCAACTGTTTTTGATAAAACAATGAGGTGCATTGTATGCCTCTTAGTTCATTTCCTTACCTCGAGAAACGAAGATTGTGATATAGTTATCTATATCTATACTTATTATTAGGAAATAAATCATGTCTTCTGGAATGTCAAGTAGGTATATTATACCTCTAATGAATATTCTATCTATAACAGTTGTGTTGATTAGATGAAATTGTAGTATGAAATGATTTCACTGTTATAATGTAACTGAATAAAAATGGCATCAGAAGGAAATTGATGCACACAACCTACACTCTCATTTTGTTCATTGGTATGAAATCATCTTGTATAGCGTAATTAAGGCGATTAAAAAATCCTTGGTCACTCGATCTCCTATATATTAATTGAGTTTTATTATTATTCTGGAATATGTACCGGGTCACACGTTATAAATTACCACCCCCTATAACTCTTATTTTTTACAGTGGACATTTTTTTGAAAATTATACTCACAAGGGATTATTCTTTCTCACAAATTTTGCTTTCTCTCGGCTTCGCAAGGCGCTCCGCCTCGCAAATGCAAAATTCGCTTGTCAACCAAAGTGTCATTTTTGATCCTGATAAAACAACCTACCATTTTTCAAATTTTGTGCCACCCCATTATTGAAACCTCTAGATTTGACTGAACTTCATAGGTTGCATGCGGACACATCAAATACATTCAGTCTCACTTTTCAAATTTGTGAATGAAATTTCAATATTAATATGAAGCGTGTTGTTTCGACTCGAAACCTACATATTGATTTCTTCAAAGCCGGTCCTGGAATAAGACTTTTTTTATTATGTCAATCGTCACCACTGTGAACAAAGAACATGCGAATCAAATATCAATAAAATGTATAGTGTGGTTCATAAGTAATGATTTATGGAAAAAATTGGTAAAATTAATGAATACCCTGTATCTTGCTTATAAAGAATGATATACCCATGAAATATAGATTATTCAGGAGCACCTCGTCGACCTCCAATCCAACTACCCTTACTGTATGCGCATTTCCCAATGAATCACCCTGTATTGAAATCTTAATTACTCTGTCGTCCCCATGAGAATTTGATAACACTATGACATCAGATGAATAAGCGACTAGCTCTGGATGAGTAAAATTTTGGGCGGAAGAAATGGTCTTGCCTCAAATCTTTTTTTGACCCCTATATTTTCTTCAATGGCGCCATTTGATAGTATCACTTGAGCCTTCTAAGGGTTCAAATTTGATGTATTTATTATAATGTAACCCTGTATGAGTGGGGTATTCTTGGAGAGCTCTTCGAAACGTCCTTCCAATGGTGAGGAATTTTTTTTCTACGACTATAACACAAACTCTTGTTTTACTGTGTTCGATACATCGATGAGATACTTTTTATGTCATCAATTTTATTTCCCCTTTCTGATATCACAATGACTTTATCGTGTTATCATTTCGAAAAAATCTCATCCCCCATGGAATATCAAATTTCGGACAATGACAGCTCTGTCAAATGAATGAGCATTACTTGTGAGGAAATCATATGGCTACTAGACGAAGAAATCGAAAATGTCGCTGTTATCTGTTACAGCCGTACAAAAATTATAGTGTATAACTCGCACGGAATGCTAATAATTATTCCCACTCGAATGATTGCATCATGAGACTACGGCAAACTTCATTCTCGTGGGAAATCAATATCATTCCGTGCTCGTTAAACAATATACTATTGCTGTTCCTTGTATATTTTTTCAGATAGTGACAATAATGTATGTGTTGATTCAAGAAGGAAATAAAATCTCCTGTGGGTCTGTTTTTGATTTGTTTCAATACTGTCAGAAATAATAGAGTTATAGGGGGTAGTTTTTTATAACGTGTCACCGATAGTAAACATACTATTTACAATAAAAAAAATTTGGATTCTGCTGAAATGACTTGAATAAAAATAATTCGCCATATCCAGGTTTGCTATATCATTCATGTGGCATTAAAGATGATCTTGAAAAATGCCAAATTTTCGGCTGCTGTGTCTATTACTGTTTCTGACTCAGTAAGAGAAGCAATCTACACGGTGAATTTCAATTACGCCACTGAAATCATCATTAATTTTTCAGAAGGAAAAGCCTTGGCCGTAGCAAGAGACTGCAAATTCATAGAAACTTCTAGCGGTATCCAGCACAATGTTGACGAACTCCTAGTCGGCATCTTGAAACAAATAAGACTGCGAGAATCGAGAGAAAAAAAGAAGTGTAACCTGAAGAAGGACACCAACAAACTGCATGGTTCAAAGACTAGCCTGAGCCTGAATATAGCGAGGGAAATTCTCCAGAAGATTTGCATGAACGACATCAGCAAATCAAAGTCCTGCGAAAACCTTCACGTTTTGTAAATAGGCTTCAGAAGCGCGACAAATTACTATTTTTCTATCAATTGGAATTATTCTACAAATTTTTACACTTTCGTCATCGACATTCTAAATTTTAGGTATCTCTACTATTTAGAACTGACTTTTTATATTATTCTGTATACGAGTTAATCAATACTCGTTATGAGCTGATTCCGAAACTCTATTAATGTTATTTCTCGTATTAAGTATATATTATATACATATATCATATTTGAAACTTTCGAGACTCTACTCGAAGAACTTTTCCAGTATATCAATAATTGTTAGGTAGTTTAAAATTAATGTATAGGTGAATAAGTATTCAATGTTATACCTAACCAATGAGAAAAAACACGACAACGGAGATTTTAATGTAAAAGTTTATCTCACTCGTTCCGATTTGCTCATAGATAATTACACTGTTTTCCACTAGACTGAAAATATGCACTCAGTGTATATTTATCCTGGATTAATAACATAATAATATGACGAGAATAGACAATACACGTTCAGTGTGGAAGAAGTTCAAGCCAGTACGATGAGTAGAAAACAACAAGAACAAAAAATTTTGCCATATTAATCGCCCTGTAACTTTTTTAATCATTACCCGATTTTGGTGAAATGCCGACAGATAAATAAACCTGAAGTTTAGTTCCAGAAAAAAGCTGATGGTTCGATCAAGATACAGAGAAAAATAAAAGTTACCATTTCACGCATAATTTCTTAACGCCCTGTGGCAAAAGTGAGTGATTAAACTAAACTTCATAATGTTTTATGTTCTGGATTGAATTGTGATCCCTTCTCAACGGATGCGCTGCGTTGTGCTCACATTTCGTTACTCCCACATCGCTTTGTTCCCACATTTCGTTAGCCCCACATTTCGATACACCCATTGTCTTCGAACTCACCCAAAAGAGGCACTGTTGCCAAAAACTATCCTATTAACCAGAATTCAATGAAACGGTCATCGTGGGCCTATCGACACATTACGTTACACCTAAATTTCGTTACATTGCTTTATGCCCACATTTCGTTACCACTACATTGCGCGTTACACCTACATTTCGATCGGCCCACATTTCGTTAGCTCCACATTTCTGTATTTCCACTGTCTCGGAACAGACCCGAAGGATGCACGTTTGCCAGATGTGGGTGTAACACAATAATGTGCGTTACGATTAGACCCACAATGTCTAGTAGGTACACGCGTCTAGCTATAGCATTTCCCTCTATGGCTTTCTGGATTCCGAATACATAATATGAGGAAAGGAAATATCCTTTCTGTATAAGAAAGGAGACTACATTTTCTGAACATTTCAACTTTGCTCGGCCTAAATGAACCTCCTTCCTAGGAAATATATTTTTCTGAATATTACTTGAGAGAGCAAAAAAAAACTTTACTTTTTAATAACAATCTAACCTAACTCGGACTGAATAAACCTTCCTAAAAAGTATATTTTTCGATAATCTAACCTAACTCAGCCTAAATCAACCTTTCTCCTAAAAAGTATATTTTTCGGAGCATTACGCATCAAGCACTGTAAATGGCAACAGTGCATCCTTTGGGTATGTTTGGACACTGTGGGAATATGGAAATGTGGGGCTAACGAAACGTGGGTCTATCGAAATGTAGGTGTAACGCAATGTAGGCATATAACGAAATGTGGGCATAAAGCAATGTAGGTGTAACGATATGTAGGTGTAACGCAATGTGTCGATAGGCCCACAACGACAGTTTCATTGAATTCTGGTATATAGGATAGTATTTGGCAACAGTGCCTCCTTCGGGTATGTTCGGAGACTGTGGGTGTATCGAAATGTGGGCATATCGAAATATGGGAACGACGCGATGTGGGAGTAACGAAATGTGGATTAGAATACTTGTAGTGCGAGCACTACATGAATTTTACACTGGTCCATCGGATATTACCTTTCGACCAGGGCGAAATATTCTCGGATATATTGACGCTCTGTCATGAACTTAGATCAGTTTCAGTCGCGGCACGTTTGGATATTCGCAAAGGGGATATTTTCCCCTTCCATTTGCTTTTTGTTCCAACTCGTTATCACATGACGGAAGTTTTTCCGGAATAATGGCAACAAATAAATCGCTGTGCAGTGAATTTCGCTCAGATTGAGGGGTGGCACAGGTAGGATTATTAGATCAGATTGGCCGTATGCAACAGGTTAACACTTGCCCCAACAAAAAGCTCACACTATCCCCCATTATGATTTTTCCTGGGGGCAAAAGTGGGACATGCATTGAAGAAATGTGTTCTAATACATTTGAAACGAAAACAATAATTACATTCAATGGATAAATAAGATAACAATAAATTCACAATAACAATGAATTCTTACCTAAGATTTTAACATTGAACTCACTGCCCGAAAATCTCACTCACTCGTTCAGCGTGATGAATTGTAGGTTATGAATTCGACAGGTATCTATGCAATGGTATACGATTGATATGGATTCAACCACCGCAACTCTCCACTAGGTGGCACTACACTATCACTTAGCACTTGAAAAGTATCTGACAAGGCCAGACGAAGTCAAATGAGCCTCTTGAGTTCATCTCAAAGATGTTCTATCTATAGATAAGAATTTTAGAAAATCCATAATTTCGCAAAACACTTGTATCTTTTCTCAAAAAGGAGATATTGACGTGAATCAAGAACCATTGTGTTGAGAAGGAGCGAAAAAAGATCATACTTCAATCCAAAACATGATGAATGATGAAGCAGGACGTTGGCGAATGGTTCTGAATTTTCTGTTAATTGAAATTAAAAAAATCCATACTTCATTTTGAATCACTAGTATCTTGCTTCGAAATTGAGATATTGGCGTGAATCAAAAAATATTGTGTTGAGAAGGCAAAACACTTCAACCCAAAACCTTATGAAGCTGAGTTTCACCAATCACTTTTGAAACAGATCGTTAAGAAAGTAGGGGTGAAAGAGTTACTCTTGTTTTTCCTCGGATATAATGATCAAGTCATCAGCTTTTAAAAAAAATTCAGGCGAAACATGAATCAATGATTTGGTCAAAATTTCACCAGAATCGGCCAATGATTGAAAAAGTTACAGGGCGATCAATTTGGCCTATTTTTTTGCCGGCCGGTTCTTTTTTGCCGGTGAGTGTATTATGGAGTAATTCGGGTACTCTTTTTCCTCTTCGCATATTAACGAAAATGACGTTTCCTAGGTACTGCTTCATTCAATTGGCAGTCAAGAAAATGTCAATTTCGTAAGTTCACGAATGGCAGTGGCCGCTCGTCAAAATTATGGACAAAAAGGTCCTCAAAGATATACATACTCCATTAGTTATTCAACTGGATTAAATGAGTAAAAACATAGACAGAAATTGATTTGAAAAGTGCTTTTATATGTTCATCTATGAACATAAAATAAATCCTTCAAAAACAAACTGAATACTTTTCAACATGTAGGCAAAATAAAATGAATTAGACAAGTACAGGATTATCGGAATTGAATATAGGCCCCACACCAATGGTAACTTTGATATTAATTAATCAAGATGAAATATTGAGTGAATTAACGAACCTAAGTACCTATATCGTTTTATGAGATGAAGTTCATTGAAAAAACAATTGAGCATCGTCATATTTTCGGGTTCGAACAGAAAATGTTTCTTATTCTTACATATTCTTCTGTTGAAGCTCTGACGGACGAAATTAGCAGCTGGCTTTTACTATCACAAAAAAATGACTCACCTTTCTAGTTCTCACTGATGTGGCAATGCCTCACCTGCGTATCCTGACGAGCCGCCACTGACGAAGAGATTTATAGGAATTTTTTTATTTCAATGAATCAAATGTGTATGAGACAGGGAAATACATTTGGGGACAAACAACTTTGCTTGACTTCCATTATAAAGCTATTGGAGTTACAAGTTCCATCATTATCTCATGATTTTGTCTACCATAATTAAAAAGAGGAATATTAATTTTCAGCATCAAATTTACACATTTTATTCATCGAATCTGAATCTAATTTTTGGAAAATGCCAGTAGATACTTCTTTATGTTCTAGATCTCAAAAATGTCCTATGCATGATTATTTATTTTCTTGGTTTTGAAATATACATGGTGATCCGGTTTTTGTTACGGAGAATTCAACAGTAAGTGGTACTTGTGAAAATAATGGAGCAATTTCATATAAATATAATATACTTTCGATGGAGTGACCTCTGAATATTATTTTAATCAAAAGTTCAAAACTCAAATGGCGGCTGAAACAGGGGGTGACCAAGGTACAAATTTTCCTGAATTTGTTATGATTTACATTAATTTTTCAATGTAAAGCTATGATGATATATAAAGCAGCTGGGTCTTTGTAAGACGAGGCTATCTCTTAAATTTGTAGACAGAACTGCAAATGAATCAATAAATATACATATATAGATCAGGAAAATACCATTTTATTGCACTGTTTCTGTATTGACAAGAGAGCGTTTTCTAGCATACGCTCTTATATTTTGAAATCGGAATCGAAAAATAATGCACATCAAAAATTCGGTGTATTTTTAATGTTCATATAATTTTTTTCATCATTTCTACGAGGACAGTACAGGTATTATTGAATTTTTGTTAATAAAAACCAGACCATACTACACAGGGTATTACGAAATTCGACGGACAACGCATCACAGCATACTGCAATAAGGTTCTCAAGTGCACAGTTCTCGAGATACAGGGTGTTGAAATATGAATAAAGTTTTTCCGGTATAACTTCAAGAACTGTTGAATTTTTTGTTATCGAATTCGGTCAAATATTGAGGGTTTCGAAGAGGAAATCATACACCAACAACAATTCAGAAAATCTAACCCGGTTTTGAGTTATTCTTGAAAAACTATTTCTATACATCCTGGATGTCAAAAACTAACCACTTGAGGATTCTCATATAGGTCGCGTGCACGATGACCGACCCTGGAGACAAAATATTGAAACACAACCTCACTTTTCTGTGAAACATTCAAACACAACCTCACTTTTTCATTTGTTTGCGGATAAATCAAAGGATTGAAATAGTTTTTCACAATATTTTGGCATAAGAATCGTGTTTTTTGCCCAATTCATTAGTTCAAGCATCAATGCACAAAAAATGCAGCGAGAGACGAAGGAATATGATATTTCAGGTAAATAGTAATCTCACATAGTTTTCATGATGAAATTTTGTCATTTCTTCTTGAAATTCCTTCTGCCACTTCTGCGATAGAAGCTTAATACTGCTAATAGATTGATAATGTCTGCAACACACACGATCATATTTCGTCAGCATGTATCAGACCAGTCCTTCCGTTTGATTGCATGAATCCAATCTTCTTGCATTCTTTTAGAAATTTCACGAGTATGTCTATTATTTAGCTCCTATTGCAGAAGGAATTCCGATGAGGAATCAGAGAAATTATCAAATTTCAAAATGAAAACTATAGTAGGTACTTACTTTTGAATCATAATGTACCAACCGAATTCCTTCGCCTCTCGCTGCATTTTTTGTGCATTGTACAACAGCAGAATGTGATGGCATGCGCGAATTAATGAATAGCCGAAAAACACGATTTATATGACAAAATAATTGTGAAAAACTATTTCAATAATTTGTAAACAAATAAGAAAAGTGAGGTTGTGTTTCAATGTTTCACCTCGAGGGTCGGTCATCTGACAGTTCTTGCACGCAACCCATTCCAGTCTAATTATTCTTCATCAAACCACAGGAGCTATTACCTGTGACGCGTTGTCGGTCGAAATTTACCCTGTATAGAAAAATTTACAGTTTTTCTGAAGTCGGACCAGGACTCCGATTTTGATGTAGTTTGAATAGTAGATATACGTGAAATACCTAGTAGGTAACCAGAAAAATATACAACATGATGCAAAAGGAAACGTCGTAGGCTCACAAAGATTTTGCCGATAGTCCTGTATGTCTTAGTAATAGAACACGGTAGATACATCAATAAGGTGTGATTTGGATACACCAGAGTTTCCTCTAAATCTCCCTGTATAATATAACAGGTGTCAAAGAAACTGTTAGACAAGCCATAACTTCTAGAATATTGGGTGTATCAAAATGGAATTCAATATGGGTATATAGTATATGAAGAGGGAAGTTTTCGCATGCTTTTCGCTTCACGGTCACTTCCGGTTTCACCGGAAATTGTTCCGGTTTTCAATTGTTAAATGGAACACCCCGTACATTATAACATTTTTGAATTCCTGAGACAATTCTGGATATGAATATGACATTTTCAGAAGTTTTTACTCCTACCTTATTATTTTAAAGTCACTTCTAATATTGCATCTAGGTGGCAATGATCAGACGTAAACTTATCTAAGGACCTCATCAGATGACGTCAGAAAATTATAATCGCAAAGTTTCAGTGACTAGTGTGATAGAAAAGAAGAATTATATTCCCTTTTCTAACTAATAGTTTTCAAATGGCATCCATTTTTTGACAAGCACTTTTCGAATAAAAGATTTTTTGACGAATTTGAAAAATAAGAACATGAATTCAATATTATTAAGGAAAATAATGGATATTTATTCATTCACATTTGTCGAGTGTGCCATGGATAGCCATGATGCATAATAATTTACAATTATTTTTTTTATCTTTCTTTATGAAACAAAACACGCATGTATAATGACAGTGACATAAGCCTTATGAGCAGACAGTCAAAGTTTCTTTAATTCCGTTGAATTTCAGTTCAGTTCAATTTTCTGTCAAAATATTATAGAATCAAAGTGAAAAGTGGATACCTGAGTGTTTTGTTTTCTGAAGATGACTCTAAACAAATAACTGCAAAATGTTATACTTCATATGGCTATCCATGGCACACTTGACAAATGTGAATGAATAAATATCGAGAATTTTCCTTAATTATATCAAATTTATGTTCTCATTTTCGATCCAATTGCAAATGAATTAGTATCGTAAGATTCGCCCAAAAATTATTTTTTCGAAAAGAGCTGGTCAAAAAATGACGGCCATTTGAAAAATAATATTCAGACACGGAAATATGATTTTGTCAACTTTCTATCGATCATCGTCACGTCCGATCATAGCAACCTATATAAGATGCAATATAAAGTGACTCTAAAAAAATGAAGTAAAAAAACTTCTGAAAATGTCATATTCTGATCCAGAATTGTCTCAGGAATTCAAAAATATTATAATAATATAATTACAGGGTGAAACCGGAAATGACCAGGAAGTGAAAAATATGCGAGGGATTTCCCCTTCACATACCATATACCCATATTAAATTTCATTTTGATATACCAAATATTCTAGAAGTTATAGTTCGTCTAATAAATTCGTTAACACTCGGTATAGTATTGATTGCATCGAAATGATTGATTAATCAGGAAAGTGCAGAGTATTCATGAGAATTATTAAAAATCCTTGGTAGTATAGTTCCACTTTTGTTCGATATAAGTAGGTACCTATATATATCAATATTTCTATAATCAGTACAACAAACTACGACTTATAAATTATTTGTAATTAGAAATTGAAATCCGCTGAACTAATAGATATTCAAGGAAGAATTATGTAGTAAATATCATACAGCCCTTAGAACCAGCTCCAGAAAATGAGGTAATTTCTCGAATTTTCATAAGTAGGTAGTGATCTGTCTCTCTAGATTCAATATCAGCATTCAAGATATTAAACATGATAACCCCATGCTTGTGGCAAATAGTCTATTACTATACTTTTTTCTATTCATATTTAGTAACGTTGGCAGAAAAAGATGACTACCTACTGCTGTTTTCATTAAATAGGTGATCATCAGAATCCAGTGTGGAGAAGACATTATTTTGTATTGAAGTATTATTATCACATCTGAAATAATGATTTTTCTATTCAGAATAGTAGTGAATGGCCTAAAGTAGTGACTACTGAAAAAATATCAGTTAACTTCACTGCAAGTTGCAAGACTGTAGTAACTATTTTTTATATGTACTTTATTTCATAACTCTTTACAAATATAAGATGTTGCACGACCTCTTTCAAATATTTTTCTTTCATTTCTAAAAACCTATACAGGGTGTCCCATAATTAGCCTGCCAAACTTCACCAGCGACTTCTGCGACCGAAAATAGATAGAAAAGTTCGAATGAACATAGGTCTCAAAATGGCTCCTAAGGGAGCTACGGCCACCTTAAAGGGGGCTTCTGAAGATGTATTTCCTGAATATTTCCGAAACGCCGTGAGATAAAATGATGAAATTTGGTACAAGAACTAAACTTTTCATGCTTAATGCAGTGGAGATAAAATGATTTCAAAATTTGATTTATGAGTATTTAAAACAGGGTGGAGCTACTCTAAATATCACCCTAATTTTTTTGTATGCAATTTTTTCGACGATTTGGTCTCGGATTATCAATATCTGAACATTTTTACAGAAGAAAGGTACTCTTGTTCCATGTTGATCAGATGAACCATTTTCGAGTGAAATCGATTTAAAAATATCAATAAATCTCAAGAATAACGCACAATATTGCCAATATCAAATCGTAGTGGCTATGGAAAAAAAAGGGTAACAGTTAGTTTTGATAGTTGTCATTTTTGTTGACACGCATGTTTTGCAGAACACACTAAGCAATTGATATTTGAATGTACATTGTATTGTTACAAAATGCCACAATTCACAAATCAGGAATATGCAGACATACATTTTTTGTACGGATTTTGTAATGGCAATGCACGAGAGGCTGAGCGAGAATATCGAAGGAGATTTCCGAACAGAAGAATACCTGGGCGACAAGTATTCGTTAATACTCATAGAAACTTGAGTGATCATGGCAATTTTCAACGTGTGCCTGGGCAAGGAAGACCTTTAAGAGGACATAACATGGAGAATATTCTGAATGTCATCGATAATAATCCGAACATTAGTATAAGGACTGTATCCAGAAATTTTAACGTGCCTAGGGCAACAGTAATGTGGAATGTGAGTACACAGTTTGGCAATGAAATAACAGTTGATTGATTTCAGATAGGGAGAATATTACAAATTCAAGGAATTCATCCATTTCACTACCAACGTGTGCAGGATTTATTGCCAGGCGATTTTCAGCCCAGGATTCAGTTCTGCCAATGGATTTTAGAAAATGAGAACATCAAATCGAACATTCTTTGGAGCGACGAATCCATCTTCACCAGAAACAGAGTGTTCAATATGCACAACACCCATGTATGGGCAAATGATAATCCCAGAGTGGTCCGACGTTCTAATTTTCAACATCGTTTCTCTGTAAATACATGGGCAGGAATGATAGGGGATCAGTTAATTGGTCCTGTCGTCCTACCCAACCACCTGAATGCTGATGGGTATCATAACTTTCTTCAGAATAACCTAGGCATACTTTTGGAAGATGTGCCTCTCAATGTACGGCAAAATATGTATTACCAACACGACGGGGCTCCAGCACATTATGGACAGCGCGTTAGGGCATGGTTGAGTGACATTTTTCCTGGAAGGTGGATAGGTCGTAATGGTCCCATTATTTGGCAACCAAGTTTACCGAACCTGAACCCTCTAGATTAGTATTCATGAGGTCATATGGAAGAGTTGGTTTATAAAACTGAGGTGAACACACATGAAGAATTACTTCAACGAATAGAGTTGGCAGCAAGTGAACTCAGAGAAAATCGCTTTCAAATTCTGAGAGTCACAAGCGCAATAAGTCGTCGAGCGAGATTATGCATTGATAACAATGGAAATTTATTCGAACAATTTCTATGACCATTAATAAGATTTCGCATATTCATATCGAGGACATCATGCAATAAGGGCGTTCTTCACGTATAATGTATTAATTAGTATTGCCATAGCCACTATGATTTGATATTGCAATATTGTGCGTTATTCTTGAGATTTATTGATATTTTTAAATCGATTTTACTCGAAAATGGTTCATCTGACCAACATGGAACAAGAGTATCTTTCTTCTGTAAAAATGTTCAGATATTGATAATCCGAGACCAAATCTTCGAAAAAATTGCATACAAAAAAATTAGGGTGATATTTAGGTTAGCTCCACCCTGTTTTAAATACTCATAAATCAAATTTTGAAATCATTTTATCTCCACTGCATTAAGCATGAAAAGTTTAGTTCTTGTACCAAATTTCATCATTTTATCTCACGGCGTTTCGGAAATATTCAGGAAATACCATCTTCAGAAGCCCCCTTTAAGGTGGCCGTAGCTCCCTTAGGAGCCATTTTGAGACCTATGTTCATTCGAACTTTTCTATCTATTTTCGGTCGTAGAAGTCGCTGGTGAAGTTTGGCAGGCTAATTATGGGACACCCTGTATAGATTTAAAACACAATGGCTCCTAAATTGCTGTACGAGAATTCAAGCAGATGGAAAACTATACTCAAGTAGGTTTCAAAATCTCAAATTAATAACAAATATTTGATGTCAATTCAATTGAACAACAATATCACTTCTTATAAACATGAAACCAAGCTCATCTCAGCCGTCAATTTTTTCCCAATCGGTATATTTGGATAGGTAGATCAATGTTTTGAAGAAATTTCTGTTGCTAATTTAAAGCAAAAATTCATTCATCATCAGTCTATGGGTGGTCCGTCGAAAACGTATAGGCATATTACAGGCTGGGAATAATAGTCCAATAAATAAAGGGAAAAAGTTAACATTGATTACGCACTATTTTCATCTTCCGGTTGGAAGTAGCTTTTGGTACCTCATTAAACTTGAGACAAAGTTTGACTGGAAAACGCGTGCGATGGCGGAGAAAATGGCCCCAAAAGACCAGAAAGATAGGTTTTCAGCCAATATCTCCTAAAATATGGCAGTTAGAGATTTTCGGTTCAGATAAAAATTGAAGTTCAGTTAATTTTCTACAAAAATGGTCCTTATCATTTCTCTCGAAAATTTGAGAACCTCATTATTCGAGATGCGCTTCGTGCCGTTTTTCTCGAAACCGGGCAAATTTTCGAGAAAAATGATAAGGACCATTTTTGTAGAAAATTAACTTCAATTTTTATCTGAACCGAAAATCTCTAACTGCCATATTTTAGGAGATATTGGCTGAAAACCTATTTTCCTGGTCTTTTGGGGCCATTTTCTCCGCCATCGCACGCGTTTTCCAGTCAAACTTTGTCTCATGTTTAATGAGGTACCAAAAGCTACTTCTAACCGGAAGATGAAAATAGTGCGTAATTAACGTTAACTTTGCCTTTTTTTCCTCCTTCATTTATTGGACTATAAACATTTTGACGAAATGAGAAAACACGTCAAATTTGTTTGTTAGGGGGACAACTGAGTGGAGTGGCATCCCCCAATATTTTTCAAATGGGAATATGAGTGGAGTTATACCTTATTAAATAGGGCTTTTGATTCCATATAAATTGCTGCTCATTAGTTTTTGAAAATCGATTCACTCGTTTGGAAAATATGGAGCAAAGAAATATCAACAATACATATGACAAAAAATTCAAAAATCAATATAATTGTATTCAGAAGGTTTAACATCCACAAGTCACAAGACAGCTTATCTAGCGAATATCTGCGGCCCATCTAAGGGTAAAGCACAAACGCGATTTTTCTTGATTCACAGAAACTTGCCTAATGAATCGGAAAAGCAGCAAAACAGCGGAGGACTTCATTTGAATCAACATATGGTAAGTTGATTTAAATACATTTTTGAATTTTTCGTCAAACATATTGTTGGTTTTTTTAAGTTCCATATTTTCTAGGCGATCGATTCTCAAAAACAGCAGCAATGTATAGGGAATTAAACGCCCCATTCAATAAGGTATCATTTATATGACCCACATCCCCATTTGGAAAGATTGGGGGGTAACACATCATTTGAAGATGTTGCTATATCTTCTGTGCCAAAAGTTGTCCTAATAAGCAAACTTGACGCGTTTATTCCCAGGTGGCCAGGTAGCCGTGCGGACAGAGTGTCCGTATTCTAATCCGCATTCGCTTGCCGGTCGTGGGTTCGATTCCCATCGACTGCAGAAATTTTTCTGATGGCCCAAGAAAGTGTTTGGGATCACACGTTAAAAGGTAAGGCCCCCGTCATTCCTTGCTTGCACAAGACTCTCGAAGACTTCTGAGGGTTGCTCGTAAGGGGGCAACCGAATGACGGATAGAACAATTTTAGAACAACAACAATTCATTCCCAGCCTGTAATGCCATGCGGTACGTCTTCGATGGGCCACCCTATTCTAAGTGACAATAGTCAGATCAGTCATAAATATCAGACCAAAATGACCATTGTCACTTCTAAAGTGACAAATCATATTGGTTTGCGTTGGCCTTTCTATGCTTTTGTAAAATTCGCATTTAAATCCCAACTTTTCAAGAACCCCTTCAGAAGTACAGTTCACGTCTGACACATGTGGTGTGATGTTGCATTATATTACAATAACAGAATATGTTTGTATTTTTTTCTGAAGTGAAAGTAGACGAAGTTATGACCATTTGAAAAACATCCGTCTTTTCTGTGAGAAGGTAGCAATCTTCGATGTAGCGTTAGATATCATAATGAATACATATAATTCAAACCCCTTAGAAAGCGCATGGCATTCCATTCAATGACACCATCAAAGAAAAAAAATTATGGAAGAAGAGGTGGCCCCTTTTTGGGCTCAAAATTCTATACTGTAGCAATTCTGACGGCATCTTCTTACACATTTCTTACACATAGACGGCACAAACACGGCGAATTCAATCAACTCGATTGTCTTCAAGTATTTAAATTCCAGGAATATTCGAATATGTACGCATTTAAAAATTTGAAATCACCCCTTACATCACGTAAAAGCAGTAAAGTGTGTAACTCCAAGTGTATGTAATTTGAGTTTTGTAATATACTCTACTGAGATATTACACTATTTCCTCTTTACATGTGAGAACAGATATAAGATAATGCACATCAGTCGATATATGTTCAGAGAATACAATATTTTCAATGAATATTGGATGAATTTGATCAGTAATGTTGAGTTATCGTAGCAAGACTGAATTTCTAGGAGAATTTCGTGAATCAATTGTCAGCAAGACTGACTGATGTTCCTAGAATCACTTTCAGTTTTGAGATTCTTGATTTTTCATCAGTTGTAACTATTATTATATTGAATCTTACACCTAGATTAGGACACATAATTTCGTAACTTCTTCCTCAGAGTAGTACAACTATTTTTTTTTTGACAAATATAGTCAATTCTAGACCCTGAAGCTGTTGCTGTGATGAAATCAATAATGATTTGATTGTTCTTTATGTGCACAAACGATGAACTGCAAGTCAGAAATGTTTTTCAATCTATACCTAATTAATTCTTTTGATTTTCAATGTGACAATCAAACCTAAATATTAGGTAATACATTTATTGGAGAAGACGTAGGTACATGTAGAGGTGAATGTTTTGTGTATCAAATATTATTATATCAATAAATGAAGCAATACCTGAATGTGTACATTTTATTGATCCTTGAACCCTTCATTTGTTCACTAATATGGTGTGTTCTGTCGAAGTTGTTTCTGAATTATTTCCCTTCTAATTACACAAAATACAGAATTCAGAAGCGTGCCATTCTAATATCGAATTATAAAACTGACTCGAAAACTTATTGGAATGATGAGGGTATCATATAGTCCAGTCGATAATATCGATTTCACTCAGGACATTCATTAATGGTGAACGAACCGTAAACTTCAAGAGGAACTTGGTGAGTACTTCTGGACCAAAGCATTCCAAACATCTGGATACTTGGTTTGCACGAATACAGCTATCCTTCGGGCATTGGAAACTTGGCGAGAGTCACAGGACTTACAGTTATTACCAATTATTTCTGGCAAGGCATCTGGAATAAATACCAAAAATGAAAATCCCCTTATGGTTTAGGAGATTGCAAGAACATTATGGCAAAGCATATTAGTCTCCATAAATCCACTATATAGGATTCCCAAATCAATTTTCCCATGAGAATTTGAAAGGTGATTTGTCGAGGGACTGTTTGGAAGACTAACTGCTCTGCAACATACTCCCTCATTTGAGAGCCCCGATTTTTCAGGAAAATATGACTATTCACAGTTTTTTTACATAGAACACTACTGAAAATAGAGTTAGAAATATGAGAAAAGTGGCAATAGTTTTGTATTTGACGAGCGCGCTAATGTTTTGTCCCAAAAACATAAAATTATGAATTTCAGTGAAACATTTTTTCCCAACTCAGAGTCAGAAAGAGTATGCAATGATCTTGATTGATATTCTTGATTGTTAGGAATTATGGAAATAATAAGGGCGAGCGTGAACGGGATTGAATACCGTTCAATCAAACATATAATATATATAGGTATTAAAACAAAAATATGTCGAAAATCAACGAAATTTCATTGTAATTGGCAAACCCGCAAGAGAATACTTTGTTTCTCTGAAAATATCAATACTAATTAGTAGTCACTGATTTTGAGTGAGGTTGAGAAATAGTACATGAAATAATGTTCTTAAATTTTCGATGAGACTTGTAGATTAATATCATTTCATTCATCACCTTATAATTATGTCACTCAAAGTGATGGCGAAAAACTGACCATTCACCTGACTTACATATCTTGAGACGAACATTCGAAACGCATGACATACAAAAACAACAATCAAAAATAAAATCTTCAAAATCAGATATCTGAAAATTGGCGAAGGTTTGAAAACATTTTGTATGTATCGTCAGATTTTGGTAAACTTTTTTGGTATTCAAAATATCATCATACATGCATAAACAACTAAAATTCAGAAAGAAGTAAAGTAATAATACTTTTAAAAAACAGCAATTCCTACATATAGGTAATAGCTTTTCTCACTATTTTCTGATAACTGATGATAGATTACTGATGATGAAGTCAAATTTTTTGAGTCCAAGTGAGAAGTGTCAAAAACTGAAAAGAAATGATGAATCTCAAAATTCTTTTTCCTATTTTATGTTTAAAACTGGAGTAGATTCGTTCCGCTTATCCATCCAATGGCAAGTCAGATTTCGAATTTTTTCAATACACATTAATTATTTTCTTCTTCAAACATATTTTGAACAAGGCGTCACTATCGATTAAATTTCATCTTAGTTTCCAAATACTGAAATTTTAACCGCCGTAACGTTTTATATGAGTTTTATTTCAACACTATGTTTAGTGTAACAAATCAGATGATTTGCCCCAAAATGTCACAGCGTATAACAATTTTTTTTATCAGGGAGCCTAGAAGAAAAATTCAATAGCTTGTCAGTGACACTTTGTTTGGAAACATGTTTGAAGAGAAGAAAAATGAGTATATTGGATAAATATCGAATTTTCACATATCTTTGGACGTTTCCGAAACAAATCTACTCCCGTTCCCAACAGAAAAATGCAAAATATTTTTCTTCGAAAATTATGTTTGTATAGTTTGACACTCCTCAGTGACATACTGATGTTGGCATATGGATGAGTGATGATGTTAGTATACAAATAAATTACAGGATGTTTTCATTAATTGATCGTGAATCTACCATTTTGATGTTCAGTTTTTAGTAGTGAATACCATGTTCTATCTATATCAACTGAACAGGAAGCAATGCTATTGTCTCCGTTCAGAAGAATGCAAGCGGGTTCCTTGATTTTTCTCTTTTGTTTGTTACCTTCTTTTCTTATGATTTCAATATTATTTCACTCTGCCATATGTTGTCAATTTTCAGTAGGAATATGTTCAGTTAGCTTTGATTTATCGAGAAGACATTTCTTGATATTGACAGAGGTCTCTTAGTTTCACCTGTATGATACTTTCCACAAACACATGGTATACTATAAATACAATGAGATCAATTTTAACTCAAAGCCGAAAAATGAAGAACAATCATCAAAAAAATTTATTTTTTTCAATATATCTATATTTTTTCTCTTCAAACCTTTTTCCAAACAACGTGTCACTGATAGAAAAGAGTTTTAAACGCAGTAACATTTTGGGGCATTTCATCTGATTCGTCCTACTACACAAATATTGAAATAATATTCATATTTTCATTTCATAGAAACGAGGGGAGAAAATCCCAAATAATCTAGTAAAATGAATGTACCACCTCCTTGATTATCCTACAGACAGTATTTTAATGGGAACGGATTCGTGTTATTTCTTCAATAGGATTGATGAAATAGGAAATAAAGTCACGCGTAAGTCCAAAAAGGTACTGACCTTTTATTTGAGAACCCAGAATATCACAGGGTGCCCTATCGAGGGCGCATAGCAACTGTTTCTCCATATAGCTGTTGCCCCTTAGGATTTGCCCTTCTGTGCATATCAAGGCGCCGAAGAACATCAGGAAATAGAAGACACGACACCGCATTATCACTTCAAGGTATCTATCGATGTAATTATATTAATCTGTTTTTGAAATAGGACACACAGTATGACTGACAATAACCACCGTCGCATGCCGCACTGTTGTTTATATTCAAAGATTTGTGGTGATTACTTTCACCAGATAGAAGGCGCAATCAGGATATTTTCATTCAATTATGATATGTTATTTATACGAGGGACCAGCGAAAACTTCATTACGATGAATTGGATGCTACACAGTAGAACATTTTGTTTTATCTGTTGGAGCACACGGAAGGAAATTCCTACGATGCGCACCTAGGACGGGTAGAGAGCGGAGGTGGGTGTTGGAATTTTTTTTGAAGTTCTGGAAGTAAAAAATATCGTCACACCGATTTGTACGGGGTGAGAGAAACTCTGTGATTCAGCTTTATCATGAGGGAAAGAAAAAACGATGGACAAAATATGGGATGAAATGCTTGACTATCATTGAGTGACAGAGTAAGGTACATTTCAAGCCCAATTTACATATTTTTTAAACAACGGTAATGACGTCATGGCATGGTTTTCTCCTAGATAAATTCTGGCATATTTGAGAAGGAACAATTCGTTTTATCGCATTTTGTGGCGAAAAGAATTATCCAAAATTTGCAATTGTAACGATTTGAACAAGTAGCCTTCAGAAGCTAATTGCCAAAAAATAGTAAGAAGCATATAAGTTTTCTCGAGTATACCACTAAGCAAATTTGGAAGCTATGTTGCTGCAAGGTTGTAGCAGTTACTGAAACGGACGTTCAGCAATATTGCAAATGTAAATTTGTAAATGTAACGTTCCAGCAACGTCACAGCAATATTTAATATTGCTGCAACTCTACATTATCAAACTTCATATTTGCAATATTGCTGAAAGTTCGTTTCAGTAATTGCTTCAACATTGCAGCAACATAGCTTTCGACTTTGCTTAGTGGGATAGATTTATTAGTGATTTGAGAAAACCTGGAATACGAGAAAAAATTATGGAAAAAATAGCAGGGGTAACACACTGTTCTATTGTGTCATTTTAGATACTGTCACTCAATTTTCATTGTTTCGTGTTCAACTGTCTTGGCCCATCTTTCAAATTGTCTTCAATTTTTTTCAGTTTCGTGTTCCGTAGCCCTCAAATCACTTTGATGGCTGCCTTCAGTATATCATCATGTAGTTTATGATAAAAAAAAATTTTTCATTACATGATATGATGTTTAATGTTGTCAGAGCCACTTTCTTCTGGCTCTTCACCAAAAATAAAAACATTTTCCTTATGTGCCCGACTCCGATAGTCCATTGACGAATTGCTTTACCATTAACATGTTTGTTTGGCCATAGTAATGCTACCTAAAAGCTTTATATTTTGTATGTCCTGAATTTCCTACTTTTTCCAATTTATTGTCATATTTCATCATTTTACAGGTACTTGCGACGAAACCGAAACCATATATGTATTAACTGATTATTTTATATAAAGTGTGGACCGACTTTGAGCTACTTGTTTTGTTTGAAATCACTTTGGATCACTTTGAGATATGGATGATTTTCATCCCTGTGATGTTTTGGGATATTATGAGAATGTTGGCATGAAGGTGTTTATTTGAGACTTCCCGAAGAGGTCTTCGAAGGATATTGAAATATTGTTTTTGTTCTTCCGTGGAATTTCTTTGTTTGCCTACTGAGAAGTTTCCCTGGGATCTTCAAAAAATTCAGGCATCAGGATATTTTTTTGAGACGTAATATGCACTTCTCATAGTGGGATGTTTTGAAAATGTTGCCATGTGTTTGTTTTTTTGAGACGTAATATGAACTCCCCAAAGAGGTCATTGAAGGATATTAGAAGTAGTGTTTTTGTTCTTCTGTGCCATTTCTTTGTTTGCTCTACCACAACGTCTCATGCTTACGTCACAATACGATGAATTCCGATTTGTTTCCGATTGTTCGCATTCGCGTTTGCAGCGGTTCACGCTTACGTTCACACTATAGCGAATATAATAACCAGCAAAAGCAAGATGTGTTGTTGGGTGTCTCAGTGTAATCACTATAAAAGTACAAATGTATCAATACACAGCTTCCCCGCAGATGCAAAACTATGAGGTGTGGCAGAACATTTCAAAAATTGGGAAACATAGCTCCAAATATATGTCTGTGTGTAGTAAGCACTACTCAGAAACCGATTATGACGATAATTTAATATATCAAGAGAATGTTTTGATAATCAATCCATTTCAATGCATTTTTTCTTTCAAGGGCAATAGAATCAAAATGCAGAAGTTCATTTTAACAAAAGGCTTCAGAAAAGACCATCAAAAATGGTTTGTGCGCAAGACGCTTTGAAAATGTTCTGTTGTGTCCATGGAAAGGCTATGAAAAAACTTGACAGGAGGTATTTTGTGACATCTCAAGGACATCTTTATAAACGCCACCTGCGTCGGACATTGGCTGTTCTATAAAAGTTCTATTCATGTGTAAAAAGAACATCGTAGTGGAGGTTCAATGTCTCGAAATCTCGTACTTTTAACATCTCTGAGATATTTTTGTGCTCGCTGGGTATCTGTCAATCAAATACTCGATAGGCCTTGCTCTCTTGGCAGGCTATCACCCATTATTACCCTTCCAAACCCTACAGCTCCAAAAAAGGTGTTTATTTTTAAACTTTAAGAAAACTGTATCTCAGACCCTGAGCAATTGAAGACCTCATGTTCCTAACATATTCATCATCCCCTCGAGAGACCTGTTATCACCTATGAAGTTCCGTTCGAATTTCGAAGCACCTTGTATTGTGTTAAATATACCAATGTAAAGGTTTATCATCCTGAAATTAAAATACGTCCCTGCATACACGAAGAGACTATGGTGCCAGACTACGTTTTGTTGTGAAACATCTACCTAACAACGTATTTCCATGAAAAAGATAGAATTGGTATGACGGTATGAAGCAATTGATTTGTCTATTCTTCCTCTAAAGGTCAGAATCACTCAGTGTAAAGCTCATTGTTCGGTGTGCTTCGCCCATTAACAAAGAAAGATTGAATAATTCCGGTTGTGACAACGGGATGACAAAGTGCATTATTTGTCGATAATATTTTTCTAAACAAACACGTAATCTCTGAACCTGAAAATAGAAGCTCTGCCGATTGTATAAATATATAGTAAATATTAAATCAATAGTCGATTACTCATGAAGATTACATATTGGCTTGACGGATAAGTGATATAAATAATAAATTGAAGATGTCGGCTATATCACCATCACTATCATCAGATAGAAGAGTGAGTACCCATATCACAGTAGTGGAAATAGTTATTTATGTATCAAAGGTGTAAAATAGGCTTTCACGGACCGTAGCGAGTAAGTGCCCGAGCGATAGCGAGGGTTATTAACACGCCTATGCATACATAAAAGCAAGTTATGCACGAAATACATAAAAAAATCAACTATGACCGACCGGTATATTCGATTTTTCATTGTGAATACCTCTTCACCTCCCAAGAACGATATAGAAAATCATGGCTGCAGTGAGGAATATCATTGATGGAATCATCGTTACCATGGTAACTCAGTAATTTTTTTGAAATAGGAGTAGAATATTATAATTACTGTCAATTAAGGGATGAATACTACCCTATGGGCGTTAGGATCTAGTAACACTCGTGGTGCATACAATCAATAAATCAATCAATCAATCAAATCTTTATTCCTTTAGACAATAATACATTGTGTCGGAAACGTCAAAATTTTTGAAAAATACATAAAACACACAATACATAGATATATACAGAAACGAAATACAGTACAAAATAATATAAAATATCACTGTACCGGACAATCCCAGAAATCTTGCACAGTATAAAAAGAATGTTGCACCAAAAATGTTTTGAGGCGCGTTTTGAAAACTTTAAGTGTTAAACTTGATTTAATATTCTCAGATAAATGATTGAAAATAGGTGGTCCTATGAAAATAGGTGCATTTTGGGCTACTTTATATTTTCCAATTTGTGTGTGAATTAGGCCTTTCTGGCGAGTATTCATGTTATGAATGTCTTTATTAAGTTTGAAATAGGTTATGTTGCAATAAATATAACATGCAATCTCAAATATGTATAAACTAGAGAGATTCAAAATATTACTGGATTGAAAAATTTGTTCGCAAGTTTCTCTACGAGGAATGTTAAAAATGCACCTAATAATTGCCTTTTGAGCAATGAAAACATCTTTTGACTTGGTAGAGATGCCCCACAAGCAGATGCCCTAACGAAGGCGCGATTCAATTTGTGCATAATAGATATTTACGAGCTGGCCAACATCTAGAATTGTTTTTAAGTTCTTGAACATGTAATAGGATGAGTGTAATTTTGAGATTAGACTCTCACAGTGTGACACCCAGTTGACGTGTTTATCGAAGTAAATTCCAAGAAATTTAACTGTATCTTTATCGGACAAGACTGTTTTATTGAAATCCAGTTGAAATTCAACTGATGGCTGTTTATAGTTATGATAACGAATTATTTGGGTTTTCTTACCGTTGAAATATAGATCGTGGTTATTGAAAAACTTACAAGCGGCGTCTAGTAATTTCTCGGTTTCTTGTTTCAATAAAAATGTACCAGTTGATGACTTTAAGATGAATATATCGTCCGCGTACGCAACGAAATCTGAGTGGAGTAAATTAGCTTCAAATCTATTGATGTACAACAAGAAGAGAATCGGTCCCAATATGGATCCCATACCGATCCTATTTCTGATGTCACTAGTGATATCGAATCATTATGTTCAAATCTTAAAGCAACGCATTGGCTTCGATTCTCAAAAAAAATTTTCAACCAACTATGAGGCTTTCCTCTAAAATCGTAAGATTCCATAATATCTAGTAGTTTTAGATGATTAACGCAGTCGAAAGCCTTGCTTAAGTCACATAAAACTGCAGCAGGGCATTCGCCATCATTAAGAAAATTGACAAGTGTATTGTAAAATTGCAATAAAGCTACAAGATTTTATTTCTCACGAAAAAATTATCTGAAACGACGTTGTTTACTTGATTATTTTCTCATAGTATTTACTGCATTCTGGTCGGCAACTGATCACAAGTGAGCTTCTGTGCAGTCGGAAGAGGTTGCTAAGGGTTGTTTATTTAAAAATACGACGCTGCATTTGACAAGCTTGTTAGTGGAGGGAACTAAAAACGATTGTGTTCATAATAATTATGGAGATCCCACAGACTGTCACTCTCAAAGCTGAAAAAGCGTTAGGAAATGTACTGCCTGTGAAATCCAAATACTCATACGAGAAGCAGTATGACAATTTTTTGAAATGGATAGATGAAAACATAGTGAATACCGTAAATCAAACAGTCCTAATGGCATACTTCCAGGAACTGGCGAGGTTAGGTCATCATGATGAATATTAAAATTTTTTATTTATTTTACATTATTTCAATCTGAAAAATAGAGTGCAAATACTCTATGGATCAAATAAGTACTCACAGCTTAAATCAACATTGATCGTTGAAGAAAACATTAATATATCAGCATTCAGTCAACTGATGGTCTTTCTGAAAGTTAAATCAAGAGGATACATTCCTAAAAATCAAAGGTGTTAGAAGGTGGACAAGTATTACTTTTCGAATGGTCAAGATGAAAATTGATTACATTGAAAACAGAAGAGCCGTTTTACTGATCAAGGTACCAGAAACCAAGACCTACATCTCAAAAAATTTCACCATTGTTGAAGAAAGCGAGATAGGAGCGTTGAACTTAGTTGAAAAGTACATTGCACTACCACCAAAATGATGTAAACAACGTATTTTTTTTTAACCTACAGAAATAATAAATGCATTGATTTACCTGTAGGTAAAAATACTATTGGATAGCGAAATGCCTTAATTTGGAAAACCCTAAAGGTTACACCGGACATTGTCTAGGCTTCTTGTTCAAGGTGGTGCTTCCTTTGAAACACTAAAATTACATGGAGAATGGAAGAGTAGTACGGTAGCGGAGAGCTATATTGAAGAAAGTATCTCAAAGAACAAAATTGCTACAATGATAGCCCATTCCATTTCCGAAAAACAAAATGTGTTTTTTAAATAAAAAAGTCGCTATTGAAAAATTCTGATTTTAATAATAATAATAATAATAATAATAATGGATTTTATTGACAGGTATAGGTAAATACAAAATAAATGTAAATCAAACGGCAGAATTCAAGTTCAGATCATTTCACCAGTGAGAGTGACGTAATCAGAACTTGCTCTTCCATTCCATTTTCGACTAAGGAAAAATATCGTTATATGCCGTGAAAATTGGAATAATCATTTCAAATGTTATCCCAAGGTAGACTTTCTAGTACTTGACATTCCAAAATAAATTATTAAAATCGGTTTACAACTTCAAATTTTAAGGGGGTGTTTCCATTAAAAATGAGTCACACCGTATACATAAATATGGAAAGTGTTGGTTACGATATGGTCACAGTTCATGCTTCTTCAAATACGAGGACAAATACGTTGTACTGATGCATTTATTGCAAAAAAATAGGTTCATTGTTTTGCAAAAATGATTATCATCAGCTAACTTATAATATGCAACGTGATGTGAAGAAATAGCTTACTATAATGTGAAAGCCTTATCATATACGATGTATTGTGAAATCAGGTAGAGAACGATTTTATGAAGAAATTAGTACAATTATTTTTTTTTATTTGTACCACATATTATTAAGCCCCCAAAAAAAACATACCTACTTATTGTATACTCATTCAATGAACAATCTCAAAGAAATCTGGCTTATGTTAGCCCTCTGATGAAGTTTTTTTTTGTTTGTGTCTATACTTTAGTTAATGATTCTCATTTATGAAGGAGAGAGTTTTTGCATATTTTACACTTTCAGGGACATGTTTCGGTCTTATAAAAGACCATCTTCAGCTTAATTGAAAGTTCTACAATACAAAAAGATTGATGTGAGAGAATTACATGATTTGTTCTTGACTTTACTTCGAGTTGAAAAATTGTATATGAAATTTCTATGAGATGAATGGTATGAGCTCTCAGGACACAGGGCCCTTCATTTATTGAGAATTCGCATTTTCATTTATAAAGTCGGTTTTTCAACTAGGGGCATTGACAACAATACCACAACTAGTAGCATCACATTTTTTCAACACCAAGTGAGTCAAGATCAAATTATGTAATTCTTTCACATAAATCTTTTTGTATTGTAGAACTTTCAATGGGCGTGTACACCTTAGTAGAACTTTTAACTCAAACCATGATTATAATGATCGTTTTACACATAAATAATAATTGACGACATAATTTGATCGACAAGTTAACTGGAATGTTTTTTTTTTGACATAAATAATAGTACCTTCTGAAAACGGACCCTCTTATGACGTAGAAACCTCATCTCGCCATAGTTGAAAGAAAATACCAAACGCCCGACGGAACTGAGGCAACAGCTTTCAACTGTGATCTCGCGCTGATTCACTCTGTCAGAAATCATGTATCATTCATCTCTGTCTGGAATAGTCTTCTTTCAGTATTAGGGTTTTGACGTCACATCATCGCCTCGTTTTCAGAGGTCCGAAAAATCGGGGATTTCAATAATTTTTTATGAAACGTAGGGAGGTCACAGCTAGAAACGGTTTGCGGTGGCGAGCTAGTTTGGGTGGGTTCAATCGAATTATGAAATAAATTTTTTTTGTGATATAAGCCCATTAGGCTGGAACTTTCAATTGGGCTGAGAATGGTTCCTTATAAGACCGAAACATGTGCCTTATGATTGTGTAACACCTTTAAAATTTGTGGAGATGACTTCGAGCATTCCTTCCTTCCTTTGACTTAAATGAGTGTTTTGCTTTCCAAATAAAACTTGTTGAGAATAACTAAAAAATATTATGCATCATGACACACCTGAAAAAAATAAATAATCGTCATGAAAATCATCCATATCTCAAAGTGGTCCAAAGTAATTTTAAAGTAGCTCGACCGACTTTGAGCTACTTGTTTTTATTGAAATAATTATCAAGTTATTTCCCTTAGTAATATTCAATTCACGTTCTTATATTTCAATCCAATCACGAATGAATAATTATTATATCGTTAGATACGTCAGAGATCTTTTTTCGGAAACTGTTTGTCAATAAATTGTCCCCTTATGAAAAATAATAGTTACTTAAACACGAGAATTTAATTTTGTCAACTCGTCTTATTCCAATATTAGTCACTAAATCTTCAAGATTGTAACTTTCTGACCAGAGGTCCTCATAGATTAGTTGCAATATTAAAAGTCTCTAAAAAAATTGAGTAGGCGCGAAAAATTCAAAACTGAAGCATTTTTTCGGTGAGAGAGGAGGTGACTAGATAGTGAAAAATTTGCGAAATATGTCCAAAATCATCCAAAATGAATTTCATTTTGATACAGCGGATATTCTAGAAGTTATGACTTGTCTAAAACAGATTCGTTGACACCCGGTATAAGTCAAGCAAATCAATGTCAGGTCAATTTACTGTATGAGTATTTCGCTCAAAGAAGCTACAAGATTTTTGTGAAGGAAATTCAAAGGAAATAAAGTGGCATGTACTCAACGCAATCGAAAAACTTGTTATTTGATTATTTGTTCAACTAGGCAGTAAAATAGTATAGGGGACAATTCACATGACAATAGTTGAACACTCGATTTTCAGTATAGTAACTGTTCATTGAAGTTTCCAAAACATTATTTTTCGTCGACATCTACAAAAAAATCACATTTTACGTTCTAATTTCCGAACCAAAAAACGAAGGCAAAAGTACTTTTCGTCCGCAAACACTTTTCGTCCGCTGCAGGGTTGCCTGTTCTACTGAATTTTCAGTAGATCTCCCGATTTGCATATTGATCTACTGAACCATTTCATAATCTTATGAAAAATATTTTGATACTTATTTATTATTATAATAACCTATATTATTATTAATCTTTAGTTAATCACATACACTTACAAATTGCATGATATTACGGCACGCTCTGTTCAAATTAATTTCACAAAATAAGTGATAAATGTACATATAGGTACTAATGATATGTATAAACCAAAAAAGGACAATACTTCATCTGTTTCAAATCAAATTAATTTTTTTATATAACTCTGTTATAACAGTTTGTTATTTCTTACGTTTATTTTTTACCTATTACCAATATATAATGTGAAACATTACGACACTGATTTTAGTATCGTAATGAGATAGTTTACCGCACTAGTGCGGTAAAGTGGAAAAAATATAATTTCAAATTTTATTTTTACTCAAAAAAAGAAATAAGAACCAATTTATCATGAATACAGCAGGTACTAAAGTTTCGATTGCTGCATTTGCCGCAATTTCTATATCAGAATCTAAACTTTCCTGATCCGAATTCATGCCGATGATTTTTTTCCGAATTTAAATCAACGCGTCAAAGTTGACAGTTCGCCGAATGAGTGACAACCGAGAATACAATAGATTCACGACAATCATACGCCCAACCCTTGCAACGCTTGCTTGTTACATATGCCTAATGAATCGTCAGTTCAAGGAATAATGAATATTTTTTATTAAATAATTTGCTGTTTGTTAGTAGGTTGGTATTCGTATCGTGAATATCTATTTATTTGTTTTGTATTTTTGTTGTTCATTTTTAACAATTCGTTCCTGTTTTTTATATACCTACTCAATTAAATCTTTTAATATAACTGTATTTCGTGATATTTGTGAGCATTTTTGAATTGAGAATTAGGAATAATTATTTTTTTATGAGAATGTTTGTTTCTATTTTAATGAAAATAATTATGTTACTTTTATGTTTACTAGAAGTACATAATGGTATGAGGTCATAGGTTTATTTCATCATCATTTCTTGGAATTCGTATAGCATAAAATAGATCTTCAACAGATCTATTGAAATCTACTGAATTTTTGATAAGGTGTTTACTGATAGAATAAAAAGTGAACTGGCAACCTTGGTCTGCGCGGAGAGTGATTGACAACAACTGTCATTTGCTGTTGTCAAATTAATTATTCACGAAATCCGATAGATTGTGAATAAGAGCGTGATGGGAATATAAGTGTTTGAGGTCGCCTCGGCGAAAAACAGTCTATTGTCTCACCTCATGCCTAAATTTGCAGACTAGACTATAATAGACAGTGTTTTGTCCTTGGTACAAAAATAACTATTTCAGGCATACTATCAAGTGCATATGTGTCCAACACAAAAGATGATTTTTTGTCTGATTCAAATATCATTGTCAAATATTTTTTTGTGATGGTAATCTAACGATAACCAGATAAATATCAGCAAAGATATAAGATAATCAATATTATCAGACGAATGCAAAAGGAAGGTTTCTGGCCTCAAGATATTTAATTCAAAACTATTCGAGTTTGGATTAATTTATCAAGCAAAATCCAAACATATTAGTAAAACAATGAAATCTGGTGGTGTTGATACCGGCGATGGTAATATTATTTCAGAAATTATAAAAGTAAGTTAAATATATTACAGTTTATTCACAGTACTGAATATAGGTACCTAACCTCTAGAAACGAAAAGTTTTACTAAAAATAAATAAATATAGGAAGTATTATTTTTACAAGCATTTTTTCGAGAAACACCAGAAAATCTTGGATTTTTAAGCAACGTTTAAAAGGTCAAAAATATTATATTTTATCTATATGTTAACTAGGTCGATCGCAACTATGCTAATACAGGTACCTAATATGGGTACCTATCTATAATTTTGAATTTCGGTATGATATTCAATACACCAAGTTCATTATTGCTGAACTTGTCATTTGTATTATAGAAGTGTTATCTATTATCATGAGAATATTCTAATTCACAAGGTATGATAGATAATTGTGTTTCCTATAGAAATAACATTCGTATAATAAACAAAGTCATAGTACCGCTCAATATTCTTAAAGATGAAATGATGTGATGCATGTATTCAACCATTAGTTTTGAAAAATTGTTGTAAGGTGTTGATTTCTATCTAAAGATAAACGATCTATTTCGCTCCTTATCAAATATATGAAATATATGTATTTATACAAAATAAATAAATGACAAAATACTGCGTTAGAAGACTTGATATTTTCTCACAGTGTGATTGTTGTCTGCATAAACAATAGAACGGAACGGTTTCATCGATTCAAAATGTCAGATGGTGTTATCAATGAAATTTATGGAGAGGGCATAGAACTTCTGGTAAGAAATAAAAAAAATTAATTCCTAACTAAAACTGAACTGATACAAAGATTTCTCTCAAACGTGTGATTTGAATCTTGATATATCCACACTTCAACACAAAGGAAACAATTCTGTACAGCTCTGATAAATACGATATATTTTTTTGAAATGTATTTTAGTCAATTTGCATTCAGCAATCTCTTGAAAAACTCAATAACATATTGTATTTCTACAGATCTCTACTCTACTCTACTCTATCCTTATTATGTTATTGTCGATTGAAAGTATAGGTACCTTTTGATAATCGATGGATTATCAAAAGCATGATGGTATTTTTGATATATTTGTGATACGGTGCATTTTTTTTGCAGAAAACATTGGATGTTAACAAGTATGCCACAAAGAAAACTATAGCTCAAGGACTTCTTGACGTAGCTCTATTAACAGCAAATGCTTCACAACTGAAATATGTTCTACAAGTTGGTGAAAAGCATGAGTTCTACGTTTTGATGCTCACTCTCATAATCATATCCATACTTCTCCAGGTTGGTTGATAATAAAATATCTTGAACTTTCAAGTTTAATAGGGTACCTGTTTTATTTTACACAGGTTTTGGTAGGGCTTCTATGTTTGTCTCTACATTTGTGGAGAGATTGCAGATTGCACCATGAAGATTATAATTCGACAGCAGTTTTTCTTAATCATTTCACAACGATTCTTGCGTTTGTGATAACAGTTCTCAATCTACTCATTTCATGTTTTGATCCAACTATTGCTAAATACGCGTTTTTCGATGCACCAGATGTTTCGTCACTAAATGGCGATCTATAGAGTCTATAGAACATATTTCGGCATACATCAGGATGACTTAGAATGAAAAAATCCAAAGCCATAGCGTATGGTGTCCGATGTTGTTGAACTAATAAATAAATATCGTTGATATTGAGGGCGATCTCATGACAGACCATTAATTTTTTTCAGCTTGTAGTGGCGATATTGTTTGTGGCTATAGGAGGACTGAATATTAATAAGCAGAGAGATCATAGAGCGGCAATAATTCTGAACGATGTCATACTCATCTTCATTTTTCTCATCTCAATCATAAACATAATAATATCAGGGTTTGGGTTGGATTATGCTAGCCAACCCCTGAAACTAGTGGATTCCCCTAATAGAAGTTCAGATAAAAGAAGATAATAGCATTGAACTTTGAAGATTTCCTTATGCTGAGGATGATAATAATTATTGAAATTATAAGTATTTTAATTCAGGAAAATTGAATACATTTGAACCGAACCTAGAGTTCCTCAATGGATTTGACGTTTTCGTTATGATGTATTTGCTATGATGTATTCGCTCAGATAAAGCACTTTCGTATCTTCCTTCCTCAACATGTTCAGTCATATTACTCAGTCTTTCATTTGTCTCATCAACTGGGAAAGATAAAAAAGATACTATAAATTGGTTCCGAATACGAATTGAAACAAGAAAATAGAAAATACTTTTGCCAGTATTTTCAAAGTTTGCAACTACAAAAAGTCGCATTCATATTTTTTCCCAATTGGTTCTCAATTATAGACACACCTTAGAAATTAATGTCACTACCTTGCATGTACGTTTATCTACTGTCAATTCCTGCTTTGTCATTCAATTATTTGTAGTTATGTTCAACTGTCACTGCTTGTAAGAGTGACCGTACTGTGAATACAATATGAAAACGTCATACAAAAACGTGAAATCTATTATAAGGATCTCTGATATAAACTACTATCTAGACCTCTAATGCCATAAAAAAGAAGATATATGCTACTCACGCAATTCGCGATAGAAAATAACACGTCGCCCCACCTGACGGCAATAACTTGAACACTTCTGAGGGGTTTGTTTCGATGATATGACCAATAAGCACAAACAAAGAAAAAATGTGAACCAATGAAACCATGGTAAACATGCCGCTTTGACAGCTTTCAAGAACTCCGATAGGTGGCGTACGCTTATTTTCAATCGCGAATAACGAGATCGAACTGCTGATCATGAATCATGCGCAGTCAGGACCTGTTATATATATCACTCTTACTCATGTTTCTGAATACCAAGAAACATAACTCGCTGTCATGAACGACAGTTTGAATGTTCTTGCGCATCGAGCAGAAGCGTTTTCAGGCGAGCAATGTATCCAAGATTTTCGGGTTGCTGAGATATGACGTATAGCGGTCTAAATAGTAGTTATAGTCAGGGAGCCACCGACATTTTTCAATGTCTTATTTGATAAAGCCAATCAACAAAATCCACTCCTGCCACCTCGATCGCGGGACAACGCTTATCAGCAGCTTATCAATGATGTTAAACAAACGAGTAAAAACTTGCAAAACATGATAGGTCATCCTGACATTATAAACAAGTATGGAGAAGTACCGAAATGAATGAAAAACTGCAGTCATAAAAAAAATTATTTTCATCATAGAATATGCGAAATATCTATTTCTCTATATATTTACACATTTACGATAGTGAATTGCCCAACGAATTTTAGAGTAGTACCGTACAAGGATTTTTAAATATTCAAGGAAATTTGGTAATAAAATTATTCTTCAGTGCCCTCTCGCGGCTCAACGGTGTATTTTTGTATAGAGATAAGTTGATTTCGATCTGCCTATTCAGGTCTCGAGTTCACCCTGTAGGATTTAAGGTATGTCGTTCTGGGACATTTTTTGTTCACATCATTAGGTCCGTGGTCACCAAACTTGTAAGGTTATCTACTCTGAGATAAGTTGTTTAGCGCCCCAACTCGGGTTATTAACTGATTTACTCGGGCGCCACCTATTTTATAATGGTAGGTCCACTCGCACCGGGCAACCTCCAGTGAAGAAGGTATAATCCAGGGGCCAGAGATTTTTAACTGTCAACTTATTCCCGGATTACTAGTTGCACCAATAGTGATTGAAATAAAAACTCAATAATATATTACAACTATATATTCTAACTGATATGTCATTGAACTATTGGTAATGTTTCAGCCTTTATTATGTTTGTCATTCACTTTTTTTTAATAGCATTGATTAGCTGCTGATAATCGTTGTCCCGATGGTACGCCGGCAGTAGTTGATTTTATGCCTAGAAAGCGTTAATATGATACAACAATGAAAAAAAAATGTCACAGTCTCCTCAACTCCTATTATTATTATTATTATTATTATTAACTATTATGTCGTAACTCCAGCCTGACCTGACCTAACCTTCATATACTATATGTTTTCAACAGAATAACTATAATTTTTCTCAATAGGTAACTGCAGCAATATTGTCAATACTAGTCGGAATCTTCCGAATCTACGACGATAAGAGACTTGAAACGTTGGCGTGGTTATTGAACCACATTTCATTGGCTTTCGTAACCGGGGCCTTATTTTGCGAAATCATTAAAATGAACTTTGGATTCGACCCAGCACTTCCAACAAATATCACAAATGAAAAGATACATACCGATCTCTGAAGATTTTTGTCATTGAACAACCAAAGGGAATTCACGTAGAATTAGGGGTTTGTTCATATCCAGAGAGACCCTTTATAATTTGAATTATATAAGTCAAGAGATCACGTAATTAGTTGATTCGGTTTGGTATTCACGCCCCCTGTATCTGAAAATAAAAGTGTACAAAAATTATATTTTCTCTTCTACTCAATCGCCATGTTGATTTCTGAACTATCATATTGTTAAAAATATGAAGCAATCAGCAGTTTTGTAAATGGATTACCTACCTTGTACATAATTTTTTTTCGGACTGCTGTTTCCTCCAACATTGATATAAAGTTTGGCATGGGTATGACTGGTGGTTGCAGTTCTTCCAATGTTTGAGATCCCCAATGGGGAAAATCTGGAAACCACGGGGGCCATTCAATATTAATAAAAAAAATTGATTTTTCCTAAGGTCGTTGTTCCTTAAAGGGGTTCATTAATAAGAAAGGTCATTAACTATCAAATGAAGATCTACAAAGGAAATAGTATATTTTCTTCTTCTTCTTCTTCTTCTTCTTCTTCGAAGCACTGGTTGGCGGGTGAACACCCCTGCAAGTAGGCCTCCTTATTCGGGCCCATTGTGTGCCCAAAAGTTCCGACATTAAGCTGGGTTTGTTGGCTTCCTCGGAGAAGTTCAGCAGCAGTTAGGAGCCCAACTACCTTCTTAATATCTCGCCTGATGAGAGATAAGACATATTTTGTGAGCCTCTTCGAAGGTTCCTTTATGTGGAGCTTCGATTGTCTCATTCCTGATGTGTCCTGCCATATTTTGAGGAATAATTGCTTTTGCAGATGTCCCTCTATGGAGGACATCCATCCTGAAGCGATCTTGGCCAGTCTGTCTGCTTCCTCGTTTCCGGGTATCCCCGAGTGTCCTGGGACCCACAGGAGGCTGACGTTTTTTGATTTTGCCAGGTTTTCCAAGGCCTTTCTGCACTTGGACACCAAATTGGTTGTGATCCTATTGGATTGCCAAGCCAGTATTGCAGCTTTGCTGTCCGAGCATAGTATATTGAAGTGGATGTTGAAGTATTTAAACCACGCGCGATTTTGCGACTACGAAGGCCTAGCCGGACTGTTCGAAATAGAGCAAGTGTTTGAATGACCATAGTTATCCACGAATACGTATTTTTTCTACTGGTACGATTTGAGATCCTGAATATAGTTGGAAATATTTGAGCATATTTTGTTAGTGATATTTATTATAAAGAGGAAAGATGTATTTGTTTCTTTATATGTTTGTTTATTTGTTCGTTTATTTGTTTGTTTATTTGTTCGTTTATTTGTTTGTTTATTTGTTTGTTTATTTGTTTGTTTATTTGTTCGTTTATTTGTTTGTTCATTTGTTCGTTTATTTGTTTATTTGTTTGTTTATTTGTTTGTTTATTTGTTTGTTTATTTGTTTGTTTATTTGTTTGTTTATTTGTTTGTTTATTTGTTTGTTTATTTGTTTGTTTATTTGTTTGTTTATTTGTTCGTTTATTTGTTTATTTGTTTGTTTATTTGTTTATTTATTTGTTTATTTATTTGTTTATATTGAATAGGCTCCGAAACTACTGAACCTATTTGGAAAAAATTCTTTCACCATTAGAAGCCGATTTATCCCTGATGAACATAGGCTACTTTTTACCACGAGAAAATGCTTCAGTCTTAAGGGAAAACGGGTAGTTAGAATTATCCTTCCGTACCGATTGGTCTGAAATTTTATAAGGGTATTTCGATGGTTTCCTGGATAATTTAAAAACAAAATTAGACGAGGTAGGTCGTGGCACTGCTGCCGGTACGTCAACTACTAAACGGTTTGACCGATTGGGTTGAAATGTTTAATATGTAAAACGACAAAAAAATAGAAAAGATTGGTAGCTATATAGGTGAGCACAAAAAAAATAACAAAAAAATATGTACTGAAGATACGCGTACAGCTCAGAACGACTACAACAACAACTCACTGTGCGAAGCCGCGCTGGATACCTAGTGTTTTATTAAACAATCAAAGTTCCATTCACTATGAGTATTTTCCTGTTTATTTGTAACAACGAATAGAACTTAAATATCAGACGTTTTCTGTCAATTATCAATTATTATTTCATCTTATATACGTATAAACACGAGTCACAGAAAGAGAATATCAATGTAAGTTAGAAAAACAGCAGTCCAGAAAAGAAATTATATACAGGGTTTTCCATTGAAACAAAACTACTGATTGCTCCTTATTATTAACAGCAATATGACAGCTATTAGAAAAAGAATTTGGCCAGAGTTAAAAAAAATAGAAGAGACCTGCTAGGAAAAAGTACTTCTGGATTTATCAGATATTTGGTGTCTTCATACTTATGCCCAACCCTGTATAGCTAAGATTTGTTATGATTTGTAATTAGATCAAAAGGGGCGCGCGAATAAATACCAATCACAAATAAAAAATTCTCAACATGAAGTGTGCTCAACTGTTGGTCAAATATAGGAAAGAATGGTCATGACAGTGTACAGTTAAGTACTATTAGATATTTCAAATTCCAATTCAAACTTCATTTATTTCTGTAATTACATTACATTTCAGTGCTGCTTTAATTTTTTTTTTATACTTAGTTCTTTTATCTCAAATGATATTTAAAACTGTGATTGTAACCATTGTTGCATTATTCGAATAGAGTTTAAGAAAATATATAGTGAAAACACGATCAATTAAAAACATGGTACGATTTCATCAAAGAAATACAAATAATGATCATTTTGGAAATGGTAGCTTGGGTATAGGTGATTCTGGTACATCATTTACAGGGTGGGTCACGGTGGATGTATTAGAAGTATCTGGAGAACGAAAGAACAGAACATTCTGAAAATTAGGATGCTTCGATAATTGAACATTCTCTATTCGTCTATAATGTTTTCATCGATACAGTGTTGCCACTTCTATCAAAAACAACTAGCAACTTCGTTATTTTAAATGGAGCACCCTGTATTTTATTGAATTTTCAGATTCTTCCTAAAGAGCAGCACACTTGGGGTCTAGCAGGAATGATTACAGAGATATAGGGTGTTCAAAATCGAGATTTTTCAATTTTGGGATTTTTTCGTGTCGAAACTATTCATTATCGATCAAAACGGTTTACATGTCCCTATCTTAACTTCCGATCCACTATCTACTGACATTTAATAGGAACAGATACAGGGTGATCAGAATTCTGAATCTTGAAGCACCCTGTATTTTTTCCAATTAAATTCCAGTAGATAGTGAATCAAAAGTTAAAATAGGGACATGTACGCCGTTTTGATCAATAATGAATAGTTTCGACACAAAAAAATCCTAAAATTGAAAAATCTAGATTTTGAATACCCTCAGGAAGAATCTAAAAATGCAATAAAATACAGGGTGTTCCGTTTGAAATAACGAAGTTGCTAGTTGTTTCTGATAGAAGTGGCAACACTGTATCGATGAGAATGTTCAATTATCAAAGCATACCAATTTTCAGAAAGTTCTGTCTTTTCGTTCTCCAGATACTTCTAATAGGCCATCCACCGTGACCCACCCTGTATATTGTATATACAGTATGATGCAAATGTATGGAATAAATTCATTTCAAAACAAGACGACGTCCGAAAAAATCCAAAAACTAGACTTCAGAACTTTATTAATTGATTTATTTTTTAAATAGACGACCCTTCGTTGTTCAATTCTCAGTAGCAGACCTCTGCAAGATTCAGTTAATCAAATGATAAGCCATTTTAATTTCAATTTTCTTATGCAAAATGTTGACTGTTGAATAGACACGATCAGTAGACCTTTCAAACAAGGTGTCACATGACCCCTGTTTTCATTTAAAAAAATCGTTCATTACGTCGGTACTCCGTCACCGGTGACGTAACATCTCTCATATGGATATCATGAGATGAGGCTTCAAAAATGAAACCTCACGTGTTTTTGGAATTTTTTAAAATGTCGCCCATTTCTGAAATAATGAATTTATTCCATACATTTGCATCATTATGCTCTTCAGGAAATGGAATGTTACTTCCGATTCCTCATTTATGGCACTAAAGTGGCACTTTCGGGGTTTAAAAGGCAATATTGGCATTGTTTCTCAAATGCCATAGCAACCTGATGCTCGATGTCATCAATTTGATAAGTCAGCAAAGTTGACATTTTGAAACTAGAGTACCGCTATGAGTATGAGTGTAGGTACTGTATTTATTTGATTATTCCATTTTTAGTTTTTCCACTTCAGAAGTGAATGAAGTAGTACATAAACCACGGATCTAAAGTTATTGTTGATCCATCAGCAAATTGAAGCCCTCAGGCTTCATACTTTTCGCATCGGAATTCAAAGTGCCACTTTAGTCCCTGGGTTCATAATCAACTATTCTTGACCTACTTGAACTTTTATCGCAAACATAAAAAATGGCTCAATCTATCCATTTCATTTATGTTCATATTGTTTTTTATTTTTTTATTTACTTTTTATTTTTTGTTTTCCAAGGTTTTGCAAGGATGCCTTTGTGTTGTATTAGGATCCCGTTTAAACATCAACAAAGAGAACGACCAGACAGATGCAAATAAAGCAAATAATGTCATTTTGTGTGTGAATATTGTAATAATGGCCACAAATATATTGATAAACTCATTTGAGATGAAGGATGGTGATAATGTTGTGACGACTGAGTCACCTCTTTCAACTACTAGTGGCACAACTAGTCTATAACAATTGTGTATAAAAATAGTTCAACTGTTTTAGGAATCCTATGATTATCATTATCTCCCTGATAAACAGAAAATATTTACTGCAATATATGAAATAAATACGAACATATGAATTCTAAAGCAGTCATTATATTCCTCAAGCCCTTTCAAGACATTAACATTACTTATACATATTTATTTCATTATGCACTTTGTTATTACCTTTGACTAAATAAAAAAATGTGATGGTATTATATGTGATTACACATATTATATAGGTGTACATAAGTTAATAAAAATCTGATCTTCTATTTATAGTTCTTATTCTTATAGATGCGCTGGCACAATTTTTTCTGGCTATATTATTTTCAATCCTGATTTCACAAAACCAAATATCCATTCAGCCTGCTCCCAATTCCTTGCTGAAGATTATTATAGTCCTTCATGTAAATTTTCAATGAATATGACTATTCCTCCCATCTTGAAATTTTCACATATTCTGTGCAATGACAAGTCTCTGATTGGTCTATCAGCGTTGATGTTTTCAACGATGTAACCATGCATAGCGAAGCAAAGGATGTCGATTTGACATTTTATAATTATAGCTGTAGATGTCAGAATGAATCGCTCTGGTTATATGGCTTGTTCATTTATAAGAGATGCTTCTTATGCTTCGTGAAATAGTCTAGCATAATACCACTGTGTTCTGAATATCTTCTCATAATTATGTCACTCATTGTTGACTCAACTGGTTTCCGTACAGCAATACCACTCGTTCTAACGGACTCGTGGTGTTGCTCGAAAACACAATTTCATGAACAAGAATTACTGTTCATAATCAAATGGTTTCCTAAATAGCTTAAGATTACTAATAATAAGGTAGCTGAGGTGAATACTGCAATTGTTCTGCATACTGCATTGTATTTTTTTCCACTTTGGTAAATGGGAATTTCTTACATTAAAGTTATTGTTTCTGTCATGGCACTCAGATGCGTTGTTTAATAGATAACTCATATTCCATATATCCCGTCAAAATTAATTGAAGATATAACCATTATCATAGACATTTTTCATTTATGTATAAGTGGAATGTGTGAATCAATAACCAATAATGTTCAAAATGACTTTTATATAATGACTTCCAGACAATGGTAGAGTCAATTTGCATAATTCTCCAGCACCTCTGAAGAGATTTCTCTGATAATTGTGTGGCATTTGCAAAGACAAATCAATGGGTACCAAATCCTGCGAGCAATCTGGCCATTCAATTGGTCCTACAACCAATTTATTTGTTTGAAAATTGTTGGTAAAATGTGATATGTAATACAAAATGCCCCATCTTGTTAGAATATTCTGATAAAATCGAATTGAACCAGCACTTTTGATGTAGATGTTGATATGAATCTAAATGAGTGAACCACTAACACTGCCAGCTCAGTCACTAACTTAACTTTTGATAATATATTTTATACATTCATTTACTCATAAATAAAAAATATATTATTTGAACTCAATCATCTCAAGAACGCTAGTGAAAAAATTTGCACTGCTACTATGTTTTCTTCTAAATGAAAATTGACAAGTTTCGGCTATTTTTTCCGAAAAATATTTTATTCTTAATAGTTGTTACACTAACGGTGGGTAGTCTCCACTTGGTATACTGAATATAATTACTCAATGTTTATTGTCTAATTTTTTTTTTTTTTTTTATCGCTTGGAGCGCACGAAAGGGAATCCCTATAATGTTCACACTATCTAATTTTTGCAACCATTGTTTAGCTGCGGAACAGTCTCCATTAAAATTTCCGATATTCCTTAGTACTTCTGGGATTATTGCAACATTATTTGACACAATTGGTGGACTGGCATTGGCATTAGCAGGAACATTACTCAATTGGGATGGGGTAAGTCGTTCAACAACTCTTTCAAGAAATTCATCTCTGCGCCTGGTTTCCAATAAAAAAGTATCAAACATTCGTTGTAGATCGAAGTTAACATCTCTTCTGAGGAATCTCGTGCGTTCCTTAGGAGGATAGGGACAGGAGGTAGGTATTGGAATTTTTTTTGAACTTTTGGAGATTATATGTTGTTGGGAATACTTCCACAGGCAATGAATTCCAGAGCCTAGCCGTTCTATGGATGAAGGAGTCTTGATAAAGTGCTGTTCGACATCTTTCGAGGTTGACAACGAAAGGATGTGCTGACTGGGCTTGTCTAGTTCGTCTGATTGGTATTGCTAGTGAAGGGATGATAGCAGAGATTTCCGAAGAACATTTCCCGTGGAAGTATCTATAGAAAAGTGAAAGGTCGCCGACCTTTCTACGATGTTCCAATGATGTTAAAGAGTGAGTGAGTGTGGCGTCACCCACCAGGCGAATGGCTCTTCTCTGGATGGAATCTAAGAGCATCAGTGTATGTTTTGGTGCTGAACCCCATATGTGGGAACAGTATTCTAGAACAGGCCGTATCTGCGCTTTGTAGATCATGAGAAGCTGTTGAGGTGTAAAGTAGCTTTTCGCACGGAACAAGAATCCGAGTTTTTGTGAAGCAGCTTTTGCGATGGATCTGACATGATTATCCCATGAAAGAGTGTTGCTGATGGAAATACCGAGCATAGATATGGTGGGCTTGGTGGGGATGGTGGAGCCAGACATTACAATATCGGGCATACTGAGTTCCGCCTTTCTAGAGAAAATGCAGGCTTGAGTTTTGGTGGCGTTGAATTCAACTAGGTTGTTTGTCCCCCAGGCTGTGATTTCAGCAAGATCTTCATTGACAGCATTGACCTGCCCGCGTCGTGAGTTCTTAGTTTCCTGGGAAGAAATGGGAATTCTAGAAGAGAACGCAGTATGGAGGGTACTATCATCTGCAAAGCTGTGGATGGGGCAAGTTGTTACTCCCAACAGATCATTGATATGAAGCAGGAATAATGTTGGTGCCAAAATTGATCCTTGTGGAACGCCGGAATTGATGCCAAAGGTATCAGACGATACACCGTCCACCACCACGTGAAGCGATCTGCCTGAAAGAAAACTCGATAAGAGATGGCATAGCTGGGGTGGTAAGCCGTATGATGGTAGTTTGTGGAGGAGTCCTTCGTGCCAAACACGGTCGAATGCTTTCGAAATGTCCAACGCGACAGCTAGAGATTCCCTGTGTTTTTCTATTGAAGATTGCCATAAATGGGTGACGTAGGCAAGTAGATCTCCAGTAGATCTTCGGTGGCGAAAGCCGTATTGTCTATCATTGATGATTCCTGAGCTCTCCAGATATTTGATAAGCTCAATATTGATGGCTTTCTCCATCACTTTGGAGATTACTGATAACAGGGCAATGGGCCTGTAGTTGTTGGGCAGGTTCTTGTTCCCTTTTTTGGGGATTGGTTGGACTCTAGCTGTCTTCCAGCATGATGGAAAAATACCCGACCTGTACGAGATGGTAAACAACTTGCAGAGAATCGGTGTTAATTCTGGTGCACATTTTTTGAGGATAATGGGTGGAATTCCATCAGGACCGTTAGCCTTATTTGTTTTGAGACCAAGCAAAATTCGTCTGATAGTGCGTTGACGGAAGACGATTTCGGGCATTCGACTCTCAACGGGTGGAATGTCTGGCGGCAGTTTTCCTTGGGAATCTAAAGTAGAGTTTGCTGCGAACATCTCTGCAAAAATATTTGCTTTCTCCTGCGATGTTGTTGCTAATGTGCCGTCGGATTTGGACAGTGGTGGAAATGAACTATTAGTGAAATTTCTTCCGACCGCTTTAGCAAGGGACCAAAACGAACGGGAGCCATTGGGGCAATCTATGAGTTTCGATCTTATCTTGGCATTGTATGTTTCTTTCGAAGCATCTATTGTTTGGCTGCAGTTATTCCTGGCATCAACGTATTCTGCTCTAGTCGCGAGGTTAGGGTTTTTGCGCCAGCGATGGTAGGCTGTTTGTTTCAAGGCAACAGTTCTAGAACAGTTTTTGTTGAACCAGGGTTTCGAAGGTGATGATCTTTTCGAAAAATGAGGTATGTATGTGTCCATTCCGAGCATGATGATCTCGGATATTTCCGCAGCACATTGTGAAGGGTCCTCAGAGTCAAAGCATACTCTATGCCAAGGAAACTCGGAGAAAAACATGCGGAGACCGTCCCAATCTCCTGAATTGTAATGCCATATAAGACGTGGGGGTGCCGGAGCAGTTGATGGAATGAAAAATGGGCAGGTTGTGGAGATGAGTGTGTGGTCAGAATTGCCAAGTGGAGCTCGTACATCTATGGTGTAGGGGGCTGAATTATTAGTAAGGAATAAGTCAAGTATGTTAGCTGAATGGTTATTGACATCGGGAATTCGTGTGGGTTCTTTGATAAGCTGCTCTAAGCCGTGAGTGATGGCGAAAGCTTCGGCTTGTCGCCCAGCTTCATCCGTTCTGTTAGAGTGTACGAGCCAAGCAGTGTTGTGTACATTGAAATCGCCCATGATGATGATTTCTGCTGCTGGATGGTTCTGTTGGATTTGGTCAAGCTTCAGAGACAAGAATTCGAAGAGCTCTTCATAGGATGGATCATTTGGTGATAAGTAGAGACAACAAAGGAATTTGGTCTGTTTCTGGCTATCGAGTTTGAACCACATGACATCAAACTTGTTTGGTTCCAAAGTTTTTTCTCGTTGACATGAGAGATTCGTTTTAGAGTAGAGGCAGAGACCTCCCTTGAATCTAAAACGTGTGTGGAGTTCGTACCCAGGACAGAGCAGATAGGTCGTACTGGTGGATGAATTGACCTGTGTTTCAGTAAGAGCCAATATGTCTGGCTTTTCAATTTGAAGGTGTCGATGGACATCGTTGATGTTCTTACTCAGACCTCGGATGTTACATAGGTCTATCTTGAGGACTTTTTCAGCCGATGGTGAACCCCCTCTAGCACCTCTCGCCCGGAAATCCGAATGGAGAGGTATTTTACTTCCGGATAATTTTACTTGAGGAGAACTCATCATCGCGTATTCTGTATAAAAAAGGGAGGTTGGCGTGGAAGGAAAAGGAAATTGGGTTAGGTTGGGTTGGCCGGAACATCAACCAGCTACTGAAACACGGGTAAGTATACCCATTTCACAGTGCCTATGGTTGATGTGGTGGTATCGCACCGGGCGATGGCGTTAGCCATCTTCCACCTATTGGCGTCCTTTTAGTCGCCTTCTACGACAGGCAGGACTTACCGTGGGGTTATTCTAATCCGACCACCACACGGACCAAGAAGAAGTCAATTGAGTATCAAAATGTAGGCGCTACCAGGATATATTATGTTTTCAAAGTTCTGCAATGATTGTGAAACTCAAAAGTATGCTGCCTGAAAGACATAGTACTCCCTAATAAATGTACTGAGGAATAAGGAAATACAGCCATCTTCAATTATATGTTTCAAAACATTCCCCATGACCATCAGAATGAAATATGGCAGTTAAATTCTGGAAACTTAGATAATAAGAATAGAAAACATTGTAATAGATGTTCTGAAATTACTCGAATTTTTCAAGTACAACAATATTTTTCGTAAAGAATGTAATTAAAGAAAATTAAGAATCTTGCCTTTTATTGTACTTTATTTATCACCCATCATTTCTACATCATCTTTTTCGTACTTCTCCAACATAGCCCTGACCAAAATACACTTGGTCATATGACAGAGGCAATATTCCGAATGTTCAACTTCTGAAGGATCCAACATGGTCACTTCGATGGTATATCTCCTGCTGTTATCCTGCGACTTTTTGAGAGCTAGGTCGTAGGCCATGGGTGTCCCTTCTTCAACTCCAATGCTAGAAGGTAGTACGATTGTCGTTTGTTTCCAATGAGTGGGAGGCTCATCAGGTTCAGTTGATAGAGATACCGGCTCTGTGAATTTACTTGGGAAAGTGCAAGTAAACCAAAGACAAATACCTGAAAATAATGAGGTTTTTTCACTTCTACACCTTTTCCAGTTGTTATTTCAGAAAGCGCCAATAATTGCATTTCAGAAAAGTCATTTGTAGATTATTACTTAGATAAGAGTTCGGACAGAGAAATGACAACTGTTAGTGTTTACACAACTTGCTTTGTGACAACAGCATCAGTCTTTCCGCGCTTTTTCATCCAAAATTGTTTAATTTGACAACAAAGTTTATGAACGTCAGAATTGAAATATAATTTCATGAGCTATTGAGAAAAGAGCATGAATGAAAATGTCCTGCTGTGTAATGAATTGCAAAAATTCTGAAGGAAATGGCGATTTCATTTCTTTAATTTTCCAAAGGAAATATCAACCATGAAATGTATGAAACGGCCTGGATGGAAAATTAATTTGAAGACAAGCGCAATTTGTGAGGTAAATGAATATATTAAAATTCACTTATAATAGCAGATTGGAATGAAACTATATATTTGGCCCATTTTCAAACAAAAGATTTATAAGATCCGTTGTTCCATTGATTTACAAAACAGACTATTGAAAAAAATCCAATATTATCATGTGACGAAATGCAAAACAAAATTATCATAGAGAAAGAGGAATTGATTGCAAATCTACGTAATGATATTGAAAATTCGAGAACGAAACTGAGGAAATCAAGTGAATTGCAACGTGATAGAATATCATTGAATGGCGTTTTCAATACTGACCAAATTCAAACTTTATCAGCAAAAAAGGAATGCAGCAAAAGGTGGAAAATCAAAACAATCTTCATGTTATACCTTTTTATCACTCGGGTACCGTTTTACATACAATAAGGAACTAGTTATAAGTATATCCAAATACATATGTGTCTATTTTGTCATAATAAAATGTTGTTGCATGAATTCTATTGTTCTGCGAGAAGTGTATCGCTATATAAATTGAAGTGGGTGTTTATACCCTATTTCTATTTTCCATCTACGACAATGATTGATTTGACAGAAAATCTAACCTCTAAAAGCGTATCTGACAATCAGGTGCTACTAGGGAAATTGAAAAGATAAAGAGCAGAATATATTTCTTATTCTTTAATTCACTCAAGTTCCAGTGACTTTAGTCGTTTGTATTTCAGAAAGCTTCAATTGTATTTCGAAATAGTGAATTCAATTTCAAAAAGCATCAATGGTATTTCAGAAAATATCATTGGAGATATAATGGACGCTTTCTGAAATTCAATTGGATATTCTGAAATACAATCGATACTTTCTGTAATTCAATTGATTATTCTGAAATACAATTGGCGCTTCCTGAAATACAAGTGACTATTCTGAAATACACACAAAATACAAATTCCTGAAGAAATATCGATGTCAAAGAAGTGAAACTAATATATATCTACAGAGACACGTGCGCGTAGAATTTCATCAGTATCGAGCACTTAAATATTGCATCCCTTCGCTAGTCACCGCGTGTTCGTCGCTTGTGACGTGCATTCGTTCACATAGGATACCTTAACTAATCTAATTAATGAATTTGCAAATGTGTATGAAGCAAGAAAAAAATTGTTTTAGCGTTTAATAAGTTAAGTATAAATTCAAAGTTATCATGTTTTTTTTCTTAGATAAAAAACGTTGAGTTCCATTTTGAACTCAAGAGATCTAAAATTATTTTCAAGATTTGCTTTTCTTTGATGCCAAGAAATTTTTGGTCAAGTTCGTGATTTGAAACTGAAAGGGGGGGAGCTCCTTATGTATTTTGCGTTGGGGCCAAAAAATTCTAGTTACGCCACTGAGCGGGGGTGAGACTCGCCTCTTAAATCTTAAATGGATAGAGGTGTTGAATGACATCTCATTTTGGAGGTGATTTCACCTAGTCACTGGATGGAATTACTTAGATAAGAGTTCGGACACAGAAATGACAACTTTTAGTGTTTTTGAATGTTTAGAATCATTAAGTTACACACCTTGCATTATGACAAGTGACAAGAGCACCATAGTCGTCCCGCACTTTTTCATTCAAAATTGTTTGAATTTGACAATAAATACTATGAACGTCAGAATTGAAATCAATATTTGAAGACAAGCAAAATTTGTGAGGTATGTACATACATTAAAATTCACTTTTTATAACAGCAGATTAAAATGAAACTATATTTTAGGCCCATTTTCTGGAACAATCCATTATTATCATCATACAAAATGCAAAACAAAATTAACATGGAGAAAGATGAATTGATTGCAAAGTACATCATGAATTTAAAAATTTCAGAACGAAACTGAGGAAATCAAGTAAATTGCAACGTCATGTATATCATTGAAACGAAGTGCCGTATGGATATACATCGAAGTGGGTGTTTATACCCTATTTCTATTTTCCATCTACGTCTATAATCGATTTGACAGGAGCTAACCTAACCTAACCTAACCTAACCTCTAAAATCGTTTCTGACAATCAGACGCTATAAGGGAAATTGAAAAGACAAAGAGCAGATTATATGTCTTATTCTTTTATTCACTCAAACCACAGTAAAATAGAAAATAGAATAGGACAGAAGATCAGCTGTGTAACTCTAACCTAACTAATACCATCCAGTGTCTCTAATTTTACCTAGATTATAACCCCCGAGTTTTACATTGGTACTATCTACACAGTGGCTCACCAGTACAGTACAAAAATCGGCTCAACATTTACAATTTTTACATTGAGAATTAAAAACACAAAACTGATCAAGTCCAACCATAACTTCTAATTGTTTACATAGGTCACATTATTTTTCCAGAAAATTCTCGAACATATAGGCCGCTTAACCTTCAGGACTGTCCGACAAAATTTTGAGACTTTTGATAAACCTTCAAACTAAGATATCATTTGACTCCTCTTACCATTTAAGATTTTAGTGGTGAGTCTCACCCCCGCTAAAGGACTTTTGGGTCAGGGGGTGAAACTAGCAAAAAAAACTAAGGGGTCCCAACGTTTTTTCGTAAATGACGTGGAGTGCCCAAAATTGGCTGTTTTGTTTTCAAATCGCCACCTCGATGGCCACCCTGTATACATTTTCCATTCGATACCAAACACCTACCTGAGTTTGGATGAGATTCCAAGCTCATAAGATTTCAAATTTCAAAGATGTCAACTTGTCAACTTTTGTACAAAATAAGTAGACAATTGAGAACTTACCTTGATATTTTCCTTTTTTATTGGCAATAGCGACATGTCTCATTTCTATAGAATCTAGATCTTCCAGAGTAACTTCTCTCAAATCCATCCAAATTACAACTTCTGGATCAGCCAATATCGACTCAGGTTTCACAATTTCTGTCACAGGCTTCTGAGATGCTTGCTCCCTTAGCTTCATTCCTAAATGTGTCATGGATACACCATTTACATTTTCCCAAAAGTCGTACATTGATGGTACACTAAATATTAAATAAAAAAGTTGCAAAATGCACTGACAAATGCATCTAGAATAATTATTTTCAATTGATTATTCTTACCTACATGGTGTCGAATATAATGTAGCAGTTTCAGGAAACATCAGACCATCTGGTTTCAAAAATCTATCTCTGGCTACTATAACAGAATCCAACATTGCTTCATGCAATAAATAGAAGCCCATCCATTCTGATACTATGATATCAACTTTTTCCGGAAGATTTACATCTTCAACTTTGGAATGAATTACCTTGAAAATGCAATTCAATTTTCCAGTATTTTTTTGGTGATAATTATAATGTATGTAAACATTCTTGCATAAACTGAGGTGACTCTCAAACAACTTTTCAGAATTATTCAATAGAACCTCTTATGGTAGAAATTACTAAGAGCTTTTTCTCAAATAATTTTTTCATACAGTGTGAAAAATATTCCGGAGTGATGAAATATGACAATAATTTTTAAAAAATCAATGTTTAATATCTACCATCTCTGTGACACCATCACATCAAAATGTCCCCTCGATCAGTTGTTATGCATTTTTGTGATCAAGGTGAAAGTTTAAAACATATGACCAATTATATGCTATGTGACAATCTCATTTTGAAAATCAAGTATTTATGGTGGATTGATTAGGCCTTATTCATGCATTTCAATTGAAACCATCAATATTACCTTGTATTGAGTACCATTTTGGGTGTGTAAAGCAAAATACATACGTACTGGCATACCTATAAATCGACCTATTTGGATGTGGAAATCTGATGGTTTGTGAAGTTTTTCACATTCACATCTCCATCAAGTGATGGCTGAGTCAATACAAAAAAATCAAATATAATATAATATGTAACAACCTATTTTGAATGAGAATTTTTTTATGTTTCAATTGAAGAATATTTTCATCAACTAAAAGGTATCTGATAGATTCCTCTGCAAGGTTCACCCTTATGTAGATGACACCACTATTAGCTATAATGAAGTAGTAGAGGTTTCAAGAGAGGCACAGCCAAATGCAGAAAATTGGTTCTCGGCAAACCTCTTGTTCTTAAAGAACAATAAAACACTTAGGACTAATTTACTTCATGGGTGAGAATCCACCAACTGTGGGGTTTCTGGCAGTTCTCTTGAATTTCCAATCAAACTGGAGGCCAAATATAGAAAAAGTATGCAATGAACTGAACAAAAATAGTTTAGTCCAAAAAAATCATTCTCACTGTGTGGAAAGAATGGTGTCAGATAGTGCAATTTTCTCTCTGTCACAGCAACATTCCTTATGCAATACTGTTCTGAGGACACGCCGCAAGTGATGTTGAGGTTTTTCAAATTCAATGATGAGCAGTTAGAGTTGTTGCAGGTTTGCCCTATTGTGATGGCTATAGGCAAGCATTTAGGGATCTAGATATTTTGACATTCACATGTGTTTTCATTCTTCAATGTCTAAGCTATGTTGAAAAAACCTACATCTAAATATATGGGACTGGCCAGAATAATCAAGACCATGATACAAGACTTAAAACCTAAATACTGTTGATTAGAAGAAAAGTGTTGAGATGACTCTAGATGCCTTTCTGTATGACGTTTTTTTTATGTTTCACCTGACAATCTTGAACAATTGAAGGGTACAAACTCGGGTACAACATTCATCGTGAATCTGAAGATTTTTACAGCATTTAATTTTGATGAGATTTTGAAGTGAAATTTATTGTAACTTATAATCGCCCAAGCAACAAGGGATAGATGTCTTAAAAAATTCATGTAGGAGGAAATTTCTCCAGCAATAAATTCATGCACGTGGGGGATTAGGTAAGAAAATTTCATACTGGAATTATATTCAAAAAGGAAACATTAGAATAGTAGAATAATATTTATAGATAACCAGATATATTATGATACAAAAATATTTGTTTTCATATGATTTTCTTACTAGGTTTCTGGAAAATGAAAAATATGGTCAAAATTATTTCAACTTTGTCTAATTATTATATGATAGCTGTTATGTGCCAGGAAATTTTCACTTATTGATTTTAAGTCTACATGCTCATGTGTATAACAAATTTCAAAAAAAAATTCCTGGTGGAAATAAAGCCTCTGATTAGTTGAAAATGACTGATATGGAATGTTCCTTATAATTCACTTGTTTGTCTTGCATTGTAACAACACCTTTTCCAGTTGTATTTCAGAAAGCTTCAATTGTATTTTAGAATAGTCACTTATATTTCAGAGAGCATCAATTTATTATAAATGATTTTCCAATAAGCCTGTCAGAATTTTGAAATAGATTAATGATAATAATCATAATGTTCATTGCAACAAAAAAATAATACTTTATATAGGTACATGATATAATGAATCTGTAACAGAAGGTGCATAATAGCATATTTACATTGACACATGTTGACCATAAATTTCTGGCAATGCTCTCAATGCGAGTCTCAATGTCTGTTGACAAATATAGTTGTCAAGTTTTATCTGCACATAGCTTACACTGTTGCCCCTATTACATTTTAAAGTTCTGATAGACTCATTGGAAAACCCTTCATTTCAGAATAGTCACCACAGTATTTTGAAAAAGGTGTAGTTTAACTGGAAAATGTTTGTGGTGTTTTTGATGGTTTCTGAGACATTTCAAACAAATATGTTTTAATATTCTTAATCCATGGTAGAAGTCCATGGTATCTCAAATTGAAGATGTTATAGTTGCAAGGGATCAAATCACAAAGTCACTGTTCACTGAAGAAGAGCCTATTTAGGCTCAAAACAGGTAAGATGATAATCTGATTGAGTTATTGGATTACTATTAATATTGTGGAGATGACTTTGTTTTGATCTCTGGTAAAAATATTTTTTTAATAGAGAAATCATCCTCCTTCCATGTATACCAATGAATGATTGATTGATCCATTGATTGAACTTACCTTAACAACATCTTGAATGTTATTCTCTTTCACTGATTCTTCTGCTATTTTGTAGACTTCACTAGCTTCAACTGCATAAACTATTTTAGCACCAGCCTGAGCACAAAAAATTGATAGAATTCCAGTTCCAGCACCCACATCTAATACTGCTTTGCCACTGAATTCAGCTTTATTGCTTATGATTGCATCTTTATATGCCCTGTTTCTTTCTGAGTCTGCCAACATCAATTTGTGTATCTAAAATAATTTCAATATCATTAATATATTGTTTTTTTATAAGTAGAGGGCTGAAAGACTTCAGTCAATGGCCTTTTGGGGTATATCTTTACCGTTTATTTCATCCCAAAATACACAGAGTGTTACATAGGGATACCTCTAATAATAGATACAAAAATAATTTGATATCACACACTTCTTCCCTCGCGTTCCCTCGCTTCTTCCGTGGGCATGTCAATAATCAATCACTATATCCTCAGGTATATCCACAGATTAAATTATAAACATCTCAGATTAAAGTATATCTGCATAGAATATGCAACATATCATTTGCATGAACAGTTACTAGACTTCTTTTAAGGAATGGAAAATTCAATTAAAATGCAATTGTCATTGATTATTGACTTCAATTTCCAGAGTATTGTAATAACAATGCTACATCAACTCGTTCCTCATACCAAAGTTAAAATAAGTATCTGGAGCAATATGTCCTTACCTCCAGGTCTTCATAACTCTGAAAGTAATCATTGGTACTCATATTTCAATAATAATTTTTTTATGAAAACCATAAACAAAAACAACTTGCCCAAAAATTCAAGTAAATAAACGATGGGTGAAAAAACTGTGACTATGACAATGGGACGGTGAGCAAAAATAAAAAATCAAGAAAAATGCAAAAAATAGTAAACAATAGCACATGTCATGTAACCTAAAAATTGATTTGACAATTTGACATTACATGCTTGTGTCTAGAATCACGCCTACGTGGATGGATATTCTGTTCACAAACAGTGTTGCCGGCTAGATGACGACTGTTGAAAAACCATTGAAAAACCCTAATTTTTTTGTTTCTTGGAGTTGGTATAGAAATAGATTCATTTTCTCGCAAAGTGCATATCACGTGTTAGAAAAGATTAAAAACTCACCAGTATGAAATCGGCATGTAGTTCACAATGACATATGAAATCTCAAAACACTTCACTAAACATCGACACAACACAGAATAATGCGATGTAATCAGTAATCACTATACCGAACGATGTAGTAGACTATTATCACTCTTTCACACAGTTGTAGAATTAAAACAGTTCTTTTTCTACGGCTATACCACAACATTGCTTAATTGCCCTTGTTTGAAATGAAGTACTTTGTATGTCATCAATTTCATTTCCGTATCTGATATCACAATAACTTCTTTGTCATTTCACAAAATTTCATCTCCCATGAAAAGAAATTTCGAGCAATGACAGATCTGTCTAATAGAGGAGCATTACAAGAGAAAATCAGATGGCTACAAGCCAAAGAAATAAAAAATTTCGCTGTCATCTGTGACAGACGTGAAAGGAGTTTAGTATAATTATAACTCGCACGGAATGCTAATTTCTAATCGAAATGATTATCATTCCGTGTTCGTTAAACAATACAGGGTGATTCACGATGAGCGTTAATCAGATGGTTCTGGCAAACCAAGCAACTGATGAATCTGAAAATTTGATGGTTAGTATAACTTGACATGATTCACACGTCTGAAATATTTGAAACGACGCGGCGTTACCGCTTCTACTAGAAAGTAGCAGCAAGTTTGATTTTTCTCAAATGGAGCACCCTGTTTTTCATTGCATTTTTAGATTCTTCCTGAAGATCTCATTTCGTGAATGTATCACACTTGGGGTCTAGCACAGAAGATGACAGAGATATAGGGTGCTCAAAATCGATATATTTCAACTTAAGGATTTTTTTGTGTCGAAACTATTCATTATTATTTGTCGAAACTATTCATTATTTGTCGAAACGGCTTACATGTTCCTATCTCAACTGTTGATTCACTATTTACTTACATTTAATTGGAACATATACAGGGTGATCCGAAATATGACTCGACCCTGTATTTGTTCCAATTAAATGTCGGTAGATAGTAAATTCAAAGTTGAGATAGGGACATGGAAACCGTTTTGACCAATAATGAGTTTCGACAAAACAAATCCTAAAGTAGAAAAATCTCGATTTTAAACACCCTATTTCTCTGTAAGCATTCCCGCTAGACCCCAAGTGTGATGTATTGATGAAATCAGCTCTTCACGAAAAATCTAAGAATGCAATGAAATACAGGGTGTTCCATTTGAATAGTCATAGTTGCTACTATACTTTCTAGTAGAAGTGACAACGCCGCTACGTTTGAAATATTTAGACAGATCATGAAAATTTATAAATACCATCAAATTTTTCAGATTCACCTGTTGCTTGGTTTGCCAGAAACGTCTAATCAAAGCTAATTGGGAAAAAACATGTATACTCTATTTCACGATATGCACTAGTGACTAGATTCTTGCTTAATACTGATACGAGCACTTTTGAGTAGACCGTACGCGATGATATCTAACATAAGACTGACACGATACACCACCTCGCCCCGAATGAGTAATTAGTGGCGTCACCTTTCGATCCTATCAATTCCCGAAACAAGTATTCATCTATGACTAATAATAATATTGATGATATCTGAATTACATGGGGTGGTGGGATTGAATATACTACAGATATAAAGGGTCATTTGAAACGATAATCTCAACTTAAATGCGGACTTTTGATCAACTTTCTAATTCCTGATGAAATACAGTTTTTTTCGTATTAACTTATATAACTCTGAGTTATTATTGAAAATCACATCTGAGGGATACTTACCTAGGTGAATATTTTGAAATTACAGTTGATACATCACACATATGTTCCTTGCCGGTTCCATTTCAACATGCTTGAGTTACCATTTTTCATTCGAATAAATTGGTAAAGTAAATTTCAAAATTGAATTGAATGTAACAGGAGCATTATGAACTAACACGGTGTTATATTATTTTTCGGATCAAGAACTATAATACTCCAATCTAAAACATAATGAAGCTATAACTACTTACTTTTGCCACAGCGCCTGAAATAGTAAGGATGAAAGAGTAATTTTTTCCTGTATAATGATCAAGCCATCAGCTTATATTAGAAACTGAAATTCAGGATAACATTTCGAAGCTTGAATCAAAAATTTCACCAAAATCGGAAAGAATTATAAAAGTTACAGGGCGATCGACTTATTTTTATTTTTTTCCGGGTTCTTATGCCGGTAAGTGTAAGTTGGTTCTCAAGGGAAACTTTTTTTTCTCTATTTTTCGTTCGTGGAATCTAGAGACTATGTATTCTACGCCAATTATGGTACAATCTGTATTATTATCACTTATAATCACACAGAATCAACTTTTGTTCTTGAAGCAAACATTTCAATGAGAATGTTGTCTGGACACGAGCGCCACCTAGGGTAGAAGGAAGATCCACTTTAGCGGGGTTCTAGACACGGCCTGTTATTAGTCAAGGTCATTAGAGTGTTATTGTCATTTACTTGTTTACTTCACAAAAAAAATTATCATTATTATTATTCAATTTTCTAACAATGATCAAACAAAGGCAAAAGTAAGTATTTTTTATATTCCCATTGTATATTTAATTCCATATTCTAACAATGAACAAACAAAGGTAAAAGTAAGTGTTTTTTCTTTCATATTCCTATTGAGTTTATTCTTGAACTACATATTAATTATTCCATTTCGTCCATGAAAATCGTTATAATACTACTTTAGGTACAAGAGACTGGAAAAAGGCAAAGACAGTGATAGCGATGATGGAGAAGAAACAGAATTATTTGTCAGGAAACAATCACCAAAGAAAGAACCAACTGTTGATAGGGCTGTTGAAGTGAATGATACCTTGCAGTCATTAGCAATTACATATAATTGTTCTGTAAGTAAACTTTGTGATAAACTAGAAGCTGACTATAATAATTAGTAGAATGTCATCAGCTATATTATAAAGGTCACAGGTCAGGTTATGTTAGGAATGGTCAATTATCCATGCTGTCTGTTTCAATCAAATGAAAAGAATGAAATTCTGAACAAAAACGACCTTTGCTTTTTCTCTTCCATTCCAAAATTTGTAGGTAATGAATACCATTGACTTTTGGATAAGAACCATCCTAGATTCCATCCAGATATAAGTCATTATACTAGTTGGTGAAGCCACATTCATTAATTGCTTTGATATCATCAGGAAAATGTTCTTGAGAAAGCACTACCATCATCCCATGACTAGCAATACCAGTCAGACAAACTTCAAGTTCAGTCATTTCCCTTTTTTGTCAACAAGTTACATAGCAAATGAACCTCAACCAAAACTTTGGTTTGTAGAACAGCTTGAATTTGAAATTCTTTGCCTTTAGAAGTGAAATAGTACATCAGGCAAGTGTGATATTTTTACTATTAAGTATTAGTTTTTTAAAGTAGGTATCATAGTACCAGGTCACTATATAAACAATTTTGAATAACAAATTCTTGGTGTAAAAATTCACTCCAGAACTTGAATGCTTGATATACATGGTGAGTTAGTTTTTTGTAGCAGGACTTCAACATCTTGGAGAACACATATTTTCAAGATGTAAAGTTCATGTGAACATTATATGCATGGGAGTTTCATTTCCAAAATATTGGGAGTCAAACCATATTGATTTCAAGGTAAATGTGAAATATAATTATTATAATTCACTTGTGATGAAACTACATTTCTCAAACACACTCTATTGGACATTTCTCAATAAATGACTAGATGACCTGTAATGATCAAAAGCTTCCTAAAATGTGAACTCAATGGAAAAACCTGAAAAACAAAAAATTTATGAAAATATCACATTCCCTGTATATGGGATATCTGCGTATTATATGTTTACATGAGCTTTCCATCTCAAAATCATATCTTTTTTAATCTGTTGAAGTCCTACTACAAAAAACTAACTCATAGACATAGGAAAAATATCATGAAAAAATATTGCATGAGGAGTTGAGCATCAGTGAAGTTAATTTCCTAGAACTTATGACCATCAACAATAAAAAAAGTCAATATCTATCTTATATATATATATATATATTGCCTTTTGTTTGCTTCAAAATATGTAACAGTAATTTTTCATGGTGCTTTTTATGAATTTTGAATGGACCAAAACGTCAAAACAAATATGCATGTTTCCTGGCAATTATAAAAAAAACTATAAATATGTAGAATGGCCATGGTTGATTTTGTTTAATTGCACATTTTTGGTTTTTTCATATATATCCTGTAAAATTTGGCTTTTTGGACTTATCACCTTACCTATGACCTATCAAAATCTTGATTGACTCATCATCATCATCATTTTGTATTATGTTCCAGATAGCAGATCTGAAAAGACTAAATAACATACACAATGAAAATGAAATTTTCGCAAGAAGGACAATAAAAGTACCCTATAGGCCTTTCACTCTAGCATTAGCAGATGTTCATATCAGTGGTGACCATTCACCTGAATCTGTTGGTGAACCTTCAACTAGTCAGCTCATTGATATTGAATCTCTCAACACAAAACTCAGTGATAGTTTACCCAGAAATGAAAGTAGAAACTTGGAAGTGAATGATATTATTTTTAATAGTCAAATATCCCAGAAGAGCAATAATGTCAATACAGAGCAAGAATGTACTGGAAACTGTGAAGAACAAGAAGTGAGCTTGTTGCCACAAGTTGATGTTCCTTTACAAAAAGCTGATTTGGTAAGTAACAACAAGAGAAATAACAGTATCTCTAGTGAAAAATCAACTTTCTGGATTGTCAGGGAGCAAATTCATTTCCACAATGTTCAAAGATAAGTGACCTTTTATACTTTTTCAATACACCATATTTCTTCTTCAAGCATTTTTCAAAGGAGGTGTCACTGACTATGATTGAGACAAGGAGAGAAAATCACAAAAATGTCCCACTTCCTCAATTAACCTACATGTAATAATTATAGTTATTTTATGAATATTTTCAGACTGCTTCAAGATTGAGTTGCAATGGAGCAGATGCAGACATATCCTGGATTGCACTAATCCTGTGTATAGTGATAGTAATTTTTGCAATTCCTCTTATATATGTGTTTTATATTGCTGAACATCCAGACCAATATCATCACCACAATTCATGATATTGGTATTTATCCATTTGATCTTTAAATGTTGGGCTGTGCAATAGATAATCATACAACATTTTTACCCCTTATAATGGTAAACTGGAGGTTAAAGTGATACTTCATTTCTCAATATACAAAACAACAAAATATCTTTATCTACATTTTCAATGCAGCTAATGAGGAGTTGCTCAACAAAATTTTAATTATACAGTGTGTTTCAGACTTATATGTACATAGGATACCTGTAGATAGAGGACACTTCGGTGGTTCCAAATCACCCCTCATCGATATGTCTACCGTCTTTGATAACTGAGATACAGGACGTTATCTTGATATTGGCAAAATCTTCATCTGGTTATAACTTCTGAACCACTTTGTATAATCCATCTATACTTGGTAGAAATATTTCACTTATATTATCCATCAAAACCAAATGAAAATCCGGATTAAAATCCAGGTCCGTCTTGAGGAAAAACAGAAAACTTCTTTCATCTCAAAAACAACACTCTGTACGGCAAAATTTTATTGATCGGTTTCAATATTTGGAAAGAGCGGAAAAAAATGAATGAAAATGAAAATTCGGACAGTTCATAATCACTATAGTTGCGATATTATTGGTAAAGTTATTGTAGGCACAATTATGAACACTTTGAAATGTAACAACCCAATACAAGCACCAGAAATAATTATCTCAACATTACCATTAATATCACACTAGTGATTATGACCTGTCAGAATATCAGATTTTTTGCACCGCAGCTCGTGAATTAATAGTGGAGAATAAAATGAGCCCTCAAAAATGTATGATACCATAGACAAGTGATTCTGTCACAACAAATCTATCGATAGTTCACCTAATTTGACTCTATCGATGTTGAACTTTGAAGACTGTTATTTTTTTGTATTAAAATTGCATTTTGAATTATAAGTTCAATAAAAATGCCTCGAAATGGAGCTGAATATTTCAAAACATGATAATAAACCATCTTTCAAATTAGATGCGCACTCGTAAAAAGTAGGCCACTTATCTCATTTTTTACCGCTCTTTCCAAATATCAAAACAGACCTACAAAATTTTGCCATACAAGGTGTTGTTTTTGAGATAAAAGAAGTTTTCTGTTTTTCCTCAAGACGGACCTGGATCCTGATCCGGATTTTTATATGGTTTTGATGGGTAATATAAGTGGAATATTTCTACCAAGTATGTATAAATTATACAAAGTGGTTCAAAAGTTATAACCAGATGAAGATTTTGCCAAAATCAAGATAACGTCCTGTATCTCAGTTATAAAAGACGGTAGACATATCGATGGGGGGTGATTTGGAACCACCGAAGTGTCCTCTATATACAGGTATCGTATGTACATTTAAATCTGAAACACCCTGTATATATCTTTATATCATTCATGACGGTTTTGAATATCATTTTATATAAGAGGGTGTAAATTTGATCCACAATGCCAAACAGGTGATAGCCCTTGTTGTTTGATGAAGAATCAGGCTGGGACACAAGGGCCTCAAGGGGATTGTTTCAGATATACAGAGTGTTGAAGTTGAAAAATGAAAATAATTTTTTAGGTATAACTTAATTGTATGGTGTCCTATATTTTTTATGTCTGATGAAATTTTTGATTATTTTCAATTTTTCGAATTCCTTGTGCAACTTTGTTGAAGATACACATATCCTTCAACTGAAAGAGATATATGACCCAATTAAAATTGAAGCTTCAATTTTTTTATTATTGTGGAACTTTGTTGTTGTTTTTTTAAATATTGATCAGATGATTCAATACAGTGTAAACAATCTTGGTTTCACAATGTTTATTTCTTTGCTCATTTTAAAAACTGAGCACCTAAAGACCTTGTGTCCCCGAGTGTGTCTATCCTAGTCCTTAACAAATCACCAGGCTTATCACCTGCTATGATCGACGCATTGTCGTCCGAATTTCGCAATGCAATACATTGTTATCAAAACAATTTTATGTGTTTTTAGTCCTTTGTATTGAAAAATGTAAGGTTTTTATTAATTTATATTTATTATTGTAAATATGATAGTCTAAAAATAAGTTGTGATATGCAGCTAGATTTCTACTTATATTAATTACAATGTAATACTATTCACTATTCACGATAGAAAATAGGTTTACAAAATCTGTTTTATTTGTTTACATCTGGTTTTTGGTTTTGCTATTGCTGACATGAATCAAAACAAACCGCTCATATTCCTAAGATCCGACTGCAATATTACTACGTTCATCAAGTATGAATAAGAATCCGATTTCAACATATATTCATGAATAGGAAAATCTATTTTTACCGGGTTGTAAGCATTTTTAATCAAAATAATCTTAATTGATTGTCTGGAAAAAATCCATTTGTTTTTAGATGATATTCCACCTTACAGCTATAGTTCCAAGTGGCAAAGAAGTCCGGGGGAGAATGAAGGCGTTCAGTCCTAGAATATCAAAACGATTTGTTTTTGCAGATGACGTCGATTTCATCAAGACATTATTTCTGTTTTGATTGCACGAATTCAATACTACCCAAATAAAAGCATCGTGCAATAGGATGTTACACAACAAATCTCTAAAGAAATAATCCGTGTGGAAAGAATTGCTTTTTTTTCCGACGTGACTAATCGAAAAAAAATACTGTGAAGGCATTTACTGTTGGAACAGATAGTGATTCACTGTTTCAATGTTGTTGTTCTTCAGGAAATTTCCTGTAAACTTTTTTTTGTCGAGGTGGTTGAAATCTTTTATGGACATCATAAGGGTCTGATCCTCTATTAGATAGTGTATGAGTCCCCTGGGTAAGGGTGGGCGATAGTGATTTTGGATTATCGATAATATCGAAGTTATCGACATCATCAATAATATATTATCGAAAATTTTGCATTATGTACCTGAAAAGGACCATATTGGGCGTGCTACGGGTAGAACGCGACCTATATATACTATATCCCAAATAAGAAGATAATATGTGGCACTTCTTCTGAAAGAATATGTATACGCTGACAAAATTGATATATGACGCCTGATCCAAAATGACGGTGAAATTTTATGATGTGGACATCTTCCCATAAAGAAAACTTCAACCGGTTCGCCACGTCGTAAAAGTCATAATATTAGGCAAGTGTAATATATTGCCTCCGATATTAACCAATGAATAAAGCGAAGGTTGAGCGCTTGAGATTTCGTGTTCAATTTCACAGTGAGTTGATGATTGCAACTCAATTGCAACATTTTATATTATGCTCTATGCTCACATCCAACCATCATCTTTCAAAGAACTTGAAAAGTGATGGTTTCTAATGCACGCTTGGCCGAAACCTCTCTTTACAGCTAAGTGTAAACAGGTAACATTATGTTACATTCATACGTTCATGGTGTTCATCGAACATTTTTATATGAAATGAATACCTATATATATTTTCTCTGCATGGCGGAATAACTCGGCCAATGCAAATAATATATAACCGCTAATTAGGGGTTGCCAGCTGAAAGATAGAATAGACCGAAAGAAAGTTTAGCGCGCAACATCGCTCGTCATATTGCGCATGCGTCGGTTTCAACCATTTCAACCTATGGCGCAATCCGTAGTGAATTGAACATCGCTGATACTTATGTACCTAAAAAGAAAATCAAATCATTCAGTTAATTTTTTTTAGACAATCTGTATGATATCGGAAAACGTTCGCGGATTCCACTATTGATAAAATGTCATGGCATTTCAACTGGGCGGTATAATATATTATTCTCCTATTCATGCGACTATACCTACCTATATAGGTATATAAAAATTAGATTTTCATTGTATATACTTGATGAACGACGTCTTACAGTCGGATCTGAGTTTGGCGACATTTTATTTTCTATCGCTCATAAGGTGCTGAAATAAAAACCTGAGAATGAATACTTAATAATGTTCAAAAAATGGATCAACAATAAATGAAATAAAGATGTTCGAGATTTTTTCATAACCCTTTGAAACAATATATCTCAGTGCCAGCCCAGAGATTATGGGAGTGTATAATCTCTGATTTATGTATCATATCGATTCATATTTGATTTGTTTTTTACCCTTGGAAACATATTCGGCGCGATTTCATATAATTTTATTACTTCGTTTTCTTCTCGACACTTACCCGCGGTAACGCCATCACTGAGCCGTGCAACGAACTGTACCTTGCGTACCTTGAACTCGCTGTGATTTTACAGTAATCTCGTTACCAGATCAAACATAAAAGATATACTAGCGCATAACCCCGCAAGGTGTCGCCACTAGTATCGGATTTTTAATATCTTCTCTTTCATTGGCCTCTGGATGTTTCTGCGCCGTTTTAATATTACTACCAAATTGAAATTCTTTTATTTCTTTTAATTCTGACTTTTGTCGTACGAACTGGGACAGCTATTGGCTCTACGATGCGGTAAGGGTGAAAAATACTTTTTTGTGTGAAATATTGACTCAATTTTGTAAACCTTCTAGATTCTACATTTTTTCCACGAATAAATGAACCACGTGTTCCATGGGCAAACATCGAATTCTAATTCAAACTCACAGAGTACCCATATAAATAAGGGAAGCAAGCTTGTCGAGTTCTTCTCCCGTTTCACCTTCCTATTATCACAGAAATATGGAATCGAAATATGTATATTTCTAGTCATATTTAATTGCAGAGCCTCGCTCATCTGGTTTTCTTGATGAATAATATATATATTATTAAATTGAGGTATTTGCCAGATGAATTCATATAAATAGCAGCTTTGTCACACTAGTATTCAAAAAAGGAGAGAGAGAGAAAAAAACGATTTACCTACCTAACGAATGGGGGAACAAAAGTTGTTTGTTGTTGTTGTTGCCAACTTAAAAAGCTCTATCACTGAGGAAGCATGTATTATGGTAGTTTTGTTTTGATAATAATTATAGCGATTATTTATTTCTCTCCATATTCCACTGCGTATTTGGCTCGGTAATCAAATGAAGTTGAACAATATCGTTGTATGAGACAAAAAGGCCGTGATCGTTCGAAAACAAGTTATCCATCCCGAGAATAACGGATGAAATACAGATCAAGCAATTATGTGAATCTTAATCAAAACAAAAATACTTAACTATAATATATATGGTGTTATCTATATCTCCAGCATGGGTATAAATAAATGCCAAATCTGGCGAAATCGTGAACAAATCAGGTATATGCATACCAACCCATAAAACCATCAATAACCATAACAATATTGTTTATTCTTGATTACCTATATAGTATATCCTATATTTAGTTCCTAGGAGCTGAAGTTCAACAATTTGAATGAATTCGGTAATCAAAATTGACATTGGACAAAATACTGAAGTTTACAGTAAAAAAATACACAAAATTGGTTTCATAACATTTGGAGAAAAAAATTATATGTTTCACACGGCAGCAAATATGTAGATTGACTGACTAGAAAAACAACTAACTTTTCCCGTCCGACCGACTTTTTTCTGACCTCAGACTAATGGATATTAGGAAGCTACACTATTTAGTGATATTTCGATATGTTAAAACACAAAGATAGATACCTATATATAGAGCTTGCATATTAAATAAACCACAATTATTGCCCTACAAGCAATCAAGCAATGGAAGCAAAAATGTAACCATAATTGTCACAATTCTTTTGCCTGATGTGTACAAAACATAATGCTCGATACTTATAAATTCAATTCCGCTCGTCAAAATATGAGATTATATATTATCCATACTTTGGTCGATATTGATCGATGATAATAATAATAATAATACATTCATTATTCCAGATTTTTTGGGATTTTCTCCACTCCAAATACAAATATGAATATTATTTCAATATACGTGTAGTAAGGACAAATCAGATGATTTGCCCCAAAATGTCACTGCGTTTAAAGAATTTTCCTATCAGAGAGAGTAGAAGAAAAATTCACTAGCTTTTCAGTCATAATTTGTATTGAAAAGAGTTGGAGAAGAGAAATAAATGTATATAGAAAAAATATTAAATTTTTATTTAGCTTTGGACGTTTCGGGAACGAATCTGCTCCCGTCTTCAACATGAAAAATGGATTCTTTGTATCGCAAATTCGTATTTGTCCTGACACTTTTCAGTTCTCAGTGACAATAAATTACGACATTTGCAAAGAAAGGTTACACTATTTTCTCTGTGAGGCAGTTTTATATATAAATCTTCAAATATTAATACAAAAAATGATTGTAATAATAACAATGATAATTATAAAAATATTTTGATATTGCTTTTCGAACAGGTTTAAATGTTAGTTGTTAGCGATTAGTTGAAAAAATCCGAGATGAAATCTTTTCCTATTATATAACTGAATACCTATACACAGCGTGAAGACGTAAAAAGTCCTCACTCCCCTTCAACCTTCAACTCTTGAACGAAACAAACTAGCGAGGTCTGGTAAAATTCATGTGAATAAAAGAGGTACCTATCTTTCACTACTTTTTAGCTTGGTTGTGGTCACGTGGCATAGTGTCAAGAGGACATCATCAACTTTTTTTCAATTGTAGGGATCACGTGGTACATGGTTTTGAAGGCCTTTCGATTCCCTATATCCAACACCACTTCGTTTGTTCAAATTGGCCTAGCCGTTTCAAAGTGATAAGCGTTTGAAATTTGCTTCAAATATTTAAAAAATTAATATAAAACCAAACTAACTATCAACCAAATTTCAAGTAACAATGGGCAAGAACACTATAATATATCATTTCCAGTTAAAATACTATGACGTTCATTGTGATGGGTAAATGCATTGAGAATTTTTAAAATTTTTTCATTCTAGATTTCTCAAAATAAATTCCCAACGAAATGCTCCCGTTAGAACACGACAGAAAATCGTCAGCGCTACTAAAAAAAAATTGTTCTAAAATTGTTCTATCCGTCATTCGGTTGCCCCCTTACGAGCAACCCTCAAAAGTCTTCGAAAGTCTTGTGCGAGCAAGGAATGACGGGGGCCTTACCTTTTAAAGTGTGATCCCAAACACTTTCTTGGGCCATCAGAAAAATTTCTGCAGTCGACGGGACTCGAACCCACGACCGGCAAGCGAATGCGAATTAGAATATAGACACTCTGTCCGCACGGCTACCTGGCCACCACTGACGTCACAAGATCTATAACGCGTCGACCGTCTATTGGTAGTCTGGAAAATATCGAAAAACTATTCAGCGAGATGAACAGCGTTGCCGTTTCAACAGATTCTTTACTTCTTTGGATATTTTAACATTTATCGCTCCCATGATTTAGCTGATGATTTCAACAATATCATGGATGATGAACTGAGCAAGACAGTTTGAACCTCACGTGGTCTTGTTTTCCTTTACACAGGATTGTGGCATGTTATGACAAACAGATTTCAAAGAGATGTCACCAGAATTTGAGGTTCATTAAAAAGTATACCAAAATTGTTTGATTAGATTATTGTTTCATAAACTTACGTTCAAACACTGATAAAAATACCCGATTGGTGACAAAAGAATGATGCTTTTAGATTCTTTTCTCTCCTGACAAAGACAATTCCTTCCTTTCAAATACATTGCCCTCATCTGCAGATTATTGCTGTTTTTGTAATAAGGTTTTGAATCTTTTGGCTGTAAACGCTTTTGAGAGAACATCATCGACCTTGTCTCTAGTCCTGCTTGGTTTGCATCTACCTCAAGATCACAAGACTTTGATACAAGATCTGAAATCATTCGGTTGAGACCGTTGATGAGATCGAGTCCACCCGAGGTTAACCGAAAACATACCGACTCCGTTTGAGTCATGCGCAATGCATGGGTCGACCCCATCTCTCCATCATCCTTCTTCTTCTGCATCGTGCCGAGTACCGTCCCGTTGACAATGCATTTTAGCGGCCATATCTGTCGTGTAGCGTTGTGCTGTGGATCATGAGCGATTCAGTGGAGTTTGAAAAACTTCTAGATGCGTTGCGTTTGAGCCATATGATGCAAACATTTCAAGGTAAGTACCCACCTATACTTAATTCAGTAGATAGGTATTTCATCATCATATGAAATGTTTCATGTGTTATTTTATAAAATAAATGAGTTTTTTATCAATGGTTGTTTTTTCAGGATTTCCACAATGTTCGCCCAAGGATAAATAGAAAGCTAAAACAAGTTGATGAGAACATCAGAACTAAATCTAATATCAACAAACCAATAATGGGGTTTTGTTAAGGATTCATAATAACATGATGCTCAAAATTGTTATAGAAATCAATTGAAATTCTAATTATTATTTCAACATTTTACAGGAGTATCCTCTCAAGAAATCTCCAGAGAATTTGCATCAAGATCATATACATTTTGTTCCAGGACCATAAGATATTGGATCAAACATTTGCTGTATTTGTAATGGGTCATATGGTGTACAGGAATAAAAGGTCTATTCCGGAATACATACACGTATATTCAATGTACTGCTTCTTACATGGTTCGAATAGAAGTGGCATGATCGTGTCCTAGATACTGGCATGCAATATTATAATAACAATTTATATTAATATAAGTATATCCACGCTGATCAGGCTGTATTGCTACCCGTCAATTTACCTTTATACTTTCGTAATAAAGTAAACAAACGAATCGCACTACACCTTCCCTTCCGAGAGAATGGACTTCATTTTGGCCATTAATGAAGGACATTCTATACAGTTAGGTATCTTAGAGTGCATTATTCATTAAATATACAGAAATCGTAAAATCCACTGAAACCTATAACAAATTTATTTATAATCCATTAGAGATTATTAAAATGTATTCCCTTCATAAAAATACCTGCAGAAGCATGAAACACAGTCACAATGACCCCTTGAGCCCCAAGAAAAAATTACTACTCTACTATAATATAACGCCAAATGATTAATAAGCAAATTTGCTCAATGCGTATGAATATGAATACAATAACATAGGTGCCTGTTTTGCCCTAACCTAGGCTAACTATATGAGTAGACGTCTACTGTAATATAATATCAGTACCTTAATAAATAACAAAAAGTTCTAAGCACATTATAGAATCTCCTCGATGAAAATGACTTATATATAAATAGTTGATATAATGTTCATTTTTTATTTTCATGATAAATCTGAATTCTATTTTTGTGTATTGTCATCTCTTTACCCATTTCGTCCCTGACTGTACAATTTGGACCCTCGCAGGATACCACTGTGAAAGGACCTTTGTACCAAGGATCGAACTTATTTCTGTTCTCATTTGAAACAATAACGAGATCGCCGGCCTTCAGTTTGATTGCTGCAGCTTTCTTATCAAACCGAAGTTTACGCTCTAGCTTAGCTCTTTCAAGATACTCTTTGGCTCTTGCTTGCGTAATTTGTAATCTATATCGTATTTCCTGATCATATGCATCCACGTTATACAGGGGATCTACACGAGCTCCTGACAATAATTCAGGTAATACTGCTTTTTTGGCAAAAACAAGTTCAAATGGTGTATAATTATGGTAAGAACTTGGGGTTGTGTTGTAACAAAATGTGTAATAGCTCATCCACTCATCCCAATCAGACCGCTCTTCGTTGATATACATTCGTATATACTCATTGAGGACTCGATGATTTCTTTCGCAACCACCAATGCTTTGACTATGATACGCAGTTGATATCTTATGATCAATTCCGAATAGTTTCATGAGGTTACCTAAAATTTGATTTTTATATTCAGTTCCCATGTCTGTTCGGATCTCTCTCATGGGACCGTAGATAATTATGAATTTCTCAAAAATTGCTTTTGCTATTGTTCTTGCTTCTTTATTTGGAATTGGTATTATCACCACGTATTTGGTCAGTTCGCATTGTAGAGTTACAGCGTATATATTTCCAGAGTTGCTTTTTGGAAATGGTCCTATTGTATCTATGCAAACAATATCGAATGCTTTTTGAGGGGTGGGTGTAATAGTGAAAGGTTCCGAATGACCTAATTTGTTCTTATTCTTTTGACATTTGCTACAAGACTTAACATAATGGTATACATCTCTTGACATATTTTTCCATCTATAGGAAACTCTCAATTTTTTCAGAAGTCGTTTCTGACCGCAGTGTCCTCCTGAAAGTGGATCGTCATGATATATTTTCAATAAATCGTCGCGCTTTTCTTTATCTTTGACTAGTATCGGTGGTATATGTAGTACTACTATCAGTTTTTTCAAAATTTTCTGGCCTATTTCTTTGAATTCATGTACGGTGCACCTATTAAAAATTTCATCATCAATTCTCAATTTAATTTTATCATATCCATAATCGTCCGCCATATTTTCTAGCGTAGACAATATTTTCTCTAAAGAAAAATTGTCATCAACGATCTGAATCGATTGTTGCGCGCTTTCTCTTTTATTACCAATCGATATCCTTAGATATGATGGTCTGATATAAAATTTCAAATTTGGCAATTTCAAGTTGTGTGTATCATCAGATGATTCGTATATTTTGGGTTGTGCTGGCTGATCAAAATTTTGCAGGGATGTTTCTACTTCTTGAATTTTGTCAATTTCGCTATTTTGGTTCCTGGTCATAGCTCTTGTAACTGCAAGAACTTGATAAGCCGTTTCGTTAATTTCCTTTAGTTGATCTATATTTATTCTTGACAGGGCATCTGCGCCAACATTATCTTTGCCCTTTATGTATTGAATTTCGAAATTGAATTCTTCTAAATCTAAACGCATTCGGGTCAATTTTGAAGATGGGTCTTTCATAGAAAATAGATAAATCAAAGGTCTGTGATCCGATTTCACGATAAACTTTTGTCCATACAAAATATTTAATAGCCCAGTGAATTGCTGCTAATTCTTTTTCGATGGTTGATTTATGTGATTCACCCCTAGTGAATGACCTAGATGCAAAATATATTGGCATATCTTGTCCATCGAAATTTTGTGATAAAACTGCCCCGCATGCATCTTTTGCTGCATCCGTTGTTAGGATAAAAGGTTTCGAGAAATCGGGATATCGTAAAATTTGTGGACTTATTAGGGCGTTTTTCAAAGTTTCGAAGGATTTTTGACAATCATCAGTCCAGTTGAAATTAGACGTTTTTCTAGTTAATTTATTTAGTGGCAAAGTTATATCTGCAAAGAATGGAATGAATCTCCGATAATAATTACAAAAAGCAACGAATCGTTTCACTGCGTCTGCGTCTTGTGGCACAGGATAGTTTCTAATTGTATCGTATTTGGAATCATCTGGCAAGATACCTCTATCTGTAATTTTATGGCCAAGGTAAGTAACCTCTTTCCTGAAGAACCTGCATTTTTCAGGATTGAGTTTGAGATTAAACTTCCTGCATGTATGGAAAACATCCCTAAGATTTTTTAAATGATGATTTTTTGAGCACCCAATCACTATTAGATCATCCATATAGAGAAATGCTTTCTCGGGAGTGACCCCTGAAAATGCTATGGACATCATACGCTGAAAACTATTTGGACTTACAGCTAAGCCAAAAGGTAATCTTGTGAACCTAAAAGGACCTTTGTCAACTGTAAATGATGTTAAATCTCGTGATTCCTCTTCCAATTGAATTTGATGAAATCCAGAAATTAGGTCAATGACAGAAAACCATTTAGCTCGGCCTAGTTGATCTAATATATCATCTATCCTTGGTAGTGGAAATTTATCCGTTACTAGTTTTTTATTGAGTTGACGAAAATCTACAACTAGACGCCATTTCTTCTCTCCATTGGTCGATTTTTTCGGCACCAACAGCACAGGGCTATTGTATTCCGATGCTGAGGGCTCTATAATATCGTTTTCAATCATATCATCAATTTGTCGATTAATTTCGTCTTTTTGGAATTTGGGAGTTCGATAATTTTTTATGTAAACAGGTGTGTTGTCCGTAGTTTTCAATTTTTGTTTGTAAAAATTATTTACTGTTATCTTATCTGATTTTAAGGCAAAAATATCAGCAAATTCTTCGCATAATTTGACCATATCATCTTTAATAAATTCAGGAATATCCTGATTCAGTTGTTTAATCAGAGCTGATTGTCTGTTGTCAGTTGTGGTTTCTATTCGGTAAATAAAAAATTGATCTAAATCAGTAGTTTTGATATCATAATTTTTCAAAATAACACTTTCGAATGTTGTGTTCAATATTCTAATGAGAGGATATTGACTACACTGAGGGAAAGGTTTTGTTATGATAAATAAATTGATTTGTTTGAGTATGCTTCGTTGAATATTAACGTCATCTTCTTGTCATCAATATACCTTATTAAATACTACCATGTTTTTTGTAAAAGAATCGTTGACCGAAAACAAAGGATTCGTTTGAAGCTGATTCTTTCAATATTAACATATGTTCTTAGGAGTAACTTCCATGAGTTTGTCACAAACCTGTTCGTTATATCCAAACTTTATGGAATCTTACTCTCGAATTACCATTTATTAACTGGTAACAAATTCTCTCCACAGTTTAATTGCTTAGATGATAAGAAATTGTTCTTGAGAGAAACAATTATTCGTTATACAATTATTGACCTTCCCATGACGTAGTGATATTCTCTTCGGCGCATGCTCGAGGTTGGAATGCAGTAGGTAGTCGGAGTCAACATGTTAGACTGCAAAGGACGCTTGTAGTGGCCTAATAATCAACTATTAATTGCTAACACAGACAATTGTGGTGTGCACTGTTGAATGTGAATTTGAGTTTCATCAGTTTGTGCTGGAGCATAGGTATTACACGAAGTGGCTGGTGAGTTTTTATCATATTGTTTTCAATTTCTAAGACACAATAGCGACTCTGCATGGTGAATAAATCATACTAGCACTTACTTCTCCATCAAGTGTTATTATTAATTGAATTCCTATATATTTCTTATCGTCTGACTCTTATTCTTACCAATTTGATAACTATTAGGCATGCTGATACATCATCTCTAAAGCTTGTTCTATAGACTTCCAAGATGGAGGAAACACTGAGAGGGTGGGGTCTAGGAAATTCTGTTGAAAGATTTCGCAAGGTAAAATGGTTGATCTTCCTGTACATAGGATGATGATTGTACAGATCAATTGTGAGGAGATGACAAGTGCAAATTCATATAAGTGAATAGATTTATAAGAATGGATGCAAATCCACAAAATCCTTGATTGAAGAAACAAGGCTCGAATATGAAATTGATTAGATAGTAACCAATATTTGTTAATAGTTAACATGCCTGTGTTATTGTCAATCAGTATTCGACAACTGTTGAGATATCCATGAACATGCCAAAATTTTTGTATCTCATCCATTTCAATCCGCCCAAGTGCCTCGAAATTGATGCATCAGATGAAAAATCATGACTTTTCGACCTAATGAACATCGTTGACCTTGGAAAACCTGATAGTTTCTTATTTTCTAATACTTCACAATCATTTTGAATGATTAAATGCAATTTCAACATCCTTTCGTGCGCTCCAAGAGATGAAAAAATGCCGTACCTATTATTAAATGGGACAAGATATATTATCTCTATCAAGAATTTGTTTATTTTTATGTTACAGATCATTCATATCAATATAGTGGATGCTCGATACCACCTGGATTTCTGGTCTGATTTTAGCTCTTTTTATTCAGATGTTTTGATATCAAAATATATGTGATGTAACTATACTGTAAACTTTTGCTTAAATAAATTTGTTCTCAGAGACTCTTTATTCTTTCTGTTAGGAAGAAACAATTGGAACCATCGATCATCGACTCAAAATATTAACTATCAATGACCAAACAATATTATTTTATATTGACGAAGCATAACTTATCAATAACAAAATGATTCCTTATGCTATAAGTAATGCTTCTTTATTGAAACAATGCCTCCTTTCTGTACAACACTGGAAAAGCTAAAATTGAAACGCAGTGTATTAAGTTTCAATATAGATAACTTAACATATAAGTGACAGTCGATTGCATTAAGAAAACGTTAATTGAATTTAAAGTAACGTAACATTATTATAAACAAATCTATTTTGATACAAAATGGGGTATAGTGTCCATAAAGTGATATTTGTTAATATTTAATATATGTTTCATGAGATCAAGATTATTATAACTTAATATTAACCTGTATATTCGTTTGTAATTTTTTAAAATACCATTGGTTTGTGATGAAATCATGTTAGTTAGTCCATATTCAACAACGTCATTCGTTAACAATAAATAAAATGTCTTTATTGTTAATAAACTGTTCTCTCAGTGTAGACACTATTGTCCTGGCTACATAAACACCATTAGCTAATTCTTGATCTAATACCAAAGCATCTTGTTTCAGTGATTGTAATTTCCTTACATGTCTAATAACTTCACATCTTGGCGGAATGATTAAAATGTCATCTTCAGGACTATCATATATTGGGACATTTACAACTCTTCGATGTAAGTTGAAAGTCATTGTCCATGTTGCATAATTCAAGTTACATTTATATTTCGCTATAAAATCTCTTCCTAGTGTTCCATCTGCGGGAATTGGAAAATCATCTTCAACTAAGTGGAAATTATGTTCTATTTGACAACCGTCGATAAAAATTATAGTTTTTGTGGTACCCAATGAAGTGATAAGTCCATCAGTCACACCTTTGATTTTGCTAGCAGTAGATCTATCTACCATCTGGTCAAAATTAATTTTGGTACGCTTGAACAGGGATATGTCAGCTCCTGTATCTAAGATAAGTAAAACTTTTTCATTTCCTGTCATTTCAGTTTTGAACATCACAAAATTCGAAAGTGATAAATCGACATTGAATATTTTTATATTTCCCCCACCCGAGTTTGTTGGGGGCCAGAACCGTTTCCCTGGTCCGGCTCTGTTTCATACGATCTTACTGCATGGTAATTCCTACTACCCCTATAACTACTACGGTTATAATTATTCGCATAATTATTTGAATTAAAATTTCTTCGTCCCCTGCCATATTGCCCAGTACTGTTATTGTTATTTTGATATCGATTTTGACCTCTTCCACGGAAATGATGCCCGAGCCCGGCATTATTATTATTGAATCTTCTATGATTTTGTCTAAAATTTTGTCTCATATGAAGTACCTGATTAGATTGCACTGTAGTATCAGAAATGGTATTTACGAATTTGGTGATCGCTTCCTGATACGAAGCGAAACTACCAGCTTCCATTATTATTTTTATTCTATCAGAAGAAGTGTTCTTCACGATTGAATTTACTGTCGTATCAGTAGTGTAAGAATCCGCTACTGATGCTGGCACACCTTCACTTATGTATGCTCGTTTTAAACTAGCTGAGAGAGATTCAATTTCTGAGGCATACTTCACAGAATCTTTCGAATTTTGTTTCAGGGCCAACAATTTCGCAGCTACTAACTTTGAATTTTCACCCCTAATACCTCTCTTGATCTTATCGACGATGTTTTCTAAAGAAACATCATCCTGGGTGATGAGATCTCTAGCCTTACCAGACAGGCGGGTCTTGACGAAAGCCACAGCATTTTCAGCATGTTCTGCCGAAATTGACTGAAGAAGTGACAAGGAGTCTAAAAATGATTGCAACTTTTCGTGCGAACCATCAAATTCATTTGGCAAAATTTTGCTCGCGACATTGAAAAATTCTATTGTTGACGTTGGCATTGTGCCTTCGTCTTCTTCTTCTTCTTCAGTGTCGTCCTCAAGAATATTTACGTTTATGGATTCGATACAAGATGTTGGTACTCGGTACTTAGCACCAAGAACTTGAAAAGATCGTATAACCTTGTCTCTTATCGTTGGAAAAAGTTTTTTAGCGGCAAGTTTTTGTTGCTCGGTCAAAGAGTTCCATGAAAGAGCTAAAGATTGCGTAAATTTATTGAATAAATTGAACAAGTTATTCTTTACTTCTTCCCTAACTGTTTCACTCTTGGGTACTTGTTTTTTTAAAACACGTTTCGATTCATTCAAAACATCTTGTTTAATTGCAGATAGTTTAGGAAAAATCTCTTCCCAAGTGGTTCTCATCAAAGAGGATATAATTGCGAATCAGGGGCAAAATTTGTGAACGATAACCACTACATTGACACCTATATAATATAATATTGAAACATATCATTATTCAGCAATTGCAAATGTTTTTCTACCTTAAAAATAATTATAAATTGTTTGTTGCGAAATAGAACATTGAAGATTTTCGATGATTTCGCTAACAGTAAAAGTGTCACATATTTATGATATTTTGTTATCATTCAATTATTCAAATCAAACATTTATTAATAACAAGCGAATGAAAACTGCTGATACGTAATTGAAACAAAAGTCATTACTCTGACACCAAAAAGGTTTAACAACTTACGAATACGAAGTCCATGTTGATAGTTATGCGAACATTTGGTTTCGCAAGAATGCCTTGTCAGCACCGTATACCAAAGGCTCCTAGGTAGGCTGCGACGTCGCGACGTCTATGATGAGTGATTTCCATTTTGAGCGAAACACACCCTCGATGAAACACGAAACTTCACTTAACTGACAACTTTTTAGTCACTGTTCACTCTCAGGCAGGTGACACTGATATTTAAGATGACTGTTCAATGTTTATAATTCTATACCTCGATGGCTGCCATACTTCTTCTGATCTTCCTCTTCATATCTCTTCTATACGCCTTATATATTTTCATTCCCAACTGCAATAACATTATTGCCACAATGATGTATAGAAGAATTTTCACCTCTGTTCCTACTCGGATGCTGCTTTCTTCCACGATGAAGTTCGAGTTCACGACGCCAGAATCGGTTACTTCCTGGTGTTTTGAGTTAGTCGTTCCCATATTTCTGATCAGCAACTTCACTTTTCACTTTGGAAAACAGGCAGGATCGCCATGTAATGGGTCATATGGTGTACAGGAATAAAAGGTCTATTCCGGAATACATACACGTATATTCAATGTACTGCTTCTTACATGGTTCGAATAGAAGTGGCATGATCGTGTCCTAGATACTGGCATGCAATATTATAATAACAATTTATATTAATATAAGTATATCCACGCTGATCAGGCTGTATTGCTACCCGTCAATTTACCTTTATACTTTCGTAATAAAGTAAACAAACGAATCGCACTACATATTTACAGCGAAGCTCTATATTTCAATACAATAATACCATATCTTTCATCTTAAATCTCATAACTTTGAAATTATATCTCAATGATTTTGACCAAAAATCATTGTTCATTATGATAAGTTCAGGGTATTTTGCGATAAACTCATATATCATTGGGCTAAAGAAATCATGGCAATTACCTCAACATTCCCCATAAGTTGGGAAAACTACGATTTTAAGCCAAAAGCATTAGTTATTCGGGCAAAGCCAAAGTTTCTTGCCTCGAATTTATATAATTTCATGCTAAAGAAACTTAGGCGCTTGCCTCAAAGTTTTTGGGATATTGGGTCGAAATGTCCATGCATTCCGCCCTATTCAAATGCTTGGCGCCCTTGAGGTAAAGTCAAATTCCTTCAATCCAAGGAATCCTTTTTATCAGTGAACGAATAATTGAGCAAATTGCAAATAAGGGAAACAACCTATACCGTACAGTAGGTACATACTTTGTTCATGACATTTACTTCATCAATGAATATCAAATTATCTCACCAGTTCACAGCAGGAGCGATTCTAAATCGAGAAATATTTACTTGATATTTCCTTAAAATAAAACAGCTGGCAACACAGGAAGAGACGTCAGTCAGTATACTGGCGCCGCCGAACTATATTCGAACGTTCCATGAAATTTTTTCTGCAACCGACACAAAACAACGTATTCATTTCAATACCAAAATCAGCTCTTGAATTAACGTTCCTATTACTGACACAAAAATAGGTATGTTGCTAGGCAACAATGTTGAACTTTAGTTTATATAGGAGCTAAAGTTGAACTTCAGCTCCTAGGAACTAAAAAGGCTGTACTAGAGGTCATCAAGAATAAACAACATTGTTATGTCATAGGGCATAGATGAAGAAACCCAAAGTCATCTCCACAACACAACATTGTTATGGTTGGTTATTTGGGTCGGGACGCATACCTAATTTGTTTCCGATTTCGACAGATTTGGTATTTCATACCCATGCTGGGGATATAAATACATCTCAGTTTAGTCTTAGAGAGTATTCACACTCGTGTATATAATCAATGGTATAGTTGAGTATTCTTGTTTTGATCAGGAAAGCCTTCAAGATTCACATAATTGCTTGATCTGTATTTCATTCGTTATTCTCGGGATGGATAACTTGTTTTTGAATAATCACGGCCAGCAATAGTTTTTTGTCTCAAACAACGATATTGTTTACCTACATTTGATTATCAAACCAAACACAGTGGAGTATGGAGAGAAATAGATAATCGCTATTATTATTGTTGAAATGCTCACTAACCTAAAATTTTCTACGTCTTGTTCCTATATAGCTGGCACTGGCGCGGTATTTGCCATTTAGAGCACCTGGTCCATACACACATATGTCACTCTGTGGTTGTATTTATATTGAAACTACAATTCGAACATCCTTGAAAATTGAATAAACCTGCTGTTAATTCAGGTAGAATATTCTCACCACACGGATTATTTGTCAATATTTGTTGCATTGCATATACATATGGCACGGCATTGGTGTTTACTACACATATTCATTTGAGTTAATTGTTTCGGTTGCACCAAAAATAGTATGTTTCATTCGTATCAAAAGTGACTTTGTTTGACCCGCAAATTTTGCTTCCGCTCTGCATCGCTAAACGCTCCGCCTCGCAAATGCAAAATTCGCTTGTCAAACAAAGTCACTTCTGATCTGATCCTAATAAAACGATCTACTATTAGGGTATTCAAATGGTGTTTTTTCACTTCTAAACAGAAAAAAATCGGTTTTTCAATAGCCGATTTCAACAATCAAGCGGTATTGGATAGAGAATCGATAGGCCTTCAAAACCAGGTACCACATGACACCCCTTTCCATTTGGAAAAAAAAGTTGATGGTGCCATCTTGACACTAGGCCACGTGACCACAACCACTTTCATGACTTTGGAAAAAAGTGAGACAGGATTTTTATACTTTATTGTTTCAGCAACAACCGCAATTTCATGGTCTTTATCATCAGTTTCTTATCTAAAACTGTAAGGTCTGTATGATACAGGCTCGATCAGATTTGTTATGAAATCGATATATGTATAGATATTTTCTCCTTGGTTTGGGTTTGGGCTTGGGTTAGCTACCATAAAAAATCACAGTGTTTAAAATCAGTACCTAGGTATAGTATATGATGCGAAGTCAGTTGAAACAGATCATCAATGCCGCTCTCTTTGAACTTTCAAAGAGACCGACGGCCCGCGGTGATGTATTGTTCCAACTGACTTTGCATAAACTTTACATAGGTATAACAACTACATCAGCAATAGTATATTACTCAATATTATTATTTTTGTTGCTATTATTATTGATGTTATCATCAGTATCTCATTATTATTTTATTTTTATTTATTATTATCATTATTATCCCTAAAAACTCGCACTGTATGAAATAGCAAATTATGATACGCAAATGGAAGAATGGAACAGTACGACACAAGCATTCATTGCTTAGGTATAAATGTTCTATGCTTCCTTAGTGTTTACGAAGTTTTTTCTGTATCAATGATATTGTATCCATATTGTACCAATAAAGTGAAGTACGTAACAAAGTGTTGTAAGAAGCTTATTACACACGAATGGAATAATCACGGACGCAGCCTATTATACGGCCATATACAGCGTGCCAAAAAAGTCTGAACATATGACAGGGTTGAGTTGAGTGAGCATCGGGTGGACTTGTCGAAGTCCAGACAGCTAGACCGCTAGTGTGGGTCCATTTGTGTCGCCCCGCATAGATTAACGACTCCGCCCCGTGAGTATGGCATCCTTCACAAGAGTCCCGCAGCTCTGCCGAAGGCTAGGATGTCGGTAGCCGGGATATTTGGCGCTTATTCCGCTGTTAGAGTCGTTTGTCCGAAACTCCGCCATGTGAGCTGTGTTAGCGCAGGACATTCACATAATGATGTGGATGGGAGTTTCGTCGTTTTCGAGACATAAATAACGGCACGTTGGGTCATCGGAGATGGCCAGAATGTTTAGATGTCTGTTAAGGCGGCAGTGTCCAGTTAGTAAGCCAGTGACAACTTTGCATTGGCTTCTTCGCATATTCAGGAGGGATTGGGTGAGATGTATCGAAGGCCTATCAATGTAGGTCTTCGCCTGCCTCATACCCCTGGATTCAGTCTATTCCCGACAAAACCTCTCTGTCAGAAGTTCTTCAAGTTTTCGCAGTCCTGTGCAGAGAGAAATGCTCACGATGGGCTCTTGGCCCACAGGACGGGCTGAAGAACCTTGCCTTGCTATAAAGCATCGGCTCTTTCGTTGCCATCTATCCCATTATGTCCCGGAACCCAAAGTAGTTCGATACGGTTTTCCCTTTGCTATCCCAGCAAGGTTTCGTTTGCAATCTAAAACCAACCGAGAGACCAATCTTGGTGCTCGTAGAGCTTTGACAGCGGCCTGACTGTCGGAGCAGATGGAGATGTTCTTGCCTCTCATGCATATGACAGGGTACAGATATCTACTGTCAACTCTTCTTGATAATAATTTTCGATATTTTGGAAAATGAAGGTACTTTTACTGTTGAGCAAAATTAATATTTTTTGAGATACCTCGTATAAGTACGACTGAAAAAAATTTAAGCCTATTATTTGCATTTACGATTTTGAGCCTTGCAGAACTTCTCATGAAGAATAACTTTTTTCCTTACATTACAGAGAAGATTGAAATTCCTAATCTTGAAATTTTCTGGAGAAAAATATTTTGAAGAAAAATCTTCGTGAACAAATCTCGAAATTTCAATAAATAATCTCAGAATTTTGAGACGAAATCTAAATTTTTTGTGAATATGAAAATAAAAATACATTACAATTATTGCACTTATTAATCGTAGTCGTATGCCCTAGCAGAAGAATATAACATAGATACGGATTGATATCCTCAATCATAACATTTTGGGCATTAAAGAATGAAAAATTAAATAGATATTGGCTATGTGGTGCTAACACACCGTCGTAAAAAATTATGTCCCTATGCCTTATCTACTGTTTATATTGTATGCAGTATTTTATTGTTACTTTAAATCAAAACTCTTTATAGGGATCATCTGACTTTCCTGGAACATATTTTAATATGGTTGGTAACTAGGAAGGATTAAATATTTATTTACCTGCTGTTGGGAATTCTAGAGATGTCTGATGAAGATCTTTATCGTTATAATTCCATATGATTTACAGTTCGAATAAAAAATTATTGATAATATTTCATCAGCAAGTATTACCTGGCATAAAATAGGGGAAAGTGGGCCACATTGAAATCGAGACAAAAATAATCGAGAATAGTGAATAAACATCTATTAAGTTATGTATAAAATATTAGGGATAATTACCAGCTGACGATTGGGTAAAAATATATTTGTATTTGAATCATCTCCAATCTTAAATTTAGTAAATTTTCGGCTCATGGTGCATAGTGCACGCATCTCGTTGTGACCCCACTCTCGCCTATATAATATATATGCGTATCTATTTGATATGAAATATGTACCAACTACGTTGTTTTCATCGAAAACTATTTTTCCACCAAAAAATTCTTACGTATTTCGTCAAGAATAATATCAATTAAAATGACATCCATCATATTATGATAAATTATGTTTCCCCATATCCCATGCGATATCTTGATATATGGGATTAATAAAATGAATCATTATTTACCCGTTCTCACTATATCACGTAGGGATTGATTTTATAAGATATACTTTCCAACATCTGAATTAAATTTACACTTTTCTTTTGTATTTTGGCGGAGTAGATATTAGTAAAATTGTATGACCCGCTATAGAAACAACATAATGTCAGTTTTATTTTTGAATCTGTGTTTAGCTATCTTCGTTAACATTGGCGCAAAACGTAAGTTAACATAATTGTTTAAAATGAAAAGTTTTGCAACCATGAGATACCATGGACATCTAGAGTCCGACCGCGTTAACTTTGGCACAGCACACGAGATGCAACGCATAATATATTATGCAATTCAATGCACACGCGACCACGTGCTGTCCCAAAGTATCGTGGTCGGACTCTACAATACAAGTACTTCTGTTGTAATAATGTTGTTGCAATTATAGCGAAGTCTTGTTTACTTACATTTCAAATGTCAATATGATGGTGATATGAACACTATAGTTATAAATATATGTGATATCCTTTGACAGTATAAGTATATAGTGTGATTGGATATTTCATATTGACACTATATTATTGTCAATAGGTATATGTTGCATGTATCATTAGGGGCTTGTCGGCATATCGAACAGTTTTTTATATCTTTCCTCATATTCATTTTTCAAATAGACGCCCTTGGCGATGGAAATATTTATTATCATCTACTCTACAGTGTGACCCACTTCTAATGGAAAGACCTCTGTATCTCACGTAATCGTTGGGTAAGGATCCTGAAATTTGCTGGAGCTGGAGATATACCAAAAATGTACTCTATGACCAAGTGGGGTCATCTTCAGTGATATACTCTGCTGGCCACCAGCCATATGGAACCCCCTCAATTTCCGGAAAATGATATTAGGAGTCAAAATAGGTCGAAAATCACTTGAGATTCGGAATCAGGAAGCCCAATTTACTAACTATTCATATTTTTCTTGGAAAATTTTCAGTTCTGAAAAATTAAATTTTGTCGCATTTTTTACGGAAGCACCCCCCGTATATCTTACGTAATTGACTTTTTCTTTGGACTTTACGTTCCTCCTGCAAATTTCAGAACCCTATATCTCAATAATTACGTGAGATACGGGGGTGCTTCCATGAGAAGTGAGACAAAATTTAATTTTTCTGGAAACTATGAATAGTTACTTATTTTGACTCCTAATATCATTTTCCGGAAATTGGGGTATGGTTCCATATATGGCTGTTGGCGAGCAGTGTATATTACTGAAGATGACCCCACTTGGTCATAAAGTGCATTTCTGGTATATTTCAGGATCCCTACCCAACGATTACGTAAGATACAGGGGTGTTTCCAATAGAAGTGGGTCACACTGTAGATTTACTCAAGAGTGTTCGTATCTGAGCAAATCTAACTAGCTCAAATTCCACGAGAAGCTTTTTTTATACAACATTTCATAACTACATAATGATCTGTTTGTTTCCAGCGCTCGAAAGGTCGCAGCTATGTACAGAAACCCTTCCGTTCCCCCACCCCACTGACTGCGCGAAATTTCAAGTTTGCGCCCCATGGGGTGCACAGGTAATGGACTGTGCACCAGGAACCCACTTCAGCCCTCAAATACACGTTTGTGTCCATGCTTCGAATTCTGGATGTGCTACATCCCCAACAACTTCATCACCATCAACCACTCCGAAATGCACGGAAACTCTACCATTCCCTCATCCCACAGATTGCTCGAAATTCCAAATTTGCGCTCCTTGGGGTCCACAAGTGATGGATTGCGCACCAGGAACCCACTTCAGCCCTCAAATACACGTTTGTACCAGACCAGAACAAGCAGGATGTGCTACACATACGACCACTGTCCCAAATATAGTCTCAACAACTAGTGAAAGTCCTGCACAAACAAAAGAAAACGAATCAGCTAACCAATCGACAGAAATAACCAAAGCACCGTCGGAAGAAGGAACTGAAGAATCGAACGCCGCAACTGCACAACCAGAAGAAATAACCGGAGCACCAGAAGAGGTAGAAGAGGTGACTGAAGATTCAACTGAATTACCTGAAGAACATGAAGAGGTAACTCATGAAGCAGAAGAAGAAGGATCAGGAAACGAAGACACATCAACTGGAGAGTCGGAAGGTGAATCAACCAAATTGCCTGAAGAACCAGAAGCGATAACAGAAGCAAAAACTGTGTCGTCTGAAACTCCAACGGAGCCTTCTAGAACCACCACAGAAGAACCGACTGTTGAAACAGAAAAACCAATAATTGATAACGTCACTCACGCCGTTACAGAAGTGCCAAATATCTCTACAACAGTGATAGTTAATGAAACTGTGATATCTAATACTACAACTTCGGAAGCACAAACAACAAGGGTCAGCAGTACAGAAACTGAAGCACCTGAAACAAAAGTAAGATTATTATATGTATAAATATTATGATGGATATACCTAGTTATATTGTACAGAACATTTGAGATGATTCTTCACCAATTAGCACTCCATTTGGATCTGGATCTGAATCTTATATTCTAATCAGTTGCTTGTGACCACTATGGAATATTTTTGTTTCAGTTTCTCTTCATAATGATGAATTTATGAATTCAACTGAATCAATGATTAAATCGTAGAAACCACTCATATTGTTCTAAGTGGGAGCAGATGAACTGGTGATTTTGCTATAAAAAAATTCCAGATATATCCTTTTCTACATATGAGGTCCAAAAATGAAGTTCCGAATTATCAATGAAATGATCTAATAGTACATTATACACCGCGGGTCTGAAGTGCGGTAATTTAAATCCCGAAACAAAAAGTTTATAGCCCGACCAACGGGAGGGCTATATTTTGTGGAGAGATTAGAAACCACTTTAGTCCTGAGGTGTATCTACTATTTTATGCACTTAGGATAGGTGAAAATAAAAATAAGGAAAAAAATTGAATGCCACTATACGGTAAGCACTCTATTTCTAGAACATCATCGAAAGGGCTGTTTTGTATCTACCATATCAACGACCTCAGTAACTATGGTGATCCAGATTTCGGGGAAAAAAGTGGTACTTTAAATCCCTAGGGATTCAAAGTACCTCTTTTCATTTTTCGAAAATAGGGATTTATAGTACCCTTCGAATCCGTGAAGTGCATAAAAGATTAAAATTATCAAGACCTACTTTTAGTTGATCAATGAGTCAAAATTCCAAAAACGAGAATTATTATTCATTGACACACTCCTGTCATCTGGGTGCATATGTTTATGTGTTTGATCAGGATGATGAAATCAAGAGGTTATGTAATACTCACTGGCAGAATGTGACAAACAGTCCTAAAATTATACTACAAACTATTGTTTCCTTTGCAGAGACCTCTGCCTTCCACTGCAGCCCCTACCGCAGTTCCTACTGAAGCCTCTACCGCTGCCTCAACCACAGCCCCTACCGCAGCTCCAACCGCTGCCTCAACCGCAGCCCCTACCGCAGCTCCAACCGTAGCCTCTACCACAGCCTCTACCGCAGCCCCTACCACAGCCCCTACCGCAGCCCCTACCGCAGCACCTACCGCAGCACCTACCGCAGCCCCTACCGTAGCACCTACCGCAGCCTCTACCGCAGCCCCTACCGCAGCACCTACCGCAGCCTCTACCGCAGCCCCTACCGCAGCCCCTACCGCAGCACCTACCACAGCCCCTACCGCAGCCCCTACCGCAGCCCCTACCGCAGCCCCTACCGCAGCCCCTACCGCAGCCCCTACCGCAGCCCCTACCGCAGCCCCTACCACAGCCCCTACAATTCCTCCAGTACCAGTTCCAGTGACAGAAACACCAGAATCAATTTGCTCCAACAACTTATCAAGTACTAGACTTCACCCCCACCCCAGCGATTGCACTAAATTCGTGGGATGCTACAAGGGAATACCAATGATCATGGATTGTAGAGTGGATGCAATGTATTTCCATCCAGAATATCTGTATTGTGTCAATGATCCTAGTGTGTGCCGAAGCTGATTGAAAAAATCAGTGTGAATATGTTCAGACTTCTTCAGAGAACATTGGACGGTGTCAGCACTATTATTTTGAGAGTATTATAAATTATTGTACATGTGCGAAATGTTTTCCGAATAAAAATAAAATGATATATATCAATTCTTGTTCTGTTGTATAAACGCAATTCTAGAAAAACCTTAACATTTTTCAATGTAGAACGAACCTTCTGCTATTTTTTGTTTTTCGCATTTTTGCAATTTTCCACCTTTACTTTTAGTGGTCCGAAATCCAAAAATGATTTTCACAAAAGACGGTTCTAGATTGAGATACCTGGGATTATCTGTAAGTGTTTTTCTGGAAAAGCTCATTCATTTTTACAATTTTCCTGTCCCCACATTTTACATCAGTTCAAGAATCTACTGGATATGTTCAAAAAATTGATATTTCTTATTTATTTGAACGATGAATGCTCTCATTGGCTAATATTATGGGAATTATGATATTTTTAAATAAATAAAGACACAGTTCATTTTTTTTAAACTGCTCACAGTTGACGTGAACACCTAAAATATTTGTCATATTTTGTGAGTCAAAACGAGCCCGCAGCTTCAGCATTCTCTAGTGAGCACAATACCAATACTCAAGAAGAGAGAAGAAGAAAAAAATCAACCCCGCAATATTGGAAAACAAGGAATCGTGCGCCCCCACTTTTTCCCACTTCACTCCGAAGAAATGAAACTGGATATACAGTGTGTTATAACTTGCTCCAACGGACCCATGTACTTTAGTATTCCTAGGACGATTCAAGATTTTTATTCGCATAATATACTACTTGACATAATCAACTCTGTCGAGCAAAAGAAAATTATCTATCACAATTTCTTAGCCTATACTGCAATCACAAAAACTCCACCAAAATCAAAGAAAACGGATTAGGCACTTTCTTACAAAAATATTGATAATGGCAATCGATTCGGACTAGCCACAAATACTTCCATATCAATTTTCAAAACCATATCTCATAAGGGGTGTTTATTATCAACGGTACAATTATTCTTGAATAAGTGAATTTTTCAAGTCACCGTGTGTAATAATTCTTATATGAATTTCAATGATTCCAGGCATGAAGGTAGTCAGAATTAGATCATCTGTCTACAGAGTGAGAAAAATGAAGAATAAAATCACTATAAATTTGAGGTTTAGGGCATATGTTTATATGAACTTTTCTTCTCAAAATGAGCTTAGGAACCATGTTCTCTATTTTAAGCCATCAATTAAATTACACCCTGATGTATATAGGTACATACCTACATACATAAATGCAAAGTTGATGATTAGAAAAAAAAAGTTTTTGCATAAATTTATTCTCAGTGGAACCTAGATATTTCCATTTTGGAAGCTTTTTTATTTTTCGTGAACCAATTTTCAACCATGAAAGTGGGGGCAAAGAAATTTTGTTTTCATTGCATTCATTGTTTGATGGCGCTAACCAAAACAAGAAACAGAATAAGTGCCCATTCACGTTTTACGTCATGAAAAAGGCTCGTGTGACGAAATCTAAGAATAACATTGAAGTAGGTACACCAAATTATGATTTTTCATGTACCCAAAAACCCCTAGATTCCAAATATTTATGTATCCATATTCCATCCATCCATCGATGTTATTGCAAAAATTCAATTCTAAAAGATCAATACATACAGGGTATTCGCTCATTTGCGATATTTCATCAAGGCAAAGTATGTCAATTCGAAATATATACAGGGTGGCATTGAAATAAGTGCAAATATTCCAAACACTGAGAGAGCTCGACGTGTTTTATCGAATGGCACTAATAAAAAAAAATTAGGAATCAAAATTAAATTTGAAGTTATTAGACCCCTTATTCCATCCAAAGTTCTACACTGTAGCAAATCTGACGTCACCTCTGTTCAAATATTCAAATTTCAATCATTCAAATTGTTTTTAAGTGGCGTACTCGATTTTTTTCTCGTATTTTGTTCAATTTTTAGGATGAAATTTCTCTTCAATTGAGAGAATTAGAAAAAATCTGATATGATGGGAATATTCCTTAGACTGTATCATATCAATGCACTGAATATGTGCACTTATTTCATAAACACCTTGTATATATACAGTCTGTCCAAGATAGAGTTGCACAGCATGGGGATCTCGCAAACGGTAAGAGATACGAAGGTGGTTAAATGGGGAAAAAGTTGCGCATTTGGAGGCTCATTCCAACAGTTTTCGAAAATTTTCAAAATTGTTTTTAGTTTTTCAGTTATATCGAAAAAACTAAATTTTCGAATATCAATTTCATCATTTTTTTCCGTTATTATTAGGGATATATGAAAACTGAAAATACTTTTGCATAGCAACTTCTGATATTGTTTAACGTGGTGATACCGATTTTTTCATGCGACGTTTCTTATTCGTAGAACCATCATCAACTCTTGTTCTTTAAATACAGTCCTGATAATTTTTTCACAGATTCTGAAACCTTCTTCCATTTTGAATTCAACCATGTATTATACAAGGTGGTTTGTATATGTGTTTCGACCTATTCTTTAGCCATCATCAATGTTTTTTCGAAATTCCAAGAAGAATGCCATCAGTTCCACTTATTTTGGAAGAAAATTAGCCAACACACTAATACCTCATCAACTGGTTCCAATCAACAACCCATTTCATTTTGCGGAAACAAGAATTCCATGCATCCATACATATTCAGAATATGTCAAGCGCTAAGACCAGACGATGACGAAAGGCACAGGACATTCTGTTAGTGGTATACCAGAAAATGTAAAAATTTCGAAGATTTTCCTCGAAAAATCATCTGGACTGATGAAAGCATGGTTACTAATAATGGTATCTTCAAGAGAAAAAATACACATTATTGGTCACGAGAAAAGTGAACAATAATACAAAACAGCAAGACACCAACACCGTTTCGGATTTGATATGTGGATTGCAGTATTTGGTATACGAAATATTGGTCCTTTCAATTACCATGAAACATTGACACCGAACGTTATAGAAATTTGCTTGAGAATCATCTTGAGAAAGCTCTGGAAAATTTACCGATTGCGGAAGTTGAGAACTGTTGGTTTCAATAAGATGGCGCTCCGAAAATGGATTGGTACTCATTCTACAGTCCGGCCGGCGCGGTCGCCTGATTTGACACCACTGGATTTTTTTCTTTGGGGATATATCATAAACTTCGTTTATGCAAATAACTTCAATAATGAAGAAGAAATATGGGACAGTGTCATCGAAGCGTTCAATAGTATAACCCCTGAAATGCTTATAGTAATGTCTTAGAGGCAACTGTGAGAAGAGGATATCTTGGTTTAGAAAATAGTGGTTAACATTGTGATAATTTGTTATGAATGTTTCTGTTGGTATTGTCAAAGTTAAGTTATTAAAGTAATTCGTGTTAGAATTCTTAACAAATTGAAGCGCTGCATTGAATAATTTAGTGAAATATTTTTTATCCACCTTTGAGTATTGAATAACGACCAATCCATCAATGTTTGAAATTAGTAGAAATAATGGCATTTTTCTTTTGGAATTTCGAAAAAACATTGATGATGGATAGAAATAGAGCGAAACCCATTCAAATCACCTTGTATAATACATAATTGAATTAAGAATAAAAAAAAGCTTTCAGAATCTGTGGAAAAATTATGAGGCCGTATTTAGAAAACAAAAGTTGATGATGGTTCTACGAATACGGAACGTAGCATGAGAATATCGGTAACACCACGTTGAACGTAATCAAAAGTTGCTAAGAAAAAGTATTTTCAGGTTTTCTGTATCTCTAATAATAACGGAGAATAAAAATAAAATTGATATTTCAAAAATTCACTTTTTTCGATGTAGCTGAAAAACTAAAAACAATTTTGAAAATTTCTGGAAGCTGTTTGTATGAGCCTCCGAATGCGCAACTTTTTCCCGACTTCGTATCTCCTACCGTTTCCGAGATCCCCATGCTATGCAATCTTATCTTGGACAGACTGTATAGGATATATGTTTATATATCTGTACCAAATTTCATCTAAATCGGTCCGAATTTCGATATTATCTGGTGAAAGTGGTGAATAAAATTTGGTATGTAGGAGCAATCCTAGTATCACTCATTCCAAGTTCATTTAATGCTAATCCAGGGTTTCTGGTGAAAACGAAATTATGATGAAAATGAATCATGCATTGTTTACATATACCTGTATAGTATGACACATTAGGTAACAACGAACATGGATTTCAGAACAATGGAAGGTATTAAATTATCAGTATCACAATTCTAATTAATTGATTTCCTGTAAATCCATACTGGATTACGAAAATTAGATATGAATATCCGATATGTGAACGTGGATTCGACGAGTGTTTAGTTGATCCCCATTATTTCAAGTACCTATACAGGGTGTTCCGACAGTACATACAAAGATTTCAACCACGGATTCTAGGAACAGAAATAGTAAAAAAAGTTCACATGAACATAAGCCCAGAAATGCATCCCTTAGGAGTTATATATTATATATAAATATTTCCTGTAGAAACGTATTCGAAGATTTAAAAATTCTGACACTATTATCAATGAACATATTCGAAATGTCAGTTTATATTTTATAAAATGAACAAAAATTCATAATCAATGAGGAAATTCACAAAATGAACACTCGTCAAAAACATGACTTTCACGATTCGTGTGAAAACAGCAGCCGCAGTTGGCAGCCACTTCGCCAGAGATGCTCGATTATGTACCGTGCGCCCAAAGAAAGAAGATGCACGAAGGAATGATAGCAGCCATTTTAATCCAATAGGCGATCGTATACACGAGAACTCTTGTAATATTTTTAACCATATTATATCGAATTGAAATACATATCGATCGGATATAAAAAATGAGATATACTGCGTGACTCTGAACTCATTATGACAAGAAAATATTAAAAATCATTATTTTTGCGAATATTTGTTGTATAGCTCAGAAAGGCTCTATAGTGTGCACAGAGTTTTCCTTCTCAAAGTGATCAGGAAAAGGATGAGAACTATATTTCCTGATTCGAAACTCATTGGTCCCCCGTCGAAATGATGGAAAAATATTAAAAATAATTATTTTTTCGATTATTTGTTGTATAACTCAGAAAGGCTATCGTGTGCACAAAGTTTTCTTTCTCAAATCGGTCAAGAAGGGGATAGAGAATATATTTCTTGATTCGAAACCCATTGGCCCCCCGTCAAAATGATGAAAAAATATTAAAAATCATTATTTTTTTCGATTATTTGTTGTATAACTCAGAAAGGCTATCGTGTGCACAAAAATTGTTTCTTCAAATCGATCGAAGAGGGAATGAAGAATATATTTCTTGATTCGAAACTCATTGCCCCCCCGTCGAAATGATGGAGAAATATTAAAAATCATTATTTTTTCGATTATTTGTTGTATAACTCAGAAAGGCTATCGTGTGCACAAAGTTTTTATGCTCAAATCGGTCCAGAAGGAGATAGGGAATATATTTCTCGATTCGAATTTCATTGGCCCCCCGTCAAAATGATGAAAAAATATTAAAAATCATTATTTTTTCGATTATTCGTTGTATAACTCAGAAAGGCTATCGTGTGCACAAAGTTTTCTTGCTCAAATCGGTCAAGGAGGAGATGAAGAATATATTTCCTGATTCGGAATTCATTGGCCCCCCGTCAAAATGATGAAAAAATATTAAAAATCATTATTTTTTCGATTATTTCTTGTATAACTCAGAAAGGCTATCGTGTGCACAAAAATTGTTTCCTCAAATCGGTCGAAGAGGGGATGAAGAATATATTTCTCGATTCGAAACTCATTGGCCCCCCGTCGAAATGATGAAAAAATATCAAAAATCATTATTTTTTCGAATATTTGTTGTATAACTCAGAAAGGCTGTCGTGTGCACAAAGTTTCATTGCTCAAATCGGTCAAACAGGAGATGGAGAATATATTTCTTGATTCGAAACTCATTGGCCCCCCGTCAAAATGATGAGAAAATATTAAAAATAATTATTTTTTCGATTATTTGTTGTATAACTCAGAAAGGCTATCCTAAGCACAAATTTTTTTTCCTCAAATCGGTCGGAGAGGGAATGAAGAATATATTCCTTGATTCGAAACTCATTGGCCCCCTGTCGAAATGATGGAAAAATATTAAAAATCATTATTTTTTCGATTATTTGTTGTATAACTCAGAAAGGCTATCGTGTGCACAAACATTTTTTTCTCAAATCGGTCGAAGAGGGGATGAAGAATATATTTCTCGATTCGAAACTCATTGGCCCCCCGTCGAAATGATGGAAAAATATAAAAAATCATTATTTTTTCGATTATTTCTTGTATAACTCAGAAAGGCTATCGTGTGCACAAAAATGTTTTCCTCAAATCGGTCGAAGAGGGGATGAAGAATATATTTCTCGATTCGAAACTCATTGGCCCCCCGTCGAAATGATGGAAAAATATTAAAAATCATTATTTTTTCGATTATTTGTTGTATAACTCAGAAAGGCTATCGTGTGCACAAAGTTTCCTTGCTCAAATCGGTCAAGAAGGATATAGGAAATATATTCCTCGATTCGGATTTCTTTGGCCCCCCGTCGAAATGATGGAAAAATATTAAAAATCATTATTTTTTCGATTATTTGTTGTATAACTCAGAAAGGCTATCGTGTGCACAAAGTTTTCTTGCTCAAATCGGTCAAGAGAGAGATAGGGAATATATTTCCTGATTCGGATTTCATTGGCCCCTCGTCAAAATGATGAAAAAATATTAAAAATCATTATTTTTTCGATTATTCGTTGTATAACTCAGAAAGGCTATCGTGTGCACAAAGTTTTCTTGCTCAAATCGGTCGAGGAGGAGATAGAGAAAATATTTCCTGATTCGGATTTCATTGGCCCCCCGTCAAAATGATGAAAAAATATTAAAAATCATTATTTTTTCGATTATTTGTTGTATAACTCAGAAAGACTATCGTGTGCACAAAGTTTTCATGCTCAAATCGGTCCAGAAGGAGATAGGGAATATATTTCTTGATTCGAATTTCATTGGCCCCCCGTCAAAATAATGAAAAAATATTAAAAATCATTATTTTTTCGATTATTCGTTGTATAACTCAGAAAGGCTATCGTGTGCACAAAGTTTTCTTGCTCAAATCGGTCAAGGAGGAGATATAGAATATATTTCTTGATTCGGAATTCATTGGCCCCCCGTCAAAATGATGAAAAAATATTAAAAATCATTATTTTTTCGATTATTTCTTGTATAACTCAGAAAGGCTATCGTGTGCACAAAAATTGTTTCCTCAAATCGGTCGAAGAGGGGATGAAGAATATATTTCTCGATTCGAAACTCATTGGCCCCCCGTCGAAATGATGAAAAAATATCAAAAATCATTATTTTTTCGAATATTTGTTGTATAACTCAGAAAGGCTATCGTGTGCACAAAGTTTTATTGCTCAAATCGGTCAAACAGGAGATGGAGAATATATTTCTTGATTCGAAACTCATTGGCCCCCCCGTCAAAATGATGAGAAAATATTAAAAATAATTATTTTTTCGATTATTTGTTGTATAACTCAGAAAGGCTATCCTGTGCACAAGAATTTTTCCCTCAAATCGGTCGGAGAGGGAATGAAGAATATATTCCTTGATTCGAAACTCATTGGCCCCCCGTCGAAATGATGGAAAAATATTAAAAATCATTATTTTTTTGGATTATTTGTTGTATAACTCAGAAAGGCTATCGTGTGCACAAACATTTTCTTCTCAAATCGGTCGAAGAGGGGATGAAGAATATATTTCTCGATTCGAAACTCATTGGCCCCCCGTCGAAATGATGGAAAAATATAAAAAATCATTATTTTTTCGATTATTTCTTGTATAACTCAGAAAGGCTATCGTGTGCACAAAAATTTTTTCCTCAGATCGGTCGAAGAGGGGATGAAGAATATATTTCTCGATTCGAAACTCATTGGCCCCCCGTCGAAATGATGGAAAAATATTAAAAATCATTATTTTTTCGATTATTTGTTGTATAACTCAGAAAGGCTATCGTGTGCACAAAGTTTCCTTGCTCAAATCGGTCGAGGAGGATATAGGAAATATATTCCTCGATTCGGATTTCTTTGGCCCCCCGTCGAAATGATGGAAAAATATTAAAAATCATTATTTTTTCGATTATTTGTTGTATAACTCAGAAAGGCTATCGTGTGCACGAAGTTTTCTTGCTCAAATCGGTCAAGAGAGAGATAGGGAATATATTTCCTGATTCGGATTTCATTGGCCCCTCGTCAAAATGATGAAAAAATATTAAAAATCATTACTTTTTCGATTATTCGTTGTATAACTCAGAAAGGCTATCGTGTGCACAAAATTTCTTTCCTCAAATCGGTCGGAGAGGGGATGAAGAATATATTCCTTCATTCGAAACTCACTGGCCCCTCGTCGAAATGATGGAAAGATATTAAAAATCATTATTTTTTCGATTATTTGTTGTATCATTTTGACGGGGGGCCAATGAAATCCGAATCAGGAAATATATCCTCTATCTCATCCTTGATCGATTTGAGCAAGAAATTTTTGTGCACACGATAGCCTTTCTTAGTTATACAACAAATAATCGAAAAAATAATGATTTTTAATATTTTTCCATCATTTCGACGGGGGGCCAATGAGTTTCGAATCGAGAAATATATCCTTCATCCCCTCTTCGACCGATTTGAGGAAAAAATTTTTGTGCACACGATAGCCTTTCTGAGTTATACAAGAAATAATCGAAAAAATAATGATGTTTTATATTTTTCCATCATTTCGACGGGGGGCCAATGAGTTTCGAATCGAGAAATATATACTTCATCCTCTCTTCGACCGATTCGAGGAAAAAATGTCTGTGCACACGATAGCCTTTCTGAGTTATACAACAAATAATCGAAAAAATAATGATTTTTAATATTTTTCTCTTCGATCGATTTGAGGAAAAAGTTTTTGTGCACACGATAGCCTTTCTGAGTTATACAAGAAATAATCGAAAAAATAATGATTTTTAATATTTTTCCATCATTTCGACGGGGGTCCAATGAGTTTCGAATCGAGAAATATATTCTTCATCCCCTCTTCGACCGATTTGAGGAAAAATGTTTGTGCACACGATAGCCTTTCTGAGTTATACAACAAATAATCGAAAAAATAATGATTTTTAATATTTTTCCATCATTTCGACGGGGGGCCAATGAGTTTCGAATCGAGAAATATATTCTTCATCTCCTCTTCGACCGATTTGAGGAAAACATTTTTGTGCACACGATAGCCTTTCTGAGTTATACAACAAATAATCGAAAAAATAATGATTTTTAATATTTTTCCATCATTTCGACGGGGAGCCAATGAGTTTCGAATCGAGAAATATATTCTTCATCCCCTCTTCGACCGATTTGAGGAAAAAAATTTTGTGCACACGATAGCCTTTCTGAGTTATACAAGAAATAATCGAAAAAATAATGATTTTTAATATTTTTTCATCATTTTGACGGGGGGCCAATGAAATCCGAATCAAGAAATATATCCTCTATCTCCTCCTTGATCGATTTGAGCAAGAAAACTTCGTGCACACGATAGCCTTTCTGAGCTATACAACGAATAATCGAAAAAATAATGATTTTTAATATTTTTTCATCATTTTGACGGGGGGCCAATGAAATTCGAATCGAGAAATATATTCCCTATCTCCTTCTGGACCGATTTGAGCGAGAAAACTTTGTGCACACGATAGTCTTTCTGAGTTATACAACAAATAATCGAAAAAAATAATGATTTTTAATATTTTTTCATCATTTTGACGGGGGGCCAATGGGTTTCGAATCAAGAAATATATTCTCTATCCCCTTTTCGACCGATTTGAGAAAGAAAACTTTGTGCACACGATAGCCTTTCTGAGTTATACAACAAATAATCGAAAAAATAATTATTTTTAATATTTTTCCATCATTTCGACGGGGGACCAATGAGTTTCGAATCAGGAAATATAGTTCTCATCCTTTCCCTGATCACTTTGAGAAGGAAAACTCCGTGCACACTATAGAGCCTTTCTGAGTTATACAACAAATATTCGCAAAAATAATGATTTTTAATATTTTCTTATCATAATGAGTTCAGAGTCAGGCAGTATATCTCATTTTTTATATCCGATCGATATGTATTTCAATTCGATATAATATGGTTGAAAATATTACAAGAGTTCTCGTGTATACGATCGCCTATTGGATTAAAATGGCTGCTATCATTCCTTCGTGCATCTTCTTTCTTTGGGCGCACGGTACATAATCGAGCATCTCTGGCGAAGTGGCTGCCAACTGCGGCTGCTGTTTTCACACAAATACTTTCACGTTCCTTATCGAAAATATAAAATCTCAAAAGATATGCCATCTGTGATGGGACTCGTAGTTTTTAATAAATTACCGGAAAGTATAACACTGAAAACGATTGCTGAAAATATATTTATTGGATATTGATGAATTCTTCGACTCATAGATAGTTTTTTTTTCTCTCCATTATTCTCTCTGTATATTTTGATCTGTTTTATTTTTTTTTTGTTAGATGTGTTTAGGTAGGTGCGTGTATGTGAAATTGAGACGAATTCTATACATATATGTATTATGTATGTCCAAAGAAAAATAAATGAATTGAATAGCCATCTGAAAGAGAGTCCGAGATGGTGGTTTTCTGTAAATATTTCCAAAGCCCACTGTGTTGAGATAACGAAATTTGTATATTACATGTATATTTCTTTCCATGCCCGATTTGGAAATGTTAAGAGTTCTCCGGAATTTTGATCATTGGTGTGGAAAATAGGTTTGACCAGGAATTAAGGAAATATCATTTTTACTTGAAAATGATACTCTCATTCAGTTTCAATAGCACTCACCATAGTGCTTTTTCCTCATAATAGGGTACCAAATTTTCCCAAGAATTATTTTTCCATGGAAAAATACCCTTTTTTCATTATTCATAAAGAATAATTTCAAAAATATTATAGTAGGTACCCTATTAAGAAAAAGTACTTTTTTTATTACGCAGCAGACTTTCAAAATCGATTTAGCTCGTGCTAAACTAAATACGAGTATCATTTTCAGGTAAAAATGATGATATTTTCATATTTCCTACCGAAAATTGCACAGAAAAAAGTTGGAGGAAGATATGCCCCTAGCCCCACTTATTTCCCACGCTTCTGATCAAAATTTCGAAAATTTCTCAGCTTTTCCAAATCGGCCATGGGAAGTAATATACATGTACAAACATTTTGTTCAAGTATATCGATTGTAGTTATCTCAACACAAAGAGTTTCGAAAATATTCACAAAAACATCATCTTGAGCTTTAACTCCCCAGGAAGCTATTTCTGTGCTCATGTTTTCATAAACTTTTTTTACTATTCTTGTTCCATTAATCTGTGGTTGAAATATTTCAATGTAATTTCGTGACACCCTGAGCCAGCAATCGTCACACAGCCTGAATCTTATGCTATGACGTCAACACCACTGATATATTTATCTATTATTTTTCCAGGATTAGGAATATTCAGAGATTTAATCTCGTGAAAATTATTTTTGGGTATCATCAAATAATAAAAGTATATTAATTCGTACGATTTATTATTTCTTCTAGTGGCTGTAATATATAATAAATATATGATGATATATGATTGATATTTAGGTATGGAATTTTATTTTCACACTAAATAGGTATATAATAGTTCAGCAAAGAGAAGACGATTTTATCATTATAATTTAGTTATACAGCAACTTTTGGCAGAGTAGATTTAATTTCAGTTATTTGACCTGCCATCATCAATCGACATGTGGAGTTCAATTTTTTCAAACTTCCTAGTGTGCTTGATAATCGTCAGTGTTGTCGCGAAACGTAAGTTGCCTTTAATAATATTTTCTACTCACATTACTCAAGAGGCATTTAGCGTACGGATATGTACCACGCTAAATGATCGATTAATCACGGATTGATGATCTGTGATCACATTATCATGGCAACAGAGTTATTTAAACACACACCTTCAGTCGTTTGAGTCCTGTCCTGTACGACCTGTCAATTGTAAAAACTGTCAACTGTCATTTTGGTACTATGTTTATGATCTTGTCGAAGAGAGAAATTATGAGTTCATAGAAAAAGTATGGTATGTAACGCGTTTATAAACTCGTCTAGACACTCGTTCTTTAAACACTGCTCGCTCCGCTCTGCTGCGCTCGTGCTTAAAATAGGTACTCGTTACCAAAAGGACGTTTATAACACATGTTACATAATATACTATTGAAACATAGATAATTGTTGAAATTTTGTTAAATCTCCAATGTCATCAGTCATATGAACTCTAGTCCCGCACAATTTCTTCAATAGTTTCCGGAAAACCGCAATTTGAATTGATATAAAATATTATATTATTATATACAGGGTGTCAACAAATAAGTGTCACAACGGAAAACTGTAGATTCCTCATAATAAAAGAAACATTTCTTTCCTCTTCGAAGTTTTTCTCCAAACTTCCCCTTTCAAGATACAGGTCATCAAAAAACAAAAATGTTCAGTTTAATGGGCTTATATCACAAACAAATTTTATTTCATAATTCGATAGAACTCACCCAAACTAGCTCACCACCGCAAACCGTTTCTTGCTGTGAGCTCCCTACGTTTTATGAAAAAATATTGAAATCCCCGATTTTTCGGCCCTCTGAAAACGAGGCGATGATGTGACGTCAAAACCCTAATACTGAAACAAGACTATTCCAGACAGATGAATGATACATGATTTCTGACAGAGTGAATTAGCGCGAGATCACAGTTGAAAGAATTAATATATCAGTTACCTCAGTCTCCGTCGGGCGTTTGGTATTTTCTTTTAAGTATGGCGAGATGAGGTTTCTACGTCATAAGAGGGTCCGTTTTCAGAAGGTACTATTATTTATGTCCAAAAATGAAACATTCCAGTTAATTTTTCTATCGAATTATGTCGTCAATCATTATTTATGTATAAAAGGATCTTTATAAACATGGTTTGAGTTAAAAGTTCTATTAAGGTGTGTACGCCCATTAAACACACATTACAACACTTAATAAACTTGACAGTTTGAAAACCATCATCGAGACCAGCATACTCAAGACCCTGACATTTGAACATATTCTTAGACAGTTGTGAGGTGTTTATTTCCAGTGAATTTTTAGTCGATTTTTGGAGAAACCATCAGAATTTTGTATGTTCTTATTCGTAAAGAGCCATTTTTCGCAGAAACTGTTCACTTCAGAGCATTGAGACAAGAGAACGTTTTTTGTGTGAAAGATATTGGCGCTTCAGAATCTACTTTGAAAATTACAATTCCTTCAGTGACATAAATGTTTGGCGGGTTACACCCTTACGAGGCGTTGAATTCTCCTCCACTGATATGTCCAAGGAAATTGATCAAGAGCCCTAAAAGTAGTCATTATTGATGATGAAGTGTGTACGAAGACTTAACTCCTTAGCTCAAACGGTTCCTGAGATAGTAGCAGAAACCAGATTTATTTTTTATTTTGACGCCCTGTATCTTGAAAACGGAAGCCCGGAGAAAAATTTCGAAAGGGTGTGTCTTACTTCTAATGGAAGCAACCCTGTATCTTATACGTAATTGTCGAGTTAGGGTTCTGAAATTTGCCCACATTTTGGGAAAATGATATTAGGAGGCAATAAGGATTTTGAAAAATTGAATTCTGTCTCACTTTTCATGAAAGCACCCCCGTATCTTACGTGATTATTGAGGTAGGATTCTGAAATTAGCAGTAATGAGAAAGAGATCAAAGATACAGCCAATGAACATCTGAAATTATCATCAGTGATCTACAGGACTCGCCAGCAGCCTAGCAGCCATGTGGGCGAGCAGTGTAGATCACTGATGATGATCTCAGTTGGTCGTTGACTGTATCTTTGGACTTTTCCATCCTCCTGCAAATTTCAGAATCCTACCTCGATAATTACGTAAGGTATGCTTCCATGAAAAGTGGTCAAAAAATTAATTTTTCAGAACTGAAATTTTTCAAGAAAAAAATGTAAAATGGACATCCTGAATTCGAATCCAGAGTGTTTTTCAACATATCTTGCCTCCTAGTATCATTTTCCGGAAATTTTGGTCGTTCCGACCTGTCCTGAGATACTGTTTCCATATTTGGAGTGCAGCACCCAAACATACCCTGAAACTGTTGGATTCTATCTAAAAAAAGGCGATTCGTCTCGTGGTTGATGCCTCGCTCACAATCTCATTCACTTCTTTGGAACACCGCAGAAAAGCTGGCAATCTGGCTCTATTTTGTAGATATTTTCATGGACGATGCTCTTCTGAAATATCAACAATTGTTCCTCCCTTGGCAGTCCCCGCGAAATTATTCCGTTGAATTGAGGCTTCGCATCCTTTCGTGGTCACTTTGGAGACCTGCAGAACATCTCTTTCCAGAGACTCGTTCATCCAACGAACAGCGAGGCTCTGGAACACATTGCCAAGGGAGGTGTTCCCCGAAGCATATAACCACCAGAAATTTAAGAAGAACACCTATTCCTACCTTATTTCCATTGGTTCTCTCGATGTTCTCTGAACATTACAGGACATCTCCTTTCGTGGGAACCAGAACATAAAAAGAACATCTCGTCACTCCTGCAAATTTCAGAATTCTAACTCAACAATTACGTAAGATACAGGTGTGGTTCCGTGAGAAGTGAGACACACTACTGTACCAGTTGATTATTTTGTTAGTTTCCCTCTGAGATAAACTATACACTCTGATGGTATACGGTAGGTTTAGTCTCTTTCCAGAGGGACTGAATGGCATGATATCACTTCGAAAATGTGGAAAATTTGATTTTGGGCTATGGTTCTTCATATACTCTATACTTACTATGAAAGTCTGTAGAAACCATGGACACAGACAGACCTAGCCTTTTCTTTCGCAAATCGAAAGTTTGCTAGATTTAAAAACTGAATTCAATACTGATTTCAATATCAACCGTAAATTCGACCTCCTCTTTGTTGTAAAATTAAATTGGGAATTTGAATGTGCCCAAAGATTCAATGATGATATCACGAATAACTATATAAGTTCTTAGAATCTTGGTTTTCTTTTTATCAAAGAAATTAATCCTACACAAATTTCCTGTAGAGTAACTTCAATTGCTAGAACTCATTTTGTCTTTATATCAGAAAATATATCAATGTGAATGGATATGATATACCTGAATTACATAGAAAAATTTCAACCACAGATTTTAGAAACAAAAATAGTGAAAAAAATTTATATAAACATGGGTCCAGAAAGTATAAGTAGAAGTTTATAGAAAATTAATCTAGGAAATATTATGAACTACCATCAGAGCAGCTCACTGAATCTGTTTAAATATTTGTATTGTCTTCAAAAAGTCACTTGAGACAAATTCAGGAAAAAAAACCGCCAGCGGTACGCAGTCTTTTTGAACCTTTCAAAGAAACCGCCAGGCGCGGCGGAATTCTTTTGAATAAATGAATTTATCCTGAATATTGTAATTGAAAGAAAACAGGTTTCAAGATTCGGATTTTTTTTCAGATCCTCGTAATTCACATCAGACATGCACTGAAACCCTTCCTTACCAACATCCCACAGACTGCACCAAATACCTAGTATGTACAGCATGGGGTCCACAAGAAATGCCATGTGCTCCAGGAACTGTCTTCGACCCTGAAATACATGTTTGTAACCATCCGCGAGAAGGTCTCTGTGATTCTTCCGAAAGGGAGAATTCCGAAGAGGCAGACTCGCGAGAAAATCATCCTGCTGATTCTCAGGAGCAAAGACCAGACAATTCCGAGGAAGGAAAACCAGCAGAGTCTGGAGAATCACAAGAAGCACAGAGGCCAGCAAGTCCAGAGGAAGAAAAACCGTCCGCTGATTCAGAGGAAAACAAACCAGCAGAATCTGAAGAACCGCAAGAGCCACAAAGACCAGTAAGTCCAGAGGAAGAAAGTCCATCCAAGGATTCAGAGGAAATCAGTCCAGCAGAGCCTGAAGAATCACAAGAAGCACAGAGACCAGAAAGCTCAGAGGACTCTGAGAAACAGAGACCTGACGATTCTGGAGAACACAAACCGGCAGAGTCTGAAGGATCGCAAGAAGCACAAAAACCAGCAAGCTCAGAAGAACCAAATGAACCAGAAAAACGAGAATCCGCTGAGGAACCAGACTCACCAAATGGACCACCAGAAGAATCTAACGATGTTCCTGAGAAACCAACTGTTAAACCAGAAGTTCCGACAGAATCTCCAGAAGAGCAAGCTGATGATTCAGAAGAAACAAGTGGAGATGATGAAGGTCAAGAAGTGACTGAAGAAGCAGAAGAAATAACAAGAAAACCTGAAGACGTATCAGTTCTTCCAGACAAAGTAACTGAAGATAGTGAAACAACAGAAACTGTAGATGTCTCTGAGCAACCAAGTGTTGTGCCAGAAGACGATACAGAAAAACCAACTGAAGAATCTAATGGGGAAACCGAAGCACAAGAAGAATCGACTGAACAAGCAAAAGAAGCTACAGAAGAACTCGGAGAACTCACTAAACCGCCAGAAGAAACTGAACAACTAACTGAAGTCCCAGAGTATCAAACTGAACTGCCAACTGGGGAACCAGAAGAATTCAGTGAGGCTCCTGAAGAAGTTACAGAACAGCAAGAAGAACAAACTGAAGAATCTGATCAATCTCTTACAGAAACGACTGAGGAATCAGTCGATTCAACTGGAGAACCTGAAGACCTAACATCAGAGGCTCCAGAGGAAAATACAAGTGTAGTAACAGAAGACGTACAGGCAGAGGTAAAACTATTGAATATTAAACGAGTGTTTATTTTGATAACCAATATTTTTATTCATGCATCAATTTCATAGCATCATCTTGGAAGTAAAGCATTCGACACTTTCAAGTTGTTTGCACTAAAATATTAGTATCAATCCTGTTCCAATAATGTTCCGAAAGTTACAGTGTGTTGAACCATTATTTTTAGGTCACACTGGAGCCACTACCCACTGATGGAGAAAGTCCTCCACATGAAGGAGGAAGACCAATCAACGTTTGTGCCAAAGATATAAAAAATATCTCACTCATTCCTAGCAGAGTTAGCTGTAATATGTTCATTGCCTGCATCAAAGGGTACCCGAAGGTTCTAATTTGTCCATTATCCAGAAGATATTTTGATCCAGAATTGCTGAGGTGCACCAATAACCGAGCAGTCTGTCGTTAAAAGATGATTCACGTCCATGTGAATACTCCACCAGATATTGGCACTAATGACTCGCAATATGTATTTATGAAATACAGTTAGTTGATAATTATTAGAATATTTGAATAAAAGACGGTCGAAAGAAATTTATCTCATCCTGATTTGTCCAATGTATATTTATATTGAAAACCATTGTTGTTGCAAAATCAAATTAGCTGATAGGGTCACGCAGCATTAACTCGTATTTCGATATAAAAATTGTCGTTTTATCTTGAAGGAACCACAGAACTTTTTTTTTATCCAAGATGTCGTAATTTACTAACATTGCTGGTATTGAATTGGATATGTTGAAACAGAGCTATCGATTTGGTGAGCAAGTCATTATCAGCAGTGTATGAATATTGAATATTCCATGTCGATAGATTCGTCGAATCTATACTAGATGTTATTTATTTAGAAGGGTAATGAAAATGGGATCATTATCAATGGAATGTGCACCCAATATTTATTTCTTCATATCTAGAGAGTTATTTTCAGCAATAAACATACTAAAATAACATTTGAAAAGTGCATCAAAATGGATTTTCACCATCAGATTAACAGTTTTAATCTTCTCCTGAAGCTGCTAGCATAGCGAAACAGTTGACTATCGCGATAATTTTGTTCGGCCCTTTTAACTTAATGGAATTAATAAGTGAATAATCATTCTGTCAAAAATGAAGCGCCTTATATCTATTGGCAAAAGTCAGTTTCATTTGAAACTAGGTTGACATGATTGTGATATCAGATGTTATCATTGAAAGCGAACTAAAGTTTTTGATGTTCCTGATATTTTAGTAATAAACCTTAGTTACTGAATTAAAAATTTTTTTGTATAGATATTGTGGGTCATATTCAACTTAACTCATCGGAAATATGTTTTTTGAGTTAACTTGAGAAACTTATTTGGGGCAGAAGGTCTGTTCGCATCAAACTTCAATACCGTTTTCATTTTGTTTCATAATAGATATCAGGATAAGAGGGACTCTGAATCAGATAAAAGAAAGATAAAAAAAATATGCTGTCATGGTGACTAGATTTTAATTAGAATTGAAAAGAAGTGCTTTATACTTTATAGGTCCACATTTCAGTTTCACAGAACTATTATGATTGAAATATATTGCTATAGTAGTGAAAATAGTAGCAATTCAAGGATTTTGTAGAGACCTGGCAACAGCGGCGTGCTTCCCAGTCGTGCAAGAAGACACTGACATCACAGCTCAGTAGCGTTTGAATTGTGCATTTTCAATATCAAATAATCCATTTTTTTGTTCGGTATTTTCTATAAATATATGATATGGATACCGTCTTTGACTTTCCTTCATAACATTATAGCGAAACGGGGAAAAGCTCATTAGATTCCAGTAAAATTTTCAGAATTTCATTTCCGAACACAGTTATTCGGTTATTTTTATTTATTCATATGTATACGTATATTTTAACATTATGATAACGTGATTTCAAATCTTCTAATTATTGTATTGTTTGAGCAACTCGAATAAGTCTTGCTGATCTCTTTGCCGGGGAGAACCATAGAGGAACTGAGAGACTGATGGGGGAAAGTTCATCATGGCAGGGTTGAGATTCGTCTGGGATCTCTTTCCATACCTGTCGAAAAACAAAAAAATAAAATTCGAACGTTGTTTGAGTTTGTTTTATTAAACATTGATATAAGTGCAAATATTCCAAACACTGAGAAAGCTTTACGTGTACTATCGAATGACACTTATATAGGAAAAATTGAGGTTAAACCCCTTTTTTCACCCCAAACAAATTTGACGCCACCTGTGCTCAAATTTCCATGCGGTAGGCATAATCACGCGGAGTTAAATCATTTTTTCTGTGACGGAAAAAAAATTTTGCCATTTCATCTCTGTTGGCAGGTTATGAAATGTCACTTTTCATAAATTACTTTTTTCCCATAGGGAAAAAGTGAGTACTTTTTTCCCGAATATATATCACATATATATACTCTGTTAATTGCTTTTGTTGTGCTATAGTTCCGAAAAATGAGTCAATAATACCGTCTCCGAGAAAGAACTGCAAGTCCTTTTATCTTCCATTCGACTTCGCGGTTTCGTATATTACTAAACAATTACAGAATTCGCAATTTTTCAAAATCAAATCACAGAATTGAACTGACAGAAGTGACATCAGATATTTGATTACTTTCAAAGAATGATAAAGATGCCTATAAAACGCAGGTGTCCCTACTGTTAAAAACTTAAATTTCACGTCAATAATTTTCAGATTTCGAAATAATGTAATATTATTATCTTCTCAATATTGATTCGTCCTTCCTTCTGTCACAGAAGAAAATAGTGTATTATACACGGGAAAATTATTAGATTTTAGCTCACGGTTTTTTGTCTCCCGACGCGTAGCGGAGCTAAAATCTACTACTTTTTTCCCTTGTATAATAAATAACTATTAAGTTTTAAAGTGGCGTACGTGATTTTTTTTCTTGTATTTTGTTCAATTTTTCGGGATGAAATTTCTCTTTAATTAGAAGAATTAGAAAAAATCTGATATCATGGAAATATTCCTTGGACTGTATCATATAAATGTGCTGAATTTTTGCACTCAATTCAAAAATTCTATAAACACATCTCAGTAATAGGTATTGATATCATTGCTATGTAGGTAAGTTAGTATCTAAATTGATATTTATTTGTATTATCGTTTCGTAGTTTATTACTTTTTTTGAAAATGTGACTGTATACGTTCTAGTCGAAATAAATACATACCTACCTATATTGAACACAGCGATATGATAATATAGCTTAACAAAAAATCCCAAAATATTGGACTCCTCCTAAGTCTTCAAAAACGAGAAATTTTATCTCGGAAGATACATAAAAAATAAATATTGTAATATATTCACATCGATAACAACCTGTATAGAAGATATAGATAAAGAGACGCTTGCTATCAAAGTTCTGTCTCTGTTTTGCTCAGAAAATTATTTCATGTTCAATTTAAAAATTTGATAATTGACATGAATATTCAAAATTTCACAAACATGCTATTTTATTTTTGTCGTTAAAATACTGATTCTCGATATACGGAATGAAGAAATAATCTGTTATATATACAGGATCTCACGGTCGATGGTAGGTACCTCATATTATTCGAACTGCAAGAAAATTCTTGGAACTATAGTTGTTTATTTTTGAATGTATATACAATTTGTTACTTAACTACTGCACCGAAATAAAAAAATTCCTTGATGTATGTTCTATTCTAGGAAGACATCTATAGAGGTTCCATTTGAAAACAAACTATTTTTGATCAAAATGTGATGTGACTGAAATGGTTCATTGATGAGTGACACAAAAAAAAACTTTTCAGAAAAAATCATGTTTCTCTAGTATGTGGGACTCATTGTGAATAGCCTTGACCACACCTGTTGAACTATAATATACAGGGTGTTCCATTTGAAAAAACAAAGTTGCTGGCATTTCCAGAAAAACTGGGAGTCTGTCATATTGGAATGTGATTTGATCAAATCCGAAATGGTTGCTTATAGAACCAAATTTGAGAAACATCCGTTCGCAAGTGCAGATGTTCCAAGGGTGGCCAGATACCCTGTGTCACCCGGTATACACAAGTGCACAAAAAACGGCCAGGATTGTAACTTTGGAATTATTATTGTAGATAGGGTTTTGAAAATTGGTGGGTAGCAAGTATACCAAATTGTTTTCTCCGATTGGCAGCAAATATTAATTTTGCTGACACATATCAATCAGCAAAGTATTACTTTTCCTGCCTAGGCAGCAAAGTGGTTACTTTGCTGATTGATATGTATCAGCAAAATTAATAATCCATAAATCGTTTATAATTTCCTCCATATTCCATCCGAGACTTCTCCGGCAACAAATTCAACTCTATATTTTGTGCCACCTCCCTTATTTCTGGAGGTTTAAGTACTTCCAGGTCGCTATCACTGTCCATTATATAATAGTTTGAATATACCGATATTTTTTCGCACAACTATAATTATTATGGACATTTCCATAGCAACCAACCATTCCAACAACTGCGATTTCTATCAAATTTTATTTTAATTGAACACTACAGGAAAAATAAAGAGATATATATCATTATGAACAATCGGAGAAAAAATTATATGTTCAACTCGGCAGTCGAATCTTTTTGAATTCAACGATACCGGGTTTGATAGGGTCATTTCAAACGATTACGAAGATATTTGCGTTCGAAGTTTCTATATGCTCAATGGGTCTGACTTCACAATATCAAAACTTCTTTCTCTGTCAAACTCATTGAGCATATGGAAACTTAGAACGCGAACATCTGCGTAACCGTTTGAATTAACCCTATCAAACCCGGTATCGGTGAATTGGTTATGACAATCCCTAACCAATTATGGAATACAATACAGGGTGTCCCATTTGAAAATCAGAAGTTGGGGTCGTTTCCAGTAAAACCGGAAATAATGGAACAAACACTGTTTCGTGAATTGATAAGCAATTTAGTGTACTAGCTGTCCACCAATTTTCAAAACCTCATTCTGGATAATTCAAAAGTTACAGTCCTGGCCGTTCTTTGTGCACTTCCCTGTATATGGACAATATTAACGGAAAACCTCTGTATTTGAATATTTGTACTTATTCATGTATGGATATGTATATAAATCGAATATGAATATGAATATTACCTGCTAAGATCAGATTTCACACAGTCAATATATTGCCGCATAACTTGCATATTTTGGAACTGTACAGGCTTCTCACAGTTGCTTTGCTTGTTTTCTTCAGCAACTACCATACTTATGACTAATAAGATTATCACAATCAGATGCGGAATTCCATTGAGCAGTCCCATCTTTCCTGTGAAAATATAAGTCTGATTGAAGAAGGAAACACTAAGTCGTTTCACAATATTTATTTTCTGATCACCGATCTGCAATATGTAAGCACATCAGCATCGGCCAATTGGATATTGAGAAAAATCATTGAGCATTTCCAGATTATTCACTCCAAAATGTCACCGGATTATTCGTCCTCACTACATACAGTGTGTTACAATTTCATTCGGTCCACTCCACCCCTGTACTTTCGTATTCCTAGGCAGTAAAAAACTATACCCAAAATTACCTACTTTTTCGAGCAAAAAGGATCGAACACAATTTTTTGGCCTATAGCCATCACAAAAACTCCAGCATAGTTGAAGAAAACGGCTTAGGCAAGTCACAAAAATTTTGATAATGAAAATCGATTTGGACTATAGCGAGGACTATAGTCACAAATATTCCTGTAAAAATGTCCAGTTTAATGTCTCATACGGGGTCTTTCATTATTAACATAACAATTTTAGAATAATTGCATTTTTCGAGTCATCGTGTATATATTAATTCTTAAAAGAATTGGATGATACCAGGCATGATGGTAGTCAGGATTAGATTAACCGAACTACCGAACCTAACCTAACCTGACGGAATAACCATCAACAATAATGGAATTCAGCAAATCTACACTCATGCATTTTTTCTCGAAATTTTAAATTCATGTTTTGATTTTTTTTTTGCCTATAAGACATTCAATTTTCCAGGTGAATGAAACAATCTGAATTTGAACCTAACCATCAATAATTTAAAGACATTTGACCTTGAACAACGAAAAAATTTCGCATGCAGCGCTTTCTTGGTTTCTGCACTGAGTTGATGTTCGGTGGTTTCTGTCACCCCCGCGCAACGAATTGCATCCCCCTCCCCTGGAACAAAGCTTTATACGCGCCTGCTACGATGAAACTTCGTATTACTAAGTATATTCGATGTGTTCCAATTCAATCACTACTCCACCGGCTCTATATCAGCTCCTTAAATTTTGACAAATCATCGAATAAACATCATTTGAGTGTGTTTCAGCTATGCTTGAATCGAATATAAGGCTATCCGCACCTTTTCGGGAATAAAATACCAAATAGTCGTTTCTGATATTTTGACCCCTTCAACAAACAGAAGTAGGCCTTGAGAGTAGAGAATCTGAAAACTTGTCCATATTTTTTGAAATAACTAGGGAATTTTCGCGATTCCGTAAATCCGTCAAAAGGTTCCAATTAGGAGGGTGTGCATGGCAAGTTGAAATCGCATATTCTGATGAATATGGAGATAATACTATTTTATTTTTAATAAAATAATCAATAATAGAAACGAGTAGGAAAATCTCAAAATATGAAAGGAACTTAATATTCCAGCTCTAGATCAACCTACAGAGGTATTTTCCTGTTACAATACGCACACGTATATCAGTGGTCACGTAACTGTCGACTTATTAATTCAATTAAACCAAAAAGTTTTCTTTATCCAGAAGTTGTGCTTCAAATCTAAAAATAAATTTTCACAATGGAAACAACATAACGTCTGCATTTACCAAAAACTTGGCTTTTTAACAGCCACAACAATGTACAGGGGTCACCGCGCTCTCATTTAATGGTTCGAAGTATACAGGATGAGTCATGACTAACCAAACATAGCTTAATGGTATGATTAGAGGAGGTCGAGGTGAGTTGATTGATACCATGGATACTTATGAACAATATTCAAAAAATGTTTCAATATAATCGGCTGAAATTCACTTAGAACTCATGCAACTCTATGGTGACTTAACAATATGACATACTTACTATGCACGGAAAATTCCAGGAATTGTAATCAAGTTATTTTGTTGATACTTGAAAATCACCATGTCTTGAAACTTCAGGCCAAGGTTACATTGGGTTTTTATGTTTTTCAATGAAAACGAACAGGGAATTCGAAGAGTTGAGAATACCAAATTATAATTCCATTAGAGACGTGAAAATATTAGAGAAAACGTATCCATGCACAACCCCTTCTATTAAATCGTTGGATAAAATAATTACTAAATGACCGAGGTAACATCAGTATCATCAAAAATTGAGGTTTGTGAGGAGAGATTCAATTGCAATATCCTGTTCCTTTAGCACTCAGCACTTGAGGACCTTATACTTATGATCCTTTCTCATTTTTCATCGAATCCTTAAAGTTGTCACTTCTTATTCAGATGCACCCCAATATAGGGTATTCCAAATTTCTAATGTATACTGATCAATTCAAAATAAGAGGATGTTGTTAGTGTTTCAACATACTTATGATATATAAGTTAGTTTCTCTGGTAACAAAAGATGGGCAGTAGTCTCGTATTATTCCCTAGGGAGATAATGTGACATATTTTCTCCCTAGGGAGTTTATACCAACTCTACATTTTCCGCATAGCTCAGCGCTTCCTTTTCGGAAAACCCTTCTCTGAAGCGAGTATGAGCTGCATCATACAGGTTTCTAGATCTCACTGATAGCAAGTTGAGAATCACTGCAGAAGCAGTATCAATAGTTTCTTGGGATTTCACCTCGATTTTTTACTAATTATGACAAAGCACTTTGACCAAATTTCTATTCCTTCTTAATATTTGTGTTTTCGCCAGCGTGATAAATACTATTACACCTCAGGACAGAATGCTATTTTTCCCTCGGTGCTTTGTATCTCTCGGGCTTCGCCCTCGAGCTAAAAATCGCACCATGGAACAAATCTTGCATTTTTGTCCCTCGATATTGATGTACTATTGTACACTATTGTATCTACAGTGTGACCCATTTAAGATGGAAGCACCCTTATAAAACTACTTGTTAGGTAGATATTCAAAAAGTCTATTAGGACACCAAATATCATGAATAAATCTCCATTTCCAGGGCCAACTAATCTGATTTTTCAAGGTAAAAAATCTAAAAAAATTACTAGCGATTTTTTAGGAAAAATCTGACTACACCACTGGATTTGTGATATTTTCAAATGGATAACATGTAAATTACGTTGAAATGCGTCAATCAATAAAAAAGTTATAAAGGAATGAAATTTGAAAAATATGCCGTTTAATCAACCCACCAATTCATACTGTCTGTAGGTTAATCGAGGAGGTGTGGTACATTCATTATTCCAAATTTTTTGGGATTTTCTCTCCTCGTTTCTATAAAATAAAAATATGAATATTATTTCAATATACGTGTAGTAAGGACAAATCAGATGATTTGCCCCAAAATGTCACTGCGTTTAAAGAATTTTCCTATCAGAGAGCCTAAAAGAAAAATTCACTAGCTTGTCAGTGACAATTTGTATTGAAAAAATTTTTGGAGAAGGGAAATAAAGGTATATAGAAAAAATATCAAATTTTCACTTATCTTTGGACGTTTCGGGACCGGTTCTGCTCCCGTTTTCAACATGAGAAGAGATTATTTCAATAGCGAAGTCGTATAATGTCTTGAAGCTCTTCAGTTTTCAATGACAATTGGTGACGTTGGCAATCAAATGAGTTACAGGATGTTTTCATTAATTGATCTTGAATTTACCATTTTCATGTTCAGATTTTAGTAGTGAATACCATGTTCTGTCTATATCAACTGAACAAGAAGCAATGCTATTGTCTCCGTTCAGAAGAATGCAAGCAGATTCCTTGATTTTTCTCTTCTGGTTGTTATCTTCTTTTCCAATAATTTTAATATTATTCCACTCTGCCATATGTTGTCCGTCTTCAGTAAGGATACGTTCAGCTAGTTTCGATTTATCGATGTTTCTTTTCACAAACACAAGGTATACCTACTGTAAATACAATTTTTTTACGATTGTTCTTCATTTTTCGGCTTTGTTTGAGTTAGAATTGATCTCATTGTATTTTCAGTTTTGAACACAGTTTTCACTTGAAATTTATCACCAACACGTTTTATTTTTTCAGATATGCCGGGAATGTATGGTATTATATTTGTCGTTATTGATGGTTGATTTTGTTGTGGTTGACCCTGCTTGTTTTCAATTTGATGAATCGTCCTATCGACAAAATTCTTTGGATAAGAATTGAGTTGGAGAACATTTTTAATGTGGTGGCCTTCGTTATTGACAGTATGAATTGGTGGGTTGATTTAACGGCATATTTTTCAAATTTCATTCCTTTATAACTTTTTTATTGATTGACGCATTTCAACGTAATTTACATGTTACCCATTTGAAAATGTCACAAATCCAGTGGTGTAGTCAGATTTTTTCAAAAAAAATCGCTAGTAATTTTTTTAGATTTTTGACCTTGAAAAATCAGATTAGTTGGCCCTGGAAATGGAGATTTATTCATGATATTTGGTGTCCTAATAGACTTTTTGAATATCTACCTAACGAAAAAAAAATCATTTCAATCGGTTGAAAAATGTAAGTTTTATAAGGGTGCTTCCATCTTAAATGGGTCACACTGTATATGTAGACCGATTTCAAAAATTACCCTAGGTGGTTCATTAGTCATGACCCTACCTAAATGATCTACATATACCGGATCTATCGAACGTTAAAACATTTGTATTTATATTGAATTCATCATTTTTTCGAGGCAAAAATAGAAAAAAAAAACAATCCTGGACATTAAAAGCATGAGGAAGAATTCTATGAACTTGGGTTTCCTGCACAAAAAAATCTCAATATGAGTTCATAAAAAATCGATCCACTTTTATTTCAATAGAAATGAACGGCACTGTATGTTGATACTGTTCGTTACTGCAAAACTGATAATATTAATAGTTATTTATACTAGTCCAAATTTGGTAAGAATCGCATGACTAATAGCTGAGATATAGACGGCAGCCGTTTAAATTGAGACAAGCTCTATATGTCGGCTATGAAAAAATTACTGGTGCAATTGATAGTATGTTATTGAGAATAAGGTTTGTTAATCTGTGGAATAACTATGAAGAGGCAGAGGCGGAGTTAGATGCCAAGACATCAAATGAATTTATTTGTTGCTTGGATTTCAATTCCATACACACAATATACAGATGAAAAGGGTCAGACATTTCGTATTATTTGTTGGCAATAACTGTCAAACTGCGAGTGTTTGTCGAATTCATTTTGTCAATGTCATGCTTTTATTATTATGAAAAGTTCGAGAAGTAGAGGGTCCAAAAAGTAGCTTTTTCTCTTATTTTCAGTAATTAAGTGATAGAATAAGATAGTTTCGACAGTGGCGTCGATTTGTAGCCAACCGCATAATACGAAATGTCTATCCCTTGAAACAGATTAATTTGAAATCGTATAACTTCCTACCTCAATAGATTTCAATCTGTCTATCAACGATCTCGAATTGCTGTGGAATCGAGGCACTGTACCGATGAAGGATCGTTAAAATCACCCACTGATAATTTATTTCAACCAACAGGTAGGTTCCAGTTAGTTAAATGAAGGACTCCATCATTATCCCGACGCTATATATATGAGTATAACAGGCGATTCTGTGTGTAGGTGCCATGGCAACTCGCGAATCAGGAAACAATTTTTGCACCGATAATGGTGCGGATATTGCCCGCCTCACAAACGATGATACTATTGATACTCTGCATTAATTTCAAAAGTGAAAATCTCTCTATATAATCCAAATCGAACGGACAACACATTAACTCTTTGACAAAAAATTATACCGACTTCAAATGAACTGAACAATCATAATCATAGAAGGGCTATTTGTGAAACGATGACATGCCTCAGGAAAGTGAAAATGAGATATTATTCGACTTTCGAATATTCAAAATAATATACAGCGTGTCTCATTTCAAACGGCCCCCCCTCTATATCTCAGCTATCAGTCGTGCGATCTTTACCAAAGTATCGGTATGAATAATCATCAATATGACCAGTTCTTCAAAGACAAACATAATTTTAGACAGTGCCGTGCATTTTTATTGAAATGTATAGGGGTCAGTTTCTTATTAAATCATATTAGGCATTTTTTCACAGGAAAATTGACCACATAATATTGTTCTCCATGGTTTCGAACCCATATATGTGGATTTTCATAAGATGCCTATAAAGGGTTTCAAAAAAACAGGCACATCTAAACAGCATTTTTGCGAACGTAATAATTATTTACTCGGAAACGGTCAGTTCAACATAAAAAAGTATACCTCGTTTTTCCTCACAAACCATGATTTTCCACCTACCGGAGCCATTGAACGTCCCAAAATTCGTAGTTGATTTGAAGTCACTATTTATTCGAGACTGAAAATGAAAAAGATGAAGCCAATCCTGTTAATTCGGAATTAGGTGATTTTTTGCATATGGTATTTCGAAAGCATAAGGAACAATGATATAAGGTTAGATTTCCTGTAGAAAGTTCATGACTAATAACTGAGATATAGAGGGGGGGCCGTTTAAAGTGAGACACGCTGTATACAATCCAGTAACAATTTCAATGGTTTCAGTCTTATATAGGTCGATGCGTCATGCCCTATAGATTAACAAGAATATGAATAAAATTTTATTTCAAACTTGAGGAAAAACATGCTTTATTTGAAAAAATCTTACACATTGTGCTGTTGCCCTGAGTTTCGTCGAAATTTTCTATTTGATCCCAAATAACACAAATAATTTCTTTGTCTCCATCGACTTGTTGAAATTTTTTTAAATGTGTTTGTTTTTTCCTTCCTCTTATTCATTCACCTAGAACAAAATGCAATAATATATAACAAGCCATACGTGAGGGGATATATAATTTGCTGACCGAAATTATTACAGTACCAAGCATTTTTTATTCTAATTTTTCTTTCAAATTGCATATTTGAATATTCTATATGAATATATTTATGCCACCAGTAAAATAATTCCGATCCACCCCTTCAGAATGGTACTTTATTCTTGCAGTTTTTCAAAAATCCTTGCTGAGCAAGCATTTCTGGTTCGTATTTTGCCATCAAATTACATATTTGAATATCTCATATAGATTAATAGATGCCACCAGTGGAATTATTCCGATTCACCCTTTCAGAGGGGTAGTTTATTCCTGCAGTTTTTCAAAAATCCTTGCTGACCGAACATTTTTAGTTCGCATTTTTTTATCAAATTACATATGTGCATATCTCATATAGATTTATAGATGCCACCAGTGGAATGATTTCGATCCACCCCTTCAGAGGGGTAGTTTATTCTCGCTGTATTTCGAAAATCCCTGCTGACCGAGCATTTCTGGTCCGCATTTCACCATAAAATCACATATTTGAATATCTTATATAGATATATAGATGCCACCAATGAAATTATTCCGATCCTCTCCTTCAGAGGGGTAGTTTATTCTTGCAGTTTTTTCAAAAATCCTTGCGGACCAAACATTTTTGGCTCGTATTTTTCCATCAGATTGAATATTTCAATATCTCATATAGATTCATAGATGCCACCAGTAGAATTATTCCGATTCACCCGTTCAGAGGGGTAGTTTATTCCTGCAGTTTTTCGAAAATCCTTGCTGACCGAGCATTTTTGGTTCGCATTCCATCAAATTACATATGTGGATATCTCATATAGATTTATTGATGCCACCAGTGAAATGATTTCGATCCACCCCTTCAGAGGGGTAGTTTATTCTTGCTGTTTTTCGTAAATCCCTGCTGACCGAGCATTTCTGGTCCGTATTTTATCATAAAATCACATATTTGAATATCTTATATAGATATATAGATGCAATCAGTGGAATCTTATCGATCCACCCCTTTAGAGGGGTAGTTTATTCTCGCAGTTTTTCAAAAATCCTTGCTTGCCGAGATTTCATTTTATTCGGATATGTCATATAGATTTATAGATGCCACCATTCGAATTATTTTGATCCACCTCTTCAGAGGAGGGAAGTTTATTCTTGCTGTTTTTCGAAAATCCTTGCTGACCGAGCATTTATGGTCCGTATTTTTCCATCAAATCACCCTCTGAAGGGGTGGATCGAAATAATTCCACTGGTGGCATTTATAAATCTATATGAGATATCCAAATATGTAATTTTATGGAAATACACGAAAGTGCGAGAATAAACTACTCCTCTAAAGTGGTGGATGGAGATAATTCAACTGGTGACATCTATGGGGTGAAAGGAGATAATTCCACTGGTGGCATATATAAATCTATATGTAATTTGATGGAAAAATACGAACCAGAAATGCTCGGTCAGCAAGGAATTTGGATAAACTGCAAAAATAATCTACCCCTCTGAAAGGGTGGTTCGAAATAATTTCACTGGTGGCATCTATATATCTATATAAGATATCCAAATATGTGATTTGATGGAAAAATACGAACAAGAAAAGCTTGGTCACCATACTTTGATGATTTTGGTCAGCAAATTATATTTGGGATCAAATAAAAAATTTCGATGAAACTCAGGGCAACAGCACAATGTGTAAGATTTTGGGTTATCATTCTGAATGGAATAATGTAACAAGCCACATTTTTTTCAAATAAAGCATGTTTTTCCTATCTATATACCGGGTGTCCCATTTTAATCTTTATTTGGAAATTTCTCGAAATGTATGCATCTGACGAAAAAAATTGACGAATAAAAGTTGTATGGTTTGGAGGGGGACGTCTGGTTATAAAACAAGTTTCACCCCCTGACCCTCAGGGGAGTAAGAAATGGAGGTAACATTGAAATCTTTAATGAAAACCCCTATTTTTTATTGCAGATTCTGGAAGAGCATTAAAAACTATGAAGCTTTTATTCGGGAACTTCTTTTTTATTTTCACAAGATGGCGCTGCGATCTTGAAAAACCATATTTCACTATTTACACATTTCAACCCCCTGAAGACGAGGAAGAGTGTAGGGTGTGATATTTTCCCAGACAAACGCCATTGGGGTGATATTCACACGACAAATTAACGCTAAACGAACTTACTTACCTTGACACCTCTACATAGAAAAGAGAAAAATAAGCATGTTTCAGCAATTAAGGTATCATTTTGGTCAGACTAAAGCTGGTTTTAGGTGAGATTGGCTACTTTATCAAGTGTTCGAAATGACCTCCATTTTCTTGAATACACAAGTTCACTCGTTTTTCAAAATTCCGCACTGTCGCTTCCAACATAGCGAGCGTTAAAGCCATGCACGCTCCTCTAATTCTATCTTTCATATTCTCGCGTGTGGTTGGGGGTTCGCGAAACACAATGTTTTTGATGTAACACCACAGAAAGAAGTCTGGGGAAGTCGAGTCGGGTGATCTGGGTGGCCAACTACAAACTAAATAGTAAAATATTGTTTTTCAAGATCGCAGCGCCATCTTGTGAAAATAAAAAAGAAGTTCCCGAATAAAAACTTCATAGTTTTTAATGCTCTTCCAGAATCAGCAATAAAAAATAGGGGTTTCTATTAAAGATTTCAATGTTACCTCCATTTCCCACTCCCCTGGGGGTCGGGGGGTGACACTTGTTTTATAACCAGACGTCCCCCTCCAAACCATACAATTTTTATTCGGGAATTTTTTTTGTCAGATGCATACATTTCGAGAAATTTCCAAATAAAGATTAAAATGGGACACCCGGTACCTATATCAATATAAGATATTCAAATATGCAATTTGAAGAAGAAATTCGAAACACAAATGCTTAGTCAGCATTCTTTAATTTTGGTCAGGAAATTATACACCTCCGCCACGTGACATGCCACTATAATAATAATACTTTATTACGCTTTATTTTAGAATGATAATAATGTGACAAGCCACATTTGGGAAAAATATACATACAAGTTAGGGTCACGCCCACGGTCAATGTCATTGAATGTCTACTCAACTTCACTATTTTTCTTGCTAGAATCGTCTGAATCCTCAGCATTCTCGGAGCAGCTTTCGCTCGTGTCGGCCATTTTTTGTGACGTCATTATGTCGGGTAGTAATAAAAGAAAAAAATAGACCTATGCAATAGTGTTGTTTTGAACTCTTGTGTGGCTTGTCATTGTTTCATAATAAGCCCTTCTTTTGAAGTTTTTTTTTTCAAACAGGAAGATTTAACGGGTTTTAGCGAGGTTTAAGTTCCCGAAATATAGTTGTGAATCAGTTATGAATGTAGGGAATCAGGAAAGTAGTTGTTTTCTGTTGAATAAACCGTGAAAGAATTGATATTTTCATCACATGGAGGATGCGAATTCTCAATGTATTTCTTTATATATATATATCCATTTTTTTTGTGTTCATAAGTACATCTGAGAATGTTCCTTTTCAATGAAATACTTCTCTTTATCAACTTTCGATGGAATTCAACGTGGATGATATTGATATCTCTAAGCGACATTTCGTTTTCGTAGAACTATCATCAACTTCTTTTTTTCTAAACACGGACCTGCTTATGTGTTTACAGATTCTGAACGTTTTTTCCATGTTTTTTCCGCATCCTGAATGCATCATTCAGTGTCGAATACTGATGGACTAGCTATTTTTTTCTGAAAAGTAAAAAGAATATTATTCAACTAAAATATTCAATACAGCGCTTCAAATTGTTTCATGCTAATGGATTTTCCTGAATTACCTTAATAACTGAACTTTGATATATTTTATGATTAAAATTGGAAAAATCATTAAAATCACGAAAATTCAATTTCTGCACTATATATAGTGAATGATGGAATTACACACCAGTTAAAAAAATCAGAAGAATGGTTATTCGTTTCAATAGGAACTTGTCATGAATAGATTTAGATTGATTTTCAGCTCTCGATAATTTCCGAAAACTGTCTTGATTCGGCGCTTTTTATATATATACAGAGTAACCCATTTGAGCGGCCGGGCCACCATCAAATATTTTTTATTTTCAAAGTGATTTTCACGAACTCTTTTTTGAAATGTCCCATCAAGTAAATTTGGAAGCTGTTGATGCAAGGTTGTAGCAATTACTGAAACGGACGTTCAGTAGTATTACAAATGTGAATTTGTAGATGAAACGTTCCAGCAATGTTACAGCAACATGTAATATCGCTGCAATGCTACATTATCAAACTTCATCTTCGCAATATTGCTGGATGTTCGTTTCAGTAATTGTGTCAACATTGCATCAACATAGCTTCCAACTTTGCTTAGTGGGGTAGAGGGGACAAAGGTGTATTTTGGAGCTGAGCGGCGTCCATTGTTTCCAAAAACCAAGGCCTACTAGATTACATCCGGAGGCTGAGAAATCCAGAATCTATATAAGCGATTCCTTAAAAACAAATTCGCGTACACCACTGGAATCGGCATCCTTTATAATAGATCTGTACCAAGTTACATGAACAAAATATTCAACAGAAACGAGTATACAGCGTGTCTCATGTCGAACGGCCCACTCTATATCTCAGCTATTAAGGTATGTTCATGCTTGTACAAATTCCGCAAAATTTATGCGATTAGCAAATAATGAGAATCCCAACAGAAATCGACGTTCATACTCATGCGAAGAAATTTGCAGGAGATAAAGGTTCTGTTGTCATACATAATATATTCATTTCTGGTCCCACCATTGATAGAAGTTCATCAAATTGAAGGCACGTTACACGAAAGTAATTGAAATATTTATTAGGGTCATTCAGTCACATAATTTATCGAACGAGGCTGTAATAATCTCCATACATTTTTCGGCATGCTTGATTGAAGTTGGACTAACTCTAGTCACTTGGATGAAAAAGTGTTGGGATCCTCCATAAAGCCCCCTTTGGGCCATGGGCAATTTGCCCTTTATTATTTGTAATAATGTGAATTGTATTATGTTATATTATTGTTGCCTTCTCCGTTTTTTCACTTCCACAAATTGTCATTTAAAATATGCTTCTGCTTATGATGGACTATCGATAGTCCGAAATATGTTCAGACACTGATCATTCAGTTAATAAATTTGTGGAGATGACTTAGTGTGTCTTGTTGATGAATATATTCACTCCACTTTGAGATACCATGGACTTTTACCATAGATTATACAATGAAATGGGATTATCAGCTTGTAATGTGAATGAAATGTCCCTCAAGATACTACTTGAGTTTTTTAACCTCCAGCTTCTGTTACTTGCTGAATGAATAAGGATGGTGGTATTTGATGAAAGCTTATTTATTGCATGTTTTGGGGGACGAGCAAATATTTTTGCTTTCAGTCATTCGATGTTTTGGCGAAGGATCGATACATTTTGCGTCCAGGAACAAAAATTAATAAATCACGTCACGGTAAAACACGATGAAATGGGATTATCAGCTTTAACCATTACGTGCAATGTGAATGAAATATCCCTCAAGATACTACTATAGATTTTTAACATCTACCTTCTGTTACTTGCTGAATGAATAAGGATGGTGGTATTTGAAGAAAGCTTATTCATTGCATGTTTTGGCGGATGAGCAAATATTTTTGCTTTCGGTCATTCGATCCTTTGGCGAAGGATTGATACATTTTGCTCCCAGGAACGAAAATCAATAAATGACGTCACGGTTAAACACAATGAAATGGGATTATCAGCTTCAACCATAGCCTGTAATGTGAATGAAATATCCCTCAAGATACTACTATATGTTTTTAACATCCAGCTTCTGTTACTTGCTGAATAAATGAGGATGGTGGTATTTGATGAAAGCTTATTTATTGCATGTTTTGGCGGATGGGCAAATATTTTTGGTCTCGGTCATTGGATGTTTTGGCGAAGGATTGATGAATTTTGCGTCCGGGAACAAAAATCAATAAATGACGTCACGGTTAAACACAATGAAATAGGACTATCAGCTAACCATAACGTGTAATGTGAATGAAATATCCCTCAAGATACTACTCTAGGTTTTTAACATCCAGCTTCTGTTACTTGCTGAATTAACAAGGATGGTGGTATTTGATGAAAGCTTATTTATTGCATGTTTTGGCGGATGAGCAAACATTTTTGCTCCCGGTCATTGCATGTTTTGGCGAAGGATTGATAAACTTTGCGTCCAGGAATAAAAATCAATAATTCTTTATTGCGTTTGGTTCGAAGAAAACAAAACTCATGATTGACATCGCACTTTCCACTGGTTAAACGCTTCTTGGTGAAATTTGAAGAGTTCGATGATGGACAGATTTTGTTTTGAAATAAGTAGTTAATTGTTATCAATTATTATTTTTTCGCGACCAAACTCGACCACAGACTCCAATCCACAGACATGCACATTTAGAACCCTCCCTGATCCACAGATACAAATCTACTAAATGTTTTTTTAGCGTTGCATTAAGGAGAAGGTCTGCAAAACCAATAAAAAACCTGAATAAATTGATACCATATAAATTGAAGCCACACTACGAAATGAATATCGTTGAAAGGGCTAGACGGATAAATACTTCATTCCATTTTAATTCTACAAGTGTCTTCTTTCGAAATCATAATCATTTATTATTATCATTATTTATTATTAATATACTTCATTACAAAAAAGGGTTTACATTTTATATAAAACATATAACAAAGAATGAAACAGTGTCACAAAACGAAGGAAATAAGTAAATTAGTTTGAATTTAGATATTTACATTTGAATATTCATCTATAGAATACGATTCTAGTTCAGTAAGCCAGTTCTTCAGATGATTCTTGAAATTTTTCACACTATCAATCACTTTCATTTCATTTGGTAATCTATTGAACAATCTAATAAACTGATGCTTTTCTGTTGAAGTCAATCTATGGTTGAAAAAGTGAAATCACTGTTCCAAATGGGGTATCTGTCATTATTACTTTGTGTGAAATTTATTTTATTTTTATACAGATGTATGACACATTCATAAATATACAGGGTGTTTCAGTTTTCTGTAGCAGGACTTCAACAGCTTGAAGAAGACATTTTTTCAAGATGAAAATCTCAAACAAACATATATGCGTGGGAGCTTCGTTTTCGATTCACAGGGTGTCAAAGTTTCAGATTTTTTTTATGTTTTTTTAATTTTCTCCTACAATTTTCGGAATTATTGATTGAAATTTGGTACACCTAATACAAATACTAAAAATTCAATATTTCAGGCTATCAAGCATTTTTGAATACCTACAGGGTGATAGACTTTCAGGGGTCGTACCCAATTTAACCCTGTAGAACTTTTTTGCGTGCCGTCCCTTCTTTCGATGGGACATAGATTCAGATTTTCCTTTCAATTTGGAAACTTTTTGTCCCCATGTAAATTTTTCGAAAACTGTAAGGATTTCGCGATAAATGACAAAAATAAATTACTTGTAGTAAAACCGTTATTGCTCAAATACACTTATTTGACATTTCTCAAACATTTTATTGGAAAATAGAATGACCGAAAGCTTCCATACCAAATGAAATTCAGTTGTAGAATTGAATTGATTTTTCTGAACACCATTATAATCAAAACTTGAAAAATCAAAACATTAAAAAAAACTGAAACTTTGACACCCTGTAAATCGGAAACGAAGCTCCCACGTATATATGTTTGCATGAGATTTTCATCTTGAAAAAATGTCTTCTTCAAGCTGTTAAAGTCCTGCTACAAAAAACTGAAACACCCTGTATAGAGCAAATATGGTCATTATCTTATTTGATCTGAAGGTACCTCTGCACGTTTCAGCATATTTCATATTGTATAATGATCTTATAACCCTCTTCTGGATCTGGAATATTTCCTTAGTTTGACTGCTCGATCTCCAAAATATTATGCCAAAGGCAATTTATATAAATGTATAATTGTTTCCTATATATACTAAAAAAATATCTTTTTCTGATGTGAAACATAAAAAAATGTTTGAGAACTACACTAGATGAGCAATGTTTCGATATTACTTGCCTGGTAATCGTGGTACTATTTTTTCTGGTATGAAGAACCACTTTTTATCTAACAATAAATGTAATTCATAAATTGGGCAAACATATTTTTTTTCAATGGTATGAGGCTATCAATCTCATTTTGGACGATGTCCAACAAGAAGGACTATTCAGGGCTGCATGACAAAATCAGAATCGCAAAATATGGAATATTTCAGATGTGAAATCTCGTAATTTAAATTTATTTACTGAGGTGAAATTGAGTTATTCTGGTCAGTCATGAGCTGGTCAATCCATCTCTCCGAGGAATGAACTATTGGTCTGAGATTAGAACGAATGATGAAAAATTCAAAACACATATTTGAAACCTTTTGTGGCAAAAATAAGTTATATAGACAAAATCAGAAACATATTTCTCAACTCTGTGAGAAGATATAGGTAACATAAATGAAACTGTTCCGTTATCACATCCAGCTCGATGCAATATCTTGTAAATGTAACAAAAGTTTCGAGACGAACTCGACAGGACAAGTCAGCACATCCTTTCGTTGTGAACCTTGAAATATGTCGAACAACACTTCACCAAAACTCATTCTTCTATAGAACGGCAAAGATTTGGAATTCATTGCTTATGGAAATATTCCCAAGTTCAAGAAATTCCAACCTGATCTCCCCATACTCCCTATCGAAAATTATAGGAATTTCCTTTCTTGCGTTCCAAGAGATAGGAAAAAAGAACATATTGTCATTTAGAAATATAATCCGATTGGATGAATTATGTATAAAGGTATTAAATATTTAGAAGAAGTTACAAAACTGTTGATATATTTACAATATATATTTTGACTTGTGTATTTGAACATTCCTCATAATTATTCAGCTCTGTTTACAAGCCCTTCAATTTGCGGTACGATTTCCAGAACAAAACCTTTTAATGTGTCTATAATTATGCATCATAATAGTACAATTACAAATAGGTAGGTATATATGCACATGCATATCAGATACCGATAATCCTTTGATTATTACTATGAATACTATAATACTGCTAATATGTTTATGATACCAAAATGTATCAATATAAATGCAGATGAAATATCCATTATCCATGCATTGATCAAATCCATACGGTGTGGATTAGATTTCAATTTAGATGTTTTATGGTTTTACCGCGTCACTTATGTTCACGATATGTTTTTGGTAATTCAATGAGTAAATAATTCAACAAAACTTGATCCGCTTCCCACCAACAGAATTTATTGAATCACTCAACTAATATTTTCGCGTGAAAGTAATTGATAACGTATGATTGGTATAATAAGTATGGAACCTAAATTTTTTGCAAGGGTTGTTAAATGGCTTATATACAGGGTGGATGGCCTATTAGAAGTATCTGGAGAACGAAGTGATAGAACATTCTGAAAATTGAGATGCTTTGATAATTGAACATTCTCTATCTAAAATATTTTCATCGATACAGTGTTGCCACTTCTATCAGAAACAAGTAGCATCGACTCTTTAGATTTTAGTGGGTGCGCCCTGGACTGAGGTCCTATATGGCTGTGCGGTAATAATTTCTGCACCCTTTCCAGTTGTATTTCAGAAATCGTCAATTATTGTATTTCAGAATAGTCACTTGTATTTCAGAAAGCATCAATATTGTGTTTCTGAATAGTCAATTGAATATCAGGAAGCTTCAATTGAATTTCAGAATAGTTACTTGTATTTCAGAAATCATCAGTTGTATTTCAGAATAGTCAATAATTCTACTTCATGTCCTATGGCTGTGCGGAAATAATAGTGATATCTCTTCATTCTGAACTAACAGACACATTTCACTTGAACTGAAGTACATAATGATAACGTCATTCGAAAAAACGATTCAGTTCAGTACTAGTGAAATATTTCAGTTAGTTCAGATTGGAAGAATATTACTAATTTCTCCACCTTTTCCAGTTGTATTTCAGAAAGCGTCAATTGAATTTCAGAATAGTCAATTGAATTTCAGAGGAAGCTTCAATTTTAGAATAGTTACTTGAAAACCCGTTAATTTTTGGTGTTGTCAAAAAAACAAAACCTTTTGGCAATTACCCTTTTGAAATTTCGATAAGATGAATTGTATATGCGCTCTCAGGGCAAGTGGCCCTTCATCTATATTGAAAACCCGTTTCTTCATTTATAAACTCGATTTTTCGACTATGGGCATTGACAACGATTTCACAACTAGTAGCATCACATTTTTTCACAACAAGTAAGTCAAGAACAAATTATGTAATTCTTTCACATCAATCTTTTTGCATTGTAGAACTTTCAATTAGGCTTAAGATGGTCTTCTATAGGACGGAAACATCGTGTAACAACACCATTAAAATTTGTGAAGATGACATCGAGCATTCCTTCCTTCCTTTGATAGTTACTTGTATTTCAGAAAATGTCAATTGTATTCCAGAATAGTCAATTGAATTTCAGAAAGTGTCAATTGTATTTCAGAAAATATCAATTGAAATTCGAATAACACTTTCTGAAAATACAAGTGACTATGTGTATATTCTTACATACAGTTGACGATTTCTGACATTCAAGTGATTATTCTGAAATACATTTGACGCTTTCTGAAATTGAATTGACTAGGTATTCTGAAAAACAATTGAAGCATCTTGAAACACGAGTGACTCTTAGGAAATACAACTGACGATTTCTGAAATACAAGTGACTATTCTGATATACAATTGAGGCTTTCTGAATATTGACGATTCCTGAAATACAACTGGGGAAGTGTAGCTGTAATAATTATGGTTAGAGGCCCTGTTTAGTTTACATTCGTTTTCGTATCAAAAGTACATACCTATATCTATACTAAGCTATCATAAGTAGGATGCGAACAATCGGATGTGGTACTGAAAAATTGTATTGCATAATTAGATGGTTCATTTCTATTGGTGGATTAATCTAAATTGTAAGTGAAATTGAATTTTGTATTGTATTACAGTGCAGATATTCATGACATTCGCAGTTTCAAAGGTCTCATTCCAGTTGAGTACATTCAAGTTTAGGTACTCACCTATAAGTACCTACCTATACCTGTATACTTACCTATACCCTACCTACCATAACAAAAAGGAATCAATCAATCTATCAATCAATACTAAATTGATTACTTCGTTCTATTTTCTATTAATTTTAGCTGCCTTCTTGTCAATAATATTGAAAAATGGGAACAAAGTTTACCTATGCGGAGAGGACAACGATGTATTTCATCTTGGCAACATTGCTCAGTTAACAGATTAATCCCATAGATATAATTATTGAAGCATTGTCGGCTAATTAGGGAGAAAAAATTTCGCAGACAATGTATTGAAATTAGTTGGAAGTTAGTTGGAAGATTTGCAAGAAGATTGTACAGTGACTCTACTCAGCTCATTGCTCTACTGACAAACTATCATCAGTTCTACCAACCTTGAGAATTAGCTTTTGGCATGCCATCTATCGGCCATTCAGCTAACCGTCAAAATGTTCTGTTTCGAATTGATAGAGTCCTGCCAAAAAAATAGCTGATACCTCGTGATTAATTCAAGAGATGGAAAGAGGAGGTTCTTGGGAAGTGAAAGTATTGATGTTGCGATATTGCCATTGCCAAATGCCAACTTCAATCTTGTCAGAAATGAAATTTCAGAATAATTGTCACTTGTCAGATTCAGATCGTCAGATCACAAGTGATGGGCATAATCGAATGATCATCATAATCGAATAGTTAGTATTCGAATGATTCCTATAATCGAAATATCATTCGAATGATCGATCGCTCGGATACATATTTTTTCACAGCGTAGCGAAAATAGCGAACTATTAATATTACATGGTTGCGCGCGCCACAGCCACACTGTTCTCTTCTCTCTCTCTCACACAGTTTATACGTTTCCTGCTCTTTTCAGCCCCTTCTCAGAGTTCTCAGTCATAACACCGTGTCATAGTTCAGTCTGTTAGACACTGTCTGTATCTGTAACACAGAGTTGGATCAAGCCGTGTAGCGCCACTAGCGACGCGTTATTTGATTTGTTTTTCTTCTGTGACCTGTGTAATAGTATCGTTGCGATTTGCTGAAAAATGAGACCCGGTGCGAAAAAATCGATTGTATGGGACCACTTCGAAAAAATAGGCGATAGTCAAGTTCAGTGTAAAAATTGTAAAAAAATTATGAAATTTTTTGGCAATACCACTAACCTCAACCAGCATTTGAAACGCATCCACCCGATACTTACAGCAGTTCCCTCAAACGCAGAAAATAATTTAATCGGAAATGATGAAAACCCAGGTCCGTCTTCAGCTGTTGTTGCACGTAATGGTAGTAAGAAATCACCAAGTTCGGATTCTATTCATCCTCCGCCTCCAAAACTTCGTAGGCAAATGAAACTCTTCGGTGCCCCGAGCGATCAATTGAAAGAAAGTGATGTTCAAAAAATGAATAATGCTCTGCTCAAAATGATAACAAAAGATTATCAACCTCTTTCAATAGTGGAAGATGAAGGATTCATTGAATTCACCAATTTACTACAACCCTATTACGAGTTGCCTAGCCGGAAAAAACTTTCATATGAACTATTACCTGAGACTTACCTCCAAGAAGTCTCTAAACTGAAATCCTTACTTAATGACGTTGAAAGTGTTTCTGTTACTACAGATATTTGGACTTCTGATAGTAATAAGAGCTATAGTACGTTGACTTGCCATTTCATATATCAAGAACAATTTTTCTCCAGAGTGTTGTCGACAGAGGAAATAATGGGAAGTCACACAGGTGAACGCATAGCAGAAGTTTTGAAAGAAACCTTTTGTAAGTGGAATATTTTCCATAAAATAACAACAATTGTTTCAGACAATGGGTCAAATATAAAATGTGCCATCAATGAATTTTTGAAAAAGCATCATCACCCTTGCGTGGCACATACACTCAATTTAAGTGTGAATGATGCAATAACGAGCAATCCAGGATTTCAGGCGATTTTGAGGAAGTGTAAAACAATTGTGGGCCATTTCAACCACAGTGCATTATCATGCGGTAAACTCAAATCAGTGCAGGAGCAAATGGGCTTCCCAGTGCTCAAGGTGAAACAGGATGTTGCCACAAGGTGGAACTCTTCATTGATTATGTTAGAGAGATTGGTCAAAATCAAGGATCCTCTCTCAATTACAATGACGAAGATTGATAAAGCACCAGAATTTTTGGATGCAGGTGAATGGGGAGTGATTGAGGAGAGTTTAATTCTTCTTAAACCTTTAGAGTACATGACAACAATTCTATCGGCAGAAAAGTATCCGACAATATCAACTGTCATTCCACTTGTGAGGGGTCTCCAATTTTCCCTCAACGGTATAACGACCACCACAGAAACGTGTACCAGCTTGAAGCAAAGTCTTTTGGAAACTGTGACACGTCGACTAGGTATATTGGAATGCAACAAGACTGTAGCAAAAGCTGCTTTCTTAGACCCAAGGTTCAAAAAAATAGCCTTCGGAAACGAAAATAATGCAAATAATGCACAGAAATGGGTTGCTGAGGAGTTGACTGCAATAATAAATGAAAACAATCGGAAAGCTAGTCATGAGAATACCATCGATAACAGCGAGAATAATTCGAGTAACATCAACACTCTTCTTGAAAAGAATGAAAATTTTGATCTGTGGTCTCATTTCGATGATAAAGTGGCCAAGGCCAAATCATTCACCACATCAACCACTATGGTAACTTTGATGATGAGGCAATATCTGGAGATGCCACATTTTGATCGAACAAAAAATCCGATGGAATTTTGGAAGAAATACAAAGCCACTTTTCCTGAGCTGCATCAATTGGCCATGAAGTATTTATCGGTTCCTGCCACATCGGTACCTTCCGAAAGAGTGTTCTCGAAATCTGGGCAACTCACAAACCTAAGAAGAAACCGTCTATCTCCTAAAAAATTGGATCAGATATTATTTTTAAACAGTACCTGAATTTCAAAATCTGACAATGTACGTGTTTGTTTTTTTTAATTTTATTTCCAAAGAATATGTTTTAAGTTTTGTTATCTATATTTATATATTTTCATTGTTTTTTGTAGAATTTTTTTTTATTTGTCGTTTTTGCTCATCCTTCATTTGTTAATTATTTTTCCATTTATTTATCTCCTCATTAAAGTTTATTTTCTGAATTACCCGTGTTTCGACTTTCGAGTCCTGTCCTGCTCGCCTAATTCCAACATTCCAACTGCAATGAAATTCGAAGAAATGGTCGGGTCGCGCCACACGCGCCGCACATCCACCTGTGACATCCACAAGTTCTGAGCTCGATGCTCGTTTCGTAGTTCGAGTTCGTAGTTTCGCTATTCGAGATCTGATCACGATCTGATTCGAGCAATCCACTCGCCCCTCTCGTCACACGTCAGTCGTCTCGAATGATCCGAATAATTCGAGTGATCCGAAACATCCGAGTGATCCGAATCGTTCGAAAATCTCTCGTCTCCGACAGTATCTGTCTCCTTTACTCACTCGGCAAGCTCGGCATCGCGCATCGCTTTTCGAGTGATCCGAATCATTCGAATGATCCTGGTGAAGTACTCGAGACATCTCGAGTGATATTAATAATCGAATTATCGATTATTTTTCATTCGAATTCGCCCATCACTAAACAAAAATAAACTACAAAATTTTGGGTTTCCACTATTTCGATTTCGAGTATTTCGAGTTTCGAGAGTCTGCTTGCTGGATTGCTGGAGTGCTCGGAAAAGGTGTGTGAAGGTGAATGAATTTCATATGATTCGTTGTCCTGAACAATCGCCAGAAAAATATTGTCCTCGTGATTCGCAATATGAAATCTCTCATTGTGAGTGGTTGATTCTCGTGAAATACCTACCTAGGATCCTAGGTAGGTACCTAATTTTCGTGCAGTTATAACTAACTACTTGTTTTTCTTTGTGCAATCAAATCTGACAACAAATAGTTGACCACTGTTTAAAAAATATGACAAGAAAACATTAGAAAACGTCAGGTAAGCAGACATTTGAATTTTAGGTTAGGTTCAATTGAATCCATTGTAGGTATTTTGAAGAGTTTTGGGGCCTGGTTTATTTTCGATCTTTCAGGGTTCAAGGTAGGTAGTTTCAACATGGGTTGTAGCAGAATATCGCATTATTTATATGAGTGATCAGTGTCGAAGATAAGTGTAGTACATCAGTGTATTGTGTAGGTAGGTATATAATTACTTATTTATGTATACCTACTTGAGATTTTGACTAATTTGAAATTCCACGAGAGAATCCAATGACTATCAAGGCCTAAGGAAAAAATGCGAACCGCTTCGTTACCGCCGAAGTTACCGCTATACAGAGAGTTGAAGTTTTAAGATTTTTTGTATTTTCCAACACCTTCTATAAAAAGTCAAGGTTTGTTGGGATTCTTATTCTTTAGGTTATTTTTGGAAACTTGTAATCAAAATCACAAACTAAATATGTAACGTTTTTCGTTGCGAATGTGATACCTAGGTAATAGGTTTCTCCCTTTTGTTAAAAATATTGATTGAGTAAATCTAACGAATTTCTGAAACAAGATCGAAAGAAGATATTTTTTCGGCAAAGGTCCGGGAAGTGCTCACTTTCCGGATGCTTTTTCTTTGGTGAAGTAGCATTTTTCAATGTCAACTAATTTGATGTCAAATAGCTGTCAGCTGTTATTTCGCTGCAAGTATGATCATAAATATGCATTATAAGTATCTACCAAGATTTTCAATTCATAGTTACAGTGATAATAACGATTTGATACTTCTCGGCCTAGTCCGGGAAGTACGTAGGTACTTGAATAAGAAATTTATCATCAGTAACAAAAATAGATATATCTATCTGTATTATAGGTATATGGAAACTAGGTAGGTTTATACCTACTTCACATTATTCGAGTTCAAATTCAAGAAAATTGGAACAATTCGCTTCACGTAAATATTTACAATGAATCAAATATTCATTTTCATCAATAATATAATGAGATCATTGTGATCTCTCATTGAAAAATACTTCGTATGAATCCATAATAATTATCTCGTTAAGAAGTGTATAATTATTTTTTCTTATCAATTATATAACCTCAGATTATAAAAACAACAAGAGCCCGTGAACTAACTCAGTTAGCTGGTTTGTGTGGTTGGTTAGGTATTACGTCATAGTTTGGAATACACTTCGAGGAAAATTGACTGGTTAACTTACTATACTAACTACACACTACTACTATACACGAGACTATACACTATAGTTCAATAGGTCTCGTGCACGATGACCGACCCTGGAGGTAAAACATTGAAGCACAACCTCACTTTTCTTATTTGTTTACAAAGGAATCAAAGGGTTGAAATCTCGGTTGAAATAGTTTTCACAATATTTTGGCATACGTATCGTGTTTTTGGGCTATTCGTTAATTCAAGCATGGCAATCATGCCAACATTGTTCTGTTGTACAATGCACAAAAAATGCAGCGAGAGACGAAGGAATATATGACTTTTCAGCTAAATAGTGATCTCACATAGTTTTCACTTATTATACGAGAGCTTTTTTTTGTCGAAGTAAACTTGACATTTGACATGTATCAATATAGTTATTTATTATACGCTACGCGTCGGGAGACAACAAAACCGAGCTAAAATCTCGGCTAAAATCTAATATTTTTCCCGTGTATAATACACTATTTTTTTCTGTGACAGAAGAAAGGACGAATCAATATTGAGAAGATATCACATTATTTTGAAATCTGAAAATTATCGACGTGAAATTTTAAGCTTTTAACAGTAGGGACACCTGCGTTGTAGGCATCTTTATCATTTTTGTGAAGTAATCAAATATCTGAAGTCACTTCTGTCAGTCTAATTCTGTGATTTGATTTCAAAAAATTGCGAATTTAGTGGTTGTTTAGTAATATACGTAACCGCGAAGTCGAATGGAAGATAAAAGGACTTGCGGTTCTTTTCCGGAGACGGTATTATTGACTCATTTTTCGGAACTATAGCACAACAAAATTTCGACTAAAAAAAGCTAGAGTGTAATTCAGTAAGACAATTCAATTCATCAAACATTTGTTTATGGCTGGTTGTCTTGCTTTCAATAGCGAGAAGTTAGTTTCCGTTATTGTCGCTGGGAGGGCAAACTCTTTTCTTTGTCATAATGACAAAATCACTCGGCTTGTGTTATTTTTCATATTAAGTGAATTGAATTGTCATTATGAAATCTCATCATTTCGCATTAGAATTTGTTCTGTCACTTCTGCAATAGGAGCTTATAGTGCTAATAGAGTGAAAATGTCTAATCACACACCACAAACGTCTTGCCTTCTTTTAGAAACTTCACGAGTATTTCTATTAGCTCCTATTGCAGAAGGAATTACAATGAGAAATGGCAAAATTTCAAAATTGAAACTATATGTGAGTGACTATAGTATACTCAATGTAGGTATACCTACTTGAAAAATCGAATTCCTTCGTCTCTCGCTGCATTATTTGTGTATTGTATAACAGCACAATGTGATCATTGTGAAACCAGCCACCAATTCTGATTGGTCTGACAGCATTCATGTTTTCAACGATGTAACGATGTAACCATAGATAGTGAAGCAAAGCCTGGATGTAACCATGGATAGCGGAGCAAAGCCTGTCAGTTTGACATAAAATGATTATCGCTGTACTTGTCAGAATGTATCATTCATGATAATGAATAATAGTAGATTGTTTCATTAGAATCAAAAGTGACACTCTGTTTGACAAGCGAATTTTGCATTCGCGAGGCGGAGCGTTTAGCGAAGCCGAGCGGAAGCAAAATTTGTCAAAATTTCGGTTTCATTAGAATCAGAAAGATCAGGAAAAACACTGAAAGTGTAGCTTTCCAATTTGTACGGCACAATTCGACCGGATTGGTGAAACAAAATCGAACAAAATACTGATGAACGATTCAATGATTTCGTACTGGCTTGTGTAGTCACTTCGTTCAACAAATTCATTCAAAGCCATTTATTGAATATCGCTGTATTATAATGAGTTGAAAAAGCCTCTAATCGATGAACAAATCCAGGACCAGACTTTTCTTGAAGAGACCCTTCACAACATGGAAATAAGTACCTGAATATAAAAATCAATACCTTCCTCCTCTCCCTATCCTCCCTAGGTACGCACGGTGTTCTTCGAACATATAGGAATTTTCTTTCGTGAGCGCCTAAAGATAAAAATTTGAAAAATTATTGCATTGGAAAAATATATTATCAGAATCAGATATACGTTCCAACTCATACAAATTTAAAATTTTGAGGTAATATTGAATATGATCTCATTGCATGTGAACTCTCAATCCCAGTCTCAATCAGCGAATCAAATTGTGAGTTTGATATGTTTTCCTCTCGGTTTTCCTTATTCAGAACACACTACAAAACTACATAAGAAGGCTGTAATGCAAGGATGTATGGCAATAGATTGATTATTATCTCTTATCTTATCTCACAGGATGGGGTACCTCCTCGTTACTTAAAACATGTGAGAGAATACCTCGGAGAATACCTAGATAGAATACCTAGACAAACAATTCTCTAATCGCTGGATAGGTCCTGGTGGCCCTCATTCTTGGCCACCTAGGTCCCCTAATCTCACAGTATTAGGCTATTATCTATGGAGACATATGAAACAATTGGTCTATCAAACTGAAATCAAAACCAGAGAGGAACTGAGAAAGAGGATTGTTACAGCTTCAGATATGATCAGAAATAATAGGCAAATAATTCGAAAAACCATAAGAGATCTTCCGAAGGTATACTGCAGAAAATGTATAGAGATTGTAGGAGGACAATTTGAGAATCTTCCGAGGAATCTTCGTTGAAAAATATAAGGATACAAACAAATCTTTTTCGAAAATTATGATTTGTAATTCTTTCCAAAAACCAAATCCGGTCCTGATTCTTATATTAATATCTCTTCTCAACCCTGCTGGCTATATTTCATGCGAAAAAAAAACTGATTCGAATACTTTCAGTCGAATGTAGTGAGTATTGGCCCGGACGATATCGAAGAAATATTCATCTGAATTTTGTTTGATATAGTTTTTCACCAATCCGGTCGAAGTGTGCTGTACAAATTGAGAAGCTACACTTGTAGTGTTTTTCCTGATCATTCTGATTCTGAAGGAAGTTTTCAAAATACGATTCAGAAAGTTGAAATTTTGACATTTGAAAAGAGAATGAGTTTTCTAAGTCCTGCTCTGGAATTTTTCATCCATAGTTGGTCATCGTGAGGGGTGTCAGTTGAGGTAAATTGCTGGTAAATCTCAAGCGGAAACATCGGGACATTCCTGAAATATCGTTCATGTATATACATGGTGAGTCATGACTAACCAGCCATAGCCTAATGGCGGATAGATAAAGACAAGGTGAGTTGATATATATGTGAAAAAATAAATTCTGACTATTCGTAACAGAAATACAGGGTATTATTTGAATTCAGGGCGAGACTTTGACGAACGATATTTCAGGAATTTCCCGATTTTTTCGCTTGAAATTCATCAGCATCTTACCTCTACTAACACACCTTATACGATGAAATGTAAAAATGTCGACTTTCTGAATCGTATTTTTCAAAAACTCTCATCAGAATCAGAAAGATCAAGTAAAACACTACAAGTGTTGCTTTTCAATTCGTACGGAACACTTCGACCGGATTGGTGAAAAATTATCAAACAAAACTCAGATGAATATTTCTTCGATTTCGTCCAGGCCATTACTCACTACATCACTCACGAATCAGTTATTCTGCATATGTAGAGTTGAGAAAAGATATTATTAAACAACATTCTACTAGACTAGAGCAGAATACGTTGATGCCAGGAATAACTGCAGCCAAACAATAGATGCTTCGAAAGAAACATACAATGCCAAGATAAGATCGAAACTCATAGATTGTCCCAATGGCTCCCGTTCGTTTTGGTCCCTTGCTAAAGCGGTCGGAAGAAATTTCACTAATAGTTCATTTCCACCACTGTCCAAATCCGACGGCACATTAGCAACAACATCGCAGGAGAAAGCAAATATTTTTGCATAATTTTTCGCAGCAAACTCTACTTTAGATTCCCAAGGAAAAGTGCCGCCAGACATTCCACCCGTTGAGAGTCGAATGCCCGAAATCGTCTTTCGTTCATGCACTATCAGACGAATTTTGCTTGGTCTCAAAACGAATAAGGCTAACGGTCCATATTTTATGTAATTCCACCCATTATCCTCAAATAATGTGCACCAGAATTAACACCGATTCTCTGCAAGTTGTTTACCGTCTCGTACAGGTCGGGTATTTTTCCATCATGACATATAAAAAGAAAATGAGTTTTCCAAGTCCGGCTCTGGATTTTTTTTCCATAGTAGGCCATCACGTGTTGTGTCAGTAGAGGTGAGTTGCTGGTAAATTTCAGGCGATAACCCCGAGACGTTCCTGAATCATCGTTCATCGCAGTTTCGCTCCGAATTCAAATAATGCCTCGAATAATGCGCTGTTAGGAAAAGGAAGAATATATTTTTTCCTCCGATTGGCAGCAAATATTGATTTTGCTGACACATATCGATCAGCAAAGTATTACTTTTCCTGCCTAGGCAGCAAAGTGGGTACTTTGCTGCCTAGGCAGCAAAGTGATTACTTTGCTGATTGATATGTATCAGCAAAATTAAAAATTCATAAATCGTTTATAATTTCCTTCATATTCTATTCGAGACTTCTCCGGCAACAAATTCAACTCTATATTTTTTGCTACCTCCCTAATTAATGGAGGTGTAAGTATACTTCCAGGTCGCTATCACTGTCCATTATATAATAATTTAAATATACCGATATTTTTTCGCACAACTGTCAGAAATTTCATGAATTGTCAAACCAACAACTGCGATTTCTATTAAATTTTATTTTAATTGAACACTATACAGGAAGAATAAAGAGATTGTGGGAATTGTATTAATTCGCAAATACAATATTCTCCCATATCATTATGAACAATCGGAGAAAAAATTATATGTTCAACTCGGCAGCAAAGTAGATTGACTGCCTTAGCTGGATTCCTAGCCTCGCTACGCTCGGCTATGAATTCAGCCACGGCAGTCAATCTACTACTTTGCTGCCTAGTTAAACAAATAACTATTTCCAATATACACACACTGGCACAATTAGGGGAACGGGCAAAATTTACACTAAGTTTGACTTCAATTTTCTTTCGGACCGATCGCTCGATTCAAATTTTTTTGCTCACGAAATGTAGCTTCATTCTTCACGAATACATCTGAGAAATAATTACCTTGAAACGATGAGTCTTTCCATCATATACAGGGGTGTGAAGAAAGTACGGATTTTTCGGTATTTTTTTAGACATCCTGTGGACTGAACCACTGATAATTGAAACGATTTCTCAACACCAAATTGGAGCCCAATCTATTCCGAATATTTTCGTTTTTTATTCATCTTGATATCTCAATTATTCAAGATAATACAGAGTTTCAAAGGAAAGGTGGATAATGGTATCAATTTCACAACTCAAAACTCAAATTGGATCTGAAAATTTGTCGTTTCTTAACTAACCTAACCTAACCATGACTAAACCTCTGCCGTAGAGACAGAAGCATTAAAATCAAATTGTTCATTTTGTTCACCTCGGCGATATAGTCTTTCCCTGCCATCTATTGAATTGGTGCAGATGCGGCTCTCATATGTTAAAAGAACATTGGCCCACTGGTCATTTTCAATTAATGCTACAGCCCTCGCAACATCAGTAGGAGTCAAATCTCTCATGTTGAATTTCCATTAATGAAATTCATGAATTGTGAATCGCTTGACTTTGACAATAATTAATGACATTAACAAAATAGCCATAGCGTTGATTAACAAAAATAGCATTTCACCAAAAGAACATTGGATCAACTTTTATCACCCCTGCATATTCATGAGAGCTTTCGTATATGTGTCTTTAAACAGTAAACCGATAGGTAAAACTGTGAACAATTCTCATCTTGAAGTAAAAATCCTCACAGAAATAAGTTGAAAAACGACACGTTCTCCCCAGTTCGAGTTTCGAGGTGGTAAAATTAATACCAATATCCACCTCTTCTTTGAAACTCAATATTTCCTTGGATAATTGGGATATCAAGATGAATAAAGAACGAAAATATTAGGGATAGATTGGGCTATAATTTGGTGTTGGAAAATCGTTTCAATTATCTATGGTTTACTCCACAGGATGTCTTAAAAAATACCGAAAAATCCGTACTTTCTTTGCACCCCTGTATATGATATAAAGACGAATCGTTTGCAGGTGGTTATTTCTCAGATGTATTCGTGAAGAATGAAGCTACAATTCGTGAAAAACAAATTTGAATCGAGTGATCGGTTCGAGAGAAAATTGATGTCAAACTTAGTGTAAAATTTACCCGTTCCCTTAATTGTGCCAGTGTGTATATATCAACTCATCTTGACTTCCTTTATCTTCCGTTAGGCTATGGCTGGTAAGTTATGACCCACCCTGTATATATCGTGATATTACTTATGAAAACGCAACACAAATTACTGAATTATTATTTTTCTTGTGATTCCATTAGATTTCCGTGATTCGGTGTGTGAGGTACAGCCTCGGGTACAGCCCTCGGGAAAGGTGTTCTCTACGAGCGCTTTCCGAGAAGTCATTATCAGAAAATCTATCCGAAAATGTTTATCGTTTCCAGGAATGCCAGCCTGAACTTGCCGAACGAAATTCGGAACTAGGCCGATACACGGGCCGTCCGGAAAACCGAGGCTTTTCCGAGAATATGGCCGCTCATAAATTCCACTGGCACGGGTGTTAATTGATTCAACGTGATTCAACCTTTGAACTTGTGGGAAAACGTGGGGAAATAACTCAATCAATCAATCAATGCATTCAATTCAGATACATATTCTTTCATATAGTGAATGTTACATGTCGTAAATAGTATCTAATCACATTAAATTTAATAAGAAATTATTAATTGGTATGTAAATAAGTAAATAAGTGTTGGTGTTCAGTACTTGGGAGACGCCTAAGCAGGGCTTGTGTTGCGTATTTTCCCACATCTGGATAACACCGTGAAAGAAAATAGAAAAAAAAATAAAAATAAAGGAAACTATTCATTCAGTTCAGTGCATCATTTATTACCAAAAAGTTGTGATTCTAACATTTTTAGAATCACCAACATAACTGTACTCGTGTCGACAGTAGAGATTCATGTTTTTTTTAATATATATTTTGGGTACTTTTAGTATTTCTTGTTATCATCAGGAAATTTTTCGTCGCGAAAGGCGCCTCCCAAATTCTTGGATTCGCTGAGGTAGTTTTTGCATAATTTTTGCTCACATAAATGTTCTTACGTTTATATATTGTCATGCTTAACATAGAATTGATTGCCCCTGAAGATAAGAGCTCTTGGAAATATGCAAGTACCTAAAACATTATCTTCGATTTCACTTCCGTCTACATTTTGCATACATTTTTAATGAACAATTGTTTGAATAATTCTGATTGTCACCGATTGCAAATTGCAACAAAATTCGAAAATGACAGTTGACAGTTCCTATAATCGACAGGCCGGACAGGACTCAAACGACTGAAGGTGTGAAAAGGAACATTCTCAGATATATTCATGAACACAAAAAAATGGATATATATATATATATATAAAGAAATATATTGAGAATTCGCATTCTCCATGTGATGAAAATATCAATTCTTTCTCGGTTTATTCAACAGAAAACAATTACTTTTCTGGCTATATGCCACGACGAATATTGAATTCTCGATTGAATTACATCTATTGAACACACACGATAAGAATTTGAAAACAAAATCTTCTGCAGTAGAGAATTTGCATTCTCCTTCATATAAAGATATGCATATATTATAATTCTGAATATTCAACAGAAAACAACTACTTTCCTGGCTATTTGCCACGTCGAACATTGAATTATATCTGTTGAATATCCAAAAAAAGAGAGCATAAAAAATCTAAATCCTCTGAAATTGAGAATTAACATCATCTCTCAAATCGAATAGAATAATAATGTTCTAGGTATTTCATCAGCTCGATGTTGATAGCTTTTTCCATGATCTTTGAAATAATAGAAAGCAGTGCGATTAGTCTGTAGTTGCTAGGTAGGGTCTTTTTGCCTTTTTTAGGAACTGGTTGTACTCTTGCAAGTTTCCAGTTGGACGGGAATATCCTCAATTTGTAAGAGTAGTTGAACAACTTGCAGAGAACAGGTGTTAGTTCAGGAGCACATTTCTTGAGAACAATCGGTGGGATTCCATCGGAGCCACAAGCTTTGTTGCTGTTGAGACCCAATAAAATCTTCCATTATAGTACTTTGGCGAAAAGTGATCTCGGGCATACGACTGTCAATTGGCGTTATGTTTGGAGGTTGTTTTCCCGATGAATCTAGAGTGGAATTTCCAGCAAAGATATGCGCATAAATGTTGGCTTTCTCCTGGGCACTTGTGGCTAGTGTTCCATCTTCCTTGGTTAGAGGAGGAAACGAGCTGGAAGTGAAGTTTCTTCCTACAGCTTTGGCGAAGGACCAAAATGAACGGGATCCGTTAGGACATTCCAGAAGTTTTGATCTTATTTTGGCATTATGAGCATCCTTTGAGAATCGAATTGTCTCATTGCATATGCCTCTATAGCCTCGACATATTCTGCTCTAGTCTCAGCGCCTGGATTTTTCTGCCATCGATGGAATACTGCCTGTTTGGAAGCGACAGCTCTAGAGCACTTTCTACTGAACCAGGCCTTATCGAAAAATGTATCTGATCGTTGAGTGATCTGTGCCTATACGTAACGAGTTTGCTAGAGTGCAGAATGCAGATTATTGTGTAATGCTAGGCTTGTTGACGTATTGCCCGTGAGAACACGAATTTCCGAGAATCAACATCAACATTCATCCTCATGAGTTGAAGTATAGGTGCTGCATATTTCCATTTCCCGCTTTCCCAGCTGCAGTTGGCATCCTCCCTCCCCCTCTCCACCTCGGCGCTCTGTTCCGATAACTCCCGAATCGGCAGTCCCGATTCCCGAATACAGCGAAACGAAGCGCACGCGAATACGACGATTAAATATGTCGGAATCAGGTCGGTCATTGGGTCAATCACCTCTCTTGTTTAACCCATATTTCGGATCGCTCCCGCTGGTCCCTTTCAGTGACGGACTGGCCCACTTTCAGAGAGTATCAGATTATAATTGAATAGGAATATTTTCATATACAGGGTGATTCACATAAGAACCGACATAGAGCAGGGGCATGTAGGGGGTCCCAAAATATGGCAATTTAACGCAACTTACCTCTATACCAAGTTGCTTCCCTAAGGAGTTATAGGCTTTGAAAGTGGAGTTATAAATTTTGAAAAAAATCTCCGTTATTCTTGAACTTAAAGCAACCAAATTTGGTACACTTTGTGGATGTATTTAGGGCGTTACTTTACAGTAACTAGAGCTCAATTGAAATTTGTAAAGGGGGTATAACGGGTGGCACACCATTAATATTCAACAGAATTTTGTTAACCCTTAATGGATTTCAAAAATATTTGCGTTGTTTTGTGTGCAATTCAATTCTCAAACTTTTCTTAGTCCAGTATTTTCTCGAAAAACCTCATCATTTTCATCAAAAACTCGAATAACTGAAAACGCGTGCTCTAGGTGTGTTATTTAAAATCATCGAAAATTCAAAAGTTGGCTATGAAAATAAACCTCAAACTTGACAATGAAGCAAGTAAGCTGTTCAATTGAGTAATTCATCGATAAACAATTGTTTGTTCTGATTGTTGTTTAAGTTTTTTGTGTTTATTTTGGTTAGTTGTTAATCCCAGTTTCTCACATTTCAGTATCTCACTTTACGTATTTTGTTACGTATCTAAATAATAATTCGCCAGCCAATTTCTACTGATCACAATTAATGACCTACTTTCTTGTTGTACGTTTATTTTCATAGCCAACTTTTGAATTTTCGATGATTTTAAATAACATACCTAGAGCGCGCGTTTTCAGTTATTCGAGTGTTTGATGAAAATTATGAGGTTTTTCGAAAAATCACTAGAGCAAGAAAAGTTTTAGAATTGAATTGCCCACACAATAAAACAAAGATTTTCGAAATTCATCAAGGTTTAACAAAATTCTGTTGAATATTAATGGTGCGCCACCCGGTATATCCCATTTACAAATTTCAATTGAGCTCTAGTTACTGTCAAGTAACGCCCCAAATACATCCACAAAGTGTACTAAGCTTGGTTGCTTCAAGTTCAAGAATAACGGAGATATTGATTTTTTTCAAAATTTATAACTTCACTTTCAAAGCCTATAACTCCTTAGGAAAGCAACTTGGTATAGAGGTAAGTTGCGTTGAATTGCCATATTTTGGGACCTCCTACATGCCACTGCTCTATGTCGGTTCTTATGTGAATCACCCTGTCTATTTAAAAATGGATATACAGGGTGACATAGAAATAAGTACATTGCATAGTGCCACAAAATAGAGGATCCTAAAATAAGAAAAAAAGTTCCTATGAACAAGGGTCCGCAAGGCCTTATTCGGTTAAAAGATACGGGGTGTTGAATTAATTTTTTTTTTTGTTTTCTTCGAATATCTTTAGCCAGAGATGCAAGAAATGGATAAAATGTGGTATACAAGGGTTTTTCATAATGTTGAATTCAAATATGATCTCAGTTTTGTGATGACTGATAGAGGGCGCTACATACAGGGTTCCATCCCTATTGAATCGGTCGTAACTTTTTTGCTATAGACTGTAGGTCATTTTCGACGAAAAAAATTTGTTATTCCTTTTTTTTATTAAGAAAGGTATACTTTGTCCAAGTCGCTAGAAGCAATGATTCCAGTACAATTGCTTCTAAAAGCCGACAATGCACGCAAATTATTCAAATAGCGCCAAAGTAACTTTTGCAAAAACAATGATAAATACTTCAACAAAACATTAAGTTTTTAGAAGATGTTCGAATTGTTGCCCTTGTACTTCAATACATTTTTCTATTAAAATTCAACACCCCGTATCTTTTAACCGAAGGCCTTGCGGACCCATGTCCCCTTCACCCCCAGACACCACTACTTTGAAATCTCAAAAGGGGATGAACATAGAATTCAATTGATACTGGCATTTTACTTCCCCCTCGATATCTAAATCGACCTGTTTTTTCCGAAAACTGTAATCTTCGCAGATCAAAAGATATGCAGGGTGGTAAGTTTTGAAATGAAAGCCCTGTATTATGTTCATCAGAACTTTTTTTATCAAAATGAGTTGTCCTATGGATTGACAAAGTCCTGCTACAAACTCATCGAAATTCCTTGAAATGCCTCTTATTTCCCTCATTTCCTTCTAATTGCCCAAAAATATCCCCCATTTCCTTCATTTCCCCGAAATTCCTTTATTTCCTCGAAATTCCTTCATTTCCTGGAAATTTCTTCATTTCCTCGAAATTCCCTCGGAAATTCCTTCATTTCCTCGAAATGCCCCGAAATTCCTCTATTTCCTCGAAATTCCCCGAATTTCCTCTATTTCCTCCTTATTTCCCACAAGGTGTACGAGAAATTCCCCTGTGGTTAACCCCTCGGGAGGAGTATACTTGTATGAACTCTGATATATATCCATTCTTTTGTGTTCATAGATATATCTGAGAATTTTTTTTATCGCTTGGAGCGCACGAAAGGGAATCCCTGAAATGTTCAAAGAACATCGTGCGTCCCTAGGGAGGATAGGGATAGGAGGTGGGTATTGGACTTTTTTTTTAACTTCTGGAGGTTATATGTTGTTGGAAATACTTCCTCAGGCAATGAATTCCAGAGCCCAATCAAAGGGTTCAAACGAGGTCCAAACTTGCACGATGGAAACTTGTTATTTTTATTGACAAACAAATGCCCAGGTGATGGGAATGGTTCGAAATGTTTAGGCACTACTCTTGCCTAATTTCTGATGTTGGGATATGTTAGATAGTGCACTCGGTGATCTTCATCCTTGATCTATTTCATGATGAAAAAAGACAAAAAACAATTAGGGCGACTCAAGCTGGAGACGGATTTCATTTCACAAAAATCGGACTTCTTTCACATCACTGGCGGATATTTCAATCAATCAATCAATCAAAATATGCTTTATTGTCCGAAAATTTATATCTCATTGACAAAGTTAATTTATACATACCATCGAAATTTCAGATTTATACGTTGCCTGGTTTGCCGAAAACGTCAAATTGACGCTCATCGTGAAAAGCCCTGTATAGTTTTGATGACGGACCTGCAACTAAGTCTGGAACAAAGAACGATTAGAAATACTCCTTCTAAATATTATACTCACGTATACTGAATAGGAAGTAATAGAATTAATAAATCTCGTCTAATTCCAATTTTGTACCCCAAAATGAGCAAAAATAATATTTTGAGCACATAATATGAATAGTTAAAATCGTCTGTGCACGAATAAAAAGCACATCGTTAAATAGAAATTTTGATGTTCTTTTCAGATATGGCAAAAAAATGAGAAATTCGAATGTATAGGGTGTTGTTTTCTGGCAGAAAGAATTTGTGAATTTTAAGTGAAGCCGGACCTGGATTTTATCTTTTGTTGTTGCCTCAATCAATTCCACAGGGTAGATTGAGCAAGTGTACCTATTTTCAAAAATATATACAGGTTGGTTGGAAAGTTATGAGACAATGAAGATATGGACAAAATTGATGAAACATCCTGTATCTCGGTTATAAGAAGTCGAAGACCCATCAACCATGGGTTTTTTGAAATGACCTCAGTGACCCCTATCCACAGTTGAATAATTTACTTTTCCCAATGAAACACCCTGTATATAGACAAGACACATTACATATGTCATCAAGAACGAGAAGTACTTCTATCTACTAGTTTGATTTAGATATTCCTGAATATCATAAAATACCTCTTCTACAAGAATCAACTTCACCGAATGTCTGAAAAAATCAACTGATCCTATGTCCTTAACACTGGACGGAAGATGGTTATAAAGCTTAACAGCATTATATATTATTGAGTTTTTTATCAAATTTGAAGAAGGAATAGGAAGCCTCAAATTGCTATTTTGACGGGTGGATCCAACAATGGTATCATATGTTGATTTATTTTTATGTATATCAAACATACTGTTTCAAAAATGTACAAGGATGGGAGAGTGAGGATCTTATGCTTCTTGAATTTGGGATTGCCAATAACATTGCTCTAGTCTGACGGAGCCAGTCCGTCCCTGTTGTCGCTTCGACACGAGGCGATCCTTTATCCCTGTTCCTACCCTCGCGACTACACGGTGGGCGCCCGGAATACTCCGGAATAATATTCGGGTCACGGTGGCGAGAGGAGGGTTTTCCGGGATCGCGGAAGTTGTGCCAATATTAATGTCGATTCGATGTTCGAGGATTCACTTTCAGGTAAATAATTTGGGACTATGTTTGCAAACCCTATACATCACATAGCTATATTCATATGTGATTGGAAAATGATAACCTGTTATGCGCATGATCGTAATCAGATTTCTGCGAGATTATTAATTTTTCCACGTGTTGCATATTCGCGAAAATCACAAAGTGTGTAGCCTCTGGTGTCGAACTTTATAACCTCTCCGATGATAACGAGCATGCATTGTCAGCATAGTTGTTTCTATTGTTATAAACTTCTTAGTAGATTTTGATCCTTTTAAGAAAGTTTTTGGACTTTTTATGTACCTATTATAGCCTAGCTGACTATTTTTTTAGAACATCTAACAAACGGTCAAACTAGTGGAAGTTGAATCCAGATAGTATTTTCAAGTCCTTTATGTTCTTCCTAGTACATACAGGGTCCTGCCGATTTCATATATATGTATAGGGACAGTATCACTATTTCCTAAACGTAAGAGATAGAAATGTAATTGAATTAGACAAAAGTTGCGAAATCAACCTATTGAATATGCCGTTTTGAAAACTAAAGAAACTCTTTTCCTGAAATATTTTGAAAACTGAATATCACTGATTTTGGTTTTATTTATTTCCTCATAGTTAATATTCGACGAAGAAATTTGACATTTTGCAAGAATGGGTAATTTATCATAACAAAGAAGTTGAGATTGTCAAAATTATTCTATTATTATTATTTTCAGAGATAGGTGCCATATTTTTTTTTTCAATTTGGCTAAATACTGCCTCCACAGACATGTATAACATATTGGCATTATCATATGAAACAGCGCCAAAAAACAGAGAAGACTAATTTTTGCTGGTTTCCACATGTGGTGTAGGTAATGAAAATGAGAAAACAATATCAGTCGTCATATGACTACAGTATTACTTTTTCAGATCCTTGTATAACAGGCTATATTATTATGCAAAAATAAAGGAAAAAGGCACAGGGAAGCCAAGAATACAAATTTTCGTTGAAATAATCTAAGTCTTATCACTCTTCCTGAGATGCTGATTTTAGTGACTATTTCATTCATCTGTCAGTTTGGCATAAAATAAGTATGGCTGTACTCATCAGAATGAATCACTCATTTAAAATAAATGCTTTTTATGCTCCGTGAACGTGAAATAGTCTAGCAAAATATCACTCTATTCTGAATATCTTCTCATAATTCTGTCTTTCATTATTGACTCAATTGTGTTGCCGTACAGCAATTTCGCGAACAATGAAGCAACACAATCATCTTGATTATTCAGAACACCGTGATATTACTTATGGAAAAATGTTTTAATCATTTCGAAGTACTAACCCAAATTAGTTACATAATATGAAAAACTGCTATATACCGCGATCAATCCAATGAATTTATATACGATACGATTCATCTCGGACTTATGCATTGTATATACAGGGTGATCCACGGTGGATGGCCTATTAGAAGTATCTGGAGAAGGAAAAGACAGAACATCCTGAAAATTGGGTTCCTTCGATAATTCGCAACAACTAGTTGCTAGTTGTTTCTGAAGTGGCAACACTGTATCGATGAAAATATTCTAGGCGGATAGAGAATGTTCAATTATCATCATCCCAATTTTCAGAATGTTCTGTCTTTTCGTTCTCCAGATACTTCTAATAGGCCATCCACCGTGGATCAGCCTGTATATCGCAGTTAATTCATACCACAGATTAACAATACCATATATATTAAACAAACTTAATCTATTACTCTTGGCTTTTTCGGTTTATCACGCCATCGAAAGCTAGCGTTTTTGAGAGGTGTTTCAAATAATGAACGACTTTCAAATACTATCAATACATGGAAAGATCAATATAAAATGAATATTGTGGTATAAATTCGTCTACTGAAACACCTGCCCAAGTTCCTATATAGTTTAATTCATGTACAGGGTGATTGTTTAAAATTGGTCTTACAGAAACGTTTCAATGGACAAACATCAAGTATTTTTTATTGAAATTCAGAATATCTTACTAGAAAATGCAAAAAAGCATCGTAAAACAAATTCTACATAAACTGGTATTTTTTAAATGGAACACCCTGTATTATATTTTTCTAAACGGTAGAGCTCTTTTCCTGATCTCAAATATATATAATTTATTGGGGTTATTTCTTACTATAGATCTAAGGCAGGTGGTGTATTTGAACGCCAGACGACGATGCCGCGATTTCTGGCGCTCTAAAGCTGCCTTAGAATCTATAGTTTTCGAAAACTGACGAAGATAACCCCAATAAAGTATATTCCTTTATCTGAAATCAGAAGAATAGCTCTATTGATTAGAAAAATAAAATACAGGGTATTCCATTTGAAGAATACCAGTTTATGTGAAATTTCTAGATTTACGCTGCTTTTTGAATTTTCTAGTTATAGATTGTGAATGCCTATAGAAAATACTTTAATTTTGCCCATTTGAACGTTTCTGTAAGGTGCCTTTATTGAGACGTCGTGCGTCAATCCTTCCTATTTCAAAATAGTACGGCTAATGCTAGTGAAGTAGTATTTTTCAACAATTAACTTCATCAATATATTTTATCAATGATCAGTTTTATTTGACAACCCTTATGCATGGTGACTATCGAATATCTAACATGGCTCTTTATAAAAAGACACCTCTTGCGTCACCTTGAAATACATAGAAACTTTCTATCTGCTAAATTCGATAACGGACACGACATTCTGTCGTTATTTTCCAGTGTATATGCGCTGATTCGTTGGATTATATCAAATCATCCTATGAGGTTTTCCTTATCGCATGCAATACAATATCCTTTTATTTTCCGTCGCTATGCTGCAAGGTGAGCTCGAAGGAAACTTCTGTGGTAATTTATGGTCCTTGGTTCACCAACGTTGTCGGATCTTTTGATAAAGTAACGCTATCGATATAAATGTGCTATAGAAATTATAGAATTTCAATGAAATGTACTCGTTAGCACTAGCATGAGGAGTTTTTGGGTGAATTCAAGATCGATTAGAAAAACACCCTGTATCTTTATACTCACAGATTTTTCTGTCACTGAGAAATGTCGGAACACAAAAACGAAGACATCATACCAAAAAAGGAACAGATTCGTTCTCTACAGTGAGCTGCAATATTATGGAACAAATTCATTCAAAAGTCAAGCCTGTGTTTCTTGGGAAAACGCTCGGGCAGGTCGATTTCAATTTTTTCTTGCGGTTTTCATGGAAGTAGATTCATTTATACAGGGTGGTAACTGGTCTTTTTTACCCATTCGACCCTGAAATTATTTTTTTCCGATTTTGTAATTTTTTTCTTGAAAACGGTTAACAGAAGGTCGAATGAGTCGAGAAAAAATCATGACAATGGTAGGATGGTAGGATGAAGGGTTACTATATTATAGGAAAATGAATAAAGATTTGATAATATGTTTGTAATATATCTTACAAAATGCTTAGCAAAATTTTAGCTTCTTTAGAAGTGATAAAGATGTATCTTACAAAATGCTTAGCAAAATTTTAGTTTCTTCTACAGTGGTAAGAGGGTAGGATGAAGGGTTACTATATTATTGGAAAATGAATAAAGATTTGATAATATGTTTATATTATACCATACAAAATGCTTAGCAAAATTTTAGCTTCTTTAGAAGTGATAAAGATGTAAAAAAAGTGAAAGGGCTGGTGAGTCATTTTCTGTAAAACATTGCATATTGGAGAACAACTGACCCTCCCAAACCCATGTGTTTATATTTGTCCCGGAATCATTGTCGACGCACTTGATTGGTAGCTATCAAAATAAACATTGTGTCCAAGGCGTAGGGCACCTACTCAAAATGTATTCTCCCACCTCATTGGCTTTCCTCTAATAAATTGCTTACCGCTATGCCTTTTTATATAGGCTGTTGAAAAGAGGACGCAGTTCCGAGTACTTGTCATTTAATCAAGGGAAGTATTATCATTGCAATAAAGATTACTCATCATGAATTGAAATCTATCTCTGGAAATTGCGGCTGATATAAGTTCATTCTGGGTATCGCTGAAATTTTGCCAATACATATTATATCGCCTTAAGGAGGGGTTAACCCTCTGAAAAAGGTCAAACTTTATCTAAGGTGTAAAGGGGGAAGTAAAAATCCTGTCCGAAGGAGGCGGGGCCCGATAACGAAGGAAGTCGTCTAGTGTCTCACTCCAACTCATTCTAGCGTAAAATATTTCATTATTTATAGTAAAAGCGGCCTTGAGTGTTACCCCTATGCATCTGCGGTCGCTGAATTCTCCGAATACCCACAGGCACAGCGTACAGTCGTCTTCAGAGATTATGTCGCGGTTGGACGGTGTCAGCGCTCTTATTGCAAGAGATATTAGGAATGCTATCATCGTCCATGTGCGACATGTTTTCTGAAGACGACTGTACAAGTTGTGCTTTAGGCAATATACATCTAGTGTAGAGGAGAACGAGGCACAATCCTCTTCCTTACAGACTTTTTTTTTTCGGAGTAGAAAGATATAGGACCTTCACCACCTTGAATATATATGATTATTACATAATATTCCAGCTTGACTACTTTTTTCTATGGTACCGAAAAAAGTTATAGGCGACCAAACTCGAAAATTTAAAAAAAAATAACTTTGCGCGTAAATATATAAACCTTTGTAACTTCGCAATTATAACACTTATATACGTAGTCTTTTCATAATTTGATCAAGCATATTCTGGAGATTCGATTCATATATAATATGTTGGGAAGTTGAATTATTTTTCGATCCAAAATGTATCATTTTGTACAGAATTCGCGAAAAAATTTCCATTGTCATCTCTTCAGTTTATCATAACTTTTTAGTTCACGATATGAATTTCGATTTTTATGATATCTTTCGATAGATTGAAATGTAAGCAACAAATTGTTTCCTATAAACTTTTCGCACGTTTCAAAAATGAACTTTGTAGAAGCATTTATTGTCTAATGCGTAAGAGGCCATCCGAGCGCACGAGTGAGAACGATACAGCGGCGTTTACGTGCTCTAGACAAGAACAAACAGTAAAGATTCGGGGAGGATAACTGTCTCATTTGGGAATGGAGAAAGGAGCGTTCTTGGTTGAATATGAAGGTAAATAACTTCAGTTCATGAATATGGTCCCAAAATAATTCACTTCAAAGGCAACGAAGTGAAAATGGTAAAGAAAAAATACCAAGAAGATACCTATTGGGAGATGCTAGGATTTTCCAAACATGAGTCCCCAGAAAAATTGATCAACATTATACAGCTGGAAAAACTATAGTATACCAATATGGTATATTTATGATAAAAAACTTTTTCAGAGTCTTTGAGAGGAATGTGTGATAAATTTTAGTTAGATTCAATGTTTTATATTGAAATTGACATTCTTAGCGAGCAAATATGTAAATTTATCGATATAAATCTATTATATTCATCATATCTGTGGATGGAGCTCTTGAATCTTGATATTATTTCATATTCGTTCCGCACTCATGCACCAGTATCTATCGCACTTTGTCTCACTCACTGTGCATGACCTATCTAAAGTTGTACGTTATCACTCAAAGCGCTATAAAAAGTTTATTTTTGAAACGTGCGAAAAGTTTATTCGAAACAAATTGTTCATTACACTTCAATCTATCTAGATGGGAGAGAAGAATTGAAATTCATATCGTGACAAAGAAAGTTATTATCAATTGAAGAGGTGTTAATGCTAAATTACTCATGTGATGCGTGACAAAAAATTTATTTTCACATATAAAAAACTCAATTTTGCCAGTTTATATACCATGGATCGAATCCGATCGAATCTTCATCATATCCTCAACAAAATGATGATAAGTTGAGGCATCTAAGTTATGTAGTCTCCAAGTTACAAAGGTTTATACATTTACATGCGAAGTGGATTTTTTTTTGTAATTTTTGAGTTTGTTCGTTTATAACTTTTTTCGGTACCATGGAAAAAAGTAGTCAATTGTTTCTAGATAGGATAGTGAGGGTCTGATATCTTTCTACTTCCAAATTTTTTTTTGATTACTTTCACCTTGTGTCCCGCTACACTAATAACTATAAGGAGGACATGTTTTCACGTAAAAATCACCTTGCTCGTTTCATCCCCTTTGCCTTCACTGATGCCAGCCGCCAGCCCCTCAAAAATGTTAAATGACATTGTATAGGGGTGAGAAGTTTTCAAAGAAAGATACCCGGTATACCCTATATGAGCATAAATTAGTGGTATGTATCAACTCAACTGCAAAAATATAATTCGAAAGTACGAATCTGAATAATAGAAAGGCAGCAAAAACAGTTCAAGATAGGGAATTTTTTACAGAAAAATACTGCTATTCGAATAACTTGCACTCACCTATACATGATTAAATTTATTGATTGACGACAAATGCAAATGGAATATCAAAATGCATTGTTACAGGGGAAGAAAAGGAACTATTACATGGAGAAACATGTTTTAATTATACGGGGTGTTAAGGATCGCATACATTTTTGGTTTTTAATTTCTGTCTCAGTTGAAACAAAACCTAGCGATCTGAAATTCGGTGAGCACTTTTCTATCGGCAATATGAACAGTCCTTATCCATTGAAAAACCTGGGTGTTATCGTCACCCCCCAATGGGAGTAACGATGTTATTCTTTTTCGAGCCCTCTGACATGGAACTCGTCAGATTTTTTTTATTGGGACGCTAGTGGGTGGATCGAAGCTAATGAAAAATCATTATTATTTCTTCACCACACTTTGTGTTTTTCATTTGTTTCAATATCTTTCGTGTACGTGAACCATTCAATATTCAAATCGAATGATAATTTGATGTAAGATAAACATTTAGGTTATAAAATTGTTATATATGCATAGTAGTTGTAACATTATTTCGAATAACAAGGAAACTAAGAAGGATAGGGACAGTTCATATATAACAGATAGAAAAGTGCTCACCGAATGTCAAATCTCTAGGTTTGGTTTCAACAAAAATAAAAAATGAAAACCAAAAATTCATGCGACCTCGAACACCCCGTATAAAGAAAACAAGTGTCTCCACGACAAAACAAATAAATACGTGTATAATATTTCAATTTTTGCTTTCGATAGTCAAAGTTAGACGAGCTAAACCTGAGACACCCTGTATATATTACAGGAACAACTTCAATATGTAATCTCCATATTCCTGTCGAATCTACTATCCACTATTTCGATTACATTTTATTTTGCCAACATTCATCATTGCGAGGTATATTTTGACAGATTGTCTTCTGCGGTATTTATTACCAGTTCGATAATTACTTCTCGGCATTATAACTTTTGCTCATACAAATAATGCACAAATATTGAAAAACGCACATGTCACTGTCGGAATACTGAAGTAAACTGAACAAAAACAATATTCCAATCCCCCGTGTATAACACGAATTCCAGGATTTTCGGACCCTTTACACAGTTTAAGGAAATACCCATTCCTTAAACTGTGCCCTTTATGTCCGCCGCTTTTATGCTCACCGCCTTTATGTCCATCGCTTGCCGCTTGCCAAACATATTCAATCTTTTATCAGCTAATTGGGTGAGTCACCTGGAGCGAAACTATTATTCTTCAATGAGAGATTTCTCTGTTTATCTATTTCCAGAAGGCAAATTCTTAATGTTGACAAGAATATTAAAATATATGTAACTCGTATATTATATAATACCAGTTATTACCTAGAATAAATATGATGGAACTTCTGGCATTCCTTATATTCGCATTTTGAAATTATTGGAATTGGTGTCCTACCTGCAAACCATACGTATTTTTATTATATGCTTTACCTAATAAACGTACCTATACGTCGTATACAAAAATTCAATCAACCCATCTAAAACTTCTTTTGGTTTCATCTCCAGTGCTAAAATTTTCTGAATAGCTTCAGTGCTACTTTTTATGAATGAATTCACTATTCATTCAATCATTCATAGTATCCATGTAGAAGTGCATATTCGTGTGAGGGCGCTCGTATCAGTGAAGAAAAATGATCCAAAATTGCGTCTGCAGAGGTCCAGCAAAAATCACTTTTGATGGTGATATTTTGAATGGACCCTTGCGAATTTTTTTGACAACGAAGATAAATGTATAAGTGAGGCATCTCTCGAAGTACTTTTCGAAAAAAATATATACCTGGTGAGAAAAAAAATAGTGAATCTGGTCAATTTTCTGGAATTTTTTTCGACTATTTTTTTTCAAAAATTTGAAAAAGTACTCCGAGAGATGCCTAGATCCAACCTTCTAGAAACGATCCGTGAAAAAAAATCTTGAATTTATTCAGCGTGCTTCGAGTATTTTGATTTCTGCCGTTCCTTGTTTCCCCAATGATCGCTCATAGGGTTAAACCCCTCTTAAAACAGTTGTATATCCATTGACGAGTGACACCCCTATGAAGCAGTACATCTTGTCTGCAGTAATGTTACCGGGGCGGTTTGTTTGCTGTACATAAATATTGCTAAAATTGTCAATTTCGCATATCAAGTTTCCATAAAACAACAGCATCAAAATTTTTCCATGGGAACGATTGCTTGGTGCAGTTTGAACTGGTTGCCATCGCATAAACGTTGAATCTAAATCTTCATTGAGAGTATAGTCAGACGACAACAAAAGTGAACAGTGGTAGATCGTCATCACTGTCCCAGTCGTCATCACCTTTCTCGTCAAATTTAATTTCCACAGGGACCCTTACATCGTTTTCAGCCCCAGAATCTTCATTGGTATCGCAGTTTTGATTGGTACTTTGGGTGAAAAAACTATAATGCCTGTAGGAATGTCCGACGTAGAGTCATTCTCCAATTCCTCTAAGATGCTTTTTCCAATACCTGCCAAAAAAACCGCATAGTAGCATATAATCCTACCGTCCTTTTAAAAGGACTCGTTAAATTGAACGCCCCTGGATTGATCGAGAAGTGTGAAACATAACCACAAATATAAAAAAGTAAGTATATTATGTTATTTGTTGAAAATAATCAGAACAACAGCGAAATAATGAACGATCTTCAACATGTCTCACTTTGAGTCACTCATTGCAAAATCACTAGAAACACAGTGATTTTTAACCGTCACTATCGACAAAACCCTATCAATCGCAATTGACCTTGTTTGAGATGTCAACTAAATTATATGTGACATTGGTCACATCTTCAAACCGTCAGCTGAATCTGAAAAATTCAGGTTTCGTGTTGAGGTCCTTTTAAAAGTACGGTAGGCGTAAATGGTTTAAAACCATTGCCCTCCATCAATAACGATTACAAAGGATCTTGTTACGCTACCCCCAAAATGTCAGGTTTCCAGGAATCCAGACACCGCAGTAACAAACATAAAATTAGAGCTGTTTTCAACAAAGATGATTGGGTGATTGGAATATGTAATAACGATCTTGGTAAACAGGAAAGAACTTTCTGACTGCAAATTATTTTTCAATCAAAATAACTGTCATAAATGTGACTAATGACTAATGTCAAATAATGTAATATAAAATATTTACAGAACATTGGCATTCCTTTCAGGGGTATAGGTAGAGGAGTATTGGACAAAATCATTCAGAAAGTTATTACAAATCATAAAATGCTATCATATATACAGGGTGTCTCTTTCAAAATAACAAAGATGATGCTACTTTTTGGTATAAGCGGCAAAGCTGCATCATGCACTGAAATGAGCGCTTATTAGCCAAATGATCACAATTTCACAATGATCCATTTTCCAAGATACCAACGACCGTGAGACACCTAGTATCGAGCCTTGTATAGTATCGAATAACAATTCAGTCGGTGTGGTTCGATAAAACATCTTAATTTCTTTTTATCGCGTGTCGGTTCTCAGTAATCCACCAAATAAAACGGTTTCATCACTTCTGAAAATACCTTGTTACATTATAAAATACACGATTTTGCCCTTTGAACTTCAGAGTCTCGAAACAAACTGTTGAAGTCCGTCGTCGAGCCGAATTCATAAAGGTTACATGAATGAAGTCAGTGAAAGGTGTTTAGGTATTTTGGTAAAGGTTAGAGGGTGATCAATAATTGGAGCAGTCTAAAATGTTTCACAGAAGAACGCCAGTAAAATTATAGAGATGACATCATCAGTTAGATGTAATCTTCACAATAAGTAGATATTGGATAAACAACTCCAATTACTGATTTATAGCGGGTTGACGAAAAAAAAATTGAAACTTGGGGTAATGGAATTGATGCATGAATACTATATTTCGGAGTCAAATTGACAGATGAAAATTTCAAGATGGCGACTGGGCACCATCTGGGGAAAAAATTAAATGCAAAGGGGGGTCTTGTGATAAATCTTCTTGAAGCTCCTCACGAATACTTCACAACCCTAGAATATAAAATCAATATCTTCACCTACTACGAAATGGGCCGAGGAAATGGCGAAACTTTTAATAATTGCTTGAATACTTCCATGTTTACTACATAATTTGAGAAAGTAAGCTAAGTCCTTGATTATATACACTACTCAATGGCTGAGTTCACTTTAAAAGGTGCTCGAAATGGTGGCCTTGAACTTCTTGACGTAAGAACAGCCTATCCAATATTTCACTCCGAACACAGTCGATATTTCTACAAATATTTATCATTCTCTGTCGTATATCCAATATTGAGGCAGATGCAGTTTCCTACGAATTTCGCTTCAAATAGCCCCATAAAAAAATGTCTAAAGGTGTCAAATCTGGCGAGCGGGCTGGTCATTTCGTAGGACCTCGACGGCCAATCCAACGACCAGGGAAAGTATTATCCAAATGTTTCTAACTTGTCTGGAGTAATGTGGTGGTGCTTCATCTTGTTGGAATACAATATCCATATTGATGTGTTTGTATCCAGGCAAAATTGAAGTGAATCAGGGAATCTCTGAATTATTCTGCTAAATTGAAAAACTGAGTCAGTATCCCTTGCTCCCAAAAATATTTGACATCCACCTGCTCAGGTAACCAACAAACACTATCCAGAATACTTTTTCCTAGTTTTTCTTACTTTTTTTATTTGCAGATCATTTTATATTAATCGCAACAAACTGAGAACACGTATCTGATTGATTTATAATATAATAATGTCAGTCTGCGGCGCATTTTTGCTGTACCAAATTTTTGTTTCAGTTTTTTGTTTTTCCGGTGAACACTGAAATGGAGTTATTGTCACTCTGACAGAAATCTAATTTTCAATGTGAAGACATTTGATCTTGAACTCCAATCTTTCTGAGTTTCTTGACCCCTCCTGGTATTCACTGAAATGACGCCCCTGACTAGAGAATAGACAAAGAAAAAATCATAGGATATTTTCGAGGTTATCTCTATATTTTGATACAGTTACATTGATAGAGAGAGAAATATGAAAAAAAGAATACTTACCTATATATCTCGTTCTCGTAGGAATAGTTGAGAATAGTAATAGAGTCATGAATAAGGATTATAGCCATCTGTATAGTTTAGTGATTTAGGGTTAGGAATAACATGTGAACCTAACCATGACAGACATTGACTGCGCGGTTAGTGTCTTTTACGCTTTTGTGGTTACTCGAACATGGGTGAACATACCTAGTAAAGTAAACTAGAGTCTAGCCATAGCACCATAGCGAGGTAATATTGCGCCTCGCTCGCTGCTCGCTGGGCGCCAGAAACTGAAAATTTCTGACAGATCCTGAGAAGAAACATAATTGAAATAGCGAATCACTATCGACCTAAGCAATAAATGCCTCCATAGTATTTATTCGATTAATTACTTCGAAAAATAAAATAAAAAAAAGATTAGCTGAAGTAGGGATCGAACCCCGGTCTTTTCAGGAACACTACTCTAATGACCACCACGCTTCTGGGAAAACAAACTACAAAACAATTTTATACGCTCTTAACTTGTCACCGTGGCAATATTTCCCGTATAGTGGTGCTATGGACATGGACACCTTATCTTCAAAATATTATACAGTATATCCCAGCTAAAACTTGTCACCCTCCTTATTTCCGCAGTCGTTGAAAAATTTAAAATCGCTCGAACAGGTCGATTCTAATTTGGCAGGGAACACATTTTTCTGCAGTTTGACCAGCAAATAGCATCATCATTTTTACCTAAAAATGATACTCGTGTTTCGTTTCGATAGCATGCACTCACCATTTTCCAGATGAATGTATTTTAAAAGTCTGCTGCGTAATAAAAATAGTACTTTTTCTTAATAGGGTACCTACCATAATATTTTTCAAATTATTCTTCTTATTGTTCCACTTATATTTTGAGTCCAACATCACTTTGAGCAATATGGACTTTTACCAAAGATCACAAGTAGATGTTGAAAAAGAGTATTTTCTATCGTGAAATAATCTTTGGGAAAATTTGGTACCGTATTATGAGGAGAAAGTCGGAAAAGGCACTATTTTTGTCACGCAGCAGTCATTTAAAATCGAAACTGGTGAGTGCTATCAAAACTAAACAGAGCATAATTTTTAAGTAAAAATAATGGTACTTTCATATTTCCTGGTCAAACTACCGAAAATTGCATAGAAAAAGAAGTTGGGGGTAGAAATTACCCTAGCCCCTCCTATTTCCCAGGCTCAATATTTCGGAAAAGAGGTTTCGGAAATATTTACAAACAAATTTAAAGTAAAAAAAGAATTTTTAATAATAAGCTTTAATTCAAACGCTCTAAAAAGAATAAAATAAAATGCTACTTCATAATTTTAACTATCAACTTATGACCTCATTATCCTCAATTTATATGATCATAAAAGCGCGATGGTAAATATTTTTTTATCGCTTGGAGCGCACGAAAGAGAATCCCTATAATGTTCAAAGACCATCGTGCGTAGATTTTACAAAATTAGATTAGTACTTAGTTTATTCACACAAGTAAATCGCGCGACAAGCTTTCATGATCATATAAATTGTGTATAATGAGGTTATAAGTTGATAGTTCAAGTTATGAAGGATTATTTCATTTCATTCTTTTTAGAGCGTTTAAATAAAAGCTATTTATTAATTTTTTTTCACTTTTAATTTATTTTTTAATTTTTATTTATCTCTGGCTAGGTTTCTCAGTCTGTTCATTTCATTCAACGCATCATTCTTGCCGGTTAATTTCGAACAGTCCAGCTCTTCAATAAGGAGACCTTCTAATGATCTTACACTTTATTTTCCGAGTTGCTCTCAACGAGCCCTTCCATTTGATACCAATATTGTAGAAGTGCATTAAAAATAGCTATTCCGCCATCTTGGTTAGTCCGTCATGTTGAATTTAGAATGACGTCACATTATTTTTCGAGTTACTCTCAACAAGCCCTTTCATTTGATACCCATATTGTAGAAGTGCATTCAAAGATTCCACCCGAACTAACATACATTGTAACTCCCCAGGGGCCTGTTTTTGTACCCAGCATCTGTGGTTAAAATCTTTCAATTTGATTTCTGGACACCCTGTATAGCTATTAGTAGATAATGTATATTCTGTAAACTTTGGTGAAACGGCCGAGGAACCTAATCGAATAAATCGCGTGCTACTGGAAAGGCAACGTGTCGTGGCGTCAGGCCATTCTTCACAGCTACGGCCCCCGCGTTGTCCGCCAGAAATCGCAAGTGCTGCACTAGATTCCCTCTCAAGGACGATGAGGCTGATAAAACAGAAGCGATAGACAGGATAGTGGATGAAATTGAAGAAAATGAAAGCACCAAGCCGTTTCGTCTATTCAATCAAGTCAGTTAGTATGAAGAATATAGGGAATTCTCATCTTTTGAGATGATGTCTGATTCTGTATAAGAATGGTAAATCGCTCAATACTACATCACTCAAATACCTTTGAATTTTATCTTTCCAAAGAATTTTTCGGTCTATTTTTAGATGCTAAAATCAAAAATCATCAATAATACCACGGTAATTTCAAACGGCTAGAGAGGGACAGTTGCCATTTGTTGAAATACGATTGGGAACTTCAGAAATATTAGTTATTCAATAATTTATGATAAATTATCAATTGAGTATTGGTAATATTCCTAATTAGCAATCAAAATTCAATTGTCTCAAAATTTTCACTTATGATTTGTGGCTTATTGCTGATAATAAATGGACCCCGCACCGCAATAGGGGGAACATTGGCTTTCGGTGAATTTTCTCGAATTTTGGATATATCGTAGAACTCGTGATGCTGATCAGATGTCCCAATTATCAACGTTCTAAATTCAACAGTTTGGATTATACAGGGTGCTGAAGTTGACTTTTTCAAAATTTTGAATGGTCATTGTGAAGTTTCCTTTATGAATACCAAAATCAAATCGACTACGTTTTGTTTGTCCATTGGGCCGGTGAAAATCCACTATAGAGTTCAATGATATCTGCACGTACTCACGATATACAGAGTTGGTCCAAAAATAGCAATGTTCCCCCTATTGTGGTGCGGGGTCCTTTGTGTAAATAATAATCATTTTAATTTACACTGAAGGACATTTGAATCGGTGAACATGACAACACGGCGCATGACTTATGGGCGTGGTCTTGTCAGTTCTCAGCATTCAGCCCAATGTTGCCAAGTCTCAACATTTACATGATATTTTGTTTTGGAGAATAAGGAATATTTGGACATGCTGGTTGCTCGAAAAAGTCAAGAATGAACTATGATATGATGGTTTCCTCCTATTATGTTTTATTCAACGACAGGACTCTTAACATCTCTTTGATAACTTGATTATAATTGATGACTTGACAACCTTGCTTCATGAGTGGAAATGGAAGATTATCTGACCAATAACGAAACACCATAAAAACTGACGTCACCATTTATTCGGCGTATCTCCAAATGGCGGCCATGAAGGTACGTTTGATGAAATGAGCTCTAAAATTCAACAATTTTGAAGAATGCCTCGACTCATTATTTACATAAAAAGAGCGTAAGAAGTTTTGCAAAAATTAATTTAGGTTCCTTACGACACAGTGGAGTACTTGAATGCCAATATTTCATTATCAGTCCACTCGCCCATTGGTATGAAAAATATAGAGAATTACCATATTTTGAGATGATGTCGGATGTTGTAAAACATAGGTACTACTATACTACATTTTCCGGATTATTGCTATAGGAATTGAACTCGGAATTAAACGAGCGTCAACTACTTCTGAAAAAATGCTGGAAGTAATGGAAAGTCGACAACACATCAATTGACTAATGACAATTATAATAATAAATTGTATTGACAGTAACGAATGATTTACATAATCACGTGAAAAAAAAAATCGAACGTACATTCGCAGAATTCAAATTTTAATCCTGTCACATGATTAACGCAAATAGATCGTGATGATCTTCCATTCTACCTGATATGGAAATCAAATTCGTGCGTTATAAAATATACAGCGTGTTTCATTTTAAACGCCCCTATACTCTATATCTCAGCTATAGTCGTGCGATTCTTACTAGGACTGATATGAATAACCATCAATATGATCACTTTTTCAGAGACAAACATCATCATCGACAGTGCCGTGCGTTTTTATTGAAATAAAAAGAGTAGATTTTTTATGAAACCATTTTAGGCATTTTTTCGCAGGAAATCGAACTTCTTCATGCTTTCGAATTATCAGGATTGGCTTTTTCTTCATATCGATTTATTGAAATTAATCGCATATGTTAGAACGTTCAATGGCTCTGGTATATAGAAATTTATGTTTTGAAAGGAAAAACACAATATACTTTTTTTTGTTGAACTCACCGTTTCCCCCAGCCAACACATCTGTGACATGACATCTCTGATATGTCGCGTTTACGTAACAGTGCGATATCACAAACGTTCTATCGCTGCAATGTTTATAAGCAAGACATCTCTGAGATGTCGCGATGAGGCAACACTGCGATATCACGAATGTTGCATCGCTGCGATGTACAGAAGCAAACTCATCTGCGATAATTTTTCAAAAATTCGTTATCTAGATTCTTGTACGATGGAAAGGAGAACATGAATATATACGTAACTCAACAAAGTGAAGCTAAACTCGTAACATTCGTTACATTGCTATCAACCTATTCTTGGTTTGCGTTCATCTCGCCGACCTACACTACATAATTTTTTATACAAATACGAGTAACTGATTTCAATCTGATCACTATCATTCCGTGCTCGTTGAACAATATACTATTTTCTACGGCTATAACACAAAATTGCTCGTGTTCTACTGTGTTCGATACATCAATGAGGTACTTTGTATGTTATCAATTTTATTTCTGTATCTGATATCACAATGACTCCATTGTGTTATTATTAAAAAAAAAACTCATCGCCCATGGAATGTAAAAATTTCAAGCAATGGCAGCTCTGTCTAATAGATGATCATTACTTGACAGGAAATCAGATGGCTACAAGACGAAGAAATCGAAAATGCCGCTGTTATCCATTATACAGGGTGTCCTTAAAAGGTCTTTACAAAAAGCTACCACATATTCTTCAGACCAAAACAATTCGATACAAGCAAACTTACCTCAGTAAAAAGTTGCTTAGTTTGGGCCGAGGGGTAAATCACGGGCTGAAATTGGGTACACTAGACTTCCTTTATTGAAAGAATTCCCGGAATTCCTGGGACTACCCAAGGAATTCCTAGGAATTCCCAAAGACTACCCGGAATTCCTGGGACTACCTAAAGACTACCCGGAATTCCTGGGACTTCCCAAGGAATTCCTAGGAATTCCCAAAGACTACCCGGAATTCCTGGGACTACCTAAAGACTACCCGGAATTCCTGGGACTTCCCAAGGAATTCCTAGGAATTCACAAAGACTACCTGGAATTCCTGGGACTACCTGAGGAATTCCCAGAGACTACCCGGACTTCCCAAGGAATTCCGGGATTTCCTAAAGATTTATCATACATCCCAAGGAGTTTTCAAAATTTTGCGTAAAAATAGGTAGATTACGAATGAGTTCCATTCGTGAAATGCAAAAAAAGTCAATCGATAGGTAGGTTGAATTCAAACCCAAGGACGAAACTTGGGCAATGAAAAAACATGTAGGGATTAGTGATAAGTATCATTAACACTACTGGGTGTTAGTTAGAGTTCCATTCGTGAAATGCAAAAAAAGTCAATCGATAGGTAGGTTGAATTCAAACCCAAGGACGAAACTTGGGCAATGAAAAAACATGTAGGGATTAGTGATAAGTATCATTAACACTACTGGGTGTTTCTGAATTCAAGTGACAGAAGCCTATATATACAGGTTTCTTCCTATTTAAATAAAAAATTAGTAGGTATGTATACCACTCGGTATACCATTAACAGATTTTGCAAAAAAGTTCTTGTACACATTGAAAGAAAATCTTTTGCCGATTTGAATGATAATTATTTTAACAGCTCATTGAAGTCTTCTTGAGATATCGTTCGGAACTCTTTAATTTGCCCAGTTATTCAAGAATTGTGTTTACGACAAGTGTTTCACTTTTGTTCACGAAGAATACCATTAGTCGATTTTCCCAATTCATTTCAGATGAAACAGTTGAAAATACAGGGTGGGCCACCAGTAACGCCTCGGTCTCTAGAAGGCTAACCACTTATCTTCTTGGAATTCTTCCTCTCTAGGAAGTTGCATGTCAACATAGGCTACCATTTAAAATTATTTCGAAACATACAGGGTGTCCCCAAAAACCATAAAACACTGAAGTTAAACTTTTTTCTATCGAACACCCTATATATTATTTCATTTTGAGATTCTCCCTGGTGAGCTGATTTCAACAATCCATCATACTTGGGGTCTAGCAGTTATAATTACTGAAATATAGGGTGTGAAAAATCGAGATTTTCCAAGTTCAAGAATTTTTTGTGTCGAAACTATTCATAATTGGTCAAAACGGCTAACATGTCCCTATCTCAACTTTTGATTAACTATCTACTGATATTTAATTGGGACATATACCGGGTGATCAAGATTCTGAATTCTGCACCACCCTGTATTTGTTTCAATTAAATGTCAGTAGATAGTTGATCAAAAGTTGAGATGGGGACATGTGAGCCGTTTTGACCAATTATGAATGGTTTAGACACAAAAAATTCTTGAACTTGGAATATCTCGATTTCTCACACCCTATATCTCAGTACTTATAACTGCTAGACCCCAAGTATGATGGATTGTTGAAATCAGCTCACAAGGGAGAATCTCAAAATGAAATAATATATAGGGTGTTCGATAGAAAAAAGTTTAACTTCAGTGTTTTATGGTTTTTGGGGACAGCCTGTATGTTTCGAAATAATTTTAAATGGTAGCCCTCGTGGTAGCCCATGTTGACATGCAACTTCCTAGAGAGAAAGAATTCCAAGAAGATAAGTGGTTAGCCTTCTAGAGACCGAGGCATTACTGGTGGCCCACCCTGTATAGTGAAACCAAGATAAGGTAATATAGGGATCTCGGGAACAGAAAAAGAAACGGATTCGGTTAAATGAGAAACAAGTTGCGCATTTTGATGATCATACCAACGGCTTTGGGAAATTTTCACAATTGTTTTTAGTTTTTCAGTTATACAGGGTGTTCATTAAGTACGTGTAGAAAATTCAGGAACATGTTGCTGACGTCAAAATAAGAAGAAAAGTTCGTATAAATATATGTCCGAAAGTTATCCGTTTCTGAGATACAGAGTGTCAAAGTTGAATTCTTATTTTTGTTTTTTGTTAATAAATTCCAAAATAATTGTGATAATCGAATGAAGTTTGGTACTTTGTCTCTTTCGTGGGGGTGGCGCTACCTACATGTCTTTTGAATTTTTGAAAAGTCATAACTTTTCTGTTCGTACCTGTGTCACGTTTTATAGTAAAAAATAGATTTCTAGGACATTTTTGTGTAAAAAGTATATTCTTGGTAGAGGTCGATGCGAGCAACTGTTTTCGAGATATTGGGATTTGAAACAATCGATGAATTTGAATTAATTCCATTGGGCTCGTAAGTCGACTCTAAGCAGTTAAAAAAGATACGTCAGTGCATTTTTCTTCTTTCATTCAATATTCTCCTCCATTCAACAATTCAACATTGGAATGTAGCCAAATAATGATTCTTACTTCTTTGTATCTATTTTTTGGCCATTTTGAACAATTACTTTAATCAATTCCCTCAACTAACTGTTTTAGTATTTATTTGGTCTTAATTACAGTTATTATTATCAGTATTAATTAAAAAAAAATAATTTTCCTTACCTACTTGATAAATCAATTTTGAATTCCTACTTCTTCGTCATTCCAAATTACTTGCATCGATTATTGAAAATCCCAATAACTCGAGAACTGTTGCTCGCAGAAGAATATGTTCTTTACACGAACGTGTTCTAGAAAACTATTTTCCTACTATAGAACGTGATACAGGTACGCACAAAAAAGTTGTGACTTTTCAAAAGACTCAAAAGACATGTAGGTGCCGCCACCCTCACGAAAGAGATGAACTAACATGAAATTTGATATTGTCATCGAAAAATACCCCGAAATACCAAAATTCAATCGAATATCACAATTATTTTGAAATTTATTAACAAAAAACAAAAATAAGAATTCAACTTTGACACTCTGTATCTCAGAAACGAATAACTTTCGGACATATATTTATACGAACTTTTCTTCTTATTTTGACGTCAGCAACATGCTCCTGGATTTTCTACACGTACTTAAGAAACACCTTGTATAAAGAAAGTGAATTTTTGGAATATCTATTTGTTTTTCTACATTATTATTGGATATATACAGAGTGGGCCTTTGAAAACGAAACAGAGGCTCTGTAGGTCGCCAAAACCGGATTATCAAAAAAAACTGAAACAGGTCAACTACATTTTCGAGGGGGACATCTTTCTAAAATATTTTCAGCCCTGCGGCGTTGTCGCTTCTAACGAAAAGAAGCAACAACTTTGTTATTTCAAATGGAACACCTTGTATTTTATTGCATTTTTAGATTTTCCCCGAAAATCTGATTTCATCAATGCATCTCACTTGGGGTCTAGCTGTAATGGTTTCAGGGATATAAAGTGTTCAAAATCGAGATTTTTCAACTTTAACATTTTTTTGTGTCGAAACTAATCATTATTGGTCAAAACGACTCCCATGTCCCTATCTCAACTTGTGACTCACTATCTACTAACATTTAATTGGAACAGATACAGGGTGATCAGAATTCTGAATCTTGAACCTCCCTGTATTTGTTTCAAATAAATGTCAGTAGATAGTAAATCACAAGTTGAGATAGGGACATGAGAGCCGTTTTGACCAATAATGAATAGTTTCGACACAAAAAAATTTTAAAGTTGAAAAATCTCGATTTTGAACACTTTATATCCCTGAAACCATTACAGCTAGACCCCAAGTGTGATGCATTGATGAATTCAGCTCTTCGGAGAGAATCTAAGAATGCAATAAAATACAAGGTGTTCCATTTGAAATAACAAAGTTGTTGCTTCTTTTCGTTAGAAGCGGCAACGCCGCAGGGCTGAGAATATTTTAGAAAGATGTCCTCCTCGAAAATGTAGTTGACCTGTTTCAGTTTTTTTTGATAATCCGGTTTTGGCGACCTACAGAGCCTCTGTTTCGTTTTCAAAGGCCCACTCTGTATAGAAAACTCTGAAAATACTTTTACATGGCATCTCTTGATGAGATTTAACGTGGTGATATTGATTTCTCCACGCGACGTTTCGTATTCGTAGAATTCATTGCCTGAGGAAGTATTCCCAACAACATATAATCTTCAGAAGTTCAAAAAAAATTCCAATACCTACCTCCTATCCTTATCCTCCCTAGGAACGCACGATGTTCTTTGAACATCATAGGGATTCCCTTTCGTGTGCTCCAAGCGATAAAAAAAAAAAAAAAAAAAATCAACAACTTTTTTGCCAAATACGGCCCTGATTTCCTGTTCACAGATTTCGAAAGTTTTTTTTATTCTGAGTTCAACCATGGGGAATTATTAACAATTTTGTAAATTTTCGAAATCCATTGGTATGACCAGGTATGACCCTTGGAATACGTAATTTTTTTCTCATTTAACCGAATTCGTATCTCTTACCGTTTCCGAGATCCCTCGCGAGACCCTCATGCTGCGCAACCTCGTGCGCAACCTTATCATGGTCACACTGTTCAACTTTTTTGTTAAGTACCAATATCTATCGAGAAAAAATAGTTGAGAGATTGAAAATGGCAAAGATTTGTTATAATCAAATTGAAAGTAAGAGGAAAAATTCGAGAGATCAGACGACTAAGTTTATGTAAAAAAACAATTAGAAGAGTTGAAATAATTTACTAGGTATTTGAAATGAACATTCTCAGATATATTTATGAACACAAAAAAATGGATATATATATAAAGAAATACATTGAGAATTCGCATTCTCCATGTGATAAAAATATCAATTCAGAATTACTCTCCACGTCCTCAATTCATCATACATTCAAAAATTACTAGGTATTATTTCTCGTGCACAAAACGTCAACCTTCTGTATCTAGGAATCGGCAATAAAATGTTAATCAATGAAAATGATCGATCTATCATTGTACAAAAATATAAGGAAATGAAGCGAAGGTTGAAATAAAGTAAATCATGATATTTCTCCAATACCTACCTGTATTATTGTATACATCTTTGAATAGGAGAATATTGTATTTTTTCAGCTTTTGTGCAAAAAAACTTCAAAATGATTCTCGGGATGTTTCTCTATGCCACATGTCTGTAGCAATAAAAGTTTTGGCCCCTATATCAAGATTGTTTATGAAACTAACTCTACAGTTTATAGATCGGCTCATAGTGAGTCGCTAAATTTCATACTTATATTTCTGTGAACTCGTTTGTCCGAATTGCAAAGATATACCGGCTGTCCCTAATATGTATTCACAAAAGAATACTTAATATTCCTCATCAGACCAAAACAATACGAAATATATACAAGCAAACTTACTTCAGTACAAAGTTGCTTAGTTTGAGCCTCGGTTAGAGCGCTAGACAAGTAGACAACATGTTTTAAATTACTAGAATTACGAATTTTTTCGAGATCATGAGAGTAATAGAATTTTATCAAGAGTACCTTCTAGATGTTTATTCACTGAAAAAATTGAATTCTACGCCTAGCATGGAATGATATTCATCATAATTTCGATCATTATCATGATATGGGTTTTATTGCTTGATAAAGCTATGTCAACGTAGGTACAAAATTCTCCAGAGCCGTTTAGCGCCCAAACTGAGCAATTTTATACTTAGGTAGGTAGATTTGATATAATTCAATTGTTGTGGTCTGAGGAATATGTGGTATTTTTTGTATAGACCTTTTTAGGCACACCCTGTTTGGTATTTCAAAGTGTTCAATGAAATTGATTAACATTTACATTTTGTGTCGGCCCCATATTGGATTTCAAGTAGTGTCATATGGTTTTTGTATTCTACTTGTCATTCTCTCTTATTTGGTACCCATGTCGAGGGAATTGTGAACGAATTCAGTAGTTATTTACCAAACAAGTGCGAAAAGTAGTACTTTACCGCACGCGACGGCTATTGCACGAACGACGCGGGGCGGAGTTCGGGCAAGCCGTCAATTGTGGAAAAGACATTTGCCGCAAGAAGAGTAAGGTATAATGTTTTTCCACGAGTGTTTTTGTCCATATTATTATTATTTGAGAAAAAAAAGTTTTTAATAAACAAGATTTTAATAGTTACATAGATCATTTAGTTAGTCATAAATATCCCCATTTTCAACAATACAAAAATCGTGGCGAAAAGTAACTTTTCAGCACTAGTGGGGTAAAGTAACTTTTCCGCACGCTCGTATAAAAAGGAAATTTTTTTGTCGGCGGCCATATTGGATTTCAAGCTTTGTTATAAATTATTCTATGTAAATGTATTCTACTTTATAATAACCGTATTGAATCTGATAATACCCATATTGACCAGACCCAAAGATATGTGTAAAATTTCAGCATGATTGGATATCGGGAAGTCGTCGAAAAATCGATCGCCAGACAGAACTCAAAATGTTCAATAAAAAATAAATTTTTCTCGATCTTCTCATCTTTCCGAATAATTAACAGGATTCCAACGGGAAACCTTGAAGAGAATGAAAATTCGACTGACTAACATAATATGATATTTTAAGTGGGACAAGGTACTCTCGGTGTTCGCGGTACCTCTCCGTCAAAAAAAAATCAACAAAGTAGGTCTTGAAGCAAAATACTGTGCAGTCCATATATGTTTTCTTTGCGCAAAATTCATTTTCATATCTGAACATCGTTGAGAAATTTGACTTCAATTTTCTAAAAATTGCTGGGACTACCAAGTTATTCACAAAGAATACCCAAAGAATTCTCGAACTTCCCAAAGAATTCCTCGGACTTCCCAAGGAATACCCGGACTTCCTCAGGAATTCCCGGACTTCCCAAGGAATTCCTGGACTTCCCAAAGAATTCCCGGACTTCCCAAGGAATTCCCGAAGAATTCCCGGACTTCCCAAGGAATTCCCGAAGAATTCCCGGACTTCCCAAAGAATTCCCAGACTTCCCAAGGAATTCCCGTCTAGGGTACACCGGACTTCCCATGTGATTTACCCCTCGGTTTGGGCGCTAGACGGCTCTGAAGTTGAAATTTTCAAATCGATTTTGATTCATAACTTTGGAACGGCTCATGAGATTTTCTTCAAATTTGGTACGTTGGCATAGACTCATCGAGCAATGAAACTCATATCATAATCATAATGAATATCATTCCATGGGCGTAGAACTTGATTTTTTCAGGAAATAAACATCTAAAACTTCTACGCCAATGAAAAAAAATCAGTTTCAGTATGACATCTAGATAGCCCAAATCATTCACTACAAAAAAGGTACTCTTGATAAAATTCGATTACTCTGATGGTTTCGACAATATTTAAGTTTTAGTGATTTCGCGCATATTTAAATAATAAAACGATTGATAGATATTGCATGAAAGTTTTCCAAAATGTTCACTATTTTCGCGTGAACAAAGATTTATACGACGCAAAAAGTTGAAATCCTAATCATAATGAATATCATTCCATGGGCGTAGAACTTGCTTTTTTCAGTAAATAAACATCTAAAACTCCTACGCCAATGGAAAAAGTTAGTTTCAATATGAAATCTAGATTGTTCAACTCATTCACTACAAAAAAGGTACTCTTGACAAATGGTCGAATGGTTTCGACAAAATTTTAATTTCATTGATTAAGAGCATAATCAATAATAAAACGATTAACAGATATTTCATAAAAATTGTTCAACAGTACCCAGACAGATGGATAGGTAGAGGTAATGATGCACCCGTGAATTGGCCACCACGTTCTCCAGACTTAACACCGATGGATTATTTTGTATGGGGTTATCTCAAGTCTACGGTTTACAAGACCCCTGTGAATACTGTAGAACAATTATGGCAACGTATCCAACAGGCGACGAATAATCTTACAGGCGATGAAGAAGTTATGCAAAGAGTACATTTCAACTTTTTGCGTCGTATAAATCTTTGTATACGTGAAAATGGTGAACATTTTGAACAATTTTTATGAAATATCTGTTAATCGTTTTATTAATTATGCTCTAAATCACTAGAATTAAAATTTTGTCGAAACCATGAGGGGGATCGACTTTTGTCAAAGGTACCTTTTTTGTAGTGAATGAGTTGAATAATTTAGATTTCATATTGAAACTAATTTTTTTCCATTGGCGTAGGAGTTTTAGATGTTTATTTCCTGAAAAAATCAAGTTCTACGCCCATGGAATGATATTCATTATGATTATGATATGAGTTTCATTGCCCGATGAGTCTATGCCAACGTACCAAATTTGAAAAAAATCTCATGAGCCGTTCAAAAGTTATGAAGCAAAATCGATTTGAAAATTTCAACTTCAGAGCCGTCTAGCGCCCAAACTAAGCAACTTTTTACTGAGGTAAGTTTGCTTGTATCGAATTGTTTTGGTCTGAAGAATATGTGGTAGCTTTTTGTAAAGACCTTTTAAGGACACCCTGTATATAGCCTTAGAAAAACTACAGTGTATAACTTGCACGGAATGCTAATTTCCTACTCGAATGATTGCAGCATTCGCCTATGACCCATGCTGCAAACTTCATTCTCTTAGGAAATCACTATCATTCCGTGCTCGTTAAACAATATACTTCTCATGATTCGATTCTCTACTAATAACGAGCCCTAGTTCTAATCAAATCCTTCTATCCAAAACCCCTAGTTTCGGAGAATCCATTAATAGTACCTACTCATTTCTGGATATAATAACTGCCTGAAATTTTGGATTTTTCTTGTAGACTGTGCCGAATATCTATCATCAAGAAAATTTCACCAGCTTGGTGAGTACTGATTTCTTAAACATTAGAGATCGATGAGGTTATAGTGAATGAAGAATTCGTCTATATCCGCAATTTATGAGAACTGAACACGAATTCCATTCAATCACTGCGTGCTTTCTCCGACATTTTTGTTCATGATGGCATAGATGGCCCTGAAAAACAAGCCAATTACAGTTTCAAGGTCGACATTGATTTCGTGTCAGGTTTTCAGCAAATTCTCGAGTTCAAATAATAGACCTGCCGCCCTGACACGCGATAAAATCAGATTTGTTACTTTGCATATTACTCATCATGAAAATTGATGATCGAAAGTGGATCAGGAAATTATGTGTTGCAGTAGATTTTTTGGAAAGGATTGCTAGGATTAGCTATTACATCAACGACCTGCACTGCACCCATTTTTATCACTGAATTTGAACGAAACACTATACACGGTGAGATAACATATACAAATATCAGATTCTCATTGTAATCAAACCACCGCTGGTGAGCAGACTTAATAATCGTGTCAATCAAAATCTAAATGACGTTGAATCACATAACAACTAATAACCAAGATACCAACACCAATCACTACAAGCGTACAACCTAAATGAAACGCATTCAAAATTGAATTGAGAAAAGAACAAGCAATCCGTGGCCGGTTTTTTCTATCATGCGTGCTCGTCAAGTGGTTCTCCGACCCGATCTTCCAAACAAAAGTTACATATATTTTTGGATGTATGATAAATTGATATTCATCATACAGAACGTGAAAAAAAATTCTGAATTGAGAAAACCTAATCACGAATCTGCGATTGAGGTCTATAAAAATAACAAGTTCGTATCATTATAATCATATTGATTTATCAAAGTCAAACACTACTTGCCCTTGTCCAGCGACAATGCTCTAAACTTATGAACAAATTCACTAACACTGTACTTTCCATTTACTTCCTCAACTCTATACCGATCATTCGGTCAGGTTGGGTTAGGGGTACTTTGATCACTTTATATATCTTAACTCTCGATCTAATTTTTCTCTCATTACATTCAGCATATAATAAAATCACTAATATCGAATGGTTTGGCTTTAGCTTCACCAATATTTAATCGCTCCTTGTCTTTTTCGGCTACTCTACAAATTATTTCGCTGACCTCTTCCATTTTATCAACTGAAACAATACAATCATGTTGATACAACAAGTGCATACTCTATTGCATTAATCAATCTGATGGATATTCTTTGTTTACTATTTTATGCCAATTGAAAATACTAGTGTAAACTGTCTTGTCATATTTTATTACTTTCAATATCAATAAATATAGAAAAAAAAATGTTTTCCCAACACATATGATGCGTTCACTTTAACCATTAGCTTTGCTTGTACTGTGTGATGTACATCGTTATTACATTAATAACATAGGTAACTCTTTTTTGAGCGATGATTTCACATGTTTACACTCAAGTCGATTTTATGTTTACAGTCTAGTTGCAATAAATCTATAGAAGTGCAATCCATTATTTTTTTTACTATTCAACCAACAAATGTCTATACGAAATTTCCAATGTAACAGTTAGTAGGTATAAGTATTTTGTTCAAATTTCAGTATTTGATACAATAAGAATTAATAAAGAAGAAATTGTACTCCACAAAGAAATATAATATGGAAATGTGTCTTATTGAATTGTTATTCTACATATGATTGCTGAAAAAATTGTGTACGCAACACGTCCAAAAACATTTTGTCCGGTATTTTCCGGACTTGTTACCTAAATCACTTAAAGAATTCCACAGCAAACACTAATATTTTGGTCTACAAAATCCAGGCCGTTTATAATGTTGATTAATGGACTGATAGCATCAGGTATACAACGTGAAACAGGAATTCTATGTGAATATCGTGAATTTTGGTCAGCACCAATTATTATGGAGTGCAAAAGTTTTCAGAATAATCTTCAATACTTACCTCTCAAACACACCATCATGAAAATTTTCAATAATTCACCATATCGACAAAGTGATCCTCTTTATTCCCATCTCACTTCCCATATCACTCTGATCCAAAAATCGAAAAAAAGGCACGACTTTACCAATTTTCAGTCTCAATTGTTTCTGCGAGGAGTATTTCCACCCAATAAACTCGCTCCTCCTCATATTTGCTACATCAAGCCACTTCCTCACCAGGACAGGGTGTCCAATATACCCATATTTTTCCACGTAAAAAGAAGTCACATATCTTGAAATCTTGTTGCTTGAACCTCTTTTCTCGCTGGCAGGTTTTCTCACTTGGCAGTGACCAATTTGTACACGAAAACGACACTTACTCACGAACTGGCGATATTTGTCTTTCTCATTGAGTAATAGCACGTCTCTTCAGGCTTATATAATGATCTGACCGAAATAGCACCAGTCGTTACCTGTTGAACTATCCCTATCCTACCCCTAATCCAAAAGTCCTTGGTGAACTTATTTCTTAACTTCGAAACAATGCCTGTACTGGGTATTGGCTATCCCACTTCTGACATCGAATTCTCGTTGATAGAGACCGATTTAAATTACATTGTAATCAAACAACCGCTGGTGAGCAGACTTAATTGTATCAATCAAAATTTAAATGACGCATGACGCAGAATAGACTATCGCGCTCTTCTCGGAAAGGCCGCATTGCTCAGGCGTTACGAGGAAGATCTAAGAAGATTTGGCGAAGGAGCTGGAAACGTTATGAAAACGCCAGAATGTCTTAGGTCTGATATAAATATCGGCAGGTAGCCCGACGGCAGTAGTATTAGAGGATTGATTATTTACACTCACAAGATCGTTATGAGAGCAATTATGACAGCAATTATTTTCAGTAGGTATTGGTATCTATGAGTATATTGGAAGTTTAGTTTCAGATTTATTTTTTCATGTAAGAAGGGATGTCGCATCTGGGCCGGATTATAATAATTTTATTTGCAAATCAGGATATCAAATTTAGTGATTTTTCTACTTCAGAAGGAAGGATACTCCTAGATAGTTCAGCAATCAGCAGATAGATGGACTCGAGTAGATTCCGACAGTATAAACAAATCGGTCATAGTTACATACAAATAACACCGAAAAAATTCAAAGGGTGACATTCTAACAAATAAAGTTCTTATAAACATGATTGTGTCCTAATTTGCTCCGTTTTTTAGATACAGGATGTTGAAGTTAGAAGTATCAATTGTTTTTATTTATAACCGCCCTTGAGTTTTCATGGTGCCAAAATCCAGTATGGATTGAGACTGAGAAAACCCCAAAATTTCAGAAAGATCAATAATAATAATAATAATGATATGCTTTATTGTCTGAAGAAGAATCTTGTTCACAAAGCTAGGTCAGATAATATTGTATAAACAAAGGTTAAAATATAACGACATAAAAATACGAGACAATATAGTCAAAATAAATACCACATCAAAATACTAAAATATCACAATTCAAACGTATCACTATAAAATTCCGGCAAACTGTGATAGGGTCATTCAGACTTGCTGACCTTATATCAACTGGAAAGTGGTAGTACATTTTCCCACCATTTTACCCTCTGGTGGGTAGAGAAAGTTTCGAACTGAAGTTATTGCTGTTGCGCGTGTAATGATGGATGGGAGTTGTAGTGAATTTCAACTTCTGTTTATTTAATTTATTGAAAACACCTACATTAAAATTTGTAGTCAAATGGAATTTTTATTGTTTCCCTAAAAACTAAGCTAGATACAAAAATCACACAGAGGATAAAAGAGTTGTTATTGCAATAGTTCAATCTAATAAAAATATGGAACTCAGAAAATCCGGTGGTGTACAATGACATTCACCATGAATATCGATGAATTTACCCTCTGTGACGCCTCTGGAAATATTATTTCGAATCTAATTGCACTAGAAGAAGCTCTATATTTGTATTAACAAACCCACAACGTTTTATTGAAATTGATGAAGAGACAATTGAGAAATGGATAGAAAAAAGATTTTTCATGGAAGTATTAATACCCTGTATCTCGAAAACGAAGCAAGTTAGGACACATGTTTATATGAGCTTTATTTCCTAAAATATAACAGACCAAATTTCGCTTCAAAATTTCCTGTGGAGGTGGATCATCTTGTTCTTGTTAGTGTAAATATACGAGGGTATTAGTTAGAGAACCATATCGATAAATTAGTTGAAGACTTGAAGATATTATATTAGAAAGAGACGTAATTATCGTGATTCTGTATCGTGTATTGTAGACTGTATGGTTTGTATTCGAACGAATCGTTTCGTTTTACTGAGTGTTTGTGAAAGACCAAACCCGGACGTTTATCGCAACAATATCAATCACAAACTATTTCATAGCATATGTTTATGTAGAGAGATAATAGTATTATGCCTGATGGATTATCATCAGTCATTAATACTTGATCACTTTGTGTATTGGCATTTTCAGACATACTTTTGAAATAAAGTCTTGTTCGAACTTAATCCTACAGGAAACAATATGTACAGAGTGGGCCAAATTGATCACTTGCTGAAGGAAAGAAACACTCCAAAACTGAAATTCTCATACGGGAGTGGCTTTTCGCCCGACTGGCGTAATTTCAACTACGAAATAGTCACAATGCTCAAAGTGGAATGAAATGTTAATTAAATACTAATTTTGTCCACCCTGTAAAGCACAATATCACCTGAAATTGTACCTAAGTTAACAAACATCATGTGATTCATCGAGATAGTTGCACGCGATACAAAGTTATCGTTTTTTTTTATTCAAGAAAAACCACCTGATACATGGAATTGTTAAAGCTCCTTCAATAAAATATGTGGAGCCAATTTGTCATGAATTGTAATCAAAAGGTAGAATCTAATAAGGTGGATGGTGAATCACCTATTCGATAAGCTATTCAATAATGATTGCATGAATGTATCGACCGTTTTCACAGAAATTCCGATGTGCTTTCAGCGAAGCTTTCAGGAATCTTTTCTGTTAGGAATATACAGGGTGGGCCAAATTTTACACAATTTTCAAAGGAAAGTGTTAGTGTCTGTTGATCAATTCACATGACAAACTCAATGGTGAACACTGCATATCGATATCTATCTTCGTTTCAGAGTTACAAGGTGTTTTTCGAAAATATGAATTTTCGAAAAGAGGCTGAAACTCATTCTTTTGTCAACAAATCTTCGTTTCCATGAAAAAAATTCCGAAGCATTGTGTTCTTCATGAAAATTGATCCTCAGGCACTGAAATCAGTCACCACTAGTTCCGAAATAGAACTCTTCCTTCAAGAAGAACAAGTTATATTCTTGAACAACATATAGGGAGGCCGATTTCAGTCCCTCAGGAATGATTGTTATCACAAACTCAATGCTTTTTTTTACAAAAAAAATATTTGTAGACACTTTTCGATAAACGTCCGGGTTTGGTCTTTCACAAACACTCAGTAAAACGAAACGATTCGTTCGAATACCATACAGTCTACCATACACGATACACAGCTTTGCAGATGATAGTACCCTCCATACTGCGTTCTCTTCCAGAATTCCCATTTCTTCCCAGGAAACTAAGAACTCACGGCGCAGACAGGTCAATGCTGTCAATGAAGATCTTGCTGAAATCACAGCCTGGGGAACCAACAACCTAGTTGAATTCAACGCCACCAAAACTCAAGCCTGTATATTCTCTAGAAAGGCGGAACTCAGTATGCCCGATATTGTAATGTCTGGCTCCACCATCCTCATCAAGCCCACCATATATATTCTCGGTATTTCCATCAGCAACACTCTTTCATGGGATAATCATGTCAGATCTATCGCAAAAGCTGCTTCACAAAAACTCGGATTCTTGTTCCGTGCGAAAAGCTACTTTACACCTCAACAGCTTCTCATGATCTACAAAGCGCAGATACGGCCTGTTCTAGAATACTGTTCCCACATATGGGGTTCAGCACCAAAACATACGCTGATGCTCCTAGATTCCATCCAGAGAAGAGGCATTCGCCTGGTGGGTGACGCCACACTCACTCACTCTTTGACATCATTGGACCACCGTAGAAAGGTCGGCGACCTTTCACTTTTCTATCGATACTTCCACGGGAAATGTTCTTCAGAAATCTCTGCTATCATCCCTTCACTAGCAAGACCAGTCAGACGAACTAGACAAGCCCAGTCAGCACATCCTTCCGTTGTCAACCTCGAAAGATGTCGAACAGCACTTTATCAAAACTCCTTCATCCATAGAACGGCTAGGCTCTGGAATTCATTGCATGAGGAAGTGTTCCCAACAACATATAATCTCCAGAAGTTCAAAAAAAATTCCAATACCTACCTCCTGTCCCTATCCTCCCTAGGAACGCACGATGTTTTTTGAACATTATAGGGATTTCCTTTCGTGCGCTCCAAGCGATAAAAAAAATAATAGGACTTTCCCTTTATGATCAATTTGGCCTTCCCTGTACTTATTGTTTCCTGTAGGATTAGTACTAAACAATACTTCATTTCGAAAGTATGTTTGAAAATGCCAATACACAGTGTTCAAGTATTAATGACTGATGATAATCCAACAGGTATAATACTATTATCTCTCTACATAAATATATGCCATGAAATAGTTTGTAATTGATATTGTTGCGATAAACCCTCGCACATTTACACTACCAAGAACAAGATGATCCACCTCCACAGGAAATTTTGACGCGAAATTTGGTCTTATACAGTGTGTATCTTAATAACACCGAAAAAATTCAAGGGGTGATTCCTCGTGATATATTAGGAAATACAGTTCATATAATCATGTGTCCTAACTTGCTTCGTTTTCGAGATACGGGGTATCAATATTTCCATAAAAAATATTTTTTTATTCATTTTTCAATTTAGAAGTGAAAATAAAGAAATAAATAAAAAGTTAGACTGACCACTGACCTGACCTAAGGAAAAAAGGTATAACAGGCGTTGGATCCAGGAATTCAAAAATGGGAGTGGGGTCAAGAGTTGAAGGTGTCGCGAAGTCTCAGAGACTCCACCTCATTGGTTGAGAGTTAAAAAAACAAGTCAACCACTATCAAACCAAAAATTGTCATAAACCTGTTCTGAAAATGATAAAATCAAGCAATTCGGGACACCCTGTACTCAAAGGCGGATCCATCAGGCATTGTTCGAGGGGAAGGAAGCTTATAAAGTCCACGGCTCATTGAGGTTCGCTAAAAAGAGGAATTTTTATTGTTTGCTTCTGATGAGGTGGTATCCAAAATACCTAGGTTTTTTCATTTTCATGAGGTCTGCGACGAGAAGGGGGTATATGACCACTATGTTTCCCCCCCCCCCCTTTGGATCCGCCCCTGCCTGAACTGCTTTTATTTCTTCTTAATGAGAAAACACAAATCGACTGCCCATGCTTACTTGCAAAAATAAATTTCAACGTTCCCAGTAGAAACAATCTTCGATATTATACCCCATTCAATATCCCTTATTGCAAAAAGCATTCAACACACACTGTCATGATCCCAATTCATCTCTCGACATCTTTGCCTCATATCATTTTTTTTTTGAAAAGTATGTTTTTCAACTCAGATCAATACTTAAAAAAAGTTGAAAATGGTTCCTCATGTCCTGTACTCGTTTTATTATGATCTATTATATCCATAATTTTTACAAAAACATTTTCATACAATATTTTTAAATCACATTTGTATTACTGCCTGATAATTTAATACCAATAAGAAATGTTCATGTATAATTATTGTGGAAATAACTTAGAATAATTCTTACATAATGGATGCTGTTTTCTGGAACTTTGTTCTCTTAGCAACCTAAAATGGCGAATAAATAAATGAATAAACACAAATGGCGAATGTGTAAAACCACTCTGAATGAATGGAGGTTAGTGACTTACCTATAGGGGAAATAAGGGGGATATATCCTCTGCCCCCATATGCTGATAAAAAGACACCACTTTTCTTTACTTCATAAAGGAACTCCCGCTGATGGGATTTACGGTGTTGTACTGTGATTTCCCGATATTATTTGTTTGATTTTTTGGTTTCTAATTTTATATTTTATGTAATAGTTGTTTTGATCGATGTTAACCACCCATACCAGGTGAACAATGAGTTAACCGGTTAATTTTCCTCGAAGCATTTCGAAGTGTATTCCAAACTATGACGTAATAGTTAACCAACCACAATCCAGCTCACTGAGATAGTTCACGGAGAAGTTAAGGCTTTTGATTGGACACTGGATTGGATTTGGATTTGTAGAGTTCCTAAATGTACTTGACACTGCTGATTTGACGTTTTCTGTATATTAGAGTACCGACACTATGACAAGCACTGACAATCAGACATAACCACAAATAAATTGAAGGAGAAAGCGGGAACTGACACACGGACGTACATGACACGAATTTCAAAGGTTTGACAAATTGAGAGAAGTATAGGAGAAAGGTGCAAGTTTGTGCAGTTTCCAACTGTGAGAACACGGGAAATCAATTCACTCTATTCGAATTCCCATCGGATAACGTAATTCTACAAAAATGGAAACAGAATATAATGCGGCCAGCATAAATTATAGGTTCAGGCTACACAATTTGCAAGTGGTAGAGAGTGAGGAATTCATGAAACAAATAGAAGAAACAAATAGATAGTTGGAAAATAAGTTGAAGCAAAAAGATTTAGATACAAAAGTCAGAGTTAGTAGAATTCACAACTATTACCTAAAAATTCTTTCAGATTTGAAACAAAATCAGCAAATATCTTCAGAGAAATACAAGAAAATTGAACAAGTAAATATCCAGGCAATTTTGAGCAAAATTCATAGTTTCGAGGAACAATATACAATGAAAAACTTCCGCATTTGAAAAACCGAATGGAAGATTTGAATTACAAATTGAATAATATTAGTAAAAATGTTGCTCTATATGAGCATGATTCATCTCAAAATTCAAAATTTAATGGTTACATGGGATGCAAAAAGTTTGGAAAAAGGGTTGGTGATCAAATTCACGTGTGGTTCATCTGAACCGCTTCTAAGGTACCAAGATACGAGCAAGATATTATCAGAGCACAGAACAAGAACACTTAACGAGTACCAACTTGATATCGACCTTCATTGAGGTCCTTCAGCCTTATCATTCAATATTTCGAGAAGAAATAATTTTATAATCAATTTTCGTACCCTTTTACCCACTCGAGGAGACGTAATGCACTCTCATCGTTGATTGATATATTACGCTTACGCTGGGAAGATGCCCAACCTGTGTTATTTGCGAGTCGATGCCCCGCTCATCCTCTCGCCTATCGTTTAGCCACTGTGAGGTAGCGACACCACTAGGCACACAGAACATGTCTGAACTAATTGTACAGATTACTACACTTTTGTACAGAATTACAGATCCCATCCCACCGCGTGCTATCGCTCCAGAAATTTTTGTTTATCCTTGTCTTCTACGATGAGAACCGACCCGCCCGACCGGTTCCGATGAAAAAATGTTTGCTACGGTCGGTGAATCCCATGGACGTATATGGAGAATCCGCATTCCTCAACAATAACAACGGGTTGCGAGTATTGATTGTTCCCTCGGTTCATTGCGGAAGAGAGAAGAACATATTATGATCTCTCACTCAGTTGGGTTCCTACTCCTTGGCGTTTTTTGAATTCCCTTGTGAATAACTTGTCATACTTTGCCTAGACCAATATATTTGTATATCTGGAAAAACATCTCACGCCTTTTTCGTTGATTATTTTTTTCACTCAATTTGTATCCATATTAGAAATTTGTATTAATAACACATTACAAAATATTGATAATATAATCAATCTGAATCTGATAATTTCTTAGAGTCTCATCAGTAGATAGAAAATAAATAGTCAGATATCTTTGAATTTTTGATTGTTAATGGTTCACTATAAAAATGAAATGAAATACATCATCTATAATAGGCATAATATACAGAGTGAGTCATAACTATTGGAACATATATAGAATTCATTTATTTATTGGATTACAAGAGTTGAAGCTGCAAGCTTATGAACCATTTTTTACAGTATCTAGTTGTGAAAAATATGAATTCTTTTTTGGTATATTTGAAGAGATAAAAACAAAATCATCAGAAAACAGCAACATTTCCAGTCTATATGCAGCTACATTTCCAGTCTATATGCCACGATATAAAATCATGAAATCGGCGTTGATATTTTGTGATACCAGTAACTTTTTCTGAGTAGAATCGATTTTGCCGCTTCAGAACAACGGAGTACAGACTACGGACCGCTCAGAATCTCCGCCCTAACAACACAGGGATGTTCTAGAGGTACCATAGATTAACGAATGTACGTGCCCTTTTTGTCACACGGTACAATAAGGACATAATTGGGGTATCCAGGGGATGTCCCGCAGTGGCCGCAGTGGTTGTCCAGTGGACATCCGGCCCGGTACATCCATAGGTTATTCTATTCGTGTCCCTGGAATATCTGATATCTATTCACATCAGAATCATAGACTTTCATCAAAATATTGAGTTGAATTTTTTATGAAAATGTTTGATTTTTTTTTCGGTAAATAATTGTAATGAAAATAAAGAAAATTGTCTCACTTCTCAAGAAATTACCATTTTTCGCAAACAGAAATCGTAAATGCATAATGCCCCTCATTTTTAAACATCCACGAATGATAATAGTTATACCCAAATCCTAACAAAGTTGTATTTATTCAGGTTTCTGCAGTTTAGTCCTGTTTAAAAATCGATGTTTGGTACATAAATCTTCAGAAGGCATATCAGCCAATGGGGTAAGGTGCGTGCCTTAAGCTAAAGGTCCCGGGTTCAAACCCTACTCGACCTACATTTTTTTCTTTTGTCGAAGGGATGTCCCTGGAATATCCATGGGACCTCCTAGGGATATCCTTTCTTCGTACTTGGTACATCCCAGGGACGTACCAGACGGAAATCTCTTGGATGCTTTTTTTGTCAGCCAGCTGATTTCTCTGGGACGTCATTAGTATGTACTCTGTCCCGACAAAGGATATCTCTGGGATGTCCTTGTATAAAATTAGGGACGTCCCTGGGAAGTCCTTAGGATGTACTTGTGTAGTTGGGGCGACAAACGACGGCTTGGCAGCCCTATCGCCGACAAACGCACCGAGTCGGCCGCCCCACGAAAGTCAAAGGAATTATCGGCAATACATAGGTCGGATCATATTCCAGTATAAAATACTTTGGATTGATAGCGGTATAGAATTGTCACGAAATCTGTTCCGCGTTTTTCATATGATAAATATCAGTAATTTCAATAATAAAAATTTCAAAAATTGTACATAGCTCTGACAAGAAAATGATTTGCGACAGTGAATTATAGTTTGATTTAGTTATTCGATATAATGAAATATGAAATTCCACTCAAACAGACCCATTTAGATTCAGTTCTAGGGTATAAATACACTAAGGTGACAACACTGGTCCGGGTTCGTGAATTTCAATCAAATTTATGAGCAGCTTATATATTGATATCCGCTGACCAGTTTATTCCACAATCGCCAAAAATGGAAGCATTTATTGTTGAGACATTACATTTTGTGATTTACTCCAATTCGATTTCTATAAACTTTTTTCATGATCTCCAGTACAACTATTACCAACAAATTCGAATTTACCGCCATATTAGCTATAATCGTACTGATTGATGGTGGATTCGATATAAGCGTTCTGGATTATGGATTGTTTAATTGTTCCAAGTCGCACGCCATCTGCATTCCAATAGATTCTCTTCGTAAGTGGCGCACCTGCCAGTCAAATTACGAAGTATTGCTCCGACATCGTTCGACACTATCGCCGCCACTATGTGAGATTTCGAACTATGGTACGCCATCTAGTTGTGAGATTTTTTCGGACCTCGTTTTGCCCCATAAGGTTGGGCATCTTCCCAGCGTAAGCGTAATATATCAATCAACGCTCTCATACAAAAATCAAAGACAGAGAAAGATATATGGATGTACTCTTCCCAAAACTTGTGGAGGATGGAAGATGCGAGGAACCTTATTTATCTAAAAACATATTCTTGTCCTTGTCTGGCAAAATATGATTTTCTTCAAAATCGTTTATATTTGATTGTCACTGCTTGTCTAATGTCTAGTGTCCGTTTTCTAATATACAAAAAACGTCAAATCAGTAGTGTCAAGTACATTTAGGAACTCTAGGTTTTTGTTGTTGTTGTTGTTATTATCTAAGTAGAAGTCCAGTTAAAGCTCGTATAATTGGATAGAATTATTACTACTCGTTTTTTGAGAGTAATCTCATTGAAGTCGTCTATTTCATAATCGATTCCGTTTACTCGCCTCAGAAAATACCTGTTACGATCAAAACATTTCGGGAAAAGATACCTATAATTCCCAAGAATACTCAACGATATCGATCCTGGATAATCGCTTACAGGTACAGCATCCGCTGAACACAAAGCGAAGGGCCTTCTCGGAAACGTAGTGAAATTTTCTGAGAAAAATCGATAGCGCTTTGGTCGCCCCGAGCGAGAGAACGGCCGTAATAATGCACGGCAATCGATTAAACAAATGACAAGCGCCGGCCGACGGCACATGTCGAGAAAGAATGAGTCAAGTTCACTGGTTCAGTAGGTCTGTTGAACTTGTGGCGAGAGCGCTGAGAACACAGAACGCTCAGGCCTACCGTACAGTCTGCCTACTGCTACTGCCAGCGATCCTCTAGGTTTCGCATCGGGAGTTGACTCAGGTGAATCACCGCCTCGATCACCGCACTCCTTCTCGTTCGTCTTCTCTGGTTATACCATTGTCGTAAATAATGGGGATTTGCGTGAGTATTTCTTATTGACAAAGCTTATTCTGTTTTTTTTTTTCATTTTCAATTGTATTACCTAGTAATTACTAGAAGTTTAAGGTGAGTTGCCAAAGCGTTGTGTTTGCTTTTCGTGTCGAGCGTCAGACACTCTGATTGGTGACGCTAAATTCAAGAGGAAATACATAGGAGAGATTGATAATTTGAGGGCCACTTTATAAAGAAATTCAAGACTTGAGATGTATCACCTAACATTTATGGCTTATCACTTATGACAGATGGAACATGAGAATATCATTCGTTATGTTATGAGAGCATTTGAGGCTTATGATTTTACGTTTATGATTTAAGAAGATGGTCAACTTGAGAAGTGCTGATAAATGATCATAAATGGAATAAGGAGCAAGCATCCAAAAGTGACATATCTATTTCCCGCCATTCAAGAATTATTCAAAATATCTTGGGTTGTTATTCCTGAATAGGTATCTATTTGTTTTTCTTCTGAAAATATGGATACTGAACCGTTCTTCAAAAATACACTAGAATGTCACCTTAACTCTGTTGCCTCCTAATTTGGCAAAAGATTAAAGGAGTCAGTTTCTGTTAGGCAAGGAATAGTGATTACTTCCTAAATATTGTAGAGACATGGATGTGGCCATCATTTCAGGGATATAAATTGATAGAATGATATCAGAACATGAAATTTTGAATTTCAACCAGCTTCTAACTTACTAAACTGGTTCTGTATCAGAAACTAGATGTCAGTAATAACAGAAGACATGTATCGCTCTATACTATCTTAATTTTTTTCTATAACTGAATCCACTTAAGACTCTTAAGTCTTAAATGTTTAAATGTTGAATCCTTAATGCTAATAGCTATTTATATATCAAGGGAGGCAATGTATCCATTTTGTTTTGTTAATTTTGATACAGGACGCGTAGCTATATGATGATTTTCAGTGGCGGCTGAATCTGGGGGTGATGAAGGAAAAACAATTTTTATGTGAGAAAATGCGTTACAACGTTTTCAAATTGAACCAGATCAACGATATGAGAAATCTAAGCTAATAAAAAATAATAACTGGACAAACACAATGAAACTTCAATGTACCTTCACCACCTGCTGCCACTGAATTACTTAATGAAATATTTCTCGTTTCAACTTTTCATCGAAAGACAATATTCGGATTCGTATTTTCAACACCCTATATCTCGAAAACGATATTATTTATATGAACTTTTTTCTTTATTTCAACGAGTACAGCTCACTGTTGAATTTTTTGTATTACAAACCGATCCACCCTGTATATCTCACAATCACAGTGAATCAAGCGCGACGCCAAAAGTAAAAACTCACTATTTATTTTGTGCTCACTGCTCATTCATTGCTGCTTATATTATCACATTTTGATGGAGGGATTTGGCACGATTTTAGATTTTGACGAATGACCGACATGGTATTTTTGTTGATAATCCAAGTTTCGAATATAGAAAATTTTGAAACAATAATCAAGAACAGAATCTAGGAGGCGGTAAAACCGTATAATATTAATTATATTTCATATTCAATATTATTCATTTTTGAAGGATTACTATGTGCATATAGGCATGAATACGTAATGATATAAATTTTAATGGCTCTATGTGATTTATGACAGCGTGAAAGAATGGTGGCAGTTTGAAAATTGTTGGCTGAACAAACTTCAAATGAGTAGTTGTTTACAACCACTTAATTAATTTTGCAATATCGATCATGAATAATCCCGCTCAGCATCCGGCATCCGCAATGTACAACTTTGCGATATTTCCCAAGTTTTCATATTTTCAGTCCCTTTTTTTTCATATATCTAGAGTCATCTTTCGTGCATTCCTCATAATATTGTTCAGCAATTCTCACTTATAATTCAACTCGCGAAAACTTTCAAAACATTCGTGTTCTCGAAAAAATTTCCGGTTTTTAATTGAAGCTAGAGTGGTATTCGATAAGAAAATATAACACCGAAATTTGAAAAAATACAAGGATGAGATTAAGCTAACTAAAATATAAAGTACCGACTTTAGTTACGCAAAATATTAACAAAGCAGCTTGAGTTACACTTGAGTTACACAAAATAATGAAAAATAAGTCGATAGTAGCTCAATTTTTCAGTTTTTTCCTATTTGTTCTATTCTTATATGTCCGTGTCCTCTCAATCAATTGGTAGTGTATTCGAGATGACATCTACTGCTTCTGTTGATATCGTACGGTATCCACTACATATTCTCAACGTCATTTTCCTTTAAACCTTTTCGAGAGTACTGACTTTTTTTTCACATTCAGTGCCTGTTTCCTGTTATGAACTTTTTTTACAAAATGCCTTTTACCGAAAGTGATATAGGATTATATCAATGATGATTGATATTGGCGATAAGATGCGGACTCAACAAGAAGTATGCCGATTATTCCATGAAATGCACCCAGATCGTGAACTTATTTCACAAACTACGGTAAACAGAATAGAGCGAAAATACAGATCATTAGGACATGTGAGGGATGTAGCAAAGCATGGTAGACCAAAAATTGATGAAAATATTCAACAAGACATAATTTTGTGAGTGCGAGGATTATCTAGGGATTTTGGTATTGAAAAGTCTTTAGTATCAAACATATTTAAAAAGGTAAAATACCATCCTTATGAAGTTCGTCTCATCCATGAATTTGGCTGAAGACCACTTTGACCGAAAAACTGAATTCTGCGAGTATATGATGAACCAAAATAACAATTTCATTGATAACGTTTTATTTTTGAACGATGCAACGTTTTATTTGAACGGTCATGTTAACCTGCAAAACACTCGTTATTGGTCTGATGAAAATCCACACTGGATACAAGAGTACGCAAAGACCACAGAAAACTAACGTATGGGCTGGTATTGTGAGAGATACAATTATTATTGGTCCATATTTTTTTGATGAAAACTTAACAGGAGCATAATATCTGGATTTCCTACAGAATACATTAATTCCTGATCTGATCCAGTTTCAACAGGATTGCGCACCACCACATTTCGCATCAGTAACTGGTGAACAATTTTTCAAACACAACTTTTTCACAAAGGTGGATAGGAAGAAGGGGACCAGTGGAATGGCCTGCTAGATCACCTGATCTGAGCCCATTAGACTACTTTTTATGGGGTTATTTAAAATCTAAAGTCTACTCAATCTGACCTGGAAATATCCCTCAACTACATGACCGAATTAGACAAGAAATACAGAACATAACACCCGCTATGCTACAGAATGTTAGAGACGAAAGTAATGCCCGGTTCAGTCATTGTCTAACGGTCAATGGAGAACAATCTGAACATTAATTGTAAATTTTCGTATGTTTGTTTGTTCTTGGAAGTGTATCACATTAAATGCATAACTACGTAATTCCATTTAATTTGTTTATTACATTCAGTAACGTATTACTTTCCATGCACAATTTTCATATTTTTTCTTTACATTTTCGCCCACCCTGTACCAATTTGATGCAACATGATTATACATTTTTGAAATCATCTTAGCAAGGGCAATCCGGAAATTGAAAAAAAGGGGGGTTCCATTTAAAAGAAATGGTGATGACGTCATTACACGAAAGTGGTTCACCCTGTATATTAGATTATGATTCGAAACAATAGTAAATTGAAATCAAAAATCGACCTGTTTAAGGAATTTCTAATTTTATTGTTCATTTAACCAATAATGAATTAATGCGTTACTTTATGGACGCACTGTATTCACTCTCCTTGTACTCAGCCTACTGCTGGATTTCGCATCGAGGCACCAGTGATTCATGACGTGTTCTCGTTTATCGTCTCTGGTCTTCTTCTTCTTCTTCTTCTTCTTCTTCTTCTTCTTCTTCTTCTTATTTGTTTTTCTTGGTTTTCTGACTCCTTGCGGTGCCAATTTCACCAGATCCGGTAGGTGTCGTCTCTGGTATTATTGTAAATATTGAAGATTATCGTGAGATCGTGAGTTTTTTACGGTATTTTATATCTATAGGAGGCTGGTCTGGTATTTATTTTTTTGCTTGAAGTTGATTGAGTTAGTAGCATATTCGATTTGTTGTTCATTCATCACTGTGATTTCGTATATATTACCAGAGATTATACACTCCCCCTACTATTGGCAAGCTCCCAAAGCCTATAATATTGAGCAAACTGTGTCCTTGTTATCATTTGTAACCATAAATATTGTCAAATTTCAAATTGGGAAATGACGTGATTTTATTATTTTGATGAATGAGCGTGGATTGCAATATTATTCAAGGAAATTCTCGGGAATAATCGAAACATATCTGTAACGTATGTCAAAATTTACAATGAAAATTCAAGAAATTTTCCAAAAACGAGCACATTTTCTTCCGGTGTGGGTATATACATACATATAATATAAAATACCCATTCAATTCCATTTTCACTATACCGAATAGGTATAGGGTGATTCCTAAAGTGGCCTGATGATATACAGGGTGTCCTTAAAAGGTCTTTACAAAAAGCTACCACATATTCTTCAGACCAAAACAATTCGATACAAGCAAATTTACCTCAGTAAAAAGTTGCTTAGTTTGGGCGCTAGACGGCTCTGAAGTTGAAATTTTCAAATCGATTTTGCTTCATAACTTTTGAACGGCTCATGAGATTTTTTTCAAATTTGGTACGTTGGCATAGACTCATTGGGCAATGAAACTCATATCATAATCATAATGAATATCATTCCATGGGCGTAGAACTTGATTTTTTCAGGAAATAAACATCTAAAACTCCTACGCCAATGGAAAAAAATTAGTTTCAATATGAAATCTAAATTATTCAACTCATTCACTACAAAAAAGGTACTCTTGACAAAAGTCGATTCCTCTCATGGTTTCGACAAAATTTTAATTTTAGTGATTTAGAGCATAATTAATAATAAAACGATTAACAGATATTTCATAAAAATTGTTCAAAATGTTCACCATTTTCACGTATACAAAGATTTATACGACGCAAAAAGTTGAAATGTACTTTTTGCATAACTTCTTCATCGCCTGTAAGATTATTCGTCGCCTGTTGGATACGTTGCCATAATTGTTCTACAGTATTCACAGGGGTCTTGTAAACCGTAGACTTGAGATAACCCCATACAAAATAATCCATCGGTGTTAAGTCTGGAGAACGTGGTGGCCAATTCACGGGTGCATCATTACCTCTACCTATCCATCTGTCTGGGTACTGTTGGTTTAAAAAATTCCTAACATCCACCGAAAAATGTGGTGGAGCTCCATCGTGCATAAACCACATATCTACCCGATGTTGGAGTGGTAAATCTTCCAACAAATTTGGCAACGTATTTCGTAGATGTTGTAAATACATGTCTCCTGTTAATCTTTGTGGAAGTATGACAGGACCAATTATAAAATTTCCTATTATTCCAGCCCAAACGTTGATTTTGAATTCGTGTTGAAAATGGTTTATTTTAATGGAATGAGGATTTTCAATTGCATAAACGTGTTCATTATGAAAATTAGTTATTCCTCTTCTCGTGAAACAGGCTTCATCAGTGAACAAAATATTCTTTCCAAAGTTCAGATTCATTTCTCTTTGCAAATTAATGAACCTACAAAACATCAGACGACTTTGTGAATCATGGATTAATAAATCTTGAACTGGCGTCTTGTGGTATGGGTATAATAATTGTTCTCTTTACTTCATGAACGGCATTCCTAGAAACTTCTAGTTCATTACTTATCCGTCTAGTACTCAATTCTGGATTTTCTTCAATACGGTCTAAAATTTCTACTTCGACTTCGGGAATCCTTACATAACGCTGTCTTCCATAATCACCAGTTCTAGGAGCAAGATGACCGGTCTCCCGAAGACGTCTCTCAACTGCAGCAAAGGTTGGGTGGCTTGGTACGCGACGATTTGGAAACCTTGCCGAATACACCCTCACACTCTCTCGACCATTTCCTTGACAATATCCGAATACCAATAACATATCGGTGTATTCTTCATTGGTGTATTGTACGGCCATGATAAATCAGAAAAGTCCGATATCAACAATCAACGTCAATAAAACTCGACAAATCAACACAGATGAAACTATGGAAACCAAGAATGTGAATATCACTGTTTTCGAGCAGATAATAATAGTCTTCAGAAAAAAAAACCAGTGCTACTTATTTTCAATAGAAATAACCTATGCAAAAAGTACATCTCAACTTTTTGCGTTGTATAAATCTCTGTATACGTGAAAATGGTGAACATTTTGAACAATTTTTATGAAATATCTGTTAATCGTTTTATTATTGATTATGCTCTTAATCACTGAAATTAAAATTTTGTCGAAACCATTCGACCATTTGTCAAGAGTACCTTTTTTGTAGTGAATGAGTTGAACAATCTAGATTTCATATTGAAACTAACTTTTTCCATTGGCGTAGGAGTTTTAGATGTTTATTTACTGAAAAAAGCAAGTTCTACGCCCATGGAATGATATTCATTATGATTAGGATTTCAACTTTTTGCGTCGTATAAATCTTTGTTCACGCGAAAATAGTGAACATTTTGGAAAACTTTCATGCAATATCTATCAATCGTTTTATTATTTAAATATGCGCGAAATCACTAAAACTTAAATATTGTCGAAACCATCAGAGTAATCGAATTTTATCAAGATTACCTTTTTTGTAGTGAATGATTTGGGCTATCTAGATGTCATACTGAAACTGATTTTTTTTCATTGGCGTAGAAGTTTTAGATGTTTATTTCCTGAAAAAATCAAGTTCTACGCCCATGGAATGATATTCATTATGATTATGATATGAGTTTCATTGCCCGATGAGTCTATGCCAACGTACCAAATTTGAAAAAAATCTCATGAGCCGTTCCAAAGTTATGAAGCAAAATCGATTTGAAAATTTCAACGTCAGAGCCGTCTAGCGCCCAAACTAAGCAACTTTTTACTGAGGTAAGTTTGCTTGTATCGAATTGTTTTGGTCTGAAGAATATGTGGTAGCTTTTTGTAAAGACCTTTTAAGGACACCCTGTAGAAGCCTTTAACGAGTATTTGAGAAAAAGAGTGATTGATGATAAACCATTCAAATTGCCTCACATCCGATTAAACCGCAAAGTAGCATCCGCACCCACTAACCACTTCCTGGTATACCCGCTTGTTTTAAATGAAGTACCCTATACCGGGTGTAACAGTCCCTTTTTCTCCTTCAGTTTTAGAGATTACTGATTGAAATTTGAAATGACCCATCAACTTGATGAAAGTTATGCTTTGACATAGATATGTATTATTTTCCACTTCCGGTTTCACTTTTGATTTTCAAATGGAAACCCTGTATATTATTGCATTTTCGAAATCTGCATGATTTCATGAATTCAAAGTCACCACATAAGTGACATTTCAAACTTTAATATTGATTTTAATTCCATTTCCGCTTTTCCATCTGAGTGCGCCATGACTATTTTGATCGAGTCTGATGTACAGTCGTCTTCTGCGAACATGTCGTGGTTGGACGGTATGAGTGCTCTTATTGCAGCAGTGATCAAGGGAGCTGACACCGTCCATGTGCGACATGATCTCTGAAGACGACTGTACTCATATCGATATGGTTTGGTGTACCATGATCCTGTAACACCTGATATATGTATTTCTATATAATTCCAGTGACAAATTATATGTATATCATCGAGCCCTTTGGTATAAGTAAATATCGCGTTATCAAATTAGAATGAGATTCCTTTTTATTTGGTAGCTTTATTAGTCCCATAGACATACCTATATAGTCGTATATCGTATGTAGTACCATAGTGCCGTGTTCTGTCGCCGAAATTTTTTTCTGTGAACTGTATTTATATGTCGTGGCTTCACTCAAAACCAGAGTCCCTGTATATACCTTAGACAACTCAAAACAAGCTGAAGTTCTCAAACGTCTTACTTATCTAACCATTTACATGGTGTGAAATATTTTCCAACTGGTTTTGAGGAGCCCGTATTTCGTCATCAGGAAAGAAATAAGATGAATTCAAACCGCTTTGAACTGACAAGCGCAATGGGAACAACAGTTTTTTCATTACATTTCATGACATCAACATTGTCAAGATCCATTTATGATAAAACAGATAGGTATTGTATGTAACACATTAAGAAAAAAATATCTATTTATCATGGACTTAATATTATGATTTCGTAGGGAGAAAGTATTCTTGAAAACGAAGAATTTCCTGACCCGAAATAAACCCGCCCGATTAGCAAATCCTAAAATATCATGTGTATTAATTTTAATGATCAATCTTTTCCGCATTCTTCATAGAGTTCATAGATATAATTTGAAGTAGTTATATTTTGAACGTTTGCCGAGATTTTTCAATACCGTGTTCCATAGGGTTGCTTGCGTCATTATTGGAATTAGTTTTGCTTTGCGTCACTTTAGTTTGGTTGCCTGCCAATAGTCTGTATGTTATGAATGAAAAGAAATTACTTGAAACGAGCTGAGATTACCTACATATGACCGAAACATACAAAAATTGCTCCTGGTACTTCTAAGTAGTTCTTCTGGAAATCTAATTTCTAGAATGAACTATTGAACACTGATAGTAGAGAGTTGAAGTGCTGCCATGAACGTAAACTTAGAAAATTTTGCATCAATGCATGCGCATTTTCCAATTCTTCACGTTCACATTGGTACTGGGCTTACGAGCTTACATATACCTTAAATATCAAAGTACATACATTAACTTGACTATACTAGAAATATGCCGAATAGTCATAATTATCAAATTTTAGAAGAAACTAATGCGGGGATCTAAACAAACAACCAAAAATGGCCAATACAAACCCAAAACAATAGTAGATTGTTTTATTAGGATCAAAGGTGACACTTTGTTTGACAAACGAATTTTGCATTTGCGAGGCGGAGCGTTTAGCGAAGCCGAGCGAGCGATTATTTATATCTCTCCATACTCCACTGTGTTTGGTTCGATAATCAAATAAAGGTAATCAATATCGTTGTTTGAGACAAAAGACTATTGCTGGCCGTGCTTATTCAAAAATAAGTTATCCATCCCAAGAATAACGAATGAAGTATAGATCGAGCGAGTATGTGAATCTGCTACTACTACGAAATATTCAACTGAATGTCATAGATGCATGAGCCATGACTGATTTTGTCAATACTCTGCAGTAGTAGTGAAAATCAATAAATAATTCATAATTTGACAACGCCGCAACGGATTTTCAATTTCTCGGCACGGTTGGAAAGCCAATGGAGAGATGAATCGATAACGAACGAAATATACAGGGTATTCCATTGAAAAAATGTATATTCTCAGCTTCCCAGCGTTTGTGTATGACCCTGTACAACTGAAAATATTTTTTAAATATGTGGCCCATTGAACTGAATAACTAGTCATTTCGAATTTTCTGTGAATTCAATAGTCCATGAGATATCGAAGAATTACGCACTAAATGGACACACTGTATATGTATGTTTCCTTGTTCCAATATATATACAACTACAGAGTGACATATTTGTGTTTGGACCAGGTGCTCTAATAGCAAATCCCGCGCCAGTGCCAGGTATAGGAAAAAGACGTGGAAAATGTTAGGTTAATGAGCATATCAACAATAATAATAGCGATTATTTATTTCTCTCCATACTCCACTGAGTTTGGTTCGATAATCAAATGAAGGTAATCAATATCGTTGTTTGAGACAAAAGACTATTGCTGGCCGTGATTATTAAAAAACAAGTTATCCATCCCAAAAATAATGATTGATATATAGATCGAGCAAGTATGTGAATCTTGAAGGCTCTCCTGATCAAAACAAATATACTAAACTACAATGAAGTGTGGGTATGAAATGCCAAATCTGCCGAAATCGGAAACAAATCAGGGCGTCCCAACCCAAATTACCAACCGTAATAATGTTGTTTGTACTTTTTTGTCGGTTGCAGAAAAACGTTATTTTTCGTACGTTAATGTCTACGTGGAGGTCTACGTACAGTGATCATTTCAACTCTCTAATATTTATTATGTGTTTGGGATCACACGTTAAAAGTTCATTCCTTGTTCGCCCAAGTCTCTCGTAGACTTCTAACAAAAAAAAAATTAGTCATTAAAGAGCTTGACAATTTTTGAAAATGTTCTGCCTGTACTCGTGAAATATGTAGTATACAGGGTGGCCAAACGAAAATGAAACAGAATAAGATCTTCCGAGAGAATGTTTCTTCGAGAAAACACTGAAATAGGTTGATTGTTAATTCATGGGGATACCTACCCTTTTATTCGTCCGTCAACTGTCCGATATGTCATTTCTTCTTTTTCTTACAACTGATAGCCCTCCGGATTTTATGAAAAATCTCTGGTCAGTTTAAGAGATACAGAAGTTGAAAGATAAAAGTAGTTTTTTGAAATGATGATTCGAAATCGGTCAAGTTTTTGTCATACGATTTTTATATGATTTCTAGAACCGCAGTTGAAATGCTTATTGAAAAAATCTTCAACTGAATTAGAACAGTTTTCGATATGTTTGTCCCAACATAATCAACTTGTAATTTTTTCATAATTTTCAATGGTAGAAAATTCCAAAAATGTTTGTGAGTTTAAGAATCATGAAGTATTTGATCAACTGACCACAATTTTTTTTGGGTATTTTCGTAATGCTCTGCTTCTGAAAATGATGAAACAAATAAACAAAACAGTTTAGCTGATTCCAACTTCATGAGTTTCTTTAACAAAACTGAATACGGAATTCAAGATATTGAAAATGATCGTAATTTTCTCAGTAACAAAATATAGGAGAAAAAATTATCAAAACTTCCCCTACAGCAACACAAATATATCGGGAATGATTTTCCGATACAATTAATTTTGATCTTGTTTCGTAGTAGATTGAACGAAGCAAATCGCCAACTTCATATTTCATTACATTCGTTCAAAAAACAAATTTTGGAACATTTTTGAGTCACACTGTATGTTTTCAATGAAAGCTTGAACATTTCTCAGCAGAACAAGATGCACTTCGGATGAAAGCATCCCTGTATACCGTTTCGTGATTAGGGAGTGTTTATTTGTTATTTATTTGCGTAGGGGTGCTCCTGCCACGCTCAGATGAAAAAAAAACATATTATCATCAAATCTAGATAATAAATTAATGATATTTAATGTTCAATTTCAAACCATTTGTGCAATTCTTGGAGGGCCATGAATTGAATTGAATAAAATTTCCTATTATGGATAGAGTGAGTCGAATTATATTAAAAAAATCCCAAATCAGTTAAAAATGTTTGAAATACAGATAGATCATCAAATACAAATTGGAGAGATGAAATTTTCATCGTTTCAATTCGGTTTCATTAGAATCATTAAATAATTCCTCAGTGAAACCCTACAGTTTTCTTTGTGATGTCGAAAAAATTTTTGAATTAAAATATTTATCTATGTATGATGTATGTTTCCTTGTTCCAGATCATCATTGAGACCAAAGGAACAATAAATTTCACGCATGGAATTCAAAATACATAAGTGAGTACAATAAATATCACACTCGAGTTGACAGTTATTGCATGTTTTATTAATCACGTTCCAGATTTTATATTCTGGAAGTGTTTAGCCTGGCTACTGTTCGGCTAGACGACCGATCACTCAGTAGAATACGAATACTTACACAGTATAGTTATTTATATAGACAACAAGAATATATTCGAGATGTATACATCTTGATTATTCAGGCGATAGAAATTCCGAAAATTTTTATACAAAAAAGATCCCTTTGTTGATACTCGATAAAACGCTTCGTTTTCGAGAAAAAACGGAAAAACGAGACCAGACTTCAAATTTTGATGTCTGAAATTCGTATACCGATTCAGTCACATAGCAGAATGAATTTTGCCATCACGAAAAGCTATACAGGGTGGACAAAAAATAATCTATGCATATTTTCAACATTGACAGTTGACACCCTGTATCTTAAAAGTTAGGACGTTTACTACATATGATCATATGAAGTTTCATTCTTGAAATAAATGGGTCGAAGAATTGACCTCTTGAATATTAGCATATCAATGACAAACACCCTATAGATTTATAGATGCCACCAGTCGAATTATTTCGATCCACCCCTTCAGAGGGGTAGTTTATTCTTCCATCAAATCACCCCCTGAAGGTGTGAACCGAGATAATTCATTGGTGGCATCTATAAATTTGTATGGATATCCAAATATGTAATATGATGGAAAAATACGAACCAGAAATGCTCGGTTAGCAAGGTCAGCAAGGGAAGCTTCAAAGCAATAACGGGATTTCTAACGGGGCATTGCAGACCCAAAGAACACCTAAGGAAGCTAGGCTTACAGGAGGACGGCACCTGCAGATTCTGTGAGGAAGAACCAGAAACACCCCATCACATACTGATGGAGTGTGACGCTGTACATCACAAAAGATTGAACATACTGGGAACACACCAGCTGACTGTGGAAGAAATACCACAGCTAGACCCCCTCAAAGTCCTCAAATTCCTGAAGGAATTGAATCTCGAGGGGCTGCTATGAACAAGCAATCCTTGATATAGCAGAAGCAGATGGGGCACAATAGATCTAATTAGGTCGCAGCGCATCTGTCACCATCCAACACCTACCAATACCAAAGGATATTTGAAAAACTGCGAGAATAAACTACCCCCCTAAAGGGGTATCAAAATAATTCTACTGGTGGCATCTATAAATTTATATGAGATATCCAAATATGTAATTTGATGGAAACAAAGGAACCAGAAATGCTCGGTCAGCAAGGAATTTTGAAAAACTGCGCAAGAATAAACTACCCCTCTGAAAGGGGGGATCGATATAATTCTACTGGTGGCCGCTATATGTGTATATTTACATAAGATATTCAAATATTCCATTTGAAGAGAAAATTCGAATCAGAAATGCTCGATCAGCAAGGATTTTTGAAAAACTGCGGGAATAAACTTCTCCTTTAAAGGGGTAGATCGAGATAACTCCAGTAGTGGCATCTATATATTCGAATACGATATCCAAATATGTAATTTGAGGAAAAAACTCGAATCAGAAATGCTCAGCAGCAAGGATTTTTGAAAATCTGCTAAAATAAACTACTCCTCTGAAAGGGTTGATAGAAATAATTCCAATAGTGACATGTATAAATATATATGTGATATTCAAATATGTAATTCGATGTGCTCGGTCAGCAAGGATTTTTGAAAAACATCACGAATAAACTACCCCTCTGAAAGGGTGGATCGAAATAATTCCACTGGTGGCCTATATATCTATATAAGATATTCAAATATGCAATTTGAAGATAAAATTCGAATCAGAAATGCTCGGTCAGCATACTTTCATGTTGGTCAGCAAATTATACACCCCCAAAAATCAACTGCGCATTCCACTGACTTGAAATTTCGAATGTATACAGTGGACTTTCCTATTTGAATAGGTTTAATTAATACTTCAAAAGTGCTACAAATTGAGAGAGATCCAAACGACCATTTTTCGCGGTGTGATGTCACTTGTATTTTCTTGAGGCTCCCTCTGACGACCCAAAGAGGATGCTTTGCACAAAACCACAGACACAGAACTTGAGCACAGAGTGGTTGGGTGATCTGTGACTTGATAGAAAAATGGCTACAAAACAAACTATATAGAAGAAGAAAAACATTAACCTCGAAATCTAGTTCATAGTTCATTATTTCATTTCATTTTCAGTGACCTATCAGTGTCATATTAGTGATATTCTTTCAATCTGAATTAACTGAAAAGATGTCACTTGAACTGAACTGAATCAGTTAATATGCGTTCTTTCAGATGACGTTCATTGCATGTCAACTGATTCAGTTCAGTTCAAGTGACATGTGTCAGTACGTTCAGAACGAAAGAATATCACTATTATAGTTTTTATTGAGTGACGAATGCAATGACAAATGGTGACAAGACCGTCCGAAGTGTATGACGCGGTGTGACGCACTTTGTATTCGTCCAATGGAATCCCATCAATATTTCGCGTGCATTAGAGCACTCGTTTGAGTTTAAGTTCAATTTAATCCTTTTTTTCTGGGTCAACCGCAATCGTAAGAAAATTGAAGTAATGCTGAATTCACCCAGTATGTGTTCTAAATCGTGAAAAAAAAAATTCAAAAAATCATAGTGAAATTCCCTATAGGAAGATAAAATTTGAAATTTAGAGAAAGAACTCGAAATTTAGAGAAGGAACTCGAAATTTCGAGATGAAAACTCGAAATTTCTAGATGAGTAGTCGAAATTTTGGTATAAAAGTCGAACAATCAGCATACTGAACACTTTCCCATATTTTTAGAGACACCAGTTAACACAATGCAACAGAGGGGCACAATCGTTACCGTGGATTCTGAGGAGGGTGAAAATCCATCGTCTTCACCACCATCTAGAAGCAGAGTGAGTAAACGCAATAAGTTAGAATTATATATTTCATGCACTTCAGGGATTTAAAGGGTACCTTTATTCCCTATTTTCGGGGAAAAAGTGGTACTTTAAACCCCAAGGGATTCAAAGTTACTTAAAATCCCTAGGGATTCAAAGTAAATTTCATTGCAATAAAAGCTAAATTTATAAATGTATTTTCAAAATGTCTGTTGCAATTGTGGCTGTTGTGACGATGCTTCAAGCTTTTTTGACTTTTCCAAGAAATATGCTAGCAGTACTTTTCCTTATGTACATTTTTCTACGTTCCGTTCTTTGCTCCTATTGATAAACTCAGATAACTGTTTTTCATATTGTTCTTCAGATTTTCTTTGTAATAATTGGCCTACAGCTTCCTGAGCTGCCTTTTTGATTTGTTTCATCGCGATCAACGTCTTTCAATCGATGTGGCGTGTTTGACTAATATTTAATTATTTATGTTTTACTAAGTTACTTATAACAAGATAACGTGTTTATAACACACCAAGATTTTCAGTTGTCGATGGCAATCATGATCTGGATCACCATAGTTACTGAGGTCGTTGATATGTAAAATGGGGTGAATAGGGTCAATTTTCAACTTTGAGCAGCTGTAACTTTTTTTTGGTAAGACATAGAAAAATGATTATTATGTTCAAATTTGAGTCCCGACCTATAGTTTCGATTGTACATATCGATTTTTGATTTTGGTGGAAATTTGAAATGTTATATATTTTCATATGCCCTGACCCGATTCACCATAAGGGTGGGGTCAATCGAATCAGTGACTTGAAACTCATCAAAAATTGTCTCAACTGACTTGAGGTTGAAAAGGGTCAGGTAATATTATTTTTTTTTTATTAAAATGCACCAGGACAAGAAAATAAGTTTAATTTCTACAAATAACAGATCATACAAAAATAACTTAACTTAGGAATTTTTTTGAGGAATGATACATTCAGAATATGACTAATGTTCTAGGTCTTTAGAATTGAGGGCGAACTTCAGAAGGCCTCTAAGATAGTTTTCTGGTGGAGAAACTTTCCCAACCACCTTCTCGAAGTGGAAAGTGTCCACATCTGGAACATCCGGGAAGTTGTAAATATAGTCGCAATAGTTTTTCGTTGTTTTGGGTCTTACAAATTTTCCTTCGAAATAGCCCCTTTCCTTTATTCCTGTAATTTGACCAATGAAATAATGATTCCCATTACCTTGAGACGATTTGCTCAGTTCGAAATCATACGCTACCACCAACCAATCGCCTATAGCGACCTCAGATTCAGAAATAGGATGAATATTCTTAAAAGTTCTACCAAACTTTGTCACCATTGTCGGAATATTAGGCGGGGTATTCTCATCATTCAGGTCCTCATCCTCCAGTTCCTCGTGCACTGTACTCTCATCTGAATCATCATCCAATTCCACTGATTCATTTTCTGAATCATCAGTGCTGTCTTCAGAAACTGCTACACTTCTACCAGCAGCAATATTAAATTTTTTTCTCGTCTGGCGTCTTTTAGGAGAACCGTCATATCTCATTTTTCGTAGAAGATCTGTAACCGAATTCTCTATGGCTTCTGTGATAACCTGATTGTCAACTTGCAATTGCTCTTTAGGGAGCATTTTCAACACTTGGCTTCTATCTATTGGAATAATTCCAGCCTTACGAAATCCAGATCTAATATTATTTTCTACATTTTCTTGAATTGCAAGGTATAGTTTTCCCAGAAGTCTCGGAAACACATCTTTGGGAATTGATGATTCTTTCATACCAGGTCCCTGTTTCCAGTCGGTTAAAATTCTTCGCCAGGCTCCCTTCAATGGACGGAAGAAGGCAATATCTAGTGGCTGGGTGAGATGAGTAGAATTGCTAGGTAGGAATACAAATCGAATATTGTGTGCCTGACAAAGGCTTATTGCCTCTGGAGCAATGTGCGAAGATAAATTATCTCCTATCAAAACCTTTGTTCCCGGCAGTTTCTTCAAATATGGCACAGCTACAGTCTCGACCCAATCAGTAAAAGTTATCATATCAAACCAGCCACTGGCTGTAACATTATATCTAGTGTGTTTTGGACCTCCTTGCATCCAAGTGGAATATATATTCTTGGCCTTGTAGATGACGTAGCTTGGTAATAATACACCATCTCCACTGGCAGCAAACATGATTGAGACTGAGGATTTTGTTTGATTCATTATCCTTTCAGGATACTTGCAGCCCCGTTTTGCGATAATCTTCTTCCTTCCTGGATCATTAGCTAGATTGGTTTCATCATAGTTAACTATATTGCAGGGAGGGATATCATTCAGGGTGTCCCCCAAATTATCAAAATATTCATTGATAATCTGAGGAGAAACAGACGATCTAGCCCGTTTGATATTCTGACATAATCGAACTGCAAGTGCATCTTTATGTCGAGACAAAAACCCCAAAGCAAACTCTCTACCAGGCATGTTGTCCTTGAACTTATTCACAGTTTTACCTTTTCGGTCCAAATATGATTTTACAATTGCACGTAAACCATATAGATCCATTGGATAGCCCCATTCTGCACACAGTCCTATTTTTTCCACAAGTGTATTTTCTTCTGCGGCTGATAACGTGGTCTGACCCCCCTTTTTTTTCATATCATTATTTTTAGTACGCCTCTGTAGCACACTATCGGATATTTCGTAATGCTTCGAAGCCTCCCGAATAGACATTCTTCCTCCCTTCACAGCAGCAAGCGCCTCATTCATAACATCCGAACCATATTTCTTATTAGGTTTAGCACGTGGGTCTGGTTTGTAAAGTCGCGGCATGTCGGCCCGATTCACCCCCACTTTTCTGGCCACCGGTTTTTTTTTATAACTTATGGCCTCTAAAAAAAAGTAGTCCAGATTTATCAAATCGCTCTTGACACAAGTTATAATAATGTTTAATGATGCGAAAACTGTATTTACCTTGATAAAATCGATGTTGGTTCACTCACTAGCTATAAAGTTATTGAGGGTACGTTTTTGTAGACTAAATTTCATTTGAGGTTAGGAACGTCAGAAACACACTGAACAGTGAGAAAATACTGGGAAACGCTATCCAACGCTCGACTGGACCTCCGTCATCAAAACAGCGTTGCCAGATTGACATTATTGCTGTTCAAAAATATTTTATGATTTTTCATCTATTGCGGGAAAGTTTCGACCCTATTCACCACACCGGTTCTATTCACCCCATTTTACGGTAACAATCAGCCTCTTCGATGATGTTTTAGACATAGAGTAACTACCGTATAGTAGCATTTAAATTTTTTGCGTTATTTTTTCTTCAAAGCTTTTCCTCTCCTGAAATGCATAAAATAGTATATACATCACGGTACTAAAGTGTTTTTAATTTAAATCCCTCGACAAATCATAGCCCTCCCGTTGGGCGGGCTATAAACTTTTTGTCTAGGGATTTAAGATACGACTTCATTCCCTAGGTGTTTATTGACTATTTACTTTCCTGGCAATATGCCACGACGAATATTGAATTACATCTATTGAACACACACGATAAGAATTTGAAAACAAAATCTTCTGAAGTAGAGAATTTCCATTCTCCTTCATATAAAGATATGCATATAATATCATTCTGAATATTCAACATTCCTTTTCAATACTTTCACCCAATCAAGGGGTTGAAACTTGAACGATGGAAACTTGTTATTATTTTTATAGACCTCAATGGCATATACGCGATTAGGTTTTTCTCAATTCAGAATTTCTTTCCACGTCCTGTATGATGAATGTCAATTTATCATACATCCAAAAAAAATATCAAATCATTTATCTTGCAGCACAACTCGAAACCGAAAGTCCTAGTCAGGAGCCATGCGATGCGCGAGGAGACGTCCCCGCCGCGTGAGCCCAGCCCCCACCGCCCGCCTCGCCTCCACCACCGGCCGCCCTCGCCGCGAATCGAGCTCGTCCCCTCCCCGGGACCGCCCGACCCGCCCCACCACCAACACCGGCTGCCCTCCCCGCCCGCTGTCGTGCTCAGCCCGTCGCTGGGGTCGCCCGGGCGGGGGCAGTCGCCCGCGGGCACGATCGTGCCGTCGCCGAGGCCGATGTCGAGGGGCTCGCCGGATCGGGGCGTGGAGCCCGAGAATGAGGCGAGATTTGTGGTAAGGAGAAAGTCAACATTTTTACGCATTTCTTTGCTGGAAATTCCATTCTGAATTCATCGGGAAAACAACCTCCAAACATAACGCCAATTGACAGTCATATGCCTGAGATCACCTTTCGCCAACGTACTATATGGAACAACAAAGCTTGTGGCTCTGACGGAATCCCACCGATTGTTCTCAAAAAATGTGCTCCCGAACTAACACCTGTTATTCTCTGCAAGTTGTTCAACTACTCTTACAAATTGGGGATATTCCCGTCCAACTGGAAAATTGCAAGAGTGCAACCAGTTCCTAGCAACTACAGACCGATCGCACTGCAATCTATTTTTTCAAAGATTATGAAGGAAGCTATCAACATCGAGCTCATGAAATACCTGGAACATTCAGGTATTATCAACGATAGGCAATATGGCTTCCATCATCAGAGATTAACTGGTGACCTGCTCGCTTACGTCTCACATATATGGCAGCAATCTATTGAAAAATATGGTGAAACCTTAGCCGTGGCACTTGATATCTCCAAAGCATTCGATCGAGTCTGGCACCACGGACTTCTCGCCAAGCTTCCATCTTATGGCTTGCCTCCCCAGCTATGTTCTCTGCTAGCTAGTTTCAGGTCTCTCTATGTAGTGGTCGACGGAGTTTCATCTGATTCTCTCACCATAAATGCTGGTGTTCCGCAAGGATTAATTCTAGCACCAACACTATTTCTACTCCATATCAACGATTTGTTGGAAGCAACTCCATGTCCAGTACACAGTTTCGCGGATGATAGTACCCTCCATACCGCCTTCTCTTCCAGGGCTCCAATACCAGCCAGGCAAATCAGAAACGAACGAGGGAGAAATGTTGACAACATAAATATGGACTTGGCAACAATTCTCGAATGGGGATCCAATAACTTGGTAGATTTCAATGCAAACAAAACACAAGCATGCCTTTTCTCTAGAAAAGCCGATCTCACTGTGCCAAACATAAGCATGTCAGGAGTAACCATACCTTTGAAGACATCCATTTCGATGATTGGTATCACTATCAGCAATAACCTTTCTTGGGAAAATCACGTGAGATCAATTGCTTAAAGTACATCCCAAGAACTTGGTTTTCTGTTTCGGGCCAGGAGCTATTCAACTTCCAGTCGGCTGCTAATGATCTATAAGGCACAGATCCGACCTGTCCTGAAATACTGTTCCCATATTTGGAGTGCGGCACCCAAACATAACCTGAAACTGTTGGATTCTGTTCAGAAAAGCGCAATTCGTCTCGTGGGTGATGCCTCCCTCACAAACTCACTCACTTCTCTGGAACACCGTAGAAAAGTGAAAGTGAAATATCAACAATTGTACCTCCCTTGGCAGTCCCCGCGAGATTAACCCCGTCGTGTTGAGGCTTCGCACCCCTTCCTGGTCACTTTGAAGACCTGCAGAACATCTATTTCCAAAGACTCGTTCATCCAACGAACAGCGAGGCTCTGGAACACATTGCCAAGAGAGGTGTTTCCCCAGGCATATAACCTCCAGAATTTTAAGAGGAACACCAATTCCTACCTTATTTTCCTTGGTTCTCACATTACAGGATACCCCTTTTCGTGGGAACCAGAACATAAAAAAATACCCATATGAGCGATAGTTGTCTGCGTCCTGTCAGTATCTCTATAAGGAGGCCCAGTACTTGGCAATCCCTGCGAAGCAACCACGTCATCTTTGACTTGTTTAGAACGGCCGCCCGGTTTCTTGATTGCCTGCAGCCGCCTATATGCCTCCCATATCCTCCTAGTGCTTTGTCAGCCCATTCGTTGAGGGCTCCGGTATCCAGAACGGTATCGTGGATCCGATTCCAGCCAGCTCGTCGGCCACTTCGTTCCTTGGCACCCCCCTCTGTGACCCGGAATCCATACTAGTTCGATTTACTTCAGATATAGTTTCTCAAGAGTTCGGGATGGCTGATAGCTTTGAGCGCCGCTTGACTATCCGACGTAATAACAAAAGATGTAAATCTCATGCTCTGGTCCCTCTTTCACAAGCCCTTATACCTATTCCTTCTAAGTAAATTCCCGCACCTAAGTCCTTTTTGTCAGTTAGGCGCGATCCGTTCGTGTAACATACTAGACTCCTTAGGCAAAATGCCATTTTGTTCTCTTCCCATTGTTCCATCTGAACCTATATTGAGAGTTCTTCGCTCTTAGGGTGGAGATAGGGATCTCACTGCTTCGTAGTTAGCCCAACTCCCAGAGTCCTCCGGCCGCGTTTGCTTTCCTCTTAATCCAAAAAATGTCTAATAATGTCTGTAATCTGTGTAACCACATTATCCAATGTTTCACTTAATGATAATTAATAATAAGTCAGCCCCAAATTTCCGGCATTACCTTGTTTTATTTTTTTTTCAGACCTCGAGTCCCAACTTGACAAATAAATTAAACAATTCGAAAAACGGGGACTTATCGAAACAAGCTAGTCATAGTTTTAGGAAAAAGTACGTATGTGATTGCCAAAACCAGAACTGCCTGAAATGTGTCAACACTCAGGAGAGAAACATCAATAATAACTTAACGAACGTCAATAATAATGTGATGGGAAGCCCTAACATGCTGTCAGTGTCAAAGACAAATGGGCGAGGGAAACTGAGGCAACAGAGCTCGTCACAAGGGAGTTTTGAAAGTTCATCTATGTCTCCCTGTCTATCTAGAGGTAAGAATATTGATTTTAGTTTGCTGGTTCGGATATCAACACAATACAATACAATAGAATATAATGTATTTTAAACTGAACATTGAAAAAACTGAAAATTTTAAGAAATACTATTATTATTAGAGCTTTCAATGTGTCAATCCGAGGTCCAAAGTGTGATTTCACAATTTTTTCAAGTATTGGCTGCGCAAAGATTCACACTCGCGCCTCTAGTGGCTGAAGCTGAAGCTACCTGAGTCGAGGGGGTTGCCACGAGCAGATTCAACGTACGAAATATTGCCATTTCCCTTTATTTCCCCGCATTTCTCAGTATTGCCCTGCATTTCCCTATATTGCCCCTTATTACCCTCGATTTCCAAATATTTCCTGGTATTGCCTCAAATTTCCTTTTATTTACCCATATTTCCTCGCATTTCCCCGCATTTCCCAGTATTGCATCGCATTTCCCAACATTGCCTATCATGTTCTGATATTGCCCCGTATTTCCCGTTAGAGTCTCGCATTTCCCGGTATTACCTCGCATTTCCCGGTATTGCCTCCCATTTCCTGGTATTTCCTCGTATGTCCTGGTACCTACCTATTGTATTATGCCGCATGTCCTGATAGTACCCGTTCTTCCTGAATGAATTATTACTCGCATTTTTCAGTTTTGCCCCTCTTTCATAAAAACTGACACCCACTTCATGGTTATAATTTCACATTCTTCTGATGTTGTATAAAACTGTGTATATTATATAGAGATGGGTAAGACCTCGGATAAGACCATGAACATTCGAATCAATCAGCATCATTATCTACTTGAAGGAATATTCGGAATGGAAAGGAAGTAGGCAGACGAATATAGGTAGATAAAAAACACAATCCTTTATTCTCTTCTAAAGAATGAACAAATAAAATATCTCCAATACCTATATCATGTATCAGCGAAGTGAAAACATCTAAAGGGTCATTCAATATGAGTAATGGTTTTTCAAATAGAGATTTCTCGGCTTCTGATTCATATATTTTTTTTATTTCTAGGTGTTACTAGTGTGCAGTTTCATAATGCAACATTTTACTCCTCTCGATCGGTTGGAAGTAACGAAAAATACCTATACCAAAAGGATCGAGAGGAGTCAAATGTGTATAGTAACACCTATAAATAAAAAAAAATATGTACTAGAAACCGAGAAATCTCTATTCGGGAAACTATCACTTATTGAAACACCCTTCAGTAGGTAACGAGACAATGACAAAAACTAAACAAAACCATCATTCTGAAACTTAAGAGAAAGAAAATTATCTTTCATACAGGTACAACATACAGGTACAACATATGTTTTCAACAGAAACTAGACCTGAACTCCCTTCTTTTTTAAATTCTTGAATATTTTAACAATTCTATTTCTATCATATCTTGTGATTTGTAGTGGATCACATCCAAGCATATTGATCGGACCATAAAATATTTGTTCCTTTTGGACACAATCAACATCATCTGGTTTTGGCCAATAAAAATTACTTAGGTCTTCCTTTAGAAATTTCAGAGTGAACATATCATTTTCATTGCATTTTAAAACTCTTCCAATATACCATCTTTGATCGTAGAACACACCATAATATTTTTCAGCGGAAATTTCCAATCTAATTTTTTCAGTCTCATCCAGGGCTACATCTAAAGAGTTATCATCTTCGAATTCATTGAGTTCTTCAGAATCAGAATCAGTCAATCTAATTGAATTTGAATTTGAATCTGAGTCTGAATCTCGAAAAGAAGCAGTTTTAAGATGGTCTAGTATATCCATTTTAATCACTAACTTATCACAGTCTCGGTTTGGTTCAGGTACACTAATTTTATAATTAGAAATATCACAGAAACCGTATTTATTCATAGTCGAATTGGAAAGACCACCATCTTCTTCAATATCGTACCAATTTGCCAAACAACCGATTGAAGATTTTACATTCAATTCAGAAATATTTACAAAATGTTTTGCATATTCAGTTTGTTTTCCTTTCTTTGAAAGATATTTGAATGACAAAACACAACCAATTATGAAGTCAGTCTTCTTATATTTGAAATTATTTTCGAAAATACACCAGTCTCCAATGGAAATTATATTTGATTTCATAGGCCGAGACATAACACTACCAGTAGGGTCTAATTTTTTCTCTGACCGTACTCGAATTGTTCGATCACTGGACAACTTGGAACGATTTTTAGTGAAGAGCCAGCAAAGAGTAGACTTCCTCACAACCATGATTTCATCATTATAAGAGACTCGCAAAAATGGTCCATCATTGAAGAAAATGTTGGTGCTTTTGTTGGTATCTTTGGAATAATCTTTAATTTGTAAATGATCCTCTATATTCTCAATGTCATTCAACAAAATGCTTTCTGGATGGGACAGAGTACCTGATACGAGACCTGAAATATCTTCGTTACTTGAATCATCTTCAACCAAAGATACGATATCATCAAATTCAGATGACAAATTCACATCAGAACGATTGGATAACATTTCGTCTTCATATTCATGTTCTGTGGCCTCGTTGTCGTAGCTTCTCAAATTCAAATTTAAAAAAAAATTATCAGGTATGTCACTAATACCTAAAGCATTCATAGCCAGTTTGGCATCTTGTAAAGATGATAGCACGATAGATTCTATCTCTTCATCACTGAGAATTACAAATGGAATTTCCTGGTGAATTTCACCTTCTGATCCCAATCGCGCGCTATCTTCACGAGGGAAGCAAAAAGTGCCCTTCAAATTGTTAACTGCATTTTGGAGAAATTGGATTTTGTTAATACGATTCATTATTTCTAGGAGGCTGAAATTAACAATAGTAGAAAAGGTACCTACTCGTCATCGACCTTGTGGAACGAAATAATTGTTCGCAAGGCTGGCTACTCATTAACCATGGTACAAACATACTAGCAGGGAACCTTTCTTGAAATTTCGAAAATTTTCTTATTAAGAGAATCAAAGAATGAGCATTTATTTCAACTGATATATAATTATTTAATGTTATGAAATTGTCTTTAAGTGTAAATTCATTTGTTGTCAAAATCCAATTTCTCCAAATTCTCAGTTGAAAAACCACTTTCCATGCAAGATATAATCTCATCTGAATTGACATGTTTTTCATCAAAAAACAGTTCAGCATATCTCTGATAATTTTCAAATAAAAAGCAGTAGCTTCTGAATTGGGTACATGATCTAGTAGAGCTGTTGTTACTTTTTCTGATATTATTCTCTCTACAGATTGAAAATTCATTTTATCATCGGGATTGATATCGTATCCAGTTAAAAAGTGGACATCTTTGGAAATGTTTGATATCAGAATGGCGAGGTGTGAAGAAGAAATAATTTTGTTACCTACTGGTAGGTAAATCGATGGTTTAAGTAAACGATTTCTGAATTTGGTACCAATATGGACAGTATCTTGAACAGGTATATTTTCTGTCTCAAGATTAGCTTGAAACCAATTCCAGGAAGCATTTTGCTGTTCCAAATGACTCGATTGAGGAAATGTTGCCTCTAATCGCATACATTTCAATAGACGTGGATCACCATCCGATGAAAATCCTAGTATGTGGATGCCATATTTCTTTTGGGCATATTCCTTCATTGTATGCCATCTCTTACGAACATGCTCAGAAGATGAGGGACAATTGTTTTGTAATGGTTGTGCCATAATGACGTATGCATATGTAGACACAGTTTCTTCTGAGAACTGGCGCTTTATTTCTTGGTAGGAAGTAGCCTAAAAAAATTAATACAAAGCATTATTAGGTACAGAGCCTGAACAATCGAAGAAAATCTCTTATAGTATATAGGATCGATCTAGATTATATTATGGGTTTTAGGAAGGAACAACCTGTATTTCCGTGTATTTCATTGCAGTTTTAGATTCTCTCTGAAGTGTCGATTTCTCGGTCGATTTCATCAATATATCTCAGTTGGAGTCTAGCGAGAATGATTACAGAGATATATAGGGTGTTCAAAATCGAGATTTTCCAACTTAAGGATTTTTATGTGTCGAAAATATTCATTATGGGTCAAAACGGCTTTCATCTTAACTATCGATATACTATTTACTGACATTTAATTGGAACATATACAGCGTGGTTCAAGATCCAGAATTCTGATCAACCTGTATTTGTTCCATTTAAATGTCAGTTGTCATCATGATATCATGTGAATTTGGTTAACCTAGGAATTTATCAACAAACCTTCATTATTTTATTTTCTACTTCTTTTCAATTTGGCTATCTATGAAAGAGTGTTTTTCAGTTTCTTTCATATAATTTTGACGTAAGAATCATAATCTCCGACCCTGAAAACCCCCAGATACCGTTTTCGAATAGAATCGGATCATATTTACAAAACTCGTCCGCCATATTGGATCCGCCATCTTGAATTTCCAATTTTGACAAGCGAATCATAATCTCCAACTCCGAACACCTCCAGATACCTATTTTGAATAAAATCGGATCATAATTAAAATTACAAAACTCGTCCACCATATTGGATCCGCCATCTTGAATATCCAATTTTGACAAGAGAATCATAATCTCCAACTCCGAAAACCCCCAGATACCAATTTCGAATAGAATCGGATTATAATTACAAAACTCGTCCGCCATATTGGATCCGCCATCTTGAATTTCCTATTTTGACACAATAATCATAATCTCCGACCCCGAAAACTCCCAGATACTAATTTCGAATAGAATCGGATTATAATTACAAAACTCGTCCGCCATATTGGATCCGCCATCTTGAATTTCCAATATTGACAAGAGAATCATAATCTCCAACTCCGAACACCTCCAGATACCTATTTTGAATAAAATCGGATCATAATTTAACTTACAAAACTCGTCCGCCATATTGGATCCGCCATCTTGAATTTCCAATTTTGACACGAAAATCATAATCTCCAACTTCGAACACCCCCAGATACCTATTTTGAATAAAATCGGATCATAATTGAAATTACAAAACTCGTCCGCCATATTGGATCCGCCATCTTGAATTTCCTATTTTGACGAAAGAATCATAATCTCCGACCCCGAAAACCCCCAGATACCCATTTTGAATAGAATTGGATCATAATTCAAAAAACTCGTCCGCCATACTGGATCCGCCATCTTGAATTTCTAAATTTTGACAAAGAATCAAAATCTCCGACCCCAAAAACATCCCTAGAAACATCCAGCTACCAATTTTGAATAGAATCGGATCAAAAATACAAAACTCGTCCGCCATTTTGGAGCCGCCATTTTGTTTTTTGTCCAACAAAAATCTGCGAAATTTCAAATCAATCGGACGTTTTGAAGTGTGTCAAAGTGACGTTCGAAGATTTCCGTTTACAAACAAACAAACCAATACAAACATATACATATACTTACCAAGCTAATATAAGCGTGTTAATCGAGGTGTTAATAAAGTTATTCAGTGAAATCTACTCGGAGAAAAAAATAGATTGATACATTTCATTTATTCAGCATGTCTCACTTCGAATGCTTTCCCCTCGGCTTTCCCTCTCTTTATTTTGGTTATTAGTTATGCAATTACAACTAAATTTGATGTGGTATTAGAAACCGTTGATGTATTTTTCTAGAACCTGAAGAACCATCGGAGATCAAAAGCATAACGAACACTACTATACATATACATAAAAAAAAAACTAATTTGAATTTTTCAATTCGGAAAAACTGGTGACCACGAACGACACTGTCCAAAATGACGTATCTGAAATAATTTTCACATTATGGTTCCTATCTAATGCTTTCCGAATTTGGTTTGAATCTAGGTTTGAATCGTATGTCCAAGTATAACTTCGAATATATAACCGAGATAAAAAGCGAAACCATTTGAAGTGACACGCTGTAGACAAAAAGATATGACTTATCATTTTGTATTTTACTTACCTTGAAGGTATAACACTTGAAGTAGTACCGAACACCACTCACTAAACAATAATTTCCGAGATAATTTCAGTACAGTATATCACCATTTTACGAGTGATTTCAGTTCTCAATAATTATAACCGATTATAACAGACAGTACAGATAGCGAGACAGATAGACTCTTGACTCTTGTGAGAACGTTACACGCCAACCGAGACGCCAACACACGGAGCAAGTGATTTGAAGCCTTTGAAGCCAGTTCTCGAGCCGAAGAGCCGAGCGAAGAGCAGGGAGTTCTCGGAAGCTGACGAAAACAAATTGGGCTTTAGCGACATCTCCGAACGCACACACCAGTACGATTATTTCCTGGTATTGCCTCCAGATATTTCCCCGTATTTCCCCATATTTCCCGACATTGCCCAATATTTCCTAGCATTGCCTAATATTTCCAGCAATTTCCTCGCATTACCCAAATTTCCCGACATTGCCTCGTATTTCCAAATATTTCCTCGAATTTCCCGACATTGCCCCATATTTCCTCGTATTTCCCGACATTGCCTAATATTTCCAGGCATTGCCTCACATTTCCTGGCATTGCCAGTTATTTCCCTGTATTGCCCCGTATTTCCTCATGAGCGTACGAGAAATTTCCTCCGTGGCAACCCCCTCGACCTGAGTACAATACTAGCCAACTGTCAACCAAGAAATATTATGTTTCCTGATATAATTCTTGTCAGTTTGTCGTATCAGAACTTGAAGTTACGTGATTAAACATGTACAATTGTTGCTGTTTCAGTGAAACATTTTATTTCAATATTTTGAAGAACTAACCTATACCTATAGTGCGATCAAACTATTGCAATTTTATGCCATACGACTTATGTAGGTATTGTGTATGTTTAAGTACTCCCAATGTGGAAGTTGATTCTCATTTCTATGTAGTTTGTAGAATTATTTTCATTGGTTGTTGAGCAATAAAACACTAATGATGCTCATCGGTATGTCATGTCATCGGGCGCTATAGCGATTTTGAGAGGTGATTATTTTGTTTATTGAAAAAAATATTTGTGGTAATTTTTTAATGATGAATAACTGTATCAAATGCTTTTGATACATGCAATGATCAAAATAAAATAGATACCTATATGGCGTGAATTCGACTACTGTCTACAACCCCATTGTGTCACTAGAGGCATTCGAGTAATATTTGCATCGCCAATAACGTGATTCATTTCTATTATTAGTGTTACAGTTGCGCATCGAGAAAACTACTGGAATATTTATTATTCCTGACATTCACATTGACTTTCAATATTGACAAAAGCGTCTAGGACTTCCGAATCTATATTTTATTTATAAAAACGCCAGCATAACGTTCATGCTGTAAATTACATAGTTCAACATTTTTTTCAGTAGCAGCTGCTTTAATTATTTTTCTTGGAACGGATCCATTTTCTTATCTACTTGTGTTGTTAGTCAATATTCAGATTGCATCATTCACGTTTGACAGTCAAGTTGAAATACGAGTACAAAAAACGACTTGGTTCATCAGTTAGTGAAATAAGGCATTTCAAAACTCATGGTACAACAATGTTTTTTCTTATTCTTTCATAGATGGAAACATTCCGGGTCCTCGCATGTATTTTCTTAAATGGAAATGACGTTTCGTATCTCAGTCTAGATGGCATAGAAATGTCAATATTGTTAGTTCACGAAGAGGTGCATGGGGAATCGGGAATATCACTATCATTTTTAGCACTTGATATTTGACATATTGACAAATCATAGGAATTCACTCACCTGCCTCAGACTTAGTGTCACCTATATTGACAAATCAATTCGACTAAAAAAAACGAAGTTTTCCAAAACGGATTCAATAATTCCAAATAATGTTCATCACATGTATAAAACACAGAATTAGAAATGATTAAATTGATTTTCTGTTTATTGGTATAAAGTAATTGAGGTTTTATACAAATACCTGCTTATAATTTTTGACAGATTATCAACAAACAAATGTATATAGCTGATACATTTTCTGGACTTGATAAATGAAATGGTGACCAGGTAAAAGAATGAATAAGTTGAAAAGTTGATGAAACATGCCATAAAATCTAATTTAGATTCTACACTATATCGGTGACCGTTGATATTATTTATTTGGTACTACTTTGCTTAATGATCTCTTGTTTGTTGTAGATAGTAGTACGGAGCAATATACTGATACGACAGGCATAGATTTAGAAATGTTTATACCAGAAACACTAAATAGAAACGCTAAAGATAGAGCACTCATGCTTCGTATAGAACAAGAACTAGTCAATCTTGCCAAAGATAGAATGTAAGTACCAAAAACCTTTAAAGTTGTTTTTTTTTCTACGATCATGCATTGACTTCGAAATTAGGAATGACGAAAAATCATGCCAAGAAAGGACAATCATAGTTATTCGAAAACTATTCATATAAATAGTTCGTTACAGAAACTTACTTTCACAGAATTTAGTAGTCAAAATACACGGCCTGGGAGTTGAGTATTAGTATTTGGTCAGTGAGTGGGGTACTCCCTACATTTTCCCAAACAAGGATTTTCCAGACTAATTATTATTGATTCTGTAGGCGCTCTACATTTAATCGAAAGTTTTTATCAGTTGAAGATGATCGTACAGAAAATATCGCATGTCAACACGTGCAAAAATTGTTATTGCACCTAACGTGTTGTCCTGCTACAGTTCTTTCGTCACGTGCAATAAGGGGCTCTGTAACATTACAGTAAATTGTTATGTACTTTCCGTAATCCCATACTGTTATTTTGATTTGACTCTATTCAGATGTCATTTGAAAAGTTGATGGTAACAGCCTCAATCTGTTTGGATTGTTTAGCGGCCGCCGGCCGTTAACTGTTCCATGACAACACAATGTTGGGATTTTTCTTCCCTCGGAATCAAAATGTAATCTTTCAGCGGGATTACGCAAAGTCTTGGCGACACACGGCTGATAACGGCCTTGTAATGTTAATAACTATAACATCGTTAATCATCGCGATATAAGCATACGAGTTTTGAGCATCAGACCTTAGGTTGAGTTGTTCGTAATGATAGTATCCTTTATCGCCGACATTTCTTGCTACATTGCTCAAAGTTGTGAATTTCATTAGAAGAAGGAGAGATCGGGTTGTTTGACACTCAGATATCCATTGTTGGAATATCTGGAGAGGAGGAGAGGAAGACTGTCCCTACGAACAACATAACCTAACATGTTCCCCGCTCAATTACCGATATAACATATAACCTCCTATCTAGGATGCTCTACCTGAGGCTATAATATCTCATATGGTAGCAACCCGAAAATATCATCCAAGTAGCTCGCCTGAAAACGCATCTGCTCAATGCGTAGGAGATCCAAACTATAGTATTCATGACTTTGATGTGATATAGAAATCAGGCCAGTATCCTTCAATTCTTTTCCCCACGATACGCATGTGGGTCGGATTCATTAGTGTAACATAACAGAGCTTTCGAAAACTCCGATAGGGAGGCGTACGCCTATTTTCTATTGCGAACATGGGTATTTATCCAAATAAAGCTATGCGTATCATATACGGGGTGATTGTGAAATAACTACACATATTCAGCACATCGAAAAAAAATCAATTTAAATGATTGTACTTCGCCTGATTGTGCCTTCCTCACGGAAATTTGAACAGTGTGACGTCAGAATTGCTACAGTGTAGAACTTTGGGCGGAAAAATGGGTCTCACCCCAAATTTTATTTTGATCCCCAAATATTTTCACTGGTGCCATTCGGTAGTATACGTCAAGCTTTCTCGGGGTTAGAAATATTTGCACCTATTTCAATATCACCCTGTATATGTGAGTGAAATCTTCTAACTCGTTTCAAAGTTATGAAGCAAAACCGATTGGAAAATTGTAACTTCAGAGTCCTTCAGCGGCCAAACGTACCTAGCACTTCATACTGAAGTGAATTTTCTTAAATCAAATAGTTTTGGTCTGAGGAATATGTGTTAGGATGGTTATTGGCAAGACCATTATTGTAGATACTTTATATCTTACCCTGTTGAGAGTCGAACTTCTACTTTGAAGACATTTGACCTTGAACGAGAAAAATGTCGCGTGCGGCGTATTTTTCAATAATGTCTACAGGTCTAGAGAATTTCATTCTGCCCCCCTTCAGAAAAATTCCTGCGGGCGCCCATGACAAGCAGTCAGTTTTTGCACTTTTGCACACATAATATCTCCGATTTCTGATGTTTTTAGGAAGACGCACTACAAGTTTCCACCGATGTCCTCATACCAGCGAATGTTAGTTCACAGGTGTGCAGCTTACTTTGGAATGGACCATAACATAGAACCCACTGGAAAGTCCGTAGTCGTCAACAAAACGAAATGCACGCGAATACCTGAAGTAGAGTTCAAGGAACACATCAAGGAAGATATTATTTTTAGCGAAGAACCTAGGCGGTCCATTTTAAAAAGAGATTCGAGTAGTATCGAAGATTATAGGTAAGAGGCAAATTTTGCTAACTTTGAGATTGAAATTTTTCTGAAGATGATGTTTAATTATAATGTTCCAGCTTTAAATCACCAGATAGGTCGTACAGCTTAGAAAATAGGAGGAGTAAAAGTTTCGAAGAAAGGGAAGAGGAGTATGAAAAAGTTAGACGGAGAATCTTCAATAGAGAGGTGAGGAATAATAACTCATGTAGTTATGATGATTATTCTCAACTAAATGATATAATAGTAGGACAGCTGGCTGCAAATTTTTACCGTCATCTGATAAGGAAATGTTTTATGTTTCAAATGCATGTAAAACATTATATTTTATCGATCGGCATCTGTGCCAATTACTATCCTGAGCAAAATGATTGAAAAATACAATGTTTTTACATTCCTTTGGTACATAATAATATATCATTTCGTTATCAGATGATGGTTGAAATTTGCAGTCGGCTCTTGGAATTAAAAAAATTCCTTGTATGAGACAACTCATGCCTTGAACTTCATGGAAATGCATGAATTCTAATCCATATATTTATTGCAGATGCACGATGGATCTTCCGAGGATTTTGGTTGGACTGAAATGCCCTGGTCAAGTACAGAAAGTGACTGCTCTGCTCGCTATAGGTTGCAACCCCCAGAAATGTACCGACGACAAATGGGAAAATTAATCAAAGTGAGTCTCAGCTGATGGAAATTGCCTATTCATAACATCGCATTCTCATAGATAGGTACTCATGCCATTTACAAGTAGTTTGATTCAAATCATGTAATCAAATTTGGCAGGTGTATGAAAAAAAAGATGGCGCTTCTAAGATGTCGGACGTGTCTCAGCTGATGGAAATTGCCTATTCATACCATCGAATTCTCATAGATAGGTATTCATGCCATTTTCAAACAGTTTGATTCAAATCATGTAATCAAATTTGGCAGGTGTATGAAAACAAAAAATAAATTCGTCATTTCCCGTCCGATTCGCCTGAAAATTTGTAAAAGGTCGAGACATGAAATTGTGTGGTTAAAATTTAAAAATACAGATGGCGTTCAAGATAGCGGGCGAGTTTTTCCTTATTCGTTCGATTCGTCTAAAAATTTCGAAATCTGAGATGACGTCTCCAAAATGGCCACGAATTCGCCATTCTTGTTATTCGTCTTTACATTTATATCCAGTGTGTTTTTGAAGTCGGGAAATACCATGTTTTCCTTTAAAAAATTGATGGCGAACGTATTCGTTATTTATCATCACTTTATTAGCCTGAAAATGTGAAAAATTATTATTTTAACCTTCGTACTGAATGCCTTACAGTTCTATTTTAGTCTGATCGAAGACTCAGATTGATAACAACAAATTTCGTCAAAATTATCTAGTTCACTTCAAAAAATATTTTGATAATGTTATTCATTTCTTACATATCCAAGGTGATATGGAACTGATTGTTTTCGAATATGGCACACACGAGGGCACACATTCTTTTTATGCGAACCTGCGTCTATAATAACAGTCAAAAATAGTTACAGGAACCCATAAGGCGCTTATGCATCGGGGGTTACAATGTTGATTTTCTAAAAATAAATGTAACGCAACTGAATCCGTGTGGGGGGGGGGCATATTTGCTTAATTATGGACGTGAATAAAGAATTGAAATGTACTAGAAAAGATATGTAACACCTGTCACAGGTCCTCTGTATATCTCCTAGGATTCCTGTAACTATTTTTGACTTGTAATGTAGACGCGGGTTGACATAGCAAGACAGTGGGCCAAATTTGAAAAGAAATAGTCAACTCCTTTTCAATTTACTTCTACGCCCTGTAGTTTAATTATGTTACATAGTGACATATGAGCAAAAGATGTTTGAAGGCACTGATGATAAGATACTATGGACAAATTCACTTGATATTTCAATTTCTGAGGAGCTGGTATAAAATTGGGTGGGGTGATTGTTTATATTTTACTCAATAGCTATTCCAGTTGATATTGGTCTAACAGAATCGTTGGGCAAAAATTAAGTATTTTTTATTGGCATTTAGAATTTTTTACTAAAAAATGTTACATGATTGTATTTTTCGAATAGAACACCTTGTATTTTATTTCTCTAATCGGTAGAGTGTTTTCTTCTCATTTCAAATATATATACTTTATTGAGGTTATCTTTGTCAGTTTGGAAATATGCATTCTAAGACAGTTTTAAAACAGGTCTATTCTGTTATCTGCTTATAACCACTTGTTTGACTAAACTCATGAGATGTCAAAACATGAGAATAAAAAAAAATTGCTAATAATTGTAGGGATAAGTACACTTTTGCTGGTTTATAAATACGCTGTTTTTTTTCAGGGTCATTCCGAAGAAACGGGGGAAGCACAAAGGCCATGCGTGGCAAAGAGTTATAGTTTCGGAGGGTACGGGGGAGGGGTTTCAGTTCTCAGTAGGGGGGACAGCGTCATGTCTACTCACAGTGCTGGTCCAAGGCTCTTAACAAAACAAGGTAGTGTATTTCAAATTGTTTTGTCTTCAAATGACATAGGAAGTGGCCTCTTAATGACACTTGACCGGCACGCAAGTTGTACTTCCTCTGCATAGGTAGGAAAAGTTTTCATGTTTCACACGGCAGAAAAGCAGATTGAATGCCTTGACTGAATTCCTAGCCTCGCTACGCTCGGCTATGAACTATCAGCTGCGGTGTTCAATTCTACCTAGTAAAACAAATAACTGTTGTCCTCGGTTTTGTCATTGGTGTCATTTCTGCTAGAATAAAGTGAATATAACAGATTTATTCAAGTAGAAAAGAACAGTTTCATGGTGCCTAGAGCGGAAATGAAAAATTTAAAAATAATCTGGAATTGGTAGAATCATTTGAAGAAAATTAACTTATTATATCTACATTTGCATAAATGCTTTGAACATAGAAATATTCACCTACATCTAGCTGTTCCCTATATTTCAAACAATTTGTCATAGCTGATCCTTGAACTCAAAAATTCCATAATCATCATTAGATGGCTTTCATCTTCAGTGACACAAAACCTTAGACGCATGATTAGTCTGAAAATTGGAATAAACATAGACATTTTTGAAATTTCCACAGAATCTTTGATAAGGGAATAATTATAAATCTGAATTATGTACTCCTCTTCAATTTCGCCGACATTGCTTCAACTATTTAGACAACGTTGATTTTGTTTATAAAATACTGGGAAAGATATGGAAGATTCTGAAAACACATACTAGAACAAAATAAGCAGTGTTCTACTTAGAAATCAAAAACTCATAATCATACATTATACTAGTTTTATTAGATCTGAAGTCTGAAAATATTGAATTTCATCATGTGCTTTATTCATGACCTGAATGTGTTAATGGTACAATTCATATGTATATAATAATAATAATAATGATGATGATAATAACAAGAGCTATATTGTACCTCCTCGCGTACTAGGTCGCCTACTAGGTTTTCATGTACATTGACAATGATTCATGTATTCATGACTTGAAAATTATGTGGCAACATAAACAGTAAAACAGTTCAAATGAAATGGCCCAAACAAACATAACCAGAGACTACATAATTATGAAAATATATTTGACTCAAGGGTGACTCACCAGGGTAGAAAGGTGTCAAACCACGACCTCATTGTTTGGCTTGGCAAATACGACTGTCCCCATGATTGATACTCGTCAGGTTGACTATAATAATTGTTATTGATGATCAGAGCAGTATCATATCGGAAAATTGAAGCAAAATATCAATTCAACAAATTTAATATCTATCGTTTTGAATAAAATGATTTTAGGAATTGATAATGGATTTAATATTTGGTTCATGAAAGCAATCAGATTATAGGATTTTACCTAGAGCTTGACAATATGCTGAATTTTAGTTTATTCCGGAAATCAACTGTATTTTGTATTGGTACACTTTTTAAATTTTCCATCAGCCATCATATGTTTTTATCTACTGACTTTTTCAAAAGTAGGCGTTTGCTTATTCATATCAGAAAACAAAGCTGCCAATTCACAAATTACAAATTATCAGTTTCTTCATCACTATTATTATTAACAATTTCCATTTTGATCATCTCATCTCTTTATATTCCGGTAGTACTCAATCAAAACTTCCGGGTGCTATAATCACGTTGATATACAAAATCATGATGACGGAATGTCGAAATGATTTTCGTTTGTTCAGTTTAAAATATCATGAATTGTCCATAGCTCACTAAACCTTCCCAACACATATTGATATTGGTCTATTTCTTTCCATGTTTGTTTAATGTCCTCTTCGATCCTTTGATATATAAATATCTATTTCGTTATAAAAATGGGTATAAAAGAGAAGTACAAATTGCAATTCTGCGAATGTACCTACTTTATATGAGTCACATTGATATTGATTATTGAATTATTGATAGCCGTGATTTGCATGCATTGATTATTCAGAAATTCTTTTGTGTGAAAATAGAACTGACATTATTTTGAATTCCATGTTTTTCTCTGGTAGCTTGATATGTATGTGTATCGAATTTCGTAGTGGATACACACCAGTAGAATTTGTTGGTAATTAACAATGGGAAATATTTTTGTTGCTTATAATGCTTGGATGTATAAGGCAGGTAAATGCATTTTGTTTTCAATAATCAGTGTTTTTTTTTTGAGTGAAAATAAGTTGAAAAGTGAGTATTCATATCTATTCTTTGGAGTATTCATCATTATATTGTCGAATGATTTTATCGGTTTAGGCCTTTCCCTGAGTATTCTATTTCGACGAGGTGCTTCAGCAATGTCAATAATATCAAAATCGTAAATTTTATCTTCAATGCCCTCCTATTCCATTTCTTGGAAATTGTAAAGAAAACTGAAGTGGAAAAATCATAAATTTACAATATTAAATGAATGTTATGCGGCAATCATCAAATATTCAAGTTATCTGGCACTTTATCCATCTAGTAAGTTATCATATTTTTGAGTTATCATCCACTTCTAAAACGCATTCACAGTTTAAGGTCAAGGTCACCATTGATTGCAACCTATATAACCGGAATTCAATTGAAATCTGAATTATAATATGAAATATTCATAATTGGCCTGTGAAATTGTTCTTTCTGTTCTCCACAACATTGACTAACTATTTTTTCTAAAAGGGGCACCATCACCTCACGTTCGAACAAGTTCGAACAGATAAGTCACTTTTATCGAAATAAATTATAATTCGCAGAAGAATCAGTATATGAGGTATCTTCGTTTGTGCTGCGGAACTTGTTGGAGTTGATTTTTTTCCTATAGTTGTCAATTTTCAATTGGCCAATCTCAGGTTGTGACGTCGAAACTAGCTTCATCATTGCAATTTCAAATCAGAATGTTGTTCGCGCATGAAATCATCTGCATAAAAAGGCAACAAATGTGAAAAACGCGTGTAATTCAGTCAGTATTTCATCTGTTTTCCTGTTTCTGTTTTATTGGAAAAATTACCTCAATGAAAACGGAAATATTCGAACATTTGAATGAACATCCTTCAATTTAACATAGTGCGTTCATAAAGTTTATTGAGATATTAACAGAGATCAGTGACACCTACGTGATTCCAAACTAAATAATATTATATCTAGGATCTTTCATGACTTGATGAAATCGGCGTCATCTGCAAAACCGGATTGTGTAAATTCTTTAGGCTCCTTCTGCGGAAAGTGAACGCCTTCATCCTTTACCTTTCGTCCTAGGAATCTTTTGGCTGGTCGAACTATACACAGTCCTTCGAATCCAACACAATCAACCATCAGAATATTTCAATATCTTAGTCTCAATTGCATTGCCTTTCTTCGTATCATTCCATCCGAAATAACTTAATTTCTTCATTATTTCATTTCTTCATTTCTATTTGTCCATAAATCCCTCGTCTGACTTGCCTGACTTCTCTTTTTGTCCATAAATCCCTCGTCTGACTTGCCTGAGTTTGTTGTTACCAACCTCGTCATAATAAAAGTTACGTATAATTATAAGATATTCCATAATGACTATTGTCAAGAAATATCGAGTTTTCGTTTTTGTTTCCATTTATGCAGTTAGGAGCAAAGAATATACGATGGCAAAACCCGATATGTATCTCAAGCTGGGATTTCTTGTTTTTTTATATGAGTATCGTTCATTCCCAAGGATATCATTATTAACATAATGTCTGATGGTGAGTCCTACGAGTTTGCTTATACCATACCACTCACCTTCATTCACATAAAAGTCCCTTCTAAAAATGGAGGAAATAGGCAATAAGTGCAGTAAGAAAAAACATGTGTTCAATAGAGCTGAGAAAGACATAACATGATCAACTGTATACAATTAATATCATGATTCAGAAGAATTTTGCGCTGTCCTGCAAGAAGGGAAAAGGGTATTCGATAGGCGTTTTCGGAAACTTACTCGGGTTGATTGGATCCCTAACCTGAACGTTTGGTTACCTAAACCGAGTAACTGACTTGAGTTGATTTTTCGTGACCCTACTCAAAAGCAGGGTCGTCAGAGTCGCAAAGGACACCGTATGCGCATTACCAATTTATACGAATCTTATGTCATTCGAAAAACATGGGAGTTGACCACTCCACGACAACAAACTAATAATAAAATAGTTTGCATGTTGGGAAAAATGTCGATCAGTGATATACATTTTCTTTTTCTCCATAATTTGATTTAGTTATGCATCGAGAAGAGAATTTGGGTAGGTGTGAAGTTTGTGGTTTTATGGTTTTACCAGGAAAATATAAATGTTTGTAACCATATCGAAAAAGTAGGCACTTGAATATAACGTGAACATTTTCGTCCATCAAATTCACGAAACTACAGAAAAAATATCAAATTCTTTGTTCCTAACCCAACGAAGGAATCCAGTTGGTACATTATGATTTAAAAGTAAGTACCTACTGTAGTCACTCACATATAGTTTTCATTTTGAAATTTGGTAATTTCTCTGATTTCTCATCGGAATTCCATCTGCAATAGGAGCTAATAGAAATACTCGTTTCTAAAAGAATGCAAGAAGATTGGATTCATGCAATCAAACGGGAGGACTGGTCTGACATGGTGACGAAATATGATCTTGTGTGTTGTAGACATTTTCGATCTATTAGCAGTATTAGCTTCTATTGCAGAAGTGCCAGAAGGAATTTCAATAAGAAATGACAAAATTTCATAATGAAAACTATGTGAGATCACTATTTACCTGAAAAATCATATTCCTTTGTCTCTCGCTGCATTTTTTGTGTATTGTACAACAGCACAATGAGAAGGCATGCTTGAATTAATGAATAGTGCAAAAAACACCACGATTCGTATGACGAAATATTGTGAAAAACTTTTTCAATCCTTTGATTTCTCTGTAAACAAATGAAAAAAGTGAGGTTGCTTTTCAATGTTTTACAGAAAAGTGAGGTTGTGCAGGTGACTTATGAAGTCGGTGCACTAACCTGAATAAAATCTTGATTTTTCAGCGATCCCGCAAACTTTGATAACCGTGTCCTTGAAAATCCGCTTTTTGAACATATCGTGTTTCGCCTTAATACCACAGAAGTATGGTCAGTCTTCCTGTGCCTCCTTTGTGTAACGAGCCACATTTTCCCGTTGCTTTGACCAGGAAGGGCATTTCCAGATTCGGCGGCCAGCTCGGTCTCGTGGCGGCTGAGTCCTTCGAGCTCCGGCTACAAGTCCCAATCGCAGATGTCAGAATCGGTGACGCCGTCGCCGACGTCGACGCCGCATCCGACGGCGGAGGGCGCCGGCGTCGAGACGCTGACGGCGAGCGACGAGTCGGAGCGTCACGTGGTGTGGGCCGTGACGGACATGCAGAACGTGCCCAAGGGCAGTATCATCATCAACCCGCAGGTGGGTGGAAGAATAGGATTTGATAATTATATTTATCTACCTACTGCATCTAAAGTAGTCATTTGCTCCCTCATTTGAGGACACAAACCTGTCAATTCACTCCCACAGGAGGAAAAAATATTACAAAACAAATTCAATGTGACAAAAGTGTCGAATTAATTTTCTTTCAGACCTTACTAACCTTAGATCATTAAACACATTGATTTTTGGACTCCAGAGATGAACCGCTTGAAGCACAATTCAAAGATCGATGCACTCAAATTCATGCGTTCGTTCGAGCAAAAGTTCATTGCCACCCATTTGTGTTTAATGAATCAATCAATCAAACTCCACAAGCGGGAGGAAATGGATACCTTCGTCCCCTTGATATATAAATAGCAATTACCTACTACCAATATATTATCTGAAACATTACGACACTGATATCAATTTCGTAATGGAATCATAAATGTAGCGGGTACTAAAGTTTGCATTGCTTCATCTGCCGCAATTTCTATATCTGAATCTATAATTTCGTGATCGGAATTCTTATCGATGAATTTTGAAATGAACGCGTCAAAGTTGACAGGTCGTAGAATGAGTGACAACCGAGAACACACTAGATTCAGGATAAGCGTTAATTCAAGGAATATACAGGGTGACTCAGTTTTTAAAATACAAACTGAAATGGGTGATAGATCTCATCATTTTGATAAGAAAGTGTGTACAAATATGTGTCCAATCTCGATCAGTATCGGAGATGCAGGTGGTCAAAGTATAATAATTGTTTTCTATAACTTGAAATATATCGCTCACCTCTGAAGATATCAATTTGAAATTCGATGTGGATAATGAAGCATTTCAAAGATTTTCACAATCCTCAGGGTGATACGTGTTTGAGGGAAGAGGCTTCTTTATTCCCCCCAAAATTCTTCGTAGTACGCCTCTGTTATCTTCCTGTTACCGAATTGGGTGGATGGTGGATCGCTCAATTTAAAGACTTTATCTGCATATCCGTGCAATCACATTTTATTTTTTTCCTATTATGATTCGCCCAATGCAATAAAATGTACCAAATTCCAATCTGAATCAGTAGAGGGGATACAGAGGGTAGAAGGTTAGATCCAACTGTATCCATATTTCGGGAAGAATCTTCTTGTGGAATGTGATTATTCCCTTCGCGTATTTCATTATTATTAACTAACTCTGTCCAAGAATAAAATTTGAAAGAAAAGTATAGATGAAATTAACATGTTTTAAAACGGATATGGTTATTTATCTCGAGAGCGGTTCGTTTCTCGAAACATATTGGGTTGCAAGAACAGCCTCTAAATTGAACGATCCACCCTATTTGGTAACTGGAAAAAGTTAGAGGCGTACTGATAAGAAGTTTGGGGGGAATAAAGGAGCCTTACACCTCCAGAAACGTATCACCCTGTGACTTTAAAAAATCTCTAAAATGCTTGAAATGATCATTTTCTATGAAATATTAACCACAACAAATCCACAATCGATATCTTCAAGAGTAAGCGAGATATTTTAATTCATAGATGAAAATTGAACTTTGACCCCCTGTATTTCTGCGACTAATCGAGGTCGGACTTCAGCGATTACATCAACTACTTAGATTTTAATACAGGGTGAATCGAAAAATCCAAAATATGAAAATTTTACATTGAATATCTAACACCCTATATGAGATAATTCGTTAAAATCTTGTGTGAACGTATTTCAGCTATGCCTGAATCGAATAGGCTAGTCACTGTTCCGAAATAAAAGTTGACCCTAACTAACAATTATGGATATTTTTTTGTTAAAAATCGGTCGGACTCCAAATTAGGAGGTTGAAACACTCATATCGATATGATTAAATAGTTATTCATACACCAAGGTAGTAAAGCGTTTCAGTATTACGCAGGGAACAAGATTATATCCCGAGGCAAAGACTCATTCGAACTCCGCTCCGCGTCGTTCGCCTAACTGTATTTGCGTGCGGAAAAGTAACACTTTGCGCACTTGTTAAAAAAATAACTATTTCAAGTCATCGTTCTCATCGTTACTCATATTCTTCGAATTAAAAAAAATCTTATTCAACATAGAAGTACTGGAATGCTGTTTCAACATTATTCTAGTTTCACTTCGTTGAGCAAAATTACAATTCTCATTTTATTTTGATTTCATTTGATTCCACTTATCAAATATATCTGATTATAGTGATTTCAAACCTACCAACTATCATGGCAATCTCTTTTTCAGACTGGTAAACCACTGAAGAACGAGGACGGCTCCCTCTACCATTACGACCCGCACAACCCTCCTCCTGGCCTGGGTCATCCCACCTCCAAACCCCCGCCTTCCCCCCAAAAACCACCCCCAAGAGAAATTCAGTACTCTCCCAAGAAACCCCGCTCCGTCAAATCCTCCCCGACCAGAAAATCCACCCTGACGAACAGCTCCACCAGCCCCAGCCTGCCATTCACCCCGCCGCTGGCAGCCGCCCCGACGCCCCCGAGGGGCTACCCCTACGTGCCCGGGGAGAACGCGGGGGGCGTGCCCCCCCAGCAGTTTGGGGGGTATCAGGGGGGGTACGCGCAGCCGCCTGCCGCCGAGACCGGACCAGTTTTTTCGCAACCTTATCTCGTTTACACTGCCCCATATGGTGTTCATGTCCAGCAGCAGTACGATGGGAGGATGGTGAGTGATTTCTTCAACAGTTTTTCAGTTTTCTCGAAGGTCCTAGCGCTACTTATGGGTCAGGTCAAGGCTCAGGTTGATCCGAGCTTGATCTTATCGCAAACTAATCTCGTTTTCACTAGCCCATTTGGTGTTCATATCCAGCAACAGTACGATGGGAGGATGGTGAGTGATTTTTCCAACAGTTTTTCAGTTTTCTCATATTTCCTATTGCTACTCATGGGTCAGGTCGAGGCTCAGGTTGATCCAAGCTTGGTCTTCTCGTGAACTTATCTCGTTTTCACTGCCCCATATCGTGTTCATGTCCAGCAGCACTACGATGGGAGGATAGTGAGTGATTTTTTTAACGGTTTTTCAGTTTTCTCAAATTGATCCAAGGTTGGTCCTTTCTCAACCTTATCTCGTTTTCATTGCTCCATATGGTGTTCATGTCCAGCTGCACTACCATGGGAGGATGGTGAGTAATTTTTTTTAACGGTTTTTCAGTTTTCTCAATTGTCCTAACGCTACTCATGGGTCAAGGGCTCAGGTTGATCCAAGCTTAGCCCTTCCACGAACTTTTCTCGTTTTCACTGCTCCATAATGATTTCCAGTTTTTTTAAAGAACTTCAGGAACGGCTGTCATTTTTTCAAATTGCAAAACGTCATATTGAAGCGGTTCTAATTCGCGATAGAAAATAAGCGTACCTCCTATCGGAGTTCTTGAAAGCTGTTGAAGCGGCCTGTTCACTTTCTTCATTGGTTCACATTTTTTTAAGAAGTGATCCAGTTATTGCCGTCAGATGGGGTGACGTGTTATTCTCTATCGCGAATTATGCAACTTTTGTCTAATTTTGTCAACTTTCTATTTCATGCCGTTTAGGAAATAGCAATACGTCCCTATAAAATCGACGGGACCCTGTATCCATTGAAAATTTGATGCTTTTGGGAATTTTCCAGGAATGAAGAAATATTCTCTAGAAACTGTTGGAATATTCTAGATAATGATCTTTTCTGAAATTTGACAGAACTTTTCGTCATGTACCTACATTTTTATTTCCAGTGTAAAAGAAACAAAATTTTCGACATTTTTAGCTCTATCTGAATAATTATCAAAGTATTGAGCCTTGAAAGATGGCTTCCGTTTTGATTATGGTGGAAGCATATGCCCATTATATAGTAACATCATGAAAACATCTCAATTTCAAATCTCGTGAAAAAAAAACAATTATCAGGGGTACCTAAATCAAGCCTTGTCACGAGATGAACAACTATTTCTTATTCTTCAAGCTTTGTTTTGTAACATAACACTTATGAGTATTATCATCTGTTGACCCTAAATTGGCGTACGGAGTCAGTAACAAAGCCTGCAGATAACACACATGGGCTGAATGACCGCTTGAAAGAATAGTATATTGTTTAACGAGCACGGAATGATAGTGATTTCCTACGACAATGAAGTTTGCAGCATGAGCCATAGGCGAATGCTGCAATCATTCGAGTAGGAAATTAGCATTCCATGCAAGTTATACACTATAATTTTTCTACGGCTATAATCGATAACAGCGGCATTTTCGATTTTTTCGTCTTGTAGCCATCTGATTTCCTGTCAAGTAATGCTCATCTATCAGACAAAGCTGTCATTGCTTGAAATTTAACATTCCATTTTTTTTAATAATAACAACGGAGTAATTGTGATATCAGATACGGAAATAAAATTGATGACATACAAAGTACAGGGTGATTCACCATAAATGTCCCCCCCTCTAGCTCAGTTACTCCTGAACCGATTTCAAAATTTTAAATATCATCTTGAATGATTGTTGATAAAGTTTTTTTCAGCTACATCAGAAAATACAGGGTGCTCGGAAAAAACGATCTACAGGGTACTATTTGATTTTTTCATATGGAACACCCTATTTTTCATTATATTTTTGAATTCTCCCTGAAGAGCTGATTTGGTCAATGCATCACACTTGAGGTCTAGCAAGAATGCTTATAGAGATATTGGGTGTTCAAAATCGAGATTTTTCAACTTTGGGATTTTTTCGAGATGAAACTATTCATCATCGGTTAAAACGGCTCTCACGTCCATGTCTTAACTCTTGATTTACTATCTACCGACATTTAATTATTGGAACAGATACAGGGTGATCAGAATTCTGAATCTTGAACCTGTAAATGTTCCAATTAAATGTCAGTAGACAGTAAATCAAAAGTTAAGATGGAAACATAGAAGCCGTTTCGACTAGAGTCACTGGATGGTATTAGTTTGATAAGAGTTCGGACACAGAAATGACAACTGTTAGGGTTTTTGAATGTTTAGATTCATTAAGTTACACACCTGCATTGTGACAATAGCACCATAGTCGTCCCGCGCTTTTTATTCAAAATAATTGTTTGCATTTGACAGTAAATTTTATGAACGTCAGATTTGAAATAAAATGTAATAATTATACTTTCCGAGAAAAAAGCAGCTATGGAAATCACTTGCTGTGTAATAAATTGTGCCAAATCAGATGAAAATGGATATCATTTATTCAATTTTCCAAAACAAATATCAACCATTCGCATGGAAGGAAGATAATATGAAACGGCCTGGGTGGAAAATCAATTTGAAGACGAGCGAAATTTGTGAGGTACCTACTCATTGAAATTAGCTTCTTATAACAGCATCTGATCACAGAATGAAACTATATTTTAGGTCCAGTTTCGAACAGAAGATTTCAAAATCTGTTTGAGAGAATCTGCTATTCCATCAATTTACAAAGCAGACGATTTCAAAATTCCATTATTATCATCACACAAAATACAGAACAAAATAATCATGGAAAAAGAAAATGACCGTAAAATTACATAATGAAATTGAAATTTGAAAACAAAACTAAGAAAAGCAAGGAAACTACAACGTGATATATTATTGAATGGCGTTTTTGATGCCGATCAAATTCCAAATTCAACAGTGAAAAGTGAATAATTATTTATGTATCAAGGGAACGCTGGAGGTTATCGTTTTGGAGATATTTTCTGTATCGATCCATGTTACTTAGATGCTTAGCTCCTAGGGCGCTAAGTGAAGTTGCTGAGAACATTTCAGAAAAATGTATTTGGTATATCGATCCATGTTACTTAGATGCTTAGCTTCTAAGGCGCTAAGTGAAGTTGCTGAGAACTTTACAGAAAAATGTATTTGGTAGGTCTCGTCAAAATAAACTACATTTTTTACAAGGTAATGTTTATCGAAAAATGATTTGTTCTCTGTGTTTCAACACCCTGTATCTCCGAAATGAAACATTTCTTATCTAGACTTTGTCTTAAAATTGTCTCAGGAATACTTCACTTGAACGTATTTATGTTACTTCCTGTATATTGAGAATACCTACCTTTAATTAAATATTAATAACTTCAAGTCTTATACTTATCACTGGAGTACAGTTTGACATACAATAAGGATTAATAGCTATAAGTTTATCCATATGTGTATATTTTCTAATATTGAAACGTTGGTACATGCATTCTTCTCATTTATATAACAGTTGTTCTGCTAGAAGTGTATCGATCACTATAAATTGAAGTGGGTGTTTGTACCCTATATCCATGGTCCATCTACCGCTATGATTGATTTGACAGAAAATATAACCTCTAAAATCGTATTTGACAATCAGGCGCTTCTAGGGAAATTGAAAAGATAAAGAGCAGAATATATGTCTTATTCTTTTATTCACTTAAACCATTGTATTATAGAAAATAGAAAAGGACAAAAGTTCAGCTGTGTCCGAACTCTTATCAAACTAATACCATCCAGTGACTCTAGTTTCGACCATTATGAATAGTTTCGAGACAGAAAAATCCTAAAGTTGAAAAATCTCGATTTTGAACACCCTATATCTCTGTTATCATTCCCGCTAGACCCCAAGTGAGATATATTGATGAAGTCAGCTCTTCAGGAGGAATCTAGAAATACGATGAAATACATCAGGGTGTCCCATTTGGAAAAATCAAGTAGTACTCTGTAGATCATTTGTTCCGAGCACCCTGTATATTCTGATGCAACGGAAAAAAAATCTGAAAAATCATTTTAGATTATTCTTCAAATTTTTAAATCGGTTCAAAAATAAGTGAGCTAGAGGGGGGGACATTTATGGTGAATCACCCTGTACATCATTGATGTATCGAACACAGTAAAACAAGTGGGTACGTAGTTTTTGAAAGGTATCAGATTAGTATAAAGATCAGATAATTCATACGACATTATAAAAGCAGATTATATTTTATCATTGCTCATGTAAGATGGAAGTAGAGGCCATGGCACCATATCATGAGCATATTTTTATATTGAAACTATCATTGGGCACCAATGATGTGTATACGACGCTATGAAAGTTCAGAGAACTGGAGATTTTTCGTACAAACTACGGTTTAGCCCGTACCTAGTTCATTGGCAAAAATAAAGACAGTAGAGTGAGCTAGGTACGTAGTTTATGGAAAAAAAATCAAGACAGTCGAGTGTGCTTTTTTTACTTTCTTTTGTTTTTTGTTTCGTTCTCTATTGGCAAGTGATTATCCAGGAACTTGTAAATTTTTTAGTTTTTTCATCGTATCTCCCGAACTATTGAATTCAGAGAAAAATGTTATTTGGATTTTTTGTAGATTCTATCAAAAGGAATAATTTTGGTTCTATAACATTTTCAGATATTTCCAGTTGTTTTCGAGATATTTGGAATTATCTGAGAATAAAATTTTCAACACTTTTGTTCCATCTTCCAATCAACAAAATGAAAAAATATTCCATGCCTCAGTGGAGGTAGATGAGCTTCATCTATCGATAATCTATGTTTTTCAATATATCTTCATAGTACCCTATGGGTCGTTAAAATTTTTTTTTCATATTTTTCACTTTATTTCCTGTACTATTGGGTTTACAGAAAAAATTATGGAAAATGATTTGTAGGGAATGTTCTAGTGGATAACATTGCACTCTTGATAATTTTCGATTTTTCCATTTGTTTTCGATATATATTGAATTAAAAGGATTTCAAATTTTGATGTTTGGGTTTTCATTTGTTTTTCCAGTTTCCGATGGATGCACGAAAAAATGATTGAATGATAATTTGTTGCGTCATCAAAGAGGCATACGGTGCATTTCTCAAATTTGGATTTAGTCTATTTGTTCACGAGATATGTCGTTTTAAAGCGAACCGTGTTTTTCGGAAAATCTCCTTGAAAAACCCACTTGGAATTTTCCGACCCTGCTCAATTTCAATAGGCTTCGTCTCTTCCTGATAGAGGTTTTTTTCACAAAAAATGAAATCGATCGGACCACTTTTGCGATTTGTAGAGTGGTTACAAGGAACTTCCGGTGAAAAATCGAAAAAACCCGGAAAAACCCCCTTAGAGTTTTCCGATTTCCTTCATATTTCAATGACATAATATTGTTTTGAGTACAATAAGATGGCAAAATTTCAAGTCGATATGTCAAAGGGTTCCGGAGATATATCGATTTATGATTAACACAGAGTACAGACAGACAGACAGACAGACCACACACAAAAACCAAAGTTGCTCAAAATTCGATGGGGATCATTTTCTCCAAAGCAACTATACCTCTATCTCGCTTAGTTTCCGAGATAGCATTTTTGGCACGGCCGTAGTATACTCCACTATGTATAGCGTCGTATAACAAGAGTAATCTTGTTTTATAGCCGTAGAAAAATTGCAAATTCATGCCATTTTTTTATCCGTGAATCGAAATGATGAGAATGTTTATAGGTACTTACCTCAGTTTTAAAATGCTCCGCATTTTCAATACACCTTTGTTGTAATCGTTGTTGTATATAACGATTGTCAGATTGCCTACAAAAATGTACCCTTACCTTTTCTTCTTACCTGAAAAGGGAAGGAAAGGGAATGCAGTGAATGATGTATGCACAAAAAATACCTGCCTGATGTCTCATAGCTCACATGATGAGATTCACTGGTTCAGGTATGGAATGGATCGTTTCAAGGAAACAGATGATTGGTATTGCTAGTGGGTTTTTAATGTCGTATGCAAATCATCGAATCTAATCCATTTATTCAGTTCTGGCTTTTGACTCGCAGTCTCGGCTGTAACTTTCGCTTGTTGGTTGTGTATTATGATTTATTATCATAAAAATGTAAGTACCTACTAAATTCGTGATGTTATTAGTTTTTTCAGTAGGTATCTTTCCATAGAATGTCCCAAATTCAAGATTTAATAGTGAATTGGTTTTTCAACATTTCAATAATGAATTTTTGAGGTGAAGATGATAATATTCATCAATAATAAGAAAATGTTATATTGTTGTTTTGAATTAGTTACGGTCAGATTCAATCTACAGGGTGGATACCTCAATAACTGGAATGAATTCGCTAGCTGGGAGACATGTCAACGTTTTAATATTATTACCTATATTTTGCAAGCATTATGAAGAATATGTAGTCCTTCAGGGGTTCCTGAAATCAGCCCCAACATGCTTATGTTTCAAATGCAAACCTATGGCTTGTGAGCTCTCATTGAAATGGTGGTTGAAAAAGGAATCCAGCGAACTCTGCGAACTGATGAAATTTTAGTTTATAGTACGTTTCAGAGCCATTTTCACCAATGTTCAACAAAACTCCGTTTCGAACTGTGAATACGGTATTTGCTGCTAAGAACACTGGCATAAAATAGTAGATATCACTTGTGACAGCGGAAATTACTGTGAATTGTTCATGGAGGCAACTCAAAATTAAAGTCAACTCACATTTTAGGCATTACGTGGAATATAAAGCAAAATAGAGAATTTTCCAGCAGTTTTCAAAATAGGTCATATTCCTGTTGAGGTCTCCACCACCGTGTAGAATAGGTGAATTTAATTAGTTGATTTCTCTGAAATTCCTCGACAACAATAATTATCTCTACAATTGCATTCCCTATATGGACAAGTTGAACCAAATTTCATATTTTGTAAGTTTCCAATAATTATGAGAAATACAGAGAAGTGATCTAACATGATATGGGCTGATCTGAACAGAAATCATTACTGAGACTCATTTCCCATGTAGGTTACAAGACGTTATGTTAAGAGATTTTTCGTCCTAATAAAATACTAACTGTTTCCTGTATGTTCATTAAAAACATCAATATATATCTATGAAAATAGTATATGTATGTATAATTTACAATTTGCTTCGATAACTTCGATATCATACAACATACCTATATTTTGAATGAATAAATAAACACAAGTATTGATAACTCATTGGTAATAAGTTTGATAGCTAACTATATAATTTTTCATGGCCGTATTCTTAAAATCATTATCATACCAGGAATTGGGACTTACAATGAAATTAATATGAAACATAATTTCATAGCTTTCGTGAATCTACTCATTGAAATGACTAATTTGAAATTGAATAACAGACCTATGTCAACAATCGGATGGTCAACTGGGACAAATTTCTGTTTCTTGAAGGATATCTTCTTTCATTTCTGATTTTTATAATAGAATGTTATTTGAAGTGACTTTTTTTAATAATAATAACATTTATTTGTAATTCATTGCTACAATCCCTAAATTGGTACCCATTTCTTGATAAATATTACCATCAAAGATGTACATTATTTTTCAAAAGTAGCAATAGTTATTCATTAGAACAGTATGAGTGGGTTAATACAAATCGTTATCATGGTTCCTGTAATGGAATAGCATGAACAGACAAACAGTTTCATACTGAAATGAAACTGTTCATGAAGCTTTTCCAAAATTATAATATTATTTCATTTTATGTCTTGTGGTAGTTCATTGAATTTTGAGTGAGTAAATCTCTTAAGGCCAATAGACAGTAATGAGACAAGATTACTAGAGGAACGTAAATCGAATACTCTGAAAATCGCACGGTAGACACTGATGATTCAAATTTGGAAAGACCTGGACCAACATGACATTAGGTAGGTCTCCCATTTTGGGTAGAGGCCTTCCTTTCCAAGAAATTTCTCGTGCCTGCAGCGGACATACTCCCTACTGACCCTTCCCTTTAACTTTGACTTCGCATTCTGTTTCGTTTTTCCGTTATTTAATTTGGATATTAATTTTTCATAAAATCATGGTACGTTTCAAAATGGTGTTTCTCGAGTTACAGGAATGATAATGGAGTGAAGCCAAAAAATAAGTGTTGAAAAAAAATATGCCCAAAGTGTAATTTAAATTCTAACTCGATAGTGCAACTATTACCCTCTACAGGGTAATATAAATTTCAATAAAAATTCACGCTGTAATTGCTAAACCCGGTATGATTCAAAACAATAAACACGTTCAAACTTTGACAATCATCTATTCTCAAAGTGACTCCACTGAATCCAACCCTTCACGAATCTTATTATGTTAGTCTTTGTAATTTTCGATGGTACTGTTTGTTTTTCTGGCCCATAGCATTCTGACACCATATACATGTTTTTCTTAACACTCATAATGTATTTTAGGTCTTATTTGGTCTGATGATGGCCGTTGTGTCGGAACCGGTCACTTTCTAATTGTAGTTTTTTGATATACAGTGTGGTTGACCGACTTGGAGCTTCTCTTTCATTTATGGACGTTCAAACTTCTTCACCTTATTATTTGATGAAGTTATAATAATTTTCTATACATTTGTAATGGCGAATCTTCAACAATAAGTACGCTACTCATTTGTTACCTAGCACACCATACTTTACAGAATTGTATGCATAGTGATCCACAATATTCAGAGAATATCAATAAATACAATTTGCATACATGTTCAGAAGGAAATAACCTGTCATTCAAAACAAAATACTTCCAAGTCGAACAATTACTTACTGCGTCAATTTCTTGGAGAAGCGTATTTGGTTTTACTGAGAATATGTGATAATAAAAATATATTAGCTATTTTGGGATTCAATTTGGGACATCTTCTCAGGGCTCCGAATTTCAGTGAATAAACAAAAAATAGTTGTTGTAGTACACCTGCAACTATATCTGAACATAACCTGAACTCATTCTGACAATCTGATGGTTAATAATAAGTAAGTTTATTAACCACTGTGCAATAAAACAATAATAACAAAAATAACTAGATTATCTACAAGAAATATACAAATCTTCAGATTCACACTCGGTAAACAAACTTCAAAAACCCACAAAGGCGAACCTTGAATGTGGGTATATGGAGCATGAAGCATAGTGTTGAAAAAAAAAGCTAATATAATAGTGAATAAATACAATAAACTTATAGAAATATGCTACTCGCAGCATGTTTAGTTTACATAATGCAATAAATATAATGCAATATATATATATGTATATAAATATTCATAAATTATATCAATAACATAGTATGTGTTTTTGCAAATATAACTCAATATCACAGGAGTAAGGGAATATATAATGTCAAATAGTGCTGTCATAAGTTGTTATTTCTGTTGATTAATTGATGAATTCTTGCTCTTGGTGTATTTAGAATCCATTCTTTAAGATTTTTTTTGAATGATCTAATGAAGTTATTCTCCCTCAAGTAGAACGGAATCTCAGCATAGAGGACAGGACAAAGATAAGTAAAACATCTTTGAGAGACCGTTTTTCTGGTTTTGGGAATAAGAGTTGATTTTGATTTATACCGGGTATTATGTCTATGAAAAATTTGTTGAGCCTTATGTTTGAATTTGTGATGTCTTATCATTAAGGACTGTCTAATATCTAAGACTTGCGCTTCTTCAAAAAGTTGTTTGCTAGGGTGCCTATATGGTTTTTTTGAAAATTATTTTTAGCAGCCATTTTTGGGTGACTTCCAATTTCTTCAGATGATTATTTTTTATTCCTCCCCACGTGAGTATTCCATAAGTGATGTGTGTTTGTACTAGAGAGGAATATAGTATTTTCAGAAATCTCATATAAAATATTTTTCTGTAAAATCTGAATCTGTGTAGATGTCCTCTAAGCTTTTTTGTCACGAATGCAGCATGATGATCCCATCTCAGATGACAATCAATGATTATACCTAGATATTTCATTTTCCATCGATATAGCAATTGTTTTGTTATGAGAAATGATGAAATGTAATCTCTCAAATTCAGGCATCGTATTTACTGTGCTACAAAAGGGAACTATTACTGTTTTTTGAAATTGACGCTGAGTAACATGGAATTGAACCAATTTATTACATTAATGAAATCATATTCCACTAGAGTTTTCAACTCTTCCCAAGAGGAATTTTTGTAAAAGATAACCGTATCGTCAGCAAAGCTGACAATTTCGCCTTGGATCTCGAGACTAAACAATTGATTGAGGTATATGTTAAAGAGAAGTGGACCTAGTACTGTACCCTGAGGTACTCCATATTTTACTATGTGTTCACTACTCAATGAATCTCCAATTCTCACCGACTGTTTCCTGTTCGACAAATAGCTTGATAGTAATTCAAATGCTTTACCTCGAATTCCAGTATTCTCCAGTAGTCGTAGCAATTTTTCATGAGAAACAGTGTCGAACGCTTTTGCCAGATCAACGAAGATACATAAGGATCGATTACCTTCATCCATTGCTTGATATATTTTTGAAATTATGTGTGCCATTGCATCTTCGGTATATATTGGCTGTTTTCCAGGACGTCCCGCCAGTGCCAGAAATGGCGAGCACTTATTACCTGCCGGACAGTGGCTGTCCACCTCCTGCACAGTCCATCGCCTATCAGCATGCTCAGCCGGCCCATTACTGGAATCAGCCTGTAGCTTTCTACCAGAATAGCGCCCATCCAGCTACCAATACACCTCCGCAAAGATTTTCCTCGGCACCGATGTCGGCCGCACACGGACAGCAAGGTGAAGTTGATAGAAGATGATTATTTACCCTAACAAAATGAACCATCCTTAGCCGCTTTCCAATGGGCTCATATCACAAAAAAAATTTATTTCATAATTCGATAGAACTCACCCAAACTAGCTCACCACCGCGAACCGTTTCTTGCTGTGAGCTCCCTACGTTTTATAAAAAATTATTGAAATCCCCGATTTTTCGGACCTCTGAAAACGAGGCGATGATGTGACGTCAAAACCCTAATACTGATGAAACAAGACTATTCCAGACAGAGATGAATGATACATGATTTCTCACAAAGCACCAAGATTGGTGAATCGGCAAGTTGATTTTTGGGACATAGATGATAAGAACAAGAAGAAGATCAATTCTAACCTATATTAAGTTTCTGCAACTTTCGAATATTAAATTGAAATATTTCGACAAAAGTATGATTGAGAAATGTTCTGTGCCTAATTGCAATTAAAAAAACATCATTTAGTTGGGAATTTTGAGAACAAATCTAGCCCCTCACTGGGTAAACACAATATTATAGTAGTAGTTTTGCTTCGCAGAAATTCATAGGGAAATTGCTTGAAGAATGAATGATCCATCTCCTAGAAGAACATTCAGGGGGAGATGCAAGCAGTATCCAAAGCAGTATCTAGTCTTGGAAATAACATTGTTTCATACCAATTGATCATGTTGTTGCATAGGTAAACATATCAATCAGTGACTGATTTAATGAGGATTCTCCCTTGGAATCTCCATATGATGGGTATTCTGATGTTAAATATCCTTTCAGGTGAACAATTTTCCAATGCAACTATAATAGGTACAAGCAATGAAAATGGAATGAATATTGTGGAACTTACCTTTCAGATTTTCTATTCCTCATTTCAGCACTGAGGAACTGTGGAGATTTTCTAGTATGTTAGAGACATAAAAATAATTAACCATTTCCAAATCAATTTTCGGTAGATTATCTGATGAGCCTTTTACAAATCCTGATTCAACGTTCATGTTTATATTCAATATATCAATAATATGTATTAATATTAACTCGATAGTGCAACTATTACCCTCTACAGGGTAATATAAATTTCAATAAAAATTCACGCTGTAATTGCTAAACCCGGTATGATTCAAAACAATAAACACGTTCAAACTTTGACAATCATCTATTCTCAAAGTGACTCCACTGAATCCAACCCTTCACGAATCTTATTATGTTAGTCTTTGTAATTTTCGATGGTACTGTTTGTTTTTCTGGCCCATAGCATTCTGACACCATATACATGTTTTTCTTAACACTCATAATGTATTTTAGGTCTTATTTGGTCTGATGATGGCCGTTGTGTCGGAACCGGTCACTTTCTAATTGTAGTTTTTTGATATACAGTGTGGTTGACCGACTTGGAGCTTCTCTTTCATTTATGGACGTTCAAACTTCTTCACCTTATTATTTGATGAAGTTATAATAATTTTCTATACATTTGTAATGGCGAATCTTCAACAATAAGTACGCTACTCATTTGTTACCTAGCACACCATACTTTACAGAATTGTATGCATAGTGATCCACAATATTCAGAGAATATCAATAAATACAATTTGCATACATGTTCAGAAGGAAATAACCTGTCATTCAAAACAAAATACTTCCAAGTCGAACAATTACTTACTGCGTCAATTTCTTGGAGAAGCGTATTTGGTTTTACTGAGAATATGTGATAATAAAAATATATTAGCTATTTTGGGATTCAATTTGGGACATCTTCTCAGGGCTCCGAATTTCAGTGAATAAACAAAAAATAGTTGTTGTAGTACACCTGCAACTATATCTGAACATAACCTGAACTCATTCTGACAATCTGATGGTTAATAATAAGTAAGTTTATTAACCACTGTGCAATAAAACAATAATAACAAAAATAACTAGATTATCTACAAGAAATATACAAATCTTCAGATTCACACTCGGTAAACAAACTTCAAAAACCCACAAAGGCGAACCTTGAATGTGGGTATATGGAGCATGAAGCATAGTGTTGAAAAAAAAAGCTAATATAATAGTGAATAAATACAATAAACTTATAGAAATATGCTACTCGCAGCATGTTTAGTTTACATAATGCAATAAATATAATGCAATATATATATATGTATATAAATATTCATAAATTATATCAATAACATAGTATGTGTTTTTGCAAATATAACTCAATATCACAGGAGTAAGGGAATATATAATGTCAAATAGTGCTGTCATAAGTTGTTATTTCTGTTGATTAATTGATGAATTCTTGCTCTTGGTGTATTTAGAATCCATTCTTTAAGATTTTTTTTGAATGATCTAATGAAGTTATTCTCCCTCAAGTAGAACGGAATCTCAGCATAGAGGACAGGACAAAGATAAGTAAAACATCTTTGAGAGACCGTTTTTCTGGTTTTGGGAATAAGAGTTGATTTTGATTTATACCGGGTATTATGTCTATGAAAAATTTGTTGAGCCTTATGTTTGAATTTGTGATGTCTTATCATTAAGGACTGTCTAATATCTAAGACTTGCGCTTCTTCAAAAAGTTGTTTGCTAGGGTGCCTATATGGTTTTTTTGAAAATTATTTTTAGCAGCCATTTTTGGGTGACTTCCAATTTCTTCAGATGATTATTTTTTATTCCTCCCCACGTGAGTATTCCATAAGTGATGTGTGTTTGTACTAGAGAGGAATATAGTATTTTCAGAAATCTCATATAAAATATTTTTCTGTAAAATCTGAATCTGTGTAGATGTCCTCTAAGCTTTTTTGTCACGAATGCAGCATGATGATCCCATCTCAGATGACAATCAATGATTATACCTAGATATTTCATTTTCCATCGATATAGCAATTGTTTTGTTATGAGAAATGATGAAATGTAATCTCTCAAATTCAGGCATCGTATTTACTGTGCTACAAAAGGGAACTATTACTGTTTTTTGAAATTGACGCTGAGTAACATGGAATTGAACCAATTTATTACATTAATGAAATCATATTCCACTAGAGTTTTCAACTCTTCCCAAGAGGAATTTTTGTAAAAGATAACCGTATCGTCAGCAAAGCTGACAATTTCGCCTTGGATCTCGAGACTAAACAATTGATTGAGGTATATGTTAAAGAGAAGTGGACCTAGTACTGTACCCTGAGGTACTCCATATTTTACTATGTGTTCACTACTCAATGAATCTCCAATTCTCACCGACTGTTTCCTGTTCGACAAATAGCTTGATAGTAATTCAAATGCTTTACCTCGAATTCCAGTATTCTCCAGTAGTCGTAGCAATTTTTCATGAGAAACAGTGTCGAACGCTTTTGCCAGATCAACGAAGATACATAAGGATCGATTACCTTCATCCATTGCTTGATATATTTTTGAAATTATGTGTGCCATTGCATCTTCGGTATATATTGGCTGTTTTCCAGGACGTCCCGCCAGTGCCAGAAATGGCGAGCACTTATTACCTGCCGGACAGTGGCTGTCCACCTCCTGCACAGTCCATCGCCTATCAGCATGCTCAGCCGGCCCATTACTGGAATCAGCCTGTAGCTTTCTACCAGAATAGCGCCCATCCAGCTACCAATACACCTCCGCAAAGATTTTCCTCGGCACCGATGTCGGCCGCACACGGACAGCAAGGTGAAGTTGATAGAAGATGATTATTTACCCTAACAAAATGAACCATCCTTAGCCGCTTTCCAATGGGCTCATATCACAAAAAAAATTTATTTCATAATTCGATAGAACTCACCCAAACTAGCTCACCACCGCGAACCGTTTCTTGCTGTGAGCTCCCTACGTTTTATAAAAAATTATTGAAATCCCCGATTTTTCGGACCTCTGAAAACGAGGCGATGATGTGACGTCAAAACCCTAATACTGATGAAACAAGACTATTCCAGACAGAGATGAATGATACATGATTTCTCACAAAGCACCAAGATTGGTGAATCGGCAAGTTGATTTTTGGGACATAGATGATAAGAACAAGAAGAAGATCAATTCTAACCTATATTAAGTTTCTGCAACTTTCGAATATTAAATTGAAATATTTCGACAAAAGTATGATTGAGAAATGTTCTGTGCCTAATTGCAATTAAAAAAACATCATTTAGTTGGGAATTTTGAGAACAAATCTAGCCCCTCACTGGGTAAACACAATATTATAGTAGTAGTTTTGCTTCGCAGAAATTCATAGGGAAATTGCTTGAAGAATGAATGATCCATCTCCTAGAAGAACATTCAGGGGGAGATGCAAGCAGTATCCAAAGCAGTATCTAGTCTTGGAAATAACATTGTTTCATACCAATTGATCATGTTGTTGCATAGGTAAACATATCAATCAGTGACTGATTTAATGAGGATTCTCCCTTGGAATCTCCATATGATGGGTATTCTGATGTTAAATATCCTTTCAGGTGAACAATTTTCCAATGCAACTATAATAGGTACAAGCAATGAAAATGGAATGAATATTGTGGAACTTACCTTTCAGATTTTCTATTCCTCATTTCAGCACTGAGGAACTGTGGAGATTTTCTAGTATGTTAGAGACATAAAAATAATTAACCATTTCCAAATCAATTTTCGGTAGATTATCTGATGAGCCTTTTACAAATCCTGATTCAACGTTCATGTTTATATTCAATATATCAATAATATGTATTAATATGATATAAAACAAGATTTGGAGGTTAATTTCATTACGTGTCTTCTCTTCTCATTTTAGACGACATAAATAATAACTTCGGAATCGGAATTCGAGACCCGATGCAAATGCAGCTCCATGTGAAACGGGTCAACAAAGCAATGTTGCTGCGTTCATGAAATATATTGGATTATTGTGAAATTGTCATGGTGCAAATGGTTTTGTGATTGAGACATTTCGTTGTTCAGAGATTGTTTATATTCTAATGATTCAACCTACCATCGACAAGTTGAATATATTTTTCTGCAGTAGTGGTAGTTGATATCAAAAGATATTTCAATATCGATTTCGATCTCTCGGATATTTTGTTTAGATGATATGGCAACAGTGATAAGTGTCACACATGGGTCACTCTATGGGTCACGCTCATTGGTTCCAGGCGAGATGAGGTTTCTACGTCATAAAGAGGGTCCGTTTTCAGAAGGTACTATTATTTATGTCCAAAAATAAAACATTCCAGTTAATTTTTAGATGGAATTATGTCGTCAATCGTTATTTATGTATAAAAGGATCATTATAAACATGGTTTGAGTTGAAAGTTCTACTAATGTGTACACGTCCATTGTTGTTGTTGTTCTAAAATGGTTCTTATCCATCATTCGGTTGCTCCCTTACGAGCAACCCTCAGAAGTCTTCAAGAGACTTGTGCGAGCAAGGAGTGACGGGGGTCTTACCTTTTAACGTGTGATCCCAAACACTTTCTTAGGCCATCAGAAGAATTTCTGCTTTCGTGGTGGGACTGAACCAGGATGTTGATTTTGGAACATAATTTTTATCCAAGTATTTTTAGTGACATTTCATTGACGGATTTGGCAAGAAATTTGAATTTGAATTTTTGTGGATCATATGATTTTGGTAGGTGTAGTGAAAATTCTAATGATGAGGCTGAAGTGGATATTACGATAAAATGAAAAATGATCCGAATCAAAAATATCATAGAAGATACTGTGTCTTTGTTGTGTTTTTAGCTTTAGGGTAGACCTTCGCTGGTCCTCCTGGTCCAAATATATTCTATGCTGTACTCCGTTTTTGAGATCATCTAGGTATTATTCATGATGAAGAGAAGGTCGTTAATTTGATTGCTGTTTTCTACTAACATCTAATAAATGATACTTTCGTTATTAACAAAACCAAAAATAATTATTTTAAAAGACAAAAATGCATTTGACGCGCCTGACAGAAAACTTTTTGCTTTGACATATACCTGACTATTTTTGAGTTTGTTACCCTATTATAAAAGCTGGTGCTCGAGGGGAAGGAGGTAGGTAGCATTGATCAGTTCGAGTGCTCCAAGCTCTTTGTAATGGGAACGATGTTGATCAGTTCAAGATCTGCTAGGAGTTACTTGGAGATCTTCGCTGTGGCAATGAGGGCTAACATTATTTATTGTTCTCCAAACCGTGCCACCGAAACATGAGGTCAGGGTTGGTAGAACGGTTAAATAATGATAATGATAAAAATAATACATCTTTATTCACCCAAAGTACATACAAACAAGGATCCAAGCGGAGATACGATATTACAATAATTAATGGTGAAAGGGCGAAGTATCAGCCTAAGCTGTTTTTAAACTCAACCGTTCTACATAAGATGATAGCACAAAAAATTAAGAAGAATTGATATACTTCTTATTTTTGTGTCATTTATCCTTTTGCTATGATATCTCCTTCTCCGTCAATGTAAGAATTGGTCCCACATTGGGAGTGAAAAAACGTAAAACGGCTTACCTCTCGATAACTTGAGGTTTTCAATTTGTTCAAATATTCCACATAATTGTTTCGAATATTTTCGATAAAACTGGCCTTAGCTTTTAGGGCTACCCGGCAAAATTTCGGGATTTTTTACTTTGACATTGACCTCATGTTTTAGTAGCGCCAACTGGTGAGAGTGTAAATGTTAGCCCTTCTCGGAAAGTGGCTCTTAAGAGATCAACGAAGTCAGAAATTCTATTCAGTCGGGGCGGTATCTATGTGAACTTCTATCTGTTGAGTAGCGAAGGGTAGTGATCGGTATTGAAATTTAATGCAGACTGAATTCGAAGTTTATTTCTTGATGGTTGGGTCACGGAACTCGAAAGACCTAGAAGGCCAATGCAAGTGTGAAAAATAGCTGAAATCCGATACCTCCAGTGTGTGTGCGCTGTAGTTCAAATTTCTTATGAAACTTTTTTAACTAATCAGTAAAAGCTTTACAAAAACCATGTTGAAAATTTGTACGACAAATTTCATAGACACACTAATAATAATTTAATGGCCAACAAGAGATACATGAATTATTATGGAGTTCATCTGGCAACTATGTAAGTGTAAGAATGTACCTTTGTCAGTTTGTCTGACGTGTACTTGAAACAGTCGGATTAGTTTCAGCTATGCAGTGTTTTATTTTGCATTTAACCTGTCTTTCATGGTGAAAGGGGCACTTTTCTTCCCAACTTTTTTGTTGATGCAATTTTCGACAGTTCGACCAGAAAATATGGAAATCTCAACATTTTTACTTATACATTTTACTCTTGTTAAGGTTCGATAGCATTCACCATTTTCGAGATGAATCGATTTTGAAATTCTGCTGCCTAATAAATATATTGCTATTTTCTTAATAGGATACCGAAAAAATAAAATATCAGTTTTAGAAAAATATCTAAGTATATCTTATTTAGAACAATGAACAATCAACAGATTTGAATGAGAGAGTAAATCAAATTGAGTCTTAATCTTTCCGACCTTAACAAACCATAAAAGTGAGGTTGTTCACTTTCAGGATTGGTCATATATATGTCAAACTTGCACTGAACAAATTGAAATTTTATGCATTCATTTTATTGTTAACTGTTCTACGATCTGGTGATCTGCTCAGCGAAAGGGTCACCATAGAAAGAACATGTTTTCCGTTTTTTTTGTAGATATTGACTGATTGATGGTACCATAATTATTATTTGATTTCTTTTAGGTTACTTGCCTACAGGATATCCTTCCAACTATATAGCAGCTCCTTCACAACCTCAAGCAGGTCAATCCGAGCTAGTGCCAGTCTATCCTAATCAACCGCTGCAGGTCGTCTACCAGAATCAGCCGAACCCTTCCAACCCAATAATCTATCAAAATCAGCCGCCGATAATCTACACGCAAAATCCGATGTATTCATCGACGTCTAATTATCCACCTCCACAGGTGACGCCCCAACAGATGCCCTCTTATCCACAGGTAATAATTATCCTTCTTAGAATAACATTATTATCATCAAAGTAATATTTGATTGCTTCCATTTGCTCTAATATTTAATAATTTCACCGAATTATGAATTTCGTTCGTACTGTCAAACTGAGTGTCATTTGTCGAATACATGGTGTTTTGTCAATGTTACTTACAATTGGTGTGAAATACAAAGGATCCAAGAAGTTATTTTCAATAATTAACAATTCAACAGCTTTTCTTTCGTTGAAATAAAATCATTTCGACAGTGGCGCCAATTTTATTAACATTCGAAATATGACACCTTTGCCAACCTCATAATACAAAATCTGTAACCCTCGAAAATTAATCGACAGTACTGCTTAGTGGGTATTTGACAAGGCATACACAGTACACATAATATAGAACAAAGAGCTACGTCAGGAATGTTTTGCCTGGCGTAGCTTTTTGTCTCCTATTTTAGTACTTCCTGTAACAACTTTTGCTGATGATGAATCTTTAGAGCTTCGAAACATATCCGCCAATATTGATTAAAATATAGTTTTGGTGGAGTTGACTGTAAGATTTTCTTCCTGCCCAATTACCATTAACAGGTACGTGGCTGTACCCTTTGGGATGTGGGAACTTTGCCCTATATTAAATATTATCAAATTTTGATATCTCTGTATTTTTATTTTATTTATTTTATTTATTTACGGGAAACCCTATTACATAAAAATAATTCTAAAGGTGAATATTATTGATACTGGTCTCAAATCTATATAATGAATCTATATTATGAGAGAGCTCTATGTTTCAAAGTACAGATTTAACCAGTGTTTTGAAAATATTAAAAGACTCATGAAATATGTCAAAACCTTTTTTATTAATTAATCTCAATGTTCTCCCAATAGGTGAGTGTTGACCATAATTGGTAACATGATGAGATATTCTAAATAGGTTAGCATTTCGTAATGTTCTGTTTGGTATATTGGAATTAACTCCAACAACTATGGACGAATAACCATTCCTTCAATTGATTCAAAAATGAAACAAATAGGTATCAGTGGTTTTTCTGCGATTTTTTAAACTCTGCAAATCAATTTCCCCACATAAGAAAGCATAATCATGGTTTTCAATAACATTACACAACATTGCTGTTGTCTTTCTTTTTTTTCACTTCCACTTTCTAGTGATATTTTCTGCTGATAATAGTCCGAAACACGTTAATTGTTATAATGATTATATAATTAATGAAATATAATATAATGATTGTTATAATGATAGTAAACTTGTGTGAATGACGTGTTTGTGCGTTTTGTTTTTGATTCCTCTATACATCATCAAGATAAGGCTGGTTGGTCCTTACTGAACTTTATTATATAATAATAATTATAATAATAATTCTTTATTTACCAAAAACACTCACAGTGGGTTTCGTCAAATCAGAGTCCGGCAGAGTCAGTACAAACTGACATGTTTTTACATATAAAATGACATACTTACGTACTTATTAATTACACATTGAAAACATAAACATTAATTAGATACAAAATAGTAAAATATATTGAGCTTGTAGAGATAAAGAGAAAGAGAAAGAAAGAAAATGCTGGTTGGTCCTTACTGAACGTTTATGATATATTGAACTTGTAGAGAGGACAATGAGATGATGTCTTTTTCAATATATTATGCCAGATGTTATTTCGGCAACTAATTGTATACCCGATTATTTTCATCAGGGAACACCGACACCAAATAGCTGTAATTCGTCGGCTTCAGGACAAACTTACCTTCCCAGTTCCGGGCATGATGCACATACTTTCCTACAACTGGCGCAGAGCATTCAACAACTTAGCCTGGGGGCGAATATGCAGGGACAGGGATTCTTGACCAATAAAGGTGAATATTTACATTGAAGTTTGCAATAAGTAGTGCTGCCTCTTAATTAGGGTGTCTACTTCAAAAGTTGAGATTATTTTCATTCACGCGTTCCAAAACATGTGAAAAAAAGGTGAAATTTCGAACTTTCTCGTAAAATATCTCGATAAATAGTGGTTTGTTCAAATTTTCATCATCAAATTCGTGTTTTTCAGACAAAAATACGTAGGTTCAAACATCTCATTTGAAAAAATTAGTGCCTCATGAGCACTTACTGTATTTATCTTCATTAGTATGAAAAACATTTGATGGAATCTATGGCAATTCTGCAGTCTCTTTCATATTTCCTCGTATAAGCCTCATGAAAAGTTACTGTATTTATACATTTCACAATTTTTGACAATCACCGACACTATATTTCTTTTTCGGAACATAGCGATTTTCATTACGTTTAAACATATTCTTCTTCATCCCGGGACAATCTGAACATTTTTTTTTGCACCTTGTATATCCATCGTCAAGGATAAATATAAATATCATACTTCTGGAACTACAACCGTATTTTTTTTATTTTATAATTTATCTCAACGAAAATGCATCATTTTGATAAAAAATGCGTACCTTCATTACAAATCACAAAACCATTTCGAGGTCAGACACCAGACATCCTCATGACGAAGTAACACTCCATAATTTCACTAGTAACACAGAAAAAATTATGTTTCAACAACTGAAGACTATGTTGTTCTCCATTCCATCAATCAGTATTTCTTGTATCACTTGGTACAGACTTCTTCAGAATTTTCTATGCTCGAACACAATCACACAACGTTGATTCTTCGAAATAGAATTCCAACTTCCAATTTCGTTCAATGTTATCTGAAATTACAGAAGTTTCATATTGCCACAACAAACTGTCAAGAGATTAGGCTAATCATCGGTGAACACCGATTTCAAATTGGTATTTCATCACATTATTCGATCGTTTGTAGGAACACAGATACCGCAATACGAATACCGCCAGCGCGGAAGCAATAATACCTGCCTGAAGAGCAAGCCGTTCTGCAAGAACTTCGTCATGGGTTCGAGCCAGAGCAGCACGGGAACCAGCTCGCCCGCCGCCACCGTCATAGCCGGATACTGCCCCCCACAAAACCCCATGGGGATGTACCGAACACCCCCCGAAACGCCTCCTGCCCAGTTCTCCGCCTATCCTCCGAATTTCAATGTACCTCCAGTGATTTTGCGGCAGGTAATAGCAATAATACCCTAGAACAGGGATACTCTGAACTGCGGGGTAAATTGGAACAAAACTTCAAATTACCCTCTGAAATCTACAGCTGGTTTCATTTTGAAATGCGTATCGTGCATAGTTGTTCAGTATGGTTATATACTTATTGATTGATTGTCTTTATTACCCCCAAGAAATATTATTGTTTATTATAAGTATACAGTGTGTCCCACTTACCATGCTCACCATGGGTATCTTTTTAACGGTGAGAGATACGAGGTCGGTTAAATGACACCAAATGTGGAGTTTGTCAAGGCCAACTATAATGTGAAAAAATATTTCGATAAAATCTATTCGTTTTTGTTTTATACACAAAAAACAGATTTTGATCATTTTCATGTCTCCTCCATAACTTCTTTTTTTATGAAAATATTCAAATAGGAATATCACATTCTCATAGCAGTTTTTCGAAGTGATTTCGAAAAGAATATGAAATTTATATCAACTCTTCTAGAATTTGAGATATCAGCACCAACTTTAGTTTTTCAAATGTAGGTCATAGCTCACTATGACTTAGTTACAAATAACTTTTTTTTCTCTTCCAGATGATATGTCCCAGTAATAGTTTTGTGTTGATAACAACGGAGTTATCGTCATTTATACAAAAACAAAAAATTATTTAGCAGATATTCAATTCGCATATTCTAATACGGGAGTAGAAAAAATACTATTATTGTCAAAAGAATAATTTCAATTTTTTTATGCCAATGGGATATAAGATTGGATAACTCTATAATTGCTATTGTGTATCAGACGAATGGAATAAAAACGATAATGAATATACGGGGGCGTGTTCGAAAAAATGCCCAGGCACGCCGATTGATATTTTTAGAAACGCATCTTTTTCAACAAAAACTATACAGGGCGTGCCATGTAGCAGCGGCCCATACCAACTTTTTTATTTCTAAAGCAACACCCTGTATCCCATTCAATTTTCAAATTCCTTATAAAATTCTTGACGTACTTTATGTAAAATCTCCTATATCCATCTTTAAGTGTTTTGGGAATATTGAGAATTTTCAGATTTATTGCAAATTTTTGTCTGACTGCATGACAGTAGTTGTCAGTGTTATATTCGTTCGAATTTCTTAAGCCGCATCTCAGAAAAATGCTCCATTCTACAGAAATACACAAAATAACAGTTCTACAGATGATCAGTTATGAATATAACACACGTACACAATAGGCGAGGGGAATATTTTATTTATTTTCGAAATAGATTTTTTAGATAATAAAACCATCAATATTGCCACGGTAATCTTCAAACGGCAAGAATTTTGCCGCAAATAAAATTGAAGTCACGATTTCGTAAGTAGGGGCAGACCATAGCACAGTTGCCATATGTTGAAATATGAATGGGAACTCCAGAAATATTGAAAAGGATGAAAAAAAGAACAAACCCAAAGTCGGTCGACCGACCAATGCAAAAAAAACACCCTATATATTTTCATCTCTAGTAAGAGTTTTCATTCAGTATTTGTAAGAACTTTATAGAGTGACTCTTGAATTAAGTTTGAGATAGAAAGTTCATATGAACATTGCAATGGTTCGAGAACATCTCATTAAATGTAATGGTGATGAATTTGCCATTGATTTTTCTCTCTCAAACAAAATTATTATATTTCTCGTGTTTCATTTTTTCAGATGAGTAACCCTAGAGCAAGCACACCTGGAACAATGAGGAGTAGTCGATCTCCAACACCTGCCAGCGACATCACGCATTTTGACAGGCAACGCGTGTCAATTCCTCCGAATGTGTATCAAGGGATGCCATACGTAGTATCTGGTTAGTATCCACTTAAAATCACAAATTTCGCAGTACTTCGCGTGTTTCATCGTTTACTAATGTATTTTTCATTATTTACGAGCGCAAATGCTGCCAATCACTTTTTCATAAATATCGTGAACAACCAATAAAGCAGCTAGACCACCATAATCCAATACAAGAACCACCAACATAAATTACTAACTAGACCGCTAATGCTACAAGATAAAGGATCATTAATTTACGAGATCGAACTTGTTTCCATGGAGCATGCGCATTCATGCTTGTCAAATATCTCGTTCTTACTTATGTTTCCGAACACCAAGAGATATGACTCGATGTCATGAACGACATTTTGGTAGTTCCTGCCTCTACCTCCTCTCCCTATCCTCGCTAGGTATGCATGATGTTCTTCAAACATCATCGGATCATGCGAGCAATTTGAACGAGATTTTCGGGTTGCTGATGGGCTATGACATATAGTTTTCTAGGTAGTATAGCTATGTCAGTGACAAGAACTTTACACCAAAATATTAGCTGTTTGGAAACTTCAGTGTATTATAGGGCAAAGTGAAATGAGTGTCAGTTGGTACCTATTTATTAGTGTTCCTTAATGTACTTGTCGCTGCTGTTTGGACGTTTTTTTATATTTGAGTATTGACAAGCTCTGACAGTGGCTAAATCAAGATATATACATAGGGTTGGCTCATTTTTATCTATTTATTCATATAAGTTATTTGTTAAATAACAAATAGCATGCTGAATCAAAATTGTCTATTTCACAAGAATTTTCGTTTATTCAAATAATTTACTGTTCTGAATTTCAAAATTTTCTCAAATACTTTTGACAAATTGGAAAAGAGTGTTATTGGTCTGTAATTGTTAACTTCATATCCATTTCCGCATTTATATATTGGTTTAATGATACCAGTTTGAATGCTTGTGGACTTTCCTGTTTGGAATATCACATTTATCAGAAATGAAATTGGTTTACATATTATACTTGATAATATTTTCAATATTCCTGATGTTATTCCATCTTTTCCAGGACATTTCTTCAATTTTAATGTACCAATTGTATTCTCAGTCCGTTTTTGAATTCATTTGCAGTATAGATATGGTTAGATATCATTTCTCCAGAATCTGATTTAATATCCTTAATTCCATTATTTTTTATATTCTTACGTTTCCTAGACTGAGGCACAATATAGTCTAGTGCCGCATTCTTCAAAGAGACAGGGAACAATGCCTTGAGAATTTCAAAACTATGAAAATATTTATGCATTAATTTTTCATTTCAACATTGCTGAAATTGCTGACGTATCAAAAGGTAGTAGGTTCCAACGAACTCAGTGCACTGTCATTATTTTAGAGGGCGAAGAAATGTCACATTTATTTCCGTTGTTTTTTAAACATTAAGTATTGTATTTTCAATATTAAATTAATGATATCATAATAAATATCAGAAAATGCCTGTTATTAAAATAATTAACGCTTAGAATAATATTCAAAATTCACCAGCTGATCAACTGCTGCTGATTACTGATGAAAACCATGAAAACGTGTTTCGAATAACAGCACTGTATTTTTCATTTTATATTTCGGAACACAGATTTTCAGCAGAGTCAGTGGATTTACTGACAGTACTGACCAGTTGAATTCGGAATATAGCCTAATATACAAAAAAACGTCAAAACAGCAGTATCAAGTAGCTTAAGGAACTCTACTATTTATAATGTTCGAAGTAGCATGAAAACTGTGATGTGGGATTCATTGTGAACCTAACTTTTAACGTCAGATGCGATGTCAGATTATGTTATTCAGATGTTAATCTGCAACTTCTTCTCAGCCCAGGTATTGCATTTTTTTAACATGCAGTCAATTTAGTATTGTGACTCATGTGTTCTTTAGGTATTGATACTGTTTAATAAGGTATGTCAGGAGAATCTACAGCTCGTACTGCCTATTTAGAGTAAGAAGATAATCAACATGACAAAATATTTGGTTACAAATTCATTTTTTAGGGTAAATAAACATTATGAAAATGATATATTGAGCACTGTTCAATTAATATAGGTAAACAAAATAGCTATTTATGTGTCAATGGCGTAAAATATGCTTTCATTGACCGTAGCGATAGCGAGGGTTATCAATACGCCTTAAGCGAGTTACGCCCGGAATACATACAACATTTTATGCACGACCGGTATATTTCATTTTTCATTGTGAATACTTCTTCACCTCTCAAAAACGATAGAAATACATCATGGCTGCAGTGATCATTGATGGAATAAAAATTTTGAAAAAGGAGTGGACTATTATATTTGCTGTCAATTAATCACTACCTGTACCCTACACTTTATGTACAATACACCACACTTCATCACACTTCCTACATTACACTGCACTATCTAAAGGTTTTTCCAACAGACCAATTGTTACTCAGAGTCCTCCATCACATTCTGCAGCGCCCTCAACGACAGGTGAATTCTTGATTAGCGATAGTGGCATCACTTCAAATAAAGGCACTGATATATACTTGGAATTTTTTCAGCTGCTGATCCTAGGCTAATTCCTGGCAGAGGACAACCTAACGTCTATAGGCAACCTGTTCCTCAGATTACGAAACCAACAGGTTTCAATCAAGGAAGTGATAATAGATCTCATAAAAACCGAAAGACAAAGTGAGTTATTGCAGTGACAATTTTTTTTTTGGTCAATGATATTTGTATTGAATCAGAAGCATAGTCATTCTGTTGTTGTATCAGAAGGAACAAATTGGCAATTGAACTCTCATTAGTGCATTAGTACACTTTTTCACAGTGGCTGATCAAGACATTTCGCAGACTGAGACGCAATATATTCTAGCGCCCCCTTCTTCATAGAGACAGGGAACAATAGGCGACGACTGGACTATTTTTTTTATTTCTTAAATAGAATCATCACTCAAATACCTTCCAATTTAATATTATCCGAGAATTTTTGGTCGACTTTCAGGTGTTGAAATCACAATAATGCCACGGTAATTTTTCGAAGGGCTAGGAATTTGCCGCCAGTACAAACTGACGCCACGTTTTTGTAAGTAGGGGCAGGCCATAGCACAGTTGCCATGTGTTGAAATATGTTCATTCCATTTTTGTTGCTAGAGCAATCAATTATTCAGAATAAGTTAACCATCATAATAAGAAAAAGGGTTCCTCAAGAGGTGAACTATTTTTATTGTAGGCACCATGCACATGTTTTTTTTTCGTCTAGGTGGTTGAAATCCTTCATGGACATCATATAGGTCTAATCCCCCATTTGATAGTTCGAGAGTCCCATGACTCCAGAGTATACCCACTAAATACTCCACCCCGTTCGTAGGCTCGTCTGACCGATGTCTCCGACGACACTTAGGCCTAGTGGCCCATTGTATCTCACCTACATGCCGTTATCAATTTGACCATATACCACTCATGGTGCTTGTTAAGGACCACTTCAATTCAATTCAATGAATGGTCCTTTCCGTTCAAGTTCTTGAAGATTGCTCTTTCGATCCCTGTTCTCGACTACGAAGGAGGCCAAAAGTGTTCCTTCTAAAAGTAACGGAGGAAGGGTTTGGTTCAGCCCTGTGGTGCCCCCTGCACAGGGCTAAGGCTCTTTACTCTGAGATGTCGCCCTGTTTCCCAGAGGCCCCGTTAGCGACACCATATCTCGGTGTCATTCATCCATCGCCACGGGTTCCCACAGCTTGAATTAGGTTGCCAGAGAGAGCCTCGTTAACCAGTCCTCGGCCACCTAGACAGATATCAGCAAATCGCTCCAACTTTGCCACAGATGTCCACAAATTATTGTTCCATCTGGCGCCAGACAGCAAAGATGGTCCCAAAATGCTTCATCTGTCGAGCGGCCGCGGTCTGTTCTCCCCACGCCATTTAATGGTTGTGCTTAGAGGGGAAGAGGAAAAGAGAAGTTGGCCACGGAAGGTCGATAGGATAGATTGAAAAAAGGAAGAGAAAAGGGGATATCACCCAAGACAAGTTGAAGTATGGCGAATATACGGCTAGGGTACCTCGGGTTTACCATTCCCCTACTCACAAGTTGTGAGCCCCTGATGGGACCATGCACATCTTAGTCTCTATAAGAAATTTTTGATTGTTTTTGTTTCAGAAGTAATAAAATGTCAGGTTTGCCACCAAGCGGGAAATAAGCACACTGAACTGTTGAAAGTATTTGGACAAGACTTTATTTATTAATTGAAAAGGACATTCGAAAAAAAATACTCTAACTTGACATTATTCAGAATGTTTACATAGAGTTTTGAGCTGCCCGAGTGAAGGTAAGGAGTTCCTTTGAATCCATATTATTTCTCAGTATATTTTCTACTGATTTATCTCGCAAGTTTCTACCGAAATCATGCCAACAATAAGAATTGCATTTTCATTGTGTTCTTTTTTGAATAATAAGAAAATTAATAGAAGAATTTCTGAACACGTAGAATTTTGGTTATTGGCATAACAGTAGAAACGATGCCTTCTTGAGAATTGCTTTTGTGAAAATTTAAAGACATTTAATTTCATTTAACCAAAAAGATTTCTTAACGAATCTTGCTCAACTTCTGATTTTCAACGAGAATTATCCCGCACAATATTTTTTATACTTCTCTTTTTTTGTAATTGCTATTTTGTTGAAAAATAAAATTTCACTCTTTCAAGATGACTAATTTCTTGTAATATTTTGGAATCGATCTTTTTATGAATGGATGCCAAGTTGATGCAATACTTCCATAATCATTTTCAACATATCTTACGTTCGCTGCATCAAAAGAGCGGCAGAAAATGTTCAATATGAAAATGAATGAGTATACTCAACACTGTCCAGCATGAAATGATCAAAATATTTGTCAGAACCTGTGAATGCCCTGAAGACAATCTATTTTTTGTTACTCAGAATTTGTTGTGATTTCGATATTCCATTTCCTTGTTGGTCAGCTGAATCATGTGACATATATTTTCCATTCATGCGTCGCAGAAAGAATAAGAAGTATCGAAAAGACTCAGTCTCCACAGTATTCTTGCAATAAAATTACTCCTAATCTCAATTTATCATGTGATCTATTATTCTCAACAAGGATCTGGGATGCATTTTGTGATTCAACAGAGTGTCCACATTTAGTTGTTCAAATGTGCTCTGTTGGAAGGAGTTCTTTCTGATTAGGAGCCTGTTATAAATGTTTGTAAATTGTGGGACCTCTCTTGACAATTGTTGAAAAATAGAAATGATTCTCTGCTATTCTCATAATTACCTTGTAGAAAAATATGTTATTTTGCATTCAGATATTACATTATGCTTGACAGCAAATATCTTAATTCTTAAGTTGACACATTACTCGTGATTACTGATGTTTAAGTAGGATGCAAATGAACAGATTACAGTTCTCCTTCTCATAATTAGATCTACAAGCAATATATACTGCTACCAGAAAGAAATTGGACAGTTTACGAGCGTTAACTTCTTTGAAGTGGGCATAATTTTGTTATATCAATACAAAGATCATACACACTCTAGATAGATGTGATAATGTGAGAATGGGCAGCGCTCAGTTGGGACGTAACAGAGCAGTGGGTAATAATCAGCTCTGCGCATCTATTCACCATAACTCCATTTTACTGACTCCAACAATAATATTTGCCGATCAGCCGCCGATTTTATACGTCCCATCGGAGCGTTGCAGATTCTAACACAGGCGTGGTCTATCTAGAGTGCGTATCATCTTTGCTTAATATGACCCAATTACAATTTTTATTTCGATGTAATGAGCATTATTCATAACATCATTGATTTGTTATATAAGAGATCTATAGTAGATTTTTTTTACATTCATTTCATCATATCAAGTATATTCAGAATGTTCTTTCTCCAGAATTTCTGTTAAGGATTTCAATGGAAATTAACTACATACTACATCTATCCAAGACTTATTATAAGAAGCTCAAGATAGAATATCATCTGATATTGAGAACGCGACAAATTAATCAAAAAATCACTTACCTCAGATATTATATGAATCCAGATTACAATGGAAAATTGAAATATATTGAGGGAATGGATATAATAAGATTAGTGTTCAACAGATATCGACAGTCTGCATGGCGTAAGCCTGGAAAGCAGCTGTTTTCTGTTGAATCCACTGACAATCATTTTTCTTGAAAATGTTTCATGTGAGATTGTATTCAATGCGAAATATCGTTTTTTGTCCTTTCATGAACGTTGTGACAAAATATGTGTCTGAATTTACAAGCAGCTCAATCTTTCAAGTATTCAATGGCCACATTCTGAATCAGAAAATTGAAAGCCAATGCAGTCGGCTGACGACTTGCTATTAGGAAACCAGGCTATAACTACCTGACCAAAAACTTGGCCTCCACAGTTATTTTTTCCAAAAAATTTCCTTCAAGTACACGAATCTTAATAGATTCAGGCTCTCGTAAGTATTCAATTGTGCTCTTGCTACCAACATGGCCGCATTGAAATATAGAGAGGTCCGATAAATCTTTCCTTGTCTAACATCTAGTCTGCGCCACTGATGTGATACGTCTATGTCATTAAATGTCATCGACTGATAACATTTCTAATTTTTGAAATGAAATTTCAAAGAACATCATACTTATTTTGACATCATTTGTTAATATCGTTAAATTTGACACTCTGCTGAATTCAAAGATAGTTCAGTGGCACAAAGTAGATGTTAGACAAAGAAAGATTTATCGGACATCTCTATATTTCAATGCGGCCACGTTGGTAGCATTTGAGTCCATTTAGACATTATAGAATAGACTACTTACTTGTTATTGTAAAATAATTCTTGTACATGCGGAATAGCCAATTTCCCACTGAAAGTGTGCAATGAAAAAGAGAAAAAATTTAAATCTGTTAATTTTTTATTCCCATATACTATTCAGAAATTGAGATAACATAAACGACAATTATTTTTTCCTATGTCAACTTCCAATCTGATCACACGTTCATAATATTCCACATTCAACATGACCTGACTTTGTCAATAAACATATTTTTGTTGAATAACAACGTTTCCATCCTTTTTGGTTTCGTAAATTTCAAATATATTCATTGAGAATTTGGTTTATTAAATTAAACACCATGCAATGGTTTTAAATAAGTATATCTGAAGCGATTTTTCTTTCTATGGTTGTTTCATTTTTACAGCTCTCACCTTTCAACTTTTCCGAATAACATATTTTTCTACAGTTATGAGTTATATTTGTTCACAACCTCTCATGCTGTTTTCTTGTTATTGGTACTCTGTACATTGTATTGCCTTTATTGAAATTTTATGAAAGCTGTTGAGTTGTTACGATTTTGATGTGAATGCCAATATACATCTGAAAGACACATTTTGATATTAGCAGTGTTTTTTACAAGGACAAGAATTGGAAGGAAATTTTTTTAAAAGACAGTTTTCTCTACTTCTAAATCCATCCATTTGAATGTTTTAGAGAGTCAACTTTTTTCAATATTGTAATTCTTGATGTCAATTGCAATATTATTCGGATTTTTCGAGGTTATGTACTTAATTTTTGAAGTAGCCGTTTCTCTCTATTGAAAATGTACCTTCATTCTCCAGTGTTTCTATGTACCTACATTAAAATTCTTTCTCACAGTAGTATTATCTTTGTAGGTGAATCATTTTGTTTCATTTCATGATATAGATATTTATATTTTGTTTTCTATTTATTTTTTGTTCTAATGTGCCTGAAAAGTAAAATAAATTGAATTAATAAAAATAGTGTTCTCATTCAATTCGATTCAACTCATTCCCATATACATAGAAAAGGTAACTATTTCCAACTATTCACTGAATGAGGATATTCTATTGTGAACTTTTACTTTGGTATAAAATATAAAACAGAATTCGAGAATTTCTCATGATATACAGAGGTGTGCACAAAAAACGGCTAGAGGTCTAACTTCAGAATCATTCGATATCGAAATTTGAAATTTGGTGGGTAGCAACTATACCATATTGTTAATTTATTGACGAAAAAAAATCATACCATAACTTCCGGTCCAACCGGAAGTGACCCCAACTTTTGATTATCAAATGGAACCCCCTGTATATTTTTCCATTTTTAGATTCAGGGTATCATTTTACATACACCAGTAGTTTTTCTGGATCAATCATTATTATTTTCACTTGCATAGAAAGAGGGGCGATAAAATATTAATTACAACAAATGCTCAAATTGACCCCCATTTTGTGCAATGCATTGCTGACACCTTCTAGCTACACTAAAATTTGCGTTGTGTAAAAATGCTTGGGGTATATTGCGGCAAGCCTCTAATATTCGATGCCTGAGGATTTCTATATTCTCTGGCTGAAATAGATAAACTTGATCCTTCAAGTAACCCCAAAGGAAGAAATCCATGACTGTCAAATCTGGACTGCGAGCTGGCCACCGTATCGGTCCATTTGTTCCTATCCACCTTTCTCCAAAGTGTGTATTCAAATAAGTCACATTCAAACGCGTATTGTGTGGCGGTGCTCCATCTTGTTGGAAAATGACGAGGGGAAGTTGGTCCAGAAAATTTTCAATATAACCAGTAAGCAATTCAAAATACTTATACTGATCAAAAGAACCGTCGATGAAAAACGGGCCTACCAACATATCATCAAGAATTCCGCACCATACATTCAAGCTAAATCTTGTTGAAGTTGGTTTCTACATTACAATGGGGATTTTCTTGTGACCAACATCTGTGATTTCGTCTATTGAAGATGCCATTTCGCCCGAATGTGCATTCATTTGACCACATATATGTTTTTTCAAAATAGAAAGAACTGTTCTTCGTGACGTACCAAAATCATTTGCAATCTTAATTGTACATGTCCTGGGCGTTTCTTGTACACTGAGTAAAACATTCAATTCCAAATCTGCATCAAACTCTTGCTGTTGTTTCTTTGGTTTTTTGAAGCTACCAAATTGATGTAGATTAACTTCCAATCTGCCAAATTTCTGATGGCTCGGATATCTGTTTCTAAACACGAGCAGCATCGTACGAATTCTTCAAACATTCAAAATAAACTTGTAACATATTGGTTAACTCATTATTATTCATGTTTATAAAATAGAAAATATCATCACCCGTATTGAAACTTATTATTGAATGTTACTGTCTCATTGAAATTGACTTACAAGGCTACCTAGATCTTGATTACTATTACCAATTAATGGGCAATGTGGAAAGATAAAAACGAATTAAAAAAATTCCTCTTGACATTTTGATCCGGAAAAACTACTGGTGTATGTAAAATGATACCCTGAATCCAATAATGGAAATATACTAGGGGGTTCCATTTGAAAACTAAAAGTTGGGGTCACTTCCGGTTAGACCGGAAGTGATGGAATAATTTTTTTTTGTCAATAAATGAACAATATGGTATAGTTGCTACCCACCAAATTTCAAATTTCGATCTCGAATGATTTAGAAGTTACAGCTCTAGCCGTTTTTTGTGCACACCTCTGTATGTCAGAATATGATTATTTCCGGCTAGACTTATTAATAATGTGTTTATACCTATGTCAATTCGATTTCGTATATTGTGATCATATCGTGATGTGATATGCGATATTTCAAACAATACATTCACATTATCTCACCCTCTACAGTTTATGGTGAAACAGATTACATACAGTATGAACAGGGTGATCACAGTTCCTTTTCGAAGACAGAAACTATCACCACAGTTGACAGTATATATTCTCTCAACTGTGCTATCACTGTCAGTGATAGTGATTCAGATAGTCAATACATAATTATAAGCAGGCTGATCTACGCTGGAGTGCGAAAAAAAATTTATAGATCATCCATATTTCTGGCTAGGTAATTCATATCTGAAGGTGTATAAGTGATAACTATTTTATCAACATTGAGTTATTATTATACATTTAAAAAAAATTTAATCCCCTGAATTAACTCGTCCAAAGATAATGTTACAATATATTTTTATTACATTAGGTGATTGATTTTTTTCAAGTAGTTCATAACTCCACTTGATCATTGAACTGAATAATAATCAAATTGAAGGGAGTATCAAACCTATATCATATAATTATTGTTTTTAGAAACATGTTTAGTCTTGGTCGTATGAATGACAATGACTGATTATCCCAGATATACGAACGGAAGACAAGTATATTTGGAAAAACATAGGAAACTTCTAGCTAGTATCAATTAAAATGAAAATATTTTTACAAATTACAGCAATATTTTCCATGATAATCTCCAAGAAAAAGCGTGTCCCATTCAAGGCTGTTTTCTTTCAGAAGTAGTTGGGTATATTTTTTCGACTTTTTTTACCTTCATGAGGTCAGTCAACAATTCTGAGCATGTCTAATAGGGAAAAAAATCTGGGGTGTAAGGGGGGTGGTGGTAAATATATTTATAGAAAAATAAATGAACATATTTTTTCGTAGGGATTTCTTGTGTAGAATGATTGTATCTTTTCATTTGAATTGACGTATTTTGGTTATAAAATCTACAGGTATCTTAGGATAAATTTATTCTTTATCAATGTCATAATTTCCGTATATAATTTGGCATTAATCTCGAACATTTTCCTTCCAAAACTCCATAGAACGGCAATAATTTGAAATCATGTGCTTATGGTAACCTCTAATAGTTGAAATAATTCAATACCCACCATTTATTCCCATTTCATCTGCTGGAAGACAGCTAGATCCAAAAAAGGAAACAAGAACCTGCCCAACAACTACAGGCCTATTGCCCTGTTATCAGTAATCTCCAAAGGGATGGAGAAAGCCATCAATATTGAGCTTACCAAATATCTGGAGAGCTCAGGAATCATCAATGATAGACAACACGGCTTTGGCCACCGAAGATCTACTGGAGATCTACTTGCCTACGTCACCCATTTATGGCAAGTTTCATTAGAAAAACACAGGGAATCTCTAGCTGTCGCGTTGGATATATCGAAAGCATTCGACCGTGTTTGGCTTGAAGGACTCCTCCACAAACTACCATCATACGGCTTACCACCTCAGCTATCCCATCTCTTATCGAGTTTTCTTTCAGGCAGATGGTTTCACGTGGTGGTGGACGGTGTATCGTCTGACACCATTGGCAACAACTCTGGCGTTCCGTAAGGATCAATTTCGGCACCAACATTATTCCTTCTCCATATTAATGATCTGTTGGGAGTAACAATTCGCCACATCCACAGCTTTGCAGATGATAGTACCCTCCATACTGCGTTTTCTTCCAGAATTCCCATTTCTTCCCAGGGAACTAAGAACTGACGGCGCAGGCAGGTCAATGCTGTCAATGAAGACCTTGCTGAAATCACAGCCTGGGGAACCAACAACCTAGTTGAATTCAACGCCACCAAAACTCAAGCCTGTATTTTCTCTAGAAAGGCGGAACTCAGTATGCTCGATATTGTAATGTCTGGCACCACCATCCCCACCAAGCCCACCATGTCTATGCTCGGTGTTTCCATCAGCAACACTCTTTCATGGGATAATCATGTCAGATCCATCGCAAAAGCTGCTTCACAAAAACCTGATTCTTGTTCCGTGCGAAAAGCTACTTTACACCTCAACAGCTTCTCATGATCTACAAAGCGCAGATACGGCCTGTTCTAGAATACTGTTCCCACATATGGGGTTCAGCACCAGAACATACGCTGATGCTCTCAGATTCCATCCAGAGAAGTGTCATTCGCCTGGTGGGTGACGTCACACTCACTCACTCTTTGACATTATTGGAACACCGTAGAATGGTCGGCGACCTTTCACTTTTCTATCGATACTTCCACGGGAAATGTTCTTCGGAAATCTCTTCTAACATCCCTTCACTAGCAGTACCAGTCAGACTAACAAGACAATCCCAGTCAGCACATCCTTTCGTTGTCAACCTCTAAAGATGTCGAACAGCACTTTATCAAAACTGCTTCATCCATAGAACGGCTAGGCTCTGGAATTCATTGCCTGAGGAAGTTATCCCAACAACATATAATCTCCAGAAGTTCAAAAAAATTCCAATACCTACCTCCTGTCCCTATCCTGCCTAGGAACGCACGATGTTCCTTGAACATTATAGGGATTTCCTTTCGTGCGCTCCAAGCGATAAAAAAATCCTCTCTAGGTAATCACGATGATTCACGAACGTGATAGGGATTCTTTCTCGTGAGGTCCAAGATATTGAAAAAAAAAACACTGTCAAATATTAATCATCTTTATATTCAAACATGACAATCTCCTTCCGTACAAACATTAATTCGATTAGTTGAAGAACTAACCTGGATTATTCCTGATGTCAAATTGAAATGGAAGCCTGTTGGACATTTCAGTATCGCAGGAATCCCCGAATTGCAAAAAACATATTTCTGGCAGTCACAAAAATGCGGTTTGTCATACATTATCTCCGGATATTCACAATAACCATCTGGTGGCTCGATTAGGTGTTCGTAGTCACAACGTCTAGTTTTATGATTGAAGAATAAGTTACTTGGGCATGAAAAAGTATAAACTCTGTCTTCTACACATACTCTGAATCTGCTGCAATCAGTAGGGTCTGAGCGGAAAATTCCATTTTCGGGACATGGAATTTCTGTAAAAAAAACGGTGTGTGAAACATTTGCAGATATCACATGTGAAATTCTTGGGAATTTGGGTTTTCACCATCAATGCGATTGGAAAATTAATATTCATTTTCTGCAACCGACTCAAAAGAGAAACAATAATAGGTATATTGATAGGCAACACTTGTAGTAACTAGTTGAATAACTCCCAGGAACTAGAAAGGATGTACTACTGTACTAGGTCATCAAGAATAAACTACATAAGTAGGTTAGTATCATTTTAGAATGTATCACAAATTGATATTCATCATACAAGACGTGAAAAGGAATTCTGATATAAGAAAACCCAATCACGAATCTTTGATAAGAGGTCTATAAAAATAACAATAAGTTTCCATCGTTCAAGTTTGAACCCCTTGATTGGGTATGAAAGTATTGAAAAGAAATACTCTCAGACATTATGAACCTAAAAAAATGGATTTATATATAAAGAAATACATTGAGAATTCGCATTCTCTATGTGATGAAAATAATAATTCTTTTTCGGGTTATTCAACAGAAAACATCTACTGCTACGACGAACATTGATTGAACACACTCGATAAGAATCTCAAAATAAAATCTTCTGAAGTTACATTCTCCTTCAGATAAAAATATACATGCTTTCTGAATATTCAACAGGGAACAACTGATTTCCTGGCTATTCGCCACGTCGAACATTAAATTATGTCTGTTGAACATTCAAAAACAGAACATGAAAATAAATTGACATTCTCTTTCAAATCTGGTAAATAATATGATTCATAATGATACAAAAATATAACTTATCAATTCTCAATTTCAGTAAATTTTATTTTCGGGATTCCCTCTTTGGATGTTCAACAGACATAATTCAATGTTTGACATGGCATATTAGCCAGGAAAGTAGTTGTTTTCTGTTGAATATATCGATAAAGAGTTGATATATAAACACCACAAAAAGAATGCGAATTCTCAATGTATGTCTTTATACAGGGTGTTCCGAAACTATTGTTTATATATCCATTTTTTTGAATTCCTCAAATATATATGAGAATATTCCTTTTTAATCTTTATTGGCCTAGTAATGCAGTAAATATTTATGATCAGTTGTCGACAAATCAGGATTAAAGTCAGGCTTATCAAAGAGAGAGGTAATTCCCCAATATAATTTATGAATTCACCTAAACTAAAATAGGTAATCCTTTGAGATATAATTTATATTTGATGAAACTTACAGTTCGATAACATACCAATAAATCAAAATAATTTTTTCTGAGATTTGGAAGAAGTCACAATAATAGAATCCTCACGTTTTGCATGTTTTAGAGAACAAAGTATTTATATATACAGGGTGTTTCATAATTGAATGCTGATCCTTAAGGGCGATAATCCTTGGATGATTTCAAAGAGAAGAGTTCATATCAACATATGTCCTAAACCTCTTAGTTATTGAGCTACAGGGTGATGAAATTTCAAGAAAAACATGAGTTTTTCATCATAATTTTTTATCACTCTTAGATATTGTTATGATATTTTGTATACACCTTTTCATTGTTAAGGAGCATTTTTTCACGTGAAAGATATTTAAAAATTCTCACCAGTGGCGTCCGTACGGGGTTTGAACTGACAATTTTTGAAGAAAAAAATAGTACGCCACTGATTTTTCTGAGAACCAGATTTTTTTTTTCAATTCTTATTCATTATGGAGCAAATTTGGTTCCCAGACTTACTTTCATACAACGTACCGTTTTCGCGTAAAAAAATAAAAACCAAAGAATTTTGTTCTTTCAGTTCTTGGATATTGTTTTTGGTAATTCAGTAGACACCCACTATAAGTGGAAACACATTTTGTTTTGGGACGAAAATCAAACTTTTACTTTCACCAGTGATGTCCTCGTAGACGTGATATTGAATGTTTAGTTTGAAAAAACGCTGTACGCTTCTTATTTCAACACCCTGTAGCTCAAAGACTAAGAGGTTCAGGACATATGTTGATATGAACTTCTCTCCTTAAAATCATCCAAGGATCATCGCCCTTTAGGATCAGCATTCAATTATGAAACACCCTGTATATTGTCATTCGAACTTATACTGACCCCACAGATTTTTCTACCCTAACCCAGAATATATCGGGTGTCTCGTTATATTTTGACCCTCCCACCTACAGCTTCAACTATACGTGGTGGAAAAAACTCAAAATATGTTTTTATTGATTCATATATAATGCTGATCGCAAAATGAAAATAAGAGTCCGAATCAGTTTGTTTTGAATGAAACACCTTGTATATTTCCAACTGTTGTAAATAATCTTGTTCTTCTGTTCACAAATATACAAGGTGTTTCATTAGTACGTGCAAACCATTCAGAAGCATGTTGCTGACTGCAAAATAAGAAGAAAATATTTCTGAATGAAATATCTTTCTGGAAAAATAAACTGGAAGTTTTTTTTTCAGTCCGACCTCTGAAACGTTATCATCAAATTTGTACGGCAGCGACATGATTGTTTGAAACACTTGCAGGTCACTGATGATGATCAAAAAAATCTCAAAACGTGACTTACAGTCACAGACCATGCCATGCCTAAATTATTAAAATCGATCTTAGCCTACTCTTTTTATGAGCATAATTATTTTTTTCCCAAAAAAAACTTCAACGCCTTGTACCAAGTCAATGAGACTATTTTGTATATAGGTAAGTTGGCCTAAATCAACTTGTTTTTATCCCAGGAGTCCACAGCCGTGCCATGTTCCATCTTTTTATCTTCATAATTTATCTGAGAATATTCCTTCTCAATACTTTCACCCAATCAAGGGGTTCAAACTTGAACGATGGAAACTTGTTTGTTGTTTTTATAGACCTTTTATCGCAGATTCGTGATTAGTCTTTCACAATTTAGGATTTTTTTTCACGTCCTGTATGACGAATATCAATTTGTCATACATCCAAAAACACTTATATACTTTTGATATATATTTTTTATGTAAAGAGATATGGACTCGTATTTTCAGGAGCGTCTCAGATTCTGATCCAATTGATAAATATTGATAGTACAATGTATTGGTTCGATATGAAACCTTGCTGGCTCGACCATGAAATAGAAGAAAACAAGAGAATCGGAAGGTTTGTGTTCACGAGTCACCACCATGGTCACACCACTATGAATTCACAGGACTTCAAAAAGGAATAAACATAATATTTTATAGAAACTTAAAGATTCGTTCTTCTACTCAATGAGTCGAAAGAAGGTGCTTGCTACCTCATTTGAGGAAACAAAGCAGTCAAATAAATCTCACCGAAGGAAAAAAACATTACCTTCCGTGGGTGGTAAAATAAATTGACGTAAGTATATGTTACCTTGCGTTCTGTTTTATACTTATAAGATCAGTGCAATCCAAGTAATCATCAATGTCTTCGTCACTATTACAAATCAAATAACTCGAATAACATTCTACTATTCGAATTTCAATGATCTTATACACTATTTCTCTTTTTCCAAACGTAGGTACCTATGCTTAATCAAAACGTTCGAATAATGAAGTTACACAATATGAAGTCATAAGGACAGGAGTGTCAAATTGATTTTCGTTGTTTCAAATATCGAATATCATGGGAGAAAATAAGGTTCATATTTCCTCTCATGTGTGTTTAGTGCCCTCGGCTTGGCGTCGGGCATCAAATTTCATACGCTCCCTCAATAATTGATATCTAAATATAGTTATTATCTTGATGATCAGTTTATTCTCACCTGTTGATAAAAATTTAGGAAGACTTCCATCAGTAAGAATGCCTTGAGAATAGGTCAACACCCAAATGGCTCCGAATAGTAGGTACAATTTCAACACCATTTCTGCTCTCGAATAGAGTAATGTTGATGTTGAATTAAATGTGGTGGTATTGATTGGATCAGTAGTAGACTGGATTAATACATGTTGGCTATCTTGATAAGATTAGGAAAATATGATGATCATTTCTCAAGTTGTCAGATATTTGTGAGACAGGAAAAAACTGGAAAGGGATACAAAGAAATAAGTCGGTCCAATAAGAAATGAACATGTGATTCCTGCTTGGTAACATCACCAAACATAACAGAGACGTTTATGTTCGGTGATAACACGAATTGAACGACTGTATATTTCTTGAAAATTCCAAATTGACAAGATAATAATTGTCTAGTTGAAAGTGACAATGCATCTTCATTTCATTTCAAGTTTGAGAAGTACAGGAAGGTGTTTACCAATTTTTCTACAACCTTTTGAGAAAAGATGTGAGGTCATATTATGATACTTACAATCGAACGCCAAAGGTTGTGATGATATGAACATTAAACCAATTAAAATGTGTTGTCCACATATGTATCACCCACATTGTAAATTTTTGTTCAACTCATATCGTATTCCCAGCGATGTGGGGGAGAGCAGTGGTGAGAGTACTACCAAAAATATCCAATCCAACTGAATATAAATATCTGCGTGCAATTATACTGATGTCTTACCTACTTCATCAAATATCTTCGAACGAGCAGTTGAAGAACAGCTGAGAAATCATCTCTCAAAGTTTTCTCTACTTCCAGAAACACAGTCCCAGGTAGAACACTAATGTTGGTTTAATATTGAACCAATACCTATATAGTGAATGTTGATGGTGAAATATTGATTTTAAATATCAGGCCAATGAATCAATGTGAACATTCTGGAATCTTGGTGCTATGTTGAATTTAAATCTTGTTTCGATACGCTCTGTCCAATATCGAGTTTATATTCGTATACAGGATTGAACAATAAAGATATGATGCCAACTCATAGAACATATCGTGATATTGTCACGAGTAGAACATACGGTATATCAGTAATTTCGAACCATGAGGGTTTTATAAACATAAAGTAAATCAAATCATCCGTTGACATTGAATTATAAAAACTGACCAAGGAACTCTCATGAGAAACGTGCATTTCTAATAAAATGATGTATATAAATATTGGAAGTGAGGGTTCCGAAGTTAGTCTGGTCTGGGGCTACTCTTGACTTGACAAGAGCTCGTCGTAATGGTCGTTATAATGTAAGTTGTTATTAGGTCTTTATATTCATTGTTGTTTATTCATAATTGTTATCGCTACCCATAATGTTTCATGCATGCTTCAATAAATATTGTTATGTTTGAATATAATCTCATACTTTCAGTTACCCCTGAACTATTAGTGCCTATTTGAATATTACCTCTCGCAAAATATTAAGCCAAGCATTACCCTTTATAAATCGAACATGGTAAATCACCTATTTTATCGAGACATGGTTATTAATTAATATTAATCTACTTTGTTGTGACATGGTGGAGGCGCCTAAGCTTCTTTCCTTGAGTCTCATTCCTCATAATGGACTCATAAATTTTTTTTGCATTCATCGATTCATGTCAATTTTATATTTCATACAAAGGCACTACTAGAAAGGGTTATTTGAAAGTAATTAAGTATAGCAGCATGAATTATGGGTGATAACAAAGTAAGAAAGTCATTTAAATCAGAAATCCAATTTTTTTCAATATTTTAAATACCAGTAAGCTTGAATAACAATCTTTCCATTTCTATTCAAAGATATGATATAAAGCACCGGACCAGACTCACAAAGTTTGGAGCTTATCTCTGAACTTTGTTATTTTTTGTTCTCTACTTTCTATTTGAATTTGGGAACAAGTTTTTTCTATATCTCATTCTTGCCAGTTTTTTTTTATTTCTCATATCAAGATAATTTCAAATATTTTTATATAAAGTTGATAAAATCATTCAAGAAATGCAATGCCAATGCCATGAACACCTATATCAATTGAGAATATAATGAGTAATTCACAACGTGCCTATAGTTTTATAACAATACGAAATGAAAACAATAATAACAAATCATCGTGCTCGATATAATTCATAATAAATTTCAATATTAGTGCGAATGCAAATAATTAATAATTCAAGTGATAGTTGAGAATGTTTCGATTCAAAATATCTTAGTCAGTATATATATGACCTTTCAAATATTGAAAATACTCTTAAACGTTGATATCGTTCACCATTTTTTGTCATTCCTCCTGAAATGAATTATACGCAAATATGATATTATTATGTTATGGAAATATGATATGAAATGAATTAATTGAGCTCAAGAATATTGATGTGTATGTAAACTCTCAATGAAGAGATTGTTGCTTGGTTACAAGTGTTAACCGTTTCCGTACAGAATAAGCACAGCGTCTCTCGTGGTCCTAGCCAAACCACATCCAGAGAAGTAGCTGTTTGGTTGATATTCTTAAAAGTACGAAGTGTTATAGTTGAAAGTGTGCACTATAACAGAAAAAAGGAGGGAATCCTGGAAGATGTGCCACACTAAGGCATGAAGGATTAACCTTACTGAAGATATTTTGTCCTCGAATTGATAGGACATGAAATGATGATTTTATGTGAAATAATGAGCTCGTATATGATGATAATGTATATTTATGAATTATGAAGATGATTATAATGATATTTACCCCCGGGGATGATTTTCCGAAAATGGAAAATATTTGCGAGTTGTTAGACAAAGAAATGTACGGTCTAGTTCTAACAAAATTGTAGGAATGAGCATGCGGTATTTAACAGGAGTATTTTCAATCAATTCAATAATGTTTGAGTGGAAAAATATCACAAAATAGTTCTCAATGTTATTATCATTAGGTAGGTAATAGCTTGAATTTATCGAAATAACTGAAATAAGGAAATGCAGATTTTTCAAATATAATAAACGCCAATGTATTTGTGTAACCGGTTACACCAAAGATAAATAAATAAATCGAATAAAGTTCTGATAATATTTCATATTAAACAAAAAATAATCTCAAGGGCCCTTGAGTCAAAATATTGCTCAAAGTACATGAAAGTACCAATTCTCGGACGTTTCATCAGTTTATTCAAGCTGCCAACAATGAGTTGTCAGATGAATATCCTTTTGAATCTTACGAATTGGACATGGAATGTCAAAAATGATCAATATGTAAGCATGAAATAACATGGTAATGATTTCGATTATATATTCATCAGATAGGTAATTTTATTTTAATACAATTTTTCAACGAAAAGGCACGTTGGTTTTTTTTTTGACATGACTCTAATTATTTTTTAACCATAAGTTCAATTCACCTGTTAATATAAATAATTTTCAAATGGCAATATTGACAAATCATTTTTATCTCAAACTCAAGAAAGATCACTTATTACAGAAAATGCATTCAAATTCATTGAGTAATTAAATCGAATGGAAGCCTATCGGAAAATTCTTCATAATTTCGCACACATACGAAAATCACAGGTATAGGTAGGTAACTCAAGATTTATTTTTTATTCATTCACTCAATCATTCAATTTAAAAGCGCGACACTATTTGCAATGATTTTTTTTCCCAGAAGAAAAAGACGCATTTCAAATTTCCCTGAAATGAACAAGAACTTTCCAACAATTCTTATGTTTTATAATATCGCTTACTAGGTTACTAGTAGTATTAAAATTCGAACTCGATTATGTAAATAATCATGAACTTGACACTTGGTTCAAGTTGCAAGTTGATGATGATATAACATTTCATACACAAATAGGTTTAATAATGAATAACGCTCCAAATAACATAGAAAAGGTAGATACATATATTATTAAATTATGAAAATCGAACATCAATAATAGGTTTTGAATATCACGGAGTTATTTTTGATTTTTTGGAAATAAAATAGGTAGAGGAATCGGTTGCTCAAATAGCGTACGATGTGATTGCAGTACCTCTGTAATGTAAATATATATATATGGAATAAATCAATGTAAATTAGGACGGATTTTTGAACTGGAATCCATATTCATGGAGTTTAAATAAAGTAGGTATATACATTTAATAGATCTCACAATAGGCTAATCATATTCTAGTATAGGTTATTTGAACTATTCATTGAATAATAATAGAGTTATCGAAGAGTTACCCATTTTAATGTAAATAGTAACGTAGGTATTTGACAAACAATTTTTTTGCATGTATTCACGGCATCATACAAAACAATGCACGCACACTGAGTACTGGCATACAACACTCATCAAGAAATCAGACACCCAGGGGGATGCAGCCATGCAGCCAAATGGCCAAACATGGACAAACCAAGGACTGTTTGATTGTACAACATGATTCGATGGTAGCTGGGTAGCCCAGGAACGAAGAGGAAATAAGTGGGAATGCTACAAGTTGTGAATAGCTCCTAGAAATTTGACGTTGGGAGACCACGAAAATCATTCCACGAGATTCCTGATCAGCCCCTGATATGACGGTAATTTGTCGTTGCCGCCCATGGACGTCTACTAGCTTCATTGAGACGAATGGACCAGGATGTTGTGCCATCATGACAACAACTGCCCATCAGTCGTCATTCGCTACCCCAAGCAGCCAGCAGTTCCCTTCGTTCAGCTGCCAACTACCTCGAATGACATAGGAAATCTCATCCCAATGCCCAGGACAAGGATACCTTCGAGCCCAAAAGGATCCTGCCGGTATCCCCATGACGATTGGAGGATGCCATGCCCAATCGTCATTCCCTACCCCGAGCTGCCAGAAGTCCCACCGAGAAGAGTCTGATTGAAATGCTTTAGTTGAATAGCCAGTGCCGGACTTAGTAAAGGTGTGAGTGTGCATTGTAGACACTAAACTTTTGAGTGTGTGAACTCACTTTTCAAGACTTATTGATTTTTGTCATCTGAGTTTTTTATGTATAGGTTCTCCTCGATATATTTAGATAGGTGATAATTTAAAAACTGGGGTCCAGTTTTCTCGGAGAGAGGGGTCATGTCACGAGTAGAACATACGGTATATCAGTAATTTCGAACCATGAGGGTTTTATAAACATAAAGTAAATCAAATCATCCGTTGACATTGAATTATAAAAACTGACCAAGGAACTCTCATGAGAAACGTGCATTTCTAATAAAATGATGTATATAAATATTGGAAGTGAGGGTTCCGAAGTTAGTCTGGTCTGGGGCTACTCTTGACTTGACAAGAGCTCGTCGTAATGGTCGTTATAATGTAAGTTGTTATTAGGTCTTTATATTCATTGTTGTTTATTCATAATTGTTATCGCTACCCATAATGTTTCATGCATGCTTCAATAAATATTGTTATGTTTGAATATAATCTCATACTTTCAGTTACCCCTGAACTATTAGTGCCTATTTGAATATTACCTCTCGCAAAATATTAAGCCAAGCATATTACCCCTATATAAATCGATATGGATGGGATTAACCATCTTTTTTATCATAACATGGTGATGATAACCATCCTCTATATCGTGACAATATTGTTATTGTGTGTTATTCTGTTAATTTATTTGATTCTACAACTCACTTTGATTTTGTTTCCATGATTTTCTTGAGTACAGGACAAGAACTTCATATTAATTACCGACACAATTCTACATTATTTTATAAATCATGAATCAACTGTGTTCTGTTGATGGTTGCACTAGTAAACTCAAGAAGTCCTTTCTAAAGATTGAAAATCAGTTCAGTTGGATGGAAAAATGGATAATCGTGGAGCATCGAATGTGAATTTGATGGATGTATAAATATGTACCTACTACAAAAAGTCGAAAAAACTTCCTATATCCTTTACCTTTTTCCACTTTCATTGCTCCAATTGATGAAAACAAGGTAAAGTTGTGATTCTTAGATATATATCATTACTGATTATTAACTATTTGTAGTGCCCATCTGAAAAAACATGATTGAAATGATCAACAGTTCATTTTTTGCATGATAAGTTTATGATGAAGTCTGCTGAAACTAGGACTAGGAAAAATAAGTATGTCCCTTTCTCTTTCAAATACCTATTGTGGTAATGGACTTTTGAATTGCAATACACAAGGGTGGGCAAGAAAGATTACATTGAAAAAATGTGCAGGTCAGTATTTTATGGTTATATATGAAATGCTTGCCTTCTCTGGATCATATTAGGATAATATTCATGATATCCTGCGGCACAGGATTTTATAGATTCCCATCATTGTAGTATTATTTCTATAGTAATGATAGCCAATTCAGATTGCATGTACTTCCAAAACAATCAAGTTAAAATACAGCTATACATGAGCAGAATAAAATGTTTAACCAAAACCCAGACTCATAATAAGTATATAATCAGTTTTTTTTTTCTTGTTTCTGTTCATTTCTTGAATTTTATTCAAGTTTAAGGAGATATCAATGATTATTCATGTAGCTGAACATATCCTTTGTATTTCAAATAGTATCATGGAAATTTAGATTCATAATTTTGCTGCTTCTATGTTTTTATCAAACTGTATTTTATTGGTAAGTACCTAATATAGTTCTAATTTTTTGTGTTTTTGTATTGATTTTCCTGTTGGATTTTTAAGTTCATATTTTTATTCCACTACTACCTCAATCAACAAGAGGTATATCTACCTATTAGCTACCATGTAAATAACCAATTTATTCCTACATAAATAAAAGTCCTGGATTCCAAATTCATTGATAATTCTACATGTTCATGACGGTATCTTCACTTGTAATGTAAGGGGAGGAGAGAAAACACTATACATGAGCATTGAGGGGAGAAGAAAACTGGTAGATCCTTCTCTTAGTACTTCTTTGGAGAGACACAAGTAGGTCTTTGAACAAAATATTAATTCATTATGATGCATTGAACGTATACAGTGGAAAACATGTTTTGTCAATGTCTACATTCATTTTCAAGAATTATTAATCAATTGATTCAGTTCCAGAACATAAAATACATAGAGATATTTTTATTCATATATGAATTCAGTATAACAAAATGATACCAAGAAATAATTATCCTACCTATAATCACTTACAAAAATCATCTGGGTCATCTGAACAAAGTTTTATGTTGTGGAACTCCAGATTACTCAGATTTCATCAAAATGGTGAAAAAAAAAACTAATTTCACAAGATATAGATGAACATCAAATCTGGGATACCACCTACCTTAACTTGATGTAGGTAAGTATATTGTATATTGTCCTTATGAAAATGAATACACTTAATGTGGATACAAATCACACACAGATAGGATCATGACAATTTGCTATTATTGTTGCAGTGGAGCACCATTCATGAAGAAGGTACCTGCAGGTTTTCAATATATCTGTGAAGCTATAAAAAATCGTCCAAGATGCTAGAAGTAATCTTGCTTAGGTTGGGCCATTGATGATATCTACTATAAATCCACGGTAACCTCAGGAGCTGTTTTGAAGGATAATTCCAAATTTGCAAACATTATTCTACACATGACAAAATTGGAATTTTTGTGAGTTGAAATGTTTCTTTCTTCATATTGGCTTAGAAAGGGCTTCCCTAGGGCTGCAGCTATAAGCATGTTGTGGTCATATGAAATATCTCCTGGTTTTGGTATGGAATGTATGATACCTAACCCACCATGCGTCTTCCTCCTTTGCAGAGAGGGTTTATAAACGCCGAGTTGATACTCTCCCCTCGTAAGGGTACCTGCCATGTTTCCATAGAGACATATAAAGGTTTGCTTGAGAATGTATCTGGAAAGGAAATCAATATATCGCCTTCCGTACGAATATAAGGATCTGAATTCTGAAATGTATTCTCTGATGGTCAGTTCTCTTTGCGGATCTTCTGTTTGGTACGTCTTGACTGGATGGTTTTCTCCGATTTTTTGACAAGTATCAAACACTTTGCTTTTCGGATCTGCAACTAAACATCACATATCAAAATATCCATGAAAATTAAAAATGATTTTCATGAGAGGTGGAACATGGATGTCGAATCTGCTGAAACATACCTGAATAATATTTCCAACAAGCGTAACTGATGGATTGCTACATATTCGCTCTCCTTCCGAATAGTGGTTTTACTAGTAGATATCTGCTAAATTTTGAATTTCGTGGGTTATATCATAAGGACCATGAATGCCAAACAGTGTGCTGCTCGGATCTAAAACTAAGCATCAATTTGGAATTTGAATTGTGAGACGTATATAGAATATAAATCTAAAAGTCTGAATATTGTTTTCAACATTCATAACTAAAACGCGATATATTTTTATGATTATTCATCAACTCTCTCAATGCAGACGAGGTAGGCAGATAAACAACGATTTTCTCTGTAATGAAAAACACTGTATATACCTAACCCACCATGCGTCGACCTCCTTTGCAGAGAGGGTTTATAAACGCCGAGTTGATACTCTCCCCTCGTAAGGGTACCTGTCGTGTTTCCATAGAGACATAAAGGTGAATATCTGTCTATCTGTTTGCTTGAGAATCTGGAAAGGAATTCAATATATCGCCTTCCGTACGAATATAAGGATCAGCATTTTGAAAAGTATACTCTGGTCAGTTCTCTTTGCGGATTTTCTATTCGGTCCGACTTGACTGGATGTTTTCTCCAATTTATTGTCGAGTATCAAACACTTTGCTTTTCGGATCTGCAACTAAATATCACATATCAGAAAGTCCATGAGAATAAAAACTGATGTCGAATCTGAAACATACCTGAATAATATTTCCAACAAGCGTAACTGATGAATTGCTACATATTCGCTCTCCTTCCGAATAGTGGTTTTCCCAGTAGATATCTGCTACATTTTGAATTTCGTGGGTTATATAATAAGGACCATGAATGCCAAACAGTGTGCTGCTCGGATCTAAAACTAAGCATCAATTTGGAATTTGAATCGTGAGACGTATATAGAATAAAAATCTAAAAGTCTGAATATCGATTTCAACATTCAACTAAAACGCGATATATTTTTATGATTATTCATCAACTCTCTCAATGCAGACGAGGTAGGCAGATAAACAACGATTTTCTCTGTAATGAAAAACACTGTATATACCTAACCCACCATGCGTCGACCTCCTTTGCAGAGAGGGTTTATAAACGCCGAGTTGATACTCTCCCCTCGTAAGGGTACCTGTCGTGTTTCCATAGAGACATAAAGGTGAATATCTGTCTATCTGTTTGCTTGAGAATCTGGAAAGGAATTCAATATATCGCCTTCCGTACGAATATAAGGATCAGAATTTTGAAAAGTATACTCTGGTCAGTTCTCTTTGCGGATTTTCTATTCGGTCCGACTTGACTGGATGATTTTCTCCAATTCATTGCCGAGTATCAAACACTCTGCTTTTCGGATCTGCAACATCACATATCAGAAAGTCCATGAGAATCAAAACTGATGTTGAATCTGAAACATACCTGAATAATATTTCCAACAACCGTAACTGGAATGCTTTATATTCGCTCTCCTTCCGAATAGTGGTTTTCCCAGTAGGCATCTGCTAAATTTTGAATTTCGTGGGTTATATAATAAGGATCATGAATGCCAAACAGTGTGCTGCTCGGATCTACAACTAAGCATCAATTTGGAATTTGAATCGTGAGACGTACATAGAATATAAATCTATAAAGTCTGAATATTGTTTTCAACATTCGTAACTAGAACGCGATATATTTTTATGATTATTCATCAATTCATCAACGGTCCGACTTGACTGGATGGTTTTTTCCGGCTTAGTGGCAAGTATCAAACACTTCGCTTTCTGTCTGTTTGCTTGTTAATCTGGAAGAGAAATCCGATTTAGACTAAATTCTTGCTGCATTACCTAAGTGTCCGCAATATTTTTATAATATAACAATTATACTATTTCGTATTTTTCCACTGCTGAATAACCCATTTTAATAATTCAAAGACCGACAGAGATGTCAAAAAATGCCTGTTTTGTTTCCATGGCATTTCTGTTGTGTCTACAGCTATCTAAATGTTATTGGCAACCGAGTTGGCAACTTTGATTCAATCGCAAATGAGTGAAAAATGGTTTTAGGAAAAATTTCCAAAATATATACAGGATGTCCAGAAAGGTTATGTTGTAAATGATAGGACTGATAGAGTGAGCCAAAATAATGTTGGCACTTCATATAAAAAAAAGTATATCGCGCTTCGTTTCGGATATATTGACCTTGAAAGTAGGATTAAAAAAAAAGAATTTCATGTATAACCGACCATCATTATTTTTTGAAATACTGAAATTGTAACGAGCACTTGAAAATATCTAATTAACAATTATTCTTTGGAATGAAAACTATCGATAGTTCACCTAATTCGACTCTAATGAAGTTGAACTTTGAGGACTGATTGTTTTGAATTTGGAGTTCAACGAAAATTCTATTTCGAAAGAAAATGATGAAAAAAAAAAGTTAAATTGGATGCACCCTGTTGAAAAGTAGTAATATAAACTGAATATTCCTATCGAGTATGAATCGATTATCCACCATGGTTCAAAAGTTATGAGCTGACCATGCAGAGAAAGATTTTGCCAAAATCAAGATTACGTTCTGTATCACAGTTATAAAAGATGGTGCGGACACAAGGATATATGTACATTTATATCTGAAACACCCTGTATAGCCAAAAAATATGTTTTAATGAAATAATTTCGAATCGTCTCATTTTCTTCTGGTTCGCTCTTTTCGTATTATTTTCTTCTGAAAAAATACCGTTCTGAACGGAAAGAACGAAAATCAGAAGAAAGTAGGTATATCTTCATCGTATAATATTCAACAAACGGTACCTCTGTGATTGTAAAGATGGAAATATGAGGAAAACTTGAGAGAATTTCTCTTTACTCACCAGCGTGAAAAATGCTTTGATCAAACAACACGAAACACCAAAACAGCACACGATCGCGATAATGTAATCACTGAATTGAATGAGGAACACAAAAACACATTACTTGCACTTATTTTCAAATGAACTCCGTTTGGAACGATGAATAATTCCTTTCGCATATTTTTCAATTGCGATCACAAAATTCGACCGTACGTGATGACATCTAATATAAGAACTGTCTTGATTCACCACCTGGTCTCGAATGAATGACTAATAGGTTGAATCATATGCTGCTAACCGATTAATCTCCGAAAAAATGAGTTATCTATGACTAATGACGATAATGAAATTATACAGGGGGAACAGATATATAGTATTCAAGATATAAGATGAAGAATTGAACACGGATATACTGGCACTATTATTTTCGAAAGTCTAACGATTTGAAAAATTAAACACAGGCTAAAAATATAATTTTCACAAAAATCTCTAGTGATTTGAGAGAATTTTCCAGTCAGAAGTAGTGAAAAACTCTAGCAAATTTCTCGAAGAGTGTAAAATGCACAAGGAGGCATACAGGGTGTTTCAGATTTGAATGTACACTTTGGCTCAGCCAGGCTTCTCTACGAAGTTATTAGAAATAAGGTTGTGATGAGTTACTACGAATACTACGTCAAACAGGGAATTTTGCGAAGAATTCAGTGGCGTACTCTATTTCTTTAGGGTTATGATTTTGGAGATACGACATGTATTTTATTATTACATAGTTGAATCCGAGGTTGAATCCGTTATTTCTTTCCCTTCAAAATGACGCATAAAACTTTATACATAGGATTTCCAGAAATCCTAAAAAACACTAAAACATCAGACTATCATGGATTTTTGCTAGTGGGCCAAGGAGTTTCCAAGTATACAAGGTATGTCCATAGAAATCATATTATATATACGGTATGTAAGGACGAGCTTACACTATATGTATATCGAGAATCATTCGGGAGAAATTCATGAAAATATGCATGCTTATATTTTAGAATACGCTCTCTTCATTTAAAATATTTTCAGCAATGCATTGTTGCCGCTTCTATCAAAAAGTAGCAACAACTTTGGTATTCCAAAGAGAATACCCTGTATTTTTATTCTCCCTGAAGAGCTGATTTCATCGATGCATCACACTTGGGGTCTATCGGAAATGATTACAGAGATATCAAAATCGAGATTTTTCCACTTTATGTTTTGTTTGTGTCGAAACTATTTACTATTTACTGGAACAGATACAGGATGATCAGAATTCTGAATCTTGAACCACCCTGTATCTGTTCCGATTAAATATCAGGAAAATGTGAATCAAAAGTGGAGATAGGGTCATGTGAGCCGTTTTGACCGATAATGAATAGTTTCGACACAAAAAAATCCTAAAGTTGAAAAATCTCGAATTATTGAACACCCCATATCTCTGTTATCATTTCTGATAGACCCCAAGCGTAATATATTGATGAAATCAGCTCTTTTCAGGCATAATCTAAAAATGTGATTAAATACAGGGTATTCCATTCGAAATATCAATGTTGCTACTACTTTCTAGTAGAAGCGGCAATAGTGCATTGTCGAAAATATTTTATATGAAGAGAGCGTATTCTGAAATATCAGCATGCACATTTTCACGGATTTCTCCCGTCTGATTCTCGATATAAATATAGTGTAAGCTCGTCGTGACATACCCTGTATATTATATATTGATTATAAAAAGATCGAGTAAAAGATGGAAGACACATCCATAGTTATTGGAACCACCAAAGTTACCTCTATCTACAGGTTTAGTATGTACATTCAAATCTGTATAGGAAAAAGGTATTTTTCTATGACTATTCCACTCTTGATCTCGAGAACCAATCAGAATCGACCATTTTCACGGATTCTTTTGTATTCTAGCGATATTTCTTGTTTATTGAATTTTATCGGACTTGCTCTACCAATACAGAAGCCGAATTGACCCACACGTGACCAACAAACCTCGTTTATCAGCGATAAAATTTTGACATCGTGTCTGGTCAAGATTGCTTTGGATTCAAATCTGAGACAATAACCTAAGTTCCTACTTTATTTTATTTAATTATAATTCGCGTTAGTGCGATGAGACAATTTTATTCTGGCTGGACGTTTCATGTGTAATTTAAAAATTTTGCATATTTGTTGACGGTCTGACACAACAATACTAGAATTCAAATTCCTTTCAAAAGTAATCTTCTTCAATCACTCAAGTTATTGTGACTGGCATATAATTACCAGATGATGTAGCGCATCTGATAGGGTTGTTTGTTTGAATTGGATAGCAATTGTATACACTCTTGAGAGCAACCATCTCCAAGATAATAAAAAAAAATACTGCTTTTGGGTGTATGATAAATTGACATTCATCATACAGGGCGAGGAAATAAATTCTGAATTGAGACTCTATCACGAATCTGCGATTAGAAGTCTATAAAAATCATAAGTTTCCATCGTTCAAAATTGTACATTGCACTTTGTGAATAACTATAAGTAGGTAGTTAATTTCTAAAAAAGTGAATTATCTGTATTTCGACATTACTATCATTATGTTCTTCTTCGCAGTTTGAGTTGGAATATTCTTAAATTATGTTTCCTATTTCTTATATATATTGTCTCATTCAATCATGAAATAGTCATACAACTCGTGATACTATTTTTCCTGGAAATATTCGTCGATTGACATATACTCCAGCTGTCGTAACAATCACCGAATATTTCCGGCAAAATATTATCACTTGTGGTATAATAAATGAAAAAATTTGGAATCGTCTATTTTCTTCTGGTTTGCTCGTTTCAAATTATTATCTTGAAATAATTCAACGAACAGACGTTTCTTATTTCGAAAACATATAAGGTAATTAAGTTAAATATAAACAAGGAAATATGAGGAAAAAACAGAATCTCTATTCACTCACCAACGTGAAAAATGCGAAGCTTCGATTAAACAACACGAAACACCTGAACAGCACACGATCGCGATAATGTAATTATGTGATGACTGAAGCTTTGATGAAACAACACGAAACACCAGAACAGCACACGATCGCGATAATGTAGTTTATGTGATGACTGAATTGAATAGGAATAGGATAGGAATACAAAAACACTACACTTGCACACATTTTCAAGTGAACACTACACGTTTGGAACGATAAATAATTCCTTTCGCGTATTTTTCAATAATTGCGAACACAAAAAATTCGACTGTACCTGATGACATCTAATATAAGACTGTCTTGCTTCACCACCTGGTCTCGAATGAATGACTAAAAGGTTGAATCATATGCTGCTAACCGATTAATCTCCGAAGAAATGATTCATCCATTACTAATGACGATAATGAAATTATACAGGGGGAACAAATATATAGTATACAAGATATAAGATGAAGAATTGAACACGGATATACTGGCACTATTATTTTCGAAAGTCTAACGATTTGAAAAAATTGAACACAGGCTGAAAATATAATTTTCACGAAAATCTCTAGTGATTTGAACGAATTATACAGTAAGAAGTAGTGAAAAACTCTAGCAAATTTCTCGAAGAGTGTAAAATGCACAAGGAGACATACAGGGTGTTTCAGATTTAAATATGTACATTTTGGTTTAGACTGCCAGGCTTCTCTACGAAGTTATTAGAAATAAGGTTGTGCTGAGTTACTACGAATAATACTACGTATAACCACCGAACATAAACGTTTATGTTCGGTGGTCTAACAGAGATAATTTCGCGAAGAATTTAGTGGCGTACTCAATTTATCTAGGGGTTATGATTTTGGAGATACGACATGTATTGTATTATTTATTATAAAATGACTCATAAAACTTATTTATACATAGGATTTCCAGAAATCCTAAAACACACTAAAACATCAGACTATGATGAATTTTTGCTATATAGTGGCCATGGAGTTTCCAAGTTTTACTTTAACGATTATTATGTCTGATTTACTATACAGGGTATATCACGACGAGCTTACACTATCTGTATATCGAGAATCATTCGGGAGAAATTAATGAAAAAAGTAGCAACAACTTTGTTATTCCAAATAGAATACCCTGTATTTTTATTCTCCCTGAAGAGCTGATTTCATCGATGCATCACACTTGGGGTCTATCGAAAATGATTACAGAGATATATAGGGTGTTCAAAATCGAGATTATTCTTTAACTTAACGTTTTGTTTCTGTCGAAACTTTTTTTTTAAGTTCTGGTTCCCACGAAAAGGGATATCCTGTAATCTCAACTTTTGATTTACTATTTACTGATATTTAATCGGAACAGATATACAGAGGATGATCAGAATTCTGAATCTTGAACCACACCCTCTGTATCTTATACAGGTTCCCTAACAACACGAGTACGTCCCAGGGACGTCCTTCATTTTATACGAGGACATCCCTGGGATATCCTGTGTCGGGACATGGTACATACTAGGGACGTCCCAGGTACATCCGCTTTCCACAAAAAGAGGCATCCTAGGGATGTCCTTCTGGTACGTCCCTGGGATGTACCAAGTACGAAAAAAGGATATTCCAAGGATATCCCAGACATCCCTTCGACAAAAGAAAAAAAAATGTAGGTCGAGTACGGATTGAACCCGGGACCTTTATTGGCTATTGAGCCTCCTGAAGATTTATGTACTAAACAGAAACCTGAATAAATACAACTTGAGGATTTGGGTATAATTATTATATCATTCTTGGGTGTTTAAAAATGAGCGGCATTATGCATGTACGATTTCTGTACCATTTTCAAAAAAATGCAACTTAATACTTTGATGAAATTCAATGACTCTGATGTGAGTGGATATCAGATATTCCAGGGACACGAATAGGATAACCTAAGGATGTACCGGGCGGGGTGTCCACGGACAACCACTGCGGGACATCCCCTAGATGCCCCAATCATGTCCTCGTACCGAGGGACAAAAAAGGGACGTACCTAGGACATCCCTGTGTTGTTAGGAGAGCGAACCTTCGAAATAGAATATATAAGAGCTCAGGAAACTGGTTCTTGAATCATTTCAGAGTATAACCCGAGAAATGTGGAATGTTTCAAATTCAACATGCTTAGAGGGAAATGGCAAACTTTTCGAACATCTCCATCAGTTTCGTATGTAACAATTTAGTGGTTCAAAGAGATGTTTCATTTGAGAATCTATTTATTTCTTCAATGTTATTTTTCATAAAATTATTCATTATTCACAAACTCCTATATGAATGCGTATTGATGTTGATGTAGAATTGTTGAATGTTAAATTCCATGAATTAATCTATTTTCACAGAATTATAAAAAACTATGTTTTCCAAAAAATAATTGAAGATGGCCAAAATACGCTCGAAACGCATCAAAACTACAATATGTAGCATACTGTCAAGATCAGAATGGAAAGGGCTTATCAAATCTGATTTAAAAATACTATGGTGGCAGTTTATGACGGTTGTTCGAAGCCGAAATGTTGGATCAGGAAATCGATAATGCCAAATTGAGCAGCATCAAAAGTTGCCATGAAGATGTTTTTTTTTTGGAAATAACTGGACAACAAAAAGTAATATCATAGATGTTTGAGTCATTTTGTTGGTCCTTCATTCGCGCAATCGCGACATCCCCTGGATGCCCCAATCATGTCCTTGTACCGCGGGACAAAAAAGGGACGTACCTAGGACATCCCTGTGTTGTTAGGGGTGTATTCGAATAACGCCGAAAAAATTCAAGGGGTGATTTCTTGTGATATTGTAGCTAATAAAGTTCATATAAACATCTGTCCTAACTTATTGCTCCGTTTTTGAGATACAGGATGTTGAAGTTGGAATAAGTATTAATTATTTTTATTTCTGACTCATCCTGTATAAACTTCCATATGGTACCAAAATTCAGTATGGTTGGAGACTGAAAAATCCCCAAAATTTCGAAATTATTGTAATTGGGGTTATTGAGTAATCTCAATGGAAGTCTTGAAAACACCTACATTAAATTTGGAGTCAAATCGAATTTTTATTGTTTCCTCAAAAACTTAATAGAAAAATCACACAAGGAATGAAAGAGTAAAAATCAGATGATTTGCCCCAAAATGTCACTGCGTTCAACAAATTTTTCTCTCAGGGAGCCTAAAATAAAAATCCAGTAGCTTGTCAGTGACACTTTTGTTAGAAAAAATGTTTGAAGAAAGGAAATATAGATATATTGAACAAATACCGGATGTTTACTTATCTTTGGACGTTTCGGGAACGAATCTACTACCGTTATCAACTTGAAAATGCAAAATATTTTTCTTTGGAAGTTGTGCTCTGCTTATAGTTTGACACTTTTCAGTGTCATACTGATGTTGGCATATGAATGAGTGATTTTAGTCTACAAATGAGTTACAGGATGTTTTCATCAATTGATCTTGAATCTACCATTTTTATTTTTGGGGCAAATCGCATCTGATTTGTCCCACTACAAATATAAATTGAAATAATACGCATATTTTTATTTTATAGAAACGAGGAGAAAATCCCAAAAAATCAAGTGAAATGAATGTACCACCTCCTCGATTAACCTACAGACAGTATTTAAAAAAAAAGTGGTTATTCAAATAGTTCAATCTAATGAAAATATGAAACTCAGAAAAACCGGTGGCATACAATTACATTCACCATAAATATCGATGAATTTACCCACTGTGACGCAACTGGAAATATTATTTCGAATCTAATTGCACCAGAAGAAGCTCCATATTACTATCAACAAAATCACAACGTTTTATTGAAATTGATGAAAAGACAATTGAGTAATGAATAAAAAAAACGATCTTTCATGGAAATATTATAATACCCTGTATCTCGAAAACGAAGCAAGCTAGGACATATGTTCATATAAACTTCATTTCCTTAAATATCACCAGGAATCACCCCTTGAATTCTTTCGGTGTTATTTAGATACACCTTGTATAAACTTCTACTATTTTTCTTCCAAGAATCTTTCTATGTAATTTCAGGACAACCTGCAAAGATATATAGAGAACTCCCACAAGATATATATTTATTATTCTAAAAAATAGTACATATTATTATCTCTCATTGAATAATGCTTTTCATTATCCAGTATCCGAACAGCGAGAATTTTGAGCTCTGTCAGGATAATCACAAACGTTCAATATAGGATTGAAATGCAACCCACTCGGGCAGTTGTGGACATGAGCAATTCCATTGGAACACTGACAAAATTTAGTACAATCCCTCGAAGGACCATATATGGAGTCTGGTCCGTCGATTTCAGGACATTCTGAAAAACAAATGAATAACTATAATGGTCAAGAACGAAAATCAAACCAAAATACTACGATAATAATTCAATAAGCCTGAATACGTATTTCTGCAACCGCAAGTTGCCATCTTCAGTAAAACTGAAAGCAAAATAAAGATTAGGTGATACTCTATATTTATGTTTCGAGCAATTCCCAGTGCGGGTTAAAAGGAACTGTGGAATATAAGGTCATCAAAGAATACAAAGAATTGCTTTCATTCGAAGGCTGATAAGGTTAATGCAATTGTAATATTAGACAAAACTGACTATTTCGAAAGGGTTGATACAACTTCATTGAAATAAATTACGTACTTCATTGAATAAAAATTAAAAAATTATATTGAAAAATTTAAAATGGATCCATATGTTAGACTGGATAAGTAACCTCTACATGAGCCAGAATTGTTTTTAAATAAACTTTTAGTTTATTTAACAATAAAAAGTGCAATCTGGATGATTTATTTGAATTTTGTGTCCATAGATTATCAACTTTCACGTTATCCGAAGAGGGGTACGACCGGGTTAACTAATCAATGTATTAAGAAAACTATGCATACAAATAATATTTGTGAATTCACCATTGAAGAAGTCACTCCATCTAATACAAGATTTGTGAAGTTCCTTTTTGCCCAAGTTACGAGGATATGAATTTTCAAATTGCGATGGCTGAAAAATGCCATTTAAAGAGTCTTCTGGGTTTTCTTGAAGATGAAATCTTTTGTGATGATGAGTTAGGTATTTATAAAATCAATGGTTATTTGTCATGAACAATTGTATCATAAAATATATTGGGAAAACACGTCCAAGCAAAGGCAGAAGATTAAGAGAACTTATTGCTAACTTCAGATAGTTTGTGAAATATTTAAACCTCTCAATAGGGAGTGTAGCCGAACCCACATAACACACACAATAATATCCTCAAATTAGTCAAGCAAATCAAGAATTTTAGAAAACTAGATGCTTATGAAAGCCTATAAATATCTAAAAATAGTGATACAGTTACGGATAGATAATGGACCTATTCCATCTAGCTCTCTGTATAGGTTTGTGCTCGGGTTAGTGTCTTTTAGAGTCACTGGATGATATTAGTGTGTCTTTTACGTTTGGGTGGACATACCTAGTATAAAAGCGGACAGTGTGTCCAGTTTTTGATGCTTTTGCGTGATATCTCGGTTATCCTCAGAGATAGAACCTTGCATTTTTCGCAGTGCTGTGCCACTTTTTTGTGAAACTCAAAATGACCTAATCAGAATCAGAAGTTTTTATATGAAAAATACATAGCCCACTATTAAAATCCATTGTTTTAGTGATTTTGGAGCATTTTTTGAAATTTCATATTCATACATATCATAATGTAGGAAAAAAATAAGGATTTCAATTAGATTATAAAATACAAGGTGCTCCATTTGAAAAATCATAATTTTGAGTCGAATCTCCAAAACCATACACCGAAAAAAAAATTGAGTGCGCCAATGGATTCTGGGTTAAATTCTCTATGGGATAAGATTTTAATTTGACATTTTCGGTGAGAAATTTCGTAGATATAGAGGGGGTCCCAGAAGTATGCATTCTTAAAATCGCTCTGTATCTCATAAACGGAAAAAGTTATGCAAAATCTGCTTAGACCATCTTCAGTTTCACAAAAAACTGGCGCAGGACCGGGAAAACCGCGAGGTTCTATCTCCAAAGCTCAATCAGTCAATAATCTGTATTATTCCTAAGAAATAACATTTGTTTATATCAGGAAACAAGGTGAATATATAAATGTATTCAACATAATGAAGTAGACAGTGAAATAAGACTAACACTCAAGAAGAAATCCATTTTTTTAGTTCAACTGAATATGATTCTTAATAGACTCAGCTGTTAGGTACTCAATAGAAATCTAAAGAAAAGATATCAATATTACTGGAGATGTTTCTTGAATTCTCTTTTAAAATTTTCAATCCTATTGATCAGCTTCAAGTTATTTGGTGGTGAAATGTATTGTATCAAAATCCATTGTTATAGATGGATTTTTCACCAATTTAATTTTCTTAACAGAAAAATGATCTGCTTGTCTACTTGTAATATGGTTGCGATGACTGATATATCACGCAAAAGCATCAAAAACTAGACACTATAAAAGGATATCTGGTTTAAATTTCCTCCTGAAGATGCTAACATAGTAAGCGAAACACATGCGTCGAGTCGTTATAATACGGAGTAGTTGATAAACCATGGTTCGAAGGATATCGAAGCTCAAAACCTTCTAGTAACTTTGGACGATATTCAATGAAGCAAAACTGTTCTTCTAACCGTGAAATAAGGCAAGATATAAATAGGATAATGCCTGTATTGATAAACACTATCGTTGGTGATTTATGGAGTCAGCTAATTTTTATTTTATTGCCAACTCTACCAACTTAGTTGCAATACGTATCTAGGCTTTTCTGAATATTATCGTAGAATTTTGGGTATATTTTTGTATTTGATTGATTAACCACAGTCTCCAATACTACACTTCAAGTATAAGGGTTAAAAATGAATTGATTTTATATTCTCCCTATCACTTACCCAACTCACAACCGTTTGAGTTGCTACCATCATAGCACCCTGCTCTATCAGGATAATCACAAATGTTCAATACAGGGTTGAAATGCAAACCACTTGAGCAGTTGTGGACATGAGCAATTCCATTGGAACACTGACAAAATTTAGTACAATCTTCCAGAGGTCCATATATGGAATCTGGTCCGTCGATATCAGGACATTCTGAAAAATAGAAGAATAGAATTTTCAAATAAAATGAATCCAAAATTTTTCTGTCACTTACGCAACTGACAACCGTTTGTGCTGATGCCATCTTCCTCGATTTCATTTTCACTTTCTTGATTGGAATTATCTTCACTTTCATTGTGGGTACCACCATCGCACCCTGCCCTATCAGGATAATCACAAACGTTCAATACAGGGTTGAAATGCAAACCACTTGAGCAGTTGTGGACATACGCAATACCATTGGAGCACTGACAAAACTTAGTACAATCTTCCAGAGGTCCATATATGGAATCTGGTCCGTCGATATCAGGACATTCTGAAAAACAGAAGAATTGAATTTTCAAATAAAATGATTCCAAAATTTGTCTGTCACTTACGCAACTGACAACCATTTGTGCTGATGCCATTTTCCTCGATTGCATTTTCACTTTCTTGATTGGAATTATCTTCACCACTTTCATTGTGGGTACCACCATCGCACCCTGCTCTATCAGGATAATCACAAACGTTCAATACAGGGTTGAAATGCAAACCACTTGAACAGTTGTGGACATGCGCAATACCATTGGAGCACTGACAAAACTTAGTACAATCTTCCAGAGGTCCATATATGGAATCTGGTCCGTCGATGTCAGGACATTCTGAAAAACGAAAGAATTGAATTTTCAAATTAAATGATTTCAAAATTTGTTTGTCACTTACGCAACTGACAACCATTTGCACTGATGCCATTTTCGTCGATTTCATTTCCACTTTCTTGATTGGAATTATCTTCACCACTTTCATTGTGGGTACCACCATCGCACCCTGCCCTATCAGGATAATCACAAACGTTCAATACAGGGTTGAAATGCAAACCACTTGAGCAGTTGTGGACATGCGCAATACCATTGGAGCACTGACAAAACTTAGTACAATCTTCCAGAGGTGCATATATGGAATCTGGTCCGTCGATGTCAGGACATTCTGAAAAACGAAAGAATTGAATTTTCAAATAAACTGATTCCATATTTTGCTTGTCACTTACGCAACTGACAACCATTTGCGCTGATGCCATTTTCCTCGATTTCATTTCCACTTTCTTGATTGGAATTATCTTCACCACTTTCATTGTGGGCACCACCATCGCACCCTGCTCTATCAGGATAATCACAAACGTTCAATACAGGGTTGAAATGCAATCCACTTGAGCAGTTGTGGACATACGCAATACCATTGGAGCACTGACAAAATTTAGTACAATCTTCCAGAGGTCCATATATGGAATCTGGTCCGTCGATATCAGGACATTCTGAAAAACAGAAGAATTGAATTTTCAAATTAAATGATTTCAAAATTTGTTTGTCACTTACGCAACTGACAACCATTTGCACTGATGCCATTTTCCTCGATTTCATTTCCACTTTCTTGATTGGAATTATCTTCACCACTTTCATTGTGGGTACCACCATCGCACCCTGCCCTATCAGGATAATCACAAACGTTCAATACAGGGTTGAAATGCAAACCACTTGAGCAGTTGTGGACATGCGCAATACCATTGGAGCACTGACAAAACTTAGTACAATCTTCCAGAGGTGCATATATGGAATCTGGTCCGTCGATGTCAGGACAATCTGAAAAACGAAAGAATTGAATTTTCAAATAAACTGATTCCATATTTTGCTTGTCACTTACGCAACTGACAACCATTTGCACTGATGCCATTTTCCTCGATTTCATTTCCACTTTCTTGATTGGAATTATCTTCACCACTTTCATTGTGGGCACCACCATCGCACCCTGCTCTATCAGGATAATCACAAACGTTCAATACAGGGTTGAAATGCAATCCACTTGAGCAGTTGTGGACATACGCAATACCATTGGAGCACTGACAAAACTTGGTACAATCTTCCAGAGGTCCATATATGGAATCTGGTCCATCGATTTCAGGACATTCTGAAAAATAAAGGATACAAATTATGTAAATGAATTCAATTTAATATTTTTTCTGTCACTTACGCAACTGACAACCATTTCTGTCGATGCCGTTTTCCTCGATTTCATTTCCACTTTCTCCATCGGAATCCTCATTACTACTTTCATTCTTGATACCACCATCGCACCCTGCTCTTTCAGGATAATCACAAACGTTTAATACAGGGTTGAAATGCAACCCACTTGAGCAGTTGTGGACATACGCAATACCATTGGAGCACTGACAAAATTTAGTACAATCTTCCAGAGGTTCATATAGGGAATCTGGTCCGTCAATTTCAGGACATTCTATGAACAATAAAATTTCATTATTAATCGTGGCCGAATTTTCATTGCAACGTGAGCAATTATTTCTCACCTATAATTTCTCTTGAACAAATGTGGACAGCATTCCTCCGTATTTCCCCAGTATTTTTGATATCACCTTAGTAAGACAAAAAAGTTGTAGTGGAAGTCGAATTGAAAGAACAATTCACTTTTATTATATTACAAGAGCAAGAGTTCAATAACTAGGGCCAAGGAATTTCAGACAATGGAAATCGATTTGTATAATGTTGTTATTGATCTCAGTACAGAGGCATAAAATTTACGAATCGTGTTGGATGAAAATTCGATATCGATTCATCAAGGAAGCTTCTACTGAGAAAAACAAAAAATGAAAGTCACTTTCGGCTTGACCGGAAGTGACTCTAACTTTTTCTATTTCAAATAGTACCCTGTATATTTTTGCAATTGTATCACACTTCGTATTTATATCTGATTTGATGGAGAAAACGACAATTGAAAATTCAAATTGAACGAATTGCAGTAGGCTACGATATTTTTGTAATCTTGATTTCGACTTCAATAATAATTTCAAATCATTAGAATTGTAGTAGATCATGTAATTTTCAAATTTCCATCTTTCGAAATGGCTGAGAGGATCTATTGGAACAGGTATACTGGGACACCCGGTAGAATAAAGCATAATATGAACACACGAAATCACGACATTGATTGAAATATTCCACAACACAGACTATATCTTCCACAGAAAAGTCTCCTGAGTATTATGTGTATAAATTAAGTTCTTCAATAAACTATGCCAGCAAATATCAAACAGAAAAATAATTTGAAAACATTTAAAAAATGTCAATTAATGTTAAAATAAATGTGGAACCATATTCAGTGGAAGAATATTTTATAAAAAAGGATAACTATATACAATTTTAAATTCAATGTTACAGTCTCGTTCATTTTGTATTTCAACTATGACGTAATTTTCTTTCATTGTATCTGATTTAATGATATGTTATGTGTATATATATACTTATGTGTTACTGAAATTGTGATTCTTGAAAATAAACAATTCCATTCTATTTTATTCCATTCTATATGTTCCAAAGGCTTATAAAAACATTGTATTTATGTATAACATTGTATGGAACGGCACCTGTGCCAATCACTATCCTGAGCAAAATGATTGAAAGAAGTGTTCACTCCATTTCGCGATTTTATAACGAGATGAGAATTATGCCATCCGATTCCAATTCAATATGGTAGATCTTCAATTTGCAGTTGAAAGATCCTATAGTTTGAACTAGGATTTTAATTTTCCTTCATGGAAATTCCGACTACCAGATCGAAATTGAATTTTATTGAACTTCAGATATATAGCATGGAATGTTTTCTTGTGAAACTTCCCCAAACTTAATTAGCCAACTCGCCTATAGGATTGGAGGGAGTGGAGTCACTTTCACTCCAAACAACGCATGGTGGTGTCTTTCATAAAACTTGTAAAATAATATACTATTTTCAGAGCTTTCCGAAGTATATTTGTGATGATACACACACAAGCAAATGAGCGTTTTTCAAACATTTTTGTATATATATATATATAAATATGTATTTCAGCTAGAGGGTATGCTTCTACAGGTTAGGAGATGATAGAATTATGCGTCGAGTGGTGTGAACACTGTATGATCGCTTCAAAATGTATTCCCATCAAATTTGAAATAATTCTATAATCGTCTTTCCCCAATCATGAATATAAAATAAAAAAAGGATGAATTATTCTTCTTACTGACTCTCGAAAGTGATTCCGATTTAATAATATTAGAAAATGACGGAGGAAGATATGCGAACTAAAAAAAAAAAAATCGAAATAAAGTCTGCATATCTCGAAAACGGCTAGACTGTATATAGAAAAGGCCTCGGGAAAGGCTATTGAAAATTATCCTATAATAACATGAGAAATCAGGAAAAGCAATAAAAAATACATATTGATTTTCATTTCCGGTATAACCGGATGTGCCGCCATCTTGAAAATATTTTCATTGAACAGGAATCAATCGATCGATAACTCCTGTGTCTACAAAGTTTCGAATTATATTGACACTTTTAGAACTACAACTAGGTACATATACGTCGTCTAATGTACGGCAAGGAAAAGGTCCGTATATTCAAAATCAAATCCTGAAATCAATCGAATTCCAATTTTTGAATTACAAGGGTACTTAGCTCCATCGAATTTGAAAACACGTAATGAGGAAAGACAACTATAATACTTGATAATACTCACCAGCTATAACTGTCCCCATCCAGGTGCAGTATGCAAATAAAATTAAGATAATCGAATTCATTTTTCAGGCAATAGGGAACATATATTCTGAATACAAGGTGCTATTGACTATAGGTACCCCCTCACTGATTGATTTCAACTAGGTTTATCTCATATTTATATGATCTGAACCAAAAAATAAGATAAAGATACAAAGGAATAAGTACCTACATGACCATAAATTATTTTTGTTTTATTATTAGCACATCTATCAATGCCATATTTTACTGAATAATAGTAAATTAGTTCAATGTATTTTTTTCTGGAGGAACACTGATCGAGGGAGAAAATATATACCGGGTGACACAGACTCATATGGTATATACCCCCTTTTTCTCATTTGTTTTTCTATACAGCTCTATATTTATGAAATTTGGAACCACAAGAGGGCACTTTTATACATTTTAGACTGTTTTTATCTTCCGGTTTTCCTGGAAATGACATCAATTTTCGGTTTCAAATGGAACACCCTATATTTTATTTCACAATCGATTTGAGATTATTATCACCATTTCAACGAAACCGGGTTTAACTGGGTTATTTCATACGATTACGGAGATATTCGCCTTCAAAATTACCATGTGCTCAATTATTAGTGAGACAGAGGAAGAAATTTAGATATTGTGCCGTCCAATCCATTGGAAACCCCATGGAAACTTTGAACGAAAATATCTTCCTAATCGTTTGAAATAAGTCTATCAAACCCGGTATAGTTGATATTCCCTGACTGATTATGGAATAAAATATAGGGTGTTTCATTTGAAAATCGAAAGTTGATGTCAGTGCTCTCTAGTAACCATATTCTATGTTTCAAATTTCAGAAATATATAGCTAGAAAAACAAAAGTGACAAAGGGGGAGTCTGTGTCACCCGGTATGGGTATGGAATTTTTTTTCGAACTTTTGGGAATTTTACGTAAATAACTTCTTGGGAATACTGTACGCACAGAACTTACTAAATGAATAGAAAAAAAATGTTGAAATTGTTTATCTGATGGAATATAAGTCTGTTGTTGTTTTATTCTCAGATATCAATTTCACAGTAGGAATCGCAACTCATTTCGGGCAAGAAATTCAAAACATAATTTGAAAATTTTATTTGAAATAGCTTGAATATTGAAAAAAGTAATGGTTTGTTTTAGTAAACAAATAATATTGATATAGGTATATATAGGAATATCTCTGCATCAAAAAATAAGCTCATTTAGGAGCGGAGAGTGCATTGGGGCATTAAGGACAGGTGCGGTAGAGACTCTGCAATTGTTTGTTTGTTTGAGATTGAGTTCTTTCATATCTTGTTAATTTTGTTGTTTATTTTTGTTGCTTCAATTTTTGCATATTTGTTCGTATTTGGTTTATATTTATCATCAACTCCTGGCTATAGGTTTCAATCCTGGATAATCTAATCCCGGATCTAGGGAGGTACTATAATATTTACTTCTCTGATGGTTTGTTTGATCGTTTTTTTCAATGTTTTTCACTGTTTCTACAGTTCTCAACACACTTAATGGACCACTCATAATTTGACTTTATTTCGAAGACCCGTATTTTTTGAAAAAAATTACCGAACTTCATGCGGTTTTCGATATCAGATGAGATGTTTCATCGTCTTCAAAGAGAGCTAGAACACTCTGGAAAAGTTCGCAGAACAACACATACACAGGGTGTAAAGTGGAACCATTACAATATGGTCTACATTTCCAATGCCGCCAAAACTCGAGATATTTTTTTCTGATCAAAAGTCAGTCATATTATGATACACTGGGACCTCATCTCGGGACGTTTTCGTTATTCCTCCTCAATTGGCCATTGGAACAAAAATTCGATTTTTTTTTCGAGAGTCTTGCATTTCTTGAATTTTTTCTCTAGAACTCCACTTGAGCTGACTATTGGGAAGAACTGTTCTCATGTTTTGTGGAGGACAATAAATGACGAAATAAGCACTATGGTGGAATATACAGGATAATAAGAAAATGAGACAAAATCTCATTTCAGTGGAAAAAATCAAAAATGGTGACTAAAACCATGGCCCATTCGATTCAGTATATTCAGAAACGGCCTTCTCGATATCCATTATTTATATTAGACTATCAACTCGAGACTTTAGAAAATTTGTCTATAATTGAAATACAGGATGAAAAATTTCAACTCAAATTTGTTTCTTGTTATCGATGATTTTTATCAACTGATTTCCAATATTTATTGCCCAAGTATGAGACTCAGAGTATTTTTGTTCAATATACTGAGTGTTTAAGATGTAAAACACCTGACAAATTACGAACTCTAGAAAACAATAATGTTAGAAGAATGTGGTGATCAGCATTATCTCAAGATCTGAATTTGATTGAACATGTGTGGAGCCGAATGAAACTTAACCTATCCAGAAGGTGAGAGGCACCCCAAAATAATGACAACCTTATCCAAGCTATATCAGAAGAATTGGAGGCAATATCAATAGACTTCATCAACAACCTCATAGAACCTATGCCAAACCGATTTCATGAGGTTTTGTTAAATCGGGAAGGCCCTACTAAGAACTGAAATTTACTTTTCAGTTAGATCTTCATAATGCTGAAGAATTCACTAATGTCATATTTCGCCAATAGTGTTAGAAATTTTATTTTCCATCTCGTTTTACCTCTACAAAATTATTATGTGATCGACTTCTTATGTAATAGTGTAGTTGTGGTTGAAATTTGTCAGATGAGTTGTGTAACACTTAGTATATTGAACAACAATACTCTGTGTCTCATACTTGGGCAATAAAAATTGGAAATCAGTTGATAAGAATCATCGATATCAGGAAACAAGTTTGAAATAAAAATTTTCATCCTGTATCTCAGAGGCGAATTTTTGAAAACGTCTCGAGTTAATAGTCTAATATAAATAATGGATATCGAGAAGGCTGTTTCTGAATTAATTGAATCGAATGGGCCATGGTTTTAGTCAACATTTTTGATTTTTTTTAATGAAATGAGATTTTGTCTTATTTTCTTATTATCCTGTATATTCCACGATAGTGCTCTCTTCGTCTTTCATTGTCCTCCACAAAACATGAGAACAGTTCTTTCCAATAGTCAGCTGAAGTGGAGTTCTAGAGGAAAATTCCAAGAAATGCAAGACTTTCGAAAAAAGTCGAATTTTTGTTCCAATGGCCAATTAAGGAGAAATCACGAAAAAATCCCGAGATGAGGTTCCAGTGTATCATAATATGACTGATTTTTTATCAGAAAAAAATTTATCGAGTTCTGGCAGCATTGGAAATGTAGACGATCGTGTAATGGTTCCACTTTACACCCTGTGTAAGTTTTGTTCTGCGGACTTTCCCAGAATGTTCTAGCTCTCTTTGAAGCCGATGAAATATCACATCTGATATCGAAAACCGCATGAAGATCGGTAAATTTTTTCAAGAAATACAGGTTTTCGAAGTAGAGTCAAATTATGAGTAGTCCATTTAGTATGTTGAGTACTGTATTTGACTGAAATTCTGGGCCTTGCTGATGACGTATGTATATTCTCCAAACTTATTAGATGATGTTCTTTATCAAGAAATTAAGAGAAAATTGCAATTTTGGGCATTTTTATGGCGGGAGAATCTTCAATTCAAATTTTTTCTTGGTGAAGGATTTACGGTGGAAACAGTTTTTCCAACGTAAACAAATCGTGAAAATGCGGTTGTTATACCTCCAGAGATCACAATTCTGTGTGCTCCAGATCCATTTTGTCATCCAAACCATCATGCAAAAACCAATTAGCAAAAGGGTTATTTCTATTAGGTACCCACAAAAAATAATATCGTTGAAGGTTATGGAGTATTATGAAGACACAAAACCACAGGTGTTATACAAAAAAAATATTGATCTCATTAACTTAGTTTCAAATTCGAATGTATTCAACCTTGAACAAAAAAGTTTCCCCTACCCCCTCTCTGGCACAAAGAGGTTTACTGAGGAGTTTTGTTTGTGCCAGTCTATCGTGTAGGTAATTGAATCTATGGCGGATGTTCTACGCAACTTATAAGATAAAGATATGTATATATATATAACTCTTTTTTTTATTATTATCTGGAAAGGGTTGAATTTATAACCCAATAAATTAATAATAGGCCAAGAGAGTTAGGTTTTGAACCGGAAAAAACGCGATAAGGTTAGATTATAGAGTACATAAATAATATACTCTGTAGTAGATTAGTCACCATATTGAAAATATTCAGGAAATATGGTACATATAAAGGGTGTCCCGAAATTACATAAGAAGATTGCAACCACAGATACTAGGAAAAAAAAAATTGTGAAAAAGTTCATATAAAAACATGGGTCCAGAAATGGCCTCCTTGGGGGTTATAGTCATCTGAATAAGCCCAAGATGGTGTTTTTTTGTAAAAATATGTTATAGAAACCTTCTGTGATACAATAACCAAATTTTGTACACGTACCTATAACTTTTTTTGTGTCCAATCTGGAAATAATACGAATTTTCCAAAATTTTGATCAGAGGCGTCGGAAATAGGTGGGGCTAGGGGCACTTTTTCCCACAACTGCTTTATTTATGCAATTTTTGGCAGTTTGACCAGGAAATATCTCGTTCAATTTCGATACACTCACCATTAATCGACTCTGAAAGTCTGCTACGTAATAAGAAAAATAGAACTTCTTCTCAATAGTACCTACCATGTTGATTTTTCAATATATATTTTCATTGCACCCTCCATGTTTCAAATCAACATCAGATTCAGATGGGAGAAAGTAGTGATTTTAAATGTTATCGCATCTAACGACCTTGAAAACAGCGAATAAAAAGAAAAGCACTATTTCTAGGATATTACGCAGCAGAATTTTAAAATCGATTCATCTCGAAAGAGGTGAATCGAAGGTAACATCATCATTTTTAAATAAAAATATTGAAATTTCCATATGTGATTGATATTTTTCTTTGTAATTTCGGGACACCCGGTATATCCGTTTTTTCGCAGAGACACCTCCGTCGCGTCATCGTGAGCTAGCGTTTCTAAGAGGTGATCATTTTCGTCATTAAAAAAATAATATATGACTCTGTATCCTGCGACCCCGCGAGGGTCTCGTTCTAAGTTTTTCTACGAGCGGATGCGCATGCATCCATAATGTATCACGTGATTCACTGTGACCAATCTGACAATGAGGTTTGTGAATGGTTCGAAAACTATAGGCTCTCATCTCTTTCTAAAGCTGAAAGTTCAAAATGCAAAGAACATCTGTCGCAATAGAATGGTGTCAACTACAGAAGTGCTGTCACCACATATGCGACATTATCATGTTATTCGCATATTATATTACTGTACATATCAAATTACTCATCGGTTACTTTGATCTTATTAACATTGAATCATTTCATACCTAGATAAAAAACGATAAACAAGATAATTTCTTTCAATAAGATGATTCATATAGTTAGGAAGAAAATAAGATATTCTGAAATTCGCAGTAGAGGGTTTTATATATTGAATCGTTTTGGAATTCAATTATGACGAAACGCTATAGATATGAGGAATTCTAGGAGAAATTCATCATCGGTCACTGATGCTTTGATCTTGTTAATATTGAATATTACTCTAGATAGAAATCGATGAAAAAGATAATTTCTACAATTAGCTAATCCTTATTTACACTTAAATTTAATAGGAAAACAACACAAGCAGATAATATAAATATATAAATATACCGGGTGCCCCAATTATGGTTCTCACCGTGTGCTTGAAGTACTGATGGATATATCAGGAACCAGAAGATCCAAAATCATCATTGGTAAAACAAACATTGTGAAAATTAGTGTTTTTCGGCGCCATATGGTGCTACGCAATCGACAAAGATCATATGCAATCAACAGGATCCATATCTATTTTGGAAACTAATGAGCATTTTTCATTTTCATTGAATTAGCCATAAATAAAGTGAGAAAAATGTACCTACCTCATGTGCATTTTTACACACTATACGATTTAATAACCTCTGATAAAATATCGATTATTTAGATAATAATAATATATCAACTACATAATAGCCACAATGTTCAAAGTGGAATGAAAGGTTAAATAAATACAAAAAAGCTCAGTTATTTCCCCAAATGTTCATAAAATTAACAACAATGGTAGATAACGAAAGAAAAAATACTCACCTGGCTAATGCCACGTAGAACAAAAATTTGAATTACATTGTCCCGATTTCTATGCATATCGATACCTCGATCGATACGTATGAACATATACTAACATGTACTAACTAATGCAAGTGTTTCTTTCCCAAATGCCGATTGATTTCGATTTCGCCAGGTCAACGCAACGACATCTACAGACAGGTTTCGAGCTCCTTGACTCTCATCAGTGTAGGGTAGTCTCCAGATTTCAGTCCGGAGATTGCCGGCCATACGTAACCTGGCCCAACAAGTCGTAGATGTCGTAGGTGTCGTGCGCCCCTTTAACCTTCCAACACGCGCAACTCAAAAAATTACGCCACCACTCGCGTGTTAGATTTTTATCTAACATTTCGGTATATTGGGTATAGGTCAAATAAATGAGTCATCAGTACTTATTGGTTGAGTTAATTGGCAATTAACTCACAAAAAACGATAAACTTACATATTTTTTAAACACAAAAACTACTACTACATCATTCAAGTCTTGGTCGGAATCTAGTGGTGCAACGTCGCTGTCTATCTCTTCATTTCATTTTAGTAACTAGCTCTCCATTTTCTTATCCATATTTACCTGCAATAAACCAAAAGAGGTATGAAAATACCCAACGCTTATGATAACTTATGTTCAAAAATCTATATTTCACTAAAAATCTTACCTTTTATAATTATGTTATAACTTTTCTCAAGTGATCTCTCAAAAAATCAACACACGCTAGGAGTATTCCTGGTTGCAGAACCCAGAACAAGCAATATTTCGAAAATTATGGCGAAATATTTGAGAATATTAGATTTGTTCAAACTGTGCGAGTGATGGAAGGGTGAAGAAAAACAATTCTCGATCACCAAAGTAACATTTTGCGCACTAGATACAAAAATAGGTAACTATTTTATCTGAAGGAGAATGCAAATTCTCAACTTCAGAAGATTTTATTTTCAAATTCTGATAGTGTGCGTGTTCGATAGATAAAATGTAATGTTCGTTGTAGCATATAGCCAGGAAAGTAGTTGTTTTCTGTTTAATATACCGAGAAAGAATTAGTAGGAAAGTAGTTGTTTTCTGTTGAATATACCGAGAAAGAATTGATATTTCCATCACATAGAGCATGCGAATTCTCAATGTATTTCTTTGTATATACGATACAGGGCGTCTAAAAATTGATATATGACTTGAACAAATACAATAAAACATAACATACCTACCAATACCAATAATTTAGACAAAAATTTCAATAAATTTTGAATTTTTCGATTGCTCTCTTTGGATATGGCTTAACCGAATTCAAAGGGAAATATACCGTTGTATAGAGATTTGATATACCTACCTCTCTATCAATGTGTAACTTGACCCCTTGTACAATTCAAAAATTTTGAAGGGGTCGATCTGTAGGGTAGGAGGTTGACAAGTGGACAAGGACAGTCTCAGTTACAGCTGTCCCATGGATATGGGGCAAGTGTAACCTAAGTACCGCAAAAAAAATTTAGAACAAATATTTGAGCTATTGTTCTAAAATTGTTCTTATCCATCATTCGGTTGCCCCCTTACGAGCAACCCTCAGAAGTCTTCAAGAGACTTGTGCGAGCAAGTAATGACGGGGGTCTTACCTCTCAACGTGTGATCCCAAACACTTTCTTAGGCCATCAGAAAAATTTTCAGATCCTTTAAAATTATTCATCAGTAAGCAGGCGTGATTGGAACGAGACTGATCCAATATTATTATACAGCGGAGCTATTGAAATTGGCGGCCCCACTTGCCCCCGTGTCCTTAACCAAACAATCAATCTGCAAGATGGAGTGCTATCCCCATTAATATATAGTCTCACAGTAGACGAATCTGTGTGGACTGTGGACCAGCCTGATTGACCTCAGAATATCCTGTCAAGTTTATCAAGGCTATGCAGATGACAATGTGATATATAGTTCAGAAAGGTCTGAATTACACTAAGGAACTGGGTTAGTCGGCGGACTCAGCGTCAAACCTTCCAAAACCACTATTATCTGTCATTTTTTCTTTTTTTGATGGATACTACAAGACCTATTGGAGTTTTGTAGCTAAAAAACTGAAACATTTAACATGATACGGATATATATTTAAAAGAGGTAATGCACAATAAGTTATAAAAATATTGAAAAACTATCGAATCGGATAACAATTCAAATACATTTCATTTGTGACAGTGCGCCCATAAAGTCATGAAGACACACCGTCTTTTACATAAATGACCTAGCTATTTATTTCATTGTTCCTAAAAGACGTTGAGAAAACCCTATAATTGAAAAACCAGTAATCCTTCTTGATTAACAAAAATTTCAATATCTCTATGAATGTTATTGACATCTTTAGGAATATTTAAATTAGGTATAATACATAGCTGAACAATAGGTAATGAAAATGGGACATGCTGACAGAAGTGGAACCCTTTGTTGTAGAAGATGAAATTGCAAATTGAATGAACTTACTACAAGAACAATTTAATAAAGCTTATATTTGACATGAATCATCAACCTACTTCAAATTCAATAACATATCAGGTTCGTTCGTGTAACAAATTGCCCGACATTATCATCAAAAATTCAATTATTGAATTAATAATTTGGGGAGGTTCTGATATGAGAATGTAATGAACGGTGATAATTTTATAATAAATGTTTTGATCTAAACAAACAACCAAAACTGACCAATACAAACCGATAACATAATTTGTTATAACGTTACGATGACAGTGACGACTTCAACTCAATTTGAAGACAATACGTAAACGTTATTTTTCGTACTTTAACGTTTACGTGGAGGTCTACGTACAGTGATTACTTCAACTCTCTAATGTCTAATTTGACATGAATCATCAACCTGCTTCAAATTCAATAACATATTAGGTTCGTTCGTGTAACAAATTGCCCGACATTATTATCAAAAATTCAATTATTGAATTAATAATTTGGGGAGGTTCTGCTATGAGATTGTAGTGAACGGTGATAACTTTTTTCTTCATAGGATAGAAAACATACTTGACTCCATGATTGGAGATTGTAAAACAAATGAATTTTACTGGTAACTGGTATCAATTCAAAATTGATCATCACAAAAATTATCACAGTATTAGTTATAATTCAGGAGAGGTTGTATTGTTAGCTCACCATCAAACTGACAGATAACAGCAACAATAATTTGAGAAAATATACACATATATAAAATAGCGAATTATTGCTGAGTGAAATTAGTTTACAAAATTACAAGATACTTTGATTGAGGTATCATGCTGTCATGTTGTAATTTTTATTTCTGTTTGGAAAACGTGTTTTTTCAACAACCCTCCCCCGAGATGCTTATGATTAAACTTCATTTTGAAAGGTACGTCAATTATAGGTTATGATTCACAAAGATTTATTGGTAGGCAATTTTTTTGTGTGAAGGAAGTCGACATATATTCCTGCATTCAAATTGAATGAGGGAGATCTGCGTTTTATTAAAATAATATGTTTGATTGCCCATGTAAGATTTCAAAATTTTCTGCAATGATTTACAATAAGAAATATTCATATATTTTATCTATTACCACAGCAAATTCGTAATACGTAGTACGAAAATAATATCAACGTAATTTTGCCCGTCAGTTTTTTAAATACGGTAATTACAATCAAGAACTAGTGTAGCATATTATATAAGTTCGGGCATATATCTTCAATGATACACGTTTTTTATCTCAGAATTACATTGACCATACAACAATAGCAAGAAATACTAATGAATTCAATGATGGTGGAGTGGACTCCACAACTTCTAAATTAGGATGTTGACAAATATTTCAGTTGATATAAATCAATATTAGGTGACAGATCGCTATTAGCCCGATATCATGTTACTTCTCATTGGAAAACTGTCTTGAATAATAGTGATTTCTCACATTTCGTGTCAGTCAACAAAAAATCGATACATGGAATACTCTGCAGGTATATCAATTATAAAATAAAGCCAATTCTTATATTAGGAGGGGTGCAAGAACTTACAGTCACAATATGTCACAACACCACCACCACATAAACAATTTAATATAACCAATAACGCTCACGGACATAAGGACTTGTTTCGAAGGATTAATCCTTCATCATCACCAAAATAAAAAGAAAATCTGTAAGAAGAAACAACGCTTATGTTAGTTTCCAAGTATTGATAAAAAATCAAAATATACCTACCATTATTGGTGGAAAACGATTACTTAAATAACGTGAAAAAAACAATTTTTATCAGCGCATAGTGCGGGTGGGTAACTGTTAGGGAACATACATTATCACAGTTCTATAATAGCTTAGTTTTCAAAAATTGTTTGATATAAATAAAATATTAGAATGAACCGATATTCAACAAATTCAGACCGACAAGTCGATTCATTCTAATATTTGCTTTATATTACACTATTTTTGAAAACTAAGCTCTTATAGTGCTCTGATAATAGAGAGTTGAAGTGTTGCCACGAACGTTAACGTTAACGTAGAAATTGACAGCTACGCATGCGCATTTTTCAATTCTTTACGTTCGCGTTGGTAGTGGGCTTACGGGTGTACGTTATCTCACGTACTTTCACGTATAGGTACCTTAAATATCAACGTACGTTAACCGAACCAAACTCGAAATATGCCAATGAGTCAAAATCATCAAATTCGGAATCCTTAAGGAGTTCTGCATCAGGGCAACCTTCCATTTTAACACGAATAAATGTTATGATCTAAACAAACAACCAAAACTGACCAATACAAACCGATAACATAATTTGTTATAACGTTACGATGACAGTGACGACTTCAACTCAATTTGAAGACAATACGTAAACGTTATTTTTCGTACTTTAACGTTTACGTGGAGGTCTACGTACAGTGATTACTTCAATTCTCTAATGTCTATTCCCAGTCACCCACGCGCACTATGCGCGGTTAAAAATGATTTTTTCAGGTTATTTAAATAATTTTTTTCCACCAATAATGGTAGGTATATTTGAATTTTTTAGCAATACTCAAAAACTAACATAAGCATTGCTTCTTCTTACAGATTTTCTCTTTATAAATTTGCTGATGATGGAGGATTACACCTTCGAAACATGTCCTTATGTTCATGACCGTTGGTCATTATTAAATTGTTTATGTGGTGGAGTTGTGATTGTAAGTTCTTTCACCAATCCTGATTTATATCACCTCCACTGTAAGTTACGGATCCCCTACGTTGGTTAAATTCTAATATCATTTCATAGTACAAAAGATTTTTAGTGATTCCGAAAATAATACCTGAATGATCAGTCATTTACTAAGGTAGTCTTTGGCTCTTTTCAGTTAGCTTCACTCACTTGTATCTCAACCTAACCTCAGCTTTCCCCTTGAAGCACTTTCTTGATATTTCGAATCAATGTAAATTTGGATACACCCCCTTGCTCGTCCTTGCAAATGCCTTTATAGTCGTCAGAATTCAAGCTCCATACCATTGCACCCCCAAAATTATTGTCACGAATATACTCTGCTTTGTAAATGAGGCTTTGACTGTTGTCGAAAGATATCCATTCGTAGTACTTGGAGGCGTAGGGGCTTTTTGTCTCCATGTCAAAAACTGGAGTTATCTGGTTGGAGGAGAGGAACTGGCATATCTGAGGATAGGACACAAAACCCTGTTTGCCAAGTTTTCCATAACCTAGCGAAGGTGCGTATGTTCCATTGTTACTGGGATTTATCAACCTGAAAATAATAATCTTTGGTAGAAGTCCATATTGCTCTAAGTGGAGTGAAATTTTTCAAAGGAAGGAAGGAATGCTCGAAGTCATCTCCAGAAATTTTAATGGTGTTGTTACATAATCATAAGGGACATGTTTCGGTCTTATAAACGACCATCTTCAGCCTAATTGAAAGTTTTGGAGTTGAAAAAATGTTTGATGCTACTAGTTGTGGAATTGTTGTCAATGTCCATAGTCGAAAAATCAAATTATTAATGAAAATAATAAATTTGATCAACTTTATACACTTAGCCTAGGGTGCGCCTCTTGGGAAGGGACTAATCGTCTTTGGAAGTAAGAAAATTTACGTTTGATAAATCTTTATTTCAATTTCCTGACTTAATATTTATAGGGTTTTATTGTTTGGAGGTAGATAACATTCGATTTCTTAAATGAATCATCATTTATAACGTTTTTTAACCACTTACCAAGTTCAATCAAGAATATCAAAAACCTTGAGAAATTCAAGAGTGAAGTATTCCAATACATTTGTGAAATTGAACCATATAATGTTAGAGAATTTCTGGAATTTCAAAGCAAGAATGAATGATTGTACAAAGTTTTGTTTTTATTCACTCCATTGATTTTATTACTCACTGAAAATTCTGTGATCTTTCTTACATTTTAGTATAACATAATATTTTTTTTACAATTACTATATATATTATGTACACATAGGATATTATTGACTCATATACACTTATTTTATTAATATCTTAGTGTCCTTATGTTTTTGACTTGTTCCTGAATGTTTTTTATAATTGCATGTTTGTAAATTTGTAAAAATGTGACTGGAATAAATTGGTATCTATCTATCTATCTATCTATATGTATTCTTTGACAGGCCGATAGTCGATTCTTTTGATTTAGAAAATTTAAAAAATATGAGTTGACCAAAGATGTGCAATGATACTGCTTCATGGATCTTCAATTCTTAACAGTGAAAATACAGGGTGATTCGAAATTCGATGTAAATATTTCAAGGACATATTTGTTCAGATCAAAATTACTTTTTTTCAATATAAACTTGTGTCTTAAAATGGACCCCCTCCCAAGTGGGTTTGAAAGTATCTGGAAAAACAGAGGCATGCCAATTTTCAGAAGATTTGATACGATATTTCAACTAACTTACAGTGGCTGTAGCTTGGAGGGGGTATATTTTAGGACACATTGATGATTATGATGGTATATGAAGAAAAAGTCTTATTTTGATCCCAACCGATATGTCCTTGAAACATTTACATTGAATTTTGAATCACCCTGTATAATAGGCTTCAAATGAATGTGTATTAAATATTGTATTCTTCGCAGTCTCATATTTGCAATGAATAGTACTTTTCCTGCAAACATAAAAAAATGACAAATGCGCAAAGTAGTACTTCTCTGCACACATTTTCCTGCGCAGAGTCACACTTTTCCGCACGCCGGGCGGATAAGATTTTTAATCGAACTGGGTGCGGAAAAGTAAAACTACTCAAGAAATCTCACTAGTATGGAAAATTCGAAGTCATTGTATTCCTCTTTACCATTCAACTGCGTTTCACGATATTTGTATGTATTTCAGCTTGAAACAACAAAAATTTTAAGTACCTTCTAAAAAAAAAAAAATTGTTCTAAAATTGTTCTATCCGTCATTCGGTTGCCCCCTTACGAGCAACCCTCAAAAGTCTTCGAAAGTCTTGTGCGAGCAAGGAATGACGGGGGCCTTACCTTTTAAAGTGTGATCCCAAACACTAATACTATATACTATAATACTATAATGATAAATACTATTGTCAAACAACAATAAGTGAACTTGTCAACTTTGACATGATGTGAGATTTTTCCAGGGTTTCTGAATCTACAAACACCGACAAATTTCTATTCATCAAATCAAAAAAAGGTTCAAAAGCTATTAAGCTCGTTTTAATAGCTTTTGAACCTTTTCTGACAACGAGTTATCAAATCTATTAGAGGCAGCAAACTCTGCAAGTTTAAAATTACTGCCGCTATATACAAGTTTAGCAGGTAGAGAAAACAAATGAACGGCCTTAGTACACTGTTTAACGAGCACGGGATGATAGTGAAATTAGCATTCCGTGCGAGTTATACCCTATAATTTTTCTACGGCGGTAACAGATAACAGCGGCATTTTTGATTTCTTCGTCTTGTAGCCATCTGATTTCCTCTCAAGTAACGTTTATCCATGTTTATCTATTAGAAAGAGCTGTCATTGCTTGAAATTTGACATTCCATGAGCAATGAGATTTTTTTCAGATAAATTGTGATATCAGATACGGAAATAAAATTGATGACACACAAAGTACCTCATTGATGTATCGAACACAGTAAAACAAGAGCAATTTTGTATTATAGCCGTAGAAAAATAAATTTGTGAATATTTACAATGAAGGCATTTTGATAGTTGTTCTTAAATGAATTGATGTCCTTGGGGCCCCTTGTTCTTCGGAGCCCTAAGCGTGCGCTTACTGCGTCTATGCGGTGATCCGCAACTGGTTTCATAATGAAAAGTGGTACGTGTATTCATTGGTGAATAGTTATCATACAAGGATAAAAATAATTAGATTTTAGCTCGAGGTAGTGTTGTCTCCGAGCGCAGAGAGACAAAAAACCGTGAGCTAAAATCTAATATTTTTCCCTTGTATAATACACTATTTTTTTCTGTGACAGAAGGAAGGACGAATCAATATTGGAAAGATATCACATTATATTAAAATCAGAAAATTATCGACATGAAATTTGAAGTTTTCGACAGGAATCACACCTGCGTTGCAGGCATCTTTAACATTCTTTTGAAGCAATCAAATATCTTTCAGTCTAATTCTGTGATGTGCTGATGTGAGCTAGAAAAATGGCGAACTTAGTGGTTGTTTAGTAATCTACGAAACCGCGAAGTGGAATGGAAAATAAAAGGACTTGCAGTTCTTTCTCGGAGACGGTGTTATTGGCTTAGTTCACAACAAAAGCCACGATCAGTGTATATTTAGTAATATTCCTTTTACAAACTTTGACTGAGATTAACCAAGATTCTCAGTGCAGCTCAATGGCTCAGTTGAATTACATGTTTCATTTATCTAAGTCTGATGTGAGTTGTCTTAAGAACTTATTGAGACAATTTCTTTCCCCTCACCCCAACTGAGCTTGCTATTCATCTGGTGTTGTAGTGAGAAAAAGGTGAGACTGGATTAATTCTAGTAATTCTGTGGTTCTGTGCTGAAAATTGTGAGGTTATATTTTCATTTTGACATGCTTACAGCTTTGAAGTTTCAGTCCACAGGTTGAATCCTTTGAATACTCACTACGATAATATTTCTATGCTCCTCATTAATTTCCTCAGCCATTTTACATTTTGGTTGAATTATGTTGGGTTATGTTTTCTTCCCTTGCCCTTCCTGACAGATAAAAACCTGTTCTTTTTATTCAATCGACAACTCAGATCCGTCTCACCTCCTTCTAACTCAATTGATCTCAGTTGTGAGAAAGTAACAAGGTAAAAAGCATATTGCTATTATATCTGGGAAAAAAGTAATCCATGAAAAGTAACATTTTATAACCTGTCAACAGAGGTGAAATGTCAAACTTTTTTTTTGTCACAGAAAAAAATATGTTCCATAATGATAGTTCATATTAAAATAAACCATATTAATATTTGATTCGCATATTGTAATACGTAGAAAAAATACATTTCAATATGAAATGGTTTGTATGGATTAATAATATCTGAAAGTTTCACCAACCTGAATGTATGTCCATATGTAGGTAGCCCTACATTTATTTTATGACGCTCCACACCCAAATAATTCCAATAATTCACAGAATAATTGATATTTAGTGTACTTAGGTAGTACTTTTCATTATCAGCTGTGTATAATGGACTGTTGATACCAGTAAAAGGGGTTACTTTTGTATAAAAATGGTAGTCATATGACATCACATTAATAAAATCCACATATCTGAAAATATAAACATTTCAAACAAAAGCATATACAACTGCAATTGCAAGAAATCTGGTGTGTTGAGATTTTTCAATTCAATTTTTTATTATTATTATGTTCAAGTTTGTTATTGCCATGAGATTTCAGGTCAGGCAGAAAATGTAAATTATAGTGTATGCCTCATAACATCCAGTGAATGCTGTCTACAGTAATCTGTTTTCTGTATATTATCATCCACAAGTATACACACAGTCCACATTCTCGCCAGTTAAGTTACTATGATAATGAAACATCTCGATCACATTACCGCCGTTTCAATAGGATTGAAAAAATTAGTGAGATTATTATTATTATTCATAGCTGAAGTTAGTTGTAGTCAATAAGTCGATTTCTCTATCTGTTATTAATATGAATTATTTATTGAAATTCAACAGAAAACAACTAATTTTCTGGCTATATATGACACGACGAACATTTTGAATTAAGTACATACATCTATTGCACACACACACACACACACACACACAATAGTTGTTTTCTGAATTTATATTTCATCTGATAGAGAATGCGAATTCTCAATGTATTTCTATATAAGTATGTTTCTTTTTTTTTATGCTCGTATAATATACTTATCTCTGAGAATATTCCTTTTCAAAGCTTTTTATACCCAATCAAGGGGTTCAAACTTGAACGATGGAAATTTGTTTTAACAGACCTCTAATCACAGATTTGTGATTGGGTTTTCTCAATTAAGAACTTCTTCACCCTTGTATGATGAACATAAATTCATCTTTCAACTAAAGCACCGAGCCAAGGGAGGTAATAAGTGACATATCTCTAGATTTTGAGATAACTGCAGTCAGGTAGTGAAAGTATAGAAAAAGTATGTGGTAGAAAGGGATATTAGTGAATCTCTGATATGTAATGACATCTGTTGGCAAATAGTTCAACTCTGCAAAAAAGTAACTAATTCGCATAAGCCAATAGAGGTAGGGATGGATTTTGAAGACCAAAAGTGCACTTGACGCCATTGGCCTCCATTACAGTGACTCTAGACAGTCACTATAGCCTCCATCAGTAGCTGAATGGAAGCTGTTTTGTGGATTTTTAGTGTAAGATGCTGAATTTTTTAATGTTCACTATGAATTAGTGCCTTGATATCTATATACTGTACAACTGTACTCAAATATATCGTTTTCGTGTGATAACCCTATGTTCCTATTCTTCTGTTACTTATCAGAGATTCATTATATCTAGAGTAACTATTACCTTCAATTTATCAAATTTTGGAAAACAGGTCATGATAAACATTATGTGATTTGAAAATATGAAAGTGTGCGCACAATTATTCACCTAGGATTTATCATGAGCTTCAAACTTTCAACTTAATTTCCGAAACATTAAGATCATGTCACTTACCTCTCTTGGCTTTGCATGCCTCAACTGACAAAGTAGGTTTGCATCTATACTCATTTTGATGTGAAAAGGAATTATCTTTTAGTTAGTTGTTCATTAATCAGGTCACTCAACTCTTTCAATATGCTTTCAACTTAGTTAGGTACCAACTCAAATGAATTGCTAGTGTCCCTCATAATATGTGGAACTTGTGGTCTCCTAATTTCTTCACATATAAAAATTTGAAGGAAATATTTCGGAAGAAGTCTAGTAAAACAAGTGAAGTATTATGTTCATCTAGATGTACATATAATCATCTATTTTCTAAATTTCATGTTGATAGCAAGCACGAAATTTATGTTGCCGAAATCGCAAGCAACAAACTGTAACTATAAATGACAGATCATATTGACCAATAATCATAATTTCACTTTCTCAAATATTGCTGTGACAGCAATATCTTCTCTACAACCATTTTGCTATTTGCAAACAGTATTGATGTGATGTTTTAAATTTTGAAAATAGTCATCAAGAATTATGGGGTCACAAAAAAATAACCTTGAGATGAAATGATCTCAGGAATATTTTGAATCAAAATCATCAGTGGAATGCCCCTTAGATTATTCCTCTCTGATGATCCAAGATTGATCACTAAATAGCAGTTTTTTGTGCCAATCCTGACTGATATATCAGGAACCTGTAATTTATTTTCTTAAGCAGACTAGTACTTTGATATCCAAAACACATATTATACTATGGATGCAAAAAGTTACTTCAAAACATACTCATTTATATATGCAACATCATAGGAGTTATCTATGATAGCTGCTGGAGCTGCCACAGAGACAGACAAAATGTATGGAAAATGAGGCTCCCTATTTATGCTCTTCCTGAATTCTTCTAGTAATTGTGTGAAATGAACTCTTTGAATCTTATCTTTTCCTGGTTCCTCATTTGGAAACTCCCAGTCAAGATCAACTCCATCAATACCATAGTTTTTCACATAATGTATCACAGATTGTATGAAACTGAAAAATATAATAATTATAATACAGCAATAGTGCAGCAATCTTGATTAGGTAATAAATAGTGAGTAATTAGCAGAAAACATACCAATTACAATATACAGGGTGGTTGAGTATTAATAAATATAATAATCTACTAATGACTAATGCTATACCTAAAAACGGTTAGTTTCTGAGTGATATTATAGGCATTCAAGTTTGAATTTAGATTTAGATACACTGATAATAGTGATTCTCATATGAACTAAAATCTTGGGACGGTTGATGATACTGATATGTTGACACAATAGATCCTACCATTAGTGCTTCAATCTAAATAGCGGTAGGTGTAAAATTAGAAATGGTACACCGTGTACGATGGTTCACTGTGGGACAGTTTACCCTACAGGGTGATATATATTTTGAGTACTGTTGACAACAAAATCGATATAACTTTTATTTAGTATGCTACTAGCCAATTGCAAGACATTGATCACTTTCGATTTATCATTCTCCTTTGATTTGAAAGACTTTTGATGAAATTTGATCAGATGCAATTCAGAAAGCTCATTGCTCATCAATCATAATCACCCAGTATCTATTTTGCATGAATCCCCCATAGATTTTGCGATCAAGGGCGATCCTGTTTTCAATTGAATGAGTATTTTCAAATATTATATCTCACCACATATAAACACTTCATATTTCAAAATTCCACAAGATACTGGCAGTCAAGTGAATATATTAATATGATCAATTTCCTAAGAAATAGAAACTTGCAAGAATTCATTGACTCTAGATGACAATAAGTTACATCAGAAGTATAATCAGGAGAGATCAAGGCCAAAATTTAGGTATTGAATATGGCAGAATTGAGGAATGTATCAGGATCTGGTCAAGAATGGCTTACTAAAAAACAAATTCAACAATTTTGTGTCAACAGTATGTACCTAGGTATTTAAAATATGTACCACCATATATGTCAATTGAAATGTTTGTGATGTGATAACCTCAGTGTTACCTGCATATTGTGTAAAACTAGAGACATATAATTCAATAACATTGAAATAATTCAGATCCTCTTGGAAGAAATATGAACTTTGATGTCCTATATCTCAATAAACAACCTACTATTTCATGTAGTTTTATCATTTCATGGATTATTTTCCATTTGAATTAAATCACTATGTATCATACTACAGTGTGTAGATTGAAGATTGAAGACTGGGTCAACCTCAGAAAGTATGGTACAATCTTTCAGGCAGAAGTTTTGGCAATTAAATTGTGTGCAAGAAAATTCACATACTTTCAACAAAAATACAAAAATATCAGTATTGCATTAGACAGCTAGCTGCTCTTAAAACACAGAGCTGTATTGAATCCCTATAGGGTGTTGGTGCTAATAACAGAGTTAGGTAGGTACTTTGCTGTGGCTGCTCAGACTTTAGAGAAAGAAGGGCAATGAAAAAGCCAACATGCTTGCCAAAAGGGGAACCAATTCTGCATATATAAGACCAGAATCATAATTTGGTGTCACCACATACCAAAATTGTGACCAGAACAACTATTTTGGATTGGACATTGGGTCTGAATCACTAGGATAAACACATTCAAAGGCATCTTTACTTAAACCATGGAAAAATATAACCAGGCCAATCCTAGAATGGAGCAGAAATAGTCTGTAATAATTCTAGCAGGACCATTTAAAGGAACATGGTCATCTAAGACTCTACTTAGAAAGGAAATATGAACTAACAAACATACTGTCAGTATTGCTATGTGAAAGACAAAACAGCTGAACTCAAATTATGTGCCTGCTTTTCTTCAAAGAGACTAAGAGGGTTGGAGGCATTTTATTTCACCTTCAAATCTATAGATTTCAGGAAAATCTTACCTCATTCAACAATGTACCTACTTATTAGCACTTAACAAACAAATCACCCTACATAGGAGGGGTAATCCACTCTCTCAAAAACGTACACAGATTGGGAGTAGGATTGGACAGATATTATGGAATATTAAAAATAGCAGATTGAACATTTGGATTGCAAGAATAGGATTATTAGGCTGAAAATGGACCTTGGATTGGACAGATTTCATAAGGATTAGACACCCAGTGTACAAATATTGGACATAGTGACCCCTCCCCTACATATTTATCTATTCTTACGTTTTTCTATTGGTATGATTGGCTACCATTTCTGGAAAACCACCAATATTTCCAGCACCACCAACAGAAACCAAGACCTTGAGGTTTTCATTAGACTGTTTTAGTTCCAGTAGTTTCTTCAAATAATCTTTCTGTTTTTCATCTAGATATGCTGTATTGTTCACAACAGTAGCAAATGCAACATTGAGGTGGGTACATAAAAATGGATCAATATCTTCCACTTGTAGAGAATCAGAACTACTAGGTAAACTGTAGTAGCAAACAAGTTTATAGCCTTTCACAGCATAATGTTTGTGAGTTTTTAAATGAAAGTCCCATGGATGATGACTCATATTTTGAGAAGAACTGTATAGTATGGCACGGTGAACACTTTGTTCAGGCACTGAAAGCATTCAATATAATATTTGAATTATCAAGGCTTGTTATGCTCACCAGTCATTCCATATTTGAAATGTGGCATTCCAAACATTGATAGGTAGGTGAAACAGAATATCAAAGGAGAAATCAGAAACAGTAGAATAATGGACATTTTTCTGTCTATTTGCCATCTTGTCCTGAAACTAAAATCCATATATGAATCAAAAATCTAATCATAATTCTTAATAAATTTATATTTACCTATTATTTGGAGAGGGAAAATGAGATAGTACTGTATAACGATAGATATCTTCTGAAAACATTTCCGTCGCAATTTCTAAAACGAACAAAAATAATACTTTCCATCTACTCATTCATTATTCACCAAAGGTAATCAATGATGAGAAAATATTAAAATTATAATGTTTTGGTTTTGATTCTATGATGTATTGTTATTGTATTGATGTTTTAGCAATGTCATTTTCGTTATTGTCAATGTCAAGATCAGCTGGTCACATTTCTTAACACAGGGCAGGAGTCAGGGGTGAGAGTGTCTATGTCTATATTTTGCTGTTCTTCGTTGTTATTCTGTTGTATCCGCTCTCTGGTATCGTGGTATCTGTCTGTGTCTATATTTTGCTGTTCTTTGTTGTTATTCTGTTGTATCCATCAAATGTATGTATCAAACTGGTCTACTGACTCATTTCCATATTGTTTACATCCATGAGTTATTGTTTCTAACATTATTAAAACAATTTTTGGCAATTTCTCTGACATATGCCATGTCTTTTGTATGTCATGTCAAATGTCAACTTCAAATTTGCTTTCATTATTCTGTCCCCGTCGTATTCTGTGCCAGTATTTTCTTTCACTTGTCACTTTCACGACAGGTCAATATGCCGTAGCCATAATGGCTGTTCGAGAAACTGTAAAATGTAATCTGCATATTATCCCATTTTGGGAAACAAATTTCAATCTGTTTGTACCGTAATTAGCAATATTGTTGATATTGCTCACCTGGACCAAAGATATTTTTATAGATGATTTTCTTGTCAACCTGACGAGTGATAGTAACCTCACTTTTACTTATTTCTGAATTCACATTTAACATTTTTCAATTCTATGATATATTTTTCAATAGCCAAAAGCTGATTATACTTACTTACAGGTACGTTCCGAGTAATTGGTAAGCAGAATAGACAACGATGACTTTAGGTGCGCAGAAAATGATGGATTATTCCCATACAACACATGGACATCCGATGGATGTCCATAGGATATCCATTCAGGATATTTTGGATATCCAATGGACATCCAAATAACGTCCATATCCCATGGACGTCCAATGGATGTCCTGAGGCCACCAACTTGTACGTCCATAGGATATCCTTCACGGACGTCCATAAAATATCCTTCAATGACGTCCATAGAACATCGTTCAAGAACTTTTGGGTAATCTCAAACAACGACAAAAATAATCAAATCAAGATATCATTGATATCAACATTCAGATAAAATATGAAAACAGTCTGATGCGTAATGCGTGCTGATGCTCTGATGCTGTTGACCTTTATTGTCACAGTCTCAGGACTCTCAGGTCACAGTCACAACTGTCACAAGTCACATTGGATAGAAAATGACAGTGGCACAGAAGTCAGAACTTATTTGAGTTCTGTAGTCTGCGTTCGCGTCATGGACCCACCATATATCTAATAACATCTATATGGGTGACAAGATCTCTGAATTGAAGCCAAAAAATTGATAACAAAAGACAGTCTACGGGCAAATTGATACTAAGGCGCATGAGCCGAACACAATAAACGACATCAGTTCTACTCTGTTCTATGCGCATCTGTTAGCTGGCGAGTGAACGTATGATTATTCATTGTCTCGCAGACTGTCATTTGTTTCTCAAAACTGGCTTCAATTTTGAACAAGGAAAGGATAGGACGTTACCCATATAGTTGTTATTAAATATATGGGACCCACATGGACATCCAAAATATGTTTGGTGAGTCCGACACTGCCGACTTTGTCGACATCTCTATGTTATTCTGGGCGTTATTGTTCAACGACGTGGTTCAATGCTCCAATACAGGATATCCCATGGATATCCATTGGATATCCAAGAAGACGTTGAAAAATTCCATATTCGATATATTATATATTTCCTAGTAATATAACTATGTACACACATAGATTTGAATTTTCATCAATTTAATTCATATTCACAATTTATTACATTGATTATATCCGCGCGGGTGAATTTTGGATATCCTATGGATATCCAAAAAGGTCCAAGGATATCCCGACATGAAGTGGACATGATTTGGACGTCCATAGGATATCCCGTGTTGTATGGGTTTGGACGTTGCTTGAAATTAAAATGAATTTGGAGAAAAAATTATATGTTTCACATAGCAGGAAAGAAGATATTGTCTTGACTGGTTTGCTAGCCTCAGTCACGTCTTGGCAAAGCCAGCAACGGCATTAAATTTTGTGCTTTTCTGCCTAGTAAAACAAATATTTATTTGTTGAGCACCCGTGGAAAGTTTCTACACCAGAGGCCGCCTACTTCCTGATTTTCTCGAATAGGTAAGCTGCGTCAGCGTAAGTACGTCTTTCGCCAGGAAAGAGGGCGAAACCTGCTCCTTCGCAAACCAGACCCACTAAGCAAATTTTAAAGTTATGTTGATGCAATGTTGAAGCAATTAATGCAACGGAAGTTCAGCAATATTGGGAAGGTGAAGTTTGAAAATGTATCCTTGCAGCAATATTGCATGTTTGCTTTGCTTAGTGGGGAGATAGTATCAAAATGAATTATGCTTAACGTACAAGATATGGCATGGTTAGTATGAGAGAGTAGGTACATACACTTACCGACAAAGAAAACGGCCACCAGAAAATTGGTCCAACTTGTTCACCCTGTAACTTTTTTAATCCATGTCCGATTTTTGTGAAATTTCGATCAAATTTTAGATTCATGTTCCGGAATGTTAGCCTGAATAATAGTTTTAGTTAAGAGCTGATGATTTCATCTTTATACAGAAAAAAACCAAAGTGACTTCTTCACCCATATTACTTCTTGACGCCCTGTGGCAAATTTGAGTGGTTGAACTTGACTTATTATATTATATGCTTTCGATTGAACTGTGATCCCTTCTCAACATTCACATCAATGTCCTATTTCCAACAGAAGATACGAGTGTTTAATAGAACGTATGGCTTTTTTAATTTTTATTACCAATAATCACAACCGACATAAACTTATTGATCAAAAACTTAATGAATTAATATTACTTATTTCTACCTCATTTTCATAGCACTTACCGAAAAAAACCTTAATTACAGAAATCAAATAAAAAGCATACCTGCAGTTAATAACGAGTATACCCTCCTCGAGTTCGAATTCCAGCATTCATCAAAGTTTTCAAGTGATGGTCTTGAGGAATTGCCTGAAATTCTCCTCAAAAGGGGAAAGAGTCTCTGACTAGGCCGGACGAAGGCGAATGACCCCCAGGAGTTCATCCCTAAGATGCCCTATAGATCCTAAATTATTGATGTTAATAGAAATTCAAAACACTTGTATCTTCTATTGAAAAGTGGTAATCGACGTGAATCAAAAACCATTTAGTCAATCCAAAACATAATGAAGCTTTAACCACCCACCTTCTCCAAAGGGCGTTCGGAGCTTCTCTTAGGAACTAATATTCAGACTAACATTCTGAAAATGAATATACGATTTGGTCAAAATTTCACCAAAATCGGACAAGAATTAAAAAAGTTACAGGGCTCAAATTCTTTGATGGCCCGTTTTTTGCCGGTGAGTGAATTTTGAACTGTAATTGTGCCCAATCAAAGACCAACATTTGGATTCAATCCGAACTAATTTATTTTTATCTCTCACAATACAATATGGTTTACCTCTTTTGGATTAATGGTCACATACAATTGATATATTGCGTTATCTCAAGCGAGTTTTGCTCTAGTACAAATGGAAATGGCTGCATGATAAACGAAACCATCTGGACATTCTGCTACATGTGGCTCTCCATGATCGCAAATCACATACTTGTTCAGTTCCCCAGGATATATTGACAGATAAAATGTATCCAATTCATTGCACATAGCATGCTCGTCTAAGTCCAGACGTTGAGATGGTTGATCGAGGAGTCCTAACTTGACTAAATCTGAGAAATCATCAGCAGAGTTGTATGTATCGACGGAATCGGAAGTTTCAGATGAACTAGAGGAATCGGAAGATTCATCAGATGAACTAGAGGAATCGGAAGATTCAGATGAGTCAGAGGATTCAGAAGAACTTGAAGACTCCGATGATCCAGAAGAATCACTCGACCCTGAGGAGTCATCAGGCTTCGCTGTCGTTCGTCGAGGTGGTAGTGTTGGTATTGGCCTTAGCGTAGGTCTTGGTCTTCTCGTTGGTTTAGGCCTTCTTGTCGGTTTTGGTCTTCGCGTTGGTTTTGGCCTTAGCGTGGGTATTGGTCTTCTCGTTGGTATTGGTCTTCTCGTTGGTATTGGTCTCAGCGTTGGTCTTGGTCTCAGCGTAGTACTTGGACTTCTTGTCGGTATTGGTCTCCAGGTAGGTCTTGGTCTCCACGTAGGTCTTGGTCTTCCTGTTGGCTCTGGTCTTTGCGTTGGTCTTTCCGTCGGTTGTCTCGTGGTTGGTCTTGGTCTCCTGGTTGTCGATCTAGGAGGAAATGGTCTCCTAGTACTAGGATTTCTTGTGGTTTCTGGATCTACAGTAGGGGAAATTGTGGTGGTGGATTTTCCTCTACAACCAGCCTGTTCAGGCCAATCACAAACGTTCCTACTGGGATTGAAGTCGAGTCCATCTGAACAGTCAAATAGGTAGGGAGTTCCATTGGAGCATTCGTAGAATCTGGAACAGTCGGTTTCGTCTGCGAAATAGACTGGAGTCGGACCGTCGACTGAAGGACAAATGGCTATAAAATTGCAAAAAATAATCGATTAGAATAATGAAATACGTTCATATCGAAATATAAAAGGTGGTGATTTTCAAATAGTTCCGACCGAGTAATTATACCGAATGACACAGGGTAACGGGCAACCACTGTAATTTTTGCATTCGTGAACAGTTTTTCATGGAATTTGGTAAATGTATATACGCAACCATTTCGGATTTAATCACATTAAAATCCAATATGGCGGACTTCCGTTATTTCTGCAAATGCCAGCAACTTTGTTTTTTCATATTCAAGTTCAATATTGGCTCTCCACAGCTTACTTAGTTGAAAGATTATTCGAACTGCAAGGGAATTAATTAAACTAGTTGTTGATTTTTTAATGTAAACAATTTGTTACTGCACCGAAATACGAAAATGATGCCATTTTTTTTCCTCGATGTATGTACTAGAGAGACATGTAGCTGGCCCATAGGGGTTCTATTTGAAAAAAAAAAATTAATTTTTGACCAAAATGTGTTATGACTGAAATGATTCATCGATAAGTGACACAAAACACATTTTTCAGAAAAAAATATGATTCTCTAGTTGCTGTAGTATGTGGGACGGATTGTGAATGAATAGCCTTTACCACACCTCACCCACGAGGTGAAATAAACAAAATGTTTTAGATTAAATTATTTCGGAAAAATGACATTCGACATAAATATTGCACTTGTTTTGACCTGTTCAACTTGAATATGTAAAATATACAGGGTGTTCCATTTGAAGAAACCAAGCTGTTGGCATTTCCAGAAAAACCGGGTTGTTGGCATTTCCAGAAAAACCGGAAGTCCGACATATTGATTTGTAATGTTAGTAAATTCGAAATAATTGCTCATATTTCAAATTTCAGAAAAATCCGTTTACGAATGCAGGGTGGCCCGATACCTTGTGTCACCCGGTATACTTAACTAGATCCCATAACCGTGATTCTGTATTTTTTGTATCCTTTGAGCATCAACTGCCGTGAGACATGGACCAAAAACAGTGTAACAATGGTTGAACATTGACAAAACTAGCGAGTTACAGAGTACAGTTCTTAGATGTCTGTTCAATAAGGAACATGAGCTATATAGGAGTGTCAGTTTCCAGATTGATTTCTTTATACATCCAGAGATTTGTTTATGAAATCGTAGGGAGGAATCTGTCCATACTCCAAGATTTTTTGCTGAGTCAGAAAAACTCGAAGGGACATTGTTGATGGATAACAGAATATCTTTCTTCAAGTAGCTCTAGTTTTGAGGGAGATGACGTGCCTTAAGACTATATTTCAGAACTAACGCTACTAGATGGCGATACCATGACTAGATCATCATTCAGTATTCGGAGTACCTATATATGATGAAAATTGAAACTCAAATACATATTCTCGACTTGTTTCGATTATATTAACCTAACCTTTGAGAGTAAAATCGAATTCACCAATCCGGTTATTAATTTTTTATGGCTCAATTATGGTACCTATATATTTGAAAGTTTCATTAGGTGTCATTCAATGTATTCAATCAGAATCGAATCGAATAAATATTTTCAATATCATTGACGATAAATGACACATGAATATTTCTTTTTATCAGAAAGTTCATAATTTCAAAATTTAGGACTGAATCGTTGCAGAAAATGCATAAATTCATAGGTACTGAATAAAATATTTTTTTTCTCAGATGTATTGAAAATTTCCCGTCCAAAATTTTATTTCTTCATTGAGTAAAAGTCTCTCGGAAATATCTGAAAAATACCGTTAATTTATCCTTATGTTTGTTAGTAAAAATCATTGGTAATTAATATGTGGAGTATGACCAGATGTAAAACAAGGCAGAGAACTCCTTTTGGCTAAAATGAACTATTATGGCTTTTCTAATAGGGTAGTCAAACAATTACGGAGCTATCTTTCTCATAGGAGCCAATATGTGTTAATTGACAATGTGCAGTCCAGGTCTAGATTTGTTGATAAAGGTGTACCGCAGGGCTCAATACTCGGACCTCTTCTATTTTTAATATATACTATGGACCTCAATAGGAATTCTGTAAATTGTACAATTGATCAGTTTGCTGACGTTTATGAAAGTTTCCTTGCTGATGAGTTGAATACTGCATGTTTAGATATAAATCAAACTTTGGAGAACATAGTTGCATACTCTAATGAGCATGGGCTGAAGATTAACCCTATATGTTTTGGTGATGTATCAGTAGAGGTGAAATCTGATTTGAAAATTGAAATTGCTCCTGTTAGAGTATAGAGCCCTGTGATGTAGTTAAAAGTCTAGGAATTCTTATTGATTGTAAGCTGAGATTCAAGGCACAGGTTAAATCTATTGTTAGTGAGTGTAACTCTTCATTGAAGAATCTATATCGCAGTAGGTCTTTAATCAATGTACCCTTGAGAAAGCAACTATGTGAATCACTAGTATTGAGTCATACTAATTATGCTGATTTAGTATATGGTCCATGCTTGGATGCAGTTTCATCAGCGAGAATTCAAAGAATTCAGAATTCCTGTATCAGATTCATTTACTCACTAAGAACCAGAGACCACATTTCTCATAAACTTATTGATTAACAAGACCCATAATATTGTAATATCTATAGTATAATCATGTATAATATTGAAGGAAATACTTACGCTCAGCCCGAACGGTCACAAATACCCCTAAAAATATTAGAGGTAACAACATGATAGGTTAGTTTGGTAAATGATGTAGGTATACCACCGAAGTCATAGCCAGTATTTATTTATACCCTTCAAAATGAGCATAATCTTAGATTGATATCGATTTCAATATCTTAATTGTCAATGACCATTGATAAGCTGTAAACTGATCAAATTGAGATCAAAAGATAATGATCTGACAATATTTTATATTTCTTGTTGTTATGGTTCTTAGAAGATGAGCACCAACTCCAAAACGTTCATCTTGATTTTGATTCGATAATCCATTGAACTACAAAATATTCTACAAAACTTACTAACCTCACCTTTATGTTCTATAGAAGATACTCATCATTACTCAAAAAGAAATGAAGTACATCTTGTAATTTGTATGTAAAATTTCGAAATATTGATATACAGGGTGTTGTTTCGACCCGACAAAGAAATTACGAACCAAATATCACAAAAATTTATAGGGTCATTGATAAGTCATGATTAACTGAAAAAATGAGGAAAATTGATAAATCACCCTGTATATTATTGGTTAAACGATTTTTAGGTTATAGTTGCAAGTTAAATCTTTCAATTTGCTTAAATGCCAAAAATAAATTTGTTAATTAGCTTAAATGCATCAAGATAAATTTGTCAATTAAGGCTTAATTGCAAGATTAATCTTGGGATGAGCTCAAATGCCAGAAAAATCTACAATTATATTCAAACGACGTAAAAAAAATGGTTTTCTTGCCATGTGCGTTCCGCGCGTTCGTAATCCCTAAAAGAAAATAACCTCATCAAGATCCCAAACTACAAAAACCTCATCACTTTTTTCCCGATATGGTATGGTATGACAATCTTGATGATTAAATCCATGGAAAATTACAGAAGTTGATTCCCATGAACACCAAACTCTGGCAAAATTTTAGGTGTCCCTCTTTGTTATAATGCATGAGTGAAAAAATTATTCATAATAATATCTACAGAAAAAACAGTCAATAAGTATATGAATATAGTATAAAAAATAATTTTATTCGAAGATATGAAGAATATGTTACAATGTCAATGTACAAATATGCGTGCATGTGATATATGAGATGAGACTTTTTGTAATTCGTAATCTGTAAGTAAATCAAAATATTGAATTTTCACAATATTGATAATCAACTTCAATTTTCTATAATATTAACACAAAAGTTTCTGAATGTTATTATAAAGGTATTGGGGCATGATAAGATTACGAAATATACAGGGGGTTATCCATATTGAGCGTCCGCGGCCAAAGGTATTTGTGTTAGGAGTACAGGGTGGGCAAAATTGGGCGTTTTCACCGTCTATCTCAATAACTAGAGGAGTTATCGAAAAACCGATATACATGTTCCGGGTTCGATTTTGGAGAAACCTCGAATGGCACAATCAAAATTTCGATATCTTCCTTCGTTTTAGAGATACAGGGGGAAATTGAAAATTTGCCGATTTCGATTTTATTTTCTGACTACTTTACGGTGAGAGGTATCAAAAAATTTCAAACGTATATTTATACAGTATGATGCGTGGAATCCATTGGCATCATCAGAAATTATATACAGGGTAACGTTGAAAAGATACGGCTGCCATTTATGTTTTTTCTAATGGAACACCCCGTATATTTTGGCACAGTTGAATAGTCCCAGGCGTTCTCATTACAAATATATATATAAAAATAATTGAGGTAGGATTCAGAAATTCGCAACTGTCAGAAAGATACAAATGATACACTCATGGAGTCATGAACCAAGTGGGATCATCTCCAATGATAACACTGCTCGCCAGCAGCTATGGAATCATCGATATTTCTGGATAATGCTATCAACAGGCAGAATCGTGGTTGAAAATGACACTCTGTATATATTCACCAAATGTGGAAAATAAATATCATAGGGAATGTAATTTCCAGATAAATGGATATTTGGTAAAAAATGAAATAAGAAATTACGGAATTATGGAAGTTTGACATCTTCTATAAGGCTTTATTTTTCAACGCAACCTACTGATTTCCTAATTTCCCAATTGAGTAAATTATTGGTCTTATTTCTGTATCTCAAATGTCTTGATAACAATGATATCAAATCGAATAATTTCCCATTTTATTTCTCACCAAATATCCATTTGTCTGGAAATAGCATTCCCTATGATATTTATTTTCCACCTTTGGTGAATATATACAGAGTGTCATTTTCAACCTCGATTCTGCCTGTTGATAGCATTATCCAGAAATATCGATGATTCCATAGTTGCTGGCGAGCAGTGTTATCATTGGAGATGATCTCATTTGGTCCATGACTCCATGAGTGTATCATTTGTATCTTTCTGACAGTTGCGAATTTCTGAATCCTACCTCAATTATTTTTACAGAATATACGGGGGTGTAACCATAAGAAATGTGACACACTGAATATATTTTTGCGAATATATCTAAAATTGTGGAAGGAAAAGGTAAGATCAATATATAATTGTGATGAGAACGCCTGAGACTAATCAACTGTGTCAAAATATACGGGGCGTTCCATTAGAAAAAACATAATTGGCTGCCGTATCTTTTCAACGTCACCCTGTATACAATTTCTGATGGTGCCAATGGATTCCACGCATCATACTGTATAAATATACGTTTGAAATTTTTTGATACCTCTCACCGTAAAGTAGTCAGAAAATAAAATTGAAATCGGCAAATTTTCAATTTCCCCCTGTATCTCTAAAACGAATGAAGATATCGAAATTTCGATTGTGCCATTCGAGGTTTCTCCAAAATCGAACCCGGGACATGTATATCGGTTTTTCGATAACTCCTCTAGTTATTGAGATAGACGGTGAAAACGCCCAATTTTGCCCACCCTGTACTTATTATGAAGGTACAAAATTGTTCAGATTACCAAACTATCAGTATTTTTGGCTAGAAGAGAATTTTGATAGAGAACTCTCTAACAGGAACACCCCCACAATGAAGTCATGAAAATAATTATTGATCAACATCTTCAATTGACGGTGAGTTTTGTCAAATGTTGCTCATAACGTTGCTTGTAGAGCCCTTGTGGATCGTATTTTTTGGTTAGTCCTTCCCATTCTTTGGCTTTTTTCGTCACCAAGTGTTTCATCACTTTTTCTGTTGTATCCTTCTGTTTTGGATTACATATATCACAACCATTCGCCAAGGCATCAGGAAGAGTTTCTGAAAATGAAAAAGGTATCATATTATTCAAAATCAACATTGGTCAACATTGCACAATCATATTATATAATGATGCGTTGCTAATATAACATAGATGAGGTTTATGTATTCGACTTCTACTTTTTGTATCTCGAAAATTCGTGACATCTCCAGAGATGTTGATTATCCATATATTGACTACTTTTTTTATGTTCATTTTTGAAAATGAGCGCTCTCCAGTGCAATTTATTGATACAATCAAAACCAAATACATTCTCAGTGCAATTTCAATGTTTGGAAATGTCACTCTGAAATTTCAATCTTCAAGAATGTAGTATCAAAATATCTCCGTAGATAGGTTTTTTCCATAGTCCTATATGGACTGACAAGTATTTTCCCACTCAGTCATTGGCATACTCTATCAAGATGGGTAGTAAATTGCAACTGCTTATCAGGGCCATTTGACATATTGATATCTTCAGAGAATTATTTTTCAATATCCAAGAACGATGAAACCATGATTGTGACAAGTACTATGGGTGAAACAATGGGAAAAACTTGTTCATGAAAAATATTAAAAGAAAAGTGGTTTTCTTGTGTTTAATTGTCGGAATTTTAAATATTTTTGTCCCTACTGTGGTCTAAATCCGACACTGGGAAAGAATGATCCATAGATTCTTCCAGAAGTTCCGAGAATGTTCTGGAATGTTATATAAAGGTGAACAATCTCTTAGGAGACTCGAGGACGTCCCAGTATTTTCTAAAATCTTCCAGACTGTTTTGGATTGTAATAACATATTGAATATTCTATAATGCCTTAGAAGGTATTGAACCTACAAAGGGGCTTCCGGTTATGGAACGTTCAGATAGATAATCACAGATATTTCTATTCATTTTGTCGTCATAATTTTTGCATTCACATCATTATTGAATCATACTTTTCATTATTATCGTGAACCGCCATGTTGTAAAATGAATTAAATATTTTGTATCGGGAATTAGAAATACCAAAACAGCAAAAATATTTCTCTAATAATCAGAAACTGACAATAGTGCGTGAAGTTTTTGACATTTTGCTTTTTGTTTCAAACAAAATAGCTATAGCCTACCTATTATAATTGGACACAGAAGAAAATTTTTGAAAATCTGCAATTCTGAGCTTGTTTTCAGAAATAATTGTATATAATTATATATTCTTGGAAAGCCCACTTCATGCTTAATGAATATATGAAATAATGTACAATGTTCCATTCAAAAAAACATATGTTCGCTCCATAACTAAAAAACAAAAGGTGCTAGCAAAAAATTACTACGCCACTGGATTCTACGAGAAAAAGTCTATTAGAAAAAGTTTTAACTTCTTCGACAAGCTCAAAGATAACTGTGACACGGGGGGTGCCTAAAAAGTGATATTTTTCAATTCCACCCTGTATCTCGACAACCGAGAGAGCTATCACAATTCTGCTTGTGCCATATTAATTTCATAAAAAAGTAGCACACTGTCGCGAAAACCGCAATGCTCTATCTTCACTGATAAGGGAGATACCCCGCAAAAAGTGCCCAAATTGGGATACCCTGTACAATACTTTCACTGATCATGTGATTGTTTGACATGTTTTATTTCAATCTTAATTATACCTATCATCAGTTGAATATTCCTTGCTTGATATTCGTCATCCATGCATGGAAGACCTGATTCATTGTATAATGAATAGGTACCTCATTGTTACATGAAAAACACCAACACAAGAATCAACAGTTTTGTGTCATTGCCGTAGAAAATAGTATGTACTATAATTCTTATATGGTTGTAACAGATAACAGCGACATTTTTGATTTCTTCGTCTTGCAGGCATCTGATTTCCTCTCAAGTAATGCTCATCTATTCGGCAAAGCTGCCATTGCTTGAAATTTGACAATCCATGAGCAATGAGACTTTTTTGAAATAATAACACAATGGATTCATTGTGATATCAGATACGGAAATAAAATTGATGGCTTAAATAGTATCTCATTGATGTATCCAACACAATAAAACAAGAGCAATTTTGTTGCTGTAGAAGGAATAAGGCATTTTCATTACATAATGATTTAGGTAGTTATCAGCTCATTTTCTATTCATTTGGTTCATATCAACAGATTCCTGAGAACTACAGTCTTCGGTAAACAAATCCAGAGTTCTTGAACGATGTCCTTGTTTTGAAATACTATCATAAAGTGTTTCTTCATTGAAGAAAAGTATTTGTATCATTCTAAGTAAATCCCCATGCCATTTCCTTTGATAGGAATGAACATTCTCTCGAATTGTCATTACACTTTCTTGAATCCATGAAAAATGCACCTTCAGAAAATGTTACCAAACAAATAATAATAACTCATTTGCTTCCTCCAAGGGTCAATATCAGCCATCAGTGCATATTAGTCCATTTCCCAGACAACCAGATGCAGAATGATCACGTCATTATGACGTCCCTAATTGGTGATTCTTCGTCAGAGACGCCACACACCAATTTATGACGTCACTATGACGTACTTTTTATGACGTGATAATCACGTCATCGTTTCTAATCCATGAAAAATGCACCTTCAGAAAATGTTACCAAACAAATAATAATAACTCATTTGCTTCCTCCAAGGGTCAATATCAGCCATCAGTGCATATTAGTCCATTTCCCAGACAACCAGATGCAGAATGATCACGTCATTATGACGTCCCTAATTGGTGATTCTTCGTCAGAGACGCCACACACCAATTTATGACGTCACTATGACGTACTTTTTATGACGTGATAATCACGTCATCGTTTCTAATCCGTGAAAAATGCACCTTCAGAAAATGTTACCAAACAAATAATAATAACTCATTTACTTCCTCCAAGGGTCAATATCAGCCATCAGTGCATATTAGTCCATTTCCCAGACAACCAGATGCAGAATGATCACGTCACTGTGACGTCCCTGATTGGTGATTCTTCGTCAGAGACGCCACACACCAATTTATGACGTCACTATGACGTACTTTTTATGACGTGATAATCACGTCATCGTTTCGACGTCGAGTGAACGTCACTTAGATGGGTAAAGGAAAACGTCCTGTCGACGTCCATTTTTCCCACACCTTCTCTAAACCATGGATACTTATATATTATAATGTTAAACAGAAGTATAACTCATGAAAGCAAATCAACATGCAAGTTTTATTGGAATTACCAATATACCCGAAAAGTAGGAGAAAACTTTTATCAAAAAACTTTGACACACTGAATATTTCGGAAAGCTATGTATATATACAAATGATTGTTTAGGTATACCTATATTGAAACCGTTACTTACTCTCATGACGTTGCAGTGACGTATCTATGCTATTCAGATTTTTGTTGGGTGACAAAGAATGCATCAGTATACATCATTCAACATACTTATTATGCCTATTTGACTGTTTTGTTCATTGTGATATGTTCTTTTGATGAATATGTTCTAGCTACGCCATTGAGATTATCATTTTGTGTTTTAACTTTCATTGTTATTCAAATTCAAATTACAAGTTACTTACTCATAGTGAGTACATACTACAAAAAAACTTTATCAAGTGTATAATATATTATTATACATATATTGAGGTGTCGATATTTGGGATAGCTATCTCGTTTACCTAATTGGACCTAGTTGATTTTGCCAAACTCAGATATTTAAACCATGGTAACTGATGCCTCGTGATTCAATGAACTAAATCGAACAATATACTCACTTTTCAATTCTCTGCCTTCTGGAGTACACGGTCCTTCGTCTAATAAGCATTTGATGTAATTTGACAGCACCCTATCGTTTTTCAGTATTTTATCAACATCCACATTGTCATATTTGCTAGTGTACCTATTTTGGGCACTGGCAATCGCCAGAACTGCCAATAAGATCAACGCACTTACACTTTTCATTGCTCGAAAGGACTGTGTCAAATATTGCATGGATTACGTTGTATCTTATAAGTGCCTCAGGGAGGCCTCAAGAAAGTAAAAGTGTCATGTGATTGGTTTACGAGAATCTCGGTTTGTTCGTCTGAAGCTGACCTACATTTTTCCTAAGCGAGAGTTGATACGAAGGAATGTCGAAAAGTTCTTAGTTTCAATATGAATAGAATAGAATCTTTATTGTTTACAGAAACACGTGGTTTTATAACAAGCAGTTCATACAGTTCGAGGCAGCAAAAACTTATGACTAATACTGATACACCACCGAATTGATGCAGTGGTGAAAAAGTAAATAATCAAATGATAGAAACCATAAGCGAGTAGGAAGAAAATAATAAGAAAGAACGAAAAAAAAAGTATAAACCCTAAATCAGGCGCTCTCTGTCCCATTACAAACATAAGTAGATACCTATTATACACTACATGTCAGTGCATTAAATCTAAGTGGACGAAAAGCTATGTGCTAAAATCCTCGAATAAAATATAGTCCATTATACATTCAGCCTGAAGCACATTCACTGAGCTTTCATTCGTTCATAATAAAGGATCTGAGTTTACAAATATTCCAAATGTGGGTACTCAGACTTTTTACAGATGAGGGCGTAATATCATTGAAGAGGTTAACCAACCCGTTCAAATCAGAGAGAGGTAGATCTGGAGGTTTCATCGTGACGTAGATCGGACAATCGAATAGGACATGATTGATTGTTTCATATTGATGTTGATTGCAGATGGTACATATTTCAGCAGGATTCATTCGATAGGTAGCTCTGTTATATGTGAATTTATAATGGCGTATTTGCTAGCGAGTCTGAGTTGAGCCAGGGTTCGAGTAACCGAAATAGGGATTCTCATGTGTAGGTACTGTTGGGCACCAGTATTCATTTTAAAGTAGCTATAAAGGATGAGGGAGCTTGAGGATCCATTCAATAGAGCCATATGATTTTCCCTTAGTTTCTCGAAGTATTTAGTGAGAATTATTTTTTCGTTCCGCCTTAGGATACTGCTGTTCAACTCATTCAACGAGTAGGAGGAATCCGCGTACTCGAGTTGACATTTGAATTGTGAATTTGACGAAGAAGGCATATTTTCGTATCTTAATAACCCAATTCAAGGTGTGTTCGAAGATGATATACCTTTATCTGACTTGGCCTGTCTCTATCCTGACTGCATAATCAGGTGTTGTAGTAGCCAATTGCAAGAGCCGTTTGAAGAAGTTGAGTTGTACTCTCTCTAAGATTTCTGGGTATCTAAGACCCCACACTGGTACACAGTTCAACAGCACACTTTGTACCAATGATTAAAATAGGTGAACCCGAGAATTCCAGCAATATAATTTGGCAGAAGCCATTATGAGGAGTACTGCTCCTGTTGCTTGTTTTGCTTTTTCTGAGGTGATGTTGGCCATCTGTCGGAAAAATGAAGAACTCGTAAATGTGACTCCAAGGTAAGTGTATTAATTCTAAATTTCTATACGATTATTTTTATAAAAGAATGAGTAGGAATTGTTTTTGCAAGGACTAGTTTCAATATGTCATATATACAGTTGAGCATACTTATCTATAGTAAAAGTCTGTGAGGGCTCGATTGAAATAATTGGAATGGATTTTTGATGCTCAATCGCGGTGATCATAAAAAACTGATATTTCTAATTTGAAAACCATTATCTCAAAAAAGTTAGGACACATATTCATATAAACCTATAAACCTGATGAGATAGACAAAAAAGTTGAATCTTTAAATACGTACAGTCGCATTCAGAAAAAAAAACCGTACAAGTATATTACAGAGGGAAATCAACTTCATCCTATTCTGCATAAAACGGGCTATCGGGAATGATTGTTCACCAAATGTTGATAGTAAAGTTGTCATAGGTTCTCGAAAACACAAAGCATTGGCTGAGCCAGTTTTACACAACTAGAACTAGGATCCCGGAATCCTCTTTTTTTAATATACTTGTACCATAGATTAACAAAGTCGTTAATCTATGCTTGTACGCTTTTTTATTGAATACGACTGTATATAGGTCACTATACAGTGTCTTACCACTAACCAAACCGATTTTTTAAACGTCCCGACACGTGTTTCGCCAACTATGTTAGCATCTTCAGGCGTTTAAACAATCGGTTTGGTTAGTGGTAAAACAGTGTGTAGTGTATTATCGTGCCAAAGGTTCCAGTCTTCGATATATGTATATAGGTACATAGCAATAAGGATACATCCAGTATTTGTTTTATCGAAGAATGAATTAATACTACCTGATATTCATCATCGACTCAGATGTCAATGTAAAGTTAATACATACGTAATATAATTATACCTCTGATATTAGCCTAGAATGAACTGAGTCAACTACAAAATCTGCGGTTATATAGAATATATACCTAAGCCTTGTGTAGGTAATTGTAGTGGATCGAAATTATTGTTCGCCACTTGTAGATCAAAATTTCTCAAAATTATTCATGTCACTGAAATGCAATATTTCTCAGAAATCACACGTGTAAACAAAGGAAATCCCCAAACAGATTATGCAACTGTTTGATAGTAAATTTATGATAATGTGCGTAGTCTTGGATTACTCAAGATGAACAGCGATCAGCCTCTGGTCTGTATAGGACAATTTTGAGTTGCTAGACTCACCGATCTAGCTATTCAATCGTTAGTCGATCAGAACATGAACTTCGAACCCACCTCTGTCTTTGTTCCTTATCAGAAACCCGGTTCGAAACAAATTTATTGATCTCAAAATTTTTTCAGGAAAATACGAGAGCGGTCTCAAATTTTTGACAATTCTCAAGTTGTCATAACTTCAAAAAAATCAATCTTGTGTGAGGACCTCATCATAATCAATGAAGCCTCTTTGTGAATAAAATAAAAATAATCAACGAACTCATCAACTACTTACATCAATTGGGCGATCATTGAAATCATCTGATTATAACTAGGTTGGCCGTCTTTGGTTGAATCTTTTGATATCTGCCTGTAAATTGAAGAAAAACCATTCCTTGAGCAAAAGAATTCGCCTGAACAAGTTATTGAATCAAACTGACTTATTGTGTGAACATTTGATCTTCATCCATTGATTTTCTGCTATTGTAATTAACAAGAATATCAATGTTAGTGATTTTTAATGATTACAATTACAAAATACTGAACGACAGTATAAGGGCATGAACGACAATGCCAAATACTCCGAACGACAGGAGTAATATTCCGAACGACAGGAATATGCGACACTGAACGACAGCGTCTAAAATCGACACGAACGACTGTGTCTAGCATCTGAACGACAGATACATATACCTCATTGTAACCAGTAAAATATCAACAATTAAATAATAATCAAATAAAATGCAAGTACATAGGTAAATTATTTTGCCCGTGAGTAGACTCACCAGATTCGTGCAACGATAATTCACAGCCACGAAAGTCACAATAACTATAAGTCAGTAAATCACTAGGTAACCAATAATTTCAAGGAAAAGAGCAGATATCATTAAACATACTCGGCAAAGAACTATATGAAAATGAAAATACAATTTCTCCCAAGATGCTGAGACACTCGATACCCATTTTATCTTAATGGTGTTAATATAAACAATACCATCACGCCTTTGCGAGTTTTGTTTAGGTTATCGAAATGATCAGTTTCCCTTAGAATTAGGTACCCATGTAATTTTTATACTAGGCGTTTCGTTCAAGGAAAAAAATGAATTCTTACAGTCGGCCATCCTGCAAATATCTCGTCTCGAGGTATCCATCATTCCATTGGGTCATCCTCAACCAAATAAGTTATTTTGACGTATCTATACAGGCAAGATATACAAAAGTTGATGTACTTTTCGACATAAGGACGCATTCGTGGAAACCAATAGCTTTCACATAATTTCTTCAAGGTCTTCTCTACTCCAAAGTGGCCTAGATCGTCATGTGCCGTCTTAACAATCCGTTGTCTCATACCTTTTGGTACTAACCATAATATCCCCTTAGCCGTGATACGATATATTCTATTTTCTCTCAGACAGTAGTTTTTATAAACATGTTTTTCATACTCTGTTGTTGGAGCTTTAGACAACACTTCCTTAATTCCTCGGATTTTGTCGTCTGTTAACTGACCAGATAACACCCAATCTGCCTCTTCAATGTGCAAAATAACTTCATTTTGAGTTTCATCAGCCATCGCAGTGTTCCGACTTAAGGCATCGACATGACTCATTCGATTTCCAGGTCTATATTGTACCTCAAAGGTGAACTCCTGTAATTCCAGCCACCATCTTGCTATGCGTGGTATGAGTTGTTTTTTCTTGCTTGCAGCTTTGATCGAGTTACAATCTGTCACAACGATGAATGAAATTCCTAATAGATATGAGCGAAACTTTCTCAAACTTTCTACAATTGCGAGAGTCTCCAATTCGTATGAGTGATATTTTTTTTCTGCTCCATTTGTTTGTCTACTATAGTATGCTACTGGATGTAACCTTCCATCAGTTTGCTTTTGGAACAAAATTCCAGCTAATCCTAATTGACTGGCATCGGTGTGGACTTCAGTCGGTAAGTCATGATTAAACAAACTTAAAACCGGTCTTGTTGATAAAATTGATTTCAACTTCTGAAATGCATTTTCTTGGTCTTGTTCCCATTTCCAGGATACGTCTTTCTTGATTAGACTTGTTAGTGGGTAAGCTATGGAAGCATAATTGCAAACAAAGTGACGGAAATATCCCGTTAGGCCCAGAAATTGTCTTATTTGATGAACGGAGTTTGGAGTTGGAAAATGTTCGACCGCTTTTATCTTGTCAGTTCCTGGTCTCACTGTACCTTCCTCGATATCATACCCTAGGTAAGTTACAGATGACTTAAGGAATGAACATTTCTTCAAATTTAAAGTAAGTCCTTCTTCCCTAAATATTTTTAAAACCTTTTGTAGGGTTTCCATTAGTTCTGATATCGTTGGTGCGTATAGAAGAACATCATCTAAGTAAAGAGCGGAGTTTTCACGCACAGGTTTCAAAATTTTCGTCATTAAACGTTGAAATACTCTCGGTGCGTTGGCCAATCCAAAAGGGACGCGATTATACTCGAATTGACCTTCTGGCGTTACAAATGATGTAAAGTGTTTCGATGACTCTTCTATAGGTACTTGATGGTAACCGGATCGTAAATCAAGACTTATGAAATAGTTTCCTTGTTGTAGTTTGTCAATCTGGTCATCGATGCGTGGTAATGGGTGGCTATCTTTTATGGTCAAAGAATTAAGCTTTCTGTAATCTATACAAAGACGTTGTTCGCCATTCTTCTTTTTAACTAGTAGAACCGGAGAAGAATACTCAGAATCAGATTCCCGAACTATTCCATGAAGTAGGAGTTCATCCACAATGTCTTTGACTATATTTTGTTCAGCCCTGGACATTCGATACGGCCTATAGGAAAATGGTTCGTTGTTGTTTAAATTAATTCGCAACTTGGCTGATCTAGCACAACCTAAATCACCAATGCTTAAAGCAAATCAATCTCTTTATTTATTTAATAGTGTAATTAGTTGTTGTTTAGTTTCTTGATCTACTTCACCTATAATGATTTGTTCTTCAGGTAATTTTTCTTGAGTCTTTTCTTGGATCATAGAAATTCTCTCTATTGGTTTGGTTTCTTCTACACACGGATATGCTCTAGCAAAAACCATATCCTTCTTGAAACTTATTTCTGTATCCGATAGATACAGGGTACGACAGAAAATATTCCTTTGGTGAGCGATATTACTGAATGGGGTATACAATATTCTTTTTCTTCGTGTAATCTAATGCTAGCGTCAATACATAAATCTCCCTCGTAGTCATTACTATAAACTTGCACATGTCCCCAATGATTTGGTAGCATTGTCGCATTCGTTGCCAAATGTAAAATAACCCTATGAATATTTGATTCCGGCTCAATTTTGTTTATTTCCGAATGCTGAAAAAACTTCAATGATGCATCATCCTTAATAACTAATATATCTGACGACTCAGAAAAATTTCTCCCCAATAAAACTGGGAACTCTTGTACATAATCTGGTACTACATATATGCTTCTATGGTTGTTGCTATATTGTCAATTATTATGTTGAGTGTGGTAGTTCCAAGTGTAGTGGTATAAGAGTTACCAAAACCTTGAAGGGTAGTTTTCTTCTCTGAATCATACAGTATACCCAAATGTTCAACTTCTGATAACCTAATAGTAGTACATGAACTTCCTAAATCTACATATGCCAGTGATGGCGTTCCATTAATAGAAATTTGTTTATAGTACTTCTGATTAGGTTTGTCAGACAATAGTCATATGGTTGGTTTCGATTGTAGTGACTTCTTTTTGAGGAAACATTTTTCTTCAGTGTGACCAGCACGATGACAAAAGTTACATTTTCTGTCATTTCCTTCTTTGACGTGTCTGTCGGATCTTCCTTGTGGACACATATTTGAGGTATATCCACGACGATTACATGCGTAACAAGTTAGTGTCATAGAAGCTCTTGCAATGTTTCGATTTCTCCTAAAATCTTGCGAATCTGGTTTCCTGACAGAGTTGTAGTTATTTTTGACCACCCCAGAAGTTTCTGGTAATGTCGAAAGATAGGTATACAACGATTCCGGTGTTGCATGATTACCTGCACTGGCTCCGGTTTTGACTATCACGTCGGTTATTCCCCCAATTATGCAAGATACTGCATCTGACCCAAAAATCTTACAAACATTGAGCAAAGCAGTCTTTTCATAATAATATTTTGTATACGATTCTTCTAAACGCTTCTTTCGTTGTATCATTTGCATCAGATCTTCGTAATAATTACTTTTCCCAGGGAAAGCTAATTGTATTTTTCCTTTCCACTCCAACCAACTAAATTTCAGACTTGGAAGACTTTTATACCATACATCTGCAAGACCCTTTAACTTCGACATTGCATAATATATAGTGGCTTCCTCGGACCAGCTATATATCTCTCGTAGTTCATCGACCTTTTGACACCAAGCAACCGCTGTTTGTCCCTTATGTTCAGGATCAAATTCAGGTACCACGTCACCCCTAACAGTGGTAGCGTTACTATTATTTTGCCGAATATTGAGTTGCAAAAAACTATGTATTGCCTCCGTGAAACGATCTACTGGATCAATGGTTTCGGCAGACTTCTCTGTCGTGAGGGACTACGCTCGCCTGAATTTGAACGTGTGTCTGATCGTACAACAAGCTGACGTTTCTTATTGCGACGAGAACTCATGATTTGTGTACGTAAGTTGGCTCAGAAATACTAGCAAAGAAAGAAAACAAAGCCTAAGACACTTGCCAGTTTACAAAAAATAATTCAAAGTTTATTCAAACAGACGGGAACCTCAATTATAAAAAGATTATTCAGATTTTGCTATAGTTGAGTTCTGATGTAGTTGAGTTCTAATATATTTGAGTTTTGATGTAGTTGAGTTCAGATGTAGTTGAGTTCTAATCTATCTATGTTCTGATCTATCTGAGTCCTGATGAAGTTGAGTTCTGATGTATTTGAGTTGTGATCTCTTTGAGTTGAATTCTTATCCCTCTTCTGATCTGTGAGGACCTCATCATAATCAATGAAGCCTCTTTGTGAATAAAATAAAAATAATCAACGAACTCATCAACTACTTACATCAATTGGGCGATCATTGAAATCATCTGATTATAACTAGGTTGGCCGTCTTTGGTTGAATCTTTTGATATCTGCCTGTAAATTGAAGAAAAACCATTCCTTGAGCAAAAGAATTCGCCTGAACAAGTTATTGAATCAAACTGACTTATTGTGTGAACATTTGATCTTCATCCATTGATTTTCTGCTATTGTAATTAACAAGAATATCAATGTTAGTGATTTTTAATGATTACAATTACAAAATACTGAACGACAGTATAAGGGCATGAACGACAATGCCAAATACTCCGAACGACAGGAGTAATATTCCGAACGACAGGAATATGCGACACTGAACGACAGCGTCTAAAATCGACACGAACGACTGTGTCTAGCATCTGAACGACAGATACATATACCTCATTGTAACCAGTAAAATATCAACAATTAAATAATAATCAAATAAAATGCAAGTACATAGGTAAATTATTTTGCCCGTGAGTAGACTCACCAGATTCGTGCAACGATAATTCACAGCCACGAAAGTCACAATAACTATAAGTCAGTAAATCACTAGGTAACCAATAATTTCAAGGAAAAGAGCAGATATCATTAAACATACTCGGCAAAGAACTATATGAAAATGAAAATACAATTTCTCCCAAGATGCTGAGACACTCGATACCCATTTTATCTTAATGGTGTTAATATAAACAATACCATCACGCCTTTGCGAGTTTTGTTTAGGTTATCGAAATGATCAGTTTCCCTTAGAATTAGGTACCCATGTAATTTTTATACTAGGCGTTTCGTTCAAGGAAAAAAATGAATTCTTACACTTGGGGTGGAAGACTGGATAAGTAAAGAAGGCTGGATCTTGATCTTGTCGGTGCATTCAGCTCAAAAAATTGATTTAAAAGAGTTAGGATAATATGAGCCGGTTTGTTTGAGTTGTATATTGCCTAAAACTGCGACAGCTCATTTTCATACCTTCCTTTGTACCCAGTTAACACAAACATCTATGAGATGTCGCATTCATGGCAGTTGATGTCACAAAAGCGAATCACAATATTGCATCGCTGATATCTACAAGGAATTCCTTGTGTGACAGATAGTTCGCAAATTTCATCACATTCTGTTGGATCTGAGACCAATATGGATATAATATTTATGAGGCCCCTTAACTTCACAACGACTATAATTTCAGAATCTGAAATTTCAGTCGTTGAGAGTCATAATTTGATGTATCTGAATTGACAAACTGATTCACATTGTGCAGAATGAAGAAACGAAAATATGCTTCAATATGTGAATCTCTCTCACATCTCAAGGAAATTCATTTATGAAAGTAATATCGAACAATACTTGGAAATATCAGTGTACTCACATACTCATGAATGTAGCGCACAATGTGACTTATGTAAAGTTTCGTACACACTCGGTCAGTGTCGGTCTGACTGATGTACACGTGTCTGTAAATTCTTTAGCGACGGCCTGATTTTGTCTCGTCCATTTCGTTGTTTCAGTGCATTAGTTCATTCGGTGTTGGTATGCAGTTCGTGTTTGGCGTTATTGCTTAGACTGAATAAGCATCTCTTTCTAATCGAAAATCATGATTGTGATTAAAGATACTGTGTGTTTCTCATCTAAGTTACAGGGTAAGTAACTACAACGTTCATAACTTGATACAATAAATAATATACCTATATACTGGTTGACAATGAAGACAGGGTAGACGACACCACGTCGCCATTTCAAGACTATATGATGATACTCACAATGATACCTTGGAATATATCATTTTGGGATCAGGGTATAAGTGAACATGCATATTCTGATTGTATATTGGGAAAGTCTGATTAAGAACAAAATTATTGCAAAATATTATGAATGGAAGGAAAAAATGCGCCGCAGCTATTCTCTATTCTTCTTTGTCACCCGGTATAGAACAGTAGGTATGCAGTGTGATTTCATCTTCTCATAAATAATTTCAATCTTACACGACTCCACGTAGATATGAAAGTGACTTGAACATTTTTCAATACTCTCATTATGGTTCTATACTCACTCTCTATAAGATATTCTGAACAGGAAATGGGCAAAATGAAATCAATTGATTGTTTCTATATTCATTTTCAGATGTCAAATCACAAAAGTCATCTGGACAACCTTGGAACAATTTGAAATTCTGAGCAGGGATTGGTTACCATGCTACAACGGAAGGAGAGATGAGGAGCAAATATTGGATTCTCTTGTGTTACTTTCAGTTCTCCATATTCATCGCGTTAACTCATGGAGATATATAACCCTGTATAATTATTCGAAAAAGTCTAGGCCTGCGCTGTTTTTCTAATTTCAATCATTGTTATATCTAGGTAGTTTTGCTCAACATAACATGTACGTACTTACCTATTCTGATGTGTAATGAGACTAATTTTCAATAAAATCGAGTTGCCTTGTGAAACCCTTGATTGATCTATTTGACAGAGATTCGAGAACGATTAGTTCTCTCATTGAATACCTTCATCAATCTAGATGTGATTTCACTTGAGACATCAAAAATCAATGTGTATGTAGCATTTCTGAGACGCACAATATGATTCTTCCAGGGACGCTACGATACCAGTATAATAATCGAAAAGAACCTCACATTCAGAAATGGTCGATGGTCTTCTAAACCTCACATTCTGATTATGATGTGACCTCAATGTGAGTCTTATTTCAACGTGATATCTGGAGTCACATTCAGCTAACTTTTGAGTCCCATTCGGCATCTAAATGTGAAGCGAAAAATGACCAAAAGGGTCCGGAATAGAGGATCTGGAGATGTCGACGTGATTCACAAATCGAATCGCGGGTGTGATCTCAATCATGAATGTGAAGTGTACTGACGTCTCTGAGATCAATTTGTGTTAACTGGGTAGGGTGGCCTACTCTTTCGAATGTATGTGAATTTGAAATTAACATCTCGATCACACTAACATCTTTCATTTATTCTCCATTGTATTACAACTGAATTACAACGTACAACCTTCGACATCTAATATCACGCAACAAGTGAAGTGCTGAAGTGAATCATCTCGTATATAACATTTGAGAGTAATGACAGTCCGTCTTTCATTAACACATATATTCATTGTTGCCTCACTGAACCTATGCATATATAGCGTTAAATTCAAATTTGAATTATATCATCCTACACCTTCGGACAAATAAAATAAAAATTTTGTGCTTATGCACAATTATTCAATTATTTTTTATTGGTATCTTATTTTGCTAATTTGCCTCAGCTAGTTTAAATCCCACTTCCAAAAACGTGCCTTTTTTAAAGTTACCATGGCAACGTCAACGATCCGAGAAATGTGAAGTCTGAATGTCAACGTTTCATATAGAATTAAATCTCGGATGAGGCACGTCATCATCATCATCATTAAGATCAAACTCCAGTTAGGTAAGTTCGTTTGATCTTATAATGTTCTCCTAATTTCCATGACAATGAGAGGTTTACTGATGCCATATCACGAATTCAAACATTTCACATTATTAGTTATTATCTCCATTCTTTCTGGAATGATAATACTATAGTATTTATCTCAAAGTGTACCAATAAAATAAAATAGCGTGAAGTATTTTGAACTGGAGTTCATCTGGACTACTTGACCGCATGAAATCTGCTTTGGATCTGTCAGATAATTGAATAGTGTCTCCATGTTCCCAACATCGGGAAACCAAAACCGGAGTTTGGAGTCCAAAATATGCGCTGACTATAACCTGCTATCTCTGTGTGTATATTTGCCTAGGTAGGTATAACTCAGACAGTCTCATGCAATTTTGTTGGATAAATATCATCTGTTTTGATAATATGAAACAATGGTTTGATCATCCACAATATCATGCGGTGCACCAGCATTTCTCAACGTCAAACAGTGGCTAAGAAAGAGTTGGTCGAAGGGTAGAAACTGCATGAGCTTTCAGGAAAGAAGCACTTTTATACGTATGTATGTGGTATGTATACAAACATAATATACAGTGTGTTACAATTTGGTCCACCCCACCCTTGTACTTTCGTAATCCTGGACTGATTTGAAATCTTCTTTTTCATAATATACTTCCCAAAATTATTCACTTTGTCGAGCAAAAAATGATCAATCACAATTTCTTAGCTTATCACGGAAACTAAGAGAAAACAGATTAGACATTTTTGTACAATAATTTTGATGATGGCAATCGATTCGGACTAGTCACAAAGTCACAAATACTCCTATATCAATTTTCAGGCGAGTTTTTTATCAACGTTGAAATTTCAGAATAATTGTATTTTTTAAGTCACCGTGTATAATAATTCTTATAAGAATTTGTATGATACCATGCATATGATTGTAGTCAGGTAGATCATATGGCTACAGAGTAAGATAAATAACGAATAAAATCAATTGAAATTTTGATTCTTTATCAAGAAATGAATATTTCTATTGATTTTATCCGTTATTTATCAGACTATGTAGCCATCAGATGATCTAATCCTGACAGTTATAGTATTGTGTTCGCTATTATGTTATTATTCTCAAATCTGAATAATAGAATATTGAAAATTAGTGGAGCATTGACTTTTCATTTGTAGATGAAAAGTCTGAGTTGCTAGTGATTTTATTCGTTAATTATCTCACTCTTTAGCCAGATGATCTACCTAACTACAATCATGCCTAGTATCATTCGAATTCTCAAAAGAATTATTATGCACGGTCACTTGAAAAATCCAATGATTCAAAAATTGTAATGTTGATAAAAAAACACCCCGTAAGATATCTCGTTTTCAAAATTAATGTAGTAGTATATGAGGCTAGTCCGGATCGATTGCCATCATCAAAATTATTGAAAAAATTCTCTAGTTTTTGTGATCGCAGAAGGCTAAGGAATTGTGATTGAACTTTTTTTTGCTCGCAATTGTAGATAATTTGGATTAGTATATTTTGAAAAATAAAAATTCCAAATCGCTCTAGGATTACGAAAGTACAGGGGTGGGGTGGACCAAATTGTATCACACTGTATGTAGGTACTTAGCAAAACATCTTTTTTTCTTCTGTGAAAATTCAGAATGAGCAACAGAAAAGTTCTAGAAATCAGGAACTCCCCAGAAAAAGTCAGTCCTTGTGTTCAAATTATAGTTTCAAGTATTTTCCTGTTTTTGAAACATGTATAGAACGTAAAACCTCTGAATCTTTTTCGGTATTAAATGAATGTTCGAGATTGTGAGCGTGGTTGGCAAACGATCTAGTTGTATTGAAATTATTACGTTGTAAATTATTAGTTTTCTTATGATTTTATCATTTACCCTAGTCAGAATCCTTCTCCCACTCTGTCCAATATATTGTGAACTATAATTGTGTTCAGAACAACTGATTCAGTAGACACCTGACTTATGGGGAAGAGGAATTTTGTCTTTAGAATCCACCAATGAAAATGTTTCTGGTGTCGTAAAAAGAAAATATAGAAGAAAATTGATCTGTAGGGTTAGGGAATGGTACCAGATTTTGATTTTTAGATTTTTGTAAATTCTTTCGATTAAATGTGGTGGAAAGCCGTTGCTGTGACCTTTTTAGGATTATTATCGACAGAAAAAGGATTTTATACGGAAAATAATAATCCCCGCTACAGATTTCTGTTATAGGTATTTCATGCAAAGTTGATGTATCGTCCATCATTCAGCAGCATAATTTATTTAAATTGTTTTTTTCAGTACTCAAATGATACCAGAGTATCATCAAACTATTTTACATATCTAACCAAAGTTCTGTATAGTTTTGTCGAAGTTACAATCAAAAGACATCAAAAAATAACATCAAGAACTAAAAGGAAAAATGTGGAATAGAAACAAGTTTTCTTAGACTTTTTCGAAATTCGAACAAATAAGTCGAAAAATTTAACCTTCGGCATGTTAGCGAAAGTCACGTGACCCCGGCCAAGTTGGCAATTTATAATGCAAAACTCAACGCCCAAGTCGAATTTTGGTAAAATAAGTATTCAAAGTTTTTACCGCAATAATTATGATGCCGACTTTATGTATTACACTGTTGAGTTATGATACTATAATCTTTTTCTTCAGAGGGCATAGAGAGTGGCTTTTCTATGACACTTAAAAAGTTTGTTGCTACGCAACATTCCAAGTAATTTGAATGAAATTGGTAATCAACATTGGTACTGACATTCGGTGAAGACAAAATGAATGTGTTTTCAATAAAGAAATTGAAAATCACACAAAATTGGTTTTGATTCATTTTGAGAAAATAATTGTTTGTTTAAATAGGCAGCAAAGTAGTAGATTGACTGCCGAGGCTGAATTCATAGCCGAGCGTAGCCAGGCTAGGAATTCAGCTAAGACAGTCAATCTACTTTGCTGCCGAGTTAAACATATAATTTTTTCTCCGATTGTTCATAATGATATAGGAGGATATTGTATTTGCAAATTATAACAATACCCACAATATCTTTATTTTTCCTGTAGCGTTCAATTAAAATAAAATTTGATAGAAATCGCAGTTGTGGGAATGGTAGGTTGCTATGGAAATGTCCATAATAATTATAGTTTGACAATTCATGAAATTTCTGACAGCGAAAGAATATCGGTATATTTAAATTATTATATAATGGACAGTGATAGCGACCTGGAAGTACTTACTCCTCCAGAAATAAGGGAGGTGGCAAAAAATTTGAATTTGTTGCCGGAGAAGTTTCGGATGAAATATGGAGGGAATTAATATACGATTTATGGATTATTGCATGGAGAAAAATGTTAAAAGTGTTATGTAATAATTTCTAATAAATGTTTACGTCGAATGTTTTATTCCCAATGAGTATACTGCCTAGGCAGGAAAAGTAATACTTTGCTGATTGATATGTCAGCAAAATTAATATTTGCTGCCAATCGGAGAAAAAATAATATGTTTCACATGGCAGCAAAGTAGATTGACTGCCTTGGCTGAATTCCTAGCCTAGCAGATAAATATGATTTCTACAGCACAAAAAAATAGAAGATTAAAATTGATTGATCTACTCTGACTCATTTTGTGAAATAGAGATAACCGTCGGGTATCTCACATTCCAATCGAAAAATGGCTGAGAACACGAACCATTTGAAGTTGATATAACACTTTGTTTTCTACTCTGTAAGATATATTGCTTGTATGCACTACACAGGGTATTATCAAATCTAAATACAATAATCCTCAGGTGCGATGAAGATGTGGATAGTTCAAAAGGTTCATATACAGGGTGTTCCATCGGTAGTATGGCGTGCAATGCTACTCATGTGTGGGTAGCCAATAATTTGAAAATGTGAAATGCAGGAAACCACGATGGACATGATCCGACGTTGGACTGTTCCGTTTCCGTAGTAAATCCTGACATGTTGCCTATTCACAAAACTTGATTGCGATTGTTACCAATGTTTGTCGCATTATCACATGTCGCCAATAAATGTCATGTGAATTTCAGAATGTCTGCACAATTGTCGTCAGTCGTCAAATCCAATTTAATGTCGCATTTCAACAAAAAAAGTAGCCGTAAATGCGATAAATCGCCACACCTGGCACTACTGAGTTCCTCCCTGACAGTCTACCGTATGCCCTCTTATTATTGTTCGTGATCGCTCGGGTCCCCGATCGGTGGAAATCGGTCCAGCCTTGCGTCGCCACGGCAGCGATGGCTTGCAGGTCGAAAGCAATGATTTTTCGCTCTTTCGATCAGCGCAATTGCTTTGCTTTCATTTCAAGTCGAATGCTTATTTGCTTACACAGAGGGGAGCACTAATAGCGGCGGCGCATCGTGTGGGTTATAATAGTTCTTACGGATTGTTATGTATTGTGTGAACGCAAAAGAAAATTGTGTAAAAAACTGTGTATCGATGATTTGAATTCTTCTGGGGTAGGCTTTTATGCTTCTATTCTACACTTACTCAATCTTCCCTGTCGAATTGAATGAGACATCAACAAAAAATTGAATCCAGGTACGGCTTCACATAAGATGTACAAATACTTTTTGCCTAAAAACAACACCGTATACATTTGTATTTCTAATTTTTTTCCCATACCTGAGAAGCGCACCAGAATGTCTATTCAACGGTGTACTTTTTATTCGGACACCGACAATTTTCAATACTCATATAATGGGCTCGAAATATTTATTATTTCTGAATTTTGTGTTGTGTATTGTCAATTTTTAATTTAATTGTAATCATTGTTCTCGCTAGAATCGAAAATGAGCAAAAATAATATTTTGGAGTCCATAAATCCCATAATATGAGTATTCAAATTCGTCTGTGCACGAATAATAAGCACATCCTTGAATAGACATTTTGGTGTTCTTCTCAGATATGTCAAAAAAATTGAGAATTCCAAATGTATAGGGTATTGTTTTCAGGCAGAATGAGTTTGCAACTAAATCAATTCGGTTGTATAGATCGAGTAAGTGTACCAATTTCCAAATAGATATACAGGTTGGCTGGAAAGTTATGGGCAGAGTTGATAAAACATCCTGTATTTCGTTTATAAGATTTCGAAGACCCATTATTCATGGGTTTCTTGAAATCACCTCAGTGACTCCTATCCACAGTTGAAGTATATGTATTCCCAATGAAACATCCTGTATATAGATACAGTACTGAAAAGGAATATTCTCACATATATTAAGAACATGGAAAAAAGGTATACATATTGAGAAATACATTGAGATTTCGCATTCTCTATCTGATCAAAATATGAATTCTTCCTCTATATATTTAACAAAAAACAACTACTTTTCTTGCTATAAGCCACGATAAACATTGAATAATATCTATTTTACACACACAAGTAGAATTTGAAATGAAATCTTCTGAAGTTGAGAATTTGCATTCTCTTTCAGATAAAAATGTATTTGTAGGTATATACCGGGCGTTTCATTGGGAAAGGTGAATAATTCAATTGTGGATAGGGGTCATTATTGAGGTGATTCAAAATATACCCTGGTTAATTGGTCTCGACATCTTATAACCGAGATATGGAATGTTTCATCAATTTAGACCATATCTTTATTGTCTCATAACTTTCTGACCAACCTTTAAATGATTTTGGAAATTGGTACACTTACTCAATCTATCCTGCCGAATTGAATGAGGCATCAACAAAATATTGAATTCCGGTCAGGCTTCACATAAAATTTACAAATTCTTCCTGGTCGAAAACTAGATCATAATATACATTTGAATTTTTAAATTTGTTGCCGTATCTGGAAAATGTCTATTCAACGATGTACTTTTCATTCGTGCACAGACGATTTTAAATATTCATATTATGGGCTCAAAATATTATTTTTGCTCATTTTTGAAGCAAGCGAATATAATGATTACGAATAAATTGAATAATAGACAATACAGAACACAAAATTCAAAATACACCATACCTATTTATTCCGTAACAATACAATAAATGAGGAAAAAAAATAAAAAAGAAAAGCTGTTCAGATTTGATTTGTACAGGAAACATGGGGTCCTCCAGTAGCTATAGTTTCAGAGATACAGCGTGTTGCCCAGCAAACATGATTGAGCGGTAAATAGGCGGCCGATTGCTGGTAACTGCGGTTAGTTGTCGGCAGCGGCACACCTATGTCGTTAAAATGTTGAAACGACATCGGTTTTGCCGCCATGGCTGAACGTACGCATGTTTATAATGGATGTTTGTTATTCAGCCAGAAATTGCCCGTTTAAAATTCCCGACAATCGTGCCGATGTCGCTTTGACGCAGTATGTATGTTGTTTACAGGTCAGTGGTAACTGAACCAAACACAATGTTGGCATCACTGGGTTTTTGAGCATTGGTAGTACTGCTAATTTATTTTCGTGTTTTAGTTCTGTGTCCGTAGATCGCGTCAGTTGTCTGTCACTTGTCTTCAGGTATTTGTTAAACGGTGTGATAATATTAATATTATTTAGAAAAAGTTGGTGAGTTTCATGATTGATCCCAGCAAACTATCGTCCGACATCAAGAATAATGATATATGTTATATAACAATAATTAAACTCGTTATTGTCTACCAATCCATTTTTGTGGTAATGATTTTGAGCTAAATATTTGTTCATTACCCTATATTATAACAATGATGCTCCAATGCGAAGTTCAGCTCTTTACCTATATTCGAAAAATATTTGATTCACAGTAATAGATCAAACACTGGAAAAGTAATGTGGCTAGAACATTATCAGAATAAACCTATTCTACGTCGTCGAATCAACAAGTTATGATAGGTATATCGTATATGATCAAATATCAAATATAATTGAAGTATTGTACTATTTCAATTCTGTTGACTGATGGATTCGTAATAGTATCTTTCAAGTTTCGCAGTAGCCTAGTGGTATAAGCGTCTGACAGTTGATTGGATATCCGTTCGATCGCAAGTTCGAGTCCGACTCCCGACTATATCTTTTTTTTATTTCTAACCGAATAGTGTCGGTAGATAGTCGGGCGGCCTACTAGCGGCCGGTGCGACACGGGCTAGCCGGGCCGACGATGTATCATGATTGTGGCCCGCTGATGTTGACTGTCGGCAGTTTTTGGAGGGCGTCTAAAGGCCCGCGCGATACATGTTTGCTGGGTGAAATCGAAAAATAAAAACCGTTCTTCAGAAGAACTACTGAATTTACCCAATTGATTTTGGTATTGTATGACTTTCTCTTCATAATACTCAATTCAGCCGTTACAGTAATTTTATTCAGTAATAATCTTTGGAATTAAACGTTATCTTCCATATTTTCTTAGCCACCGATGATAATTCGATTATTTCTAATCAATCGAAATACCTGGTCAATATTGTTGAAAATGCACATTACTTTCGAGTGAGCTAAACTGATCGGTTTTAGAGAAAAATTACCCAGAACAGGAGTTTGCACACGGAATTTTCATCAATTATTTCAATAGGTACTAGGAAATTTCAATCATGTTTGTTTTTTCTTTCTTCATAAATCAACTATCTATGTTTTTCATTTGAACGAAAACAATGAAGTGCCTACGTATCTAATCAACTCATCAATTAGGAAATATTCGTGTATTGTTGCCAATGCAAGCTTCTATTGTGAGTAAAATATTTTGCGTTGTCTCAACAAAAGTTCACGGTACTTGAGATATTGGAAATCAAAATTTCATCAGTACTTAGCGAAGAAAATATGGGTGAAAATCATATCACAGCTTCCCATATTATATACAGTGCGCGCGTAAATTATGGAAACGACAATTTTTTTCTAAACTTTAACAAATACCAAGTGGCAGATTTTATTTCATTTTTATGTTATATCGAAGACTGGAACCTTCGGCACGATAATACACTTACACACTGTTTTACCACTAACCAAACCGATTTTTTAACGCCTCGACACGTTTTTCGCTAACTATGTTAGCATCTTCAGGAGAAGATTATATCCTATTCTAGTGTGCTGCTTATATACTATAGGTATATGTTCACAGAAATACTAACCGTCAAGTTATTGTTTGTCATGGTTGGGTTCACATGTTAATCTTAATTTTTATTTTACTGAACTATATAGAGGGCTATAATGGAATAGGTCCATTATCCTTATTCATTACTCTATTACTATTCTTAAATATCTCTAAGCTTCCATATGCGTCTAGTTTTCTAATGTTATTAACTTGCTTAACTAATTTGAGGTTAGTAATATGTGTTTGATTGAACATAAATGTTCGGCTACACAAGATTTATCTAACCTGCCATATTTTGAATGGGTTATGTGTTCTTTGAACCTTGTTTTTATGGGTCGCCTGGTTTGGCCTATATATGTTTTATCACAATCATTACAACTTATTTCGTATATGCCCGGTTCGTAACGGTTGTATGCTGCATTTAGAATCGCAAAGGGGAGTTGGAGATATCTGCATGTTTGTATACTGTATATTTGATGGTCGAAAACTGACATAAATATGAAAATATACAGGATATTCCAGGTTTAAGGTTGAGAAACGCGACAAAACTCGCCTATACCTGTGGTCCGGGGGTTAGGAAGAGATAGCAGTGGGCGGTTACGAAATAGTCATAAATCAACACGCATCCTTTTTAGAAAAGGATAACTCACCCGGTTCGCCAATTAGTCAGGGTGATTACCGCGTCCGAATATTTATTTATATTATTGCCAATAATCTGCCTAGCAGATTCCTACCTATATTCATTGGGTAATCCGGTCATAAAATCTTACTTGATAACACCTTGATTGTGTTATATCCATGTTATATCCTTGGTTCTATCCATTACGTTTACATATGTTATGAATACTTACGACACTCTTCATTGGTCGAGAGGTGTGGACAAATTAGGATTTTTTGTATTCTCTAAAATAGATCATGAGATATATTATCCATCATGGGTACACTATCCATGCTGAGGAGATGCAATAAACATCGGATTATTTGAGAGTTCACGATGGGTTTCACAAACTTCCAATTGCCTATGGTTTCGGTAAATATTCTGAAAGATTCAATTTCATAATCAGAAATTTAGATGGCCAATCGCGGGAAAATGTGTATACTATCAGCAAAAAGTAATATGGGAATAAGTATCAACAACAGGATATCTATCCAATATTAGGGTACATAATATACAGATTTACTGTAGGAAATCTGTAAGTTGATGATTGCTAAAAGCCTCAAGCCATAGCGCTGCTTTTGAAAATGCGATCTTGAAAAACCAAGAAGCAAACGAAATGACTCAACAGATACTATGAGTAGGCTTCAATCATTATTTTCTTGAATTTCAACTGTATCGTCAGTTAAAGTTAACTTTTCTGTTATATTATACAGGGTGATTTACGTAGGCGCAAATATCATCGACCAAATCGTGCGTATTTGTGAGAATGTAGAGCAACGGCTCTTGACGTCCTGTATAGACATCGATCACTATTTCGAGCTGATTTTTTGTGTGTGGTTTGTTGAAAGATAGATCTAGGTCGGATACTATTTGGAAATTGGTTATTTCATGTACACGTTTTTTTTTTATTCGCCAAATTGACTAATTTTGAGCACTTTTAGAGAACGTGTTTTTCCACTCTTTCTTTAAAAATTTCGAAAAATGAGATAGTATCCGACCTAGTTTGATCCTTTGGCTAGAGCATGAATCGAAAAAAATTTGAATATATTGAATGGTTTCGAAATGGGAAGTCTAGAGCGAGAGCGCTGAATTTGTTATTTTGTGCGGCTCATTGCTCACTCTCAAGTGATGCTGATCTATTAGACCGAGTTATTATTGAGGTAGGGTTCTGAAATTTGCAGGAGAGGGGAAGTCCAAAGATAACGTCAATTACGTAAGATACGGGGGTGCTTCCGTAAAAAGTGCGACAAAATTAAATTTTTCAGAACTGAGAATTTTCCAGGAAAAATATGAATAGTTAGTGAATTGGGCGTCCTGATTTCGAATCTGAAGTGTTTTTCGACCTATTTTGACTCCTAATATCATTTTCCGGAAATTGAGGTGACTCCATGACTGTTGGTGAGCAGTTTATATCACTGAAGATGACTCCACTTGGTCATAGAGTGCATTTTTGGTATATTTCTCGCTCCAGCAAATTTCAGGATCACTACCTAACGATTACGGGGTGTATCCTATAGAAGTGGGTCACACTGTAGATAAGTGAAAGTAAAATGAATACCATATGACAACACTGAATTAGTGGGATAATCAGCATTGAAGCTAGAGAATAATAGGTTGTGTCAGGGTAAACAATATAAATATTGATTCAAGAATAAGAACATCAATATATCATATATATTGATTCGATTCTCAATATTCTCAGAATATTCAAGAAGAGTATTCGAACAATTGATTGTTCATAGAATATTCTTTGCAGAATGAGAATATTCTATGATCAGTCTGATGAGAACATGCTATGAGAATATTCTAAAATAAGTATATTTGAACGTTGTCAGAATATTCATAGAATATTCTGTGCTGTCTGGGAACTAACCTTGCGGTTCGTACCGAGTAGTTTTAAACATAACTGTAGCCTTGAAGTAAATAAGGGGCTAAGTGCCAAAAAAATTATTTCGAGTTATTCGATAAAAACTTCATAAAACATGAACGATTTCATTTGGATATATTTCCATTTTTTCATATAAACCTTTGTATGGTATAAACAAGAATTTGAATTAATTCATCATGTGGGAGCTCTGGCTCAAGAGAAAAAATTCAAACACCTTTGATATTATTAGAAGGTTCCAAGTGCCATCATTATTTCTTCTTATAGTGGGCTAAGTACCACACCAATGTGTATTTTACCATGAGCTAAGTGCCAGAAAATGAAGAGGTTCTAAACAAGGAATTAACATCGTCTTTGTCAATTTTTTATTTGTGTGAACATACAAAAATAGAAAAAAAATCAGGATGATCTATCAACGAAGAATTTCTTCTTAAAATCCTCGATTTTCCTCCTTGACATGAGGAATACATTTTTTCAAGTTTTCTTTCTTCTCATTGCTTATTTTGCTTTTTCATGATAATGGTGGCAGAGTAATATCACGGATAGGTCCTTCTGAAATATTTTTTTTGAAAACCCTTGTAGATTTACAATTTTCTAAATCGTTTAAAGTCTCACGAGTCTGAACGCGCCCAAGTCTCAATGAATCCTTCTCTACAATGATCCATTTCGATCTAGAAATTTGTAAATCTTTGGTAATCAGACTCATTTCTGCCGCCTGTCCACGGTAGCACGAATTAACGAATATGGAGAAGCTGGCACTTACCCCGTTATTTACTAATATGAACTCGAGAGTTGACACATGCGTCGCCTGACGGTGGAAAATTAAATTATTTGCTGGTGCATTTTTGCATAGCCCGTTATTCGCGTTAAAGGCGATGGTACATAGCCCACTTTAAAGCAATAAAACCAGTTTTCGAATTTTTGGCACTTAGCCCCTTATTTACTTCAAGGCTACAACTGTTTTGAGGTTGGATTCAAATTTGTATACTGTATATTACTATCATACACAGTTTTATTGATCACCCTGTCATTTGTGTGACCACTTAAACAATTACCAGATAATCTAAAATGGAAAACAGTCTCATATATTAACTTTGGGATATGTCATTAAATGCTTATCTAATCGTTAATACCAGGTAAGTACCTAACTATTTTTTCTAGACGGATATTCCTAAAATTATGGTCCAAAGATCATAAATAGTTTTCCATTTGAGAAAAAAAACCTGGTCATTACCAATAATTATCATCACGTATCTCTGAGACATGAGAATTCTGAAATTGGTTTCTTAATTGTGTTTATGAATTCACAGATGAAATATGTTAACACATAAGTTATATATAACAGGAACATTGGTAAATTAAATACTGGACCCATTAATTAAATCGATGGCATTCTGATGGAACTATTTTTCAGTGATGAAAAAGTAAATGTTCATTGCTGTTTCATCACATAATACGTATGTTGCCCTCTCATAGTACAGGGTGATCAGTTAAGGGTAGCGAGCGGCCATATCTCATAAGATATTGGTCGTATAGATTTGAGAAAAAAAAAATCATGATAAAAGTCTCCAAGAGAAATTGCTGGAAATTATTTTAATATTTACTGACCATTTCCCTACATTTTTTGTGAGAAACGTTTTGATCTAGCTATCAAAATAAAGCGGTAAGAGAAGTTCAATAGTTTTTTCAAACAAACCAAGATTTCTCCCGTTTATTTCGACCGATTTTAGCAAACTCAGGGTAATATGAAAGAGCATGATTTGCCCTACAAAATGCTTATTTGTTTCTGAATTTTTGACTCTTGCTGTCGCCGCTAGATTGCGTTAACTGAAATGTTAGCAAATTTTAGAGTTTTTTTTCAAAGAAATCAAATGTAATGGTATATAAATTTTGATATGTTGTGAGAGAGGATAAATTTCTCCATAATTTGATGAAAATAATTTATCATCTACCTTTTTTGAATCGTTATTGATATTGAACATAATATAATTTTATTACATTAAAAAATGGCACGCCACTGTTTTTTATCAAAATAAAAATCAGTTTTGTAATCTCTTATTAGTTGCTAACAAAAATAACCACCTGAACTTTTTTCGTTATACAAACGGTTTTGGATTGAATAAATAAAATTCGGACGAATAAAGACGAATTTCCCTGTTTACCTGACGAGTAAGTAACCTCACTTTTATCAATTTCCAAATTCATATTTAACAATTTCAAATTTCGATTTTATTATAATGTCTTTTTCGAATCAAAAGTTCATCAAAAAAGTAACAAGTCACCAATTAATTTTTTAATTTTTCACATTTCAATATTAAACAAATTTCCAAAAAAATTGTTCTCAAAATATTTCATCAGAAATATTTTTTCAAAAATTTTTTTCGAATTTTTTTTTTAGAATTTTCAATTACAGTTTCTTTCCAATAGCTGAAAGCAGTTTACTTACTTAGAGTACGCACTGATGATGACTTAACAGTCGAAAGCGCTCTAATACGAATATTTTGAATAAATTATCTTGCACGAAATACAAATCTTCCCTTCTTTGGTCCTATGGAATGGGCGAGTGGACTGATAATCCATTATTGGCATTCATTTACTCCACTGTGTCGTTAGGAACCTAAATAAATTTTTGCAACACTTCTCACGCCCTTTTTACGTGAAGAATGTATCTATGCATTGTTCGAAATTGTCAAATTTCAGAGCTCATTTCAAACGAACCGTCATGGTCGCCATTTGGGGATACGTCGAATAAATGGTGACGTCAGTTTTTATGCTGTTTAGTTATTGGTCAGGTAATCCTCCATTTCCACTCATGAAGCAGGGTTGTCAAGTCACCAATTTTGATCAATTTTTCAAAGAGATGTTGTCCTGCCGTTGAATAAAACATAATAGGAGGAACCCATGATATTATCTTAATCTTAACTTTTCCGAGCAACCAACATGTCGAGATATTTCTGATACTCGATAAAAAAATATCATGTGGATGTTGGAGACATGGCAACATTGCGCTGAATGCTGAGCACTGATCAGACCACGCCCCCAATTTGTGCGCTGTTGTCACCTTCAACGATTCCAATGTCTTCTAGTGTGAATCAATATAATTATCATTTATGCACTAGCGGGCCGTAAAGTGCACTTTACCGCCCGGTTTTGCGGGCGTTAAGTCGCACTTTACCGCCCGCGGGCTCATTATGGCCCACGGGCCGTAAAGTGGACTTTACCGCCCGCTGTTCTCAGACACCTTATATCCACATATCATTTCATGAAAATGAAAAACCTATGATCATATTCCTAGATTCTAATATATCCAGCGGTATATCATAAACTTCTTCTTTATCCGATTCCATAGTCTCGCTATTATTATTATCAATAATTTTACTTTTCAGTCAAAGAATGACAATTCGGCTCGTTTATTGGATGTATTGCTATTGACAACAACCATCAGATTGATTGACAACGTCTAAATTTAATAAGTTAGGTTTATATACTGGGTATGCATATTGTAAAACTCTGAAGAATGAATCTCTTCTAGAGCTGAAAGAGTTTTACTATTACGATAATTGCAATATTCGTACGATAATTTTCATATGTAAATCATCCATGAACATCACGCTTCTCTTGATTACTGAATTAATACGTAACAAATTAAATTCTGGGGAATATCAGTTTGTCGAAATCTATAGTCATTACTTATGTGTCAGAAAATAAACCACTAGTGCATAAAATTTTGTATGTATCTCGTGCGTGAAATGCGTTTATGGCCTTTAGCGTGTAATGGCCCTCGGCTAGCGCCATCGGGCCATCATTCACGCCACAGGCCATAAACGCCTACTTTACGCCCTTGATACATAAATAACTATTACACAAATTTATTATAAGCAATATAAACCACAAATCATAAGGGATCATTTTGAGAGAATTGAATTTTTATTGCTAATTAGGAATAATACCAATACTTGATTGTGAATTTATGAATTATTAAATAACTATTATTTCTGAAGTTCCCAATCGTATTTCAACATATGGCAACTGTGCTATGATCTGCCCCCAAAAATCCATATTTTTCGATAAATCCAACTAAAAAACTAAACATAATATTGGACATTTTCGAAAGCCGTTGGTATGACCCACTGAATGTATCTCCATGATTATTTTAAGAATTTGGAGTGATATACTATCGTCAAAAGAAAACAACGGATTCCGAAACATTAATCAGTAAAATCATATGATTTTCGAATGAAATAGTAAATAGTTTAAAGGTTGGTAGGTACAATAGGAAAACAAAATGAGAATCATCACGAAAATATTTCGAAATTCCCTATAAAACGTATTCATATTTCGATAGATAAATATCTCATATAATTATTTCTTATTTTCTTTCGTCTCTTCCCAGCTCAACATCTCAGACGACAATCATTTTTTCGTTTTAGCGCCCTCCCTCTTAATAATGAATATACACAGTTATACACTACACTGTTTTACCACTAACCAAACCGATTTTTTAACGCCTCGACACGTGTTTCGCTAACTATGTTAGCATCTTCAGGAGAAGATAAAAACTAAGTTTTAATCTTCCCCTGAAGATGCTAACATAGTTAGCGAAACACGTGTCGAGGCGTTAAAAAATCGGTTTGGTTAGTGGTAAAACAGTGTAGTGTATTATCGTGCCAAAGGTTCCAGTCTTCGATATATACACAGTTATTTTTAAATTCTCCTTTATATGGGAACTGATGGTTATAGAAATGCAATGAAACTATATACTATAAATATATATGAAAATATCTTTAATACGAAATATCACAATATTTTGATAAAAAACTCATATACATATCATGCAGTATCTATATTTAGAAATGCTATAGATATATTATAGAAAAAGAGAGCTAATAATAAATATATCCAAAAGAATATCTATAGTTATCTCATATTCATATAGATCATTCTCATATAGTGAACTCAGAATAAAAAAAATACCATATTCTTTCTTATTCTAAAATTATTCGAAAACCTCAAAATAATATGGCGTATCGCCGAATGTAAGGAAGCCTATTCAGCTAAACTATTTATCCGAATCATTCGTTTTGAAAGAGGTTCTTTCTTATTAAGTTACACTAGAACCTCATCATAGTCACCAAGGTGTATTTTACTTCTTATTCTCACCACTAGCAATATATTTCAATCATTACACTTCTGTGAAACTGAAATATATACCTATATTGTCACCATGCCAAGCACTGCATTTCAATTCTAATCAAAATCTAGTAGCCAATACAAGTCATTATTGATGAATATACTAGATTCGAGTGCCATTTCTGCGAATTTCGCCTCGGAACAGTGAATTCGGGTCAACTATAAGAAAGGTCTTTATTGATTATTAGTTCATAAAATGACGAAAACTACCTTGGTAATAATAGTATATTATTCGACGAGCGTGTAATGATGGCCATTACTCATGAGAATGAAGTTTGCGACGTGAGCCGCAGGCGAACGTCGTAATCATTCGAATGAGTAATAGCCATTACACGCAAGTAGAATACTATACTTTTTCTATGACTGACTGATGAACTGGTTGAGTTCATCAGCAGTGAATATCTTCGCTTTCTTTGACATATATCCATCAGATTTCCTTTTTAGAAATGCTCGTAACTTCAAATATTTGTCAATATTCACATAATTTTCCATTGAAATGGTGCTTCTTAGTATATGCATGGAATACTATGACCACAAGGAGGATGCTTTGTGTTTAGCTGCTAATTCGCCAAAATAGGCTAGCAGTACATTATCCGAAAACGAATTTGCAAGTTTTGCTTTTCGCCAAACCACTTCATACCTTTTTTTAGATTCCTCGGGCAAAAGGCTGATTGTACTTGAATTGGCAGCTTTCAAAACTTCTGATGGTGGAGAGCAGTTGAATTCATTTTCGCTTTCTGAATCCATCATATTTGCACAAAAAGTCAGTTCTAAATCACGCCAGATAGCTATTGTCAAATTATGACATTTCATGACGAGTCTGATTCAAACGTTTCACTGCATGCCCCATATTATCATTACAACTGGTGTCAACTGTTTTGTAGGTAATGAATCTGCTTTGTTGCTGATTGGCCATAGCCTGTTGTGTAAAGGCTCTTACACACGGGGCGTGGCTTGTTTTGTGTAATGCATCCAGTTACCCAACAAAAATGTTACATTAAAAGGGTCTAGTTTTCAACAGTCATAGAAAAAATAATATATTACACACCGAGGTGGAGAGAGATTCATTCCTGTCGTGAGATTAGTTAGTCAAATGCCTTTAACAAATTCTAAAAGAAAAATCCAATAGTTTGGCACTTCGTTTGGAAAAAATGTTTGAAGAGAATAAATATAGATTTATTGAGAAAATATCGAATTTATACTTATCTTTGGACGTTTCAGGAACGCATCTGCTCCTGTACTCAATATAAAAATGCAAAATATTTCTCTTCAAAAATTTTGTTCTTATATTTTGACACTTATCAGTGACATACTGATATTGGCACTCATTTGTATACTAACATCGTCACTCATCCATATGTCAGCCAACATCAGTATGTATGTATGAAATCTATATATTTTTAAATATATCTATATTTCTTCTCTTCAAAATTTTTTTCCAAACAAAGCGTCACTGACAAGCTATTGGATTTGTTTTAGGCTCCCTGATAGAAAAATTTGCGAAAGGCAGTGACATTTTGGGGAGAATCATCTGATTTGTCCTATTACACAGATATTTTGAAATGATACTCATATTTTCATTTTGAAGAAACGAGGAGAGAAAATACTAAATAATAAATTGAAATTAACATTTCCAAGCTGTACTCCGCGTACTCCAGATCGTTCCTACATCAGCAAGTTATGATATGGGTTTTATCATTCCGAAGGAGAACTATTTTTTCATTTGAAAACATTTGTGAATAATCCTAAATATGAAAAATTGCCAGATATATAATCTTCTACAAACACTAAAACATACCTCCATCCATTCGGCGATATACTTCCGACTCAGAAAAGTTGGCCAATTCAATCCTACCATAGATTAACGACTCTCCTAATCTATGATCCTACCATTCGGCTATTCAACGGTTTTCATGACAGCCTGTACATTGGAATTTTGAATAATTGAAGTAGGTATGTTTATGTTCGGTGGTATAGGTACATTTGCAAAGTGATATAATATGCGTAGATATGATGAAATGAATGTTTATGTTGCAAGGCATTAGCAAAAGCACTGAAATGAATAAAACTTTTTGGTATGCTATATAAGTATTTATAGATCTATTGATATAGCTATAGCGAGTTAGTAGGTGATTTTATTTTTGTGGGATGAAACTGAAATCATACCGTACACACTCTTCTGATCTTCAAAATGCCAGTAAATGACTGCATATAAATGTTTCGTTCAATAAGGAAAAATCAACCATCTTGATGTTTTGAACATGACGACGATTCCACAAACTGTCTAGTTTTTGAAGTTTGAAAATATTGTAGCAACCTTCAAAATGGATAATAATGATCATGCGTTGTTACATTGACAAAAAATATATAAGTATAGGAACCTCTTCTCGATTTTACAGATATTCTCGACGTCAATTTTTTCAGTCATTCAGACTTTGGAAATTGGAAGAATATCTGCAATTGTCGTAGGTAAAGTCTTCTTCTCTTCTTCTATCGTGTAACAGCCATCTTCAAATGCATTTTGAATGCTAATAATATTTTATAGTCTTTTATCTCTTTTATCTCTGTTAATTATACTATACAGGGTGTCCCATAAGTCATGGATCAAAAGACATATGGGTATAGTAAGGGGGGTCGTTTGCGATCTTATACTAACCGTATATGTGGTTATCCCATTGTTGATGGTTAGTTTGACCCCTCCTAACATCCCACTTCTTTTGATACATGACTTATGGGACACCCTGTATACACCTACTGCTTCCGATCATGAAACACTTCGAATGAAACATGATTATCCAGTGAGAAAACTACCCAATATCCCTAATTTTTTCTTCGCGTATATCCAAATACGATTTTCAAATGTTTTTACCACGTTCACCTGAAATAAAAAAAATATGATTATGAAGGTTATAATGGAGTGAAGATGATTTTGAATCGGTCATCCGGATCAAATTGATGTCAGATTATACAGGGTGAGTCATAGTTAAACGGCGGATGAAGGAAGTCAAAATCATGCCATGGAAATACAAAATTTCCATAAATCATGTCGTTTTCCTATCGATTAAAGCAAGTAAGAATTTAAACACTGGTTTTTCTTCGTAAAGAAACATGTACTATAGTGCGTATTTCTATATTTCACTCACTGAATTATTTGAGGAAAAAAACTGTTTATTCAGTCTTCAATCCCACGGTGGGAACGAAAATATAACTTCTCGTGGGAGGTGAAATAGATCAGCCTCAACATGCTTCCTTGGCCTTGAGATCCCTATAAGATCCGTGCAATCCAAGTAATCATTCATTCATCATCATTATAAAACAAATACCGATTGCCTTTTCGATTTCCAATGATCTCATTTTGTATGACGATGATACTGAGTGAATTCATGAGGAGGAACATCACGAATAAAATAGGAGTAAGTACCTATTATCAATGAGAACCAATTATTGAATGACAGTGAAATGAAAATAACAACAGATTGAATAATAAGCAATATGCATGAATCCTACTTCAAATAGTACGTTAGAGTGGCCGTGCAATATTTTTAAGCACTACACCAGCTATCTCAGCCCCTGTTTCTACCACTCTATTTCCTAGAGCTCCAAAGCCCCTCACTAATTCTCCAACAATGTTAGTACCTAGACTTACCGTAGCTTGAATACCAGCCCCAATATTAGCTAAAGGCCCGTATGACACTGGAACCGGAGAAAATAATGTATTAGAATTGGTGCTGATGACTATGGGCTTATTAGCTATGATTTGCGTTGATTCTGTTGATGCGATGGGTTGTTTGATGATTTTTCGAGTTGTCGAGGTGATTTTCCTGGTGGTAAAAGTCTTTGACATTGTGTAAGGTTCAGTTGTGCTAGTGTGAGTAGTTTGCTTGATAGTGGTTGTTGAACTGAATGTACTCGTCGTGGGACTGCTTGATCCAACAGTGTTTCCATCAATATCTTCTGCACCAAATCTGTTATTGATCACTAATTCAGGAATGACAGGTACTGGTCCCAAGTTGCTGGAGGCAAATGAGTTCTCAAATTTGGTGATGTATGTACCATCTGGATCCCATTCATTTTGAAGTTGAGCCCATATTTTTGGGTACTCCTTTTTTAGTCGTTTTATGCTTCGAAGTGTGCCGAACTTCTGCTTCTCAGTACATCGTTGACAGTTGGTTCGTAGTGCTTCTGGTAGAATTCCTGAGAAAAAAAAAGGAATATATAATCACTTTGGAAACCGATTCGTGCTTTGCTCAATGTATATCTTCCCTATGTACATAATACATAATATGATTATATTTTCATTTCCTCTAATCAACGATGCTGATATCATCAGGCTCAGTGAGTCTTACGATTAGTTGTGAAACAAATGGAATAGATACAATTATGATAATTGCAGATTGTTAATTTACAAATAGGTCCTTGAATCTGAGAGATTGATTAGTATGCAAGACCTCTGTATTATGCAGACCTTTATTGTTTCATGTTCCAGGTGAGGAAATGTAAACACCATATGAAATCACCATACGTGTAAGACGTTATAATAATTACCTACATACTATTCATTCTGTATTCCTACATTCCTACATTCCTACTCAACTACTTGAATTACTAAAGAAAAATATAGGAAATACGTGTAGAACAGTTATACTATGGTGTCCTGCATAATTTTGATCATTTTCTTCGTATCATTTTCAACCAATCAGAACCTGCAATTGAATTGAGTTACCTTGGATATTATTGAATATACGTGGATATACATAGAGTAACTCCACCAATAAGATTATTTTTCTGTCTTATTTGTTGACATTTTCAATATCTAATATCTACTTGGCGAAGTACAAAATACAGAAGACACTCATGAAATATCAAAATAAAATAATAAAATGCATTTCAATTCACCTTTTTTAGAATCAACTATAAATCTATACAAACCTAAAGTCTTTCAGAATCTAGTTTCATTACATAAACTCAAGATTTAATGTTTCCTTCATTTCGCAGGAAGGAATTGAAAATATCAAATTTGAATTTTGATGAAGTTAATACGATTCACGCCCATGAAACAAGGTAATTTACTTTATAGATAGCACATAATTATAAGTCAAATTTTGGTGAACAATCAATATTCCATAGTGGCATAATTTCATATAACTCCTTACCTAATGAGTTGAAAAATGTAAAAGAAGCAGAAAGATTTGAAATCAATTCAAATAAATATCTGCTCAGTAAACTTTAATTCCATATCTACTAATCATTCACGATTTAATTATTTGGAATGGATTATAATATTCTTCATTCCATTTATATATTTTTCTAAAATGAAAAATGATAAACAATAATGTGAGGTAATACAAAAAATCAATCAATCAATTAATAATTTTCCCATGAAAGAGTATTGCTGAACCAGTTATTATCAGGCATACTGTGTTCCACCTTTTTAGAGAAAACGAAAGCTTGAGTTTTGGTGGTGTTGAATTAAACTAGATTGTTGGTTCCCCAGGCTCTGATTTTAGCAAATATTTCATTGACGACAGCGATGACCTGCCTTCGTCGTAAATTCTTAGTTTCCTGGTAAGAAATAGGAATTCTGGAAGAGAATGCAGTATGGTGAGTACAATGATCTGCAAAGCTGTGGATAGGGAATTGGTTACCCCGAGCAGATCATTAATATGGAGTAGAAACAATGTTGGTGCCAAAATTGATCCTTGTGGAACACCTGAATTGATCGCAATGGTATCAGACGATACTCAGTTCACCACCATATGGAGCGATTTGCCTGAAAACAAGCTCGATAAAAGATTGCATAGCTGAGGTGGTGAGCCGTATGGTGGTATAGTGGAGGAGTCCTTGTTACCAAACACGGTCGGATACCTTCGATATATCCAACGCTACAGCTAAAAATTCCCCATGTTTTAAGGAATCTTTCTATATATGGGTGACTTAGACACTTAGACAAGTGAATCTCCTGTTGATCTTCGGTGGCGAAAATCATATTGTCTATCATTGATGAGTCCTACTCATTCCAGATATTTGATGAGCTCAATGTTGATGGCTTTCTCCATCACTTTGGAGATAACTGATAACAGTCTATAGTTGTCGGGCAAGCTTTTGTTTGGTTCTTTTGGGGATTAATAAGACTCTAGCTATCTGCCAGCAAGATGGAAAATACTTATACCCGACTTGTACGAAATGGTAAGTAAATTCCAGAAAATCGGTGTCAATTCTGGTGCACACGTTTTGGGAATGATGGGTGAAATCCCATCAGGACCGTTCGCCTTATTAGGTTTGAGACCAAGCAGAATGCGTCTGATAGTGCGTTGACGAAAGACATTTCGGGTATTCGACTTTCAACGCATGGAATTTCTGGCAGCATTTTTCCCTGGGAAACTCAGGTGGAGTTTGCTGCGAACATCTCTGTAAAAAATATTTGTTTCTCTTGCGATGTTGTTGATTATGTGCCGTCTGCTTTTGCCTTGGTGACTTTGGCATGTTGCAAATTGGTTGAAGGTAACTGGATTCTGATCTTGGTTGATATAAAGACACCGTCAATTTGACAACTATAGAGAAATACAAGAATACCATCCTTCTATCCAATATGAAGAAAGCTATAATTTCATTGGCAATACTATCATCGTTGTTATAACATAGAATCATATACCTACATACGAACAGATGCACTGATCAGAAACGCCTTTGAACGGCAAAATAATAATAATAAGATACGATGTATAATTACCTTCTACATCCTATTAAATTTTATGAAATGATACTGATTTAGTACGGCAGATTTGGGTAAAAAATGCAAGGATTGTGTAGTTTTTGATAATGGCACGAAACTGGCAGAAATTGTTCAGTATATAGTCCTCAGTGATTCACGATAGGGAGGCCCTGAAAAAGTTCACAAGTCAACTAAATGGTGGCCCTGATGACTATGTAGACATCAATGATACAGATAGGTGAACGATTATTGCAACCGTGAGTTTCAAGGAAATTTTCAAGGCTTGTATGTGGTGTATAAAACTGGGTAATTGAACAGGGTGATCCTATGGAGGTTCAGTAGCAAACAAAATGACGGAAATAACCTCAGTACAGCGTGAAATGCTATAATATCATCGGAAAAATGTCATGACATTTCTTGGAACTTTGAAATGTATGATCCTGAATAATGACCGTGCGATCATTTAGAGAATTATCCAAATTGACTATCCACTATTAATTTGCGATCATTTAGAGAATTATCCAAATTGACTATCCACTATTAATTGCTTGTTATTATGAAATATTCAAAATTGTTCAAATCATCAAACAATGAGTATTTTTAATTCTCTTCAGGATGAGTGATCAAAAAGAACTGAACATCGCGTTCTCGAGTTTGGACGGAATATACAACTTTTATACATGGAAACCTCTGTCTATTGAATGTTGGTCTGTTAGAACTCCAAGTTTCAGATAAACAAGAGGTTATATGAAAGCTTGATATGCTGCTCTTTTAACATGCAACAAGAGTATATCTTTTGTTGGGGGTATAGTCCCTCTAGAGTCCGATGCTTCTGCGCGAGAAAATGCCGTCTTGCAGCAATTACTTCAGTTTTTGAGCATGTGTGATCATACATTTCTATAATAGAGCAGAAAGGGTGTCAAAGACATCAGATTCTATATATTTGGTGCGTGGTCTAGATATGACAATCACTGCTCCTGATAGTTCTGGGCAGTTCTCCTTTATGCTTCCGAAGAAAATTTTTTATATTTGTTGCGATTTTTACAAAGCGATATTGAAATGGAATATTTCTTGACACACCCCTGTCGTTTTTCATTCTCTTCCGTCTTTCGATACTTCGATTTTATTTCAATATTGTCAGCATGCTTTCAGGTGCGACCGACTGAGACGTGAGATGTGCTTCTAGCGGAGAACCGAGTATACTCAACACATATCAACAAGTCTCGACAAGTTCACTTACCTATACTACATATAATAATTTCTGATAATTCTACTTCACATGCTTTTATAATGGAAAACAAAATTGTTAAAAATCGATTACCTATTGGTATAGGTTATACTTACATTAAATCTAAATTGGCAAGGCCGCCATTTTGTTTTCTTGCAAAATTCCTCAGGGTTTCCTCATGTCAAGTCAATGAAAACCATTCATTGGATAATTTCTGGAAATTGTATTCTCTCATGATTGAAAGTATAATTGAAACGACCGTTCACCTTTGCTACCTCACATTTGAATTGACAAGGCTGCCATTTTGTTTTAATTTCAACTCCTTCAGGATTCTATCTGAAATCGTGCAGGACGATATGCTGATCGAATCCTGAGATTGTTAGGGTTTTTAAATGGAAAATATAATTCTTATTATCGTTCACCTATGATACATATTATACATTAAATATATGAATTGATAAGGAAGATGTATTGAACAAATCCTGAAAATTGTATCTTCTCATAATCAAAAATACAATTGAAATGACCGGTAACCTTTGTTACATCACAGTTGAATTCACAAGGCCAACATTTTGTTTTCATATAAACTTTTTCATTACTTTCCTACCTAAAATCTGTCTGGTCTATATACCAAACAAATTCTGATATATTCGTGCTTTTATAATGAAAAATACAATAATCGTTATGAAGCTGTGTTATATAACATTTGAATTGGCAATGCCGCCATTTTGTGTTTTCATGTCAACTTTTCCAGGTCCTTCCTATCTTAAATCACATTAGAACTCTACATACTGAACAATTCCCAAAAATTCATATGCTCCTATCATTAATAGCACAATAATTGTAACCGAAATCTGCCCCACTATATGAGAAAGTTATATAAGCGATAATGAAGCGGTTGATTTCCTACAATTTATTGGTAATTATACACCGAAAGAGGCAAACTTTGTATGGGAGTAGAGGATTTATAGGAAAGTTGAATGACCTCCTTGATGAAGTTTCATGTCATAAGTTTGGGATATACTGAGTGATTATGAAAAAAAAGTTCAAGTTTGGTTATACAATTGATTATTTGAGATTGCATGATAATACATTTTCAACTATACAGGGTGTCCCAAAATTACATTGAAAGATTTCAACCAAGGATTCCAGGAACAGAAATAGTAAAAAAAGGTCATGTAAACATGAGCCCAAAATTTGCCCTAGGAGAGTTGAAGCCATCTGCAAGGTGGCCCGAGATGAAGGCTTTTTGTAAATATTTTCGAAACCCCCCTCCTGTTCATTTCGGGCCCTCTTTCAGATGGCTAATGCTATAACTCCTCATAGGGCCATTTCTGGGCTATATGAATTTTGTTTATGATTTTTGTTCCTAGAATTTGTGGTTGAAATCTTCCTGTGTAATTTCTGGACACCCTGTATATCATTCTAACAATACCATGTCCTGGAGACCTCCATTTTCAGTACTCTTGTTGAAATTATTGGGTAAAAACTATTTCGGTATCGAGCTTTCCATGTATGGATTATAAAAAGTAGGTGCTTTATTTCATTGTATGCTCCAATTATTATTGATGTAGGTATGTTGACTATTTTGTAAGCAGTGATGAAACTCTTCCCTATGTTTCCAAAAATCTTTGCCTAAAGATTTCGGTTGGAATTTCCATCAGTCAGTGTTTCACAAAATATTATATAATATTATATATGGGCAGGACAGCCCCAATTTTTCGAGACGAAGTGGATATTTTGAATTTTATTTCAATGGCTTTGAGCGTTTTGTCAGTCCCCCTATATTTATTCGTCTGGTCAGTATAGTAAACATCTCAATGTGTTGTTTGTTTTGGTAGATATTGTCATACCAGTCCTATTATTCTTGCCAGTCAAACTGAATGCATTCTTAGTTATCTGAATAAATTCATTTTTTCTGTGACGGGAAAAAAGTTTGGCATTTCATCTCTGTTGGCAGGTTATAAAATGTCACTTTTCATAAATTACTTTTTTCCCGTGGGCAAAAAGTGAGTACTTTTTTCCCGGATATATATCACATATATATACTCTGTTAATGACTTTTGTTGTGCTATAGTTCCGAAAAATAAGTCAATAATACCGTCTCCGAGAAAGAACTGCAAGTCCTTTTATCTTCCATTAGACTTCTTGGTTTCGTATATTACTAAACAACAACTGAATTTACAATTTTTTAAAATCAAATCACAGAATTGAACTGACAGAAGTGACATCAGATATTTGATTACTTCAAAAGAATGATAAAGATGTATATGAAACGCAGGTGTCCCTACTGTTAAAAACTTGAAATTTCACGTCGATAATTTTCAGATTTCGAAATAATGTAATATCTTCTCAATATTGATTCGTCCTTCCTTCTGTCACAGAAAAAAATAGTGTATTATACACGGGAAAAATATTAGATTTTAGTTCACGGTTTTTTGTCTCCCTCCGCTACGCGTCGGGAGACAACACAACCTGGAGCTAAAATCTACTACTTTTTTCCCTTGTATAATAAATAACTATTGATCTCAGATATCGGTTGAAACCTGTTTTTCTGTTTAGCAATAACAAAAGGCTGAACGCCTGCACCAACATACCTACTATATCTACATGTTAACCTCACAATGAAGTGTCATTGTGACCATCAATATATCGAAGTCTATAATTAGGGTTTGGTAATGGTCAACCTAACCTGACCATAACCTGCGATAGGAAGAATAATCACTTCATCAATAAAGAAAAAAGTGAGGTACACCGGGGTAAGTGGACCGCGAATCTCAATAGCTCCGCTATTAGGCATTCCAGAACACGTGACTTTTGACATATTTCTAATGGCCGCCTGTAGGCACACAAATATTTTTTGTCGATTCACGTAGCAGGGGTATAATCTTGGGTAGCGATATATCAAATAATGATAATGGCTGTTTTGAATAAAAGTGGATATTTATAATCTTTGGATCCCTATAACAAAGATATTGCGACACGAAAGTATGTGTGCCTACAGTCGGCCATATTGATTTAGATGGTTTGACAGCATCTTGGATAGGTCAATAAACAAAAATAATAATAATAATAATAATGGGTCGCTCTCGTTCCAATCACGTCAGCTTACTGATGGATAATTGTTTAGAGGATCTGGAAATGTACAAAGAGATGAATGCTCAAATCTTTCATAACATTTTTTTCTAATTATAGCGGTAGTTAGGTTACACACACTTGCCCATATCCATAGGGCAGGTGTACCTGAGACTGTCCTTGGAGTATTCCAGTGACTCCTAATTCCGTACGTAGTTACGCACTATGTCTGGAATAAATTTATTGACTTCGCATTTGAAGATCACGAATATAATTCAGAGCACGCTTCAACATGGGCAAGTGGAACAATATAGTTTACACGTGGTTACACTTTCCCACACGTTAATTTCAAGGGCCAAGTGAAGCCTATGTCTTTTCCCCCATGTAAACAAAAATTTGAATATATATCCCAAATTTTTGAAGCTCATACGTACACTAACACGAACACGTGCTAGCTCGGTATGCGACGTAAATGGACACAATTCGAAATATCGGCAAGGTGCAACAGTATATCTTGGGTTGGTAGCTTGATATATCACTGAGCATCAGGGGATATGGGTATGGGTAGGTTCATTATACATTATACGACAGAGCCACCTTACAGACAAAAATGTAATGATAATCAGCCTGGATTCCTCTTGCCCCAAATTACTTACCCCAGTGTACCTTGACAGAATTACTGTGACGATATTGATGATTTTAGCAACTTAAAGCCGACCGAATAAATCTAAAATATATGGAATTGGAAGGTAATCGAGTGATCATTCTATTTGGGAAAAAATAAACGAATAGCCTATTGTAAGATTTATTTTGCTTGCAATTTGGACTTTAATTGACAAATTAATCTTGCAAATAGTATGATACTGAATGATTTATGATATGATCGTATGCAAAGATCTAAGCAATCAGATAATCGCAAGATGAGTCGTGCTATTGACAATTGGACTTATTTCAAAATACATCTAGCTCAAATGATATAAATCTCGGAATAATATTTTCCAACGAGTTATTTATTATACAAGGGAAAAAAGTAGTAAAGATATCAGCTCGTGTGATATATATGATATATGAAACCGTGTGATAAATATCCTGGAAAAAAGTACTGATTTTTTTCCGGTGGGAAGAAATCAATTTATATTAAAAAAAAAACAATTAGCCCAATTGTCAGAGTAATCTTGCAAACATCGTGTTGGAGTCTATATAAAAAATATTGAGCGAATTCCCAAATGTATGGAATAGGTTCGTTGGTGATTGGGGCAAATGCAGTCCCAAATGTGACCCCACAATAATACTTCCTTCCGTCTAGGGAGTAGGCCTCATATTGAAATAGAGAATTACTATCGGCCTCAAACCCCGGAACTTCGGCTCTATAGACAGGTTCATTCAAGTATCATTGCCATCAATCAAATCAAGTGGGATGAATACAACAAGAAGGTTTGCAATACGCTGAGAGTTTTCATTTTCAAATTCAAGAAATTGAGAAATATTCTAGACATTTCTTGTCTCAAAATTATCTACGCATCCCTCATACAATCTAGGTTGAGCTATGAGATACTCAATTGGGACAGTGCTTTAAAACAGCATCTAAAAAAATTAGAAGTGGTGCAGAAATGGATTCTCAAAGTTATTGTGAGGAAACAAAAGACATATTCTTCTGACAATCTTTATAAAGAGGCGAATATACTAGATATTAGACAAATTTATTTTTTGAACACAGTCGTCTATCAACACAAATCTAAGAAATATAGTGAGAAAGCAGATCACGATCATAATACAAGGAACAGCAGAGATAATTTCAAGTGTCCTTCTCACAGAAATCAATTGGACAGAGGGATATCCTCTATCTTGCTCCCAGACTCTATAACTCTCTACCAATGAAAAATCCATGAAATATATCAACTGAAATCATTCAAGTCAAATGTGATGGAATATATTCAAAATGTAAATAGAGATGTGCATGTTTATATTTTTCCCGAGATTTATTCCATTAGTGTATTTGTATTGTTTTATAATCCACGTCGATATACCTTCTCAAACAAATTTGTGTATGTATATATTTTTTGCAACTATTATTATTATTATTATAATTATTATTATTATCAGATGATGATTGTTTTGCGATCGATGGTCAAGGCCTTTGTTAATTTTTAGGCAATAAAATTTCTCAGATGTAATGATTGTTGTTGATGACTGGTGATAGAAAGTGATTATAAAAGAAAGCAAACCTCTTCGGCCGATGACATAACTTTATATTTTCATTCATAATTTACGGTAGTGACACTACAATATTTCTGTTCATTTTCTCCTTGACCCAATTTCTTATTATACAAGGGATAACTATATATTATAATGCTGAAAATTGTTCAGTGAGGTATCCCTGTAGAATGAAGTTCATATAATGTTGAATTGAAGAAAAAAATCACATTGAAAAGGAATATTCTCAGATAGAAATAATATGGGTAAATTATTTGCACGTCTGTTAATTCTCCAGCGATTGATTCCGCAGGCTTGAGTTTAAATAATATTTCCTCGAATTGTTCAGAATCTCGCACTTTCTCGAATAGTGTATAATCTCTGCTCGAATGGTATGAGTAGCCACTTCTTGATTTTCGTACTCTTCGATAGATTACCCGGTTTACAGAATAAACCGATTGGTTCTATTTATGATATCTTCCTCGAATTAAACTCCTGACCATTTTTTATCATTCAATTCCTGCTATTATAACATGAAGGACTCTGACGCATATCTGAATTGAATAATTATTATTGCAATATGTTCCTCGTATATAGATAGATAGTGAATAGATGCATGTGCAAAAATCATTGCAGAGGTCACACAGAGATCACAGTCACTACGATTTCTATGTAAAATCAATTATATTATGGAAACCCGTTACTTTATCTTGAGTTCAACTTGAGCATATGGGGTTGTAGGTTGAAGTTAAAGAGAGATACTTACCTGAATTGATATCCATTATTGAGGGTGCTTCATAAGATATTATCTTATCAAGGTCACAGATATATAGCTACTTATGATCCATTCGCGAGTAGAATGTGACTTGTAACCAGAATGAGTTGAATTTTTCTGCAACTGATTCACACTAGAGATATTTCACGAACTCCGTAGTCATGAATAATATATAAACATTTTTTAAATGGTTATATGAAAGCTCATATACGTGATCAGCATGAGAATAATGATTAGACTTGACAACAATCAACATTTCGAAGAATTCTGCTTCGCCAAAACCTATTTACTATTGTCAAGAATCAAGATAGAAGAACCGTCAGAAAAAGGGTCGATCACAAATTCCTTACAGTGTGTCTCACCTAAAATTTCCCATCCTTTTTATCTTCGAAACGAAACCACAAAATTTAAATGAGAATCGCCACGTCGATATTTATTTTGAGGAAGTACTCTTTCAGCAAACGTACCCTTATCGTCAGATCAGTTGTCTTGAATAAAAATCCTTCAGGAATATGTTGAATTCTGACATTTTAAAGCAATTCGACGTGTCCTCAATGGAAATTTCAGGAGGAGAGGGGGATAATTCCAGTTCGTGGGAATTTCAAAACGACACAAAAATTCGAATGCTGTTATAATTGATTATTTACGATCAACCAGTAATAATTTCAGTCTTCCAGCTATACAGGGTGTGCCAAAAGTCGACACCAACTTTCGTATTTTGAATAAAAACCTACATTTTTATTCAAACGGTTCGATTCGCCTCCCATTCTGAAGTTAGACAACCTAATTCATGTCAACTTATCTATCACATCAATATTTGAGATATTATGTAGGTTTTTCTGAAAATCATAACAGCCGTAGTAGATCACGGAAACATTCGTCGAATCTCGAAAACTATTCAAAATTATAGAGTACCAAATTTGTGGAACAGTTAGTTGAAACAATGCTAGAGTGAAACTTCAACTTCACACCAACTATTTTCCGAGCACCATATGAAAAAAACATTGAATTTGATGATGAAATACTTGACTATTTTTTTTTGTATATCTAACTCAAACCTGCATCGAGTTATTCAATGAAATAGATTATTAGTGATAAATAAAGACTGAGCCATAGTGGTGGTGAATTATTTTGTAGGATGCTCAAAACATTTAGCTGTCTGTTGACCTAGTAACATACCTTTTTTGCTGTTATGTTACTCGCTAACATGTATTTGATAGTATTATTCTAGTTTCCAAACAATGTTGTTCTTATCACCCAATTTCCACGTATTCATATACTTGGGTTTACACTAATTTGTTAAATTAATTACCAGTTAATTATCTTTCGGTAGTGATAGGTATCATTCGAAACAACATAAATCGTAGTACCTTTCCAAATAAATTTAAACGCTTGATATGACTAAATCTTAGGTGCAGTCCACTGCAAAATTAAAAAAAATTCGGAATTGGGAATATCTCGAAATCTGTAAGACCCTGTTCTAAGATAAGTTAGTTGAATATAACTCTGCATGAGAGACGTCTCCTCTCATCTTATACAGAATAAGGTTTGAATAATGCTGCAGGACTTCATTTATATATTTAGCTGCTATATGGAGTCTTCATTTACGTGATAAAACCCTATTGGCGAAACTATTTCAGCATGATTTCCAGCGCAACAATAAAATACTAAATATACACTGTGCCCAAAATAAGGAGGGCCAGTATGGGCATCTCGAAAACTACAAGAGATACAGATTTGGTGGAATGGGAGAAAAGTTGCACGGGTGAGGCACCAAAAAAATTACTCCGATAAATCTCTGATATGACTTTTCATTTTCAAGATATTTCCAAAAATCTGAATTTCTGGATTTTCGATTTTATTTATTTTTCTGTCGTTAACGGGCGTTAATAAAGAAGCTCGTAATGGAGTTATGACAAAACTGAAAAATCATCTTCATGGCAGCTTTTGATGCTCTTTAATTTGAGAACATCGATTTCCTGATCTGATATTTCATCTTCGAGCAACCATCATCAACTCCTTTATTTTCAAATACGACCCTGATATTTTTATATCAGATTCGAATAGCACTTTCCATCATGATTTTGACGAAATTCTATACATATCCTGATTCTGATGCATTTCAAGCATGAATTTTTCATAATTCTATGAAAAAGTTATTCGAATTATATGGAAGAAGTCCTGAAGAGTTCGCCATTGGCGAAAGTTCAGGACTCTTGGTTTCAGCAGGATGGTGCATTTGCACATAACTCAAGAGTTGCTAGGGATTATCTTTCACTTAGTTTCACATAAAAAGTGATAAGCATGTACTGTGAAGCCCCCTGGCCACCTCTTTCACCCGATGAAACCCCCGCAGACTTCTTAGAACTATGTTTATGACCCTAACAACACAATTAATTCCTAGGGCCTTCCCAGGGACGTCTCTAATTTTATTTTATTCATTACAGAGTACACACTGAGGACGTCCCAGGGACATATACTTTTCGACAAAAAGGACATCCAAGAGATGTCCTTCTGGTACGTCTCTGGGATGTACCAAGTACGAAGAAAGGATATCCCTAGGACGTCCCAAGTATATTCCAAGGACATTCCTCCGACAGATGAAAAAAAATGTTGGTCGAGTAGGGATTGAGCCCGGGACCTTTAGCATATCAGGCATGCACCTTACTCCATTGGCTAATATGCCTTCTGAAGATATATGTACTGAACAGATTTACTAACAGTACTAAACTACAGAAACCTGAATAAATACAACTTTGTTAGGATTTCTTGTATAATTATTATCATTCTTGGGTATTTAAAAATGAGGGGCATTATGCATATACGATTCCTGTTTGCGAAAAATGGTCATTTCCTAAGAAGTTCTGAGACACTATTCTTTATTCTCATCACAATTATTTTCCGGAAGAAAAACAAACATTTTCAAAAAAATTCAACTCAATATTTTGATGAAATTCAATGACTCTGATGCGAGCTCTGATGTGAATGGATATCAGATATTCCAGGGACACGAATAGGATAACCTAGGGATGTACCGGGCGGGATGTCCCTGGACAACCACTGCGGGACATCCCCTAGATGCCCCAATCATGTCCTCGTACCGCGGGACAAAAAATGGACGTACCTAGAATAAGAGCTCAGAAAACTGGTTCTTGAATCATTCCAGAGTATAACCCCAGAAATGTAGAATGTTTCAAATTCAACATACTTAGAAGGAAATGGCAAACATCTCCATCAGTTTCGTATGTAATAATTTAGTGGTTCAAAGATTTGTTTGTTTGATTTGAGAATCTATTTATTTCTTCAATGTTATTTTTCATAAAATTATTTATCATTTACGAAATTCTATATAAATGCGTATTGATGTTGATGTAGGATTGTTGAATGATAAATTCCATGAATTAATCTATTTTCACAGAATTATGAAAAACTACGTTTTCCAAAAAATAATTGAAACGCATCAAAACTACAATATGTAGCATACTGTCAAGATCAGAATTGAAAGGGCTATTCAAATCTGATTTCGAAATAATATGTCGGTATTTGAAAAAATGTAGTTTATGATGGTTTCTCGAAGACGAAAAGTTGGATCAGGAAATCGATAATGTCAAATTGAGCAGCATCAAAAGTTGCCATGAAGATGTATTTTTTTTGTGGAAATAACTCGAAAACAGAAAGTAATATCAGAGATTTCTGAGAGTCATTTTGTTGGTCCTTCATTCGCGCAACTTTTCTTCTATTTAACCGCCAAATCAGTATCTCCCTTATAGTTTCCGAGATGCCTAATGCACAGCGTAAAATAATTATTAGGAACAAGATGAAAAAGTGCTATGTCATTAATGTCAAATATTGCTGACAGTTTTCCATTGATTGGGTCAATGGGCCAGTAAAGTGCCTGCGAAACCAAACAATAGTCCACAATCGTGATTATCAAAATTTTCAATATTTTCTCATATATTCGCTGTCGACGTGAGATGTAATTCTTCTTCTGTTTCCTACTTTAGTGATGTTTATCGTTCGAACTGGCATCTTCACGGTTCTTATACGATTATTGAAACAACTGTCAAATGTCAACTTCAACTTCTGAGCATTCTTTGAGTATTCTGTTATGAATTGAGTTCTTCGAGGTCATTTCTCCAGCTCTCATTAAGGGGTACCTATGAAATCTATATGTAACGACGGGAACTGAAGTAGAATAGTATATTGTGCAACAAGTGGGGAAAGTTCAACTTTCTTCACGAGTGTGAAAGTTTGTGGGACGAGCCTGAAGGGCGAGTAATGCAAACACACGAGTAAGAAAATCACTTTTTTCTACAAGCTGGCGTGATTCACCCTATACCCGCACGTAATTTAGTTTGGGAAGTGTCAGTTTCCCGCAAAAGTGCGGGAAAAACAAAGATATGATAATATCGCAAAATATAAGTGGTAGGTGATGGAATAAGAAGGTTCAAGTTTGTTTGTTGCAGTATTAAGTATGTATGTTCAGAGTCATCCATCAAATTGCACTATTTATCTTGACAATTGAGAAATATTGAAAAATAAAAATTGATAACTATAAAAAGACTCCTTTAGATTTGGATAGATCTGATGGAAAACGATTATTGTTGTCATGCCAACAAACCTCAAATTAGTTTGTAATTGTCTAAGTGACAGACACATTACTGTCATTTTCGATTAAGTGGAATTGCCACAATGTGATCAAAAACTTCCAGCTATAGGGATGCGATACAGATGCGTTATTGCCAAGAAAGGTATGAGAAGCTATACACGCGTTTTATTGAATGGTGCAACAATAAAGAGATGAACATACCGAATAAAGAAGACGTATTTTTGGCTTATTTCCTAGAAGTGTCTGAAACCTAGAGACCAAACACCTTATGGGCCTGCTGGCTTCCGCAATGAACCTACGTAATACGTCAAACTGTAAGTTCACAAGAGCTATTAATAATAATCAGTAGATAGAGAATATATTTCTCTTGTTAGTTGTTCCTATATGCAATAATTGATTGAATAAATCATTCAATTTCCTACGCTTGTAGAAAAAATATTGTTCCTAACTCATGCGGAAAGTGTCTTTCCCGCACTCGACTGTTTGCCCGTCAACGGCAGTCGCGTGCGGGAAAGAATAATTTTTCGCACTTGTTAGGAAAATTACTATTCCCCACATGTTGCACACTATATTTTTTCCACAACAATGCGGCACTATGCGACATTGAATATTGTGACCGAAGAGTAGACGCCTTTCTTAGTTCCTCAAAGTATTTCAAAACAGTACACTCCGAAAAAGATTCAATTTCTGTATTTTTTTAGATTCCATAAATTTTTCGTATATGCCAATAAATACTTTTTTCTTGAAATTTCCGGAAACAATTCCAACTTTCGCAGCTTTTTCCATTATCTCTGTCTCTGGCGGTGTATTTATCAAAATCGTCACATCTCGGTATATACATCATATTATTTATTATGAATTGTTGGAATATCATTTTATGGAAACTGCGATTTCCGTCAAAAGCACTAATGAGAACTACCATAAAGAATTTCAAAAACTCCTTCTGACAGTTGTGACAACTATTCAAAGCTGAACAGCAGCCAATTAAGTTTTGGTCGATTTTTGTTGATTCTCCATGGAAATGTATGTGGTGTTGGCAAAGTGCCGTGAGAAAAATTATTTCTCACAGTATGAGCAATACATGGTTTTGATACTAGGTAAGCTATGAGAAATGCGCTACTTCTTATAGCAGTAGTAAAAAAAGTTATATTGGGCACTGTAACGGACATCATCCAAAAGTTTTCTCATAATAAAACATTCGTCCTTGACCTTTCTTACTCACTTTTGAATTCCACTCCTTCAGGAGGGCAAGGCCCTTCATTCAAAATGCACGCAGCATAGTATTTGACCATCCTGCGGTTGTTAAGGATCATTTCGACATCGACATGGTCGTACTTGGAGTGGTAGTACTTGATGGGCACTACCGCTACTAGCCCAAAGAGGCTGCAGACAAGTAAAGGAAGTAACGGCACCATTTCAGCTCACGAGATACACACATCGATGTGCTTCCACTCTCGACGAATGCACCAAACTGAGTTCCATTAACACGAATGGATCGACGAAGAAGTGGAGGCGCCAAGATTACCTTGATCCGTTCTAATTTTTTTATCATTCAAATTTTTTTATCATTTCCGATATCCAACCTAGTAGCCGCATAGGTAATTATATTTTTTGGTATAGCATCTATGATGCCGCAGCTGTACTACGAGCACATATATACAGGGTGTCCGCTATAATTAATGGTACACAGCAAAAGTGCATATTTCTTGAATAATGATATCGATCCTGTCTGTAGGTTAGTCGAGGAGGTGGTACATTCATTTTACTAGATTATCTGTGATTTTCTCTCCCCTTTTCAATGAAATGAAAATATCAGAGTATTATTTCAATATATAAATCAGTGTGTCTCACTTCATGGCAACACGTATTCGTTAGGTAGGGATCCTGAAATTTGCTGAAGCATCTTCAGTGATATACACTGCTCGCCATCAGCCATGGAACCACTCCAATTTCCGGAAAATGATATTAGGAGTCGAAATAGGTTGAAAATCACTTAGCATTCGGAGTCAGAATGCCCAATTCACTAACGATTTATATTTCCCCTGGAAAAATTTCAGTTCTGAAAATTTCATACTTATCTCACTTTTCATGGGGACACCCCCGTATCCTACGTAATCGTTGGGTTAGGATCCTGAAATCTGCTGGATCGAGGGATATATCTATGGATATACCAAAAATATATTTCATGACCAAGTGAAGTTATCTTCAGTGATATACACTGCTCGCTAAAAACAATGGAACCACCCCAATTTCCGGAAAATGATATTAGGAGGCAAAATTGGTTGAAATTCACTCCGGATTCGGGATCATGACGCTCAATTTACTAAATTTTTATATTTTTCCAGGCAAAAATTTCGGTTCTAATAATTTTAATTCTTATCTCACTTCTTATGGAAACACCTTCATATCTCACGTAATTATCTATAAGATTGTTAAACCAGCAGCAAAAATATTCCAAATTAACAGTCAATGATCATTGAAATTACCATCAGTGATATACGTACATTGGTCAGTAGCAGCTATAGATCCGCACCTACATGTCCAGAAAATCATATTAGCAGAAAAGATAGGTTGGAAATCACTGCAGATTCGAGAACTGGAAACAGAACGTCTGATTCACTATAAGTACCCATAGTCCTTCTGGAAATTTTTCAGTTCTGAAATAATGAAGTCTGTCTCACTTTTCATGAAAGCACCTCAATATCTTACGTAATTATTGATGTAGGAGCCTGAAATTTTCAGGTTCAAGAAAGAGACTAATGACCAAGTAGGATCATCTTCACTGCTCGCCTGTAGCAACAGAACCACCGACATTCCAGGAGGAAAAATTTATCAAATCGGATAATTCACTTAATGGTTGTTCTGAAATTGATAATCACAAAGTCAGAAATGGATGCTTATATTATGACTGTACCGAATTTCAGAAAAATTCGTTCACGAATGCAGAAGTTACAGGGGTGGCCCAATACCCTGTACCACCCGGTATAGTTGTACCATACTGACGCGTGTATGAAGGAGAACGATTCAATCCGCAGCATGGAAACAGTGTTGCTAAATCAGTGAGTTCATGGTTATTTCTAGCCATTTGTTACCCGTCTACCTACTAGAAATTGCATCTATAGTCATTTTGTATAGCTATTTACTCTGAACTTCTATAAACCAGTAGATGATAACAAAGATGATAATGATACACGTGTTGTATGCACTTATGTGATAATTTCATCATGTAAGCCTGTCTTATAGGAGACTTGATGGGAAGGAGGAGTGCATGACAATCCTTTCTTTATTATTCTTGTTGTTATTGTTGTTATACCTATTGTAGCGCACTTAGGAAATCCCTATGATGTTCATGGAATGTCTTATGTGTACCTAGAGATGATTGGGAAGGAAGATTCCTAAGTGAAATAGTTTTTTTGATACTTTCCTAGGCAAAGAATTCCAAATCTTTGTCGTTTTATAGACAGAAGAGTTGACGACAAAAGGAGGTGTTTTTGTTGCCTATTATTTCTGAGAAATCTCTATACTATATTAGTATTTCCAATCTGATAATTATTCATAGCGAGAAGGAGAAGATGAAAAAAAAATTCCAAAGACAACTTCCCTACGATAATTTTTTATAGAAACCCTATACAAAATTATTGTGTTTGGAATTTTATTCCACTGCGCACCAAAAATGTTGATACAATGGCTATAGTCTCGCTACAAAATTGCTCAAAATGATTGAATTTTATCTACCAGAACTAAAATCATCAAGACAGAAAATAGTATTCTTTGGCAATTTTTATAAGGTATTATTAACCATCTTTACGGCTCACGTGTTGGCAACACTGCATGAGAATCAAATATATAGTCAGTAGTATGGTATAGGTAGTCAGTATAATGATAGCTGGTGAAACCTTGAGAATATATTTATATTGCACAATGATTTGAATTACTTCCAGCAAACGTAGACTACCAACAAACAATAAATGAATCAAATCAACGAATCTCTGCTACAGATACGTGAGGATGGCCGTGAATGACAAAGAAAACGAAGATATTGTGAAATTGTGGATAAGAGAATGTTTGACAGATAATCATATGTCTGAATATGAAGTGAGTTTTGCAAAAATATCCGAAAAAGGACAAGGATATCTGAGTGACATATTTTTTGTGAAAGCTACAGGACTCAATGAGCGACGTGAGAAGCAAGAATTCGATTTTGTTGTTAAAATCAGTAAGAAAAATGAAACACTACGAAAAAGTTTTCCTCTGAGAGAGTCATTCCATAGAGAAATATATATCTATAACGAAGTTATTCCTACATTCAAACTTTTTATGAATGGAAAAGAGGCCAAATTCAAATTGGATTTCATGCCGGAATGTTATAAAACCATATTTGAAGATGAAACCGAAGGCATCATCCTTGAAAATTTGAAGATTAGAGGTTTTCAATTACATTGCAATACGAAACCGTTGAACTTGGAACACATCAAACTAGTATTGCTAAACATGGCACACTTCCATGCAGTTTCATTCGCATTCAGAGATCAAAATGAATATGAATTTAATAAATTAATTATGGATTTCAACTCGCTCTTGAGCATAACGGTGGAAGAGCAAAGTATGCAGACTTTATTCAGAACTGAAATGTTTACCGCCATAGAGTTTCTGAAAGAAATCGATGAGAGTGAATTAGCTAAACAGTTGCAGGAAAGAATACAGGATGATCCGAATGCTATTTTGAAATCAATCTACAATAAGGATATAAAACAGTCTGTAATTCTCCATGGAGATACATGGATCAACAACTATATGTTCAGATATGAGGTAAACAAAATGTCATTGTCATATTAATCGATAATAGGTGTAGGTACCTACCTATCGATTGTAGGTATACACATTTCTGAAACTCATGGTTCTTCATGAGGACAACTATCTTTGTTTCAGGGTTCTTCCGTCAATTTTACATTTTATTGTTATTTCAGACTATTCATTTGGAATTCAATTTTAATCATAATATATCACTTTGAGAATTGACTCACACTCTCTTGGAGTTCCTGATTTCTAAACCATAAAAAAATGTAACCATCCTATATAGGATGGAGCAGGAATAACCTTCTCACAAGGACCTGTTGTCTTGCACACCACGTAGGAAGGATAGGTCTATATCTGAACCAACCAACATTTTGTCGGTTCTGCTGTGTGTAGTAAGATGGTCGAAACATATGAACAAGTGTTTTTGTTAAGAGGAGCTGATAAGGTTCAACGCATTTGGTTTCAACAATTTAGAACTCCTCATTGAAGAAATGACTTCGCAAACTCTCTTTTTCGTGTCTGCAATAATCTACAGTTTCTCGGCCCAATATTGGGCCACGACCGATTCGCGGGAATCAATACCACCAGGTGGCGCTCGGTTTTCATCATTTTATGTTGTCACGTCCATGTCGGCTTTATGTGTTGTCATCTTCATGTTTTATATTTAAGCATATTGTTAGTCTAAATATTAATTGAACCAAGCCATTATAATGCAATTTTTCAAATTCAAATTACCCTCCTTGAGTACTTGGCAAAGCTTCGTATCTTCAGATATCGTCCGGAATCGCCCGAAGATCGGACACACTCAATTTTGAAACACACTCACTCAAGAACTCATAGACAAAACGCTAGTCCTCTGTGCCTCTCAAAGTCAAATATATTCTTTTCTATATCAAAGTCGCGATCGCGCATAATTTGTGAAGTGCATCACGTGCCAATTATCATCCAGAATCCAGGTTCCAGAGTCCAGACCATCGGAGCCAGAGAAAATCGGGAAACGCCGACAGACCCGGCGTTTTTAAGGTATGAAGTGGCACCAAGTTTCATTTGAAGATTATTTATATACAGTCCATTCTCACTCTCTCTCAACACATGTCAAAGCCACGTCAAAACTGGGGGAAAACAAACTCAATCCTCACTCAATCCCATTAGTGCCATTAGCTTGTGTACTGTAAGAGTGATAAGTTTTCAAATTTCTTGACATTAATTGTCAATATTCAGATGGAAAAAGCCGACCAGTAGTGGAAGGAGAAGCAGTTCTCCGTGTTAATCATGTGATTTTGTGTGAGGTAGGAAACTTCAATAAAAGGTACATTTTTGCACTTTGTCTACAAACTTCGGCGATGAAATCTTCCCCACATGAAGTAAAATTGAAGTTGGGGTCCAGAGGAACTCCTGTAGAGGCTGTAGAACAATGATTTTGTTTTTGTTCATGCAAAGCAGGACAATCTGGGTATTGTGAACATTGATTTGCTCGTCATAATTAGTTTGAATTGTTTGAACTATCTCCAATTCTTCACCTGTTCACTGGACTAATAAAAATGTGATAATGTAAAAAAATTAACCAACTCAACCATCATCACTACCAACAGTGCCAACACTTTATGTCATTGACAAGTTTGACTACAGCTACAGCAAGCTGAATGCAATGTAGTCTATATATACACTTTATACATAGACAACAGTTTGTTTTCCCCCAGTTTGAAGTTCGCATTATGTAACCTAGATGTCGCCCACTTCGTGAATCTCGCGAATACTTTCGGGCTCGCTTTGTCATAAGTATCGTCGAGGTTACAGTGTGGAACAATTGATGCACCATATGGTGTTCCATATCCTGTATCATCCCACATTTGCACTTGTCGTCAGTTGGTTGCACAAAGCGACAAAGCCCCATTTGATCAGGTTGGTTTTTACCGGGCAACTCCTGTTCTGGTGCGGTTTAGCGTTCTCCAGGTCTTGTACAGGGTGATTCACCATAAATTTCTCCCCCTCTAGCTCACTCATTTTTGAACCGATTTAAAAATTTGAAAAATAATCTAAAATGATTTTTCGTAAATTTTTTTCCGTTGCATCAGAAAATACAGGGTGCTCGGAACAAACGATCTACAGAGTACTAGTTGATTTTTTCAAGTGGAACACCCTGTATTTCATTGTATTTTTAGATTCTCCTTGAAGAGCTGATTTCATCAATACATCACACTTGGGGTCTAGCGGGAATGATTACAGAGATATAGGGTGTTTTGAACTTTAGGATTTTTTTGTGTCGAAACTATTCATTATTGGTCAAAACGGGTTCCATGTCCCAATCCCAACTTTTGATTTACTATCTACTGACATTTAATTGAAACATTTACAGGGTGGTTCAAGATTCAGAATTCTGATAACCCTGTATCTGTTCCAATTATTAAATGTCAGTAGATAGTAAATCAAAAGATGAGACACGGACATGAGAGCCGTTTTGACCGATAATGAATAGTTTCGTCACAAAAAAATCCTACAGTTGAAAAATCTCGATTTTGAACACCCTATATCTCTGTAATCATTCCCGCAAGACCCCAAGTGTGATGTATTGATGAAATCATCTCTTCAGGGAGAACCTAAAAATACAATGAAAAACAGGGTGTTCCATTTAAAAAAATCAAATAGTACCCTGTAGATCGTTTGTTCCGAGCACCCTGTATTTTCTGATGTAGCGGAAAAAAACTTTATCGAAAATCATTCAAGATAATACTTCGAATTTTGAAATCGGTTCAAAAATAACTGAGTTAGAGGGGGGGACATTTATGGTGAATCACCCTGTACGAGACACCACGTTGCATGCTTTCTCACAGAGGATAGTTAGCGGCAGGGTCCCTTGATGTAAATTGACGTATTTTTCATCTTAAAACAGGTTACGGACAGATCCTCGTCTTCTCTCACTCTAAAGTCTAAAGTGTTTGTGAAACAGTTATATAGTTTCATCTTTATTCATTTCTGGGGATAAACACTAGATTTCTGACATTTGTTGTTTTATAGGTTATATTGGGGACATTGGCATATCATACGTAATTTCCACATGTAATTTCTCATTCAACTCTACATATATTATATCCGAATGATGATAATTAGGTATCGATTTTTTTGATTTTTCAACTCCAGCATAATCTTTGTGAGGCAGTGAGCAAACCTATCTGAAAGTTTAATACGTTTTACCAAATGGGACTGTTTTTAGGCAGTATACCTATCAATAAATAAATTTTGATTTCAGACCAAGCCTTATATTCAGGCATTCAAACTAATGTACTCAAATGTCATGTTTGCTGTATATATTCATGTTGGGAATAATTTTTGCAATTTTTCACGAACACTTATAATTTCCTGAATGTATGTATACTTTTTACATGGTAGTGCATATGCCTCTTATTTTAATCCTCCGTTTTAATCAAAACTGTTTCTACTGAAATGCATTCAAAAACTTGTGGAGTGGATAATTATAGGCACAATGAGAAAGTATAATATGTGAATTCGTATTAGTTTTACCTCGAATATTTTGCTGATGTTTTTACCAATTTTCCTCATTCGGTCAATTCACTTTCCATGTTCTAAGTCCATTTGCATTTGATGGAAAGCTGACAAATTATAATTTGCCATCCAACTGCTTGATACAGCCTAACGTTCCACATTTTACTATCCATTCAAAACAGAATTGAATAATGTATTAAGATCAAGTATGAGTGTATAATCTCTGAAGTATGAAATTGAAATTTTGTGAGATCTCTTTTAAATGTGACGTGGCGGCAATGTCATGTCAGGGACGCCAATACACGAAACCAAAGTCACTAGATGATTAAAAGAGAAAGTAGCTATGATCTGTCCATACCCTGTTAGATGACAAATAGGTCAGTTTGCATCAAGGGACCTTAGTTTTTACCGGGCAACTCCTGTTCTGATGCGGTTCAGCGATCTCCCCAGGTCTTGTACGAGACACCACTCGGCATGCTTTCTGACAAAGGATAGTTTGCGGAAGAGTCACTGGATTATTTTAGTAAAATAAGAGTTCGAAATATAATTTCATAAACTATTGAGAAGAAAGCATACATAAAAATGTCCTGTTTTGTGATTAATTGTATTTGTAATGAATTGTGGGAATTCTGAAGAGAAAGAAAAAGAGAAAAGAATTTTCTAAAAGAAATATCAACCATCCTCATATGGGAGGAATGTATATGAAACGGACTAGGTGGGAAATTAATTTGAAGACAAGCAGAATTTGTGAGGAAAATACATTGAAATTCACTTCTTATAACATCAGATCAGATTAGAATGGAACTATGTTTTAGGCCCATTTTTGAACAGAAGATTTTAAAGAAACAATCTGCTGTTCCATCCATTTACAAAACACTATTAAACTAAACTATTTAAAAAAATCTAGAAACATCATCACGCGAAATGCAGAACAAAATTATCATTGAGAAAGAGGAATTCATTGTGAAACTACGTAATGAAATTCAAAATTTGGGAACAAAACTGAAGAAATCTAGTGAATTGTAACGTGTCCAAGATGAGAATGTCTATCATGGGAATCCTATTTATTATTTTGTTCTGGTTTTCCGGTTCATTTGAACGCCGAGGAAAAATTATGGGAAAAGAATCAACGAGGAAACTGGAGAAAAATTATGAATTATATAACTTTCGATGTATAACAGTCTTGTCTGAAGCTGAGAATTGGAATTATATACTTTTGTCTGAACAGTGAGATTGATAATAATGAAAAATTTGATATAATAACTCATTGAGACTCCAAGTAAATAATATTGGATTATACCTACTCAATTATAACGGACGTACCTATAATTTATATTCTCTAATGCCTTACTGATAGTGAATCATCTTCACATCACTACTTCCGATGTGATAACTCTCACTTTTCTGAATATTTAGATGTCACGTCTGGTATTTTAATCACCTAATCATTCCATATAACCATATAAATTCAAATATGTTCATGACGTTCTTGCTTTCATGTCAAGCCTGATTTGATATTCAATACCTACTATTCGATCAACGAAAGCAAAAAAAAAATGGATTAGGGGGAATGATTCATGCAGTCGCAATTTTTTTAACTGTGGTAAAGATAAGTGCCATCATGCGAAAAATATTATGAAAGTACTGACCCATTGTGAATAATGAGAGCGTTTGATGGTAATTTTTCGAAATTGTTCTAGAATAATTCGAAACTCGTGGCCTGTAGCGAAAAATTGAACAACAAGAACTAAACGCTCCGCCTCGCAAATGCAAAATTCGCTTGTCAAACAAAGTGTCACTTTTGATCCTAATAAAACAATCTACTATTTTCTACAAACGTCAAGAAATGACAAGGTTCGCGAATTGATAACAAATTGCGAAGTGACACTTTTTTTTAGTTTCCTACGTTACCATGATACCTTGCACAAAACAATGCGCGAAGTAAAACAGTGCGCGAAGTACCTACTTCGCGCATTGTTATGTAAAATATATGGGATATTTATATTTCAACTGTATGATCCTCAATCGAGCAAACATCCACGAAATAATTTATTTCTGAATGTTCGACAATAACTTTGTCTCTTGGAGCGCACGAAAGGAAATTCATATTATGTTCGTGGAACATCGTGCGTATCAAGGGTGGACAGGGGGGGGCATTTGAGTCAGTTCAACACTATTTTTATATCAAGCTAAGCATATTCTTACTTTAGAACTATATTTTCTGACGTTAGTAGAAAAAATGTTGTTTGCAACTCGAGCGCGAAATACTTTGGTCATCTCGACTATTTTTCAACTCGGCTACGCCTCGTTAAAAAAAATCAGATCTCGATCACCAAAGTAGCATTTTGCGCTCTAGATACAAAAATAACTATTTCAGGAAGGTTTATTTAGGCAAAGTGAGACGATATATTATTCAGTTATGCGGGTAAGGTCGTATTGTTTTTAAAAAGAAGTATCTCTTATTTTTGGATGTGAGTTTCCATCGTTCAAGTTTGAACCTCTTGATTGGGTGAAAGTATTGAAGAGGAATATTCTCAGATATATTTATGATAAAAAAAAAATGGATATATATATATATGAATAAATACATGAGATTACGCATTCTCCATGTGATGAAAATTTTGATTCTTTCTCGGTTTATTCAATTTTAGACATAATGTCAATCCTCAATTTCAGAGGATTTTGATTTTTCATGCTCTCTTTTTGGATATTCAAGGGATACCTATAATTTAATGTTCGACGTGGCAAATAGCCAGGAAAGTAGTTGTTTTCTGTTGAATATTCAGAATGACATTATATGCAAATCTTTATATGAAGGAGAATACAAATTCTCTACTTCAGATGATTTTCGAATTCTTATCGTGTGTGTTCAATAGATGTAATTCAATATTCTTCGTGGCATATAGCTAGAAAAGTAGTTGTTTTCTATTGAATAAACAGAGAAAAGAATTGATATTTCCATCACATGAAGAATCTTAATACTCAGAGTATTTCTCTATACAGGGTGGGCCACCAGTAACTCCTCGGTCTCTAGAAGGCTAACCACTTATCTTCTTGGAATTCTTCCTCTCTAGGAAGTTGCATGTCAACATAGGCTACCATTTAAAATTATTTAGAAACATACAAGGTGTCCCCAAAAACCATAAAACACTGAAGTTAAACTTTTTTCTATCGAACACCCTATATATTATTTCATTTTGAGATTCTTCCTGATGAGCTGATTTCAACGACCTATCATACTTGGGGTCTAGCAGTTATAATTACTGAAATATAGGGTGTGAAAAATCGAGATTTTCCAAGTTCAAGAATTTTTTGTGTCGAAACTATTCATAATTGGTCAAAACGGCTTACATGTCCCTATCTCAATTTTTGATTAACTATCTACTGATATTCAATTGGGACATATACCGGGTGATCAAGATTCTGAATTCTGCACCACCCTGTATTTGTTTCAATTAAATGTCAGTAGATAGTTGATCAAAAGTTGAGATAGGGACATGTGAAATCTCGATTTCTCACACCCTATATCTCAGTAATTATAACTGCTAGACCCCAAGTATGATGGATTGTTGAAATCAGCTCACCAGGGAGAATCTCAAAATGAAATAATATATAGGGTGTTCGATTGAAAAAAGTTCAACTTCAGTGTTTTGTGATTTTTGGGGACATCCTGTATGTTTCAAAATAATGTCAAATGGTAGCCTATGTTGACATGCAACTTCCTAGAGAGGAAGAATTCCAAGAAGATAAGTGGTTAGCCTTCTAGAGACCGAGGCGTTACTGGTGGCCCACCCTGTATATACATATTCATTTTTTTGTGTTCATAAAAATATCTGAGAATATTCCCTTTCAAAGTCTCTAATGTTCTCTAAAGTAAATAAGTATGTGAAAAATATATTTTCTACGAAAAACGTTCATTTAGGCCAAGTTAGGTAGGTTAGGTTAGGTTGTTTGGAAAAGTTAGTCCCTATGCTGAAAATAATATTTCCCCTCCTTATATCACGTCGAAATTTGGGTCGATCGGAATTTGGGTCGATCGAAATTCGGGTGAATCGAATTTGGGGCGAATCGAAAATTGAGCGAATCGAAAATTGGGTGAATCGAAAAATGGGCGAATCGAAAATTTGGTGAATCGAAAATTGGGCAAATCGAAATATGTACCATACATACATATTATGTGTACCGAAAAATTGGAATATTCAATAATGATAAGCCCAGAATGATTCTTCATTCAGATTTGGCAACAACGAATCGTTCTGGTCTATTCGGAGATGGTGGGCGAATCGAAGATTGGGCGAATCGAAAATGGGGCCAATCGAATATTGGGTGAATCAAAAATTGGACCGAACGCAACCTATCCCTTATAGACGGAGTGCCAGAGCCAAAAAGATTCTCTGAATTTACTTAGCCTAGTTTTGTCACAGTTTATTACAGTGGTTTTGTACACAAACATACTGCGGTCAGTCAAGCGAAACTGAGAACTGGTGTCCCTGGTATACTATCGAAGTTGTCGTTCCTACCGAGGTAATGCAATGCATTTATTAAGGCTGAAAATCATTACACACATTGTTTATTGCATATGCTCATATAAAATAAATCCCAATGAGATATGTTCAATTTGTAATTTGAATTCTGCAGAAACGTTGCAGCATATTTTGTTCGATTGTCCGATTTACAATAGTCTCAGAATACCAAACAGTGATTATCTCCCGAATAGCCACTCGTTGATTGACTTCATCGACAATCTTACTCCACTTGAATGCAAAAATATCACCAACTATATATGGAATATACGAGGGAATATACTAAAAACCAGAGCATTTTCAAGAAACGAGTTTCACTTCGTGATATCATCAACTTTGCCTCATTTCCTTATTCTTTCTTTCTGTTCCTATTTATCAAAACTGTTTATATTTGCATATATGTATACTGACAATTATTATCATTCGCATTGTACACATATTCATGTGAAGTGATCATCAGAATGTAATATAATGTAATGTCTTTGAATTGCAATTCATTTATTTTTTGCATACATTGGGGTTGACTGACCAGCTCCCATCCCCACAGTCATCAGCTGACTTACTCTCATAACTTTCATTTAATGCAATATACAATTTGTATAATGATTTTCAGCCTTAGGAAATTCATTGCATTACCTCGGTAGGAACGACAACTTCGATAGTATACCAGGGACCTGTTCTCAGTTTCGCTTGACTGACCGCAGTATGTTTGTGTACAAAACCACTGTAATAAACTGTAAAAAAAACTAGAGAATCTTTTTGGCGCTGGCTCTTAGACTATTACCATATCTCATGACAATAATGCCTTTGATTTCAGGATGGTGATTTGACGACTCCAGCTGCAGTAGCGTTTTTGGACTGGCAAATATCCTCCTTACACTCTCCAGCTCTCGATGTATCTCAATTTCTATACGCAGTAAGCTCCGAGGAAGCCCTAGTAACACACTTTGAAGATTTGATGGTATTCTACCACTCAAAACTTTCCTCATGCCTGAGGGAACTAGGAAGCGACCCAGAAAATATATTTCCGTATTCGTTGCTGATTGAACACTGGAAGAAGTATTCAGTGGCTTCGTTGATTTTTGTTCTGGGGTTTCTGAAAACAATAGTTTCGGAGGGCGATGAAGTACCTGCTACAGAGGATATTACTTGTGGGCTTGGAGATGTGTTTTCGAATGTGAAGATAACGAATATGAATGCTTATAAATCCAGACTTGTTGCAATAGTGAAGAACTTTTGCAGTTTATGATTATTATGTCAATATAACTAGGGTGTTGTTTAAGTAGGAGTCGACATTCCTTTAGACGGATGTCCGTAAGTTGACTATTTTCGATGTACTGGGCGAAAAGATTGATATAAGGATCAGTTGCAGCCAAATTCAGATTGAAACTCATGGATTGTTACAATGGTTCTCGTTCCGTTTGGCGGGATTTGGTCCGATAAAATTTCAACAATAGTTCACCACTTTCTAAAGACGACGGCATATTAAGCAGCAACATCGTAGTAAACTCAACCATAGATTTTCAGAGAACAGAGTCGCCAGATATTTCTTTTATTGGATTTTTGACGGCTCTAACGGAATTCCACCAATTGTTCTTGATGAGTGCGCACCAGAATAATCACTGATTTTCTGCATCTTGAACAAGAAAGTTTTGCTATCCTGGTGGAAAATAATTATTAGAGTTCAACCAATCAGCAAAAAATTGGAAGGAAAATCTGTCTAGCACCTATATAGGTTGTTTCAAAAGTGATGGAGAAAGCCATCAACAATGAGCTTATCAAATATCTGGAAAGCTTGACAAACGAACTTACGGACATATACGTTCATGTAATAGAAAATTGTAGATGTATATTGAGCATACCTTAGTTTATATGTGAAACAAGGAAGACTCTTCTCAAAATGGAGAGGAAACACATTACAGCATTGGGTTCATAGCGAATTCTCTTCTCGGAAGTAAATACATAAGAAATAATGTTTCTATCGATAAATACATGCCAAGAAAGTGAAAAAATTGCGAGAGCTTTATCGAGCAAACTAGGGGAAACGAAGAACTTGAGTGTGACAACTACGACTTCACATTAGCTCTATAGAAAATTCGATAGTCTTTCAATTTGTGCATGATGAGTTTCCTCGACTAATACGTACATCATTAATTATCTACCGAAACTTCACAAAAAGACTATTTTTTTGGGACGTACGGAAATTTGGTCAATTTTCACATTGCCTAGTTCCTCACTTGCTAGTTCTACACGGCTGAAGAGCCAGAAAAAAAAATTCCTTTTACCTGACTTCTTGGCCTAATGACGTTTTTGATTTTGTAAAATCTTTTTATGGCTTTAATGTGACTATTGTGAATTTTTGTTTCATAGTGACAATTTCAATTTCCACATTCATAATGTATTTGTTCTACTCACATAACAAAAATGGCATTTAGCGTACGGATATATACCACGCTAAATGACCGATTAATCACGGATTGTCGATCTGTGATTTATTCAAAATATTAAACACGTTACCATGGCAACACGATTTCTTAAACACATTACCATGGCAACACAGTTCATTAAACACAGCTTCAGTAATTTGGGACATGTCTGGCCTGTCAATTGTATTAACTGTCAACTGTTATTTTCAAATCTTGTATCAGAATTATTCAAACAATATTCGTTTCTATCAGAGTTCTCCATTGAAAATATATGCGGAATGTAGACGAAAGTGAAATCGCAGAGAATGTTCTGGTACTTGCATATTTCCAAGTAGTATAAAGATGAAGCATCCATCTTTGAGAACAATTTATCTATCTTGTGATAAGCATGACAATAAACGTGAAACAAAGGTTAGTAAGCAATGGACTGGACACATCTACAACCAATATCACTTATACGTGTCTCGCTAGTTGCATGCAGTTGTATGTATTATGTTCTCAATTCCCAGTCCTTTCGAATTATTTTATAGGTTAGCAGGAATAGTAGGTATGTTAATGTAATTTTCGGAGTTCGTAGAAAAAGCATAGTATGTAACGCGTTTATAAACTCTTCTAGACACTCGTTTATTAAACACTCGTTACTAAAAGGACGTTTATAACACTTGTACATAATATACTATTAGGTACTGCAGAGTCTAATGATGGCCGTTGCGCCGAAACCGGTCACTGTTTTTCAATCTTTTATATGAAGTGTGGTTAAAATAAATTGGACCACTTAGAGTATGGATGATTTCTACAATTTAATAAATAAAATAATGATTCAGTTACGAAATAGATATCTTGAATATCATTCGATTTGATTTCAGCTTAAACATTCTTCTTCTTGAAGGCATGCTGAGTGAAAATCCAACAAGCATGGTTATTTTGCACTGGCAAGTATAAATTCAGTATTTGCCAGTGATCGATTCATCACTATTTCTATACTCGCTTGGTAGTGACCATATCAACAATCTTTAAGAACCCCTAATAACACACTTATGTTTCATGGATATCCTTAGGACGTCCTGTCGGGACATTCAGGACGTCCATAGGACGTTCAAATTTGGCATTGACAAGGAGAACTTATAGCCTACGAGCAATCATTCGTTGGCAAGGTGTAAGTTAACGTCTTCGCAGGGACAACATATTGAATGTACCGACTGGGACGTCCAAGGATGTCCCTGAGGGACATTTCGATTATTGTATGATACTGGAAATATTAAGGGCGTCAGTGCAGAGATATTTGAAGGAATGTATCATCACGGACATTTTGATGGTTATCTAGAAGTTACATTATATAAGATCTGAAGTCATGCCAGAATATGTACTACTCGGGACATCCGATAAATGTCCCTAAAGGGACGTTCAAAATCATATCTCATCAGGGACATGCCAAGGACGTCCTTGCATGGACATTCTACAATATGTACCACGTGGGACGTCTAAGGGATGGTATTTCTAGGACATTTGAAATGATGTACCAGCTGGGACATTCCGTGGACGTCCTTGCTCGGACATTGATGTGATGATACATGAGATGTACGGGATGGGACGTCCCAAGGACACTTATTTTTGGTTCGGGACATTCGGACGTGAATTGTACCGAATATAGGGACGTCCCTAGGACGTTGTGTGCTATTAGGGACTCTTGGAATTTTACCATCAGATACTAAGTAAATTTCTGCAAAAAGAAAACAATGTTTTTACATGCCCTTGGGACACATATCATCAAATTTCTTCATCAGATGTCGGTCGCAATTTACAGTCGGCTCTTGGACTATTTCATAATGTTTGAGATATCAGACTCCATCATGTGCTTCCTTCAAAGTAAATAGATAAGATAAAGAGATATCGTTTCTTGATAAGCCTGTAGCGAACATTCTCAATTATTACAAATATTATAAGTTGAACGAAATGTTGGATAAGGAAACTGAGAAGGAAATTTTTTCTCTTGTGGAGCAGTCTGTCGAAGATGAAAATTTTCGTAAATACGCGATAGATTTAAGGTCAATATTGCACAATGGTTCTGTCGATTTCATACGTCTAGTGATATACGGAAGGGACAACAACAATTTCATAAAAGAAATGGACTTGATCGTGAAGGTGATTGAGACAAAATCTGCTGTTAGGATGGGGATAATAAGGTCGTTGAGACGAGCTTTCAGAAGAGAAATATTTATATACCAAAAGTTGTTTCCTATGATGGAGCAATTTCAACGACAGAAATATGCAGAGTACCCATTTGAACGTACACTATTGGTCTGCTATCGAACTATTGAAACTGAAGATGGTAAGCTAGCAATAATGTTCAATGACCTGAAGAAGCTCCATTTCACTCATCTGAATCCAAGAAAACCTATGAGTATAAACAATATGAAATTTGTACTCACACAGTATGCCAGATTTCATGCCGTTTGCTTTGCTTTAAGAGACCAAAGAAATGGATTATTCGAGGAGGAACTACAGAAATTCGATCGTATTGATAAAGATACGTTCACAGAGGAAACAATTATCAATATGATTGAAAGTGGAATAACCACAACCATTAAGACTTTGACTGACACGAATCAACTTGAGCTGAGGCAAAAATTCGTTAACTTTACTGAAAGAGGCATCAGTAGGATTCTAGAGGATGTTCTCTCGAATATTCCGGAAGAATGGGTTATTATCCATGGGGACGGTTGGAATGAGAATTTTGTTTTCCAACATAAGGTGTGTGTAAAGAATTTCAAAAACTTAAGAGAATGGCAAACTACCCTCACTCAACCTCATTGTAAACGTTATTTCACCTGAAAAGCTAGTAAATCAGGAAAACAATTTTTTCACCTTAGGAACACCTCTAACCCATATGCATCCTTGACGAAGATCCCATTCGCAGGTAATATTCAATTCTACACATAATGAATCCGCTTCTCACCTATAGACCTAAATTAGCGACCTCGAGCGACCGCCGCTTATGCCGCCATCTTGAAAAAATGGCACCCGAAGCCAGTATTTCGGGTACAACTAACTTCATGTCAGTACCTAACGGAGGTTATTTCAACAATTGTATGGAGCTTGTTGGTCTATACTGGGTGACAATTTGAAATCAAGCAGCACTCAATATTTCTTCAACTGATGACAATTTATATATCGGGATCAACTTTTAAGGTATTCGTCGTCAAATCACCCCTGGGCAACTACTCCTATTTTTCATTAAGATGCCATTACTTAACTGCACGGATTTTTGGATAGTGATCTATTATGATAATGAAATTAGTGACATACTGACCTAACAAATCACGTCATGGATTGTTCAAAATGGTTTTCTAAGCACAAAAACAGCCGCTATTCAAATTGTTCGCAGACCTTTAGGAAGTTTTGTTCTTGAGACTCCTGAATTCTCAGTCCTATACTTACTAACATTGAGTATTCACACTAGTCTAATTACATTGAGTATTCACACTAATAATCAAGGCTAATTATCATTTTAATTATATAAATCTCCAAATAAGTCAACTTGTTGTGAATTCCAATATTTTTTCTATAAAATTCTCAATGTCACGACAAGTGTAATTGTGTATGTATGTGTAGTTTATTGTACGAGTATTTCACTGAAAGAAGCTACTGTGTTAGCGAAACATGTCGTAATATTAAGAATTTTTTTGAAATCTTATCGTTCCTGAAGTCTTTTCAGAATCTATAGGAAGAAAATCGATTCGGGTACCGTTTTCCACCTGGCTGAAAGATAGATATAGTCCAACCAATCTCACAAAGAGCAACAATCCTTTCAACTATAGGTCTACTGCCCTGTTATCATTTTTCTCCAAAGTGATGGAGAAAGGCGTCAACATTGAGTTTATCAAATATCTGGAAAGTTCAGGAATCAATAATGATGAACAATATGGCTTTCGCCACCGAAGATCAACTGCAGATTTACTTGCCTACGTCACCCATATATGGCAAGCTCCATTAGAAAAACATGGCAATCTTTAGCTGTGGCGGTCGACATATCGAATGCATTCGACCGTGTTTGGCACCAAGGACTCCTTCACAAACCACCATCATATCTTTTATCAAGTGTTCTTACTGGTAGTCAGACGAACTCGACAAGCCCAGTCAGCACATACTTTCGTTATCAACCTCGAAATATAACTTTAACAAAAATAGTTTATCTATACAACGACAAAGCTCTGCGCACGATATTCTTCGGACATTATAGGGATTCCCTATCGTGCGCTCCAAGGGCTGCACAGTGGAGATAACTTGAACCAACCTGTTACAACCTACTTCCTACAAATCATTACACCTATTCTCACAATATTGAATGAACTTTCTCTCTGTTGAAAGGAAGAACGTATTCTATAACTAAAATAATTTTGGATGAATAGGTATACTGTGATCATTATTCCGAATGTTAATTTATTTTATGTTTCATGCAGGACGACAAGAAAGAGATCCCATCCGAACTGTGTATTTTCAACTGGCAGTTTTCTACAATTCATTCGCCTGTCTTGGATCTAGCCTTGTTTCTCTACTTCGTCAGCTCCAAAGAGGAACTACTTCAGTTTGATGAACTCGTTAGATTCTATCACGAACACCTCTGTCTCGTTCTATCATCCCTTGGTAGCGATCCCAAGCAACTCTTCCCGTTCTCTACTGTGATAGACCATTGGAAGAAGTTCAGCTCGTACGCATTGCTGCTGGTGGCTACTGGCTTGCCTGGCATATGTGCCAGACAACCAGAAACAATGTCGTTGTTGCCAGATGAAGATTTGTATAAGGAACGGATTTCGGCTGTGATAGAACATTATTTCCGTACGATAGAAGGGTAATTGAGAGAATACTCCTTCTGATAGCTTATGAAGTCATATCAAAAGATTTATATCATTGATATCATCGAACAGTGATGTATTTTTCCAATATAGGCATAAACACGAATACGTGAGCTCTATTTATATCTCTATATAATTGTAACATAACATGAATGCATCAATTGTTTGATGAAATACGCATATCAAAAGATTTATATCATTGATATCATCGAACAGTGATGTATTTTCCCAATATAGGCATAAACACAAATGCGTGAGCTCTATTTATATGTCTATATAATTGTAACATAACATGAATGCATCAATTGTTTGATGAAATACGCTGTTATACTTCAAAAAAGACCTTTCGAATACCCAGAAATTTCATAAAACTTCCACGTATTATGTCCCTGGCAGCAGAATCATCGGGAACATTTTCTTTCAACAAAATCATTCGAAAAATTGTCGGGAATTAATTCTAGTGCTTGAAAGATTCGGTAACAACATTTTATAAATTGGAGACACCAAATTAAATGAGGCATATTATGCAATATCTAGAATTAATGTATATTCATATACATACAAAAAAATAATTCGAAAGATGTTCGGACTGGAATATCAACAAACTTGTAAACCCACCTTTATAAAATATAAAATCATATATTTTTACAGCGTGTTTCTTTATCACTGTCTTCTGTATGTGAGAAATAACATCAATACCTTTCAACTGGATTCATCAAATCATTACTACGACCAGAAGCTCAGATCTCCTACGCCTTCCCAAACACAAAACAATAAAACTAGAAAATAGTTTCAGATATATGGGAATGAAATGATACAATCACCTTCCAACATTCATTGAAGAAATAAATCCCAATTCTTCTTTTAAACGAAATATAAAAAATGTAATGGTTACCAAATGTTATTATAATATAGATGAATACCTGCATGATGGACTTGTAGTAGCCATTCTAGCCATTTATTATTGTATTTTGTGTATTTCATCATGTATTTCACTTTTTGAACCATTTTGTAAGTTCTTCACTTGTCCTATACATTTTGTAATGTCTCAAAGGATGAAATAATTACTATTATTATTTTGCCCGAAAAGAGGTAGTATAGGTACCCATTCCACATTTAATCTTTGTCAAAGCGTCTACTCGAGCGTTTCTATTGTGATATATAATGGTTGTTTGATTGCATACAAAGAGGGATATTTTTAGTATTATTCAATAAAAGCATCAACATGCTCCGAAAACCAAACCATATGGAACTGATGTTATCTAAGCCTCTTTTACTACTTTGTGACATGAAAATAGTTGTGTTCACGTGGCCTAGTGTCAAAGAAAACCATAACCTTTTTTTTCAAATGTAAAGGGGGTTCTTGTGGTACCTGGTTTCAAAGACATTTCAATGATCTATCCAACACCACTTCGCCAAGCCGTATCAACTGAAAAGCGTTTGAAATTCACCTCGGAAACATTAAATAAAGTTCGGAATGAATTCCGAATTCGATTTTCTTTCTGTCAATAAGTGAAGTGTGATCAGAATTCTGAATCTTGAACCACCCTGTATTTGTTCCAATTAAATGTCAGTAGAAAGTGAATCAAAAGTAAGGATGGAAACATGTAAGCCGTTTTGACCGATACCTAATGGAAAATGTCGACACAAAAAATCCTAAAGTTGAAAAATGTCGATTTTGATCACCCTATATTGTCACAAATAGGTTTAATTTCTTAAATTTCATTTAAATTCATAAAGGGTTCGAAGTCATTGGAACGGAATTTGTCCTCAGAATGATAATACGTTTTCGTCGGTCGTCGGAACGCTATGACACTGATGCCCTTTCTCCAGGTCTCAGAAGATAACATATACCTTCAGTATAAGCCTTATTTGTTGTTTTGGAAATGATTTTACTTTTTTTGCCAAATTCCATACTATTCATTAATTGACAAGGTTCATTCTCTATTGACAAAAAGAACACAACTTAGGCAACCCCCGCCTACTGTTTGTGACAATATCTCTGTAATCATTCCCGCCAGACCCCATATATCTACGATCAGGTCGGCAGCTTACTTGATATTTACTATTTCGCCGTCATTGTACCTACTAAACATATACGGATAACAAGGATCTCCAAGTGAAGTCAAAAAGTTAAATAAATGACAGTCTGATGAGAGTGAAACTGTATTACAGCGCATGGGTCATCTAGAAATAAGAGAAGACATCAGTTTGTAAAATTCCTTTCAGCAGGCGATGGCTTTGTAATGAACATATGAGTATTATTAAAACTTTCGTGAAATGTACGACATAACCTAAAATTCAATGTTTATATTTTGTTTTCTGAATCTGAAGCCTCAGACAAGAAATCATGACCAAGACTTCACTGGAATTCATAATTGCAAAGTTTTGGTGGTTTTGATGAAGCAAACAGTTTTAATTAGCGGTTTTGGAATGAGTTTGATGAAGTTTTTTGTATCAGAATACTTCGGATAATGGTCAACAAATGCATGACATTAAAAATATACAAATGTACAGCTTCTCAACACATGCAAAATTATAGGAAGTGTGGCAGAACATTACAAAAATTGGGAAGCCCACTTACAAATATATATACCTGTCTGTAGCAGACACTTCTTAGAAACAGATTATGAAGGTGATTTCTTTCAAGTTTCAAGGAAATTTTTCTTTGACGCAGATGAATACTATTTTCAGAGGCATCGGTATGAAACTTCAACATGATAATATATAAATAAAATTTAAATGAAATTCGTCATCCATTTGACTCGTGATCTTGACAAATCCCGCGCTTGCGCAAATAGGTATTTTCACCCGCAGACTGTCATTTGTTTCCTCAAAACTGGCTTCACTTTCGACCATGAAAACATAGGATGTTATCCGTAAATGTTTAGTAGGTATATGCTAGACCCCAAGTGTGACATTGATGGAATCAACATTTCAGGTAGAATCTAAAAATGCAATGAAATACTGAGTGTTCTATTCGAAAATCAAAAGTTGATGCCCGGTACGCTTCAAGGTTTCAACTTTAGGATATGATAATCGCAGGAAAATTATTCTCCCGCCAAATTGAAATTGACCTATCCGAACGGTTTGTCATTAATTACAACACAACGGAGAAAACGTGGTTGGATGGTCTTCGATGGGCCACCTAGTTATACTAGGAAGGTATATGTCCACCCAACCGTGGAATACACTAACTTCCAAGTTGATATTTGTCATGGTTGAGTCCACATGTTAATATTATATCACTAAACTATGCGGAGAAGGTATACATTGTCCTTAAACATTACTCTATTACTATTCTTAAATATCTCTAGGCTTTCCTATATATGCATCTAATTTCCTAACATTATCAACTTGCATAACTAATTTGATGTGTTATGATTGTGAATAAATATGTGTTTAGCTACACGAGATTTATCCAACCTACCATATTTCAAACGTCGAACGTGATTGAACTCAATGTAATTTCAAATGTGCTAGGTGTTTTCTGAACTTCGCCTGGTTTGGACTATATATTTATATGTTTCATCACAATCTTCACAACTAATTTCGTATATTCCTGACTTCTCAAATATGTTCACCTCATTTTTTTTATGTTCTGGTTCCCACGAAAAGGGGAATCCTCTATTGTTCAGAGAACATCGTGAGAACCAAGAAAAGTAAGGTAGGAATTGGTGTTCTTATTGAATTTCTGGAGGTTATATGCCTCGGGGAACACCTCCTTGGCGATGTGTTCCAGAGCCTCGCTGTTCGTTGGATGAACTAGTCGTTGGAAAGAGATGTTCGGCAGGTCTCCAATGTGACCACGAAGGGGTGCGAAGCCTCAACTCGACGGGCTTATTTCGCGGGGACTGCCAAGGGAGGAACAATTGTTGATATTCCAGAAGAGCATCGTCCATGAAAATATCTATAAAATAGAGCCAGATTGCCAACTTTTCTACGGTGTTCCAGAGAAGTGAGTGAGTTGGTGAGCGAGGCATCACCCACGAGACGAATTGCCGTTTTTTGGACAGAATCCAACAGGTTTAGGGTATGTTTGGGTGCTGCACTCCAAATATGGGAACAGTAGCCCAGGATAGCTCGGATCTGTGCCTTATAGATCATAAGCAGCTGACTGGAAGTGAAATAACTCCTGGCCCGAAACAGAAAACCAAGTTTTTGGAATGCACTTCTAGCTATTGATCTCACTCGATTTTCTGGATTACCTATTACATTGCCTAATTTTTACCCACCTGATGTCTTTGAAACCTTCATTTACTTGGGATTGATATTCTTCTCGGATTGTTTTTATCCGCTTCAAAAGTCGTAGAATTCCGGAGTGTTATCCCAAATTTTTGTTTACGTATTGATTTATTTACTATTTTAATATCATAACCATTGACGCTAGCCACTCTATAAATGCGAAAATAACAGTCAATTACCATTCTTAGATGATCAAAAATGATGAAAAAACTTAGCATTTGATGTTTTTAGAAATTGAAATAACACATTTAGATACATATTCAATGACTTCAACACAAAATGGCAAGTTTAAATTTTCTAGTACATAGGTAGACTAGTTCCATTTCCTCTGAGCAAATAATGATTCGATGTTGAAAAAAGTTTGTATTTGTATTTATTTTGTGTGATTTCCTTATCCATCATTTTGTGTGCACCCAATGTCAGTGTCAATTATGATTACCAATTTCACTCAAATCATTTGGAACGTTGTATGGCAAAAAAATTTCTCTGTCTAGGCAGAGAAAGTACACATTTGCTGCCTGTTGAGTGTCATAGGAAAGTCAGTTGCCATGCCGTTTGGACAGAGAATACTTCAATGTACTACTTTGCTGCCTAGTAAAACAAATAACTACTTATTATACTGTCATTGAAAAAGGTTGGCGAATAGATATTAATTTATATGATAGCATAGTCAGGATATCCTGAGTATTATACGTTTGAGGTTGATTTTCTTTACTATTTCCATAATATTTGAGGGTCAACTCATGATGTTATTCTAATGCATTCTAGACATACATTAGACAAGCTAATTTTTAAAAGCAAAAACGTTTGAAATGAGCACGTGATTATTATGGTAATGTTTGTTCATGATGATATGACACCAAATGGGTGATACATACTATACATACTTACCTAGTCGAATTTCATTATAAACATCAAGTGGTCCGTCGATTCCGTGGAAGTTCAAATGAAATTTTAGTGAGAAAAATCAGTTTCACATCATACTCTTTATGTGGTGAAATTTTTGAGAAAGCTTGTGAATTCATTGATTAGTTTCCTGACTCAAAAGAGTTTTTCTACTTCTCAAATTTGGAAAGGTATTGGTAAGTACATATTCATATAATTCACCTAGTTGTAATCTTTCGAAGAAGTCCATGGTAACTCGGAGTGGAGTGTGGTGTAGTTTATACATGAAAATCCAAAATCATCTCCACCACTAGCCTATAGTTGTATTGATGAACCACAAAATAGAATATTATGGGTTCTGTTGTCTGTCATATAATACTTGTTGATATGGAATGTGGGTACAGGGTATCCCACATAACATGGGCCAGCCCATTATCTAGTGAACTGAGAAGTTTACGAGATACGCACAAAATTGGGAATCTTTGTTGTTTATAGTCATATGATTCCTGTCTTTCAGATAATGTCAACTATACCGGATTATCCATGTACAAATTCAATCCTCAATTCCTTTTCAATCTATTCAAGTGGCCCATGTTATGTGGAATAGCCTGTACAACTTATTATATTGACCTTAGTGGGCTACAATCCACAAAAATATCTTCTTAGTCAATTGTTCAAGGAATTCATCTTTATCTTCAAGAATGAAGTATTTTTCTGAAAAGCTTGTATATCGATAATACAATGACAGGATATCGTTTTCCTTATTTGGTTCCTATCTCACAGAGTTTTATCAGAATTTCACAACTATTGCGATGAAATAACTTCCCAAAAATGCAATAAAATCAGTATACTCAATCACTCAAGGTAGGTATCCAGAAAAAAATAGATGTTTATCAATAGATCGAATAATGTTCTCAAATCATTGATGCTAGAAACCTGATGGTGAAATCAATCGTCTTCAGAGAACATGTCGCACCGCTGCAATAAGAGCGCTCATACCGTCCAACCGCGACATGTTCACTGAAGACGAGTGTACTTGAGTATAACACCTGCCAAAATCAAATTTCAGGTTGTCGGACATGTGCAACAGATAAGAAATTTATGGCGAACAATGAAACTTTCAATTTGTATTGAAGATATCTCACATTTCAAGACTTCACTTCAAAGTTTTTTGCCTTCGGTGAGTTTTACTGAAGACCTTTCCAATCCACTGGGGTGTTTGTAGCAACCCTAAATTTCTGTACGAACTTTCTTTCAAAATTCAAGCTATTTATCCTGCATCATTTCATACCCAATCTATATATCAATTTAGACATCTATTCACTGTCGAAATAAAATTTATTGCTGATTTTGAATTCATTCAGCCAAATTAGGCATGCCATAGTACACGGAAAAAATGGGTTAGTACGACTGAGCTACAGAGGTGTGTCATATACTATTTTTTAATTTTCCTCATAATTTTCTCATTATGAATTTAGTCAATCCTATTGAGTAACTTATCGACTTCTTATCAGTTGTTCTTCAATGTTAGCTATCATTATTCTCTCCAAAAATTGAATAGTGTTATTTATAAGCATTTATCTGAAATATCCTTAGTGGTCCATCATAGGTACATATTTTATATGCCCATGATGGTCCCTTTATGGTTCACATATAAAAACAGATCTTTTTTCATCATTCAAAATTTTTATTATATGAAATACTTCACTCTATATGCATACAAATGGAAAGAATGCATAAAATTCCTACCATATTTCCCTTAGTTCTCACGAACAGTTCTCTGAACATTACAGGATATACCTTTTCGTGGGAACCAGAGCATAAAAAAAAATGCTTCTGAAAATTAGTAGCAACTGTCTGAAAAGGCTTGATACATATGAGCTGAGTGTGGCGGTGGTAAGAGCGCGATATTTGAAAATAGAGGTCGTGGTCAGCCATCATATAGGCAGGGGGCCATTATAGGCTCATTTCCCAATTTATTATAATACCTACCTACTATGTTTCCCTGAAATTATACCAATGAAAAACTGAATCGTACTAGAAATCGTCATTCAAAAATAGATTCCGGGACCATTCGAGTCAAAAATCCACACGAAGCGAAGCATTCCTGGTCATTCATTTGTTGTTGGAATGTTGAGTGAGTCGGATCGCCAGCTCACATGTAATATCTGGATGTCTGGATTGTCGGGGCGATTGCGAGGGCGATTGGGTGTTCGATGGTGACAGCTTCGATAATATGGTCATGTTACTACGTTGATATTCCTCATCATGAAATGAAAATAGAAATGATCCAGGCAGTATACCGGGTGCCCCAAGTATGGTAAGTATATGATTCAATGGAGTACCTATCCTATTCATGGCAGAAGTTAAAAAATGAAAATATTCTTGATTCGATATAAAGACGAGATCCTTTTATTTGGGATTTTTTTTCCAATCATTGTATATTTTATTCAGTTTTTCAATTCTATTCAAAATAACTTTATAATCAAGTTGATAGAAAAAGAGAAATTCCAATGCGGAATTATTTCAGAGCTCTGAGAGTTTGTTCAATATCCATTTCGATTCTAATACTCCGAAACCTTTCTTATATAGGTATTAATTATCAATTGATGAATGCATCTATTCTGATTTCGAACTATTGAAGTGCAGTGCAAATTTTTTTAGTGGATCTCTCAATTAACGGTTTCTTTTTCATCTCAAATGTAAAATAGAGTGTCATCGTTGGGGAGATAATTCTGAATGGTTTCCAAGGACTCTACAAAACCGGGTTCCATTTGTAATTGAAAAATATGGGTTTAGTTCCAACCAGAAGTGATCGACTTCCTATGTTGATTTTTCTCAAATGATACATCCATGTGAAAATATCAAATCGTGAAAATTGCATTATTCAATCTTCTAAATGAATGATATTTTTCATTGGAATAGATGATCGATGTATACTGTGGCACCCGATATAGGTTGACGGAATCATCCCGATTCTAAAGAACGAGAATACAAGTTCAAAATCACTGGTTAGCTGATTTGTATGTATGTAATACATGCCCTGCAGCGACCCGAATCAGATTTTCAACATTTGGCAACACAGCAGTAGGGCCAGAAAACCTGATAAATTGTTCTCCCAACGTACTCCTCAATTTCGCCATTTCGCCAAGAGATTAGATATACTGAGAGGGAAAAATATAACCATAGGGTGAGCCACAATAGGCCATTGGCCGCACGTTTGAACCTAAACCTAAACCGTTGATTGATATATTACGCTTACGCTGGGCCTAAACCTAGCTGATTCTCTACGACAGAACAAACTGTGCCTACGGGCTCTGAGCGTCCACCCAAGATGCCAGAGGACATATTATTTGAAGTATATATAGGTCCTCGCGTATAGTATTATAATTAAAATGCGTTTTGTTGTCCCACCGAGTATCTGCCAATCGTAAATTGACTGTATATGAATTTTGGATACTAAGTATGAAATTTTTTCCGTGTAGCACAACAAGATCAAATGTTAGTTCAGTTGAAATAACTGAAAAATCAGTGCGATTTCACTTTTCCGCTCGTTTACCCTACTTCAGCGACCGCCAGGCATCAAAGTGTTACTTTGCGACCGCGTTACTTTGACTATTGAAAAATCGACCTACGAACATCGATATCACCAACTTTGTTTTCCATTTCATGATTATGTTTACAAGACTTCCTCAACCTCAATCACTTTATGTCAAGCAGTGATTATTTTCGTTCCATAATCCATTATATCAATTTCAAAATATTGTTATGACACTATTACTTCAATGTTACATTGAGATGATAAAAATGATCTGGTAGCAACTCATAATTCTGCTCTAATTTTGACTGATTAGTACTCTGTTAATATTTATGGAATGTGTTTTTATTATTGAAGTTCTAACAATCATGATTGTGGGTTATTGGAACAGCGACCTCATATTGACTTTTCTTAGTATAAAGTATAGACCAATTATATGAAATTTAGAACCTCATGCATAAGATTAGTGCACGGTATGGATGTGCTAATCACTTCGAAAATCAAGTTTGCATGGATTAGGTGAACTTGAATGAAGTGAATATTGAACGAGGATATCAGAATCATTGTTGAACGTGGGATACCTATACCATCCGTGCAATATGAAAAAGTGGTACCCTGAGGAACACCAGATGAGGATAGAATGAAACCTAGTTTTTTGATAGGAATGTATGTGTATATACAAAGTATCTCTAAAAGGTTTGTACAATGTGCTAACACATAATTCAATGATGCTGAATATGAGGATCTAGCCTAATTTACCGGTCCCAAAGAGGATATACAGGGTGTATCTAAATAACACCGAAAAAATTCAAGGGGTGATTACGTGTGATAGTTTAGGGAATAAAGTTCATATAAACATCCTAACTGGCCTCGTTTTCGAGATACAGGGTATTAATATTTCCATGAAAAATCTTTTTCCTATTCATTTCTTAATTGTCTTTTCATCAATTTCAATCAAACGTTGTGGTTTTGTTGATGGTGATATGGAGCTTCTCCTAGTGCAATTAAATTCGAAATAATATTTCCAGTGGCGTCACAGTAGGTAAATTTATCGATATTCATGGTGAATGTCATTGTACGCCACCTGTTTTTCTGAGTTTCATATCTTCATTAGATTGAACTATTGAAATACCAACTTCTTTATCCTCTGTGTGATTTTTGTATCTAGCTTAGTTTTTGAGAAAACAATAAAAATTCGATTTGACTCAAAATTTTGATGTAGGTGTTTTCGAGACTTCCATTGAGATTACTCAATAACCCCAATTAGAATCATTTTGAAATTTTGGGGCTTTCTCAGTCTCCATCCATACTGAATTTTGGCACCATGAAAGCTTATACAGGGGGGTTGAAATTGAAAACAATTAATACCTCGCCAACTTCAACATCCTGTATTTCAAAAACGGAGCAAGTAAGAACACAGATTTATATGAACTTCATTTGCTAGAATATCACAAGGGAACACCCCTTGATTTTTTTCGGTGTTATTTAGATACACCCCGTATAGTTTCCGATATGCAGGGCATCATAGTTCTCATTGTTTACACATCTTGGCAAATATTTGTTATTATAGGGTTTTTTTCAGGATGAGAAATCAAACTCTGTTCACAATTTCGAATGATGCAGAGAACGCTATACTGGGTGTTTCCGTAATTGGGGCGATCAATGAAATGGGTGATAGGACACGAAAAAAGCAAAATGAAATGAAAGAATACATTTTTGTCGAAAAACGAATATTTTGGAGGATATTGAGCTCCAGAGTTTTCCTGTATTTTTTGTGAATCATTGATCAGAGGTTAATAGCCCCACATTTTTTGAAAAATTCTCAAAACTATTTTTTCTTGTGATTCATATTTTCAGTTCGTCTCATAGAACACATTAATTTCGAAAATACCCAGTAAACCAGCAGCACTTTTTTATGTCTCGATATATAAAATTTCAAGTTGAGGGATTTCAGGTTCTCAGTCACAGTCTGTATCCTGACTACAAGTTATGAAAATGAATGAATGAAATCAATCTGAAAATGGTGTTTTCATTGTACGAGATGTACGGGGTCTTCCTAGAAGGTGTACAAGATGTTAGTACATATTCCTGAGATCAAAAAAAGTCGATTTGAAGCAACTCAGCTCAGTCAAAAATTGTTTCATTTCCAAGAAACTGCTAATTTACTGATCAAATCACATCCACAATGATAACAGCAAAAACCGAAATATTGTGAAAATGGCTAACTGAAGCAGATTTTCACTCGCGTACCTTTTTTGATTAAAACTGTTCAGAAACTATTTTCCTGTAAGAAAAAAGTAAGTAAAAAAACTACCCTGAGAAGAATGCTATGGTCATCCTATCCTGGATATATTATATGCCTCTGATCATGAAGAAGTGGTTCGAATGGACTGATGGAATATTTAAATATATGGTCACAGTTTAGAGAATCATCCTAAACTGTGAATGGTTAAAAGGTAGGTACTCAACTACTCATTTGAACATATTTTCTCTGATAAATATAATGAAAAGAATATATATGAATTGATCGAGTGATGGTATACCACTATAGATCCAAGATGTATCATATTATTGGATGTGAAGCTGAATGCTCTTCGATTGTCTTCAAAACTGTTGGTGTTCAATTCCAGAAGAGAAATCAAGTGGATCATTGAAATCCACATATGCTATGCATATTTACTCACATATTTCAGGAAGTTAAGAAAACTACTAGTCTTCATTATTAACTACCATGTTAGGATTGAGAAATTGATTCTTAATTCACATTTAACTATAGTTAGCTTAGTTTCCATCCTTATTATTAATAAAGTGTGCAAGTGAAGACTTTGCAATACATAGTCAGATACATAGTTACAGTTGCAACTGTAAATTAGACAAATGTTCAGGAAAAAAAAAGTTTTTCTAGGATGGCGGTTCAGACGAGTCGAAGGAAGTTTCACAGGAACCATTTTATTCACAGAAAAGTGTACATGCTGCTGATCCTCTGATGAAGTAGAAATAAATGAGCCATCAAAAATGGATGAAAAACCACAGGATGATTATGTTGCTGAGGTTTCATCGAATACCTGTTATACCAATTCATAATACTTGAGGATTCACTAATGTTATACTTTTTGTGCATTTTATTCTGATGAATTATTTTCCACTGAGCTTATTATTCCAGTTTTGAGGCTGTGCACAGCTTTTCGAAACATGATTTTCAGAGTAGAAATATCCAAAGCTGACTGTCAGTGTCTACTACTACGCCACTGGATTCTACGTGAAAGCACGTATAAAGAGAAGTTTTCACTTTTTCGATAAGTCCTAAGATAACTGAGATACAAGGGGGTCTCAAGATTCAACATTTTCAATTTCGCTCTACATCTCAAAAACCAAGTTTCACGAAAAAGTATCCAAAACATTCGCGAAAACCTAAAAACTCCATCTTATATAAATTATAGATATCCCGTATAAGGACATCGAAAATGGTACAGCCTGTACAAGTATTTCACATGAAGAAGATACTATCGTGATTTCAGAAATTCGGAGAAAATTTGATAATTTTCGAAGTTTGTTTACATTTGCTATGCATTTTCAATTAGTAACGGTCAGGTCAATGCAAAATTTGACGAACATCCTCGAACAGTTTATGCATGATAGATTATGTGAATTATTTGTGAAAAATATCTCTAATGGTACTTTTTATGCACATACAAGTCGGCAAAGTTTGCACGATTATAGCATAAAAATAAAGACAATTTGTTTGATGTTCATTTGAAATATCTACCTAAATCTAACGAAGGAGTTTATCAAGGATCGATGCAAAAATAACGGGTTCATATACAAGGTAGACACACTGTATCAATTCAACATTCAAGTCTCATCCGGTTAATATGAACTGCAACCAATAATTCGGTTCCGTGCAATTGAGATTATATTATTATCTACTGCTGTAATGATTTGATCACCTATCATTTTGTCTAAACTACTAAACACACAAAACGTTAAACGAACAATCTCCGATCAAATTCGAATTCGAAGTGCAACTTCAGATTGCTGTTTATGATTTTCAAACCTTTCTCATACTAGCGAAGGACCCCAAATTATTGAAATATAATAATAATAATAATAATAATAATATAATAATAATATGCTTCATTGTCTGAAGAAGAATCTTGTTGACAAAGCTAGGTCAGATAATATTGTAAAAAGAGGTTAAAATATAACGACATAAAAATACGTGACAAACTATAGTCAAAATAAATACCACATTGAAATACTAAAATATCACAACTCAAACGTATCACTATAATATTCCTGCAAACTGTAATAGGGTCTATCAGAGAGGAACTTTTTGACTTTCTTCCTGAATTGACAGTCATTCAGACTTGCTGATCTAATATCAACTGGCAAGTGGTTGTACATTTTTCCACCATTATAGTACATTGAATCTTTAATAAAATCTCTTGTGGGTAGAGGAAGTTTCAAACTGAAATTTTTGTTACACGTGTTATGATGGATGGGAGTTGTAGTGAATTTTAACTTGTGCTTATTTATCAGACAAACAGATTCCAGAATGAATAGTGCAATCACTGTCAATATTTTATTATTGGAAAATAAAATTCTGCAAGAATCTCGAGGTTTCACATTACACAAATACCTTATCGCTCGTTTCTGTAGAATTAACAGAGTTTTTAAAGACGTTGGACTGCACACTCCCCAAAAAGGTATTCCATATCGTAATTGGGAATCTATTAGTGAATAATATACCATCTTGGCAGTATGGAATCCTAATTCCCTAGGAATCACTCTCACTGCATAACATCCAGAAGAAATCTTACCAGTGAGTATCTTGACGTGGTTACCAAATTTCAGATTTTAGTCGATCAACAATTCCAAAAACTTAGTATCATTTCTACATTCAATAAAATTATCACCAAATGTGATTTCATCAAGGGAGGATCTGAATGATATTATACTGCATGGTTTCAGATATATTGAACGACAGAATATTGGCGTCACACCAATCTTTCACCTTTTTCAAATCAGATGATATCATTTGATGCAGATCTCGAGGATTCCTACTATTCCATAATATAGTAGTATCATCTGCGAATAGAGTGAACTCCCCAGTTATATCAATTTTCGTTAGGTCGTTGACATACAATAAAAAAAGTACAGGTCCTAACATAGATCCCTGTGGAACACCATGATCAATATTTCTCTTCTTGGAGAGTTCTGTCGTTTTGACCACTTGATTTCTTCATGATAAATATGATTCGAACCATCTGTATGTCATTCCTCTGCATCCATACTGATGAAGCTTTCTCAGCAGTATTCCATGATCAATACAGTCGAATGCTTTTGATATGTCACAAAACACCGCCGCGGAAATCTCACCTGCATTTATTTCCGAATAAACTTTATACAGAAATGAGAATATTGCATCGTGCGTGTTTTTGTTTTTTTGAAAACCAAACTGATTGTCACTAATAACATTGTGGGATTTCAAAAATTCGAAGAGTCGTTTTTTCACCAGTTTTTCAATGATTTTGGCAATAGTTGGAATTAAAGAGATCGGCCGAAGATTAGATGGATTATCTATGTCTCCGCCCTCATGCAAAGGGATGACAACAGAAGTTTTCAGTTTAATATGATATAATATTAAAAATATCAGACAGAATTTTGTATCATACTACAAGTATTCTTTCCCGCGGCACTGCATCAAATCAAGTCAACAGATTCTTGTAACTAATGAAACGAGCATTCATGCAGGATCATATAGGGTGAGTCATAACTATTGGGACATAGGCTAAGGACGGATTGTTTGGACCAAAATATGGCGATAGGACTAAATATGCCTCTATGGAATATTGCTGGGGAAAAAGATACAGGGCGTTGAAGTTGACTTTTATTTTCGTTTTTTGCCAATAATTTCACTGTATATTCATCAATTGGTATCAAAATTGGCACAGAGGCATAATTTCATACAGGGAATATCATTCTATGAACTATTCTACAATTTTATACGGGGGGCGCCACGTGAATGATTCTTGATGATGAAATCGCCTGGTTACTTTTTTTGACAAAACTTTTGAGTGATTTTGATTGGAAAATATGACCTGAACATCATTTCTACGTAATATTGGTACTCCTGGTTGAACACGATATTTTCATCCGTTTTTGAGAGAAGTGCTATTGAACAGTTCAGAGTCTCAGAAGTTAATTACAAATATTATTTAATTCATGAAGAGTGTGGTTTGAACTGTCAGATAATGTTGCTGGTAATGGCATTTCTTATCAGAGAATGAATTTAGGTGCAAGTTCATAGTCAAAATTTTTTCGATCGAAATGCCTCGTCACAATCATTTTATGAATTGATAAATGCGAGATGCAACCAGAAGGTATGAATTGTAATATATCTAATATCTAGACAGAAAGCAACCAAATCACAAAACTTCTTCAAATATATTCCATATACAGTGAAATTATTAGCAAAAAACCGACAAAAAACTAAAAAAAATCAATTTTAACGCCCTGTATCTGTTTCCACAGCAATATTTTATCAAGGCATGTTTGGTCCAATCGCCATTATTTTGGTCCTAACACTCCACCCTTAGCCTATGTCCCAATAGTTATGACTCACCCTGTATAAGTAATTGGAAAATCGATAGTGGCAATGGAAAGTTCCAGTGATACAAATTTGATCGAAAGTTTTGAATGTTACGTTTCGAGTGTTGAGCAGTTTATTTGAAAAAAATTATATCATCATAATTTAGCACTTGAGCAACGATAGATAAGTATTACACAACATAGCCAAAGTTCAAACAATACTTTTGGTTTCCAGCAAATGATCTACTATGGCACCGAATGAACTATCCAGTTGGATACAAAAATCATTGAATGACAGATATTTTGGAGAAAAGGAGATTAAATTCGAAAACAGTAATGGTAAGACCGGAGGATACCTTGGTAGTCTCCTGTTCGGCAAAATAAGAGGCAACAATCCTGATGGAGAATCTGAAGATGTAGACATCGTCGTGAAATATGGAAAGAAAGATGATAAGGAATTTTTGAGAATTGCATTCCACCGTGAAGCTATGGTTTATGAGAAAATCGTACCACTTTTTATGGACCTCCAAAGGAAAAAAGGAATACAAATGCCCTTTGATTCTGTCCCCAAGTGTTACCAGACTATTGAAAATCAGAACTTGGAGGCGATAATTCTTGAGGATATGAGGAAGAGTGGATACCGCCTTCACAACAGAACAATACCAATGGACCTACCACACCTAAAGTTGATTCTTGAAAATTATGCCAAATGGCATGCTCTATCCTTTGCAGTACGGGACCAAAATAATGGGGAACTAGAAAGTAACAAACTGACTAATGTTGCGAGGTATTACTTTCGAAAGGATTCCACTCGGAAGCTTCTAGTTAAATATACAAAATATGCTCATCAGATATTACTTGAGAAAAATGAGCATTTTCTAGCAGACACACTAGAACGAATACTCCAAAAGGGAGTTGCTGATACCATCTTGGAAGTTTTGAATTCTGATGTTGATGAGTGTGTGATAACACATGGTGATGGCTGGAACAATAATTTCTTGTTCAAGTACGAGGTGAGTACTTTGAAAACAAAATCGAAAACGGCTGAATGACTCTCAATCGATCTTGGTACATGATTTTCTCTTTAAAATCCTTATTTTTTGAGAATATAGTTATCTCGCTCATTTCTATCAGTGAAGAACTATATGAAATTAAAATAATGGTCAATATTGTTGAAAAAACGAATGACCTTCGAATTAACTATAATGAACATTTTTAAAAAAGGAGAATACACTAATGTAGACTAATAATAGTTATTTATTATACAAGGGAAAAAAGTATTTTTCCCGTGTATAATACAATATTTTTTTCTGTGACAGATGAAAGGACGAATCAATATTGAGAAGATATATTACATTATTTTGACATCTGAAAAATATCAACATGAAATTTTAAGTTTTGGGACACCTGCGTTGTAGGCATCTTTATAATTCTTTCGAAGTAATCAAATATCTGATGTCACTTCTGTCAGTCTAATTCTGTAATATGATTTCAAAAAATTGCGAATTTAGTGGTTTTTTAGTAATATACGTAACCGGGAAGTCGAATGGGAGATAAAAGGACTCGCAGTTCTTTCTCGGAGACGATATTATTGACTTATTTTTCGGAACTATAGCACAACAAAAGCCATCAATAGTGTATATTTATATATGTGATATACAGGGTGTCCCTAGACCAGTGGGACAGTTAAATATCTTCTGAACCAATAGGAATTTTCAAAATATTATAATGCCACATCATATCGCAATATAAGTGCTAACTTCAGGAATGACTATATTTTATACGAGGGGCGCAAGAAAGGCTCACAAAATCGAACATCAATTTTTTCAAATAGAACACCCTGTATTCCATTGCATTTTCATATTCTCCTTGAAGAGCTGAGTTCAACGACCTAGCACACTTGAGGTCTAGCAAGAATGATTTCCGAGATATAGGGTGTGGAAAATCGCGAATTTTCCTTTTTGGGAATTTTTTGTGTCGAAACTATTCATCATTGGTCAAAACGGCTTACATGTCCATATCTTAACTTTTGATTTACTATTTACTCGTATTTAATTGAAACAAATACAGGGTGGTGTAGAATTAACAGTTTCAGTCAGAATTCTACACCACCCTGTATTTATTTCAATTAAATACGAGTGAATAGTAAATCAGAAGTTAAGATATGAACATGTAAGCCGTTTTGACCAATAATGAATAGTTTCGACACAAAAAATTCCCAAAAATGAAAAATCTCGATTTTCCACACCCTATATCTCGGAAATAATTCCCTTTAGACCCTAAGTGTTTTAGGTCTGTGAAATCAGCTCTTCAAGGAGAATATAAAAATGCAATGAAATACAGGGTGTTCCATTTGAAAAAATTGATGTTCGATTTTGTGAGCCTTTCTTGCGCACCTCGTATAAAATACAGTCATTCCTGAAGTTAGCAATCATAATGCGATATGATGTGAAATCATAATATTCTGAAAATTCCTATTAGTTCAGGAGATATTCAACTGTCCCACTCTGGTCTAGGGACACCCTGTATATCTGGGAAAAAAGTACTCACTTTTCTCCACGGGAAAAAAGTAATTTATGAAAAGTGACATTTTATAACCTGCCAACAGAGAAAAAATGCCAAACTTTTTTCCCGTCACAGAAAAAACAGATGTATTAGGACGTTACTTCAATTATTACAATAATTTCAGTTTGACGTATCCTAATGGATGATCATATTATGGCGACATGGCGAAAATGAAAGACAAATATGGAAGAAAAAAAACTGAGTGTCTATCTTAGTTTTCTCAATATCGTGAGTTATTTTCGGATGCTTTTTTTAAAGTCAATGAAATCATTGGCAATCTTCGGGGACCGATTAGGGTATGGAAAATGTTCTGACAATATCGTCTAAGTAATGATTTTTGGATTTCTAAGCCTATCAAGCATCGAAATGTCAATGTATTCGGGCCACAGCATGTATTTCAATAAAATGCAATTTAACAGCCAATTAATGAACAAAAAGCAGATTGTGATACATAGGTGAATAGAGAATTTTAAGGCGAATAAGGTAGGCTACAGATATATACAGGATGCCATTTGAAAAAAAAGGTTGGGTCTCTACTTCCAATCAAACAAGTGGTTGAAGAAAATTGTCATTGGGTTCAAGAGAAGCGCCATCATCGATAATATAACACTTGTGGATTTCAATTTTTATCTCTTCAAATACAAAAACTACAAGCTGTTACATGTCTCCTGTGTCACCCGGTATAATATTCTCGCAAAATATATGAGTGGTGAGTGACACAATATGAAAATTCCAGGTTGTTTTGTTGAAGTATTTATTAAGTTTGTAGAAAATCATCCATCAAATTGCACTATTTATTGTGAAAATGAAGAAATATTGAAAAATAATAATTGATTGTTCCCCCTATAGCCTCTAATTGATATGATGTGGGAAACGATTGTTGTTATGTCAATCAAAACACAAATTAGTTAGTGTAATTCTCAGAGTGACAGACTGAGCGTTACTGTCATTTTCGATTCAGTGGAATTGCGATAAAAAACTTGCAGCTACAGATGCGATAGAGATGAGTTATTACTAACGAAGTATAAAGAAAGGTATAAGAAATACTACACGAGATTTATTGAATGGTGCAATAGTAAAAAAAGTTAAATCACCAAATAAAGAAGAAATATTTTTGGCTCATTTCCTATAAATGTCTGAGACCTAGAGGTCAAACGCAATGAGCATTACATCCCAGCGAGCACAAACATCCCTGAGATGTTTTGGGATGTTTTGAAAATGTTGGCATGAAGATGTTATTTCGAGACGTAATATGCACTGACCAAAGAGGTCTTAAAAGGATATTGAAAGTATTGTTTTTGTTCTTCTGTGGCATCTCTTTGTTTGCCTACTGAGAGGTATCCCTGGGATGTTTTGGGATGTTTTAGAAATGTAGGCATGAGGATGTTTTTTTGAGGCGTAATATGCACTTACCAAAGAGGTCTTAGAAGGATATTGAAAGTATTGCTTCTGTTCTTTTGTGCCCTTTCTTTGTTTGCCCCACCACAACGTCTCATGCTTACGTCACAATACGATGAATTCTGATTTGTTTTCGATTTTGTTCTTCTTGTTCGCAATTGGCATTCGCGTTTGCAGCGTGTCACGCTTAGATACATCACGCTGCTAACGAACAGAAAGGAGTTTGGTGAAGTTTATTGTGTTAGAAGACTTATTTAGTTTGTAATAATGACCATCAGATGCAAGATGTATTGTTCGGTGCCTCAGTGTAATCAATATATAAAAGTACGAATTTATCAATACACAGCTTCTCCGCAGTTGCAAAATTATGCATCGTGGAGAACATTTCAAAAATTGGGAAACCTATTTCCAATTATATGTCTGTGTGTAGTAAGCACTACTCAGAGGTAATTTTATATCAAGAAAATATTTTTATGTTCAATCTATTTTTAATGCATTTTTTCATTCAAGGGAAATGGAATCCTAATGCAAAAGTTCATTTTGACAAAAGGCTTCAGAAAAGTACCTCGAAATTGGTTTCTTTACAGCGATTTAATGTGCGCAAGACGCGTTGAAAATGTTTTGTTGTGTCTATGAAAAGGCTTTGAAAAGAACTAGGGAGAAGGTAGTTTTGTGACATATCAAGGACATCTCGATAATTGCCGCCTGCGGCGGACATTGGCTGTTCTATAATAGTTCTATTCATGTGTGAACAGAACATCGCAGTGGAGGTTCAATGTCCCGAAATCTCGTACTTTCAACATCTCTGATATGAGATGTTTTTGTGCTCGCTGGGATAATGCTTCAAACGGTATACACAATAGATATATCACTTATTATCAGAAGATAGAGGCTATATCACTATTGTTAGTTATTGTTCCTATTTGCAGGAATGATTGATTGAACGAATCAAACAATTTCCTACGGTTATGGAATGAGAAAGTATCACTCTCCGCACTTTTTTGTAAAATTACTATTATTGTTTCAAACAATTTCCTAATTAGGTTCAGGATATAAGTACAATAAATACATCATTTTATTACGACATTAATGGATGTTAATTGTTTCAGGAAAACAACTCGAATATTCCTACAAAACTGGCAATCATCGATTGGCAGCTAGCATCTTTACACTCTCCAGCTCTGGATCTATCTCTACTCATATACACTTCTTCCTCAAAAACTGAACTTTCACATTTCGAAGAACTATTGAAATTCTACCACTCAACTCTAACAAGTTTCCTGAAAGAACTAGGAAGCAATGCCGAGGATATCTTCAGTTTTTCCCAACTGAAAGAACATTGGTACAGATACTCAGTCTTCGGGTTTTTGTGGTCATTGACATTCTTGAGAGTCGTTTTATCAGAAGATGATGGTTCTCCTGAGGAAGATATGTTTGATCTGATTATCAAAAATAAATCTGACTTCGATGAAAGGCTCATTGCTTTAGTGAAGCACCATTTTCTGTTCAGATTCACGTAGGCACTGATATGGAACAGGATATATCCCTTTTTTGCTTGGGGTTTACTTCGTAACAATAAGGCATAAGGCCTGATTTATCAAACATTGCTGCCAGAATAGTACACTAGAATTATTAGCTCTCTTCTATAAAACACAGAGATATTGCTTCATTCTGCATGAACATAAAATAAAACTACCATAATTACGTTTTTACTCCATTGTATGAAAGTCAATCAAGTTCACGGAACATGTGAAGTGGCTAATAGTAACGACCGGGCGTAAATTAGCACTTTACCGCTCGGTTTGGCGGGCGTAAAGTGGCTTACCAGCCCCGCCCAGTGTATAGGTGACTCGTAATAAGCATTCCTGTAGAATTCAAGACATCTATGTCAAAGATGTGATGGTTCATTATCTAATATAACAGTTCTCTTGATATTTCGGATGCAAAATGATGTGATCGAACCCAAAATGAAGTTATCTGTGATAAATTGACAGCAAATAAAAGTCTACTCCTACTCCGAAAAATTTACTAAGTTATTATGGTAACGTCGTTGATTCCATCAATGATATTCCTACCTGCAACCATGATGTGCTTGAGAGGTGAAAAGGTATTCACAATGAAAAATCAAATATACTGGTCGAGCATAAAATGTTGTAGGTATAGTTCGGGCGTAACTTCCTGGTTATGGACCTAGGTGTGTTAATATATCTACGATCCATTAAAGCATATTTTACGCCAAACATATCTAACAGCATTACCTTTGAAGGACAATGCCTATCTCTATAATAATTGTTTGACTAATTTTATTGACTTATTTCATAGCCAATGCCTCTGATTTCAGATAATCTGTTACAGCCTTCTGGTAGTATTGCGATATTCGTAACATCATGATATATACGAAAATCAGTATAACAGTGTAAAGTAGATTCCTGTATGACTGTATATAGGGATATGTAAGGTATATAAGTTGTCAACATTTATATAAAATTGGCATTCTATATTTTATCGAGGAAGAAATATATATTTAATCCAAATTCCTGAATATTTTTGTTTACATGTTCATCTTTAGTTTTTATTTATTTCCTATCAACATTTCCAAAAATTGGTACTCAAAATGAGTACCAAAATAATCACTTCGCTACCACAGATTAACAAACCTTATTTGTTTTCTACTGGACCTTGTTTGGTAGTGGTTTGATTTTATTAGTAGGTGATTCCTGGTTTCCTAAAGATCTTGGCTTCATGCCCTTTTTTCGTATATCTACTGAATGAAGATGAACACTAAACTCTCTTCTGAGCAGGGAGCAGGTGTTTGTAACCCCTTATTTCCTAAAAAAATCTCATTTCGTAACTTATATCAAGTATTGAAATAATCTACTTTTTGAGAGTGTCATAAATAAACACTACTTACTGAATGTCCGTCAATTATTTGAAATGTTTTTGAATTAGTTACCTATACCTATATAGTGCATAAATTCACAAATGTCATCCTTTTCATTGTTTCACTTATAGTTGTGAGCACTCGGTATAGTTTTCGATATTGAAACTGGGATTTGCAGCAATCGATGAAAGATAATGGAAGTATTATTTGTTACATTCGTACAAAATGCTTGATATGCTTTAGTCATCTTTGGGATCTTATCGTAGTTGGTTATGGTGAAGGAGAATCTTGGAATAAAAGGTGGATGCCAGGTTGTAGAGCATTCGGAGTACTATAGTTAATATAAAAAGAATGTACCTATTGAAAGTTGGCCAATATGATATCTATAGTAGTTCTAGTATAATGATGGTACCTGTAGCGACATCTCACGAAGCTGAGAGTTAGTTATACATGCAATACATAATACAATGCAATGCAATCTTTGATACATGTGAACATTATTACATACCTGATCACCACGAATAGGCACCTACTATACCGACAAGACTCGTACAGCTGCATACGGTACCGCAGAAGAACTTCGGCTTCTGGTTAAGTGATGGCGTTAACGTTCAACTATTTCAGAGATTATACAAGTGTATAATCTCTGACTGGTTCAGTGATTATAGGGGAGTGTATAATCTTTGAGTGTATAATCTCTGGTGTATTAGGAAGCATGAAGCATAGCATCATCTGGCGGTGAAAACTGAAATATCAGGGCCGGTAGTTCTGAAAATGAATGAAGGGTAACCAAAAAACCGAAATAATCGAATTTTTCTTTCGTGATATCTCAGGAACCGGCCCTGATATTTTCGATTAGTTTTCTCCGTAAGATGATGCTTTCTGATACGCTACTCTCCATTTATCTGACCTTCTACATCGTCCCCGAAAAAGAGAACTATATGTATTTTTCGTTGATCTACAAAATAATAATTTTTCGTTGATCTCTATATGAAGAAACAAATTTTACGTTCTAATTTCCGAACGAAAAAACGAATATTTCCAAAGGCAAGTACTTTTTCTCCGCAGACACTAACTTTTCGTTCGCAGACACTAACTTTTCGTCTGCAAACACTCTTCGTTCACTGCAGGGTTGCCAGATCTACTGAATTTTCAGTAGATCTCCTGAATTGCATATTGATCTACTGATCAACTGAAACATTTCATAACCTACTCAAAATTATTTTGACACTCATTAATAATTATAAAACTCTATATTTCAATTGATCTTCAGTTAATCACATACCCCCTTCTGAATTGCATAATATCTCAGCACGCTCTGTTTAAATTAATTTTACATAACAAGTAATGAATTTTCATATTGGTACTCATGAAATATATAAACCAGGAAAAGACAAAAGACAATAACTTCATCTGATTCAGATCGGATTAAATTTTGTATATGAGTACGTATGTTATAATATATACTAAAAATTGAAATATACTAAAATCTTATTCATTTATTTATTTATTATATTTCATCCCTACAGACCACACAGGTCTCTTTACAGGGACAAAAATGTTAATCAATATACTAATACATTAATACTAAGATATAAGGAAGGTTCTAGATGTAGTTGTATGTATGTTGAATCTAACCTATGAATTTAATAATAATAACAATCATGTCTGAGGAAGAGGGTTAAACATTTTGTATAGTTTTTCATAGTACGCATAGAAGTCAGTCTAGTTCAAACAGAGATATTTATGAGGTGATGTGTAATTGCTGATCGAAATGCATTTTGTGAGGTTGTCCATTCTAAATCCAGAAAGGCATTGAATTCATTTGCTAGCCTCAACATGGCCACAAGCGGGGGTCTTGTAGTAAGCATAAGAGGAATATTAAACATTGCAAATGATCGTGTGATTAGTGAGAGTATTTCAGGTAAATTGATCTTGTTATTTATCAAATTATGCAAAAAAATCAAAACAGTAAGATTTCGTCTATTTTCCAGTGACATAATTTTAAATTCATTTCTCAACTGATACGATCGAATTGTTTTATAGTCTGCACGTTTATTATATTTTTTAAAATAAATGAATCTCAGAAATTTGTTTTGTATTTTCTCTAACTAACTCAATCTAGTGTGGTATTAGGATGATAATTAGGACTATGATTTTTTTTTATTATGGGAATGTTTGTTTTGTTGGTTTCTTTTTTGTTGGAAATATTTTACTTTTCTATTTGCTGAAAGTAGGTACATAATGTTTTGACGTAGGTTCATTTCATTATCCTTGCTTGGAATTCGTATAGCATGAAATAGATCTGAAATTTTGACAAGGTATTTACTGATGAAATGAAAATCGAACTGGCAACCTTGGTCCGCGCGGAGAGTGAATTGACAGCAACTGTCGATTGCTGTTGTAAAATCAATTATTCATGAAATCCAATAGATTTCACATGTGAATAGGACCGTGATGGATATAAGTGTTTGAGGTCGACGAAAAAATATAATATGCATCTCGGCGAAAAACTGTTTATTGTCTTGCCTGATTGCTAGTCTCGGCTGAGGCCCAATCCACTAAATTTGCAAGTTGAAAATCAAATCACAGAATTGACAGAATTAACTTGACAGATATTTAATTAATTCAGCGATCCCGTGACAGAAAAAATTGTGTAATGAATTATGCACAGGAAAATATCAGATTAGAGCTCTAGATAGTTATCAATCTGCTCTCCTATAATCTTCAATAGGTAACTTTTTATTGACATCTAGAGAAGGTTCCTATCCAGAACAAAAACCGACATAGAGCCATACACATCAGGCAATCCCTGAACTACAGATAGTAAACACTAGTATATGAAGATTTGGCCCAAAATGCATCATAAAAAAGTTGCTGGCTCAGGAGATACAATAAGGTGTTCAAGGGGAAGATATAGTTTTGAAATTTGTTAATATCCTTGTAAGTTTCCAACAGCATGAAAATAAAATTTGATATTTTCAGATTTCCTGACTTATTGAGTGATTGCTCAAAGAGGGCATTAGTGGCACTATCTGTTACTTCATTAAATCATCATATCTATACTTCGTTCAAAGAATAATGGTTGAAATAAAATAAGTTGAAAATTTGGAAACCTGATGGTAATTTTACACACAAATGTACTTTTTTTCCAATTATCTAACTCTGTGTTTCATTAATAACATTCTTATTGATATTTTTATTATTTCAATACATGAAATTAGCGAGGTGACGTTGGAAAAAAGACCACTAGCACCTTCTATGTTATGATGCCTATATATGAGCAATCACTCTTATTGTACTAATTCCCATTTCAGGAAACATGTTCATACTGTTTAAACTTGAACACTCTGTATCACCTAAACCAGCATCAGTTTTATCAGGCAATGAGCATGTTGGGCCAAATCTCCATATCATATCTTGATCACTTTGTAAATTTGGTAGTTTCCTACAGAAGGATTCATTGGCGATCAGACAAATTGAAATAGTTATTTCATTTTGATCGAATGGTCTTTCAAACTCTGGATCTAGATTCAAAATCAATACAACTGTTTGTAATCGAATTTATTTTTATTCAATATTTCATTGGTGATATAACTACTTCCCTTGTTTGAGATAGATGAATTTCTGTCGAATCTATATTGAAGCAACTGCGGCGTCAATGCCATTTCCTGAAGTTTCAACACAATGAACATTATTTTCCATAATATATATGGTGGTCAGTCACTGTGTCCCAAATTGGTTTCTCTTCAATTTCAGATTATATATACTTCAATTGCGTAGATAAAATATCTCTGAATATAGAAATCATATAGCTTCAAAGCTTTAAATTTTGTCAACCCTCTTGAAATAAATGGAAGTCCATTCGTTAGTCCATACACAATCTTCTGGGACCTTTCAAAATATTTTGGACGATTCTCGAACATTTTAAAACATTCTAGAATCTTCTGGAAGATTCTATAACACTCCAAAACATTCAACATTTATTATCTTCATCTTGATTAATTATTTAAATTCTAAAAATTCTAAATTATCTTCCAACGTTCTCGGACAATCTGAAAAAATTTTTCTGGGACATTTTGAAAATATTCTGGAATCTTCAAGAACACTCAGGAAGGAAAGGGGCTCTTTTCCTAGGGTTCCCAAGGTTCCTAATAAGATCGTATTTTTCTAGGATAAGATAATTTCAACTATGTTTTTATCGTGTATGAAACGGCTATTACACAAAATTCTCTTGTTTCAGTGTTTTCGATAAATCGACGAGGTAGGTACATTTCATGTCTGACAAAGGATCAAGAGAAAATCAGATGGCTGCACGCCGAAGGAATGAACAATTTCTCTTGGGCAACCGGCAACTGCTCGTGTTGACTACATTCTTTATTGAAAAGGAATCTTCTCAGAATTGATTTGGGTTTTCTCAATACAGAATTTCTTTCCAGGACCTGTGAGATGAAGATCAATTCATCATATCATACTATCAATATTATTTATTTCTTATGTACTACTCTTTTGAAGTACCTCCCTGGATCAGTTGATCAGTAAGTTGATGGAATTTGATAGGAGTTTCTACACCATCTTCTGTTCATCCTGCTTTCGAGTAATCGAATGAGACCTCGTCGTCAGTCGTCACGGCAACCACAAATCTGAATAGAACTTAGAACAACATCATATGGAGATGCCAGTTTCATATAGGTAGTGGAATTGTCTCAATAAAATAAACAATTTGTGAACAAATCGTGTTCACAATACGATCGAAAATTCTGTCAGAAATCTTGATCTCGATAAAATTGCTTCGAGGTCTCTGTTCGAGGAAACACCACGAGTCCGCAGGACGAATAGTATTGTTGCTAGCACTCATATGGTTTAACCCCTGAAAGTACCGTTGAAGTGTCGCAAAAAACAGTGCAAAGATGTATTATGGACGTGTTTTTCTAGCCAGAATACAGAGATATACCCTTTAGGTATATGCGAAAAACCAATTTGGGTCACTTTGAGTTGATGAATAATTACCTATACCTTTTACACTCATGATATATATTAAGCTTCATCATAATTGTCGTAATCTGTGTTATCATTGCTGTCAATGCCGTATGTTTTCCTGGCTTCTCCAGACGGATCGTACTTTTCGCATATTTCGATAAACAATGGCCTGTATTTGAGCAGCAATTGCTGAAGCATCACACCAGCTAGTTTCTTCTGTTTCTCGTTACATTTGCTGCATTTAGTAGCTATGGCATCAGGAATCACCTCTGCAAAAATACGTGGAATGAAATATTAGAAGATTCGAGAGCAGTAAATTATGATGTATAGGTATTTGACATTGATTCGTCTCACAGTTCAACCCAAGGATGGCACAATTTTGACTCACTTTAAATGGATTGAATGATTTAAAATTTGGCAGGTGCACATAATTCTGGTGAAAATGCATTATGAAATTTTTGTTACACAAACAACAAGATGGCTGATCCAAAATGGCAGATCAGTATTGTAATTTTGATCCGATTCAATTCAATATTCGTATCTGAGGGTTTTCGAGGTAGGAGATTATGATTCTTTTGTCAACATCGGTGAATTCAAGATGACGTTTCCAATATGGCAGACGAGCTTTGTGATTATCATCCGAATCTATTCAAAATTTGTATCACCGGGTTTTCGGGGTCGGAGACTATGATTCTTTCGTCACAATTTGGAAATTCAAGATGACGGATCTAATATGGTGGACGAATTTTATAATTATATGATCCGATTCTATTCCTAATTGGCATCTGTTATTCAATAAAAAATAAACCATTTACAAACTCCCACAACCATAAAAAGATTTAATATTATCGATCTCTGATCTCTAGCTAGTATTGAGATAAAAATAAAAGGGGTCTCCCCCGGGAATCACCTGTCAAGCATTGCTAGTGGAATTCCGCAACACCCTGTATTAATACAGATATTTAAGTTATTAAATGAACATTTTACAATCCCAATTCACTCGATCTTCAGGAAATTTGAAGTTAGGTATCATATTTTCCATGAAGGAACAAATAATTAATGGATCCATTTAGAAGACAAATATTTTCCAATTGAATTGTTCTGCTTAACGATAACAAATTGGATATTTTTCCTCTACTTATACCTTTCTATAGTTTCTACGTACTGGACAGTCGATGACTAACAATTATATTGCAAAAAATTAATTACCATACGTGTCTTGTTCTCAATCCATTAATTGATTGAAAAAACACAAATAACATATTAAATTTAATAACACATAGGAGGTCAACTGGTTTTTTTATTCATGGATATTTTTATTGACGTAGAACAAATTCGATGAACTGGAAGGAACCATACATCCAGTGAGTTTTTGTAAAATTTGAATAATTATAGTTTATTATTATTGACAAAAAATTTTACATTCTCGTCGCTGAAATATCTTGTCCGCATAACAAACGTCATGATAATAAATAACATCCCTGGGATGTCACATTCATGTCTGGCAAGATAACAAAGCGAAATACAATTGAACATTTGCAATATTCGTCTTATTCGAAAAAGAAGGTGAATTTGGGAAGATTTTTAACAAAAAAGAGAATCCATGAAACCTTCGAAAAAACGAACGCCCATGATAAATGACGGGAGAAAAACATTTACTTTCTAAAATAAGTATTCATTTATACTGGGCGATACAAATTCGAGGGCCACCATTGAAATCTCGGAAATGCGAAGATGATTGAATCTGGGCATAGATCTAATTATCTATGATCTGGGCAAGGTTACGCATTTATCTACAAGAAAATTTTCAGATTCTGACTATAGGCACAAACTGAAATCGGTGATAGATCCCATCATTTTGATCATAAAAATGTATATAAACATTAGTCCGATCTCGTTCAGTAGCGGAGCTACAGGGGGTCAAAGTTTAATTATTTTTTTCTATTAATTGAAATATCTCGCTTACTTTTCAAGCTATCATTTTGAAATTTGATGTGGTCAATACTTCCTAAAAGATCACCATTTCAAGAATTTTCAAAATAGTAGAATTTTTTTCACGGCAACTTCAGAAAACTAAAAAAAAAACTTGACTTTCTACCCTCCGTATCCCCGTTACTGATCCAGATTGGACTCAAGATTTCAATTTTAGTGAGTACATTTCATTGCATTTTCAACGAAGTTTGTCAAAGAATACAATTTAAGCTAAACATAAGCAAAATTAACATGTTCTCGAACGTATATGCTTATTTATCTCAAAAACGGTTCGTTTCTCGAAAAAAATCGAGAAGAAAAAAAAGCCTCTAAATTGAACGATCCACACAATATGATCACTGAAAGATACCAGAGGCGTACTACGAAAAAGTTTGAAGGGGATAAAGAAGCCTCTACCTCCAAAAACGTATCACCCTGTAGATTTTGAAAATCTTTAAAATGCTTGTAATGATGATCTATCAGGAAGTATTGACCACACCAAATTTCAAAATAATATCTTGAAAAGTTATAACTCGTTATTTATGTTAATTGATTCGTTAATTGATTCGTTTTATTATTGTTAATAAAGTTTTGGGTTTGATCATATAATTTTGCATTACAGAAATATAAAGAAAACTTTAATATTCAAATGAGCACTTTTGTATAATTCAGATCTATTTTCCCAATCATTTTGCATTAATTGAAACCATCGGAATCTAGATTTCTATCGATATGACAGTGACATTAGCTTTACCACCAGCTCAATGACTTTATCGCCCACCGAGCGGTAAAGTAGTCCGCGGGCGGTAAAGTGCCACTTTACGCCCGCAAACCCGGGCGGTAAAGTGCTACCTTATATACGTCCGGTCGTGCATAATAGTTATTTATGTATCAAGGGAATTATGAGGGCCTTAATTACCGATGGCAAAGTTTGCGTCCCGAGGGCCTCTGGCCCGAGGGACAGCAATTGCCTGAGGTTATTGAGGCTCGGTAATTCCCGTGATACATAGATAATTTTATTTCTGACTGATTTCATTCATTAGATACCTTCCCGATTGGAAGTTAGACATGTTTTTCCGTATAGTTTCAATGTCATCAGAACGTCAGATGATGATCTTGACTACCGCGAATAGGAGATTCCTTATTGCTGCGTGGTTGTTGCTATGCATTTCTTATTTAATTTTAGCTAGAGATGGCTAGAGGGAATTATAGCATCTATAACATCCCAAGGGAGTTATGACCCTCATAATAGATATCGTAACTATGACGATATAAGCTTATAATGTCACTGTCAGAAATAAAGAATATTATTACCACGGGACCTTATGCCCCTCGGCTAAAGCCTCTGGATATAATATTGGTCCCTGGGGGATAATGATATTCTTTACCATCTTGGTGGATGAAAAACTATTATTCACAACCATATATGTATATTTGTCATTACTAACGTCATTGAAGGTTGGGAAGTGTCTCATTACACACCTCTACTACCCGTCCTCACTCATGTAATATTTTCGGTATGTTCCGAAGAAATAGAGATTTATTAATTCTGATCGAAATATGATGATTGTGAATAAAATAGTATACAAACCCCTGTAGGAAGTTCTCTTTCCACCACGGTGTGTAATATACTATTAAATTCTTTTTGGTTATTTTAGGCATTTGGAATGTAACTTGGGTCAAAGTTTAAAGGTTGGGTATTACTTTCTGACTCGTTATTTATCTCACACAATGTTGATTCGAATGATACATACGCTTCAAAAACTTTCCCTCTGGTGGACATGACCCCCGCTCCATCAGACAGTCGCCATATCTCTTCACCAGCCTGGTACTGGCGAATACGCTCAACACATCAAAATTGTCATACTTGGTGGAGTATTTCTCTGGTGCCGCCCTCTGGGACCTCTGCAATGACTTATTTGCGTCTACGTCATTTCCTAGCACTAATACAATAACAAATATCGATAAAATAGATTTATAATCCATGTTCGAACTAGTGTTCACCGAATCTCATAAGAGCGATGATTCGACTGGAAAAATAATGATTGGGTTCATAGTTCTGGTCGACATCGGGTACGATATTCAAGGTAGACAACAGTCTGACATTATGGATATAGCATTCTTTTTTTGACTGGTCAGGATGTTTACGTTCAGGTACTTTCGAAGATTGTCTGTTTTTAATTGCCAATTATTGTTTTTATTCTCCAGGCATACGTATTAGTTCCATTATTTTCAGGTTGAACAGAATATACCAACATCTCCAACGTATATGGTGTTGGCAATTCTGAAACAAATAAAATAGGTACCTCACTGATATTCAGAAAGGGATGAAAAATATTTTTTCCGCCTACCTCTATGCAAAGTGAACATTTCCTGACCTCATTGAAGGGATCAAAGTCGTTCTTTTCTTCCCTAACTTTTCTTCCCTAGGAAGGAAAAGTAAAAGCGACGTCATACGGCATTGACGACCTAAACTATAAACTATTATAAGGGTAATTTCACGTTATTCGACCAAGAAGCATTGTGACTGAAGCATTTGATTTTTTGACAGCTTTCTTTGGATGAATTGGGACCCATCAGTGCTACATTTTAAAAATATTTCTATGTTGTACAGGGGTGTGCCAAGATCACAAAATATAATTTCCTGTATATCATTGCATTCTTAGATTCTCCCTGAAGACCTGATTCCATATCAATTCATCATACTTGGGGTCTAGCAAAACTGATTACAGTCAATAAACCAAGATTCAGAAACCAATAACCATCCCTCCCTAGCTCAACATGATCTTTATTGAAGGAAAAGAGTTCTCCGAATCGTGAGGCATATCCTATAATAGGCTTTGTACTTAGAGTTGGTGTGAATTTTTTTCATCAAACTCATCGGAATAGAAATTATAAAAAAAGTGCTTTTTGAGTTTTGAATCAATTATTATAGCCTTGCCAGGATTTTTTCAGGCAACTAATTTTTTTAAAATAATTCTCAACATAAATAATTTTCATCCATTAACAAGATTGGGGAAGGTCGACCTCACTTCGGATGCTCTACTATATTTAGTTCTTATTTTCTTCATCATTCGAAAAAAAAAAACATCGGAACATAAATAGTATCTATGGAGATCGTCAAGAAATAACTCCATATGTTGCATTATTAAAAAGTAAGTAGGTTCCGCTGGAAGTATGATTCTGAAATTTCTTGCCCAACATCTACATAGTAATACTGTATCGTATAGAAACAACATCACCTGGAGTAACCTCGGAAAAAAAATCATTATAGAAAAGAAACTATTATATTTGAGTTTTTGGAAATATATCATAGAAACTTGTTGCATCGATACTACTCATAATTTTTCAACACTATCTATAATTTTATTTTCTCTACAGAAATCGAACTGATATCGTAAAAAAGTAATTCATCCTATTGTGAACATGAGAAATTGGCACATAACTGATATTGTATAGCGTAAAGCTGCCTCAATTAATAAATATTGAATCAATCATAGTATAGGAAACTGGAATTTTAACAGCATCAGATATTGGAATATCCTATTGGAATTATATGGAATATTCTAGAATATTTGTGGAAAATTCTCTATATATGCAAATGGGAATTTCTCAGATATTCATTGTATATGTCTAGAAGAATATGCTACCAGAGCAACGCCATAACCATAGACCGGTAATTGAATTGAATTATGCAAATATCAATTTCTTGAGGGAGCAAATTGGATCATAAAAGCTTTTCGTTTCAGAATCTCCCTACATATAAATAATGTTTGATAATCACATTTCAGGAATTATTATTGATTTTCATATTCTATTGAAAAGCATGGAAATATTCAAGTAATATTTCATGGATACACCCCGCAGAACATTCAGTTGGGAATATTTCATGAATATGTAACACAGGATATTCAGTTGGGAATATTCTTGGAACATTCATACCTGTACAAATATTCTCTGAACAACCCAACTGGAATAATTTGAGATTATGCATTTCTGAATATTTTTGATGAAATATTCCTTGTATATATCTTTGGATATATTACTGGGATATTCTCATAGGAATATTCCTTGGATGTTCCAGAGGCATGTATATGTTCTAGGAGTATTCAGTGGATATTCGGAATATATACTGATCGTTCTATTAAGCATATTGAGAGAATATTCTAGGAATAGCCACCAGTACTGTCTGGGATCTGAATTATATTTATTGATATAAAAGTACTTCAATGATATGAGCAAAAAAGGCACTCTGAAGCACCTTCAAATCCCGAGAAAATAATTGAATAATAATAACCGATATGTAACCTTAACACGCTATATTTTAAAATCTGTTCAATAAAGAACTAAATTTTGCACATTATATCAGTTTACTGTATACTACAACATTTTGAAAATTCAGGAAATTTCATCGAGAACAATTTTACCTATGATAAGTGTTGGGTCCTTTTCGACCGACACTCTGCTTTACAAAATATATCTTCTCTAAACCTTGGTATTCAACTGATACCTAATTACTATTATGATTATGATAATGCAGACATTTTTTAGTGAATCATCAGAGGAAACATAAAACTATCAGCATTATCAATCTACTCCACTCATGCAAGGATTATACATATTGTATAATCACTAATTATGACTGATTATAAAAAATATAATCATAATAAAAGTATAAGTCCAGTCTAAGCAGCCTTCTCCTTGAGATCTTTATTCGAAATAGAATAGATGATGACTTACGGTTATATTTTGTTTTTATATCGAGACGTCTGTAGCAACGGCCACACAAACAACTACAACTTTTTTTTTGGAAAATTTCGTTAATTATCCGATGGTCGAGGCTAATTCATTGCCAAACCATCAAAAGAATTGCCCCATCCCACTCAGGATTCCTATAAATAATAATAACAACTGGTTCCAAATTGTCAGTAAGCCGATTTCGGTTAAAGAATAATCATGATTCGTCTTTTGAGTGTTTTAATTTTATCAGTCACTTTGGTGGTGGTTACATCCGATGACAGAAAAGATAGGAGCAACGTTCCTGGTTATACCACCAAATACGACAACGTAGACTTGGAAGCCATTGTGGCCAACGAAAGGATCCTAAGAAACTATGTTGACTGCTGCCTGGACAAGAAGAAGTGTACTCCCGACGGTGAAGTACTGAAAGGTAAGATTTCAAATCCTGAACTCTTTTTGAAATTATAAAGAGTTGTTTCGTTATCTGCAGATTCTAAGTAGGACATCTAACTGTCCCTCCTGGTTCGATCATAATATCGACTTCGATATTCTGAATAAGATCCCAAATATCAATATGACACATTCGATCGTGAGTTTCTAGTTAGAATGAAAGAACAATGAATATCATTTCAAATGCTTCTTGATTTATGAGTAGGATATTACATATTATGAAATTTATCATGAAACGAAATGGTGAGCAAACACAAAAAATAATATTGTAACTTTGCTACGCTGTACTGATGATGTCCATCATGCAATAACACTGGAACGCATGCGTCTGCAGCTATACTCTATCTTATTTTTAGGGGTTTGCCCACTAATTTTTCTCATGTTATTATTTGATTCGCCCTGATTTACACTTCTACAAGATGATTTAATTTCATGTATTCGAAGAGTCAATTATTATTTTAAGGAAAATTAGTTTTTCTTCGGCTATGAAACAATAGTATATTGTTTAACGAGCTCGGAATGATAGTGATTTCCTACGAGTAGAAAATGAGCATTCCGTTATACCCTATGATTTTCCTACGGCTATAATAGATAACAGCGGCATTTTCGATTTCTTCGTCTTCCTCATCTATTAGACAGAGCTGTCATTGCATCACATTTGACATTCCATGAGCGATGAGATTTTTTTGAAATAATAACACAATGGAGTCATTGTGATATCAGATGAGAAAACAGTTTTGCTGATATACAAAGTACCTCATTGACGTATCGAACACAGTAAAACAAGAGCAATGTTGTGTTATAGCCGTAGATAGAATTGCTCTTGTTTCACTGTGTTTGATACATCAATGAGGTACTTTGTATGTCATGAATTTTATTTCCGTATCTGATATTATAATGACTCCATTGTGTTATTCTTTCAAGAAAAAAATAAGCATTCCTTGACAGGAAATCAGATGACTACAAGACGAAGAAATAAAAAATGCCGCTGTTATCTGTTGAAGCCGTAGATGAATTATAGTGTATAACTCTCAGGGAATGCTAATTTCCCACTTAAATGATTGCAGCATGCTCGTGGGACATCACTATCATTCCGTGCTCGTTAAACAATAAACTATTTCTCAATACGATAGTTGATTTCGAATGTAGCATGACGTAGACTGTTGGTTGAACAAAAATGTTACATTCATTTTTTTGACGTTGATCATTGCAACATAACTAAAAAATTTCGAAATGTGGCTTACAGTATAGAATATTCATTGTATAATAAATTTAAAAAATTCCGATTCATGAGTTAATTCTTTTATCTCAACAATCATTTCTATTCAACATATATTTGAATTCAAAAGTTACAAGCGAATTCAACAATCATTATCTAGCAGTGGTTAAATGAATCTGGATTCTATGTAGGTATCGGTCTCTGTGAAATATGTAAACGAAGAATCTAACGACGAAATAAATCTCAATAGTCAAAAATACGTCTCTGAACATTTACATGAATGCAACATATTAATTTTTCGTAATCCCATTCTTTAATTTTGATTTACTGGTATTCAGATGACAATTGAAAAAGTTAATGTTAACAGATTGAAGAAATAAACCTCTGGTGTACGCACTTCAATCCTTTTCTGTTTTATAATTCCTTGATTTTCGCCTACTTCGATAAACATAACATAGCGTGGGTGAATATCGTAAAGTTTAGTCTGGTGCCTTACCAAAATTACAGGCACCCATTTTCACCGGGAAGATCAAGTTTTGAAATAATTTCAAATCACGTGACAACTATTGTGGCCGAATTGTGATCAATGAAGATAGGGAATACATTTTGTGATTTAGCCGCATCAAGGTTGGTAGAACTGATGTTGATCATAAGTTCTACCTACCTTGAGTCGCACTAGGAATCACGCCATCTAACATTCAATATGTAAACCCCACGTCATCGTCTGAAATTCAGTTGTTTATGTTAAGAACCTGTCTCACGAAACACATTCATCAATAACAATTTGAATTTAAAAATATCCAACTGATGACGTGGAAAAAAGTATTAAATCTGATGACCAACTATTAGTTGCTCTGATTACAAACACATAACAAAACAATAAAAACAAATCACCGAACATTTGTTATTTTTTCAGGTCATATCAAAGATGCCATAGAAAATGAATGTGATAAATGCAACGATGTGCAGAAGAAAGGGATTCGTAAGGTAGGAAAAGCTCTTTATACCAAGCACCCCACATGGTGGAAGGAGCTTTGCGACCATTTCGACCCAGAAGCCAAATACCAGAAGAGGTACGAGAAATTCATCCAAGATGCCCTAGCCCAAGAAGATTAGGCCACACCCTGTATAGTGGATAGAATGTATTTTATCTACCGATCTTGATTGGCCACAAAATTTCACTATGTTTCAATTTCACCAGCAAACAATAAACATCTACATTGCATCTCTGACTTTTTCCTCACTAATGTATTATGCTTGACTGGGATGATAATGAATATGGCATCAATGGGATTGTTGAAAGTGTATTGTATGGAAATAAAAAAAAAACAAAAAATCATGGCATCGAGCCTATTATAAGCAATATTTTATAAATTTTCTCAACAATCAAACATATCTCATGGCGGTATCACAGCCGTCTGAGAACAATTTGAAAAATCTCAATCATATTCCAACCACCAGCGTAGATAAGAGGGGGGTCACTGGGGGACAGTACCTCCCCCCTCCTGAAAGCACAAAAATAGTAAAACAGTAAAAGACTTAGAAACAATAATTAATAATGAATTCAAAATGTTTTATATCAACAGGTTGATGCCTGATTATGTTCTATACCAGTGATTCAAAGATTCTAGTAAAACAAGTTTCTGAATATGTTAGTAAATTTAGAAATGAATTCTTTCCCAAACATTTTAGTCAGATTTGTTGCAATCAAAAATAGATCTTTGGAAAAATGAATGGGAAGAAACCAAAAATGAACCGATAATAATTTACCCAAAGAAACAGCCTTAGATACTCTACAGCATTGCAGTATCGAAATATTTCCCAGTATTTATACACTCCTGCAGATAAAATATGTTATGCCGGTGAGTGTGGCGAGGTAAGACACTGAAATCATGGTTGAGGTGTACAATGGGTCAGGCTAGTCGGATTAAATTTTTATCAAAGATTCATAGATATATTGAAATAGGTAGAGATGCTGTTAGCGATAGGTTTTCCTCGAGGTTTTCAAAGCAATGTTAAAGACTTTGTTTTATAATCTAGTCACGGGGGTACCTAATATTTTGTTAGTTAGATTCAATCAAGAGTTTTGAATGATACTTTATATTATCTAATGGTGAAATTGAGAGGTTATTCCGTTTTTTTTTTCATCTAGTTCATATAATACGCATATCAAATATCTTTTCATCGAGAATATTTATCTTGATTTGTTCATTTGAATGACTGATAATTGTTATTTTGACAATTTTGAATATTCTGATATATAAAAACAGCTTTAATAAAAGTTGAAGCTAATAAACCACCATTTTGTGTTGATTCATTATACACTGAAACGCGTTGTACTACTAGGCAACCCCCAAATCATAATTTAATTTCCGCTACTGAGTACCCCCCTTAAAAAAAAAAACATAACTACGAGCCTGATTTCCAACAAAGGTGGTTATTCTGTTTAAGAATGTAAAAAAACTCCCAAATCAAAGAATGTGGAATGATAGAGGATGTTCCATTTGAAATTTCGAGACCGGAAAAAACCTAATGAACATAATGTCCTGGAAGATTGATTAATTAGATCTGTATCAGGCTTCTGAAAACAATCATGAAACAAAAACATCACGAGGCATTATTGTAGTGGCCACTCGCTATAGATGATTGCAGGTAGAAATACTCTCAGAAGCAATAATTGAAAAGTATTTATCAGTAAAAACACAAGAACTTTTTTCTTATCGAATAAATTTTTCTTGGGAAAAACATTTGCCGATCAGTAATTTTACGAGAAAAACTGACATAAAAAAATTGCGAGACCCTAATAGGTCGATCAATTTTGTCTAATGTCAGTTATTCGAGAGAAATAGGTAACTGATGAAAAATATTTGATTTAGTAAGGAAATTTATTCAATTAAACAAAAGTTCGAGTGTTTTTTGGCAAGATAAATCGACGACAATATACAAATAAATACCCGCCCACCAGTACATCGAAGAAGAAGAAGAAGATTCCGTGTAACTGGTTGTTTGTGGAATTGATTTTCTCATAATTTCGTGGTTCCTTCAGACACAATTTTCCTAAAACGGCTCATCTTTCTAATTTACGCGTGAACCATACCCATCAATCAAACTTGACACGACAGAAATTGGAGTGACATCAGGCGCAAATAGCTACTGGATCAAAGGAGTCTATCACCTATAAGAAAGGTGCGTCATTTTTTATCGATGTCAAAATGACTGACGTCGTCGTCAAACAGCGTTTTCCGTGTATTATACAGGGTGTTTCAAAAAAACCTAACCCCCTTGCTAGGGTAGGTAGAACATTGCAAAATAAGTTGGGTTTGCTCAGTGAAAAATGTCGTAACGGCATCAGTTTTCATGATACAAGGTGTTGAAAAAATTATTTTTTAACACATTTTTCACGATTATTCCGAAACTACTGGCAACATTGTGATGAAAATTTGTATGGATGTTTCTTGAAATCTGACACATCGCATGAATTTGTTTTTATATCTGACTCTCATAGAGGGCGCTATAGTTACACGGTTCGTACCGAGTAGTTTTGAACATAACTTTTTTGAGGTTAAATTTTTCAATCCAAATATAATATGAACTTGAACATCATTCAATTTTACACCAAAAAGGTACTCGATACTATGTTCCGTTTTCGGAATATTTCGATTTGAAAATAATAGAGTAGTAATGATGCTGGTATAAAATGAATTTTATTGAGTTGAATTACCTATTTATTCAGGTTCAAAAACAATGAAATTATTCTTGTGCTGGAGTTATTGAGGGAACAAAGAATCATGAGTAAAAAATTAAGGGATATTTGACTAGAAACATGAAATATTGAATCAGAGTAAGTGTTCAAAATGTCCTACGTTTCGAGAAATACACGATTCTATATTCTTTTTTAAGGATGAATTATTCTTCTGAACAGTTGAGGATCAGCTGTTAGGTCATTTAAGTGATGTTCGATTATGTCTCACAACTCTTGACGTGAATTTACCTATGTAGCATAGACTTTCTGCTCAAGATACAACAAAACTGTGTAATCCATGTTCTTAGTCAAATCTGTTTCGATGTTATTCTTGTGATTCATTGTTAAATCAATGACTTTGCATCAGAAATGTATTGTTGGTTTCGGTTTCAAATGAATAGGTGATAATTTTTCATAATACTCACTCTAATACATAGCTTTATACCAGCAACATTTTCCACTTCATCATTTTCAAATCGAAATATTCCGAAAACGGAACACAGTATCGAGTTTTACCAATAGTATCTTTTTAATGTGATATTGAATGATGTTCAAGTTCACATCAAATTTGGATTGGAAAATCTAATCTCAAAAAAGTTATGTTCAAAACTACTCGGTACGAACCGTGTAACTAGCGCCCTCTATGAGAGTCAGATATAAAAACAAATGCATGCGATGTGTCAGATTCCAAGAAACATCCATACAAAATTTCATCACAATGTTGCCAGTAGTTTCAACATAATCGTAAAAAATGTGTAAAAAAAAATGTTTCAACACCTTGTATCTTGAAAACGGATGGCGTTACGACATTTTTTTACTAAGCAAACCCAACTTATTATGCAAGGGGGTTAGGTTTTTTGAAACACCCTGTATATTATATTGTTGATATGGTACTCCACTTCAGATTTTTTCAATGGTATATTTGGATAGATTTGACCATTAGATATTCAACAATACCCTTCAGGTCTCGGAGTTAATACTAATTTTATCCAATTTTCTGTTAGGTTATTAGATTGTTGTGTAGGTTATTATAAGGAATAGAAGCAGCGTACCTAGTTTCACGAATAAGTATAATACAATAGTCAATTAAATTAAACTTATTTGGATCATCAAACTATCACACTAATCAATTCTAATACTCAGCATGCATTCAAAACACTTCCGATTATCATTCGATTCAAGACTTGACAATAGGTTCGATATTAACTTCGGTCTTCTTAGCTTCCAAATATCTTTTTTTATAGCTTCCGGAAGGATCGTACTTTTCCTGTAAAGGGTCCCAGTATTCCGGTTTGTTGTCTATAAGATATCTTATCATGATTTCAGACCCCTCCTTCTGTTTGTCGCTACACTTGCTGCAGTCTGTTTCGATAGCATCAGGCATATTTTCTGAAAACGGAAATAAATATTCAGCTAGGCACATTTGGAGCAGTGGTCAAACATTGGATATTGTATTTGAATGAGGTTTCCTCCAGACTCTTAATTCAGCCCACAATAAACCATATTCGAAAAATACATTAATGGGGGATTCCTTGACAAAACTAAAACAAAAACTTTGATGATTTGAATATTTGAAATTGATAACTGAACTCATACTTCCAAAATATTTCCAGATTGTAAATATTTTCGATCAAGAACTCTTTTCGTACCACGCAAAATCTTAATTGAAGTATCTTAAAAAGCATTAATTTTATCGGGTTGATTCAAGATTACCTTTTCCAGAGATTGGCTTTTCCATGTGAAATGAGCAGAGAGTAAGTTTCATGTACAATGGCAAATCATCAAGAGTATTGACAATAACAAAATAATGACGAAACAAATGCTACAAATTATGATAAAATCAACCAATTCAACGTCACTGATTCCCAATTTGAGAATAGAAGAAATTGACAATTTTGAACAATGTTCATCCATATCTACTACTCTCGTTTTTGGAGCTATGTCATTTTTGGAGCTATATGTCATTTCAGTTTCATTTCTGGAAAATAATCGATATCCTATGTTTTTAAACTCAATCTATATGGATCTCAAGTTCAGTGACATGATATCCAGGACAAAAATGAAAAAGACATGGATCCGAAACTTCTTCTTTACGGAATCCCAGTACCTACCCCAAAGATGGGCTGCCACGAAGAGTATTCTAGAGAATTGAATCATCTAGAAGTATGGTTCAAATTAAGGAGGTGCAGATTTAAAAATCACTTCTTGACATAATTTTGTTTGATAGGATCTTCGACACCGTTCAATGAATATACTTAGAACATCTGTGGAAATCATTAAATAAAATGGGTTTTCTTTCATAGAGGTTGTAACACCCTGAGTTTTTGGACAACTTAACTTGTTTTGTTATTGCTGTTTGGAATCAGCTTATTAAATATTTTGGTGTAGCTTAGGTCTTTAGGTTAATCGAGGAAGTGGTACATTGATTTTTCTTGATTATTTGATTTTCTCTGATTTGTCCTGCTACACGTATATTGAAATACTACTATTTTTTTTCTGTGACGGGAAAAAGTTTGAAATTTCATCTCTATTGACAAGTTATAAAATGTCACTTCTCATTAATTATTTTTTTCCCACAGGAGAAAAGTGAATACTTTTTCCCCGATATATACACATATATATACACTGTTGACGGCTATAGTTCTGAAAAATAAGCCAATAACACCGTCTCCGAGAAAGAACTGCAAGTCCCTATATCTTCCATTCGACTTCACGATTACGTAAATTACTAAACAATCAAATCACAGAATTGGACTGACAGTTATTTGATTACTTCAAAAGAATGATGAAGATTAAAGATTCCTGCAACGCAGGTGTCATTCCTGTTGAATACTTCAAATTTCGATAATTTTCTGATTTCAATATAATATAATATCTACTCAATATTGACTCGTCCTTTTTTCTGTCACAGGAAAAAATAGTGTATTATACACGGGAAAAATATTAGATTTTAGCTCACGGTTTTTTGTCTCCCGACGCGTAGAAGCTAAAATCTAGTACTTTTCTCCTTTGTATAATAAATAACTATATTTTATAGGAACGAGGAGGGAAAATCCCAAACAATCAAGCCAAATAAGTTTATATCTATATCCGATCAAGAAATGAGGAGTTTGCGTTCAAAAGCGGATATATCCGTTTTTTAACCGATATGCTTTTTTCGCGAATTTCGGCTAAGTTCCACAAGATCTATCAACTGGCACGATCATTGCGTTCAAAACGGGCTATATGTATTTTAAAATCGCATATAAAGTCGGCGTTTTGCATCAAAACTGGATAATAATATATCCACTTTTTGCGATCAAAAGTTGTTATATCCAATAATTCGTTATATCATTGAGAAATACGTCTCAGGCTTCTAAAAGAGCTGTTTGGTGAAAATTGGATGTCACGAGCAGATCTAGAATGGTATAAAAATTTACTCATTTCTAGTAATGCAGATGCAGAAACTAGTGACCAGGAAGAAGATGAGGTAGAACAGGATGTTCCATGTGACTGTTTAGATGAAGAACCTGCTCTTCATATATAAATATTTCATGTATATCTTGTTTTTTGTGTTCCATGTTGATTTTACATAATGAAAATATGTTTAGTGTTTCAGTTTTATGATAAAAATATGTTTTCCAGCATTTTTATTCTTTTTATCTTATGGCGAACCGATGAGAAGTTTTCGTCAATTCCTGCACATTTTTCCTGAACGGATATATCCGCTCTTGAACGCAAGCTCCTCAAATAGACTATAATCTATAGTATATGTACAGGGTGTCCGCTAAAAGGATGTCAACCATTAACCATATATTCCTTGAACGAAAACAATATGAGTTTCTAGATACCATTTTCCATTTCAGCCCTTCATATTCGATAAACAGGGTGTCAAAGTTGGAAATTAAAGACTGTTTTTTTTAATTACTCGCGTATTTAATGAGGTATCAATCTCAAAATTGGTACATTACTTCAGCACGAAGAGTTATTATTTGTGCTATGGTAATGTGGCAATTTTGAGAATAATATATAATGGAATACTCGAGTAATAAGAAAAAAACAGTTCTTGATTTCCAACTTTGACACCCTGTATATCGAATATGAAGGGTTAAAATGAAAAATGGTATTTAAAAGCTCATATTGTTTTTGTTCAAGGAGTGTATGGTTAATGGATTGACCCCTTTTAGCGGACACCCTGTATAGTATGGTTTGACGGAAGAAGATGTATTGGATATACGACCGCTGATAAGGATAAAGAATAAACTTACTTTTGAGTTCCACTCCATCAGGAGTACATTTGCCCCTCTCTAGAAGACAATCTACATAATTTTTCAATAGGCGGTCATTCTTGACGATATCTTCTACATTGATATTGTCATATTTCGTAGTATACTTTGTTTTTTCTGTGACGGCCGATAATGACATAGTGATGAGATATAAGAACATTACGGGTAGCAACATTATCTGAAAATAAAAATGATTATTTTCTTCGAATGATTTTAAACCAATCAGAACGTTTAATTGAGACAAGCTACCTTGTATATAATCTCGAATAAACGTGGATATACATAGAGTTATTCCACCAATCAGAAATTTTGAATTATTTCCATAGTTACCAATTCATATTGTTACATAACGCGTTGTCAAATGTTAACGTTCGTTCAGACCTACTCAAAAAATAATCGCATCGAATACGATTCGAACAATAAACTAGGCAAAGTTATACATCTCAAACTTCCTGCATAATTACAAATCGTGTAAGTTCAACAGATTAATCCTCCCGCTTCGTGGTCGGATTATTTATATAACTGGCAAACTGACACTCTTGGGAATTATGCAACAAGTTATCGATGTGTGACTGGAATATTCTGAAGTAGTTTTAAAGGATATTTCATTTACATTACTCGTTGAACCGGGTTACAGTATTTTGGTGAAGGTGGTGGGAGGCAGCTACATCATAATGACGTCAAAATTAACCATTTTGGAATTCCTATTCCTTTCACCTCACCTAGTTTACCCAGTTGTAACCTCCATCTTTCATTTTGAATCCGAAAGAAAAAAGATTTGTTGTTTATATATGCTTTATTGTTAATATGTAAACCTAATAAAATTTATGTCTACAAAAATTTCAAATCAGAAGATTAAGTTGTGTACAGCCATATGTTGTTAATAGATGATTCGACTTTTATTTCGTTAGGAGGAAAATAATTCATTTGATTGAAGAGAAATCATCAAAGTATTGCCACCATAACTGATGCTCTAAGAGGTATTCTTGAGATAACCCTTCTACATTCGCCATAAATTATAAATAGATTTAAGTAATTTTCATTGGAATAATTGAAACGAGCCGGCATGATTGATTACGATGACATTTCCGTGGCAGTTGATAGTTTCCAACGCAACTGCGGGCGCCATGGCAAACTAAGAATAAACTCAAGAATACGAGATTTTCTGGAACTGAGACATGTTAATTCGCCAAAATTTCGGAAAATGTTGAGTGTAGGCATAGCTAACCTCATTCAATTGATGCCGAATCGAATGAGAATATAAAATTGGGGGGTTTCCATTTGAAAAAATTTACTTTCAATAATTTTTTAAACCGGATCTATATCATTTTCTGGTGAACGCCCTGAGTACTGAGTTCTCTCCTAATAATAAATCGATACACAATCGAAAATAAATGATCATGTCCAGAAATAAGAAAAAGAATTTCGGTCTGCAAACGCAATATTCAACTTGAAATTTGAAATATTTCGAAAACGATTTGACTTGGGTATAGGACATTATACATGAAACGGGTTCAGAATCATGCGTTAAATCTAAAACCTTGATAATATACAGGGTGTACTTTTTGAAATAACGAAGTTGGGGTCCACTTCCGGTACAACAGGAAGTGCCACAATCTTCAAAATAGTCTAGCAGGATAGCACTTATCAAAAATAGTAAACTCTAAAATTTTCAAATTCGGCCCACCTATATATGGTTTTCTATAAATTGATCGATGCAGTTCCCGGAGGGACACCCTGACTGTACCAAATTTCCGAAAAATCCATTTACGCATGAAAAAGTTACAGGGGTGGACCATTACCCTTCATAACCTAGTATAGGTAGAAAATTTAAAGAAATGAGATATTACAAATGAAAAAGGAATGTTTGCAAATCAAATATTATAGATACAAAAGCTGAACAATAAATAATATGTATATAAATCGATTCTATTTGTGACAATTAATTTCAATTATTTATATCGACAATTTGTTCTTCGCTTTCTGTAGTGAGTAAATATTCGATATTCAAAATTATTTTCTCATGAACTTGTCTATTAGCAAATCTTAGATGTGAAATACAAATAAACACAAATCAACTGGGAATTGATTTTTCAATATTACTATTACAATAGCTTATTGGAACTTACGTGGAGATATATAAGTAGTATTTCTGTTGATTATAGAATACACAATAATTCTCAATGCGTATTGAATAAAAACTGAGTGACTGAATTGGAAATTGAATATTATTCTTTTTATATCAACAAGGTGGGACCAACTGACTTATTATCCACTTCGGAACAATGTCAAACAAATTTCTTGCACGAATTCTTTTCGACGTGAATACATAAAATTGCTATAATCGGATAATGAAGTATCTTGTTTTACGTTGGAATTGTCTTGTTGAATGGCAACTCAATATACATATATAGACAAACAACGATACATGTGGTACTACTTTCTTAGCGTTCCTTATGAAATTTTATGTTCAAACTTTACATGAAATCGAAAAGTGTGCATTGAAAAATTCAAAAGTGAGTATATAATTTATAGAGACATGTTTGTAAAGGACGGAAGTGTTCTATCTCATTATTTTGACTATAGGTCATACATATATTTCGAATTTGGTGAATTGATTCATAATAATGAATGTACAATGGACCAGTACCTGTTATATGTACAGTGTGTGCGATTTCAACCCGCAACACCCTACTAATTTGGAACCCGTCTACTGATTCACAAAAACAAAGAATTCCATAATATAGTACTCAACGAGTTCTATTCAGGAATGTGAACAAATTTAAAATATTCAAAATTTCAAGGCCTACTTTTATTTGTTGAAGGGGTCAAAATATCAAAAACGACTATGAGGCAATTTTTTATCGAAACTGTGACTAGCCTATTCGATTCATCAGGCATAGCTGGAAAAAATCCATTCGAAATTTGAACGCGAAATCTTCTATAGGGTGTTAGTTGTTCAGTGACAAATTTTGATGTTTTTGATTTTTCGATTCACCCTGTATCAAAATCTAAGGAGTTGATATAACCCGGGAAGTAGTGATTCAATGGAGGAACACATCGGATACTCAGATACGAAGTTTCATCGTTGTAAGTTCTACAGGAAGATCTCTTTTGGTCAACCAAAAATTAATGAAATTGAAGTTGACTTTTTCGATATGATCCATTTTTTTTTCCTGAAAATATGAATAATGTCAACTTATTCGAGGAAATATCCTCTATACATAACAATTTCCATTGTCATCTCAAAATTCCCTTCTATTTCGCCAAAATCGGTATTTTGTAATGATCACAGCAAAACTCCTTGCAGTTTGGAGAGTCTGTCATTCTTCTTGTGTTATATTCGACAGTTCTTTATCAATCGGGAGGATTTTCAAAGTAACTGTGTGGTATATACCTTAGGACAAGATCCACATTTGAGTTTGTATACCCCTGATTTTTCGAATTTAGAAGTTTTGTCTTTATTATTTATTATGTTATTTGTTCTATATGCCACTTTTAAGTCCTGTTTATGTAGAAATGAAGCTTATTTCTCAGTTGATGATCCATTGATGATAGAAATAGAATAATAATCAAAATTACAAAATTATAGAACTTTAGCCTATTTCGGATCATCAACTGAGAAATTAGCTTCATTTCTACATAAACAGGACTTAAAAGTGGCATATAGAACAAATAACACGTTGGGGCGGTTTATCAAGAATAATAAAGACAAAACTTCTAAATTCGAAAAATCAGGGGTATACAAACTCAAATGTGGATCTTGTCCTAAGATATATATATGTCAGACAGGTCGTACGTTTAATCAGCGCATTCATGAATATAAGATCAATTTTATGAAAAAGAAAACACATTCAACATACGCCAACCATACAGGGTGGGCCACCAGTAACGCCTCGGTCTCTAGAAGGCTAACCACTTATCTTCTTGGAATTCTTCCTCTCTAGGAAGTTGCATGTCAACATAGGCTACCATTTAAAATTATTTCGAAACATACAGGGTGTCCCCAAAAACCATAAAACACTGAAGTTAAACTTTTTTTATCGAACACCCTATATATTATTTCATTTTGAGATTCTCCCTGATGAGCTGATTTCAACGACCCATCATACTTGGGGTCTAACAGTTATAATTACTGAAATATAGGGTGTGAAAAATCGAGACTTTCCAAGTTCAAGAATTTTTTGTGTCGAAACTATTCATAATTGGTCAAAACGGCTTACATGTCCCTATCTCAACTTTTGATTAACTATCTACTGATATTTAATTGGGACATATACCGGGTGATCAAGATTCTGAATTCTGCACCACCCTGTATTTGTTTCAATTAAATGTCAGTAGATAGTTGATCAAAAGTTGAGATAGGGATATGTGAGCCGTTTTGACCAATTATGAATGGTTTAGACACAAAAAATTCTTGAACTTGGAAAATCTCGATTTCTCACACCCTATATCTCAGTAATTATAACTGCTAGACCCCAAGTATGATGGATTGTTGAAATCAGCTCACCAGGGAGAATCTCAAAATGAAATAATATATAGGGTGTTCGATTGAACAAAGTTCAACTTCAGTGTTTTGTGATTTTTGGGGACATCCTGTATTGAAAAGGAATATTCTCAGATAAATTATGAACATACAAAAATGGATATATATTTATATAAAGCAATACATTGAGAATTCGCATTCTCTATGTGATGAGAATATTTACTCTTTTTCAGTTAATTCAATAGAAAACAACTTCTTTCCTGGCTATATGCCACGACGAACATTGAATTATATCTATTGAACACACACGATAAGAGTTTGAGAATAAAATATAAAAATTTCTGAAATTGAGAATTTGCATTCTCCTTCAGACAAAAATATGTATATACACACATCATACTGAATATTCAACAGAAAACAACTACTTTCCTGGCTATTCGCCACGTCGAACATTGAATTATATCTGATGAACATTCAAAAGGGGAACATGAAAAATAAAGAATATTCCTTTTCAACACTTTCATACCCAATCAGGGGGTTCAAACTTGAACGATGGAAACTTGTGATTTTTATAGACCTCTAATCGCAGATTCGTGATAGAGTCTCAATTCAGAATTCATTTCCACGCCCTGTATGATGAATGTCAATTTATCATACACCCAAAAGACATCCTGTATGTTTCAAAATAATTTCAAATGGTAGCCTATGTTGACATGCAACTTCCTAGAGAGGAAGAATTCCAAGAAGATAAGTGGTTAGCCTTCTAGAGACCGAGGCGTTACTGGTGGCCCACCCTGTATATAAGAAGAAAACCATAGTTTTGATGATGATTTAGAAATTCTGCAAGTAGAAAATAAAGGACTGAAACTCAATCATTTTGAAACATTAGAAATCAACAAACTCAAAAATTTTACTTAATGATCAATTAGACCTCAATAGTTCACCACTGTTGAATTTGTTTTCTTAGAGAGTAATAATATATATGTATTTATTTGTTATCAACTCTTTCAAGTTAATCCGGTTCCGGTATACCGTATTTTGATGTAGATATTGTGCCTAATTTCCGAAAATGGAGGTTCATCGTACCTGTCCACAGGTAACTAATCCTTCAGTTTGGGAAAGTAAGATATATAAAAGTTAAGCAAGCCAACGTTAGTTTAGTTCATTGTACCACTATATCACCTGACGAAGCTACTGTGTTAGCGAAACATGTCGTGTGTTTGAGAATTTTGTGGAAATCTTATCGTTTGTGAAGTTTTTACATATGATATAGAATTCCTCCCGAAATTTCGAATGACGAAGCCTAAAGTATTAAAGTTAGCGAAACACGTTTCGAGGCGTTAAAAAAATCGGTTTGGTTAGTGGTAAAACAGTGTAGTGTACAGCATTGACATGAAAAATATGGAGGATATATTCTATTGGGAGATAGTGGCTACCAGCTGTAACCAAATGACAAAATTGATTGGAGTGGAGAACGAAAGCAAACGAAAGCCAGAATCTTTATAATGACTCGATTATTAGAACAGGAAATAAAATCTAAACACAATATTGGGGGTGGAATGACGGTCCAGTTGGATACTATGTGTGATATCTATAATCAGAGCTACTGCAGTGTTGCATCATAGATTTGTTTGGATAATTTAAATAAAAATCAGCTGATAATCCTGATATAGAATGGTAGCAATTCATTATGACAGAAAATTTCGCGAATTAAAAATAAATTTTTCAACAAAATATTATATTAAACCTTGTTTTTATTTAATGCAATACTTTTTTATTTGATTATTCCGAGGATTATTCATCGTTCCTCTCTTGATTTCTAATTCTAATAATTCCATTTCTTCTTTATCACAACGTCTGATGTGTTAAAATATTTCATTTGAATGAGATACACGAATCTCAAGGTGAAGGAAGTTTGCTTTCGATTTATGGAACGCATACAATTTTTCTGAATCATCAAAGTTCACTTTTTGACAAAGACGACTTTTTGTAAAGATACTTTTCGACAACATGCACCTATGGAACCGGCTCTAAGTACTTTATAAGCTATTCATATAATGTGTTGCTATATGAGCGAACTAATGCACATACTAATACTTATTCTATTACAAATTCTCTGGAATACAATTGATATAATTATTGATATAACATTGGTACTTACATCACATTATATTATTATTGCGCCTAGTGGTTGTCACTATCAAGTATATGGATTGTTTCTATGAATCAGGTGATTTTATAATAATTAACCTCAAAGAATAATTGATTTATCACACTAAGAAACTTGACCAAGAGATACTTACCTACAATAAGAATTACGTGAGCAGAATGCAAAATAAAAACTGTTCATGCGTACCTATACTAGGATTTTATTCATGAGAAAGATTATAATATAATAAATGAAATTAATAACCATCAGCTTGACTCAATAGTTCTTTCTGCAACCGCCTTCGAAGTGATCCTTTCTAATAGCGAAATCGATCATCAGGGATGACGCTTCTGATAGTTCTGATATTACTTGGGTGTTTTTGAAAGTGAAGCAATAAATAAAATGAGTTGTTCGAATACACATAATGACACAATAAATGGAAAGAGAACTAAAATTTCCCATAGTATGAGTACGCGCTCTTGCGCTCTCGTTGTGTACTTCCGTCTTCCGCAGTGTAATGTACCAGAATCAATATATCCGATACATCCACCAAGCCTTGAAAGTCAAGCTAGGTTAGGTTGTTCAGGAGAAGTAGTCTCTCCTCTTACGCCGAAAGGATATTTTCCTTCGATATGTAATATCTAGTTTAGGTTAGATTATTTAGAAAAAGTAGTCTCCTTTCTTATGCCTGAAGGATATTCTTCTTCCTTACATTATGTATTAGATTGTTAGGGAAAAGTAGTCTCATTTTCTTATTCAGAATGGATATTTTTCTTCCTTATATTATCTATATATTAGGCCGAGTTAGTTTAGATTCTTTAGAATAAGTAGTCTCATGGAGAAGGGATATTTTTCTTCCTCATATTATACAGGGTATCCTAAAAATGTATAGATGTATTGGAATCACAGATTCAAGGAACAAAAATAGTAAAAGTATATAAAAAAATATGGATCCAGAAATAGCCCACTGGGGGATTATGGCCATCTGAAGGTGAGCTCGAGATGATAGTTTTTGTAAATATTTTCGAAACCCTCTGTGATGAAATAACCACATTTTGTGAATAGACTTTTTATGCCCCATTAGGAAATGTTGAGAATTTTCCGAGATTCGGATCAGAGGCTGGAGAAATGTGTGGGGCAAGGGGCACTTCTTTCCCCAACTTTTTTTTCAAAGCAATTGTTGGCAGATTGACCTGGAAATATCATGATTTTCAAAAATGATACTCTTTATCTTCATCTATCTGCTGCGTATAATAAAAATAGTACATTTCCTGAATAGGTTACCAACCATCACTCACCACTTTCGAGCGTTATAAAAATAGTACATTTTCTTAATAGGTTACCTACAAAATTATTAGACAATTCATTCTTTTTATTGTTTCCCCATATTTAAATTCAAACATCCCATGTAGAAAAGAGGTGTATTTTCCATAATATGATCTTTTCTACTATTTTTGTTCCTAGAATCTGTTGACATCTATCAATGTAATTTCGGGTCACCCAGGCCGAGTTAGCATCAGGTTAGATTGATTGGAAAAAGTAGTCTCCATTCTTTTGTGAAAATATTTTACTTCCAAATTCAGTGAATTTATAAGAATTAGATTAAACTTCTACTATTATAGTTTCCGACTTTGCGCGCAATCACAGCATACCTTTTAAAAGACGTGCGCAAAATTGCACCATGTTGCGAATACTGCAATAGTATTAGAGTGATTAGACCATTATTTGATCTACCAAGTAATGGGAATGAACAATCGATTAGAAATGTGATTTCAAATTTATTTCTGCTGAGCACTAATATCATTTTCCAAACAAATAATTTTTAACCCCCTTATACACCACACGCCTATTATAATTCTAGAATATATATTCACTATGCGAAATACTTCCTCTGCAATACATATACAATCATCACCAAATTTCATGAAGAGCGGGACATACTGTATGTTACTGTGTTGAATACAGAAGATGGGGCAAGTGACAGCTCCTATTATAAAGGGTGTTTCCGAAATAAGGGCAATAAATTCGATATGGGTTGAAACGAAACAACAAAAGGAATACATTTTTGTCCAAACAAAATATTTAGGAAGATATCGAAATTTTAAGTTTCACTGCAACTTTTGAGAATTACTCCCCAAAAGTGAACGGCCGAACATGAATGGGGTAATGGACTGTTTATGTAAGATGATAGTATCGTGAGTATTTCTCAAAATCGAGACCGAACTACCCTATATCAGAATCAGGTACAGGGTGATTCGCCATAAATGTCCCTCCCTCTAGCTCAGTTATTTTTGAACCGATTGCAAAATTTAAAATATAATCTAAAATGATTTTTGAAACAGTTTTTTTCCACTACATCAGAAAATACAAGGTGCTCGGAACAAACGATCTACGGGACACTTTTTGATTTTTTTTAATGGAACACCCTATTTTTCGTTGTATTTTTAGATTCTCCCTGAAGACCTGATTTCATCAATGCATCACACTTGGGGTTCAGCGATAATGATTACAGAGATATTGGGTGTTCGAAATCGAGATTTTTCAACTTTAGGATTTTTCTGTGACGAAACTATTCATTATCGGTCAAAACGGCTTCCATGTCCGTATCTCACTTTTTGATTCACTATCTACTGACATTTAATAATTGGAACAGATACAGGGTGATCAGAATTCTGAATCTTGAATCACACTGTATTGTATATGTTCTAATTGAATGTCAGTAGATACTAAATCAAAAGTTGAGATAGGGACATGAAAGCAGTTTTGACCAATGATGAATAGTTTCGACACAGAAAAATCCTAAAGTTGAAAAATTTCGATTTGAACACCCTATATCTCTGTAATCATTCCCGCTAGACCCCAAGTGTGATGTATTCATGAAATCAGCTCTTCTGAGAGAATATAAAAATACAATGAAATACAGGGTGTTCCATTTGAAAAAATCAAGTATAGTACTGTATAGAACGTTTCGTTCGAGCACCCTGTATTTTTTGATGCAACGGGAATTTTTTTTCTGAAAAATCATTCTAGATGATTTTTCAAATTTTTGAATCGGTTCAAAAATAAGTGAGCTAGAGGGGGGGACATTTATGGTGAATCATCCTGTACCTAGTGATTCTCGATGTTTCCGAACATTGTAAACAAAAAATACCAAGCAGTTCGATGTTAATGTTTTCGCACGAGATACACAACCTGTCGAAAAATCAACAGGGACTAATTGGTCCCAGAATAGACAGTTCTGGTTCCGGTTCCATCCACAAGTTCTTTTTGTTGTAAATCCAAATCGAAACACCCTATTTTTATTCGTGATTTCCGAGGTGATTTCTGTATTTAGTCTTTAACCAATAACCGATGAGAATTTACAAAATGTCATTATAGGAGAATTCCAGATCTTGGGGTAGTACCTATCTGCCTAAGAATTTGTTAATTTAATCTACTTGCCTCAATACTCATGTTGCGCGCAATCACGCAGCATCCCTCTTGAGGCCAATTTCAGTACCCCCCATTCGGGGTACTGAAATTGAGAATTTACCCATTCTATACAAGGTGTTCTGAAATTAGCCTGCCAAACTTCACCAGTGGTTTTTACTACCAAAAATAGAAAGAAAACTGTCAATGAACATGAGTCGAGAAATGTCTCCTGTGGGAGCTATAGCCTCCTGAAACGGGGCTCCTGAAGATGATATTTCTTGAGTATTTCCGAAACTCTATGTGATAAAAAGATGCAATTTGGTACAAGAACAAAGCTTTCCATGCCCAATGCAGTGAAAATTAAATCATTTAAAAATTTCCATCAGGAGTGTATAAAACAGGGTGGGACCCTGTCTACTGTCTAGTATTCAAAGAATGAATATTTCCATTTTTCAAAAATCCATCTTGGTTAGCAAATGCATATGCACATAATTCTAATATGTATAAACCAGGTAATGTCAATATTGAGAATTTTCGAAAAATGTCTCTACAGCTTGTAGTACGAGACACACCAGCAATGATTCTGATTAATTTCTTCTGGGCGATGAATACATCTTTGGATGAAGAAGATCCTCCCCATATGACAACCCCATAACGTAAGCGTGACTCGACTTGAGCATGATACCGTATCGGGCATGGAAAGTTTAGTTTTTGTACCAATATGCATCATTTTATCATGTAATTTCGGAAATATTCAAGAAATATCATCTTCAGGAGCTCCCTTTCAGGAGGCCGTAGCTCCCTCAGGAGACATTTCTCGACTCATGTTCATTCATTCATTTTCCTTCTATTTTTGGTCGAAGAAGCCACTGGTGAAGTTTGGCAGGCTAATTTCGGGACACCCTGTATACTTATTCGTTAAGTTTCTATACGAAGAATTATTGATCATTGATTATTACTCTTGAAAAAATATACCTGTGAATAACATAACTATGCCATCCATATTTACGTACCTATAATGAGGTTAATTATATTAATAGACTTCCTAATTGAAACTATTCACCCATATTTATATAAAATTGCGAAAAATATTGCCATTAATAATTTGCAACTATTACGGGAAGATTCTATCAACTCGATGCATAAATTTAGTGTATTTATTGTTGCGTGTCTGATTGCTTTCGCAATTGGAGAGAAATATACAACTAAATATGATAACATTGATATAGATGAAATATTGAAAAGTGAAAGGCTGCTGAAAAATTATGTTGATTGTCTGATGGACAGAGGGAATTGTACCCCTGATGGCAAAGAGCTCAAAGGTAAGTGAAGAATTACAATGTCTCACCCACATTTAATACATAAAATAAATATAAAAAATTTCTGCATATGACATTTAATACTGTCGTCTCATTCATTTTCATCGCATTTGGAATTTGATTCTGATATCCAGAGGCGATGTATAATCTGATGATTCTGATATCCTATAATAATATTTAACCTAATACGTATATCTATGTACAGGGCTAGTTTTATTCTTCTCATCTTCTTTGTTTTCTATCCGTTCGAGAAGATTCAAAACTGTTTTTTTTTTACGATATTTCATATGGATTTCAACCATATTGAGAGATTGTTGCAATATCTCTGCAAATATACAGGGTATACCGACATTTATCGATTTTTTTTATATGGAATGCACTGTATATTTTGATAGATGAAGGTCCTTCTATATATATGTTTGAAATCAGGATGATTTGGGGAATTCAAATTTATCGAAATATACAGGGCGTTTCAATTGAAAAATATATTTATTTCTGTATCCCTGTATATTTGAATAGATATTGCATCATTGTCAAAATGAGTGAGATCTGTGTGAAAAATTTTATCAAATCAGCTTTGAAATTTTTAGAATGGGTGGAAAACAAAAAAGATAGAGGGGGTTCACATTAATAAAACTAGCCCTTTACATATAATAAAGACGGAGATTGCTATAAACAGAAACAACATAAACATATTATATATTGTTATGATGGGAAATGTGCTTGAATATTTCAATTTCGAAATATGTACACTGCTTTCGTAAACTAGGTACTGAATAAATTAATTTTTGCCAACCTATCGATACAAAAAGAAATCTCGTAAAGCAGATTTCATCAATCTTAATTCACCACATTCATACGAGAAAATTGAATATACAGGGCGATCTCCGTTTGAGTAATAACGTCTGTGACAATTCTTTCAAATTGAACGCCCTATATATTATAGTTACATTTTGTAAATTTTCACTTCTCATTCATTGTTTCATCAGAGTTGTTTATAATATTGCATCAAATAAAGGAACATTCACTGATGTCTGCTCATATGGTTTAATTCACTGTACTTAAATAGGTACATTACCAGATTACCACAAGGTTTTGAATAAGCCACCAACAGAAATCAACCCTATTATAACTTATTACCGAGCTAATTACCTATGCAATGCAATTTTTCAGTATCACGAATTTCCATGTAGGTAGGTAAAATTGAGTTATCTAACAGCATCTGTATTATTTGCTGAAATGAAAACTTCCTAAAATATTCCAAACTTCCTCGAAACTTCCCAAACTTCCTCGAACTTCCCCAATGTTCCTAGAACTTCCCAAACTTCCTCGAACTTCCCCAAGCTTCCTCGAACTTCTCTACCTTCCTCGAACTTCCTCGAACTTCCTCGAACTTCCTCGAACTTCCTCGAACTTCCCCCAAACTTCCTCGAACTTCCTCGTGTCTGTACACCAAACTTCCCACGTGATTTACCCCTCGCATTACTACATCCAGTTTTTTCCTTTCGATGTTTTAATCCAATCGTAAATAAATCAGATTCATCAACAAATATTTTTTTCGGAAAGTGCAACTAGTATGTATATTGATCTTGCAATTCTGATATGGAAAGTAGGTAGTTAAAATAATGTATATGACGTATTGGTGGGTATTACAAATTTCATTTACGGGATTAAATTGGGCAGTTTTTAGTACCTACCGTGCTGTATGACATATTATTTTTCTCTACAAAACGGCATGAAAAGTTGCTTTTCTATGACACTTAAGAGGCAGCAAAGTTGTACTTTCTCTACCAAGATACAAAAAGTTTGTAATTTGAATGAAATTGGTAATCAAAATTGACACTGACATTGAATGAACACAAAATGATGGAGTTTTCAATAAAAAAATTACACTAAGTTGGTTTTATAACATTTGGAGAAAAATCACATGCCTGCCTACTTTGCTGCCTATAGTAAAACAAATAACTATTTACCCAACGCGATGACATTTGCCTACCCTCGAAAATTGAAAACGAACAATACAATATGCTGATCTGAGGATGGAAACAAGTAATACTTTCCTTCAAAACATATCATTTTTTTATTTATAGATAAACTTGCTGATGCTATGAAATCCGAATGCAGCAAATGTAGTGATAAGCAAAGAGAAGGGAGTAAGAAAGTTCTTCAGTTTTTATTGAAGAATAAGAGGGCTACTTTTGATGAAATAGAATCCAAGTATGATCCAGATGGGCTCTACCTGAAAAAATACAAAGATAAGTTAGCCGAAGAAGGAATTGTCGTTTAAAATTTTCTAAAGTTGCTCTACATTAATGATTATTGTGAATATTTATCAACTTATACAGGTATGTGATTCGTTGAATTCTCTTGAACCAAATAAATAATGTGATGTTAGAAGTAAGATTTTTCTTAACACTCACAGTGTACAGGCTACCGCACGAGACTCAAGATAACAGTGTAGTAAATGTTCTTGAAAGCCATATAGGTAATTAAATGGATTTTTGGAATGATGTATCTGTCAAAACCTGTGAAGTCCGAATTCTAGGGAATTTAAGGTTTGAACATTTCCACCATCTATGAAATTCAGCGCATCCATCACCAAATCATCATGTTCTTGGTAGCGACATCTAGTAGATATAATTTAAACCTCCTAACTCTACTATGAGAGATTTTGAACTAAAAAACTCGTAAGTCTGCAAGAGAGGATAGGGTTAAGTTGTGTTTGTTGAGAAAGTACAAATCTCTATTGTTTGATTCATTATTTGAACTGAAATCCATGTCAGACACCAAAGTAAATTTATGATGAACTATTTGGTCAATCTTCTCGAATATTTCTGCAGTGATACTTGTTTTGATTCTTATTCATGTGAACAGACTTACGAGGTTCTGTTCAGTAATTGAAATTATCTTAAAAGAAAGACTGTACTCCTACTTTGAAACGAGACTTTATTTCAGTGGGTCACAATATGGCTTCCGCATAAACAAATCCACAACTCAGGCTGCCTTCAGAATTGTGACAGACATAGTAGAGGGCCTCGACCAAGGTAGACATACTTCATTGACACTGTGTGATTTGACGAAGGCCTCTGACTGCGTATCGCACACTCTGCTCATTGAAAAATTAGAATACTACGGTATAAGGGGCATTGCCTTACAGCTGCTTCGTTCGTACCTCCACAACAGAATTCAGTGTGTGGAACTGAATGATGTTAAGTCTGATTACAAACTAATCGAACATGGGGTACCACATGGCTCGGTCCTTGGACCACTTTTATTCATCGTTTACATCAACGACTTATGTCAGTTTATTGCGCCTACCCAATGTGTCCTATTTGCCGATGATACAACTCTTGTATGCTCATAGAAAAATCATATACAGACCTTAATGCATCTGCATCAACAGAACTAATTTCAGCCAAAATCTGGTTCAATCAGAATAAACCCAAGCTCAATGAAAACAAAACTCAGAATTTATTGATTTCCTCGAATTCAAACTTTCAAGAGGGAAAAAGTGTGAAATTCCTAGGCCTCGCCATAGACGACAGACTGAGTTGGTTCAATCATGTTGATCATGTAGTACGAAAGTTATCCAGCGCTCTGTTTGTACTAAGACAATTGAAATGTATAACCAATCTTGGCATCTTAAGCCGAGTCATGTGGTAGGGTGGAGGAGTGGGGGTCATCCATCCTCTCCCGACTCCTACTAATTTCATATTTTTCATTATTTCATTCTGTACCTACTGTCATACGGTATCTTACTCTGGGGCAATTCAACAAATTCTATAACAGTTTTCAGATGTCAGAAGAAAGATATACGAATACTGGCAAACTTAGGCTATAGAGATCACTGTCACCAACATTTCATTAAGCTTGGTATCATGCCAATGCCTACCTTATACATATTCACAGTTTTGCTAGAAATACACCAAAATGTGAGTAAATTTGGTAAACAGTCTGACTTTCATAGTCATAATACAAGATCGGCTAATTTATTGAGAACCCCACGACACAGATTAGCTGTTAGCTGATGCAGAAACTCTTTAAATTTCAATATTTATAATATTCTCCACAGCTCCGTCAAAATGTTGGAATTCAAAAAATTCAAATCTGTCATCAAACAGTTCCTTTTGAGCCATTGTTTTTATAATATTGATACCTATATGGAGTCAGCAAGTTCACTGAAGCTTTAACCTGTCATTTATCAATCCCTCCAACAGGACATTGTTATTTTTATGTTTTGTTCTTATTTGGCATAGCCAGTAGTTGTTTTCTATTGAATGAACTGAAAAAGAGTTGATATTCTCATCACATAGAGAATGCGAATTCTCAATCTATTGCTTTATATAAATATATATATATATATATATATATCCATTTTTTGTATGTTCATAATTTATCTGAGAATATTCCTTTTCAATAGTATAGGCTTTGAGAATCTGAATATTTCAGATTTGTCTATATTCACGAGGAGACCTCGGCGAGTACAATATTATGAATTTTTCATTGTAGAAAAATCGGTCAATGGGTTCTAAATTCGGAGGGTGTTGCGATTTGGAAATTATTGAATACTTGCGTATTTCTATCTTGTAGTAAATGAGCTTTAAAAAACTGGTCAAAACACGGTAATTACTGAAAATCTCAGTTATGTTCTAGGAAAAATATAGCCAAACAAAAACAGAATTTTCAATTTTCTACAAAAATAGAGTTCATTAACTTTGTTCATCTTCATTCAGAATAATCACAAAATTTGCCAACTATATTGTCCTGAGTGATGAAGTAATTCATATCGTGGAAAATACGTCGAGTCATATTCACAACGTTCAATATCATATTAATAATTATGAAAGCAAGAAAATGTTTCGGATCTGTCGAGTGTCTATCATCAGCCAATAGGAATTATTATAGATGAGAAAAGAGTATAAAAGACTAAAAATTTGTTAAATGTTGAAAAACTATCAAATACGAAAATCCACATTATGTAGATTATAGATATATGAATCTGACATACTTTTGGCATAAAAGAATATTACTGATGGAAATACCGAGCATACATATGGTGGACTTTGTGTATATCAGCCATACTTCATCGACAGCGTTGATCTGTCTTTGCCGTGAGTTCCTAGTTTCCTAGTTTCCTGCATGGAAAGTACTGTCATAATATGCAACAATGGATAGGGCATTGATATAAAGTAGGAACAATGTTGATCCTTGTGGGACGTGAGAATTGATGTCTATGGTCACAGTATATTATCCTGTGAAAGGATAATATACTGTGCTATGGTACCAGACGATACTCCGCCCGATACCAAATGGCTGAAAGAAACCCAAGTTTCGAAACTTTTGGTATTTCTTTCGTTAAAACTCAATGTTTAATACAATTTAGTTGGCCAAAGAAACATACACAAATGTAAATTGATAATCTGGCTTGGGTGATGATGATTGGAAGTTTTACATATTGTATTATTTATGAAAACATTGAATGTTTGTATATGATAATTACTTATATTCAGATCAGATCTTGCTATTATTGTTGATCACTGAAATTTATAATTACTTCATCAAGATCAAATATATTAAAATGTTACTATGTACGGTCATTCTTTCAAGGGACTTTTCTTACATGAATAAGTATAGATATAATTCAAGGCTAATTATTCACGCAATTTGTGATAGTCATGTTTTATATATTATACTCATTTTATTTGAAGATAATTCTTGTTGTATTGGATCGGAATTATAGTTAGTAGCTATTGTTTTTTGTTTTCATCTACGATGCATTACTGTTTATCGTCATTAATTTCACCATTCATATTCTGGATGCGTCACAGGAAGGATTCATTGTTTTTTCCAAACTTCTATTAGTTCCATTATGGAAAGTCCGTTATTCTGATGTTGATGTTGATTCAATAAATGAAGAAGTAATGTTTGCTATTGACAATGACGATGAAATCTATTCACCATCGAACAACAACTAAAGACGCTTTTTATCGTTCATTGAGGAAGATATTTACAAAGTCTGTCCAAATTAGCGCCAACCAATTTTTCTTGTTCAAATTTCTTATATTGTCCATGAATTATCAGGAATCATTCCAAAATATAGAATCAAGAAACGCGATATAAATGGTTCCGTTAATAACTATGGCGGTTATAATTTTCATAAGGTCTAAATATAGTGTGTCTCACTTCTGATGGAAACATCTCTGATGTATCTTACGTATTCGTTGGGTAAAACTCCTGAAATTTGCTGAAGCGAGAGATATACCAAAAATGCACTATATGACCAAGTGGGGTCATCTTCAGTGATATACTGTTCGCAAACAACCATGGAACCACCCTAATTTCCGGAAAATTATATGAGGAGTCGAGATAGGTTGAAAATCAGTTCGGTTCGGAACCAGGACGCCCAATTCACTAACTATTCATATTTTTCCTGGAAAGTTTCCAGTTATGAAGATTTCATTTTTGACTCACTTTTCACATATCTCACGTAATCGTTGGGTTAGGATCCTGAAATTTGCTGGAGCGACAGATATACCAATATAATGCTCTATGACCAAGTATAGTCATCTTCAGTGATATACACTGCTCGCCAACAGCCATGGAACCACGGAAAATGATATCAGGAGGTAAAATGGGTTGAAAATCACTTCGGATGCGGAATGAGGAAGTCCAATTCACTAACTATTCTTTTTTTTTTTTAAACTCTACATAAACTGGTATTTTGTAAATGGAACACCGTGAATTTTATTTTCGTAGTCGGTAGCACTTTCTGCTGATTTCAAATATTTATACTTCATTGAGGTTATCATCAGTTTTTGAAAAATAAAGTTTTTAAGGCAGCTGAAGAACACTAGGAAATCGCAGCATTGTCGTATGGCGTTCAACACTTGCCTTACAGATTTATACCAAAACATCAACATTTTTCAAAAACTGACAAAAAAATAACTTGAATTTGATATGAGGAAAAAGATTTCCACCGTTTATAAAAATAAAATACTGGGAGTTTCATTCAAAAAATACCAGTTCAAGAATTTTCAGGTTCACGATGCTTTTTTGCATTTTTGCTAGTACTAGATTCTGAATGTCCATAAAAAATACTTCAGTTTAGCCCATTTCAATGTTTTTATGGAACCAATATTAACTGAAATAGCTATTGAGTGAATTATAAACAATTACCATGATTTACACCGCAAATTCATCGCATATTTTTTTCATTTTCGAATTTTTGTATACTTCGCGTTTGATTATGAATTATGAAGAAACTTGAAATAAGTACCTATCAGTCTGTAGTCTATTCAGACCTTTATAATTATTGTGCTAAATTCAGAAAGTGGATAAAATATTGTAGACTCATCGCAATTTGTCTTCCATACAGGGTGTATCTGAATGTTTTTTTTGTTGTTCTTAAATTGTTCTATCCGTCATTCGGTTGCCCCCTTACGAGCAACCCTCAGAAGTCTTCGAGAGTCTTGTGCGAGCAAGGAATGACGGGGGCCTTAAAATAGTAGGCCGATTTTTTTTTTCATTTGTTGGTAGGTAATGCATTTGTATTTAAAAAAAAGAGGTGAAGATTTCTTCAAAGCCTCCATGATAGCGGTGGAATAACTCGAACCATGATTTATTCTTAATTTTTGACTCACCCTGTGTGTTAATCGAGTAATGGTATACAAAGTGCTTACACCCTATACGAAAGAGGCTTCTTTTGCGAGCATTTTGTTTTTCCATTCATTGATTTATCTCTAAAATTTTCCGAATTCGATTCAAATCATTTTGTGTTCACCCAATATCAGTGTCAATTTTGATTATTAATTTCATCAGGATTCCTTGGAACGTTGCAAAGCAACAAACTTTTTTTGCCTAGGCAGTAAAAGTAGACCTTTTCTGCCTGTTAAGCGGCAGGAAAAAAACACTATCCCTGTCGCCTGGAGAAAAAACAACATTTTTCATGGAAATATTAATACCCTGTATCTCGCCCCTTGAAATTTTTCGGTGTTATTCCGATACACCCTGTATAAAACCCAGGAGCAGAGTAGGTATATCCGATAGTAGAGTTATTTTTTCTTGAAATATCTCGACAGAAAATTGCAAATGTTCAATTATTTCTTTGACGCATATTTTTTCCCAATCAAGTACTTTTTTATAATACTCGAGTACATAATATGAGGTCAGAATTCTCAGCAATTCAAATTGGATTTCTTGAGAGCTATTTTGGAGGAATGGTTTCAAAATATTCTGATTTGATTATCGGATATATGTTCTTTTTGATTCGAAATTTGTGTACCGACCTACAATAAATTTCAGAGGATTTTGACAATGCATTCTGGTATGAAATGAAGAACTACACTCTTTCTCTTATTTAAGGTAACTTCCTTCGTAGTTTGATTCAACAAAGAATAAAATTACCTTCTAAATCATGTTTATCCTTCTACGGAATCTCTATATGCAATCTCACAGTGTATAAATAGTCATGATTTCAATTTACTCTCAATAAAAAGTATAACAAAGGATAATAAATTAGATGCATATTAAATGCATAATTTCCTATGGTGATTGAATAATATGAACAAGAAACTGAAGAATTTATCACAATTACCTCCCACTTCCATTCCCCACATAAAACATATAAATCTTTCTCATTTGATTAATTTCCTCAAGACTTGGTACAGGCTAAAAAATCATGAACGCTTGTGGTATTTTCTTGGTATGTTTGGTGGGCTGTGTTTTGTCAAAGCCAGAGGATAAAAAATACACAACCAAATATGACAACGTTGATATTGATACAATTCTGAAGAGTGAAAGATTATTGAAGAACTATGTGCATTGTTTATTGGAAAAAGGAAATTGTACACCAGATGGGGCAGAATTGAAGAGTGAGTAATTTATTTGTTACATTCAAAATGTCTACCACATCTTTTTCATTATTATATCAAAATGCGTAGAGTCAATCTCGAAAAGTATCGAATATATTTTAAATTAATCATTGTAATTGGATGAAGTTCCGACCATCCAAAATCATCATTTCATTTTCAAAATAGGATGAATGATTTTCACATGTATCAATTTGATTTCAGAATCAAATGTATCGAATATTAATATCTGAATAACTCATCACAGTATTATATATATCCTGTGTAATTTCATTAAATGATGCTTCATCGAATAGTATTGCTTATTTTTGAAATCAACTTGACGCTTTCTGAAATACGAACCATTCACTTTGAAATTCTGATGATATTTTGAAGATTCCAATGATGCCTTTAGTGAGTAAATTGACTAATTCGAAATGAAATTGAAATCGATTTGAATTAATTCAATTGAAATGATTATTTGTGAGTTATTTGAACAATTGTTGATGAACTAACGTTGGAAAAGATCTATTTCAGTGATTTTTCTTCACATTAAGGCAAGAAAATATACATTTTCTTCTGATATAATGAATAGAATTTCAAATGTTGCGATTTGTATACGAATGATTCACAGAAGTTTTCGGTCAAACTTCATACTCCAATATGGCCCATAATTTTTTTAATTCCTATGTGAGGAAAACTTTACATAATGGCTCATTGAGAAGATTCAAAATATTTTTAATTTCTATGTAAGAAAGACTTTACATAATTGATGGCTCATTGCGAAGATTCAATACGGAACAACTCTTGAAAGAAAATGCATCCACCAAAATAATGTTTCCTTGATTATTCCACTATAATTTCAAAATACACGTTGATTGGTTCGAATATCTGTGTTGATAATAGAAAACACTACACACTGTGTTTTCGATTCAGTATTCCAGCAGCAGGCTGTTATGGAAATCATAATATTCTCATATTCAGGAACTCAACACAAAATCGTGATACTCACTATCAATTTGCATCGAAACGCCTAAAAATTTTGCATGATCACTATTCGAACACTTTTAATATCAACCCAAACCTAATAAACTCATGAGTAAATTGCTAATCTCCTGACCATAACAAAATTTCAAACCTGGCAATCCTTGGATTGATGGATGTATGTGCACAATAAACGGCTAGTGCTGTAACTTCTGACTCATTTGGGATCAGATTTTGAAAATTGGACTAATAGTCGTTTGAATCAACCCTATCTAACTCGATATCGTTGAATTCGTCATAATAATTCCTAACCGATTAAGGAATAAAATACAGGATGTCCCATTGAAAAATCAAAAGTTAGGGTCGTTTCTGGTGAGACCGGAAGTGATTGAACAAAAATTGTTTTGTCAATTGATGAACAATTTGGTATACTTGCTTCTCACCAATTTTCGAAATCTATTGAATGATTCAGAAGATTCAGCACTGGCTGTTTTTTGTGCACTTCTCTGTATGTATGCAGAACGCAACAACTGCATGTGAAAATACGAGATAAAATTATTGTTTCATCCATGAACTGATTAGTGTGATAATCTTAACAAATACAACTCGTTTCATTGATGATTATCGAAAATTCCTTATAATTTCCGACTCGCGCTATGCGCCCGTGTGGTTTTCAAGCAACATAATATATGTTTCTCAAAATCGAAGGGATATAGCTTATACAGGCTGATTCACGGTGGATGGCACATTAGATGTTTCTGGAGAACTCAACTCAGGATTATTCTGAAAACTTGATGCCTTGAATAATTAGTTGTGTTATATCGACCTAAAATAATCTCAGCGTTGCGACGTCGGCACTTATATTGAAAAGTAGCAACAACTTTGATTTTTTAAATGGGACACCCTGATTCTGAATCTGCTGATTTTTCATTCCGAAATCAAAATAATTCACTGAATGTGACAGATACCTACTTGTGAGCAGACATACTATTCATTCATTCCAAATATTTCGATTCAACATTCTGCTGAAATTGCTGACTATCAAGAGGTAGTTTGGTTAAGATGCGAAAGGAATGTCACATTCATTTCCGTTGTTTTTTATACATTGAGAGAACGACAATGCATTGAGTCTTGTCTAATCAATAATACATTAATAATATCATAGTCAATATCAGAAAATTCCTGTTATTGAAATATTTGACGCGGAGAAGAGAATGATATTCAAATTTCTGATGAAAACCATGAAAACGTTTTCCGAATCACAGCACTTTATTTCTATATTTTATATTTCGGAACACAGATTTTCAGCAGAGTCAGTGGATTTACTGATTAAACTGACGAGTTGAATTCGGAATATATATTAACAAAGATGAAATGTCAAACTTTCTTCCCGTCACAGAAAAAAAGTATATTACATACTCACTCACATTTTTTGATACACTGGGTTATATGAATTCATTTCATTTGCAGAACATTTGCCTGATGCACTTCTCACAGACTGTTCAAAATGCAGCGATGTTCAGAAGAACGGTAGCAAGAAGATCATAAGATATCTCATCGATAACAAGCCTGAATGGTACAAGGAGCTTGAGGCCAAATATGACCCAGAAGGAAGCTACAAAGCGAAGTACGACAAAGAACTCAAAGAAAAATCAGCCTAGTAATGAAACAAAATAGCTTCTCTTCTGTATCACTTATGTTCGTTCCGGAGTGATTACACATTTAGATGAAATTAGGCGTACGTTATTATTTTATACATATTATATTTTTTGTTTGGTACAAGTCGTTGTTTTTTCTTCATCATCAATAAAAGAAGTGAACTCATGATGCATGGTCATATTTTTACAAATTTTAATGAATAATGGAATCATGGCTTTCGAAGAAAATATTGAAATTTGAATTCACTGAATCACTGTGTGTGTGTAAAAATAGTTCTAATATAGATATAGTAATACTTATTATATAATCATTTCCAAAATATTCTATACTCACTACTCAGATATAACTAACTATAGGTCCTGCTTGAACCTGCTGTAGGATAGAAGAATGCTCAGAACATCTGATGACATTAACAACCAAAATGCGTGGAATGTCAGATGTTCTCGACATTCTACATTTTTTCTAGTCGTATTTCAGAACGCGTCAATTCATAGTTTCAGAAAGCATCAATTTTATTTCATAATAGTCAATTCAATTTCAGAAAGCGTCAATTGTATTTCAGAATAATCGATTGCATTTCAAAAAGTTGATTTCAAGTTTGAGTTCATTCACCCATAATAATGAAATCCACAACAAAAATGTACAATATTCTGCAATGTCGGGTAAATTGGTCGGGGTTCAACTAGGTTGATCTTCCACCACGCCATGAATAATAATAATAGTATTATACTTATATTGATATATAGATGATACATCTGGAGATAATAAATAAGAAACCAATGATATCGGCCAGAAAAGCCATGAGATAATCCTACGAACTGCAGTATTGATGAGAATATCATGATCAATCGTGTCAAATGCTTTAGAGAAGTCCAACAGTACCATACATGTTCAACAGAGTCACTTTGCTGTGGGTGCCTGGACACCAGGGGGTGGAGGGTAACGAGAAAGCCGACATCCTTGCCAAACAGGGAACCGAATCTGTGTTCATAGGACCAGAACCATATTTTGGGGTCACCGCAAGTGCGGCGAAAACAACTATCTCGGGCTGGGCGGAGGGAAAAACAGTCACGTACTGGTCTGAATTACCAGGATTAACCCATTCGAAGGCGTTCCTGCCTAAACCATCGGAAAAAATAACCAGACAGATCCTTGAATGGAGCAGGGGTAACCTGCGAATTCTGACTGTACTGCTTACGGGACACTGTCGTCTAAGATACCACCTGGGAAGGATGGGTCTGAACCAACAAACGGACTGTCGGTTCTGTTTTGTGGAAGACGAAACGGCTGAACACATATTATGCTCATGCTCTAGCATAGAAAGACTAAGGTTCGACACATTTGGCTTTACCAATTTAGAACCTATCGATTTCAGACAAATCTCACCCAATTCAACCATGAACTTTCTAAAAAGATGTGGATTGTACGGTGAACTGTAACCTCTATAGGGGTGAGCCACAATAGACCCATCTGGGGTCGCAGTGGAGGGGTGGTATTCGCCCCACTCACATGGAACCTAACCTAACCATACATGTTGCTTTTTCTTGATCTATACCTTCTTTGATTTTGTCAGTTATGCTGACTAAGGTTGTGCTAGTGCAACGTTTTTTCAGCCTGACTGATGACTATTTTCAAGATTATTTTTGGGATGAGGTAGGATGTCACTAGGGTATGGATGTGTCTTTCAATGATCTTGGATGCCACTGGTAGGTTACTTATCGGTCGTAATTCACTAAGAACAGTAGGATTATTAACTTTAGGTAAAAGTTTGATTTTTGCACGCTTCTATATCATGGGAAATTTGCTCGTATCTATTGGATAATTTATAATGTATTCCAGGGCCTTTATGGAATATGGCATACAATTTTTTATTGCTTTTATAGAAGATCCATCCAAACCTTCTGCTTCTGTTCTGATTTTGCCAATACCAGATATTATTTGATGACTTTGTACAGGACTGATAACAAAAAAATTATACCCAATTATATTAGGGTGTCTATTGGAGTTATGGAATTTAATGTATTCTCTTTTTCTGGATTATCATGAAGCTTAGCTGAAAATTGTGAATTAAGTGCATCGGGATCAAGTAATTCCTCTGGAACGTTATAGTTTAGTGTTGCCGTCTAGACTTATACATTCTAGACTCTTGTCTTATCTTGTCTAGAATATCAAGACAAGATCATCAATATGTCTTGTCTAGATTATCTAGACAAGACAAGACTTTTCATTTTCCATACAAGACTTTTATTCAAAACTCTTGATTATTTTCAAATCTATATTGAAAATACGTCGTTTCGCTGGCGCGGCTATGATTTGTTTTGATTGGTTCCCAGAGAGCGGGAGTTTGCATGCACTTGACTGTTTCTACGCAATTTAAGCTAAGCGTCTTATCTAGAGTCTTGAATAATAATCTAGACTTTCGTTATCTAGACAAGACCGCACTTAGCTTATTTAAGCAAGACTTACGCGTATACAACTCTTGTCTTGAAATTTCAAGACAAGACAAGAGTAGGTAAACTCTTGTCTTGTCTTGTCTAGATGGCAACACTATTATAGTTTGATGTATCTAATTGCTTATGAAACATATGGTCAGTAGGAGTTCTATATACCACGCATATCAAAGTTTTATGCTTCATTGTAGTTGTCGATATACATAATAATTCTAGGTGAACATCCAAATCAGTGCAATCAATCATAGATTTTGTATTGGAAAGGCTCCTTGATATTGAAGCCTACGCCTACGCCTCTACCCAGTCGATATTTTCCTACCAAATCATAACCAGGTATGTCATAACATTGGTTATAGTCGGATGGTACAAAATATTAATTGTATTTCAGAATAGTCAATCGAATTTCAGAAAGTGACCATTGAATCTTAAATGATTGTATTGACTATATTCTGAAATACAATTGACGCTTTATGACATTTATTTGACTATTCTGTAATACACCTAGTGACTATTCTGAAATACTTGACGTTTTCTGAAATACAACTGGAAAAGGTGTAGTACCTAGTAGGAAGGATTGAAAACGGCACATAATATGGTCATTCCATCAACCTTAAATGATATGAGAATATAATCAACTTTTCATTTTATGAAGCGCACGAGAAGGAATTCCTTCGAGGGTGTAGATTGAATCTTCTGGTCAAGAGTTTTCGACATATCTATATCTCGAGGATGACGATGAAACGAAAGGTTGTTGCTGACTGGGCTTGTCGAGTTTGTTACTATACAAAAGTGAAAGGTCGCCTACTGAATTAGTGAGTGTGGCATTACCAACTGAAATATATAGTTTCCTAAATGACTGACTCTAGCATGGATATCAGGACATACAGAGTACAAGGGCAATGGAAAGGCAGACTCACTTGCTTGAGCAGGAGCAAACAAAGCTCTGAATGGCCCAGAACCCTTTTGTGGTATTGCGAAATTTACACAAACACAAAAGACAAGTATCAAATCATGGATGCAAACCAAATCTCTACAATGGTGCAATAACTCGGCAGGAATGAGACAGGCAGAAGAGTTTATTGAAAAACTATCGCCAACATTCGCAGAATATTTACTGAGCCAGAAACGAAGTACAACTAGGATACTAGTGGGACTTCTCATAGGGCATCGTAGGCTCAACAAACACATGAGTACGATAGGTCTGACTGAAGAACTGCTGTGCAGGTTCTGAAAGGAAGCGAAGGAAACAGCAGTACACATACTTTGCCACTGTGAGGGCTTTCCAAGATTAACGTTTCCTACGCTGAATGAGGAAAGACCAAGAGCCCAAAGGTACACAGGGGATCTGAAAGATAGCCTATGAAGTCTCATGGAGAAGGCGGGGCTAGCCAAAGAACTCTAAACGATTTTGAGAGAAGACACAATAGATCTGGAAAGGTCGCGGTGTGGAGGCAGATGACCGAAGGCCCCACTCTGAATCTAATCTAATCTAACCTCAATATAAATATATTTTTTAATTGATAATTGAAAATTTTCATATCAAAACAGAACAGTACCCACAACAAAGTCTCACTTTCTGAGGATTTCCTGATGTTTTTCAACATCGAAATATAATGTTAAGAAGTACTCACCAAGTTTGAATGATTTGTAGATATAAATCAATCATAAATTGCGTTTCAAATGAAAATGGACCTAACCTAATTCGAATCAAACAAAGCAAACTTCTTCACCCTTATTCGCCTGGTAATATACTTCGTCAAATCTGTGGAGTAAAATTTACCTACCTATTTTGTGGAGTTACAAGAGTTAATATATACAGAATTTAACAAACTTCGGACGCAAATGAGTTTACTCCACAGAGTACGTATCCGAACGCACTCCTGATGGGATGAAATGGAAATTCTGGAAGAGAATACAAAGTGGAGAGCACTGTCATATGCGAAGCTGTGGATAGGGCAGGTGGTCACTACCAACAGATCATTGATATATGGAGTAGATACAATGTCGGTGCAGAATTGAAGATATGATACTCCGTCGACCTGATTCTTAACACGTATATATTCCTATAATTAGTCGTAAAAGCAAACAACGATCAAATATTGCAACGAATTTTTTATCATATCATTCTTCTGAAGAAACTGTCAAAAATGCATCTATTTCGAATGATGAAAAGAAAATGTTTCCACCAATAGTGATAGCGAAACAGAACTATACCAACTTGACAATTAAATCATATTTTATCATGTAAATCCTTGAATAAAATGATGTTGTGGTTGAAATAACCTCCACCTTGGTGTGACATTACAATAATATCTAACTTTTTCAAGTTCATAACTACCATTAGATGTTCTTCATAGATATAAACACAACTCCTTCATTTATATTGACAAAACATGTAATAACTGAGTGTTATTCCATGTTACCGTAATCATATCTATTTGTGCGTTTATACAGGGTGATTCATGAGGTATGTTTCATTTAGCCCATGGGACAATATAGGAGTAGAAGACCGATATTTTGGAAATTCTCTAGCGGCGTACCACTGTTGAGATATTGATGAAATAAACCTCTGGTGTACGCACTTCAATCCTTCCTTGTTTTACAAATTCCTTGATTTCCGCCAACTTTGATAAACATAACATGGGTGAATTTCGCTAAGTTTAGTCTGGTGTCGGACCAAAATTACAGGCATCAATGTGACAATAATTGTGACCGAGTTGTGATCAATGTAGATAGGAAATACATTATGCGATTTAGCCGCATCAAGGTTGGTAAAACTGATGCCATCTAACATTCAATATGTGAAACCCACGTCATCGTCTGAAATTCAATTTTTCAAATCAGAAATCTGAATTTTTGATCATCCTGTATCTGTTCTGATTAAATATCACTAAATAGTGAATCAAAAGTCGAGATAGAAACATTTGAGCCGTCTTGACCGATAATGAATAGTTTCGACACAAAAAAATCCTAAAGTTGAAAAATCTCGATTCTGAACACCCTATATCTATGTAATCATTCTCGATAGACCCCAAGTGTGATAAATCGATAAAATCAGCTTTGCAGGGAGAATATGAAAATGCGATAAAATACAGGGTGTTCTATTTGAAATACCAATGAAGCTACTACTTTCTAGTAAAAGCTAGCAACAACACATTGTATCATGGATTTTTCCCGAATGATTTTCGATGTAAAGATAGTGTAAGCTCGTCGTGACATACCCTGTATAGTTTTCCCAAAAATGAAAATGAAAATAAATGAAGCTACTTTGTTACCTATGTCTTTTATTATTTTGTATTATTTTTTTTTATGTTCTGGTTCCCACGAAAAGGGATATCCTGTAATGTTCAGAGAACATCGTGAGAACCAAGGGAAATAAGGTAGGAATTAGTGTTCTTCTCGAATTTCTGGAGATTATATGCCTCGGGAAACACCTCCCTTGGCCTCGCTGTTCGTTGGATAAACCAGTCTTTGGAAAGAGATGTTCTGCAGGTCTCCAAAGTGACCACGAAGGCGTGCGAAGCCTCAACTCGACAGGTTAATCTCGCGGGGACAGCCTATGGAGGAGCAATTGTTGATATTTCAGAAGAGCATCGTCCATGAAAATATCTATGAAATAGAGCCAGTTCGCCAACTTGTCTACGGTATTCCAGAGAAGTCAGTGAGTTTGTGAGCGAGGCATCACCCACCAGACGAATTGCCCTTTTTTGGACAGAATCCAACAGTTTCAGGGTATGTTTGGGTTTGCTGCACTCCAAATATGGGAACAGTATTCCAGGACAGGTCGGATCTGTGCCTTATAGATCATAAGCACCTGACTGGAATTGAAATAGCTCCAGGCCCGAAACAGAAAACCAAGTTTTTGGGATGCACTTTTAGCAATTGATCTCACGTGATTTTCTCAAGAAAGGTTATTGCTGATAGTAATACCAAGCATCGAAATGGATGTCTTCAAAGGTATAGTTACTCCTGACAGGCTTGTGTTGGGCACAGTGAGGTCGGCTTTCCTAGAGAAAAGGCATGCTTGTGTTCTGTTTGCATTGAAATCTACCAAGTTATTGGATCCCCATTCTAGAATTGTTGCCAAGTCCATATTTATGTTATCAACATTTCTTCCTCGTCTGTTCCTGATTTGCCTGACTGGTATTAGATCACAGGAAGAGACTGCGGTATGGAGGGTAATATCATCCGCGAAGCTGTGTACTGGACATGAAGTTGCTTCCAACAAATCGTTGATATGGAGTAGAAATAGTGTTGGTGCTATAATTGATCCTTGCGGAACACCGGCATTTATGATGAGAGAGTCAGATGATATTTTAAAATATTTATAATAATTTATGATTTGTTTTTCCTTGATCTCTATATGATGTGAGTAGATTGAATGTTTCTAATCCCTCCTTCAATTATTTTGCCAATACTTCCATTTACTTTCATATAGTTTGGATTCACTTTTTTATACTGGAAAAATGTTTCATTAACTTCACAAGCCTATGAAAAAGTCTCAAGAAATCAATTGATTCATATCGAAATCCATTTCACGCGGACCTGTCACCTTTATGAAACGATGCTTTTTCAAAATGAAAAACCATGAATGGGTCTTTCAGGCAAATGGCAGAACTATGGTAGAAAATAGAAATCATCAATTGCTTATAGTCGAATCAACATTCAAACAATTTCATTCTAGCGATCTTTGAAAAATGGGAGAACTCATTGATTCCACAATGCTGTGGAACAATGTTACCTATATTTTGATTCCACATAATTTCATTCGAAATTGGAATGCAACATGCGTATTAGGTGTGTGTATGATCTTTGGTATCAGTAATCCACAAATCGCCGATAACCCAGTGTTTGCTGGGGTACTGCATTATTCACTGCTATTTTCTTGTTCTCTTCAAAATGATGCTAATTAATGTTTACGTATTTGTCTTCCAATGAACAGTTTTTATTCAATTTCGTGAAACCCATCAACTTGTTTCGTCCTTGTACCTAAATTTAACATAATATACACGACAAGTACCAGAACATATATACCCATATAATTTCACATAATAATTGAATGTTTTAAATGGTCAGATTAAATACGAGGATGGATTACTAATTCTTGTACCAAAAACTAGGTATACCAATATCTAGAATCCTAGAAAGGCGTAGAGATTCCCAAATGAGCGTGAATCGTCGTCATAAATATACAGAGTGGAGAAGTTAACTGGAATAAATTCGCTAGCGGAGAGGTGGATTTTTTTTTTTCAAATATGCAATCAATATGAAAGATTAGGGGTAGCTGAAACCCCCCTCTACATGTTTTTATCGAATGCAACTCTATGGCTTGTGAGCCCCCTTTGAAAAGCTGGGAGAAAGACGAGTCCAGCGTACTGATACAAATTTTAGATTTTAGTAAGTACGTATGAGAGTTGCATAACATCGAAACGTGATTTTGAATTTTAATACATCGAGCGAATATTTGCCACAACTGATATTTGCCATTCATGCTAGTGTTAGTATTTTGAATGCCTCATTCACAGTTCGAAACGACGCTAAAAATCGATATTTTGACGAAAATACATTGAGAATATAGAGCTTCTGAGTTATGGTTTGATTTTATCAAACCCTCAAACCTATATTACAACCTAGAATCAGTACGCTGGATTCCTTTTCCAACCAGCTTTCCAATGCATTCAAAAAAGAAATTTTGAGGTCTGATTTCGGCTACCCCTGTCATGATTTTCATATTGCTTGCAAAATGTAAGTGAATACAATTAAATGTTGAAGTTTCTCGGGAAATTTCAGAAAACTCATTCACCTTCCAGCTAGCGAATTAATTCCAGTCAAAGTCTCCACCCTGTAAAGGTATAATTACAAAAAAGTTTTGCTTTTGAAAACAAATTCTGAGCAGGTAGCTTCTTCCATCAATAACCATCAGCGGAACATTATTTCTGAACTATCACTGTTTGACTTACATATTGTTATGAATAAAGAAGTTACACAGTCTGGAAGAGGGTATACACATTTTACGTAATATTGTGAATTTGCAACTATATAGAGTTATTGGATCCCCATTCGAGAACTGTTGCCAAGTCTATATTTATGTTGTCAACATTTCTTCCTCGTTCGTTTCTGATTTGCCTGGAAGAGAAGGCGGTATGGAGGGTACTATCATCCGTGAAGCTGTGTACTGGACATGAAGTTGCTAGCAGAGAACTTAGCTGGAGAAGCAAGCCATAAGATGGAAGCTTGGCGAGGAGTCCTTGGTGCCAGACTCGATCGAATGCCTTGGAGATATCAAGTGCCACGGCTACGGTTTCACCACCACGGCGAAGGTTTCACCAACGTTGCTATGGCAATGTAATCTCAGTATTTTTGAATTGTCAATAATGATAGAATAGATTTTCCAAAAATTCACCATTTTCGATATAACTCAATAATTCGAAATGGATTTGAAATTTTTTGACGCTTCCTGGAATTACCCTCTGAATGCACAACAGTTTTTCCCATTCAACCGAATTCGTATCTCCTAATGTTTCCGAATCCTAATGCTGTGCATATCTTGGTCGCCTCGCACTGTACTATAAGATGTTTATCATATAATCATCAGATCATATTCCAAGACAACAATAATTCATTATTGTCGTCATGAATTAATTTGTCCAAATAAATAACCTGTTAGTTTCATTACGACATTGAAAAATCAATCGTTGAACTCATCCGAACCTGACTGATCATCAAAGTGTTCGATATCGTATTTCCCCCCATCAAGTATGTCACAAACCAGGTGAGCAGACTTCTATAAATACGAAAAGTTGGAACATCTCTACCAGCATTTACGAAAAGATTCTGCGAACGATAATAATTATTGTCCAAGATGAAATGCGTAATTTTATTGTGTGTTGTGATAGCCTGTGCTTCCGTCAATGCTAGACCGGAGAATTCAAAGTACACCACCAAATACGATAACGTCGATTTAGACGCCATCATCAAGAATGACAGATTGCTGAGGAACTATGTCGACTGCCTTTTGGGGAAGAAGAAATGTACCAAAGACGGAGAGGAACTCAAAGGTAAGTTTCCAGCGAAACACGAAAATTATGAGAATACGAAAAGGTTGGGATCACCTAACAAAACTGTTCTCGATAATTTCGCGCTAATCATGCAATGGTTTCTTTTTTAATTTCCTAACCTAGGTATGTACGTATTTACGAAAGTGTAGAAAGGCCACTGTTGTGTGTATTTTATTTTATTTCCTTGTTCAGACTTTAAAATCTGAATTCAGACATGTCTCTCTGAATTCAGATTCATACTACACACCATGATGCAATTTTACTTTTTTGACAGGATTCAATTCTTTTATCTTCACACCTGACAATATAAGTACATCAGACTCGATCAGATTAGTCAATATTGAAGTTTGAAATGTCACTAATATCAGATTCAGAAATTGATGCAGAATTTGAAAATGCAATGATATAAAGGGTGGTCCTATGAAATATTCGAAAGTTATATGACTAGTTCCGGTGGGACACCCTGTATAATCGGAATCATTTTCAAATATCAAAATCTTGACTCAACTGATAACTGAGCTATAGAAGAAGGGATGTGGGATGCAAGACCCTGTATAAACTATACTCTCGCTTTTTATATATGGTATAAATATATTTGAATAAGCACAACAAAATGTCTGAATTCAGACTTAAAAGTCTGGATAAAGAAATGAAATAAAATACACACAACAGAGGCCTTTCTACGCTTTCGTACGTATTACCGTCTCAGAAACACGAATTTGATAATGAGAATGTCAACAAATCACTATTTATCAAGATATTCCACCAAAATGTTCGAAATTTTTCCGCCTGTCTTGGATACGCATTTATAACTATTTGCCCTTTATATGCCCTGCTTTTTCATCACTGTACAGGGTGGGCCAAATTCGATGGGATTTGGGGTTTTCTCTGAAACTATCAGTGCTAAACAAAAACCGACCACGGTGTCCTGAGCTTGATTTTAGTGAAAAAAACAATGGCGCAAACCGCGATTGTCTATCTTTTTTGGCTGCCGAACTACAGAGCGTTTTTGAGATTTTACCTTTTATTGGTGACGTCATTATCTCGATCACCATGAGTCCTGTCAAAAAATGAATAACACTTTCTCATAGCAATCTTTTGAGTTGAATTGGTAACTGATAAGAGCAAAATTATTCATCGAACAGTTTTCGAGATATGAACCTAATTTAATTTTTTCAAATGGGACACCCTGTAAATTATTTCACCATTCGATCATAATTTCAATTACCTTTCGAACGATATATCATATGCTATAGTTACTGTGGGAACAAGTGGTTGTTTTTCGAAAAATCTGATATGAGTCCATGAAAAACTGAAGAAAAATATAATAACTAACTAGCTTTATCAAATTCACAAATATTCACGTTTATTTGATAATTATCATTCGAAACTGTGAGAAAGTTCAAAATATTTAGTTCAACTGAGGTGCGAATTGTTTCCTATTGTCGTCTTCCAATTGCATTTCATTATGTTCCTTATACTTTTCAAGAAGGCCATGGAGAAATGACAACCATAATCCATTAATTATTATTGTCAACTGTGACGCTTATTCACAAAAAATGTTTCAATTTAGTAATGAAGAGAAATATGATATGCTCAAGTGTTTTATCGAAAGTGGAGAAGATGAAAACTACTTAGCTTCTGAACTTTATTTCAATAGGTGAGTGATAGAATAATCGACAGTGAAACGGTTGTCCAAAATTAACAGTCAAATCATCTTATAGATACCCAGATGATATATTAGGATTATCTCTGACAGTTTCTACGATTATATTTTGTGCAGCTTCTCTTTCTGGTTAATAATAAATTTTTGGGCGAGGTTTGACAAAAGATCCAAAATCTTTCAAATTTGACTGTAACCTTTTGAATATTTTTGGGTTTGGTTGTATTTTCTCTTGGCATCTATAAGATGATTTGACTGTTAATTTTGGACAACTGTTTCACTGTCGATTATTCTATCACTCACCTATTGAAATAAAGTTTAGAAGCTAAGTAGTTTTCATCTTCTCCACTTTCGATAAAACACTTGAGCATATCATATTTCTCTTCATTACCACAGTCATCACTAAATTGAACCATTTTTTGTGAATAAGCGTCACAGTTGACAATAATAATTAATGGATTATGGTTGTCATTTCTCCATGGCCTTCTTGAAAAGTATAAGGAACATAATGAAATGCAATTGGAAGACGACAATAGGAAACAATTCGCACCTCAGTTGAACTAAATATTTTGAACTTTCTCACAGTTTTGAATGATAATTATCAAATAAACGTGAATATTTGTGAATTTGATAAAGCTAGTTAGTTATTATATTTTTCTTCAGTTTTTCATGGACTCATATCAGATTTTTCGAAAAACAACCACTTGTTCCCAAAGTAACTATAGCATATGATATATCGTTCGAAAGGTAATTGAAATTATGATCGAATGGTGAAATAATTCACAGGGTGTCCCATTTGAAAAAATTAAATTAGGTTCATATCTCGAAAACTGTTCGATGAATAATTTTGCTCTTATCAGTTACCAATTCAACTCAAAAGATTGCTATGAGAAAGTGTTATTCATTTTTTGACAGGACTCACGCTGATCGAGATAATGACGTCACCAATAAAAGGTAAAATCTCAAAAACGCTCTGTAGTTCGGCAGCCAAAAAAGATAGACAATCGCGGTTTGCGCCATTGTTTTTTTCACGAAAATCAAGCTCAGGACACCGTGGTCGGTTTTTGTTCAGCACTGATAGTTTCAGAGAAAACCCCAAATCCCATCGAATTTGGCCCACCCTGTACAATTTCAATAACATGATGTTTTTCAATGAAGCATATCGAATATGAAAATCGACTAGAAATATGATTTTCTCGCGATTTTTCCATATTTGGTGAATAAACAACAATCACACCAGCTGACAGCCATTCTGCCATTCAATCATCAAGATCTGAAAATCCATATCAAAGTTTCAACCTTTAAAGTGGGAAGAAAGATTGAAGAAGGAAAAATATCAATTGAAATAATGTGTATAACGTTCTTCAAAAGCAACTTTATGTTTATGTTCTTTCACAATATGTTGACATTTGACTTCTATTTGACATCTCAAATTGAATGGCCCTCAGATGGTATGAATATGAAAAACTCACCACAAAATCATATTTCGTATTGATTGATATAAAATGCGTCTTTGAAGAATATATATCCATATAAAATGTCCAATAACAAAATATGATTGATATAAAGCCGTGAATGCGTATCCAAGACTGGCGGAAAAAGAGGGTGAAATTTAGATTTTTTCGTGAGATATCTCGATAGATAGTGGTTTAATCACATTTTCATTATCAAATTCGTGTTTCCGAGACAAAAAGTCGTAGGTAACAAAAACATTTTTGAAATAACTCATCGCATGTGCAGAAGCGCCATGCTTTCAAACCAACTGCAAAGAAAAAATAATAGGTCAAAATTGATCAAAAAATAATGATGTAGAACTATCTGATCAACAATTATAATAAAAATAATTATATTTCGGACTAGATTGGAAATTTCAATAATTTTTACGACGAAACATCTTTTGTTCCTTGAGTCATTGTTTGAAATGACTGTTATCTCTTGCCAATTCAGACTTCGATCGTGTGTTGCACTGATTTTTCAAGGAGTAACTGATAGGTGTAACAGAGTATAACCAGCCTGCAAAATCGTTTACTCTGTTATAACTTTGACTACATTTTACGCTATCAAAAATCATTGGGGTGCAATTTGAAACAACCAAAATATGAAGTGGTTTGTAGTAGATTGTTTGACACTATCTTGAAGAGCTTTTGTTCCAATGAATTACACAGTTTCTTAAAATGTTTTGTATGTTAGATAACCCCATCTGCTGGCCTGAAAGCTATGGGACACCCGGTATATCGTCACGCCGGAGAAAATTTAGCCATGTTACCAATATATTCTTGTTTAAACAATACATTCAATCTCTTCTTGAAATTCTCCAAAGTATATTCTTCTAGTTTCGAGAGGAGATGTTGGCACTTGCGTTTATATACCAGAAGTGAACATCAACTTTGTTATTTTGAATGGAAAGCTATATTTTTCATTGCTTTTACAGATTCCTCATGTTATTTCCAGCTAAACTTTCGTTTACCTAAGTATATTCGTTTATAAGATCTGGAAAAGCGATGAAAAATATAGCTTTCCATTTAAAATAAAGAAGTTAATGCCCACTTCCGGAAGTTCTTTTCAAATACATATCGTTGAGTCTTTTTCAGTTTTCAGTATATTAGCAACGTAGCACTTTTGGAAATAAATTAATTTTTTCAACACGAAATTGTTGAATTTCGGAGCTCATTTCAAACGTACCGTTATGACCACTATTTGGCGATACGTCGAATAAATGGTGACGTCAGCTTTTCGTTATTTGTCAGATTATCTTCCATTCCCATTCACGAAGCAAGGTTGTCAAGTCACCAATTATAATCGAGTTATCAAAAAGAAGTAAGAGTCCTGTAGTTGAATAAAACATAATAGGTGGAATCCATGGCATTATAGTTCATTCTTGAGTCTTTCGAGCAACCAGCATGGCCATAATATATACTCCATACTCCATAACAAAATTGCATGTAAATTTTGGAGACTTGGCAATATTGTGCTGAATGCTGAGAAAATACAAGACCACTCACACAAATCGTGCACGTGGTGTTGTCACATCCACCGCTTCAAATGTCCTCTAGTGTGAATTAATATAATGAATCTTCACACAAATGTATTATGAATAATAAGCCACAAATCATAAGGGAATATTTTGAGACAATTATTTTTGTATTGCTGAATAGGAATTTTACTAATACACAATTGGCAATTTATGAATTTTTGAATAACTAATATTTCTGAAGTTCCCAATCGTACTTCAACATGTCCTGTGCTATGGTCTGTACCTACTTACGAAATCGTGACGTCAGTTTTAATTCGCGGTGAATATCCATCCGTTTGAAAATTACCGTGGTCATTATTGATGATTGTAGCACCTAAACATCGACCGAAAAATTCTAAAAATATATGAAATCGGAAGGTATTTGAGTGATGAATCTATTTGAGAAATGAAAAAAACGTTGGCCCACTCGCCTACGGCGGTGATGTCACAATCGCTAGTGCAAGTGAATAACTTTGGCCAACAAGATTAATCTCACTTCAAATTTGATTCTGATGAATACTTTTATTGAAGGTGTCATTCGATGATATACCCTGAGCCTTCTTGATAGGATGGATTTAAATTATTTGTAAATAGGAAAATAGCTGGATTTATTCGAATAATGATGATGACCTTCATTCTTCCAGGTATTCTTCCTGATGCCCTGAAGAACAAGTGTGCCAAGTGCAGTGATTTCCAGAAGGAGGGAGCCAAAAAAATGGTACACCATTTGATCGAAGACCACAGAGCGTGGTGGGACGAACTTGAAGCAGTTTATGATCCTGAAGGTACTTACAGAAAGAACTATGAAGCAGATGCAAAGAAAGAAGGAATATCGCTCAAATAAAGAAAATACTATTTAGTGGAGAGGCCAGAGATCAATAATTATTCAACAAGTCGTCACATTTAAAATTCAATTCCTGATTATTTTTATAATAACAAAAATAATTACAGTGATGAAACATAACAATGTCACGAATATTTGACTAGCGAAAAAATACCTCATCTTATACCTGTTATTGATATGTGACCACAAGGTCAGTGATCTGTGAGTTGTATCTCTTATTGAATAAAGGTATGTATTTATTGAGTAGATGTTTTATCTTTATGAATTCTGATTATTTTGCTACTACTTGTATAGTTTATCCGATGTCAATTGGAGCGCCTCGAGCTGCACATACACTCACTTCAAAAAGAACTACACACGGGTGAACCGAAGTCCTGAAATGGTCAAAAATCTTGTTAACTATTCATCAGGATGTCTTCTAAAATTCACTGTTCAATTCGATGTGGTGAAATGGTAATTTCACCAGTTTTTCAAGGGTTTTTTCTACTGAATATTTATGAGAAGTGTCATTCGACAATATCTTATTGACAATTTGCAAAGAACAATTTCAATTTTCATGTTGCAAACACTACTGCAGGTTAGTTACCAAAGTCGAAAGAAATATTAGTGAACATTTCATAAAATTATTTTCAACCAATTAGAAGGCTTCTTTTTGTTCACTTTGCTTGATGATTTTGTTAGTTCCTATTAACTGAATGGAATTAATTAGTGCGATAATTATTCTGTCAAAAATTAAGAGCTTTATATCTATTGGCGGAAGTCACTCAGTTCCATTTGAAACTATGTATATAGACATGTAACGAAGGAAAGGGGATAATGTCCCATTTGTGAATACCAAACGTGCCGCGATCCGGACTATGTTTACATGAACTTTTCGTCTTATATAGGTTCATCATAATAATCGTCCCTAGAAGTTTGACCACATACTCAAAAAACACCCTGTAAATCCAAATAAATCTGTATAACCTACTGTTACGATTTCTAATTTCTTCGAGATTTTGCTTCTGCGAATTACATTTTGTTCATATTAGCAGCCTACTCAGCAACTCAGCCTCTATATAGAGTGTTCAATTTCGAAAAAGATCTTTGTTACGATTTCAGTGGAATTTGATGCCAAGGTATTATTTTGAATAATTAGAAAACTATCAAAATCTCGTCCTTCAGTTATAATGGGACGGTAGAGTCGGCACCGTGTAGTTCTGGAACGAAGAAATGACTGTTTGTAGTCCCATATATACGGTATAGACATTGATCGAGTATCGGTTGTTTTCCTCAAAAATGTGGCGTATGTGCTTTATCCAAGATGGCCGCACGAACTATATAAAATTCAGTATATTTCATTCCAGAGTGCCCATACGGGAAATTGATTATTATTTATTCATAATAAATGGAGGAAGAAAATAGTTCCGTAGCTATTTTCCGATAATTATGTCGGTTTCTGAGTTATAGGCCATCAAACTTTTAAACAACAGTTTGCAACACATTTCTTGGCAACAGAGATTATTCGTTATAGATGCCAGACAGTTGTTTCTGACCTACCAGAACTCATCAGTAGTAATTATTCTCTGATAAATACTCACACAGTTCACACTGTCCATGTGTCCATGCAATATATCTTCCCTAGCTCTATAGGTACCGCAGACTTTCAAACCGTTTTTTATTTCTGCAAATGATGTCAATCCGATATTTATCAGTTGATTGTCTAGATATATTTATCATGTCATCTAGTTTATTGAATATCGTAGGAGACATCGAACAGGTGCATATTCATGGGGTAGGTATTTGTTAGAGCACTTAATATTATTATTATTACGTTCATTATACATTATATTACAGATACAAAGCTCCACGTAGGAATTATTCAGTAAAACTATCTCCTTCTTACATCAAATATATAAATACATATATTTTTGTGACAAAGAGACATAATATAGAGATAGGAAGATCGTTAATGTATTATTGTTTATATATTCTTGTCATTTATGACGGCATTATTGGTTTGATCTCGTCATAAAAACCATACGCCACACATTCAGAGTAAACACCCGGTATCACATCATTGTTTATAATATAAACAAGTTATTGAATAGGGTCTTTTCTTTGCTTCACAAAAAATCCTACGAAATATTTCAATCCATGTTATGCTTCTGATGCACTAGTCAAATACTTTGAACGAGAGAACTAGAGAACGTCTTTTTACAAAAGATTTATTTGTTTTACAAAATGCAGATCGACTGTCTCTGACAAGAGTCACAATAAGAATGAATGAAATGGTGAGAAGTAGATTCGCTCTCAGAGGTTCGAATTGAGAGAGTTCCTGGTATACTGCTTGATCGGCGAAGCTGCATCAGCATCTTCCATGAGAACGACAAGAACGATCGCTACATAACTCACTACAATGACAAATAATGACACATAGGCAAAACGACAAAAAAAAACAGATCAAACTTCCAATCTTAAGGAAGTGGTTTTTGGTTAGTAGTTAAACAGTGTATTGTGAGAATCATGCCACAGGTTCCTATATATACAAGATCTAAACACACTCGTGCCAATAGGCCAGTTTTCTAGTGTTTGAGAGTTATGAGACAAATAATCTTTTTCGTCCTCACTACTATGTTGAAATACTACTCAAATATATTGTGATTCGTAGAAATGAAGCAAAAAAACATGGAATCAACACTTGAATTATCTTATTATCTTATAAGTTCATAACCTATCAGAAAACTCCAACTTAACCTCAGTGATGTCCTCAGTAACAATAACTTCACGGTTTTTAAGATCTTTAAACTATTATATGAAGATGTTGAATTTTCATGTTCCAGGCATATAATGAGCGTTTCATGTTAATTTTTGTTATCGATAAATATTATCGAAAATATAACCTATTAAAAGTTAAGAACTACAAAAAATATCTTCCGATTTGGATCTTCCATCATTTCTATTACAAAATTGGAGTCGGAGTGTTTTTGTAGGCCGTAAATGATGCTATCGAGAATGCGTTTGTTACAACCAATATACAGTACTATTGAACATGAAACCTTTCTCATTATCTTGCAAAATGTAAATTGGAATTACATACTTGTTCTGGTCTTCAGATTCGATATGAACTTGTTCATCATCAACAAGAGTATGATCCATGGTTGAACCAAAGTTCACAGAATTAAAAATATAACCGACACTCTGGTCAAAGTTTACAGAATTATTATATTTTTAATTCTGTATACTTTGCCCTGGTGAAGAAACACCATAGGTAGCTAGGTATATAGCTACCTAATGAGTATAGGTACGTTCGCCAAACGTCTAACTCTAGATTATTATTTTTAAATGGACGCATTAGGAAAATCCCACCAAATTCCATTGTCGTACATTATTTTTATTCACAATAATATCTAGCATTTCCAATTAGTATATGATGCAAATAAGGAAACTTGAAATATTTTTGTTATTTTTATATGAACTAACTTACACCATTCTTCAACTTCAAGTGGTATATAATCGAAAGTCAATGAGCTCTTCTGAAAAAATACTATTCCAGAAAGATTGTATCAACATTGTGTCTTTTGGAAGAAGGCAATTCCAGAAATTGATTCATCGCAATGTCACATAGATCACTTGCAGAAAGTTGCGGAACTGATTATGATATGATTTACTGAATTGAATTGGCTATCATTTGAAACCATATAAATGTAATTTTATCATTATACTAACGTCTTTGAAGGTTGGGAAGTGTCACATTACACATCTCTATTTCAAAATATGATGGTTGTAAATAAAATACAAAACAAACCTCGGTAGGAAGTTGCATTCCTGTCTCGAGATCATATAGAGAACCACAACGCTTTGCGACTTGCGTCTCGGTTAACTAACTAATCTCACGATAGGAATGAATCTCTTCCCACCTCGGTGTGTAATATACTATTACTTGATAAAAATTATTACTTAGCTGAGTTTCTGCCTTATTGGTAATGTGATTTTTTTTCTCTAGTCTTGATAATTTATTTGCGAATCTGGATATAACTTACTGTCTCATCCTCTCTGGCCTAAGAGGGAATTAGTGTAGTCGAGTCGTATTCAAAGTAAAGTACCTACCTACCTATACTTATATAGCACAAGTTGTAATTCATTATTTACGCGCTAACACCTGCCGCTCTTGAGGTTTCATTTGTCATGTTTCTACAGTTCTTGTAATGTATAGTAGGTAGGAAAATCTACTATTCCAAAATAAATCTCATCCAAATCTCAAAAGCATTAGGTTCGATAACAAATATTGTTTTATCCGTGTATTTTGCAATACAAACATGGCAGTGTGGCTATAGTACCTAAGTATATGTAGGTTTGAAAGACCCTATTAAAATTATGAATGTTACGCTACTGGTTGCATTAAGTACACCCTATGTTTAATGGAGACGACGATTTGTTAACATTAAGTAGGATTACATTAAAGCTGCCCTCTCATTGACCGATTTCCATCTAGGTTTCAATAAATATAGAAGGATATATTGCTAACTATTCAGTATCACAATTTCTTGCGAAGCATATCATAATGAAGATGATAATGATTTTGTTTGCCCTTCTTGGGGTGTGTGCTGCCAAATATACCACGATGTACGACAACATTGATATTGAACAGATTTTGAGAACACAGAGGTTGCTGAAAAGATACGTGGATTGTTTGAAAGGCATTCCTAACACTTGCACCAAGGAAGGACTCAAATTGAAAGGTAAATAAAATCACTACTAACCCGAGAAATCACCAGTATTCAAGGATCTCCACAAATGAGAAGTAACAAATGTTCAACCTAATAATGAGGAAGAATTTTCACCTAAGTGAATAATAAATGACTGTCAGAAGTACAATTGATATATGCAGTAGTATACACATACGTAGGTACCGATAGCTATATGGAAGCAATGAAAATTGAAACATTCATTGTTTACCCAAACGTGTACCTACCAAAAAACTGAAAAATTACCACAGCTGAAAGCAATTTTTGAAGTCGTAATAGCTATTTGTGTATCTAGTGCGCGAAATGCTACTTCAGTGGTTGAGTACTGATTTTTTCAACGAGGCGCAGCCGAGTAAAAAAATATTCGAGATGACCAAAGTATTTTGCGCACAATTTGCAAACAACATTTTTTCTACAAACGTCAATAAATATAGTGATGAACTGATATAAAATGCCTTAATTATTGATAAACATTCAGAAATAAATGATTTCTTGGATGTTTGCTCGATTGAAGACCGTAAAGTTTGAATACAAAAATGTCATATAGTTTACATACAATGCGGGAAGTATGTACTTCGCGCATCGTTGTAATTCGCGCACTGCTTCTTACATGGTGTCGTGGTATCGTAGGAAACTGAAAGAAAGTGTGATTACAGTGATTTTTTCGAGATGGATCTGCAGATGACATCATATCGACAAAAAAATTAACACCTCTTGAATGATCTAGAAATAGTCAACAATATTGTAGGAGTGGATGGAGGCCACAGGAATGGTTCAAAAAAATGTGCTAATATATAGGGCATTCCATTTAAAAAAAGTGATCCTGAACCTCTAGATTTTTCCCGATGCGGCAATAATGTCTAGTTACCGGACCTTGTTGTCTCATTGACATTCTTTTTGAATCAAGTTTCTAGCTATCATAGAACTCGAGCAACCGAGCTCCGACGACCCACCCTGTATACAGGGTGTTGCGACCGACAACGCTTGACAGGTGATAGCTCTCGTGATTTCATAATCACTGAGATAGGGACATGCGGTCTTCAAGTGTTCAGTTCTCGAGATATTGGGCGTTAAAGTTGAGAAAAAATAATGTTTCCATCTTTGAATGGGTGATTTTTTGACCAGGAATCCATTCCGGACATTTTATCCAGTGGTGCCCTACAAGGGGTTGTGACAACTTTTCCTCTCATATTTTCTACGCCACTGATTAAAATTTCGATTATTTCCAATTCCTCGAATTCATTGTTCAATTTTGTTAAAAAAATCCATCACCTGCAACTGAGCCGAACAGTTTTCGAGATATTCGACCCAAAATGAAAGATTGCATAGTAATATTTCACCATTTTCAGTAGTAGAAAATTGCAAAAATATTTTTCTGGTGTGTGAGTAGATTAGATACTATTCAGATCTCATTCTGTAGCTGAACAGAAATAATTATTCCACGCTTAAAGATAATACAAAAATAAGTTTTTATATTCTACTACTGAGGAAGATGGAAAATTACTATATGCAAACTTCTATTTTGGGTCAAATATCTCGATAACTGTTCATTTTAGCTCAGTTGAAGGAGATGCATTTTTTCAACATAATTGAACAATCAATTCGAGGAATTGGAGATGATCGAAATTTCAACAGTGGCATAGGAAATATGGGAGCAAAAGTTATCACAACCCTCTGTAGCGCACCTCTGGATAAAATTCTCGAAATATGTTTCCGGTCAAAAAATTAATCATTGAAAGATGAAACCATGTACCGAATTTGAATGCATTGTATTCAATTTTTCTTGAGATATTGCGAAAAAACTATTCTAATTTCTTATAACTCCAACGCCCTGTATCTCGAGAACTGTGATGAAGACCGTATGTCCCTATCTCAGTGATTATGAAATCACGAGGGCTATCACCTGTTAAGCGTTGTCGGTCGAATTTCGCAACATACTGTATATGGAACATCGCAAAATGATAAAGGAATAGTCTCAGTAATAAAGGGTATCTTGAAGCGCATGACAAATATTTCAGAGATCTATATAGGAGGAAAATATGTTCATGACTGGCAAACGTTTATACCGTAGTCGTACGGATATTTGGTATGCTTACCAAGGTGATCTGACAAATTCAGACAAAATACTTCAGTAAACGCATGTTTATCTGTATCTTTAGTTGACTAACGTTACCAACTTGTTTCTAATTATTAATATGAGATTAGGTTGTGGTACTTCACTTGAATACGAAGATAATTAAGAATACCGTTCAGCAAGATTCAGAATTAGCTGAAATTGGATGGAATATTGTTTTGCAGAATCATAAAACAAACGACACTTGCCCCCAAATGAAGTCAAGGCTGTACAAAGGTAGATTAAAATTCACATCGTCTTGGTCAACATACTATTTTGGTCTGGTACGCAACAGATTTCGGTAACAAACCAAGCTGGTATAAAAAATAACTTCACAAAGTGGACAGTTCATACCACAGTAACCAAGAGTATTTAGTTAGCAGTTAGCTAACCAAGACATGGTTTAAATGTGACCACTGTATGTTCCAAAAGTGACCAATAGAATCTACACTTTTATCACCCAAAAACTGTTACAGTTCAAACATAATACAAATAGATATAATACACGGATCATGGATGCTTTATATTTAATATCACGATGTGTGAAAGCATATTTAGATTATTTAGTTTCAGTGCCCCAAATGTGTGGGAAAAATTAAATTGGAGAAAATAGCGGTAAATTTGAATTCACATCAAACCATTCATACCTTATTATTACTACAGCAAATGAGCATGAAAGTAATCAAAAATAATCAATGTGAAATATATTTTTTCTGAAAAACTTGACTCCCTCTATCTCGAAAACGAGGCAAGATATGCCATATGTTTATAAAAAAAACGTTTCTCTTTCTCAGAGTTTCTGAATAGTATATTCTATGAACATACCTGGCGAATACACCAAGAATATTCGAAAAATACATTCTGAGATCATTCCTGAATAACTTTCATACAATATTACGGAATATTCTAGGAACGTTCCTAGGATATTCAGATGAAATGTTCTATGAATATTCTCGTAAAACATTCTATATGAACATTCAGAACATCCTCATCATATTCCATGAATAATCATAGGAATATTCTGAAGGAGGTATATGTTGTGAAACTTGTGAGAACATACATATAGAATATTTATGAATACCTATATTACAAAGTTTCCAAAATATATTCGAAATACTATTCGTATATTCTATTAGGAAGATGATGATTTTTCACAACATATGCATGAGAAAATCCTTCAACGACCTGAATATCTTTCAGAAAAAAACGTTGATAGACGCTTTCATACCTCAAAATGACGCGAGAAAATTTACCATAATATTTTTCGAGGATTTTTAGTCATTATCCGTACTTATTTTTTTGCAGAGTTACTGCCAGATGCATTGCTCCACAATTGTAAAGAATGCAGTGATAATCAGAAGAAGGGAATTACGAGAGTTTCCATCTACTTGATGAACTGTCACCCGAAGTGGTGGTCCGATCTTGAGAAAATTCACGACCCACAGGGTTCATACAAGGCCAGTTATCAGGACACTTTGAAGGCTCAAGGTGCATCAACACCAAAGGAAACCAAGTGCTATCATTGATATTCCCCCATGCTTCTAAATATCACGATTAGGCCAATCGAATTGTGATTTCAAATCTTATACATGTTAATATAATCTATTTATTATAAATGATTGTACAAAGTATTCGTATTTCGTGCAGAATAATTTATTCAAAATTTTCGTAGCAAATCGCAAAATGTAAAAACTCCACAAACGATAATATTTCCACAAAATTCTTGAACACACAACATGTTTCGCTAACATGCTAACACTGTAGCTTTGTCAGCTGATACAGGCTGATATATTGGTACAACCCAGCGAGCACAAACATCCCTGGGATGTTTTGGGATGTTTTGAAAATGTTGGCATGAAGATGTTGTTTTGAGACGTAATATGCACTGACCAAAGAGGTCTTTGAAGGATATTGAAGTATTGTTTTTGTTCTTCTGTGGCATTTCTTTGTTTGCCTACTGAGAGGTATCCCTGGGATGTTTTGGGATGTTTCAGAAATGTAGGCATGAGGATGTTTTTTTGAGGCGTAATATGCACTTCCCAAAGAGGTCTTAGACCCTAATAACACACGTTATCCAGACGACATCCATTTTATATCCATTTGCCGTCCAAGACATCCATGGACGCCAAATGGAACTATCGTTTGATGTACATTATTGTATATCCAGCTGATGATCTAGTATGTACTCCATCTGGAAGCCTATCTATGTCCATGGACGCACATCGAATAGCCACTTGGATGTCCATACCGGATACTTGGCAGTACATATTGGACATCCATAAGTGTATTGTCGGGATGTCCATTGTAGCGAGAAATTTTGAGAAGTTTGAAATGAGAAGAAGAAGATCTGAATTCATCTGTCAGAATTCGAAACATAATATAGGTTATGTTCATTTCATTCATCCATTTATTTGGTGGACTTTCATGATAATTACTAGTATTTTATAGTTGAATTATGCCCCAGTTTCCTGCTTTAAACGGCCGTCATACAAGTAAGTTCTTATTATTTCTGTTCCTAATTGCGAATTGTTACGATAACATAACATATTTCTTGGATAGGTAGGTAAAATACCCTCCACCAGAATGAACAGAAGGAAAAGGATTTGAAACAGGTTCTTCCGACGTATCTACTATAAAGTAGAAAAAAATTCATCGTATGTTGACAAACTCTTGAATGATACGACAACAGATGATGAGTGGGCAAGAATCACTGACAATTTCGCAGTTTGAGGAATTTTCATCTTGGGGCCAATTATCTTGCTCATCGACCTAAACTGACGATAAAAATTTATGGAACACCTTTTTCACTACATGTGGCTCTTGCATGATGAGGCTCCACCACATTACACTCTGAATGTCCATTGCTGTTTCATTCAACAGTTTTCAGATAATAAGTAGATGAAACGGCAGAGGAAATATACTATAGTTTATGGGGAGCAGTACCTATAAATTTCAAGGTGTACTTCAGACCAGTAAATAATGAACAGGAATTATGGAGACAGATTCAGAATGCATTGAATATTTTCAAAAACAATGCAGAAACAATGCAAAATATGCATTTCAGTTTTTGTGCTGCCAGTGCATTGGACCACTTCTTTTCCAATTTATCATCCTAAGTAGGTACTATCTATTTTTTTATCATATTATATACTTTACGTTTCACCCATGAACAATGTTTGAAATAAAAGAAAATAACATAACCTGTCTTTTGAATACGTATAGGTTGGTATATATGACCAATATATGGACACCATATGGATGTCCATAATGGACACCAAATGGATGTCCATAATGGACACCAAATGGATGTCCATAATGGACACCAAATGGATGTCCATCATGGATAACGTATGTATGTCCTAAAATGTGGAAAGCTGATTGCCTATGGACATCCATAGGATGTCCTGTGTACACAAAGTGGTTATCCTATGGATGTCCAGGGTGTCCGGGAGAGGATATCCATTGGATGTCCAATGGATGAAGGTGTGTTATTAGGGGAAGGATATTGAAAGTATTGTTTTTGTTCTTTTGTGCCCTTTCTGTGTTTGCCCCACCACAACGTCTCATGCTTACGTCACAATACGATGAATTCTGATTTGTTTTCGATTTTGTTCTTCTTGTTCGCAATAAAAGTACGAATTTATCAATACACAGCTTCTCCGCAGTTGCAAAATTATGCATCGTGGAGAACATTTCAAAAATTGGGAAACTTATTTCCAATTATATGTCTGTGTGTAGTAAGCACTAATCAGAAACCGATTGAGCAGGTGATTTCATATCAAGAAAATATTTTTATGTTCAATCTATTTTTAATGCATTTTTTCATTCAAGGGAAATGGAATCCTAATGCGAAAGTTCATTTTACCAAAAGGCTTCAGAAAAGTACCTCGAAAATGTTTTTTTTATAGCGATTTAATGTGCGCAAGACGCGTTGAAAATGTTCTGTTGTGTCCATGAAAAGGCTTTAAAAAGAACTAGGGAGAAAGTAGTTTTGTGACATATCAAGGACATCTCGATAATTGCCGCCTGCGGCGGACATTGGCTGTTCTATAATAGTTCTATTCATGTGTGAACAGAACATCGAAGTGGAGGATCAATGTCTCGAAATCTCGTACTTTTAACATATCTGAGATGTTATTGTGCTCGCTGGGAATGAACTAAACCAACGTTGGCTTGCCTAACTTTTATATTCCTATCCGACTTCCCAACTTGAAGAATTAGTTAACTGTGGACAAGTTCGATAAACCTTCATTTTCGGAAATTAGGCACAATATCTACATCAAAATAGGGTGTACCGAATTAACTTGAAAGGGTTGATAGCAAATAAATATCAGTACCTACCAAGAAAACAAATTCAACAGTCGTGAACTATTGAGGTCTAATTGATCGTTAAGTATAATGTAAAAATTTTTTAGTTTGTTGATTTCTAATGATTCAAAATGATTGAGTTTCATTCCTTCATTTTTTACGTGTAGAATTTCGAAATTATCATCAAAACTATGGTTTTCTTCTAATATATGCGGTTGGCGTATGTTGAATTTGTTTCCTTGATTATATCTTTTATAATAATTATAAAACAGATTGCAGTCAACAACGGATACAACGTTGATTTGAAAGACAGTATTATTTGGAAAAACTTCATAATAAAGCTACTCAAGAAGTTTATCCTACCATCATGAATAATAATCAAAATTATATAGAACTTTGACCTATTTCGGATCATAAACTGAAAAATTTGTTTCATTCTACAAAAATAGGACTTGAGAGTAGCGTATAGAACAATTAACACGTTGGGAAGGTTTATCAAAAATAATAATATAATAATAATAACTTAATTTCCAATTCTCGAATACAAAAATAACAGGGTCAAACAAACCATATATAATGCATAAAAATTGTAACTCTAAAATACTACTGGTATCTACAGCAAATGGAAATTTTAAGTTGCAATGGAAATAAATATGTACCAAAACAAAATCACCATTATGGTTGAGTGTGATTTAACCTTGTTCATTTCTTCTCATAGTTCATCGGTATTTTTCGTATCAATCATCTGGTGTATCCGAAGTCTTGATATTTGATTCAGCCGTTCATTAATTTTGATTTTCAGTTTATTTTTGGGATAGATATCCACTTTCATACTTTGTGGCAGTTCATTGTATATGACGCAACTAATATAATGTAAACTCCTTTGTCCAATGGTTTTCCTGCATCCAAAAACAGGAACCAATTGGTTTCGAATATTATAGGAACGGAGAGTATTTTCTCTGCAATTATTATAGTTCCTCAACATACGAATTGTGATAGTACGTGCAAACATTTGTGTGTGTCGAATATTTTCATTTCATCATATAATTTTTCAGTGGAATAGGTGATGCCTTTTTTCAATATTATTTTCAAAATCCATTTTCGGGTAATTGTTAATTTCTGCAAGAGAATGTTATTCACCCCGCCCCAAGCTGCAATGCCATACGAAATGTGTGATTGCACAAGCGCATAGTACGACAAAAGACAAAACTTTAAAATTCGACAAATCAGGGGAGAACATGAGATGAATTTTTTGAAAAAGGAAACAAATTCAACATACGCCAACCATATGTATATTGAAAGGAAACCATAGTTTTGATGATAATTTCGAAATTCTACACGTAGAAAATAAAGGAATTGAACTCAATCATTTTGAATCATGAGAAATCAACAAACTCAAAAATTTTTACATTTTACTTAACGATCAATTAGACCTCAATAGTTCACGACTGTTGAATTCGTTTCCTTAGAAGGTAATAATATTTATTTGCTATTAGTTCATTATACCAGTATATCACCTGACGAAGCTACTGTGTTAGCGAAACATGTTGTGTGTTTAGGAATTTTGTGTAAATCTTATCGTTTGTGAAGTTTTCACATCTTTAATCATAGTCAGTGCGTATACCTACGAGTAATAACTTTTAGCTCCTGAAAAGTATTGAAAAGTTAAATCGCATAAATATTAATATTTTGAAGAAACTAGTGAAAGTGAGGCTACTTACTCATCAGGTTGACAAGAAAATTTTCCATTGTAATATCCTTGATCCTTCTTAGTAATGTGATCATTATAGCTATAATTACGGTACAAACAGATTAATATTTTTTCCGAATTGGGATACCTACTTGAAAGATTACATTCCTTAACCAGCTATCATGGGTGGGTTAATAGTGTCTTGTTGAAGTGAACTTGATAATTGACAGAGGGTACCTACCTACTGAATTAATGAATGGAATTTAAGAAGTTGACCATGAAGAGTATCAAAGTTTCATAAAAATTTATAGAAAAGCAATGATGGTAATATAAAAATTGCGAACATGAATAACAATATCCCTGAACTGGTCTAATATGAGAGTGAGGGACTTGTTGGATGAGTTCTACTTCAATATCGCCTTCAATTAGGCAGGCCTCAACTGTCAATAATTAGAGGTTAACGGGAAATGTTCTAACTTCTGATCTGATGCAGTTCGAAATGATTATGTTGAAGATAGTTCTTTCTGATGATTTCCAGGTCCCTTCAGGTAACCTTATCAAAATTGTTGTCTTTATATTTGTAATCCCTTATTCCTCCAGAATCTACTGAGAAATATTATCAAGGAACTAAAACAATCAAATAATGATTAAGTTGTAAGTTTAGAAGAAAATGCATCGTGTAAAACTATTAATCATGAATATTGTCCAGGAAAACCGCTGAAAAACACTTTTTTCACACAGTAGGTAGCTATTCCACATCTTTACATCTATATATTCTCTCAATAACGAAGTATAGTTAGTGACGGTGTTGTGTTGAGAATATACCTACAGTGTGTTTTGTTCTCCGACATATATCTCGATAGAGGTTATAGGGATGAGCCACTTTTGAGAAACACTCGGTATACTATTATACAAAGTTAAGTTGAGCGAACATAAAAGAAGTTTTTGAAGATATTTGAATACTTCAACTTATTTGCTTATATATAAGCTTATACTTCAACTAATTTGCTTATATATAAGCAAATAAGTTGAAGTGGTCAAATATCTTCAAAAACTTCTTTTTTTTTCGCCCTGTTTATTGATGGTGCAGGTACAAATATTTGAATGGTTAATATTATCATATTACTAATTATTCAAAATTTGCTAAAGTGTCAATTTGTTTATAATCTATTTTGTTCATTTTGGGATTTGTTCAACAACAACAATTTGCTAACATTATTTCTTTTTTGAATGTTGAATTTGCTGATTCAATTTTATGTAGACCAGGTACTTTTTATAATCTCAACTCCTAGAACAAACTAGTCAATAATATGGTCGACTCTGAATATTGTCAGTATTTTGAGTTCAATTGTAACCATTTTTGTCTTCGTAATAAGAATAATTTTTTAAATGATAGGTATAGATCAAACTACTTCTCACATACAATACTCTTGTCAGGAGTAGTCAGGATATAGACTATTTCTGTCAGAATCGCAGTCCATTTAAATGGATTGTAAGATACATATTTTTCGCTCAAATCAATGAAAAATCATATTCCTCAAGTTCCCAGATTAAATGGAATTGATACATCGTGCTATCTGTTGGGCAGCCGAAATACTATATAAATAAATAAATAAATTGATAATAATATAGGTAATTATAATGATGAATAAGTGTCAAAATATTTTTCAGTATATTATGAAATGTTTCAGTAGATCAGTAGATAAACATGCAAATCAGGAGATCTACTGAAAATTCAGTCGAACTGGCAACCATGCAGCGGACGAGAAGTATTTGCGAACGAAAAGTACTAGCCTTCGGAAATAGTCGGTTTTTCGTTCGGAAATTAGAAAGTAAATTGAGATTTTTTTGTCTAGTAATTTACACCACACAGATCCTAGAGCGAACACCCAACACAATCACCCTGAAGTGAATCTACAAATTCTTGTTGATATATCGAAGACTGGAACCTTTGGCACGATAATACACTACACTATTTTACCACTAACCAAACCGATTTTTTAACGCCTCGACACGTGTTTCGCTAACTATGTTAGCATCTTCAGGAGAAGATTAATACTGAACTAAATCTTCTCCTGAAGATGCTAACATAGTTAGCGGAACACGTGTCGAGGCGTTAAAAAATCGGTTTGGTTAGTGGTAAAATAGTTTAGTGTAAATTCTTGTTGATTTTGAAGTTGAATCTATCAACATGGAAGGTATGGTATGTTCCTCACTCTGGAAAAATGCAACCATTCCACTACATATTCGTGCAGACTCGAGGGAGGAGACTCAGTTCGAAGAAGCCTACTTCTTGTCGATTCATCTTAAATGCTGACATAGTCAATGTTACATTTTTACGTAGAATTTGGAAATCAGATTATTTGCCTCAATATCAGAGATTGAAGATTGTAGATGGGTCGTATAGGCTGGGAGACCTCTCGATCCTCTCGATCACTGCGACCTAGAAGATCTTTTGTGATTACCCCTATCTAGTTTTGGTCCTCTAACCCCAGACTTCTGATGAAACCTAAGATTTTCCTGACGGTTGACTTTTCCACTTCAGCAGGGGTGAGATAGACCTGTTCTAGGTGGTTCAGCCTTTGGCGGACTAATACTTCACATGAGCAAAGTATGTGTTCCGCGGTTTCGGTCGCATTGGTACAAAAGCGGCAAGTGTCAGTCTCCGCCAGACCCATCTTTTTGAGGTGGTACCTCAGAGGGCCGTGTCCTGTGAGAAAGCCTGTGATAAGCTTTAGCTCTGGTTTGCTGAGGCTGAGCAACTCTTTGGCTCGGTTCTGCGAATGGGCGATGAACCTTTTCGCTTGTCGTTGACCTGGAGTTGCTGTCCAGTAGGAGGACTTTTCAATTTCTTCCCATTTCCCGAGTTCTTCCTTTAGGTGACATTTGGTTATCCCTCTTCATGCCCTGGAACTCACATAAGTGTGACTTTGTTGCCCTTTCCCAGTTGCATGAGTGTTTCAAAGCAGTCCCATGTAATCTTTGATGTGAAAACGAATGATTTTAGGGCTTTTAGTGCGGCTTGGCTGTCTGAGCATATATATATGTTGGCACCCCTCAGACCTTTGCTCTGCCTCAATATCAACCTCGATACCTATCGATGAGGCTTCGGTAGACAAGCATGTTTGAAATCCCTGATGATAAGCCCCTCTGCTCCCGATTTGATCCGGGCTGTCTACAGAATGTATAATGGCTTCAGTGCTCTGGAATAATCCCTTTGTCATTGATGAAGCTCTAATCTTCGTATAGCTGCATATAGCTGTGAAAGTTTGATACTATTTAGTGAATGAGATGAAAGCTAATAGCAAAAATAGCTGATAAATTTAGCTCCGAAATGTGCGTTTTTTGTGCTGTATTCATAGCACAAGCTCCTTCGATACTCACTCGGTATATGAGAGGTTTAATAACTTTTTGTTCTTACCTGTTACTCGAATTGATAAATATTAAAGGATTTACATAATTCTCGTTGGTCAATGTTGATTGTTTACCTGCCTTGAGTAACATACGAGTTTCTTATAGGTCAACGTCCAATTTCTCAAGGTAGTTCATCGTGTGCGATTCAATGTAAAATGTTATACAGGGTGAGTCATAAGGACCTTCTTCCAATTATATACAGGGTGTCCCACTTACCATGCTCACCATGGGTATCTTAAACGGTGAGAGATACGAGGTCGGTTAAATGACACCAAATGTGGAGTTTGTCAAGGCCAACTATAATGTGAAAAAATATTTTTATAAAATCTATTCGTTTTTGTTTTATACGCAAAAAACAGATTTCGATCATTTTCATGTCTCCTCCGTAACTTCTTTATTTATGAAAATATTCAAATAGGAATTTCACATTCTCATGGCAGTTTTTCAAAGTGATTTCGAAAAAAATATGAAATTTATACCAACTCTTCTAGAATTTGAGATATCAGCACCAACTTTAGTTTTTCAAATGTAGGTCATAACTCCCTATGACTTAGTTACAAAAAACTTTTTTTTCTCTCTCAGATAATTTGTCGCAGTTATAGTTTTCTGTTGATAACAACGGAGTTATCGTCATTTGTACAAGAACAAAAAATTATTTGGAAGCCGCCATCTTGAATTTATAAATTTTAACAAAAAAATCATGATCTCCGACCTCAAAAACCCCCACTTACCAATTTGGAATGGAATCGGACCAAATCTTGTCCGCCATCTTGGAGCAGCCATTTTTTTTAATTTCAAGAAAAATTCCATAACTCCGATTAACTTGAAATTTGGCAGGTGTTCATAATTTCGGTGACGATACAGTATGGACTTAGGAATTAGGCAATTTATTAGGTCATGCGAAAGATAAGCTCGACACATTCAAAAAGTCAGGATTATACGAAATTAATTGTAATGATTGTGATTAAACATATATAGGCCATACCAGGCGACCCATAAAAACAAGGTTTGAATAACACACATATAAATAACCTCAAATTAGTTGAGCATGTTGATAATGTTAGAACGTTAGATGCATATGAATGCTTAAAGATATTTAAGAATAGTAATAGAGTGATGAATAAGGTAATTTAGTGATATAAGACCAAGGTTGACATGTGAACTCAACTATAACTAACATTAGCTTGGCGATTAGTGCCTTTCACGGTTGGGTGGACATATACCTAGTATATAAGTAGCACACTAGGATAAAACATTCAGTTTCAATCTTCCCCTGAGGATGCTAACATAGTTAGCGAAACACGTGTCAAAGCGTAAAAAATCGATTTGGTTAGTATGCTATGCACTGAAACTTAGAATTATATTTAGCAAATTTGTGTAAACGTGGATCTCCCGATACTCTATCTGCTGAGACAAGAAAAGAAGGAATCAGTTGAAAACTATAGATTTTACAAAGTTGCTGCTAATAGAGTGATGAATAAGGTAATGGACCTTTTCCATTTAGCCCTCTGTATAGTTTAGTGATATAAGACCAAGGTTAACATGTGAACTCAACCATGACTAACATTAGCTTGGCGATTAGTGTCTTTCACGGTTGGGTGGACATATAGCTTTAGTATATAAGTAGCACAATAGGATAAAACATTCAGTTTCAATCTTCCCCCAGAGGATGCTAACATCGCTAGCGAAACACGTGTCGAAGTGTAAAAAATCGGTTTGGTTAGTATGCACTGAAACTTAGAATTATAATTAGCAAATTTGTGTAAACGTGGATCTCCCAATACTTTATCTGCTGAGGCCAGAAAAAAAGAAATCAGTTGAAAATTATATATTTTACAAAGTTGCTCCGGTCTTGAATGGGTCACACTGTATAATGTGACTCATTTCTTCGGGTTTTATGGGATTTTCTCTCTTTGTTTCACGTATAGTAAGGACAAAGTACATGATTTTCCTCAAAATGTAACCGCGTTTGAAAATTTCACTCTCAGAGAGTGTTGTCCATTATTATAGGACATGAGGAAATATTCATGAGTTTAGGAAATATCAGGTGAAGTATATCCAAAATCAATTGCAGAATATCCCGCACCATGCGGCTTCGGCAGGTTTGAAGTTTCCTTAGAAGTGAGTGCAGGTGCGACACGAGACCCATCTGCAATTGTTTTTGGATAAACTATACTAAGAACTCCCAACCGGCATAATTCCACAGATACTTGCGGATCGGTGAAGTCCCAAATTGGATTGGAAAACCATTTTGAACCAATGATTCATTAAGGGATTTGAGAAAATCGAAAGGCAAAGGTGGAATTATTGAAACGTGTATGAACTCATCATTTATTGATTCCGAAAAAAGACAAGACATGAAATGCATTCACTCAATTTCAATAAACGACGCCATATTGCAACAATTGTTCTGGAACAATTTGATTTTGATGAGCTTTCTGAAACATGAAGTTTCCCCATGGGCTGATAACATTCGGCTGACGACTGTGTGAATACAAATATTGTTGGCCCCACACAACCGGTTGTACTTCACCAAAATATCCAGATCGTATCAACTGATCGTGATACTGAGATTGCCCATAAATGCTCCTGAATTGTTCAAAATTGAGTCTATGGCTTACATAATATTCAATCCAGCTTTGGAAGATCTCGTAAAACTCTAGTTGTTCTTTGCGTCCAATGTTTTGTTGATTAGAAACGATCAACTGTCGAACGAAAATATCCAATGGATATAACAAACTGCTCCAGCTAATACTATCGATATTTTGTTGTGAGATCAAATGACAAGCTCTGGAGAGATCAACCAACAATTGTTTCTGGGCACTAGACAGCTGTTGTTGGAATGCATTCCACTTATTCTGCATGACTTCGTATTTTTGTTCATCAAGCTCGCTCCAGATGCCACTAAATTTCTGTACTCTCAGACTGATCCATTGGGGGAAGAAAGCTCTGAACTGTTGTAATTGTTCTTGGTTCAGCTGCTGTTGGAACATAACCCATCTTTCATAGATGTTTTGCAATGTTAGTTCAAGATTGACCAGATTCTCTACATAATTAACCCACTCCTGGTAGAATCTAATGAAGTAGTGGTTCTGCACAGATTTCATTTCTTGTGGACCAGAGAACAGTTGATGAACGAAACTTTTCAATCGGTATCCCACTTGTATCCACTCTCCAGGATTGATCTGCTGGCGCATTATCATAACACAAATCTGGTAAATATAGTTGAGTTCTTGTTGTTGTTCAACACTCAGCTGTTCGTACAGTTTGACCAATTGGTAGCGGAGATTGTAGTATTGGTATTGCTGGGGTTGACTCCATATTCCGCTTACCCTTTGTAGATTGTATTCAATCCATCGTGGTAAAATAACGCTGAGTTGATATTGCTGTTCAAAACTAAGTTTTTCTCCTAAACTGACCCATCGTTGGTACAAATTGGACCACAGTTGTTCAAGTTGACTCAACTGCGCGAAGTTCAATTCCTGTTGAATTGCAATCCATTGTTTGTAAATTTTACTGAGCGTTTGGCGGTGGCCAAGGCTCAAGCTTTGTTGAAAACTGGTCCATTCACCATGGAGATTGTCGCAATGATATTGTTCAGCGCTGAGCACTTGTTCACAGTTGATCCACTGCTCGTACAAGTAGGATAATTGTTTGAGTTCTTCAGGGCTGAGTTGTTTCTGGAAGTTGACCCACTGTTGGTGAATGATATTTAATTTTTCTTGCTGTACAGAGCTCAGTTGGGAGTGCTGAATGTTAATCAGCTGCAGGTACAGTTTGTAGCCCTGTTGTACAGACTCGTAGTCGGCATGATTTGCCCATTGTTGATAGTAGTTCAGGTGTGGCTTGTAGAGACTCAGCAATTCTCTGGAGACTGGCAGGTATCCATCGAGTTGCTCTTCTGCATCTCTGTAATAAAGAAATAATAATATACTCACTGCTCAAATTTGTTGGGAGCTGATTTCTCGCTTGGTTACTTTCGAAAGGGAATAATTGAATGAAAAATTGAGCAACAAAAATCAATTCACTTGATTATTCACGTATTTATTGGGGTTATTGGGAAATATCAATGGGTGTCTTGAGATAACCTATATTGAAATTTGGAGTTAAGTCAAGTTTCATTTTGTTTTCCCGAAAAACTAAGCGAAATAAAAAAGTAACACAAGGAAAAAGAAGGTTTTTCCAGTGGTTCAGTTGTTCAATCCCACGAAGATATATAACTTCAAAATACAGGTGGCGTACTATAATATTCACCCTGAATAGCAATAAGGAATTACTATTCCTAATCTAATTCACCACCAGACTATCGAGCAATTAATAAAAAAAAACGATTTTTTATGAAAACATTCAAAATGAATTTGTATAATTTCAATCTTGAGTCAGTTCTGATCTTCATATCTATTCATTTGAAGTTCATGTTCCAAAACGAACCTGTCATTTTGAGAATCGGTTGACGACGAAAAAAGTTATGTCTGCAAAACTAAAAAGTCAATTTTTTAATATCACTCTTTGAATAAAAGAGATGAGAGGATACTTCAAAAAATGTCTCTGCTGTCAAAGTAAAAGGAAATGTTCGTCCATTTGTGATCCTTTTCGAAAATTCCGAGATTTCGAACAGTTTTAGGTGACACCCTGTAGCGATTTTATATGAAGAACCTCATGTCCTTAAGAAGTATCAGAAGGACTGAGCTAGCGAACAATGTGATTTGAATTCGGATTGTTCAAAACAGAAAAAAATTATTCATATTTTGACAGGGTCAGAACTTATAATTCATAAAATATGAATTATAATTTCTAGTTCTATTTTTACTCAAATGTTTGATTCTGGTTCCGAACATATCATAAGCTGTAGGTCCTGTTCTTATAAACCTCGCATAATTATAAACTTTTGGCGAGTCAGTTTTCAACATTGAAGTAACAATATATAAGAATTTGGAAAGTGTCAATTGTGAATATTTGAAGAATGAGAAGAGAATACTCTTTGAAACTCTCCAATATTATGGTTTAATTTGAAATATTACCTCTGACTGCTAAGAACGTTTCCATATGCTGGATATTGGACATCATACTCAGAATCAACTGGAACTCTTCCATATAATACTGGTTCGTCTAATTGTGGTACCTCGTATTTGTTGACATACAAAGGATCTTTTTGCCAGGCTACATTTTGTCTCAAACCGTTGAGGAAGCTTCCATATTGAACACCACCATGGTGGTTTCCACCCAATCGAGATCCAGATGATCCACCGTTCTGCTGAATACCATATTCTGTTTCAACTTGATCTCCTAGTAGTTTGATATCACCATGTATTCCTCTCAAAATATTGTAGACGGAGGGGCTCAAATCTCCTGACTGGACATAGCTATGTACTTTCAACAACAGGTTGTTATAAGATTGATCATCAACAACTCCTTGGTATTGTTGGAAGATTCCATAAATGATGTCTGCTGCATTTCTTGGTCTTTCCTCCCCAGCATCAACACTCTTCGAGTTGTTTTCTACGTCAAGGTATATCTTCTCGAAGACTCCAGAAGGACTTCCAACTGCGATTTCGATGTTCTTGCCGTGATTCTGGGAGTTCTTCGAAATAATCACCCACCTTCCATATTGCCCTAGGATCTTGATGGAACCATCTTCGCCTATGGAGATTTTCCTACCGCCGCCTACTGGCGAAGAGTAGCAAAACGCTAATAATGTTAGAAGGATGAAAGCACACTTCATCATCGCGCACTGTTGGGAGTGTGTCCTTTCTGAGGAGGTATGAAGATTTTTATAACGAATTATTATCTGTGTTTGTTGAAAAGAAGTATGTGGATGATCTCGAATTAATTTTAGATCAACTAGGGTGATTGTTCGTTGATTAAAAGTTCAAAAAAATATGTTTTTGTTGTATTCTAGAGCTAATTAATTTTTTATCGGTGTCTGCAGCTGATAGGAGTGGTTGCATAACGCATTGGTATCTCGCGAAATTGTTTAGGTGTAAGAGAATGTATATCAAGAATGCCGACAGCAAATGCAATGAATATCAATGATGATGAATATCAAATGCAATTCATAATTAGAATAGGGAATAAGGACAAATAGGGAACTGAAAACTATGACTACTATGAGATTAGTTTCTTCATGCAAAAAATCGGATTTGCGCAAGATGCAGAGTGCCCTCTATGCATGGAGGAGGATGAAACGGCTAAAAACATTTTATTATGTATGTGCAGCGGCCAGAACCAGTTTCACAACATTTGACAATACAACAGTAGGGCCAGCAGACCTGATAAATTGTTCTCCCAATGTAGTCCTCGTCAAGAGATGAGATATACTGGGAGAAATATAACCATAGGGTGAGCCACAATAGGTCATTGGCCGCAGTGGAGGACCTAACATCGGCCTATTCACGTTTAAACCTAACCTAACCTATCATGATGATTACATCAAACATCAGTATATTTCCTTGAACCTACAGGGTGTCCCATATTTAGAGTGCAATACTTCACCAGCAGATTTAACGATCAAAAACAAGAAAAAAAGTTCTTATGAACATAGGTCGAATAATATTTCATAAGCGAGCTACACCCCCCTAAAGGTGCGGTACCCTGAAGATGGTTTTTATTTTATATCTTCGAAACAGTTGATAGCAGAATTTTGAAATTTTACGAGTCAGCCAAACTTTTTATGTTCAATAATATGCGATAATAATAATTTCGAAATTCCATCCAGAAATGGGTCAAACTATGGGGGTGGGGGTTAAAATCACCCCAACTTTCTTGAGTGCGGTTTTTTTGCAACTTCAGCAAGAAATTATGAAACTTTCAAGACTTTTGTACCAAAAGGTTCCTATTATTTGACTCCGTGAGGAAGTACGGATCTCTAGTAAAATCGATTTGAAAATTATCTCACATGTCATAAAAATTCATAATGAAATTACAAAAATTAAAAAATTGAGCGTAGGCCATGAAAAACGACCACTATGGGCACTATGTTTGGGAAAAAATAATCAAGACAGGTGACAGATTACCTGTCTCCACTGTTCTGATGAACTGAGTTTATAGAAGCAGGTGAAGTAAATCACAACCCAGACAGGTCCCAGAAGTCTGTCCGAACAGCGCCAAAATAAACACGCGGGAGGAGCTCCTGTAGAGGTTGAATGAGGCTGCAAAAGAAATTAGATTGAACCAATTTCAAAAATTCTGCGTGTTTCCCAGGCTATAAGTCGTCGGACCCGACTATAAGTTTAACAAACAAATAAAGCCGATTTGAAAAAAAAAATGTCGTTTAGATGAATAATTTAGTATTTTTTCATAAAATAAATAAATTTGAAAACCATTCTGTCACTTATTTCATGAATTTTTCACCTTTCTTGATAATTTTAGCACGAACCTAGTGGTCGTGTTTCATGACCTACGTAAGTTTTCTAATTTCTTCATGAATTTCCATATTTTTATGACATGTGAAATAATTTTCAAATCGATATTAATCGAGAACGGTGCTTCCTACCGAAGGTAAACTAGAGGAACTTTTTCATGCAAAAGGCTTTGAAGTTCAATAATTTTTTGCTAAAATCGCGACAAAACCGCAACCGAAAAAGTTGGGGTGATTTAACCCCCCCCCCCCCCCTACAGTTTGGCCCACTTCTAGATGACATTTTGGGATAATCATTATCGCATATAATTATAGTCATGAAAAGATTGGTCTACTTGCGAAATTTCATATTCCTGCTATCAACAGTTTCGAAGATATTAAATAAAAACCATCTTCAGGGTACCACCTCTAGGGGGATGTAGCTCGCTTATGAAACGTTATTTGACCTATGTTCGTAGGAACTTCTTTTCTTATTTTTAGTCGTATTTTCTCCTGGTGAAGTATTGCACGCTAATTATGGGACACCCTATATATTATCTTTGTTAGCTCTTTGTTGGACCAGACGATTCTCTTGAGTTTTGAAAATAGTGAACCACAACTTGAGTTTTGTAGATTCCATAAGACATCTTCCTGTAGAACTTACAACGATCAAACTTCATATCTAAGCTTCACTGGTAATTCAATCTCCTGAAAGTTTGATAGAGGCTGAATTAAAAGAGCATAATATTGAACAATTGACACCCTATAAGAGGTTTTTGCGGTAAAATTTCGTATGGGGGTATTTTAGCTATGACAGAGTCGAATTGACTATCCACTTTATCGGAAAAATGCCTGATCGTCATTTTTAAAATTTTGATCACTTCAACAAACAATAGTTGTCCTTGAAAATCTGAATATTTCAGAGAGCCGTTCTGGAGATAATTGTGAAAAAACTAAATTATCGATTATGTTTTTCGAGTGCTTGACCATTCATTTCGTGAAATAGAAAAAACCTACATGAATATTTTTTCTTTTATTTCATATGTTATTCTATCTGATAATACCATATTTTTGATACAACGTATCGTTCATCAAGGGCCGGCCTCAACTTATCAGAGATGTCAATAATAATAATAATATTAAGAAATTTGGCCAATTCATTTTGTGACGGGTTGTCGTTTCATCCATATTTTTATTGAGATTTTCAAACATGAGTTATGAATTTGGCGATGAATTATGTAATTAGTTGGACCAGAAAAAACTAGGTGATTTTTACGGATTTTTTGCATTGATTTTCAACAACTTGATCGAGCAAATGAAAAATTAAGATTGTCTATCTTATCGATTTTGGCTTCTTCAAGGTAAGAAGTCCGCAAATCTGAATGCGGAACCATTGAAAAATGAAAGGAATCAACATTATAACCATATTATTTGTAGCCTTGGCAGCTCTCAGCATTCATTTGTTTTTTCACAACGTCTACAACAATTACCGATATATTTCAATACATACAGTGTGTGCGATTCCTACTTGCAACACCCCCCTCATTTGGAAATCAAAAATTCTGAGAGCTCGTTGACGGTCAATTTTTATTCCAAATCGGAAGGTTGTTGGAAGTTGAAATCGCACACACTGTATATTAGGAATTCCTTCCGAGTGTGATTCCCTAGAACCGATCTTGGAAGCATTATTCTGTTTGAAATACATGCTAATTAAATAATTTGTATGCCTAACCGAGCACTAAGTGGATATTTCCTTGTGCAATGATGTATCAATACTTGCCAATAATTGTTGTACATAAACGAATAGGTTGATCAATAAACATCCTGGCATAAGGCCAAAAACCATATAAAAGACAATTGTTACTCCGAGACTATTTTAGTTTTTCCTCTAGTTGTTTGAAACACGTCGAAGAAAAAATGATTCGACTCAGTTCTTTGTTTTGCTTGCTAGTGGTAGTTTTCTTCGTTCATGGACAAAAGTACCAGTCCAAATATGACAATATAGACGTTGACTCGATCTTGACAAACAGACGAGTACTCAAGAGTTATTTGCGGTGTATTTTGGATGAGGGGCCTTGCCCACCTCCAGCAAGAGAAGTCCGAAGTAAGTATCTGACTGAACAAATACTAGTCCACTGAAATCAGGATTTTGATACGAAATAATTCATACAAAAGGTCTTAGTGTGTTTTCGGGTATACCAGGATGATTCAAAAGTGAGCGGCATCCTTTCAGGAGCGTTTTCCTTGCATGAAAATGAGGCAAGAAGTTCCTATTATTTAGGGTCCGAAATTGCTTCCTAAAAGGTAGCTACTCCCCTTTAAATAGAATAAACCTTATAGACGATTTTATCTCTTTAATTTTGAAATCCTCCACGAAAAATTTTCGAAAATTAGTGCACGGCATGAGATTTAATGGTAAATAAGACTCTGAATTCAAAATTCCGGAATTTAATTCAGGGGCGTCACATGCGGGGGGGGGAGGTGAGTTTAAAAACATCCCTTCTTCTTTTGATATTGAGGATATTGTGATTTCGTTCGGAAATTATAAAATTCTAGAATTTGTCACGTGGAGAAGGTTCTCTTAGTTCATTTCGATAGAGCGTACCATTTAGGAGAAAATCGACTTTGAAAACTATCTGATTTGCGTAAATCACAATAACCTGAACATCAAAAGAAGAAGGGATGTTTTTAAACTTAGCCTCCGCATTTGACCCCTCTGAATAAAATTTTGGAATTCTGAGATGGGAGTCTTATCTACCATCAAATGTTGATGGCGTACACCAATTTTCGAAAATTTATTGTGAAGGATTTCAAGGTTACATGTACTATAGGAACAAATATTTGAGGTGTCCTATTCAAAGGGGCGTAGCACCCTTAGAAAGCATTTTCGGACCCTTATTAATAGGAACTTTTCACCTTATACTCATGCAAGGAATACGCCCCTGGAAGGATTTGACTTACTTCTGAATCACCCTGTATATTGCTGTCCTGGATAGTTCCTCAAAAGTCCTCTACGATAGCAGGTATGCATAACATTTGGGAACGCTCTAAAGATGCTAAAACACTGTTTTTCTGATTTTTCTCGGTAAATATTGATTTCACGACAAATCAAAGATGAGATAATTTCACACAAAAAAGTGTCATAGAATTTTTTGTCCGAGCAATATTGTTCATGATAAAGGCAGTTCGAATTTTAGAAAAAACAATTTTTCGCTGATTTTCATGAAATGTAGTGTTAAAATATAAAAAGAGTGATATCAAATTCTATTTTGGGAATTTTAATGAACTGGAAGGATATTATGCATGACCTTATTGGTTTTCATACGTATACATTGATGTCGGAAAGTTCACTCTAATACAAAGACCTAGGTAAGTAATTCTCTGGACTGGGGATGGGAATTGAGAGACAACCTGCTGTGGTTTTCAACACATGATTTTCGAGCCAGTTTACAGTTTCAGTTTCCCATTTTTCATTGCATGCAATTGATTGCTGCGATCCAGATTCCCAGCAATAATAATATGCAGAGACTATTTCACATTGAATCGGTATGACAGCGGCAGGACAAATCGATATTGAGAAGATATTACCTACATTATTTTGAAATCAGAAAATTATCGACGTAAAATTTGAAGTTTTCAAATGGTTGTAGGCATCTTTTTGTGAGTGATCAAATATCTGTCAGTCTAATTCTGTAATAAGATTTTTACAAAATTGCGAATTTAGTGGTTGTTTAGTAATTCACGTGACCGCGAAGTCGAATGGAAGATAAAAGGACTTGCAGTTCTTTCTCGGAGACGGTGTTATTGGCTTATTTTTCGGAACTATAGCACAACAAAAGACATCAACAGTGCAATATATATGTGATATATAACCAGGAAAAAACAGTTCTCACTTTTTTCCCGTGAGAAAAAAGTAATTTATGGGAAGTGACAATTTCTAACCTGTCAACAGAGATGACATCTCGAACTTTTTTTCCGTCACAGAAAAAGCATAATTTTCAGGCACTGCCCTGACAGACTGTGTAGAAAAATCTAGAAGTCTTTTGTCCATAGAAAGGCACAAAATGGACTTGCTGGGAGGTTATAAACAGGAAATGCTCCACATGCGATTTTTCTTAATTAGTTGAAAGTTGAATGCTCGTCGTCAACTTCGAAATATATCGATCAACTCTTTGCCAAAACTCTTCTGTTTATAGAACGTCAAATCTTTGATTCTTTGCCATGTTCTTCGAAAATTATTGAGATTCCCTTTCGTGCGCTACAAGATTAAAAAAATATTAAACCCTGCGATTAACAACGTCCGTGATTGAAGCACAAACAGTTGCATCAGAACCATCGAAGTGAAGCATTTCTCATTTGTAATACCGCAAGTGATACTATTTTACCGGAAATATTCGGCGATTGTTACGACAGCTTGTTGCATAATGATTTCGTCTAATGACATTGTTTATCAAAACTTTCGAGCCGTAGGGTAGAAGTTTTAGAACAATGTCATGAGCGAAATAAACGCAGCAAGCTGGAGTATGTCAATCGACGAATATATCCATCATGAATAGTATCACGAGTTGTATTCGTATGAGTATTTCATGATTGAGACAATTAACGAGCGGCTCGCGAGAGTTGCACATAATGCATCCATCATTCTGGCTTCCAAAAAAGTTATCGTTTTAAACGTCTAAAATTGTATTGCTGAAAAACGAGGAACATTGGTCACGTGTGGGTCTATTTGGCTTCTGTATTGGTAGAGCAAGTCCGATAAAATTTAGTAAACAAGAAAATATCTCTGTGATACAGAAGAAACCGTGAGTATGGCCGATTCTGATTGATTCTTGAGCGAGTGGAATAGCCAATGTGAAAAAAATATTATCCATATTTTTGCCTTTTTGGTCCATTTGAAATAGAATACGTACGTCAAATTACACCATGGAAGCGATAACTTTTTTTGATCAGACGACATTACAGTCGTCTTCAGAGAACATGTCGCATATGGACGGTGTCAGCTCTCTTAATCACCGCAGCAGTAAGAGCACTCATACCGTCCAACCGCGACATGTTCACTGAAGACGAGTGTACCTATACTATAAATTCAACATCGAAAGATATTACATTATAAACCGATAAATCATCTTACCCGATATATTACCTCTTCGCAATATTGATTGTTTACCTGCCTTGAATCTTGAGTAACATACGAGTTTCTTGTAGGTCATTGCCAATTTCTGAATAATGTTATTCATCGGGTGCATTCGAATTATATAATCTACAGGGTGGGGCAATAGTGCGTGGAAATCCAATTGCTTGTAGTCTTATGAAAACTAGAAACATGATTCGAAAACCAATGTGAACTACGCACCAAGAAAAATCTAGAGAGGCGACAGTTATTTTTTTGAATGGAATGCCATTTATGTGTATCAGAAAATGTTTTCAAGCATATCAGTGACGTTTCTTTGATTTTAATTGAATTATTGAATTTATACACTGATGTGTCATATGAAAGTTCAATTTGGAATTAATATTATAAGTGAATATCAACTTCCTCTATATGTAACAGGCGATTCAATAAGAGTGACGAGGTACTGTATCTCACAAACTAATAGTTTATAGAACTCGTCCTCTAGCGAGGGCGTTAAGGACCATCAGAATGGCAGGAATGCTAATTTATTTTATTCATCAAACATACCTTTCTTGAACCAGACCTTGTTAGTTGATTTATTAGTTCCTGAGATACAGTTTCTCGTCGCCCTTATTGAATCACCCAATACAATTGAAGACCACAGAAGAAAAAGGGGGAATGTCACAAAAAGTAAGTTTCGAGACAAACGCATTTCAAAGTTTAAAACCTCCTCACTTTTTGGAAGTTGAAGGAAACTGAGATCAAACCACCTGGATTCAAATATAAAATCACAAAATGATCGAACATATGTAATTCTACTAATTCACATCTGTATCCGTCTTCGAAATGGGTTTTTTGTTGGTATATTCAGGCATGAATTGACAAAAATTCATAAAATACGAAGACAAGATGAAATGAAACGAGTATGAAGTTTAACATCATTTATGTAATTCTTGTAAATAAATGCGGACACGAAAAATAGGAAAATACAAAAATTGTGCCAGTTCTAATAAGCAGCTCCATAAAATTGATGAGGAACAATTTCATTCTGTTGAGCCTTCTGCGACTGGTAGTATCTCCATGGGTAGAAAACATTCGACTGACGACCCTGTGGATATACAAAATGTTGTCGTTGTTCCCATAAACTTGACTGCAATAGTCCAGAATGTCCAGATGGGAACTCGTTGATGCCATCCTGTGGAGATTGTCCGTATATGGCTGTCAATTGTTCAACATTGATTCTATGACTCATGGATTCAACCCAAACTTGGTAGAATTCGTAAAACTCTAGTTGCTCTCTGCTTTCGATGTCTTGTTGACTAGAGACGATCAACCGTCGAACGAAAACATTCAAAGAATGTACCAAAGTGTTCCAGTTTACACCGTTGATGTTTTGTTGTTCAATTGCATAGAAACCTCTGAAAAAGTTATTCAACAATTCCTGTTGGTCAGAAGACAGCTGCTGTTTAAATGCCATCCACTGGTTCTGTGCAATCTCATATTGCTCTTCGTGAAGTTGGCTCCAGATACCACTACGTCTTTGTACGTTTAGGCTAAGCCATTGAGGAAAGAGAGCTTTGAACTCACGTAGTTGTGCTTGGTTTAGCTGCTGTTGGAACAGAACCCATGTTTGATAAATATTTTGCAGCCCTTGTTCGAAATAGACAAGACTTTCTACATAATTGTACCACCCCTGGTATAGCCTAAGGAAGTATTGGTTCTGCACAGATTCCACTTCTTGTGGGCCAGAGACCAATTGACGCATGTAACTATTCAGTTGTTGTCTCACTTGGATCCACTCTCCAGGATTGATCTGCTGACGCAAAATGATGACACAAATCTGATAAATATCGTTGAGCTCCTGTTGTTGCTCAACACTGAGGTCAGTGTAAAGTTTGACCAACTCATTACGGAGTTCGTTGTATTCTTGATGTTGGAGTTGACTCCACTCTCCGACTACCCTTTGTTGGCTATAGCTGAGCCAACGTGGTAAAATAACGCTGAGTTGGTATTGCTGTTCAAGACTGATCTGTTGCTCGAATTTGACATAACGTTGGTAAAAATTGGACCACAGTTGTTCAAGTTGACTCAACTGTCCGATGCTCAATTCTTGTTGGATCGCGACCCATTGTAGGTAAATATTACTGAGAAGTTGACGTTGTGCAAGATTCAGGCGTTGTTGAAAACTGATCCATTCACCATAGAGCTTGTCGCATTGGTATTTTTCGGCGCTGAGCACTTGTTCACAGTTAATCCACTGCTTGTACAAGTAGGATAATTGTTGTAGTTCTGCAGGGCTGAGTTGGTTCTGGAAGCTGACCCACTGTTGGTGAAGGATGTTTACTTTTTCTTGCTGTACAGGGCTCAGTTGGGACTGCTGGATGTTTATCAGCTGTAGGTAAATTTTAAAGCCCTGATTTTCAGACTCAACACCCTGATGATAGTTGAAATGATTCATCCACTGCTGGTAGTAGTTTTTCTGATGTGGTTTGTAGAGACCCAGTAATTCTCGTGGCACCGATGACAGTGAAGCTCTATCAATTTGCGCTACATCATCCCTGTTAAATAAAAAAAAATAATGTTATGATCTGGATGCATTTTTTTTATCAGGTCGATAAAAACTTTTCAAAGGGCTTTTCGAAGATATTCCATTAACTATATTCACCTTCTGTACTTTTTTTAATCTCTTGGAGCGCACGAAAGAAAATTCCAATATTGTTCGTGAAACATCGTGCGTACCAATTAGGAAGGATAGGGAGAGGAGGTAGGTATGATGGATTTTTTTTTGGAAATTTTGGAGGTTATGAGTTCTTGGGAATACTTCCATTGGCATAGGATTCCCAAGCTTCGCCGTTCTATGGATGAACGAGTTTTGGTAGACTGATGTTCGACATTTTTCAAGGTTAACGACAAAAGTATAAGCTGACTGGGCCTGTCGAGTTCGTCTGACTGGTATTGCTTATGATGAATTATAGAAGATATTTCTGAAGAACATATCTCGTGGAAGTATCTATAGAATAGTGGAAGATCGATGATTTTTCTACGATGTTCTAATGAGATCAAAGAGTGAGTGAGTGTGGCATCACCCACCAGGCGTATTACTTTCCTCTGGATGGAATCTATGAGCATCAGCGTATGTTTTTTTATCGCTTGGAGCGCACGAAAGGGTGCTGAACCCCATACATGAGAACAGAATCCTAAAACTGGCCATATCTCTGTGCTTCGTAGATCATCATGAAAATCTGTTAAGGTGTTAAGTAGATTTTCGCACGGAACAAGAATCTGAGTCTTTGAGAGGCAGCTTTCGCAATGAATCGGACATCATTTTCCCATGAGAGCGTATTGCTGACGGAAATAACGAGCATAGATAGGGAGGTCTTGGAGGAAATGATTTAACCAGACAATGTTATATCAGGCATACTGAGTTCTGCCTTTCTAGAGAAAATACAGGCTTAAAAGTATTGGTGGCGTTGAATTCAACTTGGTTGTTGTTGGTTCCCCAGGCTGTAATTTCCGCAAGATCTTCAGCGACAAAGTTGACCTCCCTACGTCGTAAGTTCTTAATTTACTGGTAAGAAATGGAAATTCTAACACAGTATGGAGAGTACTATAGTCTGCAAAGATAGAGCAAGTAGTTACTCGCAATAGATCGTTGATATGAAGTAGGAACAATGTTGGTGCCAAAATTGATCCTTGTGGAACTCATAATTGATAGCAATGGTATCAGCCGATACTCCGTCCACCACCATATCGAACAATCTGCCTGAAAGAAAACTCGATGAGTGATGGCATAGCTGAGGTGATAAGCCGTATAATGGTAATTTGTGGAGCAGTCCTTGGTGCCAAACACGGTCGAATGCCTTCTATATATCTAACGCTACAGCTAGAGATTCCCCATGTTTTTATAATGATCCTCGGTGGCGAAATCCATATTGTCTATTCCTGGGCTTTCCAGATATTTGATGAGCTCAATGTTGATGGATTTCTCCATCACCTTGGAGATGAGTGATAACAGGGCAATTGGCCTAAAGTTGTTGGGCTGGCTTTTGTTCCCTTTCTTATGAATTGGTTACACAAGATGGAAAAATACCAGACTTGTAGGAGATGGTGAATAGAGTGCAGAGAAGCGGCGTCGATTCTGATTCACATTCTTTGTGAATATGGGTGGAATTCCATCAGGACCATTAGACTTATTCGTTTTGAGACCGAGCAGAGTCTGATAGTGCGTTGCCGAAAGAAAATTTCAGGCATTCGACTTTCAACGGGTGGAATAGAATGTCTGGCGGCACTCTTCCCTGGGAAGACAGAATGAAGTTTGCTGCGAACATCTCTGCAAAAATGTTCGCTCTCTCCTGCGATTTTGTTGCCAATGTGCCGTCGGCTTTAGAAAGTGGTAGGAATGAACTATTAGCCTTGATTATATATATACACTGCTTTAGCGAGGGACCAAAACGAACGGGAGCCATTGGGAAAATCTATGAGTTTGAACTTTTTTGCTTCTTCTCTAGAGAATCGTTCAAAAATCGATCAAACTCTGTTAGATTTTGATGCCTATGAATTGAGGAATAAGGAATATAAGGAATTATATCTCTTGGATAGCTTTTCAGAAGGTCTTTCCGATTGTGAGGAAATATATAGGGTGTTCTATTTTGAATTCATACACATTACATACATACAAAAAATTAGTTTTTTCTTACTGTTCAATATAAAAGAGTTATAACGAATGGTATCTACTTTGTAACGTGTTACTAGGTAGGTAGGTACATAATTTTTTCCTCATGACACCTAGATTGGATTCATTGGAAAACAATTGAGAGAGGCAGTTGAAAATTATATGTCTGTCAGAACAATCAAGATAAAACGAAAAAGTAAATCTGTCTTAAATTCATTTCCATGTGGTTTCGATCCATCATTTGATGTTTCTGATCTAAATACCTACTAATTCTCTCTTTTTAACAAAGTCCAATATGATAAACGAATATGATCCCTCAATCTGAGTGAAAACCTACAAAATGTACCTACCCATTAGTTTTCATCCAGAGGAATACAAAAATATCACATGATTCTCATTTTTTTTTCTGTGACAGGAAAAACAAGGATTCAATATTGAGAAGATATTACGAATTATAATAACATCAGAAAATTAAAGATGTGAAATTTGGAGTTTTTAACTGGTAGTACACCTGTGTTTGCAGCTATATTTTTGTAGGCATCTTCCTTGTTGCTATGGAAACCTTCTGAAGTTATCGAATATGTGTCCATTTAATTCTGTGTTTTGATTTTAAAAAATTGCGAACTCAGTGGCTCGTAATCGCGAAGTGGAATGGAAGTTGAAAATAAGGACTTTCAGTTCTTTCTGGGAGACGGTATTATTGGCTTATTTTCCGAAAGTGCCACAACAAAAGTCGTCAAAAGTGCATGCACCTATCTATCCGCGAAAAAAGTTATTCATGAAAAGTGCCATTTTGTAAACTGTCAACAGACATAAGATGTCAAACATTTTTCCCGCCACAGAAAAAAAGAAATTGTTGTGACTCTCATCACTAGCAATACCAGATATAGACAAACTCTGAGCTGAGTCTGCACATATCCTTTTGCCGTCAACCTCGAGATATGTCAAACAAATCTATACCAAAACACGTTACGGTATTCTTTGGCAATGAAGCATTATCAAGAACTTAGAACCTCCAAGAGTCACAATTGAAAGGAAATATTTGCCAACAAAATTAAATTGTGTCTCTATCACCTCATGAGATTATGATAGTGAGAGAGATGAAAAATTATGTAGGTACCTCTTTATGACCCTATTGATCAAGATCAGCCTTGAATATTTTGGAATGTACAGTTGGGTGCATAAACCAGTCGTACAGAAGTTATAGGCTAGTGTGAGTCAAGCTTGTCAATCTTGATTAATCTTCTTATCGACTTTGACCAGTAGTGTCAAAATTCAAATTATTTTTGTCTGTAACGGGCAAATGTGTACGTGTACTACTTTTTAATGAAATCTGGAATATCATAGGCAGGTTCACACCATACAAACCTCGTACTACTTGTTTATGCACACAACTGTACTGTACTACTATTTATTATTATGGTTTCATTAGTAATTGTCATACCTTTGACCATTGAAAGCATTTCCATACACTGATGAATAGTACTGGCCACCATACTGAGAATCAACTGGAACCCTCTTGTTCAATAGAGATTCATCGAATTGAGGTACTACGTATCTATTGGCATAAAAGGGCTGTTTCCATTGCCAGGCTACATTTTGTCTCCAGTCATTAGGAGTGTTTCCATGCTGAATACCATATCCAGATCCTGCTTCTACTTGTTCTAGTTGGTTATAGTAAGGCTGTTCATCAGCTACTCCTTGGTAATGTTGGTAGATACCAGGAAAGATGTTAGCTGGAGTTCTACCATCTCTTAGTCCTTCTACTCCACCTGCTTGTTCTTTATTTTCTCCTGCTCTCTGAGGTAATTGAACACCGACACTCTTGATGTTGTTTTCTTCATTAATGTGGATCCTCTTATGAACACCAGGTGTCCCCCCAACGTCTATTTCGATGTTCTTTTCAAGATTCTGGGCGTTCTTTGAAAGTACAATCGACCTTCCGTGTCCTAAGAACTTTAAGACATCGTCTTCGCCATTGGAGAAGTGATTTCCTTCACTGACCGGTGAAGAGTAGCAGAACGCCAATAAAGATAGGAGAATTAAAGCACACTTCATCTCGACAGACTATTGAAAGAGTGTCACCTCTGAAGGGTTCTGGAGATTTTTATAACGATTTTTTATCAGTGTTTATTGAAAATATAATAATGATATCGTAATAATTCTACACTAACCTCAGGGGTGATTGTTCGATGATTAAAAGTTCAAAAAAATATGTTATGATGTACTTTTCCTAAGAAGGGTCACAGAGTCTGCAGCTGATAGGCGTGGTAGCATAGTGCAAAATTGCAAAGGTGTATAAGCGTTTATGTTTTGAAATCTAGTTCTTGATAAAAGCAATGCAGAAGGCTTTCTGACGATTTCTAATGTATCTAAGTTGGGATTCATTAAAAAATATAGCGTAAAATACAAAACTGTGAAAATGTAATGCATGACCCTGACCTGAGGAAACAGAACTTGTATACAGGATGATCCTTTTTTTGGGGGGAAAGAAAAGTTTCATTAGAAATCACCAAATTGCAAAAACTTACACCTTTCTAAATTTTTTCGTGAAAATCTTTGTGAATTCTGAAATTTCAACTCAAATTGTATGAATAGACAGAAAATATATTTATACATTTTTGCAGTCATTGTGATTTTCAATCCAAGATAGCCAAGAACGAAGGATAAATGGTCCACAGAGTAAGAATTTCTGACATATCATGATCTATAGACTCAACCAAGTTACCTGTACCAATTTATTGTGTTGATGATTTATATCGGCATTCTGATTTTATCATTTCATTTTTATCCATCTTTTCTTGTGGAAAAACAACAACAAAAACAATTTTGCGAATGGGTTTCATATATCAAAATATACAGCTGCCAATATAGTCAAGAAACCGTGACCTAAAAATCAAATACATATTATATAACCCATCACCACATGAATATTAATGTGGTATTTTGGTTATATTTTTAGTTTTGATAATGTAACCATGCACTGTCTTCAAAATTTCACTTGATAGAATTTATAAAAAAAATTAACTCTTCCATTATTCGATTATGGAATGAAACAAAATCATTTGTTTCGATTATAACCTTTCTTCATTATACAAGGTATTTCAGAGTTGTGCTGGCAAGAGTCTATAGGGGATAAATATAAAATAAAATTGAATGAAATGTTTATGATTCATTTACACATTATTATCCAACATTAACTGAAACAATAAGATTTGATCCAGAATTTCCAGAGGCATACACATCGAGGTCGTTTTTTTTTTGTAAAAAAATCACCCTGTGTTTTTCTTCGGGTTCTTCTCAAATATTCAGATGAACCCACCAAATATACAACATACCTGTCTCTTGCTATTTTGGGGAGTGTATAATCTCTGCTATTTTTTTCATATCTTGCTTCCTTTTCGAGAAAAACAGACAGCCCGCTATATATCTCTGAATCAATGTCTGAACTTTATAAGGAAAAACAAGAATGCTTAGATATTATACTGTGTGGAGACTTTAACTGAAATGAATTCTTTAGCAGGGAGGTGAATATCTTTTCTAAAAATTCCCGGCATACGTCAACGATTTAATGTATTTATATACCCCCCTTTTGCAAGCAATATCGAGATAATATATCCCTCCAGCGGTAGCTGAAACCACCGTCAACATGATTTTTTTCAAAGTAACCCTATGGTTTGTGACTCCTCATTGAAATGCTGGTGGAAAGAGGAATCCAGCGTATTAGTAAAATTTCAGTTTTTCATACGTTTGAAGTTTGTATATAAAATTGAAATGTAATTTTAAAATCATCTTTTTTTTCAGCTTATCAATCGCTCAAAATGTGCGTTGAACAATTGATGGCAATTTTTTGCCACAACTGCTATCTGCTATTGTATTCCAGTGTTTTTATCGAGCCGCAAAAAGAAATTTTGTTGTTTTTGTCGTATCCACAGTTCTAAACGAAATGTTTTTGCAAGCTGGTAGAGATGCCCTAAATCACTGTCTCTAAAAGTCGATATTTTGATGGAAATATATCAAACTTCGAAATTATATTTTGATTTCATGCGACCTCCAAATAACGTACCGCAAACTGAAATATGATCAGTACCTACGCTACGGATTGTTCTTTCAACCAGCATTCCAATGAGGGGTCGCAAGCCATATAGGGTTGCATTTGAAAAAAACATAATGGGGATGATTCCAGCTACTCCTGAAGGGTTATATTTTCCATATTGCTCGCAAAATGTAGGTAGATACATTTAAAAGTTGATGTATCTCGCGAATTTTCAGAAAAATTGTTCACTCCCCCAGTTGCGAATTCATTCCAGTTAAAGTCTCCACCCTGTATGTATTGCACAAAAAGACAGAAAATTAAATACCCTCTCTAAAATGTAAACCATCTTGTGAGAAATATTTTTTTCGAGATTGTAATGAAAAACCATTTTTTCAAGATCTTGGATCCCCCATATCTCGGGAACGAAGGCATTTTCGGACCCATGTTCATGAAACCTTTTCATCATATTTTTTTGAGAGCAATCCCAGACAGCACAGAATATTCTATGAAATTATCTAAATATGCTAAAAAGGAGAAGTATATTCCGAATATTCATCGATTATTCCTAGAATATATACATGCCTCTGGAACATCTAAAAGGAATATTCCAAAGTGAATAGTCGGATATTTATGTTCAGGGAATATTCAGGTAAGTATAAATTCTCCAGGAATATTCCCAACTGAATATTCTCTGTTGCATATTCATGAAATATTCCCAACTGAATGTTCTGTGGGGTATGCATTCATGAAATATTCTCAACTGGATATTCTGTGCGGTATATTCATGAAATATTCTCAACTGAATATTCTGTGGTGTATATTCATGAAATATTCCATGAATATTCCTATGTTTCTCAACACATTAATACCAATCATTATTTCAGAGATGTGAGTATCAAACATCAATTAGATGTAAGGGGAATTTGAAACAAAACGTGTTTATGATCCGATTTCGAACAACGCTCTCACAAGAAATTGATATATGTACAACATTTTATTAAATTCGATTACTGGCCTAGTGGTCAAGGCGTTGCTCTGATAGTCTTGAGGTCACGAGTTTGATCCCTACTTGGGTCTTTTTTTTTAATTTTAGGATATGTTTATCGGAATATTCCAATATTCCATATTCTTTTGAATATATTCTATGAATATCTGAGGAATTCCCATTCGCATATTTAGAGAATATTCCACAGATATTCCGGAATATTCCAGATTAATCCTAGAATATTCCAATATTCCAAAAGGAATATCATAGGGAGATTCATGGAATATCTGGTGCTGTCTAGTGCCCTTCAAACATAATATCTCCATTCCATGTACGGAGATGAGGGAGGGGGGTGAAATGTTGAATTTTTCTAATGAAACATCTTTCATTTCATTGCATATTTTTAAAGAGTTATTCCTCCTGATTCAATTTTCATACATTCCATGGAGTAATACTGGGTGAATCGAAGAAATAAAACTTGAGAATAATTGGAATTTTTGTCATGAAATCATCTAATTCAACCAGGAGATAATCGAAAATATCGATTGTCAGTTCACCTGACAGCAAACTTGAATTCGATTAGATAATTTTACCACCACAATTTCAATCAAGTCATATTCCTTCCATTCACCCAGTATTACTCCATAGAATGTATGGAAATTATATATTTTCGATGTGAGCAGAAAGCACTATTGCAAAATGCAATAATATACAGGGTGTTGCGAAATTCGACCGACAACGCTTGACAGGTGATAGCCCTCGTGATTTCATAATCACTGAGATAGGGATATACGGTCTCCAAGTGTTCAGTTCTCGAGATACAGGGCGTTGAAGTTGAGAAATTCAAATAGTTTTCTCGCAATATTTCAAGAAAAAATTAATATAATGCATTCGAATTCGGTATATGGTTTAATCTTCCAATGGTTTATTTTTTGACCAGGAAGACATTCCGAAAATTGTATCCATAGGTGCGATACAGGGGGTTATGATAACTTTTCATCCCATATTTTCTACGCCACTGACGAAATTTCGATTATTTCCAATTTCTCGAATTGATTGTTCAATTATGTTGAAAAAATGCATTACCTTTCACTGAGCTAAAATGTACAGTTATCGAGATATTTGACCCAAAATAGAAGTTTGCATAGTAATTTTTCATCTTCCTCAGTTGTAGAAAATTGCAAAAATGTTTGTTTTCCCTTTAAGCGTGGAATAACTATTTCTGTTCAGCTACAGGATGAGATCTGAATAGTATCTAATCTACTCAACACCAGAAAAATATTTCTGCAAATTTCTACTACTGAAAATGATGAAATATTACTATGCAATCTTCTATTTTGGGTCAAATATCTCGAAAATTGTTCATTTCAGCTCAATTGGAGGTGATACATTTTGTGAACAAAATTGAACAGTTCATTCGAGGAGTTGGAAATAATCGAAATTTAATCAGTGGCGTAGAAAATATGGGACGAAAAGCTACCACAACCCCCTGTAGGGCTCCACTAGATAAAATGTCCGGAATGGCTCTCTGGTCAAAAAATGACCCATTCAAAGATGAAACCATATACCGAATTTGGATGCATTATATTAAATTATTCTTGAGATATTGCGAAACAACTATTTTTATTTCTTAACTTCAACGCCCTGTATCTCGATAACTGAACACTTGGAGACTGTATGTCCCTATCTCAGTGATTATGAAATCACGAGGTCTACCTATCACCTGTCAAGCGTTGTCGGTCGAATTTCGCAACACCCTGTATAGTGTTCCATTCGAAAAAAATTAACATTTCCACAACCCCCGTGTATATGGAATGGAGATATACATATAATGTTTGGAGAGCACCGTTCGAAAGAGAACATCTGATTCACGATTTTGTTTCAAAGTTTTCAATATCTCATTCAGTTTTCGAGGTATTGAATGTTGAAAGCGTGAAATCCATAAAGTCAATCACCCTGTACAGTATTACTGGCTATTGAGAATTATTTTGTATATCTTCGAACTGAAATAAATCTGAAATTGAAACAAATGAGATTATTCGATCACGTAATCATCATGTTATAGGTTCATGAAATTTTCTCATTTTATCAAAAGTGAGGTGAAATATGTATATTGAATAAACATATGCCTATAAATAGGTATCTTCTACCCGAAATCATTATCACAATCACACAAAGCATTACATCATTACATACCTACTGATAAAGATGAGTTCATTTATAAATAAAAATATTTGTTTTTCAAATCAAGTACCTACATATCTACAGCGTGATCCACTTTATAGTAGAAGAATTGATAGATCTTATAACAATAAAAGTTTCCATGCATATTGGTAATACCTAAGGTTTGTTATCGAGATACAGAGTGTTGAAATTGAAAATTAAACGTACAAATATTTTTAAGATGGTGCCGACATACCAAAATAACATATGTTTCGGTTCGCCATATCAGTAACCGTAGCAGTAATATATGAATTATTCGACATCTATACCAAAATTCTCAATCGAATTTGTTTCGCGCGGTTTCATTCGAAAACGGTGCTTACTTTGTCGTGTTCTAACAAGAAGGCATTTTTTCAATATAATTGAACATTCTTCCATATTTCGAAATTAAATTAGAAAATTGTCCATTGAAAGGTATGTATGTACCTCTTTGATATGTGATAAAAAACATTGATATTGTTCTAACTACGACACTGGTAATTATATCTGCTGAAAAATACTACGAATGTATTTGCTCGCAGAAACTCTAGTATGTCACCAGATTATTTCTTATTTTTGATGAGCAGTTTTCTAATAATGAGGGCTAACATTCATTTATTGGCCACCAAATCGCGCCACTGAACATGAGGTCAGAGTTGGTGGAACTGATAAAAACATACTTCTTCTGTTCGTCTCATCTGGCCTATTCCTACGATATCTTCTTCTCCGTAAATGTAAGAATTATGGTCGTAAAATCGAGAGCAGAAAAACGTCAAGTCTTTCCATAACTTGAGGTTTCCTATTTGTTCAAATATTCTACATCATTTTTTCCGAATATTTTCGATAAAACAGGACTAAGAGCCTTTATAGGGCTTCCCGACAAAATTTTGGGATGTTTGACTATTGACCTCACGTTTTAGTAGCGCCGACTGGTGATACAGAAAATTCAATATTGTTTTGCAACTTGAACACCCTGTATCTCGAAAACAGAGCGTCTTATTACCTTTACTGGTTGTACTTCAAAAAGCGTGAATTCAATCTCAGATAGCATCAATTGTAATTCAGAATAGTCAATTGAATTTCAGAAAGCGTTAATTTGTATATTAACTCATATTTTCTGAAATACAAATGACACTTTCTGAAATTCACCAGGAAAAAAAGGAATTGTTGAATCAAGCAAACTTTATTTGAATGAAGCAAATAAAAGTGTCATATATGCACGACAAAATATAATCTTGAAATGAGACAATCTTTATTTTGTGTCAGAGTGAATTTGAAGTTCGAATCAAGTAAATATGTCTTGCATGAACTCTGGCTCTTATTGAATCGAGCACATCCATGAATTGTTCAATTGGCTCAAACAATCATTTTGTTTGGTTCAAAATAACAAGATATTGATTCAATCAAATATTTAGTTGATTCAATGAAATATTTGGTTGATTCGAAGAAATATTTTGATTCAATGAATTATTTGGTCGATTAAATGAAATATTTGGTTGATTAAATGTAATATTTTGTTGATTCAATGGAATATTTCGTTGAATCAAGAGAAACTGTATTTTCATTCGACAAATTGTTTTGTTCAACCAAATTCAGTATAATTCAGGTATTTTCTGAAATTTCACATCAATAGAATAAACTAAACTAGGAAAATGGTCGTGTTCTAGCATATATCTCCAGTCTTTACTTCTGTTCAGCTCAGAATCAGGCTCAGAATCAGGCTTCACGTATATAATGAATTTGACGCAGGCATATAGACGAGGCGAAATGATCGCCATATAGGGCCGAAAGTTCAACTCAATGTAAATGAACAAACTATTTCATTGATATATTACATATTTCGTTGCTCTATTCAAGCAAATGATCCGCTCGAAAGGAGTTCAATGCTACATCGGTATAAGAAAACTTATATGTTGTTTCAAAGATATATTCTCATCAAAATGATCATTATTTCATCAGATGTTTTTAGTTGAATCAACATCAATATTATTTTGGATCGACATAATTTGTTTTTGAGAAAATCATATATTTTGTTGATGGGATTGAGATTATACTGTTGATTCAATTAAACTATACATTCTTGATTTGAACAAGCTGCTTCCATGAAATAATCATGTATCTGGTTGTTTCAGCAAAATATTGCTCAGTCCAACAAAACTAATTCAAGCATGAATGATTTTTTTTCTACAAACGTCAATAAATGACAAGGTTCGCGCATTGATAACAAATTGCGAAGTGACACTTTTTTTCAGTTTCCTACGTTACCATGATATACCTTGCACAAAACAAAACGCGCGAAGTACCAACTTCGCGCATAGTTATGTAAAATATATGAGATATTTATATTTCAACTTCATGGTCCTCAATGGAGCAAACATCCACGAAATCATTTATTTCTGAATGTTCAACGGTAACTTTGTTTTATCTCTTGGAGAGCTCGAAAGTCAATTCCTATTAAGTTCGTGGAAAATCGTGCGTACCTAGGGAGGATAGGGGGAGGCCTTTTAAGCCAGCTCAACACTTTTTTTTTATATCAAGCTAAGCATATTTTTACTTCAGAATTATATTTTTTCACGTTCGTAGAAAAAATGTTGTTTGCAACTCGAGCGCGAAATTCTTTGGTCATCTCGATAATTTTTTTAACTCGGCTAGCATTTCGCGCTGTAGATACAAAAACAACTATTAATGCAACAAATCCTGTTTTTTCGTGCAATTATTGACTATTCTCTGTAATACAACTGACGCTTATTCCTGAAATACAACTGGAAAAGGTGTACTTATAGTCTTACGACAATTGTTTATTTATGCTTATACTTCTTCAAATAGGGTATTCTATCGATTAACGAAATTTTGCCAATAAAAATTGGACAACCCTGCTGGTATACCCACTCCTCTCATTGAAATAAAATTGACATTTCTTTTTTCAGTGTATATCCCTGAGGCTATAACCAATAATTGTGCCAAATGTACAGACCAACAGATCAAGATAGTAAAGAAGACATCTAAGTTTATCTTGAAGAATAATCCAGATGACTGGGAAAGGATAAGCAGGAAATTCGACCCTGACCGAAAATACAAAGACAATTTCTTAAGATTCATAAACACGCAGTGATATTATAACTTACAGAAAAAAATGTTCGTGAAAAAAAAACTGAATAAGTACCTTTTGGAGTTTCATTATCCTCTTGATATCTCATTTGTTCGTTCCCTTCTTTGCAATTCTCTACGAATATTCTCTATTATGACGAGCTTACACTAATATAGAGAATCAGTCGCAAGAAATTCATGAAAATATGCATGCTCATATTTGAAATTACGTTCTCTTCGTTGAAAATATTTTCGTCAATGCAGTGTTGACGCTTCTATCGAAAATTAGCAACAACTCTGTTATTTCAAAAAATACCCTGATGTATATAATTATATCATTGTCTTTTCGATTCTCCCTGAAGATCTGATTTCATTGAATGTTCACCCTGTATATGAACACTAAACTTATTTTCTTCAATTCTTCATGCAAATGGTAAGTTCCTGAATTAATAACTATGACACCCGTCATGATAGGAAACTGAATTTTCAAGACAGCGTTGAGGAGCGAATGATGGATATATTAAAAAATAATTAGGGAATTTCACCGAGTTAATCATGAATGACAGGGTGATTTCAAAAAACATGATTTTTTGTCATTTTCATCATCGAAAATCTTCATGATCACCCTATATATCTCAACGAAATCATGTTCATACGGTATCAGCTTTCTTGGGAGGTTAACAATTCACTCGAATATACAGGATGTGTATGAATAAATCGGTCTTAGGTGTCACCAATTTTTCAAATCACCCTGTATGAAATGTATGAATTGTGATTCATGATGGAATGAGAATAGTATGCATGCCTGAATTATTTTTTCGATATTTCATTATTACATCGAATTTTCAGACATCACTGAAATGTTTTTATATGTTTCACTCTGTAAACAATTACATTATCTGAACCATCTGAATTATGTTGAGTAATATGGAGGTTCGTTGATGATATGAGCGAAAAAAATTGTACTTAGCATCTTTGAATTTCGAGAAAATAATTAAATGAAAAATACCGATTTGTAACTTCAACGCCCTGTATCTCAGAATCTGTTCATCAAAGAACTTCACAATTCTGCAGGTTCAATCAGTTCATCGAATTCCACAACATACTGAAAATTCAGAAAATTTCACCGAGAACCATTTTACGTACTAAAAGTGCGGGGTCCTTTTGTGGTTATGTGAAAAAGGTGTATGTACAAGAGTTTAAGATCTTTTTATTACCTACAACTTTGTTTCCTGAAATTTCTCCATAGGGCTTCTATTTTTGCCAGAAATCGAGATTAACCTTTAAATGCTCACCCCCTTCCACTTCCCAGCGAGCACAAACATCCCTGGGATGTTTTGGGATGGTTTGAAAATGTTGGCATGAAGATGTTATTTTGAGACGTAATATGTACTGACCAAAGAGGTCTTTGAAGGATATTGAAGTATTGTTTTATTTGTTCTTCTGTGGCATTTCTTTGTTTGCTAACTGAGAGGTACCCCTGGGATGTTTTGGGATGTTTTAGAAATGTAGGCATGAGGATGTTTTTTGAGGCGTAATATGCACTTCCCAAAGAGGTCATAGAAGGATATTGAAAGTATTGTTTTCGTTCTTTTGTGCCCTTTCTTTGTTTGCCCCACCACTACGTCTCATGCTTACGTCACAATACGATGAATTTTGATTTGTTTTCGATTTTGTTCTTCTTGTTCGCAATTGGCATTCGCGTTTGCAGCGTGTCACGCTTACATCACGCTGCTAACGAACAGAAAGGAATTTGGTGAAGTTTATTGTGTTAGAAGACTTATTAAGTATGTAATAATGACCATCAGATGCAAGACGTGTTGTTCGGTGCCTCAGTGTAATCAATATTTAAAAGTACGAATTTATCAATACACATCAGCTTCTCCGCAGTTGCAAAATTATGCATTGTGCAGAACATTTAAAAAATTGGGAAACCTATTTCCAATTATATATGTCTGTGTGTAGTAAGCACTACTCAGAAACCGATTAAGAAGGTAATTTCATATCAAGAAAATATTTTTATGTTCAATATATTTTTAATGCATTTTTTCATTCAACGGAAATGGAATCCTGATGCAAAAGTTCATTTCGACAAAAGGCTTCAGAAAAGTACCTCGAAAATGTTTTTTTCCATCGATTTAATGTGCGCAAGACGCGTTGAAAATGTTCTGTTGTGTCCATGAAAAGGCTTTAAAAAGAACTAGGGAGAAGGTAGTTTTGTGACATATCAAGGACATCTCGATAATTGCCGCCTGTGGCGGATATTGGCTGTTCTATAATAGTTCTATTCATGTGTGAACAGAACATCGCAGTGGAGGTTCAATGTCTCGAAATCTCGTACTTTTAACATCTCTGAGATGTTTTTGTGCTCGCTGGGTTCCCGACCTCAGATCGACTGTAATTTATGTTTTCTTTCATTTTTGTCATATTTTCTCCCTTTATCAATGTGTTTCATTCCACTATAATTTATTCTGGTTTCAAAAATTCTCGACCCTGGTTTGAGATTCTCGATATAAAGATATAGTGTAGGCCCTGTATAAACATATACAGTTGTCCACAAAATATTACCTGAACTCGTTTCATTTATTGAAATACAAAACACGCTTGCTCATCTAATAATCTGATATATCAACATGAGCATTGACATCCTATCAAAAGATAGGGTTTTCAATCAGAAACTTGCCTCATCAATAATGTTGTCATCTTATTCTTTGAATTGACTCGGCCGTTACTTGATAAAAATAATCCTTAGTAAAATGTGAAAAACTTCACAAACGATAAGATTTCCAAAAAATGTTTAATTACAGGGCATGTTTCGCTAACACAGAAGCTTCCTCAGGTGAAATACTCAGGCGCGTATACAAGGGAGGATTGTTCTAAAATTGTTCTTATCCATCATTCGGTTGCCCCCTCACGAGCAACCCTCAGTTTCAAGTCTTCAAGAGACATAAGCGAGCAAGGAATGACGGCCGGGGGTCTTACCTCAACGTGTGATCCCAAACACTTTCTTAGGCCATCAGAAAAATTTCTGCGGTCGTGGTGGGAATCGAACCCACCTACCGGCAATCCAACGTGGAAAGAGTAATGACGCTTGAACCACGAGGCTACTCTGGATAATGGGGGCAATGAACTCCCCCTCAGAAGATCGAAGAAAAATAATGTTTCAATCAAAATTGACATAGAGATTTATAAAATGGATCTTATTTCATTCAGCAGGTCACTATAGTATCTAATCTATTTCTTCCTAAAAACTAAAAAATGCAGCGTGCAAGTTCGTTCTTCATTTTGACAATTCATTTTATATACACGGTGATTCATTAAGAATGGGGAATCTCTGAACTTGAGATAGTAATCTCCAAAATATTAAGATTTAGCCCAACATGCCTGATAAGAATGTTGCTGGTTCGGGAGATAAAGGGTGATCTAGGGAAAGAATTTTTTTAATTCTCAATAACTTTGTTTTAACAGCATGAACATGAAATTCCGTATTTGCAACTCTGTTACTTATTCTGCAAATTACATCCCTAATAGCACACAACGTCTTAGGGACGTCCCTATTTGGTACAATTCATCCTACGAATGTCCCTTAGGGATATCCGTCGGATGTCCCAATTGGTACATGAACTGTACTCTTCCAATGTTCTAGAAATAACGTCCAATGGACGTCCCAGTCGGTACTTTCAATATGTTGTCCCTGCGAGGACGTTAATTAACACCTCGCCGACCAATGATTGCTCGTAGGCTATAAGTACTCCTCGTCAATGTCTTTCACGTAGGTCAATTGGACATCCTTGGGACACTTTTAGGTGACCTTCTACGGACCATCAACTCAACCGGATATACTAATCATTTATGCAAGATCTGGTCCTAGAGGGACCCAGAAAATTCAAATTCAAGAATAATTCGTACGTCCTTTGGGCATCCTATATGGACATCCAATTGATATCCCTCAGCGTTGCTGATAGGTTGTCTTATGGATGTCCTAATGATGTCCTCTGTAGTGCTTGATGAGGAATACTGTAGGAATTAGGTATTCGATTGTTGTCCCAGGGACGTCCCTCAAGGACGTCCCTAGTTGGTCCTCAAGTGGGACATTTGTGCGTCCCACAGACGTCCAATGGATGTCCACGGTACCAAATTCGAACGTCCTATGGACTTCCTAAATGTCCCGACAAGACGTCCTAAGGATGTCCATGGGACATGAGTGTGTTATTAGGGATCATATCTTCTTTGTCCATTGAATGATCATCAAAATAAGTGAAAAATCTGAAGTACGTCAACTACTAAACGGCTTGACCGATTGAAAAAAAAATGTACAACAAATGGCTTATTTTTTTTAAATGGTTACACCGTCATCAACCGTGCGAAGCCGGGCCGGACTGCTAGTTTCTTTATAATTCGATTCTGTTTTGATAAATCACCATGATACTGGATCAAACATCACCTTGGTGACAATTCAACTGAACTCGCTTCAATACCTCAAACTGAGGTCCTAATAGATCCTCATCTACCTGCTTACCTTCCTTGTGTTTCTTTTCCTAACTTCAATAGCGCCTCATCTGTTATAGTAAGTCTTGACTTCCGGCCACCATTACAGCGGGCTCCAGAATATAATATAAAAAAAAAATTTCCTCAAGATATTTCATTACACGCCTTCAATCAATCAAAAAATATCGAAAGAAGAAAGAAATTGAATATATTAACTATTTGTTGTTTCATCTATTATTTTTCTCAGTTAATTACGCTGGATTCTCAGCAATTGAAACGTAAGTATTCAATTTTTTCTCTGACAAAATGGCAAGTAACTTATGCAGAAATCAAGGTCAGGAAAAAGCAGGCCAAATTAAACTCAAAGAAAGAATTTTATTGGCATATTCTGACATGAATAAACAATATCTGTACATTACTTTTCAAAATAAACTTTATTCCTAACTATTTATAATTCGAATTTGTTTTGACAAATCTCCACAATACTGGATCAAACATCACCTTAGTGACAATTCAACTGAACTCGCTTTAATACCTCAAGATGAGGTCCTAATAAAATAGCTCCTCATTGTGATCCCAATCCTCCTGCTAATCTTCCTTGCGTTTCTTCGTGCACTTCAACAGCGCCTCATCGGTTATAGTACGTTTACGTTTCGTACACGACTCGCTAGTCCTAGTTTCCCTCCTTAGAGGCACATCTCGACTCCCTGCCAGCATGAGGATTTCGATCGGCTCCAACGACTCTTGCTGCATCTGCATCGCCATGTTGTAGATCGTCTCGTTGGTTCTGTTGTACATTATCGCGTTTGTGAACATGAGCATCGTGTCTCGCTTGAATTCGAGCGTGGTGCGGATTGTGCCGTTTTCTATGTTCTTTTTGATGGTTTGGAGGTCCATCGGACGAAAAACTGTACTGCTGTAGCCTGAAAAATTCAATTCTTTTCAAAACTCTTATAGATTTGTTGTGGGCTCATTGACAATTATCTCCGTCGACTTCATCGTATTAATGCGTGATGATTAATGTTGACGCAATCAATCTAAAATGACCTCTGCAGTCCCTTTCAGTACCTTATGATCTATTTCTCACCACTAGCTATATAATATACCGCTATTTACTCCTTTTGAAGGCGTAAAGTATGTGTTTACTACCAAGGTAGTTTTCGTCATTTCATGAACCACTAGTCAATAAAGACATAACCAACTCTGTTATAATTAACCAGGATGGGGTTGTACACTCTAATCGAATTCACACCACATGCCTATTTTATATGGAACAGTCGATGTATAAATAATATTTGATGCTATCATATTCCTCCTTTAAAATCATCGAGAATACTTTTTTTATCAATTAAAAATCGGTACCTCCGAAAAACGCCAGGTTTCGATTACGTCATCCGCCTTCTGTCACAGAGCATTCGTTTGTTAATTTTTGGAATTTCTAATCTTTTTTTTTGGTAATTCGACATGGGCGTTGATGAGTTTTGCTTGAAGAATATGAAGAATGGCCTCTTACCTACTTTTATAACTCGCTCGTTGGTGAAATAAAAGATGCTGATTCAGTTCTTTGAATCTATCTCGCCTCTGGTGAATTCGATTCGTAATAAACATTCTTTTGCAGATGATAGTGTATACTCTGGAGTGGATAATTAGGCACAATGAGAATGTATAATATACGATTTCTTATTAGTTTCACCTCGCATATTTTGCTGATGTATTCAACTATTTTTCCAATTCGGTTACACTTTCCATGTTCTAAGATCAATTGCATTTTTTGGAAAGCTGACAAATTCGAAATTTGCCATCCAACTGATTGATACAGCCTAACGCTGCTTATTTTACCAACCTTCCAGAACAGGATTGAATGTTGTATCAGGATTAAATACTAATAAAAATGTTGATGGTTTCTTTCAACGCCTATGAATGTGACGTGACAATGTCATGTCAGGGACGCCAATACACAAAACCAAAGTCACTAGATCATTAAACGAGAAAGGAGCAATGATCTGTACCCTTTCAAGATGACAGATTTAGTTCAGTTCTAGCAAAATATTCAAGTTTGTTTCTGAACAAAAGAAATCCATCATCCAAAGCGTACAAGTATTAAAAAGAGAGAATTTCTGGATCCTAGTTCTAGTTGTGTAAAACTGGCTCAGCCAATGCTTTTGTTTTTGAGAACCTATGCCAACTTTACTGTCAACATTTGGTGAACAATCATTCCCGATAGCCCGTTTTATACAGAATAGGATGACGTTAATTTCTCTCTGTAATATATACTTGTACGCTTTTTTTAATGCGACTCTACTTATATTAAATACACTCACCGGCAAAAAGAAACCGGACAATATTTTATAAAGTTGCCCTAAACATTTTTTTTGTGAATATTACTATTGTTTGCGACGAACCGACGATGTTCAAATCACCCGGTAATTGAGAAGAACGCCTAAGGAATGCATTATCACAAGCGGCCTCGACGACTCATCGGTATTCGTAATCATCATGTGATCGAAGATTGAAGCAGGTTTGGTCATTAGCATCGTAGCATCAGAACGAATCACTTGTCGATGTTGTATTTTTATAAACGGTCATCTTCGTACAAGCCGCCCTGAGTGAATGAAAATGTGTTTGAGTGTTGACATTGTGTCAATCTATGATGCCTCCATTTAGAATCTTATACTATTATTAAAGGAATAAATATATTTTTGTGTTATTGATTGTTTTCTTTTGCCCATTTCAACACAGCTTATCATCAACCAGTTGAAATATCGAATTATTAAGGGTGGCCGCTTAGTTTTGAGTATTTCACTCATTTAATTCTACTCATATGTATGTTACTATCACTTTTACCTTCTTGATCGTTTATTGTCAATGAAACTACCTTTCGAATGAGAAAACAGATAAAAAAATCAGGGGTTCCAGTAACATTAAAAAGATATAACGACCACAAAACATAAAAACTCACCTGGAGCTTGTTCATTCGTTATCGGCTTCAAAAACAACGAGGCATACTTGTTAGTGGCCAATCTATTATACACCAACATGACAGATTTCTTCCAATTCTTATAATCCCTGTCATCCTCATAGTTGAAAGTCAAACTAGAAGCAGGAGAATTCGGCACAGAATCGATAGGCGTTCCCGGGGTCGAGTATCTCCTTTTGCCACCCTTCGAGTTGTCCTCTTCCTCGGTCCAAGGACTATTCGATCTTTCCGTCTCGGATTTGATTTTCATCTTTATGTCCTTCTTTTCCGTGTCAGTGGTGTTGTCCGAAAAGTTCTCTTCTGTCAGTTCGCTGTCCTCTAGTTGAGCCTTTTCAATGGCCAGTAACATGTCAAAACCTACAACAAAGTTATGATATGGGATGAAATGTGCGTGCATGAACATTTTTTTTGTTGATCATGATTTCAAGTTCATTTTTCTAGATTTATCACGATTTCCCCAACTCATTTCTATGAATGATCAAATAAGTATTATTTTGATATATGTATATGTCGTAAGGAAAAAATAAGATGAATTGTCCCAAAATATAACTGCATTTAACAAATTTCGTTACTGGAAACCTACAGACGTTCCCATATCCCCTCCAAGGGTCCGGACTTTTTAGTATGTTATTCACAGCACTTCCCCCTACCACTTTACGAAAATTTGCGACTACACATAAAATATGTCTACAGTACATATGTCAAGATGAGTTGATTGGACTTGGTGTGTATCAATGATTATTCACTCGCTCACAGCTGAAAGATTAATGACATGGTGTATTTCATCCTGATTTTCCTAATTCTTCTATAGGACAAAGAAGATTCATTATTCATCATTCTGTTGGAATATAACAAATAACCAGAAATTTAACATTTCTGAACGGAATAGATAAGATTTTTTCCCTTTTTTTTTCCAAATTTTGATTCCTATTCAAATTGATTTTTTTTCTCCAATATGAGTACGTTATAATTGTATAGTTAGATATTATTGTTAACTATACTTCCTTATACTGGAACTTTTTTCAATAAATTAATAAATAAATAAAATACATAAATGAATAATTACCCCATACTTTTTTCCATACAAAGGTCTAATAGATAGCATGAATGTTTGATAAGAACATGAGGAAAGTTGGTGAGAACCACACAAGAGACATTTGACAAATTGACCACAAAATTCTATGAGAGAAACTTCGTTGTCTCTGCTAATCTGCTAAATAGGACGACCTATATAATTTCATCAGAGGAAACCGGAAGTGATAAAACCAATATTTTCTTGTCAATGAATAAGCAGTTTGGTATACTTGCTTCCCAGAATATTTCAGGATCCGATCTCAAAAGCATGAGAAGGTAGAGGACTGGCCGTTTTCTGTGCAATTCTCTTTATATAATATTGATTGCACTTACACAACGTGGATATGATAACTCTCTTAGATTTAATGGTTCTTAAAAAATTATCGTACCCTACAATTTCTCTTTTGTGAACGTTGAGTGAAGTGGAAAACTTGGATGAACCTGCTGAAGTCAAGATGGACCAGGCACATTCTGATTTCTCCTCGTTCAAATGAAATTGGATTTCAATATTTACTTCAGAGAAACATCTTTAGTCAAAGATATACACAAATAATACAAAGAAATGTAAACCAACCTTTTTCCTCCTTCTTTTTAGTTCTCGAGTAATCCCTCTTTGCTTTACCACTCTTGTCAATTTTCACTTCCATGTTGGTATCATCATAAAGATCATTCGTGAAATCAGAAGTAACTGTCGTCGTTTCTACAACATCCTGTACCACGACTTCCTTCTTAACATCCATTGTCACATCAGAAGATTCTGAAGATTCCTCAAAGGTGGCTATAGAGGCGGTGTCTTTGCTTTCTGGTGGGCTGCTCACTTCAGTTTCTGACTTTATTTTTTCTACTTCTGGTTCTGGCATAGGAGACTTTATGTCTTGTGTTTCTTCCAACTTCATGGAATGCACTATATCCTGGATTTGGGATTTATCTAGCTCTTTGTCTATTTCTTCAGCATCTCCATCATTCACTTCCACTATTTCAACTGAGCCAGGTACCGAGGTTCGTTCTATTTTCGGTGGTTCTGGAGGGGTAACAAGCGATTTTTCTGGCACCTTGAAATAAATGTCTCGACTAATTTTCAAATATTTCAATCTACCATCGTTGTCATACAAATATGTCTTAATGATTCATCTATGGCACTCATAAACACCAGTTGAGTTAATCGTTTTCGTTTCCTCGATGTATTTTTCAAAATGATGAAGTGATTGGTATAACTTCCAGAAATATTATGGACTCACTAGTCAACAAGTAGAATTCGTTTAGAAGCTACCGCGTTGAAATGCATCAGAATATTTTACGATTCTGATCATATCCTCCTTTCTTGCCTTTACTTAGCTTATAAATTACTATAATTGAAAAAACTTACACAGTGACGTCGGTAATGGATTCTTGTGGCAAATTGTACTGCATATAATTTTCTTCATGTATTCTTATGATTATATTTCTAGAATTCACAAGAACTTGAAACATTCAAACCATTATCGGAAAAGCTAACTGAGATATCATAAATATACTCAATATATATTTATGCACTTCTACCCTTAATAGTTCTTTACCGCACCCTACTTGAGGATAGATAAACTAGTAGATGTCTCTAATATATTTCTCGAAGATCTATTAGTCCAATAAACGAAGGTATTAACCATGACATCAGATAGATCCCAGACTTTTTTTGTTAATTTTCTGGTGTTCATGGGTAGAATATCCTCTGAAAAAAAGTCCACCGGGAAATGGGTGAGAAAGTGGCTCCATGGTCCTCAAAATCAGTTTTCCGGACTATTTTACCCGATATTGGTCAAAATATGTCACTGGAGCAATTTGAGTTTGAATACAAAAGAAGAACAGTTTATTACCTTCAAAAATCATTTCTGTCAAAAGTTCAACCTCCAAGATAAACGGACCCAAGTATAGAAAGCTATTCAGATGTGCAAATATTAAAAACATTCAATGGTTGATTCAGATATGATGAAAAATACTAACTTCGTAAATAACAATTCAATGCTAAATCCCTATTGTCGACATTCAATTGAACATCATCGACAATGAACATAACATCTTTATTCATGAGACTGTTGCTGACAGTGCTCACAGAGGGACCACAAAAAGTGGTGAATTCAATTGCAATCAATAATTCAACTTTTTGATTGACAAAGCAATTCTGACGTGATTATCTGACGACAAGAAAAATATTGTCCGCACCAACTCGCGAATTATATTCCACTGATCTGTGCTTGAACCGCACTATTTGGAAGTACCGATCCAGTGCCACAAAAACGGGCCATTTTCTCAGAAATTAATGTACCCTACTATAGAGTTCCTGAATGTACTTGACACTGCTGTTTTGTCGTTTTTTGTATATTAGAGTACGGACACTATGGCAAGCACTGACAATCAGACATAACCACAAAAAACGTCAAAACAGCAGTGTCAAGTACATTTAAGAACTCTACCCTACTATTATACCTACCAGTTGAGAAGAAAGAGTTTGGGATATATCTGATATCAAGGTAGAAAATTAAATCATCCTAATACTAAAATGCCACGTGTTCCAACAAACATGATGCAGTGTGTATCAACATTTTTTGAAATGAGAATAAAAAACAAAAATATGCACCAATATCAAAATCTCATATACAAAATTAAGATTTGGTTCGGATTACCATGTCACATTTAGTGAAAATTGACTAAGCCCATGGCCACTTATGATTAGTCCTACTCGTATTTTTTGAAGTGAATCCAAACACCATGAAGAAACCCAACAAAGAAAAAAATATACCACAAGATTCAAGAAGACCCCTCCTTATCAAGTCAATGCGTTTCATCTAACAAATAGAACCAAGCGCGATGTTCAACGAACATTGTAGGAATTTCCTTTCGTGCGCCCAAGAGATGCAGAAAAAAACGAATGTTGCTTGTACTCCTTAAAAATACTTTCCTTTATTCTACAAAAGGATCTAGCATATCAAAGCAGTTGCCTTGCAAAACTGTCAGGATAAACGGAACACATTCATGAACAAACGATCTGTGATAAAACTCGAGTATTCCCATTTGGAGCTGAACCATCTTCCTGACTCCCAAGAAAATATTCCAGCCTTATCCAGATTACACTCAAGTTCTTTCTGTGTTAATTATTATGAAACCTTGAAATTTACTATTACCCGAATTCGAAATGAATCTGGAGTTATTACAAAATTGCAACCATGACGTGAGTAACGTGGTTACTTATTATTGCTGGCCACTCAATGATTGGTATCCTGATGGAAAATGTCGATTTTTCTGATGGAATCAATTCCAACAGATTGAACTCCTCTAAAGGACAAGTTTCGAAGGTATTTTATGACAATATCAATGTCAACTAGTGAGAAACTTACCTCATCTGTTATTGTTTCTGGCTCCACATTCATTAACTCTTTGTCCTGTTCAGCCACCTCACTTTCAATCTCCTCTTTCATCTCATCTATCTGCTCTTTCTGGCTCTGTGTAATATTTTCGCCATCTACATCCCTTTCTTTCATTTCACTCTCAGTTGTTTCTACCTCTTTCTTAATTTCCTCTTTTTTGTCATGTTCATTCTTCTCATCAGCAGCTTCAACTGAAGCAACTTGAGGTGGTTGCTGCATTTGATAATGAGGAACATATTGTCTAGGCTCTTGTTTGTTGATATTTGACACTTTGATAGATTGGTCGAGATGTATAACAGGATCTTCTTGAAACTCGAAAGGATCAACAACTGTTGGCGGAGCTATGGATAGCTGTGTTTGAGGTGGGGTTGTAGAGGAATGTTGTTGAGTAATCGGTGTTGGTATTTCTACTGAGGCCTCAACGATATTTTGCTCCTGCGGGATTTCCTCTTTCATAACAGCCGTTTCTTGTTGCTGGTGCTGTTGTTGTTCTGTTTCTTGCAGATCTTCTTCAAAGTCGTCTAGTTCTAGATTGATATTTATATCTCCATTGCCATCTAGTTGTAGGTGCTGCTCAGGATCATTGACGATATCATGAGCATTTTCGATAATCTCTGAAATAATGTCGTCAACTTCTTCTTTCTTGATTTCGGGTAGTGGGCCATCTTGTACCAGGATGCTATTTGCTAAATCGTCTATTTTGATGTTTGGTAGATTTTCGTCGTCCAGTATGTCATTTCTTAAGGGTTGTTGATCTATGTCTATCACATTGTTCGCTTCCTGGCCAATTGCTGTGCTCACTAGCTGTTGTAATCCAGGTGATACCTACCATGACAAGTGATTGCTTTTACTTCATACCATGATTAGTCATAATTTTGATTGGAAAAGTTTATTTTCTGTTCTTTTTCAAAGAGTGAATGATGAAAACAAACGAAATTTCAAAGTAATTCAAGTTAGTGGTAATGAAAATGAGGGGGATATTTTATTCACCAATAAATTGAAAACATTTCTGACGTGATAGTCAGTGAGGTAATAATATATGTTGCTCACTCTATATAAGTGATTCAGCAGTCACACGTAGCAATGAGTACTTTAAAAAGAAGGGTTTGTAGATGAAGCTAAATAATTATGAAAAAATAACAAAAATTTATACTCTGAAAACGCTGTCGGCTGACATAGCGGACCGAGATTCAGAATTATTCTGTTTTTATTTTTTATTTCTCTGAAATAATTCTCTGTATTTCTCTTAAATCATTCTCGAAACAAGTGTTCGGTCACTTCTGGAGTATCGTGTACTCACCTACCTATTAATTTTTGTTAGCTGTCTGACAGAATACCTACTCCACGTAGTTTTATGTACCCACTTCATATGTGGATAGAAATATTATTATTATTTTTATTATTATATTGTTCATGAAATGAGCAGGCACTGAAGGAATTCCGGATATCACGGAAGCTCCTTGTGGCGCACATACCGAAGTCATAACTTTCATCCCAGGAAAAATTTAGAATAGAAAATTTCGATAATTCATTATGTATTATCTGATTAACAATACTGTCTCCTGCATTATGAAATGGAACAAACCTATTATGTCAACCCACACTCAAACACACTATATTTCAGCAGACATTTCCACAGAAAAATGTATTCGACCTTCATTCATAGTTTGGCTTTGTCCACAAGCTCTATTCTACTTAGGGTACTTAGTGTTTTCCACTAAATCACCTTGTATAATGTTAATTGGCAAATTAGAGGAGCATAAAAGCAGCTGACGGCTCGCATCCTACATGGGACTGGAAATAATCTCTAGTAATTTCATTTTATTCTTTAAATAATTCTTTCAATATTTCCCTACCTCAAATTTCAATAGAATATGACAAAAAATACAACACCATGCTATGTGAATAATGTAATATTATATTGACACATACTGTCTAAATCCTTGATATTCCTTCAAGTGGTTGAAATATTTTTACTTGCTAGCAAAATTTCGATTTCAACATTCAAGTTCAAAACTGGGTTCCCAACCGCATGAAGATCGGTCAATTTTTTCAAAAAATACAGGTCCATTTAGTGTGTTGAGAACTGTATAAAGAATCAGTATCATTGAGGATATTCAGGGGATATATAACATTTTTATGTTGAGTTTTTCAATTATCAGTTTGTTCAACTAGGTTCTAAATGACGTCTAACACCTACTAGAAGGTATACATTAACCTGATGGATACCCTGTATATATTTACCGTAACACCAGTGGACGAGTTTAGTAGACTTGCAATCATTGGATTAGTATTTGTATTGGGAACATGGCGATTGGTAATCGCAGTGTGCAGTATAGAAGAGTTTTGTACTTGTGAGGGTGACTTCAACAAACTAGTAAGTAAGGGGGAGAGGGCAGGTTTGGCTGGTTCAGGTGTTTGTGGGTAAGGTGGTGGCAATTGCTGTTGATGTTGTATCTCCTCCACATGTTCACTCTCTATGTGATTGTCCAACGAGTCGGAATTCTTTCTTTTTTGTCCTGCAATTGATGTTGACTTGGTGGGACGCCATACTTTGTCTGCTTCTTGTTTTCTTTGCTCTCTTTCTTTGAACCACTGAGCTTGAGCAATAGATTCCTGTTCTTTCTTGTACTCTTCAACTTCAATTTCCTTGCACCAAATATCTAACTGTTCTTCAGATACCTTTCCTGAAATAATAACTTAGCTACCATATTCCAAAAAATATATATATTTGTTGGTATCAAACAGTATTACAAAATTTTTTAGTTGAGTAACTAGAGTAACCACTCATATGCAAATATTTTGGAGTATCACTGACAGATATTTTGGGAATTGTACATTGAAAACCCAGTGTTTACTGAGGCTATATTCCGAATTCAACTGACAGTACTGGATCTGCTGAATTTTCATTCCGAAATCAAAATAAATGACTGAAAGTGACAGATACTCGTGAGCAGATATACTATTCATTCCAAATATTTCGACTCAACATTCTGCTGAAATTGCTGACTATCGAAAGGTAGTGTGGCTTCAGTGAACTGTCATTATTTTTGAGGGGAAAGGAATGACACATTCATTTCCGTTGTTTTCCAAACATTAAGTCTTGGCTCATCAATAATACATTAATAATATCATTTTGATTTCAGAAAATGCCTGTTATTTATTTAGCTCAAGAAGGAGCATCTGCCATAACAATGACAACTGAAAAATTTCACCAGCTGATCAACTGCTACTGATTACTGATGAAAACGTGCTCCGAATTACAGCACTGTATTTTTGATTTTATATTTCGGAACACAGCTTTTCAGCAGAGTCAGTAGATCTACTGACAGTACTGACCAGTTGAATTCGGAATATAGCCTGAATTAGTTAATAAAGTTTGTGATGAGTATAGTTCATTTTTGAAAATGTTATGGAAATCTATTTGTTTATGAGTTTTCTACAAAGACAAGACTGGATTTCTATCATGTAAAATTTTTATATATAAGTTATGATTATTGTTTGTCCAAAGTATTAAGATAGTGTAATCATTGTATCATATGTGTGAAATTTTTTTCAGTACATTCTTAGGGGTGATAATACGGTTCTCAAATTCTCTGAGTGAGATGACTGATTCATTATTATCTTTATTTTGTCACCCTTGTGAAAATTTCATATTCCGCATAGTTCCGAAGGAAAAAGAAGTTTTCTCACATAATGCTAACAGAATATATATCTAGTAAAAGTTTTATATCATTATAATGAAAAATATTGTTGACAGTGGAAACAAAGGCAGAACTTTTCTTTAATTATTGGTCAATAGGCCGCCCACCTTCATAAATACAAATGTCAATTCGTTTGTTTCCCCTGCCAAATAATTTTGTATTAAAATTTTATCAAACATTTTCGAGGAATATCTGTTAGCATTATTTAAAAAATCATTTTTTTCCTTCAAAACTATGCGAAATACAAAATTTTCACAAGAGTAACAAAATGAAGATAATCAATCAGTCATGTCGCTTGAGATTTTAGAAACCATAAAAATGTCAGGGGGTGAAGGTGGTGTCAACCCTTCTACAATTTCTTTCAGGTTTCTATTACTGAAAGAACTAAAAAGGGCAATCCTCTGAAATGTACATTTGTCAAATTTCATCCAATTTGTTCCACTCATTTCCGAACAGACCACAAAAATATGTTTCTAATGTGAACTTTGAACTCGTCTCAGGGATAAACGGAACATTTTCTTATATAAATAAGTTCGGTCCAATCCACTTATTTTAAACTGTATTACACGTGGTAGCTCTGTGTTCTAGCAAATTTTGTAATGTACTATTATTTTTGTTACGATAATCATTATACAAGGTGTCCCAAAACAACGTACCATAAATTATACAGGGTTAGCTGGATACCAAAGAAGGCCGAATGAAATTAATTAACCACAAGATGAAAATGCACCGTTGAGCCGTGAGAGGGCGATGAAAAACAATTTAATTTCCAGATTTTCTTTAATATTTTGAAATCCTTGGGAGGTACTGCTCTAAAATTCATAGGGCAATGAACTATACTGAATGTGCATGCAGGGAGGCTGAGTTCTCATCACACACCAGGCGGCAGAATCCTTCCAATTCCTGAAGTCACTGGAAATCATGCACTATATGAAGTATCGCTGGCAGGATGGTACTTACTATACAGTCTCCATTTTTTCCCGTTCGTCCTACATATGAGTGAGTGATAAATTGTGCCTGTTACTCGACCGGAAAGATACATATAATAATGAAGATGATGAAAAGCCCTAATTTCGAGTGACAACGGAAAATGAAAAAACTCCACTTCCCCGCGTGAGAGTCGAACAAACAACCTCTGGGTTACATGCCCGACGTTCTTCCAATTGTTCTAACGGGACATCCGTCGATCAATCGGCAGGGAGGTCGAATTCTCATCCAGGCGGCAGTTGAGGAAGTAATGAGCAATATTAAATCTAACAGAAGTGTGTAATGACTCAAAAGAATGTTGGATGAAGTAATGTAATATATAATCAATTAAGAATCTTTTTATTATTTACACAATTTTTTTTTAAGTTTTGTTCAAAATGCTCCACCCTGCTGCTTCACAACACATTCTTGCTCGTCGATAGTTTGAAACAGCTCATCCCGGGTTTGTGGTCTATTTGAATACAGTAGTTTATTCATGGTTCCCCAAAGATTATAGGAATTATAGGGTCAGGTGACCTCGGTGGCCAAACAACTGGACCACCTCTTGAAATCTACTGGTGAGCAAAGTTATTATTTAATTGCTCATAACTTCGCAACTATTGAGTTTAAGACAAAAGTGTATAAGGCACTTTCAACTTGAAATTGTTCAAGGAATATGCCCGTGAGCTATGGCCATCGAGTCACGGGACACCCTACCCTGTATGTATCTTTTCGCTGGAGTAACCGACAAAATTTATCATTCACTCCTATATGTATAGATTGCTTGCGGACATTTCCTTATACAAGGAAATACAATGCCAGAGAATGAACGGGGGAAAATGGAAACTGTATAGTAAGTACCATCCTGCCAGCGATACTCCACATAGTGCATGATGTCGAGTGACTTCGGGAATTGGAAGGATTCTGGCGCCTATTATAGTGTGTGATGAGAACTCGAACTTCCTGCTGATTGATTGACGGATGTCCCGTTAGGTCAATTGGCAGAGCATTGGGCATGTAAACCAGAGGTTGTGAGCTCGACTCTCACGCAGGGCGGTGGAGTTTTTTCATTTTCCGTTGTCACTCGAAATGAGAGCTTTCCATCATCTTCATTATTATATGTAATTTTTCGGTCGAGTAACAGACAAAATGTATCACTCGCTGATATGTATAGATTGCTTGCGGACATTTCCGTATACAAGGAAAGACAATGGCAGAGGACGAACGGGGAAAAATGGAAACTATATAGTAAGTACCATCCTGTCAGCGATACTTCATATAGTGCATGATTTCGAGTGATTTCGGGAATTGGAAGGGTTCTGCCGCCTGGATGAGAGCTCGACCTCCCTGCCGATTGATCGACGGATGTCCCGTTAGGTCGATTGGAGAGCGTTGGGCATGTAACCCATAGGTTGTGAGTTTGACTCTCACGCGAGGCGGTGGAGATTCTTCATTTTCCGTTGTCACTCGAAATGAGGGCTTATATTTACCACTCACTCATGTATTTTGGTATAGTATATCCAAAGTCGACTGGAGCATCTCCCGCACCGCGCGGTGTCGGCAAGTTTAAAGTTTCTTTTGGACTGTCTGCACCTGCAGCACGAGACACTCCAATTGACTTTGGATTAACTATATCTAGTTCACCCCGAGGTTCACCCTGTAGAATTCATGATATGTTGTTCTCGGACACCTTGTTTTATTGTATATTTCTTCTTCAATTTCATTTGGTCTTTTTTTCACGATATCTTATTCTCTGTTAATGTGAAATTTACAGATGAAGTTTTACATTGGAAGTAAAAAACACAAACCGATATAGGACTAGTGTATGACCGTTTCTGGAAATTTGCGGGAAAACCGGCGGGAAATTTTTACATTGACCTCGACAGTGACATAGACCTTAAGTTTCAATAGCACAGTCTGGTAAAATTTAGTTTAGCTTCTATGAGAATGAATGATACAGGGACATCAAATATACCCACTAAAGGACACTTTCTCACCCTTTAGGAAAGGTTGATAGAACTGATGATTATTAAATTATTATCAGCTCTACCAACCTTGCTTTTAGGAAATTATTTTGATCGTCCGGTTTTCCTCAAAATGACATCAGCTTTCGATTTTCAAACAGAATACTGTGTATTTTTTTCCATAATCGGTTAGGGATTATTATAACGAATTAAACAATATCTGGTTTGATGGGGTGGAGCGGCAAACATCCACCTACGAAAGTTAGAAAACATACAAAAACGTTTCCTCAAAGTTATCCTTGAGAAAGAACCTACTTACCTAACCGCAGCTCTCTATACTGAATCCAAGGTATTATCAGTCAGATAAATCCTCGGACAAATCCAATTCCTGAATCTCGTAACGTATATACACGATCACAAACATTTATTAAATAGTATCGATCACCCATACTCAACAAGGACAAAAACTGAAAAATTTGTAAAAACACCTCTCCTTGCTAAAAAAAATAGGACAAAGGTGTCACAGATATTTAGCACTGAAGTCATTCAATTTTCTTCCCAAACAACAACAAAAATACGTTCTTACGATAAATTCAAAAAATTTACTGAGGAAAAAATTGAAGATATTTATACTTGAAATGAACTTATACACTATTAACGAATTATTATCATGATATTATATTCTCTCGACATGATTCCTTTGTAATTTTCTCTTTTCTAGGCGATTTATTTAAATGTATGTAACTCTAGGTCAAAATGTATGGGTATACTGTGTACTGTGCACTGTGTGCATACGTAATTATTTAAAATCACTGTGCATATCGAGTCATCATTTATATTTTTCATATTATTCACTTCATTTACTAAATTAATTTCAATTTCATTATTTTTCTTATATCTTTATTTTTCATCTTTATATCCTTCCACCAATTTCAAGTTTTCTACAGCATTGAATGCACCACGCGCAGCTCCGGCTTTGTGGTTTTCTTCAATGTTTGTTCGGACTTCTATACATATATAAATATACATATAAGAAAGGCAATTTCCTATGTACAATCCTGAATAAACGTTATTATTATTGTTATTATTCGGTTATTTCAAACGATTACTAAGACATTCGCGTTCGAAGTTTCCAATGAGTGTGAAAGGGCAATATCGGAACTTCTTTCGCTGCCACACTTATTTAGCTTATCACAAGAGCCGGCTGCAACATTTCGACCGTCATCTGATAACGAATTCATGAAACGGCACCTGTGCCAATCACTATCCTGAGCAAAATGATTAAAAAATTGCACTTTCCTATGCGGAAATTAGCACTCGATTTCGCGCTTTGATAAAGAGATAAGAATTATGCCATCCGATACCAAATTGAATGGTAGATTTCAAAAACCTACCTGTGCCCCCCCTCAGTCTGAGCAATATCCACGACAATGCGATTTATTTGCTCCTATTATTCCGGACATACTTCCGTCATGTGATAACGAGTTGAAACAAGAAGCAAATAAAAAGGGATGATGTCGCCTTTGCGAATATCGAAACGTGCCACGATTCAAACAGATCTGAATTAGTGGCAGAGCGTCAATACTTCCGAGAATATTTCGCCCCCCTCTGAGGATAATATCCGATGGACGAGTGTGAAACTCAACATGTAGATTAGATTCCAGTGAAATAGGAGCAAATAAATCGATGTGTCGTGGATTTGGCTGAGACTGAGGGGTGGCACAGATAAGTTTTTGAGATCTACCATTCAATTGGTATATCCAATGGAATAATTATCATCTCGTTATTAAATCGCGAAATCGAGTGCAAACTTCGGCACAGGAAAGTGCAATTTTTCAATAATTCTGCTCAGGATAGTGATTGGCACAGGTACCCTTTGATAAACTATAATGTTTTCACTTTTCTTTGGGACATATATCATTTCCTTATCAGATGACTATAGAAATCTGCAGTCGGCTCTCTTACTATTATTATGGAATAGTTTGAAATATTCCAATAGGGTATTGTTGAATTTGTTATAATAATCCCTAACCGATAATGAAATGAAATACATGGTGTTCAATTTGAAAATATAAAATTGATGTCATTTCCAGGAAAACCGGATGGATGGATAAAAAAACTCCTTAAAATCAAGGTTGGGAGAAAAATTGATGATTAATTTGTAGAGGAAGGTTGCCTTGATCAGAAAACGCGGTGAGGGGAGGTGATAATTCCATCCAAAATTTTTAATGTTGGGATCATAGAAATGTATAGTCGCATTAAAAAAAAAGCATACAAGTATATCGGAGGGAGAAATTAACTTCATCCTATTTGCGAAAAACAGGCTATGGGGAATGAATGTTTACCAAATGTTGACAGTAGAGTAATCATAGGTTTTCAAAAACACAAAGCATTGGCTGAGCCAATTTTACACAAGGAGAACTAGAATGCCAAAATCTTCTATGTTTAATGGTTTTTTATTGAATATGACTGTACATATATTTCTAGATCACAGCTGGATAGGTAAATATACTTGAAGGTAGTTGTAGAACATAGATTCCCATGACTGAAATGAAATTTTCAATGGGATTACATCATGAATTACCACTTCCCCCTCAACTTCCCCTCACTGCCTTTTGCTGAGCAAGGCTCATCAGTTCTACCAACCTTGGCCTAAAATGTGAGAAAGTGCCCTCTAGGGAGAATATTTGATAATCCAAATTTCAGAAATATAGCTAATAGCCAGAAAAACATAGGAGAAAAGGGAGGTATACCATGAGTCAGTGAAATCTGGTATATCATGTTTGAGATAAAAATAGGTTAACATAATATTATGTTGGAATCAAGAATTGGCAATAATTGAGAGAAAAATTGTTTTCTTGGAATCCTTCAGGAACCTCTAAATATATCAAAAAAATCAAAATCATTCTGCCCTTGATTTTGCCCAAGCACAAAATGTAGTTTAAGCAGCTATAAGCATATTTTATCTATGTCTGAAAATTATAAAAGGATGATAGTAAAACAAAAGTGACATTCTTCCAATCTGAACTGACTGAAATATTTCACTAGAACTGAACTGAATCAGTTAATATGCATTCTTTTGAATGACATTGTTTAGGTACAATGCATGAATGCATGTCAACTGACTCAGTTTCAGTAAAATGTGTCAGTTAGTTCCTGCTTTAGTTCAGAAGGAGAGAATATCACCAAATACATCAGTTTCCTCACAGGGATTATTTTGGGCTATTATTCCCCTACTTCTTCAATACTTGAGTACCTGATTGTAACAGTGCCATATCCTCTTGTAGTTTGAGATACTCATTTCTTTCTTCAGCAAGGAGTTTCTTCAATTCAGATTGGCGCTCTGCAACTAGGCGTTGAAATATATTATCTGTTGGAGTATCAACAGTGGCTTCTGCACTGGAAATTCTCTTTTTTCTTTTCGGGGTATCAACATTCCCAAGAAGTGTTGCATACTGTGCAGCACAATTCTTTTGGTGAAACCAGTCTGAGGGTCTATTAGGTTCTCCAAAGGGTTTCATAGCTCTGGAGACTGATATCCAGTTTTGATCTCCATTTCGACATACCGCCGAGGCCAGGCACAAGAGCTCTCGCACTGACCATTTGTCCATAGTCTCTTTTTTCATCTGAAGACATTCTTGTAATGAAGTCATTGCTCAATTATATTTCTCTAGAACCTTTATTTTGAACTTCTGATATTATTAATACACTATGTACAATAATATACTGATGATTTGAGATTAATCATTACAATCATTACATATTTGTTAATTTTTAATCATAATATATCAATATCATCATGAGATTCATGGGACAATGTTATTGTTTGGGTTATTATTATTATTATTGTCACCCATTGACATCGACTTGACATGACGTGAACATATGACATTTGACATTGACAGCTATACAGAACAGAGCAATTGAACGAATGGCTTCCGACAGTTGCCGCACACTACATCCATCATTCTGACTCCCAACGATATTTGCTAGGACTTTAAAAATCATGCTATTTGATCGATCATCTGAATATTTATGTGGGGCATGTATGAAACAGACTCTGCAACAGATATACTAACAGATTCTGTTAATTCTATTATGCACTAGCGGGCCGTAAAGTGTACTTTACCGCCCGGTTTTGCGGGCGTTAAGTTGCACTTTACCGCCCGCGGGCTCATTATAGCCCACGGGCCGTAAAGTGCACTTTACCGCCCGCTGTTCTCAGCTTCCTTATATCCACCTATCAATTCATGAAGAACCTATGATCATTTTCCTAGATTCTAATATATCCAGCGGTATATCATAAACTTCTTCTATATATGATTCCATAGTCTCGCTATTATTATTATCACTAATTTTAACTTTTCAGTCAAAGAATGACAATTCAGCTTGTTAATTGAATGTATTGCTATAGACAACAACTTACAACAACCATCAGCTTGCCTGACAACGTCAAAATTAGGTAGGTATATATACTGGGTATGCAATATGATGCATATTGTGGAATTCTGAAGAATGAATCTCTTTTACATAGAGATCAAAGAGTTTTACTATTACGATGATTGCAATATCCGTACGATAGTTATTTTCATATGTGAATCATCCATGAACATTATGTTTCTCTTGATTACTGAATTTATACGTAGGTAACAAATTGAATTCTGGAAAATATAAGTTTATAGAAATCTATAGTCATTACTTTTGAGTCAGAAAATAAACCACTAGTGCATAAAATTTTGTATGTATCACGTGCGTGAAATGCGTTTATGGCCTTCAGCGTGTAATGGCCCTCGGCTAGCGCCATCGGGCCATTATTCACGCCACAGGCCATAAACGCCTACTTTACGCCCTTGATACATAAATAACTATTTTATCAAACACCTGACCCTGTGTCACCTGTCCTCATCTATAGATATAGATGACTATCAACTTCTAACTTGAAAAGGACTATTCTCAGATATATTTATGAACACAAAAAATGGATATATATGTATGTAAAAAAATACATTGAGAATTCGCATTCTCCATGTGATGAAAATATTAATTCTTTCTCGGTTTATTCAACAGAAAACCTTTACATACTTTCCTGGCTATATGCCACGACGAATATTGGACAAACGATAAGGATTTTGTTATTGAATATCATATTGTATATATTTTTGGGTGCAAATCACCATGTATTTTCGTTAGACAGTTGTCAATAATAAAAATAAAAGTCAAATAAAGTGTATTGTCTTGTCGCTGGAAATACTTATAAAAAAAGGGTAATAAAACCACCTTCAAACGGAAGTCAACTACAGACAAATACATAAGTGGTCCTTCGAGTTATCTACATAATAATCAGTCCGTGGAAGATGTCCAGGTCTCTACCATTAAGAAGGAGTGAAAGGACAACAAAGGGAAAAATACCAGCTAGGTATATGACGGAAAGTGAAGTTGCCATAGAGAATGTGACAGAAAAAAATCCTTTATGTAAAAAACAGGATGAAAAACTTACGAAAAAGTTAACTGAAACAGATTCGAAAATGGGTCAATCTGAACGAAATACGCATTCCATATCAACAAACAAGTCTAAAAAGAGTACTATTAGGCGAAAACAGTTGGAACTAGAGGTAGAAAAAGCAAAGAAAATAGCTGAGATCGACAAAAACATAATTGAAAAGGAAATTGCATTGAAAAAGGCAGAGCTAGAAGAACAATACCAATCCAGCAAGGGTTCTTCTATCGACGATAAGGAAACTGAAGAAGATATCGAAACCGTTACTTCCAAGTCTTCTTACATACAACAGTGGGTGAACTCAGTACATCCTGAGGCGAATGTTTCATCTGCAGTGGATATAAAAAATATTGATCCTGTGTTGAATCGTGATATAAATACACTCTCAGAGTTGAAAATAAATCAATTTATGGCTAGGCAATCTTTCAACAAAGATCTTCCAGTGTTTAATGGAGAGTCTGGAGAGTGGATGACCTTCATCACGCAATTCAAGGAGTCAACGAAAATTTGTGGTTTTTCTAATACAGAAAATATTATCCGCCTGCAGAAAAGCTTGAAAGGTAAAGCCAAAGAGTCAGTGAATGCCCTACTAAGCTTCACCCAAGAAGTTGACAAAATAATTGAGACATTGGAAAAAAGATTCGGTAGATCGGAGACGATCATTCAAGATTTGATTGACGCGGCTCTAAAGATTCCCAGCTTAAAAGAAGATAAAATAGAAAACATTCTAGATTTCTCAAATAAAGTACAAAATGTAGCAGTCACCATCAACAGTTTGAAAGGTGAAGAATATCTTTGTAATCCTCAACTTCTAAATGATCTAACCAAGAAGCTGACTACAACATTGAAAATAGAATGGGGTAAAAGAATCGTTGAAAGAAAAAGATGCAATAAGAAAGAAAATCCAGTCAATATTCTAGAATTCTCGCAATGGTTAGAAGAAATCAGTGAAGCTGCTATGTACGCCTATATCCCTGACCAAGAACAAGAACGAAAGAAGAAATATGTATGCACTACATCTCTGCAAAATGAAAAAATAGTATACAAATGTAAATTCTGCAAAAAAGATGGCCATAAAGTAGAAAAATGCAATGACTTTAAAAAACTGGATATTGAAAACCGTTGGGATTGGGTTAGACAAAACAAAGTTTGTTTCAGCTGTTTAACTTCTTCACATCAAACAAAGCTATGTCGTCAAAAGGGAAATTGTGGAATCAATGGTTGTATTTTCAAACATAACCCTTTGTTACACAAAGAAAATACCAGCAATGAAGCAGAACAAACAAATCACTGTGTCAACGGCTGTGAAATAAATGAGGTTCTATTGAGAATTGCACCAGTTGAAGTGAGTGGTCCAAATGGAAAATTGAAAACTTATGCCCTATTCGATGAAGCCTCCACAGTCACCATGATGGATGCCACGTTGGCTGAAAAAATCGGAGCGGTGGGACCTACTGAACCACTCAGAATTCGTTGGACGAATTCAATGACCTGTCAAGAAGAAGATTCCAGAAAAGTTTCCATTAAAATACGAGGCGAGAATGAAAATGAAGAATATGTCATGAACAATGTGAGAACAGTTGAAAATTTGTCTCTTCCTGTACAGTCAGTTGATGTTAAAAATTTAAAGAAGAAATGGGATCATTTGAAACAAATCAACCTGCCATCATTTAATGCTGCTAAACCATCGATTCTAATTGGCCAAGATCATATAAATTTGATTATACCCAGAGAAGTTTTCGAAGGCGGTAAAAATGCACCTGTACTATCAAAATCGAAATTAGGCTGGGTAATACATGGTAGCATCTGTACAAATTATAATGGGCGTTCTGATGAAGAGTTTTCTCTATTTGTGAAACACGAACGTGATGATTTGGATGAACTCGTCAGAAATTCTTTCAAAATCGAAAATCTAGGTGTGAAACATTATGAAAATTTACAAAATTCAGAAGATCGCCAAGCGCTCGAAATTTTGGACCGTACAACAAGAAGAATCAATCCAAAAAGATGGGAATCTGGTTTATTGTGGAAAAACGAAGATTTGTGCTTAACTGACAGCAAAACAACGGCCATGAAGAGGCTCAAGTCAATCGAGAAGAAAATGGATATGAATCCTCAGTTTGCTGAAGAGTATGAAAAGAAAATATCGGAATATTTGACTAAGGGATACGCCAAAAAATTGGCCAAAGACGAGATTTGTACAAAAAAAGAAAAAATATGGTATTTACCACATTTTGCTGTATCGAATCCTAATAAGCCGGGAAAAATACGGTTTGTTTTCGACGCAGCAGCTAAAACCTGTGGAAAAAGCTCGAATGATTATCTCTTGAAAGGTCCAGACTTATTGAACTCTTTACTGGGTGTTATCTTCAAATTCAGACAGAGACGTATAGCCTTCACTGCAGACATCATGGAAATGTTCCATCAAATCCATATCAGACCCCAAGACAGACCAGCTCAGCGATTCTTGTGGAGGGGTAGAGAGAGATGCAGCGAGCCGCAAGAATTTGAAATGGTTGCCATGATATTCGGTGCCTCTTCATCGCCATGCACTGCAACCTTTGTGATGAGGAGAAACGCAGCTGAATTTATAGATACTTTCCCAGGGGCAGAGAGAGCTATAAGAGAACATCACTACGTTGACGATTACCTTGACAGCGTAGACACTATAGAAGAAGCCAAACTGTTAGTCTCGTCAGTCATCGAAGTTCATGGAAAAGGAGGCTTCACAATTCGAAACTGGTCCAGCAACAGCAAAGAAGTACTGCGTAGTATCCCTGAAGAATATAGAAATCTTGGCGCAAAAGAGATGGATTTCGGAAAAGATTCATGTTTACCCATAGAAAAAGTATTGGGATTATTTTGGAACCCTAATGATGACAATTTTTCTTTTGCTATTAAATGGAGTGAACATGATCTAAGACATTTTTCTGGAAAAAGTCATGTAACAAAACGAGAAGTGCTCAGAATTGTAATGACTATTTTTGATCCTTTTGGATTTTTAAACAATTTCACTGTGAAAGCAAGGATTCTGCTTCAGACTATATGGCGTTCTAAGATCGGTTGGGATGATGAACTCAATGAAGAAATGATGAAAAAGTGGAGGAAATGGGTTAGACAAATTGAAAATATTTCTAATCTATCGATTCCTCGCTGTTATCTCGCAAATATTTTTGAAATCAAAAGTATACAATTGCACGTGTTTTGTGATGCAAGTTCTCAAGCGTATGCGGCTGTAGCTTACTTGAGAATTGAGACCGAAAAATCAGTGCGCATATGTTTTGTCATGTCAAAATCGAGAGTAGCCCCATTGAAGCCAGTATCAATTCCACGACTTGAACTTCAGGCAGCAGTTCTCGGATGCAGACTATCTACGACCATCAGAGAAAATCACAGCATCAAGATAGATGAGAGTTACTTTTGGAGTGATTCTAAAACGGTCATCAATTGGATAGGACGGGATCCTGCAGTATTTCAACCATTTGTTGCTCACAGGGTGGCAGAAATACAGGAAAAATCTGATACAAAATTCTGGAAATGGGTGTCTACAAAAGAAAACGTCGCTGATGAAGCTACTCGAGATGATACTATAAATGAATGGCACTCAAGTAGTAGGTGGTTGAGTGGACCTGATTTCTTGATGTTCAGTAAAGATAAATGGCCAGAATCTGTGATTGTTGAACTCGATGAATCATCAGAAATGAAAAAGAAATTTGTTGGATTCACGATGGAAAATGCTTCAAATTTGGGAGAGTCATTACCAGATGCTTTTAGATTTTCATCTTGGCTGAGGTTACTCCGTTCAACCGCCTGGGCTTTAAGATTCATTGATATTATGCAAAGAAGAATTCAACATTCTGGGGAACTTCTACCTGTTGAGATGAGTGAAGCTGAGAAACTGTGGACGAAATATGTTCAATGGCAAAATTTCTCAGAGGACATACAAAATATTCAAAATAATGTAAGAGTTGAATCAACAAGTAGAATTTTCAAACTATCACCGATTTTGGACAATGATGGCATTCTTCGTGTTAAAAGTAGGATTATCAATTCAAATGATCTGGCTGAAGATACTAAGTTCCCGATAATTTTAGACCCGAAAAACTACTACACGAAATTGTTGATATTTTACCATCATCTCAAAGCTCAGCATAACGGACAAGAATATGTGACAAATGAACTCAGACAGCGCTACTGGATTTTGAATGTAAGATCTGCTGTGAGGAGCTCATGGAACAATTGCCAGTGGTGCAAGAACAAGAGAGCAACTTATCAAATACCGGAAATGGGTCCATTACCTGCTTGTCGTTTAACATCATATGTAAGACCTTTCACTATAGTCGGAATGGATTATTTTGGCCCCATGAATGTTTCAATAGGACGCAAGAGAGAAAAAAGATACGGTGTTTTATTCACCTGTATGAGTGTCCGTGCTGTCCATCTAGAAATCGCTCACTCACTGAGTACAGATTCGGCAATTATGGCGATCCGAAGATTCATTGGCCGTAGGGGGTACCCCAAGAAAATCTATTCCGATAATGGAACGAATCTTCGAGGTGCACAAAAAGAACTCAAAGATGCTTTAAGCAAACTTGATCAAAGTCAGATTGTTTCGACATTAACTACAAAAGAAATTGAATGGCATTTCATACCACCATCAGCCCCTCACATGGGAGGGAGCTGGGAACGATTGATCCGCTCTATCAAAACTTCACTGAATGTAATTCTGAAAGAAAAAGCACCACGAGAAGAGATTCTACAAACTCTATTCATAGAGGCGGAATACACAGTGAACTGTCGTCCTTTAGTTCATGTATCATTGGATCATGCTGATGATGAAGCATTAACACCCAACCACTTTTTGTTGGGTACTTCGAGTGGAGTACAGATTCCTGGAAGATTCGAGGAACATGACATGGTATCACGAAAACACTGGCGAATTTCTCAACTGCTGGCCGATCATTTTTGGCGCAGATGGATTCGTGAATACTTACCAGTCCTGAGCAAGAGAACCAAATGGTTCAACCCTTCTATTAGAAAAATAAAGCTTGGTGACGTGGTTATAGTTGTGGATTCAGAATTTTGCAGAAATGTTTGGCCCAAAGGAGTTGTCACTGCTGTATACCCGGGCACCGATGGCCAAGTTCGAGTTGTGGATGTTAAAACGAACATGGGAATTTTCAAACGACCGGTGGCGAAACTCTGTATCCTAGATATTCAGAAAGAAAATTGAGTAATGAATCTATGAGTTCATTACTGGGGGGAGTGTTATTGAATATCATATTGTATATATTTTTGGGTGCAAATCACCATGTATTTTCGTTAGACAGTTGTCAATAATAAAAATAAAAGTCAAATAAAGTGTATTGTCTTGTCGCTGGAAATACTTATAAAAAAAGGGTAATAAAACCACCTTCAAACGGAAGTCAACTACAGACAAATACAGATTTGAAAACACAATCTTCTCGAGTAGAGAATTTGCATTCTCCTTCATATAAAGATATGCATACAATATCATTCTGAATATTGATCAGAGTTCATACAAGTATACTTCTCCTATAAATTTCAATTTTCATTTCAATACTGAACATATTGGTAATATTTTTATATCATAATACATCATATTATTCTATTTTATTTGAGAGATAATGTCAATTCTCAATTTCAGAGGATTTTGATTTTTCATGCTCTCTTGTTGGATATTCAACATATATAATTCAATGTTCGACGTGGCAAATAGCCAGGGAAGTAGTTGTTTTCTGTTGAATGAGGGTTCACTCAATGTCCCTCCTCAATATCTGACGTGCTCGAATATTTTTTTTACTTATTCTCTATCCCCTCGAACGGCCACCTCCACCATGCAAACCGGCAGATTAATTTTTTTGGTTATCAGAAACACGTTGGGCACAAACACTATGTATTTCTATTTGTAATTTTTTTCACATTTTTGAACACCTGTACATGCTCTCCCCATCAGTGAATGGCCATATATCAAATAAACATTTTTTTCAGTTTCGCATCTAATCTTCACAATCTGATACGTCCCCACAACGCTCGAGTGAATCCCTATTTAGCCTCTTTGCCTCCCCTACTGTTATTTCAATTTGCTTTCATCAGTTGAGCAAGTATTTAAATCAAATGGAATCATGCATGTTTTGTCTAATCATTCAGCTGGGGAGAATTTGAGTCAAGGCGTGTGCGGTGCCAAACCTGCTCATCTATTTCAGATGATTTCGGATCAAAAGTTTACCCATTCAATAATGATTCTAGAATTCCTATCCCTAGCTACTCAGGAAGGATAATTATTATGTTCAGACCATTTTACGCCAGATAGCTTTCTGATGCTTCCAGGCAAATCTAGGTGATGCAAATTCGTCGTTTTCTGAAATAAAGTTCTCAAATCTGAGTATTTGGAAGCTTGAGACCTGAATACGGCATATTTCATTCGTTTGTCACTATGTACTGTATGATGCAAATGTATGGAATAAATTCATTATTTCAGAAATGGGCGACATTTGAAGAAATTCCAAAAACACGTGAGTTTTAATTTTTGAAGCCCCATCTCATGACATTCATATGAGAGATGTTACGTCACTGTTGTAGAAGTAATGACGTAATGGACGATTTTTTCGAATATAAGCAGGGGTCATGTGACACCTCGATTGAAAGGTCTACTGATCGTCTATCCAACAGTCAGCATTTTGCATAAGAATATTGCAATTAAAATGGATCATCATTTGGTTAACTGAATCTTGCAGAGGTCTGCTACTGAGAATTGAACATCGAAGGGTCGTCTAGTTAAAAAAATACACAATAAAAAAAGTTCTGAAGTCTAGTTTTTGGATTTTTTTCGGAAGTCGTCTTGTTCTGAAATGAATTTATTCCATACATTTGCATCATACATATGGTTTATCAACCTTCCATATAGTAGACCCCTCCCAACATTTTTTCTTCGATACGCGTATGTTCCTCGAATTCATGAGTGTAACATCATGAGTGTAACATGACAGATCCTGAAGAATCAGTTTCACCAGTTCGATTCCTGAGTGGCTCATCTTTTTCCTTATAGAATTGGCGGTCTAGATCAGTCTATAAGTCGGTGCTTATACCTATTCTCCAGGTTCTCACAGATTAATGCAACGAAACATTTGAAGATTCCCTATACAAGGTGACATTGAAATAAGTGCAAATATTTCAGACCTTGAGAAAGCTCGACGTATCGAAATGAATTTTGGGGTTTAACCTCATTTTCACCCAAAGTTATACACTGTAGCAATTTTGACTTCACCTCTGTTCAAACATTGAAAATCAACGCAATACACGAACTATAGCGTTAATATTCTTTGGTTCAGATTTTTACGCGGAAGGCACAATAACGCGGTGTATATCATTTAAATTGTTTTGAAGTTGCGTAAGTACTTGATTCTCCTCTCGTTATTGTTAAATTTTCAAAATTAAATTCTCGTTGATTGAAAGAATAGAGGAATCTGATATCATGGGAATATTCGTTGGATTGTATCATATCGATATGTGCTGAATACATTATGTACCTACCTATTCCAAAAACACCTCCTATGAGTAAAAAACGATTAAAGTGAGGGAATCTGGTCCGCATGAATGTTGAATACATAATGTTATGTCATTTTATGAGGTATGTTGGCGGTGCTTGAAATTCTTTATAGGGAATATTCTTTCAATCTGCTGAACTAAATGAAATATTTCACTAGAACTGAACTAAAGTGTTCTTTCGAATGACGTTCATTATGTACAATGCATGTCAACTGATTCAGTTCAGTTCAAGTGAAATGTGCAGTTAGTTCAGCATGAAAGATTATCAATATATTGTATACTTTGTATACCACATATTTCTACCTTACACTTTTCGCTTGAGGTGTTGTCAAGAGTGCAGTAGAATTTCACGTATTTTAATTGCATTTTTTGAATTCAAAAAATTGAATGTTGATGATGAAATCATTTATTATAGTTCCTTGAATTCAGATAGTTTCAGGTTCTTCTGATTCTGAAGACACGCCAAGACAAAAATCGCATCTATCAGTGCCAACTTTCTTGGATGGAATGTATGGAATGAAAAACAAGCCAGTAATGTTGGAAGCCAGAATAATAGATGTGATGTGGGTAGCTGTTGCGAGGCGCTCGTGCAATCAAAATTTGACAATGACGTTTGACATTATTAACAATAACTCATTAACCATCAACCTGAAATCGGAAAGTGATAACAAAATAAGCTAAAGGGCTAAACTGTTGTGTTTGGAATTGAAAAGTGTTCTAGCTTCAAGTTTACTAGTTTGTAGTTTGCAACAAGGTTTATGAGTTATGAGGTTATCATGCGTCTGAAATCCATTCGAGACAGACCCACAACAGTTTTACTTCTGTTTGCTGCTGTAGTTATCATATATCTCATGCTGTTGATATTAGTTTCGTCATTTTGGGGGTTCAAAACCAAAGTAGAACCAACTACTATCAAGCCAGCTATAAAACCACAGCAAAAACACATCAGTAGATTGATAACTATAATAATCAGAGATTTTGAACTCCATGAGAATGATGTGACTCTAACAGCACACTCATTCATCAATATTTTCCCCTCTATACAAGTCTTCATTGTATATGATGAATTACCTTATCCACCACTTGATATAATGTTGACCAATAGATTTATGTGAAGTTATCCACGATTTTCCAGCCACGCTTTATGACGTGTAGACTGTCGATACTGGGATGGAGGATATTTCGCATGCAACGTTGCCAAACTTCCCAGCCACGCTTTTCAGCCATGAATTTCCCCACCACAGTTATTTAAATTTATATTTCAGCAGTATTTTCCCTGTTACGTTTCCACGATAGACTATGAAGTGCTACAACCATTTTAAGAGCAGTGGAAAATTGATCACTTTAGTTATAGCTCTTTATTTTTTATTATTTATTTGAAATTTCCAGAATTACTCTTTTTCCCAATAACTTTGTTAATAATCGATGTGCGTTCATGAATCTTTCGCCAAAATATCTAGAATAACTTAATTTACCTATCAAGAAACTGAAATGAATTTGAGGTGCCGTAGGAGAATTTATAAAAAATATAATCTGTCATTTTTTATACTTTTTTCCCAATAACTTTGTTAATAATCGATGTGCGTTCATGAATCTTTCGCCGAAATATCTAGAATAACTCAATATAAGTGTCTACAAACTCAAATGAATTTGAGGTGCCGTAGGAGAATTTATAAAAAATCAAATCTGTCATTTTTGATACATTTTTCGGAATAACTTTGTTAATAATCGATGTGCGTTCATGAATCTTTCGCCAAAATATCTAGAATAACTTAATATACATATCTAGGAACTGAAATGAATTTGAGGTGCCGTAGGAGAATTTATAAAAAATCAAATCTGTCATTTTTTATACTTTTTTCCCAGTAACTTTGTTAATAATCGATGTGCGTTCATGAATCTTTCGCCAAAATATCTAGAATAACTCAATATACGTATCTGAAAACTCAAATGAATTTGAGGTGCCGTAGGAGAATTTATAAAAAATATAATCTGTCATTTTTTATACTTTTTTCCCAATAACTTTGTTAATAATCGATGTGCGTTCATGAATCTTTCGCCGAAATATCTAGAATAACTCAATATACGTATCTAAAAACTCAAATGAATTTGAGGTGCCGTAGGAGAATTTATAAAAAATCAAATCTGTCATTTTTGATACATTTTTCGGAATAACTTTGTTAATAATCGATGTGCGTTCATCAATCTTTCGTCAAAATATCTAGAATAACTCAATATACGTATCTAAAAACTCAAATGAATTTGAGGTGCCGTAGGAGAATTTATAAAAAATGAAATCTGTCATTTTTCATACTTTTTTCCCAGTAACTTTGTTAATAATCGATGTGCGTTCATCAATCTTTCGCCAAAATATCTAGAATAACTCAATATACGTATCTGAAAACTCAAATGAATTTGAGGTGCCGTAGGAGAATTTATAAAAAATATAATCTGTCATTTTTTATACTTTTTTTCCCAATAACTTTGTTAATAATCGATGTGCGTTCATGAATCTTTCGCCGAAATATCTAGAATAACTCAATATACGTATCTAAAAACTCAAATGAATTTGAGGTGCCGTAGGAGAATTTATAAAAAATCAAATCTGTCATTTTTGATACATTTTTCGGAATAACTTTGTTAATAATCGATGTGCGTTCATCAATCTTTCGCCAAAATATCTAGAATAACTCAATATACGTATCTAAAAACTCAAATGAATTTGAGGTGCCGTAGGAGAATTTATAAAAAATATAATCTGTCATTTTTTATACTTTTTTCCCAATAACTTTGTTAATAATCGATGTGCGTTCATGAATCTTTCGCCGAAATATCTAGAATAACTCAATATAAGTGTCTACAAACTCAAATGAATTTGAGGTGCCGTAGGAGAATTTATAAAAAATCAAATCTGTCATTTTTGATACATTTTTCGGAATAACTTTGTTAATAATCGATGTGCGTTCATGAATCTTTCGCCAAAATATCTAGAATAACTTAATATACATATCTAGGAACTGAAATGAATTTGAGGTGCCGTAGGAGAATTTATAAAAAATCAAATCTGTCATTTTTTATACTTTTTTCCCAGTAACTTTGTTAATAATCGATGTGCGTTCATGAATCTTTCGCCAAAATATCTAGAATAACTCAATATACGTATCTGAAAACTCAAATGAATTTGAGGTGCCGTAGGAGAATTAATAAAAAATCAAATCTGTCATTTTTTATACTTTTTTCCCAATAACTTTGTTAATAATCGATGTGCGTTCATCAATCTTTCGCCAAAATATCTAGAATAACTCAATATACGTATCTAAAAACTCAAATGAATTTGAGGTGCCGTAGGAGAATTTATAAAAAATATAATCTGTCATTTTTTATACTTTTTTCCCAATAACTTTGTTAATAATCGATGTGCGTTCATGAATCTTTCGCCGAAATATCTAGAATAACTCAATATACGTATCTAAAAACTCAAATGAATTTGAGGTGCCGTAGGAGAATTTATAAAAAATCAAATCTGTCATTTTTTATACTTTTTTCCCAATAACTTTGTTAATAATCGATGTGCGTTCATCAATCTTTCGCCAAAATATCTAGAATAACTCAATATACGTATCTAAAAACTCAAATGAATTTGAGGTGCCGTAGGAGAATTTATAAAAAATATAATCTGTCATTTTTTATACTTTTTTCCCAATAACTTTGTTAATAATCGATGTGCGTTCATGAATCTTTCGCCGAAATATCTAGAATAACTCAATATACGTATCTAAAAACTCAAATGAATTTGAGGTGCCGTAGGAGAATTTATAAAAAATCAAATCTGTCATTTTTGATACATTTTTCGGAATAACTTTGTTAATAATCGATGTGCGTTCATCAATCTTTCGTCAAAATATCTAGAATAACTCAATATACGTATCTAAAAACTCAAATGAATTTGAGGTGCCGTAGGAGAATTTATAAAAAATGAAATCTGTCATTTTTCATACTTTTTTCCCAGTAACTTTGTTAATAATCGATGTGCGTTCATCAATCTTTCGCCAAAATATCTAGAATAACTCAATATACGTATCTGAAAACTCAAATGAATTTGAGGTGCCGTAGGAGAATTTATAAAAAATATAATCTGTCATTTTTTATACATTTTTCGAAATAACTTTGTTAATAATCGATGTGCGTTCATGAATCTTTCGCCAAAATATCTAGAATAACTTAATATACATATCTAGAATCTGAAATGAATTTGAGGTGCCGTAGGAGAATTTATAAAAAATCAAATCTGTCATTTTTTATACTTTTTTTCCAATAACTTCGTTAATAATCGATGTGCGTTCATGAATCTTTCGCCAAAATATCTAGAATAACTTAATATACATATCTAGAATCTGAAATGAATTTGAGGTGCCGTAGGAGAATTTATAAAAAATCAAATCTGTCATTTTTTATACTTTTTTTCCAATAACTTCGTTAATAATCGATGTGCGTTCATGAATCTTTCGCCAAAATATCTAGAATAACTTAATATACATATCTAGAAACTGAAATGGATTTGAGGTGCCGTAGGAGAATTTATAAAAAATCAAATCTGTCATTTTTTATACATTTTTCGGAATAACTTTGTTAATAATCGATGTGCGTTCATGAATCTTTCGCCAAAATATCTAGAATAACTTAATATACATATCTAGAAACTGAAATGAATTCGAGGTGCCGTAGGAGAATTTATAAAAAATCAAATCTGTCATTTTTTATACATTTTTCGGAATAACTTTGTTAATAATCGATGTGCGTTCATGAATCTTTCGCCAAAATATCTAGAATAACTTAATATATATATATCTAGAAACTGAAATGAATTCGAGGTGCCGTAGGAGAATTTATAAAAAATCAAATCTGTCATTTTTTATACTTTTTTTCCAATAACTTCGTTAATAATCGATGTGCGTTCATGAATCTTTCGCCAAAATATCTAGAATAACTTAATATACATATCTAGAAACTGAAATGGATTTGAGGTGCCGTAGGAGAATTTATAAAAAATCAAATCTGTCATTTTTTATACATTTTTCGGAATAACTTTGTTAATAATCGATGTGCGTTCATGAATCTTTCGCCAAAATATCTAGAATAACTTAATATACATATCTAGAAACTGAAATGGATTTGAGGTGCCGTAGGAGAATTTATAAAAAATCAAATCTGTCATTTTTTATACATTTTTCGGAATAACTTTGTTAATAATCGATGTGCGTTCATGAATCTTTCGCCAAAATATCTAGAATAACTTAATATACATATCTAGAAACTGAAATAAATTTGAGGTGCCGTAGGAGAATTTATAAAAAATCAAATCTGTCATTTTTTATACTTTTTTTCCAATAACTTCGTTAATAATCGATGTGCGTTCATGAATCTTTCGCCAAATTATCTAGAATAACTCAATATACGTATCTACAAACTGAAATGAATTTGAGGTGCCGTAGGAGAATTTATAAAAAATATAATCTGTCATATTTGATACATTTTTCGGAATAACTTTGTTAATAATCGATGTGCGTTCATGAATCTTTCGCCAAAATATCTAGAATAACTCAATATACGTATCTAGAAACTCAAATGAATTTGAGGTGCCGTAGGAGAATTTATAAAAAATATCTGTCATTTTTTATACTTTTTTCGCAGTGACTCTGTTAAAAATCCATGTGCGTTATTGAATCTTTCGTCAAAATATCTAGAATAACTTGTAATGTAACTTCGATAATATGAACCAACAGCCTCTAAAGCGATTGTTTCGCCTACACTTGGATTCGCCAAGTATGTTGGAAGCCAGAATGATGGATGGTGTGTGCGCAACTCTCGCGAGGCACTATTTCATTGTTTCAATCAAGGAATATAGTCATACGAATACAATTCGTGATACTATCTCTTCTCAAAATATCCATGTCGAATGATATACTTCAGTTTGCAGCTTCAATTTCGCTCATGACATTTTTCCAAACCTTCTCGCCTGCGGCTCAAACGTTTTGATACACGATGCCATTTTTCGAAATTATTGGGCAACAAGCTGTCGTTACAATCGCCAAATATTTTCGGCAATTAGTATCACGTGTGGTATCACATTTGAAAAAAAAATATCCACCTCTGAAGAATTGTATATCTGATATTATTGGCAGAACTTTTAATAAATGCCTAAAGATTGTTTTTCCTGAAATTGACAACGAAAGAGTTCCCCATTTGTTCTTTTTCAGACATACTCAATATAACGTTATAACGTACCAAAATACCTTTTGACCGAAAAAAGAAATGACAGAGCCGAATCGAAATTTTAGTCTCGGAACCGTAACCGAATCGGAACCTAAATTTCCTATTCCTCCTTGGACCCGAAGTCCCAAACCCGAACCGTTACCTCATTCGAGATCGGGTCCTTAGGCACATCAACGTTGTCTCAGCGTTTTAAAAAATGAAGATTATTTCTTGGCATTCTGTTGATGTCGTAAAATGAGAAGTAGAATTTGACATTCGAGGTTAAGTTTGTGTATGGCGATCATTTCCATTATTTTCATGTGTGGCCTCTGATCTGTTATTAGGTGGTAAATATTGTATTTTGTTTCATCACATTACATATCTTCATATATCTTCCATATATTTTCCTAATCAGCTCAATCTGTCTTTTCAAAATCAATATGCCGGGAAGACCTACTAAGTTTCCAGTACTAAAATTAGCTGAATTTCTCAATGAACATTATTCTCATTTATCTTTCAATAGTTTCCAAAAGCTCGAAATCAATAATGAAATCATCAGAGCATCTGCAGAGCACTTGTTTGCAAAAGTCACATATAGAACTCGTTCTAAAATTCTTCTGGCTCTTCACCGTAACACCGGAAATATTCAAGAACTACTGAAGTGCAATCATCACAGTAATATATTCAAAGACATTGATGTTTCCAAAAAAAATTCGAATAGGATAGATTTGAACGTTCTCAATAGAATCATTAAGCAGAATGCAATATCCAGAGAAAATCTTACAGCAGTTAACTACTATCCAGATAATTCAATATATTCTGAATTCGATTATTAACAAAGTTACTGGGAAAAAAGTATGAAAAATGACAGATTTGATTTTTTATAAATTCTCCTACGGCACCTCAAATTCATTTGAGTTTTTAGATACTTATATTGAGTTATTCTAGACATTTTGGCGAAAGATTGATGAACGCACATCGATTATTAACAAAGTTATTGGGAAAAAAAGTATAAAAAATGACAGATTATATTTTTTATAAATTCTCCTACGGCACCTCAAATTCATTTGAGTTTTTAGATACGTATATTGAGTTATTCTAGATATTTTGGCGAAAGATTGATGAACGCACATCGATTATTAACAAAGTTACTGGGAAAAAAGTATGAAAAATGACAGATTTCATTTTTTATAAATTCTCCTACGGCACCTCAAATTCATTTGAGTTTTCAGATACGTATATTGAGTTATTCTAGATATTTTGGCGAAAGATTGATGAACGCACATCGATTATTAACAAAGTTATTGGGAAAAAAGTATAAAAAATGACAGATTATATTTTTTATAAATTCTCCTACAGCACCTCAAATTCATTTGAGTTTTCAGATACGTATATTGAGTTATTCTAGATATTTTGGCGAAAGATTGACGAACGCACATCGATTATTAACAAAGTTACTGGGAAAAAAGTATGAAAAATGACAGATTTCATTTTTTATAAATTCTCCTACGGCACCTCAAATTCATTTGAGTTTTCAGATACGTATATTGAGTTATTCTAGATATTTTGGCGAAAGATTGATGAACGCACATCGATTATTAACAAAGTTATTGGGAAAAAAGTATAAAAAATGACAGATTATATTTTTTATAAATTCTCCTACAGCACCTCAAATTCATTTGAGTTTTCAGATACGTATATTGAGTTATTCTAGATATTTTGGCGAAAGATTGATGAACGCACATCGATTATTAACAAAGTTATTGGGAAAAAAGTATAAAAAATGACAGATTTGATTTTTTATAAATTCTCCTACGGCACCTCAAATTCATTTGAGTTTTCAGATACGTATATTGAGTTATTCTAGATATTTTGGCGAAAGATTGATGAACGCACATCGATTATTAACAAAGTTATTGGGAAAAAAGTATAAAAAATGACAGATTATATTTTTTATAAATTCTCCTACGGCACCTCAAATTCATTTGAGTTCTTAGATACGTATATTGAGTTATTCTAGATATTTTGGCGAAAGATTGATGAACGCACATCGATTATTAACAAAGTTATTCCGAAAAATATATCAAACATGACAGATTTGATTTTTTATAAATTCTCCTACGGCACCTCAAATTCATTTGAGTTTTTAGATACGTATATTGAGTTATTCTAGATATTTCGGCGAAAGATTCATGAACGCACATCGATTATTAACAAAGTTATTGGGAAAAAAGTATAAAAAATGACAGATTATATTTTTTATAAATTCTCCTACGGCACCTCAAATTCATTTGAGTTTTTAGATACGTATATTGAGTTATTCTAGATATTTCGGCGAAAGATTCATGAACGCACATCGATTATTAACAAAGTTATTGGGAAAAAAGTATAAAAAATGACAGATTATATTTTTTATAAATTCTCCTACAGCACCTCAAATCCATTTGAGTTTTTAGATACGTATATTGAGTTATTCTAGATATTTTGGCGAAAGATTGATGAACGCACATCGATTATTAACAAAGTTATTGGGAAAAAAGTATAAAAAATGACAGATTTGATTTTTTATAAATTCTCCTACGGCACCTCAAATCCATTTGAGTTTTTAGATACGTATATTGAGTTATTCTAGATATTTTGGCGAAAGATTGATGAACGCACATCGATTATTAACAAAGTTATTGGGAAAAAAGTATAAAAAATGACAGATTTGATTTTTTATAAATTCTCCTACGGCACCTCAAATTCATTTGAGTTTTTAGATACGTATATTGAGTTATTCTAGATATTTTGGCGAAAGATTGATGAACGCACATCGATTATTAACAAAGTTATTGGGAAAAAAGTATAAAAAATGACAGATTTGATTTTTTATAAATTCTCCTACGGCACCTCAAATTCATTTGAGTTTTCAGATACGTATATTGAGTTATTCTAGATATTTTGGCGAAAGATTGATGAACGCACATCGATTATTAACAAAGTTATTGGGAAAAAAGTATAAAAAATGACAGATTTGATTTTTTATAAATTCTCCTACGGCACCTCAAATTCATTTGAGTTTTTAGATACGTATATTGAGTTATTCTAGATATTTTGGCGAAAGATTGATGAACGCACATCGATTATTAACAAAGTTATTGGGAAAAAAGTATAAAAAATGACAGATTATATTTTTTATAAATTCTCCTACGGCACCTCAAATTCATTTGAGTTTTTAGATACGTATATTGAGTTATTCTAGATATTTTGGCGAAAGATTGATGAACGCACATCGATTATTAACAAAGTTATTGGGAAAAAAGTATAAAAAATGACAGATTTGATTTTTTATAAATTCTCCTACGGCACCTCAAATTCATTTCAGTTCCTAGATATGTATATTAAGTTATTCTAGATATTTTGGCGGAAGATTCATGAACGCACATCGATTATTAACAAAGTTATTCCGAAAAATGTATCAAATATGACAGATTATATTTTTTATAAATTCTCCTACGGCACCTCAAATTCATTTCAGTTTGTAGATACGTATATTGAGTTATTCTAGATATTTTGGCGAAAGATTCATGAACGCACATCGATTATTAACAAAGTTATTGAGAAAAAGGTATAAAAAATGACAGATTTAATTTTTTATAAATTCTCCTACGGCACCTCAAATTCATTTCAGTTTCTTGATAGGTAAATTAAGTTATTCTAGATATTTTGGCGAAAGATTCATGAACGCACATCGATTATTAACAAAGTTATTGGGAAAAAGAGTAATTCTGGAAATTTCAAATAAATAATAAAAAATAAAGACCTATAACTAAAGTGATCAATTTTCCACTGCTCTTAAAATGGTTGTAGCACTTCATAGTCTATCGGGAAAACGTAACAGGGAAAATACTGCTGAAATATGAATTTAAATAACTGTGGTGGGGAAATTCATGGCTGAAAAGCGTGGCTGGGAAGTTTGGCAACGTTGCATGCGAAATATCCTCCATCCCAGTATCGACAGTCTACACGTCATAAAGCGTGGCTGGAAAATCGTGGATAACTTCACATAAATGACCAATAGTACCCCACAGAATATAAAGTTTGTTAACCTTACACCAAGGTTGAAAGTGAGATTCACTGATCATTACCCTTTGAGTCAAATAAAAACAAAATATGTACTATTCGTACCCGATTCCACTAGAGTTACATCACGGCAAAGCTTACAGATATTGTTGAATGAGCTATTAAAAACTCCAAGAGGAATAGTTGTTGCACCTGTAAATAACTACAGGAAAAACATAACTTGTCTGAGAACTAATGTAAATATTCGAGAGTGGACATTGAAGTATGGATTGGTTAATGGTCTAGAATGTGATGAGATATTAGGGAAGCATGTGATGCTTATTGAAGCAGAAATCTTAAACATGTTATCAAATGTCTTCCTACTGCCTTTCCCCCATTCATTGTACATTCAGACTGCAAGTATAGGTCTGAAGGTTTGTTTTATAGATCTGTTTTGTTGGAGAACTCTTTCATTTTGTGTTCCCACATTTATTGGTGAATGTTAAAAGATAATTATTGTTTTCTGTTTTATTTTTGTAGTGCTAGTGCATTTTTGGTTTTGTAGGTAGGTTTCAATTTCAACTTCATTCTAATTTGTTTCATATTATTTTTTATTTTTGAAAACAGATTACTAATCAATAATTATCTCTATTTTCAGATCAAAATTATAAAGGGACTAACATTTCATGATGGAAAACCAGTCTTAAGGTCTCACCATGCTCAGTGGAAACAAAAACAAACTGACCTCATGAGACAAAAAGAACTTTACAATCTCTTCAAAATAAAGCAGGTGATCCATGAAACAGGTACAACTGAATGGTATGGTTGTACTAAAGAAACAACTAGTTGTTTTGGTCCAGTTTTGGATTCCATGCCTTCTTACCTTTATGAGAAAAAATGGACACCTCCCTGCTGTTTGTCAAATTTGAAAAAAACTGCAAGGCATGTATTTAATATAATGGATGAATCTGGAATACGTTATTGGCTAGAAGCAGGCAGTTTACTTGGGGCAATGAGAAGTGGGGATGTATTGCCTTGGGACCATGACATAGATGTAGGTTTCATCAGAGAAGATCTGCAAAGGTGTATTTGGTTGAAGAAAGCCAAAGATAGACCAGTGGATGACACCAATGGATTCCATTGGGAAAAAGCAACTGAAGGTAATTTCTATCGGGTCCATTTCAGTAGGAGCAATAAAATCCATGTGAAGTTGTTTCCATTCTACTCAAGGAATGGAACCATGTCTAGAGATTCTTGGTTCACTGATCATAAGAACATGGAATTTCCTGAAAACTTTCTACATCCCATGTCCAGTATTGACTTTATAGGTAGAAGTGTACCAAGCCCAAATAATATAAGAGATTTCTTAGAGCTCAAGTTTGGAAAAGGAGCAATTGAAAATCCTGAATATCCTGATCCCAATAAGATGAAATTTCCATAATTTTTCATTTTCAAATTCTTAATATTTCATCTTGGAACATTAATTGATGTCTTTCTAATAATACAGTATTTTTATTGATCCCTGATACTCACTGCTGTGTGATTGGAATTGTATGATTATGTTGCCATTCTAGAATCTGGTTTTCAATTATTCTTTCATTATTTTATGATAGGTATATGGGAAATATGTTGCATGACCTTCAATAATGTTATCTATAATGAAAATATGAAAACGAAAATTCAAATTTGTTTCCATTTAACCGAATTCAAATTTGTGTCATTCCCATTATTCCCTCTTGGTCTTTCCTATTTAATCTAAGTCAATATATACAGTCTGTCCCCCATTATTCCCTCTTGGTCTTTCCTATTTAATCTAAGTCAATATATGTATAAATATATATTTGGAATATAAGTAGATAATATATTTGATAATTCTTTGCACATATTATGATATTACCTTCACCTTGTCTAGAAAGGCAAATAATATTGAAGTTAGGTGTACTCATATCAGTTGCTTCCAATGAATATATGGTTGATGCACAATTGGTTGACAGAACTCCATAATGTTGTGTCTTTTTTCTTCTTTAATTTATTTCTGGGACACCCTATATCCAAACACATTGCAGTTGAGGTTTCAGTTCAGTACATAATCTAGAAGGGGTGTTTGACAGTATCTTCAAATATACATTCCTCTGATCATGAACTGTGGTAGATCATAGTAGTGTTATAATTTTCAATAGATTGAGTTACAATATTTTGATCTGATGTGACCTCGGTCCAACTCTGATTCTTGCTGTAATCTGGTCATCACCAGAGATGGTGTTTTTTTGTCCTCCTCCGCTACGCGTCGGGAGATAACACAACCTCAAGCCAAAATCTAATACTTTTTTTCAATTGTATAATAAATAACTATTCCTAGATAGAAGCATGCTACATGCTACTTACCTATATTGTTTTTGTTCAGTCATGACATAAATGACCTATGTAATACGAGTATATCAAATAATTCTTACATGTATTTATGATGATCCACCATTGGAATAGGGCACACTTATAGCTCTTGGGGAAAAATTTTTTTCTTATACTGCTACATTCATTCCATAATATGCGTTTTCGTACAGAATTCAGTTGAGATAATTTGGATACTTATCATGATTTGTAACATAATGATAATTTTATACCATATTCCATACGATTTAAGTGGTAGAGGCATGGTCGTAAATTTAATTCGGTGTGAACTGGGGTTTGAATAATTGTGATTAATAGTTCTATAAAATTAACTAAGAATGTTTGCATCGCATCTTCAACTTAAATATTGTATAGTTCTATTAAATATTCTATCGGAAATATTTGGTTTTGAAAGAGGGTGGAACAATTAGGTGGACCATTTGTCATCAGTTCAGCTAAGAACTTACTTAAATTCATGTTGATATCAATATACATTTCACAGCAAATAATTTGTCTTTGTTAAATTTGAATATAATCGTGATATACACTTGTGCCAAAAAGGATAGTAAATGTTGATCATTATTCAGTTTAAATTCAATTTCTTGTACATATTTTTATCATGTTAATAAAAGTGTTGAACCAATATAATATTTTTATTTATGATTCCTCTGTTCCAGCTGTATCTTCTGGAAGCGACAGGATAACAGGTTCCCTGACCAGTGATAATAATTTATCCAATTTCATACATTGCAAGGTCCATTGATCCAAGTGCTGCTGCTTCTTTGGCGCTTTGCATGGTATCCTCAGATTAGGAGACAACTTTAAAGTTGTAATGCAACCTCTGAAACGAAGTTTAAGTATGGAGAATATCTCTTTTTCATAATATTGGTCCTTACTTATCATCTCCAACGATGATAATCGGTAATTTGGAGTTGAAAGATATCCTCGTGAGTTTATTCTTCCTTTTCGAAACTACTGCTTGTACACATATTGGCTTGTATTTGTTTATGTTCAAATCGAAGACAAATACTTTTCCTTCTGTTGTTACTGCTGCGAACACTGTGGAGGAATATGGTGCCCATTTCACATCTCCTACTCTGTCTCCGACATCAAAGACGAAAAGAGGTTCCCTAAGTGTACAAAAAAATGTAAAATATGTCTTACTAAAGGTCGAATTACTAACAATCGATTGTCTTCCCATATCTTTATCCTCCAATCTGCACTGCAAGATACGAAAATATCTGTGTTGTATTTATTGAAGTCAATACGATATACTGGCATTTGATGAGCTGCATATGTCATCAAATACATAGAGCTGTAGGCAGTGCTACATTTGTATATCAATCCTTCTTCGGTACCAACAAGGTAGACCAAAGGCTTCTTGGGGTGGAATTTCACGCATGAAGCACAACCTGTAATTCAAAGTATAGGTAGCTACTCAATGAATGTTATGTTGGTGCCTATGTATGACCAAGATGAAAGATGAGGTTGCACAGCATGGGGATCTCGGAAACAGGACGAGATACGAATTCGGCAAAATTCAATCTGTTTGGTGACTGACGAAGTCTCAAAATTTCAGAATGAAATCTATTGAGGTTATTTGATAATTTCAATGGATGGAGCACGTGCACAAAAATTTTGGAGTTGAATAGAATTTTATTGTTTTGTTAAAAAATAGGCGCAATGCAAAAGTAACACACCTTTTACTTTCAATAGTGTTCCATCAGGTCCAGAGACTGCATCTTTCGCCATGAACAACGTTATAATAGTGGTGACAGCCAAATTATTTTGCATCAACACCCAATTGTTGATTCTCCCATCTGCGGCAACAGAGAAGAAGTTCAGTTCTCCATCTGGCAGATCAGGAGCCCATTTTACCTATGAATGGAAGATATTATTACATCAAGCTATTTTACGGTCGCTCAACTCCTGCATAATATATAATGTGTCCCAGCTAATACTCAACTCTAAAATTGTTGAAAAACTGAAGGTTGCTCAGACCTATCGGTTATATCATATCGTGAGAGAACTCTTTCACCAAAAACGTCATCATCCCCGTCATTTCAATAGCAGAAACGCTGCAGAATTCTCAATTGTAATACATCATTTTGTACAGATACATATCGGTGTAATGCAATTGAGAATCAATCAAGTATTTCAGAAGTTTTAATAAAAAATAAGTGTAAATTAAATGTTGTCATCATTGAAAAGTTCAACCATGCATATATTACCATGAGACGTTCAAGAGAATTTCAAAATGTATTCGCACATTTTCCAATTGAATTAACGTGAATCCTCAACAGAGCATGTGAAGTAGAGTTTTTGCCTTCATAATGTTACAGTATAATTATTATTGGGAGGTGGAAACTCATGATCTTGAAGATGTAGTCTTGTAGTGCTTTCGGGTTAATCATTTCGTAAAAAACATGAAGGTTCCACACTGTTTGAAGTTATTATGTAAAGCAAAAATTACGTCGATTTCACTCACTGAATCACACTGAATTACTCACTGATATTTCTACTATTAGGATACTGATATCAGTGACAGTGTTGCCTTCTAACGGAATACTTTTATCCTAAGGTATTAGCAAATGTATCTGAGATAGGAGCAGGCTAAGCTGGACATGATATTTTCTTTGTAGAGCAATAGTTTCCATATATCCTTGCCGCGAATAATTATCGTGACGTAGGTATTTTGGTTTAAAAATCAATATAGAAATCGATTGATATGTGGTATAGTATCTGGGAATTCACTTAGATTGCAATCTCAAATGGAATTAACAAATTGATGAATTCATACAAAAACTAAGGAATACATATAAATTCAGGTTACTGAGAAACATTGTTAGTCGTAAATTGATTATGAGTTTCTATTATGGTCTTTTTCAATCTATTTTGGCCTATGGAATAATAGGTTGGGGAGGTTTATATAAAAAAGTGTTGAAACCACTTATATCAATTCAAAAGTATAACTTGAAGACATGTATGCTATTTCCAAAATAAATATGAAAATAAAAAATAAATTAAGAGAAAATTTTCAGAAACGGTGTGAAATCCATTATGCGCACATCTGTCTAACAGTGAGCGTTGTTCTCCGAAACTAAGATGTTGCCAAATTTCACCGTTTCTTAATACTCCTTTACTTATATGTAATCGATTCGATACACAATCTGTATACCTGCGAAACAACAATAATACCTTATTCCGTATCAATATAGCCTAGTTTCTGTGAACCATATAATAATATAATAAGTGAAAGGAGTCATAAACACGAAACTATAACTGATGAACTAGTGTGAATACTCAATGATATAGGTAATTATTCCTGCTTGGTCTTGGTGCTATATAGCGGTGACTGAAATGTTAGTTGTGGTTGGTGGCACAAATAATGATGATGCATATTTGGTGGAAGCGTTCCCCCTCTCGAATTAACAATTACGTCTGATGGATTTTGAGATTTTTTCACAATATCGAAAATAAGAAGGGAAACACTCTATATGTTCTTCAATAACATTTCGTGACCACCTAGAGGGTGTTCCCCACTGGGCAAAGAATTGAAAAAGATGTTTGCTGACGTTATTTCCGAAGTAGGTAACAATGATTACTTTCCATAAACACGCAACAATGTCGAATATGTCATGTGCGCCGCAATTCGAACGTCCCAGTATACAATGATACTAAAACGTTTTTCTTGCCACTACCGTGTTTCTTCCCCAGTGTTATGTCTTTATGATGTGTCGATCGTTATTTTCAAATTTCTAAAAACAATCACATTAACGACGATGTTTTCGAATCGGATAAGTAACAGATATGCTCCACGTTCAACTTCAACGAAAGTGTGAACAGAAATAGAAAAAAGCTGTAATTGTTGCGTTTTGTTTAAATACTCCAGGATGTATTTTTCAGAACACTAATAGCGCATCTGAAGCGTGAAACTGTGGTTATTATCAAGGTGGGTTCTAGAGTTCATAATGATTGTAAAAACTTCACAAACGTTGAGATTTCCACAAAAATCCTAATCACACGACATGTTTCGCTAACTTAATATGAACGTAATATAAAATAAACTAACCTTGGCTTGTCTGAACATATATATATATATCCTACTTTCCCAACCTGAAGGATCAGAATTTCCTGTGGGAAGGTTCGATAAACCTTCATATATAAGTTTAGGCAAGCCAATAAGGTTAGTTTATTTCATTGTACCAGAGTATTTCAGTGAGAATCTCATGTTTTTGTGAAGTTTTTACATTTCCTATGAATTTCCATCAAGTAACAGCCGAGTCAATTCAAGAAATTCATAATATGATATCTGTGATTCTGTAGTTTGAGATCATGAATTAATTGATGAATTCATGAATCATAACGTGACGCATTGACGCTCGAAACATCGACAGCCTTTTTTTGGAATTTTATTTTATTATTAATATTTTCTGTTGAATAGAGAAATATCTCATTGGTAATTCTAATCACTACAAAGGTATGCGGAAAAATTTATTGAATTTGGATTATTCACTTTCATGGATGTCTCGAAAAGTGTCAATTATCAAATATCAAGTATGCTACATCATGCAAATGACAGTTGATTTCAGATACTTGAAGCCGAGTTTGGAGTCCTATGCTTTTGATTTGAAAATTCTAATCATGAGAGGCAAAGGAGAAAAACAAATCCTGGAAAAATTACTATCAAATAAGTGAATTAATTAATTTGATGAAGTGGATAATATGAAGATGAATGGAATATGAATGATAAACCTATACGTGAAATAAATATAGTATATTTTAATATGATAGAATATCATTTTATGACAAGATTAAATATGTTGGGAATATTTTATTATACTCAATGCTTTGATATGATTTGATATTGTTTCACAGGGTGTGAAACGGGTGTTTTCTAATACTCTCTCAAATTTCAGCAATTAGTTCCACTCATAAAACTTACCAAAGTTTGGATGAAATAGTACAAAACTGTTTTATACCTATTTTGATAATTGAAATTGAACACTTAAGTTTGTAAAAGAACTAGAGAAACGCCTAGTGAGAATGAGTAACAAATATGACTACAAAGACATGGAACAATAACGTAAGAATAGGTAGTGAAAGTTTTGAATCAATAACGTCAACAAAAGGTACGTTAACATGCCTTCGTCAGTTGAAATAATAGTTACGTTAATGTAATGATAATTGGAACATAAAGGTTACCTTAATATGATGAACTTTGTGTAACGTAAAGAGGCTTTTGTTAGGTTGAAGGACATTCAACGTTACTGGGAGGAACTGGATACTTCATTGTGCCCTATATCATGTAACATGTAAGCAAGAGGTTACAAGAATGTGATGAAAGTGGTATGATTTTTTGCCCAGTGGGTCTCTATTTGCGTTGGTAAACAATAAAAATCAAGTACCTCCCAGACTATACCTCTATGTTTGTTAGTCACATTGTCGCTTCTGTACGATGCCTCTTTGCAACTTGCTTGAACATTGAAAACTTCCACGCTGCCATCATATAACCCTATGACGACCATGTTGGGATATACAGGATGGGTATCAGCGCACATAACTGCAGACTCCGTCATGCAGATGTAGTCGGGGAACGAAGGGTTCTTCAATGTGAAGAGGCAAACAGCACCTTGTTGGATCGGCTTCATATAGTCCACTAAAAATAATCTCTAATTTAGATTTGAAAAAATACATCCCAGGAAGAAACCCTCCCTAATAGCACACAAACGTCCTAGGGACGTCCCTATTTGGCACAATTCAAGTCCGAATGTCCCGGACCAAAAATAAGTGTCCTTGGGACGTTAACCCGTACATATCATGCGCACTGTCCGAGCAAGGACGTTCGTGGAATGTTCCAGCAGGTACATCATTTCAAATCTAGAAATAGCGTCCCTTAGACGCCCCACGTGGTAAATATCCCCCATCAGGGACATGCCAAGGACGTCCTTGGCATGTCCCTGATGGGATATGATTTTGAACGTTTCTTTAGGGACATCCATAAAAAATTACACAAAATTGGTTATACAATCTCTGGAAAAGAAGTTTCACATGGCAGCAAATTAGATTGACTGTCTTGGATGAAATCCTGAACTATCATCCGCGGCAGTCAATCTACTACTTTGCAGTTTGTGAAACAAATAACTATTATTGGAGAATCCATGGTCGATTTTTATTTTTGGATAACAATTTTTTCTTATAAAAATGTTCAATCCCCTCTCGACCTCCAGTTCTACAGATCAACCCTTTCAGAATATTGCAATGAAAAGAAAAGTTTAGTTGAAACTTGTCTGAAAGGTTTTGAAATTCTTGATACAGCCATCTTTTTTTATTTATCTGGTATACAATTTGAAAATTTCGATTGAGTTGTTGAAAAATGTTATATACAAATATATATTTTCATCATTATAGAGATACAGATATTCCATTCCATCATAGGTTTCCACATTGCTTAATCATTTATACTCATTATTACTACTTAGGTATATTGGAAGAAATGAAACGTGTATTTGATTCAAACTCGTACGGACATCAACGACCCAGTTATGATGATTATTCCAAAAACAATTTGTTGGTAGGTACACAGAACAATAACACAGAACGCGAGTTACCATGGTAACGTTGATTCCATATCAATGATATTCCTCACTGAAAGCATGATGTATTTCTATCGTGCTTGAATCGTGCATGGATTACATTTTGTATGTATTTCGGGCGTACCTTTGCTTTTACAAACCTAGGCGTGTTGATAGCCATCGCTATCGCTACGGTCCATAAAAACCTATTTTATGCCATTGACCCTTGATACATAATTAACTATATCGTTTCAGATGAACAATTCAAAAAAGTAAAGTTTACAACAGATCGTTAGATAATGCCGTTCTCAATACATTTTTCAAACGATTCGATCAAACGTTGAAAAACGAACCATTATGAAGTATTATGGGAATTCACCTCAGAAAAGTAGCATCGAGTTCATCGAGTTCATCATCATTAATATAGGTTTAACATGATACCATTGTTGGATCCACCCGTCAAAATAGCAATTTGAGGCTTCCTATTCCTTCTTCAAATTTGATAAAAAACTCAATAATATATAGTGCTGTTAAGCTTTATAACCATCTGGACATAGGATCAGTTGATTTTTTCAGACATTCGGTGAAGTTGATTCTTGTAGAAGAGGCATTTTATGATATTCAGGAATATCTAAATCAAACTAGTAGATAGTAGTACTTCTCGTTCTTGATGACATATTATTATGTAATGTGTCTTGTCTATATATAGTTCGTTTTAGCTTGTTAGTTTATTCATATGTATATATTTGATTTTATATGTAACTACTTTATATTTTATATATGTAAAAATTTTTACGACTTTGTCAATGAGATATAAATCTTCGGACAATAAAGCATATTTTGATTGATTGATTGATTGATATTGAACAACCTACAGGTAGTTCGAAGATTTGTACGATCAAAATGTGAATTCGAGCTCAATGATATACTTACAGAAACCAAAACACACAGCAAACAGATCGTAGTAATTAGGATTCCACGCAATATCTGTCACAGTATTTTTCTTGGTCTTGTCATAGGTGAATTTCCATAGGGGTAGTAGTGTTCCTACCTCTTCACGAAATTCGTCTGAAGGATCATCCCAATATCTGTAATCTGAACAACCAGAGTCAAAAAACCAAATGGCCGACGTGAATAGTTACGCATATTTGCCTTTTGCGATATCATCATAGGTGTTTTGGTTGACCATCCTCTCCAAGACTTTCCAACATTCATATACCCTTCCCTGTACTGCTTCACTGAGCTGTGATTTTCCTGTTACCTTTTTAACAACTGGTCTTCCTACTGCCATTTTATCCTTTTCTCTTCGTTCTCGTTCAAGTTCTTTCTCCAATTGTTGCGCTTCGTAATCTTGTTGGTATCCATCGTAGATTATCCATTGGAGGACATTCGAAGAAAAGGTGGCCATAGGAGGCGGAATGGTTTGAGTCTCTTGGCCCTCAGAAGGAAGAAAGATCGATTGATTTCAAGAAAATTAGTGAAATATTTTATAAATACCCTTGTTGGATTATTGTAAGTCAACGCTGCTCTCTCACAGAAATTGAATTGATTCGTCAGCTTCCTAGGTCTGCCTGTTGTTTTTGCAGGTGCTTTGGAGGTCGCCGTTTTAGCTCCCACGTCTGCCTCTACTTCTCCTTCTTCATCCTCCTCGGCCTTTTCTTCTTCTTTGTGTTCGGTTTCTTCATCTTCTTCTTTACCTTCCTCTTCTTTCGGTTCTTCTCCTTCTTCTTTCGAACCTTCTGATAATGTTTCGGGTGGTATCGATAATTCTTCATCAGCATCATTATCGAGTAGATTATCTGTTGAGTCCTTGAGAGAAAGTGCTAAAAAGTAATGTTGAGTATTTCACAGAAATAAGGAGTGTTTGATTTCTAACGGTCTATTCCTTGCTCTATCATTTGCTGATGAGCTTCTTCCGTATCTTTATGAAGGAGTGTTCCTTGTGCTGCAAATAATACCACGACATTGCCCTGTGATGGTAGAGGTTTGAAAGCCCCTTCAGCATAGTCAAATTCAACAAGGCTGTCAGGTAACTGAGGGTTTGTTGTAGTCAGTACTTTTGTTATTATCTCTTTCAGCTCCTGTAATGAATAGAAGTGATTCAGTATTGAAGACTGTTTCTAACAATGATATTGCATACTTACTCCCTCGGTCAACTCTAGCTGGTCTTTAGGTTTCAGCAGCTGCTTGGATTTTTTCCATTCATCGAGATCATCAGCTACTTCAACATCTCGCTTGACTAATCGTTTCTGTGAAAATAAAATGTCAGAAAATCATATATAAATCAAATCAAATCAACACAATGTATTTACCCCAGTTTTTGGAAGAGATGTCTTATGTTTAGCATTGGTTCCAGGCGGCATTTTATGAATTTAGTGAGATTTTTTATGAGTTGACTGATGAATAATGCCAGTAATGATGAAAGAAGCTAATGTCAGACATGTCAGTAAATATATTGCAGCTCCTTGTTACCTAGCAACTTAATTTTGTCGATAAAATGGAAAGATTTCTATGGAAAGCTTAAGAATGACATCTTTAGATAGTTGAAACCTCAGTTGAAACCTACATCGTGCTATGGATATACGTTTTCGATAGTTTCTTAGAAGTTAACAGACATTTGCTGAAGTATTCAAGTTTGTTCCAAACTTCAAACTTCATAATATATACACATATCATTGCGAATGCGTAGATAACATTTCCCGTAACAAATGCTGAAGTCTGCCAGATAGGTATTGATTTTTATATCCATTTGGGTATATCTACAAGCCTCACAGCGTAATGTTTGGATGAAGTCAGTTGTTAGTGAGCTCTCCGTATCAAACAACTGACATATAACCCAGAATGATGTGAAAACATAAGGTTGATATCAGTATTAAACAATTATATACAACACCTATTGTTCCTCTGACAAGATGTGATCGCTGTTTTTTATCATGACACATTTTGACAACGTTGAAGCTGTGATGGAAGATAGTGGTATAGATAGCGGAGATCACAACAATGGAGATCCTGTCTGTAAACCAGGGGTATGTATTTTTTCAATATTCCTCCATTGTTTCTGTTACTTCGCTATTATTCGTTTGCCAATGAAGTCCACATCCTGATGCCTAATGAGTTTGAACGAATTTGAATGATTGAAAATGAAAAATGTAAACCATTAATTTTTTTTCATTTCGAACGTTATATTGTGTAGGTATTCGATATGTCGAATTAGTTTTCTTCACTAGCTTCACAGTGATAATAAGTGAGTATATTTGATCTGTTCTGAATAAATAAATTATTAAATCATTAGGTATGAACCGAACTTTATTTTCAAGGATATATCTGAGTGACATATTTTTGAAAGTTCCAAACGGGCTTTATGTTGACTATATTTGTGAACAACCGGTCGGAAACTGACTAATAATCGGTTATAATTGCACGAGTGCATAAAATTACCGATATTATCGCAAGCAAGTGTGTTATCTAGTAATTGCAAGTTTATTTTCATATTTTGGCGAAAGAGTCCGAGTCCGGAGGTATCAATAGTAAGCGTCGTAATAATTTTTCTAGAATTTTTGGTATTTTTTTTTCTATCACGAGAATATAATAATGTTTGAACGAAGTGTGTATACACTTATCAGTTCATAGAAGAATTCATGAGATACATGTTGTTTTTTGATTGATCTTGAATTTACCATCTTCATATACTCAGATCCTTTGGAGTGAATATCATATTCTATCTATATTCAAATTAATGCTTGCGAATTATTCGATTTATTTTTTAGCCGTTATATGTTCTTGCTCTTTTGATTTTAATATCATCCCAGCAAACATTGAACCAGCGGGAGAAGTCCGGCCTAGTGCAGGTTAGTCTGGGAAAGTGACGATGCCGGGGTATAGGTAATGGGCCGATGATTTTCCCATGCCAAGTAACCATCAGTTAAAAATACGATGATGGCCTTGTGATGGTAAGATGTCTGGAACTAATTGAATACTAACGAGATCTGGCCCTTTGCTGGCCAATTTCATATTCACTACCCGTCCCCCTGGCGGATGTTTTGGAAACGTCTACATCAACAATCAGCTGATCAATATCATATGTGACTAAGATGGCTGACTCTCGTGAGTAGTGATCGCGTACTAGTTTGTTTATGTCGAATTAATGTGGTCCTCTCTTTCCGTGGTGGTTATTTATGATGGCAGGAGTATTCTCAATTGATAATAATAGAAGACAGTTTCTTCAATTATGATAATATTGAGTAAGTATCAATGTACCTACATAGTGTTTTGAATGTCATTATTTGATGCATGTGTTTGGTATCTCGTAACCTCATATACCTAATGATTATGATAATTGGAGTTAACTATACTTCTCTAAAAGCAACCATCATTTTTAACTCGTTTGTTATGCTATCAAAAGCAATCTCAGGTCATGTGAACCTATCTCTAAATTGAATAACTGAATAACAATAAGATTTCAGCTGCAGACTTACCTGTGCCAACACCATAATGAGAATTGAAAAGCTCCATGTTATCACGTCATTTGTCTATATTATCAAGTTATAAACTCATGCAACTCATAGGCACCTAATATAAAACAAATGATGCATTTTATATTTCAGAAGTACCTCACAACGAAGAATCAACTTCGAAGGAATGCTTCCCAATAAGATGTAGATTTCACACACCAACCAGTAAGCAGTCACTCCGAGAAGTTTCATCGTCATTTATTAAATTTGTTTTCTTGAAATCTGGTATGTGTCTGATTCATGATCAGAGGGTTATGTTGTGAAATAAAGAGGTACTAGAACTTTCAGATCCATTGGACCCCTAAAACCCCTACCTCGATAGTATGTAACCAATGTCGTTAATTGGCCATTACAGTCCCATCATTTATGTATATGCTGGGCTTGCTATGGGAAACTCAATGTGTCGATTATGTTGTACTGGCCTTTTGCCGGGGAACTGAATATGATTGCTGGGTACCCAGCACTGGGACCAGCTGCCGGCCGCAGTGTACTGATATATAGAGTCCCGCATATGGGACCATTCACTGGGCCGCTGATGTCAGGTATGGGAAAAATATACTAGGCCATTGATTCCCCATATCAAGATGTTTGCTGGGATCCCACATGTTGTCCATTTTCAGTTAGGATGCGTTCAGCTGAATTTGATTTGTCGATATATATCCATGTCTCAAACTGAAATGCTTTATGCAACTGGCTCTTAATGTTTTTCTTTCGTCCTTACTGAGAGAGGTATTTTTGTTTCACCTGTATATCAATTTCCACAACTACAAAATATATTGATTACACGATTGATGATTGTACTTTTATCTTTTAGTTTTATTCGAGTATAAATTGATATTGTTTTCATTGTATTTTGATTTAAAACCTCGTTTGAAACTTATCACTATGATAATACTAGGATAATACGGCAGAGTTGAATGTATTGAATTCATGGGAATAAGATGAGATAACAACCAAAAAAGAAAATTTGAAGAATCGGCAATTGCATTTTTCTGAACGGAGGCAATAAACATTGTTTCCTGTTCAATTGACAGAGATATAACATGATATTCACTACTATTGAGATCTGAGTAGGTGAGTAGGTAGAAAGTATATTCAAGATGACATTAAAAACAATCTGTAACACCTACATTTTTCCATTTTTCCAACAACGTCAGTCACTGGGTAGTGTCAGTAAGCAAAACAAAATAAATTATAGCAAGCATATTTTTGAATTTTTTTGTTGAAAACGAGAGAAGATCCGCATCCAGAGCACTTAGGTTTTCTGATAGTGAAATATTTAAACGCAGTGACATTTTGAGGCAATTCATCTGATTGTTCATCATGATCACTCACATTTATATTGGTTAAAACGAGGAAATAAAATTCCAAAGAATATGGAGAAATGAATATTTCACCTCCACGATATCGATCTGGGGGGTATACTGAACCAAAATCGGTTTCGAAACTTCTGAAATCTCGACAGAATAAAACCATACAATGCAAAATTTACATAAAAACCCAACAATTTGGTAAAATATCAGTATACTTTTGTGGTATATAAATATCTGCAACAGACTACCAAACAGAAAAAAATCCGAATAAAATCTATCAATCCCGTCACAAAATCCAAGAGGAAATACATTTTATCGATTTGAATCTCTTCTTTATATTGATGAGTTCCGATTTTACTGTTTATTATTGATTAGTTCCGATTTTACTGTTTATCTACCATTTTATTGGATATTCGATTCATGTTTATTTATCTATTTTTCCTTTGTTCCTCCATGAAGATGTATGTTGTTTTGGCTCTAATTTATAGATATTTTCATGGACGATGCTCTTCTGAAATATCAACAATTGTTCCTCCCTTATTGGCAGTCCCTGCGAGATTAACCCGTCGAGTTGAGGCTTCGCACCCCTTCGTGGTCACTTTGGAGACCTGCAGAACATCTCTTCCCAAAGACTCGTTCATCCAACGAACAGCGAGGCTCTGGAATACATTGCCAAGGGAGGTGTTCCCCGAGGCATATAACCTCCAGAAATTCAAGAAGAACACCAATTCCTATGGGATGTTTTTTCATTAGTAACAACTTGATTTATAGTTTTTACGTCCATGATCGACCTTTGCTATAGTGATATAGTTTCGATCTAGATGTACCTATAAATGTCACCTTTATTTCTCTTGAAATAACCTTTCGTGAATGTTTAGGATATATTGGTGAAGCACAAATGCCAACATGGAAATCGGATTACTGTGACAAATAAGCTGATATAGAGACTTCTGAATGAAAGTTGAAAAATATAAATATCATCATTACTTCAGCAAAGTAAATGAAACCATAGAGTCAGTCGACCACAAAAATTCCATATATATAATAGACATGTTTTACCAATACTAGTTTCCACCACCGCCCATCATCCGACACATGAAAAAGATGTACCTGAAAGAGATCACTAAATCAAGGACAATCGCGATGGATACAAAATAAAATAACCCCAGAAGCACCCGATGCTGAACCTGGCAATATTAAAATTCGTGAATATGGTAGAGGTCAAGAAAACCAATAAATAATGTTGTTATGGTGGTGTTTTGGATTTCGAACTCTGCCAAACCAGAACCTTGTGTAACCAATCGACTGCTAACAAATATATTATGTACTTACTTCACGTATATAAATTGAAATATTATACAGTGTCACTTATAGTCTGTATCATATGGGGAGATCAGGTTTATTCAATTCTCAAGGATGTTCGAATTGTTTTTTCAATATAAATACAACCACAGAGTGACCTATTTGTGTATTTCATTGAATCGACGAAAATACCGCACTAGTGCCAGGTATATATAGGGTATAGAAAAAATAAGTGGAACATTTTAGGTTAGTAAGCATATCAAAATTATTCACAATAATAATAGCAAATATTCATTTTTCTCCATATTAGTCCATATTCCACTGTGTTTACCTCGGTAATCAGATGAAGGTAAACAATATCGTTGTCTGAGATAAAAATCAATCAGATCACGAGAATAACGAAGGGACTACAGACCGAGCAAGAATGTGAATCTTGAAGGCTTTTCTGATGAAAACAAAATAATACTTGACTGTATGGTGTATTTGTATCCCCAGCATGGGTAAGAGATGCCAAATCTGCCGAAATCGGAAACGAATCTGGTATGCTTCGCAACCCAAATAACCAACCTTAATGACCTTGTACATCCTCTTTAGTTCCTAGGAGCTAAAGTTCAACTTCAAGTTCCACTGAAAGTGTTTCCTAGAAACATACCTATGTTTGTGTCAGTAATAGAAACGTCAATTCAAGAGCTAATTTTGGAATTAAAACGACGATTTTAAGGGACGGGGGCCGTTAACATTAACTTTTCAACTGTCATCTGAATACCGTTATAGTTATTAATGTCACAAGGCTGATATGTAGCAAATAACGAATATGAGGTTGAATATTGTAGTCCGAGGCGTAGCCGAGGAAAAAAATCCTGAAGATTCTAGAGTACGGCGCCTTTTGTGACGAATGAATAATATACCTATCCATGATTTCTTTCCAGGGAAGTGATACATCGAGTGCTAGCAGCAGCAGTAGGTCTATACCACGGTCAAATATATCCGCGTCTCGACAACTTCAGAGAAAACTCGAGGCGAGGATAGAACATGCCAAACGGCTCCATCAGGATTACAATGCTGCCCCGGGACTGATGCCCATACAGAGACTTCCTATACCAAGTGCCAAAGACCAACAGCCGTTGGTACAGTGGGATACAGATGACAGGTTCGATAAAAAAAAACAAAAAAAATAGTAGATTGTTTTATTAGGATCAAAAGTGACACTTTGTTTGACAAGCGAATTTTTCATTTGCGAGGCGGAGCATTTAGCGAAGCCGAGCGAAAGCAAAATTTGCGAGTCGAACAAAGTCACTTTTGATCCGAATGAAACATGTTATTTTTTCTGCAACCGAAACAATTAACTCAAATAAACATGTGAAGTAACCACCAATGCCGTGCCATATGTAAGCAAAGCAACAAATATTGACAAATTATCCATGTGGTAAGAATATTCCACCTGCATTAACAGCAGGTTAGGTTTTCAAGGATGTTCGAATTGTAGTTTCAATATAAATACGACCACAGAGTGATATATTTGTGTATGGACCAGGTGCTCTAATGGCAAATACCGCGCCAGTGCCAGCTATAGGAACAAAAGACGTGGAAAATGTTAGGTTAGTGAGCATATCAACAATGATAATAGTGATTATTTATTCTTCTCAATTCTACACTGTGGTTAACTTGATAATCAAATGAAGCTAAACAATATCGTTGTTTGAGACAAAAAACTATTGCTTGCCGTGATTATTCAAAAACAAGTTATTCATCCCGAGAATAACGAATGAAATACATATCAAGCAAGTATTTGAATCTTTAGCTCCTAGGAACTAAAATTCAACTTTAGCTCCTAGGAACTAAATATGTTGCCTAGCAACATACCAATTTTTGTGTCAGTAATAAAAACGTCAATTTAAGTGCTAATTTTGATATCAAAATGGACGACTTTTGTGTCGGTTGCAGAAAAACAAAATTTTTCTTGAATATTCACATTCAATCACAATAAAGTTGATAATATAGGAACGCGATAGTAGCTGAAAAAGATCATTCTATACAGTGCTTCCGTAAAAAATCATTTTAAGCCAAACTATCCTTTACTGAGTAATCTTCTGAAACATGTAGATTTTTATTTTCAATTCACCACATTTATAAGAAAATAATAAATATATAGGGTAATCGACGTTTGAGTAATGACGACACAGGGCAATTTTTTTCAAATGGAACACCCTATATGTATATTATTCAATTTTTAGAATATTCATGGAAAGCTGGATACATCATAATTGTATTACACAAGAAGTTGTGTCCGATAAATTGAGTGCTTTGTGAAGTAGGGGATGAATTTATTTTTTAGTAAATTGAACGTTGTGGAGATGATTTTGTGTTTGTCTCTTACTACCTACTCAATATTTGAGGTGTTCTATTTGGAAAAATTATCATTACTTAAACGTAGATCACCCTGTATATAGCTAAATATTCTATTCTAGTGTGCACATAATTTTTTTTCTTGAGGAAAAGATGATGGCTTACTGCTCTAGGTGATGAAGAAAACATCATGTTATAGAGAGCCATGAAAAATAAATATTAGAATTAGAAACGAAACTAAACTTTTTTGACGAACAAATCACATATCAAACAGCCATAAACGTTATATCTATCAGTCATCTTACAAACTATTATTCTTGGAGGGGTAATTACCCCCATAACCTCCCCCTATATCGACAACCTTGACTGAAGATAAAAATATTCTTAAAAAGACACAAGTTCACTCAGAGAAATAGTTAGTAGTTAATACCTGTATTAATACCAAACGATTTGTAAAATAGCCGTCATAGTCATTACATTGAATTTATGATACAGTTTTGTGGTAGTAATGTTTTATACTATTTCGTAGTGGTATTATTTGATGAATGTATACCTATTTTACGTTCGGTACCTATTTACTTCCGACTATTTTTTTCAGTGATTGTGTACCTATACCATACACATACACAAAAATACACAAATATTGAAATTTTTGCTTGATATGTCATTCATGTTTGCTTTGGATAATCTATGACTATCCGAAGGATATTTTCTGAAGGATATCTGTAACTATTTCATCGATGAATATGTGATGAATATTTACCTCAAGTCCAGGAGAAATATTCAAGAAATTTTTGGGATATCATATTTTTGTACGAAGATTTTAAAGAACAATAGTGATTGTTTTACCCACTGACCTTGATGTTTATATGGATGTGGAAAAATGTTGAGGAAGGAAAAATTCTTTCAAACAATGATTTTGTTATATCTTGATGTAGCGATTACAGATCCCCTTAAAATATTGATTGATTCTCAATTGTATCTCTTGGTCAAATATTCCATTCAATAGGTACCTTTGTGAATGCATCATTTTCATCATTATGAACTGTGAATGAAATGAAAAATTTATAATATAATGAATCAAAATGAGGGATATTAAGTGGTCATTTTTATTATTTCAGTGAAGAGGACATAGTGAATTTCTTTCCTCTTTCGAGGAAAGAATCTAGGGTACACCATGAACTGACTGACACATTCAGCATAGAAGAGATGAGCATATCAGGAGATGATGAAGATGATGAGGACGACTTGCATCTGGTGCCACCAGAAACGATCTACAAGAAATTCAAGTGCTGTCCTTCTTTTTGTACCATCATGTGAACGTTATCTATTCATTATAACGATAGTTCATGTTATACGCCAAAGTTTGTAATTTATTAGTATTTATTATAAGTCTATAGATTGCTATATGTTATCGATTGTGTCAAAATTTATTGAAGTATTAAATCCATTTTTATTAATCTCATTTCAGTAGATGTATACACTTCCTAATTAGAGTGCCTCGAACATCTCATTTCACGCTCTTCAAAGAGTGTGAACACACTAATCATATTGTGACGTTATTCGGGTGCAGAAGCGAACACGACACTGAAGAAACATTAATTTATATCGAACTTATAACTACTATTCATGTAAAACGGTTTATATCACGCGGTATATGATTGTCTCTCTGACACTCGCTGCTTGACTGACTGACGGCAGTTGTCCGGTCTTCCTTATAATATATGAGGTCCCTTGGCAGGCTTTGCTTCTCGAACGTTCTCGAATAAGTTTCCGTACCCTTCCTTTGTTCTAGAAGCTTCTTAGAACAATACCTCTCTCTCTAATTGTTCCACCGATTATTTCAAGAACATTCCAGGATATTTTGTCACGTTATTTGTCACCGCGACATAGTAAGTAATTTTTATTCAATTCAGATAGAAAGCGACACACGACACTATTTATTTTCGAACTGATTTATTTTAAGTAAAGGAACACTAATTTATATCGAACTTATGACTACTATTCATGTAGAACGATTTATATCACACTCGCTGCTTGACTGACTGACGGCAGTTGTCCGGTCGTCCTTATAATAAATGAGATCTCTTGGTAGGCTTTGCTTCTCGAACGTTCTCGAATGAGTTTCCGTATCCTTCTTTTGTTCTAGAAGCTTCTTAGAACAATACCTCTCTCTCTAATTGTTCCACCGATTATTTCAAGAACATTCCAGGATATTTTGTCACGTTATTTGTCACCGCGACATAGTAAGTAATTTTTATTCAATTCAGATAGAAAGTGACACACGACACTATTTATTTTCGAACTGATTTATTTTAAGTAAAGGAACACTAATTTATATCGAACTTATGACTACTATTCATGTAGAACGATTTATATCACACTCGCTGCTTGACTGACTGACGGCAGTTGTCCGGTCGTCCTTATAATAAATGAGATCTCTTGGTAGGCTTTGCTTCTCGAACGTTCTCGAATGAGTTTCCGTATCCTTCTTTTGTTCTAGAAGCTTCTTAGAACAATACCTCTCTCTCTAATTGTTCCATCGATTATTTCAAGAACATTCCAGAATCTCTTGTCACGTTATTTGTCACCGCGACATAGTAAGTAATTTTAATTCAATTCAGATAGGAAGCGATGCATAATATTGATACATATAGATATTAAACGTAAGGAAACAAGGTTCAGTCAGTATTCCTAGGAAGACGAATGAGGTTTAGGCAACCTAAGCGAGCTTGTACTGTAGCCAGCAACCAAAACAGTAATCCTAAGACTAAGTGTGCTACAATGTTATGATGAAGCAAAGAATTATCAACTGATTTTAATATTAGATCATGCATTATTTTTAAACTGAGAGACAGAGAGAGAGAGAGAGGGAGATGATAGAAAGGGAGAGAAAGAAGAGAGTAGAAAAGGATGAGGGAAAAAGAGAGGAAAAGTGTTTCAAGCAGAATGGAAGAGAAACAATGTTTGTGGTTGACATATATTGAGTGTTCGGATGATCGTTGAAATCTTACCTTCCTGATGATGTTTCTAGAGCCCCTCTAAGAGGGGAATATCATTACAATATTGTTAAACAGCTGAACAAAAAACATGAGACACGAATATGTTTTATATAAAATGGAATGCCATTTTTGTGTACCCCTTCATTGAACGAGTGCAGAGAAATATATCAACATTATGTCAATAAAATGTATTTCCATGAAATGAATATTGGAATTTGATGCTTCAACGTACACTTGAAATGTCTTCTCGTTTTTGAGCAACCCAAATATTAAATGGTGACCATAATTCTTAGAATTTCCCCATTCGTCACCGACCAGGGATATATTCGAAATACTTTCACGGGGACGCCTATTCAATTCTCAGGACTGACATTTCAAATCTGAGAATGATGACACTTCGGAAATATTAGTGGTGACAAGCGTGTCCACAGTCTTCGAAGGGCGTCTAATGAAATGTTCGAGGCACTCTACTCCTAATGAGAATATATACATAGGCACATATATAGAAATTATGTAAGAAATAATCATTCTTTTTCTAATATAAAATCATATCCCACAAATTAAATGATGAAGATTGTTGAACGAAAGAAAAAGTGCCAACATGTAGTATCATAGATGTAGTATCAGGGATGACATGGCGAACAAAAAACAGAAATATCCTCAGTTTCATATACAGAGTGACCCTCTCGAAAGCGGGCCACCTTAATTAATGACTTATACATGGAGCGATTTTAACGATTTTTTTTCCAAATGAAGAGCGAGGAAAGGTGCCATTCCTGCGATCTCGCATCAGAACAGTGAATTCGGCTTGATTATAACGGTGGTGGCTATTTCTTTATTGACTATAGTTCATAAAATGACGAAAACAACCTTGGTAAAAAAAACACTTTCTCTACGACTATCGTATTCTACATTGATTACATATAGGTTATTAATTGATGAATGAAGATGATTCCAAGACACCGTGGATCCTAACTCATTATTCAAAGGCACTCGACCAATCACAGATTCAGAATTTTCAGGATCCACTGCAACTGAAAAGGTTAGACTAATGAAAAACCAGCAAATCTCTCAAGAAGGCTCTGCTTCATTTTACGGGTCACGTCACGGCTTGACTTTCGCGAATGTCAGATTGACTTATAGCGTCTTTTAAGTTTCAACATCGTGGTTTTAACTTTGATATCTGGAGGATATAATGGAGGCTTGCCGTTCCATAGAAATGTACTCTATGAATATTGAAGATATTCAAGATCTTGGATCTGCATGGATGATAACTATTCCTGAGACCAAAACAAAAATTGTAAGGAGGTTCACTGTAACCGGAAAATTTGATCAATTCTGTGAAAAGTACATTGATATACGAGCAGCAAATGTTGTGATTTCTAATTTTTTCATGAATTACCAAAAAGGAAAATGTACTCTTTAGAAAATTTGAATTAATAAGTTTGCAGCAATGGGAAAACAAATAGTTTCATTTTGGAAGCTACCAAATCCCGAGATGTTTTGCTTGTCAATGCAGGTGGAGGTATAACAGCATTGAAAAGACATGGTGGCTGGAAGAGCACATCGGTGGCAGAAGGATTTCTAGAAGATTCCATGTTGAATAAAAAAAAACGGCAGATTCGAATTCTTCGAATGAATCGAACAATGTTCATCATCATCAAATAACAGTTCCTTCACACAAAAAACATCAACTAGCAATATGAATAAAAATGTCAGTGTTGATTTAAATGCAACACCGACATTAAATTTCACGAATTGTGAGAATATCACTAAAAATTTAGTCACTAAGTACGAGAAACATAATTTACTGACCTAATAATCATTGTGTTGTTTCATCATTGAGTTCGTTGAATATAAAAGATTCCTGTCAATCATTATACACTCGTTGAAGAATATACTATTACGCCTTGAAAAGGAGTGAATAATGGTAGGTTCTACAGCTAGTGGGGGAAAAATAATAGGTTTAGACCATTTCCGAGACCCACATGTTGTGCAACACTATCTGGGTCATACTATATACGTTCATAAACAGGAAATTTTGGTCCACAAGTATCATTTTGTGAAAAATAATTTCAAGTGCAACTTAATGAAATTTGAGTCTTGAAAATCATTCGCCGTAACTAGAGAGGATAGCGCACGTGGTGAAAATCCCAGAATACACGACATAGCTGGCGATTCAATGGCCCATTGATTTGATCGATGGCATACTGCTGGCACTATTCTTCGGTGGTGAAAAAGTACATATTCAATGCTGCTTCAATCATATAATACGGAAGTTGCACTTTCATTGGGCTGGTACCATAGTATATTTCCTACTATGGATCAAGATAACACTATTTTTACGGCATTGGGGAATCAATAGGTATAAATCCATTCTACAAAGATCACTGGAGCAGTAGTGGTTGAGCGATGAATGAAGGGCATAGGTTCCAAGTCCTAAAGTCATCAATGAAATGACAATGGACCATCAGCATATCAGATGCATTTTATTGACATAATTTTTCCGACAATGATGGACATTCCATGTGTTTCTACTCGGTCTTCCATTTTGTTTAATCTATTCTTTTGCGCATGAGCTGTCATTTGTTATTGTGAGATGTGAAGTGAACAAGTGAATAGATAGAAAGTTGTATGAGTGCAATATTCAATCTCATCAAATCAAAATACTCAATGAACATCCATCGTGATATATTAGTACCTCTAACATGAAATTTCAGTCCAAAGAGCAATCAATTTCTACCTTAGACTTGAGTCTTTGTTTTCACCTGATTATCATTGTAGCAGGCTAGGGAATATGGGTTGCGTGAAAAGATCTGTCGGGTGACCGACCCTGAAGGTATAACTTGGTATAACATTGAAACACAACCTCACTTTTCTTATTTGGTTGCAAAGGATTGAAATAGTTTTTCACAATTATTATGGCATACGAATCGTGTTTTTAGGCTATTCATTGATTCAAGCATTGTGCTGTTGTACAATGTACAAAAAATGCAGCGCGAGACGAATGAGCCCTTTTTTTACAGATCTAAAAAAGTACTATTAGTTCACTCACATAGTTTTCTTTTTGAAATTTTGTCATTCATCATTAGAATTCCTTCTGCTGATATAAATACTCGTGAGGTTTCTGAAAGAAGGCAAGAAGATTGGATTCATATGCAATCAAACGAGAGGACTGCTCTGACATGCTGACGAAATATGATCGTAGACATTTTTACTCTACATTAGCAGTATTAGCTCCTATTGGGCCCTATTGCAGAAGTGGCAAAAGGAACTTTAATGAGAAATGACAAAATTTTATAATGAAAAATATGTGAGATCACTATTTACCTGAAAAAGATATCCCTTCGTCTTTCGCTCCATATTTTGAATAGCCCAATAAACGCGATTCGTATGCCAAAATATTGTGAAAAACTATTTCATTCCCAGTCAGCTGCTTATGATCTATCAGGCACAGTTCTGACCTGTTCTGGAATACTGTTTCCATATTTGGAGTGCAGCACCCAAACATATCCTGAAACTGTTGGATTCTGTCCAAAGAAGGGCAATTCGTCTCGTGAGTGATGCCTCGCTCACAAACTCACTCACTTCTCTGGAACACCGTAGAAAAGTTGGCGATCTGGCTCTATTTTATAGATTTCTCATGGACGATGCTCTTCTGAAATATCAACAATTTTACCTCCCTTGGCAGTCCCCGCGAGATTAACCCGTCGAGTTGAGGCTTCGCACCTCTTCGTGGTCAGTTTGGAGACCAGCAGAACATCTCTTTCCAAAGACTCGTTCATCCAACGAACAGCGAGGCTGTGGAACACATTGCCAAGGGAGGTGTTTCCCGATGCTGCAACCTCCAGAAATTTGAGAAGATCACAAAGTATTACCTTATTTACCTTGCTTCTCACGATGTTCTCTGAACAATACAGGATATCCCTTTTCGTGGGAACCAGAACATAAAAAAAATAAAAAAAGTGAGGTTGTGTTTCAATGTTTCACCTCCAGGGTCGGCCATCGTGCACGTGATCTATGCAGTTGTGATTTATAGGTTACTTGGAATTCACAAATAGTTTATTTCACTCATTCCAGATGTCAAAGAAGAGAAGTTCTCGAGTTTTGACCATGTTCCACATATTCCAGAAATTACAATATCAATCAACAGTGACGGAATTCATGAACTCTTGGCTGATTGACCATATAACTGAATACAAAAAGTTTTATTGTAGTAATAATTATTATATATTATCATTATTGTTATTAGTGAAATAATATTTTCCCTACGTAACCTCAAAATTCTCTGTGTAAGGATGAATCACTCAATTCTCACTGGAAATGCACTGAAAATACGTTGGTCAGTCATCACTGGAGGGGCCAACAATGAATGAGCAATAAATTTAAGTACTGATTCACTTATATTGTAGTAAAGTCGGCAACTTTTGAGATTTATATAATTGAAAAATGCCAATTTCAATTCAATTATAGGTTCACTAATGGCCCATGCATCATGCATTAATATTTGCCGGGGTTGGTTTGCACCCCCTAATAAATAGTGAAACCTCAGTTAGCTGATAATATTCCAAGTATTATCCACTCAAATAGAAATAGTGTAAGTGCGGATCTAGAAAAATTTATATCATGTATCAAGTTTCACTTAAAATTATAGAGACTTAAGACGATTGATATGAAACATCTTATGTTCATATTTGAAGAAAGATTAAACATAGATTCTCATTAGGTTACAAACAATTTACATGAAAATTCCAGACCTAACATTTTCGACCAATTAAAAGCCTGTTGAATCGTTACCATAGCAACTAATCAAATTGCTAAAGACATTTTTCTTCTTCTTGGAAGAAGGATCATAACACTGGAGTCGTTTTGAACGTTTATTGGTAAAATGACATTCACATTCAACCTCAGATAACTTCGAATTCATTCTATGAGTTGATAGGTTCCTTGTAAGGAAATATATTTCTACCAACTTTAGCTAAATGAATCTTTAGATAACTGAGAGAATAATCGACTTTTTTTCATTCTTTCATTGAACTAAAGCAACTCGGGAAAATTTTCAACACGAAAACGAATATTCTCGAAAAAAATTCCGGTGATAATAATTGTAGCTTTCGTGTGGTATTATAAGTGAAAACTTGTTGGATATACATAATGAGAATGCGTAGCTGGCTTAAATTTCTAATTTTACGAAGGCAAATGCCTGGAATAGACAAGTGCATGGAAGCTGATATACTAACTACAAAAATACTGGATTCTGATAATAGGTTTCTTTAGTTCGAGGGAAGGGAGTGATATGTTTTGGATGTTCTGATATTTTGATCAACTATTTTTTTCCTTCGAAACACAATATCAGGAAATTAGGCTGGGAAAATAATTCTCCATAGTACCTAGTGCGGTATTTTTTTGTTCTATCCATTTTTGAGATGAGAATTTTCTATAGTAAATTTTCGGAAGGTATATATCTTATCAACACAACCCGTTGTTGCTCATGATGAGTATTAATGCCATATGAAAATCGAATATTCATCTGCTATAATTTTTTGATTCATAAAACGAACTTAAAACCTATATAAGTCATTTCTCCTCGAACCTATTGACAGACAAACCAGGTCAACTTTATTATGACGTCTCGGTAACTTTATTATGGATGTCATTTTGTTATTTGTTTTCATTTATTGTTATTTCCCTTGACATAAATATTATTTTCCTGTTTGGTTCTATTAGTAATACTAATATATTGAAGTAGAAATTCATCATCTGTGACAAAAATATATCATGAATAGGAAGTAGGTACTTCAAATTCAAGAAAATTGGAACAATTCGCTATGTAACTATCTACAATGATTCGAATATTCATTTTCGTCAATGATATTGGAGAATAATTTGTATGAATCCATAATCATCTCATTGATCAGTAAAGATAATTGTTCTCATCAATTATTCAATTAAATAACCACAGATTTCAGATTATATAACAACAACAAGAGCCCAATCCAGTGCACAATCAGAAACCTACTAAACAATTGGCAGTGACGAAATTTCATGTTGATATAAAACTACTGATTTTATGAAAGTACTCCAGCATTCTCAGACTGAAACAATCTACAGGGTGATCCACATTATAATGAAATAACTTCGACAAATGATCGGAAATCTTCTTTGTGATTGAAAAAGTGCAACAATTTCAATATGATACGTATTGTGCTAACTATTCGACACTTACCAAAATTTGTGGTCAATTCAGATTGTTCCCATTATACTATAGAAGAACGGTGCATTTCATCGAATTCTGACTTGAAGTGAACATCTATCCTACGAAACTAAAAATTTTTCCATATATAATAATCAAATTTGAACATTTTTCATCAACACCTGTTTGATACGTAATAACTAACGACGCCACTGATTTTGACATCAGTTGAATGGTACTTCGAATGTATTTGCAAAGAGGAGAGGTGACTAACCTATATTCTTTGGTATTTGCTTACAGATAGTTCATATGTTACTGTAGAATATATCGTATTTTTGTTGAGCGGTTTTCCGGTGAGAGCACCGATCACCAAAACCTTTTACCCCTTCACCATTTGTGCGACTCCGCCATAATTGATAGATTTCTAACCGATATTAATAATGTTACATGATTTGAAAACTGTTTGAAAAACTAATAGAAGAACAATTTCTATGAATCCTCAATAGACAATATGAGAGCAACGTTATCTGAGTAGAAAAGAAGGAAATTGATGCATCGACTCATATAAATGAATACTGATACAAGTGATGCTTTCCTGAATGCCTATTGATTCCGATTTAGCCAGGCCACGCTAGAAATATACAGATTGGTTCAGAGCTTTTTGACTCTCATCAGTGTAGGGCAGTCTTCAGTAGTCCTAAGACCACCGACTTAGTCTTTTCATGTAAAACATGGGTTTCACGAAATTATATCATCGATCACAATTCCAAAATTCTAAGGTGAAAAACAACTGATTGACGCTCTGTCCAATGATTTATTTTTCACCTGGTATACTATTTCCGTGTTGAGATATAGAAATATTCTAATAGAGTGAAAGTGGGATAGGAAAACCCTTAGGAGGATATTATACCCTTCATTATCGTGAAATTTTGTTATAAAACGGCCTTAGCAAGCATATATTTCGGACTCCGCCAAAACTAATTTAACTCTATCATAATGAAATTGACAGTGGACATTATGTAAGATAATACGGTTTCATTATGTATTTCACTAGTAAATGGTGAATATGTTAATATTCTTCCATAGTTAAACTGAAATGTGAAATAATTGGGAGGTAATACAATACCACCGAACATCAACTAAAGATTATTTAGTTGGTTATTAACCATGCCTTGTGGTGACTTCGCCATAATTTAAAAAAATTAAGGAAATTATAAGGAAGAGGCTGTTCACCATTTTTACAAAGAGAATTTGCGAAATGAAATGGAGTCTATTCTTTGTTTATCAATAAATAATTCTTGCAATGAAAAATGGGAATGTATGGATAATCTATGAAGTTATAAAGCTATCACGCTCCTTCGATGTTCTATGTAAATAAAAATTAGATCCTTTTTAGGCTTTCAAGTTCTAGTTGTGTGAAACTGGCTTAGCCTGTGCTTTTGGAAACCTATGGCAAAGTTACTGTCAACATTTGGTGAAACAATCATTGCCGGTTCTACGCAAATAGGATGACTTTGTTCTGTACTTCTGACAAGATAAGCTTCAATATTCGAAAATTGTAATAACAGAATAGATAGTTGATTTGCGACCTTCCACTTATGGAGATCGAACTATAATAAATAATTAGATCATAATTATAATGTCTCAAAATATACTAGCTATTTATTCGTAATGAGGATATTAAAACAACCCCTATGAAGAAATTGAATGAATCTAGCAAATTACAAAACATGATTAGATTTTTTTTCTCGGTGAAGGTCGTACATGCGTAAACATGAAATGAGACCTAAAATTTCATAAATAAAACAAAGAATTCATATCTAATTTCAACAATTTTCAGCAGAGCACCACAAAAGTTTATGGATCGAAATTGAGCTTGACCACTGAGAAAATAACTTCCAGTAGATTCTTACAATCACTCGACAATGTGGAGCCTGTAACAAGATCTATGTTTCGAATTTGATCCTAATCTTAAGAACTGAACTAAATATACAGAGAAAAATCTTGGAACCTTCATCCTCTGTAGATCGTCGACGAAGCGTTTGCGAACCCCTGTTTATGAGAAGAAAAAATCTTATTTCAACCTGAGAAATGAGCCCTCGAAGTCCTGTATTTTGTAATACCTTGTACACAATAACAAACATAAATATAATACTGAATCAATGATTCACAAATACAATACAAAAAATAATAAGGACCTCATTAAATTAACCAAAGTGAACCACAGAACTCAAAGACCTTTGAGTTCTGTGAAGTGAACTCGATGAAAACTGCTAGACAAACAGAATTTTATTACTGTAAGACATATAATACTCTACCACTATCATGGACCAAGTTTACTCTGAAGAAATTGAAATGGTATGTTAAAAGGGCACTTGTGAGTCAGGCGTTCTATTCCATCTCCGAAGTTTTCAATTTCACATTTCGCATAAATACGCAAGTTTTTCAAATGAATGATGTATTTTAATAAGTATGATTTTATAAATATCACTGTAGCGAAGGTACTGTTTGTGTACTGTTTGTGACTTGTCTAAACATGTTTTGTTGATTATGTTACACGTAATTAGCTGAATATTGTATTTTTTGAGGCCAATAAATATATTATCTTATCTTATTATCGACAGTGTCATAACTCGTTGGAGGATTAGAATCAAATGTGATTTCATAATTTCAGTAAAGACACTTCCTATAGGATTGCTGATATGAATTTTGATTTCCTCAGGTCAAACAGTCCCCAGTAGAGTTTGCAATCCCGAAGTAATAATACATCCCTGGAATTTTCGGGATTAGAATTTGAAAAAAGTATGGGGTATACTGTAGAATCGTAATGATTACATTAATACTCGTACATGAACTGAAAATTTAATATTTATGCATCAAAAAGTAATGACAAAAAAAGGCCGAACATTTATTACTCACAGTGTTGACTGAACCAGGAGCGTACAAAAATCCACTCGTAAAGGTAATTATCTGCGAGTCGTGGGCTGATTTTTGTGCAAATGGTACTAGCTGCGGAAAATACTCTTTCATATTCTACACTAGTTGATGGTATGGTTGTTAGAAGATATGTACATATGTTGTCATCATTTTCTAATAGGGTAATTTCCTTCGTTGAATTTGATGATATCTTATTTTTTAGAGGTTGAGTTGAATACCTCCAAAATAACTTTTTTTCAGGAACTTCGAATAATAATAATAAAACCCGGCATCTAATCGGATGTGATCCCGGGATTCTCGGTATAAAAGTATCACTAGGACCCCGAGGTTTCTGGTATCGGTATTTCGGGATTGCAAACCCTAGTCCCCAGGGACCAAGTTTCATTGGGATCGCATTTGTCGTTCTCGAAATATTTTAAGATGTTTCCACACATTTGCCCATTCCTGTATGCATCGGGGGATTTGTGACAAATCGGCACCCGATCTTCAGACATCTTTGCGTGGGTCCACCATATGATCTGTCGCCGGCGATTCCGATACGTATCAAGAGCGTGCATGCGCGAGCTGCCCTCGGCATCCCCTCATCGGGCGGCAGTTCGCGGCGAAACGGGGTCGCAACAACTACCCCCGCGTTATGTGCCACGGGAGTGAAACAACATAGCGGTAGCGGGGCAATGCTAGTCAGTTCTGACCTATGTCTGTCAGGAGTTTACATCGACGGGTGTCAGGACCCGGAGGATATGTCCATCACTACCACAATCAGTAAGTGTTCCGGCCCGCTCCGGCCCGACCTGTTTCGCAATGGTCCAGATGGGAGACAGAGCTCTCGTCTGTCGTGCTTGGTTATGTAACGATTGGTCTTTTTTGAGCGAATACCGTGGGAGAGGTGGAAGTCATAACTGTTTTGATTGAGAGGAAACATGTACCTATCTTGACTCAAGGAGACTGTCTTGTCATTTATTAAGTCAGAAAAAAATCAATCATTTCACGGCTATCAGAAGTTGAGGGATAAATCACGCATCTGCTTTGTTTGGTTATGTAACAATTGATCTGGAATAACTGGATATGAGTACATCAGTGGCTGCTTATTGAAAAAGGGCAGAGTCATTTAAAGTATTTGAGTATGTTCCTATCGACAACTAGAAAAGTTTACTGCTTGATGAGAAGAGGCAGCCTTTATATTAGTGTTATGTATTATTATTATCCATAATGGTTTAGGTAGAAGTGAGATAAAAAACGTCATTTGGTGCCGAAATTGAAAGACTCGAATTATCATGGAAGCAACATGGAAAATAATTTATCTTTTTATTATCGAGAAAGTTGAAGAATCCATCAAGGTGGATAATAAGGAAGAATTTTACAGCGAGACTGATTATACAAAATTATAGATCACTTGATGGAATTCATACTTTGATAACTGTTAGAGCGAACAAGACTGCTTTTTCCTCGGCTTTTTCACTATTCTCTGTAGTTTAATCAGCAGGTTTTACTTGATTTTTTGTGAATATGGTATGCTGTGAAATTATGGAATTCTATTCATTCGGAATTTCCTTTTTCCATCTAGCACACATAATGTATTCACGGCCATGTTTGACTGAATATAAGAATTATATATATTGTTTCATTCATCAATTTTGAAATTGATTCTTGTCGAGGTACGCTGCAGTTACGCATTGTAATATTACTCATGGTTCATTCACATCTTATTCGTAATGCCCCAGATGGTATTGAAATATCGCCCATTTGCCCATCTGCTTTGCTTAGTGATGTAACCATTGATCTCAAGAAAAAACGGTGGCTACTTCAGGAAGGAACATGAAGAAACTAGATAAGCCAATGAGGGTGTCTGGGCATTATTTCTGAGTCACTGGAAAGGTGTCTATATCGTCCAATGGGTGGTCTAATAGTAGTTGCGGGACAATGCTAGTCAGTTCTGACCGATGCCTGTCAGAAGTCCACATCGACATCTTCAGTAAAAACTGTGGCTTCTTGAGAAAGAAACAAGTATAAACTAGATTTGCCAATGAGAGTGTCTGGACATAACTTCAGTCACTGAAAATGTGCCTATATCGTCCAATGGGTGATCCAATAGTGCTTGCAAGACAATGCTAGTCAGTTCTGACCTATGTCTGTCAGGAGTTTACATCGACGGGTGTCAGGACCCGGAGGATATGTCCATCACTACCACAATCAGTAAGTGTACCTGCTCGCTCCGGCTCGACCTGTTTCGCAATGGTCCAGATGAGAGACAGAACTCTCTTCTGTCGTGCTTGGTTATGTAACGATTGGTATTTTTTGATAAGCGAATACCGTGAGAGAGGTGGAAGTCCTAACTGTTTTGATTAAGAGAAAACATGTACCTAACCAGACTCCAGGAGACTGTCTCTTCATTCATTAATTTAGGAAGAAATCGATCATTTTACGGCTATTTGAAGTTGAGGGATAAATCACCCATCTGATTTGTTTGGCTATGTAACAATTGATCTGGAATAACTGAATATGAGTACATCAGTGGCTGCTCATTGAAAAAGGGTAGAGCCAATTAAAGTATTCGAGGATGTTCCTATGGAGAAATGAAAAAGTTTACTGCTTGACGAAAAGAGGCAGCCTAGTATAGCTATACAAATTATTATTAGGTATTATCAGTACACATAATGGTTCAGGTAGAAGTGAGATAGGGAACGTCATTTGGTGCCGAAATTAATAGACGCGAATTATCTTGGAAGCAAGATTGGAAATAATTTATCTTTTCATTATCGAGGAAGTTGAAGAATCCAAGGTGGATAAAAAGGGGTCCTTTGCGGAAATTTGCTCTCGATTTCGCGATTTGATGACGAGATGAGAATTATGCCATCCGATACTAACTGAATGGGGAAAACCACTGAGGGAAGAAATCCGTGCAAATCTCTTTCAATCGACGAATCATGATTTACGTTTTATGTACAATCAATATTATGAGTTGAAGTTGAAAGGAATCGGATCGATATCGTTTTGAAATCAGCATATTTCATTCGATATTTCGAAAAGCAAGATATGATGGTGGAGCCGTGACGTATTAGTCCAGAACTGTAGCTATCTCTCTCTGATACCTTGCAATTCTGCAGTATTGCTGTGTGATTGGTCATTTCAAGGACAATAGGCGTGTTGGGACTAAGACGTCGCACCAGTCACACCAATGAATTGACAAAATTTCAAATGGCGCAGAAATTGTGTGTTTTGAAATGAACACATTCAAATTTATTTTTATCATCGTCTATTCCGGACATACTTTCGTCATGTGATCACGAGTTGAAACAAGAAGCCAATAAAAGGGGATGATGTCACCTTTGGCGATTAAAACTGCTGTAAGTTAGTGACAGAGCGTCAAAACTGCCGAGAATATTTCGCCTTCCCTCTAAAGATGATATTCGATGGACCAGTGTGAGTCTCATCCTGTGAATTAGAATACTTTTAGGGTGAGCACCAAGAAAATGGAACAAGAACGAAAAATTTCATAGCGATATGACCGAGGATATGACACAAAGTTGAAGATCACTCGAAAAAAATCGAATTTTTATTTTTTGTGACGATGGTGTGGTGTGTATTCATGGAATTCCATTTATTTGGAATTTCATTTTGTAATTATATTCAATCACCTATACAAAGAATGCATTCACGGCAATGCTTGAATGTTTATAGGAATCATCTATTATACTAATTCGCAGAAAACATGTAGAATGTTTTATCCATCAATTTGAAAATAAATTCTTGTCGAGATTTGCAGTAACGCATTGTAATATAACTTATGGATAATTTACGTGTTATTCGTAATGGCCCAGATGACATTGAAATATCGCCCATCTGCCATTTGTTTTGCTCGGTAATGTAACAATTAATCTTCAGTAAAAACTGTGGCTGCTTGCGAAAGGATCATGGAAAATCTAGATATCCCAATGAGAGTGTCTCGGCATGTTTTCAGAGTCACTGGAAATGTGTCTATTTCGTCCAATGAGAAACTTTACTTTCTGTGAAGAATATGGGGTGGCAAAATACGATTGAATTACCCATGAGTCGTACCTACCCATAATGGTTAAGGTAGAAGACATATTTCGCATTTGATGTCATTCTCGGTTAATTAACAATTATTTCCAGAAAACCGAAAGATTCAATACATTCAATTGAAAGAGATACAGGGTGGTTTATATTCAAAAATTCTTATGACCTTATATCTGTTCCAATTAAATATCAATTGATGATAAATGAAAAGTTAGGATAGGGACATGAGAACCGTCTATACAAATAATGAATAGTTAACACAAAAAATTTCTAAAGTTGAAAAATCGAGATTTTTCAAACCTTATATCCCTGTAATTATACCCAAGGCATTACATTTCCTGTTGAATAAACCTAGAAGGAATCGATATTTTCATCACATAGAGAATGCCGAGGAGAATGCGATTTCTCAATGTATTTCTTTATATATACAGGGTGGCATTGACATAACTGCAAATATTTTAAACAATGAGGAAGCTCGACGTGTACTAACGAATGGCACCAATTAAAAATTTAGGGATCAAAATGAAATTTGAGGTTGAACCCTTTTTCCACCCAAAGTTCTAGACTGTAGCAAATCAGACGTCACCTCTGTTCAAATTTCCATGCGTTAGGCACAATCGTGCGGAGTTCAATCATTTAAATTGAGTTTTTTCTCGTATTTTGTTCTTTGAACATTATAGGGATTCCCTTTCGTGCGCTCCAAGCGATAAAAAAAAATTTTTGGGATGAAATTTCTCGTTAATTAGAGGAATTGTAAAAAATCTGATATCAAATATATGTATATGTTTTCATGTTCATAATGTATCTGAGAGTATTCCTTCTCAATGTATATATATCAAGGTGTATCTAAAAAACACTGAAAAAATCCAAGCGGTGATACCTTGTGATATTTTAGGAAATACAGTTCATAATATAAACATGTGTCAAAACTTGCTTCGTTTTCGAGATACAGGTATTAATATTTCCATGAAAAATTTTTTGTTATTCTTTTCTCAATTGTCTTTTCATCAATTTCAATACAACGTCGTGGTTTTGTAAATAGTAATATGGAGCTTCTTCTAGTGCAATTAGCTTCGAAATAATATTTCCAGTGGCGTCACAGTGGGTAAATTCTATCGATATTCATGGTGAATGTTATTGTAACTAACTATCGAAATAACAACTTTTTATCTTCTGTGTGATTTTTGTATCTAGCTTAGTTTTTGAGGAAACAATAAGAATTCGATTTGACTCAAAATTGTAATGTATGTGTTTTTAAGACTTCCATTGAGATTACTCAATAACCGCAATTAAAATCATTTTGAAATGTTGAAGCTTCCTCATTCTCCATCCATACTAAAATTTGGCACTATGAAAGCTTATACAGGGGAGTTATTAATAGAAACACTCAATACTTCCAACTTCAACATCCTGTATCTCAAAACTCATTTGCCAGAATGTCACAAAGAAACACCCCTTGCAATTTTTCGGTGTAATCCAGATACACCATGTATAAAAATGATAAATGGTGTACCTATTAAAAACGTCACTTTTATGCCTAAGAAGCCTTAGGTAACAAATTTCGTGATTCTAGGATCAATAGTGATAAAGATAATAGAAATGAACTCTATCAAACCTAGAGTAGGCCCTGGCTGTAGCCTCGGCTGTAGCGTCCTTAAGAAGCATTTTTGGACACATATTGATTAGAACATTTTTATTATTTTCATCTGCAGGATAACCTGCTGGAGTATACAAGCGTTATTCTGGAACACTCTGTCTATCCGTTGTCTTCCAGTATATACCATCTTTAATCGACTTGATTGTTAGTTGGTAATAACTTCAGGAAAAAGAGAAAGATCTTTCGAAATGAAAGCTTAATAAGGTTCATCTCTATTACGTGTAATTTATCTACCTCATCCGAGCCAAACTTTTATGGAGCCTCCTAAAATCGAAATCGATATTTTCATTGTGTTGGAGGTGATTCGAAAGATCTATAATGTCTCAGAAAATAATCTGCGCTTCGAAGAATGATCGAGGTGTGAATCAAGTAGATGTCTCGATATAGCTGGGAAAATACTGTTATAAAACTTGTATCCATAACTATAGAGTTGTTTAGTATGATTGAGTAATATTGTGATGACATTTGACATTCTATCGTCTCCTCAAATTCAAATAGTATTTTTTTGTACAAATTTCATATTTGTACACCCTGGATCATCAGTAGTATACCCAGTAGTATACCAAGATGCCAAAAAGGAATTGGATGCATATGATCGAGGCCGGATGCAGACGATTCCATGTCATACTGGTGAACGTGATCTCGATTGGTACGTTTTGGGAACGAATCTGCTCTCGTTCTGAACATAAACATGGAAATTATGTTCTCGTCAAATGATCTTCGGATTTTTTTGTTAACATATTTTAGTGAACAAGTATATTATGTTTTCCAATATGGCTGTTCTAGAGCAAAGATACGAGGGGACAAGTTGAAAATTCAAAAAGTGCAGGAAAGCTATAAAAATGCTTCTATTATCAAAACTATCATTTATAATTACACGAGAGCTTTTTTTGATAAGAATTTTGTTGCCTGGCAATTTGACAAAAAAAGTGCCTTTGAAAAAATTTCGAGTTCGTGAGACGAGTAATTTTTTCTGTCAGTTTTTTGAGTTGAATTACCTAATGACGAAAAAATTCGAATACTAAATGCCAAGTTTACTTCGACTGAAAAAAAAGGTAGGGTGTAATTCGGTAAGACAAAATAATTCATCAAACATTTGTTTATGGTTGGTTGTCATGCTTACAATACTTAGGTTCCGTCATTGTCGCTGGAAACGTTAAGGCAAACTTTTTTCGCTGTCATAATGACAAAATTCACGCGGCTCATGGGATTTTTCATACAATGACATGAATTAAATTGTCATTCGAATTGAATATTAAATGATTCGCGAAAGATGTAAATTTAATGAGTTCCATGTCAGAGGGCTCGAAAAACAATAACACCCAGTGCATTCTATTGATAAGGACTGTTTATATTGCGAATAGAAAAGTGCTCGACGAATTTCAGATCGCTAGGTTTTGATTCAACTGAGATATAAAAGAAAATTCAAAAACTTCGAACTTCAACACCCCGTATAATGAAAACAAGTTTTTTCATGACGAAACAGAAAAATACGTATGTAATCTAATGATTTTTTCATCGATTGTCAAAGTTAGACGAATTATACCTGAAACACCCTGTATATCCCTGCAAGTGCCCCCATACTATATACGATTTGGTTTTTTAGGACTTTTGTTACGATAGCTACGCTCCTTTCCTCAGTGGTGTTTTTAATGCAATAAAATCATAGGACATTTAAACTGATTTTGACTTGAAATTGTTCTAAGCCAAAATTTGCTCTCGAGATTTTTAAAATACGAATTGAGAGGTTTTTGGGATGCTGAGTGTGGATCTGATATAAAACCTGCGTTGTAGGCATCATTATCATTCTTTTGAAGTAATCAAATATCTGATGTCACTTCTGTCAGTCTAATTTTGTGATTTGATTTCAAAAAATTGCGAATTTAGTGGTTGTTTAGTAATATACGTAACCGCGAAGTCGAATGGAAGATAAAAGGACTTGCAGTTCTTTCTCAGAGACGGTATTATTGACTCATTTTTCGGACTATATCACAACAAAAGCCATCAACAGTGTATATATATGTGATATATATCCGGGAAAAAAGTGCTCACTTTTTTCCCACGGGAAAAAAGTTAATTATGAAAAGTGACGTTTTATAACCTGCCAACAGAGATGAAATGCCAAACTTTTTTCCCGTCACAGATAAAATCTTTTTTTTTTTGAGCCTTCATACAATTTCAAACCCACACCCACCCCCCTAACACCTCATGCCAATGACATAATAACCACCAGAATTCCAGAATTTCAAGGAAATTGCATTATGAATATCTTAGGTATACGGGTGTGTTCATTAAAAGCCAGACACTGTAGATATATAATATGCAATGTTTTCCTTGTACCCAATAATCCATTTGGTGATTGTGATTGTTATTTGAAATAGGAAATATTTGATTGCATGTGTTTTCCACTCAGAAGGACATAGCTATACAGTTTGTCCATAAAGTAACGCAAAAATGCATTATTGGCTTAATAAACATATATTAATAGAAGAGAAAAATAGAAATTCCCGAAACAGGTCGATTTTTGATTTCAATTCACTATACTTTCAAATCATTATCTAATATACAGGGTGGACCACCTTCGGATTTCAATCTAACCCCCTTCCTTTCTTTTCAATTTCCGAATCGCCCTTACTGAACTGATTCCAAGAATGTTTAATACGTTTCGCTTCAAATTGGTACAGGGTGTTACGTAGTAAACAGATTGAATGGATTCACGTAGTTATATCGAGATATTTATGCAGTCTAATGGGCTCAGATCAGGTGACCTAGCGGGCCATTTCACTGGTCCCCTTCCTCATATATCCACCTTTGTGGAAAAGTTGGGTTTCATAAATCGCGCACAGTTACTGCGGAATATGGCGGTGCGCCATACTGTTGGAAACATATTCTGCAGTCTTCATTTGTGGGTATTTGAATATCAGGCAAAAGCTGGATGAGATCATTTTTGCCCACTTTGTGCCAATTTGTATTATACATTTTTAGGAACAGCTCAACAGGGGCAATCCGGAATGTGAAAAAAAGAGAGGTTCCATTTGAAAAAATGGTGATAACGTCATTTCACGAAAGTGGTTCACCTTGTATATCAGATTGTGATTCGAAGAAATAGTTGAGTAAAATAAAAAATCATCGACCTGTCTCAGGAATTTCCAATTTTATAGTTTATTTAGCCAATAATGAATTTATGCGTTACTTTATGGACGCACACTATTTAATTTCGTCAACATCTTTTGAGCCCTGAAAATTTATCAATAGTTCTAGTTCTAAAACAAAAATGATTTGAATCGTTTCAATATGGGCATTCAAAATTGCATAACATGAAAATATTCAATGTGAAACTAATATGTAGAGGATTCATCAGCAGACTACTTCCCCATCGATCAAAATTAGGTAAGTACAGCATGAATAATCTTGACCTGGTGACCATGAACACCTGGTGAAAGAATAAGGGAATAACCCAGTATGCAGATGCTACAATGAAACGCTTTCCGAGGATATCTTGGCAACCTATACCGATTAGATACCGAGATATAGGTCGCAGATAAGCCTTTGCCAGGAGCACTCCATCAGCGGAGTTCATATTATTTCCTGAGTGTTTCGTACCTCGCCTACATGCCACATGAATATGTTCGATATGTAGGGTATACAGGGTAAATCTCCGTGAGTTCACAGTCTTGAATATATGGCTAACGCGATCTATACAGGGTGTCCCATCACAGTAAACATCCCTGGATTTTCACATTCATATCTCGCTAGGTAACAATGCGAATAACAACAAAACATCATTGGTATTGCCAGGGGACTATTAGTTTTACAAAACATTCAGAATATTTGTCACATTTCATTAGATTTGAGACTTGAAATGTAGGTGAATTCATGAGGCTCCCTAACAACCAAGAGACTCACTGGACCTTCACATTTTTGTCTATTTATGTAACAAACGGAATCAATTAATTTCGATTTTAAAAAAGGAGTCGATTAATACGTACTGTGAGTTTCATTTGGCATCTTAATGTGGATCATAAAATGACCAAAACGGTTCTGAAAAGCAGTCGTTGTGATTTCACTAGGACTCTCAATATGAGTCACGGATGTGATGTATGCATGGCATGAATGTGATGCCCTCTTATATCTCTGGAATCAATCTGTCTTAACTGGGATAAATCATGGATCGAAAGACATGGATTGGTAGGGGGGTCATTTCCACATTTGTGATTTTTCTCTAACGAATTTCATCCCCAGAAATAATTTTATGATCTGTGTTACTTCACCTATATATAAAAAATTCAGTTTTCCTTGAGTTTCGTCATTAAATGAAATATTTCAGTTGATTTTTGAATGGCGCTGGCCGAAATTTCATGATAACCCAGTTGCGCCTAAGGTAAAAATAAGCCTAATCTATAGACTCATGCAGCAGGTTATCAATGACATACTGTCCCTGATCATTATAGGAACACCCCCTACCCTAACAAATGTTTCGAAATCGTTAGCCAAAAATGTGAAAGTCTATTCATCTATCCATAAGATTTATGTGGCCAGAAACAACAATTGTAGGATGCAAATTTCATCTAAGTCAAGCTTGAAGTAGAAAAATCCAAAGTTTGGGGTTAATGTCCAGATACAAAAACAATGGTTCACTTATTGGGAGTATTTTACATTGGACACTTAGAAACAGAAAACTGTTTCGCCTTTGATTTTGATCAAATGTTGTCGAATGACGCAAGATTGGGAAATTATTTTGATTATCTTGTTGATAATTATATAGTCAAGGATTATAAATTTCCTCCTGAAATTTGGACTTGGGCTGAAGCTAGTAGTTACAGAACAACAAATTGCTGTGAATCCTTTCATTCTGATTGAACCAAAAGTTTGTATGCACCTCATCCGGATATATTTAAATTTGTTCAAATATTGAAGGAATTTCAAACTGAAACTTACATTAAAATTAATAGTTTTCATATACCAATTAAAATTACAAATAAATCGTATAAAGACAGAATTGAAATCTTAGCCAGAAACTTAAATTTATTCAAACATGGACAAATTGAGAGGTTCGATTTTGTAGAAATTGCGTCTTATCATTATAATGAAATTTTTATATAAATCAATGTCTTGTACACTTTGAATAAATTTCTGTATACTTTGTCAATGATTAAGTATTTTAGTTGAATAGTAAAACCGGCATTCCCAAAACCCTATTTCCTATCGGGCACCCTTTCCATTCTCTCAATCAATCTCTAGCTAGCTCTATAATATGTAATAGGTCTCCCGTAAAGACAATCGGCGCAAGTGGGTCATGGTGATTTTAAGGGCTGGTCGGTTGCGGGCGCAATTGGGTTATACGATTTCTTGCACCTGTTTGAAATTGGCGCAACTGGGCTATGCCCTTTAAAACTACCCTACAAATGTGAAATTATAAGAAAAATTTGCCAATACAGATTCCGAAATGGTATTACATATGGGGTTATTCAAAACAGCCTTTTAATGATCAATTCTTTGCAAATGGGTCACGTTTTTCAGAAAAAATGAATAACTGTTGAACCATCAACAATTCGATAACCACATATACCGTTAGTTCAATTGCAAATGAACCCCCTTATCAACCCACTTCTTTGACCCAGGACTTATGGAAAAATAAGGCAATAGGATTCTGAAAGTATGTAGGGACGGTGAAGGAGAATGAAGTGTACAACTAGAATATTTCAGTTCTTGTGAAGCATCCTGTTTTCCTGGAAGTTGACGTCATCCTTGTTATTCCCAATTCATACCCATGTACCATTTATTCATATATGCTAACTAATATACATAAAATGAACCACCCTTTAGAGTTCGTCTAGAAAGTGTTTCAAATGAAGCTTATTATGCCACTTTCAAGTAAATTATCATTTATTGAAGGGATCACTCATAATAATCATAATCACTGGATGATTTACAGAGTGCACAGAAAAGAGGTCCAGAAAATGTATGTGAAACATACATTCCTCAGGTGATCGCACTAATTACTTTTGTACAATAATTATAGTGAGTTACCCAGTAACAGGTAGAGGACTGTGATTATTTTTCCGTAATGTGAAATTCTCAACATGTTTCATTGTATTCTTCTTTATTCTGAGCGCCATCTAATAATGATAAATGGAATCAAAATCTTGCACCGCTATCGATAAGACAGAAGCTGAACTAATGAACCACTGAATAGGCCTGAATTCAGACACAATTTATGTAGGTTGCCACCAATTATCGACGCCATATTGTTAATTTTGGTTTTTTTCCCGTTTTCTTTGGAACGGTGTGATTTTGGAAGCCAGAATTTGGGCAGGGCATGGCATTTTAGTGTATCTAGGAGTTAAATCAATTTTCATTAAAATCTGTGACACAAAAATCCCCATTTTTCCTTCTTATGATTCATGAAAAAGGAACACTAGTTCTAATTGATTTCCTTGTATCCTAAAATCCGGAGAAATGATTATAATGCCATGAATACGGAATGATAATTTCTTGGAATTTATGATTTCTTAGGTAGGTTGTGCAAAATATCTATCGACAAATGACTTTAGATAAATACAAAAAGATGTTCATGAAATGAACAACAATGGTAGATTTTGAAAAAAAAATAACTACTCTCCTGGCTAATGCTACGCAGCACATTGAATTCTATACTACCGAAATCTATGCATCGACTCGTATAAACGAATACTGATACAAGTGAATATTTCCTGAATGCCTATTGATTTCAATTTGGCCAGGCCACGCTAGACACCTACAGACCGGTTTCGAGCTCTTTAACTCTCATCAGTGCAGGGTAGTCTTCAGCCAGCAGTCCTAAGACCGCCGACTAAGCGTAGCCTAGCCAAACAAAAATCTAGTCAGCATTATATTCCCTCAGAGGCATCCTCCATTGACAATATGAAAGCAACGCCATCTGAATAGAAAAGAAGGACAGAAACACTCCAAAACTGAAATTCCCATACAGGAGTGGCTGGTTGCTCGACTAGCGTAATTTCACTACGAAATAGCCACAATGCTCAAAGTGGCATGAAATCTTGAATGAATACAAAAAGCTGAAAGTCATTTCCGCACAATGTTCATAAAATGAACATCAATGGTAGATTTCGGAAAGAACACTACTTTCCTGGCTTATGCCACACAGAACATTGAATTATATCCTCCCGAAATCTATGCACTGACTCGTATAAATGAATAGTCGTCTCACCATTTTCGATTTATGTTAAGTGCTTGACTGGTAATTGAATGAAACTGATTATTTTTCAACAACTTTGACACCCAGTATTTCAACTTTGACAGAAGCTCCTAAGCTCATAATGTTTTTTTCTTGATTTGGGTCCGAGAATCGCCGTCTTGAATATTAGCATATTACAAAGGAGCACACTGTGCACCTGATGTATAGAACAATACACTCACTTCTTGATTTCTTCACTTGCATGTACAAACATGATTCAAATTACTTATGTTTTATTCGCGAGATTCACGAAGTGGGCGAAATCTAGGTTACATAATACGAACTTCAAACTGGGGGAAAACAAACTGTTGTCCATGGATAAAGTGCATAGACTACATTGAATACATCATGCTGTAGCTGTAATTGTCAAACTTGTCAATGACATAAAGTGTTATCACTCTTATCAGTACACAGTACACAAGCTATAATGGCACTAATGGGATTGAGTTTGTTTTCCCCCAGTTTTGACGTGGGTTTGACATGGAACGATGAAATCCGAGCGCCACCTGGTAACATTGATTCCCGCGAATAGATTTGTTCGTGTTCACAAAATTATCAGTCCGAATCAATCAGAAGCATGCTCAGGGTAACCGAAGTGTTCACGTCTTTTCAGGACTGTTTTGTATTCCACAGGTCCAAAGCAGTACTAGGATATATGCGCATGCGTCAATTTCCCACAATTTTCAATCTCTGCCCAGTCAACCATTTTGCGTTTCCTTAACGTGTTTTACTAACTCTCAGAAAAATGAAACATTCCACCTATATAATCTGAGACCTTTATGAGACACTCTCGAGGCCATTGATGACATTGAGATGTTTCAATTGCAATGTCGCTGCTACATTCAATTATTATGCCCGAGGCCATGCAGTAACGTTCCAAAGTTATCTCAATCGTGCATTAACTGAAGCGTTATTGAATGAATGTCTTAGGAACATTTCACAACTGCACTACTTGGAATATTTCACAAATGGCCTCCTCTAGATATTTCAACAGAACCTCTATAACATCCTTAAGATGTGTCATTTGAGCAGATATGGAAACATTTCAGATTCAACCCTTATGGAACATACCAGAATCATATCTTGAAAATCTCACAAACGACCTAATAACAAACATTCTACACTGAAATATTATAGAATTACTAACTTTTACCATATTTCATGCCCAATTGACATTGCACTTAACCAAAATATAGTCCAATTATTCTGGTACCCACTTATAACAGTGCTGTTAATCAATAATTGATGTAGTGTGATAAAAAATGGAATTCTAATGTTTTTCAGATTTCATGTATGAAAAATTAATTATGCCCAGTCTCCTGGCTCAAACTTAATCCTGCAGTAGCGTTTGATCTCATAGGAAGTGAAATAGCATTTTCAATATTGAATAATCCATTTGTTGTTTGATTTTTTGAGAATATGTGGTCAGAATAACATTTTTGAATTTCCTTCATAACATTATAGCAAAAGAACGTCAGATTTCACGATACTGATAAGGTTAATTGTTAACCATACTTGGGCATGCTTCAGCGTAACCCTTAATATGACATTTATTCTTCGAGACGCATGGGATTCGCAGGATGTTTGTCATTTCATTTTCGTTATCCCATACTGTTATTTTTATTCAACGGTATTCAGATGACAACTGAAAAGGTAATGTAAAAGCATTCGTCCGTTAAGATTGTTTAACGGCCGGCGGTTTTTGTTATAGTCCTCGGCTGCGCCTCATATTACAATATTCAACCTCTTCCGTTATCTGCTACATATCGCCTTGCAACGTGAATAACTATTTCGAAAGGGATTCTGCGTAGTCCACCGTTTGAACAATTTTGAACAAAAACAAACCTTAACTAAAGACTTATCTACTTACTACTAATACTCAATATATTTGTCAATTACATCAGAGGTATATAAAACCTGATATCAAGAGATTCTTCAATGTCCTATATTCTGGAGATGTATATGGTTGAACTGGATCACCTTGTATACACAACTCAAGCGCTGGAATCAAAACGTAAATTTTCATGCTCCAATCTCCAATGGATAACACATCGTCGTACTTTATTTTTTATTCTTGAGAAACTATATATTCAGAACTTTGCTCTCTGAAATATACGGCATACAATAAAGCAAAACGTGGCGCACATTCCTGAAAATCTCCAAGAATAATTTCTCGTCCTGATGACTGTCAGTAGTGTCAGTCAAGATATTTTCATTTTCCGCAAAGTATTGACAAAGTATTGCACTCGGCAGAGATTATACACACTCGGTTTTCAATTTCTGAGGAATTATTCAGAATATTGCTTGCTGAAAAATATGGGTTTACCTACAATAAATAATGTGGAATGCGGAATACACTCCTGAAAGTCTTGATAGATCTCGGTAATACCCCACATCACTGAAATTGTCTTCGTTTATTCAAATAGCAGGATAGTTTTCGATATTATTTTATTTCGATGTTTCCAATTAGATTCTGTGGGAGTTCCTGATTTTATATTTATTCCATGAAAATTAGACTAAAATATAGGACCAATCCTTGGAATTTGATAAAGAAGGTACAAAGTGCATTCAATTCGAAATTTCATGTTACATCAAGGTTGTTTATATATCAATACACAATCATTATAAAGAAATGAGGGATTTCGCCTGTTACGAGGGGTAGGAGAGTACAATTTTTATGCGGTAGAGACCATTATTCCTAAAAAAAATTGTTGTTCTAAAATTGTTCTTATCCATCATTCGATTGCCCCCTTACGAGCAACCCTCAGAAGTCTTCAAGAGACTTGTGCGAGCAAGGAATGACGGGGGCCTTACCTTTTAACGTGTGATCCCAAACACTTTCTTAGGCCATCAGAAAAAAATTTCTGCGGTCGTGGTGGGACTCGAACCCACTACCGGTAATCCAACGTGGATAGAACATTGGCGCTTTAACCACGAGGCTACGCTGGCCACTATTCTCATTGATTGAACTTCGACTTAACGTGACTTCAGATAATTTGCATCTGTTTATCATGATCATAACTCAATTGTTATCAACAAATTAGACGTTTTATCTGAGGTCGGTACTAGTATCAGCCGTTTTTGACGTGGTAAATGGTGTTGTATATAAGTTTATAGCCAGCACAAAACCAGTAGTAGGGCTCCGACTGATTTGCTTTATCATTTTCAATTGATAATAATTATGAAGTTCGTACCGTAACGACGAAGATCAAATAAGCTAAGCGCAGCTGAAGATCCGATAAAACGGATGCGCAAAATAATGATGTTAATGAAAAATATAATTTTATAAAAATCTCCCATTATTATGTAGTAATAAAATAAATGAATGGAGATCAATCGACCCTTACTGGTTTTGAACTAAGTGTGTATCTCTAATAGGTGAGTGGACTATTTCTTTTTCATTTCTCATCACTCGAATACTTCTCAATTCCATATTTTTTTAGAATTTTTCTTTCGATTTCAAGGTGCTCAAGTCAACAATTCAGAAATATTCATAATTCAATAATTCATATTCAATTCTCAATTTTGTATTGATTATATGCCTAATTAGGCACTGTCTAAAAATATTCTCTCATCTGTTGTGGCTTATTGCTTTTAATACAATTGTGTTAATAATGATATCAGTATATTAATTCACATTACAGGGCATTCGAGGGTGAACATGAAATTCAACAATGTTGAACAACGCATAAACTCATTATTTACATAAAAAAGTGTGAGAAGTGAGAAGCAAAAATTGATTTAGTGTCCTAACGAAACAGTGGGGGTGATTGAATGCCAAAAATTCATCATCAGTCCACTCGCCCTTTACGAGAAAAATGTCATTCACCCATATAAATTAGCCTTACCTTGTCCAGGTCACAAATGGCAGGCCTAATTTGTCTGCAGTAATCAATCGAGAATCAATGAACACATGAAAATCATTCAGGCCCTTATTGCTTCGGAACCATCTCCAATTACGAGGAGACCGTCGATTAGTGCGTGAAAATACTTAATTTGTTTATAGTGATGAAATAAAAATCAATAAACAAATGAAGATTTCCTGAAGTCATGTAAAGTAGAAGCCCCATCATAATCGAACTTTCTTTACCGAGTAAAAGATGAAATGCAACTTTCCTGTACTATTAATGAGGACTGGACGAGTAATTGTCAATTTTTCGGCAAGATGAACCCTGCCTTTTGTTCATATATGAAACAAAATAGTTATTTATGTACCAAGGACGAAATTCTGTCTATTATATTCGAATCTGCAAATTGATAGCAGATGGAGGCCTTAGCCGAGGCTAGCAATCAGGCGAGACAATAGACAGTGTTTCGCCGAGGTGCATATTACATTTTTTCGTCGACCACAAATACTTATATTCACATCACGGTCCTATATTCACACGTGAAATCTATCGGATTTCGTGAATAATTGATTTCACAACAGCAAACGGACAGTTGTTGTCAACTCACTCCTCGCGCGGACCATGGTTGCTAGTTCGAATTTTATTCCATCAGTAAATGCCTTGTCAAAAATTCAGTTGATATCAATGGATCTGTTTAAAATCTATTTTATGCTAAACGAATTCCAAGAAAGTATAATGAAATAGAACTATGACGTCAAAACAGTATTTTTTTTTTTTTTTTTTTTTATCGCTTGGAGCGCACGAAAGGGAATCCCTATAATGTTCAAAAATACAAAACGAATAAAAAAATTAAAGGTGAGGAACAAAATGTTATAACAATGGTACATTAAAAATTGAATTAGAATTTGATTTTGTCAAATTAATTTAAAAAGAGCGTGCCAAAATATCATGCAATTTATAAGTATATATGATTAATGATGATTAATAATAATAAAGGTAATTATAATAATAAATAGGTGTCAAAATATTTTTCTGTAGATCATGAAATGTCTTAGTCGGAAATAGTCGGTGTTTCGTTCGGAAATTAGAACGTGAAATGTGAATTTTTTGTAGACGTCGACGAAAAAAGCTTCCATTATTATTATTATTATTATTATTGCATTGCGAGTGTGGTATTGAAATTCATCACCATATTAAACCCTTTCCTTCATTAGAAAATCACTGAAGGGAGCAGTCCTAAATCTCGACGAATGCATCTTAACATATAGAAAAATCATATCGCAAGTTCAAGTAGGCATCCATTCAGGGCCTATTTTTGATTCAGTTGGGCCGTTGGGCCCAAGGCCCGAAAATAATTTCGGGCCCCCAATATCCTTTATGACTTTCCAAAAAGAATTTTCTTGCTCATTTTTGGAATTTTCAGTTTTTTGTTGTTTGATAAAAGTGTGATTTCAAATTCATAAATTGATGAATGGGACGGCGGAATAGGATATCAAACATTTTCTGGATCCAATCCCGGCAGAGCAGACAATTTTTATTTAAAAAACGAGTTGAACATTTTCGTTTTCACGATTCACTGTTGCTTTCCAATAATTCCAATCAACAGTGCAGCGCCTAAGGTGGCGTATGGAGTCTGTAACAAGCCTACAAATAACCCATATGTACTGAAGGACCTCTCGTAATGTCAACAGCAAGTTGTGCGTACACACATACCAAGAAAGTAGATTATGTACCTACTTATTCATAGGTATAATGAATGGTTTCCATGATATTTGTTGACAAAATCTTATATTTAACAGAAATATGATTGGGTAGTGCAAAAAAAAACGAGCAAGAACCCGATAATATTTTATGAATACTAAAAGAAATGATTACACAACAAAAAATGAAAGGCAGTTCTGCTTGTGCTTGAGGAACAGCGAACAAAATGAAGAATCACTAATAAAGAAATTATATTTTAGATTTGTAATTTCGAAAATCATTGATGATGGCTAAAACTGGGTTGAAACAAGAACTTTCAGAATCTCATGAGATGTATTTGAGAAAAATGACGATGGTTCTATAGCATCTCGTAAAAAGTACCTACACTGAACACTGTATATCAATATCACTAATACTAATTTAAATCTGATTTTATTGAATTTTATTCACCAGATACGGCTTATTTCGGTAATTGATAATAATTTTTTTCAACCTTTTTCCGGGCCTTATGGTAAAATAGGCCATGCATCCATTGCATAGACATAGACATATAAATCGTTAAAGTTGTAGGTATATCAAATGCAAGGCATCAATCATCCATAAAGAACTGCGAAATATGACATAAATAAGAATTCCTCGGAATATCTCCCGGTCACAGACATCGGTTGGTTCAATCTCGCTTTGCAACACACAATCGGATCTCTCCCTGAAGGAAAACGCGAGATTTTGTTGTAAATGTGGGGTAATGGAATTCTCACATTCGAATAATCGATAATCTCTACGAAAATCCGAAGTAGTCTATTCCGAATACACACGTTATTGAATGAGAATCCCCAGATGGTGTGAGTTATGATATTCTATAAGTTGATTTAGATAAACTAGAAGAGAATCAATCGAGTTGAAGAAAAGTTCGAGGGTTTTCGTATTATAACAATATAAACAAACTGAAAGCATTTGGCTCATCTATCTCTCTAGTAAACCTATTCAAATCATACCTTACTAATCATAAAGAATATGTCCAGTTGAACGGCTACAAGTCTATCGAATATCTTACAACATCTGGCGTACCACAAGGCTCCAATCTGGGGCCACTTCTTTTCAACATTTTCATTAACGACATTGGTAATGTTATTGACGTAAACTTTTCGTTATATGCGGACGACCTGAAATTATATAGGTACCAAATGGTACACCTCATGGAGAGCTTCTTGAAACTTTCCAATTTGTAAGCCTGCACGTAAGAAGACGATACTTCTCTATCCTGATCCTTTATAAGGTTGTAACAATCTAATGGACTGTGCAGATTTGTTGGAAAAATTGAACTCTATTATCACGAGATTATCTTCCAGAAATTGTGATACATTCTACTTAGAGTTTCCTCGAACCAACATATATAAAAATTCACCTTTGTATAAGATGTGTAGTACATATAGCTTGTTAGCTATAGGAATCTAGATCTGTTCAGCTGCGGAATAACTCATGTCAAAACTTTTTATCTTTTTTCTCCTTCATCAGTGAATTATTCAAGGAATGCAACAGGGAATGTTCAGGTTGAGATTGTCAACTGTCAGGAAGACACGGGATGGTTTGTTCAGGAGGAAGTACAAAAGAAGCGTCATTTGTTTTTTTTTCTGCGTGTACTGCTCTAACATACCTGAACAATGCGAAGTATCCTGTAGCAACGATCGTCGCAATTATCTCAAAGAGGAAGAAGATCTATTAGATGATGAATATCAGCAATCAATCTTAGTGAAGCACGAAAAGTACGATTTGATGATAAATATTTAAAAATTGAGAGTTGAACATGATATGATCATATACAACCTAGGAAGATAACTGCAGGATTAAATGTTCATTGTGAATATCTTTTTTTGACTTAAGTGAGATAAAATTTACTTCTAAGGACCCATATTCATTTATTTATCTATTTATCGATCTTTTTATTGTCAGCAATATATAATAGTAATGAACAATTTTTTTCCAATGAAAACATGATGATATGAGTTCAAAACTTCATATTCGAATAGAATTCTCAATTTTTCGAATTCTCACTACAACAGGAATTGATTTTATCCTTGAATATAAGAAAACGATTCCAATTGTTGATTTCTTTCATGTTCTACGGAAGTATAATACTCTGGAATATTCTATCACTGAAATATGATTGCTTATTATACTAATTTCAAAACTTTGAAGGATGAAGAAGGTTGCTAAAAGAGTGCATACAAAGGATACATTATCTCACAGTGAACCACTTTATTTTACGTTTTACGTTTATAATGAAAGCCAATTATATAGTTTTCATTCAAAAGATTGGCTACAAAAGCCCAGCAACTATCGTTTCAATCAACAAAGTGAACTATAATATATATTTTTTGAAAACATGTCAATTGGTTGACAGTTTATCCTATACCTAAGTATAAAAAATTGTAGTTGATAAATTCAATTTCATTTATATGCTAACCTTAAACAAAGTCGGAACAGAAACTTTTTTCAAAAACCGTTTCCCATTCTTATATAGATAGATAATCGAAAGACCTTCAAAACCAGGTAAACGTGACTCCCTCTAGATTTGAAAAAAAAAAGTTTATAGTGCCCTCTTGACACTAGGCCACGGGACCACAACCATTTCATGTCACAAAGTAGTTGAAGATGTATGTACACTCGTCTTCAGTGAACGGTTGGACGGTATGGACGCCCTTATTGCAGCGGTGATTGAGAGAGCTGACGCCGTCCATGTGCGACATGTTCTCTGAAGTAGACTGTACCTTTTACCCGAATTTTATCATACCTCACTAGCTCATTTTGTTTAGAAGGTAAAGGGGGGGAGGACTTTTTACGCCCGCACTGTATATTGTTTATGGCTCTCTATAACATGATTATTTTTCTCATTACCTAAATCGAAAAAACTCGACTCCTTTGACTGCAAAGTGTAGTTCTCTATTGCCTACATTTTCTTGATTCCCGACATTTCTCGACAATGTTTTCTGTTATTATAATCTGAAAACTAGCTGGAGCAAGTTGGCAGTTGCCAAGTAAGGATTTGCCAAATCTTTCGGCTTCTTGTTGAATTTGCTTAAAGTTATCTCTCCATCTATTTAATTATCAGTTCAAGATAAAAAATAGTGTGCTTCTTTTGAATCGTTATTTTTCCGCTCACAATGTTTACCTGAAATTACTTATTTTTATGGGATAAGTACTTTTTAATGATGTTGCTCTTTGCTCTTAGTTCGATTCCTTCGCGAGTAGTAATTAAAACTTCCGGGACAGAAAATTAGGTATTGCCTGGAGGATAATACGGTTATTTGAATTGAATCCAATATCATGTTTTGATATGGTTTTGATGATATTTCGATGCAAACGACAGCATGTTCTGATCCTTTATCAGTTCTTGTAAGCATATACATAGTATAATTCCTACATTCGAATCTGAAGTTTCGCGACACGAATTCTAAAAAATAGTAATTTATTATACAAAGAAAAACAGTTGTAGATTTTAGCTCGAGGTTGTGTAAGCTGAAGCCCGTTATATAATAACCTATTCATTTCTGTGGATAGAAAAAGGACGAATCTATTTTGAGAAGATATTACATTATATTAAAATCAGAAAATTATCAACGTAAAATTTGAAGTTTTAACAGGAATTGCACCAGCGTTGCAGGTTATATTTTTGCAGGCATCTTTATCATTCTCTTCAAGTGATCTATCTATTTATTTTGAGCAATAAAACACTAATATTGCTTATTGGAATGTCACGTCATCGAGAGCTCGCGTTTTTGAGAGGTGATTATTTTGATTATTTCATTCACATCCGGCTGGACCTATGAAATGTTATGATTGAAGTCACATGATATGCGATATCAACGGCTATTCAGGTAAACAAACAATATGAGCGGCTATTTTGTTCGCCAGCATAAGAGTGCTATGGTTGTCAAACTTTGACATAGGTACCTATCAGTCACTCAAAAATTGAAATGTCTCGTTTTGGGTCAACTTCCACTACAGAAATTCGTAATAATGTAAGCGGATCGATATCAGAAAACAATGAGGAGAGTGAAGAGTCTGTCTGGAACAATTCATGTTTTTTTGCCAGCAGAAAAACTATGAATTTTGTGCGACTACCCCATCTCTCGTGGTTGTCCAAATCCTAAAAGATTGGGTGAGGAGAATAGTGAGGAATATCAGGAACACATGCACAGTTGAAATTGATATGGAAAACTATATATACAGGAAGGTTGCTTTAATGAACATAAACGTGAGACAAATCCATCTGAATATATTGAATTCAAAGGTGTCAGGCTTGCGCATAATGCAAAAAAGCGAAGCCTACAATATTTTCCTCTAACAAGAATGGAAAGTACTGAAGCTCTTACAGAGAATATCAACGCTATCAATAGCGTTAATATTCCCTCTTTGCTCTAACTTAAGATGAATTGATTACAACTGTAGATATGATGAGAATATCCCAGGCGGCCTTCAGAAGAATTTTTATTCAAATAGTATCTGCAGAATTGTAACTTGAATAAAATGTTGAAACTCATATAAACCAGTGTTTTTGCACTGTTCATGAAATAATCTTCCTGAATATCACTCGACCATGACAAATAGAGACTATTATTTTCGTTAATTCATCTCGAGTAACTTGTATCTTGGGACAATTCAATTCGACCATATGAACATAAATAATCATAGAATAACTCCCTCGAGCTAAAGCTCTCGGGATTTATTCAGATTATTAATGTTCATATGGTCTCATCAAATTTTCAAAATACAAGGTACTCTCGATAGAATTATGACGAAAATAATAGTCGGCTATTTGTCATGGTCTCGGGATATTACCTGCGATTATTGAAAAAATATATTCGTGATTATTTTGAATAATGTATGATTGTTTCAACTAATTTCATCACATGGAATGTTCAAAATGAAATGAATATACATATAGCTTGAATTCGACCAGTGTGTATGTACAACCCTATTGAGCAGTTTCGAAAGTTTTTATATTCAACGTAATAGAGATCATCTGACGAATGAAAATTCAGGACCCATCCTTATAGTTCTAACTTTCCCATTCTGCTTTACCACGATTTTCATCTATATAGTTCTCTAAACCATGAAATAATTCAATATAAATAGGATATCGCCAATCCCAATCAATGTCACGAATAATTTCAAGAGAATATCCCGGAAGATAGCATAGTGTCAGCTCAGTATTATTTCCTCTTCAGTTTTACTGAGGCTGGCAACTCATAGTTGCCAAAATCGGCATATTAGGGCTCTCCTGAACATTAATGTGGTATTTTGGGTATATTTTGAAGAGCTATATAATATGACAATAAATTTTAGATGGAACATATCGGATCAATGTTCATGTGTAGAAGGGTCGAAGGGAAGTTTTCCTAATATGAAAAAAGTGGGTAGGATTAGCTCTGTTTTCAGAATATCCTCAAGAAATTGTAAAAATTGCAGTCACATAATCACTGAACCTTTTTTATTCTCTAAATTATTTGGTGTGATTTAGCTGTTTCCTGAATAAATATATAACATGCTCTCTGATACCATGCAGGCATCCGTAATTATTTTTCTGTACCAATACGGCAGCAACAGTCTTTCACGATATCCTCTCTAATTTTGTGGAGCATGGCGAGTGCCCTGTTGGCATCTTCTGTGATCACAGCAGGGCTTTCGACTGTATAAATCACGGCAAATAGTGGGATACATTACATTATTAGATATTAGTGTAAGATGAACCCCAATACTTGATTGCGTCGCATCAATTTTGTCTGAGCGTAATCTGCAGTTTGTTGCATGAATTAATGGGGAAAATAAAAAATATCTCATCACATGTGGACGTTAACATGGAGGTGCCACAAGGATCCATATTGGGCTCTATGTTGTTTATCATGATATATACATATAAATGAAATATGTGACTTATCACCGAATACCAATTTTATATTATATGATGATAATATCAGACAAGTATGATGACAATATTGCTGAGCAGTCTAGTACTAGACTCTCTTAATATCAGGTTTCCTTACAATAATTTTTACCCCAAGTCAAAAAAGTGCATGGTCTGTAAATCTGGTCGTTGATAATGCAAATATTGAAGAAAAAAAATTAACAAAGAGGAAGACTCTCAAAGTCATTACGCACAATAGTTCATAAAATAAACGGAAATGGCAGATAACGAGAGAAATACAATCACTTTCCTGGCTATATGCCACGCAGAACATTGAATTGAATCCTCCCAAAATCAATGCAACGATTCGATATAGAAGAACGCTTGACTACCTACCCTATAGACTGGTTTCGAGCTCTGGCTCTCATCAGTTCAGGGGTGTCGCCAGATGCCATTCATGACCGCCATCTGGTGCAAACTTGACTCAACGTGAACACCTCTCAACATTTAATACTCACGAGGCGAGTTGAGGAAGAAACACTGTTACATTTTGTGGATGAATGTCTCAACTATAGAGATGTCAATGCTCGAATTCTGTCTCAAAACTATCTCCTCTTACATTTGCTATTCAGGAATATAAGATTCATATTGAATAAACAACTGCTTTTTAACTTGTTCTTTGTTCAAGTCGATCTATCACTAGAGGCAGGAGGAGAACCTTGCCTAAAAAGTATTATTTCGCTTATTTTACTCAAGTTTTGTAGCTGAGGACAACACAGTCTGCAACAATATGATACAATCGCATGCAACTGAAAATATCTGGTATACCATTCGCTGCGTATTAAAGTTTCAATCCGCTCTCATGGAATTGTGCCAGATTATTCACAGACAGATATAAAGTGTTCTATCAGTTTGGAAACTATATAGGAAATGGTATTACAGAATATTATAAAGCATCACTGAATTTCGGAGCCTACATAGAATATCAGACTAAATTACATATCCATGATATTGTCAGCCACATTATATTGATAGGATTGAGTATAAGAGAATTGAGGTATTATATACAGTGTAATTTCATTTTCATCTGGAAAAAAGTGTGTATGATACTATACGGGGTATGGAAACATGATACAAAAACAAAAAATAGCGTTTGCGTGGTCCACTGAGAATTTTAAGAGCGAACTTTTGCCGAGAAATAGTTTCCACTGTCTTTTAAACTTGCTCCATGCTCGCCCAAAGTTCGAACTTTCAGATCCGTGCTTGTGCCAGTGCGATATTCATAATCTTTATTATTTGAAATTTGAATGAGTATGGATGTCTCATTGAAGTTCATAATAATTTCCAAAATTATGATTGAGATAGAGAAGTACTTCGTTACGAAATAGAAAGCTTTTCAGATGTGTGAGATGTGCATGTATTCAAAACATTCAATTGTTGATTCAGTAATGATGAAAAATACTAACTACGTAAACGACACCTCGACATTGGATTGAACATCATTGACAATGAAGAAAACATCTTCATCCATAAGACGGTGGCTGGCAGTGGCCACAGAGAAACCACATATAAGGTGAATGAATCCATTTTATGTGGACCAGCAAAAACAGAAGTACTTATAATCAACAAAGGATTACCGCACACTTTAATAGGGAAACTGACCCCCTGTCGGATTGGCTGAATTTTGATATGTTATAGTCCAAGTCATTCCAAACAAAAAGTTCAATGAGCACAACTTTTTCTATAGGCTAGTTTTGGCGCTAGAGGTACTTGAAAACTTTCATTTGTTCTTCATTGTTCTACAACACGAAACGGTATTCTGGGTGATAATCATTATTCTGCATAATCAAGATCAAAACAGTCATTAATATGAGATACTATTGGAAGTATTGTTCATTGCAGGGATCAATTATACAGTGTGTTCCATATATTAAATTTTGTAAAATTTTTGTAAAATTTGTATATCGCTACCTCAAAGTTGGGAACCAACTCCCCAGAAGTCGAAACTTGTGCGGGGTTAGGAAGAGCGGGACCTACAGCTTATAGTGGAATCCGAACCACTTCTAGGGCATCGAGGTGCTGCCAGGATTACAACCATGAATCACACATTTTGAAGAAAAATGCTCAGCCGATAGCCGGATTCGAACCGACAGTACCTCTGCATCGTGAACGGCTATCTAGCGAATTTCAGCGCATAGACAAACTCGGCCACGGAGCCCATCTGATATTTGTTATATGTTTTTGTTCATTATTCTTTGAAAATGTTTACTTAGTTATTATCACTATTTTAGGAGTCAAAATTGAGGCCCACCACAAGTTTCGAACACGGCTCCAGATTTTGTGGTTACGGCCCTGATTTGATTCGACGTTCATTAGAGAAAACCTGTTTCTGACCCACTTTCTGTAAAGGCGTTTGATATATTACATGGAACATTTCTACTTATACGTCAAACTCTCAATAACGATTCACTGACACTGTGAGAGGGTATAATCGGTCCAGCAGCTGCCAGTTAGAGTATTTAGGGGTGATTTAAGGGTGAGTTATTAGCGTGGTTAGGGGTGACAAAATTACTGTTGCTGACGTGTCGTAAATCAGTTTGATGACATCATGCTGAGTTTGATAGAGTTGCTCTTGGAACTGAAATACTGAATAAACATGATGGCGAATCCTCAACTTCCATTGAACTTCTACATTTATATAGGTACCTAGTAAAACTCAATCAATTTACCCATACTCTGAAACTTCAAATCAATAACAAAATTTGTAAATAATCAATTGACAAACATTCATTCGACCAAGAAAAGTAAAATCAGAGATGACAAACTACTTTGTTGAATACCTGATGATATAAAAATTTGCCGAAATTTTAATCTCAAAACTGAGAGAAATTAGAAGAGAGTTATGATGGGCGAGTGGATTGGTAGTGAATAATTGGCTTTCAATTATTTCACTGTATCGTTGAGACCTAATAGTATATTATTCACAACCATATAATGAAGGGATATTATTCATGAAGGTTGAGTTGATGTAACGAGCTTAGCGAGTGGTATAAACAATAGTAGTATAGTAAATAATAGTTCATTATATGCGAGTAGAATACTATACTTTGTCCACGACTACTATTGTCTTTGATATATAAATTTATTTTCAACAACTGTTTTATCATAATTCATTTGACATTGGGAAAACTAAAAATTGAATATACCTGTTATATTGATTATTTCTCCATGACTGTTGTATTTCCTCAAGCAAAACGATAGCCATTTCTCACACCAGTGAATAATGGTGTTGAATAACCTTCATTCACTGGTCTAAAGTTCCTTATATGTTATATCGCGTACCCTAGGAACTCTAGACCAGTGAATTATGGTTTTTCACTGCTATTATTCACTGGTGTGAAAAATGGCTATCGTTTTGCTTAACACGTTCCCTACCAAGGGTATTTGAGCAATCCGTCACCACAGACCAGGTGGCGATTCGGTCGGTATGGTCATATACTATAGATTTTGTTGTCACTATGTGATATATTCACTTTAAACAACATGAAAAATGCTTTTTTGAATGCTGTCACATATTTGTGACGCTGGTCCATCGAAAGTAATGTTCCAGGATAGACCAGGGTCACATATATGTAACAATCCAATATTGACGATAGAACAAGAGAATATATCAACTAAATTATCTTTATTCATGATCTAAAAACATTCATTCCATGATTAAATAAACCATAAGCAAACAAAATCATGCGATGACAGCCTACAACCTATTTTGAATTTGGTAATCTTTGAAACAAGGTTCAAAACATAATTAATCCAATTGGTTGACCACCATCTTGGCATGCGTAACATGTAAAGAAAGTAGCAGATGTCTTCTTTCTTTTACACGGCATCTTATCTTTCTTTTTTTGGAAATAATTGTTCGTAGTCTGTGCTCGAGAACTTGTAGAGGCCTGAACGTCAGTTTGGAAAAACTCCTGAGCTATAACTTCCTGGAATTGCAGGTTTTTTTATTCTGATGTACTTTTATTATATAACCAGCATGCATTTCACATTGATACATCAAATAGATGAAAAAATATGTTCAGATACCAGCGTACATATTTGCGTGGAGTTGAATAGTATGAAACTATTTGATCACATCTGTCAATCCCTGACATTCGAATTGTAATCAATTATAGTAACTGATGTGAAAGTGGATTCTCAGAGAGTTAGTCATAGAAACGAAGGAGGAGTCAAGTTTCCCTTGCATTTATTCTTTTCTGAAGTGAAAGATCTTACAAAAAAAAGAAGAAATAGGTACGTGTATATTAATTTATCACAAACTTCCCCATTGTTGGCTAGGCTAGATACTTGCAATGCTCTGCTAAAATCTCCTCTAGTGTGATTTAATATTATTATTATTAGCAGAAATTAATCATATTATGCAATATGACACAACCTATAAGAGGAAACATTACAGGACAATTCATTTTTTTTGAAAAGTAATTGAGTAATGATTATATTTAAGAAAAAAAAAATAGTCTACTTGCCTATTCTCACCTGTTACAATACTAGAGGCTTGTAAGCGTCGCCGCTGATGTTTTAGATGTTAGGGCAGGTGATATTAGAAAAACGGACGGTAGATACAAACGTCATCTAGTACTGAAAGTTTAACTCAATCATAAATCAACAAAATATTTGTTTGATATAATGTATCTGTGTATTTGTTCAACGAAATAATCTGATGTTTGATGAAATAGGTACCTAACCGATAAGTGAAAACATTTTCCTTTATAAAGCAACAAATATATCTGATTGAACTGTATTCAATGATTTGAAAATCAAAATTAGTTTGTTGGTACAACAAAACTTTTTTCCGTGTAATGATTCGAAAAGATTTTGGAATAGCAATATCCTACCTACTCTTAGGGAAATATGATTCAGGGATGATATCTCGAAAAGTATAACACTTTGTATAATAGGATATAATATGGTTGAATATGTTGAAACCACATAACCTACTACCTCTGGGGCACAGGTGATGAATTGAAACTTAAGTTCAAGGTATTTGTTGCATGTGATGCAAACATACTGAGCGCATTATTATCGAAAGTTTTGCCATGTGAATCTGATATACCTACTTATGAGGTTCAATAATGAAGTGAGATGTATGTATGTATGTATGTGTATGGGCGGTCCGGGACCTGACGCACTTAGGCCTCCCTTTTCAGGCCCATTGTGCACCCACATTCCTGGGATCGCAAGTCAGCCATGGAGAAGGCCGATCTCGCGAGCAAAAGAGACCAACTTTCTAGGCCAAATCTTTTTAACATCCTCTGGGTCCAGGATACTGCTCCCAAAATGGATATCCCTTGCTGCCACTACTGCCGGGCATTCAGTGAGGATGTGAGTAGAAGTATCTTCATCCTCTAGGCACCATCTGCATTCAGGATCCTCCACCATCCCGATCATGCTGAGATGTTTGTTCAGGTGGCAGTGTCCTGTCAGAAGGCCCACCACCAGTTTCAGCTCCTTCCTGTTCAAAGCCAAGAGGGCATTGGTCTGTCTTCGTGACGGGTTTCCTATATGGGGTTTGGACTGCCTCATTCGAGGAGCCTTTCTCCAGCTGTCCTGAAACCTTTCCGTCAGGATTTCCTTCATCTTGAAGTTGCTCTAGGATCGAGTGACCCCTAGGATTGGCTCTGGGCCAATCACTGAACCCTTCGCCCCCTCTCTGGCCAGACCATCGGCCATTTCGTTACCTGGTACCCCTGAGTGTCCAGGGACCCACAAAAGACATTCGTTGCTGACAGCCGTTGTAGGCTATCTATGCACTCTGACACCAAGGCGGAGGTCACCCTATACGAGGTGTGCGCCTTGATCGCCGCCTGGCTGTCAGTGCATATAGTGATTTGCTGGCTGTGATAGCCCCTCTCGATATTCTCTCGAACACATGCAAGTATTGCAAATACTTCAGCATGAAAAATCGTGGCATGTTCCCCAAGGGTATAGTAATGATTAGCCCTTGGGGACTGCCCATAGACCCCAGCACCTGCGCATTCTTCCATCCTGGAGCCATCTGTATACCAGATGATGCCCTTGGTGGGTATTATGCAGTGCCCATTCTGTTCCCAGTCTATCCTAGTAGGAATCTTGACTTGGGGCATTCTCCTGAATCGAATGATCGTTGTTATGCTGTCCCCTTTCATACTGAGTGAGGGGTAGTCGTCTGTAGGGGGTTCACCAGTCGGAGACAGGCACAACGGGCCCTGGACGGGGTGGACCGCTGGTGTCGTAGCACGGGACTAAAGAAGTCAGATTATAAATGTTTTTAGAATATGTTCTACTGCTGTAATATAGGTAGATGGAGCTGTCTTTTTGATCAACCAATAATGAACTGAGTCAACTAAGAATGAGAGATGAATATAATCCTACAGCATGCAATTTCGTCGAGCAACTTTCTGAATCCACAGAGATTCTTGAAGCGGGGTATAGGTAATTACCACCATCAATAAAATTGCAAAGAGAATCTATGTACGAGAATGTCTGCCACATCCCAACATACTTCGATCAGTTTCTTTAGCCAAAAATTACTGCTCAATTTTAAAAGCATTCGGGTTTCATGAAGGGAAAGTGATTCAATTTTCACTCGGAATCACGAAAGAATCACATTAGACGGGGTTTGGGTGTATTTTATGAGTTCCTTCCTAATTTGTTTTTTGCTGCTTCCGCTATTTATGTGCGCAATACCCCTGAATGAATATAGAAGGAACATTGTGGGTCATTTGAGTCTTGCTGACACTAATCTTTGTACAGACTAGGCAAGGAATTTTTTTCAGCAAAACTTATCTGGTCAATTCAGCCTGCCTACGTTTACTTAGCTGGAGGAATTTTGTGAGGGTGGAGTAATGAATTAATTTTCCTAGACTTCTTTACTGGGGCGTCATTTTGGTGGATACGAGCGGGGTCAAGAAACTCAGAGAAAATTTCAGTATGGTGGAAATGCGCTGCTGGCAAAATTTTTTTGGGTTCAAGGTCGAATGCTTGCAATTCGAAAATTTGATTTCTTTCAGAGTAACAACAACTTCATTATTTTTTCTCAATAGGAACATTCACAGGCTCTTCAAGTTTGAATTTTTTTCGAAATACACGTGATGTAATGATCTGTCAAACATCGCCACAATCAAATATATCTCGAATTTCTTTAAAATTTTGCTGAATTCCCTCCCAAACCCCGCGTAGTAAAGAAATATTGTTTGTATCATTATGTTGACCTCCTTCAAGTTAAATGAAGATTTGGATTGTGGGAATAACGACAATAAAAGTGGCCCAAATTTCAAAAAATTGTCCTAATTCTCGCACATCTCCATTGTTTGTATTGTAGAAGTTGTTTTAAAGAGAGGCGTTGCTTTTGGCATGTCTTTTTGTTTCACATAGGTATATATTATTTAAATCATAAGTAACAAGATTCCGGAATATTTCAAATTTGGACAATGCACATATCGCAAAAATACCTGAATGATATATGTAGAACCTCGAATGTCATGTGGCAAGCAATATTCCCACACTCAAATCAAATAAAGGAACCATGCCTCAAGAGTAGCCCTGAGATAGTGATAAACATAAGGAAATTACTCATAACTTGAAAACGCCGCAACCGGTTTTGATTTTTTCTTCAGCGATGAAAAGGTGAATGATGTCGAAAAGAATCTGTGATGGAAAATACAGGGTGTTCCATTTGAAAAATTCTAATGATCGTCGTCTGAATCTTACAATATTCAGAATGTGAATTTTGGCACCCTGTAAAGGATTCTCGCAAAATTACTGGATTGGTGTACGTGAGACCTTGCTATTACAGCATGCCAAAAATATTTTCGAAATTTCTATGAATGAATATACCATACCCAATTGAACATGACCCTTCAGTAGTAGTGAAAATGGGTTTATCAATTATAACTTGGCAACGCCGCAACCAAATTCAATTTTTCTCTCAGCGATATAGAGCTAAACCTTAGCGGAATAAATTTTGAATAAAAAATACTGGGTGTTCCATTTAAAAATTTCGTCTCCGAGTCGTCCCGCTGTTATAAAACACCCAGTATTGTTGAAAATATTTTTGAAATGGAAACCTTTAATAACGGGAGAAATTTGTTTTCAAAAGTTTTTCTCTTGTGATAATTGATTTCGAGATATCGAAGAATTCAGCACTAAATGGACACACTGTATACCTGACATTTAAAGAAATACCAGGCGAGTCACTAACTTGCTTCAAGAAAATATTCTTCATAGCCAATTTCTTTGCCAAGGACGCGGAATACATTTCGAATAAAAAATACTGGGTGTTACATTTGAAAAACTCGTCTCCGAGTCGTCCCGCTTGTATAAAACACCCACTATTGTTGAAAATATTTTTGAAATGGAAACCTTTAATAACGGTAGAAATTTGTTTTCAAAAGTTTTTCTCTTGTGATAATTGATTTCGAGATATTGAAGAATTGAACATTTAAGTAATAAGAATATTTTACCCATTCATCAATCCGGGTTTAGAATTAATCACAGCACGTCAACAGCCCTTCTGAAAATGACTGATGACATATTCGAAGCGAACGATAATACAAAATGCACTATATTAATATTATTGGACTATAGCAAGGCCTTTGATACTCTAAACCATAGAATTTCATGTAGGAAGCTGGAATACTTTGGTTTAGACCCTCTCACAGTGGACTTTTTCAATAATTATCTATTGGATCGCAGGCAAAGGGTTTTTTGGAATAGTCAGTTTTCAGAATGGTCTACATTAACTCGTGGAGTTCCGCAAGGCAGTATCTTGGGACCTCTCTTGTTCACAATTTATACATCGGATTTTTTTAAATGCTTAAAGTTCTGTAGTATACATCAATACGCTGATGCCACGCAAATATATCATTCCTTTCCTGCGACTGACATTGATTTTGCAGTTAACCAAATTAATTCTGACCTAAATGCCATTTTTGACATCTCTAACGCACACCAATTGATTTTGAACGAGTCCAAAACGATTATTATATTTGGAAACAATCGCAAGAATGTAATTGACTTTCCAAATCTCAATACACGTATCAATGGCAAATCGCTCAATCCAGTAGACACATGTAAAAACCTCGGCCTGCATATGGATTCTGACATGAGATTTTCGAAGCATGTTAATAATCTTTTGCAGAAATCTTACTGTAAACTTCGGACCCAATATAAACATAGAGACTTATTGAGTAAAGATGTCAAACTCAAATTATGTGATACCTTAATTCTAAGCATTCTTTCCTATTGCGATATGATTTATTGACCGGCCTTGTCAATCGGCGATAAAAAAAGTCTCCAGAAAATACAAAACTGCTGTGTTAGATTTTCATTCAACCTGCGAAAATTCGACCATATCTCTCTTGCCTTCGAGGAGACGAAATGGCTGTCTCTCGAAAATCGCTTCCAATTGCATTTGGCATGTTTAATTTATAAGCTGAATAAAAATCATGCACCCTTATATCTTTTGAAAAAACAAAACTGAGCAAAGGTTGTCAAACTCATACCTGTCCGACACGATCGAAAGATCTGTACACCGTCCCCAGGCACAGATCTGCACTTTATGAGAGTTCATTTAGTTATACAATGCAGCCAAGCTGTATAACAGATTGCCCGCGAATATTAAGGCTGTAGCAGGTTTGGCTAGCTTCAGAGAGCAGGTCAGATCTGTTTTGATGGATTCTACCATATGAATGATGAATTGGTTACCTTTCGTATCATAAATTGATGACTTATTATTTTTGTATACCTGTATTTGTACTATCAATGTAGCTTGTATACTCTCTAATAACTCGCTGAATGTTTAGCTGTAATGGAGTGGTTATGTGGAAGAGCAGCTCCGCTGAACATCGCCACTCCTTCTCAACTTGTACTTGTTGACATTTTGATGAATGAATAATAAAGCCGCATTATTATTATTATTATTATTATTATTGATTACGCACTAAATGGACACACTGTATACCTGACATTTGAAGAAATACCAGGCGAGTCACTAACCTGCTTCGAGAAAATATTCTTCATGGCCAATTTCTTTGCCAAGGACGCCATCGAGCGGGCGTCGTTAGTCATTTCCTGCGGAAAAAGTCGATCTGACAGTGACAGGCCGATCGCGATGAATATCCATGGGATCGTTCTCAGATCAACAAAATCGCTTTATATCGAGCCCACGGATCCCTTGAATTGGACCGTGCGGAGGCCGCAAGGCTGTCACTTCGCCTTGATCTTCCCCGGCAAAGGGCCCGGATGGGACGGCCGTCACTCCCGACGAACAGGTCCTATAATGAAGAAGGTCACATGCACGAGTGAATAAATAGGTTGCGAGCTTTGGGTGTGGAATAGTTGACATCACCGAAGTGCTGATGCAAGGTTTATACAGGGTGAGTCAAAAATGTGTACCGAGCTTTCTGGGGGTGATAGAACATTGAAAAATAAGTGTAGTTTGATGATTAAACTCATGGCCCAAAATGCATATTAAGGGAGATATATCCTTCCAAAGTTGATAAAATTAAAATATTTTCTCCGCATAAATTCTGAACGATGAAAGCCAACCGATTGAAATTTTGTGCATGAATGTATGTTGTTAAAATACATTTTTTCGTCACACTTCCATATTTCTGATATTGTTATAAAGGGTGTTTTCAGAGGGTGAGTCATGATTCTTTATAGAAAACTTTCTTCCCTGTATTATTTTCGGTGAAAAAACAGGGGCATTTGATAGAGCGAAGAAAATTACATGAAAAAGGTACTCTTATTCAAATACAAAAAATTGAGCCGTTCGTGAGATATTTGAGTTTTTGTAGTTACATGATATCAGCAGATTGATTTTATTCATCGCGAGATTCATCGTATAACGATATTTCAGCAGGCCATGAACAATTTTGTTTTTAATTTTGTCGATAATATCACCTCCCTGTGCCACGTTACTGAGCACATAGCATAAGTCTGTCCCAACAAGGTTCGAATAAAAATAAAAGTTTGATAATGTTTTTGGTACTTTTAATTAATACATAATTTTGAATGGAAAAAAAGGAAAAAGACAAATTAAAGTAGCTGTTCGAAATGTCCACCGTTTTCGGTTATAGATAATCTGAGGCGTTTACGTAAATTATTCATCAAACCGTTCATAGTTTGGTGATTATTTTTCAACAACGTAAATTCGTTCACAATTTTTTGCCTCAGCTCCTCAACATTCCGAATTTCGCTTGAATAAACCCTAGATTTAATGTAACCCCACATCGAAAAATCTAGTGGATTGAGGTCAGGCGAACGAGCAGGCCAGGAAATAGCGTCTATGCCTCGTCCTATCCACCTATCAGGAAAATTTTCATTAAGCCATTCACGTACAACTCTTACATAATGAGGTGGTGCTCCATCATGCATAAAGCAAATTTCCCTACGTATGTTGAGAGGAATGTCTTCTAATATCGTACCTAACTCATTTTCTAAGAAGTTGAGGTACATTGCACCATTCAGAGACCCTGGGAACATGTAGTATCCAACGAATTTGTCTCCTAAAGTCGCAGCCCAGACGTTCACTTTGAAATTATATTGAAAATGCGTTACTTTAACAACGTGTGGATTTTCGTCAGCCCATCAGAAATGAGTGTTGCGCGAATTGAAAACACCGTTTCTAGTTAAAGTTGCTTCGTCTGTGAACAATATTTTGTTTAAAAACTCAGGTCATCTTCGAGTTCGTTCCAGCAACTCTTCGCAAAATCTCAATCTTATTTCATTGTCTCGTGGTAACAGTTCTTGTACCTGCAAATAATGATAAGGGTGTAGCTGTTGCTCTCTGAGAATCCTGGTTACATTCGCTTGTGTTGTGTCTATTCGTCTTGCTAATTTCCTTGTACTTATTTCCACAGTATTTAATACTTCTTCTTCAACTTCTACAGTTCTCGCACTTCTGGGTCGGCCACCATTTCTATTATTGGTTTTCAAACATCCTGTTTCACGCAGTCTTTGTACAATCCTCAAAATTGTTCTCGAATTTGGAATGCGTCGAGCGGGAAACATCTCTGCATATCGTCTCACAGCATCAGTATTTGCATTTCCGAAGCACTCGCCAAGCATTAGAAGCATATCAGTTTATTCAGAGAACGAATAACCTGCCATATTTCTTGAAATTTCAGTTCATAATCGCAGTGATAAATGACACAGAAAAACCACACGAACAAATCAACTACAACAATGTTGACTCGAATGTTGATGACATGAACGTCAAAATTGAGAACAAAATTATTCATCATGGCCTGCTAAAATATTGTTACCGATGAATCTCGCGATGAATAAAATCAATCTGCTGATATCATGTAACTACAGAAATAGGAGTACCTTTTTCATGTAATTTTCTTCGCTCCATCAAATGCTCCTGTTTTTTACCGGAAATAATACAGGGCAAAATGTTTTCTACAGAAAATCATGACTCACCCTCTGAAAACACCCTTTATAACAATATCAGAAATGTGGAAGTGTGACGAAAAAATGTATTTTGACAACATACATTCATGCACAAAATTTCAATCGGGTGGCTTCCATCGTTCAGAAGTTATGCGGAGAAATTATTTTAATTTTATCAACTTTGGAAGGATATATCTCCCTTAATATGCATTTTGGGCCATGAGTTTAATCATCAAACTACACTTATTTTTCAATGTTCTATCACCCCCAGAAAGCTCGGTACACATTTTTGACTCACCCTGTATACCAGGTGTTCCATTTAAGACTATCCACCCTCGATATCTCCCAGAATTATTATTTTACAAAAAATTTACGAAACAGGTCCTCTACTCCACAGAGCAACCCCAATAAACTTAGCAGTTCCACTTCAATATCTCGGATTTGCAATAGTACTATAATTTGTTACTAATTTAGTACTAATTTATTATCATATTCGCAAATTTATTACTCTTCATCAAACAGAAGGAACCAACGGCTCTGCTAGCTTTATGTCAACCTAGCAGAACCATAGCTGAAAATTTAATATTTTGAAAATTTTAAATACAGTGTGTCCCACTTACCATGCTCACTATGGGTATCTTTTAAACGGTGAGAGATACGAGGTCGGTTAAATGACACCAAATGTGGAGTTTGTCAAGGCCAACTATAATGTGAAATAATATTTTGATAAAATCTATTCGTTTTTGTTTTATACGCAAAAAACAGATTTTGGTCATTTTCATGTCTCCTCCGTAACTTCTTTATTTATGAAAATATTCAAATAGGAATTTCATATTCTCATGGCAGTTTTTCGAAGTGATTTCGAAAAAAATATGAAATTCATACCAACTCTTCTAGAATTTGAGATATCTGCACTAACTTTAGTTTTTCGAATGAAGGTCATAGCTCACTATGACTCAGTTACAAATAACTTTTTTTCCTCTTTCAGATGATGTGGCACAGTAATAGTTTTGTGTTGATAACAACGGAGTTATCGTCATTTATACAAAAACAAAAAATTATTTGAAAGCCGCCATCTTGAATTTATAAATTTTAACAAAGAAATCATGATCTCCGACCTCAAAAACCCCCACTTACCAATTTTGAATGGAATCGGACCATATCTTGTCCGCCATCTTGGAGCAGCCATTTTTTATTTAATTTCAACAAAGATTCCATAACTTTGATTAACTTGAAATTTGGCAGGTGTTCATAATTTTGGTGACAATACATTATGGAATTTTTGTTGAAATTTAAAAAAATGGCTGCTCTAAGATGGCGGACAAGATTTGGTCCGATTCCATTCAAAATTGGTAAATGGGGGTTTTTTGAGGTCGGAGATCATGATTTTTTTGTTGAAATTCATAAATTCAAGATGGCGGCATCCAAATAATTTTTTGTTTTTGTATAAATGACGATAACTCCTTTGTTATCAACATAAAACTATTACTGTGACATATCATATGAAAGAGCAAAAAAAAGTTAATTGTAACTAGGTCATAGTGAGCTATGACCTACTTTTGAAAAACTTAAGTTCGTGCTGATATCTCAAATTCTAGAAGAGTTGGTATAAATTTCATATTTTTTTCGAAATCACTTTGAAAAACTGCCATGAGAATGTGAAATTCCTATTTGAATATTTTCATAAATGAAGAAGTTACGGAGGAGACATGAAAATAATCAAAATCTGTTTTTTGCGTATAAAACAAAAACGAATGGATTTTATCGAAATATTTTTCCACATTATAGTTGACCTTGACAAACTCCACATTTGGTGTCATTTAACCGACCTCGTATCTCTCACCGTTAAAAAGATACCCATGGTGAGCATGGTAAGTGGGACACACTGTATACCATAATTTCTAACTATTTTATTACTAACTTATAACTATAATCACGAATTTTTTACTCATCATTTCAAGGAAAAAAACGACGATTTGTCTATCTCGATCTCAACCCAGTGAAAAATTCGTGATTATAGATAAGTTAGTAATAATATAGTAATAAATTATGGTAAATATGAAGTTTTCAAAATAATAATTATTCAGATATGGCTATAGCTCTGCTAGGTTGACAGCAAGCTAGCAGAGCCGTTGGTTTTCCCTGTTGAATGGAGTGTTAGAAATTTGCGAATGTGGTGATAAATTAGTAATAAATTAGTAACTTATCGATGATACAACAGAATTTCAAAAAACATGTGATTTGAGTTTTGGTTCTGCTAGGTTGAGATCGAGATAGACAAATCGTCGTTTTTTCCCTTGAAATGATGAGTAAAAAATTCGTGATTATAGTTATAAGTTAGTAATAAAATAGTTATAAATTATGGTATAAAATATTTAAAATTTTCAAAATATTAAATTCTCAGCTATGGTTCTGCTGAGTTGACATAAAGCTAGCAGAGCCGTTGGTTTTTTCTGTTTAAAGAAGAGTAATAAATTCGCGAATATGATGATAAATTAGTACTGAATTAGTAACAAATTATAGTACTATTGCAAATCCGAAATATTGAAGTGGTTCTGCTAAGTTTATTGGGGTCACAGACCCACCCCCTCAATAATTTGGATAGGGAATAAGGGTCGTGTTATACATCATTGCGAAGATATTTCAATTCTGAAACTAGCAGTAGAAAGTTTTTTGAATTCCAACAAGTCGTTCTAGAGATATTCGAGTTTGAATGGTATGTTTTTGAAGTGTGAGTAAATGCATGTAAATGATAGATCATTGAACAGGTATTCACGAAAGATGTTCAAAATGGCCTCCATTGACTCCTAGACAGTGGTAGAGTCTATTTGAAAATTCCTCTTGTACGTTTGAGAATGTTTCTCTTGATATGTGTCACCTCATTCCGTATCACAGGTGAGAGAATGGCTACCCCAAAATTTCCCAAACGAATAGATAGGTCGTGAAGGACCATTAAAATGGCCAGCACGCTCGCCAGACATGGCACCCAATGATTTTTTTCTTTGGATCCGAAATCTGTTGTTAATAAAACGGAATCTACTATGATCTGGACGATAAGTTTAGAAGAATTAGGGTTGAATGCCAGGCGATAACTAGAGAAACATCTGAAATGTGCAGAAGGAATTTACAAATAGAATCTACCACTGTCTGGAAGTCGATGGAGGTAATTTTGGACATTTGTTAACCATTCACTAATTAATTCCGTTCATTCAATTACTCGCAATTGAAAAACATATCATTTGATCTCGAACATCTCGTGAACGACTTGTTGGAATTCAAAAAACTTCCCACTGCTAGTTCCAGAATTGAATTACCATCGCAATGATGTATAACACGACCCTTATTCTCTATTCAAATTATTGTGGGGGTTGCTCTGGGTAGTAGAGGGTTATTGAAGTATGGATTATTTATTTTGCGTCAAAAGGTGCCCCCCTCCATATGAAAATCGACTTGTTCCGTAAATTTTTTGTAAAATAATGATTCTGGGAGATATCGAGGGTAGATAGTCATAGTCTTGAAAGGACCACCCGGTATATCAACCCTGCACTATCGCGCCTTTCGCAATAACACTAGTAGACGCATATTTCGAACTCAACTTCATCTTCAGTCAGAGGTGAGATGCAATACAGACAGATACACGATGAAAATATTATTTATTGAACGATGATGGCACAATTTCGCAATCAAATGAAGAAAAACTACAAACTAATGAGAATATTTGCACATCGAATTATATCCATAAGTATATTGTTTAACGAGCACGGAATGAATAATGCAGCATGAGCCGTAGGCGAATTTTTCTACGGCTATAATAGATAACAGCGGCAATTTCGATTCCTTCGTCTTGTATAGCCATCTGATTTTCTGTCAAGTAATGCTCATCTATTTTTTTGGAAATAATAACACAATGGAGTCATTGTGATATCAGATACGGAAATAAAATTGATGACATACATTGATGTATCGAACACAGTGAAACAAGAGCAATCTTGTGTTATAGCCGTTAAAAAAATACCCTTTTCATCATTTTTCAGTTATCGTACTGACACTTCTATACAAAAATACAATTTCTGCATTTCTGGAAGAAGTATCGGGATTCATTCTTATTTTTTCATTCCACACAATATTTTCTTGTGCCTTCTGGTATTGCTCGTGAATTTGATGTAACAGTATTTTCACTTGTCAGTTCTTGCCTTCGCTGGCGAACAGACAGTGGTGAAACGGAAATATCAAGCTCATGATCAGATTCCTCTAGATCAAATGGATCATCTTCAGATTGCACTTTCTCCCACAGCCGTAGTAATCTCTGTTGATCGTCTTCATTATTCTTTTTTCACTAAAACTCACCGAGAACGATCAATATGCATCACAGATCAGGAGGAAGTCCACTACCATACTGATCATGTGCCTTTTGACCTTTCCTTATGTTCTTTTCAAATAGTTTATGGACCCTTATTCTGGTTTCGTTGGAATAGTTAATGAAATTTCATATTATTATTATTATTTTCAAAATATTACTTTCTCAGTATCGAACAGATATTTGAAACACAACTAGTCGCGCTGAGTCTGAGAGACTCCAGATCAATATTTCAGCGAAACAGCAAACGCAACCTTCTGCAATTGCATACCACATCGAAATGAACAAAAGTTTCTAAATGTACTTGACATAAGTGAAAAATCAAATTTTTAGAATGATCCTTTGTACCCTTCTCCGTAAACTTCTAACTATCGACCGTGACCCACCTTGTATGTACCTGAACGTTCCGGATTTGATTTATATTCTTGCGATCATTTTCTATAGATGGCTGCATGTTTGGTATATACAATTTGCAAAATAATGAATTGGGTACATCTACTACACTTCAAAAACTCAATATTCAGAGGTATCAATATTTTTGATTACCTATATAGGGTGATACACTTTTGGAAGATCTAAGAAATTCAATAACCTCTTGAACTATTCTGCGTGCTTTCAATGAGAAGTTGATTCCGATCCTTTTTTTCATTTGGATGCTTTTCCATCTACAAATTCCAGAGATATAATTAACTTGTAATTGGACTCTATTCTTTTGATCACACTCTATTCGATATTTCTTGATTATTGACTAGAAGACCTGAAATGATCGAAAGCTTCCACTATAACTCTTGATGACACTCTATGGCAAAACTTGAAAAAATAAATCAGACCGCCTGTATATCTGTGCATAATATGAATTTCATCTGGAAGTAATATCTTCTCCAAGCTCTTGAAGTCCTGCTGGACAAACCTGACCCACTCTGTTCATCCGTTTTCTCATTTCATCCCTGTTTTTGTGAGAGAATCCAGTTGAGAAATTGATTGGTTTTGATTCTTTGAGATCTATTCAATCCTATATTCTTCTTATTGTTTGGCACCCAAGAAATGCAAGTCGATGTGTATACATCACAGTATACATATAGCCATTCTTCTCTCGTCAATCCTCATCCCTTTCAAATCACAATGAAATATTTGAATATGTTATAACAAACCTTTCAAATGTTTCTTTCAATTTGCCTAGATCTTTTCTGGTAAAGGGTCCGAAAGGTCCCACAGTTACGTTCATATGTCACGTGACCATTTTTATAATGCGGCATCTATTTTCTGCACATGGTTGCATAGTAATATATTACGAGACACTCAATCATTATTGGAGACCCTGTATAATAAAGAAGAGCGGATAATCAGGTTGAGAAATTAGGCTGAGTGTATGAACTAGTCGACAGAAATCATCGAGGTGTATCAACACAGTTTGCTACTCTCACTCCTGCAAGGTTTGTTTATATGAACAGTGTCAATATTGTGAGACATTCCACGTACTTGCGTTTGCTTACTTATTACAGGAATTACAGCTGACAAATTCACTCCTATATGGGAGAACTTCCCGTGAAATAAGAAACTGAAGAGAAATCAATTGGTATGGCATAATTATTCGGATCAGAAACCTGTAGGACAATATAATACTGTAACGATAGGAATCAACAATATTTCATCATAACTACTATATTCAAAATTGTATTGATTCAAGAAAATATTTCACTAATGAAGCTCATTATACATTTCATCGTATAACATTCGATTGAAGGAATTGCGTATTAGGTTTCACTCACGTTGGGATCTCAGTCAACCGGAATGAAATACCCCCATATGGAGTAAAACGCTGACTATGTCAAAATATTCTAAATAAATATCGATCAGCCGATAAGGCAGAGGACAGTATTGATCTGATCAGCCAGCGCTCACTTTGGGGGTTGAACCAATCGTCTTCTAGAGATAATTTTGTAAGTACTATCTATCTTCATGGTACCTACCAAATTATTCTCTGTATTGCGAATTCTGATGTACGTCTGTTTTGAGCCTTGTTTGTCTGAACCACTAATGAAACTATTTTTGTTTAATAAATTGGAGCTGTATAACGAATAACTGTTTTAATTTCTCGGTCTCTCAAGCGAGTTCACCTCCGAGTCACCACCCTGTAGCCATGGGTCGTGATAATATGTCAAATGATATGAGCTAGGAAAGAAATCAAGAAAAATGTCTTCAATCATTCAATATGACTCACCCAAGTAATAAACTGGTGAGCAAATCCCACTGAAAGGTCCATGCAGCTTGTAGTTGAACCGAGAATTGTATACCTATATTTCTGGATGTTCTCTATAGTTATTTCATCAAATTAGAATTTACTGGTGAGGATTATAGCTTCAGTCTTTGTTACATTCAATTTCATTCTATTAGTTTTGAGATAAACTTCAACATCCTGTAGTACTCTGATTATTTTTTCAATAACTTGATTTTAATCTGTTTCTCTGCGGTCCAGTAGACTCATAGAGTATCATCATCAAATAAGTTTATGAACTCACAGTCAATAAACAAATTAATATCGTTTAAGTATAATATAAATGAGAAAGGACCAAGAACACTCTCTTGGGGTACTCCTGTATTGTTTACTTCATATGACGAAAAATGCTCATTGATACGTACTCTTTGTTTTCTGTGTGACAAGTAATCTTTGAACCAGTCATAAACTATCCCTTCGATTCCATACCTCCCAAGTTTCTGTAGCAAATTACTCCTGTCAATAGTTTCAAAGGCCCGTTTCATATCTAAGAATACAGGTACAACAAATTTATTTTGGTTTATCATTAGTAAATTTATTGATCGATAATTGTAATGCAGTTTCGCATAAGTGTTTCTGTCAAAGTATATAGGGTGTTCCATTAAAGAAAATGTCTAGGTCGTCATTACTCAAATGTGGATAACCGTGCATATTATAAATGTGGTGAATTGAAAATAAAAATCGACTTGCTCTGAAGATTCCTCAGGAATGGATAGTTTGGCTAAAAATGTATTTATTCAGTACTATACGAAAGCACTGTGATATTACCAAAATAGTGTTACTAGTTTCAGCATCAGACACGAAACATTCTACCTGTGAGGAAAATTGAAATATGATACGAAGTGCCACTGTTGAAATAGAAATCCTACCTCAATCAATGATCAATTTGACTGATATCATTCAATTTCTTCTGGGTTATTATAAGGTCTGTCCTTATTATGCATTTAGAAGTTTTTCTTGTGGAAACAACCGTCAAACGCAACTGGAGCATTTCTGAACCAAGTGAAATATTCGAGAATGAACTTGTGGGCGGTAAGAGAACAAAATGGGTTTCAATCACACTCTTCTGATGCGTGGGTGTCGAATTACTTTGAAAAGCTTTCAGAATGCACCTACCCGTGACGCCTACTAACTGTTATTCATTAGATGTCTATTAGCATGCCGATATTGTTTTCCTTGGTCTCCCACTAGACAAACATTGTTTTGCCAAATCCACTTACACACAATTCCACTAGCACCGCAACGCACGCCGTTCGAAACGAAATAGATTAGTTTCAAGACTGACTTGATTGCCGATGGAGACTTTGAAGGAACTGAACCAGGGACATTCGTCGTTTCCACTCAAAATCGTGCATGTTTTGCATAAATTCGCTAGTTCATTTCGGCTGTTTCATCATTATTATTAACCATGGAATTACTGGAATCGAGCCAGCGGCGCACTAAGAGGCTTAAGAAACCTATACTGATAGCTGGATTTTCATTTTATAGGAAAGAATCTGAAATAATGTTTTATCTCGTATATAAATATAACTAAATTCACTTGTTGTTGTATTGGAATATTCGAAACTAGTTGATCGTCTTTTTATGATCACTTCATTGTTCTCACATAAACATTTAATGATGGATTCCTATAGTATACGATTCTTTAAGGAGCTAAAGAAGGTATGTACAAGGCTTCCATTCTGGAATTCGCCTTCCTTTTGATATTACTTCCGATGCACTTATTGCCATTCTCATCGAGTAAACCAGTATCATTTCGATCTAATTTTCATTATACTTTCCTACCCACTAACCCCTATAGATACTTTGACCATTTGTATGGTACTCACTTTCCTGGAAGTAAATCCTTGCAATGTTCATATATTCATGAATTCATTCGTCAACTGATATGAATTTGAAATAGCAATGGAAAGAAATGGGTGGCACTTTCACCAAATTTTCCGATGTGGAAATTGAAATTCTGACATGGCAACAAACAAGCAAATCATTTATTCATCTTTTGCAGCGCACGAAAGTTTTTTTTCACTTTTTTTATAAGTTTTTGAAAATATTTCCTCAGGCAATCAATTCCAGAGCTTTGTGGTTGTATAGACAAACAAGTTTTGATAATATGCTATTTGACATATTTCGAGGATGTGCTCACTGGGCTTGTTGAGGTCGTTTGACTGGCACCGTTAATGATGAAATGATAGCATAGCATTTCCTGTCGAAGTGAAAGATCACCAACTTTGCTCAGGTATTCCAATGATGTCAAAGAGTTAGTGAGTATGTGGCATCACCCACCAGGCGAATGGCTCTTCTCTGGATGGAATCTGAGAGAAGCTCTTGAGGTGTAACATTTAATTCCACTTATTGAGCATTGTGACTATTTCGTAGTTGATATGACGCCAGTCGAGCAACCAGGGAATTTTCGTTTCAAAGTATTTCTATCCTTTTTTTCTACCCAGATGGCGTTGCTCACATATTGTCTATGGATTACGCCTCTGAGGGAATATAATGCCGACTTGATATTTGTTTGGCTAGGCTACGCTTAGTCGGCGGTCTTATGACTTCTGGCTGGACACTGCCTTGCACTGATAAGAGACAAAGAGCTCGAAACTGGTCTGTAGGTGTCTAGCGTGTTCTGGCTAAATCGACATCAATAGGCATTCAGAACGGAATCACTTGTATCTGTATTCCTTCGAACGAGTCGATGCATAGATTCAGGGAGGATGTAATTCAATGTTCTGCGTGGCATAAGCCAGGAAAGTAGTCGTTTTTTCCCGAAATCTACCATTGTTGTTCATTTTATGAACATTCTGTGGAAATGGCTGATTTTTTGTGTATATATATATATCATTTGTGGTTATTCCCAGCCTTAATAGAAATAAATTACTGAATGCGCTACTGAAAGTTCAGTTGAGAATTAGGTTTGTTGGATGGAATGTCACCTTGGTGATAAATAAATTCCTCAGAAATTATAACTACGACCGTCAGACATGCTATAGAATATTGCAAGAAATGATGAAAGGGTTATGTTTTCCTTATTCCTTGATACAAACTAGAATATGAGGGCAGAAGATACAGGGTGTTTCAGAGTTGTGGTGACAAAAGCATAAGAGAGATTTCTCTCAACAAAATATGATGGAAAGTTCACATGAACATGGGTTCGAGAATGCTTCGTATCTGAAGTTTCCAAATTGAAAGAAATAATAATAATATTTTGAGAAAGCTCGAGCTAATTCGAATAAAATTTGTATGTTTGATTTACACAAATATCAGACATTCACGTACCCATGGAGCATATCGTTTTTTTATAAAAAGTCGCCCTGTTTTTTTGGGTTCTCATCAAATGTTCAGCTGAACATGTATAAGGAAAAGTGGAAGTGCTCAGATATTATCCAAAAATGTATTGCACATTATTACAAAAATGAAAAATTGGACAATGCACAAAGCAGATCTGGTCAAGTCTCAGCGCATCAGTCTTAGTCTACCTACACCAATACCATCAACATTACAATGTTCTCGTGCAGAGATTCCTGTTCGTAGCGTGTAGGTAACACGCCTATAGGTCTATAAAAGCAAGCTTCTCCTGAAATACACATTTCATGCACGACCGGTATATTCGATTTTTCATTGTCAATCTGGATACCTCTTCACGTCTCGAGAACGATAGGAATATCATTGATGTAATGGAAGTTGCCATATCAACTCAGACAATTTTTTGAATTAGGAGTAGACTATTATATTTGCTCTCAATTGATGTCATGTCACAAATAACTTATGTTGGGTTCGCTCATATCATTTTGCATCTCAGAAATATCAAGAGAACTGTAATTCCAGATAAGGAATCATCACAACAGTAACATAAATGTCCTGAATTGTACAGGGATTCCTATAAATTCTATATGAGTTCCCAATACGCCCGGTCGTGCATGAAAGTTACGTATTTTACGCACGTGATGCATGCAACGATTTATGCACTAGTGATTCATTTATCGAGTCAAGAGTAATGACTAGATTTCAATTAACAACAATTTATATATAATGTATGAATGCAGTAATCAAGAGAAGCGTAATTGTTATGGGAAGTTCACTTATCAAAACGTACGAGCCGTAGGTGAATGCTGCAATCATTTGAGTGGGAAATTAGCATTCCGTGCGAGTTATACACTATATTTTTTTTACGGCTGTAACAGATAACAGCGACATTTTTGATTTCTTCGTCTTGTAGCCATCTGATTTCCTCTCAAGTCAGGCTCATCTATTAGACATAGCTGTCATTGCTTGAAGTTTGACATTCCGTGGGCGATGAGATTTTTTTGGAATAATAACACAATGGAGTCATTGTGATATCAGATAGGGACATAAAATTGATGACACACAAAGTACCTCATTGATGTATCGAACACAGTAAAACAAGAGCAATTTCGTGTTATAGCCGTAGAAAAAAAAATCGTTTCAAATGTCATTCAGACAAACCGCTGAAATTTTTGATGAATATTTCACTCTATAGCACAGCGGTGCATGTCCCACCCTCGAAAAGACACACCCAATCAGAAAATTCAAATCAATTATACAGTGACCGTATTATCGATGATATAGATCAAAATATATCTCTTCGACTCTGCCATTTTGCTGGAAGCTATGCGGCAATATTAGGCGAATACTGAAAGATCAGAAATCTTACGATACGAATATAAAGATCATCATTAAATATCCTTATATCTACAAGATCTGCACTTTCTATAGAATCATATTTACCACTTATTGTGTCTTCTGTGTGATATAGAGGAATCAATAATAATTGGAAAACGTATAGAGTCGTTATTTCCCACTGGTATGAAGGAAACCAATAAGCTAATGACGACGAATGGCTCAGACGAGCAACCAATCCAAATATTCCATCGACAAAGATATTTTCCACTCATTACAGCAATTAGTGTTAATTGAATCGAACCTCGACGCAAAAAGCGCGATGTGAATCGAATGTATTGTTTTCTAGACAAATAGTCGACAAACGTAGAATAATTGAACTTCTGTATTCGCGCCAATATGATATCGAAATCTTCACCTATTCACGGTCGCCATCCTTACTCCGGGCATAAATTGAAAGTTAGACATGTTTTCCTGGAGATTTCAAGTCATTGCAACGTCATCTATCTTTGCGACCGCGAATATGTTTCGCATCAGGTACTAGGTGAAGATTTCATGCTTGGATCAGTATCTCGTAACTAAACCAAACAGTAGATTAGCTTATGTTTTGGTCCGATGTGGCTCCCAGGAAGTAGGCATTCTTGACCCAATTTAGAAAAAAGGCTTTGCAGAGATTATGTCAATTATAGAGCTCTCATTTTTGTAAAAATCAGCACCAACTTAATTATCACTAAAACAGCAAAGATTTAGGACTGAGTATAATAATTATAATAGCATTCAAGATTGACTGGTCTGTATGTTAGACAAAGTTGATTACATGAGTATACTTTTCATAAACATTCCTGAAACTTTCGATATGAGATTCTAGTGGTTTAACTTGGAGATATGGAATGAAAGGCTCACCTGTGAATTTTTCTCAATCTTACCTAATTAATAGAGAACAGATTCTCTCAGTTCTTGTAGCATCTTACAAAGTATTCTACAGGGAGCAGTTCTAGATCCTTCATGGACTCAATCAAATAATCGCTGAATATTATGATCATCTGATACGCAGATGAAACTAACTCAAACAAATCTAAAAATGTATTTTCAGTGTAATGAATTAAATACCGATATTTTGATCTTTAGAGACGAAGAGGGAATAAATCTGGATGAATTGATATTACACCCTCTTGATTAACCTACAGACAGGATTTGATATTTTTATACATTTCTTAGATTCTTCAATAAGAGTGACGCTGCCACCAGAAATTGTAATGAGAGTGGCGCAGCCACCAAAATGTGAATAAATGGGGTGTTTTCACCAAAATTTCAAATTAAAATGAAACTTATGGCGAAGGCTCATGGACCATACCGTTATTTATAATTTAGTAATTTCCTTGGTATCTTATTCAAACAGTAAAATCAGCATCTGAGTGTGACCAAAGTGTTCTCGTGATATTTGAGAACGAACTCAGAAATATACAAACAAACATACAGGCCCTACATTAGACTCATTCTGTCTTTTTGATATCTCTCAGGCACAAAGACACTTGGCTGGTTGACTATTGTATTATTTTCTCTTTCCCATCCCTTATTCATGCTTATTCGTAATGAATACTGGAATGTTGGGGATGGAGCAATATTGCGAGAAGGACATTTTAATGAATGAGTAGTCGAAGTACCTGCCCGAATAATAGAAAGTAGGGTGCGAAGTCAGCAGAAATGTATATTGCCTGAGAGGAAAATAGCTATTTAAGTTGGCAGTTTCGGAATGCCTCATTTTGTCTAACGGTATGAATAGGATGAGAGAAGAGAGCCCATGTACGCAAAACGAAGTTGCATGAAATTACATTCATACATCGTTTTCTATTTATATTGACGGAATAGAAAAGAACACAGATGCGTGAATTCAACGTGAAAGTTTCAATCAAGGGCTTCAAACTTGAACGATGGAAACTTGTTATATTTTTAGACCTCAATCGCAAATTCGTGATTAGGTTTTCTCAATTCAGAATTTCTTTCCATGTCCTATATGATGAATATCAATTTATCATACATCTGAGAACAAATGCCCAGATGACAGTGGTTATGTCAAAAAATTATAATTCTCAGATGTCAGTTCGTTATAGTTTCAGTTATATTATATTGAGATGAAAATTGCGTATATCATGAAGAATGACTAAAAAAATAACTGGACTTCAGGTTACTGATGAGGATTTGATATCCGAATTGAGTTTAACTCGAGTGAAGTCATATAACCTGTTTGTGAGAGATATAATTTCCATATCAAATTCTCTATTTCAGAAGATTTTGTTTTCAAATTCTTATCGTGTGTGTTCAATCGATGTAACTCAATGTTCGTCGTGGCATATAGCCAGGAAAGTAGTTGTTTCCTGTTGAATAAACCGAGAAAGAATTAATATTCTCATCACATGGAGAATGTGAATTCCCAATGTATTTCTTTGAATATATCCACTTTTTTTGTGTGTTCATAATTATATCTGAGAATATTCCTTTTCAAGTCATAACTTATAGAATATTGGGTGTATCGAATTGTAATTTGTTATGCTTATATGGTATGTGAAGAAAACAGTTTTCGCATCATATATTTCCACTTCCTGGTCACTTCTGGTTTCACTACGAATGGCTCCGGTTTGGAATTTCAAAATCGAACACCCTATATATTATAACATATTTCAATTTCTGATATAATGCTGGTTCAGAATGTGACATATATCATTCTACTCCAGCTTTATAAAAAATCAAGATGAAATAAGTCCATTCGAGATCGAGAGACCGATGAATGTTAGATGTATTATGAACAAGCTATTATATCAATTGATAGGGCTACGCTGTTTACCTCAATGAATAATGAATTACCTATCGATTATTTTGAGCTACCGATACCATTATTATAGTACTTGAGACGTTCGTCGAACTGAAGTATTCCTTACGGAATTTTAGGGAATTTATTACGGAGAAACTACTATAGAAATAAAAATTAGACATATTCTCTGGGCCTTCTCACATCATAGTACTTTTTCAAGAAATTAGTGGACTCGTCTATCTATTGATAACAGATATATGAATTGAAATATGAAATTTTTGTTTTGATTTTCAAATGCAACCCCCTGTATATCATTGCATTTTTGAGTTCTGCATCATTTTCTGAATCCAATGATACCTTATGAGTGACATTTCAAACTTCAATATTGATTTCAATTTTATTTTTGATTTTCCATTTGAGTGTGCCATGACTATTCTCATCAAGTCTGATGTATTCATATCGATATGTGTGATGCTAAAAAAATTGAATCCTGTGAATGATGTGAAATTTCTTGATTTATCACCAAATTAAGTTGGAGAAAATGGTTTGATGTACCATGATCCTGTTACACCCGGTATAGTTTACGCTACCACTTCAGTCCCTGGATTTATGACCCACATTTATCTACTTTCTGCATCGAAAGTAAGCGTTTGATCCCTCATTTGAGGACACAAACCTGCTTATTCACTCCCACGGAAGGAAGAAAAATATTACATTCCGTGGGAGGTAAAATAAATTTGCTTTAGCGTATGAGATTGTTGCTACCCAAGTACCTAATCAGTGTCTTCATCACTACTATAAAACAAATGACAATTCCATTTTTGAACTCCATTGATTATATAAACTTTCACATATTCCAAACTTACTGAATCGAAACATCAAAAATGAGATGCAATTACACAATGAACAAATTAAATGTGACAGAACCGACAGTAGTGTCAAATAGAATTTCGTTCAAATACTATTTGTAACCTTAGATCATGTAACACATTGATTTGTCTGGAGAGATAAACCACTTGAAGCACTATTTTAAGAATGACGCTCTGAAATATATGTGATCTTGGATACAATCATATATATAGCTCGGGAGCAAAGGTTCATTTCCTCCCAAGTGTGTTTACTGCCCTCCGCTAAGCGTCGGACATTAAACATCACACGTGGGAGGAAATGGATACCTTTGCTCCCTTCATATATAAATAGCTATTTTTTCGAATTGAATAGAGATTCAACAGACTTTTTAAACGTGAAAGGTATAATACTTGCCTCTGAGCTATCTTGTTTCGGAAATAGCTTCCAGCGACGAATTAATTTTCAAGGTTTTGCCAATTGGTCTTTCCGTGTTCTGTCGAAACTCAAACTACTTTAGAATTGAAACGAGCCAACATCGAGCATATTCGCCCCATCGGTACCTATTAACTTTCAATGCAATGAATTATTGAGTCAGAAGCCTTTAAGGAGCTTCACGAAATGGTTTATAGCAGACATTCCGACGCTGAATCTTTCTAACTAATGACCCCCTTCACTCCAACGATTGCATACTTAATCATACGAAAACGGACCGAAATTGTGCCAATCCCTAGGCACCTATATTCAGACACCCGGATGCCAGTTCATGAAAATGCAGCAGAAGTTCTTCAGATTTTTCATTCCATCAATTTTTTATGTCATCCCTTTCAATGAATTCGCATCATTACACATTTATTTCAGTGTAAATACAGTTCTCATCAGTCATCACAAGAAATGGACCACTCATAATTTTACTTCTTTTATTGATATCCTGATGTAGGAACTTTCCGTAAGAATTGAACGATTCGGTTGCGATCGAATGTTGTGTTGTGTCCTTATCAATTCCAGGCAAAGCAAAAGATTCACAAACAGCATCAAATCGAAGGATGAATACATGAAAACCTATGAACGAAATGAAATGCTCCATACGGATGAGTGAAATTCGATGCATAGGAAATGCATATGATCACGGAATGGTATAAGAGCTACAGAAAGGGTTGAATGAGGGCAAAGTTGCGCAATTTTTCCCTTTTTCCCTCGAAGTTAACCACACTTACCAGGTCAACAATGAGTTAACCAGTCAATTTTCCTCGAAGTGTATTGAAAACTATGTCGTAATAGTTAACCAACCACCACGGAGTAGTTAAGGCTTGATTGGGCACTGGATTGGGCTAGAAAATAATTATATTTCTTGATGTGATAATTGTGGAATCAATCGAAGTATTTTTCAATGAGAGATCTCATTATATTATTGATGAAAATAAATATTCGATTCATTATTGTAAATATCGAAATATTCCAAATTTCCAAGTGACTACCTACTTCCTATCTATGATATATTTTTGTTACAGATGATGGATTTCTTAATCAATATATGTAGTATATCTAGTTACTCAACATTAATATTTCTGCTAAAACCAAACAATAAACAAAAGCTTCACAAGTACCGGGACGTCATCATAAAGTTAACCTGATTTTTTTTGTTAGTTTCGAGGAAAAATGATTTTCATGACTGAAAAAATGCCGTTCTGAAAATTTCAAAATTCACAATACTTCCGAAAATGTAAAAACTTCACAAACGATAAGATTTCCACAAATTTTTAAACACACGACATGTTTCGCAAACACAATAGCTTCGTCAGGTGATATACTGGTACAATGAACTAAACTAACGTTGGCTTGCTTAACTTTTATATATCTTACTTTCCCAACCTTGGAGCGAATAATACATAAACATCTATTAATAAAACAATGTTTGTATTGGTATAGATATGTGGATGACGTTATAGTATGGTTTAAAGGAACCAATATACAATTAGACACTTTCCATCAATATATAAACACTATTTATCCAAACATTAAATTCACAATAGAAATAGAGACTGAAAATTCAATCAATTTCTTAGATTTGACAATAAGTGAAATTAACGATAAACATGATTTTTCAATTTTCCATACACCTTCCCACACTGATATCGCTATTCATAATAATTCAACACACCCTTATCAACATAAAATTGCAGCATATAATAGTATGATACACAGGCTAGTGAATGTCCCTCTTTCGGAAGTAAATTTCAATAAAGAACTCAATATCATAAAACATATTGCAGTCAACAACGGATACAACGTTAATTTGATAGACAGTATTCTTTCTGAAAAACTTCATCATAAAGCCATTCAAGAAGTTTATCCTACCATCAAGAATAATAATCAAAATTATAGAACTTCAACCTATTTCGGATCATCAACTGAGAAATTAGCTTCATTTCTACATAAACAGGACTTAAAAGTGGCATATAGAACAAATAACACGTTGGGACGGTTTATCAAGAATAATAAAGACAAAACTTCTAAATTCGAAAAATCAGGGGTATAAAAAATAAAATGTGGATCTTGTCCTAAGGTATATATCGGTCAGGCAGGTCGTACGTTTAATCAGCGCATTCATGAACATAAGATGAATTTTATGAAAAAGAAAACAAATTCAACATACGCCAACTATATATTAGAAGAAAACCAAAGTTCTGATGATAATTTCGAAATTCTGCACGTAGAAAATAAAGGACTGAAACTCAATCATTTCGAAAATTTTACTCAATGGTCAATTAGACCTTAATAGTTCACCACTGTTGAATTTGATTTCTTAGTAAGTAATAATATGTATTTGATATCAACTCTTCCAAGTTAATCCGGTATACCGTAATTGAATGTAGATATTGTGCCTAATTTCCGAAAATGGAGGTTTATCGTACCTGTCGACAGGTAACTAATCCTTCAGGTTGGGAAAGTAAGATAAATAAAAGTTGAGCAAGCCAACGTTAGTTTAGTTCATTGTACCAGTACCAGTTTGTTTACCTAAATAGCCGCTGATATCGCATATCATGTGACTTCAATCATGACATTTCATAGGTCCAGCCAAGTGTGAATGAAATAATCGACAAAATTTGAGAATGAATTGTGGATCAAATATGATATTATTCAGAAGTTACTTCAGAATACAAACATAGATTTGAAACACGTTTGAATGAATAGATAATTTTAGACGCTCCTACCCTACTGGGAGTTCGATCGCTCTGGTTTTAATTCGCACGCAACCCTATACCTGTCCAGTCCGAAGTCTGAAGGACATGGTCATAAATAGAACAAACCAACGAACCATTAATTATAGCAATACATTATAATGGAGGATTTTCAATCGGAAATATTGCCAATAACGGTGAAAGTGGTGTAAGAAATTGGGCGAAAGTAGAGCCGGATGAACAGAAAAAAATGGGTCCATTATTGTGAATGATGTGGAGTCACATATTTCTTCAAAAATATCAGATAGTTATCATCTATACTTTTGACTTTTGGGAAGAGGACAAAGCCCAGGAAGAGCTATAAATATCATCGAAAAAGTGAAATGCGCTTAGGAACCTTCAACTAGTGAAATACTCTTTCCAAACCCCCCTAAGAAAGTACACAATATTCTCATGTTCTAATTTTTTTTATCATTTCGTGCGCACGAAAAGAAATCCCTATAATGTTCGGAGAACATCGTGCGTACCTAGGAAGGATAGGTAGAGGAGATAGGTTTTGAAATTTATTTTAAACTTATGAAGATTATGAAGTTCTTGAGAGAATATTTCCTCGGGAAATGAATTCCAGAGCTTTCCCGTTTTATAGGGAAACGAGTTTTGATATAGTCCTGTTCGACATATTTCGGGGTTGACAACGAATAGATGTGCTGACATGCGCTCGTCGAGTTCGTCTGGGTAGTATTGCTAATTGTGGAATGATAACAGAGATTTCTAAAGAAAATTTCTCGTGGAAGTATCTTTGAAAAAGTCTATACGGTGTTCGTATGATGTCAAAGTGTTAGTGAGTGTGGCATTAACCACGAGGCGAATGGATCTTATCTGGAAAAGAATGTTTGGGTGTTGAACCCCATACAGTATTCTAAAACAGGTTGTATCTTTGCTTCGTTAATCATGAGAAGCTGTTGAGGTGTGAAGTAGCTTTTCGCACGGAATATAAAAACCCGAGTTTTTGTGAAGCAGCTTTCTTGATGTATTTGACACGATTATCTCATGGAAGAGTATTGCTGATGGAGACCTCGAGTATAGATATAGTTGACTTGGTGGAAATGTTGGTATCATCAGACATTGTTATATCAGGCATACTGAGTACCAACTTTCTAGAGAAAATATAGGTTTGAGTTTTCGCGGCGTTGAATTCAACTAGGTTGTTGATTCCCTAGGCTGTGATTGTAGCAAGATCTTCATTGATGACATCACTGACCTACGTTCCCGTGAGTTCTCAATTCCCTAGTGAGAAGTATAGCTTTTATTGCCTACGCCTATATTATATGGTCTTATACTATTTCCAACACCACCTGAGAAATTGGAAACTGTCATCAAGTGTTCATGTGTTCTCTTGCATTTCTCAGTCCGTAAAACTGTTGCAATTCGAAAATGGCAATAAATTGCGTTACTTAAGGCCCCTCAGTAACGCAAAAATGATGAACATATATATAGAAGGAAATATTTCGAAATAGAAACATCAAGTGATATTCTCTCTGAGATGAAAACACTTCGGTAGGTATTTCAGCCAAACCTAGACAGTTTTAAGGAAAAATCTCTTGAAAGAACCTCTTAAAAGAACATTTTACCAGACATCTACCAGTCAATAAAATAGGGATGTGTATGACGGAATCCTGTTTGAATGCAGACTAATGCAACAATAAGAAAGCAGAAACAGACCCTCCAAATATGGGCCCAGAGAAATCACCCTAAATAAATCAAAATAAACCTGGAATTGTCACTCCATCATTTTTAGTCAGATTATACGATGTATTCTTGAATTCCAGATTGATGGGCACGTCTGACATGTGTTGATGATTTTACTCCTCTCTTTTTCTGTCCATGCAATCATGAAAATACCTCCATATCCTTATTTGAATGATGATTGTTTGGAGAAGCTTTGAAGCCGATTCATATAGCTTCTTAGGACCGAGAAAGAACAAGTGGCACTGGCTCAGATTTTTCAAAATTCAAAATTATTGATCTCTTCAGGAGCCGCATGTCTGAAAAAGTCAATTCTTATCTGAAAGATTATCTGTGTTTTTTTTGCCAAATTTATAATTCAATCTATTGTACACCGTTTCATCTTTAACCAAGGATGGTTCATGAGGAAAAACTAGCTTGATACTTATTTGTTAAGACGAATCATCCTGTAACTTTGAGGACGTTTCGTCATATATGCATAAGACTATTAGACTATCCATCGAACAGGTGATATTTTTTGCGAAGACAAAAGAAACATGAACGAAATTTGTTGAATGCCGTCAAATACTCATTTCATAACCCTTATAACAAGTTTCTCAGTATATCGAAGACTGGAACCTTTGGCACGATAATAAACTACACTGTTTTACCACTAACCAAACCGATTTTTTAACGCCTCGACATGTGTTTCGCTAACTATGTTATAGCATCTTCAGGAGAAGATTAAAACTAAATATCCTATTCTAGTGTGCTGCTTATATACTAGGTATATGTTCACCCAACCGTGAAAAATACTAACCGTCAAGTTAATGTTTGTCATGGTTGAGTTCACATACTAATCTTAATTTTTATTTTACTGAACTATATAGAGGGCTATAATGGAATAGGTCCATTATCCTTATTCATTACTCTGTTACTATTCTTAAATATCTCTAAGCTTTCATAGTTTTCCAATGTTATTAACTTGCTTAACTAATTTGAGGTTAGTAATATGTGTTTTATGATTGTGATTGAACATATGTTCGGCTACTCAAGATTTATCTAACCTGCCTTATTTTAAATGGGCTATGTGTTCTTTGAACCTTGTTTTTATGGGTCGCCTGGTTTGGCCTATATATGTTTTATCACAATCATTATTTCGTATATTCCCGTATATTCTCAGGGTGAACCAGAAAAGCGTGAAAACCGCAAACACATTCTTTTTTATAAATATACGTTGTACCAATGGAACGTAATGGAGAAAATGGCACTGAAGTTGACCAGAGAAAGCACAACAATAAACTGTTCTGCACAATATTTTCTCGCTTTTCAAGGCACACATTATCACAGAAGCTTTTAGAAGACAGGTATTATACGTCGGAGTTTTCAACAACTCGCCGACTCTCCAGCTTTTCCTGACAATTTTCCTTAATGAAGGATGATGAATGACGAAGGAGTAATTAGAACTGAAGTGGTAGAACTGAAAACCGAATCACAAAGTCATGTAATGAGGAGCACAAACACTGCCTGCGGAAGAAGTTTTTGTGATTGTTGAAGTTCATTCAGGAGTCTGATGGTAATCAAGTAGACATAAGCGGATATTTAACGAAGTGTATAAACAAATGGAATATACCTAATGAGTTTGCTGATTGTATTTTTTTTTTCGTGAAGAGTAGTCACAATTTCCTCTTTGTTTTTTGCTGGCGCATCTTGAATTTCAAGACGAAATCAACACGTTTATCGATGAATTGTTTGTTGATATTTTCTATGTATGTATGTCTCTGTATATTTTGACCCCTTCAACAATAAAAGGTGGAAAAAACTTCAAATATGAAAGCTGAATAGGATTTCATCTGAAATATCTTTTGGAACTCCTCAAATGAACAAATGTGGATTGCGAGATGATACGAAAGATATCAAATCAGATTTTTGTTAATAAAAAACCTGTATATTTTCAACTCTGGTCAAAGCCATTTTTCAGTTATTCAGCAATTAATCGAAGTAGCCAATGAAATTCAGATTGTTGTGGACGCACAACAGAAATGTCATGTAAAAAAAAACGGGCATTTTTTGACATCCCTGTCTAAAATTTATGAAAATATTGCATGAATTCCAGTGGTGCAGCAAGAAATTCGTCGAATATTTCCCTCATTTTCATTTTTATACGTCCATGGTAATTGCACTGCAGAGCTTAGATATCACCTCGGATATCACTGCGAAGAGATCCCGTCGTCATAACAACATATTTAAGACCATGTCGCTACACGTTAGTAAACAATACGAATGAATGTCAGATGGACTTCAAAAAGTGGAAAAAATATCGCGTTTTGGTGAGTGCTCCATACAATCTATCCTGGAAAGTATAAATGAAAGTGAGCCAAAAAAGACCAAATCAAACAGACAAAATTTCTTTATCTACAACTATGGAGTCATTCATACATTGCTTACTCGATTTCCGACATTTAATGACAGACATTATTGTGATGAATCGAGTAATAAGAGTAATAATGACAGTAGGGTGGCGTAATAATCTGACATCCCATCGTCTTGTCAAATTCAACTAGGTAGGTATTCGTTCTATTAGTTCGCAAATTCAAAAGACTCACCGTACCATTGTTCTCATAGTTTTAATCACCTTAATTCTACAAATACACGAAAAAATGAGAATTCACTATTTTCCATCCTCAAAAGTGTCAACCATCATGAGTAACCATAACCATAAAATAGGACTTGACACTTGACACTTGCAGATTTGCTCACACCTTAGATCCTGTATGATCACAGTATACACCCTAGGTATGATCTAAGGCTCACACTAATACTAAAATGGCTACAGGCTATTGGAATAGATTAGTACAGACAAGATGGAAGTATGATATGGTGTAATTACTGATGCGCTTTTGTTTCAGAAATTTTACCCGACCTCTCGAGAACGGCGAGAGCAATGGTACCGTCGATCTTCTAATAGATGGCGACATTGCACAATTATGACATCTGTCAGTTTTGAAATTGTCGCAGAATTTTCGAATTCAGAGTTGAATAATCCCACTCTTGCAATTTGCCATTTTATTTCCACTCGTCACAGCAGCAATAGCAGCATCACCATCTAGCGGGAAAATGTAGAATCAACGTCTCGCTTGTTGTGACGTAGAGGAATCATAGTGGGCGGTCGAGTGATTTTTCTGAAATTTTCAATACGTAATAATGGCCGAATACGCGCACCATATCTTACTTCCATCATTGTACAGACCAATCAGAACCATGGAATTTCATTGTTGATAACTAGCTTCTAGAGACAGGGTACTACAATTAATCATCGCGGTGGGGGAACGCTACAGCGGAAGCAAAAAATGAATAATCTGCAATAGTATCATTCATTTTACAACTGAAAAGTGAAAAGGCATAATATAATACCTGGTAAGATTTTCACAATCAAAATTACTGAAATAAGTTATAAGATCTTCGTTGAATGAAAATTCTGTCAATAAGTTTTAGATGAAATTAATGAGTATTTAAAATCAGATTTAGTGATTTTGCAATATAATAACCTTCATTTTTTTCAAAGATATGTTTCTGAACTCTCAGAGTTGCTTTGATATTTGAATAGTTGTAGATAAAGTATAGTATTCTACTCGCGCATAATGACTATTACCCACGAAGATGAAAGTTGCAGTACGAGCCGAAGGCGAGTGCTGTAATCATCTGCGCTCGTTGAATAATATACTATTATTCGTGAAATATTCCTATGAATTACATTGGTGCATAAAAATGTCCAGATAGTTTTGCATTCAAGCGTGTTATACAAATTGCATTCGGTTATTTTCATATTATGTAAAAGAGCCCTCCTTCGGACTCGGGCTCTTTCGCCGAAATATGAGAATTTTTAGATAACACGCTTTCTTGCAAAATTATCGGTAATTTCCATGCACTCGTGCAATTATAACAGGGTGATTCTAGTCCAGTCATTATAGACTTTGACCCGTGAATAATTTTTTAGTGTTTTTTTTTCTCATAGGTGTTTCGGGGGGGTCACTGGGAGTGTTAATTCAAAATGGCGACCAAATCAAGCTTTTGCGTATGTTCGAAAACTGTTTTTTTTGTTAAAAAATGGTTTTTCTTGAATAACTCGGCCATTTTTGATTCTACAGAAAAAGTTTAGGGACAAAAATTGTAGTAAATTTGGTTCTCTACAAGTTTAGTCCTCACAATTTTTCTGATAGGATCGATGTTTTGTAAATTAAACCTGAAAAAAGCGACAAATTCGAAATATTATGTTCATTATCATTTTCAGTTTATTGTATACAACTTTCGCCCTATTCGTTGCACCTGCAGAATTGAAAAAGAGGAGATATTGCGAATATTTCTGAATGGGTACATATTTTCTGGTTAAATTCCGAAAATATCAATTTTCGGAAAAACAGGTGAAGACCAAATTTGTCCAAAATTTCATTCTCTACAAGTTTGTTTCTTCTCATTTATGGTATAAAGTTGAGAATAAACGAGATAATGATGATATTTCGAATGAGTCGTTTTTTTTTAGGTTTAATTCCGAAAATATCGATTTTCGGAAAAACAGGTGGAGACAAAATTTGTCCAAAATTTGATTCTCTACGAGTTTGTTTTTGTTCATTTATGCCGTAAAGTTGAAAATAAACGAGATAATGAAAATATTTCGAATTTGTCGCTTTTTTCAGGTTTAATTTACAAAATATCGATCCTATCAGAAAAATTGTTAGCATAAAACTTGTAGAGAACTGAATTTACTACAATTTTTGTCTCGAAACTTTTTCTGTAGAATCAAAAATGGCCGAGTTATTCAAGAAAAACCGTTTTTTATCAGAAAATTCAGTTTTCGAACATACGCAAAAGCTTGATTTGGTTGCCATTCTGAATTTACACTCCCAGTGACCCCCCGAGACATCTATGAGAGAAAAAAAACACTAAAAAATTATTCACGGGTAAGGTCCGTTATTTGGATATAATGACTGGACTATTCATTGGGAAATGCGCATACAATAATGGTAGCTGCAGGAAAACGAGGTGTCTGAGTTATCTGAATAATCCATGTATTATGGGTCTATCATTCTTTATATTCAAGATGCAGGATGCAGGATTATTAATCAACTTTCCTCATTTCTTCAATAAATTGTATTTTATGAAAAACCCTAAACATCCCTGTGATATTTGGTTCATATGTTCGTTGTCCACAGTGGATACGATTGAAAAAAACGACTTATTCCAGGTCACACTCTGTGAATCGATATTTTGAAATTTCATCAACAAATTTGGAAAGAGCGAAAAAAAATATGTACGTCTGAGTGTTTTTTGTGTTTGCCTATTAATTTGAGTCAAATCTATAGATGTTTCGAAGATGAGGTGGCACAAAATTTAATTCAATGTGCATTAACATTGCATCCAACTCGCATTTTATCAAGAAAATCTAGCAAACCAAGCAAAACAGCCCCCTCTCCCTCCCTCTCACCCTTTTCCTCTTTCACTCACTCTCAGTCTCTCTATCTCTCTCTCTCTCTTCCACTCTTTTTCCCTCTCTATCCCTCAAACATGCACGTTTGAAACAGCCGCGCTGGAAGCGTATATATTCTGTAACGTGCTGAAAGGGATGATATGAAAATGCAATTTTCGGGGGTCAGCGATTTGCCTAATCAGGGTTAGATAGGCACAGAAGATACTTCCGACAACATTGTTCGGTTGGTTCATCAGATATGCCGGAACTAATACGGTACTGTTATACTGTTGAATGTATATATTCTCTATGCTCGTGTCAAACAGAGTCGAGATAACTACTTGATCCTCTGTTAGTGAAACCACCGCAACTTCAGGGTGATTACTTGTTAACTAGTGATCTCCTTATTAATATTATCATCAGGAGTAATGCTATACAGGGTGCCCGTTTACGCATTTTATTTACAACCATATATGTAATGTTGTCATTACTAACGTCATTGAAGGTTGGGAAGTGTCACATTACACACCTCTACTTCATGCCCTCACTTCCCGCCCCTCACATGGTTGTGAATAAAATAGTATTCAAACCTCGGTAGGAAGTTCCATTCCTGTCTCGAAATTATATAGCTAACTAATCTCACGACATGCAGGAATGAATCACTTTCCACCTCGGTGTGTAATATACTATTACGCACGTAATATACAGGGTGTCCGGAAATTATGCGCAAAAAATCAAGAGGGTGATTCTACATGATGAAATAAAAAATTCTTTTTATATGTACGTGGGTCCGGAAAGGCATAGTTTTCAACATACAGTGTGTTAAAACTTTTAAACAAGATCGGCTTTTTATGAATATCTCAAATGTCCTCCTACCAATTTTCTTGGAATTTGGCAATGATATTCTTTGTCATGAGGGGCTGATATAGCCGTAATCCAATTGGAATCATGAAATCCAGTGGCGTCCCGGGGGGCAACCTACCGAATATTATTGTCAATAAAATGTGCGCCACCGATTTTTTTGAATACTGTATCTTCATAACCTATTGACCAACTAAAAATACAACAATTTGGACTCCCGAATTATTTTGATAATTTGCTTCATTTCCATTGAAAAAAATAATTACCAATTTATTGCATACATTTGTACCAAAAAATTCCTTAAAAAACTGAGGTAAAAATAAATGCGGCATCAATGTCCATAGATAGAGAATAAGTATGAAGATTCGTTGTCTTCAAATATTCCTTGATACATATTTGACACACTCTACACTCTGTATATTGAGAACTATGTATTCTCGGTCCAGGAAGGCGTAGTTTTTGATGAGTCAAAGGTATTATGAAATATTTGAAGAAAATGAATCTCAATTCTTATTCTACGTCTAAGGACATGGATAATACATTCAATTTCACCCCTGTTTGTGAAGCAATGTTTTGCACAAATTTATACAATGAATTGGTATTAATTTTTTTCCACGGAAACTCAGCAAAATCGCGAAATAATTCAGGAGACTAAAATGTTGTATTTTTTGATAATCATTAGGATATGGAGATAGAGAATTTAAAAAAATCAGGGGCGCACATTTTATTGACAAAAATATTCGGTAGGGTGCCCCTGGGACGCCACTGGATTTCACAATTCTAATTTAAAAATAGCTAAATCAGCCCCTCATGAGAGAAAGAATTCCATAACCAAATTTCAAGAGAATTGGTGAAAGAATATTCGAGATTTTTTCTAAAAAGTTCAACACACTGTTTCTTGAAAACTATGCATTTCCGGACTCAAGTATATATGAAATAAATTTCATATTTTCCCATGCAGAATCACCCCCTTGATTTTTTGCGCATAATTTCCGGACACCCTGTATACAATATTTTATAATTTTCAATGTACATGGATAATTTACATGTGAAAATTATCGTAAGAATATCGTAATTATCGTAATAGTGAAACTATTTGTTCACTGAAAGGTATTCATTCCTCAAAAAGTTATAATATGCATACCCAGTACACACCTATGCCATAGATTGACGACTCCCTTTAATCTATGCATATACCTTGAGTTGTGGTTGTTGAATAGCATCAAAAAAACAAGCTGAATTGTCATATTTTGGCTTCAAACTTCGGACAAGTCCGAATTACTACCAGCAAGATCGAATAAATTATATGAAAAAACACATGATGGATTATCAGATGGAAAAAGAATTGATAAGTGGATATACTTCAGGAATTTGAAAACAGCGGGTGGTAGAGTCCACCTTACGGCCCGTGGGCGATAATGGGCCCGCGAGCACAAGTGTCACTTCACTACCCACCAGTGCATACAAAATTATTAATACTTTTTCTCTTTTGTTATACAGAAACGGAGAGAAAACATTGCTTATCACAAAGGCTAGGTCAGCAGAGCAGTCGGTCATATGGAGGTAGGATCGATGTTATGTGTGTATGTTATTACTGTTATGCTATGTTGTTCTTACACTGTTGCCGAAGAGATAAACTCCATGCATCGGTTACGATCATAAAGGGCCTTTATTGAACAAGCTGGGCAGCCGATTGGCAGTATTTTATCACGTACTGTGATCGCATAGGGATGCCTTCATGACTTTTATGGGTCCATCAAACGATGGGTATACATACAGGGTTACTAAAATGCTGAACATTTCTGTTATCAAGGGTTTGATAAACGAACAACTACGACCAAATTGGCAAAAATATCTGTTGCATATCATGAATGTATATACAGGGTGTCCGGAGATAAAACCGACAAAACTCATGGGGTTATAGGGACTGTCAATATGATTGCAAGATGCCATAAACGAATGTCCAAAACGGCTTCGTTACTGAGATACAGAGTGATTTGTGGATTTTGACAAAAAAATCAATCCGCCATATAAAATACAGGAAATAGCCGATTGGATTCAAATTTGGTACACGAATTACACTGAAAAGCATCAACAAGTAGCCCTTTGATCGAAACCTATATCAGGACCGGAATAATATTTTTCCCCTATGTTGCGTTATTGTTAGGATAACTCACCCTGTATTATAATAACCAAAAATTTCAACTCAGATTCGCAATTTACGGAGAAAATTGTATAGGAATTTGTTGAAAAATCTCCTGGCACCATCTTACTTATTCCGTAATTAATTATCATTTTGATTTTTTTCATTGAAAAATCAATCATTGTCGGATAAAGTACGTATATTTACGAAATCATGACATGAATGTCGTTATTTTCTCCGATCAGTTCATGAATCGGAGTAAAATGAAATATTCCCATAACCCGAATAAACTGAAGAATAAATTCGTATCAGGACTGGAATGAGTGTTTTGTTTGGTCATGTTAGCTGACCTAGTACATCAATATTTATCAATAATTTGATCGTAGATTCGGAATCTGAAAAAATCGTATAAGAACCTGTTAATGAAGGATAACAGTGGAGTTTTCGTAAATTATATTCGCTCACTAATGAATTTGAATTTATGAGAATACTACACAACGAACAATAACTGTTTGTAATGAACATAACAAAAGCAACGAATTTGTGAAAAACTTTCACTTTCACAAAACATTTTCGAAGTGGAGCCCTCCAACATCAATACATTTTTGAGAGCGTGCTATTAGATGATTCACTGACTTGCGAATTATTTAAGGGTTATTTCTAACACCAACACATGCAGCAGTAATTTCTTATGAAACATGTCTTCATCATGAACTTCTTACTTTAAATGACCTCATAAAAAATAATCTAGCTGAGTTAGATCAGGAGATAGCGGTGGCCAATTTACTGAACCTCCACGGCCACTCCATCTATTGGGGTAATTGGCATCGAGATGGTTTCTAACTGGAACTGCAAAGTGAGGTCTAGCACCATCATGCTGAAACCATATACCTCAGGTATTTACACCTTGCAATAGATCCGGTCAAGTATTGACCAGGAAATTTAGGTAAACATCACCAGTTAAAGCCCAAACACAAATAGAATATCTGCGTATTCCTCGTAAGTGAAATGTAACGGCATCATAAGCACACTCTCAGAACTATACTTTGATCCTGAAAACACTGGAATAATGAATGAACACCAATAAAACAATAAACGCTGATGACAGCTGAACAATGGTTTTCCATAATGAAATTCTGAATTTGACACAATAGTATTCTTTATACACAAATATTATAAGGTACTGATACGGATTTATTATTTGAAAGTTCAATCCGATCATTTTTCAACAAGTTTTTAACTTTTCTCAGTGCATTTCGAATCTACGATCAGATCATTTTTATACTAGATCATCAATTCTTACAGGAATATAATCATAGAAAACCGCATTCCAGTCCTGATACGAATTTATTTTTCAATTTTTTCGGGTAATGAGAGTATTTTATTTTACTACGATTCACGGACTGATTGAAGAAAATAAAGATATTCATGTTTTGATAGTACTTTATCCGATAATAATTGAATTTTGAAAGAAAAAAATTAAAAGAATAATTAATTACGAAATAACTAAGATAGTGCCAGAAGATTTTTCAACAAATTCCTATACAATTTTTACCGTAGATCTCGAATCTGAGTTGAAATTTTTTGTTTTTATTATACAGGGTGAGTTATTCTCACAATGACTCAACATAGGGGAAAATTATCATTCCGGTCCTGATATTGATTTCTATCAAAGGGCTACTTGTTGATGCATTTCAGTGTAATTCGTGTGCCAAATTTGAATCTAATCGGTTGATCCCTGTATTTGATATGGCGGATTGGGTTTTTTGTCAAAATCCACAAATCACTCTGTATGTCAATAACGATGCGGTTTTGGACATTGGTTAATAGCATTTTGCAATCATATTGACAGTCCCTATAACCCCACGAGTCTTGTCGGTTTTATGTCCGGACACCCTGTATATATACAGGGTGTTTCAGATTTGAATGTACATACGTTACTTGCAGATAGAGGACTGTATTACAGTTATAAAAGATGGTAGACACATCAACAGGGGATGATTTGGAACCATCAAAGTGTCCTCTATCTACAGGTATCGTTTGTTCATTCAAATCTGAAACACCCTGTATACATAGGGAGACGATGAGTTGAGCAGGAATCGGAAGATTGGTCTGGTCTTGGCGAATTCTGAAAAGAAGTTCCATCTAATCTAAGTATAGGGGTCAAGTTTTCATTGAAGATATAAGTCATATGAACGTTGTTCAGAATCCAATATAAAATATGATGGAGTTTATCCCTTCCTCTTCACAATGAGAAAGTTGCTTTAAAATATGAAATTGCTTTTTCGTTCATGTATGGCCAATTAGTGACAGCTTTTCTATTTGAATATACATAGTGTGACCTACTTGAGAATCATTCAATCCAAATTTTACAATTAACCGATTTCGATTTTTTTTCAGCCGAAATAGCAACAAAAACTTTACGCTGGCACATTTTTGCAAACAATAAATTAGTGAACATGCTTGGCTTTTTTCAATATTGAAAATGGATCAGTTTCTTATGATATTTTGGCAACATACGCAGAAAAAAGCGGAATCAACAAAAGATTATGCCCATATATTCCGAACGCAGTATCTTTGTAATAACACTTAGAGAACATTTTTGTTACTCTAACAAAGCTTTTGTCAAAAATGTTTTTCACACTAACAACATATTTTGTTAGGACAAAATTTACCGTACACCCACTGTATTCAGAAGCCCCCATTTAGGTGATCCCAAAATATCATATAGATGGTACCTAATATCAATTAGAGCAGACTTCGAAACATCCCCAATTTTGAAAACTCAGACTTTTGTTTTTTGAGATTAAATACAAAATCGGAGAGTCGAGAACTTATATCATATATCAATATTTGCAGTATGGCTTCTAGAACTGATCGAAAAAAAGAAAGATGTATCCATATTATTTACTGATATGCTGAACAAGTAAACATATTTCTTCATTATTACACAAAATGTTGATGTCATCAGTGGTACCATTCCGACTATAATGATACTTGAAAAATAAACACACTACTTGATACTTGATTTCATTTTATCGTGTACTTGAGCAACATTCCTGATCTTCTCGAGATTATACTCGAAAATAATATGATGAAACATTACATGATGTTCACAGAATAATAATTATAATAATAATAGGTCTTCATTAGGCGAAAGTTTTGTATAAAACTATTCTTTCACTTTAACCTATCAACTAATGGGATGAACATAGATATCAATGTAGCAAACAATAGTTGAACTACAATTTGTATTGAGAAGAAAGAAATAAAAATAGCAGAAAAAAAAATTTTTGAAAAATGTCAGAGATAGATATGTAATGACATATAGCCTTTTATCATGAGTTAAGGATAATCTGTTTGGTCAGAGGAGAGATAGATTCATTGAGTTATTTGATGTTTTATCATAAATTGATGATCAATTGTTTGGCTAGAAGGATTTTCTGAAGATTTGTCTTAAATGAACTTACTGACATTCTCTTCAGATGGTCATCTAATTTATAATAAACATGAGGAGCTCCGTAGGCAAAGAAAGATTCAAATCTTTTTGTATGATGTGGAGAAATATGAATATAATACTGTACACGAATCTCAACACTTTGGAGGTGCCCGCGAAATCTCAATTTCTCATAAAGAGAGATGGAGTTTTTGTTCAAATGATTTTGTGACAGAACGTAGCAAAATGTAAATAACGACGAGACTTCATTCTCAACCAGCCTAATTTCGCAATGTTCTCAGACACGTGATCATATTTCTGTAAGTTTAGTATATATCTATTACAATAGTTTTGAACTTTCTGAATCCTGCGAGCGTCAAAATTATTAATATGGTTACCGTATACCACGTCACAATAGTTGAACTGGGATAATATTGATTGATCACGAAGCATTTCCTTCTATTTTGCAAATTATATCGATTGGCATATAACAGTTTTAAGGCACCATAATTGGTGAATTTTCCGATTTTTGTAATTTTTCACTCCAGAATGTCGGTTGTTCTGTGGCTGCTGGCGAGCTGTGTATCATTGAAGATATTCCTCTTGGTCATTGATGGTTTCTATATCTCTAGCTCCAGCAAATTTCAGGATAGTTACCCAACGAATACTTGAGATACAGGGGTGTTTCCATTAGAAGTGAGACACACTGTATAAACATTTTCTCTTCGAGTCAGCAGGCCTGTGCTCAAAATCACACTTCATGGAATCAATTTGGTGAACGAGCACACCTGAAGTTTTATCACAACCTCTCCAGTTTTGCAATGATGTGATCCATTAACCATTTTCTCACAATGAACGGAACTTATCGATCATAACATCATCATCTTATAGTATAGGTCAGTATAGGAGAAATATAAAATGTAATCAATGATCTCATTACACTTATATTTTGTGCTCATGAAACCAATACTTATTTTCAAGCGGTAGGAGCTCCACAATGGTGTGACCCAAAAATAGGGGTGACCCTATACGCATTACTTTCGATCGATATTCATTGTTCTCCGAAATACTTCTCTGCCATTCATCTATAGAAATAGTCCAGTGAAAATAGTTTTTGACCCGAATATCAAGAGATATAATATAGCTTTTTCTAATTGTTGGCATACTCCTCAGATTACGTTCAGAAAAGTCTCATGACCTCTCAAGTGGGATTACGGAAGTATGTGGTGTTAAATTTGGTATATTTCATAATGTCTCCTCGACTTTTGGTCCGATATCAAAAATGCCAAATATCAATTTCATAGCTTCAGAAAAGTCTCATTTCCTATTAAGTGGGAAGTATGGTGTTAAATTTGGTATATTTCATAATGTCTCCTCGCATTTTGGTCCGATATCAAAAATACCGAATATCTACAGGTTTTGTTGGCAAATATTATTCCATACGACTAATATTGAAAGAACTCCAGCACATCGAAGTGGAGCAATCATTATTTCAAAATATCGTGATCGCTAAAGTTATTTTCAGGACAGTCCCATAGTTAACGTGGTCTGATTCTATGGTGTGTCGTCACCAAAGGTTTCTCAATCTGTGACTAAAGTTACTTGATCCTAGGAATGCTGTAGTTCGTACAGAAATTAAAAATAGAGGTGTGAATCGTATTGGCATGAAAAAGCATCCTACAGATTATAGAGAGCAATTAAAAAACTTTAGTGACTAGTCCAATATGATCTCATGTGAATTGGTTTTCGAGCATCTTCTGAACTGGAGCAAGCTTATTTCCTCAAATTATGAAGTGAACGTCGATGAATTCAGGCAACTATTGAATGTTTCGTCATTTTGTAGTAGGTGAAGATAAGCACTCCATATCCTATAGGGTTGTGAAGAATTCGTTAAGAGCATCAGAAGGCCATATCACAAGACTCCCCTATCCATTTAATTTTTTCCCAGATGGCACCCAGTCGCCATCTTGAAATTTTTATCTGTCAATTTCACTCAAAAATATAGTAATTATGCATCAATTCCATCACTCCAAGTTTCAATTCTTTTTGTCGACCCGTTTAAAAAAAAGGGGGGGGGGACATCAGAGAAAAGCACTGTATACTTGTCGGTCTCGAGTCGAAACTGATGGAATTTATATATTACTGCTTATAATGAAGCAGTTGAACATGAACATGCACAGTATTATATTCAAGAGGATGTTAATGCATGTTATAATTGAAGTAAAAAGATACTTTCTTCATAAAACCACTTAGATTTTGGTGCAAAATAATATATATTCTTTATTTTTTTCTGTATATCGATCTGGATATTCAATGCGCTCCATTAGAAAGTGATTGGTCCTATTTATTATCCAGATTCTGATCCATTCACGATGAAATCTTGCTAGTTGAATCGGGGGGCAATATAGATTGCAGACGTTTTTTTCGTTTCCTGAATTTAGGAAAGTTGATATTTCTGGTTTTGCACGCGACCTCCTCAGTAGATCTCGACGACATCTCTGCAACCAGGGTTTTCAGGAGTACAACAGACAATGCTGACGACTATGAAAATCGGTGAACATCGATCTGGGAAAGTCTATCACTATGCATGGCATGCATTTATCTGGATAGGAAAGAGAGGGGAGGATATATATGTCGATATCGTGGGATCGAAGTTTGTCGGTTGAATGAGAACGATGAATGCCATTCTATTATTTTGCAGCCGCGAGAATTTGATTGCTGACAAAGTCACTTTACAGATGACAGAATTCCGACTCCTGCAATTCATGCCAGGAGCACTTATCAGTAATAAGTGAGGTCTTGCATTCACAATGGAATCGCAGAATACATACCTAATTGGATTCCAGCTTGTTGGTATTGTACACGAAAAAGAACAGGAGCTGATTCACCCCATTATTAAATCCCAATTTTTTAGCCGCATGAAATAACGATAGAAAATGAATACAAAAAGCTCAGAGTCATCTTGACACAATATTCATAAAATGAACACAATGGTAGATTTCTGAAAAAAAAATTTTTTATGACTATTGCCTCGCAGAACATTAGATTACATCCTACCGAAATCTATGCATCGACTTGTATAAACGAACAGAGATTCATCAAGTGAAGTAGCTTGATATTTTAACAAACTACTTGACTTGACTTGAAAATCAAGCTCGTGGCAAATTATACGTACTTGACTTGACTTGAATTTGAGATTTTTATTACTTGATTTGAAATCAAGCTACTTGATAATACTTGATCTTGATACGCACGAGTCGCACGGCGTATATTTCTGCAAGCTCGCTCACGCTTAGACAAAATACGGGGGTTCCCCGAGATCCGAGCTGACTGAATCGATCGCGAAGTCAGTCTTACGATGCCATTTTCATTTCATCAGTTATATACAGGGTGACTCACGGTCGATGGTAGGTTAGACGTTCACGTTTATGATAGGAACGCAACGCAGGATTTTTCTGAAGATTTCGCATCTCACATTTCATCACCGGTACTATCGATCTAATATATTTTCAAAATCACGACGTTGCCGCTTCTATAGAAAAGTAGGAACCACTTTGTTATTTCGAATTGAACACCCTGTATTTTATCGCATTTTCAGATTCTCCTTGAAGAGTTGATTTCATCGATACATCACACTCGGGGTATAGCGGAAAAGATTATGGAGATATAGAGTGCGAAAAATCGAGATTTTTCAACTTCAGGAATTTTTTGTGTATGCGAGATTTTCAGAAAAATCCCGCGTAGCGTTCTCCATAAACGTCTAACCTATAAGATCGACCGTGAGTCACGCACTGAGAGAAAATTTGAGTTATCATATAATTGGAAATCTGATAACCGTTATTACGATATCTGCAATAAATAGGGGACAGATGTGTTCATTTGCTACCATAGATGAAGTGAATTTTCAAGTGACTTGTAGTTATGGCAGCTTATTCAATTTGCAAATTTGTATGAAAACACCGCTGCTGAATAACTACTACTTGTTCTAGTTTCTATGATAACACAGAATGTCGAATAGGAATTATTCCCATAACATGTTGCAGTAACTCTCCACTCTACAGTGGTTATTAGACTATCGACATAAAACAGCATGTTTTTATTATTGGCACAACCATCTTGAGGTAACGCAGTAATACGTCTCATTTTATTATAGTTATCTGATATCTGCATAAAACCTGACATTTCGACATGCTATTGTAATATAGCTCATTTTCAACAGTTATCCCAATATTTTTCTACTCTAGTATATTCATCAAACAGTGGTAATAAGGTTATCTAATCAACATTATTCGATGGTATGCATTATGAAACCGTGCTTTGAATTACTGCAATGAAAATAAATATCCTATCCACACTATCACTTTTCAGTTTTCAAAAAAACAAAAAGATACGTTTAGTCTCTGAATTGAAATATTTGGGTATCTGTGGAAGTTTTTTGACATTACTCATTGATTTTTTCAGAGAAATATCATCTATATGCATTACTGACGAATTTATCAAGAAATGAAAAGTTGAATACTTATATTTACCCTTCCTTCGGAGTTATGATGAGAATTGTCAATGAAACTTCCCTCACAGAAACCCAGATATTTTGATTCAGAATCTCATCGATCATTTTGTTTTTGAAATAAACCAATTTTAGGCCGTGAAAAGTGGGTATGGAGAATACTTTTTTCATTGCAATAATGCAATGCACGGTGTATTCCACAGATCGGTTCACAGCCAGCACTAAAACAAAACTTTGCTACATCACAGACATTCACCTACAAGACACGGCTCTATCGATTCGGACGATCGAAACCATTGAACGATAATTGAACACAGGCACCCATGACCGAGAACAGCAGTGAAATGAACGCGATCTGTATCTTTGTCAGTCCCAATACTAATGAAGTCGAATGATTGCCTAATAACCGTCATACATGTGAATTGCTAGAGTTATTCGTCAACGTACAATGCTAGAAAACCAAACAGCTATGATTATTGGGACAAACATTATCTGAATTCACCAATGAGCATAATTCACAAAACGAGCTATGTCAATAAGAAATCTGAATAGACTGGAATTTATAAAATTCTTATAATGTCATAACACACCTGCGTTATGATGGTAGCAAATGTCCATTCAAGGGTATTACAAATGATTTAAGAAATCGATTTTTATAATTACAGAATGGAGAGAATACTGTTGTAATAATAAAATGATCAGGAATAGGAGATTTCCTTATAATGGTTATTACAATCAGAGCTGGTAGATATTTTTAATATCCAGTTTCTCTCAGTGCGCTGTATAGATACACAGTAAAACTGCTGAAATCAAGTAGCTTGATAGAACTACTTGATTTTTCAAGTACTTGATAAATAATTACTTGACTTGACTTGACATTAAAAAACTTTCGCTTGACTTGATTTCAAGTCAAGTCAAGTCAAGTAGCTTGAATATCAAGTCAAGCCGTGAATCTTTGTAAACGAATACTAACGCAAGTGATTATTTCCTGAATGCCTATTGATTTCGATTTACCAGGCCACGTTAGACACCTACAGGCTGGTTTCGAGCTCTTTGAGTATCATCAGTTCAGGGCAGTCTCCAGCCAGCATTCCTAAGACCGCCGACTATCCAAACAAAAATCGAGTCGGCATTATATTTTCCCAGAGGCGTCTTTCATAGACAATATATGAAACCAACGCCATCTGAGTAGAAAAGAAGGAAAGATACACACCAAAACTGAAATTTAACCACGAAACAGCCACAAAATGCTCAAAGTGGTATGAAATGTTGAATAAATACAAAAAGCTCAAAGTCATTTCCACACAATATTCATAAAATGAACAACAATGGTAGAGAAAAACAACTACTTGCCTGGCTAATGCCACGCAGAACATTGAATTTCATCCTCCCGAAATTTATTCTAGCCAGGAAAGTAGTTGTTTATATAGAAAAGAGCATTCAAGAAGTTTCATAATTTTCATTCAGTGTAGTTTATCTATGATTCAGACATTAGACATTCGTTCGTTCTATTTTTAGAAATATCGCTGATTGCATGTATTTAGGGCAAATCGTGTTCTCCTCGAATAATGCAAAGTCTTGGGCCAAGGTTAATTATCCCTATCAAGTTTTCCTATATTACCAGGAAGTGCGTTCCAGAAATCTTTCATACAAAGGAAATCAATTAGAAAACTGTTTTCTATACAGGGTGTCCCGTGAAATATCAACTCTCAACTAAAAATAAGGAAAATATTCGATGGAACGAAAAGTTGCAACAATCTTTCGCTTCCTTGGAATTGATTTTTCATCATTGTTTCCGAAACCTTGAATGAAAAATGTGAAGGAAATTCTGAATTTTTATTCAGGAATGACTGAAACAGATTCGGCTCAGTGAACTTTTAGCCCTGAAATTTTTGTTGAGAGATACCTACTATTTTTTGAAAATGAATATTCGTAATATTTGAAAAAATCGTTTGTTTCATTCAATCAACGAGAAAATTGATCATATATCCTGGAAAAATAATTCTGTTGCTGTAACAAAAGTTATGTCATTATGACCTTATATAATCGAAGTATATATTCAAATGACAAAATATTAGTTTTTCTGCAACCGACACAAAAGTCGTCCATTTTGATACCAGAATTAGCTCTTAAATTGACGTTTCTATTACTGTCACAAAATAGGTATGTTGCTAGGCAACATATTCAGTTCCTAGGAGCTAAAGTTGAATTTTAGTTCCTAGGAGCTAAAGTTGAACTTTAGCTCCTAGGAACTGAAAATGATGTACTGGAAGTCATCAAGAATAAACAACATTGTGACGGTTGGTTATCTGGGTTGAGACGCATACCTGATTTGTTTCCGATTTCAGCAGATTTGGCATTTCATACCCATGCTGGAGATATAAATACACCTTATTATAGTTTAGTATTGGAATTATAAACATCTCAGTTAAGTATTTTTGTTCTGATCAGGGAAGCCTTCAAGATTCAAATATACTTGCTTGATCTGTATTTCATTCGTTATTCTCGGGATGGATAACTTGTTTTTGAATAATCACGGCAAGGCCAAGCAATAGTTTTTTTGTCTCAAACAACGATATTGTTTAGCTTCATTCGATCGTCAAACACAGTGTAGTATGGAGAGGAATTAATAATCACTATTATCATTGTTGATATGCTCACTAACCTAAAATTTTCCACGTCTTGTTCCTATAGCTCTAGCTCTAGCGCGGTGTTTGCCATCAGAGCACTTGGTCCATACACAAATATGTCACTCTGTGGTGGTATTTATATTGAAACTTCAATTCGAACATCCTAGAAAACCTAACCTGCTGTTAATGCAGGTAGAATATTCTCACCACATGGATTATTTGTCAATATTTGTTGCATTGCATACATATGGCACGGCATTGGTGGTTACTTCACATGTTTATTTGAGTTAATTGTTTCGGTTGCAGAAAAAATAGCATGTTTCATTCGGATCAAAAGTGACTTTGTTCGACTCGCAAATTTTGCTTTCGCTCGGCTTCGCTATATAAACGCTCCGCCTCGCAAATGCAAAATTCGCTTGTCAAACAAAGTGTCACTTTTGATCCTAATAAAACAATCTACTATTATGTAACCGAGAATTTTAATAGATTTGATGGCATCATTCTAGAGTGGTTAACAATCCCATTTTTTTTCTTGGAGGTATTTTTCGTGGAAAAGTATGCCCAGTTCATATCAATAGGGCTAGTGAATTTCGGAAAAATCACTATTTTCTGCATCAGTGCTTCGGCGCCCTAAAAACGGAATTTCCTGAATATTTTCGAACACTGAAATATTGAAATTCAGTACACTACATGAACTTCCAACGCCAGATAAAATTCTGAGCTAGAAATTTCAGAATTTTTGTCAGAGACGTATTATACTGGAGTTATTGCAGGTGAAAACCACCCCATTTTGTGATGACGATTTATTTTCATTTTTTCTTTTTCGATTCACCAGATTCTCGAGAAATGTTGACGTACACCTCGGAATTTTCCGAGAATCTAATAATATACCTAATTTTTTCTGAGAAAATAGCAATTTATCACATCAATATTCATTATAATCCTCAAGAGTCATCAAAAACTGGGATTTTAACCTGATCCCTTCATCAGTATGATATACACTTGTGATGAGGACTTCGGAATTTTCAGCTCAGGATATATTTTGGCATAAAAAGTATGCATCGTACCAAATTTCAAATTTTCAGTCTGAGCGGATTGTAAAATATTGAGAAAAAACCTGTCTTCAAGTTGCCGATCAATGTGCCGATGCATCAATTTTTTTTATGTTCTTGTTCTCACGAAGAGGAATATCCTGTAATGTTCAGAGAACATCGTGAGAACCAAGGGAAATAAGGTAGGAGTTGGTGTTCTTCTTAAATTTCTGGATGTTATATATGCCTCGGGGAACACATCCCTAGGCAATGTGTTCCAGAGCCTATAGCTGTTCATTGGATGAACGAGTCTTTGGAAAGATATATTCTGCAGGTCTCCAAAGTGATCACGATTTTTTCAAAAATAACTTGCCCTATCGATTTCAATGAGTAGTACCCTTTCCACATCATAAACATTCAGGTATCATATTCTGATATGAGAATGTGGAAAAAAATACCACAAACAATTGAATTGTTCTCCACCATCAACCCATCCAGTACAGTACGTCCCTGAATAAGATTTTTGAATTCTGAGCTCTAATTCTGACTCACCGGTAGCATCATGCGATGTACCTCATTTTATGATTTTTCAATGAACGGTTTCGGAAATGTCGAGGAGAGACCGTCTTCAGGGTGTACCTACTATTTGAATAGCCTCCCTGACATAGGAAACATTTTTCTATTAAAGTTCATAGGAACTTTTTTCCATGTATATACTTCAGGAATCTCATGAATATTTCACCAAATATCAGAAAACACACTCTATATGTGAAGAAAAAACTTGAATGAATTATAACATATAATTATGGGCAGAACAAATATTTCATTTCAGCCGTCGCGCGCAACGTGTCGTTTATTATAGTATGGCCACTATCCATTTGTTGTGAGTTGAGCAGGAAGTTCACAGAAAAACCACTGTTCACCTGGAGGGGGCGATAACCCTGAATCTGCCCTCGTGCCAATGTGTCAATGAGATTGAGATTATAGAAGATAGACGTCAGGATCTCCAATGAGATCTGCATCAAGGATTCCGCTCATTTTAGCACGAACAAATGTTGAGATCGGAGCAAACAACCGAACAGGACCAATACAAACCAAAAACAAAAATCAATAATAAAGTTACGAAGATGATGACTTCAACTCAACTTGAGGACAATTCGTTAGCGTTATTATATACATTTTTTTTTATGTTCTGGTTCCCACGAGAAGGGATATCCTGTAATGTTCGAGTGCGACGCCGCATTTCGACGGGTTAGTCTCGCAGGGACTGACAAGGGCGGTACAAATGTTGATATTCCAGAAGAGCATCGTCCATGAAAATATCTATAAAATAGAGCCAGATCGCCAAATTTTCTACGGTGTTCCAGAGAAGTAAGTGAGCTAGTGAGCGAGGCATCACCCACGAGACGAATTGCCCTTTTTTGGACAGAATCCAACAGTTTCAGGGTATGTTTGGGTGCTGCACGTAGCTCCTGGCTCGAAACAGAAAACCAAGTTTTTGGGATGCACTTTTAGCAATTGATCTCACGAGATTTTTCCAAGAAAGGTTATTGCTGATGGTGATACCAAGCATCGAGATGGATGTCAAAGGTATGGTTACTCCTGACATGCTTATGTTTCGCACAGTGAGATCGGCTTTTCTGGAGAGAAGGCATGCTTGTGTATTGCTTGCATTGAAATCTACCAAGCTATTGGATCCAAATTCGAGAATTGTTGCCAAAGCTATGAACATTATTTGATCCTGTCAAATTGGCTTCCAAAATAATCTAGGCACTGCTGATTCAAATTTACAGCCAGCACAACTCAATCTCAATCATGATCTTGACTTTATCTATTCAAGAAGCCTGTCACATAACCTTCAATTCAACAAAATCAAAAACACTCATTTTCTCCCCTCGTTAACTGTACGATTACATTAAGTCAAATTTTATAGTAAATGTTGATAGCCGAATAAAAGTTGAACACTCAGTGAGAAATCTTGGTTTGATTATTGATGAAGATCTCAGCTTCAGAAGTCATATAAATAATTTACTAAAAAGGACGTTATCGGCTTTGAAAATTTCAAACTCTCATAGACTTATACTCGATGTCAAGTTACGACAACAGTTATCTGAGAGCCTAGTTTTATCACAGTTTACATACTGCGATTTTCTTTATGGACCAATTCTGAATGCTTTATACATAAACAAAATACAAAAAGTCCAGAACTACTATATTCGTTTCATTTTCGGACTCTGCAGATATGATCACGTTAGCCAAAAATTGAAGGATCCCAACTGGTTGAACATGGAAAATCGTAGGAAGCTACATCTAGCGACTTACTTACATAAGATAATGTTGAAGGGTCCCCAAGATATACAGAGTAAACTGGTACCACGGCACCATTTTCATTTTGTTAACATCAGAAATGAAGCTACAATAACCTTTCCCCATCATTCGACAACTTTCTTTCAGATAGGATTTACTTATAATGCTATTAATTTGTTAAATTCACTACCTGCTGAACTAAAAGAATGCAGTAAAAGTACCTTCAAATATCGCTTCAAACAAAAAATCTTAGCATGCCTGTAGCTCACACATAATGTCGAGCATAATGTATAGATCAATATAACTTACTGCAAAATTACAAAATTCATGTTTAGTCTTATGCTCACTGACTATCGAATAATTCGCAGAATACTTTCATAATACTGATTACTACGTGGTTACATGTAAGAATAGCTTTAGCTATATCTCGCCACTAGTGTATCAAAAAAAAAACGATTTATTATTATTATAATTATTATTCGTAGTTAACATGTAACGTGGTTGTCTACAGAGTGCACTTCAACTATTTATAATGTTTCGTCCTCAATTTTCATCAATTCAAGCGAGCTATCGCACCCATTGAGCCTAATAGGTTGAATTTCGAAACATTCTGAATTGCAAACTATCAATCATCATATCAATACCAGTCAGTTGTTCAATTTAATCGGAACATTAACGTCCGATTTTAAAAACTTTGCGAGACTAATCGTTTTTTGGGTAGAATTGATAAAGCATGATCCTATTATTTTATCGTGCTTTATCGATTCTTTAACCATAATATAACGTGGAATATGTCATTACTCGTACACTCTTATCATATTGACGTTCGTTTCGTCGAACTTTGAACATGCAATCACAAGTTTCGAGGGCTACATCACGTTTAAGAAGCTTCATGAAATTTATAACATGTGTTCGAATATAATACTTATAGAGGTTATATAAATCGCACATTAGACGTATTTGGAGTTTACAAAATGACACTAGTGATTCACACGAGACCAACGAGACGAGACTTTCATAAAGTCTCGTCTCGTCTCGCCGATGAAATATGAAGTCTTGTCTCGAGTCCCGTCTCGCAGCCTCTAGTCTCGTCTGTCTCGCGTCTCGTACGAGATTCTCGCAAATGTATCGCAAATGCCTTCATGCATAATCTTGTTCCAGTCTAGTACGTGATATTTACCTTTACCTACTTTTTAGGTTTAATGTAGAAGTAGGGAGAGAAATTTACAACAAAAATAACATTATTTATTGGAAAGTAAGTACCTAATAGGTATTAGATCCTACATCTAAACAAGAAAAAAAAACATAGCATTATAAATTCTAAAGTTATGAAAATAAAATGAAATGTTTTGTCTATCTGTGCTAAAAAGTTTGAATTCATTCTAAATATGTTGTATTATGAATGAAATTTTCAAGTCTGCAGTCGGCACGCAAAAATATTTACCTGCGAGACTCTCGCACGAGACACTAGAAGTCTCGCACGAGACTCGAGACCAGACCAATAAAAGTCTCGTCTCGTCTTGCCCGAGTCTCGTCTCGAGTCTTGTCTCGAAAACGAGACGAGACCATGCGAGACTCTCGAAAACGAGACTCTCGCTGGCACTACTAAATGACACTGATCTGGAAATGTTTGTACAGGATTTATCAATCGAGTCTTGCTCAATGAAAATATTCTCAAGATGGCCGCGACTTCGCAATTTTGAAAAAGCTATTTGTTATTCCAAGAAGATTTTCGTTAGCCTTTCTCATATATCTAAGTCTATAGCCGCGGTTTCGAAATATGCAGACTTTCTTGAATTTTTTCCAGTTCACGCCTTCCTCTTTGAAAATGAAACATTTTGTCGTTTTCGGATACATTGAAATCATTTTCAAGAGTCAGTAAGGAAGAAAACTGATATTCTCATTTTGTTATATCTATGGTTGATGAAGAAATATTAGATAATTATTCAAACTTAAGAAAATCTTTGGGAACATCCAAGTATCCCTAACAATTTATTTTTTCAAATGGAATTCCATTTTTAATTCTATACAGTAAATTATGAAAAAGAATTTCATTCCGCATCTATATCAATGTTTTCTATATCTACCTATATGTTTGATAATTTTCAAGATATAATAACTTCTTTCGACATTGAGGGGAATCTATCATTTGTCTCAAAGTGCAAGTTCCGTTTTTGCATAGTATGCCATGGAAATAAGCAATGTCATGATTTTGTCGAATAAACTTATTCGTGCTATATTATTATTCATTATTACAGAATATTGAGAATCAAAGTATTTCGAATCGAGATTTGATGAATTTATTTTGTATTTATGAAGACTATAGCGAAATAGTGAACATAACTTGTCGTTTTTATTCTACAAGAAATAGCATTCAACCATTGATGTATATACGTAATATGATTCGTATCAATCTTAGGACATATTCAGTCAGTACTGTAGATGCTCATCTCTAATAAGCAAATGACAGTGATTGCTAACGTATAATTTGTGACATTTTTTGAATTGATAACAGTTACATACCTAATTTCTAACGTTTTTTTATAACTTCAAAAATTGCTTTCAGCACTAGTGAATTTCGCAATCTCAACTATAAATAAGTATATTTCATTTTTCATTGATTGCATAGGCATCAGTAGGGTCCCTTGATGCCAATTTGACGTATTTGTCATCTCATCAGGGCAAGGGCAGATCCTCGTCTCCTCTCACTCTAAAGTGTTTGTGAAACTTATATAGTTCTCTCCTCATTAAATTCTGGGGATAAACACTAGATTTTTGACATTTATAGTTTTTTGGAATTCCTGAAAATATCCACATCGCATTATATCCAAATGGGTCTTCAACAATGATGCCACGTGACCGTTTTAAATGCGGTGTCTCTTTTCCACCCAAAGTAAAGAGATATGAATGTATTCTTGATTGCATATAGTTATCTGTTACGTGGTTTTCAATCATTTTTGAAGGCCCGGTATTTGATTTGAACGAGATATATTTTTGGTTTCAAACATTGTATTTTGGTCTCTCATTGTAAGTATAGGCAGTGCCCCATCTCCATGAAAAACAAACAAAAATCATCTCGTGTCCATGGAATTCCAAATAAACGTTCACGGAAGAACATTCCCATTTCCGGCACAGGCACCTCATTTTGTGTCTAATATTCTCCACAGCTCGCGGCTAGACATTTCCAGTGGTTATTGGATTTGTTAGTCTGACTCTTTGAGTATAAATGTTTTTCCGTTATGAGACGCTTTTCATCTAGCGGCAGTTATTTCAACGAGAGCCGGAGAATTTCCTGCCGGAGGCGAAAAAACTGAAGCGAGCCTTTGTAACTAAATTACGTGGATATTTCTCGTGCTTGGGCTATTGCAGGCTGTTGCAAGTAGGTACACCGCTAGCCCTTTCATCGTTCCAGAGTATATGAAACACGGCCCATTTTCGATGTCCTCATTTGTTTTTAGAGATAGAGAGAGATATGCGGTTTTCTAGAACGTTGGTTGGCTATTTTATGTGAAACTCACTAATGGTGGATTTATGCAACATTTGCATAGTTCTAATCATAGTATTAGTCATAATTTTAAGCATAACTAAAAGTTGGACCAAGGTACTTGCTTGAGGCCGTTTACACACCAATTTTAGTCTTAAGCATGAGCAAAAGCCTAAGAAACGACCTTGAAAGATAAATAATTTGAACTTTCATGCTTATGCTCATGTTATGTGAATTCGGCGCATGTTCCTTTGATAGAATTGTTGATGATTTGTTGTTTACATGTTCCGAAAGTAATATTATGAAAAAGCTCAGATGTTGATAAGTTTGATTGATAATTTTCCTCATCTCTGATACAAAAAGAACCACAAATTCTCACATGACTCTTATGCTTAAATCAAATTTTAATGTTTCTTGGAAAAAAATTAATACTATGAGACTATGCTTAGAACTAAGACTAGGACTATGTAAATGTTGTATAAATCCGCCATAAGCCGCAAACAAAATTTTCATAGCCTGCTTATTGGATTTTGGGAAACAGGGCGGAATTAAAAATGTTGCATTTTGATATCCACTATGTATCTCAGTTATCTTTCGAGTTCTAAGTAAAGTAAAGACGGTGTCTTTTTTCACGAAGAATCCAGTGGCGTCGTCAGATTTTCAAAATAAGCTGTTATTATTATTAAGATGTAACCCAGAGTGAGTTTTTTTTTAATTTCACCATGGTTTATTTGTAAATCAAGGAGCTATGTGAATTCACATTTTATTACAAAATTTGAAATTGATAATACCGAATCAAAAAGTATTTTATGCCTATATACTATGTGAGCCCATTATTTAACAATTTTCATCAATTTGTTTCAGAATCCTCACCAATACATAGTCTTAAGTAAGTGCAAGTAGTGGTATGATTCAGAATTTTTATCTATCTCTATAGACTCTACTTGTACTTTCTCTTCACTCCTAGCTCATATTTACTTCGCATTTCTTCAACTTCCATAGAACATTCAGAAGCTTGATGGCTATGGATACTTTTCAATCACTGCAGTTAGGTATAAGAAGCTTGTTTACAGTTTTGAATTAGCTTATTTCGGCATGTATTTTTCAGATTCACTGCTTGTTTTATGAATTTCATCAAGAAACACTTTATCCACTGTTCACACTCACGACTGTTAATAGATAATCTGATTGATTGATGAAATATCCCTAATATATTTATTTATCGGCTTTGCTCAACAAGACTAACCAACCGACCCCTATGACTGGTTTTCAAATACTGAAGATATTAATTATTTCAGCAATTTCAAATTCTTAAATTCCGAATGAATTTATTTATGAATGACATTTGTGAAATTCTTATTTCTCCAGGGCAAGGGCTTAGTTACCAAGCTTGTAACTAATTCTCAAACAGTTTGCTGGGCTTCAAAATTGAACAAACTTATTCTTCATTGGATCGCACGAAAATATTCTCCTTATTGTTATAGGGGAAGAAGGAAGGTGTTGGATTTTTTCTGAATTTTTGGAGTTTATAAGTTCCTTGGAATGATTCCATTGGCAGAGAATTCCAACGCTTTGCGGTTATATTTATATAGACGAACTAGTTTTGATGCAGTGTTGTTCGACATATATGAGGCGCCGTTTGGTTCATAATAATTTTTCTCGATATATAGACATTTCAACACAAAATATAGAGAAAAGTCCTATATAATATACAAACTTATCAATTTTATATGCAAAATTTCTTATATCGTGTGAAAAATATTCTATATATTTGAGCGCGACGAAATTTCAATATATATTAGTATGCCGTTTGGTTCATAATTATTATTTGTAATATATAAAATTTTTACTGAATTTATATAGAAAAAAATCTATATCAAATGCACAAATTTTATATATGACGAAATCTTTATATATTTGCGTGTCAGGAAGTCTATATTTGCGCGTCGCGAAAGTTTATATTTGGTTGAACCAGTGTGTGCAGAAATAGACTTTCGGGTTCCAGGGTTTACCGATAGGTGGCTGAACGCGGCTGGACGTCAGCACAGAATGAGGTTAGAGGATCTGGCAACACTGAGGTTCTAAGAAATTCATTGCTATTCTGTGTCTATATAATGTAGCTTTAGAAACACCAAGTAATCCTGATATTCTGGTCCAACTCAGACCTGATGTTCTTAAAATCCTTAATAATTGTTCCTTTGAAATATCATACTTCGGGGGACCAACACTGTTACTGCTAGTTGATGAAGTAAAAATATACATAGGTTCGGTCCTGCGAATCAACAGTGTTGAGAACATGCTCAATTTGACCATAACAGTATATTGTAAACTGATGATAATAACTGTTTCAACCTTTCACAGGCCATTATATCATCAATGAATATGTTCAACAACCTACAGTAGTCCTCAATTTTCCACTGAGGAGATAAGGCTCTTGAAGAATCTCCTTGAGAAAGTAGATTCACCACATTATCGTGACATTCAACAATTTCATTGAGAAACTCTTCCACTGAAACCGTTGGGAATGACATTTTTACTCGAAAAAAAAAATGTTAGGTTAAAGATTATGTAAAATAGAAAAATGTATTCTCGTTCTTCTCCATTTCTTCTTCATTCTAGGCAGATGAGTATTTTGGACACAACCAGAATATAATAATATCAGTTTTGCCAGATCCCCTAACCTCATTCTTTGCTGACGTCCAGCCGCGTTCAGCCACCTATCGGTGAACCCTGGAACCCGAAAGTCTATTTCTGCACACACTGGTACAACCAAATATAAACTTTCGCGACGCACAAATATAGACTTTCCTGACACACAAATATATAAAGATTTCGTCATATAAAAAATTTGTGCATTTGATATAGACTTTTTTCTATATAAATTCAGTAAAAAATTTATATATTACAAATAATAATTATGAACCAAACCAAACCAAATATATTGAAATGTCGTCGCACTTAAATATATGGAACATTTTTCACACGATATAGGAAATTTTGCATATAATATTGATGATTTCGTATATTATATAGGATTTTTTCTATATATCGCGTTGAAATTTCTATATACTTCAAGGTTGACAACGATACTGCTTTTATCGAATTTATAATCGGACATTGGATGTTACCTATATCATGCTCTATTCGATGCGAATAACCAACCAAAAAGACTTGTAAATGAACCCTAATGTGAAAATTCTGTCAACACTATGCTGATCTTATCCAACTTTTGCAATTATTCTCTCGATTAGTCATGATGTTCATGTTATCCATAAAGAGTTGGGAATTCTCTATACTATCTGAGTAAAGAAATGAATGATATTTAAAATGATGTTTGTTATCATCTACTTCTTGGATGAGCAATTTTTAGGGAACTTCGATGAATTCAAGAATAGTCATCTCTTAAAAAGAAACATTTTTTTATGAATTGAAGTAAAAAAACGCATAGCTGGATCCTCAAAGAAGACGTGCAGTGCGCCATATTAGAGTGACATGACACTATACGAATAGTTAAGATATCTCGACATCCTATACCCTCCAAGACAATTTTCTCCAACATATCTCATACATTTTTCATGAGGAAATTTCCTGTAAGAAAGTCCCTGTCTTGATAAATGTAGGCTACCAGAGGCTTCAGGAAATGTATCATGACCTGATGTGCATCCATCAGTTTTGTCACTCTTGAAAAATGTGATAGAACATGATTTTTACCAAACCGATATCTTTCAGTGAAGCTGGCTTCAGAATCAGAACTGGATGAAAACGTACTTTGATTATATTGGCGAAGTATTAACATGGTCATGCTGTGGGAGCTGTTTTTTCTATAGGAAGTAGGGGTATAAAGTGACCTCACTGAAGATTTTGGGACTCTATGAAAGTGATTATTTTCTTTTCGTAACGAGAAACGTGAAACAATTTTGAGTAATGTGAGAATGAAAAACTGTCATACTACTTGAAATACAGGAATCTTTCAATAATAAAAAAAGATATCTAATTGAGAAAAAGAAATACTCCAAGAATTTAGATAAGTATACCAGCAAAATAGTTCTGTTGCAACATAGACAGCTAAAATATTGAGTGCACCCCACATCATAATTTGCTACAGCTGACGATGTATTCAGTAAGTATCACTACATTCACTGATGTGATGTGACATTTATGGAATGCCATTCTGCTAACGCCACTAGATTGATGTCTGATAAGTTCACTACTACGCACTGATATGATTAGTAGTTATGATGGAATGACTTCGTGGTCTTCATAGCTAAAAATTCTATAGGTATTCAGTAACTATGACAATCATGTTTAGTATGTATTACGTACCACTCACAATGAATATCATTGTTCGATACTGAATAAAAGTCATTCAACAATGAATCATTCATCGTATTGAAACTGGTTCAAATCTTGATTTTCTGTTGAAACACCGTTGTTTTCATGATGTGTTATAGCATGACCCAATCCACACCATCGTTTCGTCAACACCTAACTCTTCAACGACCCAACTCATCAACAACCTATCCGTTGACCAGCTAGAGCGTTAACGAGTTGAATGTTGATGAAAAAGATACGTTGATGAATATGCTTGGATCGTTGATAAGATCGATAATTGATGAGATGGGAATTGATGAAATTCGTGCGTTGTTGAGGTGGGTCGTTGGTGAACTGGGAGTTGATGATTTATCGTTGGAGAGATGGATGTTGGTGAAATGGATGCATCAATAAGTGGAGTCGTTGATTATGTGAGTGTTGGTGAAATGGGTGTGTTGATGAGTTGGGTCCTCAATGAGTGGGTGTTGATGGAATGTATCCGTAGAAGAGTTGGGTATTATTGAGATGAGAGTTGGTGAGTTGTCTGTTGATGAGCTTGGAACAGACAAGGAAGGGATGCTGATGCGCAGATGCGAACAGTCTTGTCAAATTTTTATTCATCCCAGTGAAATTACGACAATTATAGATATTGAGGCTTTTCTTGGAGTTCATAGACATTTTTGTCTAGATTCAGACTTTTTTTCTGATGTTTGAATTCAGATGAAAACGTATATAAATCTATAATGAAGGAATCTGAATTCGACAAAACGTCTGCATTCAGACAAAAATCTCTGCATTCAGATGAAAATAAATGAATTCAGAGAAAATAGTCTGAAATCGAGGAAAAGATTCTGAATTCGCAGAAAGAAAAACTGTTGGTATAAAACAAAATCAAAAATACATGACCATTTGACCATTTTTGGCTCGTTTCACACGATATCATAATATGAATAGTGCCTAAATCTTTCGAACCGTTCCCATTTCGTGCTATGTTGGGAAGCGTGTTTTTTGATGATTATTTTCCGCAATGAAATTCTGGAGGCTGAGTTTGCTCAGGAAGTTTTATTCTGGTCCACTAATAGCATGGCGTCAGCTATCTGTGATCATGTGTGTAGTGATTTAGGCTTTCAAGGATGTTTTTTCTTCCTTTCGAGACCCCGAGGGTCTTGTTAATAATTCCAAGTTTTTCTAAGAGCGAATGCGTATGCGTCTAAAATGTGTCACGTGATTCACTGTAACCAATCTGAGAAAGAGACATGGGAATGGTTCGAAAACATTAGGCTCTCTTATAATATGTTTGTCTACCATGCATCAGAAATAAAATTGAAACTCATTCGGAGTAATTTTTATTCAAGAAAATGGATGCGAAATAATTGCTATCATTAAATTATTTGGTCAAACAACTATCGTTGCTAACAATTTTCTTGGTCTGTAGTCTTCAGAATGTTTGTAGACAGGTCTTGCTTTTCGAAAACACTCAATGCTTCGTCGATGATATGTTTGGCAGGGTTTCTTTCACGAGTGAGAATCCAAGCATTTCCTGAAATACATAGGCGCGTCATCACTAAACAAACTTCTGAAAAATAATTGGATGGTCCACTCAACTGAAACACCCACTATTAGTTTACTCAATAATCATCCAGTATTTTAAAATACAGAGTAACACAGGGTATTGGGCCACACCTATATCTTCTACATTCGTAAACGGATTTTTTTTTTGAATTTTGGTACAGCTATGTAGGCAACCATTATGGATTTGATGACATTACAATCCAATATGACGGACTTCTGGTTTTTCAGAAAATTTTCATTCAAATGGAACACCCTGTATATTTGAACATATTCCAGTACAACAGATCAAAACAAGTGCAATCTTTATGACAAGATTCAGAAATGTTGCTGTCCACAGCTTATCCTTGAAAAATTATTCGTACTGCAGAGAAATTCATGAGCTGAGTTTTACTCCACCGAAATCACAAGAGTGATATGTCATTTGTTTCCTGGATGTATGTTCCAAAGAGACAGGTAGGTGGCCAATAGAGGTTCCATTAGAAAAACATGAAATTTTGATCAAAATGTGATGTGACTGAATTGATTCATCGATAAGTGACACAAAAAATGATTTTTCAGAAAAAAATATGTTTCTCTAGTATGTGGGACTCATCATGAGAAGCCTTGACTAGATCTCATTCCAGGGAGTGGAAAAAATGAAACGATTCGAAATTATATTCTTTGAAATAATTACATTTGACATGAAGATTCCGCTTGTTTTGACATGTTGAACTTGATTATGTGAAAATATACGGGGAGTTTGATTTCAAAAAACAAAGTTGCTTGCATTTCCAGGTCGTCCGCCATATTGGATTGTAATCCATATAACTGTACTAAATTTCAAAAAAATCTGTTTACGATTTCAGAAGGGATGACCCTCGGGGTGGTCCAATACCCTGTGCTTGGTGTCACCCAGTAGATATATAGAGAAATAGATATTTTTCCATGTTTCACACTTTTGTGTTTACAGTCGTCGATAAGTTTATGAAACATCAAATACATAAACAGAAACTATTGATCAAAAATGAAAATCACAATATAGACAATTTAAACAGAAATTATTGATTGAAAATGTAAATTACAATAAAGTCAAATAAACACAGACTATTTTATTTAAATTTTTATTCCGAGTAGTGAGAGACGAACTTTCGGTCTGAATAAAAACAATTTTCAATGAAAACATCCCTCAAAGTTCTTCTGAATTTATTCTTTTAGCTCCAATGGTAAAACAGTTGAAGTATTTGTAGGATTAATACAGGGTGCTCTCTAATGACATGCTGATATTCAAGGGAGCGATTCTTGAACCAATTCCAAGAATAAAACTTTTGATCGTATGCCGTAAAATTCCTAACTTTTGAGATACAGGGTATCAAAGTTGAACATATACATAGATTCTTTTTTTTGTCCACCCTGTATAGCTTTTCCTGATGGCAAAATTCAGTCTGCTATGTGACTGAAATGGTGTAAAATTTTCAAAATGCTACATACAGTGGTTATCCAGTAATAGATGTCTTGAATGGAGTACCTACTCAAGCTTAGCATTTACATCAAAATTTGAAGTTTGACCTCTATTTTTCGTTCTCGGAAACGGAGCGTCCTATCGGGTATCAAGGAAATATTTCTTGTACAAAATTGAAAGACTTTTTGTAGTATTTTATTAAATCTGGAAATATTCCTTCGTTGCTCACTTTCGAGTATAATATAATCAATCATATCCTCCTAACGGCGCCACTGGTAGAGAAAAGAAAAATGTGTGTACATCAAAAAATGCACCTTGATGCATAGAAGATATGTACCAAATTCCATAAAGATGTCTACAATATTATCCCAGTTATTATTAGAAAACTGTTTTTTTTTTCAAAACTTCATCACCCTGTATCTCTAAAGTTAAGACTTTCAGGAGATACGTTAGTGGGAAGTTTTTTGCTTGAAATAAGTTGGAGAATCACCCCCTTGAATATTAGCATGCCTTCAAGGAACATCCTGTAAAAATGAGATGACTGAGTGCGATGTAGTCTAAATCTTCGCAATCCCAGCAATGACCGAGATCTTGTGAGATGATCATGAGTATCTCCAAGTTCAATTAATAGTTGTTCCTGCTATTGTCAGCCTTTTGACATGACCTGAACACTGTTGTAGTACGAAACAACAGGGAAGAGTCATAACTCGGAATTGTTGAAACAGGGGTCTAGCATGAGCATCCCATTCAGCCCTACCCATAACACGTATCACTCTTTTTTGTAATTCAAAAATGCTTGAAGCATTTGTTGTGCCCCCCCAAAAAGGTATACCGTATTTCATTGTGGCATGAAATATACTACAATACGCTACTCTCAAACAGTATAGTGATCCAACCTCAGTTGGGACCACCCTTGTATTTCGGAGATGAAAGAATTATTCAAATCGATTTTTTCGATTTCACTACTCAAAAATACAGAATTAACTCAAAAAAATCAGAAAACTAGATCATTTTATTCAGAAAACTGAAATCACATTCCTTATGCTTCTATACACGGGGTTTACTCAGAATGTCATGTAGAAGGTTGGCCAAATTGAATACTTTTGAAGATGAAGTGATAACAATCCTTTACTGTACATAATATTTTGATGGAGCTTCGTTCAATGGGATTTGACACATGAACAGTATCAGAACATGCAATCAGTTTGAATATGAAGAAACAATGCCTAATATTTGCGGTCGTCAAGGGCATTAGATGACGTTGTGATGACATAAAAAACTATATTCCTTATCACATGACGGAAGTATGTCCGGAATAATAGGAGCAAATAAATCGTTGTGCTCAGATTGAGTTGTGGCACAGGTAGGTTTTTGAGATCTACCATTCAGTTGGTATCGGATGGCATAATTCTTATCTCGTTATGAAATCGCAAAATCGAGTGCAAATTACCGCACAGGAAAGTGCAATCGTTTCATCATTTTGTTCAGGATAGTGATTGGCACAGGTGCCGTTCAATGAACTACAATGTTTTTTCTTCCCTTGACATATATCATTTCCTTATCAGATGACGGTAGAAATCTGGAGCCGGCTCTCCTACTATGAGTAATAACATTCGGAAAATTTTTCAATGATAATCATTTATTTGTACAGAACGACCGGAAATCCATTTGTAATCACTATTTTGTTATTTGTCACCTAGAGATTAACTATCATGAAAGATGATTCGAATTCTGATGAAATGTAATGTAAATATTTAAACTTTTCGGGGGAGATAACAATTAGAATTTGAGAATTTCTATTTCGAATTGAAAATATTGTGTAATGATAGACAACATCAATGAGTAACAAAATAAAACTTGTGAACATGTAGTACAGGAAATAAAGGTACCCATCTATCTTCTGATAATGTATTGAATTGAAATAAACTGACTAGTTTAACATTTCTGTCTCTGTTCGTGTCTCGAGTACCATTTTGATGATATTTCCTGAAGTGATATGTTCATAATAATTTTTATTGAAAATGCATTTTCATATGAATCCCGTGTTTACTGATAACCATTTTCCTTGTGGTGTGCACCAGTAGTAGAAACGAATAACAATTTAAATCTGAGACTCATCATCAATTTTTTTTTCTCATTTTTTATCTCGATCATCAGAGGAGATATCCAATTCCAATTTTTTTATTTCAATCGGAGCACGAGTCACGTTACTCAGAATGAATATAAATTAGACGTTGCTGGCGAACCAAGCAACATATGAATAAAAGTATACAATGACACAGAATACTCTGAGTATTCTGTGACAATGACATGATCTACACGTTTGAAATATTCTGATCGATGCGGCATTGCCGCATCACTAGAAAGTAGTAGAAACTTTGATTTTAGAAATAGAACACCCTGCATTTCATTGCATTTCTTTATTCTTCCTGGAGAGCTGCCTTCATCAATGCATCACAGGTGGGGTCTTGCAACAATGATTACAGAGATATAGGGTGTTCACAATGTGGAGTTTTTACTTTAGGATTTGGTCGAAACCATATTCATTATTGGTCAAAACGGCTTTCATGTCCCAATCTCAACACCTGATTGACATTTAATTGGAACAGATACAGGTTGATCAGAATTTTGAATCTTGAACCACCCTGTATTTGTTCCAAATTAATGGCAGTAGATAGCGAATCAAAAGTAAACGTAGGGTCATGAAAGCCGTTTTCAGCAAAACGAAAATATCCATTATATTTTCGTCACGAAACATCTTAAAATTGAAAAATAACGATCTTGAACACAGGGTGTTCTGTTTGGAATATAAAAGTTGCTGATACTTTCTAGGAGAAGCGGCAGCACCGCATCATTCAAAATATTTTAGACGTGTAAATCATGACAATTTATATACAGGGTGACTCAATATAGTGTGTTCTTCTTCTATATTAGCCAAACCGTCAGATATATAGAAAAAATTCGAATACAACAGTTATACTGGGAACTATCACCAAAATTCATTCTCATATCTATAGAGTGTTCGAATTCGAAGATATCGGTTGATGATGACAGTTTTTGAATGAGACACCCTGTATAATATTACATTTCTAGATTCTGAACACCCTATATCTCTGTAATCATTTCCGCTAGTCCCCAAGTGTGATGCATTGATGAAATCGGCATTTCAGGAAAAATTTGAAAATTCAATAATATACAGGGGGTTTCATTCAAATACACCCATCATTAGCCGATATCTGGGAATTAGAACATTCTATAGATATGATAATAATTTTAGGTGATAGCTTTCATCAAATCCTATAACTTTTGTATTCGAATATTTTTATATACCTGACGCCCTGACGGTTTCGCTAATATCGAAGGAGAACACACTATATACTCACCCTATATATATATATATATATACCATCAAATTTCCAGAATCGTATGTTGCTTGATTTGCCAGAAACGTCCAATTAACGTTCATCTTGAGAAGCCCTGTATATCTACCCACAAACGGGAATGTTCAGAATATAATATGGTCAGCAACAGCAAGTGAATGAAAAGAAATATGCTTGAAATTAATTTATTGTTAAGTGTATTATTCAATCTTGATTTTCACTCGTTTTGAAATTTATTACTATATTCTGTAAGTATGATATTTCGGGTTATCGAATCAAATGAATGAAAATAGTCATTACACCAAGGTTGTAAAGAATATCAGTATTACTCAGGAACCCACATTATATCCGGAGACTTCAACCGTTAGGTATATTATTCTTCACTACCAAGGTGTATATTACAATTTTTTCACCATAAGCAGTATATCTCGATCACTATCTGTGTTCTGTGATTCTGAAATATGGACCTATTGTCACTATGGACGCACCTCTTTGACAAGTCATAGATTCAAGTGTCATTCCTGCGAATCTCGCATAAGAACAGTGAATTCGTGTTAATTATATCAGAGGTGGCTATATGTCTTTATTGCCTACTAGTTCATAAAATGTCAAAAACTACCTTGGTAGTAAAAACACACTTTACGCCTTGAAAAGGAGTAAATAATGGTAGGTTCTAGGGCTAGTGGTGGAAAAACAATTTCTGCAACATTACTCTGTACCTGCTGGAACAAATATTTATATTGAGATGAAATACTTACTTGTAGATCCAATCAGAGGAACTTTAGTGCAAGACCACACCACTGCATACCTTTCGTAGTCAGTGGCTAGTATCCAGTATGGTGCATCAACGTTAACTGTAACAGTAGAGAAAATCTAGATACAAAATGTCATTATATAGTAGTTGAAAGATGCAAATTTACTGTTTCTGTTTACTTTCATAGAACTTTTGCTTTGCCACTTTCTGATTCGGCTTTCAAAAGTGACATTAATACATATTTCTAAATTTCTAAATAGATTTCTGAGCAACTTTTTCAAAACGTTTTTCGGTATCTACAAGGCGAAGCAAAATATCGACAATCTTCCCTTTGCGCGGGACTGAAAATCAAATCTCCGTTTTCAGAAATATATTTGAAATACAGAGGATGTCTTCATATCCACACTCTGTACACAGAGTTACTTATGATCCGTCCTAAATGCATATCTCGGACTATTAATAGTCAATGTTAGAGTTTCTTAATTTATTTGACACTTTTGTGTTGACGTTTTTGTATATTAATAAATCGGGTGTATCTAAATAACACCGGAAGAAGAAGGCGTTTTCTTGTGATATTCTAGTGAATGAAGTTAATATAAACATGTGTCCTAACTTGCTCCGTTTTTGATATAGAGGATGTTGAAGTTGGAAGTTTCAATTGTTTTTATTTATAACCCTCCTGTATTAACTTTCATGGTGCCAAAATTCAGTATGGATGGAGACTGAGAAAGCCCCGAAATTTCGAGATTCCAATTGGGGTTATTGAGTAATCTCAATGGAAGTCTTGAAAATACCTACATTGAAATTTGGAGACAAATCGAATTTTTATTGTTTCCCCAAGTTAGGACACATGTTTATAAAAACTTCATTTTCTAAAACATTACAAGGAATCATCCCTTGAATTCTTTCGGTAATATTTAGATACACCCTGTATGTACTTGTTTGTGTGAACATGATTGTATCAGGAGAACTTCTTGATGTGATACTCACATGGTACGCTGGGAAAATTAACCAACAACTTTCCTTCACCAGTAGTGGAATCCAAACGAGCAGAACCCTGGATTGAACTTGGCTTGCCTGTTCTGAAAAAATATGGAAATCCAGATATTCCACCATTTTTTATATGGAAGCATCAGCATTACGAAATATGACCTGCACTCTCAAAATATTTGATAGCATATACAGGGTACCTATAACTCATGAGGAACTGTACATACCTTATCTCGTATGAAGGTGCCTTGCGGAACGTTATTTTGGTCATAACTTTGCAATACCTAAATCAATATGTCTCCTATTTTTTTGACGGACCCTACTTCGTCCGAATCTACTGATATATTCGAAATCACAAAAATCTAGAACAGTCCTCGAATGATTTTGCTAGCAGTTGTTTATATCAAAACAATTTTATGAAGAGATATATTATAATCGGCAATTCAACTTCAATAAGCCTAGACAGTTGAACGAGAGACAATAAGGTTGTAATTATTCACAATACTATATTAGAGCTCAGAAATCACCCTATAGGATATCCACTTGTCTCTATTTACTTCCGTTGTTGGAGTAGGTACAGTTCCTCAGGACTATAATTATGTTCAGATTTATTTTTATACTTCCAGGAAGAGAGCCTTTCCTCAAGTTCCTCAAAACCAGGATTAAATTGACACATTTAAACCCGTTCAATGGACACGGAATTTGAAGGTCATACATATATGGGATTATCATCTTCGATAATGATTAGTTACTATGAAGTTACTTGAACCTTGCTTGAATCCCTTGATTGGTTGTTTGCCAAACGATACCAGGTTCACTAGTCTGATATTATAGAGATCTGGAAGGGACATGCACATAATGTGCCATATTCAAGGTTTTCCCATAATCAACCTGCCAAATGTCACTAGCGGCATCTGAGAATGTGAATAGAAAAAAAGTTTCAATGAACATGAGTCTAAATCTGGTTCTTAAGGGAGCTACGGGGCTACGACCACCCCCTGGAAGGTGGCTTTTATTTCCAGAATATTTCCGTAACACCATGTGATAAAATGATGCCATTTGGTACAAGAACTGAACTATTCGCTCGATGCAGTGAAAATATAATCATTGAGAAATTTCATTCAGGGGTGTATAATACAAGATGAGACTACATCAGATATTACTCAAACTCTTCTGTATACATATTTTTGAACAATTAAATATCGGATTATGAAAATTTCAGCTCTCTACAAAAAAAGGTATAGACTAGTAAGTATCATTTCCGAGTGGAATCGATTTGAAAATATTGTTAGATCCCACATAAATATTATGCGCAACGTTTCCAAATTTCAAATCATAGTGGCTATAAAAAATCAACTACTTTCTTTTCACCAAATAAAATAGGAAGACGCTGATAAAAACCAACCTCAATTTTTTTCTGTGCATTTGTTCACAATATAGCCACTACGATTTATTGCAATGTTATGCATAACATGTGAGATGAACCAATAACAATATTCTTGGATCGATTTATGAAAATTTATGAACATGATATATCTGTCAAGAGGTTTGTAGGTGCTTTATAGTCCGAGATGAAATTGCCGAAAAATATGCATACAAAAAAGTTGGAATCCACCCTGTTTTATTCAGTCCTGAATGTCATTCTGTAATGTTTTCACTGCATTGAGCATATAAAGTTCAATTATTGTCAAGCTAATTATGGGACACCCAGTATAAGCGATGAATAATGATAAGTATTCATTCTAAATCTAAGAGTTTGACCCATTTGAGACTCTATACCACCCTTATGAAATCTATAGTTTCCAACTGATTTATTTTTTTCTTGATTCGGCAGAAAGAGTATCCGAAGATCTACGTTTCCACAAATTTGCAAAATATAATCAATTTTGAGGGCATACTATGTTATTATTTTCATGTTGAAAATTGCGAAATATCTTTAGCGATTTTTATAAAGGGAAATAGACCCCACCACTGGATTCAGCATCCTTCAATTAGTTAGGCGCAAAATTTGATTGGAAATTCTGAGAAGCGGCAACATTGTCAATACGAACATAGATCTTCAAATACTCTGTCTGCCGAAATAAAAAAAAAATAAAATCGGTTGAAAATTATACTGTATATAATAGTATATTATGTACCAAGTGTTATAAACGTCCTTTTAGTAACGAGTAGTTTAATCACGAGCGGAGCGAGTGTTTAATAAACGAGTGTCTAGAAGAGTTTATAAACGCGTTACATACTATGATTTTTCTACGAACTCCGAAAATTACATTAACATACCTGCAATTCCTGCTAACCTACAAAATAATTCGAAGGGAATGGGAATTGAGAATATAATACATGCAACTGCATGCAACCAGCGAGACACGTATAAGTGATATTGGTTGTAGATGTGTCCAGTCCATTGCTTTTTTTTATCGCTTGGAGCGCACGAAAGGGAATCCCTATAATGTTCAAAGAACATCGTGCGTTCCTAGGGAGGATAGGGACAGGAGGTAGGTATTGGAATTTTTTTTGAACTTTTGGAGATTATATGTTGTTGGGAATACTTCCACAGGCAACCTTTGTTTCACGTTTATTGTCATGCTTAGCGCAGAATAAATCAATTATTCTCAAAGATGGATGCTTCATTTTTACACTTCTTGGAGATATGCAAGTACCAGAACATTCTCTTCGATTTCAGTCTCGTCTACTTTTCGCGTATATTGTTATTGAAGAATTCCGATACAAACGAATATTGTTTGAATAATTCTGATACAAAATTCGAAAATAACAGTTGACTGTTGATACAATTGACAGACCAGACATGTCTCAAATTACTGAAGCTGTGTTTAATGAACTGCGTTGCCATGGTGATGTGTTTAAGAAATCGTGTTGCCATGGTAACGTGTTTAATATTTTGAATATATCACAGATCGACAATCCGTGATTAATCGTTCATTTAGCGTGGTACATATCCGTACGCTAAATGCCATTTTAGTTATGTGAGTAGAAAAAATAACTTATTTATATTCTATAATGCAAACTTACAAAACGTTGATCTGTTGATTCAGTACTCCGACAGTACCATTGGGGTTCAAAGAATATTCAGCGGTAATGCATTTGCCTCCTATTTCGAAAATAAATGGATATTTCTTCTGTTCATACCATGTACCAGCATACTGAAACAAACCAGAAGATAACAGAGAATTTTTTTTTCCTGAAACAAAAAATACTGGGCTCTTCACAAAGGATGAACGGATGTTTCTCTGGAAGCGGATTTTGAGTTTTTGTCTTAGTTTTTTCAAAAAAAAATTCTGAATAAACTCGAAAAATGCAATGTTCATGATTTTTTTGCAGAATATCGGTGAATTTTTCCAAAATTCTACTTCCAGAGAAACCTAGATATTTCAATTCTTCATCTCACTATATTTTTCGTTTTTCTAAAAAATCAATATTGAACAATGAAAAGTGGGAAAAATACAGGACAAAATAAACGATTCAATATATCTTCAAAAGTTTGAGTTGATGGTTCGTTTCAATGAATGCATTTTTAACTTGGCCTTGAATGTATTGATGGAAAATGCATTCTTCACGTCAGATGGCAAGTCATTATATTGTTTCAATCCTTCAAAAAAAAAAACAGATTTTTCTGCGAATCTTTTACTCCTGGGAAAAATAAAAAGTGTTCTTTTTGTCTGGTGTTATGATGATGCATTTCTTTCATATAAGTCAGCTAATTTACCAAATAATTTGGTGCTTCACCTCTTTGTATTTCGAAAACAAATACCAATGCCGAAAATTCAAAATAATCCTCAATAGGCAGCCAATTTAAACTTTTTAACATATCCATTATGGGTGTGTACTTATTACATGCTAATATAATACGCATTGCTCTGTTTTGCAATTTTTGTATTCTATTCAAATCATTCTGATTCACAAGATATAGAATTGTTGAACAGAAATTGAGGTGTGGAAGAATCAGGGTATTGTAAACAATTTTCTTGGAAAAAAATGAGAGGTAGTGTGAACATATAGTTACTTATTTTCAAGTCTTGTCGTTGTATTGCCATTTCCAATATTCAAGTAATAGTTATTTATTTTCAACTCTTGTTGTATTGCTTCCTTTCCGATCGAAATGATTTTAGTTTTTGATACAACGATTTTTAGTAAATTCTGTCAAGTATAGTTGAAAATCTCATTCAAAGCAGATTGTATTACAGATATTAATTTATATAGATCACGTGAAAATGCATATATCAGTATTTCGTCCGCAAAAAGATTTATTGATGTTAATGCCCAGATTCATAATATCGTCTATTTACAACACGAAAAGTAATGGCCCTAATATACTGCCTTGGGGTACACCAAAATCATTTACCGCTTCTGCAGATGAGAAGCCATTAAAATTAATTTTTTTTTCTGATTTTGCAAGTAACTATTGAATCACATGAGAACATTCTCAGTCAACCCAATTGTCTTCAGTTTGTCAATTGACCTTCTCCTATCAATAGTTTCAAAAGCTCTTTGTAAATCAAGAAAACCCGCTAGTACAGCATAGTCACAATCCAACAAATTCTTCCAATCGTCATCAATGACATACTGAATTGCTGTTTCACAACTGTGTTTTTTCCTGAAACCAGACTGATTGTCATTTAAAATATTATTTTGTTCTATACTATAAGTATTGTACTAGTTGAATATGAACATATTTTTCTAATATTTTGTCAATAGTACTCAACATATTTATGGGGCGAAGATCACATGCTTTGTTTGAATTCTGCCTTTTTGGTATAGGGATGATTGTAGATACTTTTAAGGCAGAAGGTACTATACCTTGTTCGAGAGAACAGTTTATGAGGTTGATAATCGGATTTTTGATACTCTTAAATGAGTTTCTTGAGAAATTCACATCTAATTCATCAGGGCTATTCTTATTTACGATTCATTTCATCAGACTAACGAACACCAAGTATGCTCTGGAAAGAGTTTTAGAGTCTAGGAAATCATCATCCCACTTTTTGCACGCACAAGTCAGTCACTGGAAACCACCACATTTTCATATATATTGAGTATTACCCTATATCATATTTGCCAGTCCGTGTCGTACTATTTTTTCACAAAAATGCTATTTAATATGCCTCGAAATATTTCACTCATTTCAGATATACGCCTGAATTACAACATAGCATCTAAACATTCTAAACTATCAGAAATTGATATACGCCAATTTGAGAGCAGTAGAATCAACTCCGGCGCTACTTCTTACACCAAAAACATCATTTTTGAACATCAAAATCTGTCTCTAGCTGCTGGTCTAAATGTTGATTATACAAAAATGTAGATATGTGTTATATGTGTTCATGCAACATCAAACAATAAATGCTAAGTACTGATGAACTTTGTCATTCAATTATGCGATGACCCACAATTTATAATTCATCGTGTTTGATTTGAAAATAGTATAGGTACACTAGGATACACCATTTTATTTTCAATTGAAGCTAACAGTTTTTGTGTCGTATTAAGGTTTGACAAACAATCTAGACATATCTATCTATCTATAACAGCTATTCAAGACTACATATGATATTTTGATAGTTGATTTGGGCATAATAATATAGAAAATGTACGTAATGTTCTAAGGAATTTTGTATCAGTCCTATCGTTTATCGACGGTGATTATAGTTTTTATATAAGCAAACTCAATCATGGGTACGATATTGTTCACACGATCCAACTACAACGTGTTCCCTGAAGATGGCTGTACGTTTTACGAAATAAAGTCTGAATAATACACTGATTCTGATTAAAGCGAAGTGAGCGGAGGTCCAACTTGGCAACATAACAAATTGTATATAATAATATTACTTAAGTTTGTCTCTGACCATTTTTCACTTTTGTGATGCCATCTAAAAGCGAGCTTTCTCTTAAAATTGTATGGCCCTTCTGCCAGGCAGATATACAGATTGATTTACAGACTAGAAATCGTCATTGGAATGTTTTGAATCACTGAATCAGATTGTAATACATTATCACATAATTTACTATCCATATGATCCATATTCGTGTATGTTCGTGTCTACTGAAGATGAAAATCTAACATCTGAATATTTTTTGGCATTTCGAGACTGTATTTATATGTTTACTGATAAGCAGACAAGAATAATAAACGTGTTTCATCAGGCTTTCAGCCCTCATCAGTACGATGAAAATAGTGTGCAAAAGATAGGCAACACTTATACTCATACAGCGTTCTCATGGTTTTGTAATACATTTGAAATTGAAAAAAAAATATTCGTATTATCAACTTGAATTCCTTATATCTATTCCGAGAAAAAAGCTAATTATATTATCACACAAAATAAAAATAACATATTGTTCCCATGTCGTAATGCATGAAGACAAAAAAAGGTTGTAACTAAATGAAACATACAGTGTGTCCCACTTCCATGCTCACCATGGGTATCTTTTTAACGGTGAGAGATACGAGGTCGGTTGAATGACACCAAATGTGGAGTCTGTCAAAGCCAACTATGACGTGAAAAAATATTTTGATGAAATCTATTCGTTTTCGTTTTATACGCAAAAATCAGATTTTGATCATTTTCATGTATCCTCCGTAACTTCTTTATTTATGAAAATATTCGATTAGGAATTTCACATTCTCATGGCAGTTTTTCGAAGTGATTTCGAAGAAAATATGAAATTTATACCAACTCTTCTAGAATTTGAGATATCAGCACCGACTTTAGTTTTTCAAACGTAGGTCATAGCTCACTATGACTTAGTTACAAATAACTATTTCTTCTCTTACAGATGATATGTCGCAGTAATAGTTTTGTGTTGATAACAACAGAGTTATCGTCATTTATACATAAACACAAAATTATTTGGAAGCCGCCATTTTGAATTTATAAATCTCAACAAAAAAATCATGATCTTCGACCTCAAAAACCCTCACTTACCAATTTTGAATCGAATCAGACCAAATCTTGTCCGCCATCTTGGAACAGCCATTTTTTTTTAATTTCAACAAAAATCCCATAACTCCGATTAACTTGAAATTTGGCAGGTGTTCATAATTTCGGTGACAATACGTTATGGAATTTTTGTTGAAATTAAAAAAAATGGCTGCTCCAAGATGGCGGACAAGTTTGGTACGATTCTATTCAAAATTGGTGAGTGGGGGTTTTTGAGGTCGGAGATCATGATTTTTTTGTTAAAACTTATAAATCAAAGATGTCGGCTTCCAAAAATTTTTTTATTTTCGTATAAATGACGATAACTCCGTTGTTATCAACACAAAACTATTACTGCGACATATCATCTGTAAGAGAAAAAAATTTAATTGTAACTAAGTCATAGTGAGCTATGATCTACATTTGAAAAACTAAAGTTGGTGCTGATATCTCAAATTCTAGAAGAGTTAGTATAAATTTAAATTTTTTTTTCGAAATCACTTTGAAAAACTGCCATGAGAATGTGAAATTCCTATTCAAATATTTTCTTAAATGAAGAAGTTACGGAGGAGACATGAAAATTATCAAAATCTGTTTTTTGCGTTTAAAACAAAAACGAATAGATTTTATCAAAATATTATTTCACATTATAGTTGGCCTTGACAAACTCCACATTTGGTGTCATTTAACCGACCTCGTATCTCTCACCGTTAAAAAGATACCCATGGTCAGCATGGTAAGTGGGACACACTGTATTATACCGGGTGACACAGGAGACATGTAACAGCCGGTATTTTTTCAGTTGAAGAGATAAAAATTTGAAATTCGCAAGGGTTATATTATCGATGATGGCGCTTCCTTTGAATTCAATGAGAATTTTTTTCAACCACCTGTTTCATTGAAAGTAGTCGCCTCAAAATCCCCTATTAAACTATATATCACAAGTTGATATTCGTTCATTAATTTACTGTTAAATTGCATTTTATTGAAATACATGAAGTTGGCTGTGGCCCGAATACAATGACATTTCGATGCTTGATATAGGCTTAGAAATCCAAAGATTATCACTTGGACGATTTTCCATACCCTAATCGGTCCCAGAAGGTTGCCAATAATATCATTGAGTTTAAAAAATTCATCCGAAAATAACTCACATCAATTATTACAACAATTTCAGTTTCATGTATCCAAATGGATGATCGTATTATGGCTACATTGCGAAAATGAAAGACAAATAGTTGCTTCACAAGTAGCCAAATGAAAAAAACTGAATTTCTATCTTAGTTTTCTCAATATCGTGAGTTATATTTTCGTATGATTTTTTTAAACTCGATTAAATCATTGGCAATCTTCTGGGACCGATTAGGGTATGGAAAATATTCTGATAATACCGTCTAAAGTCTAAGTAATGATCTTCGGATTATGTCATTGCATTCGGGCCATCCAACTTCATGTATTTCAATAAAATGTAATTCAACAGCCAATTAATGAACGAATATCAAATTGTGATACATAGTTGAATAGAGAATTTCAAGGCAGTTGAGATAGGCTACAGACATATACAGGGTGCTATCTGAAAAAAAAAAAGTTGGTGAATTTAAAATTTTTATCTCTGCAAATAAAAAAAAAACTACAGGCTGTTACATATGTCTCCTGTGTCACCCGGTATTATCATTGATTGAGAGAAAATACATTCTCTCCCTATCCTTCCTAGGTCAGCACGATATTCCTCTGACATTGTAGGGATTTCCTTTCGTGCGCTCTAAGAGATAACAAAAAATGGATTCTTAATGATGGTACTTACTTTGGACGGTTGGAAATTTTGTACCACAGACACATCAGGACAAGAAAAAGATGGCACTTGGGCGTAAGTCTCAGCTAAGAAAGCTAATGCAAATGCAAAAATGATCATTTTCATTTTTGCTATAAAAATCTAACAACTTTTGAACACAACAACAGTTCCAAATCGTGTGTGATGTTATTTCCTATATATATTATATTTGAAGCAGTGGGGACCTTGAAGAAACAAATACGCCTATAATTATTATTGGTTATAGTACAGTGAATATGGTTTCAATTTATAGATCAAATTTTACTGAAATGGGAGAAGGTGATGACACCTAATAATATTGAATAAAAATATATCAATAAGTTTATATGTCATTGAGGTTGTTCAAGAAAGTTCACATGATATCCATATCTTCACTGATGCACTAAGAAAAAAATCGATTACCGGTTATTAAATATTTAATAACTTTCATGAAAAAAATGATTGAATAGAGGATAGCCTAGCTGTCTTATTGATTCTATTCAATCCATTTTGCTATGACTACCCAATAGAAGTTACTAGATAATTTAATAAAGCATGACTTCAAGGCTACAACCTCGACGAATTACGGTCAATCATCAATGTGTGTTACTATAATTAGAGAGTAAATTCACTATTATTCTCCGGAACCTATAACAGGCATGAAACCTCTGTATTGAAATAATCAATGACTCTAGCTGGTTCGAGTTGATAATCAAATAATTTTCACCCAGATATTTTCCAGAATAGAAAACATCAATTCAACACATTTATTTTCAGGAGCTCTGTCAGTGAAAATTATCTATATAAAAAAAATCGAAACACTCTTGGAACCTTAGTGTCGAGAAAATATGTTGAAGATCCACCCATCAAAGCACTTTCAATGTATTAAAAATTTCACTTTCTATTCAATAAACTAATTTCCGATTCTTTTTTTATTCCACTGGAATGAAAAGTTTTGATTTCTTCTTGATAAACTTTCCACTGCATATAAACCTCGAAAATAAATGTGCCAAATAGATTTTTTCAATTCTGGAAAATTATTTGGTAAAAAATTATACGATTATCGACTTGATATATCAAGAGTGGAAGGGAAAGGGAAAGAAATTTCAGTTCCTTTGGACAAATATACCTCAGTGTTCCAGGCAGAAGTACTTGCAATACTCACCTGTGTCCAAGTAAACCAAATTATGAAAGGTCGTAGACCAATCACTATATTATGCTCGGACAGCAAAGCTGCAATACTGGCTTTGTAATCCAATAGGATCACGTCCAATTTGGTGTCCGAGTGCAAAAAAGCCTTGGAAAACCTGTCAAAATCAAGAAAAGTCAGCCTCATGTGGGTCCCGGAACATTCGGGAATACCCGGAAACGAGGAGGCAGACAGACTGGCAAAGATCGGTTCAGGACGGACCTCAGTCGGACCGGAACCAATCTTGGGGATACCAAATAGCCTGGCAATGTCCTCTATAGAGGAACAGCTGCAAAAGCAATTCCTCAAAATATGGCAGGACACACCAGGAATGAGACAATCGAAGCTCCACATAAAGGAACCTTCGAAGAGGCTCGCAAAAGAGGTTTTATTCCTAAACAGGCGAAACCGGGCGAAACCTAAAAATGGTAGTGGGGCTCCTAACGGGGCACAACTATCTCAATAGGCACCTAGAGCTTATTGGGATCAAGATGGTGCCTGGAAGATGACGAAACGTCATCACATGTCCTCACTGAGTGTCCAGCACTGACGCATTAGAGGAGGGCTGTCCATGGCAACATAATTTTGAGGCCAGAGAACGTAGAAGAGATTCAGCTGAGGAAGCTGCTGAACTTCTCCAAGGCAGTCGGCATACCCAGCTGAATGTCGTAACATGTGGGCGCACAATGGGCCCGAATAAGGAGGCCACGTGCAGGGGGTTCACCCGCCCACCAGTGCTTCGAAGAAGAAGAAGACATCAAGAGTGATTATTTAATACGATACGGAGGTTTCGGGCCAAAATAAATGATATTTTCACATTCATTTCATGTAATTATTTGATGATACATCTGACCTATACAGGTTGATTCACGGTGGATGGCACATTAGACGTTTCTGGAGAACGCAACGTAGGATTATACTGAAAATTTGGTTTCCTGAATAATTAGTTGTGTTTCATCCACCTAAAATATTCTCAACACTGCGACGTTGCCGCTTATATTGAAAAGTAGCAACATCTTTGATTTTTGGAATGGGACACCCTATATATCATTCCATTTTCAGATTCTCCCTTATGAGCTGATTTCAAGAATTTGTTGTGTCGAAACTATTCATAATTAGTCAAAACGGTTTTTAAGTCCCTATCTCATCTTTGGAGACCTGCAGAACATCTCTTTCCAAAGACTCGTTTATCCAACCTCCAGAAATTTAAGGAGAACACCAATTCCTACCTCATTTTCGTTGGTTTTCACGATGTTCTCTGAACATTGCAGGATTTCCTTTTTCGTGGGAACCAGAATATAAAAAAAACAGATACAGGGTGGTTGAAAATTTCCGTTTTGACAAATTATGAATATTTTCGACACGAAAAGATCTTTTAGTTGGAAAATCTCGATTTTGCATTTGCGAGCCGAAGCGTCTAGCAAAATTTGCGAGTCAAACAAAGTCACTCCTTATACAAATGAAACATGCTATTTTTTCGGCAGCCGAAAGAATTAACTGCAATGAATATGTGTAAGTGTAAGTAACCACCAATGTGACTCAGTTGACAGATTATTATAATACCTTTATTATAATATTATGAGTAAGTTTTTTCGAAGCAAGACTTCAGACTACTTTACTTTGTTACAATTTTTGTTGACAAGCATAATGTCATCAGATACTGAAGGCACGAATTCAATACTATACCCGAAACGTGGATGCCGTGAATATGTATGCAATGCAACAAATGATCCCTGTGATGTAAATATTCTACCTGCATTCACAGATCAGGGTCATTCAATTTTCAAGGATGGTTGAATTGTAGTTTCAATATAAATACAACCACAGAGCGACATATTTGTGTATGGAACAGGTGCTTTAATGGCAATATACAATATACAATATACAATATACAATATACAATATACAATATACAATATACAATATACAATATACAATATACAATATACAATATACAATATACAATATACAATATACAATATACAATATACAATATACAATATACAATATACAATATACAATATACAATATACAATATACAATATACAATATACAATATACAATATACAATATACAATATACAATATACAATATACAATATACAATATACAATATACAATATACAATATACAATATACAATATACAATATACAATATACAATATACAATATACAATATACAATATACAATATACAATATACAATATACAATATACAATATACAATATACAATATACAATATACAATATACAATATACAATATACAATATACAATATACAATATACAATATACAATATACAATATACAATATACAATATACAATATACAATATACAATATACAATATACAATATACAATATACAATATACAATATACAATATACAATATACAATATACAATATACAATATACAATATACAATATACAATATACAATATACAATATACAATATACAATATACAATATACAATATACAATATACAATATACAATATACAATATACAATATACAATATACAATATACAATATACAATATACAATATACAATATACAATATACAATATACAATATACAATATACAATATACAATATACAATATACAATATACAATATACAATATACAATATACAATATACAATATACAATATACAATATACAATATACAATATACAATATACAATATACAATATACAATATACAATATACAATATACAATATACAATATACAATATACAATATACAATATACAATATACAATATACAATATACAATATACAATATACAATATACAATATACAATATACAATATACAATATACAATATACAATATACAATATACAATATACAATATACAATATACAATATACAATATACAATATACAATATACAATATACAATATACAATATACAATATACAATATACAATATACAATATACAATATACAATATACAATATACAATATACAATATACAATATACAATATACAATATACAATATACAATATACAATATACAATATACAATATACAATATACAATATACAATATACAATATACAATATACAATATACAATATACAATATACAATATACAATATACAATATACAATATACAATATACAATATACAATATACAATATACAATATACAATATACAATATACAATATACAATATACAATATACAATATACAATATACAATATACAATATACAATATACAAAAATAGGTTATCCATATACCGAGAATAACGAATGAAATACAGATCAAGCAAGTATGTGAATCTTGAAGGCTTTCCTGATCCGAACAAAAATTCAACTATAATATGGTGTATTTATGAATTTATATCTCCAGCATGGGTATATGAAATGCCAAATCTGCCGAAATCGGAAACAAATGAGATATGCACCCCAACCCAAATAACCCACCGTAACAATGTTGTTTATTCCTGATGACCTTGTACATCGTCTTCAGTTCCTAGGAGGTAAAGTTCAACTTTAGCTCCTAGTTGTATCGCCTAGCAACATACCTATGTTTGTGTCAGTTATAGAAACCTCAATTCAAGAGCTGATTTTGGTATTAAAATGGACGACTTTTATGTCGGTTGCAGAAAAACAATTGTATCTCTTCTTCAAGATATTGACGTGAATCTAGAAATAATGTGTTTAGAAGGGGCGGGTGAAGAGAGATCGATCCAAAGCATGATCAAGCAGAAGGTTGGAGAATGGTTCTGAATCATTGTTGAAAAATTCTCTACTTTCATAAAACACTTGTATCTCCTCTTAGGAAGGAGATATTGACGTGAAATGAAACCCATTGTGATGAAAACTGATCACACTTCTATATGAACCTGATGAAGTTTAACTACAAACCTTTGCCACACAGACCGTTAAAGAACTTGAGGTTGAAAGAGTAAGCTAGTGTGGATTTATGCAGCATCAATCAACAATTATCAAGTAACAATTATCAATTCACAATTATCAATTATGAGTTGAACTTTCTATTTTCAATCACTGAGTTTATGCAAACAATTACCAATTATCATTTATCAAATAACAAGTTGCAGTACCTAGTCAACTTTTAATATTTTACATTAATTGAACCAGGTTTTCTTATTGTGTGCAACTAGTACGTAGATGACCAAGGATTGGTCCATCCTATAATGAAGGGTTCCATCCTATGATGAAGGGTAACCTCAAAACAATTCCTGGTTCTCTGTTTCTTTTTACTTTTCATTAATCCCAAAGTTGTGTCTAACTTTTTATGGTTATCTTGAATGGCTTGGAATTGACTTTTGCGCCTGCGTATTTTTCATTTTCAATTGTTTGCATAAATGGTAACATTTCAGCTACTCCTTGCTTGATAATTATCAATTGATAATTGTTACTTGATAATAATTGTACATTGATGCTGCATAAATCCACACTAACTCTGATTTTTTCATTTTCTAAAATATAAATCTACGCTTTGGTGGCACCGAATCGGACTACACTGAGGAAAATTGTGCCATTAGAGTTTTTGCTACGATATTTCTTGCTACCTTTACAAGAAATCATATTACCGTTATACATTTTCGAATAGAAGCAGTACCTTCAAATCCTATGACAGCAATAACGACTTTGCTGAAAGTGAATTTCCTGCCACAGAAAGGTATACTGCTGTAGCTATCAGGCAGCCACTCTGGGACAGCATGATTTTTTTTATAATTGTCTAGCTGAACTACTACTATGCTTGTTGCTGCGAGGTTCATCGCATAGAACTGCACTCACTTCCAATAATACAACTGTCAGTCTGCCACGAAAATAATATTTGACGAACCAACTTGGGGTTATTTAGCGCCTACTCATCTTTATTCGATATTTCGCTGATTTGTCCCCCTCTATGTAAACATTTGTCAGACATCTTGCTTGATCATCATAGTAGGGCTCTTGATGCAAACCCATGTACAGGACGACAATCTCGACGACACGACAGTTACGAATACTTTCCCTCTTGAATTCAATTCATTATTCAAAATCTGAATCTGAATTCAAATATAAAATGAAACTTTAAAATGGTCAAATATGTTTCAGAGCTTCTCTATAGAATCTGGTCTAAAAACTTATTGTGAGCAAAAATGTCCAGGTGATGAAATTATTTGAATGAGTTTACTGGTAACATTTCGTTTTCCTGTACGCATCTGTAATAACTTGCCTAGTTTTCGAAATACAATGGTTCCAGAAGGTTTCAGAAACATTCTTTTTTTCATCAATTACTCAAAAATCCCTTTGGTTTTTCCTGAGGGTGCATGAATCAATTGATCTATTGAATTTCAAAGATCATTGGTCCGAAATGTTCTTTAGGAATCAATAAATTGCTATTCATACCAAACATCAGGGTGGAAATTATGGGAAGTGAAAGTGGATATCAGTCAAAATTTCACCTTTCTTGATGACAACAATCCTAGAAAATAACTGAATAACTATACAGTAAGGAGGTCATGCAACTATCTATATGATCACCCATTAAGAGTAGCAAAGTTCCCTACCTACGATTATAACATTGCCCTACTCCCATTATTAGATGCACTCACTAGCGGTAGCAAAGTCAGATACCTACTACAGAAACATCGTCTAATAGCATCATACAGATGCACTCGCTAGTGACAGCAAGGTTCTATATCTAATAATCGCAGGTGGGTTATAATCAGCAAAGTCGACTTTATAATCACAGGTGATAACTCGCTTGTCCCCTATGCTATTAGAGTTTCTTGCTGGGGTAATTCGATTTCTGACTATGGTTTATAGAAATTTTCCTCAGTGTAGGATTCAAAAAAGTCATAGGACTGGTTTTATTGCCGGTGAGTATATTTGCATTATTTCCGCGATTATTTCAATAATCTCAAAATACACGTATTTGAATGGTAGAAATATTTTTGTTGATAATGGAAAACATTTTGTTTTCGATTTTGTATTTTCCTTACTTATTGGTGGTTTAGTCAAAAATGAAACAAAATGACTCACCAGCCAGAGGCGGCGATAATGTTTTTCTTGGGGGGGGGGAAGCATTTTGGCTTGAGCTCTGGTTTTGGAAATGGAAAGAGTCAAAACTAACATACAGGAGGGCCCTTTAGTCTGTGGAAGTGAGATAACGGCTGCGCTGTTTGCTGAGATGGATTAAACAAAATTATTTGAGATGGTCTCTATTAGGCTCATGAGCAGCGCATTTCTAAAATATTTCGTGTTATACTGAAGGACTCGAAAATGTGTGGTGTATTGAAGTTATACATTTTCTTATGGGACACCCTGTATTTTATTGCATTTTCAGATTCTTCCTTATGAACTGAAGTCATCGATCTATCACACGTTAGGTTTGAGGAAAATAATTACAGAGATAAGGGGTGTGAAAAACGAGATTTTTCAACTTTCGGAATTTCTTGTGTCAAAAATACTTATTATTGGTCACAACGGCTTACATATATGTCCCTGTCTCAACTTTCGATTCAGAAACTACCGATATTCAATTTGAACGAATACAGGTGGTTCATAATAATTCTGAATTATGAACCACTATGTAAAATGTGAACATTATATCCCGTCATCTATTCAAGAACTTTTACAGAATTTCAGAGCTCGAAGATTGATTGAAAACAATAATCTTCATACCAACTGGAGATATTATCTGTACCACTGAAAACTTATACCAAATATCTTATAATATTGAACTCGATCTCGAACCCGATATTACCTGAAGAATGAATTGAAATCAGCATAGGACGAATATTCGAGAATCAACATGGCACGATAGAATCAGCTGAAGATTATTTACGTCGCCTTGCTATACAACGTCTGAGTATTCAGATGTCAAAACATTATAGGAAAATACTGGATGGAAACCCAATTTTGACTTTTTTTCTTGAAAAATGATGATGGCTCTGATGATTATAAATGAATTGAGTGAGTTTGAATTTTGAAATCGAAATTGAACTGGGCCTGAAGGAAGATTGTCAGAACTAAGTGATGAAATCGACAAACGAGAGAGAGGCAATTAACTATATCTGTCATCGCTCATATCTATGGTCCTCTGTCTTTTTGATGTGACTTTCAAAGCTTTGTATGAACTGGCAAGGCAAGGTCGTATCTCGTATTGCGTACACAAAGAAAAATAATTCTTTGAATTCAACAAATCTCAATAAAGTCTTCTTCGAATTCAATATTATTTATTTGAGAGGATGAATTCTTGAAGTTTGTAACAATGTTTATATTTGTTTGAATCAAATATCATAATTGTTTGTATCACTATGAAATACTCTTTCAGATCGATGAACACATAGTTTGTATCAGAAAAATCATCTACTTCGTTCTGAATAAATATATTATGTTTCCATGAAGTTGATAAATTCTTAGGCATTCATGATTCTTCAAAATATTTTATTACTGCACTCCAGGACATTTGTGTGAACTGTAAACGAATCATGACGTCATCAGGTTCTCTGATGATTTTCTTCCATTCTTGCTGTGGGTACGATTCCATTACGTCCATTTTTGTTATCCCTTGTACCTGTGAACATAATGTTTAATCTAAACTCATACCATCAAGCCTTATAATATATTGTATATACAGGGTGTTCTAATGAAAACGGAACAGATTGAATAATTCTTAGGAATATGTTTGTTAAGAAAGAACGCTGAAATGCGTCAATTAACAAACCTTCGGGGATTCTTATCATACCCTTTCAGCCAAACAGATGTGATTCAAATAAGCCGAAGATTTCAATCAATCATTTCAATCAATAACATTTGTTTCTCTCAAATAAGATTAGTTTCTAGCAAAGGAGTATAAGTCAAACAAATGAGACTGTTTTCACGCAAAGAAACGTTTTTCTCTGTATAGGGTATATATTGTTTGATCTCTGAATAATTAGGTACTCACTCCTGACTGAAACTATTCAGAGTGACTAGAGTAGTTATTTAATGAAATTGCTTTGATAATGGAATCATAACCATTTACAACCCGTTTTCTTGCGACGTGTTTTTTATCGTTCGCGGATAACGAAATTCGATGGCAAAATCACGTACTTATAGGTTCAGTATTTTCCAAGAACGATATCATAGATGAGTCAAAAAACAAATGTTCTCGACTCGACAAAACATCATGGTGCATACAATCGGTCCTTGAATATGAGTCGTGGTCGCACGAGAGTCTCGTTTTCGAGACGAGACTCGATACAATACTCGGACAAGACGAGATGAGACTCGATACAATACTCGGACAAGACGAGACGAGACTCGATACAATACTCGGACAAGACGAGACGATTTGATAACCTAACAGAAATATGAAAAAAGACTGTTCGGAAAAACACGTTTTTATAATGCCTTGAAAATGAATTAGGTATAGTATGTTTCCAAGTAGGAGCCTGGAACTTTCAATGCGGAAGTATTTAGATAATTTCGAATCAGATGTATCGAAATTATCTTGTATTTTGAATACAGTAATTGTGGAGGGCTCAAGCAAACCTAAAACAATGAATGCGGACCTGGACACAATGGAGTCTATTAAGTTTATCGAGAATCTGATTCATTCTAGAATATAGGTACCTTGCTAGTGGTAAATGGTTGCAAGAAGGAATCTGCGTCAGCTGATGATATGATTATATTGCCCTCCTATATCAGGAAACAATCTGCTATGAATAAAAACTTTCATACTTCGATAAGTACCTATGATAACCTGCCAGTTCAAATCTATATACTCTCAATGACATCGAGGTTATACTGCCATAGATAAATAGAGTAATTCCTTTGCCAATATTCAAGTCGTATCACATCATGTACAGTTGAATGCATCAAGATGTGCTATTTGAACGATAATTGATTCTCTTCTCACTCATTCAAATTGTGCTGAAGGAATTTGGGGAAGTGACGAATTCACAAGAACTGTTGTCACTTTACTTCATTATAAACATTATCATGAAAATATGCGTTACCTTCAATGCGTAATACGGAGTTAGTCATTCGTTCAATCATAATATATTATGTGTTCCGCATGTGTTTTATATTTTCGATAAGTGGTATTTGTGAATTTCTGAACTGTACCATAACTTGGGAATGTTATCATCGAGGCAACTGAACATAGATTATATGTATAACATTATCGCTCATTATTGTCAATTAGCTTTAGTAAAATTACACTGGGTAGGAAATTTTGATATTTTTTATAATAACGCCTGAAAAAGTATTTGAAATAGATAATAGATATCGTAATTTTGTTGAAGTCTATCGTTTCGACACATTTAAAAAATTTCAAATCTCGAGGTCGCAAATAAAGGGGATATTAACCATACACCAAGAATATACGATTCTCCCAAATTATACAAAACTCTATAACGTTTCGCACCAAAGTATATTATTTATGGACCTACAGAGCTGGGCAAATACTCTGAGAAAAGTATTCAAATATTAAGTATCAAAAATTTTCGGAAATTGAAAATATTCAGATAGTAAGGATATTTTAACATAGATATCAATAAAATAGTAAGTATGTAAAAATATTAGTAAGAGTTACTAAAAACTCAAACAACAACAATTTTGAATATAGAATGGAATAGGAAAAGCTGCAGCTGCCCCGTCCTCATATGGTAGATATCTTATATGCCGTCTATTACCTCTCAATCGCAGGGACACGACTCTGATTAGGGACATTTGCCCTTGCGAATCCACCCTATTGTTTGAGGAAACGGCTTCTTCCATTTTCGTGATGATGTATCTGCTAAATATTTCTGGAAAACGGCATATTCCTGGTGTAATACACCTTCAGCAGAACAAATCAATGGAGTGAAGCTAGCTCTGATGCTTTTGCTTTGCATGATTATGGGCGATGGTATGATGCCAGCTTTGGGAAGTATGAGAGGGTGCGTCGGCATATACCGGGTGTCCCAGTATACCTGTTCCAATGGATTATCTCAATCATTTCGAAAGTAACAAATTTGAAAATTTTATGATCTCCAATTCGTTGAAGGAACCTTCAACTGAGAAAAACGAAAATAGAAAGTCACTTCCGGTTTGGCCGGAAGTGACTCTAACTTCTTAATTTCAAATGGCACCCTGTATATTTTTTGCAATTTTTGCTTTCTACTCAAAATTACTTTTCCAACGATATATCACACTTTGCATTTTACAATTGATTTGATAGAGAAAACAAAAATTGAAATTTGAAATCGAAAGAATTGCAGTAGACTACGATATTTTGTGTACATAATGATTTGTTCCTCAATAATTAATCATTCATGAACAATTTTGCATTCGAGATGATGAAGAGAACGACAAATTTCAAATTATTATAGAAATATGTAGTAGAACTGGAAGAATTAATCATTCTTAAATGAAAACCTCGATGAAAACCTTAGTGTGCCATGGAAACATTTGAATACATTTGTTTGTATCTTCGACAGTTATAATTCTCAATGGTTGTGTGCGACATTCAAGAATGAATAACTGTGAAAATGATATGATAACTTCACAATTCAAGAGACATTGGATATGATACTGATTTTAATTCGAAATTTCAATTTGTCGTTTTCTTCATCATATCAAATGTAAAATACAAAGTGTTATACATCGTTGGGAAGGCAATTCTGAGTAGAAAGCAAAAATTGCAAAAAATATACAGGGTGCTATTTGAAATAAAGAAGTTAGAGTCACTTCCGGTCAAACCGGAAGTGACTCTCAAATTTCGTTTTTCTCAGTTGATGGTTCCTTGAACGAATTGGAGATCATGGAATTTTCAAATTTGTTACTTTCGAAATAACTGAGATAATCCATTGGAACAGGTATACTGGGACACCCGGTATATTTGAATATAAAATATGTCCAAAGGCCGAAAAGTATTTGAATAACAAATAAAAAAGTATTTGAATAGTTCACAGTAACTATTTGAAAACTTTCAGAAAATTTGGGAATTTCCAAAGTATTTAAATACTTTCAGAGTATTCGAGTTTTGTATATGCTGAAAGTATTTGGATATTTCCGAAGTATTTTGAGTATTTCCAGAGTACTTGAATACTTCCAGAGTATTTAAATGCTTCCTAAGTTGAATACATCCAAAGTATTCAAATATTCTCAAGGATTTGAACACATTCATGTAACTTGAGTATTTTTGACGATTTCAATCACCTTGTGTAATGTAAATTTGAGTAATTGAGTCAGTTTCCATAGAAAAAGTATGAAAACATAAATATTTCTTGTACTGTACTGGGATGGCGTCAATTTGTCAAAACTCGACATCAATAGAATGGTGGCTGATTAGTGACTTACTCACTTAACTATATGTATATTGTTAAACAGAATTATCATTCATTTTCACTTGATTCCTCTACAATCTCCTGCTTCACAAGAGACTTCTTCTTGTGTTCTGACCATGTCGCCATTCAAAGAGACGAGTTTTCTATTCTCATTTCTGAAAATGTATGATTTATCATTGTCTGATTGGTGAAATAAATTAACCATTCACTATATTGGATGTTGGAAGTGGAGGTCTCTGAAATTAGGGTCCCTTGATGGAAATTCGTCTCCTCTCACTCTAAAGTGTGTGTGAGTTATATAGTTCCATCCTTATTCAATTCTGGGGATACTAGATTTTTGACATTTGTTGTTTTTTAGGTTATATTGAGGTCATTGGCGTATCATACGTGATTCCCATATGGAAATTCTGATTCAACTATACCAGACTATACCAAGATATATTTGAAAAATCCTATAGTTTTAGAGTTTACTACTCCAGCATAATCTTAGCGAGGTAGGGAACATATAATTTGTACTAAAAGCTTAATATATTTCACCAAAAGAGACTGTTCTTAGACTGTATACCAGGGTTGACTGAATTGACTGAATGAATTCTGATTTCAAGCTGATAGCAGTAGTTTAACTATGAGCTGAATGAGCTGAGACTTATGATTGAGAAATGGTGGAAACCTCGATGTAGGTATCTGAACTACTGTACTCATGTCGTCATGTGTGCTAAATATATTTTCGAAAATCCAACTCGGAGAAAAATGTATGGAGTGACTAATTCTAAGGCGAAAAGTAGGCTCATAAAAAGGAATACGTGAAATTGCAGGAAAATGAAGAATAGAATATACTTTACCCCCATGTTATACAAATTATTTTTCCGCCATCTCGAATATCCGAATTTTGACAAAAAATCAAAAAAAAAGTCCGAATCCGAAAACCCCCAGATACCAAACTTTGATAGAATCAGATCATAATTAGAAATGTCTTTCGCCATATTCAATCCGTCATCCTGAATTTTACAATTTTCACGAAACAATCATTATCGCCTACCCCGAAAACCCCCAGACACCAATTTTGAATAGAATCGGATCATAATTACAAAACTCGATCCCCATAATGATCTTCCTCAACAATTAAATACCCTGTACATACCTATTATTGAAATTTTTAATGATTTTCTGTAGCGCCCATTGATCTGTCCGTACCCTGTTAAGATGACTTTAACGTCAATTTCCATCAAGGGACCCTATCTGAAATCAGCTCAGATTCTGAAAAGCTAAAATCCACTGGATGTCCCATTAAGGAAGATGATATAGCCGTGATGGCGGTACGTCAGAATCTAAATATTTAGTTATTTTAGGAGTATTTTAATACTCATAAGTATTTGAATACTTTACTGATTTTCTATTACCGTTTCAGTCGGTCTCAAAATGTTCTTAGTCGTTAGAACTGAAACATGTCTGCTCTGATGAATTTCTGTACCTCGAGAACGTAGCAAGTTAGGACACATGTTTATATAAACTGTATTTTTTAAAATATCACAAGGAATGACCCCCTGAAGTTTGTCGCACTTATTCACTAACACCCTAATCGTCTGTGTTTCTCAATTTATGAGCAATCAAAGCTATCAGAGATTGAACGATTTTTGAACGATTTTCGCAAAAATGTCATGACAATTATTGCAAATCCAGGTAAATTCGCTATATTGCTACCTATGACATTACATTTTTTTTGGCAGTGGTCACTGAAACTCAATATTGTACCTCCTCTCCCTAACCTCTCTAGGTACGCACGATATTCCACGAACATTATTGGAATTTCCTCTCGTGCGCACCAAGAGTTAAAAGAACTGACAAGGTCAACTTCCGAGAAGCTTTGAAAGCCTATATTTTGAAAAATACAGAAGATGAATATTTTGGGTGCTGTATTTTTGGAGAAGCTCTCCGGAAGGTCTTTCCATTTGCGTGGAAATATATATAGGGTGATCTATTTAAAATCAATACACTTTATGCTGCTCCACCAGAATTATACCGCTTTTTACACAAGAGATTCCAAGGAGCTTCAAGGAATTCCAGGAAGTTTCAAGGAAATCCAAGGAATTCCAAGGAATTTCAAGGAATTCCAAGGAATTTCAAGGAATTCCAAGGAAATCTGAGGAATTCCAAGGAATTCCAAGGAAATCCACGGAACTCAAAGGAAATCCAAGGAATTCCAAGGGAATCCAAGAAATTCCAGTTGTTTGTAGCCCAGGAATATACCGCATTTCACTCAAGGAATTCCAGAGAATTCCAAGGAAATCTAAGGAATTCCAAGGAAAGCCAAGGAATTACAAGGAAATCCAAAGAATACCAAGGGAATCCAAGGAATTCCAAGGAATTCCAATGAAATCCACGGAATTCCAAGGAATTCCAGTTGTTTGTACACCAGAATTCCACCGCGGTTTATCCGTCAGATGTCCCGTTAGCTCAATTGGCAGAGCGTTGGGCATGTAACCCAGAGGTTGTGAATTCGAATTTCACGCGGGGCGGTGGAGTTTTTTCATTTTTCGTTGTCACTTTGAATTAGGGCTTTCCATCATCTTCATTATTATATGTATCTTTTTGGTCGAGTAACCGACAAAAATTATCACTCATCTCAATGTATAGATTGCTTGCGGACATTTCCGTATATATACTAGGAAAAATAGCCGCTTGGACTGCCCTACTATTTGCCTAGTTATGTGTCGAATGTCTGTCTATGAATATACAGGCGCCTGATTTTGAAACTTGTATCCAAATAATCTTCGTATTTATAACTGATGGTTATCTAGCATTGGGAAATTATCGGTCCATTACCAATACCCCGGCTTCGTCACTTTCCCAGACTTGCCTGCATTAGGCCGGACTTCTCCCAGTAGTCCAATGTTTGCTGGGATATCTCAATCATCCTTACTGATATGTTTCCGAACACCAAGAGACATGAGTCGATGTCATGAACGACAGTTTAGGAGTACCTGCGCATTGACCAGGAGTGTTTTCATGCGATCAATTTGGATGAGAGATATAATATTTGTCTAGATAGTAGTTGGGTCAGTGGGTCTGCTATGTAAGAAAATAACCATAACCATATTTTGTGTGAATTTTATTCGAAATAATGATAGCGGAGATATCAGACCCCGTGAATCATTTAATAGAATCATTACTGTTTCGGGCAATCTTGTTGATCTGTTGTCAGCAAAGAAGTTGTAGACAGGTGCTGTTTTTCGAAAACACTCAAGGCTTTATCGATGAGATCTCTCGAAGGGTTCCTTTCACGAGTGAGGATCCAAGCATGTGCTGAAATGGAATATAATTGAAGTAGTTGTTTTTCTTTCGAAATCTACCACTGTTGTTCATTTCATGAACATTGTGTGAAAATGATTTTGAGCTCTTTGTATTTATTCAACATTTCATTCTACTGTGAGCATTGTGGTTACTTCGTAGTTAGAAATTTGAAAGTCATAAATATTCATCTAGGTACTTGTTTATCTAAAACACTTATTTATACAATAAATACCTACCAAATCATCAATTGTCATATATAGTGTGAATATATTCGAATGTTAATAAAATACTCACTTGATTTTCCAATTAGGGGAACTTCAGCGCAAGACCATACTACTGAATAACTAACATAATCAGTTGCTACTACCCAGTATGGTGAATCGAAGTGAACTGTAAAAGTAGAAAAAAAATCGACTGTAAGTTTGCATAAAAACAATTCCTCATCTCTGATTACAACATCGTCGTGTCTCTCTCTACTGTCTCTGAATGGAAATCGGTGACGCAAAATTAAGGCTATGTTTCGATTCCTACTATCGGCAGTGTCAGTAGTACCACTGACACTGTTGAAATTTTATATTGTTCCACAGCCGTCTTCGAAGACGGCTGTGATTGTTCCGAAATAGTTCAGTATTCACAGTGAAATTACTTGTGCTAAAATCCGAAACAAATTCTACAACACTAAGCTGTCACGATTCTGCAATTCAAAATTCATTTTTTTCAGGTTATGTTTGGACTAGAAGGAATAAAAAATAAGATAATTCGTTCGTGGAACAGCAACTGATTTGTTTAGAAGGGCTTCCATGATCAATCGAACCAATTACCAACAAACAATTTGTTCACTTTATTTTGACAGATCGCTGACTTCACACTACCCTTTGGTGTCGCAATTTCAGCAGGAATCTGAGCTGCAAATATTCAGGATGGATGGTATGTTTGCTCTCAAGATCTGTCACGTGCAGTGAAATTTTATATTTGGGAACAAATAAGCTTTTCATCTTCTTTTGTTTTTCTCATGGGCGCCATATTTGTTTTTTATACCATTGAATTGGAATGAAAATTTATTTCTGTCATGAATAACAAATCAAAACCATTTTTCGCCGGTTATATAGGTTATCAGCCGTTATGAAAAATTTCCAGGCAATAAAATTCTAATTGATATGTTAAAATTACTGCGAAAATGAAAGTTTTCATGTAGTTCCAAGTGACAATTTGATTCATGTATACGAAACTCCCAAAAAATCTGATTTTGTCATTATGAGGGCGAAAAAATTGTGTCCTAACTTTTACAGCGAGAAAACGAACCTCACATCATTTGAGAGCATGAAAACCAAAATTGTTACCAGATCTTTGATGATGGTTATGTCAATTTTTCTTGAACTTACGTTGTCAGAGAAGTGGGTGTCTGATCTGTGAAAATATCGCAATTTAAAGAGTTTTTGACTTGAAAAATTTGACAAAATAATGAACATAACGTGTCTCACCGATTTACACTCGACCATTTTTTGTTAGAAGTTAACTTAACATTCATGATTCTAATTGAAATGTCAAGTCTCCTTCGACAAAAAGGTCCCGTTTAATTATAGTTGAAATAAATACTTTCCTGGCTAATTTCAGAGAATATTGAATTAAATATTCTGTTATGTATAAAGAAATTTAATCTCCTTTAAGTTCAACTTCGATAATTTACTGTTAGAAAACCACATAATTACGAATAAACCTAATATTAAGTTTCTAGGTATGCATATAGACAATACATTAAAATTTGAAGAACATATCACTAGCTTGAATAAGAAGATATCCTCTAGTTGTTTCGCAGTTAAAGTTGTTTCAAAGGAACTGAATTCAGCTTCAGCTAGGTTGGTGTATTTCTCCTTAATTGAGTCCCACTTGAGGTATGGCATTGCATTTTGGGGATTGTGCAGTGATCATTTGTTTGACTCAGTGTTTGTATTACAAAAAAGAGCAATTCGCTACCTGAGCATAGCTCAGTTCCGTGATCACTGCAAACCATTATTCATTAATCAGAAGATTTTGACCTCATCTTGTTTATTCATACTGGAAACTGTATGCCTAATGCACAAGAAGAATACTACTTCAATATTATCTACAACTGAAGTCAGAAAATATGAGACAAGAAACAAAGGTTGTATTCCTTTACCTATACCTAAATCTAGTCTAACTAGAAACTCTGTCATGTACGAAAGCAAGAAAATTTATAACCATCTTCCAATAGCTTATCTGAATATACCTTTCCCAAAGAAGTTCAAAAAAGAGTGAAAGACATACTTTTACAGAAGGCCTACTATAACCTGCAGGAGTACTACAATGCCGAACTCTAATCATTTAACTTTGTCGTACAAGTATATTGTATGGTATAATCATTTCACTCGATTTTATTTCATTTTATGTGAATGTGACAATGGAATATTTTGTCTTATATTGTAATTTCCATTTTTGTATGATTGTGTTATATTTTGATATATATTTTAATCTGTTTATGATTTTAACGATAGATGTGAATAATGTGATTTCATTTGTATTATCTATATAAGATGAACACGACACTCCAAAATTTCATTTTGATACTATTTTTTATTAATTTTTTTGAATAATCCTTCATTTTATTTATATTCATTTACATTTGCCAAATTACTATTATATTATTTACTGAAACATGCTTTGTGAATAAGGTTGATATCTTCGACAATACAAAAATATTGAAAAAAAAAAGAAATAAAATATCTCTTTTTTCAATTAGTTGATCCCAATATTTGCCAGATATAATTCAATATTCCTCGGTATTAGCCAGAAAGAATGAAAAGATTTTCAATCATGAGTCACTTTCTGGTTACATCGGAAGTAGACATCATCTTGGCATGAACACGGTATAGTTATGTACTCACTTGGTGCTGTTGGAAAATTAACCAACAACTTTGCTTCACCAGTAGTGGAATCCAAACGCGCAGTTCCTTCAATCGAATTTGGATGGCCAGTTCTGAAAATACAAATTGAAAATAAATATCTTCCAACATAGGTGATCCATAACTTACAGTGGAGGTGATATAAATCAGGAGGGGTGAAAGAACTTACAGTCACAACTTCACCACATAAAAAATTGTAATAATGACCAACGCTCATGGACATAAGTAAGGACATGTTTCGCAGGATTAATCCTCCATCATCAGCAAATGTGTCAAAAGAAAATCTGTAAGAAGAAACAATGCTTATGTTAGTTATAAGTATTGATTGAAGAATCTAAATGTACCTACCATTATTGGTGGAAGAAGTTTACTCAAGACAAAACATGAAAAAAATTAATTTTGTTTTCAATCGCGCATAGTGCGGGTGAGCAAATGTTAAGGAACCATTATTTCAAGCTCAATAATAAGAGCTCAGTTTTTCGAGATAAAGTGAAACAATTTAATTATCAAAATGAACCAGAATGTGGAACTGGATTTGTTGAATTAGGTTAACTAATCACAAATGACTAAAAATTCTAAAATATTTGAAATGGAAAACACTTTGTACATAATTTTTATTGTTGAGTCATCATGTCATGTCAATGTCTAATTCTTGTGTCATTCCTATTGCTATAGGAAAAAATAATAGAAGAGTGATAATAATAAATAGTTCAAGAAAAAAGTGCATCGTAAATTTGGTCATTCGAGCCAGAAAAACAGTTCTTTCCCTAAAGGTAATCCCCAACAATTGTGGTCCTTCGAGCCGGATTAACAGTTCTTTCCCTAAAGGTAATCCCCAACAATGACAATCGACAAATGACGATTGATGACAATGACGCTGAGGACAAAACACAACATTAGAATGACACCCGTCAAGTCAAAACTAAGGAATGTTTTCATTCGAAGTGGCACAGAACACAGAACAAAATTTTTTGTTAAAATAACAAGGAGTTGAATACTTTAAGACTCAATTCGATACTCTTGAATTATTCAACTCCTTGTTATTTTAACTACAATTTTTTTTCTGAGTTCTATGTCACTTCGAAACAAAACATTCCTTAGTTTTAACTTGACGGGTGTCATTCTAATGTTGTGTTTTGTCGTCTGCGTTATTGTCATCAATTGTCATTTGTCGATTGTCATTTGTGATTAGTTAACCTAATTCAACAAATCCAGGTCCACATGTTGGTTCATTTTGATAATTGAATTGTTTCACTTCATCTTAAAAAACTAAGCTCTTATTATTGAGCTTTGAATAATGGTTCCCTAACATTTGCTCACCCGCACTATGCGCGATTAAAAACAAAATTAATTTTTTTCATGTTTTGTATTAAGTAAACTTCTTCCACCAATAACTGTAGGTACATTTGGATTCCTTAATCAATACTTATAACTAACATAAGCATTGTTTTCTTCTTACAGATTTTCTTTTGACACATTTGCTGATGATGAAGGATTAATCCTTCGAAACATGTCCTTACTTATGTCCTTGACCGTTGGTCATTATTAAAATTCTTCATGTGGTGGAGTTGTGACTGTAAGTTCTTTCACCCCTCCTGATAAATATCTTTTTTAATAAAACTATCCTACTTTACTGTTTTACCTCTCTCTAACCAAACCGTTTTTTTTTCAATGCTTCGACACCCTATCTATGTTAGTAGTTTCAATCCTCTCCTGAAGATGCTGACTTGGTTGAAACACTGATCGAGGCGTGTGAAAAATCGGTTTGGTAAGTGCGGTGAAATAGTGTAGTGGATTATACAGGGTGATCCACGGTGGATGGCCTATTAGAAGTACCTGGAGAACGAAGAGACAGAACATTGTGAAAATTGAGATTACTCGATAATTGAACATTCTCTATCCGCCTAAAATATTTTCATCGATACAATGTTGCCACTTCTATCAGAAACAACTAGCAACTTTGATATTTCAAATAGAATACCCTGTATTTAATTGCATTTTTAGATTCCTCCTGAAGAGCTGATTTCATCAATGTATCACACTTGGGGTCTAGCAGGAATGATTACAGAGATATATAGGGTGTTCAAAATCTAAATTTTTCAATTTTAGGATTTTTTTGTGTCGAAACTATTGATTATCGATCAAAACGGCACACATGACCCTATCTTAACTTTTGATTCACTATCTACTGGAATTTAATTGGAAAAAATACAGGGTGGTCCAAGATTCAGAATTCTGATCACCCTGTATTTGTTCCAATCAAATGTCAGTAGATAGTGAATCAGAAGTTGAGATAGGGACATGCAAGCCGTTTTGATCGATAATGAATAGTTTCGACACAAAAAATTCCTGAAATTGAAAAATCTCGATTTTGAACACCCTATATCTCTGTAATAATTCCTGCTAGATCACAAGTGTGATGCATTGATGAAATCAGCTCTTCAAGAAGAATCTAGAAACAAAAAAAATACAGGGTGTTCCATTTGAAATAGAGAGATAGAGAATGTTCAATTATCAGAGCATCTCAATTTTCAGAATGTGTTGTCTTTTCGTTCTCCAGATACTTCTAATAGGCCATCCACCGTGGATCACCCTGTATAGTGCCAAAGGTTCCGGTCTTCGATAAATCGAAATATTGGAGGAAAGTTCCCAAACCCAGGCGCGTATTGGCATGTACACTCGTCATTCCAGAGTACAGTAAAACCTCAGAATTATGTACCGTTTTCCACTGGACTGAAATTATGCACTCAGTGTATATCTATTCTTGAATACTTTCATGATAAATAAAGACAAACAACATCCTGTGCAGAAAAGTTTCGAACAAGTGGGATGAGTAGAAAAAGGTTTAAATAACGATTCGCGAAAATTACAAAGTGCTTCTTTTTCTGGTGTCGAATTGTTTCGAACAAATGTTATCCCTTTTTCGATAGTTTTTGGATCAATTTTGTGCCTATAATATAAGTATTTGGTTTTTCCAAAACATCTATCTAATGAACAAATTATAAAAAGTTGAATCCAGGACGTATACATTTCAGTTTCTCTGTACTCTTCTTAGTGGACATTGTGTCGTTACACAAATTTTCTTCTGGCGTGAAAAAAGTCCTACTGAGTTGCTGAGAATTGAGACACTCATATGGCAGTACCTACACAGTATACTGGAATAATTAGACTTTATTTTATTATGTCAATCGTCACCACTGTGGACATAGAACATACAAACCAAATATCAAAAAATTTATAGGGCGATCCATAAGTTATGATGAAATGAAAAAATGAGGGAAATCAATAGATCACCCTGTATCTTGGTTATAAAGAATGATAGACTCATGAAATATAGATTATTTAGAAGTACCTCAGTGTCCTCCATCTACCTTTACTGTATGCGTATTTCCCAATGAATCACCCTGTATAAAAGCTCACCCAATGTTGATCTGTTGGTTCAGTACTCTCACAGTACCATTGGGATTCAACGAATATTCTGCGGAAATACACTTGGCGTCTAGTTCGAAGATGAATGGATATTTCATCTGCTCATACCATTTACCAAGATACTGAAACAAATAATCATGAGGAAGATTTTTTTTATCGCTTGGAGCGCACGAAAGGAAATCCTCATATTGTTCAAAGAACATCGTGCGTTCCTAGGGAGGATAGGAACAGGAGGAAGGTATTGGAATTTTTTTTGAACTTCTGAAGATTATATGTTGTTGGGAATACTTCCTCAATGAATTCCAGAGCCTAGCCGTTCTATGGATGAAGGAGTTTTGAAAAAGTGCTGTTCGACCTCTTTTGAGGTTGATAACGAAAGGATGTGTTGACTGGGCTTGTCTAGTTCGTCTGACTGGTATTGCTAGTGAAGGGATGATAGCGTAGATTTTCGAAGAACATTTCCCGTGGAAGTATCGATAGAAAAGTGAAAGGTCGCCGACCTTCCTACGGTGTTCCAATGATGTCAAAGAGTGAGTGAGTGTGGCGTCACCCACCAGGCGAATGGCTCTTCTCTGGATGGAATCTAAGAGCATCAGCGTATGTTTTGGTGCTGAAGTATCTGATATTTTCTGTCAGTGATAACATTCTTATTGATAGTCATTAGACTATTATATTATTGAAGGCCACAAAAGGTTTGGAGAAATGATAAGTACTTGGCAGGATTGTGTACTTGGTGAACACTTTTCATATAGCTACTATAGAACGTTATTATATTCGAAAGACATTGCCAGAAAAGTAATATCCGACACCAAATGAATCTTCAATTATTCATTACCTTCTTTGTGATTATTAATTAAATAGAAAAACCAACTATCTAGCTCAACGGGTCCCCGTATAATGTTGATGATATTTTTGATATTTTCTCTTGTTATTTTCATAATAGTCAAGATATTTATTATGAGGTATTCAATGTGATTTCATCGGTTAACACGAAAAAAATTTAGTATTATCACGCAGAATAAAAATAATAGGGACCTCACAACAAAGAGGACAGCTTCCGGTGTGTTTGTTCCAGTTATTCGAATAGTGCATCCAATTACATTCATCAGAGTTTTTATAAAGCATGCAGTGTTAAATATAAGTATGTATATCACACAGATGAAGTTCATATCGATTATTAGAGAATCAAAACAAAAAACAGTGAAATGGAGAAGATTGTATATGAAGACGAAATTATTAGTATGGTTAACTATTGTCCAGACTATCAACTATTAAAAGATACTGTGTAATTTATTGATATTTCATCTTCAAATTTCTAACAAGGGATATTCCCTTCGTTCTGTTTCATCTGGGAGGTCATTGTACTCTGATAGTCCTTTATGGAATAAAGAGTTCATTGAAGTAGTGTAATCAAGACGTGGTACATATACCTCTGGTAGGATAATTATGAATTTGATGCTGGAATATGGTGAATTTACCAAGTATAAGGAAGCATCCCCAGAAATTGGTTTGGAAATAAGTATCATTGAGAAATAAAACTTAGCCAATTTAGAACTCCAAGCATCGTTATTGTTGGTATGGTATAGCTATTACATTTCGAAAATCAATTTTGTAACTTCTACATTGAGGACACGGAGAGTTCGCATCTATTAGTCTCCCTTCAAACTTTGGTACAGGCAGAGATCTCTGTATAATCTCTGGTACAGGCTTTCTATAAATGATCATAATTATGGCATCATAGTGGCCGTTGAAATATTGTTTACATCAGGCATTGGAGCGAGGCTTCGATCATACATTGTTCAGAGAAGCGAGGCGACCGAAAGTGCTATAGTTCGATGTCCATGCATATACGTATTAATAAACAATACGGATCATAACGGGTGCCAGGATGAAGCCAAAAATATGAAACAAATGAATATCCATAAGGATTTGGTGGCATGATACGTAGTCATCAAAGACATGCGTTTCGGTGGACAATGACGTTTACTAGCCTTTCAATCAAAGCAGTATGTGTCTGATCGTATCTCACTTTTCCTTATGGATAGTCATTTGTCTTCAGAAATCGGCTTCATGTTTCGTTATGGAAACAGATGGAGATTATCCGTATTGATTATTAATACGTATATGTGTCCATGAGAGGAGAGTGGTAACTCAATAAAATATTGCAACAATCCCTACGATGCTATGATTATTTATAGAGACCCTGTATACTTTTGCGAAGAGCTTTCGCAGAAACAATAAGTGTTTCAAATCTGGGCTGTACAAGGAAACACGTAGTCACCATATTATTCATAAATAATGATTATACCTCTCTCAGATAGATATTATTATATTCAAACCGATTTCTTTTTAAATATAGACCTCTTCGTATATTCAGCAAAAATGGTGCATCCCTACATGTGAGTATTGTCACTTATAATACCAGGAGAGATTCAATTAGAAGACGAGGGAGATATTTCTACCTATTCGTGATGTTCGAGAAAGAATTTTCGGTTTATAATTGAAGCTAGAGTGGCATTCGGTGAAAAAATTTCACACCGGAATTTGAAATAATACTATAGTATAAAAGTACGCTAAATAAACTATATAATACCGACTTTAGTCACGAATAATATTATAATAAGGCACTGAGGCAGCTCACTTCATTCCACTAAAGTTGGTGCAAATATATTTTGTTTTGGAACTCGACAACAGTATGTATAGTTTTGATATATTCAGTTCATATATCCATATAATATTGTTATGTTGAATAAAACACAATTAACTTGCTTTAGTTCACAAAATGAAAAAAAAAAGTCGATAGTATTTCAATTTCATATTTTTAACAAATTCAGTCTACTCAAGTTGGTAGAAATATATTTTCTCTCAAGAAACTCGAAGTTCAATGAAATTTGCTCACGTAATATGTATTATTTGGATGAATAAAATATGACTTAACGATTTATGTGTAAACAAGAAGTCGATATAGTACATAGTTCAATCTCTGTTTTTCACAAATTCATTTAGCAAAAGCTGCTAAAAATATATATTCAGAACAGAAACCCACTGCAGAGGACCGGTGAGGTGTGGTGAAAAAAGTAACACATCGAAATAAAAAACCTCGATGTCAAAAGGAGTCTGCGTAGCAACACCCCAAGTAGCACACATATATTGGGACAATATCGGTGCAATATTACGAAAATATCGGCAAAATATTGTGAAAGTAATATTGGCGAAAGAAAAAATGTGAACATTCGGCGATATTGGTACAATATCAGTTTCCAAATGTGGGTAGAATATTCTCATATTAATATTGGTTGAATATTCGTAGAGTTATATCGGACACAAAATTTAATATCAATATTGGCGAGAAATTAATGGTGAACATTCGGCAATATTGGTGTAATATATGGAAATATCGGTGAATCATTGAAAATCATCATGAAGTTATGTTGTCTCAGAAATATTGGTAGAATATTCTCATACCAATATTGCTGGAATATTCGTGAAGTTATATTGGTCACAAAATGTGATATCAATATTGCTGATAAATGGACAGTGAACATTTTACAATACTGGTGCAATATTGGTTGGGAATATTGGTACATTATTGAAAATCATTATGTAGCTATGTTGTCTCCAAAATATTGGTGGAATATTTTCTTACCAATATTTGCGAATTATTTGCATCAGGAATAATCACAAAGGTCAGCCCAGCCGGAGTGCAATGGATGGGCCTTGCATTGGGAAAGCCTCCTTGTTGATCACGGTTAACCCCTACTCCAGGTTATAATACTTTACAATCGTCTAGAGCTGATATTTATATTCTCTCTTCTGATCGGCAATGGGAGTACGTTACCAATCATTTATAGCGCCATCTTTCAATTTCTTCAAGAAAATTTTTAAACATTTCTTGCATTCGATAGAGAGAAAAATTATACATGATCTTATCGAACAATAGAAAGAATATTTTCATCCCAACACTCTCTTATACTCATCATCATTAAACCATTCATCATATCATGTTAGATAATCAATATTCAACAGAACCAGTATGATCTATGTCATATAGCTTTATATATATTCTTCTTTAGAATGATAAATATGCAGATACTCATGCTCATGCGCAACCTACTGGTCTTCAATGGGCATTTCTGTTTATTTACGTTTTATAAATGTATATAGTGAATACTTGCACTGCCTACCTACTAATAATATGACATTTTTGTAATTGTGTTTGATATAAATATCTATACTATAAGTATAGTTATACTATCCACGCCGCGATCAGTCTCTGGACTTTGCGGTGTCCCTATGTTTATTCATATGATTTACTCATCATCACCTCATTAATTACTCATTTTACTCTTATTCATTTATTATTCTACTATTGCTACACTGTTATTATTATTGTTGTTATGTTTATTATTGTTATGATTATTTCTGAATAAACATATTATTATTATATTATTATTATTATATCTATCGACATCGATTTGGGAGTGCGTAATATGGAATGAATATCGAAATTTCGATATCAATATTTATTCTCAAAACAGTATGTGAACAATATTGCTCACATGATATATTGAATCACATATCAGCCAATATAAGATGATATTATTTTCTGAATATTGCTAGAAAACTATTCACCCGATATGCAATTGAACTTGAAATTACAATATTGTTTTTCTCTTCTATGTGCGATATAAGATATATATCGAATTGCTGTTATTGATATTCATATTTGAATCATTGAAAACCCCTTCAAAATCGACATGGGGAGAATGTTCAAATTGCGATATTGGTTATGATTGTTGGAAACAATATGTATAAGATATTTTCCGCATGATATCAATTGAAACAATATTCATCCAATTTGCCGTCGAATCCGATTACACAATATTGTATATCCGCTTCAGAATCGACATGGGAAGAATGTTTGAATTGCGATATTGGTTATAGTTGTTGAAAACAATATGTGTGCGATATCTTCCGCACGATATAGTTGGAATGATATCAGTCAATATTGGTAAATTCTATGTTCCAAATATTGTTGAAACAATATTCTACCAATATGCCGTCGAACTCGAACATACAATATTTCATAACCGCTTCAGAATTGACATGGGGGGAATGTTCAAATTGCGATATTGGTTATAATTGTTGGAAACAATATGTATACGATATTTTCCGCATGATATGGATAGAATGATATTAATCAAGATAGGTGAATATGATATTTCGAATATTGTTGAAACAATATTCAACCAATATGCCGTCGAACTCAAATATACAATATTGCACAACCGCTTCAGAATCAACATGGGGACAATATTCAAATCACGATATTGGTAAGAAGCAAATTGTATACGATATCTTCCGCATGATATAGATAAAATGATATCAATCAAGATGGTTGAATATAATAATTCAAATATTGTTAAAACAATATCCAACCGATATGCCGTTCAACTTGAATATACAATATTGCATTACCGCTTCAGAATCGACATGGGGAGAATGTTCAAATTGCAATATTGGTTGTAAATGTCGGGAACAATATGTATACGATGTTGTTGTATCGACATTCGTAAAACAATATTATATAACATTCATAGATATGTTTTTCAACACATTGTTTTACAACCTATATTGCTCCAATATTGTAGCTGACAATCCATATTCAGTTCAGGTTGAACCAATATTCCACCAATATAATCATTCCAATATTGTTTGTCCAATATACTCTCATATTCGACCTATATTATTTTTCACATGTACGATATATCTATATCGGCCCAATATGAAATCGGGTTCCAGCCAATATGATGTGCTACCTGGGACGTATAGCAAGTGTTGGATTCGGTTTTTCATTCATTCTTGTGGTCATGGCTTACGGCCAGCCTGTGTACCTACTTACCCCCGTCGCGTTGAAATTTTGTACTACAGACACTTCAGGACAAGATGAACTTGGACTTTGGGCGTAAGTCCCAACTAAAGAAACTAAAGCAAATACAACTATGATTACTTCCATTTTGGCTATAAAAATTCAATGACTGTTTCAAATCGTGTGTGATATCTATTATATTTATTTATATCATAGATTTCTAGTGCATGGTGGGGACACTCAGGAAACAAATATGCCTATAATTATCGAATATAGTAAAGTAAATTTAGTTTCGTTTTTTTCCACGTTCATCAAATGAAAGAAATCTCATTGATATCAGAGATCTTACACAATATTGACATCATTGACTAGAAGTGGTATTTGAATTTCATAGATATTTTTCACGAATTCATTCTATACTCATATGTAGATATGTCTGATATACCTGTTGAAATAAGAACGCAAAAATCCTAGTGTTTTTTTCATAAATTGTGTTGATCAAATCATAGGAACAAGTTATGATTAAGGTAGGTATCTTGTAATAGGGGCACACAGAAAATCCTACAATATTTCCTATCTGAAATCTGCATTTGATTGAGCAGAACTGAAACAAGAAGTGGTAACCTGAACACATTGGGGTTCCTTCAGACCTGAAGATCGAAATACTGGTCTCATTAAGTTATTCGACTAATTCCACAAAGTAACTTGCTTGTGATTGCACATGCTACTCTAAATTATAATAGTGCTTTCATCAGGAAACCTTTTACAAAAATCATGCATCGGGTTGAGAATGAAATCACTGGTATAATATATAATTTTTACAAGCTAGTGGACCAGATATAGAACAATATATAATACGGAATGGATAATCAAGTAATCGAATTGGAGCACTCTACATCAATTTGTTCCCACTTAGAGCAAGTGTCGCCGGTTTCAGTAGGCTTTGTAGAATGAAAATTTCAGTGAACGAGTCTGCAGGAAGGCGAACAGTGGTCCAGTTGAATAATTGATTATCCATCGCGTTCATCTGTTATATTTTGAACTGGTCGACTAGATACAGCAACATTCCTCAAAACGCATTGAAAATCATAATACATGCCAATTTTCCACAATATCTGTGATTCAACCTCCATGCTTACTATAGGTTACTTGTTCATCCATGTCTGGATGACCGAATACAATTCATTCGATGTGAAGATTGAAATCATTTATACATCATGTTTACGATATTCCATTTTCTCCGACTATTGTCAAATATTATACTGCAAGAAGAAAATTTCATATACAAGCAGTATTATTTCATTTCAATTTCGAATAGTGTGGAACTTCGATGTGTGGAAAATATACTTATAATCAGAATATGTAACAAATGGATGTCTGTATTCTTGAGGTTGGGAGAGGAAATGTGCGATATAACAACAGCAATATAAGTACCTAAAAAAATATCTGATTTATGAGGTCGTAATTCATTGGTTAGTTCATCATTGCCAGTATTATTCATTTCCCTAAAAAAATGAATATAATGTTGGTGAATGAGTTATGCAATATATTTTCTAGAATAAATGATCCCAATCAGTTTAGGTACATACATGAAATTTTCCTATAGTCGATAACAATTTCGAGATCCAAGATCTTAATACTGATATCCGGGATCCATGAAAACAAAAATCTCCAGATAATCTACGACCTAGAAATATTTGTTTTGAATGTATAAAACTATAATTTTTATATTTCTTCATTGATGACAATTTCCAACCTTTCACTCATGGAAATGAAGGCAAAGAACTTATTTATTTGAAATCACTATCGAAACCAAGAAATCTCACTGTGAACATTGTAGAAATTTAATGTATAGGTATAGATATTCATTTCAAAATTTTACTCAGGAGTGTATAATACAGGGTGGTACCACATTCAATATTGCTCAAAATTTTTTGTAAGCACAATTTCGACAATTTAATTTCGGATTATGAAAATCCACACCTCTTCACAGAAATAATGTACTTCAGTTCCGTAAGCGATTTAAAAATATTGTTACATCTCAGATAGTATGCATAACATTGCAATGAGTCGTAGTGGAAATGGAAGAAAAAAGCACATCTTTGTACTTGATTGGTTGGGAATATAGTATCATAATTGGTTGCAACAGAAACACATTAGTGGCATTCCTTTCAAAAATTAGTATTTTGTTGGTGTCATCTAAACGCCCATCGTATTCATCTCGAGACTCTTTTTCTAGGTTCATGAGACATTTAGCTATTCTATTTTCTCGCACTGTACCAGTAGCACGAAATCGACTAGATCTCTCAGCTGACAAAGTAAATTGTAGCTTGGGAAAAAAAACATCTGAATATACCAGATGTCTCTTAGGATTGTCCACAATTCTCAGCATATTCAGAATAGTAACTCTTCTACCTATATAGAGACTCGGATTCGTCTCCTAGCCCTTTCCCACAATAGAGTGAAAAATTATAACAATATCCATTATAACCAACGTAGGTGATTCATAACTTACAGTGGAGGTGATATAAATCAGGAGGGGTGAAAGAACTTACAGTCACAACTCCACCACATGAACAATTTGATAATGACCAACGGTCATGGACATAAGTGAGGACATGTTTCGAAGGATTAATCCTTCATCATCAGCAAATGTATCAAAAGAAAATCTGTTAGGAGAAACAATGCTCATGTTAGTTTCAAGTATTGATTATGAAATCTAAATGTACCTACCATTATTGGTGGAAAAAGATTAATAAAAAACATGAAAAAATTAATTTTGTTTTTAACCGCGCATAGTGCGGGTGAGCAAATGTTAGGGAACCATTATTTACAGCTCAATAAGAGCTTATAGTTTTTGAAGAAAAAGTGATACAATTCAAATATCAAAATGAACCAACATGTGGACCTAGATTTGTTGAATGTTGAATTAGGTTAATTAATCACAAATGACAATTGACAAATGACAATTGATGACAATGAAGTTGAGGACAAAATACAACATTAGAATGACACCCGTCAAGTCAAAACTCAGGAATGTTTTGATTCGAATAGAAGTGACATAGAACACAGAACGATATTGTAGTTAAAATAACAAGGAGTTGAATAATTTAAGACGATCGAATTGAGTTTGTTCATTAAGGCAGTTGAGGTTAGAGTTTTTGACAGCTTTATTGATTCCCAGAGTTCCAAGAAGGTTTAGTTTTTTTCCCTTGTCACAGATATGTAAAATATCTATGTTAGAGTTGGGATCAAAAGAGTGTTTGTCATTGATGATATGGTTAGGAGAAACAGAATTGGACTCAAAAAAATCTTTTTCAAAATTGTTTTCTATAATACGATTGTTTTCTGATACTCTGGTTTCGAACTTCCATTATCTCCACGGAGAGCCCATAGGTTGAAACCGAATCGAATCGGTTTTGCTCTTATGAATTGTTTTAGTGCATTGTGCCCATCATATCATTTCATCAACAGCTAGGTGTTGGTGGAAGACTCCCCATTGTTAGATACGAGGATTCAGCAAATTCAGCAATGGTTCAACTTTGAATGCTTGTTGTTATTTCACCCCAAATATTATTTTGTTATTGTATCGTAGACCTTTAATTAGGCTAAAGATGGTCTTTTATAAGACCAAAACATGTCTCTTATGATTATGTAACAACATCATTAAAGTTTTTGGAGATGACTTCGAGCATTCCTTCCTTCCTGTTCAAGAAACTTCACTGAAAAGTACAATAAGAATAATTTCAATTTAATGTATACAATTTCAAGTACTAAATTATAATTTTGAATGTTTTCTTATAACTTTTAACAATCTACTCGAAAAATATAAAAACAGAATTCAGAATTCATCTTATTTGATACATCAGCAGAAATAGTTCGTATTTAGGTTATAAATATGGTAGAGTCCGACCAGGGGTTAACGTTGGGAACATACTTGATTAGGAGTATTCTTAATTGAAAATGCAGAGAGTTGAATCTTAGGTATAATCCTCCTAGTAGAAAATTATATTACATGCTGTCATTTGAATGGCTAAATCAGAATTGCGGACAATTCTGTTGGTCTGTCTTGGTCAATGAAGTTGTTGAGAGGTTTTGATTTTCAAAAACGCTAATTGCCTTATCGATTACTTCTTTTGGTGGATTCCTCTCCCGAGTAAGAATCCATGCAGTTACTGAAATAAAAAAAAATCATGAGTAGAAATATACATTATAATCAATATTTACACGGTAGTTCAAAAATGTCTCCAGATATCTCAAGAGCTGATAATACAGCCGAACATTATTCTTTCTCTTCAAACTTATTTCTGGAAATCAATATGGAGGGACAGAGAGATGATAAAGAGTATCAGTTGTACGAAGTATGTAATGAACCAAAATGAATACATAAATTCCTATTGCTTTTTAAAATCGAGTCGCCTTTTTGATGAATATCAAACTCGTATTTGAAAGCTTGTTCATTGAATGAATGTTATGAGCACAAGTAATTGATTTGTAGGTTATTTATTCGTAAGAGGCTTGAGTTATTTTTGAAAGGCGATAAAGTTGCCTGTATATATTTTTAATTGTGTGGAGATTATGCTCTCATGAACATTTTCAGAAATGTTTGAAAAATACAATCGTTACCGGAGAAAATCTTGTACCTTTACAAGATAATGCGATCAAACTAATATGTTGTTTTCCTCTTCGTAGGGCTATATACCTCTCATATTATTTATTTCCGCAATGGGGTTCATAGAACATATAGTTATTCTGTTCTCGGATATATCAACCCCAGAAATTTCGGGAGACAATTGAAGACCACCGGTTCTAATTAAAGTAATTGTGGTTTTTCCTTGCGTGCCGATATATCTTCTCAAGCCATACCCTCGCAGCCCTATCATATGGTATTGTAACTATCCTTTTCCTATTCATGGAAAAAAATGAGATTTCCGAACTGTAGGGTTGGGGTTTGCAGGTAAATAAGGTTAAATTCGCCGATTAGTGTGAGTGGCAGTTAGATGATTGAAAGTAGTAGAAACAAAATATCAAGAAATGTATGGACTTATGGAGACTGACACCTACCTGATGAAGACGAAAACTGTGCAGATAGGTTTTCGTTTTCGTTGAGTTTTGTTCATTTTTGTTCATACTTGATAGTTTTTGTGCATTTTTGTTGATTGTTATTAATTTGTATATTGTTTTGTTGATTTCTTGTTCATTTTTGTTCATTTTTGTTCATTTTTGTTCATTTTTGTTCATTTTTGTTCATTTTTGTTCATTTTCTTTCATTTTTGTTCATTTTTGTTCATTTTTGTTCATTTTTGTTCATTTTTGTTAATTTTTGTTCATTTTTGTTCATTTTTGTTCATTTTTGTTCAGAGAAGAGTACAAGAGGAGGATATCAAGGCTGCAGTATAGTTGTCAAAAACTTATATCTTATATCGTCTAAGTATTCGGCTTTCTTTAAAAAATTTCAAGTGATCGTTGTTTTGGAATCTGGAGTGCTTGATTGTTCAAAAAATAGTCTAGGTGCAGTTTATTTTCAATGAAATCAAACCAAGCCGAACTCACATCAAGTCTTTTTGTCTGACCCATATAGTGAGATACGGAAATAATTTGACACATTGAACAATTAAATTTCTAATTAATTACTGAACTTGGAGAAAAACATTTTGTAATAAAAAGCACTGACGTAGTATGATTTTTCGCATTTTCAACTGCGTTCTCTACTGGGTTTCCATTTGACTGAGCAAGCCGAATCTAACCCCACCATGTTTCAAGAAAATCAAGAGGTCATACGAGATATTTTAATGGATATAATATCTGCAAAATATCCCAACACCTTCTGTACCGACACAGCCTTCTATACTTATTAAGAAGGCTGTGGTTCCGATCAGGATGCATTTTTGGAGTCATGAATTACATAATACATTTTTGCGTCATCTCGATATGACTACCTATACTATTTATCTTTGTGTAGTTCAACATAATTCAACTTACAACACTTTGATGCCTTTATGAAACTTCAGAATTCTTCGTTGGAATAACAAAGTTGTAGTTTATTTTCGGTATTAGCAGCAGTCGTGCTTCTAGACATCGAACCTGAGAACTAGCTTTTTCTTTCTTGAAAATTTACGAATTCAATCTTTCAAATCGGCTAACTGACTGTCCTCCTGGATCAGCCTATATTATGCATTATTGACGCAATATTAAGCTGAGCTGACCCTATATTATCATTTTGAATATTCATCATAAATAACCTTTATATTCAACTTACTGTCTATTTCGAACCGCATATCTTTATACTAAGTAATAGATACGTAGATACTCACAAGTTTCTCCAATGATAGATAGTTCTCTGCAAGACCATACTACTGTGTATGTCTTATAATCTGTGTCCAGTATCCAGTATGGTACATCTTTTCCCACTGGAAACATGAAAAGAGTCATTAATTACGTATACATATTCTCATCATAAAATAACGATAGTGACACTATATATAAGCACAAAGAGTGCCTGTTCAACAGTTGAAATAATCCGACCGGGAAGCGGGAGGATCATTTCGTTATACCACAGATCTAAAGTGTGTATTTAGATCTATGGTTAAACTGACACGATTTGTTATTGTTCAGGAAGTTTGAAATATATAACCTTGCAGATTTTGAGGTTCGAATTGTATTCGATGCGATTTTTTTTGAGTAATTCAGAACGAACGACAAAATTTCGATGTGCTTCGTTTGTATGTAACAATATGAATTGGTTACTATGGAAATGGAAATAATCCTGAATTTTTTATTGGTAGCACTACTCTATGTATATCCACGTATATTCGAATTATACAAGGTAGCTTAACCCCAAATAACTCTGATATAGAATTGAATGTGGAAAATAGTCCAAGATAGTGAAACCGCGTACATAATAATGATTTTAATGACAGGAAGTTGTGTTAACTAGTTGCAGAGCCAATAAATGGAACGGTATTCAATGGGGTAATTCCAATATCGTTATAAATCAGTGCCGAAACAGGGTAATGCATGTAATAATTTGTTATCCATTATGATGGAGCAATAGTGAATGAATTCTTAAACTGGCAAGCTTATTTCCTCAAATTCTGAAGTTAAACGTCGATGTATTCAGGCATTATCAAATGTTCCGCCATTTTGTAGTAGGTGAAGATATTGACTTATATTCTAGGGTCGTGAAGTATTTGTCAGGAGCTTCAAAGGGATGTGTCACAAGACCCGCTTTCCATTTTTCTTTCCAGATGGCGCCCAGTTGCCATCATGAAATTTTTATCTGTCAATTTCACTACCAAATATGGTATTTATGCATCAATTTCATTATGCCAAGTAAAGGCATTATTTTTTTTCAGTTGAACCGTTCAAAAAATAAAAGGAGGTGGAAGAAAATCACTGTATGATACTTCTGTGAAACTGAAATATGTACCAATTCTCACTGTGGAACCATTTTTTCAAATTAATTTAAATAGAATCTGGTAGTCATGATGACCATGACAGCATATTATATGACAAGTTGTTATGATGAATATCTACAAGATCCCTGCTTGCACCAGAACAGTGAATTCGGGTTGATTATTTATAACAAAAAACATTATACAGGGTGTTTCATTATTGAATGCTGATCCTAAAGGGCGATAATCCTTGGATTATTTTAAGAAAAATTCTTCATGTGAACATAGGTCCGTAACAGCTTCGTTTCTGAGATACAGGATGTTGAAATTCAACAAAAAAATCAGTTATTTCCCAATATCTCTGAAACCGCTCTGGCTTTTTCCTTCAATTTTGGTATATGCCAAGTATGGATAGAAATACATGTCTTCCATAATGAAGAATTTCCTAATTTCCATCAGTGGCGTCCCTGTTAACATACCCTGTCATATTTTTCATCAAAATAATGATACGACACTGTCTTTTTTCCAAATAAATATTATTTTTGTAATTATCCTCTATCTTCTCATAAAAATTGTCTCTTGTCTTTTTTTCGTCCGGCGAACGGTTTTTGAGTTAGAAAATAAAATGCATTCATTTGCTTGTCCCTATTCGATTTTTACTCTTAGTCATAATTTCACAATTGTGGTAACCAAAAGATCTGAGCAATATTTTTATAATTTCATGGTAACTATTTTTAAGTATTTGTAATGAAGAAAAAAGCCAGAGCGGTTTCAGAGATATTGGGGAATAACTGATTTTTTTGTTAAATTCCAACATCCTGTATCTCAGAAACGAAGCTGTTACGAACCTACGTTCACATGAAGAATTTTTCTTAGAATCATTCAAGGTTTATCGCCCTTTAGGATCAGCATTCAATTATGAAACACCCTGTATATGTCATAATAATATGTAAATAGCGTTTTGACATACGGCTCAGTGATTTGGAACCCGCACGTCAGCGAAAGGTGCACCAGTTCGGAAAAAACTAAACCTCATTTCACTTAAACATCGGAGGAAAATCACAGACGTGAAGTTTCTTTACAAAGTTGTGAATCACAAAATAGACTCAAACGAAATTGTGAGTCAGATTCGATATGCTGTACCTAGCTACAACACTCGCCAAACTCTTTTATTTTCTACCGGGCAAGCAAATACAAAATATATTCCAAATTCTCCTCCACACATGAAAATGAAGACCTACAATATTTTATCAAATTCCACTAGCATCGACATTTCTGCAAATAGCTTCTACATATTTCAAAACATATCGAGAACACACTATTCACAATCAGAGCACCACTGAACATCTGTCAAGTTGTACCCCCCAATAATTGATTTTAAATTGTTCTTCTTATTCTCATATCATCTTAATATGATTTATACCTCATTGTAACTATATAACCACTCAGATGATGCATTCTTTTGGGCAAGTCCTGTTTGCTTTCCACAATAAATAAATAAAATAAATAAATGGTGGTAATATATCTTTATATACTATAGTATTATGTTAAATGAAAACTATCTTGGTGTTGGTGGTAAAAAACACACTGTACTCGTTTGAAGTGTGTTTACTACCAAGGTAGTTTTCGTCATTTTATGACCCACTAGTCAATAGTCACCTCTTATGTTTATAATCAACCCGAATTCACTATTGCATGCCACACGTATGTCTATTTCAGTCAATTGAATTGATATAATTCCATATCGTTCATTCTGATATAGAAAATCAATCAATTACAGTACGCATACGCGTACATAGTATCCAGAAAACCATCAATTTTTCTTTAATGATTTTGTTAAATTGATTCTTATGGAATTAAAAACAAAAAAATGATAATTATAGAAGCCAATGATGAATCAATGAGAGAGGCAGTCCACGGAATATTTGTTCAACAGCAATAATTGAGACATATATATACACCTACAAAATTCGAAACCGAATACCAAAGGAACGTCCTTTAGGATATCGCAATTTGCTAATTTCTTTCACTGAATTACTGTGAATCTAGTACTAGGAAATCATATGATATGGACATCATTGCCACTACATATAAATATGTAAAAACTTCACTGATGATGCGATTTGTTCTGCATGATTTGAGGAGAAAATTACCGTCCAGTTTGTACTTTACTTTACCTGAAAACAGATTGACAATCATTTTTCCTTCACCACTAGTAGAATTCAGATGCACTGTACCATCGACTGAAATTGGATGGCCTGTACTGGAGAAGAAAAAATTCAGACTTTGAAATACTTCAAACATTATCGAATACTTACAGAATGCCGACTTGCCGGTTGGTTACCATTATAGTACCGTCAGGTTTCAGCGAGTATTCAGCTGTATTGCATCGGCCTAAAACCTCGATAATGAATGGGTATTTTTGTTGCTCGTACCATACCCCAGCATACTGAAATTCAAAAGTTAAGTTTAGTATAAATGTTGAAAATGGCTCAAGTTCATATAGCAGAGGTAGCAAACTTTTAGACTTCATGAATTTGATAGTAGATTGTTTTATTAGGATCAAAAGTGACACTTTGTTTGACAAACGAATTTTGCATTTGCGAGACGGAAGCCTAGCGGAAGCAAAATTTGCGAGTCAAACAAAGGTACTTTTGATCCGAATGAAACATGATATTTTTTCTGCAACCGAAAGAATTAACAACAATAAATAAGTGAAGTAACCACCAATGCCGTGCCATAATTATATTTGCAATGCAACAAATAATCCGTGTGGAAGAATGTTCTACCTGCATTAACATATCAGGTTCATTCAATTTTCAAGGATGTTCGAATTGAAGTTTCAATATAAATGCAACATAATGGCTCATTTGTGTATGGACCAGGTGTCAGTCCTAATAGCCAATACCGCGCCAGTGCCATGTCATCGAACAACAACTCAGAAAGATGTTTTTAGATGGCCAGGTATTAGATTAGATTAGATTTAGAATGGGGCCTTCGGGCTATCTGCCTCCACACCGCGACCTTTTCAGATCTATTGTGTCTGCCCTCAAAATCGATCAGAGTTCTTCGGCTAGCCCCGCCTTCTCTATGAGACTCCATAGGCTAGCTTTCAGATCCACTGTGTTGGCCAGGTATAGGCTGAAGCCTCGGGATATAATCTTGGTCCCTGGGTAATGATGATATTCTCTACTACCGAGGTTTATTCATAATTTTTTTCACCACTAGCAATATAGTTCAATCATTTTAGTTCTGTGAATCTGAAATATTGTCACTATGAAAGCACTTATTTCCAATACTTGACCAATGGACATGACCATGACAGCAAGTCGTTATTGATAATAAATACTAGATTTGAGTGCCTTTCCTACGAATGTCTGATCAGAACTGTATACATTCGGGTTTATTACAACAGAAGTGGCTAGGTCTTCATTGACTATAGTGGTTCATAAAATGACGAATACTACCTTGGTAGTGAAAACACACTTTACGCCTCGAAAAGGAGTAAATAATGGTACGATTTATAGCTAGTGGTGGAAAAAAGTTCATTATCTATTATGTTTTCTCTTACTTTTTTCCGTTCTATCCCTAAGCCATATAATCATTGTACAAAGAACCTAACTCACTTGTTATACGACGCTATACATAGTGGAGTATACTACGGCCTTGCCAAAAATGCTATCTCGGAAACTAAGCGAGATAGAGGTATAGTTACTTTGGAGAAAATGATCCCCATCGAATTTTGAGCAACTTTGGTTTTTGTGTGTGGTCTGTCTGTCTGTCTGTCTGTACTCTGTGTTAATCATAAATCGATATATCTCCGGAACCCTTTGACATAGCGACTTGAAATTTTGCCATCTTATTGTACTCAAAACAATATTATGTCATTAAAATATGAAGGAAATCGGAAAACTCTAAGGTGGTTTTTCCGGGTTTTTTCGATTTTTCATCGGAAGTTTCTTGTAACCACTCTACAAATCGCAAAAGTGGTCCGATCGATTTCATTTTTTGTGAAGAAAAAACTCTATCAGGAAGAGACGAAGCCTATTGAAATTGAGCAGGGTCGGAAAATTCCAAGTGGGTTTTTCAAGGAGATTTTCCGAAACACACGGTTCGCTTTAAAACGATATATCTCCTGAACAAATAGACTGAATCCAAATTTTAAAAATGCACCCTATGCCTCTTTGATGACGCAACAAATTATTATTCGACCATTTTTTCGTGCATCCATCGGAAAATGGAAAAACAAATGAAAATCCAAACATCAAAATTTGAAATCCTTCCAATTCAATATATATCGAAAACAAATGGAAAAGTCGAAAATTATCAAGAGTGCAAAGTTATCTACTGATACATTCCCTACAAATTATTCTCCATAATTTTTTCTGTAAACCCAATATTACAGAAAATGAAGTGAAAAATATGAAAAAAAAAATTTAACGACCCATAGGGTACTATGAAGATATATTGAAAAACATAGATTATTGATAGATGAAGCTCATCGACTTCCACTGAACCATGAAATATTTCTTCATTTTGTTGATTGGAAGATGGAACAAAAGTGTTGAAAATTTTATTCTCAAATAATTCCAAATATCTCGAAAACAACTGAAAATATCTGAAAATGTTATAGAACCAAAATTATTTCTTTTGATAGAATCTACAAAAAATCCCTATAACATTTTTCTCTGAATTCAATAGTTCGGGAGATACGATGAAAAAACAAAAAAATTTACAAGTTCCTAGATAATCACTTGCCAAAAGAAAACGAAACAAAAAACGAAAGAAAGTAGGGAAGCACACTCGACTGTCTCGATTTTTTCCCCCATAAACTACGTACCTAGCTCACTCTACTGTCTTTATTTTTGCCAATAAACTAGGTACGGGCTAAGAACGTAGTTTGTACGAAAAATCTCCAGTTCTCTGAACTTTCATAGCGTCGTATGCACATCATTGGTGCCCAATGATAGTTTCAATATAAAAATATGTTCATGATATGGTGCCATGGCCTCAACTTCCATCTTACATGAGCAATGATAAAATATCATCTGCTTTTATAACGTCGTATAAATTATCTGACCTTTATACTAATATGATACCTCTCAAAAACTACTTACCTCATCACTTGTTATAAAGCATGTATGTTTCTATAAGCAATAAAGATCTATCTATATATCTATCGGTAAGCGATTTTATATAAGGACTTGTGACTCAAGCACTGGATTCGAAAGATCTCAATGATGATCCCAGAACCAGAAGAAATAGTATCAATCAGCAAAAATGTGAGCCAGTTCGTGGATTATTTTTGTTATTCACTTCATAGTTCAAACTCATATTCTGGTTTAATCGCTGGTTTCGCTAAACGATTCATTGACATTCAGCAGAGGTTTTATTAGGTTTGATGTATTTTGCAATAACAACTGTTCCTCTGCATGAATATTTTCAGGCATTGGTGGAGATATAATTGATAATGAGGTAATAATCGAATTGGTGAATATCCCATTAATTAGGTTAAGCTTATTTAGAGACATTGTGAGGATGATTGCGGACTGCTCATAAAAGTAATTGCCAAAGGAGTGTTTAATATTTTGATGATGTACAATAATAAATAATAGTTTCAATAACTTCGTGAAAATCAGATGATTACGGCAATTATCATAATTAGTATTGATGAGAGTGGTGATAGATGCGAGCGACGAGATAAGATCTTTAATGCACGATTGTTTTATAGGCAACCAAACATACACCACGTGCATTCATTGTTTATGCTATAACTTACGGAATCTGCATTTAAATCGAAAATATGGATTTCATCGAAGATTTTCCGTTAACGGGTTCACCTTTCCAAGTTTCTGAAACGATTTTTCTAACACAAGGAATTCATTTTCTATGTAGATCATAACGACAAATGTCCAATGTCACTAATGTCAGTAACAAGGGTGATTTTTAGTAGTTTCCGGATGAATGATGAATTCGCGAACCAAGTTTTCTTCATTGCAGGAGAAATGAGAAATAAAGTCGACGGAAAAATTTTGTAACCAACTCGTATATTAAAGGGCGATTAATAATCTCGAACATTAACGCGCTCGCTTCGCTCGCACGTTAAAATATCTATTCAGCCTTCAATGAATTCAAATTTTTTTTCAGGATTAGATGGTGAACGGAAAAATTTGATAATTTTGATATGAACTAGCATATATATCTTTCTTCATCAGACGAACTAACAAATCTTGTGTTCGTCAGCTGAAGTTGATATTTTTGGCAAGATGCCTACGGTTCATGCTGCAATAATTCGAGGGGGAAATTAGCATTCCGTGAAAGTTATACACTTCAATTTTTCTACGGAATTTACAGAACAGCGACATTTTTTATTTCTTCGTCTTGAAACTATCTGATTTCCTCTCAAGTAATGCTCATCTATTGAGGTATAATCTCTGATTGAGCAGAGCTATCATTGCTTTAAATTAGACATTCCGTGGCGATGAGATCTTTTATTTTAAATAATTTAACAAGTTAGTCATTTTGATATCAGATGTATACGGAAATAAAATTGATGACATACAAAATACCTAATTGATTTATCAAACACAGTATAAAACAAAAGCAAAAGTAGAAAAATATCTATTCCGAAATAATGATGACAGATTCTGAATACTATGGAATTCGAGATTAGAGGTAACACCTGGGCTATCTTATATCGCTAGTGATAATCTTTGTCAATGATTGATTTCGACACATTCTGAAGTGGACCAAAATTATATTTTTCAATAACACTTGTTTCAGTTTTTGTTTATACAAGTCGATGTATTTCAATATTCTGAGTGGCATTAGCCAGGAAATTAGTTGTTTTCCTCCCAATATCTAACATTGTTGTTCGTTTTATGAACATTGTGTGAAAATGGCTTTCAGCTTTTTGTATTTATTCAACATTTAATTCCACTTTGAGCATTGTGGCTATTTCGTAGTTGAAATTACGCCAGTCGGGCAACCAGCCACTCCCGTGAGGGAATTTCAGTTTTGGAGTGTTTCTTTCCTACTTTTCTACTCAGATGGCGCTGCTCTCATATTGTCTATGGAGGGCGCCTCTGAGGGAATATAATGCCAACTTGATTTTTTTGTTCGGCTAGGCTACGCTTAGTCGGTGGTCTTCAGACTGTTGGCCGAAGACTGCCCTGCAGTGATGAGAGTCAAATAGCTCGAAACCGGTCTGTAGGTGTCTAGCGTGGCCTGATGGCTAAATCGAAATAAATAGGAATTCAGGAAAGAATTACTTGTTGCAGTAATCGTTTATACGAGTCAGTGTATAGATTTCGAGGGGATGTAATTCAATGTTCTGCGTGGCATTAGCCAGGCAAGTAGTTGTTTTTCTCCCGATATCTACCATTGTTGTTCGTTTTATGAACATTGTGTGGAAATGACTTTGAGCATTTCGTATTTATATCAAAAACTTTTTCGTTTTTCAATGTAAAATCGTATGAAACTTGAAATACAAGAAAAATCCAACTTTCAATGTGAATGCATTGAATGAAACGTATTTTTCAGTTGTAAACTACAGCTTCCGCAAAACAAATTTCTTGAAATGTCACTGTAACGAGTTCTCATGTGAATTCAAAAATACCGACACCAATGATCAAAACCCCAATATACGCAACTTTCAAAATACAAACCTCTGATATACTGAAGTTCTGTACCACAGAAACTTCTGGGCAAGTTTCGGATGGAATTTGGGCGTCAGTAAAAGCCAAAACAGCTGCCACAATTATTATTACTTTCATTTTTGATACTAGGTATGCACACAATCTATAACTTCTGAAATTTGAAAATAAACAATACTTCAAAATAAACGTGCCATGGTTATATACCATATAGGAGTAGTCGATACAACTAAATAGTACAGTAAATAATTATGAATTTTGCACCTGGTTTCATTCAAACAGGTTCAGTTGGAAAAATATCATATCAACCACCACATATATGAAAAATATTCGAAACAATATTGTTGATGTATATTATCCAACAGAAAACAACTACTCATATTCAGAATTATCTTCATTCTTCCTCAGAATTAAGCAAACATACCATCAATATGCGTATAAAAGACTGCAAATCAAAGTATATCTCAGATGTTGGATATTCTCATGATTTCATAGCAAATGGAGATCGCATTTGATTAAAGTAGTTGATAGATTCAATTTGTTTTCGATTTATTGCTCATATAGGAACGTTTTACTATTCTGAAATTGAGAGAAATCTACGAGAAAAAAGAAATTGAAAATCGAAAATGGACCTCCTGTTTCTCCTCAATTATTATATCTCGCAACTTTTTGTACATAAGATGGTCAATTGCATGGCATGGAGAATGAAATAAATAGAATATTGAAATATTGTTCCGCTATAAAAATGAACATAATTTTCCCTTACCATATAGCAATAAGTACTTGGAATGTTATCGGATTTGATTTTCGAGTGTATCTGTAGATCTGTGACGTTATCTTCTTTTATACATAGTGAAATAACTACACTTCAATAGCAATTTAAAAAATCTCGAACATTCGTCAAACAAACAATAATTACTCTTTCAATTCATTCTCTTCATTGCATCCCTGATATTATACGAATCAAAACATCGAAGATAGATGTTGAATGAAGAGGTGTTCTCCAACAAACAATAATTTCTCGGAAAATTCGGAGATCTTCGAGAAAATGTAAATCACTTCGACAATTCATTGTAGCTTATGGTAATTTGTTTCAATTTTGTATTAATATCAATCTTCTTGATATGCAGTAGAACTTCAAAAAATTTTGGTTTTGATTGTACTCCATGTTTCAACATCTACCTGTGATGTTTCGATTTGTACAATAGGAGATGAACTGAAGGGAATAAATTGGAGAACAATAATGGTAGGAACTTTATCAAGAAGAATGGACCATTACATTTTTTTATGCAATCATAATTAAGCAGTTACGCAGCAAAATATGAAAATGGGATTAGATTTCGAAACAAGAGTAAGAATGTGAAGATTTCCATATATCCATATTCCCTGGTCAAACTCCTATTACCCACGCCACTGATCGAAATATCGGGATAACCTCAACATTTTCAAACTATGCATAAGAAGTATTGGGTACATATATAGGACTCGCCTTCAGATATGGCTATAACCCACAAAGGGCCATTTCTTGACCCATGTTATTATGTCTGTACACATTTTTTCACTATTTTCATTTCGAAAATCTGCATCACTCAGGATCGCTTCAAGTAATTTTGGGACATATTATATGTATATTCAATGTAGTACTATTGATAATAAATTGAATGTAAACATGGTGGAACTATAAGTCGCACTTGCGGACTTGCATGTTGCGTTCAGCGGCATGTTTGTCCCATCGGCTGTTTGAATGATAATATAAAATAACCGTCTAGATAACATATATGAATTTCAGCTTTGTTGCTATAACCCAAATGTAACGATATTTTTAAGAATATTCAAGTTGTCTGGCAAGGGTAACACCCCCTGGAAAGTGTCTGGCAATTGTATATTCCATTTCATGACAGGGTCCAATGAAACATATGAAAATATCAGCTTTGTTGAAATGTTGTTTCTGTCAGTCACTTTTTTGTACTTTCAACACCCATTCTTCCATGAAAGCCACCACCACCACCAGTGGTTATACATCTTTTCGCCATTCGGGCATCTCCGATATATTATTCTGGTGCCCACTGTCTTTGGTTTCATTATGAATTTGTGCATACAATGCGTTCTCGCTATATTACAATTTAAATTCCAAGTTCTAACCAACTGCTATATATATCATATTCGTGAAGATTTCCAGTTTGTGTGTAGCGCTCTAAGCTGTGGGGTATTGAGTTCTTGATATGTTATTCTTTTGGAGAAGATAATAAAATACATGACTCTTCCAGACCAGAACATAATTGTTGACATCATAATAATATACAAGATTGTATGTTCCACTTCCGATGATACTCGAAGTGGGATAAAGTGACGTTCAATGAGTATGAAAGTTGATTTCAATTCCACTTTTTCAACTACTTCATCACTGAAAAAAAAAGTGTACGACTGCATTTGATGGACCGTTTTTTTCGCCCCATGATCCGGTTATACCCGGTATCTAGTGTCTCAATATTTGTCGCCAGCCTTACTTTTTCGGGATTTCTTGATTCTTCATAGCTATAAGTAGAGGGCTTTAGCCATTTCCAAATCTCCCCCCAAGGCCAGAGGAGTGTGACCTTGGGGGGAGTGACCTTGGGGGGAGTTACCTTGGGGGGTGGCCTTGGAGGAGTGACATTCGGAGCGACCTTGGGAGTGACCTTGGGAGTGACCTTGGGAGTGACCTTGGGAGTGACCTTGGGAGTGACCTTGGGAGTGACCTTGGGAGGGATACGGAGGTTTCATCTCGGACAATTGTCGTGGTGGCCTTGGGTTGAGTGTATCCACTCTCGTGCGCATGTGTTCTTCTTCCCAAGGCTGTTTGATGGTGTAGTGGGGTGAGGCTACGCCACGACTCCCCTCTTCTATAAATCCGATTTCTGCATGCCCAGACTGTAGTCTTCCTGACATCGTCGATCGTTCAACTCTATCGTTTCTTTTCGCGAGTGATAAACATGTTGACCTGCGTTTGTGGCCAATCTTTCACTCGCAGTGACAATTTACGCCGCCACCAAAAAAAGTCGTGTGTGGGAAATCTCGATCCACCAATGTCGAAGAGGCCGCGGTTGGGTGATACTATTCATCAAGCATCAACGTCTGGCAACATGCAAGCGTGTACCGTTTGCAATAAAACCGTTCCAATCGATAAAATGGCTGCCCACAAAAGGACTTTGGAACATCGTTCGAACGCTTGCGTTAATTATAGAGATGGTGTATATGTTATCGAAAACGCATTCAAGTGTCGCATTATCAGTTATAGATTGGAATGTAGAACGGATGTCTTGGATTATAACACGTTCTTTACCGAAAATAAGGTGACTTTATCATCCCTATTGGGGAATATGCTGTCGATTCACCACACCATCAAGGTTAATATGGAAGTATTCGGTAGATATATTCTACAATCTCAGGATCTTCACGACATCAAATCCTTTGCGACACCGAATCACATCGTAGATTCATCCCTTGATTTGGATGCCATCATCGATACATTCAAAGACATCATCGTGAACCAAACAACTGAATTTGAGGAACGCGATTCCGGTGAGTTGAGAATGATTTGAATATCTGCATTATCACATCTATATAACTCAATTCTTTGAATAAATAAAACAATCACTTTTCCATTGTTACAGGTTGGGCTCTAGAGAAAATACTATTTCTCGAAATAAACATCAATAAATACAGTCCGCTGCGTGGGTGTTCCTACATCAAACTACCTAGTTTCATAGACAATAAGAGGGCGGTAGTGAATGTGGTGAATCAGGATGAATGCTGTTTTGCTTGGGCCGTGACGTCCGCCCTATATCCAGCAAGGGCCAAACTTTGTGAGATATCTTCATACCCACACTTCTCTACAGTTTTGAATCTGAGTGGTATAGAGTTTCCTATGAAAGTAAGTAAAATTCCAAAATTTGAAATACTCAATGATTGCTCCATCAACGTTTATGGGTTAGAAAGCGTAATAGAAAATCAACAAGTTAAATACCACGTTGTCGGCCCACTCTATTATTCGAAGAAAAGAATGAGTAAACATGTGAACTTGCTCCTTATAACGAATGATTCGGGTGAGAGCCACTATTGTTGGATAAAACATTTATCTAGATTGGTGTCCGCCCAAATGTCCTCGAACGGGCATAAGAAATTTTTCTGCGATGGGTGTTTGATACATTTTTCGGATGAGGCTAAGCTATTACGCCATCAATTGAGCGACTGTAATCACACATTTACGACAACACCAACTACAGCAGTCAAAGTAGATAAATTTGGAAATTCAGTACCTGAAAATATTTTGAAATTTGAGAATTTTGAGAAACAAATGATGGTACCTTTTGTTATATATGCGGATTTCGAATCAGTTTTGAAGCCGATACACACTAGTGAGCCGGACCCGAAGAAATCCTATACTAATAGAACATTTGTGCATGAACCATACTCATTCGCATACCTCATCAAATGCTCCTACGACAATTCCATCACGAAATTTGTTACATTCCGCGGAAAAGATGCGGCGAAGAAATTTGTATCTAGTATAGTAAATGATTCGAAAAAAATATATGACTTATATCTGAAGAACGTAGTTCCAATGAGAAAATTAACGAAAGTAGAAGAAGCCGATTTTGCTAATGCTACCGAGTGTGGCATTTGCGAAAAACCATTCCGGTTAGGTGATGTAAAAGTGAGAGATCACTGTCATTTGACGGGTAAAAAAAGATTTGGGGCAGCACATTCAGCATGCAATTTGAATTACAAAATCCCGAATTTCATACCAATTTTCTTTCACAATATGAGCGGCTATGATAGCCATCTATTCATAAAGCAATTATTTGATCGCGAAGAGAAAGTCGATTGTGTCGCACAAACTAAGGAAAAATATATTTCATTTACTAAGCACATTTTAGTTGGTGAATATTTGGGGAAAAATGGTCAAAATCATAATATCTTTCTGAAACTCCGATTCTTAGATAGTTACAAATTTCTCGCACAACCTCTTCAATCATTAGCCGGGAATTTGAATACAGATCAGTTTGTCGAAACGGCTAGATATTTTCCAGATCGCGAAAAATTCGAATATATGACACAGAAAGGTGTTTTCCCATATAGCTTCGTAACCTCCATAGATAAACTCGACAATCAAAATTTACCGACTAAAAATGATTTTTACGATAATTTATCTAATAGGCACATTTCAGATGAGGATTATCGAAGAGCTGAGCACGTGTGGAAATTATTCGAATGTAAAACGCTAGGGGATTATTCAGACGCTTATTTGAAATCGGATGTTCTTTTATTATGCGATGTGTTCGAGAACTTTCGGGAGGTTTGTTTGAAAACGTATAAGTTAGATCCGTGCCAATATTATACAGCACCCGGTTTATCGTGGGATGCTATGTTGAGGTATACGAAAATCGAATTGGAGTTGTTGACCGACATTGACATGATAAATTTCTTCAAAAAAGGCATAAGAGGGGGGATAAGCCAATGTAGCTTGAGGAGCCATGTAGCAAACAATCAGTTCCTTCCAAATTTCAATCCAAGCGAGCCTTCATCATTCATAATGTATTTAGATGCGACTAACTTATATGGGCATAGTATGTCACAACCGCTACCCACTTCCGATTTCAAGTGGTTAACTTATCAGGAAATTAGTGAATTAGATATTATGAGTGTTGCAGATGATAGCCCATGTGGGTATGTACTCGAAGTGGATGTGTACTACCCCCAAGAATTACATGATGTCCACTCAGATCTCCCTTTCCTCGTGGAATCCATTGTCCCTCCTGGTTCGACTTCTAAGCTGAAAAAACTGATTCCTAATCTTTTCAACAAAATTAAATATATCGTTCATTATAGAAATCTGAAACAGGCTATTGAAAATGGTTTGGTATTGGTTAAAATCCATAGGGCCTTGAAGTTTCTTCAATCACCATGGTTGAAAAAATACGTTGACCTCAATACAGAGATGCGTAACAAAAGTAAAAACAAAGCCGACAAGTGTTTATACAAGAATATGGTGAACTCAGTTTATGGTAAAACGATGGAAAATGTAGATAAAAGGAGTGATATCAAACTTGTTACCCATTGGGAGAGTATAAAATCGAAAAAGGGTGCCAATGTGTTGATAGCACTCCCAAATTTCAAAACCTGTAAGGTATTCCACGAAAATTTTGTCGCTATCCATATGGGTAGAGTGAGGGTACATTACGATAAACCGCTTTATTTAGGTTTCAGTATATTAGATGTGTCGAAAGTTGTTATATATAATTTTTTATATGAATGTATTAAGAAAAATTATGTCGAGAAATCACAGTTACTGTACACGGACACAGATTCATTGATATTGAAGATAGAAACAGAAAACTTCTACAATTTCATGAAGGAAAATATAAGCTATTTCGACACATCTAATTATCCTGCAGATAATAAATTTAATATCCCAATCACAAAATCCGTAGTAGGAAATATGAAGGATGAATTCCCGAATGACCCTATTGTAAGTTTCTATGGAACCGGTGCCAAAGCATACTATGTTCAATCTTTGAGCAGCGAATTGAAGAAAGCAAAGGGTGTGTCTAGAGCAGTCGTTAAAAATCAATTAACTTTAGACGATTATAAGAAAATTGTTGAAAAGGGTGGTTTGATATTCAGAAAAATGTGTAGTTTCCGCAGCGAGCGACATGATATCTATACTGAAATGAGGAACAAAGTCGCCCTTTCATATCATGACGACAAGCGATTTATCATACCTAATACGGCTAAAACATTACCTTGGGGGCACAATGACATCGAATTTTATCAAACGAGCCCCGAACGTAATTTGCTTTGGTTCCAACAGGCGGTTGGTTCTATGGAAGCATCAGGCCATAAAGATAATTCCGATGATGGTAACCTGGATTACCTCATAAAAATGTTGATGGAACAATCCCAAACTTAATAGTGAATTCTATACCCAACTCTGAATTAATTGTAAAAATGAATGTTTCTAGATTAATTTCCTTCTTGTATTATATCCATTGATATTTTGCGCTTACAAATGTATTATATCCATTGTACATGTACATATTTATTGAAATGTATATTCTTGTATACTGCTATTCTATACCGCGTGTGTGTGTGAATAAATCTTTATTCAATTGAATTTTGTTTCCTTCGCACCTCAGATAATGACCTTCATGATACGTGGTATAAATGTCCTTGGAATGAAATCGCCCTTGGGGTGGCAATACCCACAAGATGAAAATAGTGTTCGCAAGTTAGCATGTAAGGTCACAGCGGTGGTGGTGGGAGTAGAGAGAGGGAAAATGCGGTGGGAGGTTAGTAGATAAAACCAGAAGTGCTTACAGTCACTCTTCATTCTGTTAGCAGATATTGCCTACAACCAGAATACCAACTTGTCCAATCATATACCACCGCATTTTGTTTGAGCCAGCCCGTTGCCGCCCCAAAACAACAACTTACGAGTAAGTACTAATATATTATATCATCATTGGTTTTGATACCATCCATATTTTTCGTTTCACTTCCTCTACAATGCTGATATATTGTTTCAGATATGTCTACTCCAGTGAATTTGGACGCGGCCTTCATCGAAGAGGAGGGTCCAGGTGTGGGGAGTTCTCCTGACTTAGGTGAGTTTTCATATCACCCATGCTGTAACTTTTTCGATATTTCCCTAATGCCTTGTTTCAGACATGTCCATAAGTGATCTTCCTATGGACCCAGAATTGCAGACCGACTCGCAAAGAAGGTGGCTCAGTAGGGAGATCGGCGAGTTCTTGAATGGAGAGGAAGCATGGGCGAATGACTTCACGCCTCGAGTACTCTGTGCGCCAGAAATTGGTGCTTCGTCACTGCCATCACCACCACAACAGTTTGCCAACTCGCCAGCGAGCGTTAGCGGCGCCAGCGGCAGTGCAAGTAGAAGACCTACTAAAGGGCTCAAATTGGCGTCTTCACCGCAGGCAAAGCTAACGCCGGCTAGCCCCACGCCAGTATTTCAAGATGGTAGTGAAAGCGGCGATGGTGATGAGGACTTTATGCCCTCTAGAAAGGGTAAGAAACTTTTTTTGAGAAAAAAATCATCATCATTGCTGCCATCAATGTCATCGGCCAAATCAAGGCATACTAATTATCGAGAAACTTCTATGAAGAATAAGGGGGAAGCTGGACCTTCATCTATCCTTCATAAGTTTCTTGATGATAAGGGCAAAGCAAATCCCTACCAGGGTGGTAAGGTGTCGAAGTGGTATAAATGCCACAAGAATCAGCAGCACCCACAACCTACAAGAACGGTGAATGTGATTCGTGTAGATGTGGTGCACCCACCAACTGCTCAACGAGAAAGTGTTGCAGCGATTGATGTGGATGCGCCACCTCCACAAGAGCAACAGCCGACCGACGGTTGTGTTGTTGTTGGTGGCGGTACCGAATATAATGCTCCCGTTCACGATCGTATCCCGCCGCCTCCAGAAGCTCCATTTGAGCTGATAAGGAAATATGATGAAGCACTGAGGAAGTGGTATGCGAACGTGGATTCACTGATCGCAGGAAGTGAAACAAAAAGTCAGTCCATTTCTTCGGAAAGAGATGAGTTGCTTTCACGCCTGGCTGAAATGGATCTGCAGTTAGCAGCTGAGGAAAAATTTCGTCAGGACTGCGAAACAGAGAAGACTCGCCTCGAGCATTATAATCGGGCGAATGCAGAGTACTTGGGGCGAACTTAGTATAGGTCCATTGTAAATATGTGTATTCAAAATGTATAAATTATGTATAGTTGTATTATAAGATGATCGCTTCATTGAAAATGTATTCACCATTACATGTTACATGTATTGAATATTCCTTTGTAATACAATATGTATATGAATTGGAATTTTTCTTTTTTTACCCCACTACTCTCACCTCAACTATCTTTCACTCCACTACCCCCACTATACTCATACCCCCTCCCACTAACCCCACTATGTGCACCCCTCCCCATTATGTACAACCCCTCCTCCACCATATATTGTATAAAACAGCAGAACTCCTCTAGAGTTGTCAGTCTATTCCAAAACTTACAAATGGATTTGGTAATTGTAATGGAAGCAGATACGACCACCACAGACTGTGGGCGAACTAGGCCTTCAATGAGGCCTGTGAGGCACCTTGAGTCGATAGATGGGGGAGCGGACAGCTCTATAGATGTAGAGGTGCGAGGTGTCCGAGGAAGGGCGGAGTCACCTGGGCCCTGTGATTCTACAACGGCGGCCACTATCGTTATCGCCGATAGTGAGGGGGAGGAGGAGGAGGGCAGCAGCGTCGAGAGTTCAGAAGCCAGTGGCTCTGAAGAAGAAGAAGAGAGCGACGTCGAACCGCCTCCAAGAGATCGGAGGCCCCACATCTTTGATGCACATATCCGAGAAGATATGGAGATGGATACGGACGACGAGGAACTTTTGGACGAAGCTCTGAGGAATTATATACAATTTTAGTTTAATTTTATATATATAATATTTAGTTTATAGTATTTTTTTTTCTCAATAAATAGAGGTATTGTTAAAGAATATCTTTCGTTTTATTTAATTGAATATATCGAACCCAAAAAATATCTATGTGAAAAGTTTATCTGATATAAGTGGTAGTGTATAATGGCGTATACCCAGATGGCTTATTACCCCATAGTCATCTCTGATCTAGTCAGTCCATATTAAGCTACCGCATGAAGAAGATGTCTTATGAAACTATTGATAAGTTTGGACGTAAGAGAAGCAAATCAATGAGTTCGCTTCAAGGGCGGCCAGGTATCGGTTTCAAACTTGACGACAATGGAGATTATGACATGCAGGAGAAGCGTTTAACAAATATTGGGCTGCCATCTAGCGATAGAGATTGTGTGGTATTGGGACTATTGAATGAACGATTGGATGTGATTTCTAAGAAGATTGAAAAACTTGCTGTCGACAGTCTGAGGCAATTTCAAAACTATCTAGTTGCAACAAAAGTAGATGCAGCTCTTTAGAGGGGGGGGGGAGTGTTTTCCAAGCTCTAGGGAGGGAGGAACTAGTTGACTATAAATAAAACATCTCCTCAAATACATGCACCATTTTCAAAAGAAGTTAACTGAATCGTTCACCAGCTGATTGAAATGAACATGGATGGGCGAAATGTAACAATCGAGATGGTAATGGACGCCATTGCTCAGAGGCGCCAAATAAATGGTGAGATCCAAGTAGAGGCAGATGAAGAACGGCGTGAGAGTTCTGAAATATGGGATCAAGAAACCGTCGTATGGGATATTTCGAATGCCGACACGAGCAAATGGTCCAAGAAGAAGAGAAGAACTAGATATCCACCATATTCTACAGAGGCTCTGAGGACCAAGCCGAGGAACTTGGCGAAGAAAATGAGACATTGATGTTTTTTTTGTAATTTCTCTCTATTTAAATAAATGATTTGAATAAGCTTTAGTTGATTAATTTGACAAAGTATTGATTAAAGTAGTCAGACCACACAAACCACAAATTGAATAATTATTTTCTATTTGATAATAAGTGTACTAGCAGCGGTTAGAGTCAAATCGATTCTAATCAACGGAAAACCAAATATTATACACTCATCAAATACTCGATAATTATGTATCTAAAAAAATGTACCTACTGTACAATAATTCATAGATCGTAAAACATTATTCATTCAAATATGTAGGTTTACTATTCGAAAAATAAAACAATCTGCCTATGCCACATTATATCTAATTCACTGTATTAGTAATTGAATGTTCCGATATAGGTACTATTTTAAGGAAAATAGAAAAACCGTCTGACCTAAAGAAGCGCCCTGTGCAAGAGGAACACCCTGTACTGAAATTCCTTCCAAATATAAAGATTCGGCCAAGTAGTCATTCGCAACAATTGATTAATCGCACCAAGTTTGAAAAATCAATTCTAATTATCGGAAAACCAAATATTATATACTTACATCAAATATTCAATAATCGTGCATCTAAAAAATGACCCTACTGTACAATAACTCATAGATCACAAAACATTATTCATTCAAATAAAACAATCTGCCTATGCCACATTATATCTAATTCACTGTATTAGTAATTGGGAGTATATAGGAACTATTTTAAGGAAAATAGAAAAACCGTCTGACTGTACTGAAATTCCATCCAAAAATAATTATTCGGCCATGTAATCATTCGCAACAATTGATTAATTGCTCGAAGCATAAAAAAAAGTTAATTTTCGGGAAACCGAATATTATAATATGCATCAAATATTTAAAATTGTACCTACTGTCAAATGTACAATAATGCATAGATCACAAAACATGAAAATTCCCGCGATAGTTGGAACCTTCATTTAAAATTACCAGAAGAACATCGCGAAGTATAACGAATAAACGATTCTCAGATTCATCTAGTTACCTATAGGAAATGAATGGTAGTGTAAATTTAATCACCTAATAAAAATGATAGCGACCGTCCAAATATATTCAAGATAAACACACATTGAACGAACGGCATATTATAATGCATTAATAATCCAAAAACGTAACCCTAATTAACACAACTAATGCTCGCCTACAAGGTGTAGGTAATCCTTCAAATAAACCGGCCCTAATTGTCCTGTATTAAACCTAAGGCAAGCACACCGCCCGGGAAGGTACGTGACTGCCAACGCACTATATATCACAGGTAGCTAGATATTCCTATGCGATTTGTAACAACGCTAAAAGTTTTCTCGAATTTATAAATGTGGTTTCCTACCTCAGTTGGTTGAGCGGTTGCTATTCCAAGTGCGTTAGGGGACCACTTCGGAAACACACTAAGGTGATAGGTTGGAACGGTGTCGTTTCCGAAATTTTTTCAGTCCAGAAAAATTTGGCGATTTTGTTTTTTTTTTGCAAATTTTTTCAACTTCTACTTACATCATTTCTTTGCCTGTTATTGACATCAATTATAGCAAGTCTGCGTAACCTGTCGGCGATTTTTGACATCTCGGTATCAAATCTTGCAGCCATTTCAATAGAAGGTATATATCTATATGTGATGTTTCTTATATGTATAGTGATTTTCAACTGAAGTTTAAAGAGGACGATTGCTCTTCTTATTCAGAATTTCGAGGGTGGGGCATCACACATTGACCAATACCGAACAAGAAAACTCCCACCTAGATGTAACTTTCTCCAAAAAAAAAAGAGCGACGAGTGGGGGTCAGGAGGGTATTGAAAAGAGGAAAGGATGTGTAAATCTTCACAGTTTTCCTCGACGTTTCACTATAAGTACATTAGAGCGATCACGAAGAACAATTTCAACACTTATTACACCAATGACGTATCCAAAATCGTGGGACTCCAAGCCAATTGTAGCTGTTCGCCCATCTATTGTTGGAGGTTACGTGATTTGCCACAACTGTGACGTGGGATATCCTGCCAACCGCATAAATCCATGTAATGGAGTATGTCAGCAATGTCTGGCACGAAACCGCCAGAGATCTCCAGAAGCTCCCCGATTGGCGCATCCGGATTCAGGAAGAGGGCCGAAATGTCGAGAATGCTCGAAACGTCTGCGGAATACCAACATGGGTATTTGTAGAGATGTGTGCCGAGCCTGTGTTTCGACGGTGAATCGACTGCGTTTGAGGAGATGTCTTGTCTGCGATAGCTTCAGGAATGATTGTTGGCATGGAATTTGTGCAGGATGTTCTCATTCGGCATCATACTTCTGTGAAGCTGTTGGGTATTTATACCCAAATGAAGACCACCATTTCCGCGTTTGTTTTTGCCTGGGCTACGAAGAAAGAGTGTATAGGCAGAATTTGCAGCTACCACCACTCAACAGCTTTTATGGAGAGGAAGTAGACAGTTCAGACGAAGAAGCGTAGTAGTACATGTAGCTATTATACACATTATATTATATGAATAATAAAGGACTATTTTTTTAAATGATCATTTTGTTTTTTTTATATTTTATCGTATACAGGGCGTTTTTTTCAGCACATATTCAGCACATATATAATACAGTCTAAGGAATATTTCCATGATATCAGATTTTTCTAATTCCCCTAATTAACAAGAAATTTCATTCCCAAAAATTGAACAAGATATGAGAAAAATCAAGTACGCCACTATAAAACAATTTAAATGATTGAACTCCGCGTGATTGTGCGTACTGCATGGGAATTTGAACAGAGGTGGCGTCAGATTTGCTACAGTGTAGAACTTCGAGTGGAAAAAGAAATGTAAAACTTCGAATCTTATTTTGATCACTAAATTTATTCTATTAGCGCCATTTGATAGTACACACCGAGCTTTCTCAGTGTTTAAAATATTTTTGAACTTATTTCAATGCCACCCTGTATATTGGGTTTGGGGATGGATAAGATTAGGAGAATGCAATAAAAAAAATTATATTCAATGCCTTTATTAGTTTTGTACATATTTCACTATGAAATGTTAATGTTTCAAATAATAGCCGATTCTTCGATCCAGGAGTTATGTTTTTCAGGAAACCCAAGCCATTTGACATATAGTTTGCTACCCTTCTTCTTTTTTTTCAAGACTTTCTCTACCAAGTATGTGTCAGGATTATTGGTTTTCATCAATTCCAATTCATAAAAGCACCCCCGGATAGGAGCGCCCTCCATATCTTCAAGTCTGTAAGTTCTAGGATCAGTAATATTTACTTTAAATATTCTGAAGAGTTCTGTGGAAAAATTGGCTGTATAGCCTTTCTCAAACACGCCCTTATACTTGCTTATGCGTACAATATCGCCTACTCGATATTTTGCCTTCGGCGCTATTTTTGGGTGACTGTAAGCTCGAAGCATGGTGGAAGGTGTAACTTCAGATGGCTTCATACCGATGGTTCTATGTACTCTGTTATTATATGCGTTAGTTAAGCGTCTTAATATATCGCGCCACTTGTATTCACCTCTTGCAGAAAATTCTTTGTATATCCAATTCTTCAAAGTTCTAATAACTCGCTCGACGATTGCAGCCTTCATTGTACTATATGTTGAATAGTGATTTATTTTATATTTTGACATCAAATTGGCAAAGTGTGAATTATAGAATTCTTTTCCAAGATCGCTTTGTATATTTTTAGGTACGTATTTGGCTTCCGACAATACTTTTTCCATTGCTTTCGTAACTTCTGGACCTGTTTTATTTTTAATCGGTTCTGTCCAAATATATTTCGAGTAGCAGTCGATGGTGAATAAAATATATCGATAACCGCCATTTTCTTTCGAAAAATTTTGCATCTCAGCCAAATCTATTTGCCACAAGTCTGCGAATCCTTTTATAACTGTTCTCCTTCTTCTGAAGTTTCGCCTTGCGGGTTTATGTAATTCATCGACAATTAGTCTTTTGGTAGCGCTGATCTCCATGGCGATATTTATTTTTCCACTGCTCGAATTTTCTGAATTGGTGTGATCGCTCCAAGTTCCTTTTATGCACTAATAAGGGGCCAAGTATTGTATCGTTATTATATATAGGCACATTCAGAATTAAGTGGGATGTAGGTTAATCACTCGCCAATTAATACACGATACCTTCTTCACGCAATTCTTCTATTATCGATATTATCTCATTATCGTGACCGGTGTGACCAGCCATTTTAGAACTCCACAATAATCGCAGGCGGTCCACCAATTCTTTGATATCATTCCAATAAACATACTCTTTTCGCTGTTTGCCTGCAAGTTTATCAGAGGGTAATGTTGGTTGCAATATACTTCCTCCTCCTTTTTCACCATGGTGCAATTGTTGATTCCTCATTTTATATGGTGTGCCTATCAGTGGTTTGATCACCTGCTGATATTTCTTCTTGGATTGTGTGCTATCATTTAACCCTTCCCTAATATCATAGTTCCTATATGGTGCCCTTGTATTCTCCAATAGGGCTGCGTATAAACGTTTATCTTGATCGTTAATGGATCTTGGCACATGTTTCATAAAAATCAACTTATATAGCTCAATGGTGGCCGGAAAAACCTTGGTTCGCTTATTTCCGCGCCATAATTCAATTTGACCTGCAGGAAAATGAATGTCCATGTTGCCCATCTTCAATTTTCCCGTTTGTTCATCAATATAAACACCATATGTGGTGTCATAATTAGGATCATGGGATACCAAATTATCTATATGTTTTTTCAATTGCACCTGTAGCTCGCTTGTGATTGTTTCGTCTACTGCTGTAGCAGCATCACTCTTGGAAATATGAGAAGAAGATGATGATGGCGGTGTTTCCAGTCCCGTTATAAATTTGGGCTGGCTATGCGATGTCAAAGAATCATTTCCACTGAAACTCTCCCGCGTCATGAGTTTTCTAGGAATCTTGGTGGTAGTAGTAGTGGTGCCGATTCCCCCATTTTCTGATACCGGTGTGGAATGATATGTAGGATGTGCTATTATTGATGTTGAAGGTTTCTTGTTTTTCCCTGTTGTGGATGTGGTAGTAGTGATTTGAGATTGATTTCTCGCTGCGGCTGCTGAAATAGCATTCAATGGCTTCGTCAATGGTTCATACACTCTCTCCAATGCCGTTTGGTTATCAATACGTTCGTTCTTGAGACTCTTGAACTTTTTTCTCACTGCAGCAGTCGCTTCAACAAGTTGCTGTTTGAGATTTATCTCAGAAGTCATCGTGCTTTTCTGTTCACTAGATGCGGCCATTGTGGTATCTGAAGATTGAATGAATCATGCTGCACCAACATACTAGAGATATATAAAGCTATCGAATCCTTTCCTATAACGCCCCTCATGTATTTCACTGTCCTTATCGATAACGAGAAACCCGTATCTATCCGTCCAACTCTGCGCGCACATATCTTGGAATTGTTTGAAAGTCACATCTGGCGATACGTGATCGGAAAAAATATGATGTAAATTCATGTAATCTTGTTTGAACATCACTATGAAGTTCGAATTGTCACGCAATAATTGCTTCCCAACTTTGGAATAACTCTGTGCCAGGAAGAAACAATCCACATTTTTGTGACGCCCCATTGAGAAATAAGATCTGATAACATCCTGTTTTTCACATATAACATCATCGAATATGAAAATGCTGTCAGGTTTCGCATCTGCCGGTTCAACTATGTCCACATTATTATTATACGTGTAAAATCCTAATCCTTTAATCGGTTCCATCACTTTTCGCAAGTACTCATACTTTGGTTGGTATAGTGATTTCGAATAGATATAAATATTGGCAAAACGTAAACCATTTTCATTGGTCAGAAGTGAAATCATAACATTGGTTTTCCCGCAATTCGATGGGCCAATTATCAGACCGCGAATAGTATTTGGGAAAAGGGCTCCATGTCGACGATTGGTATCAATACCTAACCCTATTTTTTCATCAAAATTGGCTACACTGAACGTTTCCTTTTGCTGAACAATCCGCATTGTGCGGTGGTTGAAAGATATATAAAGAAGCGCTAGCGTTGTGAAGCTCATTTATATTATGAAAGTGAAACGTAGCACATCGAAAACGAAGAAAGGAAAGAAAAGGGGTAGAGGCATTGTTAACACACTGATCAATAAATTACCGTTTGAATTGCATATTCCTGGTGGTTATCAATATTGTGGACCTGGAACGAAGTTACAAAAAAGGTTAGCTCGCGGTGATCCTGGAATAAATCAATTGGATAGAGCCTGCAAGGAACACGATATTGCGTATCTTAAGAATACAACCGATTTATCTGCTAGGCATTCAGCAGATAAAAAATTAGAGGAAGCCGCGTGGGAGAGAGTAAAATCAAAAGACGCTAATCTAGGAGAGAAGAGTGCATCCTGGTTAGTTACCAATATAATGAAGGGAAAGAGGCGCTTTGGTATGGGGTGTAATAATGGAGTGAAGAACCGACGAGTATCGAGAAGGAAGAGGAAGAATAAAGGGAAGAAAAAGTGTAGAAAAATTGCTTTCGGATCGGGTGTAGTTCAAAAAGTTCGCCGAGCACTACGTCAAATGGGGAATAAGAGAAAACTCACCAAAAACTTGACTAAAACATCACTAATGGCGATCGACGCTGCTCGAAAATTTGTAAAGATGGCTGGCGGGAAAAAAAATATCAAAACACCCCGAATCATACCTATCCCAAAAGTTGGCGGAATTCTTCCGCTCATACCCATTTTTGCCGGTTTATCAGCATTGGGGAGTCTGGCTGCGGGTAGTGCCGGTATAGCTCGAGCTATTCATTCAGCTAAAGAGAGTAAGGAGCAGCTGGCTGAGGCAAACCGTCACAATAAGCATATGGAGGCGATCGCTCTCGGAAAAGTCGGCAGAGGAGTCTATTTGAAACCATATCGGAAAGGGATGGGTATTTATCTCAAGCCCCAGCATTCAAAAAACTAGCCAAGTTACCTCGGAGAGCTCTTACAGACATTGATCTATTGCATTATATAGATAAAATGGCGGTGCCGCACTTTCGAGGTATTTTCATGAGAGATAATCTACCCAACTCTGGCCCACATCGCATAGAATCAGCAATACTGAATCTCGATAGTATTCGCGGTGATGGTACACATTGGGTTGCATATAAGAAGAGAAATGGGATAGTTGAATATTACGATAGCTATGGGGATTTGCCGCCTCCTGAGGAGTTGTTAGAATATTTAAGGAAAGGATCGAAGTCGGTTAAAGCCATCAAAATCAAGTATAACTATGAGCGCCAGCAGGATTTCAACACAGTCTGGTGTGGTCACCTGTGCTTGAAATTTCTCTCAGCTAACAGTGGCATCAGTGAAATAAAAGTTGCAAAACATGGATAGGCAGAGTATCAAGCGGATGGGACATGCATTATTGGCTTTTTCAAGATTACGCTCCTTACTGGAAATGAGTGAGAAACAGTTGGCTGATATGCCGAAAGAAGTACTCATCGGGTTGGCATCACATGAGATAGCTATAGTGTGGGATAAGTTACCGGAACAATTACAAAACGATCCGGATATAGCCAAATACCGATTTTGTGAAGAACATTATGGTGGAGAGCAGGAGGAGGGTGGCCAACATGCCAACATCGATGTGAATGATGGACCAGCGCCAAGAAAAATATTATGTTGTTTTTGTCAAGTGAAAGATGTAAATGTGGCAACTAATAATAAATTTGATATTAATTCTTCGCCTACCGAAAACCCGGGCATTCTTCATTGTTGCAGGCAGCAATAAGGTTGATGCTCTTAACGCTGCTACTGTATATATTGACGTTTGTTTTTGGTTTTCGCTGTTTTGTTTGTTTTCTCCATTCATGAGAAGTTATGTCGCAAACATTTACCATTTCTGGAGATCGTAGTATCCTGAGTGCAGACTTTTTTCCACCAATTGAGCTCGATGTGAGGAATACTTACGGTTTGGGGTTACACGGGTTCTATTCATACAACTCTATACTCAATATAGATGAGACAAATAACAAATTAGTTGTTTGGTATGAAGGGGAAAGCTTTCTTGTTGAAATACCACCAGGCGCCTATGAAATAGAAGAAATCAATAGAGCAATACAAAAGGCTATAGAAAGAGGGGTTCCGCTAAATGGGCGAAATATTGATGATGTGTTCTCTCTTCGTGCCAACAATAATACGCTCAAATGTGAACTCAAGTCCGAATTCTTGATAAGTCTAGATATTGCTACTTCTATAGCCAAAGTGTTGGGTTTTAAATCGGGATTTTACCGGCCCAATATTTTGCATGAATCCACTTTACCTGTCAACATCATAAAGGTACGATTGATACGGGTTGATTGTAATATCACCACTGGAGCATACCTCAATGGTGAGGAGGTTCACACGCTTTACGAGTTCGACGTCGACGTGGAGCCAGGATACAAACTTTCAAAGGAGCCGAAAAATATAATATATCTACCAATCAGTCCGACAGGGCGTCAGTCTATCGACAACATCACACTGAGAATTTTGGATGATAACGATCATTTAGTCGACTTCCGAGGAGAGAAGATTATAGTGAAGTTGGAATTGAAACAGCTAAATTAAATTTTCTACGTCGATTTGGAAGATGGGCTTCTGCTTTGGAAACCAATCAAAACGTGTATCGCTCGCTACTCACCCCACTATTCTGCACATTACCAATAAGAAGAAGTGTAAACGTGGGAAAGGATTCAGTCAAGGGCAAATCACCGGTCGAGGAAGACATCATAAGCTTTCTGCGAGCGACCTAAATTTTCTGAAGTCTATTGGGTTGAGAGTAAAACGACGAAGGATCAGAAATAAGTGAACGATGGTTGCCACAAGTTCTACTAGTTTACAATTGGAAGTGTTTGATGAACCAATTTTTGATCATTCACTAATTAGCCTACATGAGCATACATACAAACCATATGGTTCTCCATCATTCAAGAATTCCGATGAAATTAGGATTGCTGTCAATTTTCAAGATTTGATACTGGATATTGCTGAAAGCTACATTTATATCGAGGGAAAATTCATCCCGAACGATTTAGCAAAAACCTGCCATCTGTCCAATAATGCGCTCGCATTTCTGTTCGATGAAATCCGTTATGAAATGGGTGGCGAACAGGTGTGTTTGATTCGAAAACCGGGCATTACCACTACAATGAAAAGTATGATATCTTATGGTGAGACAAGCACCAAATTTTTAGACACGGTTGGATGGGGTCTCGATGAAAATAAACAGGTGATTCTAGATTCACCCAGTCATACATTCAGCGGAAAACTACCGCTTAAATTTTTAATGGGGTTTGCAGAGGACTATAATAAAGGAATTCTGAATATAAAGCAGGAGCTTATACTCATCATAGCACGCTCATTCAAAAACTCCTATATGGGGGAAGTTGATGCGAATGTGACGATCAACAAAATCGAATGGAAGATAAGGCATGTGATGCCGTCCGATAGGCAGAAATTGAAGTTGTTGAATCGATTGAATAAAAGTTCTACAGCAAAAATCAAGTTAGCATACAGGATGTGGGATTTGTATGAGTTACCGGCCATTCGTGAAACAGCTTCAGATATTTGGGCTATCAAAACAACTAGTAGCCTCGAGCGCCCGAGATACATCATTATCGGTTTTCAAAGCTCCGATAATACAGATGATAGATCCAAGGACGCTACGAAATTCATTCACGCAGGAGTGAATAATATTCGCCTTTACTTGAATTCAGAAGTTTACCCATATGAGCGCTGGAATTTGGATTTTGACAGAAAGTTAGATGCTGTGGCTTACTATGCATACGAAAATTTCCAACGTAGTTACTATGGCAAAGATATGGGTGAACCAATGATGAGTATTGAGGAGTTCCGAAAAAATCCGTTATTCATCATCGACTGCTACCACCAACCCGATGCGATGAAAACTTCTACTGTCGACATCAAATTGGAGTTTGAAACCCGCGAAACGAAGTTTCCACCAAACACAAAGGTTTACGCACTTATTCTTCATGACGCATATCTGACATATAGCGCATTAGATGGTTCCATACAGATGGGTGCTCCTTGAATACGATAGATGCGGATCCACTCCTCACTGACACCGCCACCGTCATCACATTAGTTATTAGATCTCTCTTCATGAAATTTATCATTACTCAATCTACTCGATATTGTTATTCATTGTAATCAATAAAATACAAATGTACTAAAAACTATTGTTTTATTTTTACATCAAAATATTATCGGCATTACACATTACGCGAAAATGCTATATAGATGCCCAATTCACCCCCTTTGTCCTCCTTCATCTTCAGTGTCTGGAATCACCCCCAAGTGGTATTTCCGAATCAGGCTGTTTGGTAGCAAATCGAAGATTTCATAAAGAAATTGTTCCAAGTCTTCTTCAACCATTGCTTCAAGGAATTGCTCCAAAGTAATGTTGCTGTATTCATAGCGGGCACATAGTAGAAATCCAATTTTATATTTTTCAGCTTGTTTGAGGAGGCGCTGAACTTGTACTTGATCGAAGCATACACTCATATCATAATTCCCTGCATGTAGTGTATCACGCTCCAAATCCATGAATCGACATTTCAACCTCCTCACAGCTGATCTGATATCTTCCGCCGTAGGCCAAAACTGACTAGAATAATTCATACACATTTCGGGAACGTGTGCTGCACAAGAGTGATCAATTCTGTAAATAAACAAAACATTCAGGTAATGGATCACGGTGGAAAAAATGTAATGCTTGATTCCAATGTATGTAGCCAATATAACACTCACCAAAAAAAGTATCGAAATCAATGATGATTAGCGATAAAGTGATGATGTTAATGTAAGAATTATTATATAATTTTTAAACCTTTTTCACTACACTATATCGAAAAACTAATTGAGGAAATATGAAACTATTTGTCAATTACACCCCCCTTGACATCAAACTTGATGAGAGCCCGCGTCTTTGCACCTGCAAATGAAGGTTCACTCTGACCCAAGTACGTTAAAGTATAAACGCCGTTAGAAAAATTGATCTCATCAACATCGCTTTCTTTCAAAAGGTCTACAACTCTTTTTGGTAACCAACATTTTAAGCTCACCTCAGTTTCTTCATCGTACAATATAACGGTGCCACTTCTACCGAATCGAGTCCCACATAACGATATTTTCCTGATTATAAAACTCTTATTCAGTGGTAGCGACGATATTAGAATTTGTTTAATAATTTCATTTTCCTCATTAATTCGACTATTGATTGCGACTAGATCAATTTTAGGAGGAGCCATTTCTATTTTTACTTGTCGAGTGAAAGAAGGAATAAAAAATATATGAATAATTGAACTTACGTAAATCTGATATCACACTTTATCGCACTTCCACTGATCTGACAAGATTGTTCAGCCAGCAGTATTTTCGGAATAACTATGCACTTGAAGATGGGGATTCTGTATTTATAGAAACTCGGACATGGAATACCCCACTACACCACCAAACATCCTTGAGAAGAGGTACAAATGCGCACGAAAATTACTCCCCCCAAGGTCACCACGACAATTGTCCGAGATGAAACCTCCGTATCCCTCCCAAGGTCACTCCCAAGGTCACTCCCAAGGTCACTCCCAAGGTCACTCCCAAGGTCGCTCCGAATGTCACTCCTCCAAGGCCACCCCCCAAGGTAACTCCCCCCAAGGTCACTCCCCCCAAGGTCACACTCCTCTGGCCTTGGGGGGAGATTTGGAAATGGCTAAAGCCCTCTACTGCTATACAATAAATTATTCAAATGCACGTTGTTTTGTCTCTTTACCACGGTCATCATTTATCAGTGAACATTATATGTAATTTTTTATGACTAATAACAGGTGAATAAGTCACTAATGATAAGTGAATGAGTCACTGATGACGTGTAAATAAGTGAACTAGTCACTAAGGACAAGTGAATAGGTCACTAATCGGAAATAAATGAGTCACTAATGATAAAAGATTGAGTCATTAATGACAAGTGACTGAGTCACTAATAACAAATGCTGTGTTCACTAACGGTAATCAATCTGAAATTCAATGATACAGGTTGAAAGTGGTAGGTGAACATTTTCAGGAACACAAATATTCTTGTGATAGTATACCAGTTTTTACTTGCCACTATTTAGTATTCACCTGGGGTTAGTGATTTTTATCCTCCTTGTATATTTGGTCACCAGAATGAACCTGATTGTCTCAAAAATCTGAATGAAAGCAGCTGGAATTGCCAGAAACTAATATTCACCAGTGAAAAGGTGAATCTCTGGTGAATATTTCGTTATCCAGATGGGGTAATTAGTACAGTGATATCTAGTCCGAATGCCAAGTCTGCCAAGATAGCAGGAATAAAGTGACGTTGCAACTGCAAATGAGTTTGTCACGTGCGGCCTAATTAGTGCTATGCCGTTTTGTTCTACATCCGTTTAGTGCAGTAATAGGCCAGATTTTGAATGATATGAGAATACAGAATGAACACATTCTAAGAGATCAAATATACGTGAGGGTATTGCACGTTACTTCTGATATCTGATGTTTTTGCCAAGTAATATTTATATACCTATACGTTTACACTGTGCCCAAGATAAGAAGGGCTAAGCATGGGTATCCTGGAGACAACAAGAAATACAGATTTGGTTGAATAGGAGAAAAGTTGCACTGTTGAAGGGCTGATAAAATAACCCTGAAGAATTTTTTATAACATTTTTTGTTCATGAATTATTTCAACAAAAACTGAATTTCTGCGGTTTTATACTTATAATACCACTAAATCCTCATATTAGTTTCAGTAAGGAAATTTCACACCGAAATATCAAAAATATACAAAGATAAGATTACGCTTATCAAATTTTTTACACAAAATAATAAAACAGACGATAGTACTTTGATTTCTGAGGTTTTCACAAATTCATATCACTAAAGTTGGTAGATATATCTTCTCTGAACTCGAAGTACTGTCAATGAAATTTGCTCTCGTAATATTATTAGGTTGAATAAAATATGATTAAACGACTTCAGTTGAACGAAATAATCAAAAATATATCGACAGTGTCTCAATCCTTCAGTTTTTTTACAAATTCATTCAGCTAAAGTTGGTAGGAATATATTTATTCACAAGGAACTTATATCAACTTATAGAATCAATTCAACATAATCTGACGAGGAATGTAAATGTCTTTAACCTATCACCTATATCCCAAGGAGGAGCAAACAATTTCCAGAAATTTGTTCAGTTGCTTTGGCAACGATTCAAAATACAGGCTTTTATTGGTCGAAAAGGTTAGGGGTGACTTTTCAATTTAATTTTCATGTTTCTTCAAAATTGAGAAGAATATTCAAGTATCATCCTTACAAATTAGATACTTATATTTCGTTACAGGGATTGTAAGGGATGGGGTCAATTTTTAGCTTCGCAAAGTTGCGTTCCTTCCATGACTTTCTCTACGACTTTGCGCAATATTTCAGGTGCTATTTGGTTCATTCACGTATATACACGTTTAATGATAGAACGTACAAGCAGTTGTCCTGCTGGAAGCGCTTCCAGAAGTACTTTTGTACTTCCTACTGGCAGGACGCGCGCTCATCCTTCCAGAAGTTCAAAGTGTCCTTCTAGCAGGACGAATTGAACGTACAAGCGGTTTTCCTGCTGGAAGCGCTTCCAGAAGTACTTTTGTACCTCCTACGTGCAGGACGCGCGCTTGTCCGTCCAGAACTTCAAAGTGTCCTTCTAGCAGGACGTATTGACAAATCAGTCGCAACAAGTGAGCTAGAGCGTTTGAAAGTCTGAGGATACATTTATTTTTATTTGAAACTCAGTGGTGGCACAGACAATGAGATAAACGTATGCAGAAAGAAATATATTAGGAAGTGATACAGGGTTTCGTTGATTTTTTTCCTATTTGTAGCTCCCTACCAATTGAATGAAAGGAAAGAGTTTTGCATTTTCATTTTTGAATGGATAAAAATAAAAAACTCACCTTCCTGGGTTTCGTTAGAAAATATTTTTATCTGTAATAGATTTGGGTCAATTTTTGTTATATTCCCATCAATGTCCCACTTCACTGTGACGGTATTACTGGATTTTATTATATTTTTTACAATCCCATAAAACCTGGCGGACTGCCACTGGTCACCGAATTGGGAATAACTCCACGAATGATCATTTTTCCCATCGAAAGTGGTGGCGAACACCGAAACGTGGTCACCCACAGAGATCATTTTCTCGACTGGAATATCTTTCTTTTTAACTCGTCATATCTTGCTACTGGGTGGGGTTACAGTTTCGAATAAAAAATGCGCTGAAAGCTCATAATCTGCACATTATTCCAGACGCACTAAAAATCCTACCAGAATCACAGAAAGTACTATAATTAATAGAAATCGAGCGTCCTCAAATGGGCTGATTCCGTCCTGCTGGAAGGACGCTGTACATTCTATCATTAAATACCCCCAAAGGGAATCGGGAGCGGTTAAATCTGGAGTACACGGCGGCCAATTGAAATAACTCTCCATCTTGAAATAGTTCGTTCGCCGAAAATGTCTTGTAACATTGACATAGTTTTCCTGGCTGTATGGGCTGTGGCTACATCTCGTTGAAACCATAGTTGTAGGTGGTTTTCCACAGCTGGCCTCAAGAAAATTTCCAACATGGTGCGGTATTGAACAGCATTGACAGTGATTGCAGCACCTACTTCGTTTTCAAAAAATTATGAACCTTGAATCCTTTCGGATGATATTCCACACCAAACTGTACACTTACGAGGGTGCAATTGTCTCTGATGGATTTCTCTAAGATTTTTACAAGAAATAACATTCGAGAAGAAATTCGAGCAATAACATCTGAGATTTGTGCAAAGTCATAGAGAAAGTTTTGGAAAGAGCACATTTTTGTGAAGCTGAAAATGGACACTTCCTACACATCATTCTTCACGTTCGAATCAAAGAAATTTCCCATTATTGTAGTCTGTTTAATGAAAGAAAAAATAATTGAATAGACACTGAAATAAAGAAGTTATTTACTTTTCAAACCCCTTTGTTTATTTTGCGCCACCCTGTATATAGGATAAGTTATTGTCAAAGGGACAAGATTATATGTATCAGCCTTTCGTCATTGAATTATTGGTTGAAGAGATATTTAGGGTGGATGTATCATACCCAGTATAGATGTACAGTGTGTGTCCAGTTTTCGATGCTTTTGCGTGATATCTCAGTTATCTTTCGAGATAGAACCTTGCGGTTTTCGCGGTCCTGTACCACTTTTCTGTGAAACTCAAGATGGCCTAATCAGATTTTGCATAACTGTTTGCGTTTATGAGATACAGGGCGATTTTGAAAATTTATACTTTTTGGACCCCCTCTATATCTACGAAGTTTCCCAGCGAAAATGTCAAATTGGAATCTTATCCCATACAGAATTTTGCGCAGAATTCAGTGGCGCACTCAAATTTTTTTTCTGGGTATGGTTTCGGAGATACGACTCAAACTTATGATTTTTTAAATGGAGCACCCTGTATTTTATAAGCTCATTAAATTACTTATTTTTTCCCCATCAAAATGAAATATAATGAATAGGTATAAAATTATCAAAAATGCTCCAAAATCACTAAAACATTGAATTTAAATAATGGGCTATGGATTTTTGATTTAAAAAAAGTTCCGATTGAAGGGATATTTCATTTGATTCTTCCATGAAAAGGACAAAAACAATCCCAACACTAGTTAATCAAGATAATACAAAAATTAGGTACCTTATAGCAACAAATGAATGCACAGAAAAAAATAATTTGATAGCATTAACAGAACGGGTTCTGTATCGAATTTAACGAAGAATTATTTCAGCGTTACAGAATTCTTTTACCATAAACAGAACCATTGTCACGAAAGATACAGAATGTTACAGATTTTCTGTTAATTTTACAATAAATTTCTGTAAGTAGTTGTCTCCGATCATATATAATATCTTTACTATTCACATGATAATATTGATGGAATAGCTAGGAATAAGATTACAGAAAATACTGTTGGTATCAAAGTTTGATCTGTACTATTCATTTTGACATTTTCAATGATAATTTTATACCAAGAATAGAATCTTCTTTAACACTCATGGAATATTTCGTTAGAATTGACAGAAAATCTTTCTTTGAATATTAAAGTAAATATCTCATGCGGATACGAATAGTTCTGTAATATTAAAAGATCATGAGTGGAGTCATTCTTTCAAAAGAATGTTCTTTAAATAAAACAAATAGTTCTGTTTCAGTTCAAGAAACGCAAGAAACATTATGTCATTATTCACCAATCAGTTTCGTGCTTACGCTCACCTGATGTCACCGAACATGATGTGTTGGTCTATTTTCAAATTTGGTTACCATCTCTTATACCACATAGGGCATTATTCATTTTTTTATTTAGTATTGACAGTGAATGCATCGGTGTTGAGTGTTGTTTTCAATTTTCTTTCCGATTGATAGGTATCAAGGTAAGTGTACTTAACCCTATATCAGCTTAGCGAGATTTGGATAATGGGTACCTATACCGATACCTGATTGTGTGATATACATTTATACAGGGTGTTACATTAATATGAGTATAGGTATGGTTACATCAATATATTGTGACAACAATGAAGGCGAGAAAATAGAAAGAAGTTCCTATGAACTTTTACTCGTAGTTTTCAAGATAAGAAGTTGATCTATCATCTTAAAAAATTCGTTGAAATTAAAGTGGGTGATCTGGTTCTAAGGTCAGAATTTTAACGAATTACTCGAAGTGTGTGGACATATCGGAATATCTATTACAACAATTACTCATTAGAAATGATTATATATGCGTAGGAAAAATTATTCAGTTTACTATAAACAATGATGTATCTGAAACTTTCGTGGACGAAGGGGCGGTTTTCCAGCATATTGAAGCAAAAGGTTGTTTACTTCCGCTTGCATTTCACTTTCTTAAAATTTTTGAGAAGGGTGGATCAAGACACGCCATGCACGGTTGAAATACATCTGACAGAACAAGGAAGATCATATTGCTATGGTATTCTCAAGACTTGGAAGCATTATACCAACCCACTTGGATATGGACTGGTATGTTATTTTTTCTCACTTTATCTTGTTCCAGAGGTTTTAGCTTCTTCACTAATGCGTTTATTTTTTCTGTTAATTATTCTTGTACTATTTCAGGTTGACATTGATTATCAAGAACCTATAAAAGAAAACTCGAATATATTGATGGATTCATGGGAAGATTTTTTCCAGAAATCGAATGAAATATTCTCAGAAAAATTCAGAGAAACCTTCAAAATTAATGATATCCAATCAGAAAGTAAGTATTTATCAGGTTAACCAGTTCATCTTCCTCCTTTGAATAACAGATATGACTTAATCAGACAGACTCACTTCTAGAAGGAGCAATTGCGGTGACATTCTGGTTCTTACAGCCTACCTCAAGCCGACAGGAAAAAAAGTTATCAAAGATCCGTCAGGAAAGAAGAATGTCTTGAAGTTCACCATAAGGGACTCCCAAAGTTCATTTTTCCTAGTTGGGCCTACTTTGGCAATATCTGTTCTGGTAATGAACAATTCTATACCATTAATAGAACCATTCTGTAAACACAAATATTTAATAGAACCATTATTCAACCTGTACAGAAATATCTTTCGCGATTATGAATATTTCTTTAACATTGAACGAACTATTTCGTTCCGGTTATGATACATTTCCTATTAATGGTACAGAATTGAACAGAACCATTCTTTAACATATAAATAACTATCGTTCGACACAAGGAACACATTCTGTTATACCAATAGAAATTTCTTTATGACTATCGAACAATTCTTTAATGTTTCAGAATTCTAGCGAATTCTTCTTTCCAGTGTACAGAACTATTTGTTGAGACAACGAATACATTTTTTCACAATGAAAGAAACTTTCTGTAGAAGTACCGAAATGTCTTTTGATGTTGATGAATCTCATTTGGGGATTTTAAAAGAAATGGATTATGATATTCACAGAAACTTTCATTGGCGCTATAGCAAAAGAAGTTTCTGTAGTATTCAAAGATTTTTTTTTTATATTTACCTTGTCATTTCTTTCTGTGTGGTAATAAAAAGTTCATATTCTAGAATAAGCACCTGATTTAATATTCACTAAGACAATTGAATAGTAACTTATTCATTGAATTGTTCAAATTGATGTCCACTTTCCCTCACACGCTTTCTCAATACGTCTTAATGCATTCAAAATCATTAAAGGATGTCTTTGTAATTTCTGGAAAACTGCCTCTGTTGTTGCACGAAGTTCTTCAAGATATTTGTGACTCTTACTGTTTCAAGACGTATTGAGAAACTGTGTCAATTGTGTGTTATGGGAAATGGACATCAATTTGAACAATTCAGTGAATAAGTTATTGAATAATTCCGAAATTCAATTGTATTTGTAAATATTTGATCTGGTGCTTATTCTACATTATGAACTTTTTATTACTATTTATTTGTTGCTATCAGGTACATAATTTGTGTGTTTTCTTAGTGGAAAAATCAAAATGAATATTCTTTCAATTGGACCTTTTTTATAAGAAAAATCCATAGCTCACTATTAAAATTCAATGTTTCAGTAATTTCAGAGCATTTTTGAAAATTTCATATACATACATTATAAATCATTTTGAAGAGAAAAAAATGAGGAATTTTTGAGCTTATAAAATACAGGGTGTTCCATTTAAAAAATCATAAGTTTGAGTCGTATCTCCAAAACCATACCCCGAAAAAAAATGTTGAGTGCGCCACTGGATTCTGCGTGGACTTTTATATGGGATGAGATTTGAATTTGACATTTTTGCTGAGAAACTTCGTAGATATAGAGGGGGTCCAAAAAGTATAAATTTTCAGAATCGCCCTGTATCTCATAAACGGAAACAGTTATGCAAAATCTGATAAGGCCATCTTGAGTTTCACAAAAAAGTGGCACACGACCGCGAAACTCGCAAGGTTCTATCTCCAAAGATAACTGACATATCCCACAAAAGCATCGAAAACTGGACACACTGTACTCATAATACTATAATAACTCAACAGAACTGACAAGTTTTAAAAGTCATCAGAATGCTCTGCCAGCATCTCTAATCGATTTTTCTGACCATTTTGCGTATTATGCATCGATGGCTTCGACAACATTGTTCTCTATAGAACACTGCACAATCGATTCTCCTTCCCACTGATCGTATCTCCGATAGAAAACGTCTTGATATCGTCCAGATTCCAGATCGGCTGATCATTTCTGAGAACGGATACGTGCACTAAACTGTCTTTACATTTCAAATGAGAGACCGTTCCTAGAAGTCTTTGGGTCCTTCTGAACGGGTGAAACTGACAGAAAATGATAAGCGATATATTTCCTTACAAAGGAATTGCTCGAGATCCTACAATATATGCCTGCTTTTGATTGTTGGCCATTTATCATCCGTGCCTTCTTTATTGTGGATGCCCTCTGCCAAACATATCATCCAAGAAATCATAACCAAATTCGATCTTTTTGCATTGTTGAATGAAACAGTCTACTAATACTATGGATTGAATATTCTCTTTTTATACAGTGATGGGCAGAAGTGTGGAACCAAGTGAATATCTTGATAACCGTCTGTTATATTTTGTTGAATTTTCGTACAGGATGATTTGAAAACATGGTAGATTCGAGAATATCATCGCCGACTAAGCTGCCACGTCTCTAGTTCTTCTTTTCAATTTCATTATTTCAAATGAGACACCCTATATATTTATATCAAATTAGGAAGATAATCTTTCAGCGAATTCTCAATGTATTGCTTTATATAAATATATATATCCATTTTTGTATGTTCCTAATTTATCTGAGAATATTCCTTTTCAACACTATTGCATATCATTTGTTATTATTATTTCCAATAACAAACAGAATTGCCAGAAGAGGGGGTAGGGTATGACAACCAAAATTGGGCCACAAGAGACATTTTTCGTTCAAGGTCAAATGCTCTCTGATATGATACTTTCAAGGTTGAATGAGAATTAGATAAGATCCAATAAATATTTCGTATATGGTGTAAAACACCTTGATTTTGTGTCTTACTTTCATATATTTCAGTGTCTTATTTCACTCCCTATCCTCCCCAGGAACACACGACTCTTCGCAAAAAATTGTAAACATGTTTTCATTTACTATCCTGAAAATTCGTTATCGTTACTAGTAGCATGATGATTTCTGCCAACTTTAGGCCGATACCCTAGACTGTAAAATGCCATTGGTATACTTTATTATTATGTAGCAACATCCCTCCTATTATTATGAATGTGAATGTAAGTTTGTTTGTCAGGCTTTCACGCCAAAACTACTCAACCAATTATCATGATGAAACTTTGTATAATTATTCTCAGATGTATAAGAAAGGGCATAGGATACTTTTCATCGAAAAAAATTACAGCGGGTGAACAGATCCATTTTAGCGAATATGAATGTTGGACACAAATATCAAACTCTTACGTCGGTACCTCAGATATTAATTATTAGAATATATCTTTTGGAACTCGTTAGTCTCGGATCATTAAGATAATGAAATGTAAATGATAAATATCTAACTCAACATCAGGTAGGCACTTCGAAGGCGCTAATTCATTACTTCATGGGAGGTACCCTTCAGATGTTTCGCTATTCAGTGTCCTGACCACGATTGAAATCGACATCTTCTACGCAACCAAAATGTACATATTCAATACTACTTGAATAAATCCATCTAGAGATAGGGCGCATCAAATAGTATACGTGGAAGCAATACAGAAGAATTCAATACTACCCGAAATGGTCCACTGTGCCATGAGGGTGCAATGCAAACAATAATCCGTTATTGGCCTTCTTCTATAAATCTGTCTTGTACATGAATTTTCAGGAAACATGATGGCCAATGGAGTAATAAGTAAGGTGCGTGCTTGATAAGCCGAAGGTCCCGGGTTTGAATCCCGTAACTTCACCTATACTATTTCTTTCTAAGTGATTAACTGAAAAAAATTCTGTGGCCCCTCTTCGGCTATCGATGGCGAAGTTGATGATTTCAATGAGATATTGGCTTTTTGCCTCCCCTTTTAAAATCACTTATTTTCATTCCCATTCAATTTCACAGTTAATAATTATGTATTATTAAGATACAGTTTTCTCCTCTTTTTCGCCTTCATGATGTTATAACTATTTCCACATACACTTTGATGTACCAATTTGACTGAAGATGGCCATTTGAATGGCCGAAACATCCCTCAAATCTTTCAAACCTTATTGAAGCAGGATTGACTGCATCTATATATCATTGAACTTGTGGAGAAGATTTTCTCTTTCTTGATCATTCCACTCCACTTTAAGTATGGACTACCAAAGAAGATTCTAGGAAAGCTGTTATACAGCAAAACCTGTGAGGTAGGGTTAACATTGAACCCTTGAATCTGAAGACCAAATTATTGGGAATAAGATTATTGATCTGAAATTGATGAGTACGTAATATCTTGAACATGAAATGTGGAAAACTATTGGAGACTCAATGAAGAAATTCGATTCTTGTTCGTTTGAGAATATTCAAAAATTCAAGGTATGGGTGAATGAATATCGTTCAGGGTGGAATGAGTGAACTATAGAATGGATTGTGATACTTACCTACTTGAGGAAAATTAAATAAAATACTCCACTGAAACAGGCCCATCGCTACAAGGGGATAATTTGTTGAAGTGACAACACGATTGTTATTGACCATCAAAAATCATAGGGACAAATCAAAGTATGTTACATCAATGAGATATTTTGTGGTGGATATATATAGTACAATATATTTTCTTGATACAATTAATTGCACCGTGTATCTTAATGAATATTTTTCACACTTTTCCACGTATTTATTTTGTATAATTGAATATAATTCTACTTTTTGTTTGCAAACTTCATGCATCACTATGTATCTCTACTCTACCACAAAGGTAATATGTATAGTAATCGCAATGAAGTTTTAATTCGTAGTCCTTTTTCTTATGAAATGTTATGATCTTTTGCACCATTGGAATCCGTATAATCGAATACATTATAGTATAATGATTCATTCAAGTACTTATAGTACCTCATTAGATTGTCAATAGCCCCTTTATCAATACACGATACGATCTGAATTACCGGAATTTCATCTTAGAATTTCAGCGAATTCATGGAATTTGCTTAACAACCAACGATCCGAAATTCACAACAATCTCGAATAACTTTCCTGGAATATATTCTGATGTCGGATCAGAGTTTTAATCGTTATTACCAGATACAGTATCCAGTTCGTTCCACGGGGATTTTCTGCAGCAGATGATTCTCGTTTCCTTGCAATAATGAATCTGCAAGTTCAAGGAACTTAACAAATTCAACCATACAAATCAAAATAATTACATCAAAGTCTAACATACCCATCGAAAGGTTGTAAAATTTGGATTATGGTAGAAACTTATCATGAAGTATATACAGGGTGGGCCATCGAGAACTTGACAAGACATGCTGCGTTCGTGCTCGAAATACTCGTTACTAAAAAACGTTTATTGCACTTGTTATATAATATACTATTTATTCGTAGCTCGTGCAGCTTGAGAACGATTGGAGATATGAGGAAATGGTATTTGAAAAAAGTTGTGAAGAATTTCATCAGCTCTCATTAGGTATAAAAAAAATTTGTTCATGAAACATAGCGATAAACCCAAACGCGGAACCTTCTTACTGCCCCCTTCCCCTTGTCTAACCTCCTAGACGTCAGGACTTTCTGTATGTTGACTTTCTGTATGTTGACTTTCTAAACTCGTCGAACGAATTTCTAAAGAAATCGTCTAGGTGTCTGCTCAAGCACGCTACAACACCTTCATTACAAAATTCTCCAGACTCCAGACCTCATCCACACGAATGTTGGCGTAAGATGGCGTAAGTAAGGGCCACTTTATGAAAAACTTTAAGACTAAAGATTAATCATCTAACATTTGAGGCTTATCCCTTATTACAGACGGAACATGGAAATATCATTGGTTATGTTATAAAACCGTTTAAGACTTATGATTTTACATTGAAGATTTAAGAAGATGGCCAACTTCCAACTTGAGAAGTGCTGATAAATGAACATAAATGGAATAAGGAGTGCGCATCCAAAAGTGAAATCTCAATATCCCGTCATTCAATAGTAGATTGTTTTATTAGAATCAAAAGTGACACTTTGTTTGACAAGCGAATTTTGCTTTTCCGAGGCGGAGCGTCTAGCGAAGCCGAGCAAAAGCGAAATTTACGAGTCGAACAAAGTCACTTTTGATCCGAATGAAACATGCTATTATTTCTGCAACCGAAACAATCAAGTGAAATGAAAATGTGAAGTAACCACCAATGCCGTGCCATATGTATATGCAATGCAACAAATATTGACAAATAATCCGTGTGGTGAGAATATTCTACCTGCATTAACAGCAGGTTCATTCAATTTTCAAGGATGTTCGAATTGTAGTTTGAATATAAATACAACCACAGAGTGACATATTTGTGTATGGACCAGGTGCTCTAATGGCAAATACCGCGCCAGTGCCAGCTATAAGAATAAGACGTGGAAAATGTTAGGTTAGTGAGCATATCAACAATAATAATAGCGATTATTTATTCCTCTCCATACTACAACACTGTCTTTGACTTGATAATCAAATGTAGGTAAACAATATCGTTGTTTGAGACAAAGAAACTATTGCTTGTCGTGATTATTCAAAAACAAGTTATCTATCCCGAGAATAACGAATGAAATACAAATCAAGCAATAAGTATTTGAATCTTGAAGGCTTCCCTGATCAAAACAAAAATATTCAACTGAGATGTTTATGATTCCTATACTCAACTATAATAAAGTATATTTATATCTCCAGCATGGGTATGAAATGCCAAATCTGCCGAAATCGGAAACAAATCAGGTATGCGTCTCAACCCAAATAACCAACCGTAACAATGTTGTTTATTCTTGATGACGTCCAGTACATCCTTGTTAGTTCCTAGGAGCTAAAGTTCGACTTTAGCTTCTAGGAAGTGAAGTTCAACTTTAGCTCCTAGGAAATAAATATGTTGCCTAGCAACATACCTATTTTTGTGTCAGTAATAGAAGAGCTGATTTTGGTATCAAAATGGACGACTTTTGTGTCGGTTGCAGAAAAAAATTATTTAAAATATCTTGGGTTGGTATTCCTGAATACTTGTTATTCTTCTGATTGAAAATATGGATACTGAACCGTTCTTTAAAAACCTAACCTGACGGAATTCTAGTAGTGCGTTTAAAAATAAGTTTTTCAAATAACCTCACCGGGCACACATGTAGATTGTTGTGATTAGGCACTAACCACTTACTGTCTGATAATTTTTGAGCGCCTCCCTGGTATGTTTTGGAAAAAATTGGGTTGTACTCAATTCTTCCGGTTATGTTGCCATTCGATTTCTATTCCTCTTTAAGAAAGTGCACTTTGATTCTTGCTGCTTCGCGTCCTCACCAGGCTAGTTCGAGTGCCATTTTGTGATAAAGCTTTGCTTGAAGTCCTTCTGGACACTTTTCCTTCCACAAATTCATAACTTCATATGTGCATAGATGAAACACACGAACTGAATATAAACAACTGGAAAACTGGAATGTTCAGGCAACCCGCAGTGTTCACGGATACCTATCTCTCTCTATCTTATGTTCGCTAATGGAAAGCGCTCGCATTATTTGAAATATTTTCTCGTTTTTTTGCTTCCATTTAAGAGTAAACGTGATTAAATGAAAATATTCATAAAAAAAAAGAAAATGTTGCAATCAATTATCATTATAAAATTATCATTGATTTTTTTATTGACTTGAAAATGAAATTTCATTTTTATTCTTACAGGATTAAAAAGTCAAATGAATACAAAATTGAAATTATATATTTTCATTCGAATGTCACGATATATTTGTGAAAGGTGAACGAAGCACAATGTCTTAGCACTATCAGAAGAAAAAGAAAAACTATAGGAAAAATTTAAAAAGTGGTTCTTGAATGGTATTGACTACCTAAGGTCCATTTTGGGCATAATAATTTCCATAGGTTCCTATTTTACCATTATGTCACTGCCTACAAACATATCCCTATATTAGAAATTGAAAAAATACAATTCTCAATACAATATCCTTCTCCAATGGAACAGTTTGGGTTTCTTTATTGATGAACTTCGAAACTTGGGAGCTGAAAGTCATAGGTAAAGTCCATAATATGAGGAACATCTTCCTCAGGACCCAAATTTTATGAACTTCCACAGATGCATCCTGAAAATAAATTACTAGCTAGTTTTTTTCATTTTAAAGAGGTGCAAACATACTTTTTTTTTTCATTATCAATCAATTAGGTACCTATGAGTTTTCTTATTTTCCTTCAAGGATCAGTATTTTTTGGTAACAAATGCTTAGGAAATGGCAATATACTGGGTACAGCATCTGGTTTCAATAACCTAGTAGTACCTGGTATCTGAATGGAAAACTGCAACAAATAATATGACTTAATAATATTAACATATTATGTTTATGGAAAAGTCATGGAGGTATTTAACTTTGACGACAAATAATATAGGTATAGTTTTTGATCATATAGGTATTCTGAGACTGGGAACATTGTACACCTAACTGATCATCATTTCAAGAACTATATTTTCCAAAAATCTGAACAATATTCAACTTACCCATGGAATGACAATTTCCTTTTGTCTTGCTCGTTCTTGCATCCAAATGCGACATAATAAATCACCATTGTTTATCGAAACCTTCTCAACATTCAGTTCACAGTGTTCACACCAACAAATTCAGTTCTTTTTATAAAACAAAACCCGCCAAATGAATAGATATTTCACATAAACAAAGACAATGAACTTATGTCTTCAGTTTCTTGCCTGTTTAGATGAGAGAAAAAAATCTAAAGTACTTTAATTATTAGATAAAAGGAAACGTAAACACCAATCCACCATTAAACAACACGAGTAGGAATGAGACAGGTTGCCGTAAATCATGCTATCTTTGTTGCAGCTGCCCCTGACACACTTTGTGCTATTCGAGAGAACGGCCGTCTCCCTTCCAGTTGTTTATATTTAGTTCATTGCGTGAAAGCTAACAAAATGATGAATCAGATAGCGTATACATCTCAAAATGGTTATTTTTCGAGATGTCACACTCTTGAACTATAGTTCCACCCCCGTCTCCAAATTACAAGTTACGCCAATGGATACAAATTCCTTTATGGTGTATTTCTCGTCGGAATTCCACCTCGCGTCGCCCGACACGCGTCCCGACGCCGACATCGCGACGGCGCACGTCTTTCCCTCCGTCTCGGTCGCCGTCTCTGCCCGTCTGTCAGTCAGTCAGTCAGTCAGTCGGCCAGTGCGGTACCGCACACGGCACACGGCGCACGGCTCGACCACGGCACGCGGCACACGGCACACGGCTCGTCCGCGGCACTCGGCACAGTGGCGCGCTACAACCTGGCCCGCCTCGTGGCGGCGCGCCACGCCTTCTGGCGGCTGAGACGCGCCGGCTCGCAGGCCTGCTCCGATCGACACACGGACACCGATTCGTACGTACTCAGCACTCCATGAATTTTAATGACTATTCCACTCTTGTTCTTGAGAACTATTCAAAATCGGCCATTTTCACGGTTTCTTCTGTATAACAGCGATATCATTTTCTTTACTGAACTTTATCGTTTGCTCTACCAATACAGAAGCCGAATCCACCTACACGTGATCAACTAACCTCGTTTTTCCCGACACAACCATCTAAGGTCAAATATTGTACTACATGAAGCTAAATATTGGCGCCAATTTTTGAAATAGACTTCGTAATACTTATCTCGTCAATATTTTGATACGAGACAAAACGGACTCTTTAATAAAGGAAGCAATGAGGAAAAGTGGATTTACTTACAAAGAGAATCAATTAGACATAAGACTATTGATTCTAGTACAAATGAAAAATGTTATAAGTTCCAGACATATATAAATGTTCAATTCATCAATGAACTATCGAAATCTAGAACAATATCTGTCATGAATAGGTTATGAAGAAATTCTAAAAATCTGTTTTATTAGAAAGACTACCGATTATATCTTTTTGCTCAAGAATACTTGGTTTTTTGAATAGCAAAGCATCTTTGCATCTTTTATTAATTCACACCTACTTTTAATATCCTCCATTCCAAATATAAAATTTTAAAATATACTCAATTGAAAAATATAACTTCTACGAATTCTACGCGCTAACCGAATCCTCTTTTCAAAAAAATCAGAATATTTTGCACCACTTGACATAATTGATATATCACAAATCATATTTCATCTTGGATGTACCAAGATGGTTGTGTCGGAAGGCAATTTTTTTTTTATATTTGCCGCTTCCTACTATGGAATATGACAACGATTATTATTATTGTCACTATATCATCGAATAGGAATAGTAGATATAAATTGTTTAACGAGCACGGAGAGTAATCATAATTGAGGGAAATTAGCATTCCGTGCGAGTTAAACACTATCCTTTTTCTAGGGCTGATAGGGACAGATAACATCGAAATCTTTTATTTCTGCGGCTTGTAACCATCTGATTTCCTCTTAAATTATGCTTATTTATTAGGCAGAGCTGTCATTGCTTCAAATTTGACATTTCATTGGAGATGATATTTTGTGAAATGATAACACAATGAAGTCATTGTGATATCAGATACGGAAATGCATTTGATGACTTACAAAGTACCCCATTGATTTGTCGAACACATCAGGGAAATTTTGTACTATAGCCGTATGTTAATCTGTGGCCGTATAGAATAGTATATTATGTAACAAGTGTTATAAACGTCCTTTTAGTAACGAGTAGTTTAAGCACGAGCGGAGCGAGTGTTTAATAAACGAGTGTCTAGAAGAGTTTATAAACGCGTTACATACTATGATTTTTCTACGAACTCCGAAAATTACATTAACATACCTGCAATTCCTGCTAACCTACAAAATAATTCGAAAGGAATGGGAATTGAGAACATAATACATCCAACTGCATGCAACCAGCGAGACACGTATAAGTGATATTGGTTTTAGATGAGTCCAGTCCATTGCTTACTAACCTTTGTTTCACGTTTATTGTCATGCTTAGCGCAGAATAAATAAATTGTTCCCAAAGATGGATGCTTCATTTTTTCACTTCTTGGAGATATGCAAGTACCAGAACATTCCCTTCGATTTTACTTTCGTCTACTTTTCGCATATATTTTTAATGAAGAATTCTGATACAAACGAATATTGATTGAATAATTCTGATACAAAATTCGAAAATAACACTTGACAGTTAAAACAATTGACAGGCCAGACATGTCTCAAATCACTGAAGCTGTGTTTAATGAACTGTATTGCCATGGTAATGTGTTTAAGAAATCGTGTTGCCATGGTAACGTGTTTAATATTTTGAATAAATCACAGATCGACAATCCGTGATTAATCGATCATTTAGCGTGGTACATATCCGTACGCTAAATGCCATTTTAGTTATGTGAGTAGAAAAAAGGAGTTTTTCATATTTAATTAGATGTTTCACCTCTCACAAGTGGAAGGCGGTGAATCGAAAAAAAATTCCATCGGCTACTTACCTACTACGATGTTGTGCGCTATCTGACATTCTCAATCCAGAGCCGAAATAAGTATTTACACACCACGGGAGTCACGGGACTAAAGAAACCTATTTGATCATGCGATTGGAGTATTTTCCCAGTGGCCCTGTTCGAGAATAACAACCACTCAAGGGACTAAGGCTGCTTCCAGGTCGGACTAGTAGTTGAACCGAGAGTTGAACTCAAAACTGACTCGTCGAATATAGGTCGTTTTTTAAAGTGTGAATTCACCTGTCCAGATACAATCACATTGAATTTGTTATTTGACGAACGTATAAAGGAGGATGCAATGTCAGTATTATAAACGTTCTTTTATAGTAACAAGTATTTTAAGCACGAGCGCAGCAGAGCAGAGCGATTGTTTAATAAAAGAGATTCCACTCTTCGACAAGATCCCATAATTCCGAAAATTGGATTAATCTACCTGCAAACCTACGAAATAATTTGAAGCAAATGGGAATTGAGAACATAATACTATGTAACTGCATGCAACTAACAAGGCACGTATAAGTGAAGTTGGTTGTAGTTGTATCTAGTCCATAGGATAGGTACATTAATTTTACTAATCTCCGTGGATAAGAAGTTTTCATCTGAAGTAGAAGATGAAAACTCTTCGATTAGCTATTAGCTAGGTATCAAAGTATCGATTTTTGCTTGCATAAATGTTCTTGCGTTAGTATATTGTCATGCTTAGCATATATTGAATTGCTCACAAAGATGAGAGCTTCATTTTTACACAGAGTTCTTGGAAATATAAACATAACATAAAAGGTATATGATACTATGCAACTGCATGTAACCAACGAGACACGTATAAGTTATATTGGTTCTAGATTCTAGCATTGATTCTAGACATTTTTGTTGAAAGAAGTTGACCAACCTGATAGAAATTTGTGATAAAACTATTTTTGGATCTATACTTGAGAGTAGTAAGAACTTTGATATTGTGATTGAAACACTAAATATTTTATTGCATTTTCAGATTCTTCCTGAAGAGCTGATTTTATCAATGCATAACTATTTGTGTCTGGCAGGAATCATTATAGAGATATATGGTTTTCAAAATCGAGATTATCAATTTTAGGATATTTTTGTGTCGAGACATATTCATTATCGGTCAAAACGGCTTATTATGTTACTATATCTCAACTTCTGATTCACTATCCACTGACACTTAACAAATACAGGGTTGTCCACGATTCAAAATTCTAATCAGAGAAAATGAAAACAATCGCAAAGTTTCAGTTATAGAAACAGAGCCGGATCTAGCGGTATGGACTCTGGAGGCCCTTATGAGCTTTCGAGGCTCTGGGCTAACACTGGTTAAGGCAGACATTATTCACCAACTGATCGCTATTTTATCAAGGAACTGTTTTTGATTACGATGAAGGTATTAAACTGCTCAACACTCGAAACGTCAGATCGAAATTTTTCGATTAGTTTGATTTATCATAACTATCGACTGCCTCAACCAACTTGCAAGTTCTTCTCTGGTATTGAATGTTTCTGACAGTAGTGAATTATGTGTATAAAAAATTATGGAGCATGAGATAAGAATTTTTTTTCATACAAATTTTTGTCCATTGTTTTCAATGGAGGCTGGGGGCCCTTTTATCCACGGGGTCCTGAGCTGCAGCCCATACAGCCCTTATAAAGATCCGCCCCTGCTGATACCGCGTGAAGGAATTGCATGGCGTACTTTTTTTATAATCACAATAAAAGAGCATGTTTAAGAAATTAGTAAGAACTTCAAATGTTTCGTGACATTGTCCTATCCAAAAAGATTACATCGACTTTCAAAATGTTCTAACATCATTATCAATCTTCCTCAAAACAGTCCGCCCTGATGATGGAAATATACATTTCGGAGAGCTCACAAAAACTGAAATGGGTTCACCTTCACTCTGCTGCATTCCCCACTAGCAAACAAGTTTCATTTATATACAGAGTGGTCCGTTTTTTTATACAAAAAAATTAACAGCGTATAGTATCTACTCGTTGAGATGATAAAAAACTACCTATGAACATATACCTTTCAACGCTCCGTTTTCGAGATATAGGGTATTAAATTTTCTTCAAAGAATCGATTCTTTATTGATTTCTTAAAAACGCTATAAACGATTGTGATGAAATCCACATCGATTGTGAAAATATCAATGGGGTATCTCTTGTACCTATTACAGTTAATGAAGTATTCTCAGGGGCGTGCCTACGGGGCAAGTCCATATAGGTTTAAGAAGAATAGCAGAAAGTAGATTTTCTCAAATGTTTGTCATTTTTCTGATAGAAGAATCTCAAAATACAACTTTCTTGTCCGCTAAGAAAACAATGATGGTACAACAATTATACTTTTGATGGAAAAAATTAGGTGAATATCAATAAAAAACCAAAGGAACCCATTGAAGGAATTACTCAAATTGCTGTGAAAATTTGAAAAAATCTACTTTCTGCTTTTTTTTGCAAAAAACTTATGGACTTGCCCTGTAGGCACGCCCCTGAAAATACTCCATCAACTGTATTAAATGTTCAAAAGATACCTCATTGATTCTTCCACAATCGATGTGAATTCCACCACAATCGGTTATAGCGTTTTTGAGGAATCAATAAAAAATTGATTTTTTGAAGAAACTGAAACACCCTATATCTCTAAAACGAAGCCTTCAAAATGTTCATATGTAGTTTCTTGTTATTTCAACGAGTACTATACGCTGTGAAATTTTCTGTATTAAAAAACGGACCACCCTGTATATTCAATTTTTGCAATCTACAGGGTGTTGCGAAATTCGACCGACAACGCTTGACAGGTGATATCCCTCGTGATTTCATAATCACTGAGATAGGGACATACGGTCTTCAAGTGTTCAGTTCTCGAGATACAGGGCGTTGAAGTTAAGAAATAAAAATAGTTGTTTCGCAATATCTCAAGAATAATTGAATATAATGCATTCGAATTTGGTATATGGTTTCATCTTTGAATAGGTCATTTTTGACCAGAAAGCCATTCCGGACATTTTATACAGTGGGGCCTTACGGGGGGTTGTGGTAACTTTTCCTTCCATATTTTCTACGCCACTGATCACATTTCGATCATTTCCAGTTCCTCGAATTTATTGTTCAATTTTGTTCAAAAAATGTATCACCTTCAACTGAGCTGAAATGAACAGTTTTCGAGATATTCGACCCAAAATAGAAGATTGCATAGTAATATTTCATCATTTTCTGTAGTAGAAAATTGCAAAAATATATTTCTAGTGTTGAGTGGATTAGCTACTATTCAGATCTCATCCTGTCGCTGAACAGAAATCGTTATTCCACGCATAAAGGGAAAACAAATTTTCTATTACTGAGGAAGATGAAAAATTACTATGCAAACTTCTATTTTCGGTCAAATATCTCGATAATTGTTTATATTTCCTCAGTTGAAGGTGATGCATTTTTTTACCATATTGAACAATCAATTCGAGAAATTGGTAATAATCGAAATTTCATCAGTGGCGTAGAAAATATGAGAGGAAAAGTTATCGCAACCCCCTGTAGCGCACCTATGGATAAAATTCTCGGAATATCTTTCTGGTCAAAAAGTGAACCATCGAAAGATGAAACCATACACCGAATTTGAATGCATTATTTTCAATTTTTCCTGAGATATTGCGAAAAAACTATTTTAATTTCTTAACTTCAACGCCGTGTATCTCGAGAACTGTACACTTGGAGACCTTATGTCCCTATCTCAGTGATTATGAAATCACGAGGACTATCACCTGTCAAGCGTTGTCGGTTGAATTTCGCAACACCCTGTATATGGAGTGCTCAATTCAAAAATGTATAACACATAGGGTTTGTATACTGATTATCTTGATAACTTTTCTTTCGGCACGCCAAAGTTATTCCGCGGCCTTTAGGCATACAAATAACTTCCAGCAAATATAATGATGCTTTGTTGAATTCACAGGTTTATAATATTTAAATGGAAATCTCTGCAATCATCCCTTCACTAGCAATACCAATCAGACGAACTAGACAAGCCCAGTCAGCACATCCTTTCGTCGTCAACCTCGAAAGATGTCGAACAGCACTTTATCAAGACTCCTTCATCCATAGAACGGCTAGGCTCTGGAATTCATTGCCTGTGGAAGTATTCCCAACAACATATAATCTCCAAAAATTCAAAAAAAATTCCAATACCTACCTCCTGTCCCTATCCTCCCTAGGAACGCACGATGTTCTTTGAACATTATAGGGATTCCCTTTCGTGCGCTCCAATCGATAAAAAAAAAAAAAAAATGATAGAGATTTAATGTTATAGACTAACAATCAAGCACACACAATCATATATTCTTCTCGAACACAAATCAATCCAGTAACTCATGAAACTTCAAAAGATTCATAAAAAAAGCAATCCACTAATTCGTATCTGAATTGTTTATTCGACTCCAGCCGTCCAGCAGGCCAACATAATAGGTATACAAATAATCTGTCTGAATATTATATCACTTTCTCGTTAAATCCGATTAATTTGATAGCTCTCATTCCATTTCCATACCCAGTCGTATATTTATGGAGGTATAGCTGTTTTTTGTTTCTTAGAACATATTGTTAATTTTCTTGAGTAGTTTTGAGTGCAATATAATATGGTCTATAGGCAATTTATACATGTAGCACGCAATATTCTCTACTTACCTACTGAGGTATCACATGCATGCATTAAATCATAAATTCGATTCAAATAGGTACAATATATTATCCGAAATAGGATGATAAAACCAAGAATAACCTCTGGAACTTACTGATTTGAATAATAAAAACGGAATGAAACATAAAAACTCGTATACAAGAGATCGATTTTGAAGTATTCATAGCCACGGGACTAAACTGACTTAAATCCTATATTAGTGTAGTTTTTTCAAGGAAGATGTTGATTTGAATGATTTTTCTACCATCTGGAATGAACATTCAAATGTTTTTTCATTGTTACCAACTATACTCACTCCATATCTTTCTGTACTGTCGAGTAAAAGAGAACAAATGGATGCCGAATAGGAAAAATAGTAGGTATATTATACACGTTTTATAAGACATATTAATAATAATAATAATAATAATAATGTCTTTATTCAATAATGAAAAGGCGGAATTCAGTCACCTCTTTCCAAGGAGAAAGGCAACTGCTCTTCCATTCAACCTGGGAAAACGGCAACATATAGGTTCACAAGTCAGAGTTCTGTGGGACATCTAAATATCGTACTACAACATAGCTAGCACATTTCGAGTAGCATGAGAGTGAGAAAATCATATACATTAATTATTCATCTACATCAGAAGATAAAACAAAAATCATACAATTCAATAAAAAAGAGTTCTGACCTATAAGATAATGAAACAAAATACAGCTAATAGATACTAATAGAATAAAGTACATATTATGAATCGGTTTATTAGGATAAGGTCCAAATGACTTGGGGGATGATATCGAAGGAGGAAATCGAAGGGCAGATAGATCTATTGATATGGTTCAATGTGTGATTACTACTTGGCGAGAGGACGACTCAACTACCTATATAGAAAAGTGAATTTACCTTCCAAAATGTATTTTCTCAGTTCTGATTTGAAAAGACGCAAATTCATGGTCCTCAGTGATACAGGAAGAGCATTATATATTTTTGTGATCGTGAAGGAGAAAGATCGTTCATAAAGGGCAGTATTATGCATTGGTGGAGTAAGAAGGAAACGCGATCTGGTGTTGATGGAGTGAACCATTTGCCTGAAAACAATTTTATCAAACAAATATGAGGGAGTTTTGCTGAGAATTACTCCATCATAAAAATAGCTGGTCTGCAGAAGCCATCTTTGATACATGGATAGCCAATTACTGTCGGTGATATTGTCGCACTAATTTTTTTGGAGCACTCCTCGCTCTTCTCGTCGTACTCTAAACAACGCGTACAACAAAATAGTGTCTTGTTAAACTTGTATAATAATATACTATTGTATTTCCGGAATATTCATTACTCAAATTAGATAACCAGTCAATTCGACTATGTATGTTGATAATTTTCTATAAGTTTACTTGAATATGACTTGTACTCTGCTATTATGGTAGCTATTTTCTTCTTTGTCCCTATAATATATACAGTGTGTTTTCAACCAACATCCATCTCTTTTGGAACCCGTCGACTGATTTACCAAAACAGAAATTCCATGATATAGTACTCAACGAGCTCTATTCGAAAATATGAATAAATATGAAATATTTAAATTTTGAACGCCTACTTTTGTTTGTTGGAGGGGTCAAATTTTCAAAAACGACTATAGGCAATTTTTTTATCAAACTGTGACTAGCCTATTAGATTCAGGCATAGCTGGAAAAAACTCATTCGAAATTCGAAGGCAAAATCTCCTGAAGGGTGTTAGTTATAAAGAGGCAAAATTTTTATAATTTTGATTTTTCGAATCACCGTCTATCAGATTCTAAGGAGTTGATATAACCGGTGAAGTGGTTATTCAATGGAGGAACACATCGAATACTCAGATACACATTTCTTATTATGATCCATATCTTTTTTTCCAGGAAATCTAATTAATGGTAATTCATTCGAGGAAATACTCTCTATACATAACAATTTCCATTGTCATCTCAAATTTCCCTTCTATTTCGTCAAAAAAGGTATATTATTAAATCTCCTTGCAGTCTTTGGAGAGTGTTTGTCTGTCATTCTATATTTGTGTTATATTCGACAGTTCTTTATCAATCGAGAGGATTTTCAAAGGGTCTTTATGGTGAAGTGTGTGAAAAACGGTTTACTTGAGTTTTCAAAATGGCGAACCTCATCATTAATTTTATTGATTTTTGGTTGACCTATATATAGAGAGATATTCCTGTAGAAGTTACAACGATGAAACTTCGTATCCAGGTATTCAATGTGTCTCTCCATTGAATGACTACTTTACCAGTTATATCGATTCCTTAGATTTTGATACAGGGTGAATCGAAAAATGAAAAATATCAAATTTGCCATTGAATGAGCTAGTCACTGTTCCAACAAGAAATTGCCTATTGGTCGTTTTTGAAACTTTGACCCATCCAGCAATCGAAAGTAGGCCTTGAAAATATGAATATTTCAGATCTGTCCACATTTTCGAATTGAGCTCGTTGACTACTACCTATATTATGAAATTTTTGTTTTCGGAAATCGGTCGACGGGTTACATATTAGGAGGGTGTTGCGAGTTGAAATCGCACACACTGTATAATTGAAATTGAAATATTATATATATAATAAGTTTCCTACGAATGATTTCATATTTTTTTCTTGAGAATGCATTTTCCATCTATAAACGGTTGAGCATTGCTAAAAATATTTCAGATCTATAGACCAAGAGCAACTATACCTACAAGGGCTCTTTTGAGTGCACACCTGAGGATTATCAAGAATGTATTGTAACATACCAACAATTCGGATAAATAGCAGTCACTTCCTATTCTCATCCCCATATACAGGGTGGGTCAAAATTATTGGGACATATAAGACACAGAGGCATAATTTTTTACAGAGAATATTATTTTATGTATTTTTCTACAGTTTTTCACAGGATGCACCACGTGAATGATTCCTAATGATGAAATCGACTGGTAACTTTTTTTTATAAACTTTTCAGTGATTTTGATTAGAAAACATGACATGAACATCATTTTTACGAAAATTGACACCTTTGTTTGAACACTATATTTTCATCCGTCTTCGAAAAAGGAGCAATTGGAGATTTCAAAGTCTCGGAAGGGGATTTCAAATATTTCTTAATTTATGAAGAGGGTGCTTTGGTCTGTCAAATAGTTGCTGGTGAATTACAATTTTGGTGCGAGTGTATAGTCAATAATTTTTCGATTGGAACCAAGGTAACTTTATAGTTATGTATACCATTTATCACTATATAGCCGTTGAAATGTTTCATCATTCATAACATCGGACGTAGGTCAGTGAATCACATTCGAACATGTATATTATTGTATATCCATAACACTACCCAATCGATTTCTATAAATTATTCTTCAGTTATTGAATCGCGCAGGTCACGCAAAATAATGGATCATTCACGATAATGTTTCAATTTTAAAATCAATTTTAGATGCATTATTGATCACTATCTAGTTGGAAATATTTCCTATGCACAGGGCGCTTGTTTATATTTTACTCAATAGCTATCTCATGTAATATTGGACCTAATACAGAAACGTTCAAATGGGCAAAAGTGAATTATTTTCGTTATCCTAAACATGAACTGATATTTTTTGAATTGAGCATCCTGTATTTTATTTTTCTAGAGAGTAGAGCTCTCTCTATTGATTTCAAATATGTATACTTCATTGAGGTTACCTTCATCAGTTTTCGAAGATTTTACATTTTAAGGCAGCTGTAGAACACGAGAAATTGCAGCATTGTAGACAATTGAAAAATGTATGTGAACTACATCCATCCGTTGAGATTGTTTAACGGCCGGCGGCCGTTATCTGTTCCATAACAACACGATATTGGGAATTTTCTGTAATAGGATTACGAGGTACGAGGTTTTTTCTTTCATCGGAATCAAAATGTAATCGATTACGAAAAGTCTTATTGAAAGACACACGGCCGATAGACAAATGTCGAATTCCGTTGTTATAATGTTAATGACTATTGGTTGTCATTTTTTAGGTTTTTAATATAGCTCACTTGATAAATACAAAGGCAACATGTTATTTTGCAATTTATAAACAAAAATGAGTGTATTATATGAAACTCTTTGCTTGATATTCATTAATTGCAATGTGTTCAGCATTGTTGTGACTGGTGTGCGTCTTTTACAACCCAAGATAGCTCTCATTGCACGATTTTGGACTTTTTGCAGTGTATTAATCTGTTCGTTACTCAAGAAACTCAGTAAAGTACCACAATAATCAATATGAGGTGAAATTATTGACTTGTAAATTGTTAATTTCGTGAAATGAGATACTTTATCACCAAGCCTGTATGAAACCTATTTTTCGCGCAATTTTTTTTTTATGTATTCACAATGACTGTTGAAATTCAGTTGATTATCAATGATCACTCCCAAATACTTGAACATTTTCACTTCTTCAATGATTTCTCCGTTTATCAGAATATTGAATTTTATTTTATTTTCCTGGATCATTTCTGAATTTGCTTTCGAAGATATAATCATGAATTTCATCTTTGAAACATTAATTTTGAGTCCATTGTCACAGATCCAGGTGAATATATTCTCAAGATCTTCATTCAAGAATTTCTCCACATCCTCTTTCTTGCCAGAGAAGTACCTAAAGCAAGGTATCATCCGCAAATAGTTTCAGCTTACAATTCTGGACGTAATGTATAATGTCATTTATGAATAAAATAAATAATATTGGTCCCAGTACCGATCCTTGTGGTACTCCATGCATGGCCTTTTCCCTATTTGAGTAAATAATGCAATTATAATTTCAAACGGAAAAAACTATTTGGTCATTCAGTGCTTCCATGAGTTTCATCGTTGTTTTACTTGATCATTATAGCAACGAATGGAGAACGATTAGTTTAGTTCCCACATTTCTTGTGTTACATCGAAGTAATCACATCAAATACAGAAAAACCTTATCTCCAACAAAGTTTTGCCTGTATCGCATTTTTCTTTCTGACATGACAAATCCTACCGGCCCCTCTCTCATATTGAATTATGTGCTGCCATTTGATGTGACCTTACTGACCTCAAGGCTGTATGCGAACAATGTATATTCGAAGCAGGTGTGTTAACAGTTACAGAATTAAATTGCACGGGTGCAGGAATAAACAAATCCATTCATTGTATTGTATTGAGCATGTATGACCTGAACTGCCGTGGAGAATTAGCATTGCGGATCCCGTAGCCAAATCCTAGATGATCCGTGTAGTGGTAGCTGCATGAATAACTTATACCTACTCTACGTGTTTACGTTGCATCCCTTTGTTCCTCAGTGCACGTTTGCGATGGATCTAGGTGTGGGCATAATTGAGTGTGAAAATACCTAATTTCTGGCTAAACCAGAAATAATGTCTTTCTTCTACTCACAAAAATAAAATGACATTTATCGAACGTATAAGTACCACGCTAAATGATCGATTATCACGGATTGACAATCTTCTTCTTCTTTCTTGTTTTTTTACCGTCGGCCTTTTTCTGCTACTGAGGCTCATCACCGACGCCGGTGATCACATTATCACCAACCGGAAATTTTGCCGAATCCTCTGGTGTTTCAATTAGAAGTACCTATAGGGATCTTTAACGAGTTCAACATCCATGGCCTCGGGGCCGCCGGCTTAACGTCCCCTTCGAAGGACGGCATATCCGTACCATATCTTGTGCTCATTGATATGGTAGCTGTAGCTATGATATGCTATTTTGCTACAGATGTGCGGGCTTTCCTCGAATGGTCACCTATTCAAGTACTATCCGCGCTCGACACTGGTTTACCTCAGATATCGAACGGCTAGTATTATATTGAAGGCTCTTATTATATCAGATATTACATGACAACACAAAATAACAATTCACATTCAGGAAAATTGGACCTCCTGCTAGAGCTCAGCTCTATGTATGCGAAATGTAGACGGAAATGGAATCGAAGATAATGTTTGAGGTACTTGCATATTTCCAAGAACTCTGTGCGAAAATGAAGCTCTCATCTTTGTGGGCTGTTATATTATGATCATAATTCAATAAACACGAGCACAAATGACATGGACAAGGGTTACACTTGCTCTAAACTCGGCTGCCTGCCGAATACTATATGAGCCAGTCTTCACACACGTCTGTCATAGGCTCCGATTCAAGCACATTCCACTGAGCAGTAGCGCAACTAGTTGCTAGATGCTAACATGGACACTCGTCTTCAGTGAACATGTCGCGGTTGGACGGTATGAGCGCCCTTACTGCAGCGGTGATTAAGAGAGCTGACACCGTCCATATGCGACATGTTCTCTGAAGACGACTGGACAATTAATTTTATGCTGAGCATGACAATATATAAACGTATAGGATATGGATACAAACCTGAGAAATCAAAAACTTCAGCCAATCGAAGAGTTTTTATCTTCTACGTCAAATGAAAACTTCTTATTCTTATTCACAAAGGTTAGTGAAGATGGTGTATCACTCATACGTGCCTCGTTGGTTGCATGCAGGTACATGAGTTCGTTGAAAAAATATAGTATGTAACGCGTTTATAAACACTTCTAGACACTCGTTTATTAAGCACGAGCGGAGCATAGCGGATGCTCGTTACTAAGAGACCGTTTATAACACTTGCTAAATAATATACCATTCTTCTAGGATCATTGTAATATTTGTTCTACTCAGTTGCCAATGTTGATTTCTGGTAGCTATCATATTGTCGTGAATATGGAGCAGTCAGCAGTTTTTTTTTTCAATGGATCACATTGTATGTAAATACAATTTCGGACTGCTATTCTTCTAACTTATATTGATGTAAAGTTTGGCTTGTCTGTGATTCGTTGTTGTAGAAAATATGAGATGAAATATTAATCGATACAAGATATCTGGTGATGGAATTTTGAAAAATTAACTCATTCGCAAGATTTTATGGAACAACACACGAGTAAAGTGCCCCAAGGGGGGAAAGAAATAATGTATTTAAACTCTTCATCGTGTATTTTCATGAGATACATTGATTTTTGAGGAAATAGAGATGATTTGACTTGCCAAAATACCAAGACAGTAAGATTTCATTAAGAAACGCACGAGTTGAAGTGCTCTCCAGGGGGGTTAGGGAAAAATTAAAAAAAACCGTTTATATTATGAAGGTCTTTGAGCTGAATCCAGATATGCAATAAAAACAACGATTTGTTTGCTGGACATAGCCAGTCCCCTACAGCATTTTATTTCAGTCCGCAAATTGTACACATTTCAATATTCAGCTATCATTTCGTAAATGGCTGAGAGACCTCTCGATCACTGCGACCTAGAAGATCTATTGTGATTACCCCTATCTACTTTTGGTCCTCAAACCCTAGACTTCTGATGAAGCCTACGATTTTCCTGACGGTTGACTTTTCCACTTCAGCAGGGGTGAGATAGACCTGTTCTAGGTGGTTCAGCCTTTGGCGGACTAATACTTCACATAAGCAAAGTATGTGTTCCGCGGTTTCGGTCGCATTGTTACAAGAGCGGCAAAAGTCAGTCTCCGCCAGACCCTTTTTTTTTGAGGTGGTACCTCAGAGGGCCGTGTCCTGTGAGAAAGCCTGTGATAAGCTTTAGCTCTGGTTTGCTGAGGCTGAGTAGCTCTTTGGCTCGGTTCTGCGAATGGTTGATGAACCTTTTCGCTTGTCGTTGACCTGGAGTTCTCCCTCTGGGTGACATTTGCTTATCCCACAAGAAGGCTCAGGACCAAAAAGTGCAGATGCTGCACCTTTTTTTGCAAGGCGATCAGCTGCCTCATTTCCTTTGAATCCTTCATGCCCTGGAACCCACATAAGTGTGACTTTGTTGCCCTTTCCCAGTTGCATGAGTGTTTCAAAGCAGTCCCATGTAATCTTTGATGTGAAAACGAATGATTTTAGGGCTTTTAGTGCGGCTTGGCTGTCTGAGCAGATATACAGTATGATGCAAATGTATGGAATAAATTCATTATTTCAGAAATGGGCGACATTTGAAAAAATTCCAAAAACACGTGAGTTTTAATTTCTGAAGCCTCATCTCATGATATTCATATGAGAGATGTTACGTCACCGATGTTGGAGTAATGACGTAGTGGACGACTTTTTCAAATACAAATAGGGGTCATGTGACACCTTGATTGAAAGGTCTACCGATCGTCTATTCAACAGTCGAAATGTTTCATAAGAAGATTGAAATTGAAATGGATTATCATGTGATTAATTGAATCTTGCAGAGGTCTGCTACTGAGAATTGAACATCGAAGGGTCGTCTAGTTAAAAAAATACGTCGAAAAAAAAGTTCTAAACTCTAGTTTTTGTTTTTTTTTCGAAATTCGTCTTGTTTTGAAATGAATTTATTCCATACATTTGCATCATACTGTATATGTTGGCACCCCTCAGACTTTTGCTCAGGCACCTTTGGGCGCAAAGGTTGATGGCATGTTATTTCAGCTTGGAAGATAGTGGGGAAGTGACCTAAGGCTTCAAATAGCCTACATCCGGGTCCATATACACCCGCGCCTACCCCTTCTTCCATTTTCGAACCATCGGTGTACCAAACAAGGGAACCTCTGTCCAGCTGAGGCTCAGCGGAACCGTCAGATAGTACTCGATGAGGTATCCAAAATTAGTTGTCGCAATTGCATCGTCCACATTGGTGGACGATGGCAATGGTATGTTTATTTCCACTACGGGAATTTACTTTCATTGACCCAAAAGTGAGATAATGCTTTTATTATTGTTGTCACAATTCTCAGCCTATATGGCATGTGTTTGTTGAGTTACTATATTTTTCATCCTTTCCATAACAGAAGCAGAAATTCGTGGTCCAGATTTTGGGTGATACCTCTTAGGATTCTTCTTGAAAATCGATACCATAATCGTGATGGTCACTACCAGATTCGAACGGTTAACTCGACATAGACTTATACCACATTATCCAGACACCTTGATAGCAGGGATAACGAATGGCCCCAATTAAGAGGACTGACAAGACGCTTTTAGTGTGTGGCGAACGTTCGAGCTTGATGATAAATTTTACGGATTAAGTTTTTAGAAAAGCCTCTGTTTTAATCAATGTCTGATGGATTATATATCTTCTGGAGATCTACTGGACTTTCAGGATGTTGTAATTTACGAGAGGACCAGACAAGAGCGTGGAATGTTTATTCCTTTTCTACTTCAACGAGCGATCAATTTCTCAAGAATCTATAAGATATAATCCAAGGCGAGAATTTGTGAATTATCTTCAGTTGATATTTACATATAGATGATTCTTCATAGGGATTTGGATGCTATTATCACCAGCACAGTTTTGTTCAAAATATTCTCAGACAATTAATCAATTTTTGATGATTATACAGGGTGAGTCATAACTATTGGGACATAGGCTAAGGGCGTATTGTTTGGACCAAAATATGGCAATAGGGCTAAATATGCCTTTATAGAATATTGCTGTGAAAAAAGATACAGGGCGTTGAAGTTGACTTTTTATTTTCGTTTTTTGCCAATAATTTCACTGTATATTCATCAATTGTTTTCAAAATTGGCACAGAGGCAAAATTTTATACAGTGAATATCATTTTATGAACTATATACAGGGGGCGCCACGTGAATGATTCCTGATGATGAAATCGCCTGGTAACTTTTTTTGACGAAACTTTTGAGTGATTTCGATTGAAAAATATGTCCTAAACATCATTTCTACGTAATATTGGTACTCCTGTTTGAACACGATATTTTCATCTGTTTTCGAGAAAAACGCTATTGAACAGTTCAGAGTCTCAGAAGTTAATTATAAATATTATTTCATTCATGAAGAGTGTGCTCTGAACTGTCAGGTAATGTTACTGGTAATGGCATTTCTTGTCAGAAAAGGAATTTTGGTGCGAGTTTACAGTCGAAATGTCTCGTCACAATCATTTTATGAATGAATAAATGCGGGATACAACCAGAAGGTATGAATTGTAATATCTCTAATATCTAGACAGAAAGCAACCAAATTACAAATTTTTTTCAAATATATTTCATATACAGTGAAATTATTAGCAAAAAACCGACAAAAAACGAAAAAAATCAACTTTAACGCCCTGTATCTCTTTTCACAGCAATATTTTATCAAGGCATGTTTGGTCCAATTGCCATATTTTGGTCCAAACAATCCGCCCTTAGCCTATGTCCCAATAGTTATGACTCACCCTGTATAGGGTTAGTTATTCTGTTAATAGGTCAGGTTATAAGAAAAATGAAATATATTCTGGTCCTGATATTGGTTTCCTTCAGGAAGTCACTTGTTGAAGCCTTTGAGTTTAATTTATGTACCAAATTTTAACCCTATCGGGAAATTCCTGTATTCAATATGGCAGATTAATCTTTGGTCGAAATCCACAGATCACTTTGTACGTCAGTAACGAAGCGATTTTGGACCTCTGTCGTATATATGGCATTTTGCAATAATAGGTACCTATAGGCAGTACCTATAACCCTATAAGTTTTGTCGGTTTCATCTCTGGACACCCTGTATATTTTTTTCCCAGCACGATCAAGTAAATCCCTATTGAGCCTCTTTGCCTCTCCTACTATGATTAATACTGAATTTGGTTCAACAAAACGATTTGTCAAATTGTAACACAGTTTCTCTCGAATCAACGAAATATTCCATTGAATCAAAACAAACTATTTCAGTCAATCAACAAAAATAACACTGAATAAATTAAATATTTGATTTTATCTGAATCGAACAATAGTTTTTCTACGACTGCACATATTCAAAGAACAATGTAACTCAATTTTTATTTTTTATGGGTTATAGCAGAACTAAAATAACATAACATAATAACAAGTTTCCTACCTCTTAACAGTTGAATTATTCATTTGAAATTATAGTTAATTGTGAAATTCTTACAATTTTGTATGGTCAAACCAGGAAAGTCATTGTTTTTGAGTAAATTTTCTGTTATATTAATTGTAGAAGTAGAAGTTGAAGGTTGATTATTTATGTACAGTGGTGCATTTTCTGTCTCCATTTCAGTGAATAGTTCTACTGGTTTTTCAATAGAGTCGACGATTTTATTTGCAACGTCCATTTTATTTTTAATAGAGTCTCCGACGTATCCTTCTGCCACGGTACTGGATTGCCATCCTCCATGGCGCTTTAAGGTTAATATGTCACCTCCTGCATTTACTAAAATTGTTGCCGAAGAACGTCTGAAGCAGTGTCCTGTATATAAATGGGGATTTTCCAATTTTAAAAAAATTGCAATTCTCTTTGCCATACTACCAAATTTGTTGATGCCGACTACTTGTCTAGTACATTTTCCGTTCTGGTAATTCAAGAAGAAACGTTTTTCTGCCAAATCATTCGGTCGAAGAGCGGCATATTTTTTATATATATTATAAAATTCCCCCGTTACAGTGAAAGTTCTTGGCTTCTTTGTTTTGGTGTTATCTAATTTCACCAACAAAGCCGAATTTAGATCCTCTAAATCATCGACTTTTAATTTCCACAGTTCATCTCTACGACATGCCCCTGCTACGCCAATAGCCACTGCAACCTACAAATAAAAATATCAGGATGTAAAATCATTTATATAATTAAAAAAATATATCATCCCTGGCCGGGTATTGAACCCCGGGCCGCTAGTATCCTAAGCTGTCAAATTCATTTATTTCCTCATTTCAATAAAACATCGACAATTTCAAACAGAACAAACAACTATAAAATGTATACATTATACTATCCTCCGCGCAGTGCGGAGTTGGCTGGTGTTAGCCAGGGGGAATGTTCGTTCTGTGATAAGAGTCCTGACACATGAGTCCCATCTCCTGAAGCAGTGCTCCTTTTAATGGGAAATCTCCGAGGTGGACCCAGTAGGGTCAATGGTGAATACAAACATTGGCGTGCTGGAAATTAACGTTTATACGAGGGAAAATAAAGTAAAAACCCTCTCCAGATGATCTGTCGCTTTGGACACGGCGCTCACCGCCCCCATCTACAAGCCACGCCCAGAATCGGCCGATAGGCCAATCAGCCGTCTAGGGCAGCCTGCAGATGTGAGCCAAGAGTCGCCAGCACCTCAGCGTGAACACTGCCCCACTGAGACGCTGCTGCTCTTGACAATTTCCAAGGACATCAGTCACGCGACATCCATGGAAATTTTTAACATTTTCATGCTGAGGATCCTACAGATCGCCCAGGGGTTCCCTAAAAACATCGGTCGACTCATATATTAATCCATGTTTTTTATAGATTCCATGTTCAGCACGAGTGGAAGTGATGTTCCTAGTGAGTTCACTTCCCTGAACATGGGATCTATAAAACTTATTCGAGATTTTCAGTATATGATCTTTTATCATTGGTATGCCATGACACCATTCGTGAAGATCTACCACTCGGGAGTATCGATTACCATTGGTAATGATACGGAGAACTTTGTTTTGCAGCACCTGTAATCTACCTATTTGGGTATTCGAGGCGCTACAAAATACCGGACAGGCGTATGTCATTACAGGCCTGATAATCTGTTTATAGATCAAGAGCTTATTATCCAATGTTAGTGGGGAATTTCCCACCAACAAAGGATACAAGCTCCTGATCGCAGCCTGAGTCTTTTGTATTAAATAACTGATATTGTTCCTGAATGACAAACGTCTGTCCAGCTTTACTCCCAGGTATTTCACAACGGGAGAGTCCGTAACCTCCGCATCTTTTACAGTCAAAGGTCGCCGTAAAACGTTGTTAGTGTATTTCCTGCTGAAATTCATGACTTCTGTCTTTGTATTGTTCACGGCGATCTTTGACTCCTCAAAATACGGTATGACTCCCCTGTCCAGATGGATCTGGATCTGAGTCCTGGCGATGTCCGAGTCGAATGAGTGAGCATATAATGCTGTATCATCAGCATACAACGCTGCACTCGTCCTCTCGAACACAGGAAAATCATGCGTGTATATTGAGTATAGCAGTGGAGACAGACACGACCCCTGTGGAACACCCGCCTCGAGTGGAAAATCCCCTGAAACAGCGTCATTCACCTTTACTCTAATCTTTCGGTTTTCAAGATACGAGTCAACAATCCTAATGATATATATGGGCATTCTAGCCTTAGACATCTTGGACATTAAACCCTCGTGCCAGACGGTGTCGAAAGCCTTTTCGACATCCATCATGACCATGATGGTATTTTTATCTTGATTGAAGGCCTCTTTTACCCCGTGAACAATTTGGGCCACTTGGGATGTGGTGCTATGTCCCTTGCAAAACCCGAATTGTTCATCAGGGATCAGGTTCAGGTCTTCGACCTGGGCCTCAATCAATCTGAGTAGAATCTTATCCACTACCTTGGCCACCGCTAGTATCCTAAGCGGAAGCACTACCACTACACCACGGAGTAGTTATTAAAATATTTATTCATAGGCATATACTGATCTTCCACAATATGAAATTGACTTTTTGAAGATTATCTAATTATTTTTACCTACTGAATACACCCACTAACTATAAAAAGCTGTTAATTCGAGGAAAAAAGCGGAAGAAATTCGAAAAATAGTTCAATTTAAATAATAAACCCACCTTTATTAGTAGATATTCCTTGTTTGGAGCTTCTTTTAAAAATCTCTGCAATTGGTCGGCTGTTAATATGTTTGATTTCTTTGGGAAGTACCTAATTGTCAGACTTTCTTTTCAAAAATGCACGTAATTTTTGATACGTGGATATATCAATGTTATGTTTAATACTGATGGTACTTTTCAACATCGAATATTGTGACCAAAGTGTTGACGCCTTCAAAGTTTTCGACATTTCTTCGAAGTATACCAAAAGTACACTTTCCGAAAACGATTTTATTTTCGTATTTCTTCTCCATTCCATGAATTTCCCATATGCCAATTCATACTTCTTTCGGGAAATTTCCGGCAACAAATCTAATGTTACTTTTGCCGCTTGTTCCAATATTTCTGGTGGAGTATTGTCAAAATCGTCACTGCTTTCATAAGTTTCCATATTATTTACCTATCACTGGTACAAATATGTATATTATGTCTTACTAATATTCAATGAAATTGCGATTTTTTATCGAAACACGATTGATAACTACCTCAAAAATTGAAATAAATTCTGTTGACAGTTGTTCGTGACAACAGCGGCCAACTAAGTTTTTGTCGATTTTAGTTGATTCTCCATATAAAAGGTACCTACTATGCGTGGTGTTGGCAAAGTGCTGTGAGAAATAATATTTCTCACAGGTATGAGCAATTCGTGGTTTTGAAATTGAGTAAGCCATGAGAATTACGCTACTTTTCATAGCAGTCGTAGAAAAACAATTTTTTGAGCCAATTCAATATCTTTATGAAGACTTCATGGATGTGTTTGCTTGATTCAAACTTCGAATTCTCTCTGAAACAAGATATATATTGTTTTCCACATTCCATGATTATATTTTGACAAAAAGAATATAAACTCCGCTATAGAAAAAAAAACAGCTAACGATAAAAAATGATTTCCAGGTGAATTTAAATTTGCCTATATTTTCTTATGAAAGTATCCTTTATGAAATTGAGAAATTTTCAAATGCAAACGGTTGAATTAAATGGACGAGACGTTGTTTTTTGTTCGTGTGTTGTATTGGTGGACATAACAGTTTCTTGAAGTGAATGATAGTATGAAATATTGCAAAGTTTTCCAATTTTCGAATTCTACACCCCTGCTAATTTGAATCTCATTCCTTCGGACCTCTGGAAACCATGAATTGTCTAATGAATTAGTTAAATACTCGGTATATCTATATATAATACTAATTGAACTCATTTTTCTTTTGTTTCAGGTAAGTCTCAGAAAAATAATTTGTGATGGTGAGAATCACTCAGAAATATCCATGATGGTGAGATGCCTACTCATGGTGAGATGTTGATTGAAATGTTCATTTATTAATGATTCGTGATCTTTTCACAACACAAATGAGAAAATGTTTTCACATCTTTATGTATCTATGTATATCATACCGACTTCCATATTCAATGAAAATTCAAGGTTTCAATTCAAAATTTTTTTTCTGTGACGGGAAAAAAGTTTGAAATTTCATCTTTGGTGACAGGTTATAAAATATCACTTTTCATAAACAACTTTTCTTTCACACGAAAAAGAAGTGAATACTTTTTTCCCGGATATACATATATTACATATATATATATACACTGTTGATGGCTTTTGTTGTGCTATAGTACCGAAAAATAAGCCAATAACACCGTCTCCGAGAAAGTACTGCAACTTCATTTATCTTTCATTCGACTTCGCGGTCACGTGAAATATCAGACAATCACTAAATTCGCAATTTTTCGAAATCAAATCTCAGAATTACACTGACAGATATTTGACTGGGGTCAAAAACTTCAAATTTCACTTCCTTAATTTTCCGATTTTTTCATGATGTAATTGATAACTTCTCAATATTGAGCCGTCTTTTTTTCTGTCACAAAAAAAAGTATTATACACGGAAAAAATATTAGATTTTAGCTCAACCTGGAGCTTTTTTCCTTTTATTATAAATAACGATTGAAGATTGAAACCCGAAACACTTGTCCCAAGTATTTGGGATACATGAATTGATCTATGATTTTTGTTCGTCTAATCATTTTCTCCGATATCAAAAGATTTTTCTCTGCGCTATACCTTCAATGGGGTTGTAACTTCTTCTTGATGTGCATATGCTAACGTTGATTCTAACAATATACAGTATCGCTAAAAGATTGGAAGTTGGTTGGATATAGGAAAGTTTGCGGAAGTTTACTTTCATAATTTTTTCGAAAAGTGGTCATAGGATTTGGTTGGGAAAATAGACTTTGATGGGTTGGACCGTTGTCGACGTGGAACGCTGATAGCTCTAGCACTTTTATAAGTTGGGTCGTTGATGAGTTTCGGATGTTGATGAAAGGGGTGCGTTGATGAGTTGGGTCGTTGATGAGTTGACCGTTGATTAAGTGGGGATTGGCGAGTTTTCCGTTAATAAGCTAGTTAGACCCGTTCAAAGACATCCCTTTTATAAGAAATAATTGTGGAGATTTTCTTGGGGGCACATTCTGATTTGTCGCTAGCAGACCTTATATATATCCACTAGATTTTGTTTACGAACAAGTTACATTCTTTGTCATACTAGTTACTGGTAGTTTTTCGATTCGAAGCAATTTTTCGTCTTAGTGGGTAATTACCTTTCCATAATTATTTTACATTATTCGCTGTATTGAAAAAACTTGTCATAGCTTGGGTCAGAAAATTCTCAATCTGATTGACATATCCATTCTAAGTATATTGGTGGGAAAAAATCCTACATCGACGAAAATAATTTCGAATTAGAGGGTGATGAAAAAAAAGTGGTATTTGAATATTTCTTTCTGGTTGTCAATTTTTTTCAATCGAAGAATCACTCTATATATCATGGAACTCATTGAGATGCATCCTTCAAAAATATTATGAATGTCCTAAATCGACCCAATAATACGAGGTGGCCCAATGAACTTTAGGATAGATGAATTATGCAATCAACGGCATTTATGAAACACCATGTATAATTATTACACTTTACGAATTCAATTGATGTAAGGAGAGCATACTTGGCTATAATTCTCATTTCGTATTTGTGATCAGTTTGTAGCATTGATATTCAGATATTCAAAAAACACATTAGTTGAAATGTGAATCACCCTGTGATAATAATCAGTTTTGGTCGGATACCTATATGGTTCTTGCGCTCAAGGGCAAAACAAAAACGTATACACGCAAAAAATTGGAATTTTATTGTCCTATCTTAGAGATATAGGCTGAGAAAAAGGGGTCATTTTTCAACTTCAACACCCTGTATCTCGGAAACTAGTCATGGGATTGAATAGGGACTCGGCATATTTGATCAGTAGGTCGAGTACTATCATGTACCTAACATGTACCAAAAATTTGGGAAATTTGACGGAACGCCATTTTTATATTGGTAGAAAAAGTGCGGGGTCCTTTGTGAACGCCACAAAATCAAATTGGAACTGTCAGCTATCCGTCACTGTCAGAAATAGAAATCAGAATTGATTTCACCTCTTTTTTCATTCAAGCTGGTCGAGCTCAACCCTTCTATCAAGTTCTGAGGACCGTGCCTAAACCTCACTGTTAGCTTAAAGGAATATTACGCTCCTAACACGTCAGCTGAGGCATATGTAGTGTTATCGATGTAAATAAAATCCTTCGATATCCTCCTCGGGCCCAACACAAAATTATTGTGAATTCAATGACGCCGAACGAAATATATGGACTTATGGTGGTTAAAAACACTAATATACATAAATAAAATTTTTTTGATCACTTATGATACCTTGGGTCTAGACCCAGACAAAAAAATGGCAGCTTCTTTGGATACAGAATCATCGTCCACAAATTAGATCTGCGTTCGGAGGGTGAAAAAACGATTTCTTGACAATATGTCTGAAACTGTTGGTATTCCCTGGTGTCCAACCCCCAAAACATTCGGAATTTTGACAAATTGTAAGGTCATTGTTGAAGTTAGTGATTGGTATGGAAATATTTTCAGGATCCGAAGTATTTTCAACACATGGCAAACATTTTTCTTGTTGGAGGCCGAAATGTCTTCTCCATTTTCGTTTTCTCTCTCTCAGAATCAAATCCACTAGAGGTAACTAGCAACCACCATTTCATCATCACTAGCTCCCAGTACTTGAACATACATAGGGTTGTCCAGTTCGTCTCAACCATCGCTGTCGTCCTCAAACAAATTTCAAGTCCAAATTATTTGCGATTTCCTCAAATTCTGCATCCGTGAGTTTCACAATAAATATCATATCTCAGATGTATCTATAGTCTATAGTTTGAGTCCCCTGGTATCATAAATGATATACTAAACGAGTTAGGAATGTAAAATAATAGCTAACTAATTATATCCTACAATGTATGCACTAATTTTCTTCAACTATTGATCGAACTATTTGAGCAAAAAAATCATGAAAAATATCTGCTACTTATATTTATTTTGTCAAATTTCACTATTGTCGACAATGGAGTGAGAGCAGATGATCACAAAAATCAAACAACTCGCTTGAGTCGCGTGAACTGCGATCGTACGAATTTTTGCGCATTGATTGACTCATATCAGATGCGATACCAGCGGGCAGTGAGATGATATCATGCACTAGACAATGGAAAAAAAAAATTCAACCGTGGTATCATATATGATACCTGGGATCCGAGAAGGATATTCAGCTTAAACACTAGGAATCCTTGTCTTGGATCAAAGTGTATGTCAGCTAATTCAGATTCGAATCAGAATTCGATATATACCTATTCCTTATCTGTCTCAACCATATAGGTTTTACTCTCTGATATGGCCTGGAATGAGGAACATTTCATTCCACGCTCTGTGGTCACTATAAAACATTATACAATGTCATCTGTCTTTTCCAAATTCATAATATTGATCCAACAATCTTCAATGAACTCAATACAATCTTTGCACTTTTGTCTCTGTTTACACTGTTACAAGTATGTGATTTTGAAAATTTTTTGAATAGTTCATCGGTGTTGACATGTGAAGTTGATTGGAGTTGACGAGTCCATGATCTACAACTTTCATATTATCATAGAATATGATCAGAATGATGGAAGTAAGATAAGGTGCGCGTATTCGGCCATTATTACGTACTGAAAATTTCAGAAAAATCACTCGACCGCCTACTATGATTTCTCTACGTCACAACGAGCGAGACGTTGATTCTACATTTTTCCGCTAGATGGTGATGCTGCTATTGCTGCTGTGACGAGTGGAAATAAAATGGCAAATGGCATTTTAGGTACCTACGCGGAACATATGTAACAGTGGGATCATTTAATTCTGAATTTGAAAAATCTGCGACAATTTCAAAACTGACAGAGGTCATAATTTTGCAATGTCGCCATCTATTAGAAGCTCGACGGAACCATTGTTCTCACTGTTCTCGAGAGGTCGAGTAAAATTTCTGAATCAAAAGCGCATCAGTAATTACACCATATCTTACTTCCATAATTATGATCAGTTAGGTGTATGCAGCTTGTACACATTTTCACCAAATATGCATGTACCATGCTTGACTTCAATTACAAAAGCAGCAGTGCTGTTTGTTATACCCTTAAACGAAACGAATATCATTATTGGAGACAATTTCAAATTTTTATTGTGCATGTAAGAATGAGGTCAGTTGAGTAGCACTCGAAACACAGCTTCTCGAAAATAAATGAATTATATTTCTGAAGCAGGCGCAATTAAAAATGAAGGCGCTAGTGGCACTTTAAAAAATCCTCCATACTGATAATATCCGTTCTTGGAAAAGAAACTAATTAGAAAGTTCTGAATGGATCATTGTGCTATGAGGCCGCGTGAGCAAGGGGGAACTATAGAAGACTAAAAATGGATTACGTCACGATCCTTGTCAGCCTGTTAGGCTCAAGTTTAAGAGTTTGCTTTGTTCATTTTTCGAACAACAGGCTTTGGAATTAGTAACTTGGATTATAATCCCCATCATGAAAATTATTTACAAAAACAAAATAGCAGCACAATGGAGTTGTACCACATGTTGGAATTATTTTTTTCTCAGATCGTTTTTTTATCGCTTCCTCCTCAGCACTGTTCACCATAGGGATATCGTATAAGACAGTTGATATACAAATGTTGGGCAATATAGTGCATTAGAATCCGATGGTTCGAGTTCTATGATAGCTAAAATTGTTCTATCCATCATTCGGGAGCCCCCTAAAGGAACATAATTCAAAAACGAATATGAAATAGACAACAGGGTTAATAACTATGATTAGGCAATCCAACTCAGGTCATGGTACGAAGATGATGACGTCATTCAGAAAAGGGGTCACACTTCATTCCATAACATGAATGAACTAAATTTAACCACTCACCTTTGCCACATCAGAGCGTTAAAAAGTAGTCGGTGAAAGAGTAACTTCGATTTTTTCCTGCATAACAATCGAGCCATCAGCTTTCTTCAAGAATTGAAATTCAGGCTATCACTCCGTAATATTAATCTATGATTAAGTTGGAATTTCATCAGAATCGGTCAACAATTCAAGAAGCTACAAGGTAATAAATTTGGCAAAACTTTTTGCTGTGGACGGTTTTCTCTGCTAGTGAGTGTATACAGGGTGTTCTTTGATGATATGCTAATATTCAAGGGGCTGATTCTTCGACCCATTTCAAGAATAAAACTTCATATGATACAGGGTGTCAATGTTGAAAATAAGATATATAATATAAATATAGACCAATTTTTTGTCCACCCTGTATAGCTTTTCGTGATGGCAAAATTCAGTCTGCTATGTGACTGAATCGGTATATGAATTTCAAAATGTTACATATGGTGGTTATCCAGTAATGGATGTTCTGAATGGGGTACTCATACATCAAAATTTGAAGTCTGGTGTCGTTTTTCCGTTTTTTCTCGAAAACAAAGCGTTCTATCGAGTATCAACAAGAGGATCTTTTTTGTACATAATTCAATAGCGTTTTATAGCATTGAATGAAATTTGAAAATGTTTCGTCGTTGCTCACTTTTTAGTGAAATATAAACAATAATTTTTCCGTAACGGTGCCACTGGTAGAGAAGATGAAAATTTTTGTACATCAGAAAATGCACCTTGATGCATGAAAGACGTGTACGGAATTTCATACAGATGTATACAATATTGTCTTAGTTATCATCAAAAAACTGAATATTTTTCGAAACTTCATCACCCTGTATCTCAAAAGTTAAGACCTTTAGGACATACGTTCACATGAAGTTTTCTTCTTAAAATGAGTCAAAGAATCACCTCCTCATATTTTAGCATGTCTTTAGGGAATACCCTGTATATTCATAGCAAGAGTAGATTTTTAATTATTTACATCGCGATCGAATGAGACACCTTTAATTCCCTGGAAGAACCTCTCCTTTCCCATCAACATAGATTCCATCATCATCGGTGTACTTGGTGCAATGTTAATTGCTCCTTTTGAATTTCTCGCGTCGACTTAAGAATTGTGTCAACAAGCGGGTAAACACCACTCATTGCTCTCCATTCATTTAAATGAGTGGGTATAGAATAAATTGAGGTCTTAGTTTACGGCGAAAGTTGACTCTTTGCACTATACATGAATGTAAAATAAACTTGAAATATCACTTCAAATGATTATCATTCATTAGGATCTATATTATTGACAAATCATCAATTTCTGGCGGATAACATTCTTGTTTATTTGGCTTAGGCTCTCTGCGTTAAAATATTGATATCAATCATGCAATTCAATGATATCCACCAGTAGGTGAAATTGTATGAAGTCAGTTTCGAATCTATTTAAATGGATATAAAAAACAAAAAAGATGAAGAGGATTTAATAAAACTAGTCCTGTACATACAGTCAGCCAGAGTAACTCTGACGTACTCCTGATCAGCATTTTTGTATTCAATATATGAGTTTTGTAAGTAGTAAATATTGAAAAAAATAGGAAGGCAGAATTATAGACGAATCTATAGATACAGGAAGTTGAAAAAAATTGATAACCAACCTTTTTTGTAGTCGAATAATATCGACAGTCAAGTCGGCACAGTTGTTTCTTTGGAAAAACTTTGTCGCTACCTACAATTTTTGAGTTTTTCTCCTGGGGAAAAGGTAGATGACGCGTTTTTCTTACCCCCTATAGCGACACTGATTGAAATGCACTATCGAAGTGATACTTTTATATGCCCAGGAAAAGCAGGTATAGAAGGTGAAAAAAATATGGTTTGTGATTCAATAATAACTCAAGAATCGTCCGGGAGTTCAAGTTATAAAAATATTCTGTTTTATTCTAATCATTTAGGTACTTCCATTTACTTCCACAGTGAGACTGTACTGAAATGTACGCAGTACCTAAGTCGTATCGTATATTGCCTGTTGATCAATTCACATGAAAAACTCAAAGGCAAAAACCGCATATCGATATCTATCTTTATTTCAGAGTTACAAGGTGTTTTTCGAAAATGAGAGTTTTTGAAAAGTGGCTGAAACTCTTTTTTCGTCAGAGATTCATCGTTTTCATGGAAATATTTCCAGAGCATTGTGTTTGTCATGAAAATTAATCCTCAGGCACAAGTTCTTGAACTAGATATAGAATGGCCAGAGGCAGAGATAATAGAAAAAGCTGCGAAAATTGGATTTGTTTCCGGAATTTTCAAGAAAAAAGTATGAATTGGCATATACGAAAAATTCATGGAATCTAAAAAAAAATTGAGAAATAAAATCTTTTTCGGAAAGTGTACTTTTTTTAAATACTTTGGAGAACTAGAAATGGCGTTTACTCTTTGGTCACAATATTCAATGTGGCATAGTTCCACATTATAAAATGAATACCAATGAGCTACATTACTTGGATTCTTTGGATAAGTGCAGTTGTAGAAAAAGTATAGTGTGCAACATGTGGGGAAAAGTAGTTTTCTCACTCGTGTGATTGCATCACTCGCCCTTCAGGCTCGTGCCACAAACTTTCACACCCGTGAAATATACTATTCTTTCATCTGGTTCGAGAATAGAACTTTCCCTTCAAAAGTGTCCAATTTGGCCCACCCTGTACAGAGTTCAACAGGCCCATTATATCAAACCAATTCCTTGTCGAAGCCAAATTTGGATTACACTTCATTATTGCAGATATAGTTACATAGTCTATTGAAACCGATAGTAATACATTTTGATACAAAATTTTATGAACGCTACTGCTATTCAATCCATCACATCGTAACTTTCACCCCTTCAATCACTGAAATATGTTCAGCCACGCCATAACGATAATGAACCCTATTATATGAGAATTTCAGCCAGCACAAAGCTCAAGGTCGTTCCAGAGGCAATGGAATTGCATGTTTGCAATAGCTCTCTGCTGTTGTGCAACTTGAACCCATTAAGCTTCGATTACATGGGAATTGGCACAGAAATAACTTTCCATATATTATAAAGTAAACGAAAATCTACACTTTTTTTTTATTGGATTTCCCAAGAACATCGATTAAAGAAAAGTTAGGCAGAAAGGGAATTTGTTTGGCACGCTTTAGTCAATAAATTGATTTTTACGAAAGCGTATAGGAAGACCACTGTTGTGTGTATTTTATTTTATTCCTTTATTCAGACTTTAAAGTCTGAATTCAGACTTTTTCTTCTGAATTCAATTTTTTTTCTCTGAATTCAGACATTTTTCTCTGAATTCAGACTGTTTGCATTGAATGCATTGAATACACATTCACATTAGGTAATACCGAGGGTAATACACTGATTTCAGTAACTACCATATACAGGGTGATCCACGGTGGATGGCCTATTAGAAGTATCTGGAGAACGAGAAGACAAAACATTCTGAAAATTGGAATGCTTTGATAATTGAATATTCTCTATCCGCCTAAAATATTTCCATCGATACAGTGCTGCCACTTCTATCAGAAACAACTAGCAACTTTGTTATTTCAAATGGAATACCCTGTATTTTATTGCATTTCGAGATTCTTTCTGAAGAGCTGATTTGGTCTGGCAGGAATGATTACAGAGATAAAAGGTGTTCAAAATCGAGATTTTTCAATTTTAGGTTTTTTTTTGTGTCGAAACTATCCATTATCGATCAAAACGGCTTACATGTCCCTATCCTAACTTTTGATTCACTATCTACTGGAATTTAATTGGAAAAAATACAGGTTGCTTCAAGATTCAGATTTCTGATCACCTTGTATCTGTTCCAATTAAATGTCAGTAGATAGTGAATCGAAAGTTAAGATAGGGACATGTGATCCGTTTTGATCGATAATGAACAGTTTCGGCACAAAAAAATCCTAAAATTGAAAAATCTCGATTTTGAACACCCTATATCTCTGTAATCATTCCTGCTAGACCTCAGGTGTGATACATTGATGAAATCAGCTCTTCAGGAAGAATCTAAAACTACAATAAAACACAGGGTGCTCCATTTGAAATAACGAAGTTGCTAGTTGTTTCTGATAGAAGTGGCAACACTGTATCGATGAAAATATTTTAGACGGATAGAGAATGTTCGATTATCGAAGCATTTAAATTTTCAGAATGTTTTGTCTTCTCGTTTTCCAGATACTTCTAATAGGCCATCCACCGTGGATCACCCTGTATATGTCATTTAGTTTTCATGGGGTTGATGATTAATTTCATTATTATTTGCAGGTCAGTACGTTAGAATGTCTATAATGAATGATGTGATGCTTATTCAAATATATTTATACCCTATATAGGGAGCGAGAGCATAGTTTATACAGGGTCCTGCATCTCACCTTCCGTCTTCTATAGCTCAGTTATCAGTTGTCAGGATGGAAGTGGTAATACCTTTCGAATTTCAAATGGAACACCCTATATGCATTTTCAAATTCTGTATCATTTCCTGAATCAAATGATACCATGAAGTGACATTTCAAACTTAAATATTGATTTTAATTTAATTTTTGATTTTCCATTCGTGTGTGTCATGATTATTGTGATCGACTCATATTGTCAGTAGTAATGCTAAAAAAATTTAATCCTGCCAAAAATGTAAAATTTCTTGATTTATCACCAATTTAAGTTTATTAAAATGGTTTTGGTGTACCATGATCCTGTTTCACCCGGTATATATGGTGTATACTACACTGAATTCAGAAAAAGTCTGAATTCAAAGAAAAAAGTCTGAATTCAGGTTTCAAAGTCTGAATTAGGGAAAAAAAATCTGAATTCAGAGAAAAAAGTCTGAATTCGGACTTCAAAGTCTGAATGAAGAAATGAAATGAAATACACACAACAGTGGCCTTTTGACGCTTTCATAGAATTCAGAGAAAAAAGTCTGAATTCAGAAAAAAAAGTCTGAATTCAGAAAAAAAAAGTCTGAATTCAGAAAAAAAAATTCAGAGAAATAAGTCTGAATTCAGAGAAAAAAGTCTGAATTCAGAGAAATAAGTCTAAATTCAGTGAAAAAAGTCTGAATTCAGAGAAAGAAGTCTTTAAAGTCTGAATAAAGAAATGAAATAAAGTACACACAACAGTTGCCTTTCCACGCTTTCGTAGATTCTAATTCTCTATATAATTCATTTTAATATCTTTCACCGCTTTGGGCATTGAAGGAGGAAAAGCTTTATATTCACTCAAGAAATTCATGAAAACGAATTCCTACTACATTCGAGGAACATCGTGCGTACCTTGGGAGGATATACAGAGAAGGTAGGTATTGGGAATAATTCCTTTTGAACTGTTGAAACTTCTCGGAAATACTGCTTTTGGCATCAGATAATGAGCTTTGGGACTTCTATTGACGAACGAGTTTTGATAAAGAGCTGTTCTTCGTATCCCAATTCTGACGTAGGAAGGATGTACTGGCTGAGCATGTCAAGTTCTTTGAGTAACATTTTAAGGAAGTAAATTTAACAGCATCAACATAATTTATGGAGAATAGGGTCCTGAAACAGACCGGATATGTACTGTGTACATCATAAGAAGCTGCTGGCGTGTTAAGTAGCTCTTTGTTCGAAATTAAAAGAATATAGTCACAAAGAGAGAGAAACTCAAAGCCATTACCAGTTGTTTTTCTCTTGTTATCTACCATTTTCGTTCATCCTATGAACTACTGTGTTTTGTGTTTCTCTCTTTTCATGACCATTGCATTCCACTTCGAGTATTTGGCTTTTCCTAGTTGAAAATACGCCAGTCGTGCAACCAGCCACTCCCATTTCACCTGAAATGGGATCTTATTTTGGAGTGTTTCTCACTTTGCCAGGTGGCGTTTGGCGTACGCGTTCATTTCGCGGACATTGAACGCCCTGAGGGGCATAAATGCTGAGATCCGTTTACGTTGGGTCAGGTTCGCACCAGATAGTGGTCAAGAATGCTATCTGGGACAGCCCTAAACTGATGAGAACTAAGAGCTCGAAACCAGTCTGCAGGTATTTACGCGTCCCTGAACCACTTGGGCGCTGCTACTTTTTCAGGGAGGCAGAAAACTATCCCTCCTGCATAAAAAGGACACTACTGTAACCTTACTCGGCCTAAATGAACCTTCTTCCTGGAATGCAGTACTTTTTTCAGGGAGGAAGAAAAATATCCCTCCTGCATAAAAAAACAGTCAGACGTACTCTACAAGCCCAGTCAGGACATCCTCTCGTCATCAATCTCGAAATATGTCGAACTACTCTTTACCAAATCTCGTTTGTCCATAGAATGGCAAAGCTTGGGAATTCTATGCCAAAGGAAATATCCCCATCACGAACTTATAAGCTTCGACTTTTCGAAATAAATCTAATACCTATCTTCTCTCTCTATCCTTCCCAAAGTACAATAGCAGGGATTCCCTTTCGGGAGCATCGAGGAATAAAAAAACCCAAATTAGTATCAGAGTCAATGTGGAGGAAACGGTGGGGGGAAATAAAGAGGAACTTTGTGGACCCTAGTTCCAAAACAGAAACAATTCGTTTTTTTGTTGTAAGAAAAAAATTAACAATTATCATTCAATGAGTTGATTCAACAATCATTCTAACCTTGTTTTTCCACAAACAAATTTGTTTGCTCATTCCTTTTTAAATCTTCGAACTGGAGCATCTTGCATGATATACATATTTGTATTGAATCAGTGATTATCAGAATGATATTATGGACCAGGTCATTGTCTTCTGTGAATATGAATACTGTTGTCATTGGTCATATTGAATCCCATAAGGTAATTACTAGTTGTTATAAATTTGGCAGCTTCGATATATGTGGTTATATGCTCGCATTGATTGTTGAAAAATAGAGGATTATATCAACAAATATCACGCGAGAAGGTGTATATGGTGTTTTTCGAAGGGGCGGATTTCGATTATTGAAAAAAAGTATATGTGATGATTTTAAATAACGAATGATTACATCAAATACTATTTATACTCGGAATGATCAATATAAATTAGGTATGTGACGTAAATTCGACTATAGTGTGTACAACCCCAATAGGTTTAGTTCCTTGACTAGTTATATCACTTGTTGGATTGCTATAATCGATGCTACTATTGGTAGACGGAGGATGATTTTTTTATCTATAGAGGTATTTCCAACTCTAATTGTCGAATGTTTCCTGTTCTCATAAGAACCGGCGATTCCGCCAAAAATAACATAGAATTTTATTCTGGTTTGTTTTCTGTACACAGTTACTATTTGGCTATGGGCAGTTTGCCAGCGACACTAATGTCTGATAATATTCAACGATATGCAACAATATAACTCACAACTTGATGTCATATTTTTCAAATTGTTCAACATGAGTCGAAAAAAAATTTACAATACTTTTAAATAGTATAGCAAAACGCATATTACTTGATAATACACATGAAGTGAACAGAGTGACATCTGGCGATTGAGCTACCTAGAAGTGCGTCATGATGGTATTTGATGAGCATAATAATTGCACATGTCGAAGTAGTCATTCTGATCCAGAATTGTCACAGAAATATAAAAAATATAACAATGCGGTGTTGCATTTGAAAATTCAAAACTCTCGATCAACCAATATTCTAGAAAATATAACTTGTCTAATAGATTCGTTGACACCCAGTATATGTAGTTTGTCTGAAATTGAGAATTGACATTCTCTCTCGAATCGGATAAAATAATATGATGTATTATGATATAAAAAATATAACAAAGAGAATGTGTATTCTCAATGTATTTCTTTATATACAGTGTGTCCACCTTAAGGACTTACCACCCCTGTGAAATCGTTATTATCTGGCCGAGTTCGAAAAACTTTTTTTTGTTGGATAGGTATTTGAAATGTCCATTCAACAAGAGAATGATTCTATTCTTGGACTGTTATCATGGCCAACTGCGACCAGCTTTATTGACCCATATTTCAGAAAGTACTATTAGGGATTTTTTTTCGAAAAAAATGATGGAGGATTCTGAATTACGATCACTCAAAACATACATTTACCGATTTTCATCATTATTAAACATAGGGTGTCCAAAAGAACGAATTATTATTTATTTTTTGAATACGTCATCAGAAAGTGTAGTACTGTGGTATTTTTGGTAGAAATTCATGACACATCATCATTGAGGACTAATTTGAACATATCTGTACCGAATTTCATCATTCAAATATACGATATGAATGAGAAAAAAATAAAAAAGAATAAGTAGGTAATATTTTTTTATCAATTCAAAATAATAATAATTCGATTTTTTGAACACCCCGTGTTTGATGATAATGAAAATCGGTACAGATATATTTCAAGTGATCCGGATTCATTATTATTTTTCGAGTAAAGAATTATCATGATAAAAAATATTGCTACATATCCTTTTTAATTTTTTTCTCAGACACATTGTATATTCGAATGATGAAAATTGGTACAGATATATTTGAAAGTAATCCACAATGATAATTTGTTATTGGTTTTTTCCAAAAATACGACAGTAGTACATTTTCCGATCACCTATTCAAAAAAATATATAATTCGTTTTTTCGGACACCCTGTGTTTTTTTATGATGAAAATCGGCAAAGGTATGTTTCAATTGATCCTGATTCAGATTCTATCATTATTTTTTTTTGAAAAAAAATTCCTAATAGTACTTACTGAAATATGGGTCATTAAAATTTAGTCACAGTTGGCCATGATAACAGTCTAAGAATAAAATCACTCTGTTGTTGGATGGACATTTCGAATACCTATCCAACAAAAAATTTTTTTTCGAAATCGGTCAGATAATAACGATTTTACAGGGGTGGTAAGTCCTTAAGGTGGACACACTGTATATATCCGTTTTTTCATGTTCATAATTCATCTGAGAATATTCCTTTTCAATACTTTCACCCAATCAAGGGGTTCAAACTTGAACGATGGAAAATTGTTATTTTTATAGACCTTCAATCGCAGATTCGTGATTAGATTTTCTCAATTCAAAATTTCTCCACGTCCTGTATGATGAATATCAATTAGTCATAAATCAAAAAAATATATATCATAACCCATAGATGTGAGTTCACCTACTATCGCAATTCGCGAATTATTTCTACAAAGTTGGAATCGTTTATCAATGAAATAGGAATGAAATACGCCGGCCCTCTGCAACTGATGTTTATTAGGTGCTTCTGTACATTTATGTTTCTCATTTCCTTTTATAGATTTTCCGCTTCACGCTTTACATCCTCCTGAGGATTTTATGGTTACATACTTCCCCTTATTTATCGAGTTAGCGCTTTTATCCTGTCTATATCATCAAAGGAGACGGCTCAGATTATTTTCATCAGCTATCTAGCAGCTATATATGACATATTTCTCAAGTGGTGATCACGATATCCTTTTAGTATGTGTCAGCATTTTTCATGTACTGCATGTCCTTTCGACCTCAAAAGATATTTCAACATTTGAAAATTTATTGTTTGCATTGATATTAATGAAGTGAGGTTTTGGAGACTGTGGTTTAGTAATCAAATACAAAAATATGTACCCGAAGTATCACAATAATATTTAGAAAAGCCTCAATAAGTATTTCAGCAACTCAGTACAACTGAATAGGAAATATATAGGTCACATGTCGATACCCTAGTTCAATAGTGTAACAACTCGAAAAATGTATACGCTATCTGATTCATCATTTTGTTAGGTTTTACTTGCTATATATACTGTAACAACTGAAAGTTTCATTACTGACCAAGAGATGGTGCTAGTCACTCTATAGAACTGAAGGAAACTTCATTTCTATATAATTCCATACTGTAATAACTCGATACAAGAATCAAGACTTGTTACAGTTTTGAACTGTGAAATATTTCCAGTGTTTCAGGGTTGTTACATTGCATAGCTCAAAAAAGTCAATTTCAGCACTCAAAATAAACTTATATATGTTATATATCCTTATTTCCGTAGTGATTGTAGTTATTGTACTCACTCCTCTAATAATGATGAAGTGAATAGAAATCTTCTGTGACAGGGCTATAATTTTATATTCTTGAGACATTATCTTTATATTTAGATTAAAATCATTATGACTTGAATTTTAATTTGCGATTTTCTCGAAACTACGGTTTTTGAGATGTTACACTGTTGAACTAGGGTATCGATATTTATAGTCTGCTTATATATTTACCTCTCCCCAATTGTTTCTGAGAATGTCAATTCTAATTCAGGCTTTTCTATATATTATTGTGATATTTTGAGAATTAATTTCGTATTCACATCATTATCAATTGTTCCTTTCATTTCCATTAGTGTCGGCAAATGGAACAGATTTTTCGTTATATCTTTCAACATTGTAGATAGTATTTTCTTTTTTATTTCAATAAGCAAGCATTGGACAAAATCTTGGTACCCAGCGTCGAAGGTTCGTGAGCAATATACAGGGTGAGTCAGAGGAACTGTACATACTCCTACCACGAATAGGCCCCTGCATGAGGGAAATACCCAATGTTCATCAGAAAGTTTCTTCTTCACTTCTTCTCCAATATATAGGGTGAATTATGAGATTTGGCAAAAATATCATTAGGTCATAACTTTCGAACAGCTTCTCCGTCTGATTTTCTCATGGAATATTCCGCTACTACTATCTAATCGACTGACTCATTCAGAATCGAAAAAAATCCAGGACCGTTTATGAAAAATTTTGATATAGTTTAGTAAATAGCAAAAAGTCCATCCTGTATATCGTTTTTGTAAACTGTGACAGGGAATTTTCAGAGGTCACAAACGAAAATCAGGAATAAAATATTCCAAATTTTCCTTACACTTTCACTTCAGTATGAAAAAACTATGAATTTCATGAAAAAACGAAAATTTGGCAAAAGATGTATTTATTTGAAATTAATATTTCTCAACCCATAAATTTTACAAATAAAAGTGAGTCTTACATTTTCAATGCTTCAGCTCGATGGAAATCAACATATCATTTCATCTTCAGGCCTGGATTAAGAAATTCCGTTTTTTTGTGGAGGACAATAATCACACTATAGATCCTCTTCGAATCAGTGGATGGGATATCTGTGAAAATGTTGATGGCCAGCGCTATAGATAATCTCATGATTTCAATTCACAGAATTATCTATTCGATTTGTTTTACTCAGTTTATTTATGCTTACTTATTTTCCGTACTAGAATTATTATCCGCCTCTGTCAGTATAACTTTTGAAAAGTAATTGTGAGTGAACCTTCATTTTCTGTTCGACTATCTTGACTTATTTGAATCAATGATCATTAACATCTAAACAGATACCCCATCCACTTATTCGAAAAAGATCTACAGGGTGATAATTACCCTCCACAAAAAGTAAAATGACGAAATTCAGGCCTGGAAATGAAAGAACATGTCGATTTCCATTGAGCTAAAGCATTGAAAATGTGAATCTAACTTTTATATGTGAAATGAATGCGTTGCAAAGTAATTCTCTTCGAATGAATGAATTTGTTGTCAATCTTTAGTTTTTGCTTATAATTCATCGTTTTTTGAAAAATTCAGTGAAAGTGTGAAGAGAATTTCTCGAATATTTTATTGTTGATGCTTGTCTTCGTGCTTTGAGAATTCCCTGTCACAGTTATATTATTATATATTATATATATTGTATATTATTACTGAAGATGGACAACATATGGTAGAGTGGAATAATATCAAAATCATTAGAAGAGAAGATAACAACTAGAAGAGAAAAATCAAGGAATCTACTTGTATTCTTCTGACCGGAGACAATAGCATTGCTTCCTGTTCAGTTGATATAGATAGCACATGGTATTCACTATTGAAATCTGAAAATAAAAATGGTAAATTCAAAATTAATTAATGAAAACATCCTGTAACTCATTTGATTGCCAACGTCACCAACTGTCACTGAGAACTGGGAAGTGTCAAGAAAAATACAAATTTGCCTTACGAAAATCTATTTTTTATGTTGAAAACGGGAGCAGATTCATTCCCGAAACGTTCAAAGATGAGTAAAAAGTCGATATTTTTTCCTCAATTTTTTTTATATACCCTAATTTCTCTTCTCCAAACCTTTTTCAATACAAATTGTCACTGACAAGCTAGTGAATTTTTCTTTTAGGCTCCCTGATAGGAAAATTCTTCAAACGCAGTGACATTTTGGGCAAATCATCTGATTTTTCCTCACTACACATATATTGAAATGATATAGATATTTTTATTTCATAGAGACGGGGAGAGAAAATCCCTAATGATCTGGAATGAAGAAATATTATTTCCCTATTTCAATTTGCACTGACAATTTCTCGAAATCCTCAAATTTTACCTATTGTATCTCAATGGATGTCCTGAATCTTGAATGAACCTTGTTTGATATCTCTATGCCTTCAAAGTATAACAGAATGACCACCTTCACCTTTAAAAAATATCTCACATTGACCCAACCATAAAATAAAATAGAAATAGGTCACATAAGGAGTGAGAATGTGTTTTCGACAATAAAATACACAGTAGGTACAGTACATAAAATATTCCGAACATGTATACTGAAAGTTGACCGAGGGAATTCTGAAACGGTTTATTAAGCCCCCGAAGCATGACCAATTTCGCTCCCCCAGGTACATGTAGAGCACTGAAAACGGTTAATAAATTATTGAATATAGCCTTTGGGATCCATATGAATATCACCAGGCGTTTTGTACCTATATCCTGAATCATAGAGGGTCAACAACGAAGGTCATGAGATCAGTTTTAGTTTCAAGAGTTCGAAACATATATTCTGAAATGGAATGCTTGTACCAAAGATCTAATAATAATATTATTCTATAATAAGGAGGACTGCTCAAAGTTATGTCCACACTATGTGAGTATATCATGGGAAACTACCCATCGTGGATGCTTGCGGCAAAAAATTGTAGTACCCATGGTTTGTTGTTCGACAGTACTATAAGTACCTTGTTTTTTTCGAATCGGTCCTTTTTTGTGCCACAACTTACATAATGAGAAGAATTAATCTGTTAAAAAAATGATAAAGGGATTACCATATAAAATTCCCTTTGGTCTGAATTTTGGGAGAGATGTGGTTTTCGCGAGCTTGTTTAGACATCATTTATTAGTACTTTTTTCTACTCACATAACTAAAATGGCATTAAGCGTACGGATATGTACCACGCTAAATGATTGATTAAACACGGATTGTCGATCTGTGATTCATTCAAAATATTAAACACGTTACCATGGCAACACGATTTCTTAAATACATTTCCATGGCAACGCAGTTCATTCAACACAGCTTCGGTAATTTGAGACATGTCTGGCCTGTCAATTGTATCAACTGTCAACTGTTATTTTCGAATTTTGTATCAGAATCATTCAAACAATATTCGTTTGTATCAAAATTCTTCATTAAAAATATATGCGAAGAGTAGACGAAAGTGAAATCGAAGAGAATGTTCTGCTACTTGCATATGTCCAAGAAGTGTAAAAATGGAGCATCCATCTTTGAGAACAATTTATTTATTCTGCGCTAAGCATGACAATAAACGTGTGATACAAAGGTTAGTGAGCAATGTACTGGACACATCGACAACCAATATCACTTATATAGTACGTGTCTCGCTGGTTGCATGCAGTTGCATGTATTATGTTCTCAATTCCCATTCCTTTCGAATTGATTTTAAGGTTAGCAGGAATTGCAGGTATGTTAATGTAATTTTCGGAGTTCGTAGAAAAATCATAGTATGTAACGCGTTTATAAACTCTTCTAGACACTCGTTTATTAAACACTCGCTCCGCTCTGCTCCGCTCGTGCTCAAAATACTCGTTACTAAAAGGACGTTTATAACACTTGTTACATAATATACTATTTTTTAATTGACTCGGCCGCTACCTGATGGAGATCCATGGCAAATGTAAAAACTGCACAAACGATAAGATTTCCACAACATTCTCAAACACACGACATGTTTTGCTATAGTAGCTTCGTCAGGTGATATACTGGTACAAACTAACCTTGGCTTGCTTATATATCCTACTTTCCCAACCTGAAGGATTAGTTACCTGTGGACAGGTTCGATGAACCTCCTTTTTTGGAAACCAGGCCTAATTAACATTTATTAATAAGCACATTTCCTATGGAGGAAAAATATTTTTTTTGGGAAAAATGATCGATAATTTCTGTCGGAATATCGAAAAAAGTCCTCAAGCGGCGACATTATATAAAACTATTGAAACTTCAGATATCATAAAACATTTGTAGCCCAAGGATAGCTCTGCTCAACTAGCCCAAGTTCGATTAAATCGGCTCAGCTGTTTCGAAGATACAGGGTGTTTTTAACGGAAACATTTGAATAGCCAGTTTAGTCTGTTAAAAAATGGCGATTTTCGTGCAATACCTCCTAATGAAAAACACATTCGTTAGGATCATGACATGAATATAAAATCGCTTTTCAGATGATGGTGCAACATGGTCATCAATTTCAGATAACACTTAACGCGATAAAACGAAGTATTAATTACTACACAAATCTGCGAATGTAAATAGACAGTTCTTTATTCTGGTAACAAAGACATTATGAACTGTGCGCTTCACACATTAACATTTTTCCGACCTTTTTAATGCTCGGAAAAATTCCTCTAGGCACGTTTCATTTCAATCACCAATTTTCATCAAAAACGAATCCTTTGTATGCCTGGCTATGAGAGCAGATCCATCGTGGCATGGTGGCAGCAGCATGAAAAACAATAGAAAACAATACCAATTGAAAAGTGAAGACTCTTTCATGCGTGGAACATAATAATGTATAGATTACAGCGAAATAATCTACGATGCTGGTGTGGTCCAATTCATTATTTGTGAATCAATAAGTCATAGTCAATATTAATTATGATTATTTTAATGAATGCAAAAGAATATCAGATATAAAGAAAAGTATTGGTTAATAGATGACGAAATAATATACCAAAATGAAAGAACACATTCTTGTCGAAAAATCAATATTGGAAAATACTGAATTCCGAAGTTTTTTTTTAATCATTGAGAGGTCAACAGCCAAACCTGAGTTGTTGCATTCGGTGAGGTCAGAAGCGCCGCAAGTACGGATGACTCTTACAATGTTGCCGGATGTCAATGCGGTAACGAGGTAGGATGAGAGCGGAAATTTTGTTGAAAGAACAGTTTTTCTTGCAATTTATGTTTCATACTACAGTTCATTTTATTTTCCTCTCCGATTTTGTAAACACCCTGTTCAAGTAGAACCTATTATAAATCGAAGCCGAGAGTGGTTCAATGTTCCAACAGATGTTTCATGTTTCAACTATAATATCAACTGAAAAGTTTCGAAACATATTATAAAAGATAGATGTAGTAGTATACAGGGGACATACTAGGGCCGTTTACTGATCAGTTTACTGTTTAGAGTATCCAAAAATGTTTGGGTGTCATATTTGAATTGGTAATTATTGATTGGATTTCAAGTATGACATCACTGCTGACAGGCGCGTATCTAGCTTTGTTCCATGGGGTGTAATCCGTGGTGCGGGGGGATGACACAAAGCAAAAAAAGCGCCGTAGGCGAAGTTTTGTTGTTATTCAAGGTCAAATGCCTTCAAATTGATAGTTAGGTTTGTCAACGAGGTTTCATGAAAGTGGAAAAAAATTATTTAAAATTCCGTTGGAAATTTAATATTCATAAATACAACAAAAATCGAATCAAGGTCACTTCGAATCGAAAAAAATGCTTGAGTTCAAGTTGGTAAGACAATTTAATGAATTCGTTAAATCACATTATTGTTGATGTTTTTTTTTTCAATTTCTCCACTCGAAGACTCTCATCCAAATCGCGACGTTTCCACAGATTATAGATACTTTTCTAACAACGCCAGTTTGAGAAAACATGGTATAAAAACCATCAAAATTTGTTTACAGTTTTGGTTGTCATGCTTTCAAATGTTAACTTTCGGTTTTGTCGTTGGAAAAGTAAGTGGTGCAAAATCACACCGGCCTACGAGATTTTATATAGGTACATAAATTAAATAGTCAAAATGAAACAGGAACTTGCTCGCTGCACTTTTGGCATTTTTCCGAGATTTCTCCTGCTTTTAGGAAGCAAATAAATTAGATACTAGTCACGTGTTTGATGAAATAAGATCATTTTTGTGAATTTTTTCATCGTCTGGGGGGATGGGAGGGGTTAATTATCCCCCTCCCTTGTATACGCGCCTGACTGCTGATTTTCCAAATAGTGTATTTATGGACTATCGAGTATGCAGTAGCACTTTAGTATCGCCTAGATCAGCGGATGTAAAGTGCCACTTTAGCGCCAGCGGACCACGTTTTGACCCGAGAGCCCTAAGATACATATATTCTACCGCCCGCTGATGTTCTGAGATCGATTCGATATCTACATCTAACTGCATGTATTACCGATCATAAAATAGACTCAATTGAACGCAGTGTGTACAATTTATTATTGGATACGAAGAACATGTCGCAGTTGGATGATGATGTTAGCGTAGTGACTAGAAGAAATATCACCGCCTATGTGGGACTTGTCCATTGCATCTGATTGTACATAAGTTAGTTTTAGACATTTAATCACTCGCTAAATGGAAATTTATTTAGTCGAATTATGGATACCACTGGCAAAGGTAGATCAAATGGTAGTTCATCAAAAATTACTAAAAAAAACAATGACATTACTTTACCACTCGTTCACCTACTTCAACGGCCGCCATCAAGTATTTTATGCACGACTGGGCGTGAAGTAGCACTTTACTGCCCGGTTTTGCGGGCGTAAATTGGCATTTACTGCCCGTGGACTTCTTTGTCGCCCGGCGTATAGGTAACTCGTACATGCTGGTCGTATACATAAAATGTTGTATGTATTCCGGGCCTAACCTGCTTCAATGGACGTGTTAATAGCCTGAGCGATATTATACGCCTTTGATGCATAACTATTTAGTACCCGTTTATCGCCCTAGGGCGCTTAAGTGCAACGCGAATCTGGGCGATGAAGTGCAACTCCAGGACCGGTCATCCATAAATGCGTTTATGGTTTTGAGCGTGAAATGGCCGTGGTCTTATGCTACCGGGTCATAAATGCAGACTTTACGCACTTGATATTCAAATATCTATTTGAGAAAGGGCAATTCAGAACTCAAATAAAATCAACTTGTTCATATACCTACCTCTAACTTGTCCTTGAACAAGAAAGTATCATCCTGTATTTTACTCGGAATGATCATGCGTGAAAGGATTTACAGGATTTGAAGATGAGCATACTGGAATATCCTATACCTTTACCGTACCCATGGCGGCAACAAGACGCTGAAAATATCGATCCTGAAAAGGTCACCTTATTTACGTCAGCCCATTCACTGCTTTCACCTGGCCCAAAACCATTCCGATTTTTATTATTGGGAATGAAAACAAGAAGTCCCGAAAGGACTCGACAGGATTGAGGACAGGGATATGTTATTGTATACGAAGTGGTGTTCTGAATCGTTCGCAGGATTTCATCCATCACCTACAAAATGAAGACCGTTCTCTGCTTACCCGCTCGACATTTTTGTCCCTCAACCAATATCTTACTTTTTTTCATGAAACTCAAAGTTACCTACATATGAAGGTTTCACTGCAAGTTATTAGATCAATTTCACAACTCAGGTTAAGTAGTGACTATACTATAAAATTCTCATATCGTGGCTCAACATATCGCATAAACCCAAAGGAAATATGTTCAGTGTGCAACAAGAATGAGTTCGAAACTATACAGCACATTATGTTCGACTGTCCTATTTACACTGCTATGAGGCCCCAAAATACTCCATTTTTGAAAACCATGAACAACTTGGCCGACACTCTCAACAATATCACGCCTTCTTCTGCTAAATCCATATCTGCCCATTTATGTAACATTGTGAAACTCCGCTCATTCATTATGAATGAGTGAAGTACTAATGTTTATATTTCCCTTCCTACAAGATAATTTAATCATTATAATATTGTTTCCCTTGTCTTGGTCATACCTACTTGCTACTGTTACTACAACTTCTTACTTCTGCTCTGTTTTTGAATATATTATTCGCTGAATTGTTAATTGTTGTCCAGTTATATATCAAGTAGGTCGTTCATCAAGGTTGGCCTTATCTAGTTTTGGATAGATACGTTAGTACTCTGCTTTTAAGAACACAAACTATGTACAATGCACATCTTCAAATAGGTTGCTTATTTCTTACTTATAAAATACCGGACGTAAATTTTGTACTTATATAGGTATACAATTACAAGTATAGGAATTTGATATAACTGTGTAAACTCCTTGTTTATAAAACTGTAAGTTTTTAGAAAACAATAAATGGATTGATTGATTGATTGATTGACCTGGCCCAAAACCATTCCGATTTTTATTATTGGGAATGAAAACAAGAAGTCCCGAAAGGACTCGACAGGATTGAGGACAGGGATATGTTATTGTATACGAAGTGGTGTTCTGAATCGTTCGCAGGATTTCATCCATCCTTCATCCTGAGATTATTCCACTATTGAATGACGTCATCAAAATATAGAGTGATTTCTGATTCATTATTGAATTATATGAAATTGCTCCTCTCTAACTCTGTGTTTTGAGGGATCTCGTTTGGATCGTCCCGCAGAATCCTATATCGTCACACAAAATGATGTGTTTCTGGTTACGTAGATATTTACGATGAATTCATGTTGGAGATTTGATACTATCATAAATCTATAGTTCGAGCTACGTTCTTCTTAAGCATCTCTTGATTGTTAGAGGATGTTACAAGTTTTCGTCATCTAAGTGATTTTGCATAATTGTGTTCCGCCTGAAAGAAATCGATCGACCACTTTTCACTTACTGTATGAAATATCAACATAAGTTATGTATTTTTGTTCAGTACAAAATGAGTTCTCATCAATATCTTGAAAAATTTTGAGCCGATTTGAATGAAATTTTTATGGTTCATTTACACAACTAAGACATTCCAGGAGCGAACCCATCGAGCAAGTCGCCTTTTTTTGTAGAAATAAAAGCCACCTTGTGTTTTTTTTGTTCTTCTTAAATATTGAAATGAACCCATTAAAAATACAACATTTCTGTCTCTATAGTTATTTCCTCGTATCTTACTTCGTTTTCGAGAAAAACGGACAATACGATACCTCGGCATATCTCTGAACGCGATGAAGATAGATAAAAATGCTTGGATATCATCCAAAAATTTATTGCACATCATTATTTATGAAAACGATGAAGGAAATGAAATTCATTCCCCTCTCTAAAATTTATACGATCTTCGAATTTTGTGAGAAATATATTTTTAAGATATCAATGAATAACTGATTTTATTCTAACTTTTGGACACCTTATATCTCTGATACGAAGCATTTTTGGATCCATGTTCATGTAAACTTTTTTGAATATTTTGTTGGGAGGAATCTCCCTTAGGCTCTTGTCACCACTACTCTAAAACACCCTGTTTAATTAATGGGCTACATTGTATATCCTGTGAGTCAACTTGAGCCTTACATTCACAAAAAACTCAGAGATTTCTTCGAGGAAATCTCAACTGTTCGTTTTGACTTTGATTTAGTTGAAAACTTTGTATATACTGATACCTACATTGTGCGAAACTTCAACAGGAAACATGATGCTATATAAAAGCTGTTATGACAACTTCATGAGGTGACGTGCAATTTTTGTTACCTTGGAATATAGGACAAGGATAATGAAGATTTATTGGTTAGATTTTATATCATTCTATATCACAGCAGATGGTGTACGAAACTCCAAAACTTCGAATTAGTGAGTGCATTAGATCGATATCCAAAAGTTATATTCCTTCTGACTAGTGTATCCAAAAAAAGGTAATTTGCTAAACTCAGAAGACTCTAAGGGTGATTGATGGAATCATCTGGATATAGATTTTGATCAAGATGAGTTTCACTTTTCGAACATAGATCAATATTCATTATAAACGTATCAATTGGAGTCTATTGATGACCTTTACAGGAAATGATAAGCTTCAATAATTTTTGTCTCTTGGTGAGCTCTAGAAGATGAATTTGTGAGCCGAAATTAGCCTGCCAGACTTCACCAGCAGCTTCTATACGACCAAAAATATAGGAGGAAAATTTCAAATGAACATGAGTAGATGAAAAATGTCTGGCAATGAACTTTGTAATCGCAATTCAATGCAAATAATCAATAGAGGTGTTTTCCAGGTCCTCTCATATCAATGAAAATGACGTTTCGTATGTTTTTTTTTCAATATCCAGTGAAGATTGCATAAGAAATATCATTTTCGTAAGAGTATTCTGTAGGATAACGGGGGTTTGGGAATTATTCTACTGCTATCTATGAACAACATCATGTAATATCAAGCAATTAAAATTTCACAAAATCATACATATGATGCATGTTTTCCATATTATTTTGATTTCATTTAAATCCCAATTTCATATGTTACATATGTATTTAATCCATTTCATCTCGTTGATGGATAGTTGCAGCCATTATTTGGCTTTGATCCTTTTGAATCTGTATATATAATATACATGTATATGTCTAGTGGTTAACAGAGATAATTCCTTTAGCCCATATAGATAATCTGTTTTAGCAAATCAATGATCGTCAAAATTTCTGTTAATCCAATTAATTCAGGAAAAACTGAACTATAAAGTCATGCATGATGCATGATGAACTCGCAATTTTTGTCTGATTTCAATGAGAGACTTGCATGAAACATTTTTCGCATACGCAATGCGGGTCAGGACGCTATTATTAGAAATTCAGTTCGCGTGGCAAAGCTAAAAAAGCTTTCCATCAATTATTTATCTCAATTATTCTCCTAGGTACCCTACAAAAGAGAAATCAACAGTCAACTCCAATTCTATTTGGTGAAAGCCCATGGGATTTTTTCACGAATCGTGAATTACAAATATTATTATACCGGGTGATGGCACCACTTATTACAATTCGGCATCTTAGGGTCAAGTTATTATCAAAACCTTCCTTTGGGTATAGTACTGTTACGTTATTCGGGTGCAGGAGCGAACACGACACTATTTATTTTCGAACTGATTTATTTGAACTAAAGAAACACTAATTTATATCGAACTTATAACTACTATTTATGTAAAACGATTTATAACACACGGTATATAACTGTCCCTCTGACACTCGCTGTTTGCCTGCCTGACTCAGTTGTTCGGCCGTCAGAAGATCATTCGAGAACGTTCTCGAACCAAAGCCTGCCATGGGTTCTTATACAGGGTGTTTCATTGGGAAAGGTAAATAATTCAACTGTGGATAGGGGTCACTGAGGTGATTTCAAAAAACCCATGGTTGATGGGTCTTCGACTTCTTATAACCGAGATACAGGATGTTTAATCAATTTTGTCCATATCTTCATTGTCTCATAACTTTCCAACCAACCTGTATTTATTTTTGAAAATTGGTACACTTGTTCAACCTACCCTGTGGAATTGATTGAGGCAACAACAAAAGATAAAATCCAGGTCCGGCTTCACTTGAAATCCACAAATTCTTTCTGCCAGAAAACAACACCCTATACATTCGAATTTCTCATTTTTTTTGCCATATCTGAAAAGAACATCAAAATTTCTATTCAACGATGTGCTTTTTATTCGTGCACAGACGATTTTAACTATTCATATTATGTGCTCAAAATATTATTTTTGCTCATTTTGGGTTACAAAATTGGAATCAGACGAGATTTATCAATTTTTTTACTTCCTATTCAGTATACGTGAGTATTACATTTAGAAGGAGTATTTCATATCGTTCTTTGTTCCAGTCTTAGTTGCAGGTCCGTCATCAAAACTATACAGGGCTTTTCACGATGAGCGTTAATTAGATGTTTCTGGCAAACCAGGCAACGGATAAATCTAAAAATTCGAAGGTATGTATAAATTAACATGATCTACACGTCTGAAATATTTGAAACAATCCAGCGTTGCCGCTTCTACTCGAAAGTAGCAGTAACTTTGATTTTTCAAATGGGACACCCTGGATGCTTCCTGAATCGATTCACAAAGTTCGGGGTCTAGTGGGACTAATAACTGAGATATTAAGAGTGAGAAAAATCGAGATGTTTCAACTTTAGAATTATTTTACGAAAATATTTATTATTGATCAAAACGGCTTTTATGTCCCTATCTTAACTTTGTATCTATTGACATTCAATCGAATCGAAACAAATACAGGATGGTTCATAATTCAGATTTCTGCACCACCCTGTATCTGTTTCAATTGGATATCGAATAGAAAGTTGAGATAGGGACATTGAAGCCGTTATGACCATGCAATAATAAATAGTGTCAACACAAATCATTTCTAAAGTTGAAACATCTCAATTTTTCTCACTATAAATATCTCAGTTATTAGTCCCACTAGACCCCGAACTTTGTGCATCGATTAAATCAGCTCTTCAGGAAGCATCCAGGGTGTCCCATTTGAAAAATCAAAGTTACTGCTACTTTCGAGTAGAAGCGGCAACGCCGGATTGTTTCAAATATTTCAGTAGTGCAGATTATGTTAATTTATACATACCATCGAAATTTCAGATTTATCCGTTGCCTGGTTTGCCAGAAACATCTAATTAACGCTCATCGTGAAAAGCCCTGATGTATAGTTTTGATGACGGACCTGCAACTAAGTCTGGAACAAAAAACGATATGAAATACTCCTTCTAAATGTAATACTCACGTATACTGGATAGGAAGTAACAAAATTAATAACAAAAATCATCTAATTAACGCTCATCGTGAAAAGCCCTGTATAGTTTCGATGACGGACCTGCAACTAAGTCTGGAACATAGAACGATATGAAATACTCCTTCTAAATGTAATACTCACGAATACTGAAAAGGAAGTGATAAAATTAATAAATCTCGTCTGATTCCAATTTTGTACCCCAAAATGAGCAAAAATAATATTTTGAGCACATAATATGAATAGTTAAAATCGTCTGTGCACGAATAAAAAGTACATCGTTGGATAGAAATTTTGATGTGTTTTTCAGATATGGCAAAAAAAAAGAGAAATTCGAATGTATAGGGTGTTGTTTTCTGGCAGAAAGAATTTGTGAATTTTAAGTGAAGCCGGACCTGGATTTCATCTTTTGTTGTTGCCTCAATCAATTCCACAGGGTAGATTGAGCAAGTGTACCAATTTTTAAAAATAAATACAGGTTGGTTGGAAAGTTATGAGACAATGAAGATATGGACAAAACTGATTAAACATCCTGTATCTCGGTTATAAGAAGTCGAAGACCCATCAACCATGGTTTTTTTCAAATCACCTTAGTGACCCCTATCCACAGTTGAATTATTTACGTTTCCCAATGAAACACCCTGTATAAGAACCCATGGCAGGCTTTGGTTCGAGAACGTTCTCGAATGATCTTCCGTCTCCTTCTTTTTGTTCTAGAAGCTTCTTAGAACAAAACCTCTCTCTCTAATTGTTCCATCGATTGTTTCCAGAACATTCCAGAATCTTCTGTGACGTTATTTGTCACTGCGGCATATATTGAGTGTTCGGAAATATGCTGGTGTATGTAGGAATCATTGAGAGATTGAAGAGTAATCTGGGATGCGTGATACAGGATGATCGTTGTACTCCTGCCTTCCTGCTGATGTTTCTAAAGCCCCTCTAAGGGGAATATCATTACAGTACTTTTAATACTCAGTGACGGGTATGGATTCTTTGGAAATGATGTTAACAATCATTTTGTGAGAAATGAATACAAGATGCTTCATTTCCAATAGAATGAGTGATATGATATAACAAAAGGGAAGATGTGTATTTTTGTCTGTTTCGTTGTATTGAATAGACTTCGAAACTATACTGGACCGATTTGAAAAATTCTTTGACCATCAAAAGTGAAGTGTAAAAATCCACTGAAGATCTCTTTGAGATATTATCCATTTCAAGATTCAACTTTGAATATTGAGGTATATTCAAGATATCATTGAAATATATATATATATATATATATATATATATATCCGTTTCGTCTTGACTAGTCAGTTCATCAGGCATCCAGAAATAATTTGGTTTATACTTTCCTACTAATCAGGGAATCAAATTCCAAATATCACTCCATATGAAGTAGTCATCATTTGAATGAAGTATCAACAGTCAGTATACATAAACATAAAGAATAACATATAAATGGAAACGGCAGCGTCGCAGTCGCGCGCTAGCAGAATCGTGTAGTAGCTCTTTGTGAACATGGCAGTTCACCAATAATGAAGAAGCCGAAACTATTTCTTTGGATTTTTTTCTATAGTGTATTCAATGCCTATTAAGAAAATAAAAAATACTTATGTAATAATTTTTCATAAACTCCACGGAGGAATATAAGAATCTCAATATTACCAACAATCCTGAGTTCAACGGAAATCAGTTAAGAAGTTTTCGAGCAGTGAGTGAAATAATACTCTCTTCTCCTGTTCAAAAACGAAGCTCCAATGAATATACAAGCTTGAATGAGCATTTTTTTTATTTTTCACTTTTTCTATATAGCCTTTATGAAATTTTCAAGATTGTGATCTGAACCGCCAGTGAGGTATGAGTAAATTAGAATAATTCACCATTGTTGCATCAGTGACACTGAAATAAAAAATTTAGAAGGGTTCAATTTGAGTTGACTGGAAAAAATGACACCTTCGATAAATTCATCTATAAGCAATATTCATTTTGCCGATAGTAATGTGCTTAGCGAATTTCGAATCGATTGCTTTTGTTTCAACAACGATTGAAATTGAAAACCAAAAAGTTGAGTAAAATACCAATTTTCTCTGTATATGTATTTGTATATGGAAATCCAGATTCTTCACAATTCGAATTGAACCTGAGACGCCCTGTATACACCTGAATATGAATTATTAAAACCCTGTTTTACTAAAAACCTCATCTCTGCTCCAGGACAAATGGGTAGAACAAAGATTATGATTTTCATCTTGTACCCAATTAAAAGTTTTCCTGTGGTCGCAGTTGCATTGTATTTTCAAGGCAATTTCCATTTACTGGCCAAATCTTCTACGGAGATACGCCGACAATAATTATTCACCTCTATATTTCATCACAAAGGATGTCATTTCGAACCGTATATGTTTATATGTTGTCCTCAATGAGGACTAGAATTTTCAGTCTCACTAGTTGGCGTTATTGAAACGTGAGGTCATAGTCAAAGTCAAAAATCCAAAAATTTTACCGGATAGCCCCAAAGGCTGTGGCCTGTTTTATCAAAAACGTTCGGAAAGAATACTGTAGAATATTTGGACAAATAGAAAACCTCAAGGCATATTTTATTTACTTTACGACCAATTCTTACATTGACGTAGAAGAAGATATCGTAGGAAGAGGTCCACGGGCAAGGAAAAAATTAGTATATTTATCAGTTTCACCAACCCTGACCTCACCTTCCAATGGCGGGCTGTGGTGGACAATAAATAATGTTAACCATAACCATCATTGCCAAATCCAGTCAATGGCCAGAATTCATATCGACAGCCCGACGAACGCAATTCAAGATTTTTCAAGAAAAAAACTTCTAATACTCTTAACATACTAATATCTATCAGTCAGGAAGGAAAAACTCAGTAAACAAGGAACTTGACGCAGAAAAATGTGGTAGACAAATCATTAATGAAATAAACCTGTGGTGTACGCACTTCAATCCTTGCCTGTCTTACAATTCCTTGATTTTCGCCTACTTCAATAAACATAACATGGCGTGGGCGAATCTCGCTAAGTTTAGTCTGGTACCGTACCAAAATAACAGGCACAATTGGGACCGAATTGTGAGCAATGAAGATAGGGAATACATATTGCGATTTAGCTGCATCAAGGTTGGTGTATTTAGCCACATTTCAGAAACATCGAGATAAATCGGACACCTTACCTTCATGTTCTGCCTCAAATAACAGAAATGTTTATACAGGGTGTTTCAGATTCAAATGTACATACGATACTGGCAGATAGAGGACACTTTGACGGTTTCAAATCACTCCCATTGATGTGTTTACCTTCTTTTATAACTGAGATACAGAACGTTATCTTGATTTGGGCAAAATCTTCATCTGTTCATAATTTTTGAACCACGTTTCATAATCTATTCATACTAGGTAGAAATATTTCACTTATATTACACATCAAAACTAAATAAAAATTGAGATCAGAATCCAGGTCCGTCTTAAGGAAAAACAGAAAACTTGTTTACTTCAAAAACAACACTCTGTATAGCAAAATTTTGTGGATCTGTTTTCATATTTGGAAAGAGCAGGAAAAATTAATGAAGTGACCTACTTATTACGAGCGCGCATCCAATTTGACAGATGGTTTATTATCATGTTTTGAAATATTCACCCCATTTCGAGGCATTTTCATTGAACTGTAATTCAAGATCCAATTTTGATACAAAAAAATAATTGTCTTCAAAGTTGAACGTCATTAGATGCAAATCAGGTGAACTATTGATAGATTTACCGCAGCCCATGAATCAATAGTGAAGAATAAAACGAGCCCTCAAAAATTTCCAAAACCACAGACGTTATTCTGTTGAACGAACAGATCTATCTATTTCACCCCAATGATGTTGAACTTTGAAGGACGTTATTATTTCGTGAAATAATTGAATTATGTATTACGAGTTCAATAAAAATGACTCAAAATGGAGCCGAGTATATCAGAAAATGATAATAAAACATCTGTCAAATCGGATGCGCGGTCGTAAACAATAGGTCACTTCATTCGTTTTTCCCTGCTCTTTTCAAATATCAAAACAGATCTAAAAAATTTTGCCATACAGAGTGTTGTTTTTGATATAAAAGAAGTTTTCTGTTTTTCCTCAAGACGGACCTGGATTCTGATCCCGATTTTCCTTTAGTTTTGATGGGTAATATTAGTGAAATAGTTTTCCAAGTATGGATAGAATATACAGAGTGGTTCAAAAGATATCACCAGATGATGATTTTGCCAAAATCAAGATATCGTCCTGTATCTCAGTTATAAAAAACGGTAGGCACATCAAAGGGGGTGATTTGGAACAATCACTGTGTCCCCTATCTACAGGTATCGTATGTACATTTAAATCTTAAACACCCTGTATATCAAGAAATTAAAGCACATTCAATCTCTCCTATATGAGCAATTGTTGGAATTGTGGGATAAATATTGATATGAAAAAGGAAAAGATATTTGCCAATGCATGGCCACGTTTATACCGTGTCTTGGTAAGCTGAATAATGATTATATTTTTACTAAATACTTTTGGGCAGTGTGGTATAAACTGTATACTTGGTGAAGTTGCGTACCAGACTAAAATAGTATAATGACCAAGACGGTGTTAACATTCTGTATAACCTCGACTTGACTTGAGTGCAAGTAGCAGTTATTGTATGAGTTCTCATAATAATATTTCATTTGATTTCAGCTAATTTCGTATCCTACTAGAAGGATTTATTCTTAATTCACGAATTCAAGTGGAGTTCCACAACCTAACCTCAAAAAAATAATCAAATCGAAACAAAGTTGGTTAGGTTAGTCAACTGAAGATACATGGTGTAAACATGCCTTAACTGAGGCATTTGGTCTGAATTTAGTTAGATCTCCTTGGTAAGCATACCAACCGATACCAACTGTCCATACGGAATAAACGTGGCCAATTTTGTTCGACAAATGAATATTAGGTATATACAGGGTGTTTCATGAGAAGACTCACATTACAGGGTATTATGTGAAATTGCTATATAACTTTGATCGTCGATATTACAGAAATAATTCGTCGTAATCTTCTGAAATTTGGCAGCGACGTATCACTACTGAAACTATAACATATTATGGAAAAAAATATCCAGGTCCGGACTTGGATTAATTTTATGTTTCATTGTTATGTCAGAAAAGTTCACTTTGTGACCACTTTTCTCGAAAAATTCCATCACATTCAGATAGATCAGACAAAATTCTATGAGAATTGCTCTTCAATTCACACGGCACAGTTTGACCGGTTCAGTTAAAAAATATGGAACAAAATCGTTCGAATGAATTTGAAATTTCGACCTGGCTGATAACTGTCAACTTTCAACTGGTATCATGTGAATTGATTTTTTCTACATTTTTGTTGAAAAGTAATTGATAGAAAGAGAGACGGGAAGAAAAAACACGATATTCTCTAAATACTGTCTGTAGGTTAATCGAGGAGGTGGTACATTCATTTTACTTGGTTCTTTGGGATTTTCTCTCCTCGTTTCTATAAAATAAAAGTATTCGTATTATTTCAATATATTTGTAGAGGGACAAATCAGATGATTTGCCCCAAAATGTCACTGCGTTTAACAAATTTTTCTATCAGGGAGTCTAAAAGAAAAATCCAGTAGCTTGTCAGTGACAATTTGTTTGAAAAAATTTTTGAAGGAAAGAAATATAGATATATTGAAAAAATATCGAATTTGTACTTATCTTTGCTTCCTGTTCAGTTGATATTGATAGAACATGGTATTCACTACTGAAAACTGAACATGAAAATGGTAGATTCAAGATCAATTAATGAAAACATCCTGTAACTCATTTGTAGACTAAAATCACTCATTCATATGCCAACATCAGTATGACATTGAAAAGTGTCAAACTATACGCAGCACAACTTTCAAAGAAAAATAATTTGCATTTACATGTTGAGAACGGGAGCAGAATCGGTCCCGAAACGTCCAAAGATAAGTACAAATTCGATATTTTTTCAATATATCTATATTTCTTTCCTTCAAAAATTTTTTCAAACAAATTGTCACTGACAAGCTACTGGATTTTTCTTTTAGACTCCCTGATAGAAAAATTTGTTAAACGCAGTGACATTTTGGGGCAAATCATCTGATTTGTCCCTCTACAAATATATTGAAATAATACGAATACTTTTATTTTATAGAAACGAGGAGAGAAAATCCCAAAGAACCAAGTAAAACGATATTCTCTACCGAAATTCCAGATAGATATTAGATATTATTATTCCTGACTTTGTTTTATAGGTGTCGCTTGAAGTGAGATATCGAGTAGGTCCTGTTTTTCATTTGTGTGACAAGACGTGACGTTTGTTGATAATCCGAACTGATAGGTAGGTACTAGGCTAGTACTAGGTGGGTACCAACTGATGAAATTACGATATGAGGATTCATGTGCCCATATTATGGTGATTTATCAAAACAGATATGCCATCACGCATAAACTTAGCTCCATTTTTTGTTATTGATACACCTCTGCAAGGGATATAAAAAGATGCATTTGCTATTTATTGAAAAAATACCTAATGTTCATCCTCGTGAAGGTTTTACTGCAACGTATTCTTGGGTCTGGAAATATTCTATGGTATTAAACATATAGCATAGTATTTGGATTTTCGTGTTGTTCAGCATTTGGAATATGAAGTGGCACCTAGAGTGTAAGAATATTTCGATTACCAGTGTTTACCTATCAACAAACGTCACGTTACATAAAATGAAAACAGGGCCCACTTTATAATAAATTCATAAAATAGAGTCACGAGTAATCATATCTCTCTAGAAGTTCGGTCGAAAACTAACATGTCAAATCATAAAAAAATCAGAACTACTCTCTTCTGTCAATTTTTATCCAATGAAAATGTACAAAAAATCGATTTACACGAATCCAGTTGAAAGTTGAGAGTTATCAGCCAAGTCGAAATTGAAAATTCATTCGAACGTTTTTGTTCCATATTTTTTTGTTGAACCGGTCAAAGTGTGCTGTGTAAATTGAAGAGCAGTTCTTATATCATTTTGTCTGATCTTTCTGAATCTGATGGAATTTTTTGAGAGAAGTGGTCACAAAGTGAACTTTTTTGACATAACAATGAAACATAAAATTTTCCCAAGTCCGGACCTGGATATTTTTTCATAATATGTTATCTTGAATAGTTTCAGTAGAGATACGTCGCTGCCAAATTTCAGCAGATTACGACGAATCATTTGTGTAATATCGATCATCAAAGTTATATAGCAACTTCACATAATACCCTGTATCTTCGTTATGGAAGGTCAGAAAATGTTTTCATATATATACATCAACTCGTCTTGATTTCCCCTATTAACCATTTGGCTATGTGAGTCTTCCCATGAAACACCCTGTATATAAGGAAATATTCGCATTGTTGTCCTCGCAGACTTCCAGGACTCACCCGTCCTGGAATCGTGTCTGTTAAGTAACAGTTTTTTAGCGATTTGTTAGGCACGTGAATTGATGAGTGGTACAAAAAAAAACACCGTGACTCTATTATGATGTAAAATTTACCGTTTCAATGTCCAAGTTGAACCATTTTGAGGACTTTGAGGTTATATCAAATGTACTAATGGAAACGACAATTATTCAAGGTGAGTACAAAATGCTGCTGATCCCATTTTATTGTATCTACACTTTATCGCTTCCTCTGTGTAGGGGGTATATGCTAACTGACATGGGGTGCTATCCCATAACACTCGTCTCACATGTTAGCGGGTGGTTTTGCTGGATATTGTTTCTGATTCTGTTACCCGTTGTGCTTTTGAATACCCGTCGAGAGCTGTCACATCCAATATAATCGAAATTGCGGGCATTGTTTGCCTGATTCTGTGGTCGCACCATTAACATTTCGAAACGGGTATAATATGTATATGTGGAGCCAATATTCTCATGATTATTAGTTATACATTAGAGTTATCGAACTTGAGAGTCTGGTCATGTCACTCATCAACAGACTGATATAGAATTGGACCACAACACGTAGCTACATTACCTTATTTCAAAACTCGAAGTTGATATCAACCAAACAACATCTAAATGATTTGTTAACTTATTCTAGAATACTAACTCATGGAGAAACGTCCCATTATTTATTCGTGGATAAATAAATAGTAGTGAACTTTCTGGAACTAAAGAAGCCTTCATCACTATATAATATGCTCAACAAATCCGTTTATGCAAATTTAAATTTGTTGAAAGGAAGCTCTGATGGAGACGTATATTTGATATTTTAGTGAAAATTGCTTCAAAATTGAATGACGTGATTTTTTTGTTAAGAAACTTATGCTCGATTTTTCCTAGAAGTCGTTCATAATGGCAAATATAATAATATATATTTGCCATTATGGAAAGCTTGAAGCAAAGCATAGTTTGAGTTGAAGGTCGATATGTATCAATGTTGGATTTATTTATGGTAGCCAGCTTTTTTCACAAAATCTCATTGATAATCATTACAGCTAGGATATTGATACGGAATAATTTGATCCTAGGGCATAATTGTGGTTTCAGATATACAGGGTGTTAGTGAATAAGTGCGACAAACTTCAGGTTGTGATTCGGACTCAGCTGAACTTTTGTCCTTTTCTATTTTCTATAATACAATGGTTTAAGTGAATAAAAGAATAAGACATATATTCTGCTCTTTGTCTTTTCAATTTCCCTAGTAGCGCCTGATTGTCAGATACGATTTTAGAGGTTATATTTTCTGTCAAACCAATCATAGCCGTAGATGGACCATGGGTATAGGGTACAAACACCCACTTCAATTTATACACTTCTAGCAGAACAACTGTTATATAAATGAAAAGAATCCATGTAAGAACATTTTAATATTAGAAAATATACACATATGGATAAACTTATAGCTATAATTCCTTATTGTATGTGAAACTGTACTCCAGTGATGAGTATAAAACATGAAGTTATTTATATTAAATCAAAAGTTGGTATTCTCAATAAACAGGAAGTAACATAAGTACTTTCAAGTGAAGTATTCCTGAGACAGTTATAAGAAATTAAGTCTATATATAAACTTTTGTGTCCGGAAATGCTTCATTTCGGAGATACAGGGTGCTGAAATACAGAGAACAAATCATTTTTCGATGAACATTTGAAAAAAAGTAGCTTATTTTGACGAGACCTACCAAATACTTGGTTTTGTAAATTTCTCAGCAACTCCACTTAGCACCCTAGGAGCTAAGTAACATGGATCGATATATATAGAAAATATCTCCAAAATGATGACGTCCAGCGTGATTAAGGCTCTTATAATAATTCCCTTGATACATAAATAACTATTCACTTTTCACTGTTGAATTTTAGATTTGGTATGCACTAAAAACGCCATTCAATAATATATCACTTTATAGTTTACTTGCTTTTCTTAGTTTCGTTTTCAAATTTTCAATTTCATTATGATATTTGGCGATCATTTCCTCTTTTCCATGATTATTTTGTTTTGTATTTTGTTTGATTATAATGATGGAATTTTGTTCTCGAAATCGCCTGCTTTGTAAATTGATGGAACAGCAGATTCTCACAGACAGATTTTAAAATCTTCTGTTTGAAAATGGACCTAATAAAATATAGTTTCATTCTAATAAGATGCTGTTATAAAAAGTGAATTTCAATGAGTACCTCACAAATTTCGCTCGTCTTCAAATTGATTTTGCACCCACAGGCCATTTCATATGTTCCATGAGCGAATGGTTGATATTTGTTTCGGAAAATTGAATAAATGATATCGATTATCTTCAGGATTGGCACAATTCATTACACAGCAAGTAATTCCCATAGCTGCTTTTATCTCGAATGTATAATTATGAAATTTTATCTCAATTCTGACGTTTATAAAATGTATTGTCAATTCGAATAATTTTGAATGAAAAAGCGCGGAACGACTATGGTGCTCTTGTCACAATGCAAGGTGTGTAACTTAATGAATCTAAACATTCAAAAACCCTAACCGTTGTCATTTCTGTGTCCGAACTCTTATCAAACTAATAACATCCAGTGACTCTAGTGATTCCTGGTAATATTTTAGGAAAAATCTTGCTTCGTTTTCGATATGTAGCAGAATTTCATCACGTTTTTTCATCATTTCCTGTGTCTTTTCATCAATTCTATGGAACTGAGTGGTTTTGTTAATAGTAACATATGGTAACATGGAGCTTCTTCTGGTGTGTTTAGATTCAAAATAATATTTTCAGTCGGTTGATTTATCGGTATGTATGGTGAATGAGTTTTGTATATAGATTTTTATAAGACACCACACGACTACACAGTACACATATCGATCAATTCATTTGGTGAGGCCAAAATTAAACGCATTGATGGATTTGAGTTCTTGTACCAGCCTGTAATAAGTCGGTTGCCCTGAATGTATAGATTAATGTATGTAATGATGAAATCATTAAAGTTTATGTCTTTATTATAATCAGAGTAATATGAAATATAGAACATGAAATATGAATGTGAATAATAAGATTATTTCTATCTGCACCCATCAATTTAACTTATTAAACTAAACATCATTTTATATAAGAAAGATATCTATTCATACAGGGGGTTTCTTGTTGCGGTACGAAACTTCAGTGGGTGATTCGTTAGGTTATTTCAAGAAAAAAGTTTTCATGAGCATATATTATGTCCGGAGTTGATTCGTTTCTGAGATAAATGGCGTTTTAATAAAAAAAAACCGTATTCATGAAATACTCATCATAAAAATATCTTCGAACTGATTTGGTTGAAAGTTAGTATATACAGATATTATTTATAGTTTGAGACAATTAGGCGAGATGGTTTTTCGATGCTGATTTTTTTCCGTCTTCATGAAACACGAAACCAGAAGTTGTACTTCTAGTTGCTTTCTCTAAATATAATAAAACTACAAAAGTCAGTGACATAAAAATGTCTCAATATGATTTGCTGTGGAGCCCACTGAGACGCCACTGTGCCTTACAATTTCATTCTTGTTAGGGCTAAGATTCTAATATTTAGGCACTGAACAAAAATGGAAGATGAATCGAGATAGCTGAATAGTACATTCGCATCTAACATAAAACAGTTTAGTACCTATTCGCGAAAATCACGAACCAATAGATGGCTCTATTATATGTCAAATCAACGTTAAATTTCCAACTGAGTATGAACAACAAAAACATTGCTGTATGCACTCATTGTAAATTGGTTATTTCCAAATCATTTTGCAAAATAGTGAATAATAAGTTGACTTCTTGAAATACGTTCAAGGTTTCCAGTATGGAAAAAATTACTTTTTGTGCAGAGAAATTGCCATTTTGATGTGGACAATGGTGGTATTCATCATTTATATCACACTACAATCCCACAGTTTTCAAACATATATGGAATGATCGGAATGGTCCACTCAACACTTGCATGGACTGGAATGGAACCATACAAGCAATCAGCTATTACAACAATATGGTATAGGTATATATGAAGAAATAATTGAATTCATCAAGAAATATCACTGGCTTTTATGGAGGAGATGGCATTCTAGTGAAGGGATTGAGAAAGAAGATATTTATGGTTGGAGAGGCTGCTCAGAATGAACAATATCATCGATTTACATAAACAAGGATCTCCAGCAATTGAGCAAACCAAGCACAGAAGTCACTTCTTTCATTCGCTTTCTGTATATTGCAATTCAAATCCAACACATATAGGAACCGTTTTTTCTTCAAACGACCTAACCAATATCACCCTCTGAAGTTTCGTACCATAGTTAGAAATCACCCTGTATAGTTGGACAAGGTTCGTTTAGACTGTGATAAAGGAAAAATGAGAGATAAAAATACTTTGAACATTATTAGAGAAGTTCTCGTTATCTAAATATGTATTTTTTCTACAAACGTCAAAAAATGACAAGGTTCGCGCATTGATAACAAATTGCGAAGTGACACTTTTTTTCAGTTTCCTACGTTACCAAGATTCCTTGCACAAAACAATGCGCGAAGTAAAACAGTGCGCGAAGTACCTACTTCGCGCATTGTTATGTAAAATAAATGAGATATTTATATTTCAACTTTATGGTCCTCAATCGAGCAGACATCCACAAAATCATTTATTTCTGAATGTTCAACAATAACTTTGTTTTTTCTCTTGGAGCGCACGAAAGGAAATTCCTATTATGTTCGTGGAACATCGTGCGTACCTAGGGTGGATAGGGGGAGACCTTTCAAGCCGGTTCAACACTATTTTTTATATCAAGCTAAGGATATTTTTACTTCAGAACTATATTTTTTTACGTTTGTAGAAAAAAGTTTGTTTGCAACTCGAGCGCGAAATACTTTGGTCATCTCGACTATTTTTTTAACTCGGCTACGCCTCGTTAAAAAAATCAGATCTCGATCACCAAAGTAGCATTTCGCGCTCTAGATACAAAAATAACTATTGATGAACACCTACCTATCATACTCCCGAAAAAAATAAAAAACAAGGATTCGTCAACATAGTTCTGCTCTCGCCTCTCCAACTACACAAATTATCTGTTGAATAATTGAAAGCATATGCAATATGCAAATTCACACCTCAAACATATTTAAATATGTTCCATAACTCATGTATCTGGGGGACTGACTACATTTGAGCAGAGGGTAATCATTTATCCTATTCTCATAATTCTTAACATATTCTCGTCATTCGAAAACTTTTCTGGAATATTTAAAAAGCGAAAGTTGGGACCATTTCCGCTCAAACCTGAGGTACGGAAAAGCAAGAAGATGTCAAAAAACGTCAGTTGAACGATAATTCACTACCCCTAAATTTAGTTTCACTTCCGTGAATAATAAAAAAGTTGTAGGAGTGTGCCACTTCGGAAAATCTGCCGGAAGATTCTCAATTGTATTTTTCATGGGTGGATCAATAAATTGGGAGTAATTTTCACTTTTTTACACTCGGAAGATAACATTATGTTCATTCTTTCGCAAACTGCTGATGAAAGGGATTCAGATTTTATTGCAAATTTTGGATATTATCAGAAGAGCTCAATCAGTAAAGTTTACGAATGACAAAAAGTTCACTTTGTTGGGAAGTCTTTATGACCTCCAGTAATATTCGTCAATATGACGCCCTGAAACATCATCTCTAGGTCTCCTTGCATCCGAGGACGTCATGGCCAATAATGACATGAAAAATACGTCAACATGACGTCATTTCACTTATCTAAGCTACCTGGTTGAAGCGTAATTATTTCAAGAAACATGCAAATTATAAATTTTCGTTTCATTCCAATAATTAATAACTGAAAATGACACATAGAATTTTCTTGCAGAAAAATGTTCAGCATGAAAATGCACAACTTTGCCCCCATTCAACCGTCCCCGTATCTCTTATATTAACTGAGATCCCCAATGGTGGAGCTCGAAAAACGGACACCCTGTATACATAGATGGTGGAACTTTGATGATATTTGTAGAGGAGGATGCCTTGATAACAAAACGAGATGAGGGCAGTGGTAACATGTGACGTGAGAGCAAAAAAATATCATGTTTCGTAGAAATCTATCGATTATTCTTAATGACAACTGAATTGATATTTTTACTCGGAAAAAGTTATAGAATATTGATTTCCATCATCAAAGTGGAATTTTCGATGGAATGAAATCATGAATTACCCCTTTTTCCTCACTTCGTTTTCAGATCGTGGCAACCTCCTATGCGAATAATCATCAGTTCTACCCACCTTGGTGAATCGCGTCAGGCGACGCCATCTACTGTGGAATAGTCGAGATCAATTTTTATTGATTAGGATAGTGCAGACTGAGATGCGAATATGTTTCGGCGCCATCTGATATGACAATGTTACATCAATCCCAGGGACTCATAAAAAAAGTGACCTGTAAATACAATAAAATGGTAGAGTTGATATATATTTAATTCCATTATACAGGATAGATATCCATTTTGTTATATGTAACGATAGATCATATATACAGGGTGTCCGATAAACTATGCATCATATTCTAGCTAGTGATGAACCTTACGGTTTTCGTGATATTTTTTATCTCTTGGAGCGCACGAAAGAAAATTCCAATAATGATCGAGCTTTTATATGAAGCGTTTCATGTTAATTCTTATATTTGATATATACAGAGTGTTTCATATTATATGCGGAGGACTTCAGCGTGTGATAGCTCGTCCAAAAGATATAAAAAAGTTTTAAAAAATCGTATTTTGCGATTCTCACAGAAAACAGATTTTATAAGCATTTTCTACTCATAATAAGCTGTGTTTTGTGCGGAATTTATTCATGAGGATATTACCTACAATTTCTCGATATGTTTCTTCTTTTTATATTGTTCTTTGGGTGACCTATAGGTATTTCCAAAGCAAGGAAGAGAGGAAGAGAGGATGAGGTCTGTTCGTTTCAGCTCTTGCTGAATCACTACATGTGATCTGATTTATTTACTAGTCGTTCAATAATATCACCTGATGCAGAACCATTTTGTCACAGTTCGTCTTCACCGTTCTATAGACGAACGAGTTCTGGTAGAGTCTTGTTCGACATTTTTCAAGGTCAACGACGAAGATATGTGCTGCCTGGCCTGTCGAGCTCGTCTGACTGGTTTTGCTAGTGATGGAATTATAGCAGAGATTTCTCTAATTGACTGCATCGAAACTCTTTGGAAAATCATAGCTCACGACACTATTCTTTTTATCAACTAAGTATATCTCTCTATATTTCACTTAATAAAGTAAAGTGGAGCATTACGTTTGTCGGTTTATTGAAGACTGAAATTAATTGACGTACAAAATGACTGCAGTTAATAACTTCTACATTCAAGAATGAATGATTGTTGCCCACGCGAAGTGTTGCAGATCTCATTTCATATACAAGGTAGCACATCGAATACTTGACATGTCGGTTTTGGGAAGAAAAGAAAAGGATGTGGAAAAACGCTCGGACCGTTCTATGTTGATCTGGCAGGGGGGACACACAGAAGATTAAAATCCCCAGCAAACATTAATACATGGGCCATCACTTCCAGAGCAATGTCATCTCGGTGAACTTTCATTGGCTCAATATTGGCATTTTTCAATGGTAAATCACAAAAGTTTCCCGAAGCAGTACTTCCATTCATTGCTTATTGATCATTTCTGGCCCATTTTTAGTTCATTCACAATAAAAATTGAGTGGTTTATTCTTACACAGAGAATTGAAGTATAGAAAATATCATTTTACTAACAATAATAATCTCTGGTAGTAGTCCATGCTCAAATTGGAGGTGATGAGATAATCAAGAGAACAAACTCAAAGATTTTGAGTTTGTTCTCATAATTAATAATAATACTGATAATAATAATGATTTCTACAATAAAACTTCTCGTTTTCAGTTATATATCCATATATGATCTGGTTAATCAGCCAAGGGTTATGTTTCTGTTGACTGATAATTGTGTAAATGTGTTATTTCAGGAATAGCTGGAACATATATGGCCGAAACTTGAGAACCTCTCTTTTTTTATCGCTTCGAGCGCACGGAAGGAAATCCCTATAATGTTAAAAGAACATCGTGCGTTCCTAGGGAGGATAGGGACAGGAGAAAGGTATTGAATTTTTATTGAACTTCTGGAGATTATTGTTGTTGGGAATACTTCCTCAGGCAATGAATTCCAGAGCCTAGCCGTTCTATGGATGAAGGAATTCTGATAAAGTGCTGTTCGACATCTTTCGAGGTTGATTACGAAAGGATGTGCTGACTGGGCTTGTCTAGTTCGTCTGACTGGTATTGCTAGTGAAGGGATGATAGCAGAGATTTCCGAAGAACATTTTCCGTAGTATCGATGGAAACGTGAAAGGTCGCCGACCTTTCAACGGTGATCCAATGATGTCAAAGACTGAGTGAGTGTGGCGTCCCCCACCAGGCGAATGGCTCTTATCTGAACCCCATATGTGGGAACAGTATTCTAGAACAGGCCGTATCTGCGCTTTGTGGATCATGAGAAGCTGTTGAGATGTAAAGTAGCTTTTCGCACTGAACAAGAATCCGAGTTTTTGTGAAGCAGCTTTTGCGATGGATCTGACATGATTATATCATGAAACAGTGTTGCTGATGGTAATACCGAGCATAGATATGGTACGGGCATGGTGAGGATGGTGGTGCCAGACATTACAATATCGGGCACACTGAGTTTCGCTTTTCTAGAGAAAATACAGGCTTGAGTTTTGAATCCAACTAGGTTGTTGGTTCCCCAGGCTGTGATTTCAGCAAGGTCTTCATCGACAGCATTGACCTGCCTGCGCCGTGAGTTCTTAGTTTCCTGGTGAGAAATGGGAATTCCGGAAGAGAACGCAGTATGGAGGGTACTATCATCTGCAAAGCTGTGGATGGGGCAAGTTGTTGCTCCCAACAGATCATTGATATGAAGAAGGCATAATGTTGGTGCCGAAATTGATCCTTGTGGAAAGCCGAAATTGATGCCAATGGTATCAGACGATATACACCGTCCACAACCACGTGAAGCGATCTGCCTGAAAGAAAACTCGATAAGAGATGGCATAGCTGAAGTGGTAAGCCGTATGATGGAATCTGAAATGAAGTATTTGTGAATCCCAAGTAAGCTATAAATCATAACTGCATATTACCTAGCCTGCCTGCAACAATATTGTCAGGTGGAAACAAAGACTCAAGTCTGAGGTTGAAGTAGATTCCTTTTGTGACTGAAACTTCATGGTAGAGGTACCTACTATAACATATCACGATGGATGTTCTCGAAGATGAATATCAGCTTATATACAACTAAATTTGTTATTTCGATTTGATGATCGAATAACAATGCACTTATACAACTTTCTATTTATTCACTTGTTCACTTCACATCTTACAATAATAAATGACGGCTCATGCGCGAAAAAATAAGAAAAACAAAATGGAAGACCTAGTGAAAACACATCAATTGTCGATTGTCGAAAAAATGCTGTCGATAAAATGCATCTGATAGGCTGATGGTCCATCGTCATTTCATTGTTGACTTAATGACATTTGAGGAACCTATATCCTTTATTCATCGTTTGAACATCACTGTTCCAGTGATCTATGTGAAATAGATTATACTCATTGATTCCCCAATGCCGTAAAAATAGTGTTATCCTGATCCATAAGAAATCCACTATTGTACCAGCACAATGCAAGTGCAACATACGTATTATATAATTGAAACAGCAAATGAACATTTTTCATCAACGAAAAATAGTGCCAGCAGTATGCCATCGATCAAATCAATGGGCCATTGAATCGCCATAATCTCTGCGCCAGCTATGTCGTGTTTGCTGGGTCGACCTGTCCGAGCGTTTTTCCACATCTATTATATCATCACCCCAAACCCTTATGTCGAGTTTTCGATGGGCCACCTTGTATATACATATATGTTTATATGTTCAGTGAGATCATTCTCAGATTATCCGCAAGGTTTCTCAAGGATGTCCGAATCACTGTGACCTCCACTCTCCACCAACCACCAATTGGATATTTTCATCCAAATTGAAGTTTGTAACTATCAATATTGGAGATACCTACATTGGTTTCCAAATATAGATTTTTTTCCTTCAGCATCATTATGACATAATTTTGAAGGACTGTAGATATGCCATGCTCTCCTCGACTCCAACATTTTATACAGGGTGTCTTATGACTCGATGCCCATAGCCTCGTTCACAGCTCAAGGGCATACTCCTTGAACAATTTCGAGTTGAAAGTGTCTTATACACTTTTGCCGAAAACTCAATAGTTGATTTATGAGCAATTGAATAACAACTTTGCTCGCGGGTGGATTGAAAGAGGATGTCCAGTTCTTTGGCCTCCGAGGTCACCTGACCTAACGCCTCTCGACTTTTATCTTTGTGGACACAGGAAAAATCTTGTGTTTTCAAATGAAACACAAACCAGAGATGACCTTGATCAGAATTTTATGACTGCATTTGCATCTATACGTAATGACCCAAATACTGTTCAGAGATCAACATCTTCAATAATTAGCAGAGCAAGAATGTGCTGTGAAGTATCGGGGTAGGTAACATTTCGAACAAAAACTCCAGATCAGTTTTTGTAAGTATTAAAAAAATCCAAATTAATAAAATATCATATTACCTTATTCAATATCCTCTTCACTTTGTTCTACACACTCTGTTGAATTTAAAATTGCTCATTACTCCTCGACTACAGAGTTTTGGGCAAAAGTGTACATGGCAACTTAGACGTGAAATTGTTCAAGGAATATGCCCTCAAACTATGGGCACCAAGTCACGGAACACCCTGTATAACAGCACCCTGTGCTCTCCTGGAAGGAAAAAATGATCAATTATTATATCGACTGTCAGGACATTTTCGTCATTGCCATGAAATTATCCAATTCCAGCATATATTATCAGTTTTCCAGAACTCATTTATAGTATAAAATCTATTTTAATTAGCTGTTGATCATTTGATTCAGTGTTTATATTTTTATTTCTGTATTTGTTTTTATGTATAATGGAATGGAAAAAGCACTTACTTGATCAGTGAAACATTCTGATTATTCATATCGTCGTGGGTTTTCTGCTTAGGAGATAAAGTACTTCATAAAAACAAAGTCTTGGTGATAATCACTTCGCACGATTTAAAGTAAGTCATAGAGAGGGGTCACACGAGCGTTCTCGGCTAGTCCGGGAAGTACTCACTTCTCGGACTAGGCCGAAAAAATGCTACTTTCTCAAAGAAAAAGCGTCCGGGAAGGAAGCACTTCCCAACCCTCCATTATAATACAAAAATTAGCTCTTGAATTGACGTTTCCATTACTGACACAAACATATAGGTATGTTGCTAGGCAACACTTGTTCAACTTTAGCTCCTAGGAACTAAATAGGATGTACTAGAGGTCATCAAGAATCAACACCATTGTTATTGTTGGTTATTTGGGTTGACTTGTTTTCAATTTCGGCAGATTTGGCATTTTATACCCATGCTGGAGATATAAATACACCATATCATACTTAATAATTCTTGTTTTGATCAGGAGAGCCTTCAAGATTCACATACTTGCTCGATCTGTATTTCATTCGTTATTCTCGGAATGGATAACTTGTTTTTAAATAATCACGGCCAGGAATAGTTTTTTGTCTCACAGAACGATATTGTTTATCTTAATTTGATTACCGAGCCAAACACAGTGAAGTATGGAGGTGAATAAATAATCTCTATCATTATTGTTGATATGCTCACTAACCTAACATGTTCCATATCTTTTTCCTATACCTGGCACTGGCGCGGTATTTGTTATCAGGGCTGACACCTGATCCATACACAAATGGGTCACTCTGTGGTTATATCAATATTGAAGCTACAATTTGAACATCCTTGAAAATTGGATTAACCTGATCTCTTGATACAGGTAGAATATTCTCACGGATTAAAAGTAACTTTGATTGATTCGCAAATTTTGCTTCCGCTCGGCTTCGCCAGGCTTCGCTAGACGCACCGTCTCGCAAATGCGAAAATCGCTTGTCAAACAAAGTATCACTTTTGATCCTAATAAAACAATCTACTATTAACCACATTCCAAAATCCATCCCAAGTTTTTTTCATGTTACAATGGTATTATAGCCGAAATGAATTTATACTTATTCAACTCTCTTCCTCTATAAAATACCTGATGATGAGATTTGGATGTTGAAAGAGATGAAACTTTCTTCATAATCAATATTGTTTCCAATATACTTCATCTAATTATCATTCTGAGTTATTATAAATCCATCATATTTTTTTATGTTCCAATCAATCTACGTTCAGATATTCAGAATTATTATAATGGTGTTATGCAAATCAGTAGATGGAATAATTGCTTATTCAATGTTGAGGTTTGATTCTGTTTTGTGTTTATTTTTAGGAAAAAATAACCACGTCAATATAGATATTGTGTAATGTTTATTCGAGAATTGAGGATGATGACATTGGAGTATTCCGATTTTTTGTGTTCAAATAGCTATATACTTAATTGCAATTTTCATTATAATTTTTTCATTGAACCACACAAGTTGGCCTCACTCACGAAAAATTTTATAAAATCCATGACCACCTATTAGACCAAGCAATCTGGAGAAAAATAAAGCAATTTTCTCTAACAGGTCCGATTTGAATTCGGTTTTCTGCATTTTGCCCCGAAAGGCCGTAGGAATGAAGTACCGCCTTCCTATTGTCGGGACATGGCAAAAATGCATCGCCGTTGTACATGGGCGTCACCACTGCAGGGCTAGGGGGGTCCGTGGCCCCCTCCTAGCTTCTGGCTCATGTATCAAAACATTATATTCACTCTTGCTAAAAAATTTCTGGAGAAAATCCTGAGAGATCGAACAATACTATAGAATCAGCTAATCTTCTACATTATTTCCTTTTTCAGTTCTACTGAGGATGAAAATTCAGTTGCTAAAGCAAGTATATTGGCTTTTTTAAATATTGTGTGTGATATTTTGAGTAGGTACATTTTCGTAATAATGTAAATCAACCTGTACATTACAAGGTGCGGTGGCTTAAATAAAGAGAGAAACTGCTATTCACAAGGGCCACTTCGTGAAATCACTATCGATCGAAAGTGATTTCACAAACAGTTCGAATATTTTGTTGTTGTCCCGATTTGTGTGGTTAACTCCGAGGAAAAATAGCTTCAAGAGATATAATACGGAATTTTGCGCATTTTTGTGCCAATGAAGATTCTGAATAAAATCCCGTTTGCTGGATGAATGAATGTTGAATAATCTTCTCAATCATGAATCAATATCATCTTCATTGCAAGCTGAAAAAAGTCAACAGCATTTCTCCTTTCTTTTTCTTCCAAAAAACATGTTAATTAAATTATTGTTTCTGAACAAGAATATCGCATCTCTTTCGTAGTATGTAGGGTTGAAAATTCGCCTTTTTATTGATAGTATGTAATATGTAATTCACGCGGTGTGACACTGTCTTGTGGTCTGAACATCTTACACTGGAAAGAGTGAAATAAATTGACATGAACCAAAATAAACAGAAGATATTGGTTAAATTCCGGAATTTGATTGCAGAAAAATCAATTAGTTTCTTCATTCGCGGGAATCAATGTTACCAGGTGGCGCTCGGTTTTCATCGTTCCATGTCAAAGCCACGTCAAAACTGGGGGAAAACAAACTCAATCCTCACTCAATCATATTAGTGCCATCAGCTTGTGTACTGTGCACTGATAAGAGTGATAAGTTTTCAAATTGCTTGACATTAATTGTCAATATTCGATCGAAAAGGCTAATAATGTCTGTTGTAGATGTTCTTTTGGCAGATACTTTGCTCTATTCAGATGGGAAAAGCCGACCAGTAGTGGAAGCAGAAGCAGTCCTCCGTGCTAATCATGTGATTTTGTGTGAGGCAGAAGACTTCAACAAAAGGCAAATTTTTGCACTTTGTCTACAAATTTCGGCGATGAAATCTTCCCCACATGAAGTAAAAGTGAAGTTGGGGTCCAGAGGAACTCCTGTAGAACAATGGAATTGTATTTGTTCATGCAAAGCAGGACAATATGGGTATTGTAAACATTTTGTAGCTGTTCATTCATATGTCAATTGATTTGCTCGTCATAATTAGATGAATTGTTTGAACTATATCTTCAATTCTTCACCCGTTCACAGTTCACCAAACTAATAAAAATGTAATAACGTAAAAAAATCGACCAACTCAACCATCATCACTACCAACAATGCCAACACTTTATGTCATCGACAAGTTTGACTACAGCAAGGTGAATGCAATGTAGTCTATGCACTTTATCCATAGACAACAGTTTGTTTTCCCCCAGTTTGAAGTTCGTATTATGTGACTTAGATGTCGCCCACTTCGTGAATCTCGCGAATAGATAACCTGAGTGGAGTGTCATCTGACTTAACCAATTCAGTATTCAGTGTTTTTTGTTGAGTTGAAATGAGAGTAACTCTCAATTCAGTACAATTTGAATAGTGAGTAGCTTCGAGTTTCCTCCTACAACCATACATCTTATTCCATGATGAATTTCTCCAAGATTGGACACGAAATATTCTCAAACATGTTGACATATCGTTCAGAATTACTGCTTCGATGTTTTGTAGTGCTCTCACGAGCCTTGAAAACCCTAGTTTTATTCTTCGCACATTTCTAGTTCTGGAGAGGTCCACTCACAAAACAATCGATTGCCAGCCAGAAACAAGACCTCTAGAGTTGCAATATTGAAGTGTGCACGAAGATTGGTAGGCTGTTAAAAACGTAGACCTCTACTGCAAACAAGCTTCGCTCCTTCATCATAGTATTTATAATGGATTTAGGTACGCATATTGTCATTCTGGTTTTATACCTTTTCGACTCATGTTTTGCTTAGCCAATAAGCTTTATCCCTCCAAAATGTCAGGCAGATGAACAAACCAATGAAAATTGAATCAAGGATAGATGTTTCAGAAATGTTGTGCACTTCTGAATGTACGAACATGATTTCATCATACAAATTTTCTCTCGAGAAGGTATATACTGATGAATCTCTGGTAGAAGTCCATGTTTGCTCAAAGTGGAGTGGAATTTTTAAAGGAGGAAGGAAAGCTCAAAGTCATCTCCACAACTTTAATATGAAGTTTATTCAACGGGACATGTTTCGAACTTATAAAAGTCCATCTTCAGCCGTATTTAAGAAATTAATGGAGGTGAAACATTGTTTGTTTTAACAATGATGTCGATGTCTCTCATCATAATGTCATTGATGAAGAATAAATAAATTGAGGAATAAACGGGTTTTCATTAAAAATGAAGGGCCCCGTGCCCTGAGAACGCGCACTTATGAATCAATCAAAAGTCAAGTCCCAGAAGGGAAACTTGACGAACACACAAGGTGCTCAAAGTAACCATATTGGTGTATTACAGGAAAGGGTCCCGTACCCTTGAGAGAGCGCACTTATAAAGCAAAAATCAATTTAGAATTGAACCTGATGGTTGGATGTAACACGTTTTTGGCTTTGGCCCCATCAATTCTAAATTGATTTTTGCTTTATAAGTGCGCTCTCTCAAGGGTACGGGACCCTTTCCTGTAATACACCAATATGGTTACTTTGAGCACCTTGTGTGTTCGTCAAGTTTCCCTTCTGGGACTTGACTTTTGATTGATTCATAAGTGCGCGTTCTCAGGGCACGGGGCCCTTCATTTTTAATGAAAACCCGTTTATTCCTCAATTTATTTATTCTTCATCAATGACATTATGATGAGAGACATCGACATCATTGTTAAAACAAACAATGTTTCACCTCCATTAATTTCTTAAATACGGCTGAAGATGGACTTTTATAAGTTCGAAACATGTCCCGTTGAATAAACTTCATATTAAAGTTGTGGAGATGACTTTGAGCTTTCCTTCCTCCTTTTTTATATACTGATGAGTTGGTTTGAATTGTGAATGGTTGAAATGGAAACCTGGAGGAGAGACAGTATTTAATTATTTTTAACATTTCCATTGATGAACCGAATACATACAGCGTGCCTCACTTCAAACAGCCAACTCAATATCTTAGCTATTAGTCGTGCGATGCCTACTATAATTTTGGATCGGTATGAATAACCATCAATATGATATATGAAAAAGGGGTAAATTTTTTATGAAATCGTACCTATAAGGATTATTTTTACAGGAAAACTGACCTCATATTATTATTCTTCATTCTACATTCATCACCATCAAGCAGCAAGGAAAGTGGCCCTTCTCAGTCAGGAAAAGTTTCTTGCTATGCAACGTTCCAAGTAATTCGAATGAAATTGGTAATCATAATTGACACTGGTGTCATGAACACATCACATGTTGGCTTTCTCGTTGCCTTCCACACCCTGGAGTCCGGGTACCCACAGCACAGTAACTCTGTCATTGTTAGTAATCAGGTACTTCAGCGATTCAATTTACAGAGTGACATTATGAAAACCTCCCACCTTCAATATCTTCATTCCAGAGTAAATAATATGGAAAATCGATTAGACAAGTCGAATTTATTTATGAGGGGGGAGGAGAAGTAGATGTTACCATTAGAATCATACATGGGTAGGGGGGGCAACTGGCACATAATTTTGAAGGGCTTACAATTATCTTTCCAGAGGTAGGTACCCTAGTTTGTCATTTTCTGTGGAGCACTTTCCGAAAAATGCCGAGTCAATTAGAAACCTTCCTACCCTTTAATATCTCCCTTCTAGTGAAAATGATATGTAAAATCGAAAGAACACGTCTTTTACATTTTCAACTAAGACACTTTGGTTGCATATTATTTGCCCTCTTGGTTCAACCACCTAGGAGTAGATGTTACCCTTAGAAGCTTACATGGAAAGTGGGTCAAGATGCACATCATCTTGGAATTAATGTTGCTAGAGGTCAGTGCTTCAAGAGCAGTTTGACCGTCTGATACAATGCTGATATTTTGGTTTACTAGGGGTCTATTAGAACACAATCTATTCACCTACAAAAATTTGGTCTAAGGATGAGAATATTTTGTGATTGTCTGAAGATTGCACGAAGATTGTCCGCATTGTAAAAATCGATCCACTATTGTTTGTATTTCTAATTCTGAGAATCGCTGAAATTTGGCATTCGAACTTCACTACCTACTAAATAACCTGATTTGGTATATTTACTGGTTTTTCAGAGTGTTTTTTAATGTTCGAAATATCCAATGTTTGTCAGATTGATATTGAAATTGAATATCTGCACGATATCGACTAAAGGTCAGGTTAGCAATCAGACAGTTTTGACTGGTCATGTTCATGTAGTATCACTGCTGTCTGCTGTCTTATTCTTTCAATTTTTTTTTCAATGAATCGATACCTACTTAATACAGTTATATCACATTATTTTGTTATTCAAGAAGGTAGATCCTTCGCAAACAAAGCAATTTGATAAACAGTCATATCTATCGAGTTTTTATAGTAAATATTTTCCAGAATACTTGAAAGCCATTCATCGCTCACCAAAAGAATTTATATTACTCGAAAAATCACCCAGAAGATTATATCAGAATATAGTCTAGATATTGAAAAACAAATCGAATATATTGGAAAAAGATCCAATACGTTGGGAAAAAAATCCAATATGTTGGATAAAAATCCAATATGTTGGAAAAAATCCGATACATTGAAGAAAAAACAGTATATTGAAAAACAAATTCGATTTAAATGAGAATCACATGATAAGACATTGAAATGGACGATGAGACTTTTTTAGATCGTAGTGAGTACCTGTGCTAAAAGTGATTTACTTTCAACAGCAGTGTCATAAACTGACATTTTAGACACTGACAGCATGCGTCAAAAATTATACTTTTACTGACGTTTGTAGAAACAACATTTGCTTCTCTTATCAAAAAAAATATATCAGAAACTCTCCATCCTATTAAGACATTTTTGAAATATTGCATAGTAATATGCATCATCCTGTATTATTTAATTCTGAGGCGCTGCGATGAATCATACTAATTCAATTCAATTTTTCTGAACTGAAAATTTTCTAGGAAAACTATATGAATAGTCGATGAATTGGGCGTCTTGATTCCGAATCCGAAATGATTTTCAACCTATTGTGACTCCTAATATCATTTTCTGCACGGAAAAAAAGGATTTGTTGCGTCAACTTATTATTTATGCTTGAATTATTTTTGTTGCACTGAGCAATTCTTTGTTGAATCAACGAGATACATGATTATTTCATGGAAGCAGCTTGTTCAAATCAAGAATGTAGTCTAATTGAATCAACATTATAATATCAATTCCATCAACAAAATATATGGTTTTCTCAAAAACAAATTTTGTCGATCCAAAATAATGTCGATGTTGAATCAACTATGAACATTTTGTTGATTTGAAGAAATTATAATCATTTTGATGAGAATATATCTTCGAAACAATATACAAGTATCTTTATTCCGATGTAGCAATGAACTCGTTTCGAACAGATCATTTGCTTGAATAGAGCGAGTAAATATGTAATATCGATAAAATAATTTGTTCATTCTACATCAAGTCAAATTTTCGCCTCTAGATGACGATCATTTCGCCTCGTCTATGCCTGCCTCGAATTCAATATACATATACGTGAAGCCTGAATTTTCGTGTTTGAAACATCAGCTGGTTAAATCGATCTTAGAATGATTAGCAATCCGAAATGATTTTGCAACAGCTGAAGAGGAGTAGAGACTGGAGATCTATATGCTAGAAGTCGACTATAGTTTCCTAGTTTAGTTCATTCTATTGATGTGAAATTTCAGAAAATTCCCGAATTAATACTAAATTTGGTTCAACAAAACAATTTGTCGAATGGAAATACAAATTCTTTTGAATCAACGAAATATTTCATCGAGTCAACAAAATATTTCATTGAATTAACTGAATATTCCTATGAATCAGCCAAATATTTCATTGAATCAACTAAATATGTGATTGCATCAATATCTTTTTTTTTCATCCAAACAAAATGATTGTTTGAGCCAATTCAATATCTCTTCATAAACAATTCATATGAATGTGCTTGATTGAATGAGGTTCAGAGTTCATGCAAGACATATTTACTTGATTCAAACTTCAAATTCGCTCTGAAACAAGATATAGATTCACTTATTTCAAGATCATATTTTGTCGTGCATATATAACACTTTAATTTGCTTCATTCAATCGGGGTGGTTTCATTGCTGTTGGTGAGCAGTGTATATCACTGAAGATGACTACACTTGGTCATAGTGTGCATTTTTCGCTCCAGCAAATTTCAGGATCACTACCCAACGATTACGTAAGATACAGGGGTGTTTCCATTAGAAGTGGGTCACACTGTACACATACAGGGTGAGTCATGACTAACCAGCCATAGCCTAATGGCGGATAGCGGAGGTCAAGGTGAGTTGATATATATGTAAAAAAATATTTTTTGTCTATTCTTCACAGAAATACAGGGCATTATTTGAATTCGGGGCAAAACTTCAATGAACGATATTTCAGGAACGTCTCGATGTCATCGGCTGAAATTCACTAGCAACTTACCTCTACTGACACTCCACAAGATGACGTACTATGAATAAAAAATTCCAGATCCGGACTTGGAGAACTCATTTTCTCTTTAGATGTCAAAATTTTGACCTTCTGGATCGTATTTTTCGGAAACTTTCATCAGAATCAGAAAGATCAGGAAAAATACTACAAGTATGGCTTCTCAATTCGTACGGCACACTTCGATCGTTTTGGTAAAAAAATATCAAACAAAATACCGATGAATTTTTATTCGATTTCGTCCGGGCATATCACTCTCTAAATTCGACTAAAAGTAATTAAATCAAATTTTTTCCTGGGATGATTCAACAGCAGACTTGAGAAAAGGTATAATTCGATGAAAAATCCAGGACCGGACTTGATTTTGGATAATAACAATTATAATTTCCGAAAAAGATTTGTCTGGATCTTGATATTAATCAGGATTCTCGAAATGTCCTCCTTCAATTTCTATACATTTTCTGCATCTCTTCGGGAGATCTCTTATGGCTTTTCCAATAATTTGCCTATTATTTCTGATTATATCTGCAGCTGTAACTATCCTCTCACAATTTTCAATTGAAATCTAACTTCTACTTGTGATAATGTGAAAACATTGTATTCAATAAGAACAATTGTTGCTTTGGTAGCAGATGGTGCTCGATGTCAAAATATTATCGATATGGTGAAGCAGAATCCACCAACAAGCACGAGAAGAATAGGGCATGCGTTAGGCATTTCGCAATCGAAAGTATCCAGAACTTTGAAGAAAGAGCGAATGCATCCTTATCACCTGCAAAAAGTTCAGCGGCTTGAAGGAGGCGATGAAGTTCAACGTTTATCTTTTTGTCGGTGGATTTCGAATCATCCGAGAACAGTTTCGAGAATTTTATTTACGGACGAATCACAGTTTACGCGCGATGATATAACCAATTTGAGGAATTTCCACATATGGGCACATGAAAATCCCCATGCCATTGTTCAAAAGAATTCACAGCACAAGTTTTCCCTAAATGTATGGTGTGGTGTGGTGGATGACGTTTTGATAGGGCCTCATTTTTTCGAGGCACGACTGACAGGGGACTTATATCTGAATTTACTTCAGAACGTTCTGCCCAACTTGTTGGCGGCGCAAAATGTGAATGAAAGAGGTCTTTACTTTCAACAGGATGGGGCACCTCCACATTTCTCAATACAAGTGAGAGAATACCTGGACCCCCATTTTCCTAACCGCTGGATAGGTCGTGGCGGCCCTCATTCTTGGCCTCCTAGGTCCCCTGATCTCACAGTTTTGGACTATTTTCTTTGGGGGCATATGAAACAATTGGTCTATCAGACTGAAGTCAACACCAGAGACGAACTGAGGGAGAGGATAGTTACAGCTGCAGATATAATCAGAAATAATAGGCAGATTATTGGAAAAGCCATGAGAGGTCTCCCGAAGAGATGCAGAAAATGTTTAGAAATTGGAGGAGGACATTTTAAGAATCTTGATTTATATTAAGATTCTGACAAATCTTTTTCGGAAATTATGATTGTTATTTTCCAAAATCAAGTCCGGTCCTGAATTTTTTATTGAATTATACCTTTTCTCAAGTGTGCTGTTGAATCTTTCCAGGGTAAATAGTTATTTATTATACAAGGGAAAAAAGTAGTAGATTTTAGCTCCAGGTTGTGTTGTCTCCCGACGCGTAGCGGAGGGAGACAAAAAACCGTGAGCTAAAATCTAATATTTTTCCCGTGTATAATACACTATTTTTTTCTGTGACAGGAGGAAGGACGAATCAATATTGAGAAGATATTACATTATTTCGAAATCTGAAAATTATCGACGTGAAATTTCAAGTTTTTAACAGTAGGGACACCTGCGTTTTATAGACATCTTTATCATTCTTTTGAAGTAATCAAATATCTGATGTCACTTCTGTCAGTTCAATTCTGTGATTTTATTTTAAAAAATTGCGAATTCAGTAGTTGTTTAGTAATATACGAAACCGCGAAGTCGAATGGAAGATAAAAGGACTTGCAGTTCTTTCTCGGAGACGGTATTATTGACTCATTTTTCGGAACTATAGCACAACAAAAGCCATTAACAGAGTATATATATGTGATATATATCCGGGAAAGAAGTACTCACTTTTTTCCCACGGGAAAAAAGTAATTTATGAAAAGTGACATTTTATAACCTGCCAACAGAGATGAAATGCCAAACTTTTTTCCCGTCACAGAAAAAATTAGATTTAATTACTTTAAGTCGAATGTAGAGAGTGATATGCCCGGACAAAATCGAAGAAAAATTCATCGGTATATTGTTTGATATTTTTTTACCAAAACGATCGGAGTGTGCCGTACGAATTGAAATTTTTTCCTGATCTTTCTGATTCTGATAAAAGTTTTCGTAAAATCCGATCCAAAAGGTCAAAATTCTGACATCTAAAGAGAAAATGAGTTTTCCAAGTCCAGATCTGGAATTTTTTATTCATAGTACGCCATCTTGTGGAGTGTCATTAGAGGTAAGTTGCTAGTGAATTTCAGCCGATAACATCGAGACGTTCCTGAAATATCGTTCATTGGAGTTTTGCCCCGAATTCAAATAATGCCCTGTATTTCTGTAAAGAATAGGCAAAACATAGTTTATTATATATATATATATATCAACTCACACCTTGACCCCCTCTATCCGCCATTGGGCTATGGCTGGTTAGTCATGACTCACCCTGTATGTTCTGCTTCTTATTCTCTATTCTTGTTTTCCTTGGATTATTCCATGATAATTTCATGTTGGAATTTGTTGTTGCATTCTAGGAATGAATCAACTCAACAAACCAAGAATTATCGATAATCACAACTGTGAGCGCTGGATGCAGCACTGACGTCAGAACCAAATGTGGATTCCCTTCGGAAATATCCGATTCAAATGGAAGTCCCTGTTCTATAATAGCATAACGAAATCACTAGTGTACTCTCGTGTTTTCAGGAACTTTCCCAGAATTGAGAGCAATCCAATATTTGATTACCTTTCGGCTATTCTCACCCTGGTGAATTCCGCCCAATACTGCGCATGAAAAATCATTTGTTATGATGAGGTTGTACACAATATAGTCGAATTTACGCCACATAACTATTTTATATTGATCATTTCGTGTATACCTACATAGTATTTTATGCAATCATTCGTTATTAAAAATCATCGCAAATATTATTTTTCAATATTTATTCAAATCGACACCTTCGAAAAACGCCAGCTTTCGATGACGTAATAAACATTGCTACGTGGAATTTATAGATATATTCATACCTATTCCCCAACAACTAATGAGAGCATATAACCACATGTTTCGACGCTGCCAGATTATTCATATATGATCAATATGACAACAGTATTTAGATTCACAAAAGACAATGATTCCACCTGATCCCTAATAATAACTCATATACTTGCAAAATGCTTCAGGACCAATACAAATATCCTGATATTCCTTATAAAGATCGAGAGTTTGTTTGGACTCGAATTATTTTGTGACCCTGATGGCAACATCGTAATACCTCTATAGAGTTTCAAGAAATACGAGAAGGGAAGAAGATGTCAACCTAACTTCGTAACGTCAATATCGTCTGTCAACTTCATTTTCGAATCCTTTCAACTAGTCAATGAGTTTAACAAATTCTGCGAATATTTAAAGATAATTCTCAGACTATCTGATTCTCCAGTTGTGTGTTGTCTTCTCTGTTATCTGCAGTAAGTATTCAGTCCAGATAAATACACTTACTTGTCTTACAGAAATAGAGAATAATTGCATTGGATTGTTTACAGGTGATTACGTCACTCGTTTTCCCGCGTTTTCATCGTGAACATCAATAATCATTCGAGAAGTGTCCAATACTTTGAGGAAAAAACTGTTTACGACAGTGATCATTTTATTGTATAGATAATAAATAAAAATGTTGGTCTCTTCATCGCATCAGAACATTGAATTTGGGTTAATTATAATAGTGGTTAATAAATTGACGAAGACTACCTTAGTAGTGAAAACACACTTTACGCCTCGAAAAGGAGTAAAAAATGATAGGTTGTAAAATGTGAATTACTGTTTAGTCACTGGAAAAGTTAGGGCAATTAGAGCGAATTTTTTTCGATATCATAATGAGGCAGCTTTTAACATATATTATACATGAATGAAATTGTCACTTATAATACGACTTGATGAGCTTCAATACTTCCTGTGCCTGTGAAGTTATCAGTTACTTCATATATACAGGGTGTCACATAATTCAATACAAATATTTTAATGACATATTCCTGGGGTCAAAATAAGACTTTTTTTTCCTATAAACATGTGTCCTAAAATCCACCCCCTCCAAGCTACAGACATCGCAAGATGCGCAAAAAAATCTTAAATTTTGAATTGTGGCTACAATTATGCATCAAATATTTTGAAAATACAAGTGCCTGTGAATTTTCAAAATATTTTATGCATAATTGTAGCCACAATTCAAAATTTAAGATTTTTTTTGCGCATCTTGCGATGTCTGTAGCTTGGAGGGGGTGGATTTTAGGACACATGTTTATAGGAAAAAAAAAGTCTTATTTTGACCCCAGGAATATGTCATTGAAATATTTGTATTGAATTATGTAACACCCTGTATACAGTGTGACCCACCTCAAATGGAACCATCCCTGTATCTCATGTAATCGTAAGGTAAGGATCCTGAAATTTGCTGGAGCGAGAGATATACCAAAACTGCACTCTATGACCAAGTGGGGTCATCTTCAGTGATATACACTGCTCGTCAACAGACATATGGAACCACCCAAATTTCCGGAAAATTATATTAGGAGTCAAAATAGGTTGAAAATCACCTCAGATTTGGAATCAGGACGCCCAATTTACTAACTATTCAAATTTTTCCTAGAAAATTTTCAGTTCGGAAATTTTGTCGCATTTTTTATGGAAGCACCCCCTTACTCACGTAATTATTGAGGTAGGGTTCAGAAATTTGCCGCAGGAAGAGAAAGTCCAAAGATAAATTCAATTACGCGAGATACTTGGGTGCTTCCATAAAAAATTGCGACAAAATTTCATTTTTCCGAACTGAAAATTTTCCAAGAAAAATTTGAATAGTTAGTGAATTGGGCGTCCTGATTCCAAATCTGAAGTGATTTCCGACCTATTTTGACTCCTAATATCATTTTCCGGAAATTGGGGTAGTTTCATGGCTGTTGGCGAACAGTGTATATCACTGAAGATGGCCCCACTTGGTCATAAAGTGCATTTTTGGTATATCTCTCTCTGCAGCAATTTTCAGGATCCTTACCCATAACGATTACGTAAAATACAGGGGTGGTTCCATTTTAAATGGGTCACACTGTATATATATAGATAGTTGTTTGGGTTTGTCCAGAAAGTAATGAGAAGAATGAAAAAATGAGTAATGCCAAGAACATTCAAAAATGAACGAAGCAGGTAAGGAAAAAAACTAGGTAATCTATTTTTAATTTCAAGAGTGTGGTGAAGATTTTGAAAAAATTGAAGACATTTATATAATATTTGTGATATAAAATGTTCCCAGTATTTGCGATAGATATATATTTATATGATTTGGCTTCACTCTCAGAATTGAGTACAATCTACTTCAATTCATCAGTTTCTTCCAAGTTTTGGAATCATTGGAAACTCACTGCCTGCACCTACCAAGGCTTCTATCAGGTTACCTCTGATACTTTTATAACTGCATATATCAAATTCAGCTCACTCAGTCCAAGTGAGGTCATCAATGAATATATAATACTTATTTATTTGTTTCTAATGGATTCCCCTTTTTCGATAACATCATTATGCATAAAGTTCTGAACAAGTTCACAGCAGCTCCGTGGCGATCCATAAACCATTGAGAACAATAATAATACATTACCGATTGTTAACCGTTCATAATGTGTTTTCACGGAAAACTTCATGATTCACAAAACTAATTTACATTCGGAATGCAAGTGTGAAAAGTAATTCACAGTTGGACAATGAGAAAAAGTATTAGGATGCCGATTGCACACCAGTAAGACCACGTAACCTCAACTACCCACATCAAAACTAATAAGCATTAGAAAATCATAAGTTATTATTGATTTTGAGAGCGTATATACAGGGTGAGTCAGAATAGGACCGACAAACTTTGTACACGGATTCCTCACCTCATTTTCAGGCAAAAAATGTATGTCCTGAAATGCATCCTCACTGAGATACAGGGTGTCGAAAGTACGAAAAAAGTTTAGATTTTTCTAAATTTCTCCAGAACCCCTGTAGCAAAAGAATTGAAACTTGGTATACCAATCCTTGATTATTTCAATAGATTATTTGGCGCATAGAATAGAAATATAAATATATAAATATTCGAAGCAAATGTTCAAATGGACCTCCATTTTGTTCAATACATTATTGACATCTTCTGATCATGGACTGTCGCACGTTTCTCGAACTAATTCTGACTCACCCGTACAATGCTTTTAATCCTCGTTTTAATCTTATCAACATTCAAAATGTTCAGGAGGTTGAAAAATGTTGTGATTTCTCGTAAAAGTTCAGAATTATGCGATTATGGTACGCAGCGAATTGGGTCTCAACCTCAAGACATATCTTTAGTTATTCTACACTTAGGCATGTTATTACTTTTAGGTTAGGTATTGATAAGACTAACTGATATGTTATACACCAATTTGACTAAGGAAAATGTGGCGATATACGACCCTAACTACGCCACTGGTTGACAAAATTGAGGAATGAAAACTCTATGAGTTTCACATCTTTTGCTACTAGGGTTCTGGAGAAATCTAGGGAAATCTCAACATTTTTCTTACTTTCGATACCCCTGTATATCAGTGAGGATGCATGTTACGACATACGTTGATTGAAACTTTTCACCTCAAAATGAGGTGAGGAATCCGTGTACGAAGTTTGTCGGTCTTATTCTGACTCACCCTGTATTCTGTAAGCTCTCTACTGTGCCTGTATACACTCACTGGCCACAAACAGGCCTGAAGAAAATTTAGAATTTAGCCAAATTACTTTTTCAATTCTTGTCTGAATTTGATGGTATTCCGACCAAAGCGTATATTTATAATTCGGAATGAATCAAAGTTCCAAAGAAAAGCTGATGCCTTGATTATTATAGAGGGTGAAACAGAAATTATCTTTCACCCTTAATCTCTCCATGCACGTATACTGTTAGAATAGGAAGTTGTTAAACTTAGCATCCTTATGTTTTGGATTGGAATATGATCTCTTTTTAACACAAATGTTCTTCATTCACTTCAATATCTTCTTTCTAGGATTCAATACGAGTGTTATAAAAAAGTACAGAATTCAAAATTATCAACAATAATTTAGAACCTACATGAATTTATCGATTAACAATTTGAAAAAGCATCTGAAAATCAATATCGCTTATTCCTGTTACGTTTTTCTACTCAACAGAAAAAAACTTGATTTACCAGAAATACAGAAAGAATACTTCCTATTAGATATAGTTATAATAACGATTGTGCCCTTCTCGACCTTGAATTACAGCATTCAACTGCAGTGGCATCAAGTTGATGAAATTTCTCAAGCAGTGTTGAAGAATTGCCTCAAATTCTTGAACGGTGAATCGTAGGTCTCGAATGAAAGTCTCGGATGGCAAAAACGAACGAAGACGAATTCGCCTCTGGAGTTCATTTCAAAGATGCTTTACAGGTTCTGGATTATTGTTAATGAGAATAAAGAAACTGCATAATTCCTTATAACACATTGTATCTTCTCTTACAAAGAAGATATATGGAGACGTAAATCAAAAACCACTATGTGAAGAAGGGATCGCACTTTTATTCAAAACTAAACGAATATGATTTTGATCACTTCCGCCACAGGGCGTTCAAAATGTAAGGGCGAGTGTAAGGGTGAAAGGATAATTTTTTGTTTTTCCCTGTATACCAGGACAAAATCTTTCTGGGGATAGGTCACAGATTAACAATACCGTAAGGTCTACGATATTGTAGTAATCCCCAAAAAGGATGTGTCTATCTCCTATATTACAATAGAGATATGGAGCTTCTCCAGATTTCCTTGGAAACTCTCTTCAGTAGTTTTGAAATGAAAATTCAAATATTCACAATATTCACAGTTATGTTATTACAGTGAGATCACTTTCACTGCTTATCATAATTATCAATAACGGATTCAGTAACAATTAATTATCTTTAGTTAATGTGACCAAACTGTTTTCTCACTGTGATAATTACTAACGAAAAAACAAAGAGAATATCTGTGTTATAGATATAAATACATTCGAAAAATCAGCGAAATCCAGAAATTATAGTTCGCAAAAAACAAAATGTTTTATCTTTCGTCTTCATGTTCTGTTGGAAAAAAATGTGAACAAGAAAAACTGATTCGGAAAGTCGTCCTATAGAAAAAATAATCAGTATTGTAGGTTGCGATGTAGTCAGATGAAATGAAGATTGAATGCAAATATAATAGAGAAAAATGTAAATACAATAGGACAGAAAAAAATTGTCAAATGACGTAAATTTTAGTATCTGATTCAAACTTGTGAGGGGTTGGAAAGAACCCATCACTCATTCGGCTTACATGATTTACCATGAATCACAATTTTATGAACGAACTACCAACACTTAGCATATGTCCTCTCAAGGGTAGGTATGGAATGTTTCAATACTTGTTTCAGCTAACCAAAAGAGGAAAAATGTCCCATCATCTAACACTGATAAAGAAGAAGAAATGCAATGCGTCATCCAACAGGTAGGTAGAATTTTTCCCTCTGGCATCATCATTCACCAGTGCAACAGATAAAATGCCATAAAACAGCTGACAGAAGAACAACCAAAGGAAGCTGCAGAACAATCGTCAGCCTACTCCGATCATTTTTCCCCATCGCGAGATATTTTAACACTCCCTCTTTCTGTCCCCATCGCAGCAGGAAGCATAGCAGGCCCAATTTATCTTCTTCGTTTGAATCGTTCTGTGTTCAGTGTTCGGTGCTGTTAGTTCTGGTCGATGAATCAGTGTAGTGTCGCTAACGATGCTAGTTCGGACTGAATGCGTGCTTTTCCGCGTCACCACATTCAAATCTAATTAATAACTTAATTGTTCGAATATTTGTTTTGTTTTGCAAACGCAGCCGCTAATCCGCCTACTAGAGTTATCTGTGCCACTGGAAGGATTTCGAGTTTCGCGCTTATCTCTGTAAATATATAGATATTGGTGTTTATTCTTTGTTTTTGTGATAAGTGATTTTTGGTGATTGCTGCAGTTGGCAGTTTTATGTGTAAGTTGTTCGGGAGCCCATGAGCTACTAAAAATATTCTTAACCATGTATCGGTTAGCGAACCATATGACGATATGCTCGACGATATGGTTCTATCATGAATAATAATTGGAACCATATTTTATTAATCCTCAGACGAAAATTCGAAATGTTCATCCTGCATGATATCACTTTACGCACCACCTATATATGTATATACCCAATACCTACCTAAATGTATGAATATTCTAGAGAATTTTTATAGGAATTTCTATGACAGCCAATTTGAATGATTCGACTATACCAATTTGTTTTTCCATTATAGATTGATTATTTTGATGCAAATACTCATAACTTCCATTCATAGCAAGAAACTATATCCTTTGATGGTGAATATATCTACCTACCTCACTCATTTAATCCCGTGATTGTAGCTTATTTCCCATGGGCAAATAGGTACTTTGGTCCCAAGATATATATTTTTGCATCTCCAAATTTTGCTATTGCCAGTTAGTAATTTTGTCATTTTCAAATCATAAAGTAACTCAGCAACGGTTTACATCATGCCCTAGGTCCTAGGGGCAAAACCTTTTGTCGTCAACCCCAAGATTTGTCGAATAATTTCTTTCATCAGATTACGTTTGATATCTATAGAATGGCGGAGCTTTGGAATGCATTCATGAAAACTTATAACTTGGAGTTGAAGAATGATATATTGTTTAACGAGCACGGAATGATAGTGATTCCCTACGAGAATGAATTTTGCAGCATGAACCATAGACGAATGATGCAATCATTCGAGTGGGAAATTAGCATTTCGTTCAAGTTATACACTATAATTTTTCTACTGCTGTAACAGCGGCGTTTTCGATTTCTTCGTCTTGTAGCCATCTGATTTCCTGTTAAGTAAAGCCCATCTATTAGACACAGCTGTCATTGCTTGAAATTTGACATTCCATGGGCGATGAGTTTTTTTTCAAATAATAACAAAATGGAGTCATTGTGATATTAGATACGGAAATAAAATTGATGACATACAAAGTACCTCATTGATGTATCGAACCGAGTATCGAACACAGTAATACAAGAGCAATCTTGTGTTATAGCCGTAGAAAAAATACGTACCTTCTCTACCTATCTTTCTTAAGTATGCACAATATTCCTTGAAAATAATATGGATCCCCTTTATGCGCTTCAATGAATTCTATAATATAGATAGAAACCTCGCACAAGTTTCGATTTCTGGGGGAGTTGGTTCCGCAGCATGCAACTTTGAGGGAGATCTGGTATACAAAATTCACTACCCATGAGAATACAGTAATTTCCACTGATGGGTCTAATGTACGAAAATAGTAATCTATCACACTGTACACTTCATATCGTTACAAAGTGAAAGGGGCCAAACCACATGTGTATATTCACTCATATTTCATTAACATTTTTGACGCCATCGCCGATGAAAACAAAAACATTTCAATAACGATAACTCTTGATCACATTAAATCAAATCATGAAATGCGTGAACTGTGTTAATTGGCTTCAAGCCGATTCATTTCGAGCTATACACTAACCAATACATATGATCGGCACTCGGTATACCTATCGCAACGATTTGTTCGACATGATTGTGTTACCGGACAAACCCGAATTCAGGATAAACTAGTTTTTCCTAGGCTAAATCGGAATATCCGATGAGCGATAGGATAAACTAGTTTGTTAATATTTTATGAGGAAGGAACATACTCTATGAGTAAATCATTCGTGAACGAAGTCATTGAATATTTTAGCAATCAGCTTGATTTGTTCCCGAATGATCTACTCATAAAGGTGTATGTTCCTTCCTCAAAAGATATTAGCAAAGTAATACGAAGTAGTTCAGACTAGGACAAACTAGTTCATCCTATCGCTCTTCGGATATACTGATTTAGCCGATGATTTAGCCTCGGATTCAGCTTAGGAAAAACTAGTATATCCTTGAATCGGGTTTGTACAGTAACACATATAAATGAAAATTATCATTTGGCAGGTGACACATTTGATATATCGAAAATCCATCATTCGATGAAATTCTTGATAATGATTATGAAACGTGAAGAATAGAATGGTATGTTTGATACACTTGCATAAGTAACAAGTACGAAAGAGAAGAGGAACGAATTCCATTGGCAGGAACTGGTGGAGTTTCTCCACTGAGTGTATATTTACCACTGTTTAACACATGCGAGTAAGATGGAAACATATACATTGAGTGCAGAAACACTCCACCAGTTCCTGCCAATGGGATTCGCTATATGTTTCGTGGCATGCTCGAATTATATTGTTTTGTAGCATACTATACACTTCATCTTTTGAATGATCCCACAGAATTAAATCTGATGAGCTGGATGAATCTGGGGATCGTGCTGGTCATCATATAGGGCCAATATTCCCAATCCCCAAACTGGTTACTCAGATATCTAGTACATCATTCGTCTGATTCCGCCTCTAGATTTTAGATTCATGATAATGCTGAACGAAACTCCTCATGCTATGCTATTAACAACTTAATTGACTTTATCTAGGGCGTATTCATGGATGGTGTGATACATCATTGTGTTCGTAAGCTAATAAGCTACTAAAACTAAGTTAGTGCGGTATGGGCTAAGAGGTGGTATGACGAGGAGTAGTCAGAACAGTGATAGCATCACCCGTTTTCCAGAGAAAATGCGTTCATCAATCGAGTTGGGATACCCGGTATATATATAAGGTATATCATAGATATTATACCGAGTATTATACCTGCACAGCAAAATAGGTGCTATCGTAACAATTTTGAAATACAATTCATACAATCATGTCGTAGGTAGCTTAATTTTTGTTCGATCACATTCCTAATGCGATACCAGGCGAGTATACTATACTGGGTGAGCTATACTGAGTGTTCAACTCAATGCTGTCAATGGGTTGTATTATCATGCGAATTAAAAATAAAAATAATCACAAAATGACTTGCACTCACGAGCGGTAGTTCAAGTGAAACATTTTGATTTCCATATAGAAAAAACAAAATGATCATAGAAATCTCATACCAAGATACTCTCGACTGTAATAATAATGATGATAATAATAATAATGATAATAATGATAATAATTAATGATAATGATATACATTGGCGGGTATAGCAACAGGTGTGACCAAGTCCCACCTCCTCTGCACAAGACTCCTCCAGGGATAACTGCCGGTCACATATCTCCCGCTTTCAACCGAGTTTTTAACCGACAGCACCCCGAGGAGTAATGGAGAATTTGGAAACGCCAAATCAGCGCGCTAGTAATGGCAAGTTCTCCTGCTACCATTCTATTATACCAATGGTGAGGCCGTCTGATACAAGTTCTGCAGTGTCAGTGCCCGATTAGAAACGCTGCTCACCCGCCCAGGCAGGCAAGATATCCTTCCACGTGATCCAAAGTGGGATTCTTCTTCACCTCCTCTACCGTAGTTCGAATATGTTTTTTAGATACCTCTGCCCCGAGCTCTGCCCCATGGAGTCCAAATTGGTAAGGCATCAGGGCGCAGGTGCACCCTGATGGGGCTATCCTCACCACCCCAGGTACCCATGTCAACAAGAATCATCTCGTCCCGTCTCATCTGTATTCGGTCTAGGACTTTCACACGTTCCTTCACCTCGTTAGCAGGAGTTGACCAGGCTTTGCCTACGGTGTCTGACGGTAGGATCGCTTGTCTTGGGGCTACCCAATCCCTGACGAACTAAGGCACAAGGTACACCAAGGCCATCTTGAAGAAGATAGCGAAATTGAGGAGATATATATTCGAAATCTCGTTGAAAATCAAAAGCAATGTTTAATCTTATTTTGGTCGATTCCATATCAATTTCAAGATTAAACTTTCGACGTCAGCAGAATGCATGGTGAATGAGCCATCATTGATTATTTGAATGAGTTTTGAAGTGAAATCTCAATGGAATGAATCAAAAATACTCATACGATTGGATTTCATAAATTTCGCGAAGAAATATGAAATTGAAATGTATGAAACTTCCAAAGAAACTTCCCCATTACCTGGAACACGTAAACCGTGGAGATGAATGGACGGATTATGCCCCCTGGACGGATTATGCCCCCTGGAGTCCAATCCAATTGGTGAGGCATCAGGGCGCATGTGCACCCTGATGGGGCTATCCTCACCACCCCAGGTACCCATGTCAACAAGAATCATCTCGTCCTGTTTCATCAGTATTCGGTCTAGGACTTTCACACGTTCCTTTACCTCGTTAGCAGGAGTTGACCAGGCTTTGCCTACGGTGTCTGGCGGTAGGATCGCTTGGCTTGGGGCTACCCAATCCCTGACGAACTAAGGCACAAGGTACACCAAAGTCATTCCGAAGAAGATAGCGAAATTGAGAAAATATATATTCGAAATCTCGTTAAAAATCAAAAGCAATGTTTCGATTCCATATCAATTTCAAGATTAAACTTTCGGTATGACGTCAGCAGAATGGTGAATGAGCCATCATTGATTATTTGTATTAGTTTTGAAGTGAAATCTCAATGGAATAAATCAAAAATACTCATACGATTGAATTTCATAAATTTCGCGAAGAAATATGGAATCGGAATATATGAAACTTCCAAAGAAACTTCCCCATTACCTGGAACACGTAAACCGTGGAGATGAATGGACGGATTATAATTATAGGTCGGCTATAGCCACTCGGCATCCATAACCATGAACTGGAAAATGCTTCGAATCGAATGGAGATTATGCAAAGCCGATCATTTTAGTCGGTTAGGTACACGCGGTTACCAGGATAATACGAGCATCGGGATTTTATTGGAATTGAAATCGAATTTTTACTACTTGTGAATTTGTCGTACACTGTTGTTGAATACATCTCATATGTTGCATTGCATGGATATATTATTAGGAATAGTGTAGGTGAATCAAAAGTTGACCCGCGGCTTTGCCTACGGTGTCTGGCGGTAGGATCGCTTGGCTTGGGGCTACCCAATTCCTGACGAACTAAGACACAAGGTACACCAAAGCCATCTTGAAGAAATTGGGAAAACATATTCGAAATCTAGTTAAAAATCAACCCGAAAACTTATCTTTATTTTCAAATAACTTCTATAAAGGGCTAAACAGATTGTGTTGGAATTTTATATGGGTATATTTCGTTGGTTTCCTGGGTGATTTAACAATTGGACGCGGTAGGGGGAGCAGCTGTCGGTATGTCAACTACTAAACGGCTTTACCGATTGGGTTGAAATTTTTAATACGTAAAACAACAATGAAAATACAGAAGATACTGAGAGAATTGAAATAGGCGAGGAAATAGTTGGAGGTGAACATATAATAGTAGATATAGGTAGCACAAATAATTAGAGAAAAATAACCAAAAAAATGTGTATTTTTTTAAATAGTTACACAAACCCTACGAATCCGGCTGGACAGCTAGTTTGAATAACTGAAAATTCTGACACGTCAACGTTTGAATGTATTTACCTACATTTGGCGAGCAATTCGGAGAATATAACCTCTCAGGGGTAGCTGGAATCAACCCCAACATGTTTTTTTTGCATGCAACCCTATGGCTCTCGACCCCTCATTGGAAAGGTGGTTGAAAGAGGATTCCAGCGTACTGATCATATTTCAGTGTCAAGTTCAATGTATTTTCATTGAAAGTTTGACTTTCAGTGACAGTGATATAGAGAATTTCCACCAGTTTGCAATAACACATCGTCGAACTGTGAATACGACAAACAAAAACAAATTTCTCTTTGCGGCTCTATAGATGCACTATAGAATACAATAGCAGATAGCAGTTGTGGCGAAACATTGCCATCAATTGTTCAACAAACATATTGAGCGATTGATACGTTGAAAAAAAAATTGAATTTCAAAATTACATTTCAATTTCATGCAACTTTTAAACGTATGAAAAACTAAAATTTGACTAGTACGCGGAATTCCTATTTCCACCAGATTTCCAATGAGGGGTCACAAGCCATAGGGTTACTTTTGAAAAAATCATTATGAGGGTGCGAGAATGAGAAAGCAGGGGTGGGCTTTCTCATTCTCGATATTGCTTGCAAAAGGTAGGTAAATACATCAAATCGTTAACTTATATCGGGAATTTTCAGAAAAAATATTCATTTCTCCGTCATCAAATTTATTCCAGTAAAGGTCTCTACATTGTATACGAAATAATGTAGAACCAGCGCAATGATAGTGCAACATAGGTCTTCTACATTTCCATCACCGATAAAAAATAGTGGCAGCGGAATGACGTCGATTTTATCAATGGACTATATTGAATCGCCTGCTATGCCGTGTTTGCTGGGAATAGATGTTTTACTAGGCATTCAATCTATACATTTTCAACTTCAATTTCGGAATCGGTAAGTTATATTTCGGAATGAGTAATCTCGATTTCAGAATTGGTTAGTTCGATTTCAGAAATGGTAAACTTAATTTCAGAATCGATGAGATGAATTTCAGAGAAAGTCCATTCAATTTCAGAAATGGTTAGTTGTATTTCAGAATTAGTAGGTTCAATTTCAGGAGACAAATCCTTATATTTGTTTGAAATGTTTTGAATTGCATGTGAAATCAACAAACTATATTTATTAACAATATTTAACTTTTCAAAAACAATTTAATAACATAATTATAATCTCAACTTAATCCACAGACATGTCTTCCATCCGAATCGCAGAAGGAAAGTGGCGTTGCACATAATTATAAGAATGCAAACACATTTGAGGTGTTATCATTCGCATTGAATGTTCTGCACATTCTTCAAGACATCGCAGTCTGAATTCTATCTGGTTGAGAAATCTGTTTGGATCCCCGGCTATGACCCTTTGGCGATGCTCATGCAAAAAGCTCTTCACTTCTGAATTGAAGACACTCATATATCTCCAATCGGGTTCAACATAGGGCTATAAGGTGCCAATCTGCAAAATATAACATCTTGAAATTCTTCCTCCATGCATCTCTTCTATTCTTGAATGTGCAGGTGCATTATCCAGAACTACCACTATGGTATCTGCAGGATGCCCATTTCGAACGTACGCTCTCAAACACCGTTTCATCCACTGTAAACAATCTTCTCTTTTTGAATTGAAAACATTCCAAACAGATATAAGGATTTATTATCTGAAATTGAACCTACCCATTCTGGAATACAACTTACCATTTCTGAAATTGAATGGACTTTTTCTGAAATTCATCTCACCGATTCTGAAATTGAGTTCACCATTCCTGAAATCGAACTAACCAATTCTGAAATCGAGATTACTTTTTCCGAAATATAACTTACCGATTCCGAAATTGAAGTTGAAAAGGTATACATTTGCTGTCGTGTGAAACATATAATTTTTTCTCCTAATGTTATTAAACCAATTTTATTGAAAACTTTATCATTTTGTGTGCATAGCAACAAACGTTTCCTGCCTAGGCAGAGAAAGTACATTTTTCCTGCCTGTTAAGTGTCAGAGAGGAGCCACTTTCTATGCCCAGGTAGAGAAAGTACAACTTTCCTGATTGTTTCAAGTGTTATAGAAAAGCCACTTTCTAAACCTATCGCCTGGAGAAAAACTGCTTTTTCGCGCGGATAATAATTTTTTGTGTAGGCTTCTAGACAGATACGCAGTGTCATGGTCGTAACAATAAGCATATTCATCGTATTTAACCCAATTTTAATGATCAATCATTCAACAACGGGTTTATAAATCAGCTGAATGCTTATTCCAGTTTCCAGTAGTCGTCTGTAATACCCACATTGCTCGAAAATTAAACGATAATAATTAGTTATTGCAATGGCATTGTACTTGACATTGACGAGGAAAAATGTGATATAATTGTGTAGAGCAATATAAATCAGCAAAGGCATTGAGATCGCTTGAAAAAAGCTCAATACAAATTAAAGAACATGAATGAGAATGTGACATTGAATCATGATCTACAGGGAACCTTATATTTTATTCTTGAGTGGATAGGTATTGTATAACAGGTATTTTTCACAGGTCATTGCCGGGATGAAGGTTGCAGTCCATATGAAGGTTATTATTAACTCTATACATGATTCACATATTGCAGAGATTGACTAACTATATAACTAACATTTGAAACGCTGGACGCTAACTATGGAGCTTCATTTATGTTTATACCTACGCCAAGAAAAATCATCCTAGTGAACTGAGCTTCTGACAGTTTTTCATTCACTGGCGATGATTTTGTTCAATTGATCATAGGTACCTACCTATACTCTCTAGAAATTGAAATAAATTTGATGAGGAATCTACAACACTTTGAATAAAATTTGTATTCCCCTTTAGTAGATCTTAGACCACTATATAAGAGTAGGAACAATGTTCAATTAACATATTTTCAATGAGGCTAGTTCACTGTGCTCCCATACGTAGTACCACCGGACATAAGTGGTAGTACCCAGGTACCAGACTATTGTAGGTATGCGAATGCGAGTTGCAAGTGTCCAGTGGATTATTATAATCTTTCTCGTTCGGCTATTCCATCAGGAAGGCCCGATTCAGTTCGTGTTTTCACGCCGGCCGGAGTAAAAGTTAGTTTCTCTGGTAACAAAAGAGGGGCAAAAGTCTCGTATTATTCCCTAGGAAGGTAATGTGACATATTTTCTCCCTAGGGAGGTTATATCAACTTTACATTTTCTGAATAGCTCTGCGCTTTCTTTTCGGAATAACCTTCTCTGAAACGAGTATAAGCTTCGCCCTCGAGCTACAAATCGCACCTTGGCAAAAATCCTGCATTTCTGTCCCTTGATGTGTAATGTACTTTTTATTTCACGACTTGTATCCCTGCTGGAAATGAAAAATGAAGTCATGTGTGTTGCATCTATTCAGGGTTCATGACTGCCATTGAGGATTAGTTAGAAATCACTAATCAGGTAATCATCATATAATTCCATTAGTTCGACTAAATTTCTTGTCATTGCATACATACAAAGTAGGCATATAACACAATAGAGAGTTGAAGTAATCACTGTACGTAGACCTTCACGTCGACGTTAACGTACGAAAAATAACGTTTACGTATTGTCGTTAAATTGAGTTGAAGTCGCCACTTTGGTCGTCACTGTCATCATATAACGTAATAATACATTTTGTTTTCGGTTTGTATTGGTCATTTTTGGTTGTGTGTTTAGATTCGAACATTTATTCCTGTCAAAATTTGAGGACTCCTTGATGCAGAACTCGTTGGTGATCTCGAATTTGATAATTTTGACTCATCGGCATATTTTGAGTATAGTTTGGTTAACGTACGTTGATATTTAAGGTATACGTGAAGGAACGTGAGATAACGTACACCCGTAAGCCCACTAACAACGCAAACGTGAAGAATTGGAAAATGCGCATGCGTAGCTGTCAATTCCTACGTTTACGTTGACGTTCATGACAACACTTCAACTCTCTAATATGCAATTCGTCTAGACACCGTGAATCTCCGTAAAATTCTGAAATCCAATTGCATATTCTCACATCATGCATGAGAAATCAAAGCGACCGCTTGTTTCATTCAATTTCTCATAAGGTGTCTCTTTGACATGATGCAATAATGATGCTTTCATAATAAAAAATATATATTCCAAGAAATACGCAGTAGACTTTTGATATGTATTCAATGAATTTCTATAATTCTAACAGATGACATTTTACTGATACAAATAAACAGTTCACTAATGAAACATACATTTCTCAATTATATTTCACAAGTACATTGTTTATTTATTATGATCGAACCGACCACTTACAGTTGGTGTAGGTACAGTACCTATATTACTTGGTATATTACCAACTAAGTGACCGGTTATATAATATACTCATCTCAAATCGACTATAGTATGAAAATAAAATATATGTTCACAGTGAGTTTATACATGATATCTTGACATTTTTTCGATTATGCCCAGTACTCATCAAGTTCCTATATTTCTCATTTTCCTCACTATACTTAAGTACATTTTGCAGTTGTCACATATGTATTTTCCGAGGAGTAAACCGCGGTCAAAATTGTGTACACCAAACTTCAATTCCACAAGGAATAATAAGAAATTCCAGTTGTTTGTACACCAGAATTATACTGCACTTCACACAAGGAATTCCAGGGTATCCCAAGAAAATCCAAGGAATTCCAAGGAATTCCAAGGAAATTCGAGAAAATCCAAGGAATTCCAAAAAAATCCAAGGAATTCCAAGGAAATTCGAGGGATTCCAAGGAAATTCAAGGAACCCCAAGGTAATCCAAGGAATTCCAAGAAAATCTAAGGAATTCCAAGGAAATCCATGGAATTTCAAGGAAATCCAAGGGATTCCAAAGGCAACCAAGATATTCCAAGGGAATCCAAGGAATTCCAAGGAATTCCAAGGGATTCCTCGGTATTTTCTATACTTTCCTTTATGACATTATAATTAACTTTATTCTTGGTGCAGTTACTTACACACCAGAATTGAATTTTATAAAATTAAGTGGAAAATAACCGTAGATTATGCTGAATATTCTTTGAACTTCTTTGCGATAGGTATATCTGTTTGTTCCATATTTCAACCATCGGAGACGATCCACCTCATTAGTGTAATTACAATTGAAACCGTGTCATGAATCATGCCGTCAAATCCAACAGAATAGATTTCTAATCCCGCTTGCTTAATTCGAAGTTTAAAAATTCCATAATGAGTGTATATCTCGGTGTATATGGTTACGAAAGTTCTAGAGGAAGAGACAAAACGTAATGTTACACAATGAAACTCGCAATGAGATTGATGACGTTTTGGCTCTATACAGGGTGTTTCAGATTCAAATGTACAAACAATACCCGCAGATAGAGAATATTAGTGGTTCCAAATCACCTTCGTGTCTACAGTCTTTTATAACTGATATACAAGGCGTTATCTTGATTTTAGTAAGATGTTCATTGGTTAATTTGGTTAATCTCTGGTAGAAGTCCATGTTTACTCAAAGTGGAGTGGAATTTTTCAAAAGAAAGAAGGAAAGCTCAGAGTCATCTCCACTACTTTATTGCTGATGTAAATCAATCGAGGGGACTCGTTTCGGACTTAAAAAAATCCATGTTCAGCCGTATTTAGAAGTTACTACAAGCAATTTATAATATGTATATTAACACATGCCTTTGCTTGTAGTAACTTCTGAATACGGCTGAAAATGGACTTTTATAAGTCAGAAACATGTCTCCTCGATTGATTCACATTAGTAATGAAGTAGTGGAGATGAATTTGAGCTTTCCTTCTTCCTTCTGATATAATTTTGTTCTCAAAATCAAAGGGATTTGTATTCAGCGAGGTATTTCGATAATCAATACACCTGTTGTATTACATACGATGATTTGCATTATTTCTACACTTTGGTGAAATCAACTAACTAACAAATTGTTTTCCACCGTCGGTAGATCACCCTGAAACTATAGTTACATATGCATACATTGTTGTTTGTAATAAACTTTTGTCGTCGATCGACTTTCGGGTTTCGTTGTTCTTCCTTTTGTATACGGGGTGAGTGAGTTTTTGTAGCAGGCCTTCAACAGCTTGAAGAACACATATTCCGAGACTAGTTTCAAGATGAATGTTTCATGTGAACATAATGATTCGTTATATACAGGTATATCGGAGACTAGAACTTTTGGCACGATAACACACTACCCTGTTTCACCACTAACCAAAACGATTTTTCTTTATTTACATTTATATACAGTGAGTAAATTTGGTACATGCACCTAATACATTTGAGAAACTGAATATCGTCATCCCTACTCAAAATTGGCTCCATACTACTGTCATTTCCTTATTCAAGATCACTACTGAAAATTCGTACAAGCATAGATTAACGACTCACAAGTAACCCAGATTAATTCATCCTCCTGCCCACACGGACACTTCACACATCCGCCAACACCTCAATAAAATAATGCACGCCTGCCACTCATCTCCCCTTTTCTACCGACCACGTGCTAACCCCCCCTTCTCCGTGTTGCAGGGACGGCGGCGGCGACGAGAGACGCGCCGGCGGTGGTGGGGGTGGCTGCGGCGGCGGCGGCGGCGCTGGCGGGGGCGGCAACGCGCGGCGCGCTCCCTCTCTGCGCCTAGCGAACGGCCGGGTGGCGGCAGCGCAGTCCGAAGAGGAGATCCGGTCGCCGCCGCCGCATTGCCGCCTCGCCAAGGATGACTCGATCAAGATCAGCATCGAGAACACGAACACGTGCACCGACTCGCTGGTGACGGCCATCGACGACGAAACGTTGCTGATCGCGGACTACCTCTCCAACGACATGAATTACAAGGGCAGCGGGAAGGTAGGCATTTCTCTTTCTAATTATACTTAGTTTTTTGATATCTTGGTAGCAACAGGTAGTTGGTGACTTGATACAAAGTGCTGCGTACTGAGTGTTCATGAAAAGAGGTTGTCGTTAGGATAAGAAGAAAGTGCCGTTAATGTATGAATCTTCCATCGCTCAATCTCTGAGGTACAAGCAATTGCACTTTTACAAAAGGAAATGATATTTGATGAGTATACCAAAACTTTGATGCCTCATTAAATATGACTCGATTAAGATCAGCATCGAGATCACGAAAACGGGAACCGACTTGCTGGTGACGGCCATCGACGACGAAACGTTGCTGATCGCGGACTACCTCTTCAACGACATTACAAGGGCAGCGGGAAAGTAGGCATTTTTTTCTAATTAGTTAGTTTCTTGAAATCGTGGTACCAACAGGTAGTTGGTAACTTGATACAATATGCTGCGAACTGAGTGTTCAGGATAAGAGGTTCTCGTTCAAATAAGAAGAAAGTGTTTTGAATTGACACGGCCGTCACTACTAAATCCATGGCAAATGTAAAAACTTCACAAACGATAAGATTTCCACAAAATTCTCAAACACACGACATGCTTCGCGAACACAGTAGCTTCGTCAGGTGATATACTGGTACAATGAACTAAACCAACGTTGGCTTTTTACAAGTTTTTACAAGAAGAAAGTGCTGTCAATATATGAATCTTGGATCGCTCAGTTTCTGAGTTACAAGCAATTACACTTCTCCAAAAGGAAATGATATTTGATGAATATATCAAATCTTTGATGCCCCGTCAAAGATCACTCGATCAAGATCAGCATCGAGAAAAACGAAAACGTGCACCGACTCGCTGGTGACGGCCATCGACGACGAAACGTTGGGATGAAACGGTTCTCCTCAAAATAGGAAGGATGTTCTGTCGATATGACTCTCGAATTGAGTGACGAACGATTATCGAACTTTTCCAAAAGAAATGATATTTCTTGATGAGCACTAAACATTTGAGGGCTAGCCAAATATGATCCGATCAAGATGATTGGCATCGAGAACACGAACACTTGCTGCACCGACTCGCTGGTGATGGCCATCGACGACGAAACGTTGATTGTCGCGCAAGTTATTTGATGGATATCGTACCCAGAAAAGAGGTTATCGTCGAAATTAGAAGAAAGTACTGTCAATATGAGTCTGGAATTGCTGAGTTTTCAGTTCTTAAGTTTCAATCAATTGCACGTTTCAAAGGGAAATAATATTTAATGAGGACATATTTGTTCTTATACCATGTGCATGTGACAAAAATATAATGCTAAAGGTATAGGCATTTGTTTTGTTTCGGCATTGTATTCTAGTTCTAGTAGTAATTCATGAGTCATAGACAATTGATCTTTTCGAAAGGGAATCCCGATTTAGTGAGTATCCATATATCTATAATATTTTGAATCAATCTAACATCAGATTGATTGAAAACTGAGAACATTGTATGCAAGAAAATTTCAAGTATGAATAAATGTAACGAACGACTCGAAATAGCCAAGGAGTTCAAAAAAGACGTTTTTGAAATACGTCAATTCGATCACATCAGTAATCTTTTTTAAGAAATAAGAGAAAATTTCGTAACCTCAACTAAATATATATATTTTATTCAATTTAACTCACTATTGATTCAATTCAATAGGGATAATTTGTGCAATGAGCAAAGGATATTTTGCTCCTATCTCCTTTGATGAAATCATCAAGTACAAAACTGATGGAACCTTGGATGGAACATGATTTGATTTCAAGTCACCAATTTATCAGTTTCTAAGAATGTAAGTTTGTTCCATTAGCAATATATATTTCTTAATATAACAAAATAATCTTTTTAGTCAATGGCAAATCTCATTCTTTCACTAAAACTGCATTCAGATTCGACAAAGTATTTTGTTGAATGAAAATAAAAATGATGATATAATTTACCCGCACGTCCTAATATACGCCGCACTTGATCAATAACTTTTGCTAATGCAACAATTTTTGTTTGGTGCAGACCCATTGATTTTCACAGCTTGAGAGACGTAATGTTGGTCATACGACCAGCTGCCATTTCATTCGTCTTCCGAGAATTCAAATTTGATATTCAAATCACTTATTTCGAAGTCTTGAAACACATTTTAGGATTTTTTGGGATGTCTAGTAAGGATCTGAATTCCATAAATTTAAAGATTATGAGTGTTCTCATTCAAATCACTTATTTCAAAGTCTTGAAACACATTTTAGGATTTTTTGGGATATCTAGTAAGGATCTAAATTCCATAAATTTAAAGATTATGAGTGTTCTTACGTCCGTTGAATAATCAGTAAGATATTGAGGAGAATCCTCGGAACTGATTATTATTTATTCAGTGAGAATGATAATTTGAAGTGAATTAGAGACAACGCGGCAGGGTATGTATTTGTGTGGAATTGCTTAGTTTTTTGTCATTCGCAGATGATAAAGTGGCAGCAACAAGTAAATGATGACTTACACAGGATGTACCAAAAATGCATGTTCATATAGGAAACACAGGGAATTGAAATTCCAAAAAGAAATGATATTTTCAATCACATGTAGGTATTATTATATTTTTTTCATTGTATCGAGTACCTATCAAATTTACAATTTTCTGAATTGATTTATCGAAAGTACATTGAGATTTGTATAGGTACATAATTTTGTCAGTAAAAAAGTGATCATACTCACACTTAAGTATCAATTTTGTGTGAAAATCTGAATCGAAGAGTTCGAAAAAATCACCAAAAAACGTATTGGTGGTTTTTACCATAGAACTCCACATCAACTCTAGAATAGACAGTTCAGCTAAGTTTTGTTAGTGATTCACACACATATAGTTGGTCTTCTATACACAGTGTTTTGAAAATGTGGTCAAGTCAAGATAGTTATTCTGATCATACTATAAGAAAAAAAAAATATGGTTCCAGAAATTTGACATTTCGGAAGAAGTATCAAGGTGGTTCTTTCAACATTGATAATAAACGATTGGGAGCATTTGATATCGAAGAAATTGATTTTCTGAAAATAATCTCTGAAAATTCATCAACATTTTTAACCTTGGGTATATCGTTCATTCCAATTTATTGTCACTAGAGTTTTCAGGATATCTACTCTTGGTTGGACACACTGAATAAATTCTACAAATTTTAACGAAATCATTGGAGAGTGTCAGAGCTGAAAGATCGGAGAGATATACAACGTCAAAAGCATTGTTATTTTCTCGTGCTACGGAAAAACACAAGAGTAGGCACATAATTGAAGTGACTCGTGAATTCCTTTATGAAATCTTCTGGTGCGTATTCGAAATTAGAGGGAAACTTTTGGCAGAAAATTATATTCTGTAACCTTGCCCATTAGTATGAGCATTATCAGAAGACAAACTGTTTTGAGATGTACAAGGTTTCATCGAATAGGTCCACCAATATATTTACGATGATTTTCACCGAGGAAAAAACAATATGAGAAAGTTCACCGCCTTATCAGAATTTTCACAGGAAACATCAATATTCTTTGAATTTTTTCGTCAACTTGTTATAAGTCAACCGGCATTGTAGTGGCTATAGTTCTTGTTTTCAAATCTAAAAGAGTCTGAATTCAGCAACTTATGGGTAATTGCATAAGTAGATTGAATACACCCAATTTAGACAGAATCGTGAGGAAATTGGAAATGGAAAAGGAATTCTTTTTCAAATAAAACTGTTAAAGCAGAAGATGCTTTTTTTGAACGAAATATACCTATACCTAATACTTCAGAGAGATTCTTATAGGCGAACGTATCATGATGCCAGAAGTTGTCAACTTTAATTCTCTTTTTTTTCTGTCTTCCTCTCCTTGAAATATCCAGAAGAGTTTATTCTAATATGATTTTTCATATCCTTTCTTACTCACACAACGGAACGGAAGTATTGTGGACAGGAATAAAAATTTCAATCAAGGTATCAAAGTTGGCCAAGGATTTTCAAGTTCTGCATACAATTTTACTGACATAATTAGTATTTCTCAGTTCATGACCACCTATCAAGGTTTCAATATCACACCGGGAACTAAAAAAAATGATGAATGTCAGGTTCTCACTTGGTTTTGCTCTCATTCCGTTCAAGAGAATATGCCTAAATTAATTCATGTATTATTATGAACTGTTATGTGTTGAACATTTTTGGTTAGTTTAGTAGATACAAATTTTAATCAAGTATGGCGAGGAATTTTCATAGACTTTTCTCGTTTTCACATGAGTATGTCAAGAACGATCATATCTCGGCACTTATCGATGGAATTAAAAAGTGAAGTGAATATTGATGTAAAAGGGAGTAGACGTTTCATGACGTTTCTGATAAAAAAATTGATCTCTTTCATGTTCTCTTCAACCCCTTCAGGTAGAACACTAATATTTATGAATATTGAACCAATATGGAGTGAATGTTGGAGAAATAACTATTCAAATATTGGATCAATGAATCATGTGGACATTCTGCGATCTTGGTATTACGTTGAAATCAAATTCTGTTTCGATATGTTTTATCAAATATTCGTATATACAATATATAGGACCAAGATATGATGCCAAATTCTAGGAACCGGTTTCTTATAGTTTTGATGGGTGAATACGTTATTGAATGTATATATTTGCCCACCATTCTAGTCCGAAATAAAAGATATGAACATTTTGCAAAATTATCTTTATATTGAATTATAAATATTCGATCAATATTGTAACATTTTCGAAATATTGGTATCGAATATCACTAGGTGATATAGGTATATTAAGGATTTATTGGGCTTCAATGTTTCAATGCGAACGCAATATCCATGTAGAATATTTGGAAGACATTAGTTGTTTCTCATCATGTTGCTAATATATCAGTCACACATATTTTATATTGGGAATGTAAAATATTGAAAAAGTTATATATCAGTGAAATAGTGGTGCAATATCACATTAACATTTTCTGCATTTTTGTTGTCTGAATCCCAGAATATCAAGTTGAACGAATCCTGCAGTATTTGTTGCTTCTAAATAAATGTTTTTTCATAGAGACATGCTAGTGGCGCCAGCTGTAATAATATCGATGCGATATTGGAAATACCATATCAGTCAACATGAGAATTGACATAATGTATATTGTTGTTAATATTCGGATAATATCAGATATAGACATTGGCAAACAAATATCGGCTGGTCAAACAATTTTAATATTAAACAACACTGACACTTATCAAAAGCCACACACTTATTGGAGTTATAATAGAGCAGTATCCTTCCAAACTTCAGGCGGGGTACATACTTCCATCACTGATATTACTATCTCGCCTAAAAACACTTCTGCTCAATGCGTAGGAACTCCCAAACTGTCGTTCATGAGAGTGAGTAAGATATATGACAGGTCCTAAATGCGCACGACTCATGACAGTTCAGTCAATAAACGGGTTGGAACAGGTCGGAAGAGGGCAGAATTTTTGACATAAGGCATGTGTTTTTTTTATGCAGTAGATAGGAAGTAAAAATTCCAATTCATATCTGAAGAATGGTACGTCACAGCCAGAAAGTCAATTTACTCAAAGATATAGCTGATAAAATTGGATTCAGAATTGTATCAGTAGATTTTTTTCCTTTCTCTTATAGTTGTCGAGATATTTGCTTACAAATCATATGTATGAATTTAATTTTTCAGAACTGAAAAGTTTTCAGGATAACTATGAATAGTTAGTGGATTGAACGTCCTCATTTCGAAACCGAAGTGAATTTCAATCTGTCTTTCCTCCTAATATCATTTTCCGGTAATGTGGTTGGTTCCATTGCTGTTGGCGAGCGGTGTATATCACGGAAGATGACTCCACGTGGTGATAGCGTGTAATTTTGGTATCTCGCTCCTGCAAGTTTCAGAAATTACTCAACAATTTTTGTATCTCTTGGAGCGCACGAAAGGAAATTCCTTTAATGTTCTAAAAACATCGTGCGTACGTATTAGGATGATAGGGAGATGAAAAAGTAGTTGATATTCTTTCAAAACTTTTGGAGGTTATAAATGGTCGGAAATTCTTCAATTGGCAAAGAATTGTTTTGAAATATTTGAACCTTATGAATATCGCACATGATCATATTACAGCGTATCGACCACCATAGCTGAAATTGTTTTGGTTGGTAAAAAAATGTGTCCTTACCGAAAGTCATGATTATTCGATTTCTTGGTCAAATTCACACAATTCGATTTTGAACAACCGCCTATATCTCTGTAATCATTCCCGCTAGACCCCAAGTGTGATGTATTGATGAAATCAGCTCTTCAGGGAAAATCTAAAAATACAATGAAAAACAGGGTGTTCCAGTCGAAAAAATCAAGTAGTACTCTGTAGATTGTTCGTTCCGAGCACCCTGTATATTCTGATACAACGGGAAAAAAATTTCTGAAAAATCATTTTAGAGATTTTTCTAATTTTCAAATCGGTTCAAAAATAAGTGAGCTAGAGGGGAAGGGGGCATTTATGGTGAATCACCCTGTACATAGATTGAAATTTAATCCACTTTTTCATAACAGAGCTGATTAGAATGAAACTATATTTTAGGCCCATATTCTGAACAGAAGATTTCAAGATTAAGAGAATCTGCTTACTATTCATTTACAAAATAGACTATTATCATCACACGAAATGCAGAACAAAACTATCATGGAGAAACAGGAATTATTGCAAAAGTACGTGATGGAATTGGAAATTTGAGAACGAAACGATATATTATTGAATGGCGTTTTTAATACTGACCGAACTATAGCTATAAATATATCTTATAGATATACGTGTCTATTTTGTCATTAAAATGTTGTTACAAGCATTCTTTTCATTTTTATAATTGCTGAACTGCGAAAAGTGCCAATTGAAGTGGGTGTTTAAACCTTATTTCCATTTTCCATCTACGGCTATGATTGTTTTGACAGGAAATCTAACATCTAAAATCGTATCTGACAATCAGGTGCTACTAGGGAAATTGAGAAGACAAATAGCAGAATATATGTCTTATTCTTTTATTTACTTAAACCATTGTGATATAGAAAATACCACCCAGTGACTTTAGTTTCAACTATATTTCGTTTTAAGAGGGCGCATCAGTCAAAACTGCCATGCAGAGGTCAGTTTGGTACCAAATCATAATTAAACTATACGTGTAAGCGCAAAAGTGGTTGGTACATATTAAAGACGAAGGTTGAGAATAGGATATGAAGGAATTTTCCAGCGAAATTCGATTTGTGTAAAAAAATATATGGAAATGAAAAACAATAACATTGACAACGTTTGTGTAACAGAATCGAATAAAAACCTGGCATACCCTAAGTTAGCAATTCAATAAATTTTTGATGAAATAATCAGCTTCTGGAACATTGTCGTTTGGGAATGTATTGTTCGTAAAATTAATTCTGACGTTTCTGCATCTATTTTCAATATCGCCATATTGTTAGCGAGGTTTCGACAGTGGCAGAGTAGTTCAGCTATTGTCTTTCAGAGGGCTACACAGTGAAACTACCGTGCTGCGCTCCTTCAAGAACTGATACAAACATTACAGTTCTCTTTCTATTCATTTCTTCTTTCTGGGTCTGGGGAACAGTGTTGCCAATAAGGCGCTTTTTAACTTCGTTTTGCGTCATTGCGATTTTTTGTAAGTAATTGCGCTTTTTTTTCTTTTTATAGTCTATCGAGTGTATTGCATAACTGACTCTGTTGATTGATAATATTAATCTAATATATAAAATTCTCCTGTCCCTGTCACGGTGTTTGACGCCAAACTCCTCCGAACGGCTTGGCCGATTCTTATGAAGATTTTTGTGCATATTCGGTAGGTCTGAGAATCAGATGGCGGATATCCAATATGGCGGACGAGTTTTGTAATCCGATTCTATTCAAAATTGGCATCTGAGGGTTTTCGGGATCGGATATTATGATTTCTTCGTCAAAATGAGGAGATTCAGAAAGGCGGATACAATATATGGCAGACGAGTTGTTCAAATATAATCCGATTCTGTTCCAAATTGGTACCTAGGGGGTTTTCGGAGTCGGAGATAACAATTATTTCTTCAAAATTTGGAAATCCAAGATGGCGGATCCAATATGGCTGACAAGTTTCGAAATTATAGACCAATTGTTTTCAAAATTGGTATCTGGGATTTTCGGGTCACAGATTCAGAATCTTTAGTCAAAATTGGGAAATTCAAGATGGCGGTTTCAATATGGCGGACGAGTTTTGTAATTATCGACCAATTCTATTCAAAATTGGTATTTGGGGGTTTTCGGGGTCGGAGATTATGATCATTTGGTCAAAATTGAGAAATTCTCATATCCCATATCTCAATCGTAACGTAACCACCACTTTTCTTCCAATTTATAGAAAATAGTTTTGATTATCTTGAATTCCCATTCAAAAAACTGGTGTTGAAGTAAGTATACATAATCCACTCATGACAGGTAATATTCATAATTAAAAATTAGTGTAGGCATAAACAAAATATTGTCTTTTGTGATAGGCCCATATGAAACTCAAAAGATTATTTTTTATGAAAGCAAGTAATCAATCCTTTCCTCCTTTTCTCATTTGCTAAGAATTAGAAATCTGGTGCTACTTAGTTTCAACCAGTGACCAGTGATGCCAGGTCTAAGGAAATGTCATGAACATGAACGATTGACCCCTATTGATATATACAAAAACATCAGTGTTATAATATAAAATAGCAGAACGCTGGCAGCACTGCAACTGGCGGAGCGGGCGGTGTCGCGGTATCAGGCAGTGTGTGTGATTCCCCGAACGATTCCAACTGGACTTCAAAGAAAAATCGATAAGTGACCAGTGTTGCCAGTATGGGCGATTTCTCGACAATTGGGCTATCTCTGAACCTATTTTGGCGACCAAAAATTGAACTTGGCGACAGGCGACTTATTGAGACGACTTGATGGGCTTCTGGGAGTGAGATGAGTATCGCGAGTCCAAATTCAATGGCTTTGTGGCTTTACCATCCAAGTAGATTCGAGTCATCCGCACAGAGCGAGATCCATTTGACGTTAGCAGGTGTTTTGTTTATATTATGTTTCTACACTCTACAGTATCATTCATAAAGTTGGCATCATATGGGAAAAATTTTTGATAATAATATATCATAAACATCTCATCTATTTTCATCAGGTAAATGTGTCTGAAATGTTTCAAAAACGCACAGAGAAAACATGTCAACATAAACTTCAAAATCTCCGGGAAGTTCAAATGATTATAAGAACCAAAGGTACAATGATACGTATAACTTCTTCATTCTCTGGCCACAGAACTCTGAAATAAAAAGAGAAAATCCCTTTCAACGAAAACCTATATAGATCCGGATCCAATATGCAAATTAGATCCGCCATCTTCAATTTCCTAATTTTGTCAAAAGAATCATAAACTCCGATACCGAAAACCCCCAAATACCAATTTTGAATAGAATAGGGTTATAATTACGAAACTCTACCATATTGGATCCGTCATCTTCATTTTTCTGATTTTGACAAAAGAATCATATTCCCCGATAGCGAAAACCCTCAGATACCTACGAATTTTGAAAATAATCGGATCATGCACAAAACTCGTCCGCCATATTGGATCCGATATCTTTATTTTTTAAATGTCGACAAAAGAATCATAAACTCCGATACCGGAAACCCCCAAATACCAATTTTGAATAGAATAGGATTATTTTTTTTTTCGCTTGGAGCGCACGATAGGGAATCCCTCTATAATGTTCAAAGAAATGTTCAAAGAACATCGTGCGTTCCTAGAGAGGATAGGGATAGGAGGTAGGTATTGGAATTTTTTTATAATTACAAAACTCTACCATATTGGATCCGTCATCTTTATTTTTCTGATTTTGACAAAAGAATCATATTCTCCGATACCGAAAACCCCCAGATACCAATTTTGAAAATATTCGGATCACAAGTACAAAACTCTTCCGCCATATTGGATCCACCATATTTAATTTCCTTATTCTGACGAAAGTATCATTATTTTCAATCCCGAAAACCACCCGATACAGAGATTTTGAAAATAATCGGATCATAATTAGAAAACTCGTCCGCCTTATTGGATCCGCCATCTTGAGTTTCCAATTTAAAAAATAGTTTACGATCGATTATCAGACCTACCAAAAATGCACAAAAATTTTCATAAGAATCGGTCAAGCCGTTTCGGAGGAGTTTGGCCACAATCACTGTGACAGAGAATCAATAATATATGTTAGATATAAACTATCATATGACTTTCATTCTATGGTGAGGTCATCACAGGATGGGAATACTAGGTGGTAAATATAATAATGTGAAATATATCATTCCACTTATGAATTTCTACTACTACTAATTTGGCGACGTACTCTGATTAAATACTGGCAACACTGTAGGTGACTTTGTACCTGTTCCCTTAGTACAGCCACAAACATTATTCAGAGACATCTATTGATGAGGTTCCCTATTGATTGAATTGAATGTAGCTAAAGGATTCTGTAGAAATAATTCATGAAACTATAATTATGGCGCCACTAGACGGCTGTGATATATTTATAGTTTCACTGGTGTCTGTGGGCGAACTATTTCACTGTGATGCGCGCCCTTAAGGCGGGCCTTTCGCGACAGCTTTCCGACCGAATATAGCCTATATATACATACTAGTTCAACAACTATTTCTAGGTGTCAGTGTAATGTCGAAATCGGAATAAAATAATTAAATTACAGCTTTCACAGCTATTGTAGAGTTCTTCGATTTCGTCTGTTACAGCAGGTCACCAATAGGTGGCACACAATTGAATGCAATCATAGGTAATTGTATTATGTACGTGCAGTGTTGCCAGAGCTACTGCTCCACGGGCCTGCTCAACATGATTCCACTTTTCACTCCATTCAAGTCAAGCAAATACCTATATCTCGCTACAATGAAAATTTATGTCATGAGTCATTTTTGAAACTGTCTTCACAAGTAGTCTTTCGAATATTTCTTTTCCTTTTTAATATTTCATTTCCTACTAATATAACTTATCATTATTGGCGTCGCCAGAAAAACTTCCAAGGATGGGGATCGAAATCATTGTTCAGGGCAAAATACTCAAAATAGTCTGTGTAATTCAGAAATAATGTGTGCAAGATTTTTTATCAAGTTCAGATGGCTATAAATAAAAATTTCTTGTTTTCTGTATAGGGAATATACGTAGACGATTGCCTAGTTTCAAATATCTTCATTCTTACGAATTCACACTGCTATTACTGATATAAGGGTTATATTGATATATACAGTGTGTAGAATGAAAGAAATCCTTGATTCAAATTTCATGTTCCCTAATTCAGACCTGCTTGCTGAAATACAAATTTCGATCATAATTGCACGTATGAAAAAAACAATTTTTTCGAAGTGAGAACTTCTAGGCGCGTTGAGCACTTTTTTGGGTGGAGAAAAACATTGGATTTCGCGTCATCGTCACGACCCGTTCCGTGTCCCGTTATCGCGAGGTCAATGAATAGCAATAAATTTGAAGGGTGCAGTATCGCATCTCATCTTATATTATGTAGTATTTTGTAATTATGATTAGATTCTATTCTAAATTGGTATATGAAGGTTTTCGGGGTCGGAGATTATGATTCTTTCGTGAAAATTAGGATATTGAAGATGGCTGACGAGTTTTATTTATAATAATTATGATCCCATTCTATTCAAAATTGGTGTCTGGGGGTTCTCGGCGTCGGAGATTATGATTCTTTCATCATGGCTCCACCAATATGGCGCACGAGTTTCGTAATTATGATTCTATGCCATTTGAAATTTGTATCTGGGGTTTTTTGGGGTCGGAGATTATGAATCCCGAAATCAAAAAATTCAAGATGACGGATTCAATATGGCGGACGAGTTATGTGATGATGATTCTATCCTATTCAAAATTTATATATAAGGGTGTTTGAGGTCGGAGATTATGATTCTATAGTCAAAATTGGGAAATTCAGGATTGCAGATCCATTAAAGCGGACAAGTTTTCTAATTTTATTATCCGATTCTATTCAAAATTTTTACTGGTGTTTCAGGGGTCGGAGATTTTGAATCATTTGTCAAAATTAGGAGATTCAAGCGAACACCATCTCAAAAGTTTTTGTTAGTCTATCTTAGACAGCGAATGTTTTTAGGTAATAAAGTTTGTCGAGTTGATAAAAATTCTGTTTGATAGTGATAAAACCGAGGATAAAACAGTGTATAGTGTGAGTGTGATTATAACGTACCAAAGTTTCCAGGATTCCCTGGTTTCGGTCTTCAACATAACGGTGAGAAATTGATTTGCCATCATATGCTTTCTATATCTCACAATCCATTTTGTTTTAATGGTCAACTTTTTTTAAATCATTTAAAAATCGAATTATAATGAAAAAAATATAAGAAAATTATGTTCATGCTGATATAAAACTCACAAAGTTATTGTATGAGGAATTTTAAAATGAAATATTTTTCTTGAACAACCTGTTTCTCCAAAACTAACAACATTTTCTATGAGAGATGTGAGGCTGCATCTTGATATTCTGATGTTTACTATTTCTAGCTCACACATTGACCATTTTCATGCTGATTTAAAACTTACAAAGTTATTGTATGAGGAATTTCAAAATAAAATATTTTCCTTGTACACCCTGTTTCTCCAAAACTAACAGCATTTTCTATGTGAGATGTGAGGCTTAATCTTGATATTCTGATGTTCACTATTTCTAGCTCACACATTGACCATTTTGAATGAATAACCCTGTATATATTTCAAAGAAAATTTTAATATCACGGAATTCATTGAATTTCAAAAATCTTCCCCAAAGAAGATGTAAGTGGAATATGAAGTATCTACCTACGATAATTCTCTAAAACATGAACTGGATGTTCGATAACGTCTCCAAATGTCTCGAAAAAAAAAGCTGCTGCTATATTTTCAAATATTTCGTATGTGGCTGACTTTCCTGTTGCCTCGCTTTTCTGCCCATTCTTATGAATTTTTGCGACATATCATTTGCAGCAGCTTGCAACACTGGCTTTTCAATTATTGATTATATGCCGGTTAGTTTGAAGTTCATCTGAAGTTCACGCAATTCAAAGTGGCACGTGGCGGACTAAGCGGACTGCGGAAAGACGGGGAATCACCGCGCGACCAATGAATATCCCCCCGGTTCGCCGCGGGAGGGAGACATATAACGATTTCTCGATTTCTCGCTCAGTTTTGTTTTGTTGCCGTGGCGGTATTATCCTTTGTGAATATCGCCATATCAATGGATCCAAAATCTGATAACTGTACTCTGAGACGAATGTTCTTGCATGAGTTTTAGAGTGAAATAACCTGTACTTTTGACACAGATTAACAAAGCTTTTTGAAGTTTGTTCCACAACTGTGCCATTCCTATTATTTCCATCTATATGCTGACATAATTATCGATCTCATGAATAGAATTGAAGAAATTCTGCTGAATTTGTATGTTTAAATTTTCAGGTCCACTTATATAATTATAATTCAGTGACAAATTCTAGGCCGTTTCAAACTACTCTATTTATTTTCTAGTTCTTTTTAGTTCGGTTCTCTATACCTCTTCATTTTTTCAAACTACTCTTTATTTTCTACTCACTTCTTTTTAGTATGGCTATCTATAAAAAGGTGTTTCATTAGTTTTTCAAACTAATATTTATTACAATAGCTGATACCCGGCAAACGTTGTTCTGCTATATACAATTATTTCCAGAAAATATTTTTTTTTTGAATATTTATCAACATACTTATATTCATTTGTTTTCTAATTCTTCTCCGACCCCGAAAACACCCAGATACAAATTTTGAATAGAATCGGATCATAACTACAAAACTCAGTTGCCATCCTCCATCTTCAATTTCCTTATTTTGATGAACAATCATAATCTCCCATCCCAAAATCCCCCATATACAAATTTGGAATGGAATCGGATTGAGTTACAAAACTCGTCAGCCATATTGAATCTGCCATCTTGGATTTCCAAATTTTGATAAAAGGATCATTATTTTCGACTCCGAAAACCCCCCGATACCAATTTTACATAGAATCTGATCATAATAATTAAAAAACTCTTCCACCATATTGGATCCACCATTTTGAATTTCCCCATTTTGACAAATGATTCATAATTATCTACGACCTCTAAAACCTCCAGATACCAATTTTGAATAGAATCTGACCATAATTACAAAACTCGTCCGCCATATTGGATCCGCCATTTCGAATTTCCTAATTTTGATAAAAAATCATAATCCCTGACCTCGAAAACCACCAGATACCAATTTTGAATGATATCTGACCAATCTGTTCTGTTCAGCACCAAAACATACGCTGATGCTCTTAGATTCCATCCAGAGAAGAGCCATTCGCCTGGTGGGTGACGCCACACTCACTCATACTCTTTGACATCATTGGAACACCGTAGAAAGGTCGGCGACCTTTCACTTTTCTATCGATACTTCCACGGGAAATGGCTATCATCCCTCCACTAGCAATACCAGACGAAGTAGACAAGCCCAGTCAGCACATCCTTTCGTTGTCAACCTCGAAAGATGTCGAACAGCACTTTATCAAAACTCCTTCATCCATAGAACGGCTAGGCTCTGGAATTCAGTGCCCGAGGAAGTATTCTCAACAACATATAATCTCCAGAAGTTCAAAAAAAAACTCCAATACATTCCTCCTGTCTCAATCCTCCCTAGGAACGCACGATGTTCTTTGAACATTATAGGGATATCCTTTCGTGCGCTCCAAGCGATAAAAAAAATAATTACAAAACTCGTCCGCCATATTGGATCCACCATTTTGAATTTCCTTATTTCGATGAAGAAATCATAATCTCCGACCTCGAAAACCCCCAGATACCAATTTTGGATGGAATCTGACCATAATTACAAAGCTTGTCCGCCATATTGGATCCGCCATCTTGAATTTCCAAAATTTGACGAAATATTCATAATCTCCGACCCCGAAAACCCCTGAGTACCAATTTTGAAGGAAATCGGATAACTATACTCGGTCACCATATTGGATCCGCCATTTTGTATTTTCTATTTAAAAAATAGATTACGACCGATTCTCATACCTACCGAATACGCACAAAAAATTTCATACGAATTGGTCGAGCCTTTCGGAGGAGTTCGACCACTATGACCGTGACCGTGACAGGAGAATTTTATATATTAGATTTGTTCGTCTTACAAACACTCGGAGAACCTCCCCTTGAAATATGCCCAGATAATTGAATAATACCCTCTGTATTATCACGTCGCCTAGATTTCATAATATGTCCGAGTAATATGTATAACATTGGCAACGGTGTAAACGGGTTTGAATTCATCATCTCTCCTAAGCGCCATCTGCTTGCAATACAATGCACCATTCCTCTCTGCCGCAGTCTGTCATTTCGAACACTGCCATCTATCAGGTAGTGCCTGAACTACCACATCCTAGTTTCCTGCATTATATTCTTTCAAGAAATGGAGTTTACCGAGATCAGCTGGGATGAGTGGATATTTTGTTGACAGAATAATCGTTTTTGTTGCTTCCTGTCCGAATGGAAACATTTCAAGAGCTGATATTCCAGTGACACCTTGCCGAATTTCCAACAATTGTACTGAGATCGAAAATATTTCAATTTGAGACAAAAAAATTTCAATGTTTACATTTTTCAAAAATCTGTATCTTCTATAAATAAATGAGTTTCGACTCCGTATGATAACCAGGCCCTAGTCCCAACCTTCTTCTTTACGATGATTTAATCAGTTTTTCAATTGAATCATTCATAAGCCCATATAGCAACATCTAGTGAAGGCCTGCATGTCGGTTTGGTTGAAACTCTCCTCTTAAGAATGTTTCATTTTTCGTTGGTTGCATACGCATCAGTATCTATGTGTATATATTGCATAATAGCATTGACACTATAACAGTTCTTTACTACCTAGACAATTTTTTTTTATCAATTCATCATTATTTACCTAGGTTTAAAAAGTGTTCAATTCAATTCAAATTTTATTGCTTTTTAGAAAAAATACATTAACTTTCAACGAGAAGGTTTAAAAAGTGTTAGTTCTCATTAGAGGAAATACTCGATTGATGGTGATTTCTCAGGTTAGTGGTGGAAAGAGAATATTATTATCACGGGACCCAATACCCTTCGGCTGAAGCTGAAGCCTCAGTCCCTGGGTAATAATGATATTATTTACCACCTTGGTGTATACATATAACTATTCTGAAACCATATACTAATCTCCTCCAGGTGCACTTCGACGATGTGTCGCTGTACGGCACGCCGAAAGAGGAGCCGGGCCCGACGCCGCTGGGCAGCGCCGAGGCCGGCAAACAGAGTTTCCTGAAGAACCAGCTGCAGGCGCTCTTCCAGCCCACCGACAACAAGCTGGCCATGAAGCTGTTCGGGTCGAAGAAGGCGCTGATGAAGGAGCGCATCCGGCAGAAGGCCGCCGGCCACTGGGTCATCCATCCCTGCTCCAGCTTCCGGTGAGTACCCACCGCTCAGCATTGGAAGATTTAGAATTCAGAGAACCTAACCTAACCTGACGAAAGAAAACCGAAAGATTCTCGGACTAAAATGTTGAAATGTTTTTCATTCAATGAATTGATGCATTTGGCGGACTATAATAGCCTGCTGACCTTATAAGCCAGTCATGTGGTGACGAAGGGCACTGGATTCAGGAAAACATTGCTAAAGATTTTTTCTCGACGGATCTAAACTGGTTAACATTGATAACGTCGTGGTCCAAAATATAGCCTGAATTGAAAGTAGAATAACTCACCGATGATTAGCCTTATTTTTTGACAATTCGTTGTAGCAATTGTAAATTCAGATGACATTGCTACAGGGTGATAATTGAATGGGTGTAAAATTGCATCGTGGTCGTCATCTTACCGTTTGAACAGATTTTTTTTTTCAAATTTTTATCTCACCTGTATCCTCTTGATCGATGCTTTCTCTCGAGACGTTTTCGGAATTTTCAAATTCGAAGCTTTGATAATCGTGTTATGAATATTCATTCAAAATGATGCATTCTTTCGACGATTAATTGAATGAAATTGGAAGTTGGAATTCTTTTTCGAAGAATCAATGTTGTATGTATGGTCGTCGGATATGTGTTCGAACATAAAAAATTCTGAAGAAGTCTATACAAAGTGATACAGGAAATACTGAATGATGGAAAGGAGAATAACGTAGTCTTCAGTAGATGAAACATATTTTTCTCTGTGTTACTAGTGAAATAATGGGGTGTTACTTCGTCATTAGGATGTCTGGTGTCTGACCTCGAAATGGTTTTGTAATTTCTCGGATCGAAGGTCATATAACGAAGGTACGCATTTTTAATCAAAATGATGCGTTCTCGTTGAGATAAATGATAAAATTCAAAAAATTTCGTGATCACGCATTCGTGAGTTTGAATTCAGGCTATATTTCGGACCACGACGTTATCAAAGTTTACCACTTTATATGGTTTTTGTGGTGCTGAATCTGAAATTCTAGTGATCGACTACATTCGAATGTGGCTTCACCACGAAAACTGCAAAAACCATGAAAATTCGGGACTTATTTTGATTTTTTGCTTATAACTCCAAAATGACGTGATTTAAAGAAAGAATACATTTCACAAAAATGAGAGCCTATAAAATTTACTGTGAAACAAGATCAAAATCTGCTCGATATTTTGTTTGATTCAGCCGCTAGAGCGCTTGGAAAATTGACAATAGTTTTAAAGTTGTCCAAAATATTCGTATTTCAGATTTTAAATTAGTACACATCGCCAGGCTAGTGTTTTCGCCTAGTGTGTCTCACCATGGAGTATCCTGAACCTTCTTCCTCAACATTCATTTCATGCCTATGAGTGAGTTGAAATGCCGAACGATAATTATTGTACACTTTGTGATAAGCCGCTGGACGATGGAACCAAAATTGTGAGTGTGCAGAGAGGGTTGAAAGCCATTGTAAAAGCTAGCGTGAGGAGGAGAGACGGTTAAAATGATATGTTCGAGAGATCAAACTCTATCACAGTTCATGAATCATGCAGGAAACAATACACAATACACCAAACAACGAATATTGTTGCTGCTGAAAAAAAAGGTAAAGAGGGCAATCCTCCAGCGCAATTACGATCAGCTAAACTCATTTTTGCATTTCGAACTAATTGTTTTCTGTGTGGTAAAGGAATTCCGGAGAACTATTCTGCAAAACAAAAAAAGTTGACTCCATCTGCACCTGACCATGTCTATCTGGTGAGAACGATGAATGTGAGAGGTAATGTTATTCAACATGCCAGTACTTTAAATGATGATTATTCCCGAGCCGTTGAACACCGTTTAGGACCTATTGAAGACCTGGTTGCGGCTGGTGACTGCTGGTGGTCAATACCATCGTTCTTGTATGCAAAATTTACTGATTAGCATATCCACTTACAAATCCAAAGTACCTGTCGGCCGGCCTTCATCCCCTACCCATGCCAGATTGGAACCAATATACAACTATCTCGAGACCAATGATGATTGTCTATTTATTTTTAATCTTACAACCATGAGTGGATTGTACAAGCAGACCTATATTATGGATTCAATTTTGACTTCAGACCCAATCAACGAAGGGCGCAGATTCCGTGGACAGACTGTAGGCTTTGAAAGTCTGAAATACCAATATTTTGAATAACTTGAAAACTATGGTCAATCTTCAGCGAGCTCTGGCGGCTGAACCAGATAAGTTAGCGAGCTGATTTTCATTGTAAATTTCATTTGCTTTCATTTTTATCTCTGCTAATTTTTCTCTATATCAAGTCGTTTCGGAGTTATGAAGGAAAAACTAAAACAACTCCCGATTTTTCATAATTTCCTGCCATTTTCATGGTGAAGCCATATTCGTATCTAGTCGATAACTGAATTTTCAGATTCAGCATCCCAAAAAACGAATGGATCCGTTGAGAAAAATTCTTCAGCAATTTTTTCCTGTCTAAACTACCAAATGATTGGACAATTAATATGTCATCAGTGTTCACTTATAAGCTTCAATTATAAGAATATAAGAAAATGTCACACCGAAATATTATTGAAAAAATACTAGACTTCCTCCAGTTGTAATTCTGAATAGTCAATTGAATTTTAGAAATTCAAAAAATGATAGCAGCATCTAATAGAACAGAAGAAGTAGCAGTGAGACCACTTTGGTAGGGGAATAAAAGAGCCAATTTCTGTAAAACTGGTTGGCGACCACGAAATATTTAACAAAAAAATAATATTTCTTGAAATTCAGGAAAAACTGTATCTTCCTATCAATATAAAACAAAACTGATATATCCAATGCATTAAAAATGGAAGGTATTCACTATTTTCTGGCCTGGTATCAAGTATAGCACTTTTCAAACATAGACGATAACAGAAGCTTCTGTATATGACAGACGGTTACCAAATGATTTTCTGTGCGAAAAGCTCGTGAAGTGGCCGAAAACACATTTTCTATAGTGATTTGTATGGTATAAGGAATATTTCTCATATTATTTTGTCTTGAATGCCAGAACGGTCGAGAATCAGTGCCGGTCGGTTAACCAGTGCATCTACCCTATAGTTTTCAGGAAGACATAATATTTTCCTAGAAAAAACAATTGAATAAGTACCATTTTCGGTTTCACCGCTCCAAAAGTTTGAATAAGACCTTGTAGATATTATCACGGCATTCGATGAAGCGAAATATGTCCTTTTCAATGGCTTATCAGAAATGGACATTTGTATATTTGAAATGGCGATACTGTGACGTCATCGATCGAATGTTCGTGAAGGAACCTATAACAAGACAGCAAATAAACGAAGCACTTTGATCAGTTTTTGGTCACCCAACATCTCGTTATACGTAAAATATGAATATTAATCTATGGCTGATTAAAATTATGTACATCCTGTGTAAACTATGATAGTTTCAGACATTTCCTTCTCGAAACAGTGTAATCAAATTAACTTATCTGGACATTCTGCAATATCCGACCCACTTCAACTCATGCTGTTCTGAATACATAAAAATAGCAATCTCTTCGACCACTCCTAACAAAAAAAATATGACCATGACAAGGAGTGTCCGCTGATAAATGAGGATCAGATTTTTGTTAACAGAATAACAGCAGTGAACTACGATAATAATTTTAATATACCTAGTAACCAGTATACTAGATCGTTTAGTGAATGTCAATTTTCCCATCTTGCCTACATTCTACAATAATTTACTATATCAGTTCGTATTGTAAAATTTCCCCATTTGGATTCTTTCTTTTTATACAGGGTATGTCACGACGAGCTTACACTATCTCTATATCGAGAATCAGTCGAGAGAAATCCATGAAAATATGCATGCTTATATTTTAGAATACGCTCTCTTCATTTGAAATACTTTCAGCAATGCAGTGTTGCCGCTTCTATCAAAAAGTAGCATCAACTTTGTTATTTCAAATAGAACACCCTGTATTTTATTGCATTTTCAGATTCTCCCTGAAGAGCTGATTTTATCATTGCATCACACTTGGGGTCTTTCGAAAATGATTACAGAGATATAGGGTGTTCAAAATCGAGATTTTTCAACTTTAGGATTTGTTTGTGTCGAAACTATTCATCATCGGCCAAAACGGCTCACATGTCCCTATCTCAACTTTTGATTTACTATTTACTGATATTTAATCGGAACAGATACAGGGTGATCTGAATCTTGAACCACCATGTATCTGTTCCGATTAAATAACTGTAAATAGTGAATCAAAAGTTGAGATAGGGACATGTGAGCCGTTTTGACAGATAATGGATAGTTTGGACACAAAAAATCTTAAAGTTGAAAAATCATGGTTTTGAACACCCTATATCTCTGAAATCTATGGATAGACCCTAAGTGTGATATATAGATGAAATCAGCTCTACAGGGAGAATCTAACAATGCGATAGGATACAGGGTGTTCCATTTGCAAAATCAATGTTGCTACTACTTTCTAGAAGAAGCGGCAACACTGCATCGTCAAAAATATTTTAAATGAGGAGAGCGTATTCTAAGATATAAGCAGGCACATTTTCATGGATTTCTCCCGACTGATTCTCGATATAAAGCTAGTGTAAGCTCGTCGTGACACACCCTGTACGTATTTATTATTTCTGGGATTGAGTAGATTCCCAATTTTACGATTTTGGAGGGTACGTGGAAGTTCTCGTTAGATTATTTATTTCTTTCACATGCATGCTACCGGTTTCGTTAACATAATTTGTTGAAGTAAAAATCTATTCGGCCTGTGTTTTTATTTCAGTATGCAGAATGAGGTATGTCCTGATGACGTTACGTTTTGTTGCACTTTGATTCTCAGTATTGCTGAGAAAGGTTGGGTGTCTCAGGGTGTTCGAGAACTTGTGATTCATTTTCGCAACTTTTCATTATTACCAATTATTGTTTTCTATGAATTCTCATAACACTTTCAATAACGTCACATATACAGTATGGTGGAAATGTATGGAATTAATTCATTATCGCATATGAATTTGAAGAAAAATCCTGAGACAGGTCGATTTGTAACGGTTTCCGTTGTAAATATAAAATAATTAATAATTTTTTCTCACCCTGTATTACTTTATTTTGCTAATATCAGTATATTGTTGGATAGACAATGAATATACCTCCCGAAAAATGAAATAAAAACAGGATGTTTCCATTTAAAAAAATTATCGATGACGTCACCACAACTACGCGGATGATGTTACAAACTCCGTATGTATATCAAGAGGTGTCAATTTGAAAATAAAAATCGATCTGTCTCAGGAGTTTTCTTCAAATTCATATGCGTTAAAGATAATGAATTTATTCCATACATTTCCACCATACTGTATGTCATGTCAGATGCAATATCGTTTCAACTTCACATTTCCGTTCAAATCAATAGTACTAACCCTCTGCCGAATATCGAATGCATTTCAACAAGGAATGAAATAGCTGTTTGAGAAATGTGATCTTCGAACTATCCCAGTTTGGGTAATAATTTTCAATACGTTTGTACCGTGTAATACCATGCTGATCATACTACCAGAAAAGACCTAGGATATTTTTATTGATAAATTTCTTGTCAACCGGACAAGTGAGAACCCTTCCTTGAACTCATTTTTTCAAAATAGCTTTCCCATGTTTTTCAAAAGCCTGAAGTTGATTACCCATACTTACAAGTACGCACTGATGAAAATGTTCAATAAATTCTTTTGCAATAAATACGAACATTTTGTAGAAACAATAATTTGCATACGTATATATTCCATCAAAGTGGCTCATGAAATGATGCATGATAAAAGAATGATCCATATACCACTTGCGGATAGGTATTTTCGAGTAAGAAGATACCTACTAAATCCTGGAAAACTCTTGGAAAAAATTGTGAATCAGTGACCTTTCTTTTCCGAAAGGGTGGTTGCACATGGAGCATGTCAGATAGTGAACATAAATCACATACCTATTATTATATTTTCCATTTTGATGCAGACGGAGCTGAATTCAATATAATTTTTTGAGTTTATATATCTGTTTTCGCCTGCTAGACGCCCATGACGATGTGAAAATTATTATGATTTATTGCTTTCTGCCAGTGACCTCTCAGGAAGGTAGGTAACAGACAGATTATATAAATGACTCTGCAGTTTTCGATTTAATGCTGGCTACAGTAATACATATTATATTTTGTCTAACTGGTGAATGTGCTGAATGCAGAAGAAAATCTGATATAGCACTCATTATTGGCGTTCTTCTATCATGCAAAAAAATTTCAGTCATACTTGAATGAATTATCAAAAATCCAAAGTCATGATCAAGAGGTGATATACCCTCACCGGCAAAAAAAACCGGCCAGCAAAGTAACTAGCCAAAATTGATCACCTGTAACTTTTTCAATTCTTGTCATATTTTGGTGAGATTCCGACCAAATTGTAGTCATGTGTCGTGACCAAGAAAAGCTAATGACTTGTTCATTATACGAGGAAAAACTGAAGTAACTATTTCACGCTTAACGTCTTCACGCTCTGTGTTAAAAGTGAGTGATTGAACTCAGCTTCATCATGTTATCGATTGAAGTGTGATCCCTTTTCAAAACAATGATTTTTGATTCACGCCAATATCTCCTTCTTCACAAAAGATGAAAATGTTTTAAGGGAATGTGGATCTTTCGAATTTGCAGAACCGACATTAACTTATCGATAAATAACTCGAAAAAACATCTCAAAATTGATATTACTTATTTCCATCCTGGTTTTTAGCGAAGAGAAACTCTAATTACTAAAAAAAATCGAAAAGCAGACCTCCCAAATGTATAGTCAATATCGAGTATGCTTTCCTCGAACTTGGAACTTGTAGAATACAGTATTCAACCATCGTGATATTGACTTGATCAAATTTCTCAAACAGTATTGAGGAATTACCTCAAAGTCTTCTTAGAGGGAGTATTGTAGTTGTTGACATCTATTGAAGAGTCTCTGACCATCCATCCCAAAGATGATCTATAGGCTCTGAATTATTGTTGATGAAAATTTAAAAATTACATACTTTCTTAGAACACCTGTATCTCAAGTCAAAAAGGTGATAATGACATAAATCAAGTACCATTCTGTTGAGAAAGGACGAAAAGGGATCACATTCCAAAAGATGGTGAAGTAGACGGTTGGAGAATGGTTCAGATTTTTTGTTGATGCAAATTTCAGAAATCCATAGTTTCTGGAATCACTTTTATTGTCCGTCAAAATGAAGATAATGACGTGAATCAATAACTATTGTGTTAAGAAGGGATCACACTCAAATCCAAAACATAAACAAGCTAACTTTTACCATTCACCTTTGCCACAGAGCGTTAAGAAGTTTTGTTTCACCCTGTATAATAATAAAGCCACCAGCGGTTGGATTTTTTGCTGGCCGGTTTTTTCTTACCAGTGAGTGTATTTTCGAATGTATCAGAGTTTAGTGAATATATTTCGATACTCACCATGCATCAATATGCAGCTATTCAGCCCTGAGGGGATTTAGGAGATAAGCAGATGCACCTATAATTAAGATGACTAAAAGGGATTTCAATCGTTTTCATCCAAGTCAGTTGGATTCGTGAACTACTGATAACATAGAAACGATACCATAGGGATTCCGAAGAGGTGACGTGAAACTGTCTTTGATTGTCCACAAACTATACAAACCCCATTTTTTCTGGTCTCTAACACTATAAATTCGAAAAACAACTGATAACAAACCAACAAACAACAGACTAATCGAACAACGAGAAACGGATAGAAACCACAAAAAATAATAACACGGATAAATTACTGGAGAACACTGGATAACGCGAACAATGAAATTCACAACAAATAGCACTAAATAAGAGAATAACTGGTCAACGACAATAGAATCAAAATCTGAAAGATTTTCGCACGATGATCGAAATCTGAAGAAGATATTTCGTCCTGTCAGAGTTGACACCTATCAAAGTTAACACCAATCAAAGTTGAAACCTGTCAAAGTTGACAACGGAATCCTTGTTACCGACCACGTTCTTACGCCATCTATAAATGAGCAGAGAACTATTCCTATTGCTCCAAAACCGTCGTCACGTTTGCTCCAGAAACAATTGAAGAGTCGAATCACCAGTCCTTGTAGCCATCTCACCTATAATCAATATAACCTCAAGGAAGATATCACCCGAATAGAGAAGGAAACGTGACTAAACGTAAGACGACGTTTGTTTTTTCTATACTTTTTCTATACTCGACACTGTAGATAATGAGCTTGTAAAAATTTGAGCGTTACTTTCCGTATACAGGGTTGGCCTAACGAGAACTTTACACCCCGATTTTAGAGGTCTGAAATGAAAATGCGGAATGAGGGGTGTTGCAATACCTCAATTTGAAGATTTCATCGACCCTCTGATTAAGCGTCAGAATTTTCATCGATTACTATATGAGAGATGAAATGATGGAAGAGGCAATGTCAAATTCACTTCGAGCGTTTTTCCGGATTTTCATTTCAAAGCCCTAAAATCGGGGTATAATTTTTTGTTGGACCACCCTGTACATAAACATACAAGAACAGGGTATTTCCGAAATTAAGGAAATACACGAAGTGGGTATTAACCGAGGTATTAACTACTAAATAATACTCGAAATCATCTCCATGACATTTTAATATGATCCAAAAATCAAATCAATTGGACATGTTTCAATCATATACAGGGTGTCCCTAAAAGGTCTGTATAAAGTCTCAGCACATATTTCTGGGATCAAAATAAGCCGATTTGAAGCAACTTACCCCAGAACACCAATTCCTACCTTATTTTCCTTGATTCTCACGATGTTCTCTGAACATTACAGGATATTCCTTTTCGTGGGAACCAGAACATAAAAACAAAAGTCTGAATTTGCCCCGTTTTCAAGATACAGGGTGGTAAAGTTGAAGAATTAAAATCGAAATTCTCAGAATTCATGAACCATTCTTGAACATATTACTAGAAAAACTGATATTTGCAGTTTTTTTGGAATGCGAAACACGAATACGGGCACCTTCTTATAATCGTCATTATAGATGGCGCTTACCAATGCACTGCTTATGGTTTAGAATGGCCATAAATATTTTCTTAGTGTAGTTCATCACTTTTTTCCTGGGATGATTCGCTGAAATAAGCCGATTTCGAGATATTCTGGTTTTTAATGGTCGACGCAACACCGGAATATTCGAATAATTCTGAATAAAAAATGATTGCCGTTATATTCTTGGATGTGATTTGGTCAGTGCATTAGCAATGCAAAAGTGGATATTTCGACATACTTTCTTGGAGTGAACTTGTCGGTTTTCATTTTTCATCTTCACCACCCTGTATCTCAGAAACAGAGCAATTTCGGACTGAGGTTGCTATAAATTGGCTTATTTTGTCATCAGGATTGATTAGAGTTTGTACAGACCTTTTAGGAACACCCTGTATATGTCGATCCTCAGTATATATAATCAAAATTGCTAAATTGTGTCTTGGGAATGAAAAGAGATTGGTTACATCATAATTCTGCTAATTGAAAAAAAATAGGCTTCATTTTCGCTATAGCAGGGGGAACCCAACAAACCCCAAATTTGAAAATTATGGTGGAAACCACAAAAAAGCCCACCACAAGGTGCACATCTACAACACTGTGGATATTATAGAGTACATGTTTCTCGAAGATAAAGTTAGAGGTGAATATTGATTGTAGGTCAATCATTGATCTGCGTTTTAGTCAGGACTAGAATTGAGAAAAAGGTTTCTGTTACGAGTCTAAAAGCAAATTATATAATATTTGAGTTGAAGGTGTTTTATGAGTAATTCGACTCTGCTGAATCCGGAAATGCTTGTTACCAACTCGAAATCTTGACCGGAAGTGAGATATTCAAGATTCCTTTCCTCTCTTTTTCCTTGTTCCTCCTTTCACAGTCAATGGACGATATCGATCGAAGATTATGTGAACCTCTTTATAATTTGAGGCCATCTTCTGGATCCTGTTGTTAAAATCATTGGATGAATCTTCAAAGAATCTTGCATCTAGTGCATGCTTGGAAAAAGTGTTGACAAAACGCCATGCCATCAATGATTAATATTGATTTGGACTTATCGATGTCCAGTTCTTGCTTTATTATTTCCTTCACTAGTGATGCTTTTTCCGCTGGCCTAAGATGACCGCTCATAATAGCCATCAGGGAGGCCGGGACTTGACATAACTCATGTTTATAAGATATATACATCCTCATATACTTAGTGTACACATTTTATTGTAAGAATTTCGTGTCACTTACATATACATATAATTTCATTGCCATAATTATTATTAAAAACAAAATTTTCCAAGATATTTCAAAATTGAAATTTTCTTTCCTCCCATATCTCCGTCACTGTTCATTTTGAGAAGAAACGTATTGACAACTTTTTCTTTCACAATTCAATGTAGATTATTTTTGTATATCACAATTTTTGGGCAACATAGTTTTCAAGATATATGCAGAAAACTGCAAAAAATAGGCCGTCATCTTGAATATCTCATTTCCGGTCAGGATTTCGAGTTGATAACAAGCATTTTCGGATTCAGCAGGGTCGAATTACCTATAAAACACCTTTGACTCAAATGTTATATGATTTGCTTCTAGAACTTCACTTTTCCGATTTCTTGTCCTGACTATTTTGCGGCAGGGCCGAGTAGTCCTAGCATCTTCATCCGGTGAGGTCACATGGCTTTTACAATGTTGCCAAACATTCGACAATAATCTCTGCTAGAAGTCCATGTTAACTCCCAGATACTGATGCAAGGCCTTCTGCCAGAAACGAATTTGTATGCGCATGTGCGGCGTCGCCTTGTTACGAGGGGGAATTTTTTACTAAGATGAGTTCAACTCTGCTTCGACCACTCCACTCCACTTGGCCAAATATAGTAGTCATTATCAGAAATCTGATCTTATTTTTGTCAATACATTTTTCTCCGTGTATATGGTGGTGTTCATCAAGCAAATGAATTTTGTGCCATCGAACACCAAAGGCGGCATCTAAGCTTTCACATCTGGTAGTTGTCTGAAGTGTGCTCAGAGTACTTATAAGTCTCGTGGATTTGCATGTATTTCACAAACAGTTGTGATTTGTTGATGTGCTTTAATAGAACGAATTACAGCAGTTGTAGATGAAGAACCTGTGATAATGGAAATTTGTGGTAACAATGGTAACATCCTTCATTGAATAGTTTCAATCACCCATGTATTATGGATTTCCATCAATTAACGACCAAAGCAATTAGACATATCTGCGGTAAAGATCTGTGAACCTATCTATTTCAAATTTTCTTCTTTAGGTAATTGAAGCGGCTGATGATAATGAAAGCTACATATTCTTTCCTTAAGATTTCTTCATTGGTAATATCATGTTACAGGGATATGCTCAGGAACACAGCCTATTATATGAAAGTATCTGGTTTCATCTTTCTGAGTATATATTATCAGATATAGTCAGTTTCCAATATATTGTAGAATATTTTTTACTATTTTTCACCGAAAATAAGTATAATTCTCACTAAGAAACCATGCATGTTGAGATGAATTTAGGCACTTATACAAAGGCGGAACTTTAATTATAGAGGAGTATGATTTGGTAAGCCGTATTATTCGAAGAAAATAAGGATATTCTTTTCCTTCAAAAAACATCGCGTGCCTCGAATACCTATATATTGAGTGTCCGAATGCTCCAACAATGTATTATTTTCGTACCACTTTTCTTGGAAGGTTCAGATTTCAGATTTTAAAACAAAAAAAAACAGTCGTTCAAATGTAATCTACGCCGTAGGGGGCAACGCTTGTTCTCTCACCATACTTTTGAGAATAGGTGATTTACACATTATCTGATCAAAAACCTCTCCTTGAAATTATGAGACAACAATTTCGACATATCAGAGACCCCACAGCAATCGTTTGAGTTACTTGATACCTGAGTGAGTTGGATGAGCACATATTCATGCAGTCTATATACAGCTGCGACAAAAGTTTCAGCAGTATACTGCGACAAAATTTCGTTTCCAATAGCAATAATTCATACTCACTGTTATTTTTACTGGTTTTGGATGTTTAACCAGCTTCCCATTTATTTCCTGTCGATCGTCGATATTTTTTTCGGTTCACGTGGTTCTTTGAATTATATCCTCTGCTTCCTGGCAGGGCTGACAAGAGACCGATAAAGTCTAAGTTGATTGAATTCGCCCTTTTGATCTCTAACAAGATATGCATGGAAAAAGCTGACATGTAGCGCATCGATGTTTCCTTTAGGCTTTTGGGGAATTAGATCGAGTCTATAGACACTCGATAGGAATTGGACCTGGTGAAATTTCATTCCTAGGACGTGAAATGGCACATGAAGATGAAGCTGCGATGGTGCGCGCTGTTAGAGAATGATTGATGACATGTGATCTGCATGTTGGCTTTGAACTGGAAAATTTGAGAGGACATTTCTCATTTCCTACAACTTCTAGTCCTACCGTATACTATGGCGATCTATATATAGTTGATTACTATTCAAGGAAGTACCAGACATATCCATGATTGTTATTATGATGATAGGATCATATTCATCAATGGTATGTAAATATTATCTTATATTCCTTCCTAACGTGGTCACTGTCCATGTATGAACTATCCACCTATTCTTGGATGCATTATATTTCCATAATCAGATAATACAGGGTGACATTTTGAAAACATCCGACTCTCAATATCTTCCTTCCAGTAAATTGAAAACACAGGTCAATTTGATTTCCAAAAGGAACACCTCATAAACAAGGGGCGTCAAGATGCACATCATTTTGAAGGGCGTCCAATTATCTTTCCAACACTGCCCTAGTTCATAATTCTTTGATGACCAGTTTCAGAAAAATTCCGTTCTGAACTTTCAGAAGTGATTAAAAGATGCCTGCACTGTATAAGTATGATTGTATCGACTCTCCTTTCAATTCAGAATTTTCGAACCATTTCAACTGAAAGGATAGTCAATACAATAAAACCTACCAACCTGAAAACCATGCATCCCAGTGCAGGCATCTTCTAATTACTTCTGTAAGTTTAGAACGGCATCCTTTGGAAACCGGTCATCAAACAATGATAAACTAGGGTGCTCTTGAAGAGATATTATTTGAACGCCCTCCAAAATGATATAAATCTTGACCCTCCTTTTCATATGAGGTTCTAATGGTGACATCTACTCCATCTAGCGGGTTGAACCAAACATACCCTGAAACTGTTGGATTCTGTCCAAAAAAAGGCAATTCGTCTGGTGGGTGATGCCTCGCTCACAAACTCACTCACTCCTCTGGAACACCGTAGAAAAGTTGGCGTTCTGGCTCTATTTTATAGATATTTTCATGGACGATGCTCTTCTGAAATATCAACAATTGTTCCTCCATTGGCAGTTCCCGCGAGATTAACCCGTCGAGTTGAGGCTTCGCACTCCTTCGTCGTCACTTTGGAGACCTGCAGAACATCTTTTTCCAGAGACTCGTTCATCCAACGGACAGTGAGGCTCTGGAACACATTGCCAAGGGAGGTGTTCCTCGAGGCATACAACCTCCAGAAATTTAAGAAGAACACCAATTCCTACCTTATATCTCTTGGTTCTCACGAAGTTCTCTGAACACTACAGGATATCCCTTTTCGTGAAAACCAGAACATAAAAAAAAACAAAATGGCCAAAAATGTGCATTTTGAAAATGGAATCGACCTGTCTTTTCGATTTCAATATTATTTACTAAAAGGAAGATATTGAGGAAAGTACATACTGACAAATGTTCTCATCTGGCCCTCAAGGTTATCATCATATTTAGTAATAATCTTTGGTAGAAGTCCATATTGCTCAAAGTGGAGTGAAATGTGTCAAAGGAAGGAAGGAATGCTCGAAGTCATCTCCACAAATTTAAATGGTACTGTTACATAATCATAAGGGACATGTTTCGGTCTTATAAAAGACCATCTTCAGCTTAATTTGAAGTTTTGGAGTTGAACAAATTGTCGATGCTATTATTTGTGAAATTGTTGTCAATGCCCATAGTCGAAAAATCAAATTATCAATGAAAAAACGGGATCTCAATAAATGAAGGGCCCCGTTCGAAAAATAGAGAACTCAATGTTCTATGAAATGAGGGTTCATTCTGTATAGTATTTGAATGATAGATTCATTTTTTCCTTCAGAAATAACAGCGCTTGATCGATAGTTGGCAGTTTATTTATTTTTAACAGATTTACAGAAATTGAGTGAAAATATAAAAATTATTTATACCATTGCTTCCCAAATTTTTAACCAAAACTATTTTGTTTTTTCAGATCATAGATTCAATAAGGAACAATGTCTACTTATATTTGACACCCAATAAAGGCAGATTCACAATAATACGTTATTGGCAAAGTTCTGTATAATTCCTTGGAAAACATACTATTCAGTTCACCTCGTAGCGCATTCTTCGAAATTTTCATTCTATCTGTCGATTCGAAGAAAAACTCCACCAAACAAAATTGAATAAAAACCATTATCAGAGCCGAAAAAAACAACACCTATTGCACCTATTCGAATAAATGATGACAAAGGAAATGGGAACTACTTATTTTTCCCGGAAGTTCCATGTGGCCAGCACTGACGGAAGATATTCGGCAAGGCAGGAATAAATTTGGAGTTTTGTTATCTCGGGATTCTCTCGTCGCTAGGGAAACACAAAAGTTCGAGTCAGGCGAACTAGCTGTTCCTGAAATATTCCACGTAACTTGTGTAATTTAGGAGAAATGCATGAAAACCTGGTCACAGATTTGCATTTCATCTACAACTGAGTGACTATTGCGACAAAATCACTCTACTATTCGATTAATATATTACAGAGTTGAAGGAGTATCTCCTTTTTTCAATTTGAATTATGTCTGTGATGTCTCTTTTCTCAATCTATATTCTTCAGTACATCATTCACTGATATACTTTGATATACCATTGTCGATCTAAATGAAAACCTAGTAGGCGACCTAGTGCGAGGAGGTTATTATAGCTCCTGCCTACTAACTACCTAACTAGGTTGTCATCTAGAACGACAATGGATATACTCTCATGAGAGATATTGTATTTTTTAAATTTCAATCTATACTCGATACTCATACCTTGTAATAGTACTGAATTTGTTGAACTTACTGAAATCAGAATCATAATATTTCGAATCTATTAGACAAGCCATACCTCCTAGAATATTCGATGTATCAAGATTGTATTTGGTATGGTTATATGGTATGTGAAGATGAAAATGTTTGCATACTTTTCAGAGTTCAGAAATACATTCTGAGAATTGAAAAAAATCAAATAAATCTCAAAAACTTGAGACGAGTAAATTTGGTCATAATGTTGATATTTTCTCTAGTTTATGGACAATCTCGGTCTTTTGAACTTTGATTGGTCACCTGGGTCATAATCAACTGTATTTCGAAGAAGCTGATTCTCATGAACCTCAGCTTTTTCGAAAGTCTTGATGTTTCGTTCTCTAATGACGGACACGATTGTAAGGAGTTTCAGATCCCTGGCGATCTGGTTATTCCGAACATACCAAGGAGATCCTGTCACCATTCTCGCCATTTTGTGTTGTAATGTTTGTAATCTGGTGATATAAGATTTAGCTGTGTGGATCTCGGTGTGGACCGACTATCGAGACATGCAGTAAAATTGGTCTGATTGCCATGACGTGAATATTCAATTTTTGTCTCAAACCCAATTTCCTTTGTCTGTTCAGAAATGGATACAGGGCTCCAATGGCTCGTTTAGCTTTTGAAACTCGCTGTTCAATGTGCTGGGCCCAGGTGAGCTTCTTGTCCATGCACACAACTGAGTATTTAACTTGTGAAGACCACCCTAACTCATGACCATCTAGGACTATTGTGGTTCTGGGAGGCTTCCGCTCCATCCCGACTGCGACCAATTGTGTTTTTGCAGGATTTAATTTGATCTTCCATCTTAGGAAGTACTTCTGAAGAGAGTTCAGCGCGCTTTAGAAGTTCATATTGGAAAAGTATGCTTGTATAAACTTTGATCTTCATAAGCTTGAAACTTCCGAAAAAAAAAAATCATTCGTATCAGTGATAACAGGTCATATGACTTTATTTGAATGAACTCATTTCGGATTTCAAACCCTCCTCAGTAACCTGAAGAAGCCAGAAGAGCGAATTCTCAATTATATTTTTATATTCATTTTTTCATGTTTATGATTTATCTGAGAATATTCCTTTTCAATACATTCACCCATTCAAGGGGTTCAAACTTGAACGATGGAAACATGTAATTTTATAGACCATCAATCGCAGATTCGTGATTAGGTTTCCTCAATTCATAATTTCTTTTCACGTCCTGTATGATGAATATCAATTTGTCATACATCCAAAAACAATAAACATATGGTGACATTTGAGAAAATATTTGGGCAGTTGTTCATCAGTATTTCATTTTCGATGTTGTATTTGAGTTTGAGAGTTGATTTAGATGGATATTCATCAGCGAAGAAACATATGTAACGAAATTATCATTCAACAAAATGTTTTGGACACTGACTGGATTTCCTAAATTCTCAATTGTCCCTGTCTCGATGAGGAAGGAAGTGCCGGAATATATTGCGCACCAGTTTTGCGAAACGTCTTAATCCGCCACTGGAGGTAATATTTGTTTTCAACTTTGCTTCCTCAATTGAGGAAGCAGACGTTTACTCCATATGAAAACTGAAATATTATTTCACGCCTCAATGATCAGGGATATAGGGAATATTTATTCCCTGAGTAATACAGCATGGTGTGTACATAAGTCTTGTGACATATTGTCAATGAACAATTTTCTATCCAACGAAATGTTTCCTCTGTTATTTTCTCCATTCTGCTAGTTTCCACGCTAGCTATATCAATTGTACGAACTGCATCATTGGACTGCATTGGACAATCATTTGACCGATCAAGTTGACACTATTTAATCAGAGGTCGAGGGGGGCCAGTCTCTAATGCAATGTTGTCAAACACATTCCTCTATCCTTTTGTCGACCTAGCAGTTTGCAATGCTGCATTATTTACATTCAATTTGATTAGCAGTAATTGGCTATATTGGCATGCTAGGATGACTAATTTGCATTCATTGAATCTGAGTGGAAGCGAAATGGGTCGTCAGATGTCGTGTAGCTCTTTATTATGCCCGCTGGAGTTGAAGGAATTTCGATCAGCAGGGGTTTCCATTCTCGTATCATTGGAAAAAAATTCATGTTAGAATGCTTATATAGGAATAAATTCGAGAATTGAGCCCCCGAGCGATTTCATTCTCCATTTCAGTCGGTGAAAATGTATATTCATATTTCAGTTCAGAGTGGCAATGAATATTGTCATATGCATGATTGTCCTCCCTAGATGCTATTTCTCCACATCGGTATCGAATCATTATTAACCTACTTGTAGACTTCAGAAAATTGATGTGATTGGGAGTCGTTTATGATCTACATTTATTTGGCACACAATCCAAGTCCAGGTCTGAGATGACGTTATTCACATGATAAAGATTTTCCTCTAATTTTTAGATGTAGATTGACACTTTTCAAAACGAACAGAAGTTTACTATTGTACGTAACCTGTTGCATGAAGCCTAATATTACATGACTTTATTTTAACACCAGTTACGTAATGAAAGTATGGATGGACGAAGAGAGTAGTACATTTTGTGCTGGTTTCTTGATATCAGTTGGGACAATTATTTTTTTCATTGTACTAGTATTTCACCTGATGAAGCTACTGTGTTAGCGAAACATGTCGTGTGATCAGGAATTTTGTGAAAATCTTATCGTCTGTGAAGTTTTAACATCTGCTATGGATTTCCATCAAGTAACGGCCGAGTAAATTTAAAATTCAAGATTTTGTTGGTTACAGAAATTATTTTTTTGTGTGTACCAAAAACGCGAATTATTTAATCAAAAATAGTTATTTATTCCTTGTATTGTCACTCATTCTGCGAACTGTCAACTCTGAAGCGTTCATTACTATTCGAGAAAATATGTATCGACATGCATTTCAATCAGAAAAGTATATAGATTCAGATATAGAAATTGTAGATATAAAATACTATGTTTGTAGATTTATAATAATGAAATTTTTCAATTTATGATCAATTAGTACCGCACTAGTGCTGTAAACTAACACTTCACCGCACTAGTATGGTAAAGGATCTCATTACGAAACCAAAATCAGTGTCGTAATGCTTCACATAACATATTGAAAGTAGGTGAAATATATAATAATATGTACTCATTTCAAAAACACCTCAAGTATTGAAAAAATAGAGAAAATATGAACTTTTGTATAATAATATGGAACATCGGAAAACAAAAATGTGTGATAGCTTATTGGTTTTGGGATATCCAAAGGTGTGGAAGAAGTCAATAAAAAATCCAGGTCCGCATTTGAGAAAGATTAGTTCGTGATGGTTTCTGGAAGACGGAATCGGAATTGTAATTTGAAATCGCCAATAACTTGTAGGGAAAAAAAGAGGCCATGATGAAAGTGACATTCATTTAGATCAATTTCTTCAAACAACTTGAAGAAAACATAAAAAATGTTTTAGGAAATTTATTCTTTTTCGTATATCTCCGGAAGTATTCGGAATTTTCCAAGTTTCAAAATGGCATTTAATTTGCCATAAAATTGCGCAACTCTGCTATAATTTAACCGACCTTGTATCCCTTACGGTGTACGAGATCCCAATGATGAAGCTCGAATTCCAGTTACCCTGTATAGGGTGTCTCAAATTGCTCGATTTTGGCAGTTTTTCTTATTTCCAGAACAGCTAGAGAGAAACTGACCAAGGGGTTTAGACCTCGATTTTTGTGAAACGTGGATTGGTGAAAACTGCAACTGATATCTCTAACCGTTTCCGAGATATAAGCAAAAATTTACATTTGACCGATTTCGAAAATATGCCATAACATTTTCATTTCTGGATATTTTGTCAAACGGAAAAAACTTCCTACACTCACCTTTTAACGTAGAATGAGATACATCTGCGAAAACAAATATATCGCGTATCAATTGTCGGATATCAAAGCCAATAACGTTTTTTCAAATAGAAACCATCGTTGGCTTTGACCCCAGAAAATCGAATAAAAAATTGAGCTTTCCAAAAAAAAAAATATCAAGATATGTCTAGTCAATTTTGCTGTCAATACAACATATTTCCCTTCAAAAATGAGCTGAAATATTTGCCTATATCTCGGAAACGGTTAAAGATATCGAAATGCGGTTTTTACCAATCGACGTTTCACAAAAATCGAGCTTCAACCCGTTGATCAGTTTTTCATTAGCTGTTCTGGGAATGATAAAAACTACCGAAATCGAGCGATTTGGGGCACCCTGTACATTGAACTATTAGCGGAGATTCTCAATGACAATCTCCAGTGATTCCATTGCTCGAGGAAACAGCTTATTATCAGCACTTAGCGTAGCGTAGGTGCAGATATTCGCAATCAACTTGGCGCCATTGACAAATATAGGACCGAATATTAACTATTAGGAACAGATTTTTTCTGGGGATCCAGAATTCCATGATGGTGATTGTGAATTTCGAAATTTTCTCAATTTGTGTTACTGGTGCGATTACTCCAATCTCCTTCCTTATTCAATTTTATTCATGTTAATACGTTTCTTATTCATCATAATAGTTATTCCCTGAATGGCTCGAATCCATGCCACATGCCTACCTTTTTTATATTGATCAGACCGTGTATAATGAATATTGTATTCGATGCTATCATTCGTTAATTAAAATCGTCGATAATACTTTTTTCTACGGCTATAACACAACAATTTCAAGCGGTAAATGAGCATTACTTGAGAGGAAATCAAATGGCTACAATACGTTGAAATCACATCACATGTCGCTGTTATTTGTTACAGCCGTAGAGAAATTATAGTGCATAACTCGCACGGAATGCTAATTTCCCACTTGAATGATTGCAGCATAAACAAGACAGGTTTCGATGAAGTCAGTTTCAATAGGGTATAAATGAAATGTCTCTAGAAGGTTCCATGTTTAGTGGACTATTTATCTCATTTTCACTGTGATATTTTTGAATGAATTACTTGTCTGATGCAGCTCTTTATCTTGCATTCATTTTCGTATATTTTCAAACTTTAACCAAATCGACAATGATAGGTAATTTTATTGGGAAATGAGGGAAATATTAAAAAAAACCGGGCAGCAATTCTCAATAATGCGTGACGCGAAAAGCAAAATAGCTGCATTAGGAACTCACCTTTACGCTACTCGCTTTGCCGCGTTCTTCATATTATGAAATATCGTGAATTTCAATAATTATCCAAAATATGTACAGAGCTTTGCGGATTAAATGGTTTATGACAGTGAACTAGTTAGAGTAAGTATTTCGAAATAACAAAATGATGTTTTTCACTAAAACAGTAGTATTTCATTTTGTTTCATGTATACACCCACACTGAGGAAAATTTCTATTAACCATACTCAGAAATAGAATTACCCCAGCAAGAAACTCTAATAGCATAGGGGACAAGCGAGTTATCACCTGTGATTATAAAGTCGACTTTGCTGATTATAACCCACCTGCGATTATTAGATACAGAACCTTGCTGTTTGCTGTCACTAGCGAGTGCATCTGTATGATTCTATTAGACGATGTTTTTGTAGTAGGTATCTGACTTTGCTACCGCTAGTGAGTGCATCTAATAATGGGAGTAGGGCAATGTTATAATCGTAGGTAGGGAACTTTGCTACTCTTGCTGGGTGATCATATAGATAGATGCATGACCTTCTTTACTGTATAGTTATTCGGTCATTTTCCAGGATTGTTGTCATCAAGAAAGGTGAAATTTTGACTGATATCCACTTTCACTTCCCATAATTTCCACACTGATGTTTGGTATGAATAGCAATTTATTGATTCCTAAAGGAAATTTCGGACCACTGATCTTTGAAATTCAATAGATCAATTGATTCATGCACCCTCAGGAAAAACCAGAGGGTTTTTTGAGTAATTGATGAAAAAAAAATTTTTTCTGAAACCTCCTGAAACCATTGTATTTCGAAAACTAGACAAGTTATTACAGATGCGTACAGGAAAACAAAATGTTACCAGTAAAATCATTCAAATAATTTCATCACCTGGACATTTTTGCTCACAATAAGTTTTTAGACCAGATTCTGTAGAGAAGCTCTGAAACATATTTGACCATTTTGAAGTTTCATGATACCAAAGAGAGGAAAATATTATTGAATGTAAAATATTTGAATTTCAGACGTAATACCTCGAAAAAACTCACCTTCATCATTCCATCAAAGGGACACAGAAGATTTTTTTATTTGTTTGAAAATGTTTCCATTTTATATTTGAATTCAGATTCAGATTTTGAATAATGAATTGAATTCAAGAGGGGAAGTATTCGTAACTGTCGTGTCGTCGTGTACATGGGTTTGCATCAACAGCCCAACTGTGAATGATTGATCAAGCAAGATGTCTGACAAATGTTTACTAGAGGGGGACAAATCAGCGAAATATCGAATAACGATGAGTAGGCGCTAAATAACCCCAAGTTGGTTCGTCAAATATTATTTTCGTGGCAGACTGACAGTTGTATTATTGGAAGTGAGTGCAATTCTATGCGATGAACCTCGCAGCCACAAGCATATAACTCACTAATAGTATTTCAGCTAGACAATTATAAAAAAAATCATACTTTCCCAGAGTGGCTGCCTGATAGCTACAGCAGTATACCTTCCTGTGGCAGGAAATTCACTTTCAGCAAAGTCGTTATTGCTATCATAGGATTTGAAGGTGCTGCTTCTATTCGAAAATGTATAACGGTAATATGATTTCTTGTAATGATAGCAAGAAATATCTCAGCAAAAACTCTAATAGCACAATTATCCTCAGTGCACTGTTGATGAACCTAAACCGTAATTTCCAATGCAAGTACAAAAAAATATCATGAATACACTAAAATGGCTCGACATAGCGAAATATTGGGGTTCCCAATGTTATCTGGATTATGAAAGAGGATAGTATTCATCATTACCAATTCCGATATTCTGATGAGTATAATGTTTCGGATCGGAGTGTAATATTTATATGAAGAGCGTGATGAAGATCAAGTTGGATCGCATGTCGACAATAAAAATTGATTCTTTCAATTTTACCTGGCTTTGAAAGTTTTAAAAGAAGTGAGCACTGCCAAAAATCATTATTCGCCAGGTTTGCCAAGGTCGCATCTTCCACGTTATATTATCCATATTGCGTGAGGCACGTTATGCCCCATTTGTAGTGATTTTGGCGAGTCTGAGAGAGGTTAATTAATGGCATAACTCATACTGATCTTGGCCGTATAAATCTGTACCAACTACGAAGTAAGTAGATTCCAATCGATTTTCGATGTAACTTGCAAGTTCTCGTAGGAACGCGTAACGGAGTCTTGGATTAATTTCCAGTTGATCAGATCAGATAGGCATATACGGTTATTGATTGATTGATTGCTTGAAGTGTTATTATAAATTAATTTCAGAATTAGTAAGGTCATGAAATTTCAGTTTTCGACAGCTTGCCTCAGGAATATAATATAATATTATCCCGAAAGCCTAATTATTGAACGGCTAATTGCTTTCGAAAATGGACCAAATCAGGAAAAAAATATCTGAACTGCCAGTATAAATTGTTCATGTTGTTTCAGATAACTGATAGTCAAATCTGTCAAACCAAAAGACAAAAGATAAAAATTCTAGAGAAATTGAGAAGAAAAATCGTTATCAGGTTGAATTTGGGATCACACGTTAGAAGGTAAAGCCCCCGTCATTCCTTGCTCGCACAAGTCTCTCGAAGACTTCTGAGGGTTGCCCGTAAGGGGGCAACCGAATGACGGATAGAACAATTTTGGGACTTTTTTTTTCAGGATATTGATGACTCCTGGTTTTTCACGATTGAGGGGTAGGATAGGATACGAGGCAGAGTTTTTGAAATTCCACAATCCATGACTTTATTCTGCTAACTGTCAGTAATTGCTTCATATTGCCACAATGGACAAATACGAGGGGAGGTGGAAAATCAATAGACCCATACAAAAGATGCGGTGAAAGTGATGCCACACTCACCAACTCTTCGACTTTATTAGAACACCTTAGAAAAGTCGGCGAACTATTTCATAGATACTTCCATCACTAGCAATTCCAGTCAGATGAACTAGACAGGCCCAGTCAGCATATCCTCCTTTCTTCAACCTTGAAATATGTTGAACAACACTCTAATAAAACTCGTTTGTCTACAGAACGGCAGAGCTTTGGAATTCTTCGCCAATGGGAGTATTCCCAAGAACTTAAAACCTGCAAAAGTTGAAAAAAAAATTGAAAACCTATTTTCTCTCCCTATACTCCATATGTCCGCATGATGTCCCACCGTACCACAATTTTAAGAATTTCTTCTCGTGCGCTCCATGAGATGAAAAAAATAGAAAAGGCTGATGTACATCATGAAATAACATAGGGAATCTGGAAAAACCATATCAATATTCATACCTTCCCTCGTAGCTTCTCAATTTAATAAATCGAAATGAATGTCCAATTCCGGTATAAGGAATGGAAGAGCCACCATCTTGAAGGTATTTTCATTTTCATCATATCAATCCCTATCCCTATCCCTACTAATATTATTAATGTGGACATATGATGCATTTTATTGAAAATAAAATTTACGACGGGAAGGAAAATATTTTGGCAGACATGATTGTTGGACACAAAATATACAAAAATCAAACATGAAAATCTATATGTCGGTACCTCATCAGATATTAATTATCAGAATACGTCTTTTTGGACTCGTATGTCTCGGATTATTCAGATGATTGAATGAAAATGAGAAATATCTAAACCAACATCAGATGGGCACTTCGGAGGAGCAAATTAAATTGAAGTATATCAGGTAGGTATATAGTTTATGCAAAGTCAGTTAACCTGATCATCAAACGAATGTCGGGCCGCGCTGCCGCACTCTTTGAACTTTCAAAGAGACCGACGGCTTGCGGTGATGTATTTTTCCAACTGACTTTGCATGAACTTTACCTATTTCCCATGCGATGTTTCTGCTAATCAACGGCAATTCACTGTGTTCTAGCAGGGCCTACTCTAAGAGTAGGCCCTGGTTCTAGCTTAGTTCGGCCAATGATATTTGCAAAAACGGATTTTAAAAATAATCAATAAATATTATTTGGAATCATCATACGGTTTTTTTTTTAGTTGATAGTTAGAAATCAGTACTTCCCATATGAAACAGGTCCAAAGTAATTTTCGGCAAAAAATCGATATACGGGGGTTTTGCTTCGCAGGCATTATAATTGATCAATCAAATAATGGGATTTCCCAGATGCTATTGAATAAGAGTATTCGCAACTAGAATTCATTGAATTGATCATTCAGTCATTTCTATTAGGAATGTGTCAAGTCCATAATCATGCAAAGCAGTTGAGAAAAATATCTCAATTGTCGAGGAATGTGTAATAGCAATAAACGTTTTGTTTGAATAATTATTGCACTCAGCTATTTCACGAATAATTAATATACATATGCGGGTTATATAGGAGAATATTTCATATTCATTGTTTAAAAATCATTATTGGTTATTGACGTACACTTTCGTGATACCAGAACGTTAGTTTGACAACTCAAAATATCTTTAATATATTATTTAATGTGGAGACTTATCAACTTCCTTCTTGAAAACAAAAAGGAATATTTCATATTCCTATTCTGCATGATCCCATTTCACCATGCATTTGCGAGATATTATTCAACATAAATATTTGTTAATTATTGAAGGTTTACCTACCTATCAGTTATTATCGATATATACTACTTGGGTATAATCTGCTTGATGTTCAAAACTAGAAGAACTAACGTATCAGCTTGTTTTTTACACCTAATCTATAATCTTCAGCATATCAACATTTCCTTCGTTTGTGAAAAGGGTATGCCTCAACCCTCTCAATACACGCCACTGCTATGTAATAGAATGACATTGAGGTCACTCAATTTAGCCTTGAATTTGCCACATGTCATAAAAAATGTCAGCCTTTGTGAATCAGCAATGGTCCAGTATATTGTTGAAAAGTATTCCATCCGTACAAAATTGTGATATTTATTATTGTCTAATAATATGTATGTGGACATTACTCACTATTGAATCAGATCACGTCAATTTGTTAATTGATATTTATAAACATTTGCTGCAAGGAAATACCTAACGTAGAGGAAATGGACTGTTATTTTTGCAAGGTTGTCCAGGGGATGTTATTATCTCAAATGATTCAGGAACATTTCGATTGTTGTATCAATTACTGAAATATAACAGAAAGCTATCATTAGTCAGAGATCAAAATGACCTAACGGAACGAATGAATTGCTTTATTGCTCATTCAGGCAGGGGCTGATTTACACCAATTTCAGACATAGTTCACATGGGCTGTAGCCAGTTCTATCAATGAGTCACCATGAGTATGACAAAAAAAAATTGAAATGAATTCGAGTGAAAATTGTTGCACCCTGTATGTGAATTATGTTTCCCTTTCAAGTTAATCCGGAACACCGTATTTTAATGTAGATATTGTGCCTAATTTTCGAGAATGAAGGTTTATCGAGTTAATCCGGAACACCGTATTTTAATGTAGATATTGTGCCTAATTTTCGAAAATGAAGGTTTATCGAGTTAATCCGGAACACCGTATTTTAATGTAGATATTGTGCCTAATTTTCGAAAATGAAGGTTTATCGAATCTGTCCACAGGTAATTAATCCTTCAGTATGGGAAAGTAGGATAGTCGAAGTTAGTTTAGTTCATTGTACCAGTATATCACCTGATGAAGCTACTGTGTTAGCGATATCATAAGGGTTCTTGTTATTACCTCGATCCCCTAGAAGTGGTTCGGATTCCACTATAAGCAGTAGGTATCCCGCTCCTAATCACCCCGCACAAGTCTCGAGTTATGGGGAGTTGGCTCCCAACTTTGAAGTAGCGATATACAATTCTTTTATATAATTGTGTCTCGGATCAAATCTCAAAGAACAGCGAACTCCTGAGCAAGATTTTAGTACCGCGAGATCGGAAATTTGAAGAAATGAATATGATTATCATTAGTTTTTTCATGAGATGCTAATGCTGAGAAACGACGAGAATAACATCAAGTTGGTAGGTTAACTCAGAAAAATCGGTTTTCGGTGATATGAACAAAACTCATAGCGTTCATAATCATGATGGGCGGGACCTATGAGGAAAGTCTATCTTTAGAGGAGAATGTTGTTATACAGATATGGAGGAAGCGATTGATCAAACGAGGTACCACATGGCCCACATACTCACGTCCTTTATTAATCAATTTGGATATTGGTTCGTTATTAAATAATTTTCTTCAATGTCCTTTTCATTTCAAAGTGTTAGTTTCGATGCATAGACATCGTACATCACTATAATTCTTTTTATGGAAATATATATATCCAAACATTTCGTGTTTTTTCGATTTTTCTTTTTCATTTAGATTCAATAAACATTCAAATTCGAAATGAGTTTTTCTGAAGGCGACTGTCATAACTGAACTCCAAGGTCACCCGATTCGAATTTCGTGAATCACTACCAGGAAGAAGCTAATTCAAAGAAGTGAAGAAGCATGCAGAGGAATAAAAAACAATCAGGATGTGATCCAAAATATTAGAAAAAGAACAATGGAATATTTGGATCAAAATGGAGGATACTTTGAGCGATTATTATAATTTTTATGTTTCAAGTTGAGGACGTAAATGTTTAGTTATTTTTGATGTTCTGATATTGAAGGAATTGAACTTGTTCCAACAGTGATATGTTATTTTGGCGATTGACTCGTTGAATTTATAGTCACAAATAACATGAGTTATCAATATTGAAATATGTGAAGACAGCACACTAGCGTATTCATTCCGGTTACGAATGATGACAATGACTGACTTATTCGATTGGGAAAACTCAAAACATTCCACTCTTACCTATCCATATGCATAAATCCTCAAATCCTAAATCAGAAATTCATTAGTGAAAGAGCGTGGGAGAAAATGAAATGGTCACAATATTCGATTCAGCTTTTTGTGCACTGTCCAGATATGTAAGCGGATTTTGGAAATTCGAAAATAAAGTGTGTTCTCTTTGGGGCCCTGGCGACAACCCAGAAATATGATCAATTGTTGTCAATCCGAACCTGGATTTTTTTCGTGACTGGTAAGTGAGTTGCTTGGGTAGAAGAAGAAGGATTTGTGTACCAAATTCCAGACGGATTTACTGGGTGCTTCGTATAAGTTATGTTTTCACGAAGAATTGAGCAAAATTAAAAAACACCCTTTATCTCAGATATAAAACTTGTAAAACCCTACAAATATGTAGATTTTCTTATGCAAAAGTTCTTGAATCCTTGGAAAACTCGAGTTCCATGGATGTGTATAGTTTGAACAGTAAAATCGTGAAAGATACCATTGACATTATCTTGCTACCATTAACCGAATTCATTAATTTGATCTCTTCGACAGGTGGTTTTCCTGCTGATCTATAGACCAATTCCCATAATTTGTATTTTTTCCAAAATTCTGGAGAAAGTGATTAAGACCAGACTGGCTTATTACTTCGAATTAAATGGATTTGTCCATAAATCACAATATGGTTTTCGAAGAGACTGTTAAACATCTCGAGCAGTGATGACTGTTGTGAGTGACATTGTCGAGGCTTTGAAGGGGGGCCTCCACACATCTGTGTTGTTGTGCGACCTGTCCAAAGCTTTTGACTGTCTCTCATGACATTCTTCTTGAAAAATTGTCATTTGGGGCGCCTCCTCTAAATCTGTAGATTTTTCGACAACAAAAAGAAGCTCTGAGAATTCTGGCAAACTGTGGTTTCAGAGAACACTGTCGCCCTCTCATTGTTAAATTCAGAATACTACCGCTTCCGTCAATATGTATCGAGCATTCTCTGAGATAAATACATGAACAATCAAGTAGGTTGACTAGACAATCTCAAATACATTGATAAACAAGACAAGCAGATATCATTAGGTTACCCAAATACCGGCTTTCTGTTTCCCAGAAGAATTCTTTGGACTACGATCTTCCTAATATGTTACCAACAGAATTTAAGACTCTCAATTCACTTTTATTCAAGAGAAAAATAAAAAATTTTCTTCTGCAACATTGTTTTTATTCAGTTTTTGAGTTTACTGAACATGCCAGGCGTTTTCCTATATGCAAGTTTGAACATGCTCGCCATGTTTGCTGCAAAAATTCCTCTGCAAAGTGTGTGCAAAACCATAAATGTTTTATTCTTTATTCTATTATATTTCTAAGTATGTATATCTATATTTCGTGAAATGGTGGCTATATAATTATAATGTGTGCGTATGTATTTTGAGTTGTAGAAATTAGATTAGAGTAGATTAGATTTGGAATGGGGCCTTCGGGCTATCTGCCTCCACACTGCCCTCAAAATCGATTAGAGTTCTTCGGCTAGCCCCGCCTTCTCTATGAGACTCCATAGGCTAGCTTTCAGATCTCCTGTGTATCTCTGGGCTCCTGGTTTTTCCTCACCCAGCGTAAGGAACCTTAGTCTTGACAAGCCCTCACAGTGGCAAAGTATGGGTACTGCTGTTTCTTCCTCTTCTTGACAGAACCTGCACAGCAGTTCTTCAGTCAGACCTATCGTACTCATATGTTTGTTGAGCCTACAATGCCCTGTGAGAAGTCCCACTAGTATTCTTGTTGAACTTCGTTTCTGGCTTAGTAGATATTCTGTGAATTTTGGCGATGGTTTTTTAATAAACTCTTTAACCTGTCTCATTCCTGGCGAGTTGTTCCACCATTCTTGAGATTCGGTTTGCATCCATGATTTGATACTAGTCTCTTGTATAGCTTTCGCAATACCACAGAAGGGTTCTGGGCCATTAAGAGCTTTGTTTGCTCCTGCTCGGGCAAGTGAGTCTGTCTCTTCATTGCCCTCGTACCCTGTATGTGCTGGTACCCATGCTAGAGTCAATCTGTTCTGACTGCCCAGTGCATTTAGGGTTTCTGAGCAGTCCCATACTAGTTTTGAGTTAACTTGCATAGAGTTGACTGCTTTGATTGCCGCCTGGCTATCTGAATAGATTGCAATGGTTTTGCCTTTAAACTCTTGCCTTATCAATTCTTTCACGCAATGATGTATTGTAATAATTACTGCCTGAAATACCGTCGCGTATTTGCCTAAGCTCAGTGAGATTCTTGTCTTTGGCTTGGCCCCATAAATACCAGCTCCTGATCCTTCATCAGTTTTGGAGCCGTCGATATTGTCGGTATAGACAGCAATGTCTGCATTGATAGGAGGTCCTTCCTTCCATGCCTCTCTTTCCGTTATAATTATTTTAAGTTTTTTCAAAGCTATTGAAGTTGTATAAATAGACACAGCTTTAGCTGTGTATTGTCCTTAGTGTTTGTTATTGGTATGTTTTGACTCATATGTGTCAGATTGCATTCATGTATTTCACCTAGAGAAATTATGAGATTTTGATCAGGTTGTACCTTCTTTGATCACTTATGCTATACAATGTTCTGTTCGTTGCATCAATAAATGACTACAGTTTCTCGAAAACCGTGAGGTTTCCTATAGAGTTGTGGATTTCCGATAGGTGTTCATCATCTGCTAATCTGCTAGAACAATATTCATGGTTCACCAGACACCCTGTATAAACATACATATACTATATTCATCATACTTTTATTCATTGAAAACGTGCTCCTCGTCGAAAATAAAATACACCCACGTGTAATGCATGCGAAATTGAATACATTTTCAGGAAACGATAATATGGAACATGACTTATCTCATATTATGAGAAACTCGTTATTGATATATTACACTTCCTTCAAACTCATAGAGCTTAGAACTTATATTGGGAGATTATTGATAGCGAACTCATGTTATATGGCATCAAACTTCTGAAGAGTAGGTCATCAAAGTTTTTTCGAAACCCAATAAATTCTAGTCGTAAGTTACTAAGTTACTTTCAAGAACAGATTATGTACAGGTATATAATGAAGTACTGGGAAGTTCATACTCATATATTTTAAGAGCATGTTCAACATACTGACGGTCCAATTTTCAACAGTATAATGCCATAAGTGATTGATTTTTCGCGATATGTCTGTCGATTTATTTCTGAACGAAACTGAATTATTGATGGTGTTTTCTCGAAGCAATTCAGTTGAACTCGAGAATGAAAGACAGACATGAGATAAATTCAGTGGCATTTTATTACATTACAAAGTGAAAGATGAAAAATCCAAAATTTTATAGAATTAAGTTTAATATACTGAAAACATTGACATTGAACGAAATACATACAGTGTGACATTTCAAAAACTTACAACCCTCAATATTTTCCTTCCACTAAAAAATATGAAAAATCGAAAAGACATCAGGTCGATTTAATTCTCAAGAAGGACACTTAAAATGATCAGTTTCAGCCCTCTTGGATCAATCCCCTAGAAGGGGTAGATATTACCCTTAGAACCTCAAGTGGGAAAGGGGGTTGAATGGCACATCATTGTGAAGAGCATTCTTTCAAATGGAACCCTAGTTCATCTTTTTCTATTAATTAGTTTTCGAATAATGCCGTGCCAATTTGAAGACTTTTCACCCTCAAAATCTTCCTTCCATTAAATCATATGAAAAATCGAAAAGACACGTCAATTTCATTTTCACTAAAGACGAAATGAATATTTTCAGTCCTCTTGGTTCTACTTCTTAGGAGGGGTAGATGTTACCTTGGAACCTAATATCATATGGGGAATCAAGATGAAAAAGGTTTATCTTCTTCTGAAGATGCTAACATGGTTAGCGAAACACGTGTCGATGCGTATAAGAAATCGGTTTGGTTAGTGGTAAAACAGTGTAGTGTGAAAAGAAGTGCTTTCATAGTGACAATAGGTACATATTTCAGTTCCACAAAGCTAAAAGGATCAAAATTTATTGCTAATAGTGAAAAAACAATAATGTACACCTTGGTAGTGAAGAATATTACCACGGAAACTTGCACTCCTTGGCTGAAGCTCTGGATATAACCTAATCCTTGGGTAATACTGATATTCTTCACTACCTTGGTGCAGAAAAAACTAATTTGCACGCGCACAAAATTCAAGTTTCTCTGCGTCTATACATAAAATTCGAATCTGGAGTCATCAAACAAAATTTCGTGAAGCCTACCAAAGCCTCACAAAAAAGAGCTAAATTTTCACACCTTTTTCAGTATTTTGTCCATAACTCGGAAACAAAAACTCTCATTCAATAGATCACTCTTTGGAGAGTTTAGGTACATAAAATATTTTATATACAGGGTGGCATTGATATAAGTGCAAATATTTCAAACCCTGAGAAAACTCGACGTCTACTCTCGTATGACATCAATTAAAAATCTTGGCATCAAAATGAAATTTGGGGTAAGACCCCTTTTCCACCCGAAGTTCTACACTGTAGCAATTGTGACGTTACTTCTGTTAAAATTTTTGTGCGGAAGGCACAATCACGCGGATTATTCAAATTGTTTTGACGTGGCGTACTTGATTTTTTTCTCATTTTTCATTAAATATACAGGATGGTATCTATTATTAATCAAAATTAGTAGAAAAAATCTGATATCATGGGAATATTTGATAGACTGTATCATATTGATGAATATATGTATTTATTTCAAGAATACTCCGTATAATTGTTCTTGCTCATGAATATAGGACTAACAGGAGAGTTGACCTTTGCCTTGAACTTTACATGAGCTCTCTTGGAAAGTGCTCTTTCAGTTAGTTATTTGTGTATATGATGTGTTTTGTCGGGTAATACGTAGGTTATGGAAAAAACCAAACGCTAATTTTGGCAAAGTACTCAACTTTGGTCAATTTTAACTTGCTCTGTCTAGTTTCAAACCCGTTAGACCTTTATTTATGTGGAAAATCAATTATATATAGAAACTTGTATTTTCTTCAACTCTCTATAGGGTGGTCATATGTATATTTTCCGAGTTACGGACAAGAAACTGATGAAGTCCGGAGAGTTCGCTGTTTCTTGCGAAGATTTCGGAACGCTCCCAAAAATTTTGTTTGCAAACTTCAGATTCAAATTCAGTACTCCCAAGAACATAAAACCGCAGAAACACCGACTACTTGGATTCACACGTTTTACTAAGCTAGGAGGAGGTTCATTAGTAATTCCTATAATCCTTGTTGTTTTGGAAATGAACCCTGATCACCGATGTAGAACTTGTTTTTCCGCATTCTCAATGGACCGTTCGATCAAGCTGCACACAACCCCCTGGCATAATTAATGAAACTGATTACGGAGATGAAAGGCGAAAATACAAATTTGAATAATGAAGCCGTTCAGGACTAAATTTGATGGAATGAGCTCTACCAAGAGCAATTATTCATCAAGTAAAGAATGACCGATAACAATTATTCTTCTGAAACATATCATTCACATCTTCCGGAGTACACAAGTCAATATGAATAACGGTATTAATAATTTTCTAATGCTCTGAAGATTGAACAGCGCAAGTGAATATCCGAGTTCAAGTCATATAGCCACTAGTAAGTATAGGACCTTTCATAATGCGAGTTGTATACAATATCAGTTTTGCTAGAGGCGTGAACTCATCCAAACCAGTCGTATGTGTGAATGTATCATTCAGGAACGGCTTTTCTCCATCAATCTTATGGGAACAGAGACAGTTATCTCAAGAGAGTTCGAAATTGAAAATGTTTTGGATGATATTGATCTTCAGAGTCTGAAACTTTTATGATTCATTGATCAAAGATTGAAAGCTAAACCCAAGAGTTCGATCTCGGCGCGATTAGAATTACCTACCTGAAGTATCAATAATGTTCTTTGCAATATTTCAGAAAGTTCACAATGATGTTCAAACGATATATGGTGAAGAAGCACATTTTGGAAAACATGTTATTTTGTGATTGTGTCATTACGCCTCATACACCTCATTTAATTTATTGTTCCAATCTCCGAAAAACCCGATCTACTTGAATGATATTACCAGAAATCACTTTCATGCTCGTGACATCAACTTAACCTTCGTGAATGATAGCCCTCATTATATGCTTGTTGAATAATATACTTTATGTACAACTATGGACTCAGATGATTTCAGCACTCGCCTTCGGCTCGTACTACAACTTTCATCTTCGTGGGTAATAGCCATCATTATGCGCTCGTTGAATAATATACTATTTCTTTATGTTCTGGTTCCCACGAAGAGGGATATCCTGTAATGTTCAGAGAACATCGTGAGAACCAAAGGAAATAAGGTAGGAATTAGTGTTCTTCTCAAATTTCTGGAGGTTATATGCCTCGGGGAACACCTTCCTTGGCAATGTGTTCCAGAGCCTCGCTGTTCGTTGAATGGACGAGTATTTGGAAAGAGATGTTCTGCAAGTCTCCAAAGTGACCACGAAGGGGTGCGAATAGCCTCAACTCGACGGGTTAATTTCGCGGGGACTGCCAAGGGAGGAACAATTGTTGATATTTCAGAAGAGCATCGTCCATGAAAATATCTCTAAAATAGAGCCAGATATCTAACTTTTCTACGGTGTTCCAGAGAAGTGAGTGAGTTTGTGAGCGAGGCATCACCCACGAGACGACTTGCCCTATTTTGGACAGAATCCAACAGTTTCAGGGTATGTTTGGGTGTTGCACTCCAAATATGGGAACAGTTTTCCAGGATAGGTCGGATCTGTGCCTCATAGATCATAAGCAGCTGACTGGAAGTGGAATAGCTCCTGGCCCGAAGCAGAAAACCAAGTTTTTGGGATGCACTTTTAGCAATTGATCTCACGTGATTTTCCCAAGGAAGGTTATTGCTGATATAGTAATACCAAGCATCGAAGTGGATGTCTTCAAAGGTATGGTTACTTCTGACAAGCTTATGTTGGGCACAGTGAGATCGGCTTTTCTAGAGAAAAGACATGCTTTTGTGTTGTTGCATCGAAATCTACCAAGTTATTGGATCCCCATACGAGAATAGTTGCCAAGTTCATATATTTATGTTGTCAACATTTCTTCCTCGTTCGTTTCTGATTTGCCTGGCTGGTATCGGAGCCCCGGAAGAGAAGGCGGTATGGAGGTTACTATCATCCGCGAAGCTGTGTACTGGACATGATACGATAGTTTCAATGAGCAAGAGTGAATAAGATATATGACAGGTCCTAAATGAGCAGGAGTATCTTCACCAGTTCGATCTCGTAAGTGCCTCACCTTCGTTCTTATGGAATCAGCGGTCTAGATTGGAGTATATGTCGGTGGTAGTACCTGAATATTTAGGTATTACATCTTTCATAGTCCACCGAACTGAAGCTAAGTAACGCAGATGGTTGGTAATGTTGGGTATGATTAAATGAATCTCTGTGTAACACAAAGATTGCTGAATAAATAAGATGTTTTCAAAGAGCATAATTATATACCTATCTACAAAGCTGCAGAATAAGTTAATTCATTCTTCAACCTGCTTTGGAAGGTCTGGCATGAATTATTCAACGTTAGAGGATCGAAAACATGAATGAAACCTCATGCCAAAAAAGAATAAAATTACCTCTCGACTGAACCATGTAATTCAGTAACGCGGACGAATATTTAGTACCTAAAGGTATGGTTTCCTTCACGCCGTCAGCGGCTGCCGTTGGAAGCATGCCGCCAAACGCATCCACTACTTGAATTGAAAATACGTACAAACGGTTTCCTCGACGCAGCGCGTTCGCTAGAAGCGACCGCCGACAGCGTGCGTCTACGGTTGCACTGCTGGTCGAGGAGTCAAAACGCAACGCAAAGTCGCCGCGGCGTGTTTCAACTTGTAGTCGACTCAATAAAATGTCTACACTGAAATTTTCGGCACGCGAAGATGAAAATTTAGTTCTTGCAAATGTTCATTTACTTATTTACATACTGTCTGTAGGTTATTTACATACAATTTATGTGGTTGACAAACGAGGTACATATCTATTCTGCCAATCTAATTCTCCAATTCCTCTTCTTGTAGCAAAACGAGGCAAATAGCTTCCCTTTTCTGATCATTCCTCATTTCGCACCCCGGCGACATAATACAACCATCCGTGGACGTTGATTGAAGATAAAATATATACTGTAGACGGTGTAGGGGAAACCAGCCAATCAAACCGTCAGCGGCAACCTCCAGCGGCATGCTTTCAACGGCAGCCGCTGACGGCGTGAAGGAAACCATACCTTAAGGGAGACATGCGGTGGCTGCTGGATTTCACGGAGACACGATCTTCGCATGAGCTGTATCAATATTTAACTTTATAGCCTCGGATTACATTACCGCCATTTTCGAGAAGACAGCGACGACTTTAGACGAGCATCGATTTCCATGGAGGATGGGATGAAAACTCAATAATCTCACAACGTTGATTGATGGTTCTGGTAGTTCTGGAATTTCAAAAAATCTCAAATGGGTAATTGATATACTTGCCCACTACCTTTGGTTTCAGCAGAAACTACATCAACTGAGGAATTTCAAATGGATTATTATTTGGATTTTATAGTCGATTCTGAGTACAGTAAATACGACGGCCGTGAACTGCTATCTGAGAACAAAACTTTGTTTTCTCGTATTTTTGCCTAATTCATGTTTGCTCGTTGAACAATATACTATATCCTAAGATATTAGTGTGGTATCAGGTATCATGGAAAATATTGCTCTAAAAATAAAATGTCGTTGATTCACTATTGAAATGAAGTAGAAATAAGTCCTGGTTCCAGAAACGTAAGAAGGCAACCGAACAGCAAACTTGAAATTCTTAAAGGATAAACAATCCATTCAAATTTTTTGATTTATTGAATCATTCTAATAATTATCATTCTTGAACGGTCAATCACAGATAGCAGTGATCAGGAACTCATCCCCTCTCCCGAAAAGAAATCGATACTAGAACAAGTAAAAAGAAATGTTTGACCAAACTAATTTCGGGACATAATAATTTATTATTGTATTTGTAGTACGACTATCTAACTTGTAAGTTTCAGGCACTCGAGTTTGAAATATTCAAGTCATTCAAATCATCTGTATGATTATTCAAACGATTGAGATACGATCAAAGACCCTTAACATGGCACACATTACCATTTCAATTCATAAATACAAATTAGAGCCTGTATAGAACTCTGGAAATCATCCTGTATTGATAGGTGAATTAGTCTCGAATGGTTTCAATGTCCTATGGGCCACATAACCGTCAAATTCTCTTGTGAAGAGTTTTAGAAATGAAACACACCATTTTTGTGACATTATACAAAAAAAAATCATATTAACTGAACAGTGTAATCAATCAATGATAATAAAAAACCATTTCTAGAAATTACATCAAACTCCATGATAGGGTATGAGAAAAGCAGATGAAACATTCTTGGATGAAATGGGATCACTCCAAATTCGATGGAAGTTTGTAGTGTGAAAACCGAATTGAAATCGGTTTATTTTTTTAAAAGTGATAATCTGGTGTCCCACTTCAATTGCGGGAGACTATATCATTATAGTTCTGTGAAACTGAAAAATGCACTCTTAATGAATATTCTACCTACTAGATTCGAGTACCATACCTGCGAATCTGGCATCAGAATAGTGAATTCGAGTTAATTATAACAGAGGTGGCTATGTTTTCATTGACTAGTAGTTCATAAAATGACCAAAAGTGCCTTGGTAATAAAAACACACTTTACTTCTTGAAAAGGAGTAAATAATGGTATAAGTTAGGTATATACATAGATAGAGGTGGAATAAGTTCAATATGTACCTCGGCGAAAAACTGCCGTGTTTTTAGTCGTGTGTTTGTTTCGCCTACTCATCACTTAGCAGGCTCGACTATAATAGACTGTTTTTGGTTCTTGGTATATGGATGACTATTTTTTTCCACTACTTATAAAACATACCATTATTTACTCCTTTTCGAGGCGTAAAGTGTGTTTTTATCACCAAGGTAGCTTTCGTCATTTTATGAACCACTAGTCAATAAGGACATAGCCATCTCAGAAGTTCACAGGAATGGCACTGCAATCTATTAGGTATTTATCAATGACGACTTGTCATATGTTGTCATGGTCATGGCTAAGAATTGAAAAGAAGTGCTTCATAGTGACAATAGGTCCATAGTTCGGTTTCACATAGCTGAAATTATTGAAATAATCTGGCGAACATTCATAACGTCGTGCTCCAAAATATAGCCTGATTTCAAAAATGCATCATTTTGATTAAAAATGCGTACTTTCATTACATGACCTTCGATCTAAGAAACTACAAAACCGTTTCGAGGTCAGACACCAGACATCCTCATGACGAAGTAACGCTCCATTATTCCACTAGTAATGCAGAGAAAATTATGTTTCATCTACTGACGACTATACGTTATTCTCCATTCCATCATTCAGTATTTCTTGTATCACTTTGTATAGACTTTTTCTGAATTTTCTGTGTTCGAACACGATCACATATCCGACGACTACACATACAACGTTGATTCTTCGGAGAAGAATTTCAACTTTTGATTTCATTCAATTATTCGTCGAAAAAATGCATCATTTTGAATAAATATTCATAACACGATTATCAAAGCTCTGAATTTGAAAATTCCGAAAACGTTCCGAGAGAAAGCATCAATCAATAGGATACAGGTGGGAAAAAAAATTGAAAAAAATATCTGATCAAACGGTAAGGTGACGACCGCTATGCAATTTCACACCCATTCAATTATCACTCTGTAGCAATGTTATCTGAAATTACAGAAGTTTCATATTGCCACATAACAAACTGTCAAGAGATTGGGCTAATCATCGCTGAAAACCGATTTCAAATTGGTGAGGAAATTAGTGAGTTATTCTACTTTGAATTCAGGCTATATTTTGGAGCACGACGTTCTCAATGTTGACCAGTTTATATTGCTAGTGGTGAAAAAAATGCAATATAAACCTTGGTAGTAAATATATTATCACTACGGGACCTTATACCCCTTGGCTGTGAAGCCTTGGGATATACTTTTCGTCCCTGGGAAATAATGATATTCTTCACTACCTTGGTCTATGAATAACTATTTAAACATAAATGCATCAGAATATGCAATTACCCATAAACGTCCACATATTCAACTTCAAAATTAAAGGCATTCGACTTCGACCAATGATATGTTTGGTGTGCGGGAAATATTTGATCAAAAAAGAACTATTTCCTTTCCCATAAAAAGAGGTTAGGCGGCCAGGGGAGCCGTCATGATATCTGGTCTAATGAGGCCTGCGCTGGACGCTGGCTCTGAACGACCCTGTGATATCAAAACCAAACGATCTATTATTCTTCACTGTGTTATCCTGCTTAGGATCATGCCCATCAAAATTCACAAATTCATGAATATACAGATCAGAAAATCTAATTGGAGTCGTTTCCACTGAAGTGATGGAAGAGGACTTATAAGGTATTAAAAAATATGCAGTTCCATTATTCCTAACAAGTTTGAATCTTATAACATAAAACCCCTGGACTGCTGGATAAGTTACAGCTACAGGGAGTCATTCATCTTGTTTCTTCTATTTTGTTTGAATTTGTGTATATCGCCTACTGAGATAATATACATAATAATAATTTCCATTGACATACATCAAATCACACTCTCGAAGGAATATTATAGTGTTGCGAAATAGACTCGTGCCGTTGTTCTCCTCGCAAGGCCCCGTTGGTTCTCATCTCCCAGGAATTTTTACGTGGAAGATGGAAGGTGTTGGTCAAAGGATCTCTAACCCTAATAACAGAATTATGTCCCGTAGATATCCTTAGGACGTCCTGTCGGGACATTCAGGACGTCCAGGATAGAGATATCTGAAGGAATGTACCATCATGGTTGTCTAGAAGGGACATTATATAAGATCTGAAGTCATGCCAGAATATGTACTACTCGGGACATCCGATAGATGTCCCTAGAGGAACGTTTAAATTTATATCCCATCAGGAACATGCTCGGGGACATGCCAAGGACGTCCTCGCATAGACATTCTACAATATGTACCACGTGAGACGTCTAAGGGATGCTATTTTAAGGATATTTGAAATGATGTACCAGCTGGGACATTCCGTAGACGTCCTTGCTCGGACATTGCATGAGATGTACGGGATGGGACGTCTCAAGGACACTCATTTTTGGTCTGGGACATTCGGACACGAATTGTACCTAGGACGTTGTGTGATATTAGGGGAATGATATGAACATTCTGGAAATATTATATTAGGTCATATTAAGTGCGGCAGGTTTCCCGATAGAAGAATATCATCAAGAAAAGGATAGTGATGAATTGATAAATCAGTTAAAGATGTTTATCGAGTTATATCAGAGAATACGTTGTTATTGTGATTCTATATCGTGTATCATAGTGTTTGTATTTGAATAAATCGTTTCTGACTTAGTGTTTATTGTGAAGAACCGGACCCGGACTTTATCGTAAAAATATGTATATAGGCATATTGAAACCCATTTATTTACATCGCAAAGATTACGGATGTTTGTTTATAGTCTGTTCAATACATAAATTGGAGCGAATTCATCAACTGAATCAACTGATAAAAGTGAACTGCATATTGTGAATTCAATTCATCAATAAACGTAATATAATATAATACGGCTATTTATAAACGTGCCAATAATTGTTATGATTCAAAATACCTATATTGGTTTGCTGCAGGTGATGAGCATAGTAAATTGTAATTAACGCAATCGACATCTATGTTGATAATAATAAAATTAATAATTATTACCAATTCAGCTAACCATGGGTAGGTATGATACTCATTATATTAGCGAAGGCGCCGTTCTATTTCTCCTCACTTTTTTCTCCTTTTGCTCATTAACGCTAGATATCAGGATGGTCATCAAAGGAACGATTCCCTGGAATCTTCAAGAATTAATTTCATCAATGTTATAAAGTCGTTAATAGAAATTATTTCAGTAGATAGTGAGAATAAAGGTTAACAATCGAAAGCAACTGAGCTAGAGATAAAAATGGAAAACTCAGAATTCTTGATTCTGCTAGTTTTATTTTCCAAGATACTTAATTACTTAAACCATGTTTTTGAAGTTCTCCGAAGTAAAATAAGTACTGCATTTAACAATGCTTACGAGCTTCCTAAGAGTTATGATGAAATTGAATCAGAGGTTTCAGAGCTGTCAAAAACTTGGCTAGTCGAAACAACTTCCGTAGAGAAGAGAAATAAGGTGTTTTCGATGAAATGAGTGCAAAATATCAGAAGAAAAACAAAAAATAAAATACATTCAACCTCGCATTTAACAGTATTTCCAATTCAAGTTTTCAGAATATCGTGTCGAAATTTGATTTTTTGAACCTTCTTAATATCTAGTGTCCCTATAGGTGCCCAGAGTTCACCAGCAAGCTAATGATGATATATATGATATACTGCAAGAAATATACCCTGACATTTAATAAAAAAAATTGCAGGGAAAATCCTAAATTTTAGCTCTGCCTTTAGAGCAAGTTTGAAAAATATGAATAGAATTATAGAAGAGAATGATTAATTTTCTTGTAAACATCAAATCACTATCTCAGATTGTCCCAATATTTGCACTGCTTTCTCATTATTTTGATCATTTCCTGTAGTTCCTGTGATGTCAATTTTTGGTGAGAGAACATTTTTGAAGCTGAAGCTTATATAAAACTATCTGAGGAGTACTATGAGCCAGACAAGGCTAAATAGCCTAGCAATACGGAGTATAGAAAATTGATGTTCACAACAAATTTCGATCATATATGATTCATAGCAATATATTTAATTGTGTTTCCCCCGTTATATATTCCATTTCCTAATAATATAAAATAATAGTATAAGCTGCAATTTTTTTATAAGTTCAGGTGTCACCAAAAATATGGGTTCATTTAGGCGCCAGCCGATAGTTTTGACCCCCGGCGCCGTTATTTTTTGCTACGCCACTGATGAATAATCTGCTATAATATGGATAATTCGGCAACTTCAACATTTTCACAATGGAAATTATCAAAAGAAGTTATGAGTTGAATATCTGGTTGTAGTCGATCCTCAAATTGGAGTTATTGAAATGATAAAGAGGTAAAACTCAAAAAAACTCAATCAAAATATTTTTTGAAGTGAGACCGTTTTTTTTTTCTGTCACGATAATTTTTGTATAGCTAGGTATCAAACTGATAGCAATGTTCCCAGCGAGCACAAAAACATCTCAGAGATGTTAAAAGTACGAGATTTCGAGACATTGAACCTCCACTGCGATGTTCTGTTCACACATGAATATAGAACTATTATAGAACAGCCAATGTCGTCCGCCGCAGGCGGCAATTATCGAGATGTCCTTGATATGTCACAAAACTACCTTCTCCCTAGTTCCTATTAAAGCCTTTTCATGGACACAACAGAACATTTTTAACGCGTCTTGCGCACATTAAATCGCTGTAAAAAAAACATTTTCGATGTACTTTTCTGAAGCCTTTTGTCAAAATGGAACTTTTGCATTAGGATTCCATTTCCCTTGAATGAAAAAATGCATTAAAAATAGATTGAACATAAAAATATTTTCTTGATATGAAATTACCTCCTTAATCGGTTTCTGAGTAGTGCTTACTACACACAGACATATAATTGGAAATAGGTTTCCCAATTTTTGAAATGTTCTCCACAATGCATAATTTTGCAACTGCGGAGAAGCTGTGTATTGATGAATTCGTACTTTTATATATTGATTACACTGAGGCACCGAACAACGCATCTTGCATCTGATGGTCATTTTTACAAACTAACTGAGTCTTCTAACACAATAAACTTCATCAAATTCCTTTCTGTTCGTTAGCAGCTTGATGTAAGCGTGACACGCTGCAAAACGCGAATGCCAATATTGCCAATTGCGAACAAGAAGAACAAAATCGAAAACAAATCAGAATTCATCGTATTGTGACGTAAGCATGAGACGTTGTAGTGGGGCAAACAAAGAAAGGGCACAAAAGAACAAAAACAATACTTTCAAAATCCTTCTAAAACCTCTTTGGGAAGTGCATATTACGCCTCAAAAAAACATCCTCATGCCTACATTTCTAAAACATCCCAAAACATCCCAGGGATACCTCTCAGTAGGCAAACAAAGAAATGCCACAGAAGAACAAAAACAATACTTCAATATCCTTCAAAGACCTCTTTGGTCAGTGCATATTACGTCCCAAAATAACATCTTCATGCCAACATTTTCAAAACATCCCAGGGATGTTTGTGCTCGCTGGGTTGCTATTGCTATACTTCAACCAGGTAGATCGGTAACGAAGCGTTTGCGGACATAATATGTTTATGAGAAGAAAGTCTTATTCTGTCCTGAAAAATAAGTCCCTGAATTTCGAATATGTATTGTATAATGTGGTTATCTAACTTCCCGAGATTCATTTTCGAACTATATTTTCATATTGATGAAACTTCTCTTCTATCTCTCTCCTGCTCTTTTTTCACATACTATGATTACTTTTTTTGACATCCTTCATTTTGATTTGTATCATAATCTTTATTGTATTATCCAGATCCAAACATACTCTTTTTATCATGTTGATGTGACTACGAGAGTCCATCCCTTCACTGTCGCATTTCGCATTGTGGATGCAATTTACAGAAACCGTAACTGAGGTGCTCACGTATTCATCATTTTAGAGGCACAATTAACTCTCCCTGTTAACTGCTGTTGATAGACCACAAATATTGCGGCACACAGATATCTACATTACCGACACAACAGCCGGATTCAGATTCATGTTGATGCGTTTCCGCTAAATCCTCGCATCAGTTAAATATTGAAAATCCTATATGTATAACACTGGCTATATGCTGATTTGCGAATGACTTGTTTGCCACACACATAACACAATTGAGATTTACCTCATCAATATATATATTCGCCCAGTCAGTTATTGTTGTTTCCATAGGTAATAAAAGTGATGTAGAGGTACCTACGGCAGGGCATAGTTATTTATTGAGCATCCCAGTATTTTATTATTTTGATGCTAACCAAAATATTCGAAGCTTCAAGTTCAAATATATTAATTGAAATTAATAGGCAATATCCATACGTGAATCATGCTGTACCCAATAAAAAAAGAAAAACCTATTGAGATGTTCAGGTTTTGATTCGAAATTCCATCCATTCCATCCATTCAAAATTGTGAGATGAGTATCACTGATGTGAATTGAATAATTATCATTCCAAATTCTCATATCAATCTTTATTTACTAATGACAGGTAGACTGGTGCACACATGAAAATCAGAGTAGGAAACATTTATTTTTTTGAACTGATACAAGAGTCATACAACTTTATTCAGAATAACGTCCTCAGAAACCACAGAAATATATATATTGATGGAATTCATGTAGTCCAAACAGATCCATTTTTTGCCAATAGAACAAGATTGGAAAAATCGCATGCTGTCGTATCTTTCCTGAAAATCAAATTTCATCAATAGTCGTTTAAGTATCTAAGTAATGCATCATGTACTCAATGTACAACTCAAATGTGGAAAGTACTAAAACTCATTTTACGACTACTGTAGGACTGATGTTCACAGCCTTTGAAAATATTAATTGAATCAGTCCAATCAGTACATTGAATTCATCATTACATCATCACATTGACAAATGACATTGATAACATGCACGTATGCAGTAATCGCAAGGAATGAACTTTCTTTGAAAAGTCATGTAATTTCTGTGGAAAATATTTGTAGGTTCTAAACCATGACAAATAGCAGTCAAAGCAGTTGCATTTCGACAACTTCATTGTGCTGTATCTACTCGAATAATCTTTAAAGTGCTCGAATGGGTTATGGGTTGAAGGGAAGGAAATAGGTGTATAATATCTGTTCGATTTTTTCGTAATGGTCGAGATACTTCTTTGTACTTTTTCTAAACGGTAGAGCTCTTTTTTCTAATTTCAAATAAGTATATATACTTTATTGAGGTCATATTTTGTCATGTTTCGAAAATTATAGATTTCTTGTTTTTTTTCTTTATGTTCTGGTTCCCACGAAGAGGGATATCCTGTAATGTTCAAATCGGCATGTCATTCCCTTAGAGGAGTTTCCAGTATGCAACATGAGTGTAATTGCTATTGTTTTCAGTAGATGATACAATATATTTGTTTCATTTCAACTGGTAGCATATCATATGCTTTAGGGCAATTATTTTATTTTCATTTTTGGTGATACTGTTTCGTTATTTTTTCCTTATCTGGTTGTGTAGATAGGGTGTTTTCCAAATAATAGTGATGAATGGAGTAGGTAATAGAACACGGAAAAACAGTGCCAGTACCTTCAATCATTTGAATCATCATTGAAAAAGGTGTATACTGTATAGTTGTTATATCATCCGTGGCATGTAGCTACCTGAAATAGGTACTATCTTTCTCGTATTCGATGTTATTTAGGGCTTGTAGATGTTGGTTGTGTGGGAGGATATGGCATATCAAAACATATCAGTTGTCCATTGTCAAAAAAATTGTGTCGATATACAACATTTGATAGGTTAATGGATTATTGATATCTTGTTGATGACCGGAAAATCCCTAAAACGTTCAACCTTAGGAAAATGGAAAATATCTATTGATTTCCTAATGTCGTGAGGATTATGCGTAATCTTGAATAATGTTGTGGCTGCACAATACCAGTAAAGCATCTACGTGTTATATGACAGGAAAAACAATGAACAAATAATTTGGTTCTTCAAATGACATTAAAAGTGTCTTTTCAATGACACTCAACAGGCAGAAAAGGTATACTCTTACTGCCTAGGCAGAAAAAGTTTGTTTCTATGCAACGTTCCAAGTGATTTGAATCAAATAGGTAATCAAAATTGACAAAGACTTTGGGTGAACAAAACATGATGTAGTTTTTGGAATTTGCGTAAAATAGAAAAGAATTTGGAGAAGAAAATATATGTTTCACATGTCAAAAAAAAAAGATGTAATGCCTTGGCTGGTTTCCTAGCCTCGTCTACGCTTAGGATATGAAACGCCAGCCGCGGCATTAAATCTTGTACTTTTCTGCCTAGTAATATACAAATAACTATTTTATCGCCGACAAATAGTGCCAGCAGTATGTATATATAAATCAATGGGCATGGGCGCCGCTACTTGAGGGCAAGGGGGGGCGGCCGCCCCCCCCTGGATTTTAGCTTTTTCAGTCAAGACGCGATAAACTTAAATAGCAGAAATATCAGCTGAGATCATCCCAAATGTAAGTTCATTAGTCGTTCGGTGAACTTCGCATTTGCCCGTCGGCCGTCGCAACCATGTGACTTCCTAAGGCGTTACAAACACTCGGAACGCAAGCACTTGACTCGAGCTACCCCACCACGCGATACGCGAACAAGTGTCCTATCAAGTATCAGTATTTTTTTAGTGGTCAGTCTCGTATCTGTCTGTGGCCTGTGGGGTGGATTGTTGTGCGCTATGGATGCGAAAGATTTTATGATTTCTATTTTCATTCCTTATTTAGATTCAGTCATAAGATCTCTGGAAACTCGGTTTTCCTCTGATAAAACAGCTGCGTTCTCTCTATCACAGTTTCATCCTGCTATCATTAGAGAGGGAATTATTCTTTGTGAAAATCAGTTGGAAGATATTTCAAACCAATTTGGAGTTGATAATTTAAGTGCGGAATATTGCACATGGCAGCAAGTGTGGAAGGAAAAAGAGTTTTCAGGAGATATGACTGAACTAATAAATAATGAATGTAATTTTTTTCCTAACATTAAAACTTGTTTGAAATCTTTTGTTATTATGCCTCCTACAACATGCTCGATTGAACGATCGTTTAGTACTCTCAAGAGAGTGAAAAGTTGGCTCAGATCAACTATGAGCGAAAACCGTCTTTCTGGACTGGCTCTCATAAGTATACACAGAATATACGTTGATAACAATAAGCTTGAAATAATTAATAAGGTCATTGATTTGTTTGGCATGGAAAAAAGAAATTTAAAATTCCTTTTTGACGAGTAGACTAGGATTGCCCTCAGTGCAGTATCTTTATTTTTCAATTTAATTTTTTCTGCTTTTATTTTGGTCGAAAGAAACATTGTTTCATTTATATTCTTGTTACAAGTGCATTTTGAATATGGAGTTTATTTGTATTTTATTTTATATAGGTATTTACCAAAGAGTTTTGATTTAGATTTGCTATTATTATATTTTGATGGGACATGTATTCCAAAAGGCCATCGATTTGGAATTTGGGTCTTTCAGCTTTTATTTTTGTGATATTTTTGTTTTAATGTAGGTGTTTCGTTTCGAAAAAATAGATTTTTTTTTAATTCCTTGTTTTACTTATCAACTGACCTACCCAACCTACTTTACCTATATCCTCTTCACAATTTCTTCAAACCACACTGGTAGTGAAAATGAGTCAAAAGGGTTTCGATTTCACCTATTACTTATATCTAGTATAGTACAATTAATTCTTTAAATTTGAAAAAACCGCCCCCCCCCTGGAATTTTTACTAGCGGCGCCCATGTCAATGGGCCATTCAAAGAACGAGTCAAACATACGTTGAATACATGCTCAGGCACTCTCTTGAACAAGATATCATAGAAATGTTTTGCGAGTCATTGGTGCATTCCCAGCTCAATAATTATTATACTGCGACACTGTCTACGGACCATGCTTGGATTTTGTTGGTATTAAACGTATTCAAAGAGTTCAGAATTCTTGCTTAATACTTACTTATTTTTGGTGTCAGTAGACGAAAAAAAAAAATGCTCATAAATTAAAAGATGTTAATTGGTGTGTAGCTACTTCAAGGTGCTAAAAACAAAAAATCCGGAATACCTGTATAATCAAATGGATTTCAGAGGTGAAATTCATATTCACACACGTCTCATTATACCGTACCACTACATAGGAGAAGAATTCGAAGCTTTCTATTGCCCAGCATATTGATAATGCCCTATGTGTTGCAGATTCCAGTTCATCGCTAAAATAATTTGAGAGTATCGTATCGACACAACTGCTTCAACTCTAGAATTCTGGATTCTTGATGTTCTGCTTCAATATGTATTGAATCATATTTATGAATTGACATAATAAAATGCTGTCTTTTAGTGATATACCTGCTATGCGTAGTTGTCTCTCTTTTTTTACTCACCTTCTTGTTCTTGAGCTTTCATCTTATACTCTTAGGTTCTCCATCAACCGTTAGATTTAGTTGATAGGTTTTTTTGGTGTGGCCAGAATAGAACAGTTTCAAATACTTGGTAGAATGTAACTCGTAACTGAACTCTGTCACATTATTCGTCACATTAAGCAAGACAAGTCATTTTAGAATATTCCCTAGCCTCAATACTAATTTTCCTGAAACTTAAATGCTTTACATCGGCATTCAAGCTGAAACACGAAAGTCCCCTTCAATATTCTTCAGTTTTTTATAGCTCTTTCGGCCGCTGCGGATTGCATGCCATACATTATTAGTGCTTCGGTTTATTTGAACTTTCGTATATTACAACGACAACGGCAAGCAATATAATATTAACGAAAAACACTAAAATTGTTGACGAAAAGGAAACCTTTTATCTACTCACTGAATCGAAAGTAAGCGTTTGCTTCCTCATTCAAGGAAACAAAGTTGTCAAAATCGCATATGCCGTTTTGTATTTATATGGGAAAAACTATTTAAAAATTTTAACTCCAAGGCCCTCTGGAGCCCAAACGATGCAACTTTGTACTGAGGTAATTTTACTTAAATCGACTTATTTTGGTCTAGGGAATATGTGGTATGTTTTTGTAAAGACGTTTTACAGACACCCTGTATATATCATGGGAGCAATGGTTCATTTCCTCCCATGTGTGTTTAATCAAACTTCACACGCGGGAAGAAATGAATACCTTTCCTCCCTTGATATATAAATAGCTATTCCTCATGAAGTGCATACGTGCGGTGGCCATCAACCCGACTATTGTTCATATTTTGGGGTTAATTATGAAGCCTTAAGAAGGCATGCAGTGTGAAATGGGAGAACGTCACCTGTCACCATCTCCTAGTCCTAGTCTATTCTCCTCACCTGTTTCGTCCCTCCGACCCGCCGCCACCACCCTCGTCGGCGCAAAGCGTGACGACCTTGACCCCGGTGTCATCTGCGCACCGAAGCGACATCGCCCGACCGAAGCCGATGACGAAGTGGCGCGCTCCGACGAAGACGGGACAGGCGTCGGCGTCGTCCGTCGGCGGGGACGCCACCAGGTTGAAGACGCAGCCACCGTCGGCGCCGTGGTGGCGGCCCATGTACTCGATGCCCAGCAGGGTGCCTCTGACAATGCCTTCCTACGGAATCGATCATAAAATTAGAGGAAAAAGTTGAAGGAATGAAGAATCGAACAAATTAATCGAAAATGGTCCTCTGTGGAAATTACTGTATTTTCGTGATGTTGTGTGATGGTAGATTTCCAAAAATGGCAGTGGCGCGCCCCGTATTTCTCATATAGTATTCATTTATTTACTTAGTTCACAGAACCATTCCAATAACGAACTAAGAAATAAAGGAATATGAGCAAACAAGAATATGTAATGAGCCTGTATTTCAATATTGAAACACAGTTTTCAGCATTCTCCGATGAGGGCGCTAGGAATCGGTGTCAAAATGTTGGAAAACATGGGATCGCGCGCCCCCACTTTTCCCCCGTTAGAAATTTTTTTCCTGAAACAATAAATACTGGGCTCTTTACAAAGGATGAACGGATGTTTCCCTAGAAGCAGATTTCGATTTTTTGTCTTATATTTTTCAAAAAAAAATCTGAATATACCCGAAAAACGCAATGTTAATGATTTTGTATGCGTTAATGAGTTTTTTTGCAGAATATCAGTGAATTCTTTCAAAATACTACTTCCAGAGAACCCTAGATACTTTAATTCTGCATCTCACTATATTTTTTGTATTCCAAAAAAGGCAATATTGAACAATGAAAAGTGGGGGCGGAGAAATGATGTTTTCATTGAACTGGTGCATGATGGTGTATCCTCAACTTAACAACCATTGTCTAATACAAAAGAAAAGAAAGATCTACTCTGCTGGATTGTTGTATAAAAAATGTCGAAAGCTGTGCACTGATCATTATAATTTCCACAAATTCTTTGCACTGATGGAGAGTTCCTACATATGTTCGTGCGTGAAGTTGGCAAGTAAAAGGTTCGATTCACTCGGCACGCCATTCTTGAGACGTGAAATTGAATTCTTTGCGTCAAATAATGGAGATCACATAGGTTATTGATTGTTTTGAAAAGGATTACACTTGAATGGTACTCTCTCCGAGTTTGTAGACTGATGAATGATTGTCTCTCAAGTAAATTGTTGTAGAATGCCAATTTCTGTATATTCTCCATTATAGGGCTTCGCTAGACCAAGACCAAGACCAAGACTGATCAGTCTTGGTCTTGATGATCGTAGCTTGAACAAAAGGAAGAGCGATAACGGATGAATGTATATTTTTGCAGTGGCGTGGCGTCTACTTCGAATCTTGGAAATCTGATCCCAAAATATAAAAAAATATATACCGCAGGCAACTATAAGAGCTATAGAGAATAAAAGAAAAAATCTTGAAATTTACACGCTCTGTAGATCGGTACTTAACGAAGCGTTTGCGGACACATGTTTATGGAAAAAAATGTCTTATTTCGATCAGAGAATATAAGTATATATAGGTATAGGTACCTGAAATCTTGATATTGAATTTTGAAACACTCTGTATATTATTTATGGCTCTCTTCTATAACATGATTTTTTTTTTCGTCACCAGAACCAAAAAGCTATTACCTTTCCCCTTCCTCCCCCCCCCCACAAGAAAAAAAGTATCGACGCCCCTGCCATGTACCTACTGATGATCTATATATTTTTCGCGTCATCATAATTGGTTTATGTTGGGTGATGGGTTGTGAGTAAGTAGGTATAAATAAAGTTTTCTAATGAAAATCATTTTAGATACTTAATGGTAAATTGAAAAATATTGAAACGACTTAACGGCTAAGTTCATTCTCTCAACTTTTCTTTGGGGGGACTAGGTCATAATTTGGGGAGGTCTTTGCAGTTCTAACTTCGCCACTGAAATCGTGCCACCCTGTAGTAATCAGAAGTATGAGAACATCAGAGTGAAAGTAATACAAACTAATGTGGGTAACTGATAGAAAGTCAACCATATCAAGTGCGATGGTGGTGTAATGGTCAGCATAGTTGCCTTCCAAGCAGTTGATCCGGGTTCGATTCCCGGCCATCGCAATATTTTTTTTTATCTGACGAAATACTTCTTTTCCGTCGACCTCGTATTAACGACTAAGTTCAATGTATATGAAATCGTTCATTAATGACCCCTATTAATAAACGATTTGTCTATTAATGCACGATTGTTTTATAGGCAACCAAACATACACCGCGTGCATTCATTGTTTATGCTATAACTTACGGAATTTGCATTTAAATCGAAAATATGGATTTCATTGAAGATTTTCTGTTCACTTTTCCAAGTTTCTGACACGATTTTAATCCCTGTTTTCTAACACAAGAAATTTATTCGACAAATGTCAAATGTCACTAATGTCAGTGACAAGGCTACTGGGTGATTCTTAGCAGTTTCCAGATGAATGATGAATTCGCGAACCAAGTTTTCTTCATTGCAGGAGAAATGAGAAATATAGTCGACGGAAATTTTTTTTAACCAACTTGTATATTAAAAGGCGATTAATGATCTCGAACATTAACGCGCTCGCTTCGCTCGCACGTTAAAATATCTCAATCATTAATCGCCCTCATTAATACTAGTTGGTTAAATAACTATTTCCGTCGACCTCGTATTAACTACCAATTTTAATGTATATGAAATCGTTCATTAATGACCCCTATTAATAAACAATTTGTCTATTAATGCACGATTGTTTTATAGGCAACCAAACATACACCGCGTGCATTCATTGTTTATGCTGTAACTTACGGAATCTGCATTTAAATCGAAAATATGGATTTCATCGAAGACCTTTACAAGTTTCTGACATTATTTTAATCCCTGTTTTATAACACAAGGAATTTATTTTCCATGTTGATCATTTCAACAAATGTCAAATGTCACTAATGTCAGTAACAAGGCTACTGGGTGATTCTTAGCAGTTTCCGGATGAATGATGAATTCGCGAACCAAGTTTTCTTCATTGCAGGAGAAATGAGAAATATAGTCGACGGAAAAATGTTGTAACCAACTTGTATATTGAAAGGCGATTAATGATCTCGAACATGAACGCGCTCGCTTCGCTCGCACGTTAAAAAATCTCGATCATTAATCGCCCTCATTAATATACTAGTTGGTTAAATAACTATTTGGCACTAAGTATACAGGGAATTAAAGGTTACCTACTCTTAATCCTCCACTTGAGGAGAAGTGGCGCTTTCATTCCCTTGAGGAATCAAAGTGAATACTTATGGATTTTTTCCACGATTAGCTATGGAACTTATCATTATTCACTCTTTTTCAAGACGTGAATACAAAAATTTTGAACTTATTAGGAATAGCTTTTGGGTGTATGATAAATTGACATTCATCATACAGGGCGTGGAAATGAATTCTGAATTGAGACTCTATCACGAATCTGCGATTAGAGGTCTATAAAAATCACAAGTTTCCATCGTTCAAGTTTGAACCCCCTGATTGGGTATGAAAGTGTTGAAAAGGAATATTCTCAGATAAATTATGAACATACAAAAATGGATAAAGCAATACATTGAGAATTCGCATTCTTTATGTGATGAGAATATTTACTCTTTTTCAGTTAATTCAATAGAAAACAACTACTTTCCTGGCTATATGCCACGACGAACATTGAATTATATCTATTGAACACACACGATAAGAGTTCTTCTTCAATTCTCAATTTCGGAGGATTTTATTCTTTATTTTCCATGTTCCCCTTTTGAATGTTCATCAGATATAATTCAATGTTCGACGCGGCAAATAGCCAGGAAAGTAGTTGTTTTCTGTTGAATATTCAGAATGATGTGTGTATATACATATTTTTGTCTGAAGGAGAAAGCAAATTCTCAATTTCAGAAATTTTTATATTTTATTTTCAAACTCTTATCGTGTGTGTTCAATAGATATAATTCAATGTTCGTCGTGGCATATAGCCAGGAAAGTAGTTGTTTTCTATTGAATTAACTGAAAAAGAGTAAATATTCTCATCACATAAAGAATGCGAATTCTCAATGTATTGCTTTATCCATTTTTGTATGTTCATAATTTATCTGAGAATATTCCTTTTCAACACTTATTAGGAATAATTGCTGTTTTGCTCTCTGTGTAATTTTTGATGTTATTTTCTGATAGGTATGTATCATTTAGTCTCTATTCATGTATTGATAAAAAAATCTGAATTTTTAGTGATATTATTAGTTATTTATCTCAGTCTGTAGCCAGATGATCTAATCCTGACTACCATCGTACCTTATTTCATTCAAATTCTAAGAATTATTATGCACAGTGACTTGAAAAGTGCAATTATTCAAAAATTGTAACGTTGATAAAAAGCAACCCGTATGAGAATGAGTTTTGAAAATTAATGTAGGAGTATTTGTGACTAGTCCGAATCGATTGCTTGCATCAAAATTTTTGTAAAAAAATGCCTAGTCCGTTTTCTTCAATTTTGCTGGAGTTCTTGTGATCGCAGGAGGCTAAGGAATTGTGATTGATAATTTTGTTTGCTCAAAAAGTTTAAAATGTTGAGTAGTATACTATGAAACAAAAATCATGTGTTTTTCTAGTTTTGCCACTGTTACAACAACACATCACCTTATGGAAGCTTGCGAACATTCTAGGTCTTCTAGTCAATTCTCAAGAGATGTCAAATAGAGTGTGCTCGAAGAAAGTAAAAATTTAGTTACCTATTTATTATACAAGGGAAAAAAGTAGTAGATTTTAGCTCCAGGTTGTGTTGTCTCAAAAAGCGTGAGCTAAAATCTTATATTTTCCCCGTGTACAATACACTATTTTTTCTGTGACAGAAGAAAGGACGAATCAATATTGAGAAGATATTACATTATTTTGAAATCTGAAAATTATCGACGTGAAATTTTAAGTCTTTAACAGTAGAGACACCTGCGTTGTAGGCATCCTCATCATTCTTTTGAAGTAATCAAATATCTGATGTCACTTCTGTCAGTCTAATTCTGTGATTCGATTTCAAAAAATTGCGAATTTAGTGGTTGTTTAGTAATATACGTAACCGCGAAGTCGAATGGAAGATAAAAGTACTTGCAGTTCTTTCTCGGAGACGGTATTATTGACATTTCTTATTGGAATTCGTTTAGCATAAAATAGATCTTGAACAGATCTATGTAAATCTACTGAATTTTTGACAAGGTATTCACTGATGGAATAAAAACCGAACTGGCAAACCTGGTTCGCGCGGAGAGTGAGTTGACAACAGCTGTCAAACTGTCATTTGCTGTTCTCAAATTGATTATTCACGAAATCCAATAGATTTCACCGTGAATAGAACCGTGAGCGTTTGAGATCGACGAAAACATGTATTATTCACCTCGGCGAAAAATTCTCTCGCTTGATTGCAAGCCTCGGCTATGAATTTTCAGACACGACCATAATGGACAGTATTTCGTCCTTGGTACATAAATAACTATTTCCGTCTCATCAACGAGTGAGTTTAATGTTTATGGAATTGATCGGCAATGATTTAATTGTCTATTAATGCACGATTGTAGCATAGGCAACCAAACATACACCGCGTTCATTATTCACTGTTTATGATATAACTCACGTAACCTGTTTCTATTCTGTAACACAAGGAATGTATTTTCTATTATTTCTATGATGATTATTTCGATAAATGTCGAATGTCACTAATGTCAGTAACAAGGCTACTGGGTGATTCTTAGTTTCCGGATGAATGACGAATTCGCGAACCAAAAGTTTCCTTAGTGCAGCAGTAATGAGGAATATAATAGTCGTCGGAACAATTTAGTAACTCATATATTAAAAGGCGATAAATACACTAGTTTTTCATATAACTATTTGGTATTTACCTCCAAATACATTGACTTTCCGAAAAACATACAGAAATACAAAAAGTACCCTAAAGTAAAAGAGAGAATCTGAATTATGGCACTATCGAAAGCAGAGGCAGCACACAAAAAAGTCCAAGATGGTTGAAATTTGGTACAACCTCCAAAAGTGTACAACCCATTTAGTAATCATAAAGGTCTAATCGACCTGAATATTTAGTTTCTGAAGTGTGATAGGTGTTTTAAATTACAATTCATTATTATGAAATTTGTAAGAGAAAACTTAAGGACATGTAAAAAATCTCAAACTTTGACTACCTTTTTTTTTTTTTTTCTTTCTTTATCGCTTGGAGCGCACGAAAGGGAATCCCTATAAAGTTCAAAGAACATCGTGCGTTCCTAGGGAGGATAGGGACAGGAGGTAGGTATTGGAATTTTTTTTGAACTTTTGGAGATTATATGTTGTTGGGAATACTTCCACAGGCATATAATTATGTTAACATAAACTATTTTCCTTGAAAATATATCATCTTCCTGAAGTTCTGCTACAAAAAACTGATTCAACTTGTATGTTCATTTACGAATCAATTTATAGCAACACTGATAACAGTTTATATTCAGAATCATTTGATGTTTGTTGAGTGCGTCTTCGAAATTGATCAGATATTCGTGAAAATTTGCATTGTTGAATATTTCTTGGGATCAACGAACATATTAAATATAACCAATTAATGTTGAGGAAGGATAATATTATTGATGTTATGAGTTGAGAGGTACACCAAAAAACATGTTGAAAAATCAAGAATGAAAATATTTCATGACATAACCAGAGATTATACACACTGTATAATCACTGACATAACGGAAAATACTATTATGAGACTACAGGTAATAACATTCTAAAAAAATTTGTGCTATATTTACCACATTTTTTTCTAATTGGTCCTGCCAAGAATCCTGATGAACAGGCTTGGCGATATTGACGACAATATCGATTCTCTTGAAGTGTTTCTTTGTCCAGTTGAACGCATCTGGCGAAAAAATAAGGGGTGAATCATATTCATCAACTCGCACTTCAAAATAATATAAGCGAATATGGATTCCTTTTTTCATCTCTCAAAGTGCACGAAAGGAAATTCCTATACCTAGATTTGGTAGAGTGTTGTTAGACATTTTTCAAGGTTAACGACGGAAGGATGTGCTGACTGGGCCTGTCGAGTTCGTCTGACTGGTAGTGCTACAGTGATGAAATTATAGCAGAGGTTTATGAGGAAAATTTCCCGTGGAAGTATCTATATAAAAGTGAAAGGTCGCCGACTTTTCTACGGTGTACTAATGATGTCAAAGAGTTAGTGAGTGTGGCATCACCCACCAGGCGAATGGCTCTTCTCGGGATGGAATCTAAGAGCATCAGCCTATGTTTGGGTGGTGAGCCCCATACATGTTAACAGTATTCCGAAACTGACTGTATGTGAGCTTTGATCATGAGAAGCTGTTGAGATGTAAAGTAGATTTTCGCATGGAACAAGAATCGGAACTTTTTGTGGAGCAGCTTTTGCGATGGATCGAACATGATTTTCCCATGACAGAGTATTGCTGGGGGTTTTATATCAGGCATACTGAGTTCCGCCTTTCTAGAGAAAATACAGGTTTGTGTTTTGATGGCGTTGGATTCAACTAGGTTGTTGATTTCCCAGGCTGTAATTTCCGCATGATCTTCATTGTAGAACGCCAGAATTGATGGCAAGTGTATCTGAAGATACTCCGTCCAATACCACATGGAAGCGATCTGCCTGAAAGAATACTACATAAAAACTAGCATAGCTTTCTGGATAATTAATTTGGGTTTCTATCGAGTTATATCCAGATGATATTGATGTATTATATGATATAGGTACATTATGAAGTGAGTATAATATGCATGAAGTTGAGAGGGAAAATCGAAGGAAAAACGTACAAATCTGATCGTGTCATACTAATCAATGATATTTCAGCAAATGATCTTACTCCGTAACAACTTGATATTTGCCAGATCAGTCTTAATGAAAGCTGTTTTGTCTCCTCCATACTCCTTACTCAACTCACAGATGAGGTTTCTACCTTCTTCCTCGTCGGTATCTGCAATCATGATGGCCTTATTTTATTGGTCAGCAGAATTGCCCGCAGTGCTTCTTACTTTTGCTCCAGAAGAAAGTAGATTTCTGACACACATTAGTCCAATTTCCCCAGATCCTCCAGCTACCAGGGCAACTTTGTCAGCAATTCTTGAAGTTTTATTTTGTGACGGGAGAAATACTTCCCGTTTTTCTCCTGTACTGATATTTTTTTCAATTGTGCCATATTGTCGGTTGATACTAAAATTGTGCATCATTATTTGTATCTTGAATAATAGTTAGTACACCATGGTAGTAAAGGATATAATTATTACCCAAGGACCAAGATTATATCCCGAGGCTTCTGCCAAGAGGTATACCTTCCCGTGGTTATAATATCATTCACTATCAAGCTGTATACTAAATTTCTTTACCACTAGCAATATAATCATTAGAGTTCTGTGATACTGGAAGACAGTCCTATTGTCCCTATGATTCAATAATTCTAATTGAAATCTAGTAGCCATGACCATGATAGCAAATGACAAGTCGTTATTGATAAATACCTACTAGATTCGAGTGCCATACCTGCAAATCTCGCATCAGAACAGTGAATTTGGTATAATAATAATAGAGGTGGCTATGTCTTTATTGACTAGTTGTTCATAAAATGATGAAGACTACCTTGGTAATTAAAGCACACTTTACGCCTTGAAAAGGATTGAATGATATGATGGAAGGTTCTATAGCTAGTGGTGGAAAAAATACTATGAAGTTCTGGATTGAATCTTCGACTGTGAGAACATCAGTCTCAAAAGGGTTCACTAGCCATGAGGTTGCAGTTCATTTAACTTCGAGGTTATGTGATTTGCTCAGATTTGCCGAATGTTTACATGATATTTGGGGGTGTGTGTATTTTTTGAATATAAGAATGTTCATTCAATGATCTAATCTTGCAAACAGTCGTTTTCACTACAATTATAATGTAATTATAATGTATAGTTAAAAGTTGGTCAACTTCCTATTAGTGAACTATAATGTGATGAAAATGTATCAATGTGATGTAAGAACGTATTCTATGAAATATGAGCTTTCAACATCCTTAATTTATAATGTACCTAAGAAAAATGTAATTCTGATAAACGTTGCATAAATCTATGATATAATAGGATGTTGATTTCTTCAACTGAATTTATATGAATGTATTAATTCTAGTACTTACTGTGATGAGGCTATCAGATATTTGGTATTCCTGGAAAGAGAGGTTGTTGATTGTCAATATATAATTGAGAAATGGAATCATTTTGACTTTTTACCTGATATTTCTGTGAAGCACTGAATGTAATACAGAAAATTTCGAAAATAATCTCATTTTACTTCAAGAAGTTCGGAGTAACATTTTGATGGATTGTTTGATGATATTGTGTCACTCAGTTCTTATGCGTCAGTGTCAGACGTTAGCAGTAGCACACTGTAGTATTGGCATGTATTTAGTTCAGTTAATGAACGGGCTGTAGATTGTAGAAGTCATGAAAGGGGGCTGAATTTTTGACTTCAGGGATTTGCTTCGAGTAGGGTCCCTTGATGGAAATTGACGTTAAAGTCATCTTAACAGGGTACGGACAGATCATAGCTGCATTCTTTTTTAACGATCTAGACTTTAGTTTTGTCTACTGGCATCCTTGACATTGCTGTCACGTCACACCCATGGGCGCTACTTTGGCACTACAGAAAATCATTGAAAATTTCAATAATAGGTATGTTCAGGGTATTTACTTGTTGAGGAAGATTATATGGCGAACGAGTTTTGTAATAATGGTCCGATTCTATTCAAAATTGGAAGGTATCTAGGGTTTTCCGGGGTTGGAGATAATGATTGTTTCGTCTAAATTGGAAAATTCAAGATGACGGATCCAATATGGCGAAAGACATTTCTAATTATGATCTGATTCTATTAAAGAATGGTATCTGGGAGTTTTCGGGGTCGAACATTATGATATAATGTAATTTCATGCATTGGATTAGGGTTCAATTCTGGGAAAATTAAGAAAAATGATAAACAGAATAATTTTGTGGAAAATCAACAATTCTTAGAAATCTAGTTTCCTTTTCATAGAAGTCATATTATCTAATATTTCCTCAGGAGACACCGATATATCATATATCTTCATGACCATTCAGCCTTTTTTGCGCAGTTATACTTCTCAAGTAAGTTTTCAATGTTCTCAATGATGAGAATGACCTTTCAGCCGTACTGGTAATTATGGGAAGTGTTACAAAAATTTTTAGGAGTACATTTATATTCGGATATAAAGTTTGATCACAAACTATGTAGCTTTGCATGGCATTCAGTGGCCGGGTATCGATTTCTTTGAACTTATAATTCCATAAACATAATTCGCTTATCAAAATGGCTGCAGTAGATATTTTCTGACTCTTTGTCTTGGGGGAGGGGGCTCGAGCCCCAAAGCCCACCCCATGGCTGCGCCAGTGATTTCATGAACAATTCACTGTGTAACGAATTGTGGGAATTCTGAAGATTTAATTTTCCAATGAAAATATCAACCATCCTCATATAGAAGGAATGTATGAAACGGCTTGGATGGAAAATTAATTTGAGACAAGCAGATTTTTGGGGGTACGTACATCAAAATTCACTTCCTATAACAGCAGATTGAAAGTAAACTATATTTCAGGACCATTTCTGAACAGAATATTTTAGGATCCGTCAGAGAAAATCTGCTGTTCTGTTCATTCACAAAACAGACTATTTTAAAAAAATCTATCATTATTCACAGACGAAATGCAAGACAAAATTATCATGGAGAAAGAGCAATTGACTGCAAAACTACGTACGAAATTGAAAATTGGGGACTCAACTGAGAAAATCAAGTGAATTTCAACGTGATATACACTGTGTCCAAAATAAGGATGTCTACCAAGGGAATCGTTTTTATTTTTTTCTGACGTTAATTAAAGAGATATTGGAAAACAAGATTCTTTCACATTCCCATTTTTGAAGCTCTACAAAATAGCGTGGAGACATTACCCGTTCGACGTTTTGTTTAGCAGAAACCATCATCAACTATACCCCTTATCTTGAATTCACTATACAGGGTGTCCCATAAGTAATGGATCGAAAGAAGTGGGGTGGTATAGGAGGGGTCATTTGTAATCAAACTAACGGTATAATGTTGTTATTTAATTGTTGATGGTTCAAAAGTTGAATTATTCTGAAAATTGCGCCCCATTCGAAAAAAATTAATAACAAAAAGGCTGTTTTGAATAACCCCATATTTTAAACCATTTCGGAATCTGTAATAAATCGGCAACTTTTTCATATGATTGGTTATCTTCGTGGGGTAGTTTTTGAATCTGCCAGCGGCATTTAAAAATCGACTTAAATATTTCATTCGACGACAAAATTCAAGGAAAACAACATTTTTGTCAGGTTATCGATAAGAAGTAATACATGTCATAAAATTATTTCTGGTGGAAGGTGCATCCATGTGGATGGAATTTGTACAAGAAAAAATCACAAATGTGACATAGTTTTATTGTAATTAATTCTTTTTATAGAAATGAAAAAACATTATTAACTTTTGAATCATCAACAGTTGGATAACCACATATACGGTTAGTTCGATTTGAAATGCTCCCTTCCAACCCACTTATTTTGATCCTCGACTGATGGGACACCCTGTATATCATTGAATGACGTTCTCGATACCGACAAAACTATAACTATTAGTATATCCATATGCGTCTATTTTGTCATATCAAAATATTGTTACATGCATTATTCTCATTTTTATAACTGTTGTTTCGCAGTGCGATAAGGCACTTTTCGCAAAAAGTGCCTATTTTCATTTGCGCTATTAGGAAAATTGAAAAGAAAAAGAGCAGAATATATGTCTCATTCTTTCATTCACTCATGCATTCTAATCAAGAAAATAGAAAAGGACAGAAGTTCAGTTGTGTCCCAACTCACTCTAGTTATGACTGATCGAGTGAATATTCCAAAGAAAATAACGACTGTTATTTTGTAATTTTGTATCATATTCTAATCATCGCTGATAATATTTCATGATCCTTGGTTACCATTATTGTGTAACCTCAAGTATGTAGTTATTAAATGATATCTGACAAATATGTTGAAATCTTTTGAACTGAATGGAATAATTTTCCAAATCAACTTGAACAGTTTACACCCTGTCAGAATTTATTGAATCATCACATTTACAATACCACAGATAAAAAAATCATATACATAACTGACATTATTTCTTTGGTGGTTTGCTTTTTCCGCCCTTGACATCTTTCTTAGAAGAATCCTTTTTATTCTTGTCATCCTTCTTAATTGCACTCTTGCTCTTTTCATCTTTTTCATCATTTTTTTCACATGGATCTTCTTTCTTTTTACTGGCTTCTTCTTTTTTCTTACTATGTTCTTCTTTCTTCTTACCTTTTTCTTCTTTTTTCTTACCATGTTCTTTTTTCTTGTGCTCTTCTTTTTTCTTGTGATCTTCTTTTTTCTTATCATGATCTTCTTTCTTCTTAGGTTCTTCTCCTTTCTTTTCACAAGGATCTTCTTTCTTTTCACATGGATCTTTCTTTTTACAAGGATCTTCTTTCTTTTTACAGGGATCTTCTTTCTTTTTACAGGGATCTTCTTTCTCTTCGCAGGGATCTTCTTTCTTTTCACATGGATCTTTCTTTTTACAGGGATCTTCTTTCTTTTTACAAGGATCTTCCTTCTTTTTACAAGGATCTTCTTTCTTTTTACATGGATCTTCTTTCTTTTTGCAGGGATCTTCTTCTTCTTTTTCAGATTCATCTTTGGGTGGACAGCATCCTTTCAGATCTTTCGGTTTGTAACAATTTCGGTCTGGTATATCCACCTTGTAGCAATCACATCCTTCTGATACCCAAACACTGCCATTTTGACCATCCTTCAACATTTTAATCACTGCTTTACCAATTTCTTCAGGCCTGAAATAAAATCAGATGCATAAGTATTAATTATTATTGATTTAAAAAAATACAATGTGCTCCGCCAATAACATTTCACTTCAGTTTTCTTCGTGGTGATGAAAGCCCGATAATGTTAGGATTGATTCGATTTTGATACGGACGTATTCATTTGGTTTTTCCATCCACTGGAGATGAAAATTCTGATTTCTTAATGACAGCCTATACAGGGTGGGTCAGAATGAGACCGACAAACTGTATACGGATTCCTTGCCTCATTTTGAAGTTAAAAGTTTCTCTCAACGTATACAGGGTGTCAAAAGTACGAAAAAAATCATAGTTTATATTACGGAAAAACTGTACATTTTGGTATATAAATAAATTGGGTCCAATCCACCCTGTATATGCAGATGATAATTTTCTTCCAAACGGGAACAGAAACCCTCAAATTCTAGAAAATAGTATTAAATTATTATAGTACTATTAAAAATACCTATACAGAATATTAGTCACGATCTCAAAATCAAAAATGAAGTATTGAATAAAACTGAACACATAAAGTATCTTGGTATATCTGGATTGATCAAAAATTTAAATGGGACAAACATATAGAGGTTCTTATCAAAAGAATATCTCCAATTCCGTATACGAAGTTTGTCGGTATTATTCTGACTCACCCTGTATATTTAATAATCAGTAAGGTAGCGCCATAAATAAGGATTTTGTCCATATGCCGGAGAGTGCATGTGACATTGAAACATCTAGCTAGTCGACCCAATCACCTCATAACCCCTGAGTAAAATTCATGGAGTGTGTAAATCAAATGTTAGTACCTTCTCCTTTTCATGAGTTCAACTTCACTGAATGAAAATTATTCTTCCTCTCCCCAAATCAATACTTACATAATGTACCTGAGCGTATTATGATTTTGAGCCAAGGACTGTAATTCGGTCAACGAATAATTAAGTATGCGTGAAGGGATTCAGAATTTTCTGCTCAAGAGATGGGGTCGTTGGTGAATAATCGACCTAGAAGTCTCCGACTGTCCTCTGGTGAGTCCTTCCTGCACCACATCCTCGTTGATGAAGCATTCATCCTGGCAGCCAGAGGAAATGTTTTTTATGGTCACCTAAGTCGATGATGCTTGATGGAGGCCAGAGTTATTTGTTTTACTAGGCAGAAAAGCACAAGATTTAAAGCCGCGGCTGGCGTTTCATAGCCAAGGTGTAGCCGAGGCTAGGAAGCCAGCCAAGGCATTAAATCTACTTTTCTGCCGTGTGAAACATATAATTTTTTCTCTAAATTCGTCCAATTTCACGCAAACTCCAAATAATCCACCATTTTGTGTTCACCCAACGTCAGTGTCAATTTTGATTACCAATTTGATTCGAATTATTTCTTGGAACGTTGCATAGCAACGAACTTTTTCTGCCTAGGCAGTAAAAGTACCGTTTTTCTGCCTGTCAAGTGTCATATTCAAGCCACTTTTGAAGTCATTTGGAGAAATAGTAGATTGTTTTATTAGGATCAAAAGTGACACTTTGTTTGACAAGCGCATTTTGCATTTGCGAGGCGGAGCGTTTAGCGAAGCCGAGCGAAAGCAAAATTTGATCCGAATGAAACATGCTATTTTTTCTGCAACCGAAACAATTAACTCAAATAAACATTTGAAGTAACCACCGCAATGCCGTGCCATATGTATGCAATGCAACAAATATTGACGAATAATCCATGTGGTGAGAATATTCTACCTGCATTAACAGCAGGTTAGGTTTTCTAGGATGTTCGAATTGTAGTTTCAATATAAATAGAACCACAGAGTGACATATTTGTGTATGGACCAGGTGCTCTAATGGCAAATATAGCGCCAGTGCCAGGTATAGGAACAAGACATGGAAAATATTAGGTTAGTGAGCATATCAACAATGATAATAGTGATTATTTATTCCTCTCCATACTACACTGTGTTTGACTTGATAATCGAATGAAGCTAAACAATATCGTTGTTTGAGACAAAAAAACTATTGCTTGCCGTGAATATTCAAAAACAAGTTATCCATCCCGAGAATAACGAATGAAATACAGATCAAGCAAGTATTTGAATCTTGAAGGCTTCCCTGACCCTGATCAAAACAAAAATACTTAAATGAGATGTTTATAATTCCAATACTTAACTATAGTAAGGTGTATTTATATCTCCAGCATGGGTATGAAATGCCAAATCTGCTGAAATCGGAAACAAATCGTCTCAACCCAAATGACCAGCCGTCACAATGTTGTTTATTCTTGATGACGTCCAGTATATAATTTTTAGTTCCTAGGAGCTAAAGTTCAACTTTAGCTCCTAGGAACTTAAATTCAACTTTAGCTCCTAGGAACTAAATATGTTGCCTAGCAACATACCTATTTTTGTGTCAGTAATAGAAACGTCAATTTAAGAGCTAATTTTAGTATCAAAATGGACGACTTTTGTGTCGGTTGCAGAAAAATGATTTTATGAAGCTCCATAGCATTTGTGAAATGCAATTCTTTCTAGTTTTTCCAGAGCAGATGGGTCCATTAGTGGCCAGTAAACACCCCAGCTGCTTCTTAAATGGAATATTATCCTGTATAGGCTCTCCCTCTACCAGGTTTCACGTGGGTCATGTTACGCTAAGGTTTCGCCTTTTTGAATGAGTACACAGGTACAGATCCTGCATGAAATCAGTTGTGCGATCATACCAAATATTTCAACACACCTACCTGAGGGGGTCACGAAATACAAATCTCCAGGGTTCACTACCAGATCCAGAAGTAGAAACGGTATCAACTGGCCTGAGGAGGAAGGAGGAATTGGAGTTCATTTTGTCGGTGTCAAATTTTTTTTTCAGTTCCCACAAAAGTTCTTATGCCATTTTGCATAGGGTTTCTTCATCTTTTGGAGATTATGGAATGAAATCCCTATTATGTTCTTAGGAAAAAGTGCAGGCCTATATAGGAAATACAGGAAGAGAAGGTAGCTAATGGCAAGGAATTCCAATGCTTCAACGTTTTATAGACAAACGAATTTTAGTAAAGACTTGTTCGACAAATCACGGGGTTGACGAGTAAAGGACGTACTGACTGGTATTTCTAGTGATGGGATCATAACCGAGAAGTGACTTTTCTATGGTTTTCAAGTTATAAGCGGAAAAACAGAAAAAAAATGGCTTCTTGTCCTTGGACCTATGTAAGGCATTTGACACTGTAGATCATACAATTTTACTAAATAAATTATATTCAATCGGCTTCAGAGGAAGAATTCATGATTGGTTCACACATTATTTGACAAATAGAAAGCAGTATGTTGAAGTGAATGATCTTTCTGGCTCACTAAAGAATATTACATGTGGAGTACCGCAAGGATCAGTTCTGGGACCAATTTTATTTTTAATTTATATTAATTCAATATCAACTCTGAAATTGAAAGGAAAGCTAAAATTATTTGGGGATGATACAACATTGATTTATATATCCGAAGAATTAAATGATATCGAACGGGAAATCACAAGTGATTTGGAAAACATATCATCTTGGATGCAAATTCATAAGTTGACTCTTAATTATAACAAATCTTCATATATGTATATTTCCAAAAGATCAGTTAATATTTCGAATAATGCTATAACTTTCAACAATAGATTAATTAAATATACAGACGTGACAAAATTTTTAGGTCTCTATATCGACGAAAAATTATTATGGAATAAACATATAGACTATTTGAGAAATAAAATAAATCCGATCATAGGCATTTTATTCAAAATCCGAAATATTATTCCCATAAAATACTTGAAATGTATTTACTTTTGCCTCATTTATTCAAATTTGCAATATTTAATTTCTATTTGGGGGAGTACAAATATTTCACGTTTGAAACCACTAATGAAATTACAAAACAAATCAATTAAGTGCATTTTTCATCTACATTTTCTAGAACCAACGATAAATTTATACAAACCAAGACATTTTCTGAACCTGATTTCGTTATATCAACTTAAAATATGTTGCTTTATTCATTTCGCCAGGAATTAATTGAAAATATCAAATTTAGCTTTCAATGAAGTCAATACAGTCCATAATTATGGGACTAGACAATTGAATTACTTGATAGCAAATACATTCAAGTCAAACATTGGCAAACAATCTGTTTTTCACAATGGAATAATTTTATACAATTCATTACCGAATGAGTTAAAAAATATACATGATGCAAGAAGGTTTGAAATCAATCTTAAAAAATACTTGCTCAGGACAATTTGAAAGAAAAATATGTGGCATGATTTGATCACTTAGGAATGAAATATAACTTTAATCTTATAAGACACAATATCAATTCGTTTCCACTGAGTGGAATTCATTATAGTTAACCCTTTATTATTATTTTTTTATATGTATTTATGTATCCCTATCATAAACAAAAATGTTTCTTGGGGTAATAAAGACAATCAATCAAACTTCCACACTTAGCTCACCTCAGACACTTTTAGGATGTTTACTTCCCAACGATCCCAAACTTATCCCTCAAGTTGAAAATTCTGCCCCCCTCCATACACTCTACACCTTGTTTTCAGCATTTGTTGATTGGACTATTAGGCGCAATGTTCTCGTTGCTACAGCTTGTATAACCATTCATACCGTTTCTTTTTACTCTTATATTTTAAATTGCTCACCCTTGTGTGGGCAGTGCTCCCAAACTATTTGCTAACTCCTTTCCTAGATCGCCAAATCCAGGTAATCCTCCATCTGCAGCTTCCCAAATCATGTTAGTCTCTGTCACACCTGGACATACTGCCATAACTTGAACAGAAAATTTAATGTATATCAATATTGTTTTTTTTATCGCTTGGAGCGCTCGAAAGGGAATCCCTAAAATGTTTAAAGAACATCGTGCGTTCCTAGGGAGGATAGGGATAGGAGGTAGGTATTGGAATTTTTTTTGAACTTCTGGAGATTATATTATGTTGTTGGGAATACTTCCTCAGGCAATGAATTCCAGATATTGTACTTCAACAATGGAATAAAAATGAAATTAGTTCATCATTTTGGTATTGAATAGTGTGTATGATATTATGTGTCTTCATTTTCTTCATTCAAAAATATAATATAATAATGAAGGCTAATATTTTCAGCCTCACCAGTTGTAGTTAGAGCGTGAGGTCTTTGTCAAAGTCGAATGTCTCAAAATCTTGTCGGATTGCCTCAAAGGAGCGTACCAGGGGGAATCCCTATAATGTTCGGGGAACATTGTGGGTACCAAGGGAGGATAGGGAGAGGAGAGGTATTGGGATTTTTGGATATTAAATGTCTTTGGGAATACACTGTTAGGCAAAAAATTCCAAAGCTTTGCCGTTCTATGTATAAACGAGTTTTGATGAAGAGTTGTTCGACATATTTTTAGGTTGACGACGAAAAGGTGTGTTGACTGGACTTGTGAAGTACTAGAATTTATAGAAAATAATCATATTATAGAGATGCTAGCTGTACTATATGACAACTTACCGCTTATTAGGTAGTCAAGCAAGGATGGAGAAATATACCAGAGCAGATAATTGCAAGTAAACAATCTAGTTTTTTGACAATTTATTTAGACATTCCCCATTTTTGCCTTGAATCTTCGGACTTATTTTTTGTGTCCGATAATTTTTCTATTCAAAATAGTTATTTATTATACAAGGGAAAAAAGTAGTAGATTTTAGCTCCAGGTTGAGTTGTCTCCCGACGCGTAGCGGAGGGAGACAAAAAACCGTGAGCTAAAATCTAATATTTTTCCCGAGTATGATACACTATTTTCTTCTGTGACAGAAGGAAGGACGAATCAATATTGAGAAGATATTACATTATTTCGAAATATGAAAATTATCGACGTGAAATTTCAAGTTTTTAACAGTAGGGACACCTGCGTTTTATAGACATCTTTATCATTCATTTGAAGTAATCAAATATCTGATGTCACTTTCTGTCAGTTCAATTCTGTGATTTGATTTTGAAAAATTGCGAATTCAGTAGTTGTTTAGTAATATACGAAACCGCGAAGTCGAATGGAAGATAAAAGGACTTGCAGTTCTTTCTCGGAGACGGTATTATTGTATTATTGACTCATTTTTCGGAACTATAGCACAACAAAAGCCATTAACAGAGTATATATATGTGATATATATCCGGGAAAAAAGTACTCACTTTTTTCCCACGGGAAAAAAGTAATTTATGAAAAGTGACATTTTATAACCTGCCAACAGAGATGAAATGCCAAACTTTTTTCCCGTCAAAGAAAAAATGATTTTTATTTCTAGTTGTTCAACTTTATTGCCCATTATACTCCATCAAATGAATCCAGGTGGTTTGATTTCAGTTTCCTTCAACTTCCAAAAAGTAAGGAGGTTTTCATCTTTGAAATGCGCTTTTCTCGACTCAGTTTTTGTGACATTCCCCCTGTTCCCCCTGTGGTCTTCAAATCATATAAGGTCATATATTTTCAGGAGAATTTTCTGTTCTAAAATGAGCCAAGGAATGATACATGATATTCAAGAACACTGTCAATGTCAACAATTTCGATACCAAAATCTCCGATAATTGTGTGAACCACTATAAGACCATTCAGAAGAGTTTCAGTACCTTTCACTTTCGAAGTTTTGTAGAAATATTCATGTCCCATCGATCTGGTGAAACCAAGAATGAAATGCTTGGTACCAACGTACACTGGGCTACTATAGAGTGGTTGCAGACCTAAGATGGAGGAGGTGTTGATGATGAGACCACCGTTGGCGCAATTCTGGGCACCCATATATTGGAAGCCTAAGAGCGTACTTCGAACTAAACCATGCTGAAAATAATTATGTATTTACTTTGAAAAATGTAATATGAATATTTGGAAATCAAGCTAATCAATAGTCATAGTTCGTCTGGAACGCTACCATTTATGATGTAGATTGTAGAACACCAAAGCGCGAGCCAGCTTGGGAGACGTATAGCATTTGACAGATGATTGAATATACAGGATGTTCCGGTGATCATGTTACAAACTTCTAGGGTAGATGAAACACACGAAAATAAGAAAAAAAAGTTCATGTGAACATGGGTCCGGAAACGCTTCTTCAGGGAGCTAGGGCCCTTCGAAGATGACCTTCAAAAACTACTTTTCGTTATATAGCTTCGGTACTACTGCAGCTATCGCAACCAATTTCGAGACATGAGATTTAGTTCGTAGGTTCATCAATTTGAGCCTTCCGGATTTTGTCACCTTTAACCAGGGGCGTACAAACCAGGGGGTATTTGGGTAAATTTGACCCCACTCCTCTCAGGCTTTAATTTCTCACCATTTTTATATCTGATTATGATTCTCCAATGCCTTTGACCTTATCCTTGACTCACTCACAATTAAACCTACACGAGCAAAACTAATAATAAATTTGCAATAAATCATTCACGAGTACCAATGAAAAACTTAAAGTTTTGAAGTTTCAAAAGTACAAAATAAACAAGTAACACAAACAGGTTTAACGAGTGAGTCAAGGATAAGGTCAAGGTTTAAGACCAATAATTTATTATTGATTGGATTTAGCCATTTTCGGAGGAAACGGTGACAGATAGCGATTTTTACAAGAGTACCTTTTTTATGTAAAAGGCATTGGAGAATCATAATCAGATATAAAAATGGAAAGAAATCAAAGCCTAAGAGGAGTATGGTCAAATTTACCCAAATAGTCCCCTGGTTTGTACGCCCCTGGTTAAAGGTGACAAAATCCGGAAGGCTCAAATTGATGAACCTACGAACTAGATTTCATGTCCCGAAATTGGTTGCGATAGCTGCAGTAGTACCGAAGCTATAAAACGAAAAGTAGTTTTTGAAGGTCATCTTCGAAGGGCCCTAGCTCCCTGAAGAAGCGTTTCCGGACCCATGTTCACCTGAACTTCTTTTCTTATTTTTGTGTGTTTTATCTTCCCTAGAAGTTTGTAACATGATCACCGGAACACCCTGTATATTATGTATAATTTTTTGTTAGGAGATTCGGTTCCTCGGTACCATAGTATTATTTTCTTAGTCTCCATTAGCATTTTCTCACAATTTCATCTCTATAACTACTACCCTAGATACAACTGATATCATTCAAATTCGAAATGAATACTCACAATGTTTATACACAAAGTCTGTTCCCATCTGCAGTCTGCCAAAATACCTGCATTGTTAACGACTATGTCGATTTTACCAAACCTTTCCTTGGTACATTTGAAAATTTCTGAAAGAATGCGCATTAATTATCATATTTATATTTCAATGAAGGCTGCTTACTCTCCAAATCTTCTTTTTTTGTGACATCGCAAGGCTGGAAGAGTGCTTTATTTTCACCGTATTTATTATTCAACTTGCACGTTGCTTCCTCCATTGCATCCATTAGGACATCTCCAATGATTACAGCCTGTAAAGTGTGATTAGAAGTAATTCGATTGCTGACAATTTGTGGGATTGAGAATAAAATACCCAGCAAATAATTTTTTTTTTATCGATTGGAGCGCACGAAAGGGAATCCCTATAATGTTCAAAAAACATCGTGCGTTCCTAGGGAGGATAGGGACAGGAGGTAGGTATTGGAATTTTTTTTGAATTTTTGGAGATTATAAATGTTGTTGGGAATACTTCCACAGGCAATGAATTCCAGAGCCTAGAAGTCTGTTCAAGGATTCTTTTTTTTACACTTACGGCCGGTTGTAAGCATTCGTTAGACGGATAGACGATGAAAAATGCAATTTGCTTATATTTAAAGCAACAAATTACCTCATGCAGAACATTCTTCTACATTGAGAAAAAAATTCAGTGAAATTTCACTCAAGGTCCACGCGATCATGTTATTTTCGGTCCACGACTTATTGAGTTGAAATATCACCCTACTTGACTGTGTAAAATGGTAATTCATGCGCCGATTCAATCAAATTTGTCATGAACATTTCCATTGATAGGAAAACTTGATGAAATATCTATAGTTCGAGTTGAGAATTCGCTCCAAAATTTCAATCAGTAAATTCTCTCACAACTACATAATATGCAGTCACTCAAATTAATTTTCTACAGTGTATACAAAGTCCTACGGTCCTCGAATTATTCGAAAATTTCGAGTATTTTTGAAAAAGATCTATACATAGTTTGCGTCCCATTGACACGACAAAGAAATATTACACTTTGGTTGATATTTTGATATTTTTTGGTGTATCATTATGTCATGGCAACTGGTACATTCCAACAACTATTGGTTGTTACCATCAGTTGCTGTAACATGTGATACACCATTCAGAACAGCATGAATCACAGATATTTTTGAAACATAATTCAACTCTTAAGAGAAACCCATATCTTCCCAATGATATTTGACCAAAAATGTAAGTAGTGATCGTAGTTATTATCGAATAACTCGAACACCTTGACATTTTGTACACTTGTATATATTTTCAGCTCCGCCAAACTTTGCATGTATCTTCACAGCACACGCTGTATGGATTACAACAAAAAACATCTTCTGAGGAATTGAAAGAGTGGCAGAGTGATGAATACTAGAAGTAGCTGAGTTCTCTTAAATTAACATTCAGCCCCCTCGAAAAATTATCGACACCAAGAACAAACGATTCTCTATGATATGAACGAAGTTGAAATCTAATCTTTCGAGAGAAGGAAGTTTTTTTGTTGTGGTTTGTTATATACATCAGGGTGCTACTGAAAGGTCTGCACAAAATCTCAGCACGAAGTCCTGAGTTCAAAATAAGTCGATTTGAAACTTGATTTGAAGCAACTTACCACAGTCCGAAATTGCTCCGTTTCCGAGGTACAGGCTGGTGAATTTAATGAATGAAAATCGGCAAGCAACCTCCAAAAAATTATTTTGAAAAATCAATTTTTGCAATGCTCATTCACTGACTGAACCACATCCACGAAGATATCAGCAATTTTTTATTAAAAAAAAAATTAATTTTCCGGTGCGGTATCGAACACTAAAAACCGAAATATCTCGAGAACGGCTCAATTCAGTGAATTTCCACACGAACTATTTTTTCGCTTGGAAATATTCAGGAAAACATTTCCTCGACAAAAAAGTGAAAAACTACACTGAGAAAAAAGTTGTAGTCATTCCAAACCATAAGAAGTGCATTTGTGTGAGAGGGTGTCCGTATTCGGGTTTTGCCTCCCAAAAAGCCCTTGGTAACCAATTTTTGAAGTAATACTTCCAAAAATGTTGTTATAGTTTGAAAAAATCGATTTTCTTTTTTTAACTTTACCACCCTGTTTCTCGGAAATAGAGCAATTTCGGACTCTTTGTATCGGCTTATTTTGGCCTCAGTAATATGTGGTGAGATTTTGTACAGACCTTTCAAGAGCACCCTGTATACTTGAATTTAGAAAATGGTTTTGGAATGTGCTCAAGGCTTTATTCACGTTCAACCTTGTTATAGCTTCGTTTTTTCGCTGATTCTTCCTTCTACAAACCTATGCCTAGTGATGACTTCTAGTAGTCTAAAAATATTGCGCAAAAAAAAATTCAGATATGGAGTGAAACTTCAAGTTTTTCTCTTTCATAATGAACGAAAGTATACCTATTATAAAGCAAGGTGTTTTTAATTGATTCAACAATATTCATTCGATTAGATACCTATATCAAGTGTTGTTTCACAAGTATTTCTTTTGAAATGTTGAATATTGAATACAATATACGAAATGTGTGGGGGGCCAGGTAGCCGTGCGGACAGAGTGTCTATATTCTAATCCGCATTCGCTTGCCGATCGTGGGTTCGATTCCTATCGACTGCAGAAATTTTTCTGATGGCCCAAGCAGGCCCAAGGAAGTGTTTGGGATCACACGTTAAAAGGTAAGGCCCCCGTCATTCCTTGCTCGCACAAGTCTTTCGGAGACTGCTGAGGGTTGCTCGTAAGGGTGCAGCCGAATGACGGATATAACAATTTAACAACAACAATTTCAACGATACACATGCACGGAGATGAGGGTAAATACTTGAGGACAGTATCCCTTCTTGAGACATCAGCACCCTTGCTGGAACCATTGAAATGAGGGCAAAAATGTGATATTCGTTTAATGATCTCTGTCTTTCTGACAAAATAGATCCCTCTTAATTCATTATCACCCCTGATTTATGAAACCAATTTGGTTCCTCAGCACTTATGTGCCTGTTATGTCCATGAATATCCCCATATCTATAATCAATGAACATTTTTTTGGTCTATTGCTTTCGCATGAAGAAGCATTCACAACTTTGAATGTATTTTCAGCTTTTGCCAAATAAACATAACCCAACTTTCCATTTGAGGACATTCAATCTCAAACAAAATTATCTTGCGGCACATGTTTTGTTATCAATCAACCAGGTCTTCGTTCTGGCCGTCTTTCTCTTATTATTTCCTGGTTTCATGTCTGTTATTATGCACTATCCCTTTGGAAAAAAACTGGTGTGCTTAGGACCACACGTCAGAAGTATGATAACGTTCATGGACGGTCAGTATTTCCAATATCTTTTGGACAATACGGGGAAAATCTGAATGAAGTAATATTAGTTCTATGTAATATGTCCACGTATTTGCAACTAGGTACAGCTAAAAATATTGTTGGATCAAGAATGAGGAATTTCAAATTGCATCTTCTCCAAACTATCAAATACTCGCTCTGTGTATTATGAATGATCGATGATTCGGGCGATGATTAGACTAACCGTGACTTCGATGCATGTATAAGCTATGCACAACCAACCAGCAGACTCGAGAACACATCATTCCGGTTTCCCTGTTGTTTGTATAATTGTATACTTCGGTACGCGGTGATCGTTACGCGAGTTTGCTGTTTTACTTCCATCCCAGAGAACCCCCACCAGCCGCCGTCGATGGTACGTTGACCGTAACGCGAGTTAAACGTCTCACTCCCATCTCAGAAAGTGCCCAACCGGCCTATAGAAGTTATCACTTCAAAAAATATCTTCGCGCCCGATTGCTTCCGACATCCTGGGTCTTAAGCTTTCCCAGGGATAATTTATTTAATTAGTTGAAACCAAATAATGTTCATGAACCTTGGAAAATTTAAGAGGGTTTCTGTTCAAATTGTTTCAACTTGCCTGTGCTCCTGCTTTCAAAAGATGTTCAGCGATGTTGAATCCGATGCCTCTAGCTCCTCCTGTAACTATCGCTACTTTACATTTTGCTGGAGGATCACAGTCAGAAAAGCCTCTCATTTGGACATGCGGTGTGTAATTGTTGATGCAATTCCATCTGAAAATGTCAATTCAATTTTATGGACAGGGGTCATGGACTGGATGGTGTGAGAATTTCCGAAGTCTTACCTGGAAACTTTGTACTGAGCTGCACACTGGTACTGCACATTTTTCAACAAGAATTTATTCGTGTTCCTCAAATTAAAACTCAAAGCCATTGTGTATACGGAAATTTCATAGAAAAAAATGATATCATTGAAGGAGTGAAAAGAATGTCATATTTGACAACAGTGATAGTTGTAATAAGCACATTACGATATCTTCGAAAAATACTGGCTTATATACTCGATGTTTCTGAAATCAAAATGTGCTTCCAGATATTGAAATGGTCTCTCTCGCTCATCGGACTGTACGAAGTTTATAATAGTCATGTGAGATTTGGGAAAAAAATCAAAACTCATTGGAGTATTTACCTGTTTAATATATGTAGGTTCTCAATACCTTTTGGACCATCGTAATATGGTGTCGTCGATCAAAATTTTAACCTTCCTCTGAATACTTGACGAAAATTTTTATAGCTGATGATGGCTTAACAGCCGAAACAGCTTTGCTAATCGATGATAAAAATATTCACACAGGATACAACTTCATTCATTTAATATATTTTATTTATAACTTACCCGGGAAAACTCTTTACTATATTCATTTTCATATTGCTTCAGCAAACTAGTAGTGATGTCCATAATCATTAACAATGCGATTGAGATATGGAGGTATTAGGCCAAGGTCGATAATTTTTCAAAACAGAAGAATCACAGTAGAATGAAACCCATTGAAAAAGGAAGAGATTATAACAAAAATTGAAGAAAAAACAAATCCCTGTCGATCTGAGGTCGGAAAGTGAAAGGGAGTGAGCTTTCAAGGGTGAAAAACGGTTAATCTCGATTTCTGGCAAAACTACAAGCTCTATGGAAAAAAATTGAATGGCAGAGTTGTAGGTTATAAAAATGTCTATAACCTTTGGAATGTATTGCTAGTGGTGAAAAAAATGCAATTTTCATGCACCTTGGTAGTAAAGAATATTATTACTGATATGCTTGACTACCTTGGTGTATAATAGTATATTACATAACTAGTGTGGAAAGTGACATATTTCGCGCATTTAGCACGATCTCCAGAGCGGCGAGCGCGAAAACGAAACGAGCGCAGGAAATGCACTTTCCAACGACTTTTGTACAGTATTTTTCCTACGACCACAAATATTTGTATTATATTTCATGAGTGTTTATAAGACCAGAGTAGGGATCATGTTTCTAATCATATTCGATCATATGAAGGTGATATCATTATCATTATTATTTAATTTTACTTCAATATTTAAATGACATCATTAGTTTAACGTTGACTTAACATTAACTTAATATGAACTCAACATTGAATCAACATTAACTTAACATCAACTTAACTTCCACTTAACATCAACTCAACATGAATTTATCAGTTTCTCAACATTAACTTCGAATTAACTTAACATTAACTCAACATCAACTCAACATTAACTCAAAATTAACCTAACATTGACTTAACATCAACTTAACATTAACTCTATAATTATTCAACATTAACTCAACATCAAATCAACATTAACTCAAAATCAACTTGACATTATCTCAAAATCAAATTAACATCAACTCAATATCAAATTGACATTAACTTCACATTAATCACTAAATTGCCAATACATTGACATTAATTCAACTTTCAATTGAAACTAACGTGATTTCAACTTTTCATCAACTAACATTACGTCAACATTAACGACAATAACTCATGTTCAATCGACACTAACTTTTCATCAACCTGAGCATAACTTAACTTACCATAATTCAGCATAATAATCATTCATTGGTACATCATAATCTGTAGACCCTGTTACTGTGCGATTTTCGAATATTTCCACCCATGTGAACGAGTCACTTTCTCAATAACAAATCAATGTGTTTTGTGCTGTTTTCGATTTGATTTGATTTGAAAGATTTATTTAGCTTTCGCTAGTTTTCTCATCATATTTTTTACAATTATTATAAACATATTTACAAAGTATAAATTCTTGAAATAACTATTAACTATACTTATAAACTATACTAAATCTTAAAGTAAACTTTTCGTAACATATTCTTAAAAATTTTAATATTTGGTGCAACTTTGACAATAAGTGGAAGGCTGTTGAAATGATGCAATCCCTGGACGAAAAGAGATTTTTGTAGAACATTCGAATGACATCTTGCTATATGGAAATTTTCTCTTGACCTGACGTTATATCTATGCATTTCCGATCTTTTCACAAGGAAAAATTGCAGATACATAGGAACCTGTTTGTTCATGATTTTGTATATTAGTACTAAATTTGATTCTTCGATCATTTGTTCAACATTTAGAAATTTCAGCATCCTAAGCATATCTGTAATCTTTGTGTGTCTATCACATTGGAGTAATATTCTCATACACTTATTTTGCAGCTTTTGAATTCTCTGTATATCACTTTTTGTACAAGAGATAAGTAAAGACATACAATATTGAAAATGTGGATAAATAATGGTGTTATATACTACTCTTCTAGCCCAAAATGTTAGTTTTCTAGATATTCTTCCATAATATCCAATTTTTTTCCCTAATTTTTTACAAATATTATTCACTTGAGGACCAAAGTTCAAATATGAATCTACTTGTACCCTACTTTTCATAGGTGGTCGTAGAAAAATAACTATTTTTGTGTAGTATGGTTAGATTAGATCATTCGTACCAAAATTTCACTGTGTTAAAAATTTCACTATTAGAAAACCTAACAAAATAATCCAATCGATACTCAATGACACCTCATTTCGAGAAATGTTCGAGGGAGGAATATAATGATATATCGAGGAAATATCAAATTTTTCATTCTTGTTTCCGAAACGAATTTACTCCTGTTCCCACCATAAAGAAGCTAAGTGAAAATTTGATATTTTTTTCGATATCTATATTTACCTTCAAACATTTGTCACTGACTATCGATTGAATTTTTCTCTTAATAGTGAAATTTTTTTGGGCAAATCATCTGATTAACTTGTGAACCATTGGAAATTGGATTTTGAAGTTTGGTAGGTAGCAAGTATACCAAATTGCCCATTCATCGACAGATAAAATATTGTTTCATTACGTCTGGTTCAATCGGAAGAAACACCAACTTTTAATTTTCAAATAGAGCAACCTGTACTTTTGCATGTTTGGATTCAGAGGATCGTTTTAAACACTAGAAACTTCCTTCTGATCAAACTGTCTCATTTCGAAATTTAAAGTCCGAAAGTGATAGAATATAGTAGTTTAATCTTTGGTAGAAGTCCATATTGCTCAAAGTGAACTGAAATTTTCCAAAGGAAGGAAGGAATGGTCGAAGTCATCTCCAAAAATTTTAATGGTTTTGTTACACAATCAGAAGGGACATCGAATCTAGATTTAAACACGTGCTGGCTGTTTATCCCATCAATTTTATTGATATTTTCTTCTAGTAGCGCTCTGATAAGGGCACGGGGAACCCCTTTTTCAAAAAACCCGTTAATTTATGGTTCTGGCAATTACCCTTCATATATACCATTTTGGTGTATGAATTTTCGATAAGATGACGGGGCCCTTTATTTATTGAGCACCCGTTTTTTCATTTATAAACTCGATTTTTCGACTATGGGCATTGACAACAATTTCACAACTAGTAGCATCGACAATCGACAACAGCAAGTCTGTATGAATAATGTCAGCTCGGATTATATGTCTCTAAGATATGGAGTCCCACAAGGGTCTATACTTGGCCCATTACTATTCTCTATATACTCTTCTCATGTTCTTGTCAAAATCCAAAACTGTGAGGCGCATCTCTACGCTGATGACACTCAGCTATACCATAGTTTTGAGCCTCAAGAAATAGAAAATGCCTGTGCAGTTATGAATGAGGACTTAGAAGCTTTTATTAATCATGCCACTGATCCCTGCCTAAACTCATGCTGTTCGGAAGTAAATATCATGGGCAAAAGTTACCGATTGAAATCAATATTAATATAAATTTATGAGAGAATAGTGCTGGTGAATGAAACAAAAAATCTGGGCGTAGTAATGGATTCTGACTTGAGATTCGAAAAGCATATAATAACATTGATACAGCGTGCTTACTCTAATATTAAATTGATCTTTGGTAACCGACATCTATTTCCGCAGGCAGAACAACTACTTTTCATCAAATAAAAGTGATTTGGTATACTTGCTACACACCAGATTTTAGAATCCGAGTCGAATGATCCAGACATTTCGATTCTGGCCGTTTCTGACCATTCTATGACCATAGATGGAATAGCCATAATCTCAAATGTCATACAATTATTCCATTGTTTACGAATGTAAAAATATGAACAACACCATTGGAAACAACTTTTAATTCATCTTATATAAGTGGAAAACTGTGTTGAAAAATACAACCATACAGCAAAATGAACATAATTTAAAGATCACAATAATTAGTTTGGTACTTATCAACAGTTTGAACATCATCAATGGATCATCTCCTAAATCAATTCTTGCGTAGAGTTGTCCTTTCTGGGATCTCCACTTCGTAAATGGGCTGACCTCCTTCTGATACCCACACACTACCATTCTCACCCTCGGTGATCAGTTTGATTAAACCCTGAGCCACATTTTCAGGTCTGCAAAAAATAGTGATCATCTAAGGATTTGACAAAACCATATGATTACCAATGTAAATACTCAAAAAGAGGAATCATAATCGATATTAATTATTTTGATCCATTCTTATAAAGCTGTGAAACAAGAAAAAATATTTTAGAGGTCTTAGAAGTCTGAGAGATGGCGTGAGACAATATGGAATCCTACGAATGAAGATAACTACTAGGAACTGCCCGATCATTCTGGAAGTGAAGCCCTAATCAAGGCACCAAACAGATTACATACCTACTCCGCAGTGCTACCGTTTTGTGAGTAAAAACCCTATTTGCGAGCATTTTCAAGGATGTGGAGTGAAAGTGGACCAATGAAAAATCTGTGAGGATTCTGAGATTTCAAGAGATTCTGCGAGTATTTCGAGCGAATTGATCCTTTATAGTACAAACATGCCTCAAGAAGCCTATGGGTCAATCTTCCTCTGCCAATCTTCAATCTGCGTTAAATCAAGGTTGGTAGAATCGATGATTTACAATCACAGTCCTACCAACCTCGAGTTCAGTTATCATATCAGATCTACCTAGAGTCACTAAATGGTATAATTGGTATAGTATCTTTCGAGGTTGGTTGATCAGTAAATCATTTTCATTCATCAGTTCAACTAGCGCAGAAAAGGGCCGGCCATCAGACCTATATTTAAATTGAAAAGAACAGACTCATGTAAACCATACTTCAAGAAACATTCATCATTGACTGTTCCGCGTGTATATTTATAAACTCGATTTTTCTACTATGGGCATTGACAACAATTTCACAACTAGTAGCATCGACAATCGACAACAGCAAGTCTGTATGAATAATGTCAGCTCGGATTATATGTCTCTAAGATATGGAGTCCCACAAGGGTCTATACTTGGCCCATTACTATTCTCTATATACTCTTCTCATGTTCTTGTCAAAATCCAAAACTGTGAGGCGCATCTCTACGCTGATGACACTCAGCTATACCATAGTTTTGAGCCTCAAGAAATAGAAAATGCCTGTGCAGTTATGAATGAGGACTTAGAAGCTTTTATTAATCATGCCACTGATCCCTGCCTAAACTCATGCTGTTCGGAAGTAAATATCATGGGCAAAAGTTACCGATTGAAATCAATATTAATATAAATTTATGAGAGAATAGTGCTGGTGAATGAAACAAAAAATCTGGGCGTAGTAATGGATTCTGACTTGAGATTCGAAAAGCATATAATAACATTGATACAGCGTGCTTACTCTAATATTAAATTGATCTTTGGTAACCGACATCTATTTCCGCAGGCAGAACAACTACTTTTCATCAAATAAAAGTGATTTGGTATACTTGCTACACACCAGATTTTAGAATCCGAGTCGAATGATCCAGACATTTCGATTCTGGCCGTTTCTGACCATTCTATGACCATAGATGGAATAGCCATAATCTCAAATGTCATACAATTATTCCATTGTTTACGAATGTAAAAATATGAACAACACCATTGGAAACAACTTTTAATTCATCTTATATAAGTGGAAAACTGTGTTGAAAAATACAACCATACAGCAAAATGAACATAATTTAAAGATCACAATAATTAGTTTGGTACTTATCAACAGTTTGAACATCATCAATGGATCATCTGCTAAATCAATTCTTGCGTAGAGTTGTCCTTTCTGGGATCTCCACTTCGTAAATGGGCTGACCTCCTTCTGATACCCACACACTACCATTCTCACCCTCGGTGATCAGTTTGATTGTGAAACAAGAAAAAATATTTTAGAGGTCTTAGAAGTCTGAGAGATGGCGTGAGACAATATGGAATCCTACGAATGAAGATAACTACTAGGAACTGCCCGATCATTCTGGAAGTGAAGCCCTAATCAAGGCACCAAACAGATTACATACCTACTCCGCAGTGCTACCGTTTTGTGAGTAAAAACCCTATTTGCGAGCATTTTCAAGGATGTGGAGTGAAAGTGGACCAATGAAAAATCTGTGAGGATTCTGAGATTTCAAGAGATTCTGCGAGTATTTCGAGCGAATTGATCCTTTATAGTACAAACATGCCTCAAGAAGCCTATGGGTCAATCTTCCTCTGCCAATCTTCAATCTGCGTTAAATCAAGGTTGGTAGAATCGATGATTTACAATCACAGTCCTACCAACCTCGAGTTCAGTTATCATATCAGATCTACCTAGAGTCACTAAATGGTATAATTGGTATAGTATCTTTCGAGGTTGGTTGATCAGTAAATCATTTTCATTCATCAGTTCAACTAGCGCAGAAAAGGGCCGGCCATCAGACCTATATTTAAATTGAAAAGAACAGACTCATGTAAACCATACTTCAAGAAACATTCATCATTGACTGTTCCGCGTGTATATTTATATTCATAGCTGTGTATGCTATATTGCAGGAAATATAAAGTTTTCAACCAGGAATTGTGACAATCACCGTGACCAAACAAGGCATGGTAAAAAAATAATTATCCCGAAACCTTCGACTAGCCTATATGAAAAGACTCCTTCTCTGGCTGGAACAAAATTATTCAATAATTTACCATCTGAGCTGAAAGGTATACAATTACAATTACAACCTCTCCAATAAAAAAGTCAGAGAGTTCTTGGTACTGCATAGTTTTTATACTCCAACTCTGAATACCTAAGTTATGAGTGAACTGGGAATACAGTTTTAATTTTTAATTCTCAATATTCAATTCTTAACTTTCTGCATTTGAATGTTTTGATTGTTAATTTTTGATATCTAATTGTTAACTTTGTCCTAAATGTATTTTGTTTGTGATTCTTCTATGAATGTTATGATGCAATCACCAGAAAGCCAAATACTCAAAGTGGAATGCAATGATTACAAATAGAGAGAAACTCAAAGCCATTACCACAATAGTTCTCTCGTTATCTACCATTCCGTTCATTTACTCTCTGATTATTTCATACTTCTCGACTGACATGTCCTATTTCATGTATATGAACACAAAGGCTGAATAAATATTCTATTCTGTTCTATTCTATAAATTGTACTCATTGAAGAAACCTGTACACCTAGCTTATTGTGCGTTATGCCTACCTTTGTGGAGGTAGAGCACCTAATCCCTTAGCCAAATTCTTCCCCAAGTCCGGATAACCTTTCAAAGCAAACCTATTGGCTTCCGATATCAAAGGAGTGTCAGTTACCCCAGGGCACATGGTCAGGAACTGAATGCCTGTCAGGTTGTAGAAATAGGGCGATCCGAAAGACCTGTCGAGACCAACCACGAAATGCTTGGTTCCGACGTAGATGGGGCAGCCTTCAAGCTCTTGTAGACCGAGGATGGAAGCAATGTTGACGATCACTCCACCTTTGCCTCCGTTGTTCTTCCCCATATATTTCATACCGAGGAGAGAACCTTGCACCACAGCGTTCTGAAAACCAACAATGTACAATGGGCGAATGGACTGAAAATGAATAACTGACATTCAATTACTCTACTGTGTCGTTTGGAACCTCAATTAATTTTTGCAACACTTCTCAAGTTTTTTATGTATATATGAGTACATGCGTTGCTCGAAATTGTTGAATTTCAGAGCTTATTTCAAACGAACCTTCATGGCCACCATTTGGCGATACGTCGAATAAATGATATTGGCTATATTCCGAATGGTCAGTACTGTCAGAGTAAATTTACTGATTCTGCTGAAAATCTGTGTCCCGAAAAAAAATACAGTGCTGTAATTCGGAACACGTTTTTATGGTTTCTATCAGTAATCAGCAGCAGTTGATCAGCTAGTGAAATTGGAAGATCATTCTCAGAGTCAATTATTCCAAAAAACGGCATTTTCTGTTATTAAATATGATATTATTGATAAGATAAGACTTGAAATGTTCAAAAAGGAACGTAAATCAATGTGAAATTCCTTCCGCCTCTAGAATAATGACAGTTCACTGAAGCCACACTACCGTTTGATAGTCAGCAATTTCAGCAGAATGTTGAGTCGCAATATTTGGAATGAATAGTATGTCTACTCACAAGTATCTTTCCTTTCAGTGAATTTCTTTGATTGCGGAATGAAAAATCAGCAGATTCAGTACTGTCAGTTGAATTCGGAATATAGCCACTATAGTTCGTTCTTGACTGTTTAGAGCAACCATCAGCATGTCCAAATGTTACTTATTCTCCAGAAAAAAATATGATGTTAATGTTGGAGAATAGACAACTGAATGCACAACTGACAAGACCACGCCCACAAGTCTTGCGCCATGTTGTCACGTTCACCGATTCAAATGTGTGAATTAGTATAATTATTATTTACACAAATTCTATTTCGATGTAATTGAATTTTTTTGCTAATTAGGACTATTTCCAATACTCAATTGAGAATTCATGAATTCTTGAATTACTAAAATTTCGGAAGTTTCCAATCGCATTTTCTACTTACAACATCGTGGCGTTAGTTTTCACGGGCGGTAAATTTCTAGCGGTTTGAAAATTACCGTGGCATTATTGATAATTTAAGCACCTGAACATCGACCGAAAAATACTTGAAAAATATGAAATTGTAAGGTATTTGATAGATGATTTCATTTAAGAAATAAAAAAAGTTGTGAAAACGTCCACCAGGGAATAAGTATTGTAAACAAACCATATCTGCGAATTCTTTGATAGCAAACCCCTAGTACGAAAGATGAACAAGAAAACCCTAGCATTTTGAAATTGAAAATTCTAGAGGATTTTCGAGTTGGTTAGCAGGCAATGCAACACAGACTGTCCAGACTTTTCACTGTCTTGGTAGCCGGGATTGGCGCAGTGGAAGAGCGTCCGTCTCACGACCGCAAGGTCGTGGGTTCGATTTCCAGCACGGGCAAGGAACTTTTTTCAATATTTTATTTACGAATTAAATATTGTAAAGTTTCGGAGCATCGGCTGGGGATAGTCCTGCACGATTCGCTGTTGCGTTCCAATTAACAGTGCTGCTCCTAAAGTGGCGCATGGAGTTAGTAACAAAGCCTACACAGAACACGCAGAAAGATATGATGATGTGGTTGTGAGCATCAGAGAAGAAGTAGGACGGTGTATGTAGGTGGGTGTGGAAAACTACCAGCTGAGCGTGAGAGCGGGCCAGCTGCTTAAGTAGACCTCGGTCTCGGGGGTTAACGATGATAGTTAGCAGGCCTGCCACTGCGCATATGGTAGTGAGTACATTACTAGCCTACAAAACACAGCTGAAAAACTCTGAAAAAGGGAGCTGATGGGCGGTGCCTGAAAAGGATGTTAGCCAGCTCTCTTGAGCGAACCACATCAGTCATTGAAAACACTTGGGGTTGGCAAAAAGGTCCCATTGGGGACTAGTTGCTGACGTGGAAACGTCCCCCACCAGTACCAGTACCAGTTTCACTGTCTTGGCTCACCATCAGAGGTCCATTGATTGCACTGATCATGAAACCACTTTGATATTTTCACAGACTGTTCACTGTCTTGGCTCACCATCAGAGGTCCATTGATTGCACTGATCATGAAACCACTTTGATATTTTCAGGTGTTGCGTTAGTCTATGACCTTTTGTCTGTCTGTAGCGCAAACCATAGATCTAAATACACGTGCAATAACTTGGGTCAATGAATTACAGTTATGATTTATTTATACATATTGAAACTTTTACCACAGTTGAGAGAAGTGCTTTTACTCCCATTTCGAATTCAGTAACTGTCGAGGTTTCGCAAGTCAAGAAAGTGTATCATGCATCTGTTAGGCTTGAGATTATATAAAAAAGATGATCAGTGATGGTTTTCTTTCTTAGATTAACAAAGCGGACCCTTCAAAGGTGTATCCTAAATGACCCACAGATACAGTATGAACAACTCGTATCTCTCTTCCATTGTTGAGTTGAAGGTTTGATTCAAGTATGAATAATTCCATGAGCCGCTGTGATTATTGTGTCATTATGACAGCGAAAAAAGTGTGTCTTAACTTTTTATATTAAGCTAAGCATATTCACCTTCTACTTTAGAAATATATTTTCTTATGTTTGTAGAAAAAATTGTATTTTCAAAGTGTTCGAAATACCAAAATAATTATTGATTTGTTCTTAACATCAGCAGCTCGTTTATCTTCGTTGAACTTTCAAGTGCATTCTCGTTCAAGTAGGTACCTATTACATTTTTGCTGGGCCTACTGAATCTATTACTCCATTGTAAAATACCGCCTTTGCCATTTTAGAGGGCACGAGCGCTATTAAACGACACAAGAAGTGTTTGATGTAGGTATAGGATGTAGCTACTTACGCAATTAATGGCAATTTCCAACTCCCAATTCGCGTCGTTCATTATGCCAGCATTGTTGATTACCAAATCCAGCTTTCCGAACTTTGACACGGCGAGTGCGAATGCAGCTGAAATAAAATCACATTTGACATTGATGAATAATAATAATTGCATATTTGGGTGAACCGCTGTGACATAGATTTGATAACGCATGAAAATTGGATGTGAAAACGTTATACATGGCATGGTTATCAATCATTTCAGCAAATGAAACCCATGAGTAGTGAGTAATAAGTACGATGCATTGTAGGAATCGAAAATAGTTATTGAACAATACTGGCTAATGAATACGCAGGGCGTTATTCAAGTATCTGGCCAAACTCCAAGAGACGATTACTCCGGTGATTCTAAGACAAAAAGCTTATACAGGGTGTTTCACAGGTAAAGGGAAATATTTCAATGGTAGATAGGGGTCACCAAGGTGGTTCTGAAAATACCATATTTGATAGGTCTTAGAGTTTTCATAACGGAGATACAGAGCGATTTATCGATTTCGAAAAATTATTCATTCGTCTATAAGTATTGAACTACCCAGTATATTTTTCTAAAATTTGGTATGGAGCTTAAACTTGGGACATTGAATTCATTCACCTATCGGGCGAAGTGAAAATCCAGGTTCGACTTCAGGAAAAATTCACATTTATTCGAAATATTAAAATAACACACTGTATGTATGTATGTATATAACTCTCTTTCCATTGTATTATATTCTATATTATTTTGTTATATTGGTGAAAAAAGTCGATTATTATTATTATTATTATTATGTAATAATTGACAGAGTTCATCAAAGGAATCGTGAAGAGGAGGAAAAACTGAACTGGATTTGATGCTTTCTGTTTTCCCGCCACCAATTCTCAACGTAACAATCATAAACAGAAAGCTGAAAGTATGTCAATTTGAAGAGTATTGAAATTATGAAACCAGTGTCCATTATGATTATTCGATATATTTTAGTCAAAAAATCGCTCGAAAGACCTTACTAAGTTTCACAGTTTTCATAACGGAGATACAGGGTGGATTATCGGTTTTGAATAATTATTCCCTCGTCCATAAGTATAAAACTACCCAGTAACCTTTTCTCAAATATGGTATGTAGCTTACTTGGGACGATGGATTCATTAACCCATCAGGCGGAATTATTATTCGATAATTCACCCTGTATCTCTAGCATAAAGACTATGAGACTTTTCCTGAAGCTGAACCTGTATTTCCATTCTGCCTGATAGGTCAATGAATCCATCGTCCCAAGTAAGCTCAATACCAAATTTGAGAAAATATTACTGCGATGGGTAGTTTAATACTTATGGACGAGTGATAATTCACCCTGTATCTCGGTTATAAAGACTGTGAGACTGAGTAAGTTCTTTCGAACGATCATTCAACAAGAATATATCGAATAATCATAATTGAAAGTGGTTTCATAATTTTTATACTCTTGAAATTGACATACTTTTAGCTTCCTGTTTATGATTGTTACGAGGAGAATTGGTGGCGGGAAAACAAAAAGCATCAAATCCAGTTCAGTTTTTCCTCCTCTTCACGATTCATATTTCGAATAAATGTAAATTTTTCCTGGAGCCGAACCTGGATTTTCACTTCGCCCGATAGGTGAATAAATTCAACGTCCCAAGTTGAAGTTCCATACCAAATTTTAGAAAAATATACTGGGTAGTTCAATACTTATAGACGAATGAATAATTATTATTCGAAATCGATAAATCGCCCTGTATCTCCGTTATGAAAACTCTAAGACCTATCAAATATGGTATTTTCAGAACCACCTTGGTGACCCCTATCTACCATTGAAATATTTCCCTCTACCTATGAAACACCCTGTATAAACATATGCCGTAAAATGCTTCGTTTCCAAGATACAGGGTGTTGAAGTTGGAAGTATTGATTGTTGTTTTTCATAATCACCCCGTATAAGCTTTCAGAATTGTGGATGGTCAGAGATGCGATGCAACCTGATTAGATCTATTGTGCCCGATCTTCTTTTGCTATATCAAGGTTTTCTTGTTCATAGCAGCCCCTCTAGCTTCAATTCTTTTAGGAATCTGAGGATTCTGAGGAGATCTGTTTGTGGAATTTCTTTCACGGTCAGCTGGTATGCTCCAAGTATAATCGATATTTTGTGGTGTACAGCAAAACAATCAAGCTAACAATAATGTGGTGGGGTATTTCTGGATGTTCCCCGCAAAATCTGCATGTGCTGCCCTCCTCTAAGCTAAGCTTCCTTAGGTGTTCTTTGAGTCTACAATGCTCCTTTCAAAATCCCGTTATTGCTTTGAGAGTAATTTTGCAGGGATTAATCACTGTCTTCGATCTTTCTCGGTTGAAATTTCCGATGAGATATTTGGCCTGCCACAGTCCTTGAAGTCTTAGCCAGTGTGTTGCTCTCATTTCTACATCAGCTTTACTAACTTCTTTTTGAAAATAAGATTCCCTCAAAATTCAAAAAAATACATATTCTGCTTACACAGTACCCACACGGAGAAAAAATGTTCAAATCAGCGAAACTTTCGTGAATTCAACAAAATTCTGTTTCACTTGAATGTTGAAATTGATGATTGATTTGTGTCACATGATGCAAAATACGATAGATTTTTACCAAATTGAGGTGACCTGTAAATGTTCTAATCTAATTTGACAATAACGTAGTTGGTTATTTGGATAGTTTACTTCGAAATAATGGAATATAACTCAGCAACGTTCCTCTCTAGCCCCTGTTAGGAAGGATCAAAAGATGAACTTCAGTCCCGAGAGTGGGAAAAATAGTTTTTTCACCGATAACACGTAGTTATAGGTCAATCAATCTTAAATAATTTTCATGAAATCAGTTTCAATCTATGACACTATGTTTGAAACTCATATTATCTTGTATAACGTTATACACAAACAAATGAATCTGTCCTTTCCAAAAAAACAAACAATAATTATAATGGTACTTGAACTACTTACCATCCATTTGTTCAGCTTTGGTGACATCGGTCTTAATAAAGAATGCCTTGTTTGCGCCATATGTTTTATTGAGCATAGTAGCAGCCTCAGCGCCATTTTTAGCATCTATGTCAGCAATCACGACTGCCTGAAAGGTTGAAAAACAAATAATGTTAAAGATCTTATGAAAAGTATTCAAACAAGTGACATAATCATGAGATGACCTATGAATAACAACGAAGTAGAAGATTCCATTGAATTGTTTATAGGTCTCGTTTTCGAGAGTCTGCATGGTCTCGTCTCGTTTTCGAGACAAGACTCGAGACGAGATTCGGACAAGACGAGACGAGACATTTATTGGTCTCGTCTCGAGTCTCGTGCAAGACGTCTCTTGTCTCGAGAGTCTCGCAGGTAAATATTTCTGCGTGCCGACTGCAGACTTGAGAATTTCATGCATAATAAAACATATTTAGAAAGATTTCAGACTATTTAGCACAGATAGACAATACATTTCATTCATAAAAACTCAAGAAAACAATTCTGCAATAACGACGGATCGCAAATTGAATAACTACCTGAAAATCTATAGATGAGTAATTCTGTGCTAAATAGTCTAAGATAAAGAATAACTTTGTTTTGACGGGAGTATGGATGGAGGAGCTTTCTAAAATATTATTCTGTGCCTCGGTGTAATAAAAACACATCAGATATATTGCAATTGTGGAAAATTCATGCTTCTGAATTTCCCATTCTAAGTTTGATGACACGAGATCTCTTAAGCATACCGGCTACTTCAGCTTTCTTGTTTAGATGTATGATGTAAGTATGTACCTATAAAGTACTTACTTTTCAATAAATAATGTTATTTTTGTTGTAATTTGGTATTTCTACTTCTACATTATACCTTGAAAGGAGGTAAAGGTAAATATCCCGGAACAAGATTATGCATGACGATATTGCGATACCTCTGCGAGACTCTCGTACGAGACGCGATACAAGACGAAACTGGAGGCTGCGAGACGAGACTCGAGACAAGACTTCATATTTCATCGGCGAGACGAGACTTTATGGAAGTCTCGTCTCGTTGGTCTCGTGTGAATCACTAGAATTGTTCAAATATCTTGATCCGAAATGTCGTATTTTTTGCGATTTTTTCGATTCCTATTTATTTCATGACTCAAATATATTATTTGAAATCGAAATTTTATATAAATATTGTATACAAAATATGTTTAATGATATTGGTTTCTTAGAGTGATACTTTTCATGATGAATCAAAGTAGACAATTACCCAGTGTGGAGACCTATATGATCCGATAAAATCCGTATAAAAATATATTTGTGAAAATTCTCGAACAGTTCCTTTATATTTGAAAATCTGTTTTTTTTTAATTCTCAACCAACTGTCAACCTCCTTCCCATCAAAAAATCAACCCCTTAAAAATTTTTAAATTGTACGATGGATCAAGTTACACCTCGCTAGAGAGGTATTTCAAATCTCAATACAACTGAAATTTTTTTTTCAAATTCTGTAAGGCCATATCCGCAAGACAGACGAAAAATTCATAATTATATGAAATTTTCCTGAAGACTTCTGGTAATGGTATAGATTTTGTTCTATTGTACCACTTTTTGAAATAAGTTTGCCACATACTGACTGTCTATCTATACCATTATGTCCAATGTAATGGTTGGTATAGTCTATCCAAAGTCAATTGGAACATCTACCGCACCTCATGGCGTCGGCGGGTTCCTTTTGAAGTGAGTGCACGTGCGACTCGATGCGGTTCAATTTACTTTGGATCAACTTCACTGTTTCATCTCACATAGGCTTAGACGGATATTCAGTATGAGAAACTCATTTCAAATGTAGGTAAATTAACTGTACAAGTAATACAATAGAACAGTACTAACCTACCATTATACCATAAATTTTAACAAATATGTCAATAAATTCTGAATCTGCATTGGTCTCTTGAGGGTATGGTTCAACCGAATTAGAAAAGAAAGATCTTTGAATAGAGATTTGAAATACCTCTCTAACGAGGTATAACCTGACCCCTTGTATAATAGGAAAATTTAGAAGAGGCTGATTAGTAGGGAAGGAGGTTGACAGGTGGTTGAAAATTTTTATGTGAAAAAATGAATCTTCAAAAATTGAAATATATGTACAGGGTTCTTGAAGAATGTGTACCGAGCTTTATGTGGGAGTGATTGTACAATTAAAAATGAATAAAGTTTGATGAAACTAATAGCCCAAAATGTATATTAAGGGAGATATAGCCCTCCTATTCAATTCCTTTTTCCATAATAGTTGATTCTAGGAAATCAGAAAGATTTATAATATCATCAGATTCTTCAATTTCTGAGTCAGCTTCTTGTTCAGAATGATCTTCTTCAACTGGCTCAGCATTTGAAAATATGCAGCTTCCCATACTTGGCGAAAAATTTCGAAATCATTATTTTTGTATCTAGAGCGCAAAATGCTACTTTGATGATCGAGATCTGATTTTGAAAAATAGTCGAGATGACCAAAGTATTTCGCGCTCGAGTTGCAAACAACATTTTTTCTACAAACGTCAAAAAAGAAAGTTCTAAAGTAAATATATGCTTCGCTTGATATAAAAAATAGTGTTGAACTGGATCAAAAGGCCTCCTCTTATCCTTTTTAGGTGCGCACTATGTTCCACGAACATAATAGGAATATCCTTTCGTGCGCTCCAAGAGATAAAACATAGTTATTATTATTTTACTTCGCGCAATGTTTTGTGCAAGGTATCATGGTAACGTAGGAAACTGAAAAGAAGTGTCACTTTGCAATTTGTTATCAATGCGCGAACCTTGTCGTTTTTGACGTTTGTAGAAAAAGAATCTTTCAGTTTGATCGCATTCCATTACGCATTCTTCAGTTCTAATCAAACTACAGTTTCCTCCCTCAAGACAAAATTTTGTATATTCCACTATGACGAGCCCCCCCTTTTTGCCTCCCCTTCTTTCTGAAAGCCCAGATAGCACAAGTACATCTTATGTATATACTATGGATATCCATCATGGATATTGTGGAAGTCCGTAAGGTATCCGAAAAAGGCTCTGGTATATCCTATGGACGTCCATAGGATGTGACAGTGTGACCTTTTTGGATGTCTTAAAGATATTTATTATGGATATCCAGATATCAACTTTGGATATGGATAAGAGATGGTATACCCTATATATATAGAAAAAATCACAAAAATCGGGAAGCATTCACATCTCACTGCGTTGGGATAATGTAGTTGTCAGTTCTTATGCATCAACAATTTTGGACGAATTCGTAGGAATCACTTCCAAATTCACTTCAAATTAATTAAATATGAGAACAGATTGACATTATTTGATTATTCCAAGGTTGGTAGAATCGATCATCAGCTCTACCAATCTTGTACTATTTGAGACGTTACGCCACCTCGCGCTGTTTTAGAAAACCGAATTAATAAAAATAAGAGGTAGTGCATCATAATGTGTGCTATCTTTTGAAAGACCCACGCACAAGTGTTACTTTTGTGGATCTCTTTTTATTCATTTATCATTTCATTCATTGTATTTACTTGATTTGAAATTTCTAGGTATTGATCTTTTGTCTCTGTATCTTATGGATCTCCTATTGACGTATTCCGGACGTTTGTTTCGAATATCTCAAGTAAATCCGCAATCGGATATCTTATGGATATACATTTTATGTCCACCAATATCCCGCCTTGAATAGGACTTGAAATGGATATTCATAAGATATCATGTGTTAACTGGGAGCAGATTTCAAAATAACAGCACCTATTGAAACCGCCTGATATTCTTTCGAAAAATGCAAATTGTATACGTAAAACAATTTCCTGAATCCAAGAATAGAATGGAAGAATTCGGAAAGGGTATAATATTTTTTTTTATTCACACACATATAGGTGAATAAACGATACTCAAAAAGTGACCGAACACTTGTTTCGAGAATGATTACAGAGAGCTAAAAAGATGAAAATATAGTATATAATAATAATAATAATAATAATAAGCAGGTTAGGTTGGGTTTATGGTATTGACAAATAATTATCAAAATGTTCAATACATTCATGTGAATAATTCATAAATTAGATGAAGATATAATATTGTGAAGATAAAAGGATGAAACACGAATAAAAATAAATAAATAAAACTATCAAACTAGTTGCATAGTATAATCGCTATATCTATACCTATATGTATATTATTTACTAAAAGTGTTGAAAGTATGATTCTCATCTTGGATTGTCATTTTGATTGTTCAATTCAATTCAATTTTCGATTACATCATGTATGAGTTTTCTCGGTGTTTGAGAAATATGAATTTTCAGTCTCGATTTGAAACTATATATAGTTTTTGTTTCTTTTATTTCATTGTATAACTTGGGTGCCAAATAGTTGAATGACCTATGACCTATAGATTTCGTCATGAATGGTACATAGTGTTCTCTTTTAGATCGTGTGTTATAATTGTGTTTCGATAGAATATGGTCAGATCTATTTCTATGATAGTAAACGGTAATATTGAAATAATATAATTGCCTTACGTCTAGAATCTTCGATTCTAAGTAGAGTTGGTCTGATGGGTATTTCAAATCTGCATTCAATAATATCCTGATGAATCTCTTCTGCAATATTACAAGGGGGTTCAAATATGTTTTTGTAATAGCTCCCCATCCGAGTATGCCATAGTTCAAATGACTTTCTACAAGGGCATGATACAAAATTTTTAATTGAGCCGAATTCAATATATGTTTCAGTTTTTTGAATTTGAAAAGGACAAATTGTAGTTTTTTAATTATTGAATGTATCTGACTTTCCCATTTAAGGTGGGAATCTATTATCACCCCTAGATACTTGATATCATTTCTACTCATTATACTGAAGGTCTGGTTGCCATTGTTTATATCAATTTGGTTAAAAGTCGGGAGATTCCGTTTATAGCAACTGAAAGGTAGGAAATTTGTCTTTTCGAAATTAATTGTGAGTAATTTATGATCGAACCAATTCTTCACCAAACACATATCTTCTTCAATGGTTAATTTCAGTTGTTCCCAATTTTCTCCTTCATAAATGAGTGCAGTATCATCAGCAAATCCTATTGCGTGTCCTTGAATATCCAAGCTGAATAATCCATTTATATAGAGTGAGAACAGAATCGGTCCGAGAACTGTACCTTGTGGAATCCCAAATTCTACGTCCATTTCTTCACTTAGATTTTCATTGTTCAGTTTAACACGTTGTGTTCTATTTGAAAGATAGTTCTGAAACAGTCTCAAGCAGTTTCCTCGAATACCATAATCTTCTAGGGTTTGTAAAAGCAGTGTGTGGCTGACTGTATCGAAAGCTTTCGATAAATCCAGGAATATACATATACAAGGTGACCCATTATTCAATGAAGATTGAACAGCATTTGTAAGTGATAAAATATGTTTCTAAACATTAAAATTTCAACTGAAGCACTCAGAAGTTACCCCGATTGTCGTGGCCAGTGGTCACCGTTATTCGACCTTTTGCCGCAACATCATCCAAGAAATTACCTCTTTCAATATTGACATAACATCAAAAACACCTGTACGAGAAATCAGAAAATGTCATCGACTTACGGCAAGTCCATTCTTCATCAACTCCACTGCATATGCCAGACCGATGCCAGCAGCGGCACCAGTGATGAGAGCGTGTTTACCCCTTATTTCGAACACCATCCTCTCGAATTCAATGAAAATAGTTTGAACTTTTTAGCAATCGAATCGAAGACTCAATGTACCGAGCTCATGATGCATCCGAATATTTATAACATCAAATGGGGGGTGATAATGTTCAGTTAATCAATCGCGGTGTCACAACGGGGGCGATAAGAGATTCCAGTGTTGCCTTCTCAGTAATTCAGCTTTGGATCTAGTACTTCCCTACGTTAGAAGCTTATATTTCCGATCATTCCGACCTTTGGATCAATATTGTTTCCAAATTTTTTCCTGTTACAAAAGGAAATAATGCATTATACGCGGGAAAAATACTGCTTGTTTCCCTTATATAATAAATAACTTTTATATTCTCGAAAATCACAAAGTGTGTAACCTCTGGTATATAGCATTCCAAACTTTCCGAAGGTGCTCAACAATTCAATCTAGCACTGTCAGCATGGAATTCATAATTGTTTCAAGCAGATTTTGATATTACACAAAATTATTTTCGGAGATTCAGAATGGTGTGAAAAAGTCATGATAAACACAAAACGCGGCCAACTTACGAATTCTAAAAATTAAAAATCAATGCAATGTCATGCATCAAAATAATCAAACAAGAAATATTACATTGTATTGATTATATTACAGTACGATTACATAATCATAACAAACATTTCTTAATGTTCTTCCATTTATTTCATTCGTAGTAATTCATACTATTCAAAAATACAAATATTTATATCAATACGTATTCTCTAGTCCTTGACTTGAAATTTTCCCGAGTAGCTAGGGAACAGCCCCATCAAGTCTGTGCATCCCTGGCCTTCATACAAGTTTGTAGCACTTCATATCTAACGTGAGTCAGGAATCAAAGCTCTCCATTCGTTTTCTGAAAATGTATTTCCTATTTATGGTTTTGGTGATTTGGGTTCAGGACCATCCATTGGTAAACCACAAATATCTGGAGAAGGTATCCGAAGTTGGTAGCATCAGTGGAATTCCAAGAATTCCAATGTCATCCCAGGATTCTCATAGTACTGTGCTCAGGAAGCAAACAAGTTAATGATACAAAACAGTCAATAGGTTAATCGTGGAGGTGGTACATTCATTTTTCTAGATTTTTTAGGATTTTGTTTCTTCGTTTCTATAAAATCAAAATATGATTATAATTTCAATATTTGCCTCAGAATGTCACTGTTCGAATATTCACTATTAGTGAGCCTTAGTGAAGATTTGATATTTTTCCGATCTATCTTCAATTCTTTTGTTCAAACATTTTTCGAAACAAGTTGTCCTTTCTTCACGAATATTGAAATTATACTCATATTTCAATTTTATAGAGACATGTAAAAATCCTAAAAAACCCTGAACAAATTAAAATTATTGTCCAGATATCCTCAACTACACTGAGAGCAACAATTGAGTTGTGTGCAAAAAAACGCTTTGGTTGTAAGATTTGAAGTCATCCCATGAAAAACTGGGAAGAATGAAGCAGGAAAAGTATGTGGGTATTTTAACGAAAGAAGAGAAAAGGCACGATTCAATTGAATCAAAGATGGGTGGCTATACCTAACTATTTACTGTAATACTTGAGTGGTGTACGAAGAAACCCTTCTGCAGAAAATCGGTGTCATCACGTGGAAACCCAAAAAAAAGTAGAAGAAAAGTATGCAGGTGTGTTCATGAAAGATAAATATGTATTTAAGATGAACCTACCACCCGACCTACTTATATTTATTGTTGGTGATAAGTTCTTGAGTTTTGTTACAAAAAAACACTGGTAAAAATGACAAAATAATCACTTGAAATCACAAAAACATATAAGGAGGAAGTACCATTGTATGTTCATAAAGAAACATAAGATTACTCTGAATTGATGCTATGCCTAGGTATTTACCTATTTATTGTGATACTTGAGTTGAGTGCAAAGAACACCAGTGGGAAGATTTCAGGTCATTACTTGACTTGACAAAAAGTGTGTATATATTCATGAAAGAACATAGAATCAATTACAATTATAGGATCAATAAACCTACCTATTAATTATAAGTTTCCTGAATAAATAGTAAATTATAAAGCACCTACAGCATTTGAATAACAACTCATTCTTCAGGAGGTCTCATCTAATCACCAACTTATCAGTCCAACAACAAAATCCTTGCCCTTTATATTTATTTTATAAAAAAGAAGCAGAAAGGAGTAAAGAGTGATAAGAAATGAAGAAATCGCAAGGCTTGAATAACTCCAGTGATCTGGTAGGGGTAGTTGGTGAAAAGTTGTTTGAAAACAATATGAATTGGTACAACTTGTGCATGTTCAGTGCGTACTCTGCTTCTTAGAAAAGTTGATCAATCATCAAAAATATCTCAGATAGATGATTTGGTTTCCTTCACATGTGATCCTCATGAGAAATATTTGTTGATCACCTATACACTTCAAAGTTAGATGTTTTTACAGCTCTAAATATTTATTCGTGCATGATTTTCACGAATAGTCATGATAGGATGCACTGCTATACCTTTTTTTTTATAATAGGAGTGTCCAGTGCTGTGTACAAGGAATCCGATGCATGTGAATAAGTGATACCACATGGAAATCTTAATTGTTTAATTTCATGAAAAACTCCACTCAACAGTAACCAAAATGAAGAAATGACTGTGTTTAAGTTCCCGTTTTCCAATACTTTCTGATGGAAAGTAGACAATTTACATTCAACTCGCGGCAACGTTGGGGATTCCTCAATACTGACATAAATAAATAAAAAATGTGCAATAAAACATTTGTATAATCTGAGGAATCTTTATCAGGTCATCCATGTCAAAAAAAATATTGTTGAAAAATATCCAACATGTTCGAAATATTGAATATATTATAGGGTGTTATACAAACCTCTTATATGATCAGGCTAGGGACGTGAACTTACACCTACCAGTAAAAAGTTTTGCAGGTTCCAAGATACTTTTCATTTCGTGATTTCTTCAGTTTCTGAGAAACACTTCGGAAACACAATGATTTCTCTATTTTGTTAACTTTCGTGTAATGATGGGTAGATTGAAAAAATAAAATTGTCTTGGACCAAATTTTCATGATGATGATTCATTCTCCTCAGATACCTACTTGAAAAGGTCAATATTGGGTACATAATGTATCTAATGGTGTGTTGCTTGGCACTGTTGTTCAACTGAAGGATATCACAAAAGAACATGAAAACATTCCTCCACACTTTCAAAACACTGAGTATAGAAATATTGAGAAGCTTTTATGAACTGATGTGAAAGAACGCCGTGTACTGCATGATGATCTAGTCATGCTATCGCCATCTTGTGGCGTTAGTTCTAAGGTAGAGCCTTGCGACCACGTAATACGCTGTCCTCTCTAGTCAACACATGCAGGCCCCTACGCCTGCATGCTGCAGAGTAGTACTACAAGTAAACCACCCTGCTGACAGATGGCACCACCTGAATACTCTAAAGAAAACCCACCAGTCCTATTCACTGAGCTAGACCTCATAACTAAGAGATCCAGGATGATCGGAGTTGCCCCAATGGGCGTGTACACCTTAGTAGAACTTTTAACTCAAACCAGGCTTATAATGATCCTTTGATAAATAAATAATGATTGACGACATAATTCGATCGAAAAATTAACTGGAATGTTTTATTTTTGGACATAAATAATAGAACCTTCTGAAAACGGACCCTCTTATGACGTAGAAACCTCATCTCGCCATATAGTTGAAAGAAAATACCAAAAGCCCAACGGAGACTGAGGCAACTGATATATTAATTCTTTCAACTGTGATCTCGCGCTAATTCACTCTGTCAGAAATCATGTATCATTTATCTCTGTCTGGAATAGTCTTGTTTCAGTACTAGGGTTTTGACGTCACATCATCGCCTCATTCTCAGTGGTCCGAAAAATCGGGAATTTCGATAATTTTTCATAAAACGTAGGGAGCTCACAGCAAGAAACGGTTTGCGGTGGTGAGCTAGTTTGGGTGAGTTCTATCGAAATATGAAATGAAAATGTTTTGTGATATAAGCCCATTGTCGGTAGGAGCGAGAGCGGCTGATGAGACCTGGTGGGCCGAAACAGTGCTGTCTTGAAAATTTTCATATGTACCTTGTTGCTGATAATGAAGCGACAGAAATTTCTCGAATATCGTGATATATTACTTATTATATAAGTATAAATCAAGTAATTCAGTGAATTAAATGATGAATGAACTCAAATTTCAGAACCCTGATGAACACGTCTATGAGATGAGATTGGTAGGCACTAGGTTGTTTATCTATCCAATGTAATAAGTGGAGTTTATTTGTTTATTATGTATAATGTCATACTGAATGAACCTGACACATGGCTGATTTATTATGGGGCTAGAGTTGATAACGTCTATCCATATGCGAAAAATTACCAACCAAATCCATTGCAAGATAAAATTATTTTTGGAACATGAAAGCAGGATAAAATCTTCCCTCATGTCACTTCCATAATAATGTACTTTAATTAGCGAAATTCAGTATCAACAGATGGTTGCTGTGGTCATAGACGCCGACTATGTGCGGGCAATGGGGCATATACGTATCCCATAGGTGTTTAAAGGAGGAAATTGAGCTCATTAAATTGTGATGTTGTTGTTAAAATATAATACACGAAGAATGAGAACGAAGAAGTGCTCTCGTAAAGAGTTTCAAATTATCACCATTTTCTTCAGCCGTTTATAACGCTTATTATATAGACTGGCTGGTATTGATGATTTCTAACGATTTTTAAATGCATGCAAATTGGTTCTTGTGGAAATTTATAGTAAAGGATATCACGGAAATATTGGACACTCTGCCCTCGTGTAGGAAGAACCTAACTATCAACGGAACAAGTGATGAAGAGGGGGGTATTTTTGAACAATTTCATTTTAATACCAAAATTAGCTCTTGTATTGACGTTTCTAATACTGACACGAAAAACGGTATTTTGCTAGGCAACACATATAAGTCCTAGGAGCTTAAGTAGAACTCTAGCTCCTAGGAACTAAAAATGATGTACTAGAGGTCATCAAGAATAAACAACAATAATACGGTTAGTAATTTGGGTTGGGACGCCTACCTGATTTGTTTCCGATTTCCGCAGATTTGGAATTTCATACTGGGGATATCAATACACCTTATTATAATTAAGTATTTTTGTTTTAATCAGGAAAGCCTTCAAAATTCACAAACTTGCTCGATCTGTATTTCATTCGTTATTCTCGGGATGATGGCTAACTTGTTTTTGAATAATCACGGCCAGCAATAGTTTTTTGTCTCCAACATCGATATTGTTTACCCCCATTTGATTATCAAGCCAACACAGTGGAGTTTGGAGAAAAATAAATAATAGCTGTTATTATTCAATTCGAACATCTTCGAAAATGTAATAAACCTGTTGTTAATGCAGGTAGAATATTCTCACCACATGGATTATTTGTTTAATCGAGTTAATTGTTTCGGTTGCACAAAAATTAGCATGTTTCATTCGGATCAGAAGTGACTTTGCTTGACTCGCAAATTTTGCTTTTGCTCGGCTTCACTAAACTCTCCACCTCGCAAATGCAGAATTCGCTTGTCAAACAAAGTGTCTCTTTTGATCCTAATGAATCAATCTACTATTATCCTGATACAAGTCTGCGAAAAAGCATACGTTAAATAATTGTTCAAAAATACCCCCCTATTCATAACATGTTCACTGAATAATAATTTTTGGTCTTCCTATACGAGGGCAAATTGTGCAATTTTTTTCCGTGGTATCCTTTTTTTTATTTCACCAAGAATCAATGTGCATGCATTTACTAGACAGCACGAAGTGATTCTGATAACGTTCTTAGAATATTCCCGTGGAAGATTTCGAATATTCTCAGAATGTTCTCACAAGGTGCAAAAAACGTTCTGAGAATATTCTAAATACATGTAAATATGTTTCAGAACATTCCCAGAACATTCTATGATAAATGGAACAGCCTCAAAATGATCTACGAATATTTTCAGTACACAGGGTGTATTGAAGCTCAAGGAAATTATTCCAGGAATCGATATAGGAGGAAAGTATTCGAAGCCCTGGAAGGTCCCCTGAAATAAAAAAGTTGGCATGTTTTTTTTTCCACTCTCTGATGCATGGAAATGTTGGAGTCAGTGTTGAAAAAAATCGCAGTTATTCGACATGACAAACACAACTGTTTTTTTCTTTATTCATTTTTCTTTTCGTGACATGATGGGGACATAGATTGTTTTCAATTAGGAGCTCAGGATTTACGAAAACTAATGTACACTCTAAGAAAAACTGGAACACCAGTTGACACCAGCTAACACCGAATGATTTCCTCAGAGGTCCTGCATATTTCAGTGTTAATTCACACCTATTTGTAGAGCACCGGTGTTTGGTGCTATCTCTGCACATTTCCAGATGAGATTTGTGATTTCGAAATGGATGTAAAGTAATACCAGTCTGGTGTGTTATGTGCAATGTTTTCTGATAGAGTTCGCACTGGTCTGGTGTGAATCACAATACTATTGATCATGAAAAACATCAGTATATTTAAAGTCACACCGGAATGAGTTTACAAAATCATCATCAAATGATCAAATCTACAATGAACGGTGTTTATTTACACCAGATCATTGAATTCTTAACCGGAATTGTGTCAATTCTAATTGAGGACAGTTCTTCATCTGACACGAATCTTCAGAATTCTGACACATTTAGGTATGAAACAAAATTGCTTCAATCAATTTGTAATTCATTATAGTGTGAAATATTTTTGTTGAGATATAGGTACAGGGTATCTCAAAATTGCTGGGACACAGAGCTACCACAGGTAATACGGGTCAAAATAAGTTGATTGGACCCAACTTCTTTTTATTGAAAAATATACCGTTTGTCCGTGAGACGTATTCAGAGTTTTCATAAATAAACATATTTTCAAAAGATCTACAATTTCTTTCAGGATTCTTCGATTACTGAAAGAATAGTTATACTCTAAAATGCACTTTCGTCGAATATCATCCAATTTGTTTCACTCATTTTTGAACAGCGATCAGCGAACGAAAATGTGTTTATTTATGAAAACTTTAAACTCACCTCACGGACAAACGGTACATTCTTTTATATAAACAAGTTAGGTCCAATCAACTCATTTTGACCTGTATTACCTGTGGTAGCTCTGTGTCCCATCGATTTTGGTGTTGTGTCGAAACATCGAGACAATTGTTTCTGAATTTGACTCCTCAATAAACTTTTCTGAACATTTGAATTTTATTTTTATACACTTCATGATAGAAACAATCATGCACTTTACACTGGAAGAGCAACATGATCCGTACTTATTGAAAGCACAGTGAAGAGAGACAGTGCTGAATATTGCTCAACGTTTACTACGAAGTACGAATGGCTGTGGAACTCTGGAGTCTGGAGTGTGGTAGTGATAGGAGCACGTACACGAAGAAGATGCGCAAGGTTGCCAAGCATCACGATATGAAATAACTAAGTATATGTACCTAGTTTCATGATAATTTAATGAACATAGGCAGTAGGTACTTAAATGAAATTGTCCTCATAAGTTCTTGGAAATACTTCCGTTGGCAAAGAATACCGAAGCTTCGTCGTTCCATTGACAAACGTGTTTTGGAAAGGAGTTGTTTGACATAATTCTAGATTGACGACAAAACGATGATGTGCTGACTCAGCCTGTCGAGTACGTTTGACGAATGGTGGACCAAAATGCATGTAAGCTCTGCAGTAATGATACAGAATGTTGCAGTCGTTAATTAGAGAGCATCATATTGATATTGTATTCATCAACTTCTAATCATTATCTTACACCACGATGTTCAAAGTGTTATATATGAAATAGGTTTAAGTAATATAAAATAGACGAGGTGGCAACAGTGTATGGCGACAAATTTGTTCCGATGTTTTTCTGATATTAGTGGTGTTGATTTACAACTATTCCAGTGTCATTTATTCCAGTGATATCAGAAAATACACTGGTTTGGTTATGAATCTCATTACTAGGTGAATATCTTGAAGAGGAATTATTTGTGTGAATATGGATACTTCATAAAATTGATAGTCACATAAAAAATATGATAGTTGATCACTTTCATGATATGAATTTTGAAAAATTACACCTACTAATGATAATTTTTCAGAATATATCAACTTTGTGATTCATGAATAGAATAATTTGATGTTTACAGTTTGAATTCAAATAATGAGTATGAAAAGTGTGATTCCGAATTCAGATTTGCCATAATGTATCACGATTTACACCGTCGAACCCCACGATATCAAATTCCCAATACTTATGATAGGATAGTACAATTTTGGTGTTGAACAGGGTTAGTGTTAATTCCAACAGTCTGGAATTGAAAAAGACACCAACAGTTTTCTTAGAGTGTAAAATGGAAAATTAATATTATAAGTTTCGAGGATGAACATTGTGTGAATATGACTGAGCTTCTTGTATTTATTTAACATTTCATTCCACTTTGAGCATTGTGGCTATTTTGTAGTTGAAATTACGCCAGTCGGGCAACCAGCCACTCCCGTATGAGAATTTCAATTTTGAAGTGTTTCTTCCCTTCGTTTCTACTCAGATGGCGTTGCTTTCATATTGTCTATGAAGGACGCCTCTGGGGGAATATAATGCCAACTTGATTTTTGTTTGGCTATGCAACGCTTAGTCGGCGGTCTTAGGACTGCTGGCTGGAGACTGTCCTGCACTGATGAGAGTCAAAGAGCTCGAAACTGGTCTGTAGGTATCTAGCGCGGCCTTGCTAAATCGAAATCAATAGGCATTCAGGAAAGATTCACTCGTATCAGTATTCGTTTATACGAGTCGATGCATAGATGTCGGGAGGATGTAATTCAATGTTCTGCGTGGCATCAGTCAGGAAAGTAGTTGTTTTTCTCCCAAAATCTACCTTTGTTGTACATTTTATGAACATTGTGTGGATATGACTTTGAGCTTTATGTATTTATTTATGTAATGGAATATTCTTGGAATGTTCCTAGGATCTTTGGATGAAATGTTCTATGAATATTCTCGTAAAACATTATATAAACATTCAGAACATCCTCATCATATTCTATGAACGTTCTTCGGAATATACTGAAGAAGGTATGTTGTGAAAATCATCAATTTTCAATGCAAATTCAAATTTGATTGGTGACGACGCTGCATGCAAGCACAAATTGATAATTGTATAAGACATTTAGAACCCATGAAAATCATTACTCGAAAGTCGCATAGGTACATTTCAAAAAAAAAACGTTGCAAAAAATTGTTCACCACATGCTACCCCTTTGTCATCATCTTTGAGGTATGCGAACAACTCTCTACCACAACACTTCTGTTTCTAGAGTATCAAATCTGAAACTCTCTTTCCAGGAAAAATATTCTCTTATTTAAGAATTTCGAGTCACAAGTCAGAATTTCGAGCTTCGGACTACCTAGATATAATTCGGATTCGGAAATATGAGACGAAATTCCGGTGCTGTTCCGTTGACTTTCAATGTTTCCCTATCAGTTTGCGGAGAAGGCAGCAAATTGATATTTATTTTTGTTTCAGATTCTACTGGGACCTTTGTATGCTCCTCCTCTTAGTGGCTAACCTGATAATATTACCAGTGGCAATAAGTTTCTTTAACGATGATCTGAGCACCCGCTGGATTGCCTTCAACTGTCTGTCCGATACAATTTTTTTAATCGATATTGTTGTAAATTTTAGAACAGGTGAGTTGATAATGCATTTCACCTTCTTTATATTCCACTATATTATAATTCGCCAGATATGTTTATATAATCGGGTCGATTCTGTTCGGATCTTGTTATAACATTGCTAAGATAATAATATTGTTATGATCCTAACATATAACAATATTGCTATGAAGTTCTGTATTCTGTTTGCAGAGTAACTGCAAGACTGGTTATGAGTTCAAGTGATAGCAATATTGTTGAAAAATTGCGAATTTTTGAGCTGACAGCACTGTTTTTAACTCATTGCTTGAGTGTTAGGTATCGATTTTGCCATTATTTCACGAAGAAGAAGAGTTCATGATTATCTAACCTCTCAAATTAGTCAGTCCTGCACTGATATTTTACAAAATTATATTGTTCAAATCGAGAGATTTTGTATTTGCTGAATCTGGTAGTCGTTGTGCGACTGGTGCAAGTACTCAATCATGTCCCCGAAATGAGAAACAACTAAAAGCCGCATGAAAATAATCATGATTTTTTTTTTAATATTATAGCAAAATAAATACTGTCTGTAGGTTAATCGAGGAGGTGATACATTCATTTTACTTGGTTCTTTGGGATTTTCTCTCCTCGTTTCTATAAAATAAAAGTATTCGTATTATTTCAATATATTTGTAGAGGGACAAATCAGATGATTTGCCCCAAAATGTCACTGCGTTTAACAAATTTTTCTATCAGGGAGTCTAAAAGAAAAATCCAGTAGCTTGTCAGTGACAATTTGTTTGAAAAAATTTTTGAAGGAAAGAAATATAGATATATTGAAAAAATATCGAATTTGTACTTATCTTTGAACATGGTATTCACTACTGAAAACTGAACATGAAAATGGTAGATTCAAGATCAATTAATGAAAACATCCTGTAACTCATTTGTAGACTAAAATCACTCATTCATATGCCAACATCAGTATGACATTGAAAAGTGTCAAACTATACGCAGCAAAAATTTCAAAGAAAAATAATTTGCATTTACATGTTGAGAACGGGAGCAGAATCGGTCCCGAAACGTCCAAAGATAGGTACAAATTCGATATTTTTTCAATATATCTATATTTCTTTCCTTCAAAAATTTTTTCAAACAAATTGTCACTGACAAGCTACTGGATTTTTCTTTTAGACTCCCTGATAGAAAAATTTGTTAAACGCAGTGACATTTTGGGGCAAATCATCTGATTTGTCCCTCTACAAATATATTGAAATAATACGAATACTTTTATTTTATAGAAACGAGGAGAGAAAATCCCAAAGAACCAAGTAAAATGAATTATAGCAAAATAGTTTGATGAAGTATCCATCAGGCAACTGAAATGGTTTTTCTGGTTCTTAAAATGCCGAAATTGTAGTCTCATATTTCGTCTACAAATTGGAACTTCAAGAAAAGGTTTTCAAGTCGTTGGTCACAGTATTGAACCTATCCTATTTGTTGGTAATCACAATTCTAAGTTTCTCAATAAGTCTTCTACGAATTGAAACGTTGAGGAAAAGTTTTCGAGTAGTCTGAACTCTCATATGTTTTTAATCCACTATTTTCTGAATGTTCATACAGTTGGAAGAATTTGTATTGCAAAAACAGAATCCACTACCTTGTTATAAGATAGCAAGCACAAAATTGATGTTGCCGAGATAGCGAGAAAGCTGACGAGATGTCATCGAAATTGACAGATCATATTGCCAAAAATCGATGACTAGAATTCCACTTTTTCGAATCTTGCTATGATAGCAATATCTTCTCTACAACCATATTGCTATTTGCAAACAGAATCGACCCGAATGTCTGGTATGAACTGAATTCTAGCTAAAAGTATTATTTTATCAAGAAAGAGGACCAATCTGAAATATTCATATATTGGAGACTCGCTCTGCTTTAGGGGGTCGACATTTGGAAAATGACTATTTTTTGAAAATGTGGGTTGCTAGTTCAGTTCAGGCATAGCTGAAATACCCCTATATGAAATTCAAACTCTTTATCTCATAGTGGGTGTTAGTAATTCATTGGTATATTTTTAACTTCTTGCTTTTATATCAACTTTCAATTTTCAAGATGAAAATAAGAATCTTATTTTTGACAAATATTTTGAAAAAGCATTTTGCATATCTCAATCTAAAATCTAATGATATTTTTGTTTTCTCGGAAAACCTATGAAAAGTGATGGGAGAGAAATTCCAAAAATGCCTCATGTAGCTGCCCCTTAAATTCCACAGACTCTATATATATGTTTCTGAATATCATAAAAATACACTGGAATGGATTTTTTCCTTCTGTTTGAACTCAACGGGCCCATTTGGAGATGTTTTATTATTTTTTTCAGGTATTATGCAGCAAGACAATGCAGAACAAGTCATATTAGATCCGAAACTGATAGCGAAGCACTACCTGAGGACGTGGTTTTTCCTCGATCTAATTTCGTCCATTCCTCTAGATTATATATTTTTAATATTCAACCAAGTAAGTGGCGTTCTATGTAATATGGTTAAAATTTGGTTCGCATCGGATATTTTCTACTCGGAAGAAACACACATTTTAAAACTTAACCACACCATTTTTGTTATTGATTACCAAGCGTTGCAAAATTGAAAACATCAACTGTATCGCAGAAATACTAAATATTTTTTTATTTGTGTCCAATGAAATCATTTACCCACTTAATTTATCTGCAATAGTACATTTCGAACTATTATTTCTGTGATTCATGGAAAGTGTTGAAATAGTATCAACGATGCGAACTTTTTAATGTGATTTGCATATACGGGGTGATCCGAAATTCGCACCAAACCGAACACTGCATCGCATCTTCAATAACTACCCAGTGTGTAATGAATTTCGGAACATCTTCAATGACTAGTGATTTGGTAGATCATCAGCATTATTCAGATTATTGTAAGCTCCCAGAATGCATTTCAAGTCTAAAAAACTTATACTTATCATGAAAGTTCTTACTGAAATTGGAAACATAATCAGGGACGGGCCAGTGTAGGGGGAATGGGGCTCCAGCCCTCTCCCTAATCCTAGGCGAGTTGTCAAATTGAATTTCACAAAAAAAAACGTTTCATGGTAAATATTTGTTTTTTTCTGACTTCAAACTAGGGATTTCCTGCTCCAAACTAAAAATTTCCAACTTCAAGAAAATAAAATTCCGATTTAGTAGTCGGAATCATGAAGGAAAATTACATTTCCAGTTCAAACTATAGGAACTTCTAAATTCAAATGTCCAAAACGGGAATCGGAGAATTTGAAAATTAGTTGGCAAAATTCTCTCACTCCCCCGTTCCTCAAAAAGTCTCATTCGGTTCGTCCCTAGACATAATGATACAATAAATAGCAAGAAGAAAGTTCTTGGAGCAATTGGAATTCTTTGCCAGAAGGAAGTATTTTCAAAAACTCATTACCTCCAGAACTTTTTAAAAAAATTCCAAAACCTACCTCCTCATACTGAAGTAGTTTGCATATCATGTTTAAATAATGGAATACGTATGTACATTTCACCTCTATTATAGGCCCCTCAAAACGAAGAAAATCAAAATTAGACAAAACATTGCGGTCTCTTATTTTGAATGCTATCTGCAATCATTTCACTCTCATTATAAAACAGCATAATATATATACAGGATGTTACATAATTGAATGTCAATATTTGGGAAGGTGATTCTTAGGCCTATTATAAGATGAAAGTTTCCTAATATGAATGTATTATCACAGTTGAGAGAATATATTCTCTCAACTGTGGTATGACCTAAACGTCCTAACTTTTGAGATACAGGGTGGTAAAGTTCTCAAAAATTGATAGTTTTTTATTATTATCTGTAATACCACTTCAGATATTCTAATGAAATTTGGCAAACATGTACTATGTATCAAGAGGCATCAGTGAGTGTACCACATTTTCTTCGGTTGCCACCAGTGGCGTTCGTATCGAGTTTCACATACCTATTTTAGCAGACATTGATGGTACGCCACTGATTAATCTCGAAATTGACATCATTCCTGAAATTCCCAATCATTTCTCAGCAAATTCGATCACTACAATGTTTTCAATCTGGTGCACGGTTTGCTTAAAAAAATAAAAAGTGTTCCACTACATAATTATAGTTATAGTTAATATGACAATATCACAATGCAGAGAAATAGATTTTATTTTTGAGATCAAATTTCAGAAATAAAACTCATAGTTCATGAACTTCGTATTCGTATTTGGTATTTTGGAATTATAATTTCTCATTGTAGTAGGCTATATTAATTCTCAAGAACTTTAACCACCCTGTATCTCAAAAGTTCGGACGTTTAGGTCATACGTTCATATGAAACTTTCTTCTTAAAATTGGCCCGAGAATCGCCTCCTCGAATTTCGACATTCAGTTTTGAAACACCCTGTATAGATATATAAACAAACCTAATGTTATTTTTGGAAGCGGCATGCATAATATGACCGAACATATCACTGACTTTTCTTGGAAGTTAATCAATTATATGAGATGAAATAAGATTCAATCATACAAGGTCGACATTTATATCGGGTGATGCCATATTTGGTGCAATTTTTTTGAACTAATTCATACAATGTTCCTAATCCAGACATTCTTTTTTCTTCAACAAGGTAACCCCGTATACACTATTTATATTTATGCGAAACACTAATCGATTTACATGCCATCATAATTTTAGGACTATTTATTATTTTCAATGCAATTTTTGAACACAGAAAGCCGAGAGTGAGCAAACATCATTAATAATAATTGGAAATAAAATTTGCTTTCTGAATGGAACTATGATCCCCATATTAAATGTCACTTATCTTTTTCTCATTTATTTATCTATTTAAGAACATCACTGATAAAATGTATCAAAATTTGTTGGAATGTTTGATGAAAACAAAGAACTGCTCCGAATCAGTATTCAATTATGTATTCTGTAAACTTTGCCTCTACCACCAGAATAACTAAATATTGATCAATATGATGAATCAGCTTTGGTTTATTCTGGAGTTATCCGAAAGGAATTTCTTAAAATAATATCCATTGAAATGCATTAGTGAATATCAAGTTTATCGATATCTTATGAATAATTGGTTGACTCGAGGTGATGGATGATTTCATTGTACCTTTACCTATACCTAAAGATGACTCCTATACCTATTGTGTATTGTACCTATATTGTATATAGATATTGTAAAAACTGTTAGTTTGCATCGATGTTTGTACTAGTTCTCCTCTTGACTACAAGTTATAATACTAGTAGAATGCATGATGTACAAATCTGGACCAAATAAGTGTGAAACCAATTTCAATGAAATTTCTATACCGATAGTGATTTCATATTATTCAAAATCAGATATGGCCTGCTGTATCATACTAATCAAGAGCATGTGATGGAATATTCGTATATAACTTCCCGACACACATAATACACATTTCTCTACGACTCTACGACTATCGTATTCTACATTGATAACATATTGGTTAGTAATTGATGAATGAAGATGATTCCAAGACACCGTGGATCCTAACTCATTCAACGGCACTCGACCAATCACAGATTCAGAATTTTCAGGATCTACAGCAACTGAAAAAGTTAGACTAATGACTGCTAATGACAAACCAGCAAATCTACCAAACAAATTTCTCAAGAAGGCTTTGCTTCATTTTACGGGTCACGGCTTGACTTTCGCGAATGTCAGATTAACTTAGATATCAGCTATCACGATCAAAACATAAAATGAATAATTATTGTGATTGGGGAAGCAGTGATAGTGACAATAATGAGATCTGTACACCACCGGATTTATTGGAAACAGCGAAAACAGCAACTCTGAACTTATTGCCAGAGAAATCAAAAAAACAACGCCTAAGCAAATTGAATGAGCTAGGCAGCAATAATAACGTGATTCTCCTCTGGGTGCCAGGGCATATCGGAGTAGAGGAGAATGAACAAGCAGACACTCTGGCACGACAAGGGGCTTCAACGCCACTGATCGGACCAGAGTCATTCTGTGGCCTTGGAAATTCCTATTTCCAAGGAGAACTTGAAGAGGTGGAAGGAGCCTTGAGAGCCAGACAATGGAGAAGACTTCCAGGACAACGGCAGGCTTAAGATCTCCTTGGAAATTTCAACCGAGAAAGATCTAAGACACTGACAAACCTCAGCAAAGGAAGTCTCAAAGCAATAACGGGATTTCTCATGGGGCATTGCAGACTCAAAGAACACCTAAGGAAGCTAGGCTTACAGGAGGGCGGCACCTGCAGATTCTGTGAGGAAGAACCAGAAACACCCCATCACATACTGATGGAGTGTGACGCTGTAGATCACAAAAGATTGAACATACTGGGAACACACCAGCTGACTGTTGAAGAAATACCATAACTAGACCCCCTCAAAATCCTCAAATTCCTGAAGGAATTGAATCTTGAGGGTCTGCGATGAACAAGAAATCCTTGATATAGCAGAAGCAGATGGGGCACAATAGATCTAATTAGGTCGCAGCGCAACTGTGACTAATAACTTCATTTATCAATATTGTCGTTTATCAAGGAGGTGATATATTCGTTATTGCAGATTTTATTTTATTGAAACAAGGAGAGAAAGGACCCCGCACTTTTAGTACGTAAAATGGTTCTCGGTGAAATTTTCTGAATTTTCAGTATGTTGTAGAATTCGATGCACTGATTGAACCTGCAGAATCGTAAAGTTCTTTGATGAACAGATTCTGAGATACAGGGCGCCTATGCGAATGTAAGTGAACAAGTCTTTTCAACTCTTCATGCAAATGGTAAGTTCCTGAATTAATAACTATGACACCCGTCATGATAGAAAAATGAATTTTCAAGACAGCATTGAGGAGCGAATGATAAATATATTAAAAAATAATTAGGGAATTTCACCGAGTTAATCATGAATAACAGGGCTATTTCAAAAAACACGATTTTTTGTCATTTTCATCATCGAAAATCTTCATGATCACCCTATATATCTCAACAAAATCATGTTCATACGGTATCAGCTATCTTGGGAGGTTAACAATTCACTCGAATATACAGGATGAGTATGAATAAATCGGTCTTAGGTGTCACCAATTTTTTAAATCACCCTGTATGAAATGTATGAATTGTGATTTATGATGGAATGAGAATAGTATATTGCATGCCCAAATTATTTTTTCGATATTTCATTATTACATCGAATTTTCAGACATCACTGAAATGTTTATATGTTTCACTCTCTAAACAATGACATCATCTGAACCATCTGAATTATGTTGAGTAATATGGAGGTTCGTTAATAATATGAGCGAAGAAAATTGTACTTGGCATCTTTAAATTTCGAGAAAATATTTAAATGAAAAATACCGATTTGTAACTTTAACGCCCTGTATCTCAGAATCTGTTCATCAAAGAACTTCACGATTCTGCAGGTTCAATCAGTTCATCGAATTCTACAACAAAAAATCTGCAAAAATGAATGTATTTATCAAGTTTCATATCTAAAATGGTTGCAGCGCATTCTACAATCGATTCATCAATATGCCCATCATCATGTTAGCATAACCATGATCGAGAACAGGTCCTTTAGTACACACACATCAAAAACCATCTACCAACACCCTCACACATACGGGAATGTCGGTGTTGATTGTTGATCTGTCTAGATATCTGTTGGGCGTTCGTAGACCTTTGCAATTACCCGCACTCTCCAACCCTCTGTTCCAGGACTATGGCGACAGCTTCCAGATCCTGCACGCGGGCCGTGCCCTGCGAATCCTGCGGCTGGCCAAGCTGCTGTCGCTGGTGCGCCTGCTCAGGCTCTCCAGGCTCGTCAGATACGTCAGCCAGTGGGAGGAGGTCTATGTAAGTGCAGCTACTTTGTTTCTTGGACTGTGCCACAGCCGTCTCTAGGAGAAAGCCATGGTGCGGTAATGGCAACACCGCAATGCCGTGATCCTACTCTTGACTATTATTATTATTGTTATGGTTATTGATTGGGATGATATTCAAGTTGATAGACAGTGTTTTTTGAATTGACTCGGCCGTTACTTGATGGAAATCAATGATAAATGTGAAAACTTCACAAACGATAAGATTTCCACAAAATTTATCAAACACACGACATGTTTCGCTAACACAGTATAGCTTCGTCAAGTGATATACTGGTACAATGAACTAAACTGAAGCAAGCCAACGTTAGTTTAGTTCATTGTACCAGTATACCATCTGACGAAGCTACTGTGTTAGCGAAACATGTCGTGTGTTTGATAAATTTTGTGGAAATCTTATCGTTTGTGAAGTTTTTACATTTGATAGACAGTGGTTTCAAGTATCGTTTGTGGGGCGAATAAAATCGTATTGTGTTCATACACAGAATGAGAGGTGGTTTATTAGATGAAATACATAACTGTTGTAGAAGGATAATATCTAACGTGGACTAGCTTCAACTGATCAATTGAAGTTTTGAGATTTTAACAGATACAGGAATGAAGCTTCTCTTAATTGAATGATTAAATGAGCTAACTTTCTGTTATTTAGTCTTGTCATCGGTTTCATCTGAGCTGTTCCTGAATCTTGCTAGAATAATTCCAAGTTAGAACCACCTACTCAATTTCAGTTCATGATTTCACCCACGGTCATAAATTATACAGGATGTTTCAGAATGCAGTATCGAGATTTCAGGGGTTAATTTTCCAGAAAAAAATAAGAGAAAAGAATAGTAGAAATCTTGATACTGACTGTTGAAATACAATATTTAATCCGAAATTATCATCACCAAGTATACAACTTGGACTTGTATCTCATTCAATATTACAACGCTCGGGCACTGTTGCCAGTTATGATCACTAAGGCTTCCAATTGACGGTTGTGACTATGTGGAATATCTAGCAATCGTTGTTGACTGCTGACAGACTGTAGGGTTTCGTTTCGATCTATTGGAGCCAAAGAAGATCGCTCGTTTTCAAGCTATTTGCTAAATTAAATATTTTGTTTCAAACATTATCGGACTTATTCTATCAACTACCTACCAATACAGAAGCCAAACAATATTATTCCTGAGCAATGATTCTTGACATCTATATCATCAATAATCATACATATAATGAATAACTATGGTTTAGGGCTGAGAACTAAGCACTTGAGGACCTTATGTTGTTACCTAATTTGATATCATCCCACGGGATCTATCAACAGTGAAGAATTATCGACCGAATATAGATACACATTGTATAATCATTGAATAAGTAGATACCTACCTACTTTTGTGTTTTCACTCCTAGAACATTATTCGTATGTATGGAGAACATAACATTATTAGTTGATCCATCTATCCATTCCAGAGGAGTCCTAGGCTGAGTACAGTCCATAGGCAGATTCATATATATTTTTTATTTTTGTTATCTTTCTCCTTGTTGTCTATACTGGAAAAGTTGTTTTTTTTTAAATAAATACAAAGAGCTCAAAGTCATATCCACACAATGTTCATTAAATGAACAACAATGGTAGATTTCGGGGAAAAAACTACTTTCCTGGCTAATGCCACGCAGAACATTGAATTACATCCTACCGAAATATATGCATCGACTAGTATGAACGAATGCTGATACTAGTCTACGCCTCTGCGGGAATATAATGCCGACTTGATTTTTGTATGGCTAGGCAACGCTTAGTCGGCGGTCTTAGGACTGCTGGCTGGAGACTGTCCTGCACTGATGAGAGTCAAAGAGCTCGAAACCGGTATGTAGGTGTCTAGCGTGGCCTGGCTAAATCGAAATCAATAGGCATTCAGGAAAGATTCACATGTATCAGTATTCGTTTCTATAGTCGATGCATAGATTTCGGTAGGATGTAATTCAATGTTCTGCGTGGAATTAGCCAGGAAAGTAGTTGTTTTTCTCCCGACAATAATGTTCATTTTATGAACATTGTGTGGATATGACTTCGAGCTGTTTGTATTCATTCAACATTTCATTCCACTTTGAGCATTGTGGCAATTTCGTAGTTCAAGTTTTTTTTTGTTGCCTGAGAGTTAAATCTTTCAACGCATGCGTAACTTCTTGAGACAGGTCAACCTATCTGTTCTACATAAATCAGGTGAAGCAGTGAACGCCAAAAATACCCACGAAAATGGATATAATTTCACTTTTTGTCAATTTACCATATACTTGGTAATGATGCTACTGCTACTACTAAACTATACGATATTCTAACAGTTCGTAGAAATTTCTTCATTTCATCCAATTCCTCAACTTTGGATAGTGTAGAAATTAAAAGAATTGGAATAAAATTCGATATATGCAAATATATTTTACATTCGCCTAATCCTAATCTCGTTTGTTTCTGTAGGAATAACTTTTTCCTCGACTTTTTCCGTATTATTTCAAATAACACGGAAACAATTTTAGGTCTGATTGCATTGCTTCGTTAGAGATTTCACTTAGACTTAGAACTTATAAATGCTCTCAATCCACGGAAAAACTGTGGATTAAATTAGCCTAAGAGTTTTAACAAAGAAGAGAACGATAATTTGAAGCATATGGTTACGGCTAGTCTCTTGTGAAAAATACAACAGTAATTGCGTTAGTATAGTGCGACGAGGAAGAACTACCATACTTTTTTTTGTTTTTCAGCGCATTGAACATCATTGATATTTTATATTATCTGTCTACTAAGCTACTGTGATTCTATCAAACCTATAAGTTTTCATTTCAATTGAATGATACTTGATGCATTTGTAACGAAAGGTGTCACCAAAATTGATCAAAGGTTAGTTAACAGTAAAATATTATGTATATAGCTATAGAAACTGAGAATCTTTTTATTCATGGAGGTTATTAGTGCAAATACTCCCAGTCACGTGACAAGCAGTTGACATTCTGGTTGCTAGATCTTCTTGACGAGTAGAAAACCGCGCTGTGAGCTTATTCGCACTGTGGACAGGTCCTAATGGTTGGAAATATTTTGGTGAGGTCAAATCGGAGTTCTTCTATAATGTATCTACGAGCGGAATTTTGAAAAAATAGTAGCACACAATAATTTGCACCTCCATATCGGGTGGCACGTGTACGTGAGTATTTATGGATTCTACGACAGCACTAATCTGCCATCTTGATGTTCATATCCATTACAAGATATCCACAGACGTTCAATAAGGAATTAGGAATCATTTACATTCGTCAAGAACGACTTTCCATAACAATTGAAATTGATGGAAGACAAAAAATATTAATTCATTTTTTTATCACTTGGAGCGCTCTAAAGAAAATCCCTATAATGTTCGAGGAACATCGTGCTTACTTATACTTTCAGTTTATTGAAATATATTGATTTTTCATAGCCAATCTAATATTCAAGAAAGCACGTGATCCAGGTGTCACCCGATATCTCATTCTGCATCATTTCATCGCTAAATCTTAGTCAGTTAATCATCAGCCAAATATTTTGATAATATAAAGGACATTTCTGGAATAGTATATGTTGTTGTAGTATGATATATTCCTCGAATGAGACGTTTGCGACATGGCAATCATATTTGAGTTATTACATTTTCATCGAATCCTATGAATAAGTTTCATATAACTAGAATGTCCAGTATTCAGAATAAATAGGAAGAAATTTGTGATTGAAGATCAACCATAAATTTTTCGTTAACGCTTCATAGGTATATAGGACATATATCTTAAAATACACTCACAAATCAAAGTATTCTCAAACACATAATTCAACTTGGAATGATCAATAAGTGTTTCGGTTTTGAAAAATTAAGTTGTAAATCGTAAAACTTATTTTTGGGTGGCGCAGCCAACAAATGCGTTTTTTCCTCGATTTGTCTCCGAAATCAAATCCCTGAATTCTGAATGAATTTTTCAACTCACCCAACGTAACTGCATACGAATCACTAATTAACATGAATCTTCTTTATGGAGTTAATACATCGTATTTCCCCATTCAATCAATTTGAAATTGGTAAAATGTGAAACGTTATATTTTCATTCATCTTATTGAGTGTCGCCTTTCAAATATTTTATTTTGTTTTCAGTAGAGATTTTAGTTTTTACGAAGAGTTGTATAAGTCGGTATATAGGTACTTAGTTCTTACTATTGATAGAAATGAATCTCCATGTTGAAACTTCATTTCGGATACAACAAGAACGAAACGGGTGAAATGAAGTGTAGTCATATTCAATACCTAGCCATATTATGTTGATAACTCTCTTCTTGAGAGATTACTTTCAAACAGCTTCTATAGTGGAAATCAATGTGGCCTTGCGAAAAACTCAAAGTTATGGCAAATTTGTTTCTCAAATATTTCAAAATCCTAGAGTGGTATGACTCTTGAAATAATATAATATAAAATCAAAAAGAATAATGTGAATGAAAAACATCATGCATGTAATATAATATTTGAGCTAGTTCCAGAATTGAGAAATAATCATTTCGACGTCTGTTTTTATAAAATTGAGAGTTTTTTTTTCAAACCACACTGGCGATTTCATTATTTTGTGTGATTAACCTTATGTTATCAACGTACTTTCATCTAGGGTCCCTTGATGTAAATTGACGTAATTGTCATCTCAACTGGGTACGGACGTAGTGACTTTGGTTTTGTGTACTGGCGTATCTGACATGACATCGCTGTCACTTCAAATTCATAGGCGTTAATTTTACATAAAAATGATTTCTTATCTTTTTTTCATCCGTCGAACGGTTTTTGAGTTAGGAAACAAAATTCGAAAGGCAGCAAAATCTCACAATAATTTATACAGCGTGAGTCAATTTTCTGTAGCAGGTCTTCAACAGCTCGATAAACACATATTCTCAAGATGTTATCTCCTAGATACCATTTTCGAAATAAAATGAAATGAAATTTGGTGAGTACACCAATTTGTTTTTTTTTTGCAATTGCATACCTCGTTGGTCCCAGCACTGGGACCAAACGCCCCATGAGTCGAAACTTGTGCGGGGTTAGGTATACATACAAACACAAACATCCATGGCCTAACTAGGATTCGAACCTATGTCTCGGTGGGAGTCCCCATACGAACTCAGCGCCTTCACGCTCTCGACCACCGAGCCGCCTTGAAGGAATAAAGAGTTACTCGAGTTACCTACTTACCTTTCCTGAATACCTACATGGTACACTTTTGAGGTGTCATACTCAATTATTTAGCCCTATATCTATTTCTTTGCGTACCGCCTCTGCTCTTATGGAAACATCAATTGAAATTGTCTTTTTCTCTCCTGAATATTCTTCGTGAACTGTATGGATTCAATGCCAAAAATAATTCGATTATAATACAGCTTTATTAACTGAAAGTATTCCATTTGACATTTCCTAATAATTGAGGTTTATGAGGCTTGTAAATGAAACTCAGTGGCAAAACTGAAGAACGCAAAAATAACTTTGACACCTCTAGCAAAACGAAGCTCCCACGCATATATTATATCTATATTTCCATATGAAATAATGTCTTTACGAGCTTTTAGAGTCCTGCTACAAAAAACCGACTCACCTTGTAGAAACCCTGTACCTATGAAACACTCCATGAAAATATCTACGTCATAACACTGCGAGAGAAGTCAAAACTCCCGGCCAATGTCGACGAAATCTCATTCATGAATTTCATCACAAACAACATCATATTCTGTTCATCCTGGAGGATAGAGGGTATAATACCTAGATATACTATATTTTATATGTATATCTATATAAATACATAAACATGTCCTTGCGAAAGGTGAAATGACAGCGACATACTACGTTTATGTGAGCTTTGGGCTTTTCGCAACGAACGAGCTTGCTTGGAATGGGAGCTAATTTTGCAGTTTTTCAGAAGTTTTTTCAGCACCATATCATAGTCTTGCACTTTTCAGCTTACCATATTTTGCCTCTGAATTACTGTCGTCTTTCAGCGAGAGCTCACACGCTCAGATCTGTTCTCAGGAGGATAATTCGTTAGTGTTCGAGAAATGTATGGTTCTCAAGAGAAGATCATGTGGAGATTATTCATAAATTGTCAATTAGGAAGATATTTTATTTCATATTGCTCCAGAGTTTTTCGCCCACACGTACGTGTGTCTCTGATACACAATTGGAAAATCACAATCTTCATCTGAAAAATGTTCAGCTCTTCAGTACGCAGGGTGTTCCATTGAGATTCGAAAATACGTCAACGCTACATCAGAAGTTCAAAAATTTCAGCAGAACTGTTTTCATGACCGATAGGATCCCAAGTAGCACACATATATTGGGACAATATCGGTCCAATATTACGATAATATCGGCAAAATATTGTGAAAGTAATATTGGCGAGAAAAAAAATGTGAACATTTGGCGATATTGGTACAATATCAGTTTCCAAATGTGGGTATAATATTCTCATATCAATATTGGTTGAATATTCGTGGAGTTATATTGGTCACAAAATGTAATATCAATATCAATATCGATATCGGTTTGAGAGTGCATGCTATGGAATTGATATCGAAATTTCGATATCGATATGTATTCTCAAAACAATATGTGAATAATATTGCTCACATGATATAGTGAATCAGATATCAGTCAATATAAGATGATATTACTTTCTGAATAATCCTGGAAAACTATTCAACCGATATGCAATTGAACTCAAAAATACAATATTGTTTTTCTCTTCTATGACCGATATAAGATATATATTGAATTGCCGTTATTGATATTCATATTTGAAACAATATTCATTCCATGTCTTTCGCATGATATAGTTGAAACGATATCAATCAATTTGGGTGAATATGATGTTTTGAATATTGTCGAATGAACAATATTCAAAAATGAGCCTGTCGAACTCGAATATACAATTTTGCATAACCGCTTCATAATCGACATGGGGAGAATGTTCAGATTGCGATATTGGTTATAATTGTTGGAAACAATATGTATACGATATCTTTCGCGTGATATAGTTGAAATGATATCAATCAATATAGGTAAATTCAATGTGCCAAATATTGTTAAAACAATTCTACCAATGTGCCGTCGAACTCGAACATACAATATTTCATAACCACTTCAGAATTGACATGGGGGGAATGTTCGAATTGCTATATTGGTTATAATTGTTGGATTCAATATGTATACGATACCTTCCGCATGATATGGATAAAATGATATCAATCAACATAGGTGAATATGATATTTCGAATATTGTTGAAACAATATTCGACTAATATGTCATCGAACTTCAATATACAATATTGCACAACCGCTTCAGAATCGACATGAGGAGAATATTCAAATCACGATATTGGTTATAAATGTGAGAAACAAATAAATGTATACGATATCTTCCGCATGATATAGATAAAATGATATCAATCAATATAGGTGAATATGATGTTTCAAATATTGTTAAAACAATATCCAACCAATATGCTGTTCAACTTGAATGTACAATATTGAATAACCGCTTCAGATTCGACATAGGGAGAATGTTCAAATTGCGATATCGGTTATTAATGTGGGGAACAATATGTATACGATGTTGTTGTATCGACATTTGTAAAACAATGTTATATAACATTTATGGATATGTTTTTCAACACATTGTTAACGAATTTTACAACCAATATTGCTCCAATATTTTAGCTGACAATCCATATTCAGCTCAGGTCGAACCAATATTCCACCAATATTATTATTTCAATATTGTATGTCCAATATACTCTTATATTGGACCTATATTATGTTTCACATATACGATATATCTATATCGGCCCAATATGAAATCGTGTTCCAGCCAATATGATGTGCTACCTGGGATATTTGATAAGTATACAGTGAGGACGAGCTTACTAAGTTAACTTAACAAGCTATCGAGGTCGGATGGAATTCAGTTAAGAAACAATTACTACGTTTTGGCATAAAAATGATTGTGGTCACGTGGCCTATGTCAAGAGGGTACCATCAACTTTTTATTCAAATGTGAAAGGGAGTCACGCGTACCATCTGGTTTTGAAGTCCTTCCGATTGTCTATCCAAAACCACTTCGTTTGTGCAAACCGGCCAAGCAGTTTCAAACTGACAAGTTTTTGGAATTTACCCCGGAAACATTTAATAACGTTCGGAATGCATTCCAATACCCATTGTTTTTCTCTCAAGAAGGGAACTGTGAACATTTCGGGTACTTGTTACGATATAGTTAAAGTTGTTTTTTTGAAATTTTTTTGCAATCGAAATGTATTTAGGTGAAGAACATATCAAATACTTATCAGATTGAAACGGCTTCGTCGATTTCAAGAAAAGAAGCGGTGTTGGATTGAGAAACGGATGGCCTTCATAACCAGGTGTCACGTGAACTCACTCTACATTTGGAAAAAAAATTAATGGTGCCCTCTTGACACTAAGTCACGTGACCACAATCATTTTCATGACAAAAATTAGCAACAGAACCATATACCTTTTACCTGAATTTCACGGGAGAGGGAGGCTTTTTAAGTCCTGATGTCAAAGGCTATAGTACATAAACGTAGGCATCATTGAAATCAAATCTCGAACGTTTTTGGCAACATTGCCATCATCAGGAGAGATTTCTGAGAATGAAGAATCAAGTAGAAAACAATTTTGAGGTTGAAATTCAAAAATCAACTCACTCGACAAGATTCTGTACAAAAGGTTGCATAAAAGGAAATCAGTTTATCAGAATAACATGTATGAAGATCACAGTGAAGAAAAATTCAAATGGCAACCTATAGGTGCCATAAAATAGAAACGACTGAAGATTGCAGTCTTGGAGCGAATTGGTGAAGATGGCTGCCATTTGATTTTATGTTCATCACAGATCACAGTAATCTTCATGAAATTCAATGAAAATTCAAAATTCGTATTCAAATTCAAAAAAAGCCCAAGACGAAAAATAAGGAATTGTTCTTTTGTTCATTTTTATTCATCATTCATATCATTACTGAAGTTTTTCGAGGAGTTTTTTTTATTTGACTAGTTCACAATGAAATATTCAGCGACCTGACCGCAGTGACCGCACTCTCTTTTATAATTTGTTTCAGTTCATTGAAACCTCATAATCGGATAAAATATATGGAACAATCAATTAGTTATAGGAATATTTTGAAAAAGTTCAACCGAAGGTCCTGAAGAACTGATTATGAGGAGATTTTCTTCTTACTCGAAAAAAAACCTAAAATGTGAACACAGGGCGTTTGAAAAAATGTAGGAAAAATCTAACTAGGGGCATATAAAAATATATTGGAGTATCTACAGGCATATGAATTCAGGCAATAACTATTTAGTGCATCGAAAACGATATTTCGTTTTCAACCATCGGAATCCAACTCAAATCGAATCAAAAATATGCTTTATTATTCCTAAGTAGTAATCTCATTGAAAGGGCATCAAATGTTTCATTGAAAATAAATAATATATGTAATGAGTATAATGTAATATAAAAATATAATCCCTTATACAGTGTGACCCATTTAAGATGGAAGCACCCTTATAAAACTTACATTTTTCAACCGATTGGAATGATTTTTTTTTTGTTAGGTAGATATTCGAAAAGTCTATTAGGACACCAAATATCATGAATAAATCTCCATTTCCAGGGCCAACTAATCTGATTTTTCAAGGTCAAAAATCTAAAAAAATTACTAGCGATTTTTTTAGAAAAAAACTGACTACACCACTGGATTTGTGACATTTTCAAATGGGTAACATGTGAATTACGTTGAAATGCGTCAATCAATAAAAAAGTTATAAAGGAATGAAATTTGAAAAATATGCCGTTTAATCAACCCACCAATTCATGTTCAGGAATTTTATGGAAATTCTGTATACTCCACTGGATTCAGGATGTCTTGAAATATTACTGATCACAGTTTCATCGAAATCTGTTCAGTAATAAAAATTGATGGGTTGATTAAACGGCATATTTTTCAAATTTCATTCCTTTATAACTTTTTTATTGATTGACGCATTTCAACGTAATTTACATGTTACCTATTTGAAAATGTCACGAATCCAGTGGTGTAGTCAGATTTTTTCTAAAAAATCGCTAGTAATTTTTTTAGATTTTTGACCTTGAAAAATCAGATTAGTTGGCCCTGGAAATGGAGATTTATTCATGATATTTGGTGCCCTAATAGACTTTTTGAATATCTACCTAACAAAAAAAAAATCATCCCAATCGGTTGAAAAATGTAAGTTTTATAAGGGTGCTTCCATCTTAAATGGGTCACACTGTATATCCATCTTAAATGGGTCACACTGTATATCTAGGTAGTTATCATAAATATAAGACTTGGGTGGAAATAAAAATAGGAATGAGTAAAAACAGAACAATATCACAAAGAAGTAAAACAGATTATAAGACATCACAGAAATATTCACTAATATCATAGTATGGCCTAGTAGAAAGCAACTGTTTCACAACGTTCCTGAACTTTTCGTCACACTGGGTAAGCCTTGTGTTTATTGGTAGGTGGTTAAATATTTTGAGACCTTCAAAAATCATTGACTCCTTCGTCAAACAAGATTTTGGGATTGGGAAAGGCAAGTCCTCCCTAGGTACGCACGATGTTCTTCGAACATTATAGTGATTCCCTTTCGTGCGCACCAAGCAATAAAAGAATGTGAGTACATTATTTCGCCACCTAATCAATCAATCAATCAAAAAAATCATTTATTTTCCATAACTGACAACATACATTGTTTAGGAATAGTCAAGGATACTAAGAAACTATGAAACTTACGAACTAAAAAAGAAAAAAAAACTAGAAAACTTACATACTAATGAGTGTATATAACAAATAGGAATATTACGTACACAAAAACTCGTTCACAGTATAAAAAACTTTGCCAACTAAAAATATTTTGATTTGTTTTTTGAATTCTATTTCCTTTTCACAGTTTTTTATTGATTCAGGTAATTTGTTGAATAATCTTGGCCCAATAAAGTTTGGCGATGAACTGGTAATATTCAATCAAAGGGTATCCGCAAGTTATTTTTTTGTCTCGTATTGAAATTGTGCGTATCATAATTTTTCGGTGTAACTTCTCTATTTCTATGGACAAATAAACATATCTCAAAAATGAATAATCCAGTCAGAGTTAATATGTTTAGTTTTTTGAAAAGATCTCTGCAAAAGTGTTGTCTTGGTCTTTCTGTTAAGCACCTCACAATTCTTTTTTCTGCAATGGATATGTTCTTAGAATGTATGGAATTGCCCCAGAAGTTAATTCCATATCTCAAACGAGATTCCACCTGTGCATAGTAAAAGTTCATCAATTGTTCATGAGTCAAAATAGTCTTCAAATTGTATATCAAGTAATAGAATGAGTAGAAGTTTAGATGTTAATGATTCACAATGTGTTTTGAAATTTAAATTCTTGTCTAGTTCAATACCCAGAAATTTCCCAGTTGTTGACTAGATAGTTTGATAATGAAATCCTCACTGCTGTGACGTTGAGCTGTCTGAAATCTGACGATAGATGTTTTGTCTGGATTGAATGATAACACTGTTCGAGTCTATATTTTATGCTTTCCTCAAATTCGAAAGCGAATCTTGAATATTCCAACGGATTTTTGTTAATCCAGACTTGACCAATACTTTTGTCGCTCTGATATTGAAAGAAAACGCAGAAAAAAACTTCTATATGCTAGCTATGAAGGCAGTATTGAAAAATCAATTATATATTCAGAATCTATACTGTTGACGTATTTTCGATTCATAATGAAACACCCTGTATGATTGAAGTTTCCTTGGCGTTGACAAAACCTGGAACCTCATTGCTTTTCCTATTATATAATTATCAAGTACCTGAACACAGAACATTCGATCAAAAACAGATAACGCATGCATTTTTAATTTTTCTTGATGATGCATGTTCGTACCAAAAATGATGTTGAGAATAACGAATTATTGTCACTGAGAATACAAATACCAACTCTTACATCCAAATTTCAAGTAAACGTAGTAATTTTTTACCTAGCAGGCTTTCTATCAATTCTTATTTCTATCTCACTATTATACTTTCCAAACATAAATACACTGTTTCCACATCTCCATGATTCTTGTTTTTGTTCCAATTCTGAGTTACGTCTACGTTCCCTTTTTTTGCTCAGCTACATCGCAATGAATTCATTGTCCCTTATGAGTATTCGAACAGAACAGCAAGTGAATATGATGATGAATCGAAAAAGAGAATGAAAAAACAAAGGGTTACTTTGCTTTGGTGCGTATATATTACTTCTATTTCTTCTCTTGGCTTGGTTATCTTCGTAAATATTTATACATCTGAGAGTTGATGTTCGATGGATTAGATCATTTCAAACTGAATATATTATCATCTAGTACAATGTCAAGGAAAGGGAGGTGAAATATCTTACCAAGCAAACTAACTTCCAATAAACCAATAATATAAGTCATACATCGAGTCTGTTTTGTCTGCCACACAACACCATTTCAATTTATATCGAGTAACTATCTAAGACGGTTTGCAGGGTAAAGATAGTGCTAAGTTTTAATACTATTTCGAACATTCAGAAATGTTATGCTTACAACTTTCACATTTGGGTAGAATCAAAGACGGTTCACTATTGAATTCCAATATACCTGAAACTACTTTTTGGGTGTATGACCAAACAATTTCGAATTTTCGTTTCAAAATTGCAATGGTATCTTTATCGAATATTCCGAAGAACTGGTCGTTGAATAGACCTGTTCTCCAGTAATTCCCTGATATCAAAACTTCGCAGTGAATCAATAATTATGACTAATCATCTCCAGTGGTTCCTGTAAAAATCTTATCAGCCCAAGAACCAGTGAATAAAATGTATATGAATAGTTAAAGAATCTTAACATTCGATTATTTTATTATTTCTTCATTTTATTAGCATAACGATCATATGAACAAAGATATGACAGTCCGCATCTAGAACTTCAAATACAAGCCACTGAAACATCAGCTCATTTTTTCACGCATATTGCCGCTAGCACTTTAGTCCGGTCTAGGGTCCCTTGATGAAAATTGACGTTAAAGTCATCTGATGACTTTAACGTCAATTTCCATCAAGGAACCCTAGTCCGGTCGGCAAATTTACAGACGCTAGTGTGTGTTGACACCAGGCTGTCTAAATGAGTTATGATTTGGACAAACAGTACATTTACAAATGCTAACAGATTTGGACACCAGAAACGTGCATACATTTATACGCTTGTTGCACATATACCTAATTGACATTTTAATAATATTCAATCCTGCTACTTTTAAAACTATCGGAAGGATTTTGTTACAAATCGAGATTACATCATGTCCCGCAGTTTTTCAGATGTTATAGTTGAACTTGGCAATATTGAATGTTGTCGGTTTTCGTCCGCATTCCTTTCGATATAAATATGACAAGGATTATTATGATATTTTTCTCCTACACCAATCATTGTTTGAAATGTTACACCTCAAAATTTCGATTTATTATAAACTATTTAATGTGCAACAACCAATTGCGAAATTTCACACCGCGGTGTCAATATCAGTTAGCATCTGTAAATGTGTGCCCACTACAAATGCTCACTGGTTTCAACAATCTGATAGCTTCTGGTGTCCAAATCTGTTAGCATTTATGGCATTTGTAAATGGACTGTTTTCCCAAACCATAACTCATTTCGACAGTCTGGTGTCAACACACACTAGCGTCTGTAAATTTGCCGACCGGACTATAGTGCTAGCGGCACGCTAAAGTATACTGCATTTTATGTTAGAAGCAAGCCACTTGGCATAGTACTAGTTGAGACCCTTTTGAACGATTTTGCCCGTAGTGATTTTTGATTGGCCAAATCGTAAAATGGCTCGAATAGACGGATTTTGACAATCGAGGGGTCCATTTCAGTTAACTTTTGGTCGCTGAGATCGAATTTCAGGTCATCAAGGTCATTTGAACAGGAATTTTTCATGTTTTGTGGCAAAAATCAGTTTTTCAACCAATTTCTTTGAAAATTATAAACGTGAGTAGGTACACCAGCTATATTAGAGTCGATTTCAACTGAATCGATGCCGCTGAATCGAAAAATGACAACAAAATTGGATTTGGGTGAGAATTTGAGGTAGTGGATACTCTCCAAAACATTTTTTATCGGTATCGTATCGCTGAGCACGAAGATCGATTTATTGTTCTCCAGAAACCATCGGTTTCGTCAACATTTTAGGTTGATTTTTGTCCCAAAGGGAAAGAGGAAGTCGGAATATCGCATCACAAGTTGAAACGTGTTCGCCGACCAGTACCAACGGTGTTTCGCTGCACACTCGCCGTGTGCGCCCAAGTCGCGGTTTTGACCGTTAGTGCCAAAGCGACACAAGTTCAAACTTGTCCACCGACCAGTATAGTATTTGGTAGGCAGAATAAAAGAGCTCAATCTGCATTATTGTTGAAAGCACTGAGATCCTAAGGGACCAATCGAAAATCACTACGGGGAAAATCGTTCCATTGGGTCTTAACAACTACTATGCCAAGTGGCTTGCTTCTAACATCAAATACGGTTTTTTCCTGAAACATATAATGTGTACCGCTAGCACTACTAAGGCTATTTCATCGCTCGATTCACAAGGAGCCGTCAATAATTTTTGACGCGGGAAGTGTTTCGGTGAAGGGGTGTTGTGTGGTACGACGTGAATCAGAAAAAGTTGAAACATAAAGAATTTGGGCTGCGCAGATCCCCATGTACCAGCATCCGGCTGGCAGGCAGGCCGAATACGCCCCCGATGGTACCCCAATCCCCCCGTCCAGAGACAGGACGACCGAGGTGCTTTTCTATTTCCTCAATACTGTTTGTCTGTATATGTCGTATTTCCATTTATATAGCATGACCCTGTATACATGCTGAGATCGCCAATATTGAATTTTGAAAAAAATGTGTCTTTAATTCAAGTTCGAGGTCATTTACATACACCCAACGGCAAAATTTACCCAAATTGTTTGCCCTGTAACTTCTTTAATTCCTGTCCGATCATGGTTAACGACAGAATCGGAGATTGATATTTTGAAATATAAGCCTGTTAGTTTCCAAGGAAAGCTGATTCTTGATCATTATTCAGTGGCAAAAGTGAGTTGTAAAATTAGTTTCATTATGTTTTTGACTGAAGTGTGATCCTTCCTCATCACGATGGATTTGATTCACATCGATATCTTCTTTATGAGACAACATACAATAATATTTGTGGTATTTTGAAGGTGAAGCTACAGGGCGACAAATTTAGCAATTTTTTTGCCGGTGAGTGTAGTAAGATGAAAGTTTTGTTTACTACTTCTTATCCTGCGTGGACTGAAATAGTTCAATGAACCAAAATCTGAAATGAATCCCGGTAATTTGAATACGAAAATGTGGTATATAGGTTCATGACAGTTGTAGACGGAAGGTGAAATAACCTGGAAATCATGTCTGTTCTACAGGGTGTTTCATAATGCATCAGCGGCTTCTGTGACCAAAAATCGATTCTAATGGTGCTATACGGCCTTCTTGAATAGGAAAGGGGCTTCTGATGTACTCCTAATATCGGCAAGCATAATGCTAGAAAAAATGTAATACTGTCAAAAACGGGAAATTTCTTGATTTATAATCGTATAAAGTTCATCGAACTGTTTTTTGAGGACAAAACACTGCTTTTTTTTTATGGAACCATATTGCTATCGCGCTACTATTCCTTATAGTACTTATTGATAAAGAATACTGGATTCATAACCGAAATTTGCTACAAATAGTAGAAATTACACCTGAAGAAGATATAATAATGCAGTTTTAACTAAAAGGGAAGAGGAAACAACTACGTTATCTCTGATTACGGAGTTTGTAATACATTATTTGTAATTTGATGGGTAATTTTTGATTTGAAATACGTTTGACGATTTTTTTTAGATGAATTACCACTGGATTTGAGACATGGAATGTATTTATAACAGATGAAATCAAAATCGATTTCGAAGTTTGAAATGTCATTTTTGTGGTATCATTGGATTCAAAAACGTTATGTAGTGTAGGGTGTTTTCTCTTTCAAAATCAGTAGTTCAATCCAGAAGTGGAAAATAGAGCATATTCATGTTAAAAAGTGAGGTTAAACAAGTTGATCGTTCATTTCAAATTGCAATCACTTATCTCTACTAAGAGAAAAAAGGAGCTAAGTATACTCATGATATTCTACTCCTGGTATTTATAGAAATTCAGTCACGTACTGTATACTAGGGTTGGCAATATAATTGGAAATATTGTATATCGTGGTGTTTTGATGGCAATTATTGCGCTTTGATTTTGGTATAAATGTGTTCCTTATTTCCTTTCAGTTCATTTGATTTTTGTGTCAATTTTGTTTCGGAATGCCCACATTAGAAAAATAGTTCGTTGTTGATAAAATGAAAAGTCAATTGACTCCGGAACTGTTGTGCATAAGAAAATGATACAAATAATGATATACATGTTCTGTCATCATATTTTTTTGCAACAGTATTTTGATTGATGTCCCTTAAATGTGGTACCCTGAAGATGATTTTCATTTTATACCTTCGAAATTGTTGATGGCAGAATTATGAGATTTCGCACCTCGGCCAATCTTTCTATGTCTTATAATACGCGAAATACGAAATTTCATCCAGAAATGGGGTCAGACTGTGGGGGTGGCGGGTAAAATCACTCCAACTTTTTTTTGGTGCGGTTTTTTTGCAATTTCACCATAAAAATATGAAACTTTTAAGCCTTTTGCATGAAGAGGTTCCTCCAGATCAACTTCGGTAGAAAGCACTGTTCTAGCGTGAAATGATTTGAGCGTATAGGCCATAGAATACGACCACTAAGTTCCGAAAAAGACAGGTGACAAATTCATGAAATAAGTGACAGACAGAAGCATTGTAAATTTTGTCAGAATTGGTTCGATCTAATTTCATTTGCAGCCTCATTTATTCTCTGCAGGAGCTCTTCTCGCGTGTCCACTTCAGTGGTGTACACATGAGAATTCAAATAACCCTAAAAACAAAAGTCCAGTGGGTTCAGGTCGGGAGATCGAGGTGGCCAAGCTATAGGACTGAAGTTTTCATTCAACCATGTTCTTACATTTCGCGCAAATTGAGCTGGCGCCCCATCATGTTGGTACCACATCATTTTTCGGAAATGTCTTTCGTAATCCTCCTCGTTATCCGCGTACAGTTGGGTCGCCAAATCTCTGACTTCCTCCAGAAACTTAGCACGATCCGCTATGATTCCCTGAATTACAATGGGGGTTGGTTTTATAATCTTCTTCTGTGGTACATTATGGTGTTAGCTTCATTTTTGGTAGTTTTGTTATTATTTTTTGTATTTTTTTGTTGATTTTTATTTCAATTTTGGGTAGTTTTTTCATTGTTTCCTTCTTCATCTTCCGAAGAAGGACAACTACTGCTCACGGGGGAGGGGGGATGGAAGGAGATCTTTATAAGTTCCTGATGACCCGGATTGCAGATCTTTACCAGCAATTGTTCCATGTTTGAACAGTGTTCATCTGATTTATCTGTTTGATAATACCAGCCCATTTGCTGGTCTTTTCAGGGATTATGAAGCCATCGTTATCTTTGGCTTTATTGCTCACGCCTTGTTCTGCATCTCATGTGCCTTCCTGTGATATTCTCCTTTTCTCGAAGAACCTTTCCATACCGTTCTGATGCTTATTTCAGGGTCATCTTGGTGCCTACTCTGTCCACGTGAACGTCTATATAGTTGCCATTTTCCGTCAAATAAAAAAAAATAAAAAAAGCTGGTGATGCGTCACTCATTTCATGAATCTGTCACCTGTATTGAATATTTTTTCTCAAACATAGTGGTCGAGTTTCATGGCCTACTCAATTTTTTTTTTATTTTTGTAATTTCATTATGAATATTTATGACATGTTAGGTAATTTTCGAATCAATTTCACTCGAGAAAGGTGCTTCCTATCTAAATTATAGGAAGGGGAACTTGTCATGCAAAAGGCTTCAAAGTTTTATAATTTCATGCTTAAGTTGCAAAGAGTTGTGGGGATTTACTCTCCACCACCCACAGTTTGACCCATATCTGGATGAAATGTTGAATTCATTATTATCGCCTATTATAAGACATAAAAAGATTGCCCGACGTGCAAAATTGCATAATTCTGGTATGAATAGTTTCGAAGATATAAAATAAAATCCATCTTCAGGGTACCACTTTTAGGGGACTGTAGGTCGCTTATGAAACATTATTTGACCTATGTTTATACGAACTTATTGACCTATTTTCGATCTAAAATCTGATGATGACGTATTGCACGCTAATTATGGGACACCCTATCTAGTCATTTCCAAAAGTAGATAGGTAAGTATTCGTTTTTGGTAATGGAGGGAAGATATTCAGATAATTAATTGAGCTTCAGATAGAATTTAGTATCAAATCTGTACTTATGCACAACAAGATATCCGGAATACATGAAAAATCTAGTTTTTGAGTTCAGCGCACGATAATTTTGACTAGTGTAGTTCCATCAATGCTGAGAATAGAGTGTGCAAACAAATCATTGAGATTCATCTGAGCTCGAGTAAGTTATCAATGTTCGATGTTAGTTGCATTAAATTAGACTCATAGACAAATTGCAGGATTATCAAATGTTTAGATTGAAATGAATAATAATCGACTATTGCTGCTATCGACAAAATATATTTTGTAATCATCGAAATTCAAACTATTACTAGAAAAATGACCTATCAACACCTTGGGTCGTATGTAGCAGGTATTCAAATTACTGTTGAACAATTGAGTTCAATTGTTGAAGTGGTGGATGCCCAGTAGGTTCTAACTAATTAATTGTTTGCATAAAGTTGATATGTATGAATTCAATATCATAGATCTAATCGACATTATCAGCATCTTCCATTCATAGCGTTTTTTTTCTCTTATGTTTTTTACTGAATCCTATTCATCAAGTAACCTTTACTATAAACATAGATTACTTTTTCTCAGTACTCATCACGAAAGCTCTTGTCAATAATAGTTATTTGTTTTACTAGGCAGGAAAGAGAAACATATAAATTTTCCTCCAAATTGATTCCAATTTCAGGCAAAGTCAAAATAATCCATCATTTTGCGTTCACTCAAAGTCATTGTCAATTTTTACTCACCAATTTGGAACATGGCAACAAACTTTTTCTGCCTATGCAATAAAAGTACACATTTTCTGCTTGTTAAGTGTCATTAAAAATCCACTTATAATGACGCCTTGGCTATGAATCGCCAGCCGCGGCATCAAATCTTGTGCTTTTCTGCCTAGTAAAACAAATAACTATTATTTGACGGCATCAGGTCAATTTTGATTTTTTGCCCAGTACCCCTCATATATTGAAATCAAAATTATTACTGAACTATGAACTATGTTTATCGTCAGTATTATTCTGGGAACTTTGAAGTCTGATTATCGTTTTTGAAAATAAAAGAATATTCTTTTTGATAGGGCCTGAATCTTTATCGTTTTATCATCTTTCCAATACAAATTCCGAGATACATTCAACCAACATAACCATCATGACAACGCATCATCGAATAAGTGAATTATGGAGTCTGGCTTGTGTTCTCCTCTGAAACGAATTCAAACATTAGACTTCCATTCCACATCTCCTCAATCTGCGTCTCTTAGATTCTCATCAACATTTCAGTAGTTTAGTACAGATGTCTTAGGTAGGTTGCTTTTGAAATAGTGTAAAAAGCCCAACATAGTAGTTGCACTTAGCTAAGGAGTATTCATTGATTTAGTTTTAGATGTCCCTATACTTCCTAGTACATCAGCCATCCTACACAGTAATTTTCAAATCAGAGGGCTGATATCACAAGCGGCCTGATAACTGAAGTTATGTAAAATTGTTGGAAAATCTTGACACATCTCTATCAATGCACAGATAATCGAGAACAATGATTTCTAGAAAGAATATTATGAAATTCATCACGAACGACAAAGGAACAGGAAATTTGTTTGAAGTTTTTATCCCAAAAGAAATACCCAAAGAAATGGTCCTGTTTGGACAAAACCGAAAACCGAGAGACATATTGAAGTCTCAAGTAGGTATTATTATAACGAGCTGTTCGTGAGTTGGTAATAGAGAATAATAGATTATAGAAAACAGCATTCTACTACTATGCACAATTACGTGTTTCTGATGAACTGAGCACTTTTTTGATATATACAGGGTGTTTTAGATTCAAATGTACATACGATACTTGCAGATAGGGAAAACCTTGATGGTTCCAAATCACCCCCCATCGATGTGTCTACAGTCTATTATAACTGACTTTTGTATAATCTACAATTAGTAGAAATATTCCTATTATATTACCCATCAAATCTGGATAAAAATCGAGAACAGAATCAGGTCTGTCTTAAGGAAAAACAGAAAACTTATTTTATTTCGAAAACTTTTCAACACTCTGTATGGCAACATTTTGTGGATCTGTTTTGATATTTGGAAAGAGCGGGAGAAATGGATGAAGTGACTAACTTTTTACGAACGGGCTTCCAAATTGTCAGATGGCTTTTCATTATTTTTATATATATTCAGCCCCATTTCGAGGCATTTTTATTGAACTCGTAAAACAAATTAGGTGAATTATCGATAGATTTTTTCATTTGACGAAATAAATTCAATTATTTCAGAAATGTTCGAGGATTCGTTTTATTCTCCACTATTTATGCACAAGCTGCGGTAAAGTATGCTGTGCAAAAATTTTTAAAATTCTGACAGTTCATAATCACTAGTGTGATATTATTGGTAACGTTAAGGTTGTTGTGTTAAGGCATGATTATGAACACGCATTACAAGCACCAAAAAGTATCTTTAGATCACCAATAATATCACACTGGTGATTATGAACTGTCAGAATATCAGAATTTTTCACACAGCTTACTTTCCCGCAGCTCATGAATTTAATGAAGAATAAAATGAGCGACAAAAATTTACAAAATCATAAACAAGTTATTCTGTCAAACAAACAAATCTATCGATGGTTCACCTAATTTGACTCTTATGATGTTGAGATTTAAAGACTGTTATTTTTTTGTATCAATAGTATATTATTCAACAAGCATATAATGAGGGCTATTATTCACGAAGGTTAATTTCATGTCACGAGCGTAGCGAGTGGCATAATCAACCTGAGTGAATATTGGCTCATTATAGGCGTGTAGAATACTATACTTTGTCCACAACTACTATTGTCTTCTATATATACATTTATTCATATCGTTTACCCTAGGAACTCTAGACCAGTGAATTATGGTTGTTCGCTGCTATTATTCATTGGTGTGAAAAATGGCAACTGTTTTGCTTGAGGAAGTGCATGTATTATGAATATTTTATACAACAGTCGTGGATAAAATTGTATTCTGCATTGAGATTTCAATAAAAATACTTTGAAGTTGGAGCGGAATATGTCAAAAGATTATAATAAACCATGTGTCAAATTGAATGCGAGCTCGTGAAAAGTGAGTCACTTCATTGAGTTTTTTCCGCTCTTTTCAAATATCAAAACAGATGCATCAAATTTTGCCATACAGAGTGTTGTTTTTGAAATAAAAGAAGATTTCTGTTTTCCTTAAGATGGACCTGGATTCTGATCTCGATTTTTATTAAGTTTTGATGGGCAATATAAGTGGAAAATATCTACCCAGTATGGATAGATTATACAAAGTGGTTCAAAAAGTATGACCAGATGAAAATATTCGCCAAAATCAAGATAACGTCCTGTATCTCAGTTGTGAAAGACGGTAGACACATCAATGATGGAGGGTGATTTGGAACCCACGAAGTGTCCTCGATTCACAGGTATCGTATGCTGTATATTTAAATTGGAAACACCCTGTATAGGGCTATCAGCAATAACATGACTAAAACATATACCTATTTGGTATCAAAATTGTTCATTGCTGATTGAACCTACAACTTACTTGATTAGTAAGTACTTGATCATGTCGGATAGATGAAGTTGTAGAGTTGACAATGGAGCTTAAAGCTTTATTAGTGACAATGAATAGTTGGATCGATTTGAAATCAAAACAATATTTACTTCGGAAATTAAATTTAAATTTTGATTTTTTTGTAGAGGTCGAGGAAATACCCTTTTTCTACAAACGTCAAAAAATGACAAGGTTCGCGCATTCATTACAAAATGCGAAGTGACACTTTGTTTCAGTTTACTACATTACCATGATACCTTGCACAAAACAATGCGCGAAGTAGGTACTTCGCGCATTGTTATGTAAAATATATGAGATATTTATATTTCAACTTTATGGTCCTCAATCGAGCAAACATCCACGAAATCATTTATTTCTGAATGTTTAACTATATTCTTTTCATCTCTCGGACCGCGCGAAAGGAAATTCCTATAATGTTCGTGGAACATCATGCGTACCTATGAAGGATAGGGAGAGGCCTTCCAAGCCAGTTCAACACTATTATCCATATCAAGCTGAACATATTACTACTTCAGAACTCTATTTTTTGACGTATGTAGAAAAAATGTTGTTTGCAACTCGAGCGCGAAATACTTTGGTCATCCCGATTACCAAAGTAGCATTTCGCGCTCTAGATACAAAAATAACCATTTCCTACTCGCCAAACATTAAAAATAACATTGAAAGCCATGAATATTTTGCTTCAATTAATTTGATCAGGCTTCGTGTGACTATATCTCAATATAAAAGTTGTCCTGTTCATTTCATGAGGATTGAAGTATCATTTCGAAATAAATTCTAATATGAAAATATACGAGAATTTTATTTCGACATATCAATCAAATTTATATTTCCACATAATATATACCAACCATCACCCACCCCTTCTATAATATAAGAAAGAAAAAAAATAGAAAATAGTTTCGCATGTTTCATCAAGCATATTCCTTCAACAATGTTATCTATCCTATCATCATCCCTAGTCGCATGCTATTGATGCTGTCCATGTCGCTTTGCACTGCACTGTTCTTTATTTCAACCATACAAAATTGGAAGAAATACCTGCAAGAAGAATTATGGTCTCCGAATTTGGTCCGAATTTATTGGAATACTTACATTTTTCCACATTCGTTACCACAAGGCATAATCGAGGATGAGAAAGTACAAATCAGGAAGAAGAACTGAAATTGAATAACTGAGATTAGAGGTAACACAGCATATTGAATCAAATAGACAAAATATTTGATTATCCATCTTTTCTATACTTATTCGTACATTTGCAGTATTTTCATTGAATAAAGGTTGTGAAAGGATAAGAATAATCGATATTTCAAAATATATTTTGTTGAGTTACGTTTTTATTTAGGTTATTTCACATCAATATAATATATTTGAACGTTATTTACTGAAGACATTAAAGGGTTCAATAGAAAATATCATCTGGAAGTGAAACAACTGCTAGAGGCATTTGGAAAGTTAGTGGAAATTGATCAAATTAAAAACCATAAGGAAGACATGCGCTCCAATACACTCCAAATGGTCCAGTTGAAACTTCTTCAAAAGATGAGTGAGTTATCTGAAAATTTATCTGAAAGCCATCTTTCCTATAAAGAAAATAACAGAGCACAGCGATTATAGCATCATCTTCAGTTTACATTCTTCTATTTGCTGCTATCAGGCTAAGTATAGCCTATGTGAACTTGAATTCGCATTGCTCTAATTGTATGTGTACAAACAGGCACGTATATAAGGGGGGTAAGTGGGGATAATTACCCCCCTCTCCCAGACCATCAAAGGAAATCCAATGTCAACACGTACCCCTAAAAACTGAAAAATTAGAAAACTACAGCGGTGCAAGTTCGTTTTTCATTTCTTCATTTAATTTATGTATATGTATGAAATCTCGTAAGCCGCTGTGATTTCGTCATTTTGACAGCGAAAAAACTTTGCTCTAACTTTTCCAGCGACAAAACGAAAACTTAACATTTGACAGCATGACAACCGAAATTTTAAAAAAATATTTGATAGTGTTTATATCATATGTCATTCCTTATATGATTTTCAGACAATTCGACATACATGTTGTGTACACAGGCGGGTATACGGCCTTGTTCCAAGGGAAAGGGGGTAAACTTGTGGCGCGGGAATGATAGACAGCAAGAAAGCGCCGCAGGCGAAATTTGTTTCTGTTCAAGTTCGAATGCCTTCAGAAATTGTACGTTAGGTTCAAAATCAGTTTGTTTGTTTTTTTTACTTTTTTTTGCTCAACAAGAAATACAAAAATCTTATAGCAAAGAGTTCCAAGGAACATTCACCTGGAAATTTCAAATTTCCCAAAGGCAAATAAAACAAATTATAAATTTCAAGGTTCTGTTTGGAGTTATGACAGATTCATCATACAGGACGTGGAAAATAAAATTATGAATCTAGAAAACCAACTACGTATCTGTGAATAAAAGTCTGTAAAAATAACAAATTTCCATCATTCAATTTTGAACCCCTTGATTGGGTATGAAAGTAACGTCAGAGGTTCTTTTTTCAAATTGTGTGTGTTCAATAAATGTTATTCAATATTCGTCGTGGCCTTTAGCCAGTAAATTAGTTGTTTGAGACAAAATATGTTTCGTCATTTCGAAGGTTTGTGAATTATTCGCTAACGAATCTGTCCAATCGCATTTGCACTGAAACTATAGAGGGTGGTTCATGAAAACCGGTGGTTTACCGCACCTACCTGTTCAGCTTGAATAGTTTCTAGAACTCCCGCTTATACCGAGAGTGGGCTACAACTTCGATATTTCAAATGGAATACCCTCTATTTCGTCATAATCATATACCGTAATTTTTGTATAGATTGTCCTTGAATGGGAATGTTTTAGTTGAAAAATGTGAATTACTAACTTATAACTAGTTTACTGTCGAGAATTGTTTATGTAATTATTGATTTCCATGATATTTCATAACATGAAAAACGCGGGGAAACATGATGTTTTATTTGAAATAAATAATGAAGTGGTAAAACCCAGTTTCGATGTAAGCGAAAGATCTAGAAGTTCACAAACATTTCAGCAAAATCTCCAAGTCAGGCTAACTTAAGGTTAACATGAATCAGCCAATAGGTATATAAATGACAAATCATTGTATGTCAATCAGTTCATCAATTTTTTTATTATTTTCAAATTCATGTCGTTGAATTCTTATTGATTCACAACAAAAAACTACTGGGTTCTTCACACGAATGAAGAACATTGGCAACATTGGAGTTCGCCCTAATAAGTACGTATTGTTCACATGAAAAGATTTACGCATAAGGAATCAAAATCATTGGAAACGAAAGATCTTTACTCATAACCTCAATATTCTATTGTGACTGATGAGGATATGGAAGTAACTTGGTGAAAGCCTCTCGTCTTGTTGGAACCTTCTGCCATAATCAGACACTGATTTTACTTCACTCCTCCTACGATCAAAGGATATAATGTGCTTTCACGTCTAGACCCTACATAGGACAAAACTCGTGAGATATCGATATTTGTATGGGAAGGAGTCAGCTAGCCATACCGCTTTCCTCACCCCTAAGAAGGTGCTAGCCGACTGTAGTGTTTTTCGATAAAAGCACGGTATACCAAAGCGTGCATTTTGGACCAACCTCGGAAACCATCATCATTCTCTTTTTGGATCTGGCCGTGAAGCCTATACGCAAGTACGCAACCATCCTTTAATGGTCGACGGGACAGGATCCACTAATTCCAAAAATGATTACCACTCCTCGATCCACTAATTCCAAAAATGATTATCACTCCTCTGTTACTACGTCAGTGGCTTCCTTTTGACAAGAGTGCCAACATTCTTATTTGCGATTTTTGTATGAATATTTCACTTGAAGAAGCTATACTGTGTTTACAGAACATGTCATAATATATGTGTTTGAGAATTTTGTGGAAAAGTTCTCAACATTCTAATATTTCAAGACATACGTAGGTTAAACAATGTATGTGTTACACTGGTTCCACCTCCACTATGTGTACAGGGTGTCCCGAAATTAGCCTGCCAGTAGCCTTCAGTAGCACATTCTTTGGCTAAAAATAGGAAGAACAGTTTCAATGAACATGGTCCCTAAGGGAGCTACTGCTTTCCTAAAGGGGGCTCTTGAAGATGATTCCAAAATGTCATTCAGAAGTGTTCAATACAGGAGGGGAATCTCGGATTATCATAATCCAGACCGTTTTACAGGAAAAAGGTGCTCCTGTTCCTACCTATCGATCAGATGTAAAATTTCCGAGTGAAATCGATTTAAAAATATTGTTTCACCCACATTTTTTGCTTAACGTTGCCAATTTTCAAATAATATACCCAAAATCCACCTGCCACATACTAACAGCAGATTTTTCGATCAAAAATGCGAAAATGAATTAAAGGTGAGTCTCTGTAGATGGTTTTCATTTAATATTTCCAAAACCAGTCGAAGCAAAATGATGAAATTTTGCACATACTCTACGCACAGATTCTACGCTTGATAGGACAGGGTGAGAGTTATTCAAAAATTTCACCCCTTAGTGGGGTTACTTGGGGGGAGGTAGAGTACAAACACTACAAACTACCCCCAATATTTTTTATGATTTTTTTAGAGATTTCATGCAATATTATAAAATATCAGAGTGGTGTTTCACAGAAAAATAAGAGGTCCCAATAAACTCCACCAGCATGCACCGTTTTCGGGAAAAACCATCTTCAGGGACTAACCTTTGAGGAGCTGTAGCTCCCTTATGAAGCATTTTTCAACCCAAGTTTATGATAACTTTTTTCCTTATTTTCGACCGGAGAATCTGCTGTTGTATTATGGAAGGCTAATTTCGGGTATATAATTTGAAAATTGGCAACGTTATGCAAAAGATGTGGGTGTAATAATATTTTTAAATCGATTTCACTTGAAATTGATACATCTGATCAATACGGAACGAAAGCACCTTCTTCTTGTGAAAGGGTGTAGATTTTCATAATTCGAGATGTTTGAGCAATATTTAATGTAGTTCCACCCTGTATTGACCACTCCTAAATGAAATTTCGAAATGATATAATTTTCACTGTATTTAGCATCAAAAGTTTACTTCTTGTACCGCATCGCATCATTTTCTCACCTGACTTTTCGGAAATAATCAGGAAATATCATCTTTAGGGGCTCCCTTCAAGGAGGCCGTAGCTCCCTTCGGAGCCATTTTTTGACTCATGTTTATTGAAAGTTTTTTTTCTATTTTCAGTCGAAGATACCCTGTATACCTACCCTGATATCTTTGTCAGACGAATATTTTTCTGGGTTTAGTATCCTGAACCTGAAAAAAAATGTTCACAAATAAAATCCTGAAATCTTCAAACTCTACACGTAGTTATAGAGGAGTGGTAATCATTTTGTGAAAAGGGGTCCTGTCCCGTGGACTATAACTAACTCTTTCTATTTAAGTCGTTCTTCTGGAGTCTATCGATCGCCCCGCTTTTCTCTACTACCTTGTGTTCTTCGCTTTTTCTAGATCTTGCAGAATCTTCAAAAAAAGCGAACAGAACGGAGGGGGCGCCTCAGTTCGGACATCAACAAGTTTAAAAGCACCAAAAGCAATCTCATCTTCAAGGTAACCCGCTTCGGAAATGCTTGGCAAACTCTTTTACGCGCGCATGCCCGTATTAAGGCCTATGCTTTCCGCCATTTTTACGCGCCAGCCAGGTAGAACGCGATAAATCCAAATAATAAATAACTAAAGATGAATGAAACACTTTTTCTATGTTGCGTCTTTAATGAAGTCATCATGACACCCAAATGCGTATCGAAACAGCTTCTATTAGGACACGCTAAATATCTTTTTTCAAAGTTGGTAATGGTAACGTCAAAGTCAAACTGTCAGACACACTAGCGTCTAGAGACAAAATGCAACAAATGACTATAACATCATACTCATCACAGGTATCTTGAGTATCTATTACCTACCAAATTCGCAGGTAAGTTTTGTTGTACCGCTGTTGAGACAAAATTATGCTCATTAGTCTGATTATTCAAGTTATTGTTTGTGAAATGCGACTGTGAGGTAGAGGCATCAGAATGTGTTGTAGAAATCGAAGGCTGAGAAGAAAACATTTGAGCTACCTACATATATAATTAAAGAAATTTCAGAATTGCTATTTTTATGTTGCCAGATTCATCATATCGATGACCTAGAATTAGTTTCCAATACTTACCTACTCTAACAATAAACTCTTTTTTCTCCGATTGGCAGCAAATATTAATTTTGCTGACACATATCAATCAGCAAAGTATTACTTTTCCTGCCTAGGCACCAAAGTGGGTACTTTGCTGCCTAGGCAGCAAAATGGTTACTTTGCTGATTAATATGTGTCAGCAAAATTAATGATCTATAAATCGTTTATAATTTCCTTCATATTTCATCCGAGACTTCTCCGGCAACAAATTCAACTCTATATTTTTTGCCACCTTCCTTATTTCTGGAGGAGTAAGTACCTACTTCCAGGTCGCTATCACTGTCCATTATATAATAATTTAAATATACCGATGTTTTTTCGCACAACTGTCAGAAATTTCATGAATTTTCAAACTATAATTATTATTAACATTTCCATAGCAACCAACCATTCCAACAACTGCGATTTCTATCAAATTTTATTTTAATTGAACACTACAGGAAAAATAAAGAGATTGTGAGAATTGTAATAATTTGCAAATACAATATCCTCCTATATCATTATGAACAATCGGAGAAAAAATTATATGTTCAACTCGGCAGCAAAGTAGATTGACTGCCTTAGCTGAAATCCTAGCCTCGCTACGCTCGGCTATGAATTCAGCCTCGGCAGTCAATCTACTACTTTGCTGCCTAGTTAAACAAATAACTATTTCCATATGTCAAGTATTTTATGACGGATATCACAGTCCATATAAATCATAAGATGTGTCCTACTGATATCAAACAATAATGTTTTGAAAATTGAACAAAATAGGAAAAAAATCAGTACGCATCGTCAAGACAATAATTGCAATGATTGAAATCTGCATACCTTTCTAACGGAAATTTGTATGGGGATCACGTCAAAATAGTGTAATGTGGAAATTTTGTTTCGACCCCTATACCTATATGAAGGCTTCCCATAATTTTCTGCATAGTATTTTTTGATTTTTTTACAATAATATTTTGGTCACTTCTTGAGAAATGCGTAGTTCTTGTGATTTCTCTGAAACTATTCGAGTTACGACTCGGGATTGTCAAGTTACAAAGTTTCATTCTTCTCATTTTTTGAATTTATACAAAATATGCATGGCTCTTTCAACTCAGCCTTCATATTATGTCTCAACGTTTTCGACATGAAGGGTGTTAAATGTGATAATAATGTGTACCTACCTTTCTTGAAAACATCCTGTACCTAAGAGTTATATGATATCTTGACAACTTTAATGACTTCTTCTGGTATGAAAAAATCGTACACCTTCATGAAAGTTAGGGATATAGTATATAGATCACTGTTTTTCAGTTTCCTTCAGAATTTTTTCAATCTGAATAAATGTTTCAAGTATTCACCTTATCTGCATAAAACTGAATGCTGAAATATGCCATTTTGATAAATTTGCAAAAAAATCCAACTGTAAACAAAGTAATTTATTGCCTGTATAATGTCGATCAGAATGAAGCGTTTCAACGTTCCTAATACGGATCGCAGGGTTAGGTATATAGGCACTATATAGGTAATAGATTTTTTCGGGTCTATAATCTTTTTCATGTGAGAAACCGGGAAAAATCACAGAAACCCAAATCCACTCTGGCAATCCTCCCAACTTTGGAGGAAATCGGAAAGCTGTAATCCTCAGATAAAACGAAAATGTACTTAGGTATTTTCGAAACGTGAATCAAACAGTTTTATCAGTGACACAAGTTTATAAGAATATCGATAAATTCCACACAAAAATTGAAGAAATTGTTTCTAATGAAACCTTGATTTTGATACATATTAGATCGATGCATCAGTAGATTATCAGGAAATCTGGAATCGGCAATAAAATAAAGATTTGCCTATAGTTGTTCTGCCATGAGAATTGTAGCAGACGAAAATACAAATACAAAAGACGTTATATGCTGGCCTATTTTGAGAAATATTATTTAATAATAATAATAATAATAATAATAATAATAATGATAATACTAATATAAATGCATTCATCATTTCACAACAGATAAAGAAAGAAACACAAAGATGAAAGGGCGGTGTTCAGCTAAGAAGCTGCTTTTAAACCCAACCGTTAAGTAATATAAATATCAATAAATACTTAACAAACTGCATCACACTTTCCAAAAACTAAATTTATGATAAAGAATTGTACAGAGATTAGCGGAATAATTACCAGAGAATAAGTATAAATGTATGATCCTTTACCGGTATCCATGGGCGTGCCACAGGGGACAGTATTGGGACCAGTTTTCTTTTTACTTTATATTAACAGCCTTTATAACTTGCAAGATATAAAAGGAAAACTCATCTCTTATGCTGATGATACCGCTATTGTATTCATAGGGGATAATTGGGAAGAAACATATAAAAAAGCGGAACAAGGACTCAAAAAAATATACAGCTGGCTTAGTGAAAGTATACTTAGCTTGAATATTGATAAAACGAAATTCATTACTTTTTCACCCACAATAAGAGATCAACCCTTAAATGAAAATATTCGACTCCATGGATCCGGCTGTACAAATGACTTCGACTGCGCATGTTCTATGATAAAAAAAATCGATAATATAAAGTACTTGGGAGTAATAATTGACCAACATATTCGTTGGAATGAAAACATCAATCATACTACAACGAGATTACGTAAATTGACTTACAAATTTTACCAGTTGAGAAATATTCTGAATGAAAAAAATAAAATAATGGTGTACGATGCCTTGGCTGAGTCCATTATTCGCTATTGCATTATTGTTTGGGGTGGGACTTTTCGAACTTCCCTTCACTGCTTAGAAGTTACACAGAATACTCTACTGAAAATACTGTTCAATAAAAACAGAAGATTTGGAACTGAGCAACTTTATAATGAAATAGGAATAATAAATCTAAAGCAGCTGTATTGCCACCAATGCCTCATCTGGACAAAAAACTCTATATTCTCTCCTACATTACATTATCATCATACTCGAAGAACAGCAAGGCAAGAAATTCCAATTCCCTTGTTTAAAACCACAATCACACAAAAATTTGTAACCTATTATGGTCCCAAACTTTTCAATCTACTACCCTCTGATATTAGAAATATACAAAATAAAAATAAATTCAAAAAGCAAGCCAAAATCTTTGTTCAAATGTATTATAAGGATATCCTGAAATCAGTTCTCGAATAATTATTAATTATTCTTACAGTATATTGCAATTACCAGTGATATTCTCTTTTCGTTTCTTCCTTTCCTTATAACACTCATAGGAATGATTGATTGTAATTCATTTTAATCTGCTAGTAGATATTTCTTTTTTTTTGTTAGTAATTTAACGTAAAAATGTATGATGAGAGAATGGCCCACAATATACAAGCTTAGCTTAGGTGGCTTCTCTCATCAAAAATTATTGTTAAAATCTAATTGAATAAACTTACTTACTTTACTTACTTTATAAGTGAACAGTACAGTTTAGTGCACTAGAAAAACAATTTCAACCGTTTCTTTAAATTATTCAGAGTGAATTCCTTGAATTCAACAGGGATGGTATTGTAGAGCTTAGCAGCACTATAGGAAAAGCTTCGGGTGAAAATTAACTTGGTATGTCTAGGAATAAGTAGCAAATGCTTGTTGCGCGACTTTTTAAGTGATAGTTTTGAAAGTTTATTACGTAGATTAGCGGTGAACCCGATATCAACACTTTGTGGGTTAAAGTAGATGTATTTCCCTCGTGTGTTTCAGCTTCAGCCATCCAGAGTCGTGAAAGGCATCACTCATGTGATTATATTTGCACATACCATACGAAAAACGAACACAGCTCATTTACAGTTATTTACAGGTATTTGTTTTAGTAGGTAGGAAAGTAATAGATTGACTGCCGCAGTTGATAGTTCTTAGCCGAGCGTAGCGTGGCTAGGAATTCAGCCAAGGCAGTCAATCTACATTTGCTGCCGTGTTAAACATATATTTTTTTCTCCAAATGTTAATGAAACCAATTTTGATTAATTTTTTTATTGAAAACTCCATCATTTTGTGTTCACCCAATGTCTGTGTCAATTTTGATTACCGATTCCATACAAATTACTTGGAACGTTGCATATCAACAAACTTTTCCTGTCTAGGCAGAAAAAGTGTCAAGTGTTATAGAAAAGCCAATTCTCCTGCCGCTTGGAGAAAAAGTTGTTTTCTTTAGGCAATATTGACGCGTCCATGCCAAAACGGCACAAATGCCATCAAATCAACTCTACAGGAGAGACAAAAAACTAATTAACTTCTTTCATAATTGCCACAAAAATCTGCTTGATGTCTTAAATGAACGATTTTTTTTCATTATTTTTGTTGAATGTCTGATGAAGACTCTGATTCTCCCCTTCATACAATAAATTGAAAATTGAAAAAATGGCGCTTGTGCCACTCCACACAAGTAGAATGTGTTCATACCAAAAGTGACACTGACGTTTGTGTCTTTGAACATTCAAGGATTTCGTCAAATTGGCGCTTATACAGTTGATTTTTCTTATGTTCTGGTTCCCACGAAAAGGAATATCCTGTAATGTTCAGAGAACATCGTAAAAACCAAGGAAAATAAGGTAGGAATTGGTGTTCCTCTTAAATTTCTGGAGGTTATATGCCTCGGGAACACCTCCCTTGGCAATGTGTTCCAGAGCCTCGCTGTTCGTTGGATGAGCGAGTCTTTGGAAAGAAATGTTCTGCAAGTCTGTGACGGGTTAATCTCGCGGGGACTGCCAAGGGAGGAACAATTGTTGATATTTCAGAAGAGCATCGTCCATGAAAATATCTTTAAAATAGAGCCAGATCGCCAAATTCTTCACGGTGTTTCAGAGAAGTGAGTAATATGCCAAGTTGAAATTGATGAGTAATTTCTCGTGTGTGTCGTTTATGATACCATGGTGGTACAAAATATTCAATCATTACGAGAGATTTCCATGTTGAAAATGCTATTATCATTGGAAATTTCATTACTTGAAACTTAAAGGGTACCTAATATAAGAATGGAGAGATCTCAAGAAGATAATTATATTTGAAGACACAAGACACCGGGGCATGGGTTCGTGTCCCAGCTAGGCCATGGATGTTTGTAAATGTATGCTTCCCTAACCGCGTTTCAGTTTCGACTTATGGGGTGCTGGATCCAGGTGATGCAATGAAAAAAAACGCAAATCTCCTGATATAACATTGTCATTCGAAACGTTATCACCTTTTGAAGCGTCAATTGAGACATCATTGCAGTTTAAAACCATTCATTCAACGCCATCAACAGAATTTGTTTGCTTCTAGATATGTTCATCTGCAAAGTAAAGAAATGGCGAAAGCGCCAAAAATCAACTGCCGTTTTGAAGCAGTTCTATTTGAAATTCGGTATCATCACCTTACTGACTTGTATCACAATCCATGATAGGTTCACAGAATAACATGAAAAAACTTTGAAAAATTTAATCTAAGTTTTTTTTTTTCGATGTAAGGATCATGCATGTGATTTCCCGTAAGCCATGGCGTTTATGCCAAACAACTTTTCATGATAGTGTTTTGGCATAAACGCCTCATATTTTTTCCCCAAAAACTACTATTTCAGATGATTGAAATGTCATTTGAACGTCAAAGTGATGTGACCAACTTTCATATGAAGCAAATATTACTGCCGTTTGAATTTCATTGAATATGGTCGAATTGGCGCTTGCGCAAATTTAAAATTCAAATTTTGGCTAGACAAATACTTTTACGAATATGTCGTTCCGACCATTGGATGCAGAATGTGATTACCTATTTTCCAGTACCAAAAAGTGAAAAGGAAAAGTGATCATTTTGGTGTTTGTGCCGTATTGGCATGGACGCGTCGATATTGTCAATGTAACAGTCTCGGTGAATGTCAGGAATAATAAAGATTCGAGTTTTCGTTATCCGCATTTTTGAAACGCAAATTACACAAATGAGAAAGATATCGTCCAACATTGTTGAGAAATGACTGGAATTCAATGGCTGTTCTGATTCTTAAATGGCACATTGAGAAGCCTACTTCCAACAGTGATGCCATAAAAAACTGATTCGATATGTCAGTTGTGAGATACAGGGTGGCTCACGAGACATTTGTCAGTCGAAATGGCGAAAACTTTGTATAGAAATTCGAATATTAATTTTAAATGTTGAAATAATTAAAATTCCATCATTCTGACGTTAATCGTATCTATCATCTAATAAAATTATCTACCTGGTGAGCGTAAAAATAATTGCGGCAAACCTTGTGCGGTGTATTGGAAAAACTCTATACAAGTGCCAAGAGCTTATTGTGCATGTGACACTTCACACTTTCTACACTATATTCGATTCTGTTGCTTAAGGTCACATTGCTTCTTGCTTCGAAATGAAATGAATACAAAAAATCAGTGTTCTACCCTAGTTATCGAGTTAACCCTCAAAGGTTATACAGTTTTGTTGATATTATCCTTTTGTTATTCGTAGAGAGAGGTCCAATTTTTCAGTCTATTTGGGATCGTGATCGTATTAATTATCTAGAATAATAAATCCCTAAATAAACTATCAAAAGTTGGAGGTATTTCTTGATGAAAACATCTTTTTCGTCATGATTGTGGTGAATGTAAAATAGTGTTGTAAATATTTTCAGTGTTGAAACTGTTAGCACATAATTCTGCTGATTTCTCCTAGAGCATGTTTCAATCTTATACAGAATTCCATTGAAAGGTAAGTGATTAGGCTAGGCTGGAGTCAGCAAAGTGAAGACTGTATATACTCTCGAATATTACTTCCCCAGATGAATTGGTCAGTTAGAGATCTGCCATTTGTCACCGAACAATGAGGTGTAGAATACTTGAAATTTGAAAAATTATTTGGAACAAATTATACATCAGTTTCCTATCTACAAATATTATGTACGCATTTTAGACAAAAAATATATAGGAACGTATTGGTGAAATGTTTGGTTCTAAATATTTTTTCATATATATCACTTACACATTACTGATCACACAAAACAAAAGAGCTTGATGCTGCTTTTTGAAAACTAGACGATATAATGCTTTGGGTTTGGCTTCGAAGCTCCGTGCCCTGACAATGGAGAGGTTGCTTTTTGGAATTTGAAGTACTCCTGGTTTATTTTGCAATTATCACACTATTTAGGTATTATTTGGTCCACTGTAGTGTACAAAAAACACATTAGTATACGATTATTTATGATTTTTGAAGGTATGTAGGTAGGTACCTTTTTATATAGTAAGTATAGTCCGAACAGTTTTAGATAATGCATAATCTCTATTATACCATATGAATCAAGAAATTTGCATGTCTAACAAAAATATCTAAGACTGATCGTTCTTAAATTATTTTCAGTTATTTTGTATTTTCAGCGGCAGTTGCAGTTATATATTTTTTCTTTCGTAGACTATGATAAATATTATTTACACCATTATATCTATATGATTGAACGATATACATCAAGTCAAGAACTTGGTAGAACTAGCGAAATCACTCTGGAAATATCATTTAATGTTCAATAGTAGAAATATATTTCAGAGTAGACAGAATTCAAAAATAAGGTAGACAAATTTTTGAAGTATTGCCGATAAGTAATACACATCCACAATAAGTCATGAGGCAATGAATTTCAGCATATGCAATCAAGAATCTGATCAATATATTATCTCTTTCATTCTTCACGCCCAATATACCATATACCAGAAGAACCAAATTTTCTAACATTATATATATTATTCTCTTCTATTCTGAATTCCTCAAAGAATAGAGAATCATTCGAAGTGAATTAGAAATTCAGTCAATTCCACAATTTCCTCAACTGTTACTTTTTTCATCGTAGAAGGCCGACAACCTCTTACTCGTATACAGGGTGGCCACTTTTTTAATGGGATTGTGTTGGTAACTTCCAAACCATAGTTGTTAGAAGGTCGGCGGTTAAATGGAGAAACAGTTGCGTATCAGTTAGCATCATCTAGCGGTGAAAACTAGAAAATATCAGGGCCCTAGTTGTGAAAATAAATGATAACCAAAAAGTACGAAATGATCGAATTTTGTTTCGTCATATCTCAAGAACCGGCGCTGATATTTTCGAATAATTTCCGCCACTACACCTTTTTCAATTGCAATTCAGAAAGTGTAACTTGTAATTCAGAATAGTTAATTGTGATTCAGAAAGCGTCCATTTCGATTCATATTAGTCAATTGTAATTCAGAATACATAACATGTAATTCAGATCAGTGAAATGTAATTCAGAAAGTGTTACTTGTAATTCAGAATGGTCCATTGGAATTCAGAAAGCATCACTTGTAATTCATAAATACTATGGAATCATACTCTGAATTACAAGTTATGTTTTCTGAATTTCAATTGACGGTTTCTGAATTACATCCCACTATTCTGAATTACAAGTTACACTTTCTGAATTACATTTGACTAATCTGAATTACATATTACGCTTTCTGAATTACAATTTACTAATCTGAATTTCAAGTTATACTTTCTGAATTACAATTGAAAAAGGTGTAGTATATTGTTTGAAAGTTGTCAATATACAATGCCTTCAAAAAAGTGGCCACCCTATATATAATGAAGGTCAATGATTTTGATATGCCCAAGACCACGTTGTATACCATATACGTCACAAAAGTCTTGGAGACGACAACCTCTTCTACAAAGGGGTATTCTATAAACGCCAAATGATGGTACACTACACTCATAATGGTGTCTGTTATGTGTTTCCCTAGTTCCACCAGTTCTGAATCGATGACTATCCAAATTTTCACCTGACTCGATTCACTGATTATCTCTGATTTTGTGCTGTTGCAGTTTCTCAATATGGCAAGCGTTTTCATGAGGATATTCAATCTCATTTGTATGATGCTTCTCATCGGCCACTGGTCTGGATGCCTACAATTTCTGGTTCCGATGCTGCAAGGGTTCCCGGCGAATTCTTGGGTGGCTATCAACGAATTACAGGTGAGGTCACAAAAAAATTGAATTCCATTTGGGAGAAGACATGAAGAAACAATAGTACATTATACACCAAGGGACTAAAGTGGTATTTTGAATCCCGAGACAAAATGTTTATATAAATTGTCGAGGAATTCAAAAACACTTTAGTCCTGAGGTATATATTCTATTTTATGCACTTCAGGATAGGTTGAACGTTAAAAATAACGAAAAAAAAATTAAATGCCGCTATACACGGTAGGTACTTTATTTCTGAAACGTCATCGATGAGGCTGATTTTTACCATATCAACGACCTTAGTAACTATGGTGATCTTGATTTCGGGAAAAAAGTGGTACTTGTAAATGTACATAATTTGCTTATCAATTCAAAGAGGTATGAAGTTGTTTACTGAAAACCCCGGAACCTTGACATCAGATAGATCCCAAACTTTTTTTCTTGGGTACATTGATTTCCACCGGAAAATGACCGGAAGGACGGGAAAATGGTGAATGATCCCGAAAATCTGATGCCAAGGTCCGAATCCGGTTCGGCTGTGCATTTTTTCAAAAATGTGTGATTCTTGATTGTGATCCTAGCAGTAGGTACCTCGGCGCCTTAGAAGTGGTTCGGTTCCACTAGGAGCTGTAGATCCCACTCTTCCTAATGCCGCACAAGTTTAGACTTTTGGAGAATTGGCTTCCAACTTCGAAGTAGCGGTATACGCAAATCATACACATATATAACAAATTTAACAATTTTTTTATATCCTGTAATCTATCTTGTGATAAGTGCGCGGCGGTAACGATACTACCCGATTGCAAAAGCCTTCTGGCTGAAGCAGTACTCGTGAGCCCTCTTCTGGCCCATTACATGATAGATCGGCAGATTGATGGCCATGGTCATGCTGCACCGGTCAAACGTCGGCTCATTGTATGGCATATTGTAATCGTTTGCCTATAATTTAGCCGACAGTGTACCAATAGTGTCAATTCGTATTATGTTTTATCTACGTCATAACAATCGTCAACCGTGCCAAATAGAGTGGAGTATGATTATATTTCAGTTTCAATTGAAAAATCTAATTTTTAACTGCCACTCCATATAAGACTTCCAACCCTGATTGGAAATTTTGTACAATCATGAAATCCTATATTAATAGGTGGCCTACGTTACAGAAAGTGAACTCTGTTGCCAAATTTCACGATTGATTCAGCAGTTTCGGCTCGGCGATGAAGAATCTGATATATTTTGTTATTTCACATATAATATGTTCATTCATTGCATTCAGATACTATCATAAAAGTTATCGAATTCGGCCATGAAGAAATATGCAAGTCGTCTGAGTCATAAAATAGGTATGATAAAAATTCGGTAGTCAATCGGAGAATCGAATGTGTTTCCTTGCTCATCGTTTGTATATTTCTGTTATGATGATGATGATTAATAAAATTTTCTTATTCGAAAATTAACCGCAAATGGATTCCGTTCATTTCTAGAAAGTGTGGTAGCTCAGTCAGAATAAAGATCGATTTTTAACCGGAGGACCGGGGTTAGAATCCCGTGGCGGTCGCGTTTTTTTTTTAATTGAATGTATCTATTGGTACTGGACCATGAATATTCACAGGAATTTTGCCGTCCTGGCCAATTCTAGCTTGCATATTATGGGCCAGCATAAGGCCAATCGAATTATTGTTATGTCGCACATGCTTTCTCACCGTAAAATACAATAACGTAATCTTTTATGTATTCAGTGCGCATAATATTCGATTGCAGGAAGCCTTCTGGCTGGAGCAGTACTCATGGGCCCTGTTCAAGGCCATGTCGCACATGCTGTGCATCGGGTACGGCCGCTTTCCCCCGCAGTCGCTCACCGACATGTGGCTCACGATGCTCTCGATGATCTCCGGAGCGACGTGCTACGCGCTCTTCCTGGGCCACGCCACCAACCTCATCCAGAGTCTGGACTCGTCAAGGCGGCAGTACCGCGAAAAGGTGAGGTAGATCAGGTAGAGCGCCTGATTTTCCTGTCAATAAAGCTAATAGCAAGATTTATATTGGAATCAGGGCCTAATTACCAGAATTATCTGGCAATTAGTGTGTAAAATCTTTCAGTATTTCTCAATATCAAAATCATCCATGAACTTATTTCAGTACTTATTTCATTCTAAAATACTAATATGTCAATCGACAAGATGTTGTTTTCCATCACTTTCAGTTTTCACCCACAACATTCTCACGACAGGAATGAATCACTTCCCACCTCAGTGTGTAATATACTATTCCGTATCTGATATCACAATGATTTCGTTGTGTTATCATATCATAAAAGTGCATCTCCCATGAAATGTCGAATTTCAATCAATGACAGATCTGTCCAATAGATGAGCATGACTTGAGGTTGGCTATAAGCCGAAGAAATCCAATATTTCGCTGTTATCTGTTATAGCCGTAGAGAAAGTATACTATATATCTCGCACGAAATACTTATTCCCCACTCGTATGCTTTGCAGCATTACCGAGGGAAATGACTATAATTCCGTTCGTGTTAAACAATATAGATACTATTTCGATTTTTTCGATTGGCCACGTTTTTTTGGGAGATATTTCCATCTCGTATTTTTTTGCACTTGTTCGAAGAACATCGTGCGACAATCGGTCCGATTAAATAGGGTGGCTAAATTAGTAACGTTGTTATACTTATTGTTATCAATAACTTTTTTAAGTAGCCCAGATTTTCCACCATTCATATTTGGCATTCTATAAAAACAACATTTATCAATGTGGTTAGTTTTTTGACATTTCCACCCGGTCGTATGAATAAAGTTGTGCAGCTAGTCATTCATCTATTATTGCATTAACCTAACAATTGATATACTCTACAAGCACTTGAAGCAATTCTCTATCTTCTATATAAATGGTTCTATTAATAGTATCAAATCTTCTTAAACCAATACATTTGGCATGTGATAGATTTTCAGAAATTTATGGATGGATTAATCGAATCCCTCAAAATTCTATCGTTTGATGCTATCCATCTAGTGAAATAGGTAATTTTTAGTTTTCACAAATAATAAGGTGGGGTTTCAGAACTGTCTTGTCGTAGAATTACCTCTTTTGCAATATCTAGCATGACCAGATAAACAACATTTCCATGAAATAGTGCCGCATTTTTTACTGCTACTATAAAAAGTGGGAAAAACATGACAAAATGTTAATTCCATGTCTTTAGACAATCAGAAAATCTGAAAGTGGTTCAAATAACCACTAACTTTCATATCACGCTCTTAGTGAATTGGACCGAAATGTCTCCTATTACATTTCCTGGTTTTGGAAGCGTTCCCTTTTTCTTTGACCCATCTTGACCAAACCATTGGGCCTTCTTCTATCGTGCTCGTACTAGAACATGTTGATAAAAGTCGCTCGATCATTGGCATAAGAACTGATGAGGAGATGATCAGGAGTTAGACTATTAGGGTCTTCAGGATCGACTGAAACGTATAGAAGAGGTCGGCAATCACAATATATTCTGCTTCCAAGTAAAGTGTATGTAGGATTTTGCATCTCTAGGCGCTTCTTCTTTCGGCATAAGTTGCAGTATCATTTTCACAGAACCGATCAACCGATCCCAGCGACCACCCATACCTATATGTGAAGCACCTGGGGGAATGAAATGCCATTTTACTTCCATTTCGGTTATATGAGATATCGATTCTGCTCTATTTATCTCCTTATTGAATCCCAATAGTTCTACATTTGCCCCGAGGAAATTATGTTCTGTTATTCGGATAAAATTGTCTGATGGAACCTCAACGGGATATCATTCTTCTTGATACCATAGTGATGGTGTAGGCAATTTCTAATTGTACTGGTCATTCCGTATATTTAAACAGCATCTACGGGGTTCATCATTGAAGATAGAAAAAAAATTCAAATACAAAAGTTGTAGGGTTTGTGCTGAACCTCCAGAAAATTATTCGAGCTGATTTATGCATTCTGTAGTTAGGAGAATGAGTTTTCATATATTCTGAAGTCTAGCAGAATTTGAGGAACAGAATAAAGGATATTTGAAAATAAATATATTGCGCTTTCGGACTTAGCAGACTTCGCACAACCAAAAATGCATTGCTTAAATGTATGTAAAATGTTATTGAACAGTACATTGATTGGTAAATAATACGAATAATCAAGTATCACTTATAATCCTCTTAGGGAATGAATTATTTCCGGAAATTTTTTGAGTACATGAATTTTTGTAGAATTATCACGAGTCGCGAAGCGTCTGGTGATCGGTGAAAATGGCTTATATTAATTCTTATTTTTGCCGAAAGAACATCCACTGAGAAATATTCGAATGTTTTTTCAGCTTTGATACAATTTTTTATCATCCTAATTTCAAGTCTATATTTTGTCTAGTATGAAAATTACTATATCTACCTCATCCTGAATTTACAGTTCAAAACTAACGTTTAGTATAGTTATTCAATTTGGTCATGGATAGTTCATCCTCATTGGTCCAAGTTTCTGTCAAGCAAACTCCGGAAAAATCCAACGAACTGAGTGGTTAATTTGTGGTAGAGCATTTATTAGGTATGCTTCTCACATTCATTCGCATAATTCTCAAGGGCATATTTGGTTTGCTTTGTTTATTTACTCCCTTGGATGATTTCGAGATGCTGCTTTCCAAAAATTTGTACCTGGTCACGGTCCTTCCTTTCGAAAAATGAACCTGTCAACAGCCGCTCCCCCAAGCCAAGCTAATTGAAAGTTCTACAATACAAAAACAAAAAATACTTGAAGTTGAAATAATTTTTGATGCCACTGTTTGGTGAATTGTTGTCGATGCCCAGTCAAGAAATCAAAACGGGTTCTCAATAAATGAAGAGCCCCGTGCGCTGCACGAGAGCGCCTACTATTATTTTCATTGAAATTTCATATACTAAAATGGTATATGAAGGGTATTGCCAAAAGATTTGTTTTGACAACACCATAATTCAACAGTTTTTTTCAAGGGGTTCCCCGTGCCCTTATGAAAGCGCTACTTGAAGAAAATATAAATAAAATTGATGGGGCAAACAGCCAGCACGTGTTTAAATCTAAACTAGTTGAGTTAGAAAACACCGAAAATAATGTCAAATAATGACGTAGGCAAGACGTTGACCATAAGTCAAAGTCAATGTCAAGGAATAAAATATGAAATTCTGAAATACCTTTTGGACATACATGTAGAATTTTAAGGTCCTGATTTGGATCAAAACTATGGCGTGGATTTAGGATGTGGTTTGCGAAAGAACTTTTGGTATCATGTTCATCAAACAAAAGGGGTGTATTCTTGGATTTTTCAGTGATCGTAACATGTTCCGTATCTCTGGTTCAAATTTTCCTACCACTTCGTCCAACATATTGAGCATTTCAATTTGGATCAGAGCAACAAATACAATAAACTCCAGATTTGTGATTCATAGGGACTTTATTTCTTTAGAATTAACGAATTTTTTTGAAATATTATCAACTGTGTAAAAAGAGATATTAATATCCTCACTATATCGATGAAAAATGTTTTTGATGTCATATGAGACTTCGCCAAAAGAAGGAATGGATGAAAAACGTATTCTCGGATTTTGTGTTGGTAATAAGCTTCTATTGAAGGATATTATTTTGGTGTTTATTAAACATCTTATTGATAATAATCGCTGTTAGTTCACCTACCTTGGTCTCAACTCGTATTCCATGCTATTTCATAGTCAATCGTTTATCAGGTTTGCTCAACTCTCCCCTACATGCATCCCTCCTCCTACGTCCACATTCTTTAAGTATCGGGGCGGCAAACCCTACATGCCCGGGGCGCTGAATATTGAAATACGCCCCTGTTCGTAGGTGAAACAAGTGGAAGAGTACATGGCGTACCGCAAACTCCCGCGCGAGATGCGCCAGCGGATCACGGAGTACTTCGAGCACCGCTACCAGGGCAAGTTCTTCGACGAGGAGTGCATCCTGGGGGAGCTGTCAGAGAAGCTGCGCGAGGACGTCATCAACTACAACTGCAGGTCGCTGGTGGCGTCGGTGCCGTTTTTCGCGAACGCCGATTCCAACTTCGTCTCGGACGTCGTTACCAAGTTGAAATATGAAGTCTTCCAACCTGGTGAGTAGTATAGTAGTAGTATGGTGGGGAGGCTATAGCCAGGCAAGCACAATGAACTCAAGAGGTTTGTTCACGTTCGAAAAGTAAACAGTCCGAAACCATCAGAAGCATGCGCAGTTTCACGGAACTTGAGAGATTCGTATTGTTCTGTCAAATTGCGCATGCCCTGATGGTTTCGGACTGTTTATATTTTGAACGCGAGCAAGCATAATATAAACACCTGGAGGGGAGACTGCCGGTTTCTTGAATAGCACAGAGTGTGTCAGGGGCAGCTGCAACAAAGATAGCTTGTGTTACGGTAACCTGTTTCTTTCACTCTCGCGTGTTGTTTGATGGCAGATTGGTGTATAAATTATCTTTTATCCAATGATTGGAGTACTTGAGATCTTTTTTTCATCTAAACATGCAAAAAAGTGAAGATAGAACTCCATTGTTTTCTGTTATGTGAAATATCGCTTAATTTGGCGTGTTTTGTTTCTTCTGAAGGACTGAATTTGTTGGTGTGAATTGATTATTGTTGAAAAAATATGTGATTTCGGAATAATAAACAATGGTTAGTTATATTGTGTTGCCTTTGGATGCAAAACAAGCAAGACAAACAGAAATTGCATGTTCTCCATGGGTAAGTTGAAACTTGTTCAGATTCTTATAGAAAAACTATAGTGATTTATTTTCAGTATGTGTCTGTGGATGTTAATAACTTGGATTCTAAGGAAAATGTTTTAATATGGACATTGATTTGCTTACACAACCTCCAGCTCCCATGTAAGTTTCAAAGGGAAGTGAAAACACTGAAACAAAAAGTAAAAAAGAGAATGACAATCTCGATGAGGTACTAAAAAAACCTTTTGAAGGTAAATACGACATGTTCAAATTTTCAAACTCAAGAGCTACATCATATTTTCAGACTTGCCTTTGAAGCTTCTCCTGTACATTCTGGGCGACGCAGATAATCATCTTTAATGAAAAAATTCGTCCTAATATTTTACTTTTATTCACTTTTTATTCACCTTTCATTCACCTTCCATTCACCTTCTGATAGTGAAATGTTTATGGAAAAATAGGCTCAAAATAAACCCAAGGTACTCGATACCATTCAAGAACCTCTTTTCAAATTTTTTCTATCGTTTTTCTATTTCTTCTGATAGTGCTGAGACATTGAGCTTCGCTCACCTTGTACAATATATTGTGACATTTGAATGAGAATATAGAATTTCAATGTTGTATTCATTTGCCCTTCCTAATCCTGAAAGAATAAAAATATAATTTCACTTTTGTGTCAATAAAAATATCAATAATTATTTTCAAATAATAATTGATTGCAACATTATCCTTTTTCCTAACTGCGGCGCCCAACGTAGTGATTGCGATTTCAATACGTTAGGCACCATCGTAATAGCATCATGTAGTTACTCGAATTGGCGCCCAACATGGGGCCTCATCATCTCAGTATCCCCATAGATCGAAGCATGGTTGTGTTCCAGGTGATATTATAATGAAGGAAGGCACCACCTGTTTCAAGATATACTTCATCCAAGAAGCAATCGTCGACATTGTGATGTCGAACGGGGAGGTGGCTACTAGTCTCAGCGACGGCTCGTACTTCGGCGGGATCTGCCTGCTGAGTTACGCTCACAGATCGGAGACTCACTGCAACATGTTCTCGTTGTCGGTGAACCATTATAGTTATATAGAAAAATGTTATCGCTCATAATTCGCTTAGAAATTAATCCAATGAAACATAAGGTGGTCCGAACGTGCTCCCTCCGACCAAATTCCTGGCTACGCTCTTGATCATAGCAAACTCCCCGCACAGGAAAAACAATCCGTGATTTGTCAAAGTGGCGCCCAACGTAGTGATTGCTATTTCAATAGGTTGGGGACCATCGTGATAGCATCATGTAGTTACTCGAATTGGCGCCCAACATAGGAACTCATCATCTCAGTATCCCCATTGATCGAAGCATGGTTGTGTTCCAGGTGATATTATAATAAAGGAAGGCACCATCGGTTCCAAGATGTACTTCATCCAAGAAGGAATCGTCGATATAGTGATGTCGAACGGGGAGGTGGCTACTAGTCTCAGCGACGGCTCGTACTTCGGGGAGATCTGCCTGCTGACGAACGCTCGCAGAGTGGCCTCGGTGAGGTCGGAGACGTATTGCAACCTGTTCTCACTGTCGGTGGACCATTTTAACGCCGTTCTGGACCAGTACCCCCTGATGCGGCGCACCATGGAATCGGTGGCCGCGGAGAGGTCAGTGCGTTGGTTGGTATACAAGGCCCGGAGAGGTTTTATTGAATTATGTTTGTTTAATATCGCTTTGTTGCTGTGTGCTCTTTCACCCATCCTATCGATAATCGTTCTCATTCGACTTTCAAGTTGAGGTGCTGTGAACAGAATATTCAAATTTCTTCAATAAAAGTTGAGTAGACTACCAAGTAGGTATAGGTAACACATTTTTTCATCTTAACCGAGTGAAATAATTAAAATAATGATAAAATTTATAAAAATTCAATGATGGCAGTTTCTGTTGTAAATCATGAACACTTGTTTTGAGGAATCTACGAGAATATTTTCCATATTTCAGCAATATATCACTCAATTTTAGCTTATATTTGGGAATTAGGATTCATTTTGGATTTTCAACCCTTGTTCAACACAAAAAACTTTATATGTGCCTACTTCATTGGAGTAGAGCTTCTTGAATGTAATAATGGCAACTTCAGAATGAGATATTTCATAAAAAGGTATGATTCCAAATGGTTTATTTCTCAATAGTATAGTTATTGTCTATTGACAAATAATTGTGGGTGCTAGTACTCTCGAATTCCGAATGAGACTGTTATCACCATGCAGTTTCAATTCACTCAACATTTTTTTTTAATATGGCTAGTTCCATTAGAAAGAGGTACTTTCCTATTATCTGCAAGTTTTTTCATCTAAAGTCAGTTATCTTTTTCATGATACTGTTACTTCGCACAGGCTCAAATTATTTTGTGTCCTGATTAATTATACGTCATTGACTTCTATTCATTCTGCTTCAGTTCATTAACTTCTTTTTTTGAAATTCGAGGAGCCGGGAGTCGATCGGCCATTTGGAATAGGCTATCTAAAATGATGCATTTGTATACAACATTCCAAGTATTCATAATCACCAAGCATAAATTTTAAAAAATACAATAGGCAAGTAGAGGCAATAGTTTCACGAGTTTCACGATTGAAAATGAGAATGTATTCATTGAGATCAGGCCGAATATCCTGAATTTTTATACTGCGCTGTTGTATTACAGTTGAAATTATTTGATGTATGCTTGTAGAAATTCACTGAATTGTTTAATGACGGACTCATTACTCTTATAGGTGGTCTCAAATATTTAATGAGACACAGATCAAAAAAAAATGCGACTAACAAAATATCGCGATTTGATCAAACATCCATCGAAATTTGTATGTTATTAGACATGAGGTTCATAGCGAGAATTTTCAACGCAATTCAAAGTAATACCTACCTCAGAATATGTTAAAGTTATTACTTGAAAAAAATTGAAAATAGAATACATTCTGTATCCAGTTCCTTTTGAAAAGAGCTCAATCGCTATCATCCTATGTTGCTGTGTATCTTTTTTAAACTGTTGTGATATTTCTGTTCACTGCATCCCTAAAAATTTACGCGATTCATTCAGACCACTGTCTAATGATTCGACTGAATTTTTGATACAATCCTATCACTCATTTTCTATGTTGGTGTCGGCTAATTACTAACCTAATCAATTCTTCATATTCTCACCGTGTAGTTTTTGATCACTTCCTCAGCTGTGTTTACCATATTTTCTTGACTAATGCCACTGTCCTAGTTGATATTAACAATTTCAGATAAGGTGTTGATTCTGTAAGATGTTTTTAATAATGAGTGTGAGATAATGAGTGTATTAGAGTCATTAGACCACCTTCTGAATCAATAAAACCCAGCCCGCATGAAAGACATCTTAATAAATGTTGATGGGAAATTGATTCAGTTACATCGTTTTTGTTCTTTACAGAATCTACATCGTTATAGTTTTCTAACAATAATAGTTCTGTAAATTAATTATTCTCATTTGAAATGATTTATTTTTAATTTTTTTTAGATCTACTCCAGATATCTCAGAGACACTTGTGTAGTTTTAAAAATATTGTAGTCTTAGAATATGCCTATCCTTAGAACTTAGTACCTATTGATGATGTTCCTATAATGTTCAGTAAGTTGTATGATTCAAGAATTATTTCAACTATGAATGCTACAAATTTTCAGTTACGTTTTGTAAAGCAATCAGTTCCTATATAAGTATGGCCCAGTTTTGAGCACTATTGGTATAGAACTCAGCATTCATGAAAGGCCGTCGCCAAAATAAAAAATTTCCAGGGTAAGTTTATTCGTCAGTGAAGCAGTAAGATTGTATGGTAATAAATCATTCAGTACCTAAGTACCTCTATATTCAGATTAGGACTGAATAAGATAGTATGGTAAACACAACTAATCATACATCACACACTTTTAAAGACACACTAATGTAGCGATAAATTACACACATAATTTTTTCAAACTTCAAGGTGCACAAACTCTCTGAAAAAGTACAATCTTAACATGGGGGACACACACTAAAAGGCGATGGTACAAACAGATTTGATGAAACACACAATACATCTTCACATGTTCTATGGCACATTGGTGAAGCTTTACAACTTTATTTGCTATTAAACAATAATCTAATGTCGAACTGGTGTCAGGTAGTTCCTACTCGATTTTTTTTTTCAATAATTCTGTTATGCAATAAAGGTTTTTTTGAAGTTGGGTTAGAACTTGCCAATATGAATTATGAAAAAGTATATAAGTACCTAGTTTATTTAATTTGAAAATAAGTTTTAACCGCGCTATATTTTGTTGATATCAAAGAATGAGCTCATATTTTATAATATTCATGAATATTATTCAAATAAGTCTAATCTAATAAGTGGGTTATATCGTCGTTGAATATACTAAGTGGCGTATGTGGATTTTTAATATTTCTGAGGACAGAATGTTTATGTCACTAGAAGATTGAACAAATTACATCAAATCTTTGTGAATACTCACAATGTATTGTATAGAATCTGATCCTGATGAATAGATAATGAAAATTTCATTCTTAGAGTAAATTCCGAAAAATAACGATATACGCCCTTTAGTTAGTGTAATTTGAATGATCATGTTCATTCAAGCTCAATGAGATTATGGAGGAAAATACATACAAATCGCAATTCAGTTGCAGTCTAAAATCAAAAATCAAGAATAATTATATGCATATAGTGAATGAATAATTCAGAGAGAAAAATTGGGAAGATTTTGGAAGAATGTTAGCTATTCTTCGATCTGAAAGACGGGTGTCGATCTTTCGCAATGTGACCTAATACATTCTCTGGCAAAAAACGGTCAAGTTTATAGTAGATTCATGTTTTGAAGTGTTGACCTGAATTTCATTTTCGAAAAAAGGCTGATGACACGTGGGTGTCAATTCGGCTTCTATATTGGCAGAGCAAGTCCGATAAAATTTAGTAAACAAAAAAATATCGCTGTGATACAGAAAAAACCGTGAAAATGCCCAATTCTGTTCGATTCTAGAGACCAAGAGTGGAATAGTCAACAGAAATCTCTTGGTAAATTTCATTAGTTCCGGAATACTTAAACTTAATCTAGATTTTCTTCCGGAATCTACCTGTACCATTCGACACTAGCTCTTTCCCCAACCATTCATCACCTTCTCCATACTCAGGCTAAACAAAATAGGCAAGAATCCCAACCTACTAGCGCACAGAGAAGAAGACTTGGGCAGCGAGAGCAAAACGATCAGTGCCGTAGTGAACGCTCTGGCTGCAGAGGCGGACCATGTAAATAGATCCGAGGAATCCTTGGCCCGTCTGAATGCCAGCGACCACAGCCTGCAAGAACTCGGCAGGGCCCTGCAGAGACTCACCCTACCCAGGCCCAAGTCCGAGAGTAACTTCGCGTCGCAGGTGTGTTGATCCACCACTGTATACATTAGATTAGATTTAGATTTAGAATGGGGCCTTCGGACTATCTGCCTCCACACCCCGACCTTTTCAGATCTATTGTGTCTGCCTTCAAAATCTTTGAGCTTCTGGTTTTTCCTCACCCAGCGTAAGGAACCTAAGTCTTGACAAGCCCTCACAGTGGCAAAGTATGTGTACTTCTGTTTCCTCTTCTTTCCTGACAGAACCTGCAGACCTATCGTACTCATATTTGTTGAGCGTACAATTCCCTGTGAGAAGTCCCACTAGTATTCTAGTTGAACTTCGTTTCTGGCTCAGTAGATATTCTGTGAATGTTGGCTATGTTTTTTTAATAAACTCTTTTGCCTGTCTCATACCTGGCGAATTGTTCCACCATTCTTGAGATTTGGTTTGCATCCACGATTTGATACTATAGTCTTTTGTATAGCTTTCGCAATACCACAAAAGGGTTCTGGGCCAACCAGAGCTTGTTTGCTCCTGCTCGGGCAAGTAGTAATTACTAAAAACTTTGATACCCTGCTGTATCTTAATACCGAGCATTTCCTGGACTTAAGTATGTTGATGTAAACTTTTCGTATTAGAATCACCAAATCAATCACAGTGTAAATATTATTCGAATTATCGCAACTGATTTTTTTGGGGCATCACACAGGACATGGGCGCCGATCACGACGGAAGGGCATCGTTCCACAAGTCCGACACCTTTCACAAAGACTCCAGTCTTCAATGACGGCACTCCACGCACTAGTGTTCAGTGTTGTCAGCTCAACTGTGTCAAATGCCGGTGCTCACTGTGGCAACAGCGGCCCTGGCGATTCGCACAGACCACCTTTGATCTGGCCACACACTGTGCTGGTGCGTGCGCAGCATTCGGCTGTGCGTCTTCTATTCAAGCAATAAGTGACATATGGACACTTCGCTAGAGTTGTGCAATATTAGAACTTACAGTTATAAGTTTAGCTTTAACAACTTAGGTGCTCAACAAATTTATATTGGACATTTAGCGACTATATGTATACACAAACCCGGTTTTTGGGTAACACTTTCAATCTATTGGTTTCTCTTCGGTTCTTATGCTTCTTATTATCGGTGTACAAGGTTTCATCCGAAATGTTCCAGAGTTCAAGTCAAACAAAATCGATAGATACTTGAATAGAAAAAAACACAATTCATTGACTTCAATGAAAATGTTAATTCAGTTTCTGTTCCACGAAAAAAACAAATTTCAAAATTAATAAACTATTCAACAAATACATGTTGAAAAATGCCACGAAACATATGGTAAATTCGGTTTTGTAGATTACTTGTTGAGACAAGAAGATTTTGAATAAAACGGAATGCACCCTACAATTTTGCCTATGGCATAAGTTTGAACATTGATTGAGTGCTAACACCATTCAGAAAGGTCATATGCATCATTAGGATTACTCAAAAATTAATCATAAACCAAATAGGTGTATCACCTGAAGAATTGGATAACTAGATAAGCCTAAACGTAAATAAGGGTTTGTTACCTTAACTTGAATCAATTTGTCCCTTCATCAATTTTATGCTTTGCATCAGCAAAAATCAGCAAAAAGAGACAGAAATTTATTATTTATACAATAACATAACTGAATGATAATTTGTAATTAATAGTTCTTATATAGGCAACAAATTCAATTTAAATCGATATAAGTAAAATGATTCAATGTGAAACGATAACATTTCATTGTTTACTTGTCATTTTGAAGTACCTTTTCTATTTATTATGTTATGTTCCCATGTCAGAAACTAAACAGTACATCAACTATTAATTGAGCTCTCTCTACAGCTTAAATCACTTGAAAGCGGACATTCCCATTAACATTTTCGATTTGCGAACTTGCCAATTATTTTTCAAATTATGACCGAATAGAAATCAGCGTGAATTTGAAACGTGACGAAAATTCTACGAATCAAGCCAAACCTAAAAACACATCTAAATTGAGCACCTTCTCGAATGCATAAACTTACGCTCAATGTCAGATATTGTGACCGAAACTTCTTCTAGATGTGAATGTTTTGGCGTTCATTACAAACAAACATAAAGGAATCCGATCATGCCATTCGTTCAGAGTTCTCGTGAAAAAATCACTGATATTATTGGATTTGGTTATTGTGTGGAAAATAATATGACACTTCGTTCTAGAGTAGTTTCTTATGCTGTCTAATTCGAAAAAAATTGGCATCATCGGATGATAAATAGAATGGTGAGTGGTGAGATGTGTTTCGCTTTCGAGAGGGAAGTAAAGTTTATGCAAAGTCAGTTGAACAGATCATCAAACGAATGTCGGGCCGCGCTGCCGCACTCTTTGAACTTTCGAAGAGACCGACGGCTTGCGGTGATGTGTTTTTCCAACTGACTTTGCATGAACTATAAGTCACCTTATAATCTTGGATAGACTAGTGGATAGTAATGGAAATCCATGAAATAGATCTCCAAATACAATCAAACAAACATGTTAATTGACATAATATATAAGTATTCTGGCTAGTAAAACATGACCGGCGGATAGAATGTGAGCCCAGAGCACAATATAAATGTTGCGATCATCAACTCACTGTCAATGTATTTGAAAATGGAATCCCAGAAGAAATTGTGGTATCCCTTCAAAAGTACAGTCGGTCATATCGTTCGTGACTTGATTAAAGCGACGTAATCTGCAAAACCGAATTGTTTAGGTACTCTAAGCACAGTGTACTGAATGTCTTCATCTTCTTCCTTTTGTCCCCGGTATTCTTTGACGAGTCGAACTATTACTACTTGATGGAAATCCATGGCAAATGTAAAAACTTCACAAACGGTAAGGTTTCCACAAAATTTTGAACACACAACATGTTTCGCTAACACAGTAGCTTCATCAGGTGATATACTGGTACAATGAACTAAACCAACCTTGGCTTGCTTAACTTTTATATATTCTACTTTCCCAACTTGACGGATTAGTTACCTTTGGACAGGTTCTATAAACCTTCATTTTCGGAAAATAGGCACAATATCTACATTAAGATACGGTGTACCGGATTAACTTGAAAGGGTTGCAGGGATAACAAATACATATTATTACCTACTAAGAAAACGAATTCAACAGTGGTTAACTATCGAGGTCTAGTTGATCGTTAAGTAAAATGTCAAAACTTTTTAGTTTGTTAATTTCTAATAATTCAAAATGATTGAGTTTCATTCCTTTATTTTCTACGTGTAGAATTCCGAAATTAATTATCATCAAAACTATGGTTTTCTTTCAATGTATGGTTGACGTTATTGAATTTGTTTTCTTTTTCTTTACTTATAACGATCAATTAGACCTCAATAGTTCACCACTGTTGAATTTTTTTCAAAGTAGGTAATAATTTGTATATGATATGAACCCTTTCAAGTTAATTCGGTACACCGCCGTATTTTAATGTATTGTGCCTATTTTCCGGAAATGAAGGTTTATCGAACCTGTCCACAGGTAACTAATCCTTCAAGTTGGGAAAGTAGGATATATAAAAAGTTAAGCAAGCCAAGGTTGGTTTAGTTCATTGTACCAGTATATCACCTGAGGTAGCTACTGTGTTTGCGAAACATGTTGTGTATTCAAGAATTTTGTGAAAATCTAATCGTTTGTGAAGTTTTTACGTTTATCTTGTTGAAGCTGAATGAAGCATTTTCATGAAATGAATGGATATTATAACAAGTTTTCTATAAATGATATAATCTAATGATATCGTGGTAGCCCTTGTAATATATTTACGATTTCCCACCTTCTACTTATAAGAAATCACTACTATCAGTACATTAGTTCATAGCAAGAATTGGTGAATCGAAACATTATTTCAAGGGTCACTACGGTGCTACAATCATTTAAAGAAACCCTGTATAATAATTCGTTCTAAATATTTTTCAAATATCTACCGATTGCTAGATTTCACTTGAAGGATCTAATATACTCTTAGTACTATATAGGTATACAGGGTTCCCAGTGAGATGGTTTTTTGACCAATTCTAGAAAGAAAAAAAACGTTTCCACAAACATGTTTGCCTAGAAATATTGTGTTGAAGATCGATATTTTAACATTTGAAGATATGGCCGTCACTTCATTGGTGATGGACTTGGAATTTCGTATTCGTATTAATCATGCTATACGGGTGTCCCAACTCTATTTTTACACGTATCTTCTCGAAAACGGGTGAGATTATCACCGTTTTAACAAAAACTGGATTGAATAGAAAAGAGTGTTGCACTGAAATCACTCATTGGAACCATCCCTCGATAAACTACCCCTTAGCTTACAATACAATGATGTTTTACACTCTCCATGAATACACCCTAGATAATGTCAAATCAACGACTCAATAGCATATCGATAATGAATTTCATCCACAATTACCATAAATCTAAAGACGGAATCAGACGACTGATGTACTACATATCTGAATAAACAGTTTGGGAAAAACTGGATTGGGAATGTTCTATACGATGGCCAGCACGATCCCCAGATTCATCCCCTTCAGATTTTTTTCAGTGGGATCATTCGAAACAAGAAGTGCAGGCCCAGTCCTAACAATATAACAACATAATTTTTAAGCTCACGAGCTATTCAAACATACCACAAAAATGAGAGGATATGATTTGAAAAAAAAATCAGAGGTGTGTGTATAGGGTTTATCGGGGGATTGTTTTAATAACTAATTTCACATCAGTCGTCTCATTCTGCCTTCAGATTTATAATGATGGTGGACGAAACTCCTTATATGATTTTCTTCTGTCAGTTGTTGATTTGACATTAATTCGGGCGTATTCATGGAGAGTGTAATACATCACTGTGTTCGTAAGCTAATATAAGCAACTCAAACATGTCATAATAATTGGAGGGTGTAATTTGAAACAAAAATTTCGTGGTATGTGCTGAGGGGTGGTTTATCGAGGCGTAGTTTTAATTACTAATTTGTGTGCAACACTCTTTCTCATTTAAGACAGCTTTTGCAGCACGTTGATAATGTCACCCGTTTTCGAGAAAATGCGTGTAAAAATAAAGTTCGGACACCCGGTATATTGCTATAACTATATATTGACATGATTTCACTTTTATTTGCTCTAGCACATTAACTGGCACGTGAATCAATGTGTGCTCACAGGTGACATGCTTCCATAAGTCATGTGAATCATCCGTGATTCACTTAAAAACTATTGCATTCATATTTGTAGCTCACCAGCCAATCACAGCGGCCATATAAATATATATAGTAGTTGAAAAAGCGTGGCCTAGGGAGTTACATGAGCTAGTAAGCGTACGTAAATGTATGATTGTTCCATTTTTATCATACCTTAAATGCACAAAGTTTTTTTTCTTTTTCATTAATTCAGAACACAATTTATGCTAGACGTTTTGTATTGAGAAGAATTAACTGGATGGCAGTACAAGTTGAAAAAACAGATAAAGTTCATAAAAAATACTAATTTCAAATCGGTTGTTTCGAATTTATATGTATGATTCACGTGGCCTGATATGCAATTCTGGTTAAAAAGGCCACGTGAGACACAAGTGATTCACTTTCAAAAATACAATTTTCGACAGTTATCGACAAGTAATAGATATCCTGTCATCATTTTTATAATTCTGGGAGTAAAATAATCAAGTTTCAACTTGTGGCCCAGAGGGTCAATTTTTTTTGTATTGTGGCATTTAATGTGCTATAGTGTACCTATAAAGTCAATATCGTATCAATATATAAAAGCATGTTCATAGAAACTTGTTTCTGGATAGAATTGGGCATTAAATACCATCCATGAATTTTCAGACGCTTATATTTTCCTGTCACTTTGTATATATCTTATCAGTTCATTCACATTGATTTCGAAAAAAAAAAGTAGGCCTACCAAACGAAATAGTATATTTTGTCACAAGGGCAGAAAATGAGCTTTAGCAGCCCGCGGCTATTAACTGCACGAGCGAAGCGAGGGTAGTTGGTAGCTATGTAAAGGCTGCTAAAGGGTTTTCTGCATGTGTGACACACAACAGCTTTTCGCCTACCAGAAACATAATTGGTCTCTTGATTCCTACCTTTGATTCAAACAGACGTTTAATGGAAATTTATGTGAAACATCAAAACAATAATGGTGTCAAGATAGTGAAAAATTACAAAATCCTGTTGATATGAGCTTAGAAGCCCAAGGGATGATATACATTACTTTCGGTCACATTTTTAGGGTTTATATGATTCATTATTACATACGGTAGGCGAAAAAAATAATTTCATTAAGAATGAACTACAAGCAGACCACATTTCGTTCAGTTCAAAAGTACTTCATCAGTAGTTAACTGAATGCAGTATGCTTAACTTTCAGTCTATACATTACATGTAGATATGAAGTAAAGCTTTTATATAAAACGGCAATATCGCTAAACCTACAAAAAAATTAGAAGTTTTCTAACTAAAATGCAATGAAATTAGAGAAATGCACTGAATTAAATAAATCGCAAGTAGCTGAACCATCAGCAAGCTTCATTACGTTTTATATTGAATTTAGTTTTCAACATCAGTTGCAGAAGTGAATCTGAATAAAAATCAATCTATCCCTAAACAAAGTTCAAAGACATAGAGGTGGTTTTGTCTTTGTCTTCTGTTTTAGTTAATAATGTCAACTAGTCACTTCAATCTTCACTCATCAATAATGATTATAACCTATGTATGTTCGACAGATATTGATAATGATTTCAATCAGAGAAGAAAGTAAACCTTAGGTATTCCGAATTATTCGCATACTTTCTAACGCATCAATAACAGATGTCAGAGTTGAACTTGAACATTATTAAATTTGAATGTTTCACTTCAGTATTCACTTCTATATCACCAGGATCTTCGCAATCCATATTATTTCCATTGAATTTGCTTGTGGAAAATGAATAAAAAGTAATTGTCACAAATGAATAGAGTAGCTACCTACCTACTGAATTTTGACCAAATGTGACTTCGAGGACAAATTCACAATACAATCATAGGAAATATAATGGATGTATAGCATAGTCAAGATCCTGGTAAATAAACCAAGAACCGTGGTTTAACTGCACACAACACTTGTTTACTACACAACAATTGATAACACGACCCCTGCAAACGAATATATTAGGGACATTTAGGAAATAAGGAAGAGCAAATTAGGCCTAAGATTTTTACAGAACAAACTGGTTGCCCATATACGTTTGCAGGGCGAATTATATTTGGCAATGATTAGAAAAGAGCCATTTAAATATGCTCAATAGAAGGTTTCTGACGCGTTGATCAATATTATGCTGGATTCTAATCGTTGAGAATACCGTACACATTGATCACCTGTGCCTTTAGCAGTATTTATCATTATTTAAGTTTTAAGCAATGAAACTTTGTTGTTCAGGTGATCGATTCGTACTGCGATATAAATTTAGAAAGAATGTATAAAAGAAGAGGACTCTTCACATTAGCTGTGATCTACAATATGGATGTCTTATCATTACAATGCCCTATTTATTTCAAAAGGAATTGCTACTGACTGGATTATGTTATCCTTGTTTGAAGCTGTTTTTGTGCTTGCTAAATCTGTCAATAAGTATTGATAACAAGTAATATTATATAAATTAATTTTCGAATAAAATTCGGTAACCCTATGGCATAAGACGTAAGAAGTGTACAAAATAAATGAAATCATTCTACGAATAATAGTACTAGCTAATATCATCAGCAAATTTAGGCCCAATTAATCAAACCAGAAAATTATTTCACCAAGGTACTGTTAGTTTTCATGGTGGATACAAATTAGTTCATTTTCCCCTCAGCAAAAACAATTAAATAGATGAGTCCAGCCGCTACTTATTAGATATGTATACGATGGTAGATAGAGAGGGAAAAAACATCTATTAGAAGAACAGCAGTTATTCGAAAAGTATCATATTGTTCTTCTGATGTAGTATCAATGCTTTTCTCATAATGTGTCAGTACTCAGTTTTACCCCCTCTCTACCCACTACTGTATTCATGTAGAGATAGAGAATATAGATCCAATGAGACCGCAATGAACGCGCACCAGTGACGTATCATAAATGTTTATGCATGTTTATGAAGCGGTTGTTAGGTGCGGTTAATGTCCAAGACCCACGCTATGTCCGATTGGGGTAGTTTTGAAAATGTCTGTAGATTTGGGGGAAGAACGGGATTTGTACCATCTAAGTAGCAGCGCTGGACTCTACTTTCATCTTCCGATTCTTGGATTATCGTGGAATCAATTAGAACAAAAACAACTCTGGTAATGGTTTTTCTGAAACATATTAATTCGACGTATATGCCATAGTTGTAAGAAATGCATCATTCTTTATAGTGTAATCAAAATCATCTAGAATTATCGAATCATCGTAGTGCAATTATTAAAAATTAGTAGGGATTCCATAATTGAAACGTGATTTAGTTATGAGATCTAGTGATATTTGTGTTAATATTGTACAGTGACTTTTTAAATACGTAGGTGACTGAGATATCAATATGTATTATTTGTAATTTCATAGAGATGAATCAACATGTTGCATTTGTGAGCAGATTATAATGATTTGTTAGGAATTGTTTATTTTTATTATCTGTTGAGAGGATGGATAATGGCGATTTAAAGCTAGTGATATTTATTATACCACAAATGAATCGATTGAATCGTGTATATTTGTTTATTTATTAATAGTATTTTGTCACAGTGCAACATTACTAGTATTTGAATTAGAGAGTGTGTAAAGTGAGAAACAATATCAATTATATCATTATTTTATGTTGTGAGGTTTCACGAACTCTTGCCATGATGAAATCCTAGCATAGACTGAAAAAATATGAAATAATATGCTTTGTTACAGTATGACAAGTAGAATAAAAATATATTGAAAGAATTATAGGGAGTAGGTGCCCATAAAATAATGACTAGTTTGGGTGGCCTTAATTCTACATTTTTACTACTACAATATTTAGACCAGTACACCAAATTCATCTCATGACAGAGATATTCGTTGAGGAATACGATCATATGGGACGAAAAAGTAATAGTATATTACACACCGAGGTGGAAAGTGATTCATTCCTGTCGTGAGATTAGTTAGTTAACCAAGACGCAAAGCGTCGAGGTTACCTATCATCTCGAGACAGGAATGAAACTTCCTACCGAGGTTTGTATACTATTTTATTTTTGTAGTGGCGTTAAGCAAGATGAACGTAAATACATGCGACAATGCTCTTGAATGAATATGCTTAGATGTCCCTAATCAAATCGTAAGCATTTTTTTAATATTCAGTTTTGTATTCTTACCCAAGATATAAACAAAATGTAGATCACCAGCATATCATATCATCTGTTCCAATGCATTACCAATCTTTTAAGAACTATATTCTACAAGAAACTTGACCTGAATCGAATTAAATCCTGTCGCATTTATACAGGGTGTATCTAAATATCTAAATAACACCGGAAAAATTCAAGGGGTGATTCCTTGTTATATTTCAGGAAATAAAGTTCATATATAAACATGTGTCCTAACTTGCTTCGTTTTCGAGATACAGGGTTATTACCATGAAGAATCTTTTTTCTATTCATTTTTCAATTGTCTTTTCATCAATTTCAATAAAACGTTGTGGTTTTGTTAATAGTAATATATGGAGCTTCTTCTAGTGCCATTAGATTTGAAATAATATTTCCAGTGGCGTCACAGTGGGTAAATTTATCGATATTCATTGTGAATGTCATATTGTACACCACCGTTTCTTCTGAGTTTTTCATATTTTTATTAGATTGAACTATTGAAATAACAACTGTTTTCATTCTCTGTGTGACGTTTATATCTAGCTCAGTTTTTGAGGAAACAATAAAAATTCGATTTGACTTCTATTGTGATTACATTGCCAAGGGAGGTGTTTCCCGAGGCATATTACCTCCAGAAATTTAAGTAGAACACCAATTCCTACCTTATTTCCCTTGGTTCTCACGATGCTGTCTGAACATTACAGGATATCCCTTTTCGTGGGAACCAGAACATAAAAAAAAACTGAATAACCCCAATTAGAAATCATTTTGAAATTTTGGGGCTTTCTCAGTCTCCGTCCATCCATACTGAATTTTGGCACCATGAAAGCTTATACAGGGGGATTATAAATAAAAATCAACAATTAATACTTCCAACTTCATCATCCTGTATCTCAAAAACGAAGCAAGATAGGACACATGTTTATATGAACTTTATTTGCTAGAATGTTACAAGGAAACACCCTGTATATTATCTATTTACAATAAGGAATCCTAATCTGATATATTTCTGGATATTACCTACCTAAACGAGTCTATTTAAGTGATATTTGAAACCAATTCATTATTTTATAGGGTACCTCATTTTAGTTGTGAAATATATAGTTGAATTCACATAGGGTATACTTGCAGTCTATAAAATCCTGTTATATTTTTACCAGAAGTGCTCATGCCTGTCATATGATGTATAGAATATCTGAGCCTACTTAAAAAAGGTGAGATCCTGAGATCTTGGGAAGAACTGTTTTGTTCAGTATCAGTAGATCGGAGAAATTTATGTCTTAACAAAAATATACCTATATATATATATACCTACATTATTTGTCCACATCTCGTTGTGAAATTTCATGGTTTCTGATCCATGATGTCCCAGGCATGGAATGGCATGGATTTTGAGGGTTGTATCGAATAGGATAGACAGGCCTGGCTTGGGAATGTATTCCTCAAAGGCTCCGCAACTAAAACAGAATTTATAAATGTTATCTTGTCTTATTTGTTTCAGTCAAAAAGTTATTAATAGGTATATCATTTTTTCCGAAAAATAAGTCCGACTTTCATATCTATAAATAATAATTAATATTTTTATCTGAACTATTTTTCGTTCAAGAAAAATACCCTAGTCATTTTGTTACATATGTGTTTCAGGAAAAAAAGCTGTATTCGAATCTCTAACAATAATATGGGTACATGTCACAAAAGTACCGGATGTTCTATTTGAAAAAATCAGTTAAACCAGATGATGGGTTGCCCTCATCGACTTCATTGAATAGGAGTACAGCAGACAATTTTGGTTTATGGGAACAGTCCTTATATACGGAATGAACAGATAAATACGAAGTTTTTTTAAAAACAACATGAAATTCATGAAAACTTCAAACCGCAAACGGTTTAGCCTTTCCAAGTTTCTGTAACGATTTTTATCATCACCACATATGATTTATACGACGAAAAAAATGAGTACAAGCAAACTCACCTCGATACAAAGTTGCTATCACTCTGGGCCCTAGACTGCTTTGGCTTTGTCACTACCGAACAAAAAAATATATAAAATAGGTATAGGAGGCTACTATGAATCTTTGTATACTTACGTGAAAATGATGTAAATTTTGAACAAATTTTATGAAATACTTATCTGTTAATCGTTTTTAGTGTTAACTGATGCTTTGCGAATTACTAAAATTCAAATCTTGTCGAAACCATGGTAAACGAATTTTATTTGATAAGGAGTAACGCAATCCGAATTTCATATGCAAACTCCTTTTTTCCATTGGCGTTGAAATTTCAGATGTTTATTTAGCAAAAAATCAATTTCTATAAGTCCAATGAAGCTATACAGGGTGTTTCAAAATTCAGTATCAAGATTTTAGGGGCGTATTTTTCAGATCAAAATAAGACGTTTTTGTCCATAAACATGTGTCCGCAAACGCTTCGTTACCGATCTACAGAGCGTTAAAGTTTCAAGATTTTTTTATTTTTTTCTTCATAGCTCTTTCAATTCTTGAGATATTAAGATCGAATTTGGAAAGTAGGTTACGTTCTAGGGCTTACATCATCCAGCATGCCGAGTGATTGTGAGAATCTACAGGGATATATTTTTTTCAGGGGTCAAGCCCTTTTTTACCCCTATAAACTTTTTTTTGGTGCGCCGCTGGTGAATTCTGAGATACGAAATGAATTCTTTGTTTTGTTTATAAATTTTTTTGTCTCTTGTAATTTTCACACATCTGCGATCTTTATCGAGAAAAAAGTAAAATCAATTTTTGTGATTCGCTACATTTAATTAAAATTTTCAACGGAACAATGAAAAAGCGAATTAGTGGGCTTTGACTGCTATTTTCATTTTGACGTTTAGGTTTGTTTTGAAGCATTTGACATTATTTGAAAGTTGGCGGATGTCTCATCGTGTATTTGTTTAACTTTAACGCTCTGTAGATCGGTAACGAAGCGTTTGCGGACACATGTTTATGGACAAAAACGTCTTATTTTGACCTGAAAAATACGCCCCTAAAATCTTGATACTGAATTTTGAAACACCCTGTATATGCCAACATAGAGTGGAATGTTATTAGCCGGTTCAAAGTTATGAAGCAGAAACCATTTGAAAATTATTGTAACTTCAGATGAGCCGCCTAGTGCCCGAACTAAGCAACTTTTTACTTAGGTAAGTTTGCTTGTATCGAATTGTTTCGATCTGAGGAATATGTGGTAGTAGTAAGTTTTTATTGTGAATACCTTTTGAGGACATCCTGTATAATAGTATGTAAATAATAGCGAAAAACAACCTTGAAGAAGGATATGCTTTGATCATAAAGCAATATATATGGGTAAATATGGGGTACACATAAGTACAAGACATAAATTTCTTCTAAAACACTTAAATAAAGGGTGATGCAAAAGTCCTAGGATGGTAAAATCAGAATGCACAGGGTGGTTAAACTTTTAAAAGAAAATGACATTGCCGTTGTTGATTTCGAAATACACATCAACTTCTTGATCCCAAATGGGAGATACACTCTTTATTATATATTATTTATAATGACTCTCATTTCAATACCTACAAATTCAACTATACCGGTTTCTATGGGGATTCGTTGAACAAAACGAAAGATACGAACGAGGAATCCTTCCATTTATGGTAGGTATGACGAGGATGGACGAGGTATTCAGTGGACTCTCATCCAACCCGGGATCGATGAATTTGCATTGAAAATTCCTAACCGAATATGGAAAAATATAGTGTCTCGTTCAAAATGAAATATGTTTCAGGAGATGAACGGAGAAATGTGTACAAAATTTTTCGAATATTTTATATTGCCAAGGTAGGTACCTACATGATTATTTTTCCCAAAAATATCTGAAGACCATCCAGGACTTTTGCCCAACACATATACATATTTCCTACTGAGGTCTCAAAAGCCTGTCGGCACATCTGTACGAATTCAGTTCGAATACTGATGTCTTCATCAACTTTAGTTTTTTAATGCCACACCATAGACATACCCTTTTGGAGCAACACTGTAAATAAATGTAGAAAAGTGCCTCTTTTAAATTGCGCATTGCTACTCTCTTGGTCAACTATTAGAGATATAATATCAATAATTTGAATGTTTCAACTGTTGTTAAATTTGGTTATCTTATGGAATAAAGCTGCATTTTTACAGGACCAGTTGTACCTATTTGTACCACCTCATTTATTTCCGAAATTTTCAAATTGCTGCTGGATTTTTTTTCGCCAGCTTTCCAAAGAGAGATCACAAGCCATAGGGTTGCATTCGAAAAAAACATGTTGTGGGTGGTTTCAGATACCCATATGAAGCAAGGTATAATTCTCATATATTGCTTGCAAAATGTAGGCAAATACATCAAAACGTTGACGTATATGTTGTTTTTAGTTTTTAGAAAAAATATTCAACTCACCGCTAGTGAATGTATTTTAGTTGAAGTCTCCACCCTGTGTAAGTGATTATTTAGTTATTTATTATACAAGGGAAAAAAGTAGTATAGATCGATTTTAGCTCCAGGTTGTGTTGTCTCCCGACGCGTAGCGGAGGGAGACAAAAAACCGTGAAAGAAAATAAAGAAGGAAAGGAAAGCTCAAAGTCATCTCCACAACTTTAATAATGTTGTAGTTATTCAACGGGACATGTTTCGAACTTATAAAAGTCCATCTTCAGCCGTATTTTAGAAATTACTACAAGCACTACAAGTAAGAAGTAGAAGGCTGAAATGGTAATAATCATCAATCCGACTCAGTCGACGTCTGCAGTTGCTGAATGAAAAATAATTGAAGGCGAACGAGGCTACCCTAAAACGTTAGGTTTCTCAGACGAATGCACGTTTTTTCTTCATGGAAAAGTCAACAAACAGAATGTACGATACTGGAGCGATACTAATCCGCATATTTTTAGGGAGGAACATACCCAGTTTCCTGAAAAGGTGAATGTTTAGGCGCGTTGTAGGGCCGATTTTCATCAGAGGCAATCTTACAGGAGTTCTTTACAAAACTCTTTCAGAAACTGAAATTGAACCTCGAATAAGGCAAATTGTATTAAGCAATCAGGAAGAGTTTGAAAATCGTGAAATCATATTTCAGCAGGATGAAGCACCTCCCCATTTCGATCGCAGGGCTAGAGACTTCCTCGATACTAACTTTCCTGCACGATGGATAGGTCGCAGGGGAAGTACATAGTGGCCACCAATATCTCCGGATCTTACACCTCTAGATTTTATTCTTTGGGGGTATTTGAATTGAAAAATATGCGCCAATGAATGCCAAACAATAGAAGAGTTGGTTCGCAGAATAATAGATATAGGTGGAGAAATAGATCATCAACGTGAGAGAAGCTATTTATAATAGGTCACTTCATTTTCAAGATTTAGGAGTGGGCCACTTTGAACACTTGATAAAATAATTGTTGGGGTAAATAATGGAGTTATTCAAAAATAAAATATGTATAATTTTTTAGCCAACTAATTTGATTTGATTGTGAATTTACAGAACACATTCGTGGGCTTCAAGATATTCCGGTAAGCGGTGCTGATGTTATCCTTAATAAACTCTCCTTACGTCTCTTTATAGTTTAGTCGAAATAATCAAGAGATTCAGCTACAAATTAATAACTATATGTAGTTAGCAAAATGTTTCACAGGAAAGTGACCAAAATCCGCACTTTCATTTCATACCGGAATAATGTCACCTTTCAGACGTTAATATTTCGAAAACAAATGAATTTAGGAGTAAAGTGTATGAGAGAAAACTATTGAGAATTATGAGCAAATTTCGAAAATGGAATAATATACGGGGTGTTCTATTTGAAAAACATATTGAAGATGGCGCTCAGCCGCCATTTCACAACTTTGCCTTGGAATTTTTCATTAAAAATTTGGTTTTTATCTCATATCAAAGCCCTCCAAATTTAGTTGCGATATACCAGGTGGTTCAAAAATTAGTAGGAGGGGACGGACTTTAGACGGGCACTGTATATGTACCAAAGGCATGCGTAAAAACATTGTATTTTATCGAACGACGCCTGATGTGCCAATCAATATCCTGAGCAAAATGATTGAAAAAGGGCACTTTTCTGTGCGATAATTTGCAATCAATTCCGGGATTTGATAACGGAATAAGAATTATGCTATCTAATACCAATTGAATGGTAGATCTCAAAAACCTATACCTGGCCACCCCTCAATCTCTGAGCCTATAACCCACAAACAGCGATTTATTTGCTGGCATATTATACCGGACAAACTTCCGTCATGTGATAACGGGTTGAAACAAAAAGCAAATGAATGGGGATATTGTCCCCTTTCATGGGATAATTATGTCAGATCCATCGCAAAAGCTGCTTCACAAAAACTCTGATTCTTGTTCCGTGCGAAAAGCTACTTTACACCTCAACAGCTTCTCATGATCTATACAAAGCGCAGATACGGCCTGTTCTAGAATACTCTGGTCCCACATATGGGGTTCAGCACCAAAACATACGCTGATGCTCTTAGATTCCATCCAGAGAAGAGCCATATTCGCCTGGCGGGTGACGCCACACTCACTCACTCTTTGACATCATTGGAACACCGTAGAAAGGTCGGCGACCTTTCACTTTTCTATCGATACTTCCACGGGAAATGTTCTTCGGAAATCTCTGCTATATCATCCCTTCACTATAGCAATACCAGTCGCAGACGAACTAGACAATCCCAGTCAGCACATCCTTTCGTTGTCAACCTCGAAAGATGTCGAACAGCACTTTATCGAAACTCCTTCATCCATACAGAACGCGGCTAGGCTCTGGAATTCATTGCCTGAGGAAGTATTCCCAACAACATAATATACAATCTCCAGAAGTTCAAAAAAAATTTCGATACCTACCTCCTGTCCCTATCCTCCCAAGGAACGCACGATGTTCTTTGAACATTATAGGGATTTCCTTTCGTGCGCTCCAAGCGATAAAAAAAATATATCCAAACGTGCCGCGACTCAATGAGATCGCCGAAGTTAGTGGAAGAGCGTCAATATATCCGAGAATATTTCTTCCCCGTCGAAAAATAATATCCAATGTACAGGGTGATTCACCTGTCACCATAAAATGTCCCTCCATCAAGCTCAGTTATTTTTGAACTGATTTCAAAATATAATAAATCACTTGAAATGATTTCCCATATTTTTTTCTGCTACAACAGAAAATACAGGGTGCTCGAATCAAACCATCTAAAGGGTAGGTATACTAGTTAATTTTTCTTTAAATACGACACCCTGCATTTCATTCCACAAATTAGAGATTTCAAAAATGAATCCAAAACAATACAGGGTATGATGATGATGGGGTTATGTCAAACGACTACGAAGATATAGCCGATCGATATTGGAGGGTGGCACAAGTAGGTTTTTGAGATCAAGCATCGGATGGCATAATTCTCATCTCGTTATCAAATCGCGAAATTGAGTACAAATTAACGCACAGGAGAGTGCAGTTTTTGCTCAGGCTAGTGACTGGCAAGGTCCCGTTTGATTAAATATAATATGCAGGGTATAACATGAAGTTATATAGTCATATATGTTGTAGCCATCTAGTGGCAAAGCTCTAAGGTAGGATACAGAAATCGCGACACACACACTGTATGGCGCTGCCATCTATAGGCACACGTACAGACCCCTACCTCTATACGCTACAGAGTGGTACTACAAGTAAACCACTCTGCTGACAGATATAGCACTACCTGACATACTTGAGTGGAATTTTTCCACCACCTATTCAACTGCTAGATCTCATAACTAAGAGATCCAGGATGAACAGAGTTACCCCAATTGTCAGCAGGAGCGAGACAGTACTGTTTCGACCAACTAGGTCTCATCAGCCGCTCTCGGTCTGCTGACAACTGGGGCAACTCTACGCTTCGGGTATATCACCCATTCCTTCTAACTTCATGTTATACCCTGCGCGTCTTCGAAATGGGTGATATACCCGAAGCGTAGAGTTGTCCCAGTTGCCAGAGCAGACCGAGAGCGGCTGATGAGACCTGGTGGGTCGAAACAGTACTGTCTCGCTCCTGCTGACAATTGGGGCAACTCTGTTTCATCCTGGATCTCTTAGTTATGAGATCTAGCAGTGAAATATAATATTTTTACATGCCCTTGGAACACATATCATTTCTTTCTCAGATGACTGTCGAAATTTGCAGCCGGGTTGCTATATCATATGATATTCATATTCCTCATAGATTCACCCATTTATTGAAGTTTCATTGTAAACATGCTTGCATGGTGAATAAATTATTATTATTAGATACATATAATATTCCATAGTTGCATCTTTTTGAATCTGCTGCCTACTAAACTGATAATGTTGTTGATAACCAAAATATAGGAATTTTTGTTTTATTTATAATGAGTACCTACAGTAAATTTCAAGTGAGTCATGTAACATCCACCTGAAATCAATCAACTATCTATATGGTGGTTTTGAATAGATAGATGGGGTAAAGGCTTTGGTATAGGTAGGTAGGTAGGTAACATTCATTTTAGACTTGGTCTTGCATTACCAAATTGTGAATCAACTAAATTGTTTCTTTTATCATTTCATACTCCCCATTTTGCTATTTTATGACTGTCATCTATTAATGTAGTAGTAAGGTAGTTAGGTAGTTATAGGTAGGATGATGAAAAATTATGGATCATGAAAAACTAATATCTGTTCTATTTTCATGGAGATTTTCACCTAGGTACATCCTTAAATGAGTTATGAATAACAAGGAAGAAGCTGAACATGTTGAGTCCAAGCACTGTATAAACCCACCTGATATTTGAACATGTAAACAAAATGGGTTATCAATGAAAATATTAATCAAATAGTGAAACATAGTAGAAGTACAGCAAACCCCAATCTCTCATATTGGTTCATGATAACTGCTGCTACACCAAAACGAAGAGCAGCTTTCATTACTCTCCTATTCCAAAACATCATAATTAATCTCAACCAGGTGGCCCCTACTTTTGGAGATTCAAGTTTTGATTGTTCTGATAGTATATGTGTTGGGTCTTTTAAAGGCTCACGTTTTTTGAGTATTCTATGGAAAACACCATATCTGTCTATGTAATAACTCACTCTAGAGTCAGGATGGTTGAAAAACATTATTATGAATGTAATGTTTCATAGATTTTCACATTCAGTTTTTGGTTCAGTCTGAAGCTCCTTCCGAGGCAAAAAAATGCTCATAGACTCATCTCATCTGCCTGCAACATTACACATTACATCCTTTACATTGCAGATTACATTACAGAATAGAAAAAATGAAACCATTGGAAATGCATTTTTATAATAATTATTTAATTATAATCTTATAGCCTAACCTAAAATATTCTTATTCTTATTCTTCTTCTGATTCATTTCATTGCTTCATCAGCCTGTTGTTTCGACCAGTAAGGTGGCCCGTGGCCTATCCGACTGACATGCATGAAAATAACCAATAACCACAGCCGTCTTCAGTTAGTTGAAGACGGCTGTGAAATAACCGTAATCGTTTCATGTTCCATGCACAGAACTGAGATGTTTCACAGAACATCGTGCACAGAACATAGATCGATTTTTAGTCTCGAAGTTTTTTCTCTTCATCATACATCATGCAAGTCATGCACTGTTTTCGTTTGAAATATGTACCAATGAAGGCTTTCTCAAAATCACGAATATGGACCGGAGTATTCATTTTTTTCATTTGGGTACTCACTTCTACCAAAAACAAACATGTGGGAAAATTTTTGAAAAAATGGGAATTTCTTGACCCTTGCTAGGGAATATATCGAAACATGTTGGCAACACTGTTTGGGTTTGGATCTTTGATTTTGATTTGATGTTCTTTGGTTATGTCTCCTCTTTGGTTATGTTTCGACTCTCGGGAAAGTAGGTGACCTAAGTGTGATTTTAAATAATTTAATAAATATACTTCATTGTTTCCAAATCCCATCAGTGGTAATGCCAATAAATAATAAAAAGTAATTATAAATTGAATAGTGTGCCAAAATAACAATTCCTTCATAATGTGGCTAGAAGAGTTTGATGAAATTTTCAAAGGGTTTTTACCTTATTACTTGCTTATCGTTTTGCCGATTTTCATCATTGTCTCTCCAGTAAATCCAGTGGCATCGTCTTCAGAATTCCCAGCATTTCGAATGCAGCATTATGATTTGCATGGTATAGCACATGGTAAGTTTTATCATATTGCTGGTATTCTTTTTAGGCTAAGGTTGAACTCCTTCCTAAGGTTGCAGGAGTGCTGGTATCAACTTGGAAGCTAAATCTCTCACAGGTTGGAGTACTCCACGGCACTGTGTTCTAACAAAGTTGAAAGACTTGACTGTAGACAATTTTCGAAACATCAAATTGAAGGCAGGAGCACTCTTGATAATGCTCCCAGAAAATATTTCAAATTTGAATGTTGAAGAGCAACATCACCTTCTTCTATTAGAGAATGCAATGGTTGTGCAAGAAGTGTCTATTCCTGTGTATTTTGCTAAATATTCATCACAACTTGAAATAATCATCAGTGAAGTTACTGATAACTTGGATACTAATGATATGAGCAAATCTGCAGCAGAAGCACTTTTTAACTCTATAGCAGCCAATGGATACCAAATAGTAGTCTCATCCAGCAGTCTTGGTATCAAAACAGATGCAAAAGTAGCTAGTATACATGGTCACTTGCCTGGTCATAGTACTGATGGAAAAATTCCAACAATAGCAATTGTGGCACATTATGATAGTTTTGGAGCTGCACCAGTGAGTATTTCATGTGATGTAACAATAAATTATCCAACACTTTTTTCACTTTTACACTCTGGAATTCATTTAATATTGTTTGAGGCCATTTGAGGTCTTTGAAAGAGAAGGAGTATTCCTTGGCCTTCATATTGAAAATGTTATTTTTCATATGTGAATTTTAGGAAGGCAGTTTGGCCTTGAATGGTTGGTATAGGAATCAGAATTCTTTCAACTGTGGAATCAGAATCATAAGAGCATTTAGGGTGATCTGTCCACAATCACTCACAGAGCATTAAAATTTCAAGATATTTTTCTTTTTAAGGTTAAACTGCATTCATCATGGGATGATTTTTTTTCAAAATTTCTTTTGGCTATTATGTATTTTTGTCTGAAAAACATGAATTTGATAGTAAACTCTTTCAGTGGAAATTCATCTCCTGGTATATTTGATGAGCTGGTATATTTTTATTTAGACTATCTTTGAGTAAGCATGGTATTCAATGCAGTATTGTATGTACATCCATTTCTAGTTCACTTTTCAAATCTGATTAATCAGATATCCAGTAAATAAATTACCAAATCAATTACCTACATACTAATACCATTGGGGTTAGCTCTGGAAATATAGGGTATGCTACATTGGGTTTGCATGTTACAATTTCATTTGAATTCCACTCCACTTGTATCAAAAATGAAGAACCATGATACATTTTCAGCTCTGGCCCCAAACTCATATCCCACGGCTAAACCGGTAATCTTGCAGCCCACTTGTTGAATGTTTCTGTGGTTTAAAATGTTCATTGAAATGCTTCACCAAATCGTCATAGCTTTTCTGTTCAGGTTTCAGGGAGGGTTTCAGTGGACTCACAAGGTTAAAAATCAGCTGATATGCATCTTTGTCCTTTTGCGGGCATTTGCTCACTACCATTGTTACTTTTGATACAATTTGCAATGAATAGTTCTTTGAAGATTTACCAGTCCGATTTTCTCAATGAAAATTCTGTCAAATGATTTACTGATTCACTCACAAAAACAGTACAACTTATTGTCTTTGAAAGAACTTGCACTGCTCTGGGTTTTTCTTTAAAATATCCTCCTCGCCAATTTGTAGTGTCTTCACTAAATTATTCAATTAAACAAGAATGTAATTTGATTTTGTTTATTTGAAGAATGCATCACAAGTGGTAATTTTGTAGGTAGGGAGGATGACAAGAGCGTATAACATTGAAGTGGCTAATTTAAATTGGCAAGTACTTAGACTACAAGTAAAACAGTGACAACGCCATAATATATTGATCATGGTAGGGTCTCTCAAAAAGCCTCTTAGAGAACAAAATTTCAGTAGATACAATTATAATCTATGGTAGAAATCCATGGATTCTCAAAGTGAAGTGTGTAGATATAAGAAAACTCTGAGTTGTCTCCACTATACCATCATTGAATTACATCAGTAGGCCTTGATATTTTGTAAAAAAGTGTCACCATATCCTGAAGTATTTTTTCATGTTCTTCAATTCAAAACATGGTGAATTCCAATAAATTCAGAATGAAATTTTCACCAACTATGCCAAAAGTAACAAGAGGGATTGTTTGAATTTCAAGTTGCATTTAATAGTATTCTTGTTGAACCTAGAAGACTTAAAAATTTATTAAAATGATACAAATGTTATTATGAGAATAAAATTTCCAAACACTGGAACCAAACAAAATTTCAAGACAGTAAGTGCCTTTCAAATAACATGCACTGAATAAAAATATTATAGGAATTGTCTTATGGAGCAGACTCAAATGGATCTGGTGTCATCATACTTCTTGAACTCGTCAGATTATTCTCCAGTCTCTATACAGAAAAGGGCAGAAATACTCATGGAAAATACAATATTGTGTTCTTATTGTCAGGAGGTGGTAAAATAAACTATCAGGGAAGTAAAAAATGGTTAGAGGATCAACTTGATTCTTTGGATGGATCTATTATTCAGGTAAAATGTATTTTTTAATTGCTTCAAAGTATGAATAAGAGGAAATGAGTATGCTAACAAAATATTGTTCTTGAAGGAAGTTTCTTATGTGATGTGTCTGGATACATTGGCATCAAATGAATCCATCTACATGCATGTGTCAAAACCACCAAAAGAGGGTTCTGCATCCTCAAGCTTCTACAAAGAACTCAAAACTACTGCAGCCGAATTGTACCCTTCAGTAACAGTAGAAGGGGTGCACAAAAAAATTAACTTGGCTGACGATATTTTGGGATGGGAACATGAACGGTTTAGTATAAGGCGATTGCCGGCTTTCACATTATCGTCACTGAAGAATCACAAAGATCTCAGGAAGTCAACAATTATGGATACCAAAGAGGGTCTAGATATTGATAGGCTAGTAATAAATACCAAGTTGATTGCAGAAGCACTAGCAAGGCATATATATGGTGTTACAAATGGTAGTGTACTTGGACTCAGTGTGGTAAGTCATATTTTACATCACATTAGATACAGATGCACATCTAACTGATGTTTTGATTTGGTATTTATAGGATGTAAATAGAAAATATATAGAAACTTGGGTAAACTACCTATGCAGTCAACCTAGGTCACCTCAACTCTTGAGTGATAAAGACAATGCACTGATAGCAGTTTTAAAAGACAATTTCAATAAATATTTGAGGGAAGTCAAGGTGACCAATGCTGTTCCTGATAAGAGAGATCCTGACTTTCAGTTTTATCAAGTCACAAGTGGAACTGTGAATGTCTACAGGTAATTATTTTAATTTTGTATCATCCTTTCAGTTGAAAAATTGAAAATGATCACAAACAACGCAAATTACATTCAAATTTGGGCTGAGTGACTTCAGTAAGTGGCTTTTCGGGTTATATCCATAACAAAGATTTTTTCTCACTATCTCTCTTCATTAACAGTTAGAGAGAGAGGGAGAGGAAATCTTTATTAGGAATATACCTCAATAGGCCATTGACTGAATTCTTTCAGCCCATTAACAGTTAAAATAAGTTGATTCAGTATTTGGGGTCACTCACTATGTGAGAAAACTAGATTCAAATTCGATACCCCCATGGAAATCTATCTATACTGACACTAGAATGCCCATATGCAAAAGATCAAAAGTGTGGTGAAATGTATGTCATGATTGTCAATGCGCATGTGCAGAATTATGTTTATTATGAACAGTGCTAGCTTGAGGAAAATCACTTTACCTACGGTTATTGAAGCTGTGAATATATGATGGATACAACACATGTCAGAATATTTGAATCAGCTGTGTATGTGCCTTCTTCATCAGCAATACAATGCATGAATAACTTACAGGTTCAAAAATTAGTTCATTCCAACCAACTGGACCATAACGTTTTTCTCTGCCATAGTGCCTATTCTATGATAATGTTCCAATTTCAATATGTGACTAACCTTTCATGATGAATATAATAAGTCTTTCTCAACTTCAGTTGTTAAACTGAATTTGATTTTACATACATTCTATTTCCCTTAGAAAATACCTATATTTTCTCAACGGAAGTGTTTACTACAAATAGTATTTTTATCAAGAAGATCATTCTCTTGGGGGCCGATCCAAAATTTGATAAGCAGTTTTCTATCAAAAACTCAAAAAACCCCAGCGCCCTTTTTCTTTCCTTGTACTTGCACCACAACACCAAACAAGAACTCATTGTTTATGCTCATTCAGATTGTACATACAAAAATAATACTTTCATGAGCTGCGATCACAAGACCTTCTAAAACGCATCAGCTTTTAAACACGCATTTCCAAAAACTAACAAAAATGTTGCCTTCTGGAAAGGTAGTCAGCAAAAGAACGATGTAGAAAATCTGGCAAATTGGTTAGAAAAAGTTAAGGAAAACTCAAAATCAAAACCATCTCTGCAAATCGCGAGTAACATGAACAATGTCAGTTGTCAATTAACTTTTTCATCGGATTCAAATTGTGAACAGTCCAAATACAAAATAATGGCACAGTATTCATGTACGTTCTCAATTCTGTACAAAACATGTGAAATATCTAGTCTAATATCGATTCAAATAGTTTTATCAATAACTATTTTGAAAAGCTGGCAACGTTTTAGTTCAAGGAAGTTAAAACTAAGCATGCGCACATCATGAAAAAAGTTGCATATGCCACACGCTTTTCGCTGTGAAACTTGATGGGAATCAGCATTCTAGTGTCAGATTATATATGAGATCTATGGTCATCAATTTAAAGGAACACAGAAAAAACATTTGAAATGAGAAGAATTAAGTTTGCTTCCTTGATGAAATACAAAATAATGTTTTCTTCTCTATTTTTGACATGGTCCGTAGACAACAAAAATGTTTATTCTCACATCACAATGTTAAACATGTAAACAGTTCTCACTGGATACAGTCTTCTGGAAAAGAAGTTCAAGAAATGCAAATACTTATTCATTATTTTTCATTCAATTGTGAACTGCAAAAATGTCCAGAGATAAGTCCCAATAAGCTGTGGTATTGTAAATGTGACAGACATCTCATATTGAAAACCGCGAGTACATAGGTAGTAGAAAAAAATTAAAATTCGGAGTCGTGTACTTTGTTGAGAACTGCATTTTAACCTTCTCATTTAGTCCCCAATTCACCATACTATATCGCCTTCAATATTTCAAGCTCTGTTTACAACAACTTTTTTTTTTTCAGTGTGAAACCAGCAGTATTCGATCTCATATTAACCATAGCAATAGTTTTGTACCTGGGAGCAATATACTTATTCATCGAGCGTTTCTCGATACTATATTCTCTTGCCTGTACATTAACGGTTAATAGAAAGATAAAATCGCAATGATTATCCGGTAAGGCAAGTACCAAACTGTTAACTATTGTTTTAGATTGATTGCTAAATGTTTTTAGAGTATTTTTTGTTTGTTTTGAATGTGATGAATGTTCGAATTAATAAGATTCTAGGTGGAGTATTGTGATGGCAATCTACTAGGTGCCTGTTCAAAGAAATTGTAGTGTTGCTCATTGATCAAAGGTTTCTTTACTTTTTATTGAGCATTTTTGTCAGTTTTGATGTTATTAATTATGCAGAAACTAGCCTAACTTGTTTGTGAACGGTGAATAGATAATATCAAGTGATAGGCATAGCACAACATAATTTTGGTTCAAATTTGCATACAGTGTGATTCAAAATTCGATGTAAATATTTTAAGGACATATTGTTGGGATCAAGAAAAATAATTTTTCTTCATTTCACATGTGTCCTGAAATGAACCCCCTCCGAGCAACATGAGCCACTGAAAGTTGGGTAAAAAAATAGATTGTGACTAAAATAACGGATCAAATCTTCTGAAACTCGGAGTGCCCCTTTCGTTTTTGATACTCTATTTCCTTCTTGCTTCAAAAATAATATAAACCTAGTTTTTGTGGAGTTTAAGGTGGGTCCACACTTTTATTGGCCCAAATGTTTTGTTTAATAAGAGAAACTTCGACTTTGAATAAAAAAACATTAATATTAATAAATATTCTTGGTCCACATACAAGTTTGATTCTTTGGGATTTTCTCTCCTCGTTTCTATAAAATAAAAGTATTCGTATTATTTCAATATATTTGTAGAGGGACAAATCAGATGATTTGCCCCAAAATGTCACTGCGTTTAACAATTTTTTTTTATCAGGGAGTCTAAAAGAAAAATCCAGTAGCTTGTCAGTGACAATTTGTTTGAAAAAATGTTTGAAGGAAAGAAATATAGATATATTGAAAAAATATCGAATTTTTAATTATCTTTGGACGTTTCGGGACCGATTCTGCTCCCGTTCTCAACATGTAAATGCAAATTATGTTTCTTTGAAAGTTGTGCTGCTTATAGTTTGACACTTTTCAGTGTCATACTGATGTTGGCATATGAATGAGTGATTTTAGTTTACAAATGAGTTACAGGATGTTTTCATTAATTGATCTTGAATCTACCATTTTCATGTTCAGTTTTCAGTAGTGAATACCATATTCTATATATATATCAACTGAACAGGAAGCAATGCTATTGTCTCCGTTTAGAAGAATGTACCACCTCCTCGATTAACCTACAGATAGTATTTCTTATTTTGATGCCAACAATACGTCCTTGAGATATAACAGAAATATATGATTGGAATCTGCGTTTGAAGGCGCATTCACCAACTGGCCTAGCCAGTATCGACGTTTTGGCTTGGCTGCATTTTCCCTCGCATTTTCCTGTGTTTTCGCTGACTAGTGAATATTGAATATTTTTCAACTTGAACGAATTCTTAATTGTCGAAATGATAGGTATCCATTCATGTAATGAATGTCATCATTATTGGTTCTTAGGGGCACGGTAGCCTAAGGCTCTCAAATTCGCTAGACAGTCGTTTACGATGCCAATGTACTTGAAGTTTTCCAAAAAAAATTACAAATGTTATTTCCATTGGTAATTTTATATGTAACATACAGGGTCTCTATGAATGATCGTAGTGGCCGTTGAAATCTCATAGTGCCGCTCCAGGGGCTCCCTGTTGTTTACAGGCATTGAAGAGACCGAGTGTGTTCTATCATTGAGTGTAAATAATCAAGGGTTTTATTTAGTGAAAAGCGGAAAATCAATTGAATTTGTCAACGGTAACTTCGATGATAAGATCATTTATTAGAGACCCAGTATAAGAACCACTCAAGTATGTTCAATCAACATTGATGTGTGACATAATTCGGTTCAACCACAGAACTAAAACACAGAGAAGGAATAACAAATTCCAGTCGTGTTCCTAATAAGAGATGATCAAATATGACGGAGATAGCCACTTGACAGGTCTGTACACTGACTGAAATGAAATCAGAATTAGATACCTCTATAACTGAAACACAACATTCCTACATTGGTTTTCAACTTTCAATTGTTTATCTAAAAAGAAGGTACCAACTCAAATATTAACTCGATGTGAATTTTATTTGAATAATGATCATTAACACCAGTTCATACATTACATTGTATTTTGATTGTGCTGTACAGACCCAAATACACAGTTTCATGATTCATCAAGATTCATATATTCCAATATTAATTAAATAGACTATGTATAATTAATAGGTCCCTGAACTATGGAAAATATCCACATGACATATGAAAATATTCACTTATCTATGAGTCTTCAATGAATCATCAATATACAAAACAAAAACTTCATCATTCTATAATACAAAAATCTTAAGATATCACAGATATTGGTGGAACTTATAAGGCCTATTCGTTTGTGCTTGCTCAACCTGCTAAATTTGATTTTTTTTTATGACTCTCTGTTCACATTATGCCATGAACAAGGACAACTATGGGAAAAAAATCAACTTTAGCAAGTTTAGCAATACAAACGAACAGGCCTTTTATAACAAACCTGTCAACTGTTATTTTGGAGTTGTAGAGAAGGACTCTCTGTTGATTTCCTTCTGCTTATAGAGTATTGAAAACAGCATTCTGTCACGTTGCCATCAGGAAACACAACTCTAATGCTTGGAGAAAACAACATTGCTAGGAATTATGTACCTGTCAGGTATCCCGAAGGCTTCATAAGCGATTCAAGTCATAGTTTTTTTCTAAAACCGAAACTAAAAGATGAAAAATTAAATTCAAGCATGTTTTGGATTGATCTAAAAATTTTCCAGCCTGGTCTGTTTACTAACCTAAAAAAATATTAACTTACCGAAAATAATAAATATTTGGAAATATGCCACTACTGCTGAAGGATCGCATGAATCATATTGAAGTCATAACGAAAACCCATCGAAAACGCAGAAAAATGGAAATTGTGAATAAACACCAAATAAACACAAAAGCTAACAGATTACATTCAGTAATGCGCAGACTTGCTGGAACAAAATCATAACACAGTTTTTTTCTCCTTTGTGTTTTAGTTCTGTGGGTTCAACACGCTGATTCATCATTTTCAATTTTGTCACACTAACAATGAAAGACAGAATTATGAGAAGCTATTCAGAACAGAGTGGTATTTTGCTGGGCTATTTCACGTTCACGAAGCATTCATTATGAATGAACGATTCATTCTGACAACTACAACTATAGTTATTTTATACCAAACTGACAGACTTTGCTTCGTTTTCCAGCTAGTGTTTTCACTTGTAAGGTCAATACTGGCGGTTTTCAAAAAGGAGAATTTCTAGGCTCATTCATTCTTTGGAAAACTTCTAGGAATAAAAAATTGAAAAAACATCATTCATGCCTTTTTTTATCGTACTGAAGGTCATGGTATTTTTTCCAGAAACTAGTGTTCTCGACTATTAATTCTTGAGTTTTCAGTAGCCACGCTTATACCTTGTCTTGGTTACCTATCACTCCTATTAGTACCAGTGTGCTTTAAACCGTATTATATTTGTTAAAAGTAGAAGACATGAAATGATACAATTTTATTGAAGCCGTTGACGACAGACGAAATTATACATAATTTTTCCATTCATTTTCAAGCAGTTACTCATATTTATCAATGATGAACTAAAAAATTTTGACGATGATAATGGATTCGATTTGGTTAGGTCAGTTTGGTTTAGCATACCAAATGAATATACATAGAGTATAAATGTGGCTAGTTGCTTGTTTCTGTATAAACTGAATAATTTGTGGTAAATAAATTTGTTACCTTGTTCATTTGTTTACTTCTGCGAATCCACATTGAAGAACCCTACTTATGTCTTTCAGTGATAGGTAAGTAGAAAATTTTGCTTGAACAAGAAAACTCTTTCAAAAAGAAAACATGATTTATTAAATTTTATACATTGTGTCCCAGTTTTAAATGCGGTCGACGAACATTTGCAAAACCACTACCAATCACACAAATTGTTGAAATTGTTAAAATACAATAAACAAACTGTGGTCGAAATCGATACAAATGAGATTGATTTGGAAAGAATTCTGACACACAAATATTGAGATACTTTTCATGTAAAAGTTATTGAATTTCCGAACTACTCCAAAATTGAGCGAGGTATATATTGTGGAATGATCGCCCAGGAATCCATTGTTCACCTATGTTAATATGAAATATCAAAATGAATACCTTTTACTCGTGGCTAAAAAGTGAGATACCTTTTAGATTTGACAATAAACATGTTTTAATAAGAATACAATATTATTTAAGCTGATGTAAATCAAAAACAAAGGCAATTTTTTCAACCAATTCCAACATTTCGGATGTCTTGTTTTCAATAATTTTGCAAATATCTTATCGTTTGTGAAGTTTCTCACATTTACTATGGATTTCTGTCAAGTAAGGACCGGGCAATACAATATTGAAATAAATGTGTTTTGTTTTTGCTACGCTCGTATCTCAGTACTCACGTGTAGTGCTATAAAAACACGCTAATTACGCAACTTTTTACATGAAAAATAGACTAAAACATCAACATTTTGTATACTGAAAGCACTTCACTTTGAAGTCAATATTTGAAGGCTCCCAAACCCTGATACAATGAACGGGTCTTTAACAATGATATAGTGTCAAGTGCCGGTTTTTAATGTTCAGTATTCCCATGTATTCCTATTCCTTTTTCCACATTTATGTTGAAGAGACGTTTTCTCAGTTATTTAATTTCTCTTTTTATAAATAATTGGTCCCCAAGTTCGTCAGATTTGACTGCTCTTGACATTTTTCTGTGGGACTATTTTGCATAAATTTGTATGGACCATGTAAGATTTAAATATTGATCCACCTAGTCACCTAGTTCAAAGGGCAGTTAATTGGTGGCTCATCAGATTGTTCACCAGCTGAATTAAGCAACACAACATATCCTCATCACATTTATTCTCTATGAATTTAGCAACAGTAAATTTCCCACCACTGGTCCTAATGGACCAAATTGCTGAATTTCGCAACAGTGTTACTGTGAAAACCGTCTCGACCAACAAGCTGTCAAATGTAAAACAAATAGAATGACAGACAAACACTCGCCAACGACTGCAAGGGAGATATTCAGATGCAAGATAATATTATGATTATGATGATGTACCGATTTTCGCGACATGGAATGATATGAAGAATATGTCCTTCAAATTAGTTACTAATATATTCGAATTTGCAGAAAAAAAAGGATCATTATAAAAAACTTTCCACCTTCAATTTGATTAAATTTTTGTTGACCTAGAAAGATCTTCCTGTAGAAGTTACAACGATGAAATGGCCGGGATTGGCGCAGTGGAAGAGCGTCCGTCTCACGACCGCAAGGTCGTGGGTTCGATTTCCAGCACGGGCAAGGAACTTTTTTCAATATTTTATTTACGAATTAAATATTGTAAAGTTTCGGAGCATCGGCTGGGGATAGTCCTGCACGATTCGCTGTTGCGTTCCAATTAACAGTGCTGCTCCTAAAGTGGCGCATGGAGTTAGTAACAAAGCCTACACAGAACACGCAGGAAGATATGATGATGTGGTTGTGAGCATCAGAGAAGAAGTAGGACGGTGTATGTAGGTGGGTGTGGAAAAACTACCAGCTGAGCGTGAGAGCGGGCCAGCTGCTTAAGTAGACCTCGGTCTCGGGGGTTAACGATGATAGTTAGCAGGCCTGCCACTGCGCATATGGTAGTGAGTACATTACTAGCCTACGTGTATGTAGGTGGGTGTGGAAAACTACCAGCTGAGCGTGAGAGCGGGCCAGCTGCTTAAGTAGACCTCGGTCTCGGGGGTTAACGATGATAGTTAGCAGGCCTGCCACTGCGCATATGGTAGTGAGTACATTACTAGCCTACAAAACACAGCTGAAAAACTCTGAAAAAGAGAGCTGATGGGCGGTGCCTGAAAAGGATGTTAGCCAGCTCTCTTGAGCGAACCACATCAGTCATTGAAAACACTTGGGGTTGGCAAAAAGGTCCCATTGGGGACTAGTTGCTGACGTGGAAACGTCCCCCACCAGTACCAGTACAACGATGAAAGCTGATCGGATCCACTTTTTCTAAAAAAAAAAGCCTAATAGTCGTTTCGCACACTCTGTATATAATGTCTCTTCAATTTTGTTAATTTTTTTATAAGATGACAAGAATAAACAACATGTGATACTAGTATCAGTATTCTTATAAATGATATTTCCAGGATTTTTTTAGTTTTTAAGAATGAATGCACAAGTTGAATACAAAATTAAGATTTCTGTGAAATTCTGCAATTGATAACTGTACAATGTGTGTATTTAGATCTATGGTACAATAAATGAGTTACCATGAAATGTGCATGAAATAAAGAAACGTGGACGTTCTTCAAATTAACAAATATTCTTCTTCTTCTCTTTGAGTTTATTGGATTTCTGTCTCCTTTCGGAAACAATTTCTCCAGATCAGGTAATTTACTTTTTTTTTTTCAAGAATAAATACTTTGTTATATAATAATATTATCACTCGACTCGCCACATAAAACACCGATTGTCTATCACAATGGCCTTAAGCCGAGTCATCAGTGTTCATTAGATTCGATCGTATGTTCTCCTCTTATCCAGCAAATCCGTTGCTGATCCGGCCTGGTTACCGGCGTAGAGATAATGGAGCACGGACTTCAAGTATGGCCCCCTTATCCGATGAATCCGTCATCATCCGGCCTCTATACCGGCGTAGAGATGAAAGAGCCTGATATTTCTCACATACACATCTCACTTCACATTAAATATTGGATTTCATCCAGATCAGGTAATTAGAAAATTTTCGACTTGCACACACATTAACCTGAGTTTTGGCCATGAGACGCCATGTTTCTCCTACCGTGGCCAAAAGTCGAATCCTAACAAATATTCAAAACAACATCCAATTTTGCATTACAAAAATATTGTTTGTCATTTGTGAATCAACTCTGATTATGTAATAGGAGTTTCCAATTATGTACCTAAATTTCAGTGGAAAATACATATAGTGTGGATGTACACATCAGCCAAATAGAGTGAATTAATTTTTTTCAAAACCAATGATATTTATGAACATATATCCTTGATATTATACCGGGTGACACAGGGTATCGGGCCACCACTGTAACTTCTGCTTTCGTCATCGGATTTTTCTGAAATTCGGTACAGTTATATAAGCAATTATTTCGGATTTGATCACATTACAATCCAATATGGCGGACTTCCGGTATTTCTGGAAATGCCAGCAACTTTGTTTTTTCAAATGAAACACCCTGTATATTTTTACATATTCAAGTTCAACAGGTCGAAACAAGTGCAATCTTTATTTCAAATGTAATTTTTTCGATAAAAATTAAATTAAAATTGTTTTTTCATTTTACCTCGTGGATAAATGAGAATGTGATCAAGACTATTCACAATGAGTCACACATAACAGAAGAACATAATTTTTTCTGAAAAATTATTTTTTGTGTCACTTATTCAGGAATCAATTCAGCCACATCACTTTTTGATCAAAAATTATTTTTTTTCCACATGGAACCCCTATGGGCCACCTACTCGTTTCTCTAGAACATACATTATGGAACAAAATGAAATATCATTTTTGTTTTTTGGTGCAGTAACAAATTGTATACATTCAAAAATCAACAACTAGTTTATGAATGCCCTTGCAGTTAGAATAATTTTTCAACTAGGTAGGCTGTGGAATAAATGACATTTGACATCAAGATTGCACTTGTTTTGACCTGTTGAACTTGAATATGTAAAAATATACAGGGTGTTCCATTTGAAAAAATAAAATTGCTGGCATTTGCAGAAAAACCGGGAGTACGCCATATTGGATTGTAATGTGATCAAATCCGAAATAGTTGCTTATGTAACTGTACCGAATTTCAGAAAAATCCGTTGACGAATGCAGAAGTTACAGGGGTGGCCCGATAGCCTGTGTCACCCGGTATAATTATCCTCATTTGTATAAAAATAAAATTGGTAGTTTCTCTATGGCGTAACTTGTAGGTATACATATGTTTGAGGCGTTTAAAAAATCGGTTTGGTTAGTGGTAAAACAGTGTAGTTTTCAATTTATTTTTATGACATAATATTTGGTTGAGATATAAAAATTAAATTAATAACTGAAGAGTTTCTTGGAGATATTTTTGGTTTAATGTAATGAATCAATTACATTTAGCTCATCTGTACAGGTGATTTACCATGAATGTCCCTCCCTCTAGCTCAGTTACATTTTAACCTATCCCAAAATTTGAAGAATCATGTGAATTGAAATTTTTGATAATTTCTTTCCCACTATATCAGAAAATAATGGGTGCTCGGAACAAACGATCTACAGGGTACTAGTTGATTTTTTTAAATGGAACACTGTATTTTATGGCATTTTTAGATTGTTCCTGAAGAGCTGATTTAATCAATACATCACACTCAGGGCGTCTTGGGGTCGAGTGATAGGGTGTTCAAAATCGAGATTTTTCAACTTTAGAATTTTATTGTGTCCAAACTATTGATTATTGGTCAAAACATCTGGCATGTCCCTGTCTGAACTTTTGATTTACTATCTACCGACATTCAATAATTGGAACTTATACTAGGGTGATCAAAATTCTGGATCTTGGACCACCCTGTATTGTTCCAAAATGTCAGTTAATATTGAATCAAAGGTTAAGATTAGCCATATGAGTCGTTTTGACCAATAATAAATAGTTTAGACAGAAAAAATCTCAAAATTGCAAGAATCTTCATTTTGAACACCCTATATCTCTGTAACCATTCCCGCTCGACCCCAAGTGTGATGCACTGATGAGATCAGCTCTTCAGGGAGAACAAAAAAATCAACTAGTACCCTGTAAATCGTTTGTTCCGAACATTTTTCAAATTCTGAAATCGGTTCAAAAATGAGTGAGCTAGAGGGGGGACATTTATGGTGAATCACCCTGTACTTCAATACCCATATATTATTAGTTCTTTGAAGAATATGTGCACAAATGAATCACTTTTGTGAAACATACCTGATAACCCGTAAATTATCAATAATTCTGAGTTATTTCTATCTTAGTACAAAAAGTTGTCACAATTTTGCATCACCATTTTGGCACCTCCAAATATCCTATAAAACTATATCCCTTTTCTCTTGGCCGTTCCCAAGAGCAATTTGAATACTAGCTGAGCAATTTTTTCATAAGTTGCGAACATCAAGGCAGTAGCAACGACAGTCTGTAGCAACTTTGATTCCAAACCTTGGAATAAGGCACCCGGACCATTTTTCTTGAGCAACATTAACAACAGAGCAGCTGTACTAATTTTGGTGTCTTTGTTCAGCCTCTGTCGGGTTTGGGCTAATTGTAATGGGTAAGTTAGTATAGTTGCTATGGTTTTGGATATGCCGCCTGCAAAAAATTGAATTTTCATCAAGTATCTGTCTGGATATATGAATAATTTCATAAAGGTTTTCCTACTTTCCTACTTATACAGGGTATCCAGGTTTTCGGGTACAAACTGAAATGGGTGATAGAACTCATCAGTTCAATTGAAAAAGTTTATATTAACATCCGATTTCGATTAGTAGCGGATCAAAGGGGGTCAAATTTTAATATTTTTTTTCTATCAATTGAAATATCTCGCTCACTTTTTTCGTAACACGCCTCTGATATTATCCAGTTACCAAATTTTTTGCTTCTAATTTTTTTTATTTTTATTTTTTTTTCGAGAAACCAACCGTTTTCGAGATAAATAAGCATATCCGACCTGAAACATATCAATTTCATCTATATTTTTCTTTTAATCTTATTCTTGAACACCACTAATTAACAATAATTGCAATATGTAAAAGAAACAATCACATTCCGCAAGAAGATTCTTTCCGACAAGAATGCTATTTTAATTTTTTCAAATGATTGAAAAAGATATCGGATAAGGAATATAGAAACAACTGCGTCGTCGTTGGATTGATCGGTTAAATGCATCATGACCCTCTACCCTCTGTATCCCCGCTACTGATTCAGATTGGAAGTACATGTTATTGCACAGATATGCTTATTTATCTCCAACACGGTGCGTTTCTCTTGAAAAATTGAGATGCAGATGGAGTTTTCGAATTGAATGATCCACCCTGTTTGGTAATAGTAGGGGAGGCAAAGAGACTAAAGTCGCGTTCGTTATTTACATCAGACTGCTCCGATGAATCTGAATCGTTCGTTTATGACATCTAGATGTAGGGGAAGTAGATAATTATCATCCTTTTGGCAATTAAAATCGGAGCGATCTAACAAAGATCTTAATGCTCGGAGAATTTTGACCGAGCAAAGCGATTGATCTGAATTTGTGAGGTTAATGTTCCAATGTTTTATGACTAGCCGTTGTGCTCGTATTCGTATTTTCAAAATAACGTTTTCATAATGAAAGAAATACAACTTTTTGATTCTGAGCAAGACAAAACACACACCTTTATGGTGTCAGATGAGAATTATGAAGAAATTGTCACAAATAATAGTAAGTGAACACATTTAATTAATGTGTTTAGATAATAAATTCAAGATTATTTTTTTTATATTTTTTCTTATAGATTTGACTCTGGCTGCGATTCTTAAGGAAAAATAAGAAAAAGAAAATTTCAAAGCTGCTTTCAATCGAATAAAAAGTCAAGTCAAACGTATTCAAGTTCTCATCATCAAGATCACATTCAAAAGTTGTAGCATAAATGGGGATAGGTTAGGTTACCGTCACACTGTCAACAAAATGTCCACTTTGTTCGTTTATTGCCGATTGCTACGATCTATCTGTGACCACGTGACTAGAATCTGCGATGTAAATACCGAACGTGACTTGAATAGCGATTTACTCGAGCGTCGTGGGGACGTATCAGATTGTGAAGATTAGATGCGAAAATTAAAAAAAAAAACTATATGATATATGACCTTTCACTGGTGGGGAGAGCGTGTACAGGTGTTCAAAAATGTAAAAAAAAAACAGTGATAGGAATACTCGAGCGCATCAGATATTAATATTGTATGCGCCCCACGTGTTTCTGATAACCGAGAAATATTAATCTGCTGGTTTGCATGGTGGGGGTGACCGTACAAAGGGATAGAGAATAGGTAAAACAAAATATTCGAGTACGTCAGATATTGATATTGTTAACTGAATGTAATAACTAAAATATATAATATACAGGGTGGGTCAGTTTTTTGTCGCAGGACTTTAGCAGCTCGAAGAATTCACAATTTTGAGATGAAATAAGGCTCATTTAGACATACAGTGTGTACCAATAGTGTGGCAAAGTGAGATAACGGCTTTGCTGTTTGAGATAGATGAACAAAAATTCTTGAGATGGTCTAATCCCATGAGCAGTACATTTCTGAAATATTTTGCGTTATACAGGGTTACTCAATAATGCGTGGCGTATCAAACTCTATGTTATTTCCGTGATCCGTGACTAATTGCCTTCAAAATAAGAAAAAAATTAACCGCGCTCGAGAATGTACAGGTGAAGATTTTTTTTCGCAACTTTGTGGCTCTCCCATTTCCTTATGTTACGCTCAAATCATCAGATTATTGAAATCTGACGCGCTCGAGTATTTCTGGCGATCGATTTTTTTCACTATGATCGGCTGCCCTGCACTTTTGACACCATATAAAGGGCCCAGGTTTGGTGGGAGTACTTCACAAGGTCCAAGGATACCCACCTTATGTTAATCTGCCGCGCTCGAGTAAATCCCCGCTTGGGCTTTCCTACTATAACTGGAAGATACTACGAAAAAGTTTGGGGGGGATAAAGAAGCCTTTACCCTCAAAAATGTATCATCCTGTGGATTTTAAAAATCTTTGAAATGCTTCATATCTTCTTGAAAGTATTGTCCACACCAAAATTGAAATTGATATTATCAGAAGTGAGTTTGATATCTCAACTAATAGAAAAAAAAAGTTAAACTTTGGCCCCCTGTATTTCCGCTATTGATCGAGATCGGACACATATTCATACTCACTTTTTTGATCAAAATGATGGGATCTATCACCCTTACCTTAAAACCTGACTCACACTGTATAATTTTGGTATAAGTTTGGCTGGCTGCTACAAGAAATTAAGAATAAGAAAATGGAAAATCATCTGAAAAGAATCGAGAAAGAAGTCGTATTCGGATTCACCAATTCGAAAAATAAAGAATTTAGTCCCTCACTAATTGAATTTGGACATTCTATGATTATTGAAATGGTTCATTAGGTGATGTGAGTTGCATATATTCGCTATTCGCGAGATATGCTTATGACGTGAATACAAACTTGGAGATTTTCTGGTAGAATCACGTAAATCTAATTGATTTTAAAGTCCAATGTAAGCAAGGTTTCATGGAGAAATTAAAGTCCTTGAGGACTTATCTATATTCCCTTTGTTTGAATAGTTTAGCCTCAAATACAAAAGTTTGAGTGATGAATATGAAAAATTATCTGATGAAATTTGAAAAACAAGTTTTATTTTTTGGAAAGATCATTCTTTTCACTAAATCACTAGCAAATTTTCAAGTCAAAAAAATTCTCTGCGTCCTTTCATTATGATCGATCAAATGGTTATAAAGGTGATGGGTGACTATGATCCAGGATGCATATGTCGTATTACATACATCTTTGAAAGAAATGAAAAATTATTCCTGTTGATTGACGATCAAAACAGTTGAGTTCTGTTTTCTCGGAGAATTGACAATTAATTTTATTGATACTCGATTACACATAAGATGGGTCGAAAGAAACAAGATGGCAGAGACAGGTAAGTCTGATTAATTTTGACAGTTCAGCAAGCAGGTTTCATTAAGGAGGAGCAGTTTTATCATCATAGTACCGAATGATTGGCTACAATCACGCATTGTTGATAGTTGTAATCATCAAAATATCAGATTTTGAAATGTGACAAATATATATAATGATCAATAAAATCATCGGCTGTAGAAGACTCGCATTTTGAAATGATTCAACTGAAGTTCAAACATCATGGAACAAACTGATAATCAATGATAAGTAGCCTTCTTACCTAATATGAAGAATGCTGTAGCATTCTTTACTTTCACTCTCCTCTTCAGTGCTTCATATATGGTAAAGTGAATGGCTGGATTAGATACTAAGACCAAAGAAGGCCCAACGCCATTCCAGAGAGCTGATATTCCTTCCGTCGTAGCTATGTGAACCAAACCGTCCAGCAAACCAGTGAATGGCAACTGTCCTTTGGCTTTGAGCCGGTTATTTACCACCCATAAGGGGTTTGTGGTTACTACATTCACCACCCCTTAAATCAAATGGAAAAAGGGATAACAATTGGTTTTTGAAGACTTGGTCACAAAAATAGTATATTGTTTAACGAGCACGGAATGATAGTGATTTCCCACGAGAATGAAGACGAATGCTGCAATCATTCGAGTGGGAAATTAGCATGCCGTACGAGTTATACACTATAATTTTTCTACAGCTGTAAAACAGATAACTGCGACATTTTTTATTTCTTCGTCTTGCAGCCATCTGATTTCCTCTCAAGTAATGCTCATCTATTTGACAGAGCTGTCATTAGCGATGAGTTTTTTTTTTAAGTAATAACATACCTAATGAAGTCATTGTAATATCAGATGCGGAAATTAAATTGATGACATACAAAGTACCTCATTGATGTAAACAAGAGCAAGTTTGTGTTATAACCGTTAAGAAACTATTTTTTCTATTTTACGTTTTTAATAAACTTATTATAAAACCCAAATGCGTATCGAAACAGCTTCAGCTTCCATTAGGATACGCTGAATTTCATTTTTTAAAGTTGGTAATATTTAGATCTATGGTAATGTCAAACTGTCGGAAGTGTCAGACACACTAGCGTCTAGAGACGATGATTAAATAATGTCTCACATATTTTATGAACGAAATAATCTATAATGTGCACAGAAGCTCTTTATCTCAGGGTTGATTCTATTTGGGGGTTTGATTGACTGATACTCCAACGGGAAGTTTCCACAAGAACTTTATTCTGAAGGACGTCGAGGTGTGCGAAATGTGCTACAACTAATTATTAAATTGATTTACCACATGGTATTCCAGGATCCTATATGCAACATGTAGGTTTTTTCATGTATTGTGCAGCCACGTGCAGATAACAATCATGTATAATATTTTAAATAACTTACCTAATTATTAAATTGACCAGGCCTCAAGTGTGAACTTCGTGATTGTCCTACCACTTGTTGAAAACCAACAAGGTTCAAAATAAATTTAGTTGAGGGATAATTTTTAGAATTACTCTAGGAGGCACCAACCATTTTCCTTCAAGGTTGAATCAGAAAAGGAGACCTCAGCCACAAAGTACAATTATGGTGAATAAAACATTAAGCTACAAAAAATGTGTAGTTTATCCTGTTTTTATGCCTTCCTATTTAAATCATTTTAAATACTGCTCGCGCCATCAACCGTAACCTCGTATGCAACCAACTATACTCTGATATGCATTAAGTGTGGACATTGACTCTAGTGTGGACAACCCACATAACGCATATGGGTAACTGATCTCTGAATGACTATTGCTATGCAGGTGACACAACTCTGGTGCGCCTGAAATAATGAAAATAACACGAAGATGACGAATCTAGGTGACAGGTGACCTTCGACATTTCTCTGCCATCATTTTCGGCGGGTTAATCAAATAAAGGGAGGGGATATTGCTATTTTTAATATATTTAATTACTATTATTTTATATTTATTATTTATATACTCATGTCCAAACTAGACATTGAAGAAGTGGTGCTATTCACCCGGAATCGGTTTCAGCACAAATGATCATGTAATCTGCTTTGAATGGTGTAATTGTTATCCACGGTGGATGGCCTATTAGAAGTATCTGGAGAACGAAAAGACAGAACATTCTTAAAATTGGGATGCTTTGATAATTGAACCTTCTCTATCCGTCCAAAATATTTTCATCGATACAGTGTTGCCGCTTCTATCAGAAACAACTAGCAACTTTGTTATTTCAAATGGAACACCCTGTATTTTATTGCATTTTTAGATTCTTCCTTAAGAGCTGGGGGTCTAGCAGGAATGATTACACAGAGATATAGGGTGTAAATTTCTATAGTTTCAAACAGGCACATACTGTAAATGATTATTTACTCGGAAACTGTGAGTTCCACAAAAAAAGTATAACCTCTTTTTTCATTCAAATCATCATTTTCTACCTACCAGGGCTATTATTTTGAAATTTGCGCCAGAAAATCAAAAAAATTAAGCCAATCCTGTTAATTTGTAATTAGTTTCTGCATGATCAACAAGAATATGAAATAAGTTTTCCTGTCAAAAAAATCCTAATAAAATTTCATAAAAAATGTAACCTTTATGTTTCAATAAAAACGCACGGCACTGTCCAAAATGATGTTTGTCTTTGAAAAGCTGATCATATTGATGGTAATTCATATCGGTCCGAATTTGGTAAGAATCGCAGAAGCCCCGCCTCAATCCTCGAAAAATTTTCACACAAAAAAACGAAAAGTTGTGGTTATCGTCTAAATAGATTTATAACCAGGACACAGAAGTTTACTGTTACTAAAATATATAGCTGTTATGAAAAAAAAAATATTACCCGTATTATTTTCGCCAGTATTAAGGTATGGAGTGACCATAAGAGAGTCTCATACGGGTGGAACCTGCCCTATTCGTCGACCATCGCGCGCAATAATTTGTTTCTCCTTGACCAGAGATAAGTTACCATGGACGTATTTATACGTCCATGTATTGTATTGCTGAACTTGCTTAACTTGATTTTTTTTCCATAGTTGTCTTTGTTCATGGCATAATGTAAAAAGAGAGTCATTAATGTAACGTGTGTGCAGTCAGTCAGTCAGCCATCGTTCAGTCAGTGCAGTGGCCACTAGCGCCAGTAAGAAAAATAGAAACAAATTCTATTTTGAAACGGTTTGTTTCAACTTTTTTGATTTGATTCTATATTTACCTCTATTTTTGGTCTCATATTTAGTAGTTGTTTTGTTCATTTTTATTTTCAATAATACTCATTATTAGGTTTACGTATGCGAATACTTAGTCATTATTTTCATAATGTTCCTTTTTTATTGTGATCTGTTTTGGATTACTTTGTCTTGATTTTTGTTTAATATTGTTTCATAATATAAGTACAAAAGAGATAAATTTTCTAAATCGTCGAAACCATCCATATTTCTCAAAGTGGTCCAATTGATTATCATCAGACACAAAATTGATGTATTTAAAAAGTACTCCTTAACAGTGACACTACTCATTAAATAATTTGTGAGGTCGACGGATACTTTGTGCCTTTTATTGTTTTTTCTTTGAATATTTTTCTTTGTTCTACCTACCTACCTTTTCCTAAATTGGATTACCCCCCCCCTCCCAGAGTAAGTTGCCAGATACGCCACTGATAATAATTTATGTAGAAAGAATCACTAGACAGACATATATTATACAGTCCTATTGTAGGTACCAACTACCAAAGTGCCCCAAAGTTCATTTAAACTTACCATAGTTATCACTTCATCATGAAGAAGTGTCAGATAAATATTTGAACCACATTATTGTCACGATAAAAAGCTGAATAAGTTACATGGTCGATTGAAGGTCATAAGGTCAGACATGGTTTTTATCATTTATTAAAAAATGAGTTATAGTATGACGATGATGTAATGAACCATTGATTTATGTTATATCCTGGATGGATTTTCAAGTAGATTTTTTCACAGTTGGCACAACAAAATTATTGAGGTAGGGTTCTGAAATTTGCGGGAGGAAGAGAAAGTCCAAAGATAAAGTCAATTACGTGAGATACGGGGGTGCTTCCATAAAAAATGCGACAAAATTTCATTTCTCCGAACTGAAAATTTTCCAGGAAAAATTTTAATAGTTAGTAAATTTGGGCGTCCTGATTCCAAATCTGAAGTGATTTTCGACCTATTTTGACTCCTAATATCATTTTCCGGAAATTGGGGTAGTTTCATGGCTGTTGGCGAGCAGTGTATATTGGCTAAATGAAAAAAGGATCTAGTCAGCCCAGAGGGCCAGAGCTGACTAGATTCTTTTTTCATTTAGCCGACATTGGTCATAGAGTGCATTTTTGGTATATATCTCTCGCTCCAGCAAATTTCAGGATCCTTACCCAACGATTACATAAGATACAGGGGTGGTTCCATTAGAAGTAATATTGTCAAATTGGAATCAACGATTACATAAGATACAGGGGTGGTTCCATTAGAAGTTATATTGTCAATTTGGAATTTATTAATTATTTTGAATTCATTTGGCCAAATTATGTATGCCACTAGTGAAGAAAGAGTGAATGATTAGTCTATACATCTTAATGCCCCCAAATTCGGCAATAAAGTGAGACTTTACAACCATTCATGCATGAAAACTATTATAAATAAAATGCTGAATGAGTTATTTGTTAATTACTAGTCAATTACTAATCATTTTCTACTTCCAGGTGAGTAATGTGAAGGAAATTTTATTTCAATTAACAAAATATTGCATCATTTATACCCTATGTCCTCAATTATTATTACCTACTTTCCAAAATTTTTTTGAAGCATTTATGAAGTGATCTGTCATCAAAGTGGTAAGTAGTTACCACAAAATAATTGCTAAATTTTGAACTGCTGATGCTGAATCATTTATTCTCACCTGCAAAAATGCTAAGAAAAAGATCTGTCTTGGAATTCACCATTTCCTTTGGTATTAGAGACTTTATTCCATGGAATGTATAGAAGTATACAAATGTGGAAACTCCTAATGTAATAAGAACAGGCCTTACTCCACGATATAAGGATCCTCTGAAATGGAAGGATAAGTTGAATCATGAGAGCTAGTATGAAAAAAGGAGATCTTACATTCCTTCTGTTTTCATCAAGTGGATTATGGCATCTAATGTTGATTTTTGAGTTATTTCCTTGTCATCCACTGGAAGTTATGAAAATGAATAAGTTATTATATATAAGGACATTTTTTTAACACTCTCCAATGGGGAGAAAAACGAACACTCACGCTGTTTACGAAACTTGACCATATCAATAGGGTAAACACTTGTCATGGCAAATATACTTCCCTGAAAGCAAAAATATTTCAACTTCACTGCACAGAATTTTAAACTATTTACTTACAGTCGCCCCAGAAGTGGCGTGTACCAAACTCTCATAATTGAAAATAGTACTGGCCATTATGATTTTAATTAATAAAAGATAAATAACTTAGGAACTATTGATCAACCACACGGCCAGAAAATACATGAATGAAATTGCCAAAGATTGCCGAAATCGGTATAACTGATTATTTACACCAACATACGCCGTGTACGGATCGATTATGATACCTACTACAGAAAATAGAACTTAAAGTGACTTAAAAGTAATAAAAAACTGAGCAAAGTTCACATTTCAATAGATTAATGTTTTTTGTTTTGATTAACGGAAAAGTGAGGTTAAAGGACGGACACCTTAGGTGCGTTCGGTTTAACAAGATCGGAGCCGAGCGAGCAGATGCAGATTTGGTATCACGTGATCACCTAGCAGATAGAGCTAAAGATATTTAACGAACGCTCAAGGAGGTAGAAGATTGCGAGCGCCAGCTGTCAGAAGTAACAGAAAACAGAAACAATTCACTTGACCTTATTACTTTTAAAAACACGTCAGGGCAACAAAGTTCTTTTGAATGTTTGTTGTTTATATTTTGAAAATTACTAGGGAAGGAATGATTCTGTCTCATATGATCGGTCATTAACTGTGGATCCAGGGCAGTTGTGATCGCATATATTACAGATATATAATTAATATGCTATCTACAGCAAATTCGTCGGTCATTCTGGCGATTCTGGGCAAGGAGGATTCTACAAAATTCAGTTTCGTGTTTCGTTTCCAGTTGATCGAGTCTTTAATTTTTCGACATAAAAGGGATACAATTTCAATAACATGTTGTTGACATTGATTTGTTGACAACTGACAACCGAATAACCGATCAAATCTGAATGATCTGCTCCTCAAGGCGGAGCAAACAGATTACATCTTTCAGCTCGCTCTGACAATTAACGAACACGGAGCAGATTGGACAGAGGAAGTAGATCTGATTTATCGAACGCTTTCCGAGCTAACAGATGGAATCGAGCTAACAGATATGTTATAACCGAACGCACCTCTTATGTCATGAACAGGGCATGAAGTGAGATGTTCTTGGGTTAGCAAGCAGGGCCGTTCTAAGGGAAATGACAGGGTTGTACTTACTGAATTTATTCATGTTGTATGTCATTTATCGATACCTGTAAATTGTATTCAATTCTTTCAAAATTACACTTACACTCAATTCAATGAAAGATAGTTTACAAAAGCTAACTTTTATTTTCAGTAAGACAGGTTTGAACACAAACATTGCTAGGAATTGAAATTGGTAGATTTGACCAGGTTTTCAATGTTTCATTAGATTATTTTTTCAAGTTGTTTTTGGAAAAACTACTCATTTTTTTCTCACTTCCAGTTCTGCTTGGTCAATAAGTATACAAGGTATATTCATTCAACTGACTCTGATCAGATGAGGAATAAAACAAATTCATATAATTGATTCTGCAACCTGTAGCAGCGCACACATGACCGCCTCTAAGTTTTTTTGAGCACTTATGTCTACAATTACAGATAAAGCAGATAAGGATTCTATATGTAAATAGGTAGGCACCAAAACTTATTCGAACAGTACAACCCGTTAAGCTCTGGGTTTGGGGGTGGGCGGATTTAGGCTTTAACGTGATATATCTATAGATGGTAATTTCACAAGAAAGCGTGTTATCTGATGATTGCAAGAATTTATTTTCATATACAATTTTGGAGCAAGAGCCCGATTCTGAAGGAGCGGAAGGAGGAATAAGCAGTACTGATGAGACAGATAAGGATAAGACTGTCTTAGTTCTTAGTTTTCTTCCTGCTAGGCGATTTTGGCGTTGGCGATGCTAGCGATTAAAATGCAACTAGCGCTAAAACGCGATTATGATTCCAATATATAGACCAATCAGAGCGATTCGGGCAATGACTGATATTGGCGGTAAATTCGAATAAGAGAATGTTTTCATCATAGAAAATAATAGCTTTACCCTTGTAATTGGCGCGGAATAAAGTCTACAGAAAATTACCCACTGATGATCCTGAAAACGAAAACGCCATTGAAGTGGCAAACCATCAGCCTCAACAGTAAATGCCTCCACAGTACTTTTTTCAGGAGATAAGGAAACTATTATCCCTTCTGCATAAGAAAAGGAGACTACTTCATTTAAAAATCTTAACCTCACTTGGCATAAATGAACCTTCTCACTAAAAAGTTTATTTTTCGGAAAATCACTTGAGAAAACAGAATAAAAAAAACGACTATCGCGCAGGAATTGAACCTGGGTCGCCGGCGTGGAATCCAAACGCATAGAGAACCGCGACACGCAGGTACTGGAAAATTAAAGTATGAAGAAACCATTTATTTTTACAGTATTCAGGGTGTCTGGAAATTATGCGCAAAAAATCATATCTACTTGATAAAATAAAAAAATTATTTCATATGTACGTGGGTCTGGAAATGCATAGTTTTCAATTTCAACATACAGTGTGTTGAAACTTTTAAAAAAGATCAGTTTTTCATGAATATCTCAAATCTTCATAACCTATTGACCAACTAAAAATACAACATTTAAGTCTCCTGAATTGTTTTCAATTATTTGCTTCATTTTCATGGAATAAAATTAATACCAATTTATTGCATAAATTTGTGTCAAAAAATTCCATCAAAAACTGGGGTGAAAATAAATGCGTGATCAATGTCATATATAGATATATAGATATAGGATGATTGTGAAGATTCATTTCCTTCAAATATTTTATAATACATGTTTCACATACATATATTCTGTATATTGAGAACTATGTATTCTCGGTCCAGGATTAAGGCGTTTTTTCTATAATAAAAAATTTGTCAAAGATATGTATTATAAAATATATATTTGAATAAAATGAATCTTCATTCTCATTCTACGTCTATGGATATGGATCACACAAGTATATTGTCCTTTATCTGGTTTATACATATCATGAGTATACGCCTATATATTGTAAATAATTGTTTACTTCTGGCAACCCTGCAGCGGACGAAAAGTGTTTGTGGACGAAAACTTACTGTCTGCGGACGAAAAGTACTTGCCTTCAGAAATAGTCGGTTTTTGGTTCGAAAATTAGAACGTAGAATGTGATGATTTTTTTGAAGAGGTCGACGAAAAACTGTTTTTTTTTCGAATGACTATAAATTAGAAAATAAAGAAGTTATAGAATAGAGACGTCATTCGTCGCAGAATTCCACGTTTTTCAATTTTGATAACTGTTACATTTTCGGTGCGGTGAGTCGGCTGAGCGAAAAACCGGAAAAACTCCGAAAATTTTTAGGTTTTTTGCGTTATTTGACCTCAGCCGGTACTGCTTCGAGGCATCACACTTATTCGGTTCAGCACCCCAAAAAACATGTGATTCTGTTAAGAAACCTCTTATGTTTTTGAAAAAATATTATTTGATCAGACTAAAAGTCAATGCTCTCGCATGTCACTGAGATTTTGCCAAGAACATCATGAAAGTCATAAGAGAGCAACGTTCATAATATCATTCTTTCTCCTTATCCAAGTCCTGAAGCTGAAGCACTCTGAAGTATACAAGTGAACACTGAAGTTGTCATATTCTTTTTTCACGCCACCGACATTCCAACCGAGATCTATCCTATTTTCAATGCAAGATGCGTTTGTTTGTCTTTAAATATAAAGACGATACGATAACAATAATATGCCACATGAATTGAATTTATCACACGATTTTCAGCCGTATCTGCTGATACAACAACTTTCAGATTTGAATATCCGTAGATGCTCTTGATGTTCTTCAATTTCGGATCGACTGATTCTCTGAAAATGCACACTTGTTCTTATTATAGTGGGGTGGCTGGAACTGGCTGAAACGCTTTTTGTGTGACTATTCTACTCTTGTTTTAGAGAACCAATCAGAATTGATTTTCACGTTATCTTCTGTATTACAGTGATATTTTTGAATATCGAAATTGCTCTACACTGGAGCCAAATTAACGCAACACGTGGAATCAATCATGAAATAATATGGTCATGAGTGTCATGACATTCTTATTGTTCCAACACTTCTCGTCTACGGCTTGATACATTTGATAAACAATTTCAATCGCGAAGTTACTAGGCAAGAAGCTGGTAGTAACAATCTGCACAATTTTTGTGGTACCTATACCGTTACCTACATATATTAAATATCTACTTATTATCTTTTTTCAGCATAAATTATTCTTCGAAACTCAAATCAATGTCTAGATATTATTGATATTCAAATATTTTCGCAGCGACTGCCATATATCGGGTCCCACGGTATTATACATTGTTGTCGTCAAGATATAAGGAGGGCTTTGGGTATCTGGGAACTACAACCCAGTTAACACAAACATCTATGAGATGTCGCATTCATGGCAGTTGATGTCATAAAAGCGAATCACAATATTACATCGCTGATATCTACACGGAATTCCTCGTGTGACAGATAGTTCGCAAATTCCATCACATTCTGTAGGATCTGAGACCATTATGGATATAATATCGAAGAAGCTCCTTGACATAACAGAGACTATAATTTTGGAATCTAAAATTTCAGTAGTTGAGAGTCGTAATTCGATGTATCTTAATTGACAAACTGCTTCACATTGTGCAGAATGATAAAACAAAAATATGCGTCAATTTGTGAATCTCTCTCACATCTCAAGGAAATTCATTTAATATCGAACAATACTTGGAATTATCGGTCTACTCTCATACTCATGAATGTAGCGCACAATGTGACTTATGATAAGATTCGTACACACTCGGTCGGTGTCGGTCTGACTAATGTACACGTGTCCGTAAATTCTTCAGCAGTGGCATGCTTTCGTATCGTCCATTTCGATGTTCCAGTTCATTCGGTGTTAGTATGCAGTTCGGGTTTGACGTTATTGCTCACATACTGAAGCATGTTTTTCTAATAGTAAATTATGATTGACTAAAGATGCTATGTGCTTCTCATCTAAGTTACAGGGTAAGTACGATTACCTACAACGTTCATAACTTGATACAATACTGGTTGACAATGAGGAAAGGGTAGACGACACGTCGCAATTTCAAGACGATGATGATACTTACAATGTTAGCTTTGAAGATATCATTTTGAGATCAGGGTGTGAGTGAACGTGCACATTCTGATTGTACCTACATATATATAAGAATTGGTGCTACTCACGGTTGAACTATAAGTGGTGGGACCTAAGGTGGGCCCAAAGTCTGATTAAGAACAAAATTTTAGCAACATGAATAGAACGAAAAAATGCGCCGCAGCTATTCTCTATCTCCGTTGTCACCCGGTATGAAATAGTAGGTATGTAGATATGAAGTGACTCAAACACTTTTCAATATTCTCATTATGGTTATTCTCTACTCACTCTATAAGATAGTATTTCTTATCTATACTTACCCTATTATAGTTGTATAGATGATCAACAGGAAATGGGCAAAGAGAAATCAATTGATTGTTCTTATATTGATTTCCAGATGCCAAATCACAAAAGACATCTGGACCATTACCTTGGAATAATTTGAAATATTGAGCAGGGATTGGTTTCCATATGCTACAACGGAAGGAGCGATGAGGAGCAGATATTGGATGTTCTTGGCTACATGATGTGTTCGCATAGTTGGATTGATCCATTGATCTCATTCAAGTTAATTTCTTCACTATTATACAGGGTATATCTTCAACAGTTAACGCGATCTATATATGGAGAACTAAAAGTAGCACGATTCTTAAAATTTGTAGGGACGATGAAGGAATTATGGGAAATCCTTCTAAAATATTTTCGTTATTGTGAAGCTTCTGATTTTTCCGAAAGTGACTTCATCTTTGTTATTTCCAATGGAACACCCTGTATTATTCAACATTTTTGAATTCCTCTCATAATTTTGATTCAAATTAATGCATCATACCTCATACCCAAAATGGAGCGTTCTTGAGTTATTCGAGTTTTTCTTGAAAAAGTTCGACAAAATTTGTCATTCAATGCAGCCTTTTGAACATAGAAAATTTTTATGGGAATTTAAATTTTAAGTGATATGCATATTGATTAAATCGTGAATATTGATTGATCTGGAACATTGAAAATCTCAATTTTTTTCGAATGAAAACCATATTTTTTTCCATCATAATTCAATTCTATAATAAAAATGAGCCCTAGTTCGAAGTGACTTCCCTATACCCAGAACCAAAAATTTTGGAGATATTCCAAAAATAGTTTTTAATCCTGCATACTTTTTCCAGAAAAACACGAATAAGTCAAGCACGCTTCATTTTAGGTATATATATATACTTAAGTAAAAGTATGCAGGATTAAAAACTATTTATGGAATATCTCCAAAATTTTTGGTTCTGGGTATAGGGAAGTCACTTCGAACTAGGGCTCATTTTTATTATAGAATTGAATTATGATGGGAAAAAATATGGTTTTCATTTGAAAAAAAATGAGATTTTCAATGTTCCAGATCAATCAATATTCACGATTTAATCAATGCATAGCACTAAAAATTTAAATTAGGGTATGATACATAATTTTGAATCAAAATCATGACTTGAAGAGGCCATATTTTGAGGAAAATTACTGTCCGGAGCTTCAATAGTATAGAGGAATACAGAAATGTAAAAAAATTCAGGGTGTAATTTATATTGAAAAAAAAAGATGCCCTCACTTCTGGAAAAAACGGAAGCTTGACGATAACAAAAATATCTTAGTTGGATGCTTCATGTTTCCTTCACCGTCATTACGAATGTCCAGAATTGTGCCACTTTTAGTTCTCCATATACCGGGTGACACAGACTCATGGTATACGCCCCTTTTCTAATTTTTTTCTTCTAGCTATATTTCTAGAAGTTGAAACATCGAATATGCTCACTAGAGGGCACTTTCTCACATTTTAGGATTTTTTCCACCTTTCCGTTTTCCTGGAAATGACTTCAACTTTCGATTTTCAAACGGAACACCCTGTACTTTATTTCATGATTGGTTGGAGATTATTATAACGAATTCAACGATACCGGGTTTGATTGGGTTATTTCAAACGATCACGAAGATATTTGCGTTCGAAGTTTCGATATTGCGCCGTCACAACCATTGATCATAATATGGATACTTCAAACGTAAATATCTTCGTGATCGTTTGAAATAACCCAATCGAACCCGGTATTGTATTTGTTATTATAGTCTCTAACCAATTGAAGAATAAAATATGGGGTATTCCATTCAAAAATCGAAAGTTGATGTCAATTCCAGAATAACTGGAAGATAAAGAAAGTCATAAAATGTGAGATAGTGCCCTGTATATAGTCAGCATATTCGATGTTCTAAATTTCAGTAATATAGCTAGAAAAACAAAGGAGAAAGAGGGGTAGACCATGAGTATGTGTCACCTGGTAATCCCGGTATAGATATCGCCTTAACTCGTGAAGATATTCCCTGTATAATAATCATTTCAACAATGTCCAGGCTAACGCTGATTCTAAAATTTTAATCATTGTTAGATGTAGCTATAGTTTTGCTCAATATTACATGTACGTACATATTTTGATGTGAAATGAGATTAATTTTCAATAAAATCGAGTAGCCTTGTGAAACGTTTGAGTTATCTATTTGACCAGAGATTCGACACCTATCAGTCCTCTCATTGAATACCTTCATCAATCTACATGTGATTTCACTAGAGAATCAAAACTAAATGTGTATGTGGCATTTTTGAGAAGCACAATATAATTTTCTCAGGGCCGCTATTATATCAGTATAATAATCGAAAAGAACCTCACATTTAGAAATGGTCGATGGTTTACCAAACCTCACATTTTGATTATAATGTAACCTCAATGTGAGTCTAATTTAAACGTGAAATCTAGAGTCACATTCAGCTAACTTTGAGTCCCATTCGGCATCTAAATGTGAATCATAAAATGACCAAAAGGGTCCGGAATAGCAGTCATTGTGATTTCAGTAGGACTCTCAATTCGAGTCACGGATGTGATGTGTGGCATGAATGTGATGCCCTCTAATATCTCTGGGATCAATCTGTGTTAACTGGGAAGAGATGCAGATTTGGTTAGATGGGAGAAAATTTGCTCAAATGAAAGGCCAATAAAATGACTTCCAAAATTCTTGATATGATTTTTTGTTTCCTTGTTATTTTCAATACCTATTAAACATATAACCATATATAACAAATAACGGTGAAGAAATAAATAGATGATAAATGCACAAATCAAAAACTTCTTTGAACGTCAAAAATTATTCGATACGAAACTGATCAATCTACATGATGTTCAGAAAAATTATCATTGAAGTGCGAATTCCAAAAATTACTAGACGATGGCCAAAATTAGCTCGAAACGCATCGAATCCATATGATACATTGCATATTTGAAAAAAAAAATGTTGATGATTGTTGCTCGAAGACGAAAGATTGGATCATCAGAAAATCGATAATGCCAAATTAATTAGGTTATTAAAAAATTACCATGAATATGTTTTTTTTTTCGCCACTAGCTATACATAGAACCTATGTACATTATATTTACTCCTTTTCAAGGCGTAAAGTGCGTTTTTACTAACAAATCAGTTCTGTTCTGATGCAAGATTCGCAAGAATGGCACTCGAATCTAGTAGATATTCATCCACTAACGACTTGTCATAATGCTGCCATGGTCATGGCTATACTCGATTTGAAAAAAGCGCTTCCATATAGTGACATGTAGGTCCATATTTCAGTTTTGCTACAGAACAATAATAATTTAAATATATTGCTGATGCTCTCCAGGGAGAATCTGAAAATGCCATAAAATACACAGAGCAGAGTGTCCTATTGAAAAATTTATAAATGTTGCCCATAACTACAAAACTTTGAAATTAGTGAATTAACAGTGTAATAACTTGAAGATGTTAATAATTTCGAAGGAAAAGGCAAAAAGCCAATCCCTCATTCAATTAGTATATCGTCATTAGGAGAAAAGATAATCTGCTTGTCTTCATCATTCTCGGGACGAAAGAACCAGTGGCAAAGCGCTATCGATTTTGAATATTAGAACTTGTTGGAGAACAAGAGGAAAGAGAACTGTGATGTGTCAGCTTATTTGTTTTTAAGCAAACAAAAGTATTTATTCTGATACTGTCAACTATTTCAATTGGGTTTTTACAATGTTTATGACAATTTCTTCTTGGCAAGGTGTAAAATTATGTATGGTTTTCTATTGTAGATGAATTTTTTGGTGTACTTTGACTGATGATGGCCATTTGAATTGCCGAAACATATCTCAAACCCTATATTGAAGCAGGATTGACTGCCTCTATTCACCATCAAACCTGTGGAGAGACTGGAGACGACTTCGAGTTTTTTTTCTAGATAATAGTATATTATGTAACAAGTGTTATAAACGTCCTTTTAGTAACGAGTATTTTAAGCACGAGCGGAGCAGCGCGGAGCGAGTGTTTAATAAACGAGTGTCTAGAAGAGTTTATAAACGCGTTACATACCATGCTTTTTCTACGAACTCCTAAAATTACATTAACATACCTGCTCTTCCTACTAACCTACAAAATAATTCGAAAGGAATGGGAATTGAGAACATATAATAGATGCAACTGATGCATGCAACCAGCGAGACACGTATAAGTGATATTGGTTGTAGATGTGTCCAGTCCATTGTTTACTAACCTTTGTTTCACGTTTATTGCCATGCTTAGCGCAGAATAAATAAATTGTTCTCAGAGATGGGTGCTTCATTTTTACACTTCTTGGAGATACGCAAAGTACCAAAACATTCTCTTCGAATTCACTTTCTTATTATACATTTCGCATATATTATCAATGGAAAATTCAGATACAAACAAAAATTGTTTGAATAAATATGATACAAAATTCGAGAATGACATATTTGACAGTTAATACTTGACAAGCCAGACATGTCTCAAATCACTGAAGCTGTGTTTAATGAACTGTGTTGCCATGGTAATGTGTTTAAGAAATCGTGATGCCATGGTAACATGTTTAATATTTCGAATAAATCACAGATCGTCAATCCGTGATTAATCGATCATTTAGCGTGGTACGTATCCGTACGCTAAATGCCCTTTTAGTTATGTGAGTAGAAAAATAAGTTTATTCTACCAGTTTTGAAGACGGCTGTGACCAGTTTCAACCTGAAGAAGCTACTGTGCTAGCGGAACATATCGTGAGATTAAGAATTTCGTGGAAATCTTATCGCTTGGAAAGTTTTTCACATTTACTATGAATTTCCATCAAGTAACGGCCGAGCGAATTCAGAAAATTTTAGGTTATTGCTTATATGCAGTTTTCGCAAATTCATCATCAGTGACCCGAAACAAGTGTAGAATACTCGAACAACGGCTTCTAACGTCGAGAAAAGGAAGGACCTTTATATAAATATGAGTCGGCAAATAGCCCCTATTATAGGGTTCACCATCCTTAAATCTGTAAATAAGCCGCGTTCTGAGAATGATTTATCATTAATATTTTTGAAAAGGTTTGAGATGAAATGAAGATTTTTTTCACGTTCACTTGACTATTTGTGATGATATTGAAAATGCAAATGAAAGTTGAAAATTTTATTGCGTGTATTAAACTAGGGCGGCCTGAGGTATTTTTGGCCTAATTGAATAATTGTAACAATTATTGTGATACGTGAAAGTAATTTAATTCTGAGATAAAATCAGACGATATAATGATCATAAATAAATAACCTATTCGAACTTCTGTCAATTTTAATTATGGTTGTAAGTAAGCTGTGAATAACGTTTCCAGGATTTGAGACATATTCCATAGGTCCGGCCGCTCCACTATATATATGCCATGCCATAAGGCAGCATAAGGCCTCTCGGCACTTATAGTGCATTAACACGATCTTTTTTATTATTATTTTTATTCCTCAAGTATCATTTGATATATTCATCTGCAAAGCCAGTTTGCAGACGATCTTAAATGGAGTGTTATGGAACATATCAATGAAACCCTAGAGGGATTGTTACTGAACGAAAGTTTAGTTAACAATGTGACTGAAAATTTTAATGATGTTGCTGAGTCCGATTATCATTTACCTCAGTGGATTTTGAATTTTTATTTTGGATTCATCTGTTTGGGGTGCGCAGTTGATTTGATATTCGTTTCAGCGCTCATAAGAAGCAAAAGAAGTGGTAAGTTAGTTTTTTGTTCCTATTTCAACTTTCTTTTACTTCATAATATAATATATACCGGGTGACACAGCAGGCGGTATCGGGCCACCCCTGTCACTTATGCATTCGTAAACGGATTTTTCTGAAATTTGGTACGGTTATACAGGGTGAGTCATAACTATTGGGACATAGGCTAAGGGCGGATTGTTTGTAAAAATATACAGGGCGTTTAAATCGAAAAAGTATATTGACTATAGGTATATAATAACTCATCAAGTTCACTTCAACACGACATGTCGCAGCGACAATAATGGCTGCTTAACAAGATGTAATCGATCCATACTTTACCCCCGTTTGGAAAACACATTTTAATTTGTTTGTAACGTATTTTACTTAAATGTCGTTAGTTTTAAACTGGACAAAAGATATTTTTATGGACGAATTTCCCCGTTAACCTGACGAGTACGCACTGATGATGATGACTTAACAGTCGAAAGCGCTCTCTGCTACGAATATTTGGAATAAATTTCTTGCAAGAAATACAAATCTTCCCTTCTTTGGTATATATTCACGTGCACACAGCCCAGCAACCCTCACTATAATAACTCGCTCCAGAATCAATTCACTGACAAGAAATTTAATTCACCAGCAACAATTATCTGACAGTCTGAATAATAGTTATTCATTATACAAGGGAAAAAAGTAGTAGATTTTAGCTCCAGGTTGTGTTGTCTCCCGACGCGTAGCGGAGGGAGACAACAAACCGTGAGCTAAAATCTAATATTTTTCCCGTGTATAATACACTATTTTTTTCTGTGACAGAAGAAAGGACGAATCGATATTGAGAAGGTATTACATTATTTTCATATCTGAAAATTATCGACGTGAAATTTTAAGTTTTTAACAGTAGGGACACCGCATTTTAGGCATCTTTATCATTCATTTGAAGTAATCAAATTTCTGATGTCACTTCTGTCAGTCTGATTTTGTGATTTTATTTCAAGAAATTGCGAATTCAGTGGTTATTTAGCAATATACGTAACCGCGAAGTCGAATGGAAGATAAAAGGACTTGCAGTTCTTTCTCGGAGACGGTATTATTGACTCATTTTTCGGAACTATAGCACAACAAAAGCCATCAACAGTGTATATAATATATTTGATATATATCCGGGAAAGAAGTACTCACTTTTTTCCCACGGGAAAAAAGTAATTTATGAAATGCGACATTTTATAACCTGCCAACAGGGATGAAATGCCAAACTTTTTTCCCGTCGCAGAAAAAACACAATTTTCATAAATGACATAATTCTTGAAATGCCCTTCCGAGACTTTTAACTGTTCAATTGCGTTTTTCTAGAAAAACAGATGAAAATATACCGTTTTCAAATAAGAGTACTGATATTACGTAGAAAGTAGGGTGTTTTATCAATTTTGTCCAATTCTTTGTGAGGACATAACTTACGAACCACACAGTATATTCATTTGGAATTTGGTACACAATTTCGCCTTCTTCTACCAAAGCGACTCACCTATCAGTCACGAGAAAAATCCAGGACCGCGGATCAACAAAAATTGATCATATATCTTGACCTCAAAAATATCACCCTGCATTTTCGAATTTCCAAAATCCGCTCACATATTTGAAAAGTGCATGAAAATCTGAATCGTATGATGTACTTTACATTTTTCCGCATGCTATTTCACTAGGTAATTTCTGATTTTGAATATGAGGTTTCATGCATTTGGATAGGTAAAAATGAAATGTTTTGAGTTTTTCCAATCGAATAACAAAAACTCATGAATCACCCAGTATATTCTTTTGGAATTTGGTACACAAGTCCTCCTTCTTCTACCCCAGCGACTCACCTATCAGAAACGATGAAAATCGAAAATAGAGGGTGTTCTTTTTGGGGTCCAGAAATATGATCAATTTTCGTTAATCCGGACCTGGAATTTTCTCGTGGATGATAGGTGAGGCGCTTGGGTAGAACAACAAGGAGAACTCGTGTACCAAAGTCCGAAAGAATATACTGGGTGGTTCGTGATTATTGTTGTTATTCGATTGGGAAAACTCAAAACATATTATTTTTACCTATCCAAATGCATAAAACCTCGAATTCAAAATCAGATATTCCTTAGTGAAATTGCATGCGGGAAAATGACAAGTATACCATTCGGTTCAGCTTTTTGTGCACTTTCCAAATATGTAAGCGGATTTTGAGAATTACAGAATACAGGGTATTCTTTTAGGTGTTCAGAAATATTATCAACTTTTGTTAATCCGGACCTGGATTTTTTTCGTGACTGATAGGTGAGTCGCTTTGGTAGATAAAGAAGGAATTGTGTACCAAATTGCAAACGAATATACTAAGTGGCTCGTAAGTTATGTCCTCACAAAGAATTGGGCAAAATTGACAAAACACCCTATATCTCGGATATAAAACTTGTGAGACCCTACAAATATGTTATATTCAGAACCACCTTGATGAGCTCTACCCACCGTTGAAGTTGTTCCGTTTCCCAATGGGACACCCTGTATAATTTTTTCTCCAAATTATTTTCAATTGCACGCAAAGTCCAAATAATCCATCATGTTTTGTTCACACAAAGTCAATGTCAATTTTGATTACCAATTTGATTCAAATCACTTGGAACGTTGCATAGCAACAAACTTTTTCTGCCTATGCAGAAAAAGTACACCTTTTCTGCCAGTTAAGTGTCATTGAAAAGTCACCTTGAATGTCATTTGGAGAAAAATTCATTATTTTTACAGCATGTTGAATTTCACCACCACCCCCCATTTTCATAACGGAACATTGTTGGACTACATTATATTTTTCCATGTAGAATCACACCCATATATAAGCATATTATTATATCATTAAGGAACACCGCTCTGTCAACTTTCCATTTTATCCAGTTGGCAAACTAAGAGCCGTTGACAGGGACGGACACTGTTACAAGATAACAATTAATAGGGCTTCGTTGGATTCTTCATTTTGAGTACGTACCGCAATGAATTACCTACATTTTTCGTTCCAGGTACTTTATCCTTGGTTTTGCAAATATCTGCAGTGGATGCCATCTCTCCATTTATAGCAGCGATCGAAATACTCACATTGAACAACCATACATGGATTTTTTCACATAACACTTGCCTCATTTACAATGGACTGGAAATACTCATAAATTCATTAACCCTTTGGTTAATCATCTGCCTCAATTTTCATGTTATCTCCTTGTGGAATATGCACAAGAGCAACACTGCAAAGAAGAATACAAATCCACTGACTTCTTGTGGGGATGAATCCAACGAGTGTTTAGTAACGAACAGAGAACATTCCAGTAACAGGATTCTCAATATTGATTACAGAAAGAGAAAAAATGATGTAGCTATCGTGATTCCCACCATTTTGATATGGTTCTTCTGCATTTCTCTCAGCATACCAAATTTCACTTTATCATCTATTTTGAAAATGAAACAACAGCACACCATTTGCGCAATTATTGATAACTTCTATGGTTACATTTTGCAAATATTATTACTAGTCTTCAAGGTTCTGTTACCTATACCATTGATATTATTTTCCCTTATTGTGTCTATAATCAAACTCACTAAAACATCTCTGAAAGACATTGATACTATGTTAACCAAAGATTTTGTAGAGATAAGGGATCTGTTGATTTTCTGCATAGCCCTGACAATCCTTTACCTAGCAACATCTTTTCAGCGAAATTTGTTTCATTTTTTGCATATCAATTCACATAGCTTCAGCACAAATTCTTCAGAAATATTCAAAGTTCCTCCGTTATATAATAATCAGTTGAGTGCCTGGAATAATATGAGTCTTACAATGTTACATTATAGTTGTAATATGCTCAGAGCTCTGTTGTGTTTGTGTATGTTGCCAAAGTTTAGAGGACTGATAAAAAATAGAATTTTCTTTTGTTCAACCAAAGATTGAGTGCATGTTCAATTGTTCATTATGTAAGCTGAGATAAAGGCAGGCTGGCTAAATGACACTTCTTTGAAAACACAGACCCTTGTGAGTAACAATTAACCAAAAATTCTAAGTCACATCCCAGCGAGCACAAACATCCCTGGGATGTTTTGGGATGTTTTGAAAATGTTGGCATGAAGATGTTATTCTGAGACGTAATATGCACTGACCAAAGAGATCTTTGAAGGATATTGAAGTATTGTTTTTGTTCTTCTGTGGCATTTCTTTGTTTGCCTACTGAGAGGTATCCCTGGGATGTTTTGGGATGTTTTAGAAATGTAGGCATGAGGATGTTTTTTTGAGGCGTAATATGCACTTCCCAAAGAGGTCTTAGAAGGATATTGAAAGTATTGTTTTTGTTCTTCTGTGCCCTTTCCATGTTTGCCCCACCACAATGTCTCATGCTTACGTCACAATACGATGAATTCTGATTTGTTTTCGATTTTGTTCTTCTTGTTCGCAATTGGCATTCGCGTTTGCAGCGTGTCACGCTTACATCACGCTGCTAACGAACAGAAAGGAATTTGGTGAAGTTTATTGTGTTAGAAGACTTATTTAGTTTGTAATAATGACCATCAGATGCAAGATGTGTTGTTCGGTGCCTCAGTGTAATCAATATATAAAAGTACGAATTCATCAATACACAATGCAAAATTATGCATTGTGGAGAACATTTAAAAAATTGGGAAACCTATTTCCAATTATATATGTCTGTGTGTAGTAAGCACTACTCAGAAACCGATTAAGTAGGTAATTTCATATCAAGAAAATATTTTTATGTTCAATCTATTTTTAATGCATTTTTTCATTCAAGGGAAATTGAATCCTAATGCAAAAGTTCATTTTGACAAAAGGCTTCAGAAAAGTACCTCGAAAATGTTTTTTTTACAGCGATTGAAACGCGTTGAAAATGTTCTGTTGTGTCCATGAAAAGGCTTTAAAAAGAACTAGGGAGAAGGTAGTTTTGTGACATATCAAGGATATCTCGATAATTGCCGCCTGCGGAGGTTCAATGTCTCGAAATCTCGTACTTTTAACATCTCTAAGATGTTTTTGTGCTCGCTGGGATGCGCCTAGTTTGGGTGATTAGGGATGCAAATACCTGCAGGACAACTATACTATGATAGGGATCACTGAAGGTGAATGGAATAGATTTGTAATGTTGGTAATTGAAGGGTTTGATATCCCCCAATTGTTTCCTAAGTCGATCTCTATGATTAATATCCGCCCTTTAAAGTGTATATATGAACATCTGAATTGGGTTTTTATTTTATGTTGATACTTCTCAACAGAAATTCCGATTAAAATGAAATATCATTATGCTCAACGAACTTTCTATTCAGGTTGCCACTATACCTAGCAATTTAATGTGCTTTTTGAGATGTATTTATCCAATTGGTATATAGCCGCGGCAACCTTTTGAGAAAGAACTTTATGTGGTTTCAAGATTAAGGATGTTCAACATAGGCATGTGAATGATACATACTAGTCAAGATTACATGAGATCAACATTTTATTCAAATCGGAATGACCGTTGAGAAGTCATCAACTAAAATCCTCAGTCCAGTCGGCAGGTCGTGGAAATGTGGTGTCATGACGAAAAATTCAGAATGAAATTTTAGTATGTTGTTTGTACATGTTTGATGATGTCAAATCCAAGTTTTCGACCTCGAGGAGATTGTGGAAAATTTTTGGAAGCAAAAAAACTCGATATTTTCGGACTTGTTTCAGTTTTCCACTTATATCTCGGAAACGGCCAATCTTACATAAAAGCCACGATATACTAAGTTGAAGAAGACAACATTTCCCATCGATCAAGTAAAAAAAAACGGAATTGGTCCGAAAGAAACATTTTCACGGCCGATCAAAAGAATGGTGATTTTTTCCAATTTTGGTAAAAACTGCCATTATGCTAGTTTCAAAGTGCGCCCACCCACGTCTCTAAAATGTGTAGAGCAGCAATCGGAGAGCTCAAAAAGCAATTCTTGAAATTGTAGGTACTGTTTTTCCAAAATAGTAATTTCTCGAAAATGGCTCACTGTTGATTTTTTTTGCTTTTTCCTTGGACTAATTGACCCCAATGACTCCTAATTGCCTCGTGATACTTTATTCCACATACACGGAGTGTCTCAAAATTGCTGGGACACAGAGCTACCACGTGTAATACAGTTTAAAATAAATTGATTGGACCCAATTTATTTATATAAAAAAATTGACCGTTTGTTCGTGAGACGAGTTCAAAGTTTTCATAAAAAAACACATTTTTGTACGCTGGTCAAAAATGAGTGGAACAAATTGGATGAAATTTGATTTTAGAGGATATCCTTCCTTTCAGTGATCAAAGAAACCCGAAAGGAATTGTAGAAGGGTTGAAACCACCCTCACCCCCAGAATTTTTTTTCAGAACATTCTCAGGGGTGGTGATAGGGTTCTCAAATTTTTCGAGCGAGATGACTGATCAATTATCTTCATTTTGTTACTTCAGTGAAAATTTCGTATTCCGCATAGTTAATATTTTCTTGAATAATGCTAACAGATATTCCTAGTAAAAGTTATTATAATACAAAATTTAGTTGACAGTGGAAACAGAGGCAGAACGTTTTTTTTTAATGAATTTTCAATATGACGCCCACCGTCATCAATACAAATGTCAATTCCTTTGTTTCCACTACCAACTAGAATATAAACACTCATAAATTATTTCCACCTACATGACTCAATTCCGAATTTTGTGAGGTACATAAGTAATATATTGCGATAGTTCTCACATGGGATCACTTTGAAAGAAAACAAAATTTTGAATGTGTGAAAAGAGTGGTTTAGCTAGCTTTCCTATATTGAGTAAATGTACCTATATCATAGATAAAATGCTCAAGTGTATTCAATAAGATTGGAGGTATACAATGATCATCTTATTATATATCTTTCATGAATTGAATCATAATAAAAAATAGAAAAGTTTGAACAGAATACCCAACATTTATAACTGATATCCCCGAGGAATGATTTCGTCATATTTAATTTCGGGGATTGGCATCAACAAAAAATCATTTGATGATAAATAGTGAAATAAATCGTAATTAAGGAATGATGTGTGTTTTATTTCCACTAATACACCCCCTAGCTAGAGCATGAATTATTTTTTCGGGAAGTTTCCTTGTGGTGCGAATAGTATGAAAATTCACCCAAATAAATCGCAAAATGCCAAAAATATTTGAAAATAGAATTCAATTGGTGGCGAGATTGGGAGATTGCCACTTATTGATTTTACAGTTAGGTGTTTATTGGTAGGGATCATTGGGTAGAGTGATTTCAGGAAAAATAATAGTTAGGTTATTGTCATAGCAACATACGGGAAGTGCAAGCTTCTCATTCGCTCACACCAACATTAATTCAAATTTCGTCTTGAGAAATATTTTAATCAATTGAAATAATATGAAACTCACGAATTGGTATAGTTTGTTTGTAAAGGTACCACAACATATTTTATATCTCTGTTCTGCGTTTTTCTCAACACTTCTGCAGCATGCTGAAGTTGCAGGGCACAATCAGGGTGGGCACTTCCTGGCAATTGCATACATTCTTGGTCAAAAATATACGCTAAACCATTCAATAGATCTAAAAAACCAAGTGAAATGGCTGCTTTCCTCAGCCTATTCAATTCCTGAAAAAAAATTGTTTCAATATCCCAAAATGATTAGATATATTTAAAGATTCCAGTTCACATAATAGAGAATTTAGGATAACGTAAGTGTATCAAAAATATACAGGGTGATTCACGAGCCACTGTACATACTTATGGTATGGTGTAGATAGGGCATAGCACCGCCATGAAGAAATGAATATTTAAATTGGTTAATTCGGCGTAATTACCAAGATACAAGGTCGTATTACTTTTTTGTTGTGTATTGCACTTATATCATTACTGAGGTTGCTGCAAAATTTGCGGATTAAATAAAAATCCGAAAATTCGTTTCATATTATTTACGAAACATGAGTATTTTCTTGAGTTAGGGCTCAAGTCGTTTAAGAATTCGCCATTGAAAGTCGAAAATATAATGCACAGTTTCCATTTCCACCAATAATTATTGTGAAAATGGTAATATAAAGTCAAATGAATCTGTCATGATGCCTGTAAGTTTGGTTTGAAACATCGGAAATTTAGTGAGATTGTCCCACGCCCCACCGTTTGAATTTCTATACATCTATATGTTTACCTTATAGAACTGTTGAGTTTTCTCTGGCAACTTCCTTGCATGCCTCAGTATCTTCTGTATATCGGACTGCAAGCCGGCCTGTCTGATCCACACCACTCCGTTCTGAGAGTAGCTCCTCTTCTCGGACGGTTTCACCGGAAAACTGCCAACTTGATCGGGCGAGAATGATTCGCTGGACCCTAAATTGTTGAGATCGCCCAGCCAAGGAACGGCATCAGAGCCGGGGGTCAATATCGTCAGCATCAGGTTGGATTTCTTCTTGGAATCGGCCCAGGAGTAGATGAAACCGAACCAGTTTTCTCCAAGGCTCACCAATGCAGCCATATTTTCCACTCTAAAGATATAAAGCGCATACACAGAGGAAAAATATCGAACATTGGTATAGTCAGTTTTTGTTGTGTATTTATTTCACAAGATTTGTTAAATAATTTATATTGTCAAGAGAACTACTAGTCAAATTACATGTTTGTAGTGAATGTGATTTGCTTGTATTTACCGGGTGGTAGGTTATAAAGTACCACCCCTATAACTTTTTTAGATTTGACAGTAGAAAAAAACAGAAAAAAAGTATGATACGTGATCACTATCTTGAAAACATACAAGGACCAGTCCAGATTTTAGTAGATTAGTAGATTTGATATCAGAATTTCAATTGAAAGTAGCCTAAGAACATGTAAATAAAAACGGAACTATTGACAAGTATACTGAATTCGAAATTCAAAATCAAAGTCAGAATTCAATGAGTAATTTAGATAATTTTTGATTTACTCAAGAATACTAATTGGTGTCCTCATTTCTAAAATAAGGAGTACCTATGTAACTCCTTAATCGGCGCCTTATGCTGTAGATCCGACTTTACACAGAAAATAAGTGTGTCGAATTTGAAAAGAATCGTTTTGTATTTTCTTAGATATAGAATGATAAGATATTTCTTTATCAAACTTCAATAACGCCCTGCATTCAAGCTATGGTGTACTTTTTGGATGTATGTTCATTAAAAAATTGCCCTATCGCCTTTTGAAATTAATGTATCATAAGCTGGACCACCTTGTATGAACCGAAAATATGTTGTTTTGTCCATTTTGCCAGAAAGAAATAAAAAATATCGAACTTGACCTTTATTCATACCAATACAGTCTATACTTATGGAAAGAAGTTGATTGTACAATGAAGTGAAATCTCTAAGGGTGAGCCAAATTATACTCATCTGGTGTTGCGATGGAGGGGCGCTATTCGCCTAACCTAACCTAGTTACGGAACTAGATAGTTGACTTACTTGATTTTGAATTTATTCAAGGATTTATTATTGTTGTGCAAAATTACCCTTAGTGCCCAATTGGGCATTGTAATCAAATGTTGAAAGTTTGTTTCTAATGAATTTAAGAACATTTTAAAAATTCAAATAATGGTGACAGTGATAGGCTCGCAATGTCGTCATACGCAGAATAGACGAATATTGGACTCGTGAGTAGGGGTGGGCGATATTATCTCTCTCATACTTATAATTGGGACGGATGAAAGGGAACATTGGGCATTTGGGCGTGTTAGGGGTAGAAATAAGATGATATGAGATATTAGGTGGCGCTTCTTTTTAAGGAATATTGTAATGCCCCCAACTTTCTTCGTTCGTTGGCCTACTACAGGGGGTCGTCACAAAGTAATTTTTTTCGATCAATGGGTTCATGATTATTGAGGCAGGAGGCAGACTGAGATTGTAGACATTTGAGGCAACATATATAGATAGTTACTGAGACATATATTCAGGTAGTATGGTCAGGCAGAGGTTACAGGCAACAAAATCAAAGTTTGCTTACATTTTAGATTGCACATTGTTCACTTGTTTTTACGTCTCAGTCAAAACAGTTGAATTTTACAATGAATTTACCTGAGTGGTTACTTACACAGGTATCATTAACGAAGTTCACTGGTACTGTTCGAACGTAGCATGTATGATAGATACAAAGTCTGCTGGATACGTTTTGTATTGAGTCACGTTTAAGACTGGACATTTTACATTCTGGTCAATAGTTTCAATGATTGTACTTCAATAATTATTTCCGAGGCTCACTAACAAAACTTTCAACTAACACAACGGAGATCGAGACATATCGTATTGAAGACTGGATCAAGACTGCTTCAAGAATAACTTCAGACTGTCTCATTTTATTCGAATTGTTCCTGCTTTTATACAGAATTTAGCAATAAATTTCGGGAGAATCAATTAAATATGAGACAAGCTCCATGTTGTGTTTATATTAGGCAAGATTTTTCGTAGATTTTTGAGCGATAAATTACAGATGTTAGGATTAATTTGCGAAACTAGTTCTGAATTTTAATGACGATAAATAATTTTAAGATCCAACTCATACTTTTAATGTTAACAAAACTGTCACTTGCTATAGTTTTCCATTAACCCTTTTTTAGGCAATAATTCAATGTGGTTAATGATTCTCATTCATTTTTCTTGACTTCAATTTGCACAAGTGAGATGATTTCGATGTAACTCTCTTATGTTATGATAATAATTCACTTTATGAATATTAACAAAGTTGACAATGACATGCTCTTGCCTCTACTTATTTGGGCTGAATAATAATTTATTGATCTTTCGAGCCAATCAGATTAAAGTCACTCCCTCTTTGTTGAACTTATAAATTTTCTGCAAATTCTCATCAACGTCATTTTTGTCTCTCAATTCGGTACTGTGATATTAACCTGCTTCTGCTGATGAAAATCGGTACAGGTAGGTATGTTTCAAGTGATCTTGATTCAGAATCCATTATTATTAATCCCTTGGATAACAGTCCAAGAATAAAATCACTCTCTTGTTGGATGGACATTTCAAATACCTATCCAACAAAAAAATTTCGAAATCGATCAGATAATAACGATTTTGGAGGGGTGGTGAGTCGTCAAGGTGGACACACTGTATATGTCAAAACATGACGTTTATCAAGTTGATTGTTAATTATTCCAAAGGACCCCGCACCGCATCAATGGGAAATTCGCTTTCGGTGAATTTACTCGAATTTTTGAAATTTTGTTGAATTCGTGGTGCTGATCAAATGTCTCCATTGCACCAACGCTCTAAAATCAACAGTTAAGATTATATAGGGTGATAAAGTTGGCATTTCCAAAATTTTAGATAGAAATTGTGAAGACACCTTTTATAATTTCAAAACTAAATCAACTGTGCATTGATTTATCGAAGACTGGAACCTTTGGCACGATAATACACTACACTGTTTTACCACTAACCAAACCGATTTTTTAACGCCTCGACACGTGTTTCGCTAACTATGTTAGCATCTTCAGGAGAAGATTAAAACTCAGTTTTAATCTTCTCCTGAAGATGCTAACATAGTTAGCGAAACACGTGTCGAGGCGTTAAAAAATCGGTTTGGTTAGTGGTAAAACAGTGTAGTGTGCATTGATTGTTCGAATTACCGATACGAATCTACTATGAAGTATAATAATTCCTGCATGTACTAACAATATACAGGGTGGGTCGGAAAATAACTAATATTTCAGTGGTTTCCGGAAGTGGGCGGTGGAATTTCATTTAAATTCTGTAGTAAGCCAATTTCCCATTGATGCGGTGCGGAGTCCTTATTTCAATCTTCTGTCTGAAACCAAAAGAGAAAAAGGGGGTGTACCATGATCCTGTTACACCCGGTATTTCAACCATGCGTCCACCTATTACCTGAGCGCCCCGTGGAGCAGCACACAAAAAGACGCCGTCCGCCCCTCATCCCCAACGTCCTCGTCGGCGGCGTCCGCGTCATTTTTGGCCGCGCCCTCCTGCCTTCCGGGGCCAAGGGTGGGAGCTGGGAGCACGAGGTGGCGGCCGACCGCCATTGGGGAGCCGACGTCGCCCACCGACACGAAGCCGCACACGTCGATCAGGTCGGATATGCTGCGGGTGTGGCACTCGAAGTCCGTTACTCGCGTGTACGGCTGCAAAGGAAAGGGCGAAAAAAATCAGGGGGATTCCTCTTCATATTCTATGGAACATGATCTTATAAACATATTATGTCGACATGATTCGTTTTCAAGACACAAGGTGTTCAAGTTAGAAGTATATTAACACGAAGCTGGACCCGTCGATCAGGTCGGATATGTTGCGGATGTGGCACTCGAAGTCCAATACTCGCGTGTACGGCTGCTAAGGGCAGTGCGAAAATAATCAGGGAGGGATTCCCCATATTCTATGAAACATGATCATATGAACATATCTCAAATGATTCGTATTTGAGACACAAGGTTGGAAGTATATCAACACGAAGCCGGACCCGTCGATCAGGTCGGATATGTTGCGGGTGTGGCACTCGAAGTCTGTTACTCGCGTGTACGGCTGCAAAGGAAAGTGCGAAAATAATCAGGGAAGGATTCCTTCTCATATATTCTATGAAACATGATCGTATGAACATATCATGTCAACATGATTCGTTTTTGAGACACAAGGTGTTCAAGTTGGAAGTATATCAACACGAAGCTGGACCCGTCGATCAGGTCGAATATGTTGCGGGTGTGGCACTCTCGAAGTCCGTTACTCGCGTGTACGGCTGCAAAGGAAAGTGCGGAAATAATCAGGGAAGGATTCATATTCTATGAAACATTATCATATGAACATATCTCAACATGATTCGTCTTTGAGACACAAGGTGTTCAAGTTGGAAGTATATTAACACGAAGCTGGACCCGTCGATCAGGTCGGATATGTTGCGGGTGTGGCACTTGAAGTCCGTTACTCGCGTGTACGGCTGCAAAGGGAAGTGCGAAAATAATCAGGGAAGGATTCCCGATATTCCATGAAACATGATCATATGAACATATCTCAAATGCTTCGTATTTGAGATACAAGGTGTTCAAGTTGGAAGTATATTAACACGAAGCTGGACCCGTCGATCAGGTCGGATAAGTTGCGTGTGTGGCACTGATATTCCATGAAACATGATCATATGAACATATCTCAAATGATTCGTATTTGAGACACAAGTTGTTCAAGTTGGAAGTATATTAACACGAAGCTGGACCCGTCGATCAGGTCGGATAAGTTGCGTGTGTGGCACTCGAAGTCCGTTACCCTCATGTAAGGAGTGAGGATGTGAAGGAAAGACACGGTGCGAATGAATAACTGCGAGAAAAATCAGGAAATGATTTCTCGTCATACTCTATGACAAAATTGATCCTTGTGGAACGCTGGAATTGATTTGCTTTGGTATGAAAGAAAACTTGATAAAAGCTTGCATAGCGTAGTTTGTTGAGAAAGAAGTCTTTGGTGCCAAACACGGTCGAATGCTTTCCATATATCTAACGCCACATGCTTCGTTTTCGAGATACAAAATTCACACGTCGGTCAGCTCAGATACGGTACGGTTGTGACAGTCGAAGTCCGTTCACCCTCTTCACAGAATAGGATAATATACTGTGCCCTCGTGTACAAGAAAATAGCAATGTCATTTACGAGATCGAACTGGAGAATATGAATCATGCGCATTCAAGACCTGTCATATATTTTACAGGCACATAAACATGTGTGCTAACCCATTCCCCCTTTTTTTTTGAGAAACAGGATATTCAAGTTGAAAGTACAACATGAAGCCGCCCATGCCGAGACTTGGATGACATCAGCGAAGTGTATGACCGCCGCATAATGAAATATGAGCTTAACTACATTTCTCGCATTGAACTCGAAAAATTTCAATTCCAATTCCACGGTTAATATAACTTGTGATTTTTGATAAGTAGGTAAATTCAGAATGATAAACTTTAAAAAAAAAGGTATCCTAGAAACTTACCACTGGAGCAGGTGACAAAATAACTTTCGACTCCAGATTACCACATTTCAAAACTCCTTTGAAAGTGGTATACATGTCCTCCGCTAACTTTTGGAACAAATTGGTGACACTGGTTTCAGTTTGAAGATTCTCTGGTACTAAAATCGATCCATCATATCCCGTGAGATCTATAAGCCGCTGATAAAGAGGTTTGGCTGAAATTGACGAATAAAAATCATAAAAATCAAATACTGTGATAAATATATCATACCTACTCACATTTTGTGAAATTGAGATCAGATGAAGGAGTTATACAAATGATATGCAATTTTCCGGGAAAAGTAAATGGTACTGGGAAAGTTGATTTGCTTGAGCGTTGGTTCAACGATGCCAGTGAATCTTTTAGTGATTTTGGCCCAACTCCTGTACTGCCATCTGTGACCATAATTATCTGAAATGTTTCTCAAATGAAGTCATCTCCACAAATTTTAATGGTGTTACACAATCAGAAGGGGCATGTTTCGGCTTCAGCATATTTGAAATATTTGGAGTTTGAAAATGTGATACTACTAGATGTAAAATTTGGGGAGATGACTTCTAGCATTCCTTTCTTCCTTTGAAAAATTTCACTCCACTTTGAGCAATATGGACTTCTACCAAAGATTGATGTTTGTATATCAAAAGTAGTGCTTCTGAATGTGCTCAATCAAAAACTAAACCTACTAAATCTCTTGAATAATTCCCATTTCCGAGCCTTTATTGGTCACAATAAATCACGTGATACGCATTTGCTTGCAGGTAAAATTATTAACAAATTGCTGACTCTATATGCTCATCAAATAACACCAATCTCAACATAATAATTATCACGTGATGAGAATCATTCGGAAGATCTCATCTTATATAAATATTTCGAAGTAAAAGTATAATGATTATTGATATCAAAACTTACCTGACATGCTGAGTTGTTACCCCATTCTCCCAAAACCATCTGATTGACACCATGAAGTGCGGTTTCAATACAAGTTTTGTCATAATCATCTATGTTTTTCAGTTCAGCCTTTATGGCGGCATAGTCCCTGGTAAATGGACATCTTTCTTCATATAAGGAAGAAAATGCCATCTGAAACAACCTAAATTTAATATTTAACAAAATAATTTTAATCTTGTAGTGCGAGCCATTTTAGAACACGTTCATTCACAAAAGAAATGAGTTGAAATTTTGAGATCAACTATAGCGTATTTGGATCACACATTAATATGCCTCAAGACAGACTATACACTCCAAATGTGACTCCCCCAACTTGTCGAAATAGTGGGAAGCTGGAAAACGCGCCCGAAAACAAAGAGGTTTGCTGCTGATGGCCTTAGGCATAAAATAACAGCTCACGAAATCAACTTAGATAGAGAGTGGTCAAGCAACCGTAATGGATAATACCTAGGTGGCTCGTCGTTTGACCAGAACCAGAGGGTCCCCACTCCTGTTAGTCCAATAAATAAAGGGAAAAAGTTAACATTAATTACGCACTATTTTCATCTTCCGGTTGGAAGTAGCTTTTGGACAAATTATTCAATAACTTTGTTAAAAATGCATATTTTCTCATGATTCAAAGTTCATGTGAAAGAGGAATTCTGCTGCTATCATACCCTGTGAATTGAGTCACGCTTGACTCTTTTGGCCACATCGGTCAAACTTTCTGCTCCCGATCAATTTTGACCTCGCCAGGAATATGTTCCTATTTTTTTTGTATTGCACTAATTTACTCAAAATTTTCTTGATTATGGGTCCTCATAAGGTCCTTTGTCATCCCTGAAATTCGTATACCCTATTTTTTTTAAATTTTCATTCAATCTTTGTTTATTGAATCCCAATTTTTTGCTGTTTTTGGAGCGCGGGGAAATTTTGTGAACAACCATCAATTAAAAATGTATACATGATCCGATTGGTTTCTATGATACATCATTTGAAAGCTAAGAAGGTCTACTTTTCGATTGTGCAATTACTTTTTTAGACGAAGTCGTCCATTTTTCAATAAAATCAGAAAAAGCGGGGTCAAGGAAAAAACGCACTTTTTTTTTCGGTGGTTTTTTTCTCCGTGCTCTTTATTTCTAACATTTTATTAACAACTTAACTAGTGTAACGGGGGAATTCTCACATTTCCATCGATGTATATAAGTCATACCTTTGATATCCCGAAAAAAAAACAGTATATCTAAAGGTACACGCTATAATTTATTACTTTCTTTCCTCCGTCGTTCGCCGCGTGTGTGCTCTACGTGGCGCTCGGGTTGTCTGCTACAAACCATGCGGCCACGCAGGGTATGATAGCAGCAGAATTCCTCTTTCACATGAACTTTGAATCATGAGAAAATATGCATTTTTAACAAAGTTATTGAATAATTTGTCCCCCCGCCGATGTGTAAATACACGGACTGTGCTCTCCGGCATACAACAGAAGCTCATTATTCGAGGTGCACTTCGTGCCGTTTTTCTCGAAACCGGGCAAATTTTCGAGAAAAATGATAAGGACCATTTTTGTAGAAAATTAACTGAACTTCAATTTTTATCTGAACCGAAAATCTCTAACTGCCATATTTTAGGAGATATTGGCTGAAAACCTATTTTCCTGGTCTTTTGGGGCCATTTTCTCCGCCATCGCACGCGTTTTCCAGTCAAACTTTGTCTCATGTTTAATGAGGTACCAAAAGCTACTTCCAACCGGAAGATGAAAATATTGCGTAATTAACGTTAACTTTGCCTTTTTTCGTCCTTCATTTATTGGACTATGTGGAATCTGACCGTGGACGGGCTATACTTCGAGGACATGATTGAAACAAAGCCCTCGATCGGACATATGGCGATGACATAGTAGCCTTGGACGCCCTGAACTTGGTTAAAAGATGGAAGGACTCACAGGGGTTGAATATTAACCACAAAAAGACCACCATGGTCGCTTTATTCACTATTTCACAATGGCCTAATTAAGAAACTACAAAGAAGAGCCACAACGAGATGTTTCCCCATTAGTTTTGTTTCTGGATCAATTTGGTAGGTTAATTTTGTGCAATAACAAAATACTCAAATACTGTCTGTAGGTTAATCGAGGAGGTGGTACATTCATTATTCCAGATCTTTTGGGATTTTCTCTCCTCGTTTCTATAAAATGAAAATATGAATATATAGGATATATCAGATTTGCCCCAAAATGTCACTGCGTTTAAAGAATTTTCCTATCAGAGAGCCTAAAAGAAAAATTCACTAGCTTGTCAGTGGCAATTTGTATTGAAAAAGGTTTGGAGGAGAGAAATAAAAAGGTTTATAAAAAAATATCAAATTTTCACTTAGCTTTGGACGTTTCGAGAACGAATCTGCTCCCGTTTTCAACATAAAAAATGGTAATTTGAATAGCAAATTCGTATCTGTCTTGAAACTTTTCAGTTCTCAGTGACAATTGGCGACGTTGGCAATCAAATGGGTTACAGGATGTTTTCATTATTTAATCTTGAATTTACCATTTTGGAAAAGAAGATAACAACCAGAAAAGAAAAATCAAGGAATCTGCTTGCATTCTTCTGAACGGAGACAATAGCATTGCTTCTTGTTCAGTTGATATAGATAGAACATGGTATTCACTACTGAAATCTCTTGCGGAAAATGTCTTTTCCGCCCTTGACGACTTGCCCGAACTCCGCTCCGCGTCGTTCGTGCAACTGCCATCGCGTGCGGAAAAGTACTACTTTCCGCACTTGTTAGGTAAATAACTATCACCTATAAACGTCAAAAAAGTCCAGTGTAATTTCATGCTCCTTTCCCAAAGGAGGAAAACATTTCCAGAAATTTGATTAGTTGCTATGGTAACGATACAAAATAGAGGCTTTAATTGTTATTGTTCGAAAATGTTAGATGTGAAATTGTTCGACAATGTTGACGTGAAATTTCCTGCCAAGAAAAACAAATAACGATTTCATCACGTTTTTAACCAGATAAATCAGTATCAGTTGTCACTCCTAATAGTCGATTAAATAAATTCTCTGCATAGGGAGCATTTTCTGATCCATATTTTGCTGAGCAGAATCGCCCCTCTCAGCTTTTTTCACTACCTGAAAAACTCACCAAAGCACGGAAAACTGTTCTCGTCACACATGAAGCTTATTTTCCTTGATGCTGGAAACTAATACAGGGTGAATCTGAAAGTGAGGGTTTTTTAACAGGCCAATATCGCACCAAAACGAAAACTGATAGGTTGAAAAAGAAAATAAGCAGTTTTTGATATGTATATAACTTGTTGAAAAACCATCACTTTCAGATTCAACCTGTATAGCTCTGTTTTCAAATGATTAGTAGTCAATATTGCACAGATCAATTCAGCCCCCTGTAACTATTTGAGAGGAACAATCTATTTTACCACGTGAGAAGTGAGTAGGTACTCAGCTAAGGAACATTATGGCAAAGCAGATGTTACTTTACTTTCTTTCACAAAATGAAAACTTGATAAATGAATCATACAGGATTTTTATTGAATAACAAAGGCAAAAGTTCACATTGCTGGAGTGCAATGAGTCATCCTCAAATTTTTACAAATTGTAAATAAATATAATTTTTAAATATCCTAATACATTTCAAATATTATTTAGTAGATACAGCAGCTTGCGCCGCCTTTTTCGCCTTAACTGTTTCAACCAACTCCTTATATCTCTTCATGCAGTCTTTTTTCGTTCTGTTTGGAACACACTCCGCTATCCTGTCCCATCTCTCAGGCGTCGAAGCAGGATATGTTTTAAGGGCTTGCTCCAACAACTGCTGTTCTGATGTAGTCCAGGGAATTTCTGTTTTATTTTTTGTGTCCCCATTAGAAGTAACCTTTTTAACCCCAACCGCTGGTTCCGGGTCTGCATCACCATTCAGAGTAACACCATCAATATTCTTGGATATACCATCCTCGTCGATGTTGAGAACGTTTTTTTTGTCCTTCTTGAAATTATCAAAAGCTTGTTTGTTGGCTACTTCTTTGAGATTATTTTTGGAAAAGTCGACATTCTGCAAATCTTTCGCTTTTGCAAGTACCATTTTAGCGTTAAACTGGCAGTTTTTTTCAGAAAACACGCCATGTTGATTTATGAAGTTGGCAACAACATCCCATCTTTGATTGGTGCCGGCAGGGAATAGATTAACGGCCTTCACAAGGAGCTGTATATTTTCTTCATTCCACTCTGGAGCAGCAAGTACAACTGTAGAAGTCTTGTTGTCATTACTGCTTTTTCGTTTCGTTGCCTCAATTGCTGCTTGACGTTCTTTTTCTTCACGAGACTCATAATCCTTGAGAGCCTTGAGGAAAGCAGACTTACCAAGATTCTTTATATTCTCATTGAGTTCCTCCAACTCATTCACAGATAACTTCTCACAGATTGATTCGATTGCTGTCATATTTGTGAGATTTTGTTCAGCATTATCAGCAAAATATCCATTGGCCTTACAAAAATCTCTAAGAATTTTCCGCTCTTTCTTGAGTGCTTTTTTCAGTGCATCGCGTTCTTGTCTTTTCACCTCGATTCTTGCTCTTTCTGCGATTTCAGCCTGTTCCCTGGCGAGTTGTGCCTCTTTCAATATCCTTTCTTCTTCTTCTTTTTTAGCTTGTGCAGCACTCTGCTTGGCTCTCTTGGCAGCTAATTTCTTTTCTTTGTCATCCTGTCTGAATTTTGCTATCCTTGGGTCATTATTATATGCTAAATCCACTAGTTGACGAATCCTTGTCATTTCTTCTTTTTTTTTTCGTAGCCTTTCAGCTTTGTTCAATTTATCCACATATCTGAAATAAATAAAATACAGTATGGTTCAACTGGTTCAACCCCACCCTTGTATTTCCGTATTCTCTACTAGGTGATTTTTACCAGGTTATACTACTCATTAATTAATCTTTAGTAGGATACATAATATAAGTTAAAATTAATGTGTTTTCAATAACAGTAAAGTTTATAAATGCCCGGTCAGCACATCCATTTGTTGTGTGAACCATGAGATTTGTCAAACTACTCTCTACTAAAACTCGTATGGTCATAGAACGATATGAGAACCTATAACTTCCAGATATTAAAGTCAATTCAACATCTACCTTTTTTTCCTATTCATCGCAGGTATGCAGGATGTTTTGCGAAAATAATAGGAATTTCCTTTTGTGCGATCCAAAGGATGAAAAAAAAACTCTCATGAGAAACGAGCAAGGAAAAATATATGATTGAATTCCTGGTAAAAGTAGTAGATTTTAGCTCGAGGTTGTTTTGTCTCCCCACTCGTAGTATAGAAAATAATGGAAATCGCCAAAGATATACGAAAATGACAGAGTCTCGTGTAGCAAATTTTTACACACTGTATACTGGGTGATTCATGATAAGTTGAAATATTTCCAATCTTATGTAACTACCATATGGGGGTAATATCTAAATGTCATTGGCAAGTTTGATTCAAAGCTAAATAAGTGAAAAATGACATGAGGAAACATTAGCAACCTTTATATATAGTTGTAAATAGAAAAAATAGTACTTATATTATACACCTAGGTTGAGAACTGAGCTATTTTTTTTATCTCTTGGAGCGTACGAAAGAAAATTCCTATAATGTTATATAGCAAAAACTTTTGTTTCTAGAAATATTCACCTAAAGTTTCCCCACTTTTGCTTGAACAATGATTTTTGTTGATCAAGGAATAAATTTGTATGTGAGGTTATGTGAAGGATTCCATGAGCGCGCTCAAAATTCGGTCCAAATCAATAGTCGTCAAAGTGTGCAAAACTTGGTGCAAACCAATTCAGAACAGCAGTGTCTAACACTAGCTTCTGATACCAATATACATAATATACAGGTTGTAAACCTATCTTGTTTTGTTTTCGAGATATTGTTTTCATCAATCACTGGAAAATCTTTTTCTCATTTTCAACTTGGTGGATTTGTTGTTGGTGACATGGAACACCTCTTGGAATGGACAAGGCACCCCCCACAATTCGTGCGCCGTGTTGTTACGTTCACCGGTTCAAATGTCTTCCAGTGTGAATTATTTACCTATTTATTCATTTATTTCAACGGTTACACCATTTTAATAAGAGAAATAATAACAAAAGATGAATAATAATAGGAGTAATGAAAATTACACTCATAAAAAATAGCACTCAAGTTGTACTCATTACATTAACTAGGTATTCATAATTATTTTCACAACATTAGTTTTGAATTTACTCAGACTGCCTCAGAATAGGTCACAATGATTTTGAACAACAACATAATTCCTTTGAAGACTTGAAATAGGGTTATTGTTGCCATAATTCGTTGAGTGGAAGGTCAATGAAAATAAAGGAGGATTTCTTGTTCTGGCCGACGTATTGAATCTGATCAAACTAAGTAGATCTGGAGAATTAATAAGGCCATTTACCAATTTATATAGGGAACACATATCCAACACTAATCTACGATTTTCTAAAGTTAGGAGATTAAGTTCCATTAAGATATCTGAGTAGTTTATATGAGCAACGTGATAACCCTTGCGATATGAATATGTTCTCAAGAATTCGTTCTAATCAATATGTATTTGATAAAATGGTGTCCAAATGATGGAACCATACTCTAGTGAGGTCTGACCAAATGGCAATAAAGTGAACTAAGTGTTTCAGGAGAGAATTGTTTACTGTTCCTAGTAATGAAACCTAAGTTCCTTGAAGCAGTGTTCACTACCTTAGTAATATGACTTCTAAAATGTAGATTAACATCAAATATTATGCCTAAGTCCTTTATCTTATTGACTTCCTTCAATACAGAATTATTTATTCTATAAGCGTTCTCAATATAATCATGACAAATTGATACAGACTGATACAGACTGTGAAAATTGAGGTCCAAATAATTAACCCTAGACCAAACATTGAAGTAAGATTGCAGCAGATCAATGTCCATATGATGCTGAATTTCTTTAAATATTTTGAAGCCATCTGCATATAACGTAAAAACAGAGTGAAAAATATATTTGCTAATATCGTTGACAAACGAATTAAAAAGTAACGGTCCACAACGAGAGCCTTGAGGAACTCCTGACAATACTGGAATCACGTTAGATAAAAAGCTTTTGATTCTCACGCATTGTTGACGACCAACTAAGAAACTCTCAATCCATGCTACCAAACCCAGATTTATACCCATATCCCTGAGTTTTGCTAATAATAAAGTATGACTTACCCTCTCAACAGTCTCAACTGCCTTTGAAATCGGTATAAATTGGATATTATTCTCAAAGGTATTCAACAGGAAGTTCTGATATGTTAAGAGGTAATGGTAGATTTACCAGAGCAGAAACCATGTTGTTCAGTAATGATTATATTCGAGATTTGTGCTGACAGATAGGCTGTTACCATTTTATCTAACATTTTGGGAATTGTTGATTGAATACATATGCCTCTATAATTGGTAATATCCTCCCGGTTCCCAGATTTGAAAATAGGAGTAATATAACTGCTCTTCCAGTAAGCGGGAAAGCAGCCTGTCTGCAGTGAACGATTGAATATGTGTTCTAGTGGTTTTACAAGTGTAACACATTTTTTCAAGTGAAAAGGTGGAACACCATCTGGTCCAGAGCAGAATTTATTAGGTAACTTAGTAATATTTCCGAAAATTTCAAGGCAACTGAAGGTAAGGATCAAAAAGTTGTTACATTGTTTTACAGTTTCTAAATAATTTGGTATCTGTAAGTTTGGATCGTCAGCTCGATAAACACTTGAAAAAATTTGGCAAAGAGATTCACTGATTCAATACCATTTGTACTAACTTCATCCTGTAAAAACATATGGTTGGGATATTCATTATATTTACGCATTTTATTAACATGATTCCAGAACAAGGAGGGTTCATCAAGGAGATGATTCCCAACTCTATGCATGTAAGATTGATAACATTGGGAAGAAAGTTCCTTACATAAGGAACGTAAGTTTGAAAAAACATAATCATGTGGACTGAGACTCGTTTTATATATTTTTTGGGCCTTTTTCTTTTCAATAATTAAGCTTTTCAGTTCATTCGAGAACCATGCAGGAAATGTAGAGCTCTTAAATGATTTGACAGGCACATATAGGTTGAAGCCATTCTGAAGAATATCACAAAAGTATTGGACCAATGAATCAACATTAAGATGATCAAAAGTGTTACACCAATCAATGGATCAAAGAATGATCTGGTGAAGAGGCTGCTAAACCTCATCAAGGTTGCGAACCTGTTCACCTAAGTCAACAGCATGATCAGGAATACAATAGGCCCAAAGGCTGCAGTGTTTTGGGCTTCAAACCCTGACTGATCATTCTGCCATTAATCAATCAATCAATCAATCAATGGATGAGAAAAAATTATTCAACATAGGGTAATCAGCATTTCTAAACTCATAATAAGTATATACAGTTCGCAGATTATCAGATTTTACATTCAGTGGGACTTGAAAGAAGTATGCTAAGTGATGAAAGTTATTATCTAATAGTAAGTCATCAGATGTAGTTATATCAATATCCTGACAGTGGAAAAAAATTAGGTCCAAGTATACACCCTGATTGTTACTTATATCATTGATTTGATAAAGATTAAAAAATGAAAAACATTCACATAAAATGTTAGCTGCAGAGTTTGCTGGACATCTTACTGAGAGACCACTACCTTCATCATTGCTCCAGACAGCCTCAGGTAAGTTATAATCACCTGCCAGTAACAAAGTATAGTCTAGATGATTGTTAGCTATCTCCATATACTGCCCCTAGCAAGTTTTTTTTTGGGCCGATATAAGAGATAAAAATTTGTTCAATACTTTCACAAGATATGGTAACCAACTTAGCAGTAAATGTGTTGCGTACAGCTATTAATACTCCACCACATCGTGAATTAACACTTGTGAGATAATTTCTATCTTGTCTAAAAACATTGAATCCATGAAAATTAACTCCACTTGGCAAAATATCAGAGTTCAGCCATGTTTCAGTAAGGATTATAGCATCATATTCACATAACGACACAGCCTGCTTAAGTAAATCAAGTTTAGTCCTCAAACTACCCACATTCTGGTAGTAACAGTTGAATTTTGCTACACGTTTTTTGGCCGCGATTGGCTTGCTTCATTGTTTCTCCAGGTAACAATTCTGGGAGTCCCGTTAAAGAATTTCAGTTCAATATCTTTTGCTCCATTGTTCAATTGTGACTTGAACTCTTCCTTTATATTGTTTAGATAATTTTGTTGGAGCTTTGTTCTATCTTGACCAATCCTAAAGTCGTAATTTTTTAGCTTAAAAGCTGAACGAAGCAGTTGTTGAACTATGCTATTACTGGCCAAAATTACTTTCATATAATAATAATTATTTACAAAAATGTATTACAAGCAAAATTAAGCTACAACACATTAGGGAAAATTTTGTAAAATTGATTTTTTATTGATAATTAGAAATATTACCAATACATAATTGAGGATTTATGAATTAATGAATAACTATAATTTCGTATTTCAACATATGGCAACTGTGCTATGGTGTGCTCCTAATGGCTCCTACTTATGAATTCGTGACGTCAGTATTTACTGGCGGTAAATTTCTAACCGTCTGAAAATTGCCGTGGCATAATTGATAATTTAAGCGCCTTAAAATCGACCGAAATATTCTAAAAAAATGTAAAATTGAAAAGTATGAGTGATGATTCTATTCAAGAATTCAAAAAAATAGTCCTCTCGCCTTTTGGAAAAACAACTTTCTTATTCCCGGGCCGCGCTGCCGCACTCTTTGAACTTTCAAAGGCACCGACGGCTTGCGGTGATGTGTTCTTTCCAACTGACTTTGCATAAACTTTACCAATGAGACTTGCCATGGAGCTTCTTATTATAATTGTAGTTTCACTAATTGTATGTTTAATTGAATAAACACTTCCTTTTGAATTTTGTTTTTAAATTTTCTCATAAAAATAAATCACTTTTAGCACTAGTGCTACAAGTATTTCACTTTCAACACCAGTGTCATAAAATGGCATTTTAGACAGTGACAGCATGCATGATAAATTATACTTTTACTGACGTTTGTAGAGAAAATATCATTTATAATTTGTAATTGATATTAAGAACAAAAAAAACGTATATGCAGGAATCAGAGTTGTCAACAGATGCTTATTTTCTTCATCATGCACCATAGCCATGTCAGCTTATTGGATGCAATGATAATGAATTCTGTGGAGGCTCACCATCATTAATAACTCTTCTATTGATGATCGTATGAAAAAATATTCAGATTATTCAATTATTTTACTCAAGTGACATAGTTTTCAACTACCAAGACTAATATATAATTGAACATATAATTAACAAATGGCATATTCTGTATGCAAAGGCATTGAAAACCGTTGAAAACACACATGTTCCATACCACTTGGGTCATCTGGTCATCTCACTATTTATCATTCACCTATTGTACTGTTCACCATATCTTTGTAATTCACTATGGAAGTCAACTTTTTCTTCTTTTCTCTAAGGCTTGAGTACCAAATCTCGTTTTTATATATATATTTATATAGACTAAGAACTTGAACTGAATGTATTTGATATGTAAAAATACATATGTGAACAAACTATTGGTAGACACAAAAATTGAAAAAATGTATAGTGTACCACCATGGAAATGTAAAACAAACTGTTTTTTACTTGGTAATATATAAATGTAATTATCAAAAAACTACTAAGCTAGACCACCAACCACTCAGTAGAATAAACAGAAAATCACAGTAAATTCTTTCTGTATTACAGTAAGATTCTAGAGTACACTAGCTCTATACAGGGTGTTCCTTAATGATATGCTAATATTCAAGGGGCCGATTCTTTGACCTATTTTTAGAATAAAATTTTATATGAACATATGTAGTGAATGTCATAGTTTCATATGAAGTTTTCTTCTCAAAATTAGTCAGAGAAGCACCCCCTCAAATATTAGCATGTCTTTAAGGAACACCCTGTATATGCTTATCAACCCTTGGATGGCATTTTTGAATCCCCTACTGACTATTTTTAATTACTGAACAACTTTTGTTGAATGGTTGGCATGCTAATTCCTTATAGACATCTCTAGGGCATTTATTCAGTGAAGAAATATGTAGGATGGTTGGTGTTCAGTGTGCCATGTGGATAGTATTCAGTGTCCCATGTGAACTAATGCTATGACATCATATTAGGTCATATAACCAGCAGTCAGGCAATTTGTTCAAGTTATTTTTGATATTCAGGATTATTATAAGGAAGTCAGAATATCATATTGATAAATTTAAAAATTATGTGAGCTCCTTATTGGGTGAAGGAATTAGTGGTTGATTTTCATTAGTATCTGATGATAATAATAGGTATATTATGGGTATGGGTAGATCATCAGTATTGGACAACAAATCCATATCAATGGAACCTTATAAATGATATGGTAGAATTTTGAGAGCCTCATATCTGCAAATCCTCAAATCAATATCAACAGAAACCATGTTACACAAAAGAAATAATTTCAATAATCAGCAATGTTACTAATTATACCTAAGAATTAGAATATATCAAGGTCAATATGATTAATACTGGTAGATAATAGAGGGAAATAATTTGTATACCTTCTTTCATCTCGATCTTGACATTTATCTTTATCTTCCTCATCCTCATATGAATATTCACGCCATGATTTGAAATCATACCAGAAGGAATAGAAGTGTTCCACACTTTCTCTACTAGAGTCTGCATTACCCAAAACAGGTACTCTCAACTTCTCTGACCAACGTGAATTCAAGTCAAAATAATATCCAAATGTACTGTAAAAATCCTTTTTTATATCACTTGTAGTAGGTATATTGTTGTCAAATTGTGGGTCAACTGAATCATAAGCTCTACGTCTTGTAATATTTCCTAGAGTTTCATATGCCATGGTAATACAAGTGAAATAGTCATCATCAGATTTGATTTCTTCCCCCAAAGCTTTTCGTTTGTCAGGATGGTGTTTTAAAACCTTTTTTCTATAAGCTGTTTTGATAATTTCTTCTGTTGCTTTGAAACGGAGATCAGGAATTCCTAAGACTTTGTAATGATCTTGGCTTTTCCATTCTTTAGGATCAAGGCTTCGGAGGTATTCTACATCATCCTCATACTCAACATTTTCAGGTTTCAGTTCTTCTTCCTTGACATCATTTTCTTTTGGAGGCTCTACTTTTAATTTGATTAGAGGATGTTGCAAAAATTGGAGCACAGGCTCCCCACAGCCAATATTTTCGAAAACGAATCTGTACCTAACCGCTACAGTTTTGCAAATGTTGGTTTTCATGGCTCTGCTTCTTCAAAACCTACAAGTTCATAACCTTTGTTGTTGGATTATTGGAGATCCGGTTCGGAAAGATTGCACATACGTTGCACTTGGACAAACGAGAGAAAAACGATTTATCTGGTTAATGTTAATAATACTGCAACAAACCAGCAAAGCTCTTCAACGCCACTTTTTAAGAATATGTAAAATAAAAGTAATAAAACAGAATTTCCCGCATGGCGTACGTCAAAGTGCCAAATTTAAAAGGAACATTCTTGGAACTTTGGAACATTTTTGAGTTATCTTGTCGATTGTCATTGCGTTTTGTTGGTCATACTGGGGTGCGTTCGAATTCGTACTGGATTCCACTCAGTACTTTAATCCTAGATTTAGTACTATTCGAAAAATTTCAGTACCAAAGTCAATGACGGCTAAATATCTAGACTGTCCGTTATTGCCAATGTTGCCAAAGTACATTTTGATGGAATTTAGTACTGAATGGGTTTCAGAGTAGAGATTGTCTATGATGGGTTTTGAGTACATTGGGTTCTAAATGTTCGCCAAGTGGATGGAAATAAATTGTTCCAGCTTCTTTTTTCATTTCGATATTTTCATATGGTGAAATTATTCCACTCATATTTGTTTTTGGCAGCTTGAATTTGTGAAAGAAAACTATGCAAGCCCCTCGAGGGTGGCAAATTTGAAGAAAATTGAGGCTCAGTACTTTAATCCCAATCCTAGTACTTTTTCGAATAAATGTACATCAATGAAAATTGGTATACTTACAAACATGAAATACTATATAAAATCAGCGCAAAAAAACATATGATGTGTATAAATAAAATGAAATGATTTGACAAAAAATGTCATAGATGATGGTCGACTGATTTGATGAAGATGTTGAATACAGGTGGGTGGTCTGTGGGATGAATACTTATGTATATAAAATGTGATATAACCTATAGAACAGTCACGAAAGCTTCCTCTGATTTCCATCAAGGGACCCTAGAATGGGTATATACCATATATACGCACCATCTTATAATATCTGATATCAGATGTGCATGTTTATATCGATTTATAATTATAGAACTTATACTTCTTCTTTGGAAAACCAAAATCAAAGAAATCTATCAACATTAATCTAACAATAATATTCAAATATTTTCCAATATTCGCTAGGAATGAGGCAGAGATTGGAAAGTGGCTGCGTGAATATGAAGACAAATCGAAATACTCATACTTCAATTCGTTCTACTGAAAAATGTTCAGGATTAAGAGTATAATTTGAACAGAGGTTCGACATGATTTATTAGTGTGTATATTCCATCAGTTGACAACAGAACAAGGAATACTAATTACCCTTCAAGCATATCTGTAACTCTGAAAGCAGTACACACAAATGGTACAGAGGAAGTCACAAGACCAGAGCATCAGATCCTGATATATGCCTTGTGAAATGTGAAGAAAAGTAAGTGCCTTATTATTTTAACCATTCAACTATAAGTACTCTGATGCTTTACGATTTAAGTAGGTAGGATTTAAGTAGTCTCGAGATTATAGCTAACCTCGACGCTTTGCGTCTCGGTTAACTAACTAATCTCACGCCAGGAATGAATCACTTCCCACCTCGGTGTGTAATATACTATTATTTACAACCATCATATTTCGATCAAAATTAATAAATCTATGTGTCGTTCTGAACATACCTGAATTATAACTGGGAGTGAGGGCGGGAAGTGACGGCGGGAAGTAGTGAGGAGCGGAAAGTGAGGGCGGGAAGTAGAGGTGTGTAATGTGACACTTCCCAACCTTCAATGACGTTAGTAATGACAACATGGGTGCGTTTTTCATTCCAACATTTTATCATGCGCATGAATCGAAGAAACCATAAAACTGTTGCAAAATTCCGTTGGAATGTTGATGGACATCCATCAAACTGTTGTAAAAAAATGCGCACTTTTAAATCGCATTTCGAGAATCCAGCAGTTTGGAGGAGATTGACATGACAGTTGACACATTTTAGTGTTGTTTTTTGTTTTGATTTGATAGAAAACAATTGATATTGAGGATTTTTGAGATTCTTGAGAGATTTTAGAAGAAAGAGTCAGTGTTAATCAATAAAGTCGAATTAGCCTTTTCTGATTCTCAAGATACATGATGACTGACACACAACAAAATCCGTGTTTCCATCAATGTGTTGTATAAACCATTGTTCAATCCTTCCAGCATAAATTCCAACAAAACAATTGGTGACGTCACGACAAAAAACCGTATCTATCAGTGCGCACTTTCTTCGATGGAATGAAAAACACGCCCCATTACATACAAACCTCGGTAGGAAGTTCCATTCCTGTTTCGAGATCATAGCTAACCTCGACGGGAATGAATTTCTTTCTATCTCGGTGTGTAATATACTATTAGTAACGGCAATTTGTCCGAAATATTAATTTCCAGTACCTATGACATGTCATGATTTATCAATTGCTAGTCATTATTATCAGACCAATATCAGACACTTGGGAAATAATTATCCATTGATCATTATTCGATGTATGTGACGTAATTCAAATTTATCGCCAAGATCCGCGATTCGAATTTACCGCCAAGGCCAAAATCGACCAGATTGGTCTAAAAGCCTGGCTATGCCTCATTTTGGGTCAGATTGAATTCATGCTCGGAATACCCGCGGTCCGTAGTTTGGATATGTTCGGACTGTTTATTTTTTGGATGAATGATCATAAAATGAACAAAGTGAACAAACCATAAAAATTATTATAACAAACCTAACCTAACAAACCTCATATGAGCATATGAACTGAGAAATGAAAAAATTATATAACAATTATTATTGAGTTGTTTATACTAATTGCTAATAGTAGTAGGATTAGTAGGGGAAATAAATTAATTAAATTAAATAAGGTGAAGGAAACAATCAAAGTAAAGGAAGCAATCAAAGTGCAGCAAAGCAAGAATGAAACAAGAAATCATTATTTGAATTCTAGTATTGAGAAGATCGAAGGGCATTGGGAATTGGGAGGATATACTAGTTAGTCCGAAAAACGTGTGATTTATGAAGAACTTAAGATTCAAATCAGTTCTGAATGTATGCATAATATCATTGTTTTAAAAATATCAGAATGATGAGAAAGGAAAAAGGGAGGAATACTGACTTCCAATTTTGTTCATGTGACAAAAGGATTTGCATAAATCTGTTTGGTGCTTCTTGTATATAGGTTTTAGGTACAGAATTATTCGGCCAAAGTGCAAAAATGTTAGAACCACTCTTGAGTCAGTTGAATGAAATGAGAATTATTTTGGCAAGTACTTCTAAACAACGTGCTTTGTTACTAAGTAGTACAAAACTGAAATTTGAAATAGTTCCATCAAAGTTTGAGGAGAATTTGAAACCTGAGGAACACACATTTTCAGATTTTGTTGAAAAGACAGCAATTGGAAAATTGCTTGATGTTTATCATCAGTTGAAAAACAATACAAGAAAACCTGATATTATAATAGGAGTAGATACAATGGTAACTTACAATGGAAAAATGTATGGAAAGCCAAAGTCAAAAGATGATGCATTCAAGATAGTCCAAGAATTAACACAATCTGGGTTGCCAAACTCAGTATACACAGGAGTAGCTATTAAATACAAAGATCAAATACACAAATTCACAGAGGTTACCACTGTTTATATGCAAAAATTGGATGATGAAGAAATTTTAGCTTATGTTGAAACTGGTGAACCAATGGGCAAAGCAGGGGGCTATGGCATTCAGGGAATTGCAAGTACATTTGTTACAAGGATTGAAGGTGATTGCAACAATGTAATTGGTTTACCACTCTGTAGATTAGCTTTGGAATTGAAGAAAATCATCCTGGAGAAGCCATAAGATTGGACAAGAAAGTTACTAAGTAATATTCCAGATACCTCATATTGGTACCCCCATTCTATACTTAATAAACTGATACTTCCTATGCAATCAGGATTTGCAATGGGATGATATATTTTCCTTAACATAGGAACATAGATTGAAAGATCCCAGAATACCTCATATGATGCAAGTAGATTGAATTTGTGTGTCTAACTAGACAATGACAATTATTTAATACATTTTTTCTGAAATATTTTCAAATTACTTATTCCCTATTGATTGGATATGTGAATATTATCAGAATATTTACCTAACATAATCTAAGTAATGAGTAAATAACTGATTTTCTGGTAAAAAAAATAAAGGAATTGATACCAGATAGGTTTCAATAAATTTATTTCCAATTTATTGTTATTGAATATGAATTCTCCCCTCATGCACTGGGAATGTTGTGACCAAATTCAACTAGTAGGTACTCACCAAGGAGATGAACTCTAATTTCGACTGAACACTGAGATGGTCTAAAAATGCATTTATTCCTATTTCAGCTAAATGTTTTCTAGTTGTTTCAGTCCCATCTTTGAGTTGGACCGGACTCGTCATTGATAATGAAACGTCTAATAAAATTACAGTGGGCATATTCTTTCAAATTTCTTACTGTGAAAATTTCGATTATCCAATTCATTCACAAATGGTTCACAAATCAAATCTCAGTTCACAATTTATTATTTTCAGTGACAAAAGTAAACAAACAACATAACCTGGACATTCTTTGAGGTTAGTCTTGACTCTTGACTCTAGTCTTGACATTCTTGTGAAAAGTGCATTTCAGTGTAGTTTTAAGTTCATCTTCACCTGGTCAATGACCGCTAAATATCTAGACTATCTGACGGGTTATACATGACTGTTCATTCAGCGAAAATCGTCGTTCATGAATAGGTGTCATGACAAATTATCATTTCCTATGAGAACTGAAAGCATTGGATCATTCTCCTGTGATATCCTAAAAAAGTCAGTGGCGTATTGATGGGGACTGCTATTTCACATTCATAGAAACTGTTTCTGAATTTCGGTTTTTCATCATTAACATCCGTGATAATAATGACAGTCACTTCAGTTACTGCTTATGGCGTCGGTACTATTTAGCTTCCTACTTCTTTCGCCTGCAATATATTATATTTTCGAACTTGATATGCTCAAATAGTTTTAGTTTGATAGCTCAAATAGTTTGATATGCTCAAATAGTTTTAGCCAGGGAACTGGCTGCAAATTTCGAGCGTCATCTAATAACGGAATGATTTATGTCCCAAAGGAATGTGGAAACATTATCGTGGTTGACCAAACGGTACCTGTGCCAATCAGTATCCTGAGCAAAATGATTGAATAATTGCACTTCAGTATGAGCTGACTCCACGGCACAACAATTCATTTGCTGATGCTGTTATACCAGACATAATTTCGTCATGTGATAACGAGTTGAAACAAAAAGTGAATGAAAAAAAGTTCCTTCTGCGAATATCCAAACGTGCCGCGATTCAAACTAATCTAAGTTAATGGCAGAGAGCTTCAATATTTCCGAGAATATTTCGCCACATTCGGAAGATAATATCCGATGGACCAGTGAAAAACTCATGTGTGCTCATATGTGGTGCTCGCACTACAAGTATTTCAATCCACATGTTGAGTTTCACACTGGCCCATCGGATATTATCTTTAGAAAGGAGCGAAATATTCTCTCTGTCACTAACTTAGATCAGTTCGAATCGCGGCACGTTCGGATATTCGCAAAGCGGACATTGTCATCTTTTATTTGCTTTTTGTACGTACTTGGAACATGACGGAAGTTTGTCCGGAATAATAGCAGCAAATATATCGCTGTGTCGTGGCAGATTTGGCTCAGACTGAGGGGTGGCACATTCAATTGATATCAGATGGCATAATTTTTATCTCGATATCAAATCGAGGAATCCAGTGCAAATTTCCGCACAGGAAAGTGCAATTCCTCCTTCATTTTGCTCAGGATAGTGGTTGGCACAGGTGCCGTTTGCTAAACTATATTGTTTTTACATTCCTTTGGGACATATATAAATCATTTCTTTATCAGATGACGGTCGAAATTTGCAGTCGGCTCTTGGACATGACAAGAACACATAGCCAATGAAAATTTAGGGCATCAAATTATGCATTCACTTATGAGAATATCCATATATTTCAGTAATGAACGTGACACTTCCAAAAATTTGAAAATCGTTTCGAGAAAACAGATGGTGTGATGTGTTTTTCACCTCAGAAAGGATGAGAAATAGTTATTTTCCTAACAAGTGCGCAAGGTGTATATAATAACAACTCATCAAAGTGCTTTTTTATACTTCGTATGTCAGCCGATATCTTTGTGCCCATGGACACTTTTGCTTAGGAAGTCAAAATCTACATCGTACCAAAAATTCAGGGAATTTAACCGGAAGCCATTTTCCATAAGGAAAGTGCGGGGTCCTTTTAACCACTGTGACGGCACTGGAAATATTATTTCGAATCTAATTGCACTAAAAGAAGCTCCATATTACTATTACCAAAACCACAACGTTTTATTGAAATTCATGAAAAGACAATTGAGAAATGGATAGAAAAAATATTTTTCATGGAAATATTAATAACCTGTATCTCGAAAACGAAGCAAGTTAGGACACATGTTTATATGAACTTTATTTCCTAAAATATCACAAGGAATCACCCCTTGAATTTTTTCGGTATTTTTAGATACACCCTGTATATGATAACGAATTCAACGATATCGATAGGAATATTTCAAACTGTCACGAAGGTATTTACATTCAAAAAAGTTTCCGTATGCTCATCAATGGGTGTGAAAACACAATATCTAAACTTCTTGCTCTCCCACACTCAATAAGCATGGCAAATTTTGAACGCGAATATATTCGTAATCATTTGAAATGAATGTGAATATTACAAAAATTAACCTTCGTCTTTGGCTGGAAATAATTCAACCTCTACCTGATGGAGAATTGGGACACCCTGTGTCGAAATAGACTTTGAGCTTTTCGTATTTATTTAAAATGATATATGTCCAAACGAAAGTAAAAACATTGGAGTTCATCGAACTGCTCCTGTGCCAATCACTATCCTGGGAATGAAAATTGCACTTGCCTGTGCGGAAATCTGCACTCGATTTCGCGATTTGTTAACTAGATGAGAATTATGCCATCCGATACCAATTGAATGATGGTAGATTTCAAAATCCTACCTATGCCACCCCTCAGTCTGAGCCAAATCCACGGCACAACGATTTATTTGCCCCTTTTATTCCGGACATACTTCCACGTCATGTGCGAGTTGAAACAAAAAGCAAATGAAAGGGAAAAATGTCCCTTTTTCTGCAACCGACACAAAAAAGTCGTCCATTTTGATACCAAAATTAACTCTTAAATTGACGTTTCTATTACTGACACAAAAATAGGTATGTTGCTAGGCAACATTTATTTCCTAGGAGCTAAAGTTGAATTTTAGTTCCTAGGAGCTAAAGTTGAACTTTAGCTCCTAGGAACTAGAAAGGATGTACTGGACGTCATCAAGAATAAACAACATTGTGACGGTTGGTTATTTGGGTTGAGACGCATACCTGATTTGTTTCCGATTTCAGCAGATTTGGCATTTCATACCCATGCTGGAGATATAAATACACCTTATTATAGTTCAGTATTGGAACCATAAACATCTCAGCTAAGTATTTTTGTTTGATCAGGGGAGCCTGCAAGATTCTAATACGCGTGCTTGATCTGTATTTCATTCGTTATTCTCGGGATGGATAACTTGTTTTTGAATAATCACGGCAAGCAATAGTTTTTTGTCTCAAACAACGATATTTTGTTTAGTTTCATTTGATTATCAAGTCAAACACAGTGTAGTATGGAGAGGAATAAATAATCACTATTATCATCAAGTGGCCAGGTAGCCGTGCGGACAGAGTGTCCATAGTCTAATCCGCATTTGCTTGCCGGTCGTGGGTTCGAGTCCCGTCGACTGCAGAAATTTTTCTGATGGCCCAAGAAAGTGTTTGGGATCACACGTTAAAAGGTAAGGCCCCCGTCATTCCTTGCTCGCACAAGACTATCGAAGACTTTTGAGGGTTGCTCGTAAGGGGGCAACCGAATGACGGATAGAACAATTTTAGAACAATTTTTTTTTAGAACAATCATTGTTGATATGCTCACTAACCTAACATTTTCCACGTCTTGTTCCTATAGCTGGCACTGGCGCGGTATTTGCCATTAGAGCACCTGGTTCATACACAGATATGTCACTCTGTGGTTGTATTTTTATTGAAACTACAGTTCGAACATCCTCGAAAACCTAACCTGCTCTGTTAATGCAGGGTAGAATATTCTTACCACATGGATCATTTGTCAATATTATTTGTTGCATTGCATACATATGGCGCGGCATTGGTGGTTACTTCACATGTTTATTTGAGTTAATTGTTTCAGTTGCAGAAAAAATAGCATGTTTCATTCGGATCAAAAGTGACTTTGTTCGACTCGCAAATTTTGCTTTCGCTCGGCTTCGCTAAACGCTCCGCCTCGTAAATGCATAATTCGCTTGTCAAACAAAGTGTCACTTTTGATCCTAATAAAACAATTCCCAATCAGCACAAGTACGTCTTATGGACGTTTTGAAAACGTCCACTCTGGACATTCAGGACGTTTTGGGGACGTCCATTTCCGGACGACGGGCGTCTTATGGACGTTTTGAGGACGTCCATTGTTAATAATCAGGATGTTTTGGGGACGTCCAGTTTAGGTCCAGACTAGGACCTTTTTGGGATGAAAAATGGACGTATTGAGGACATTCAGACAATATTGATTATTGATTTTCTGACCCATCTGAAGAGTGAAATACTTGAATATTAGTTGACATTTATTCGCAAACAATAATATGAACAGAGATTCAGGTAGTTGTTTCAATTTCACTCATCACTATCATATATCAGCAGCTGCACCACTGAAAACGTCGCGTGATTCATCCAGGTACGCAGGCGCGATGATGTCTTTTTCTGATTGGCAGCCTTATTCTGTTGTCTTCTTCACTGGATCTGTAAATAATAATAATATTCAATAACATCTTCTGTGAATACCATAAACCATAAACACACACCCACTTTCAACGTGTAGTAGTCAGTATAGCGGAATACTTCATTATTTGTATTTCATTGAGAACTTATTCCATACATAAACTGATTCTTAGGTAGGTACCTATATAACCTCTATGAACCTTGCACGAATTATATTATGTTTTAACTATATACAAAAATATAAACTTTGGTAGATGATGGAAATAGGATTAGGTAGAGCTTTGCATGAGATCAAATTATTTAGAAAGGTATCTATATAATGTTTTCAACTACAGATTTGATGTTCTTACTCAAGCATCTTCATGCGAATGAAAATAAAACGATAGCGTCGATAGCCATACTTGCCTTCGAATAAACATCTCGATGGAACTCGAGATCGAAGTTCACCAGTTGATAGATGATATCCGCAAAGATTTCACTTATTCACTGCTTTTACAGTCTAATAACCCGAAAAGTTCAGAATGTCCTTGGACCTGAATCACAGTTTGATCGGCACTCGGCAGTGGTCAACTGACGGACGCCATCTTCCTACGTTTTCGTTTCACAGTTTCACACGTAACACGCACAGTGTTGCCGGATGAAAATTTGTCGGAGCAGTAGATGGGTGGGGAAAAAAACAGTAGATCATCAAAACTGAACAGAAGATTTTGATAATCATCACAATTTCTATCATAAATGAAAAAACATAGTCACCTATATAATAAACGAAAAAAAAATCATGTTCTGTCTCTATACCTATCAAAAATCGAACGAAGAATAACAAAAAATAATGAAATAAAAAATAAAATTTGTGAAAACCACAACCAGATTGAAAATAAAAGGTAATTTTCATTAATCAGACTGAATATGATAGTTGCAGTATATTTCTATCATACATCTTCTTACTGTGATGTCCCATTAATTTTTCATTGTTGCATATTGGGTAGTTACGTCATATCAAAACTTTACCAATCAGACCATTGCCTTGAATAGTTGAACAGTAGAACGGAGACAAAAACAGTAGATCTGCTGCTAAAATAGTAAGTCTGGCAACGCTGAGCACGCATGCGTTCTACGGTTGCTTTACATATTCAGTGATTCAATCCATAGTGTTACACATTGATTCAATCAAATCTTATTATAAAAGCGCGGCTTGTATGAATACTTCAGTGTGGGTTTAAGATTGGTCAAACTGTATAGGTATTATGTGATTGAAGGAATATGATTCAACATAACTATATAAGTTGGTACAAATCAGTTAAAATCATAAATATTTCAAATTCATAATATTAATAATAAAATGAAATTCAATATATTGATACAGCTGATATATAATATATTTTTTGACATTATTCATGTCCATATTCAATTCAATAATTCTTATTTCAAAATTTATATATACCTACCTACTTATATCAATTTAAACTGATATACCGTGAGAGTCTGTAAATTGGACGTTTTAAAGACGTCTTTTTCTGGACGTCCGGAGTATGTCCAATAATGGACGTCTTAAAAACGTCCATAAAAGGTCCTGGACGTTCAGACCAAAAATGGACCTAAAATGGACGTCTTCGGGACGTCCCGTGCTATCTGGGTTTACTATTTACGAATATTCAAACGTGCGCGATTCAAACTGATCTAAGTTAGTGACAGAGGAGTCAATATATTTCCGTGAATATTGCGCCCTCGTCGAAAGATTATATCTGATGGACCACCACAAATATTCTCATCCACATGTTGAGTTTTGAACTGGTCGATCGGATATTATCTTTAGAGGGGGACGAAATATTGTCGGAATAAGTATTGACACTCTGCCACTAACTTAGATCAGTTTGAATCGTGGCACTTTTGGATATTCGCAAAGGCGACATCTTCCCCTTTTATTTGCTTCTTGTTCCAACCAGTGCCGGTTTAAGGTGATTTGCCGCCTGGTGCTATGATGGACGCGCCGCCTTTCAGATTTAAAAATATTCCTAATCTTTCAGGCCTTCAGATTTTTCCCATGACACATTTCTGAAGTGAATATAAATTCTATAGGCACGTTGTACGTTTTCTGGTATGGGAGTAAAACGGCAAACGCGCGTCCCGGGTGTCGCGTACCATAAGACCGGCATAATCATAATAATATAAGCAGTGTACCTATACCACCAGTTTTTTTTTATAGAAGTTCGATGAACAAAATGAAAAATATAATATAACAAACAGGATGTTGTGGAATAAAATTTAAAACATAATTCTTTAGTGTTCACATAATGAATAACAAGGAAAATGAATAGGTATTTGTTAGAATAAAATAGAAAAATCAAATGATAATAGGCATGTAAGTAACTAGGAACATAAAATAACAATACAAAAATGTGTTTCATTGCTTCAATGCAAGCCTTTATGTATGATACTCTTCACAAGCTCTATACATTAGTTTCATTTAGTAGATTTTGTTTGAGTTGAGACCAAATTGTTAGCTCGAAAATTTCGAAAACAAATATTCATATTGAGAAAAGAAGACATTATATCACATTATTCTCGTGTAGACCTTGGACTAATTCCATAATAGGAGTTTCTGCTTTCGTCTCTAGGAGAGAAAACTGTTTTTTTTTCAGATGAATAACATTCGTCAGAAACAAATTTGTCCAGATCCTCTACATACTTTTTTGTAGTTTAGTTGCCAATTTGATCAAATTTCCATTCTCTGCTGACACTATATCTTGAACAGAAAGTCAAATGATTCTGAACAAGATTTGTAGGTGGAAGTCCAACGAAAGATTTCAAATCTGCAACTTGAAATAAACCATTGTGTCCGCCATTTTTCTCTCCGGTTTGAACTTTTCGCCGTATTTTTTCTCCTAATTGTGCTTTTCTTGGGATGATTCACTTCTTTACATCAGTTTAGGTAGTGAGTGATCAAAACTTTTGCGTATAACATCAGAATATCCAGATAATGGCTGATGACAAAAGATGTGCAATTGTATTTTTATATAGCCGCCCTGAAGATAATGCTGCCTGGTGCTATAGCACCCAAAAGACCCCTGGTAAAACCGGCACTGGTTCCAACTGGTTATCAAATGACGGAAGTATGTCCGGAATAATAGCAGCAAAAAAATTGCTGGTCCGTGGCCCTGGTATAGGTTCTCGAAATCTACCATTTGATTGGTATCAAATGGTATTATTTTTACCTCGTTATCAAATCGCGAAATCGAGTGCAAATATCCGCACAGGAAAGCGCCATTTTTCAATCATTTTGCTCAGGATAGTGATTGGCACAGGAACCGTTCGATAAGCTACATTGGTTTTACATGCCTTTGGCACATACAGTGTGTCTCAGCTAAAACTTGTCACCCCCCTAAATATCCGATGTCGATAAAAAAATTGAAAATTGCTCGAACAGGTCGATTTCAATTTGACGGAGGACACATTTTTCTGCAATTTTCATATTCCAAAGTTGAAACATGAAGCGTATCGGGCATCAACTTTCGATTTTCAAATGGAACACTCTCTGTATTTCATTGCATTTTTAGATCATTCCTGAAGAGCTGTTTTCATCAATGTATCACACTTGGTGTCTAGCGGGAGTGATTACAGAGATATATATAAATCGAGATTTTTTAACTTCAGGATTTATTTGTGTCGAAACTATTCATTATCAGTCAAAACGACTTTCATGTCCCCATCTTTAACTTCTGATTCACTATCTACTGAGATTTAATTGGAACAGATACAGGGTTATCAGAATTCTGAATCTTGAACCACCCTGTATTTGTTTCAATCAAATGTCAGTAGATAGTAAATCAAAAGTAAAGATAGGGACATGAAAGCCGTTATGACCGATAATGAATAGTTTCGACACAAAAAAATCCTAAAGTTGAAAAATCTCGATTTTGAACACCCTATATCTCTGTAATCATTCCCGCTAGACACCAAGTGTGATATTGATGAAAGCAGCTCTTCAGGGATATTAAGTTGATGCCCGTTACGCTTCAAGGTTTCAACTTTGGAATATGATAATTGCAGAAAAATGTGTCCCTCGCCAAATTGACATCGATCTGTCCGAGCGATTTTCAATTTTTTTCACTACATCGGAGATTAGGGGGGTGGCAAGTTATTCTAGCTGGGACACACTGTATATCATTTCGTTATCAGATGACGGTCGAAATTTGCAGCCGGCTCTTGGAGTATGATATTTTATATGTACAGTCATCTTCAGGAAACATGTCGCACATGGACGATGATAGCATTCTTAATAACTCATGCAATAAGAGCGCTGACACCGTCCAACCACGACATGATCTCTGAAGACGACTGTACAATAGTGTTACCTGATGACTTTCGTTGGTTCGAAACAAAGTTTTTCCTCGTTGAAGAGTTGGGACACCCTGTATTTCGACCCTCCCCAATTTTATAGTGTTGTTGTAGAGGAACAAGTCGAATGAAAATTATTAGGTTCATTCTTCATTTCAATTGAATACCTACTTAATAATTGAAAAACAATACATCACATTGTACAAAAATATAAGTGACGTTTTCAATATCCAAGGAACAAGTTGACAAAATAATATACCCTTCTGAAGGGCATATTTTATGTTCATTGAAAGAACCATATTATCCTTTTTGGTCACCATGTTTATTTGTACTGAAAATCTTCAAACTTCAAACTACTCTATTATTTATGTCCGATTAATGGAATGTTTCATGAAAGAAGTGGGCACTGTTTATCGTATCGAGATCGAGAAAAAAATTGTGAATCATTCGATTACCGAACACTGTTCTGAGACCCAGAATAGTCGAATATATTATCAGTATATCGTTTACTACGCGAGTGAGTGTATGTGTGGTGAGAATTGACTGTTGGATTATTTGAATATGAATTTTTGAACATTGAAAAGTGTAACCAAAGTGGGGAAAGGATGGCGGTGAGTTGATATCAATGCTTTTAGATCAAATTCGACACCAATTCTTATGGATTTCATCTCGGTTTTCATATTTTTTGCTTGCCGATCTACAAGAGTTCCGGATCTTCATAAAGATTCTGATTTTCAGCTGGAAATTTCAATTTTCTTCCCAAAATTTCGACTTCAAAGTGAAAAATTCGCCGTTTATATCGAAATCTCAACTTTTATTTATCTCGAATGTTTCGACTTTTATTACCAAAATTCCTACTTTTTCCAAATTTCCAAATTTAATGTGAATAATGTGAATTTCTAAAATACAACATCGAGTTCAAGAATCTATTGGCCAATAATAGTAATTGTACAGTGTGTGATCCTATGATGGGATATTTAAAAGAACATTTTCATCAACTTGACAATTTTTGGTAAACTGCATTTATCATGCGATGGTTTTTTTTTTCTAAAATATTTTTTGCTACTTACGTATTTTAGTCTGAAAAACACGATTTTGATAATGAAAATGTGAATAAACCACTATTTATCGAGATATTTCAAGAAAAAGTTCGAAATTTCGCCTTCTTTCTCCCCTTGTGTTGGATGCATTTACAGCTACTTATTGCTCTTCTTATTTTGTCATTGGACACTTTATATATTCATGATGTACTACAATGACACATTTTAAGATAGAAAATTCAACAGGAAATATGATTTTTATGGCGAGTTTTTCCTATTTAGTGAGAATTTAGTGAGCAAGCATACCATTTAATCAATATTCAATCCAAATACGAGATGTCAAATGTCAAAAGATTGCTTTGGAATGACATTACACACGCCATTTTTTCAAATGATATTCTTCCTTCTTTTCACTAAATATGGATACATCTGAAGAAAATCATATTTCTAGTTGAATAGAAAAAAATGTGTCGTATACGTTGTGATATAGAGGGTGTCTGTAAAACGTTGGGACATGGCTCGTATGTGGACTCCTGGGATAAAAACATGTTGATTTAGGCCAACTTACGTTGAAGTTTTTTTGGAAAAAAATTATTTTGCTTATAAAAAGAGTAGGCTGAGATCGATTCTCACAATTTGTGGCATAGCATGTTCTGTGACCGTAAGTCACGTTTTGAGATGTTTTTGATCATCATCAGTGACCTGCCAGTGTTTCAAACAACCATGTTGCCGTACAAATGCTTTATATACGCATTTACTGATTTACATCTACTTAGCTCTTCTTATTTTGTCATTGGCCACACTGTATATACTAATAATCTACTTCAATGACAGATTTTTAAGGAAAATCAACAAGAAATATGATTTTTTGGTGAGTTTTTCATATTTACTGACCAATCATACCAGCTAACAGCCATTCAATTTTAGATGTCAAATGAAGGTCAGATGTCAACAGATTTTGAGAGAACCATGAGAGACTAATTGCTCTTGAATAACGTTTTATACAAATTATTTTAAATGTTATTCTTCAATCTTTGTTTCCACTTTGAAGGTTAAACTAAATAGTTGTGTGATGCCGATGGCACAATGGCGAATGGCCGGCCTCATCAGCTGGTAGGTGTGATTGTTCACCAAATAGTGAATATGGATAAAGTCACAAGAAAATCATAGGCACCCACTATATTAAAAAGAAAGCAATGGATTTAACGGACGCACTGTATAAAAAGTCCATGTGTGATATATTTTGGAATGCAGCTTTCCATGGAGATTCCAAAAATTGAATAATATATGTGGTGTTCATTCGAAAACATTGTCGCGGACGTCATTAGTCTTACGTGGATCACCCTGTATATTTAATTTACCCGACTGAATATGTCAAATTGAGATTGAAAATCGAATCGAAATTTCAGGGAATTCCTCTGAAATGAACTCATATTGAGTTCATTGTTCATTGGTACACACTGAATGTTTCTTTCACGAAAAAACCCTCTGTTATGACGTGGTTATGACCCTCCATGATTTTCAGTATAGTTGTAGGATCAAGTCGTACCATGCTTCATTGCGAAAGAACCATTATCATTTTTCAAGTTTTAATGATTTTATAAAATATTCTTCATTGGCACGTGGTCATGCACCATGTGTATTTGTATCGTCCTGAAAATCATCAAAGTTTAGTTTTGACACCCTGTTATTGATGGAATGTGGCATCAAAAAGTGAAGATTGTTTATCGTTTCGAAAAAACCAGCTTAAAGTTGTGAATCTAACGCCGCGTCCTAGGTGGGCGAACTATAGGCGAACGCGAAGCGAAGCGGCGCGACGCGATTTTGAGGCGATGCCAAGCGAAGCGGTGCGATGCGGCTGTGCTGTCCTACGTACCGCGCCAATTCGCATATCTATAGACATTTCTAGCACGCCGCACCGCGATCGTGTGTCAACCGCGCGAAGATATCAATCCAACTGATCGCACCGCTTCGCCTGTTGCCGCGTGTTCGTCGCTTGCCGCGTGCATTCGCTCACGTAGGCCACTTCAATGTTTTCCTTGGTTTGATAATTTCGTGTCGCGCCGCTTCGCTTCGCGTTCGCCTATAGTTCGCCCACCTAGGACGCCGCGATACGGTTTGCCTGTTCTCTGCTGTTAGGCAGGAATTTGTAATCAGTTGAACGTTTACTACGCCGTTGTTTGTGTGTGTATGTGTGTGTGTGTGTAAAAACTGATTCTTTATTCATTGTTCCGGAAATTTTGGCATTTCGAACTTTGAAAAGTGTACCTACTGTGAGGATAGGATGTCGGTGAGTTGATTTAACTGTTTTGAATCAAATTCTATGTTTTTTTGTTTCGAATCCAGACATTAGTCAATCACAGTCTTGATGATTTCAATCACAATAGGGGTCTATATCAATTCTCTACAAATGCATAGAACTGCCACAGGCCTCTTTTTCTACGACTATAATACAAAATTGCTCCTGTTTGCGATGCGAGAATTGCCTTCTGTACCGTGTGGTTCATACCGGGTGTCCCAGAACTTTTACACTTTATACTTTTACAAAATTGTGGAATTCGTTGGAACAAAAGCTCTCCAAAATACTTCACCTTGTAGTAAGGATGTCCCGATCGGGCTGTTTTCTTCTATTCGAGCTACAGAGGCTACTTTGACGAATTCAGGGGGCTGGTCCTCAACGTCTTCTACTTTTACAAATAGAGCTGCTGTTCCTGTATTCACTCTGCCCTCTTTGGCTCTATCCAAAGCCAACATTTTGAGTTGGTGTATGGTTTGCCTCTCGTAGTCCAACGAGCCTCAGAAAACACCATTAGTTACAATGATTTTTTTCCAGAAATAATTATTCAACATCATATCATACGGCTGATGACGAACTCTCTTAGAGTACGAAACGTGTAACTGTGCATAGGGTGACTTCGAAATAAATACTTACAATTTGTACCATGTTTGCCAGGAAAATAGATATTTGATTTTTTCGCTTTTTTTCAAATAATTGTCATCGGGAAGTCATTGATTCGTCTCTTGAGCTTCCTCGGTGTTTTTCTCAGGTACAGGGTGTCCCATCTAGATGTGTCACCACCCTTCATCCTCGTAATTCTCAACATATTTTGTCCCTTCGAAAACGTTTCTGGAATAATTTTTCACGAATTTTTTGAATCTGATATACACAGCTCGCCAACAGCCATGGAACCACCCAAATTTTCGGAAAATAATATTAGGAGTCAAAATAGGTTGAAAATCACTTCGGATTCCGAATCAGGACGCCCAATTCACTAACTATTACGGGGGTGTTTCCATGAAAAGTGAGACAAAAATGAAATTCTCAGAACTTAAAATTTTCCAGGAAAAATGTGAATAGATAGTGTATTGGGCGTCCTGATTCCGAATCCGAAGTGATTTTCAATCTAGTTTGACTCCAAATATCATTTTCCGGAAAATGGGGTGGTTCCATGACTGTTGGCGAGCAGTGTATATCACGAAGATGCCTCCACTTCGTCATAGAGTACATTTTTGGTATATCCTCCGCTCCAGCAAATTTCAGGATCCTTACCTTACAAATATGTAAAATACAGGGGTGTTTCCAATAGAAGTGAGACACACACTGTATTCGAATTCAGATCGATGGGCTTCATCGAATTATGAAAAAAATATAGGTCATTTCAGATGGAAATGAATATTTCATGTTAGCCACCCTGTGATTGATTTGTTCATATAAAGAAAAAGTAATCACAGATTGAAAAAAAATCGTAAAAAATTATTTCTGATGAGTATTTGAACCAAAATATGTTGAGAATTACAAGGAGAATGGGGGTGACCGAGGGGGTGACTTATTTAAGTGGGACACCCTGTACAAGAAAGGAAATCATTGCATTTTTTGTTTAACATTCTATAAAATTCAAGAAGACTGATCACTTTAGCACAGAAATATGAGAGCGAATCTCCGATTTTTTCACAATAACTAAGGAAAGTGAATTGCTGTTTTTAGGCACATTTTAATTGTTAATATCTCAAAAACTATATAGGTCCTATCGACCTGTTCGAGGTCTCAATTTTATTGTATGATGACAGTCTGTTCTACCAGGAAATTAGTTATTCTCGGGATTTGTTTTGTTTTCTTGGAAATAATTGGCATCGAAAATTCGTTGAATTGTCTCGGAGCATTCGTGGTTTATGGCGAGTTCAAACATTGAAATTCTCAATTCTTGTCTGAAAAAATTCAAGAAGACTATTCCAAAATATTAGAACTGAATGATGTAATCGATTGAAAATCCGAATATTTTCACAATAATTTGGTGGTGTTTCAATCTGTAGACCCTAGTGACCTGCATGTAAAAGGTCTGTTTTACTAGGAAATCTTTGATTTTTCGCAGTTTTCCTTGAATTATTTGCATTGGAGACCCGTTCTATCGTCCTATGAAGCTTTTTCGTTTTTTTAAGAGTACAATAATAAGTTTATCTATACTCGATTTAATATTCTGAGAAAATTCGAGGAAACTCATTCAAACCCGTGTAGGAAGAATATGTTACCGACAATCATAAATCTTCCATTATATACTGGTTGTATTTGAAATAAAATCAAAATCACCACGCTAGATCTAACCAACAGTACCTCTGGAAAAAGATTTTCAGTTGTATGATTCTCCAATGAAAACGAAGAAAATTGAACAGATTTGACCAAAAATTCCCTTTTTCTACAAACGTCAAAAAATGACAAGGCTCGCGCATTGATAACAAATTGCGGAGTGACACTTTTTTTCAGTTTCTTACGTTACCATGATACCTTGCACAAAACAATGCACGAAGTAAAGCAGTGCGCGAAGTACTTACTTCGAGCATCGTTATGTAAATTATATGAGATATTTATATTTCAACTTTATGGTCCTCAATCGAGCAAACCCACGAAATCGTTTATTTCTGAATGTTCAACAATAACTTTGTTTTATCTCTTGAAGCGCACGAAAGGAAATTCCTATTATGTTCGTGGAATATCGTGCGTACCTAGAGAGGATAGGGGGAGGCCTTTTAAGCCAGTTCAACACTATTTTTTGACGTTTGTAGAAAAAATGTTGTTTGCAACTCGAGCGCGAAATACTCATCAGATATCGATCACCAAAATAGCATTTCGCGCTCTAGATACAAAAATAACTATTTTCTACAAACGTCAAAAAATGACAAGGTTCACGCATTGATGACAAATTGCGAAGTGACCCTCTCTTTCAGTTTCCTACGTTACCACGACCCCATGTGCGAAGCAGTGTGCGAAGTTCATACTTCGTTCATTGTATGTAAAATTAACTGTTTGAGAGAAATCAGTTTTTTCTGATTGTTAACCAGTTGAGCGCCGTGAGGTATAGTGCGCGTGCCACACATAGTTTTGCTCCTGGGGCAGCGCGGCATATACACTGTGCCTCGTGACGGACTGTTATATTTTCTGGTGTGGTATCGTAGAGATGCCTCGCTACTCTACAAATCAAATTGGGGCTTGAAGAGTGTGGCCTGACGAACCATGCTATGGTCTTGGCCCGTGAATATTTTTTATTTTCGATTTTTTTTTTGATATTTCAATTTGAAAGTAGAGGATGTTCTTGTTTTGGTAGGTACTTCACTATGAACGGAGAAAGCATTTAATTTTTGCATTTTTATGAAATATGATGAACTGAAATGTATGCAACTGAATTGAACATGACATGTATGTCGCATGGCCCTATACCATACGATAATTCCCACAGGCCGCGCGGCATACAAGGCATGCCACAGACAAAAAGGCCTATGAAAAAAAAACTAAATCACAAATCGACAAAATTCGTGGAGAGACATAAACGGTGATGTTCAATTATGTCAAAACCGATAAAAAAAAATTTGGTCATCTGGGACCAGATTTTTTCCTTGTACGGCGGCGAAATTCTTATGAGTAGATATCCCAGCTCTTCAGTCCAGCCCCACTCCTCCACTTTTCTCCAAACCACGTGTACTCGGCTAGCCAATCAGAGACCAGCATTTGGTTGGAGGCCACGCTCACTAACCGCAATCTACATCCGGCTACAACAAGCGAGCTAACCGCAAGCTGCCGATAAGAATGGAAATAACACAACTACAATAACAAGATGAAGTATGATATACAGGGTGGATCCGAAAAACCGGGTTCAGAGAAAAAAGTTGAAAATATACATGATTAACATATCACATTTAGTCGAGCATTTGGTAGATTACAGCCAACGTATGACGTATGACATATGACATTCGACAGATGACATCTCACATATGATAGATAATACAGAATGATATTTTGCAAACTTCCCACCCTCAATATCTTCCTTGCAGTGAATAATATGAGTAATCGAAGAAACAGGTCGATTTTATTTTCGAAGGGGACACTTGAAATGATTAGTTTCAGCCCTCTAGGTTCAACCCCCTATGAGGAGTAGATGTTACCCTTATAATCTCAAATGAGAAGGAGGGTCAAGTGGCACATCATTTTGAAGGGCGTTCAATTCTCTTTCCCTAGTAAATCATTTTCTGTCGAGCAGTTTCCGAAAAATGTCGTGTCACTTTCAGTAATAAATGATATGAAAAATCGAAAAAACACGTCAATTCCATTTCTGAGGAAGACACTTGAAATGTATATTTTTAACCCTCCTAGTTCAACCCCCTAGGAGGGGTAGATGTTACCCTCAAAACCTAATATAGAAAGGGAGGTCAAGATGCACATCATTTCGAAGGGCGTTCAAGTCTCGTTTCAACTATACCCAAGGTTTAAATTTTTTGATGAACAGTTACCAAAAATGCCGTTCTGAACTTACAGAAGTAATTAGAACAGGCCTGCACTGATATCTCGACTGATATGCATGGTTTTCAGATTCGTATCATTGTATTGACCCTTTTAGTCCAAATAGTAGGAAGATCTTGAATGCATTTCAGTGCAGGCATGTTCCGCAATTACTTCTGTAAGTTTAGAACGGCATTTTTTGGAAACTGCTCCTCAAAAAATCATAAACTAGTGTACTGTTGGAAAGAAGATTGAACGCCCTTGAAAATTATGTACCACTTGGCCCCCCATACTATTTGAGATTATAAGGGAAACATCTACCCCTCCTAGGAGGTTGAACCAAGAGGGCTAAAAATATACATTTGAAGTGTCTTCCTTGACATTGAAATTGTTATAATAATAATAATAATAATAATAATAATAATAAATTACGTTTATTTACCTTCAAGTTGTTTTTACATTGCATATTGAGAGAAGAAAAAATGGAAGGCAAAAAGGTTGAACTCAGTTCACCACAGCACTGCACAACTGCAGGCTGCGGCGTCTGCTCTACCGTTCAACCTACTTGATGATTATTCAGTTTATATTTATGAAAATATTTTTATCTAAACCTATAGCTATACAGCACACAAGCGTGACAAGCACACAAGCTCTAAACCTATACCTATACAGCACACAAGCAGACCACCACCAGACCCATACCACCTCTGGGATAAACAAACTGTAATTGCATATCATTCGTATAGGAAAGTATCACTTTTTTAGTTTATAAATAGTTGAAATTGTTTTTCATCAAAAATTCTTTGAACTCAAATCTGAATCTGCTCAGGGCTATTATCCAAATGATTATATATTTTTACTATAGAATACTATGATCTCGATTTTACATTTTTTTTACTGAAAGGAAGATTTGAGGGTGGAAAGTTTTCTAATTGACACGGCAGTTTTCGGAAACTGCTCAACAGAAAATGATAAACTAGGGTAGGTACCGTTGGAATAATGTGCCACTTGACCCCTCTTCCCATTTGAGATTCTGAGGGTAACATCTACGCCTCCTAGGGGATTGAACCAAGAGGGCTAAAAATATTCATTTCAAGTGTCCCCCTTGGAAATGAAATTGACCTATCTTCTCGATTTTTCATATTACATACTGGAATGAAGATATTGAGGGTGGGAAGTTTCCGAAATGTCATCCTCCACAAGCCGTTAATGATACGTCCGGTGCTCATTGAAACTAAACGCTCTTGTTCTACTATAATGTTTGACGTATGACATTCAACAACTGACGTGTACCACCTACTCGTCGAAAGCAGGCACTCAAGCCGTCGAAATGGCTAACGGTTCAAAATGGCGCTCAAATGACGATACGAATGATGTTTGACAGATTACGTATACCACGTGACCTTCTGGTGCTCTTTGAAAGCAGACACTCAGGGTCGACATAACCCACGAATTTGAACCAAAATGCATGGCTATCGATTCAAACTGGCACTCAACTGACGATACGTATGATGTTTGACAGATGACGTATGCCGTGTGACTTTCCGGTGCTTGTCGGAAGAAACACTCAGGGTCGACACAGTCTACGAATTCTAATCGAAATTACTATCGATTCAAAATGGCGCTCAACAGATATCATGTGAGACGTTTGGCCTATTAGTTATTGTTTCACCGTTAGCAAACGCCCATATTCAACGCAGCCAATGTATACAACATATACTTCCGGTACCATTAACCTCGTCAAAACAGATGTTAAAGTTCGACATAACCTTCGAATATCAATCAAAATAGCTACCGATTCAAAATAGCTACCAATTCAAAATGGCGCTTAACTGACGATACATATGATGTTTGAGAAATGATGTATGCCACGTGACCTTCCGACTCAGGTCCGACATTACCTACGATTTTCAATAAAATTGCCATCGATTCAAAATGGCGCTCAAATTAGGTGAAACAGTGGAGATTACAATTTCCTGTCTCGAAGACATATTTTTCCGCTGTGTGTGATTAAAGTTTTGAATAACAATATTTCTCTCTATAGGAGTATTATTTCAATCTTCATTTGTGTTGGACATGTGATTCTGTATGTCTTTTCATTACCAAAAAACCTGTGTGTGTGAAAAGTGCTTGGAAAAACATGATAATGGACCGGCCCTTACTGCATAGATGGATGCTACTCGCTCATTTCTGGATGTAGCTGTTTTTCAATGAAATTGGTAACGTGCTTAGTTTTCTGCTTTTCAGCCGAAAAAGGCATCAGTCTTGGATAGGTAGATATTATTTGAAAGGACACGAAAAACTATAGTTATTAAAAAGCATTGATTCTCAGCAGCGATTTCATTTTAGTTCATCAAAATTATTGTACTTATAGGTACATGTCTGAATTACAGAAAATCATTGAACTGAGTTGTGCAATTTCAAGAATGCTTTGCATGCATTTTGGGGAACAAAAACAACAGAGGCCAGTTCACAACATCACCAATAATAAGCGAAAATTTTCAAGAAATCTGTGTATAGACTTGATGTACAAGGCGTTTCGTAAAACATCAGGATTTTCTTTTTTATATTTTTCTGAAGTTCCGTTAACAATAGAAATCGAATTTTATTTAAATACAGGGTGATTCGTGAAACATTTGGATTTCCAGTTTTATATTTCATTAGATTTCAGCCAGCGAAAAAAGCATACATCTGAAATAGGATTTCATTCAGATATAGAGTGTTTCATGAAACATTAGGATTTCCAGTTTTATATTCTTCTAGATTTCAGCTACCGAAAAAGCATACATCTGAAATAGTATTTTATTCAAGTACAGGATATTTTTCTGGAGTTCCGCTAACAACAAAGATCGAATTTGATTTAAATACAAGGTGTTTCGTTAAACATTTGGATTTCAAGTTTTACATTTTGCTAGATTTCAGCTAACGAAAGAAGCATACGTCTGAAATAGGATTTCGTTCAGATACAAAGTGTTTCCTGAAACATTAGGATTTCCAGTTTTATATTTTGCTAGATTTCAGCTAACGATTAGAGCATACATCTGAAATTGTATTTTATTCAAATACAGGATATTTTTCTAGAGTTCTGCTAACAACAGAAATTGAAGTTTATTCAAATACAGGGTGTTTCGTGAAACATTGAGATCTTTTCAGTTTTATATTTTGTTAAATTTTCAGCAAACAAAAGGAGAAAAATTTTGTTTTCATTTAGAGTTGTCTCTGTCGTAGATACAGGGTGATTAAAAACAAAAGTTTTTGAACAATGGTTCGTTTGTTAAAACTGACATCTTTAGTGTTCTTTTTTCGCCATAATGTTATGAAAACAAGTCAAAACTAGGATTTGAGAGTGTTGGACTTTTTCCTATTTCAAATTATAAAGTATACTGAATATTTCGGCCTTTAGAAAAAAGTTTCTAGATTACAAAGTATACAGGATGTTGAGATATCCTTAAAGGTGCTTTAGAAATACCTGCTTTCCCACTTTAGAACGATTGTATGCCTTGATTTCGACCGAAACTGTCAATATATTTAGTGAAGGAATTCAATGGGCGTAATGGGTCAATGAAAAATATAAATATCTGTCAAATATTTAATTGACAGATGATACATCCACAAAACAATCTATTTTATTATTTTCTTGAAATAATCTTCACACCATGCTGTGAAAATGTAGGCACCTATCCCTTTTCTATTGGTGCCGTAGTCTTCGATAACATGATGAACCCCCTCTTTGTGGCAGAAAAAGCAGAAACTAGGTTTGCAGTCACAGCAATTGTATGGTCTACCCCAGTCATAGTTTGACATTGCTGATTACGTCTATACTGTTGGAGAGCTGACGAAATACTGAAGAGCTGTCACACAGACATTAACAGTTGGTATGAATCCTAAAACATAGTAGAAAAGGCTCGTTTCTCCACCACCCTCGAGGTAAAGCCTTTGTTTTTTTTTTTCGTAGAAAATCATCCCCTATAGGCCTTTACAAACCACACGCTCTACAAAGTTTAGGTGGATAGTTCAATCAAAAAAGACCCCAACGATCTGGCAAATTAAAGAAGTGTTTCTATTGATTTAGAAATCGATCTTCGTGCAGCTAGAAATAGAACAAACAAAAACTGCTCTGATTTGATATCAACAGTCACCTGTTCTAGAAAGAGGCATTATCTGGCAAATTGATGAAGTGTTTCTTTTAAATAAGAAATTGATCTTCGTGCAGCTAGAAATAGAACAAACAAAAACTGCTCTGATTTCATAGCAACAGTCACCTGTTCTATCATGAATTATTCACCTCAAATCTTTAGAGCGTGTTGTTTTGTATAGGCCTATAGGGGATGCTTTTCTACGAAAAACAAAAAAACGCGATAAGGCTTTACTTCGAGTGTGGTGGGGAAACAAGCCTTTTATACTATGTTTCAGGTCTCATACCAACTGTTAATGTCAGTGTGACAGCTCTTCAGTATTTCGTCAGCTCTCCAACAGTACAGACGTAATCAGCAATGCCAAACTGTGACTAGGGTAGACCATGCAATTGCAGTGATTGCAAACCTAGTTTCTGCTCTTCCTGCCACAAAGAGGGGGTTCATCATGTAATCGAAGACTACAGCACCGATATAAAAGGGATAGGCACCTACAGTTTCACAGCATGGTTTGAAGATTATTGTTTCAAGAAAAAAATAAAATAGATTGTTTTGTGACTGCCTCATCTGTCAATTAAATATTTGATAGATATTTACATTTTTCATTGACCTATTACGCCCATTGAATTCCTTAACTAAATATATGGCAGTTTCGGTCGAGATCAAGGCATGAAATCGAAAGTTCCAACGTGGAAATGCAGTCATTTCTAAAGCACCCTTGAGGAAATCTCAACATTCTGTATACTTTGTAATTGAGAAACGTTTTTCTGAAGGCCGAAATATTCAGTATACTTTATAATTTGGAATTGGAAAACTTTTCAAACAAAAGCCGAAACAAACAAAAGTCCAACACACTCAAATCCTAGTTTTAACTTGTTTTTATAACATCATGGCGAAAGAAGAACATGTCAGTTTTAACAAACGAACCATCGTTTGAAAACTTTTGTTTTTATTCACTCTGTATCTACGACAGAGACAACTCTAAATGGACATAAAATTCCTACTTCTTTTGTTAGCTGAACATTTTTCAAAAAATAAATCTGAAGAAATCTCAAATGTTTCACGAAACACCCTGTATTTGAATAACCTTCAATTTATGTTGTTAGCGGAACTCTAGAAAAACAGCCTGTATTTGGATAAAATACTAATTCAGTAGCCTTATTCGTTAGCTGAAATCTAGCAAAATATAGATCTGAAAATCCTAATGTTTCACGAAACACCCTGTATCTAAATGAAACCCTATTTCAGATGTATGCTTTTCTCGTTAGCTGAAATCTAGGAAAATATAAAACTGGAAATCCAAATGTTCAACGAAACACCTTGTATTTAAATAAAATTCAATTTCTGTTGTTATCGGAACTCCAGAAAAATATTCTGTACTTGAATAAAATACTATTTCAGATGATGTATGCTTTTTTGGTAGCTGAAATTCAGAAGTATATAAAAAACTGGAAATCCAAATGTTTCACGAAACACCCTGTATTCAAATAAAATGATTTTTTTTTTGTTAGCGGAACTCTAGAAAAATATAAAAAAGAAAATCCACTTTATCAAGACTCCTTCATCCATAGAACGGCTAGGCTCTGGAATTCATTGCCTGTGGAAGTATTCCCAACAACATATAATCTCCAGAAATTCAATGAAAATTCCCCTACCTACCTCCTGTCCCTATCCTCCCTAGGAACGCACGATGTTCTTTGAACATTATAGGGATTCCCTTTCGTACGCTCCAAGCGATAAAAAAAAACGCCTTGTACATCAAGTTATTATTATACACAATGAAAATTTTCCCTAATTATTGGTGATGTTGTGAACTGGCTCCTGTTGTTTTTGTCCCCCAAAATTCATGCTGAGCATTTTTGAAATTGCACAACTCAGTTCAATGATTTTCTGTAATTCAGACATGTATCTATAAGTACAATAATTTTGATGTACTGAAATGAAATCAATGCTTTTCAATAACTTTAGTTTTTCGTGTCCTTTCAAATAATATCTACCTATCTAAGACTGATGCCTTTTTTGGCTGAAAAGCAGAAAACTAAGCAAGTTACCAATTTCATTGAAAAACAGCTATATCCAGAAATGAGCGAGAAGCGTCCATCTATGCAGTAAATGGCCGCTCCAATATCTAGTTTTTCCATGCACTATTCACAAACAGGTTTTTTGGCAATAAAAACACATTCAGAATCACATGTCCAACACAAACGAAGATTGAAATAATACTCCTATAGAGAGAAATATTGGAAATCGTAATCGCGACTGTTTCACCTAATTTGAGCGAGATTTTGAATCGATGGCCATTTTATTGAAATTCATAGGTAATGTCGGACCTGAGTCGGAAGGTCACGTGGCATACGTCATTTGTCAAACATGATATGTATCGTCAGTTAAGCGCCATTTTGAATTGGTAGCTAATTTGAATCGGTAGCCATTTTGATTGAAATTCGTAGGTTATGTCGAACCTTAATATCTGTTTGGCCGAGGTTAATGGTACCGGAAGTATATGTAGTATACATTGGCTGCGCTGAATATGGGCGTTTGCTATCGGTGAAGCAATAAATAATTAATAGGCCAAACGTCTCACATGATATCTGTTGAGCGCCATTTTGAATCGATAGCCATTTTGATTTAAATTCGTAGGTTGTGTCGACCCTGAGTGTTTCTTCCGACAAGCACCAGAAGGTCACGTGGCATACGTCATCTGTCAAACATCATACGTATCGTCAGTTGAGTGCCATTACGAATCGATAGCCATTTTGGTTCAAATTCGTAGGTTATGGCGACCCTGAGTGTCTGCTTTCAACGAGCACCAGAAGGTCACGTGGTATACGTCATCTGTTAAACATCATACGTATCGTTATTTGAGCGCCATTTTGAACCGTTAGTCATTTCGACAGCTTGAGTGCCTGCTTTCGACGAGTACCGGAAGGTCACGTGGGATACGTCAGTTGTTGAATGTCATACGTCAAACGTTAGCTGAACCAGAGCGTATAGCTTCAATGAGCACCGGAAGTATCATTAACGGTTTAAATTATCTATCATATGTGAGCTGTCATCTGTCGAATGTCATATGTCATACGTTGGCTGTTATCTACCAAATGGGATATGTTAATCATGAGACACCCTGTATATTCTCCATTTTTTCTCTCAACCAGGTTTTTCGGATCTACCCTGTATATCATACTTCATCTTGTAGTTGCGTTATTTTCATTCTTATCGGCAGCTTGCAGATAGCTCGCTCGTTATTGTAGCCGGATGTAGATTGCGGTTAGTGGGCGTGGCCTCCAACCAAATGCTGGCCTCCGATTGGCTAGCAGAGTCACGTTAGTTTGGAGAAATTCTCTTTCAAATGGAACACTCTATATTTATTGCATCTTCAGATTCTTCCTGAAGAGCTGATTCCTACAATGTACCACACTTGGGCTCTAGCGGGAATTTAATAATAATAATAATAATGATAATAATGGATTTTATTGACAGGTATAGATAAATACAAAATAAACGAAAAATAATAGAGAGCTGAGAACTGTATACCTATCATACGGCAGAATCCAAGTTCAGATCATGTCACCAGTGAAAGTGACGTAATCAGAACTTGCTCTTCCATTCCATTTCGTTCTAAAATTGTTCTTATCCATCATTCGGTTGCCTCCTTACGAGCAACCCTCAGAAGTCTTCAAGAGACGAGCAAGGAATGACGAGGGGTCTTACCTTTTAACGTGTGATCCCAAACACTTCCTTAGGCCATCAGAAAAATTTCTGCGGTCGTGGTGGGAATCGAACCCACTGCCGGTAATCCAACGTGGATAGAACATTGAGGCTATACGTTGGAATGATTACAGACAATTTTTTGTGTCGAAAGTATTCATTATCAGAATTTTGAATCTTGATCGAACCACCCTGTACTTGTTTCAATTAAATGTCAGTAGATGGTAAATCAGAAGTTGAGATAGGGACATGAAAGCTGTTTTGATCAATAATGATCAAAATCGACACAAAAAAATCCTAGTCGAAAAATCTTGAACACCGTATATCTCTGTAATCATTCCTACTAGACCTCAAGTGTGATGCATTGATTGAAACATCTCTTCAGGGAGAATCTAAGAATTCAATGGAATACAGGGTGTTCTATTTGAAAATCGAAAGTTGATGCGTTCTGCTTCAAGGTTTTAACTTTGGGATATGATTGTTGCAGAAAAATGTGTTCAACGCCAAATTAAAATCAGAAGTACAGCACCTGTCCATAAGCCCCCTTGTCCTCATAGGTAACCTTCAAGGACTTATTAAGTGATCTACTATTGAATATGGGATAAACTCCCCGAATTGAAAAAAAACTACGTTCTTAGCAATTACTCGTTTACTGAATGTGGTGCGGAAATGAGCACTACGTCAGTTTATAGCTAAGGATAAATCATAAAACTTTGTCCCTAACAATTTTCCTCTTTCGCATATAGTTTTCGAGATATTTAGCAGAACGCAACATATGCGTTCCCGGGTACTTACCTAGCAACCGCACCACAGCCTTCTCTCCAACTGTATCCACCTTCGTCATCTTGCAGAAAGTACACTACCTGCCCGTACGGCCCTGGTCCTCATCGGTAGCCCCCAAGGACTTATTAAGTGATCAACTATTTAATATGAAAACAAACTCAGTACCCGTATTGAAAAAAAAAAACCGAGTTCTTAGCAATTACTCGGTTACTGTATGTTGTGCAGAAATGAGCACTACGTCACTTCGTATAGCTGAGGATAAATCGTTAAACTGTGTCCCTTACAATTTTCCTCTATCGCATATAGTTTCTGAAATATTCACCGGAACGCGCATGATGTGTTCATGGGTACTTACCAACTAACCGCACCACAGCCTTCTCTCCAACCAGTATCCACCGTGAACAATCCTTCTTTCTCTTTTAATGTGGAAACAAACTCAGTACCCGTAATGGGAAAAACGAAGTTCCTTGCAATTAATCGGTTACTGTATATTGTACAGAAATGAGCACTACGTCACTTCGTAGCTAAGGATACATCGTTAAACTGTGTCTCTTACAATTTTCTTCTATCGTTCATAGTTTCTGAAATATTCAGCAAAACGCTCGTGATGCGTTCCCGGGTACTTATCAACTAACCGCACCACAGCCTCCTCTCCAACAGTATCCACCGTGAACAAGCCTTCTTTCTTTTTTAATATGGAAACAAACTCTGTTCCCGTAATGGGAAATAGTTATTTTCCTAACAAGTGCGGAAAGTAATTTTTTCCCGCACGCGACTGCCGTTGACACGAACGACGCGAAGCGGAGTTCGGACAAGCATTCGAGTGCGGGAAAGACACTTTCCGCATAAGTTAGGAACAATATTTTTTCTACAAGCGTAGGAAATTGATTGATTTGTTCGATTAATAATTCATGCAAATAGGAACAACTAACAAGAGAAATATATTCTCTATCTACTAATTATTAGTAATAGCTATTGTGAACTTACAGTTTGACGCATTATGTAGGTTCATTGCGGAAGCCAGCAGGCCCATAAGGTGTTTGGTCTCTAGGTTTCAGACACTTCTAGGAAATGAGCCAAAAATACTTATTCTTCATTCGGTATTTTCAATTCTTTATTGTTGCGCCATTCAATAAAATGCGTGTATAGCGTGGTATAGTTTCTCATACCTTTCTTAAGACTTCGTTGGCAATAACGCATCTGTATCGAATCCCTATATAGCTAGAAGTTTTTGATCACATTGTGGCAATTCCACTGAATCAAAAATGACAGTAAAGCTGTGTCTGTCACTTCGACAATTACAAACTTATTTGAGGTTTGATTGGCATGACAACAATAATCGTTTCCCATCAAATCAATACAAATCTATAGGGGGATTTTTATAATAATCAACTTTAATTTTTCAATATTTCTTAATTTTCACAATAAATATAGTGCAATTTGATGGATGATTCTGAACATACATACTTAATACTGCAACAATCAAACTTAAACTTAAACTCACCAACCACTTATATTTTGCGATCTTATCATCCGCATTGTTGCGGGAAAATGACACTTCCCAAACTAAATTGTGTGCGGGTATAGGGTGAATCACGCACGCTTGTAGAAAAAATAAGTTCCTTGCAATTACTCGGTTACTGTATGTTGTTCAGGAATGAGCACTACGTCACTTCGTAGCTAAGGATACATCGTTATACTGTGTCTCTTACAATTTTCCTCTATCGTATATTATAGTTTCTGATATATTCAGCACAACTTACATGATGCGTTCCCGGGTACTACTAACCGCACCACAGCCTTCTCTCCAACAGTATCCACCGTGAGCAAGCCTATTCTATTCTATTATACAGGTGAGGACGAAAGAACATGAGTATACAATTAAAGAAAAAATAAACTGACAAAATAAATGTAGCTGAACATTTTATCATTGAAAATGAGCAACATATGGAGGAGTGGAATTAAATTGAAATCTTAGGAAGAGACATTACTTATTCGTGTTCAGTTGATATGGATGATAATTTACTACTGAATTTTGGGTATGGAATTGGTGAAGTAAAGATCACTCACAAAAACTCAATTCGAAGAAGGTGTCACTGACCATCGATTAATTTCATTTTAGATTTCCAGTAGTGACATTTTGGGAAAAAAATATCTTCCCAGATAACACAGGATATCCTATGGATATCCTTCTCAAGTCCATTTCAGGTCGGGATATCCTGGGACATGAAATGAATATCCATAGAATATCCGTCAGAGGATATCAAATGGATATTCTGATGCGGATCACCTATGGACGTCCATAAGATGTTCGTTTAGCGAACAAAAATTGTTAATTGAGAATGGTTCAAAACAATACGAATCATCACGAATATCACATGCAAATCACATGTTTATTAGAAATTCAAAGGTAGTTTTCCATCATATAACTATCGTTATGTAGGTATAATATGTATTCATAGCCACAATTAAGATATCCGATGCAAATATGAAATCATATAAATAACAACACCACAGTTTGGAATTTTTCTCTGTTGTTCAATGTTTTCGTACAAAAATATACAATCACTCGAAAATAGCTCTCATATATTTACTTTTTTGTGGTCTTCAGATGGACATCCATGAGATATTCATCCATGGATTTATAGCGGATATCCATCAGAAGATATCTTATGGATAGCCAGAAGATATCCAAAGAAAACATAAAATCATATTTATGTCAAAGCAATAAAATATAAATCAATATGGCATTCGCGTGAATGACAAATTTTCCAAAAGAAAGATGGAAAAATCTAAGTGAATCTGATTCTTGAATTCACCTTAACAGCATTTCGGAAAATAGCTTCATTGTTGCGCTAGGGATAACGCGATTCAAATCCGGCCACCTCGCCTCCTCTATTTATCTCTCAAAAGATTGAATTCAATTCGAATCAACCTCCATGGCTAGAATCGTTCTGATTGGTCTAAAAATGCATCCATGTCGAAAGTCATGGTAAATTGAATTCTTTCATGAGGTTTGAGCTAAAGCTTAAGGTGGTTCACTCCTATAACTTTTTCATTATTGTAGGTAGTAAAACGTCAATTGGGGTCATGAATTATAGTTCATTTTATATTATTCGACATATCTAAGTACTTGCTTTACCGCACTTTTGGTTTAACCGAGGATGGCATTTTCAAACGGGACACCCTGTATTTTATTCTATAATCGGTTAAGGATTATCATAACGAATTCAACGATACTGTGTTTGATAGGATTTCTACAAACGATTAGAAAGATATTCACATTTCCATATCCTCAATGAGCATAATTATGAAACTCGATATGAAAACTTCGAATGCCATATCTTCGTAATCGTTTGAAATAACCCTATCCAATCCGGTACCGTTGAATTCGTTATAATAGTTCCTAATTCATTATGGAATAATATACATGGTGTTCTATATTGTTAATGATATTTAGTAAATATCCCTGAAATATATCTCATGGATATTTGTGAACAATATCTTATGGATATCCCTGGAAAATGTCTTATGGAAATTTGTGAACAATATCTTATGGATATCCCTGAAAAATGTCTTATGGATGTCCCTGAAGGATATCCTATAGAAGTCCAACTCCTTCCACTCGGCACGTCCATTGGACGTCCATAAGATATACATCGGATATCACTGGATATTCTCTGGATATCCCAAATATCCTAAATGGACGTCCAATGGATGTCCATCGAATGTCCGTGTGTTGACTGGGTTATTTGTCCTTGCGACAGGTGTATTGAAATTAATCTAATATTGTTATTTATAGAGGCGAGAACAATTATTATTGAAAGCAATGAAATTATGCGTAAGTAGGTATACCTACTTATTTGCGAAAATCAGGAATATTTATTCAGCTGTACTAAAAAATATGATCCATATACAAGATTTCGATTGTTGATCTGGTTGAAAGTAGTATGAGTGCCTGAATAAACTCATCATGTTCTGTGATGACCATTTGAGAAGTAACCTTGTACTTGTTAGACGGAAACTATTTCCTCAATTAACGCCCAATGATGACTAGTCTTGTTCGCCCAATGATGACTAGTCTTGTTGTCATTATCTTAATAATAGTTTCGTGTACAGAAAATAATGTTTTTACTCTCACCAAATCATTCATGGGAAAGGACATCTTACAACGAAATTCTTTTTTTTTATTTCGCCGAACAATTATGAAGCTAGACTTTTTAGCATATTTCATTAAAATCATATAGGAAATAACTCTTTCGTTCTGTAATGATTATTCTATTTCTTGAAATCAGTATTTGCTATAATACCGAATTATTGAATAAATACACCTATATGCCTAGCTCAATACTATATTTGCTCTAAAAAAGCCGAACCACTCCACAAAGTGCTGGGTATTTTCATTAGTACTATCAGTAGGTAATAAATACTGTTGGAGATCATGTTTTTCTAGTGATTTTTTCTTCAAATTCAAGGGCAGTCTTGAAACCGAATCGTCCTTCGACCAATATGTTTCCAGGTACTTTTTTCTTAAATTGTGGGGGGGAGGGGGGAGTCTTCTATCAATAATTGTCGCTATTTGGCTACTGTTGAATTCTTCCAAATTGTGAAACATTACTAAAAAATATATGTTTTGTCTAAAAACATTTGAAATGTTCTTCTGACTTGTGAGGAATAAGTTGAAATCAAGATACATGTTTTTTATTAGATATATTTTATTTCTATTCAAAGAATACATTGTGTCATCTAAAGTCAATATTATTAAATATTTGGGAAACACTTCATCCAGACCGACATATTTTACAAATTTTACAAAAAAATTACATAAAATTCTACACATATGCTCTTACTTCTCAGAAGTAAAACTATAAGTTGGCTGCTATACAAACAATATAAAAAATCGCTTCTGGACCAAGTGTACCTACTCATAATAATATAGTACATCTGCGAAAGGCTTATATATTATAATTACAACTAACAATCGCAGCACTTTTAATCTATATTTAGAATTGTTAATCCGATTTAACTTTAATGAGTTCTAAAAAGATATATTGACACCACTTTCGGACAATATATCAAGTAATATATTTCTCACATTTTATTCGAGTATGGAATGTTTAATAATTCATGATGTAACGATATTTATATAGACAGTGACTTGAGAAATACGAATAATTTTTCACAACCCGATTGCTAGAATGACAATGAAGAAAATTGAGATTTTCAATTTTGCCTAATCGGCAACGCTATCTTCACTAAACCTGAAAACTAACTGACTGACTCCCTTATTCGTATCCATTTAGGATATTCGTCAGAAAATTATCATTGAACGTGGGGGGAAAATCCTGCTTGTTCAAGCTAATATTCTCCCTTTTGGTTTCAGCAGGTATGAAAATGAGCAGATCTGAATTTTTTGTTTCTATTCAAAATTAAATTGATGGAGTTCAACTGACTTTTCTTTATTCATTAGTGGGATGAGGTCCTAGCTACAAAATTCTGCAAGTCATTTTTTGACATCTCAGCTATATACGATAAATGCCGAAAGCCTTCTGCAGAAAATTGTATTAATTGTTCTATGACACAACATGGATCCGCACAAAGGGGTTTTTGTTGTCGCCAGGTTCGAACAGATTCTTTGTATAATAAATAAAATGAACACAATGCACCCACTATAGGTGCCTGTTATATGGATACAACTGATTTCTAAACACTGGTGGTATTGAGCTGAAACGTCAAAAAATCCTTTGTCCAATTTTGTCACTAGAATTTCATCTCAATAAAAATCAATTGGGCTGAATACCCAGATCGAGAAAAAATTAAAATAAATCAACAAATTGATGAGTATTGTTGGAATCACATTGTATATAAATTAATATAAGTATGTAAACAGACATAGATTAATTTCAGATTCTATTGAATTGCATCATTTATTCAGCATCAGACTTCATTTGATAATTATTTGAAGAAAAGAAATTATTATTATGAGGAGATGTTTTCATTTTATTGGTAGAGGTACAGGACTAGTTTTATTGATGTGAACTCCCCTTCATCTTCTTTGTTTTCTGTCGATTCAAGAAGATTAAAAACTGATTTTTTCACGATATTCCATATTGGTTTCAATCATTTTGAGAGTGTTGCAGTTTTTCTTCTAATATACAGGGTATACAGAAAAATATTGATTTTTTCAATATGGAATACGCTGTATATTTTGATAGATGAAGATCCTCCCATATACAGGGTGTTAACAAATAAATGTCACAACGGAAAATTGTAGATTCCTCATAATAAAAGAAACATTTCTTTCCTCTTCAAAATTTTTCTCCAGGATTCCGTTTTCAAGATACAGGGCGTCAAAAAATCAAAAATGTTCAGTTCAATTGAACACACTTTACAACACTTAATGAACTTGACAATTTGAAAACCAGCATCGAGATCAGCATACTCAAGAACCTGACATTTGATTGAACATTATTAGATAGTTTGTTTATTTCCGGTGGATTTTTAGACGATGTGTTATTATTCATAAAGAGCCATTTTTCGCGGTTACTGTTGACTTAAGAGCATTGAGACAAGAGAACATTTTTTGTGTGAAAGATATTGGCGCTTCAGAATCTACTTTGAGAATTACAATTTTTCCAGTGGGATAAATGTTTTGGAAGTTAAACCCTTACGAGGCGTTGAATTCTCCTCCACTGACTTGTCCAAGGAATTGATCAAGAGCCCTAAAAGTAGTCATTATTGATGATGAAGTGTGTACGAAGGCTTAACTCCCTAGCTCAAACGGTTCCTGAGATAGTAGCAAAAAACAGTTTTTTTTTGTATTTTTTGACGCCCTCTATCTTGAAAACGGAAGCCCGGAGTAAAATTTCGAAAGGGAAAAAAATGTTTTTCTTTTTTCATGAGGAATCTACAGTTTTCCGTTGTGACACTTATTTGTTAACACCCTGTATATGTTTGAAATCAGGATGATTCAAGGTATTTAAACTTACCGACATGTACAGGGCGCTTCATTTGAAAAATATATTTATTTCTGTATACCCTGTTGAATAGATATTGCATCATTGGCAAAATGAGTGAAATCTATGCGAGAAATTGTATGAAATCAGTTTCGAAATTTTTTGAATGGGTGGAAAACAAAAAAGAGAAAGAGGGATTCACATTAATAAGACTAGCCCTGTACATAGCATTGTAATGGTTTATACTTTGTTTAACATAACATCCATGTATTTGGTATGGGCATTATTGTGACTATTCTTTACGAAATGAGTAGATATAATGTTTTTGAAGATAATTGATTTTCATCCCTTTGATGGATAATAATATACTTATGTAAATAGGTTCTGAGAATATTTAATTTCTATAGAATAAATAATTGCTCGCGAGTTGAATAGATTATGAGCAAAGACTGTTTCTCGTGTCCAAAAATTAACATCAGGATGGATGAAGAATAACTCGATCATTTCTCAAACCACCTGGTTAAAATATATTTTTATTTATATACTAAAGGCTTCTTAGGCGAACATCCAGCTCTGTTTCTCTGGAATCAGTACGATATCTGCGTTACATTTATTTTGCAAATACTTAACCTACCTAAAACTATATTTTTATCAAACTATTTCTTAAAATGTTATATTTCAAAAAACTGGCATCAGCCTCACAAGCTATAGATGCAGAATGCCTGCGATTTATATGGGTCGGGCAAAATCCCAATAGGAAGAAGCAAGATATCATTGATAATCTATAGTTATATTAGAATTCACTTCACATTATACAAATATCTAAAATCTTGTTCAAAACTGAGAATTTGTAGCTCAATCTAAAGAATCGAACATTCTTATCGCATATCTAGTTTTTGTACAAACAATTCTTGGAATCTGACTCAAGTATGGATTAATGAAAATTGATGATCTCCACTTTTTGAAATAAGTATAATTAAAAATATCTTTGTTCACCAAACTCTTCCATTATTAGATAACAATTGCAATCATTTGCTCAATTTCGCAAATTATTGAATTGGTTTTATATTCGAGATAATATATTATCCTTATTGCAAAAATGATAATATACTGTTAAAATATTTCGAGACATAATGGCAAAATGTTGTTTTACTTGAGTCTGTTTCCACTGACATTACAAAACTAATTCTATTTCTATAAAATTTCTGAGTGCCAAATTTAAAGAGGTATATAATTAATTATATATAATTATTTATAATCTCGACTAGGTAAATTATGTTGTTAAAAATGTATCTACAACTTTTTACAAAATTTTGGAAATATGAACAGTGAACATTATTGGAATCATCATATTATAAAACCTCATTGAATCAACTAATAATACAACGTGATATTCCAGACTCTTGAATAAAAAAAATGTTTCACAATCATTGTAAAACCTCACAAAAATAATTCATAGCTTAGAAGAAAAATCACGTCATCTTATTAGCTTTAATCACATTATTTACGTAAAAAATATAGTACCTACTGGTGTACAGGAAAGTCATAGAACTAAAACAGGAGACGCTTAATAAAATAACTAATTAAAACTTTGAGCAACAATAATAATATTAATAACATAAATTTACAATCAAAATCAATACAAATGGTAGAGGTGCGTTAGGTGTCAAGCACCAAATAATTGACGTATTGCTGATTTGTTATACACCACACAAATAACGACTGAGAAGAATGTTTAACAAATCATAAGCCATACCCAGGAAAATTATCATTTGGATGTTTAAATTTCACATTGCAAATAGTTCAGATGAGATGAACCATGTATGTGTGTATGGATTGGTACTCAATGAACAGTTGATTGGTATCGAAAAAATTTGATTGGCGGTAGAACTCGGTCATATGAATTAGTAGGTTTTTGAACTTGTTGGGTGTGAGTCTACTAATTCCCTTTTTCAATTTTCACCCTGTACAAGCTTTCCAAAATCACTCTTTATATTTCATGTGTAAGAATTAAAGGATGAGATATGGAAATATTGCCTCAATGGCAATTTTTTATTTAGGTTATTCATATTTCAGCAAAAAGCTTTTGTGGATGCACTCAGTATATTTATTATATCAATCAGAGAAAACATAATATCCCATGTATTCGATTTTCAGGTTGTCACAAATATTCATATTTACAACCAGTTGTTTTTTTTTTAAATATGATATACTTGCTTCATTCTCATAGTGTCTGTTGATCATTATAGGTACGTTCATTTAAAGTCTCATAATATACAGAGAAGTGCACAAAAAACGACCAGGACTGTAACTTTTGAATTATTCAAGACTTTGATTTTTAAATGGGACACCCACAATCGGTTAGGGATTGTCATATCGAATTCATCGATACCGGGTTTGATAGGGTTATTTCAAACGATTACGCAGATATTCGCGTTCAAACTTTCCATTTGCTCAATGAGTGTGACAGAGAAAGAAGTTTTGATATTGCTAAGTCACACCCATTGAGCGTGTGTTTTTAGATCTATGAGCATATGGAAACTTCGAACGCAAATATCTTTGTAATCGTTTGAAATAACCCTATCAAACCCGGTATCGTTGAATTTGTCATGATAATCCCTAACCGATTATGGAATACAATACAGGGTGTCCCATTTAAAAATCAAAGATTGATGCCGTTTCCAGAAACTGGAAGTGATAGAAGAAAAATTGTTTCATCAATTAATAAACAATTTGGTATACTTGCTACCCACCAATTTTCTAAACCCCATCTAGAATAATTCATAAGTTACAATCTTGGCCGTTTTTTGTGCACTTCTCTGTATATGTCCCGTCATCGATTTCAATAATTTTGAATTGATAAAAACATGCGATGATGACGATAATGACGCATGCGTAGTGAACTCTTTCAGTTGGTAGATATTTATTTATTTATAAAACACTACTTTATGAATAGTTGGACATTGAAAACCACTTTCCAATCATCTCCAAAAGTTCAAAAAAAATTCCAATACCTACCTCCTGTCCCTATCCTCCCAAGGAACGCACGATGTTCTTTAAACATTATAGGGATTCCCTTTCGTGCGCTCCAAGCGATAAAAAAAAAAACTTTCAGTAGTCAAAACCAATGCAAGGTTGATGGGAGCGGGACCTACAACATAAACTTGAATCTGAATTATTTTTAAAAACATAATGATTCCTCTGCATATGGTAAGTACTGGTCCAGTGCCTTGAGTGATGACCCTATCCCAAAGCATACCAATCCAAACCCTTTGAAAGTAAAATAAAATCTGGTATCACGCACACATTTTTCTTGAAACCAATTCAATCCAAACCTTATACCGATAGCTGTGTTTTTATTGAGGTTTTATTCTCATTGTTATCTTTTTTTCTATTCATTTGCGGTCTTGAAAATATATGCGCTGTTTTTAATTGATAGTTTATATTTCTCATTCAAAAGGTTTATGCATCCTTCTACTGATTCCACCTTGATTTTCAGTTCAGGCTTGTTCGCTTGAGAGATGACCGTATCGAGGTCCCAACCTTTCATTCACTATCCCAAAGCATACCAATCCAAACCTTCTGAAAGTAAAATAAAATCTGGTACCGCGCACACATTTTTCTTGAAACCAATTTAAAAAAAACCTTATACCGATAGCTGTGTTTTTATTGAGATTTTACTCTCATTGTTCCTTCTACTGATTTCACCTTGATTTTTAGTTCAGGCTTGTTTACTGGTCCAGTACCTTGAGTGATGACCGTATCGAGTTCCCAACCTTCCATTCCCTATCCCAAAGCATACCAATCCAAACCTTTTGAAAGTAAAAAACCAATTTAAACCATACCTTATACCGATAGTTGCGTTTTTATTGAGGTTTTTTTCTCATTGTTATCTTCTCATCTATTGATTCGCGGTTTTGAATATGCGCTGTTATTAATTGATTGTTAATTGATTGTTAATATTTCTAATTCAAAAGGTTCATGCATCCTTCTACTGACTTCACTTTGATTTTCTTGAATATTTTCTATTTGTTCTATTTTGAAAATGGAAAGGATTTGAATCATTTCCATTGGCATTCTAGAACGCAAAAACATAGAGCTGATCAGCGTAGAATTAGTTAGCTACAACAATATTGGGGGTATCTGATGATAGTATCATTAGTATGACTTGAATTTCTGTTGAAAAAATTTGGACCAACACGTGATGGAGAATGCTATACCTACGTCAATGCCCAGTATATCCATAGGTATATTCGATTCATCCTACTCAAATTGTCTGATCATACATTCAATCTTCCATATACTATATTAATATGCTTAGCAGTAGCATTGACAGCTCCGACTGAAAGACAGGAATATACAAAATATGAAATTTAAACATCTGGAAAAAAATGGGTTTTGTACTATATGGAAATGCAATAAAAATAAATTGAATCAGCATTTTGGTTACTATACTTGGACACAGAGTATCATCGTTATTCAGTCTTATATACATATTACTAGATGCTTCAGGGAAGAAAACAAAGCCATAACCAAACACACCAAATCGATCAATAAAGCCTCACTTTACGACAACAATTTGTGACTTGATTTTTTGTTTCTGGAATAAAAAAATATCGACCACGTCACAAAGTGAGGAACACGCGTTTGATATAAAATATGGAGATATTTGATAACAAAGATGTATAGTCTAGTAAATCTATTCTTCAAAAGAGTCTAACATTAGCATGAAATATCTTATCATGGTGGAAGGGTTGCGAGTTCAAAAATTTGAAGGATTAGACATCAACATTTACACCTGCTCAGAGCAGAGCCCTAGGACTTTTCTCGGCCAACAGTTAAAATTCAGAATTGTTAGACCAATTCATTCACTAGACTATTACAATAAGTTGAAACGACTTTATAGCTAAAGAATGTTATACAATCTAATCACAATGGTTCGCTAAATTATAACAATCTATTTTCATACGGACATTCTTATCTAACACATCCATAAGAAGCACTTATTAATCATGAATACAGTCTATCGATTCGTGTCTAGAACACTGCCCAACATGCTAAACTAAATCGCACCCTATACATTTTTGGGTTTTTGCTTTTTTCTAATACTATCATGAATTTTAATATAGGGAAATATATTTTCTTGATTTTCATTTTCTTCGACTTGCGGGGGAGTTTTCAGAGAAATCGACAATACACCAATACAAAGACTCGTAATCATTCTTGAATTTAGCCGATTCAAATGATCATTTCGCAGACAGCAGCAACAAAAGTGCCAAAAATCAATAGGTAATACATCGGTTTCCCAACGTAAAATTAATAACTGATGGTTTATACGGGGTGACACAGGGTATCAGACCACCCCCATAACTTCTGCATTCGTGAACGGATTTTTCTGAAATTTGGTAGTTACATAGACGCAACCATTTCGGATTTGATCTGGAAATGCCAGAAACATTGTTTCATCAAATGGAACACCCTGTATATTTTTAGATATTCTAATTTATCAGGTGAAAAAGGAGTCCAATCTTAATGACAAATCTAATTTTTTCGATAATTTTGGAATTAAAATTTTTATTTCATTTTCCCTCGTGTATAAATGACATGTGATCAAAGCTATTCACAATGAGTCTCACATACTAGAGAAACATAATTTCTTCTGAAAAACTATTTTTTGTGTCACTTATTGATGAATCTTTTCAGTCCCATCACATTTTGATCAAAAGTTCAATTTTCTCAAATGGAACCCCTATGTCTCTCTAGGACATACATTAAGGAAAGTAATGACTTATCATTTTTGTATTTTGGTGCAGTAATAAATTTTTTTATACATTAAAAAATCAACAACTACCTAGTTTCATGAACTTCCTTGCAGTTTGGATAGTTTTCCAAGTAAGCTGTGGAAAACAACGTTTCTGAATCTAGTCATAGGATTGCACTTGTTTTGAATTCCAGAAAAACCGGAAGTCCACCATATTAGATTGTAATATGTCAGCAAATCCGAAATGTTTGCTCACATAACTGTACCAAATGTCAGAGAAATCCGTTTATGAATGCAGAAGTTACAGGGGTGGCTTGATACCCTCTGTGTCACCCGGTATGTATGATGACGCGTTCATATCGAGGGTTTGAGGAATACATCGCATTTACTCATTTGATTTCTAGATATTCAATTTGGCATCTACTCTCAATTAAGTTGATGAGAGAATTTCAACAGAATTAAGGCAACTGACAATTGTATGTTTGAATGTGGGTACCACTTTTCGACAATGGAAAATTCAGCAGAAAGAAAAAATGAAATGGAAATACTGGGTCGAGCATGCTTATTATTTGATATTTCATCAAAATCCCTTTAGATAGACAACCACCTATATTGTAAATTGATTATTCAATAATTATAAAGTGACCGTCGAAGTTATAGATGTTTCAGACAAATCATTGTATAACCTTCTTGCGCATCTAAAGGAACTTCAGAAGACTCAATAACAAATTATTCCGCGCTTATCTACCTTTTGTAAATTCTGAAATGCATAAAATGAAGGTAAGATGCCCGAACCCGCGAGCTCCGTATAGAGCTGCCACCTATTCGAACAGTTCCTCAAATTTTTTGTCGAATGATATTTTTCATTACTATTCAGTTTGCACACCCGATCGAAAAGGTATTAGATCTCGCAGAATAGATAAATCGGTGCGTTACTGTGACCCCTCAAAATTTGTCATGTTGGAAGCTAATGATGAGATGGCTGAAATAGGAAAGTAGAAAAATTCTAACTTTGAATTGCTCTAAAGCATAACTAGAAAACTGCATGGGTCCACTTTAGGAAACTATATAATATCATTGGAAATCAACAAATTATCTCCCAAATATATAATGACATATATGTACCTACTGCGATGATTTTTCAATACAGTTTTCAACATATTCCTTGACCATAATGGAAGTTTAGGATTGGGCACTTTCCTCTACTGATGTTGCTATTTGATTTTATTGATTCCTCATGTTTTTTCAATGCTATTCAAGCTTTCTTCGCAGAATAATTATTACAAGAATGACGTGATCTTTCGCTTTTTTCTGTATCTTCACGGAAATGTATAACCTCACGAATTGAATTCAATTCTATGATACTTTTCAACTTCTTACTCAGTCGGCGATAGGTACTATATCATCTGGATAGCACAATTTTCGAATTTTATGTTTGATGGCAACGTATATTTCTAGTTTCAAATTTCAGATATATAGCATTATTCGATTCCTATCTTTCCAACCCAAAGACAAAGCCATGCTAAAAATCACAAACAACCCCTCTACAGAAAAGCATCTAAACATCCCATTGATCGGCTGCAATGATCGTCTGGAATCTCCGAAAATTCACCCGCACGTCAAAAACCACCGCCAGACCACGACAACACCGCATCCTACGACCGACCGTCCCCCGCCACGCCATCCGGCTACGCCCTGTAGATGTAGGAGGCGGTGTTCGGGGGCGTGGGCGAGGGCGACGACGAAGGCGGCGAGGGGGAGCTCGACGAACCGCTGCTGGTGGGCAGCGCGCTGTGGCCCGTGGGCGCGGCTCGCTGCGCGTGATGCGAGGGGCGGGGCCTGCCCAGGCTCCGCCCACATGTCGGGGCCACGCCCTCCAGGGTCCGCGCTACCCCCTCCTCGCCGTCGCTGTCTCAGAGGTAGACCTTCTTGACGCTGCGCGTGGTCGCGAAACCGTCGCCGTTGCCGCCATTACCATTGCCACCGTTGCCGCCGCGTCGGTAATTGTTGTCGCCCTGCAACAACTGATAACGGACACGGTTTAGGACGTGGGTTTTGTTTCGCACGCCCTGTATACTGTTCGACTCCAATTGTCTATATTTCAGTGATATATCGTATTCGTTGGAAATATTGAATGACTTGGGGTAGATAATATACTCAATGAAAATTCATTATGATATAAATATGTGAGGTTTGTGCTTTATTATTATCAATGAACAAACAGAAGAAGTGCAGAAAAAACTTCTGAACCATTCGAGATTGGATTCTGAAATTTGGTGGCAAGTGGACTGATAATGAATTATTGGAAATCAATTACCTACTCCACTGTGTCGTTATGGACCTAAACTAATTTTTGCAGCACTTCTCACGCTTTTTTTTATGTAAATAATGAGCTTATATGCCTTGTTCGAAATTGTTTATGCTGTATCGTTATTGGTCCGACAATCTTCCATTCCCACTCATGAAGCACGGTTTTCAAGTCACCAATTATAATCGAGTTATTGGAAATATGTTGAGAGTCCTGTTGTCAAATAGAAGAAACTCATGAAATCAAAGTTCATTCTTGAATTTTTTGAGCAATCAGCATGTCCAAAGATTTCTTATACTGTAACAAAATATCATGTAAATGTTGGAGACTTGGCAACATTATGCTGAATGCTGAGAACTGACAAGACCACGCCCACAATTCGTGCGCTTTGTTGTCACGTTTACCGCTTCAAAATGTCTTCTAGTGTAGATCAATATAATTATTATTCCCACAAATTTATTAAAAGCAAAAATAAGCCAGAACACATGAGGGAACATTTTGAGACTATCGATTTTTTTATTGCTGAATATTATACCAATACATAAATGAGAATTTATGAAGTAATGAATAACTAGTATTTCGCAAGTTCTCAAACGTATTTCAACATATGACAACTATGCTATGTTTTGTCCCTACTAACGAATTCGTGACGTCAGTTTTTACTCGCGGTAAATTTCTAGCAGTTTGAAAATCACCGTGGCATTATTGATGATTTTAGCACTTTAAAATCGACCAAAAAAATTCAAAATAACTATGAAATTGAAAGGTGTTCGGGTGATGATTATATTTAAGAAATGAAAAAATGTCCACTCGTGTATTACATACAATGAATTGCTCATTGAAAAAATATTCTTTTCATCACTTCTGGTTCAGCCGGCAGCAACCTCAACCTTTGATTTTTGAATAAGACATCCGATACTGTCCTTACCATAAGGGCACACGGGGCTCGTGCCTAGGGCCTCCTAATCTCAAGGGGCCAGAAGGACCGACAATTTCTTTCACATTCATATTTATTATGTCGAGCACAGTACCTAGCAGCGCCACCGTCAGAATATTTTTGATATCATTAGTGACATTTTATAATAATTATTGTTTATCTGATAACCCATAATAAATAGAAGATCGCATAACAGAAAAATACTGTATGTAGTATGATTCGCTATCTTTACTCTAGAAAAGGGCCCTAAATTCTTGTGTGCCCAAGGGCTCCAGCATAATTTGAACGGCCTTTGGGACACCCTCTGTGTATTCTTTTATTTGGATTCAGAAGATCGTTTTACACTTACTAGAAACTTTCACCAATAGAAATTTCAAAATGTATAGGTCCTATATGAAAATCAAAAATTGGGGCTGCTTCCTCTTTCACCGGATGAAATAATATTGTTTCTCAATGAGAAGCCATATAGTGTTCTACCTACCCACCAAATATCAAAATCCGACCTTGAATGATTCAAAAGTTACAGAACAACTGGTCGTTGGAACTACAGTCATCATAATGAAATGGAGCATCTCTCCGATATACCGGGTGGCTACGGAAGTATTGCCTACGGAATATCACAGTTATTGTATGAAGTAGGTTTGTGAAATTTGAAGCTTCGATATAATGACATGAGCTAGAATTTGAGCATATTGACATGTTGAAGTTAACTTCCGGTCTGACCGGAAGTAACATCAACTTTCTTATTTTGAATGGAAACCCTATTTTTTTTCTTTTCGCCTTATCCAGCATTCAATTCCCTTTCTAATGACCTATTACAAGTTGGTATTTAACCAGAAACTAGATCAGAAAAAAATTATTATTGAAATTCACCGAGTAGGCCGTGGAAGCAAAATGGAAGCCAAAAATTGAAAAGTTGGCTATGGAAACCATACGTCACTTGATAACAGTTGCTACTACTGTGATATTTTATTTTCATTCGTCGGCGTTATAAAAAGCCGCCAAAAAAAATATTGGAAAAATTGGGAAGAAAACAATACTCTGTAGGTCCATAACTTAAATAGGAACATACAACTTTTTCTTACTTGTATTATTCAGCATAACCATTCCTTTCTAATGATATAATAGAAAGTAATTTTCTGAAATGAAATACCAAAAAATCCAATCATTATTCTACTCGGTGAATTTCAATAATAATTTTTTTCTGATCTAGTTTCTGATTGGATACCAACTTGTGATATGTCATTAGAAAGGGAATTGAATGCTGAATAAAGCGAAAAGAAAAAAAATAGGGTTTTCATTCAAAATAAGAAAGTTGATGTTACTTCCGGTCAGACCGGAAGTTAACTTCGACATGTCAATATGCTCAAATTCTAGCTCTTATGTCATTATATCGAGGCTCCAAATTTCACAAACCTACTTCATACAATAACTGAGATATTCCGTAGGCAATACTTCCGTAGCCACCCGGTATACTGACCGTTTGCTTTGATTGTTTCTTAGGAAATAAAAATATATAATTACGTTGTTACATAATAATTATATACAGGGCATTTCAGAATATGTCACCGACCACACTGAATTTTGCCATTATGGAAGCTTGTAAAAGGGTGATATTTGGAAAATACAGTTAAGTATATCAAAACCCTGTAATTCAAAAACTCCAACACGACCAACAAATTTTCACGATTGAAATTTGAAACAGTTCAAATTTTTTCGATCGAAATTTGAAACAGTCTGAATATTGTTGTATTTATTCAAATTCAACTCGAAGTATCATACCTAGTCAATAGTATTTCAGCTTTCTAACCAACAGCAAATAATAATTCTCTAATCTTTTAGCTTCAGAAAACCTGAACCTTATTAGCGAATACGAACAATTTTGAGAGGTACTGTTGCTTGTCTTTGTGTTGGAAAATATAAGGCTATCGACAAGTAAAGGTTAGTTTAAAATGCGCAAATCGAACATAGTGGAAGAATTTCTACCCCGGTCTTGTATTTTTCAGATTTTAACTTACTATCAAATAATATCAAAGTACATTTTATTGTTACATCTTTATTGTTGGACTGAAATAGACAGAATCGCCCACGGAATTGATTCTGAATAAAAATATTTACTTTGTTGCCAGTTGAAGCAGATATTCTAGCAATATATATTATACACGGTGATTCAAAATTCGAAGAATGCAATGTGAATATTATAAGGACGTATTTTTGGGATCAAAATAAGACTTACTTCTACGGCTCTTGTTTTACTGTGCTCGATGGATCATTGAGGTACTTTGTATGTCAGCAATTTCATTTCCGTATCTGATATTACAAAGACCTCATTGTGTTATTTCTCAAAAACTAATAACCCATGAAATGTCGAATTTCAAGAAATGACAGCTCTGTCTAATAGATGAGCATTACTTAAGAAAAAAAGAGATGGCTATTTAAACAAGCAGAAGAAATAAAGCATACCTATCGGTTAGACTGTTACAGCAGTAGAAATAGCATAGTGGATAACTCGCATGGAATGCTAATTTCGCACTCATATCATTAGCAGCATTCTCGCGGGAAATGACTATTATTCCGTGCATGTTTATAAACTATTCCTTTCCAATTTTCAGAAGAATTGATCCGTTATTCAAGTCTCAATTTTAGATAATTTACTTTTTACCAAAATTACCACTTAGAGTAACTGTAGCTTGGATAGGGCGCATTTTAGGATACATGTTTAAAAGTTCTAATTTGAATCATTCTGTATTTCATTAGTTCTGATGGCGCATTTTGTTTTTCCCAAATTTCCTACACATTGTACCCTTCTGTTTATTCAGAGAAATAATAACTGATCTGAAACAACTTTTCAAAACATCAATATCGATTAAGAGTATCGATTATTGGAATCAATTCTGAAAATAATTTGTGATATTTCATTTAGGAGCCCACAATAAATTAAAGGTTTGAATTGGAATTTACATAATATAGACAGCTTGAGATAATTATTTCTTGAAATGTTATCGACAATTTAGTCTTGATGTATACAGGGTTCTTTTCAACATGCCAACACTATTAATGTTATATTATTGTATAAGTGATTTCCTGTACATAAAGAGATACAGGTGCTGATCACGTATCACTGAATAAATAATTATTCATGATCAAAAAGGATATTTATTGAGACTTCACTTATAGTAATCTTCAAATTTATGGAAATACTACATGCAAAAGAATAGACACTATATACATAGTAGTTGAGTATTCATTGCACTGAAAGTTTGCCTGTTTGCATTGCATTTTTGTCATTATTTTTTCATTTTCTAGAAGTTAGAGGATCGTGTACAAATATAGGTACTATAGGTACTTATAGATAACTGAAAGCATGCAATATGTATTCACAGTTTATTTTTCATACTGTGTCGCAATCATTGAATGTCAAAACGGATTTCAGTCAGGAACTCTATGGTACCCCCTACTTAGAAGGGACCTATATTTATTACGTTATTATGTATGCTTATGGGAACATAAGCTATGCATACGGTACACCATTCAATTATAAATATTATTCCATAGGGCATAGACAACAAAATAACAAATTATATCTATATAATTTTCAGGATACAAATAATTCGCACAGAAATCCATAAAAAATATGCGACGCAGTATGAAATGAAACGTTATACGTTATACGTTCAGGAAATAGATCTTAAGCTCGTTTTTGATGTTCATCAACGTCTTCCCAGAACTCACATAGGGTGGAGTAAAATGACAAATAGATACGTCAAGGCATCTAAACATTTCAGAAAAAGAGGTTCGAGACTAGATGCTGTCCATCCATATTTTCATCAATATCTTCAAAACATGAAACCTATCAAAAATCATTACAAACCAGATATCAGAAACGATCTGTCCTTATCAGTTCCTCTTACTGTGTGAGGATAAGAACAAACTATTCAACTACGAATATGAGAATTCTTTGGATTGTTCAATTTATGAAGAACTGTAGCAGAGTGACCTACAATACAGTTTTGACATTTTTGATCCACGACTTCTCTGAGCATAATATGACCCACAAATGACGTCATATATTCCTCAACAAAGTCGCACATCCTCTTCCGTCGTAACTTTCGTTACAAACTAGTCCGCTTACATCATAGCCGTATAAATATCTAAGGAAACTTTTTTGTTTCGTCTTCTAAACGTACCACGAAACGATTTGTGTGATCAAATCATCCGAGGGCACCAAAATTCGTGATTTTGATATCACTAGTGACAAAGATAATTGAAAAAAAAACTGCATTTAAGGACTTATGCTCAAAGGGCTCTAACGCCCTTAGGAAGCATTTTCGGACACATGTTGATGAGAACATTTTTTTCTCAATTTCATATGTAGAATCACCTCCCAGATTATACGAAAGTTATTCTGAGACACTCTATGTATACGGTGTTGCATTTGAAAAAATCATCGCTGCCGTCATGAATCAGACGTGGATCACCCTGTATATTGAATTTTATCTCACAAATGTGGAAAAGTTGACATTACATTTGACCTGTTTCAGTAGATTTCTCAGAAATGTATAGTTTGGCTAAACATTAATTTATCCACTACTTTACGAGAATCCTTGATGTAACAGATGCACTGTATACATACTCCATGTGTGAATTATGTCTGAATTCAGCTTTCCATGGAGATTCAGAAAATTTAATGATATATATAGGGTTTTCCATTTGAAATAATCGACGCGGACATGATAATTCCAACGTGGATCACCCTGTATATTCAATTTCCCCGTATGAATGTGGAGAATTGGAATCAATAGTCGACCTATTTCAAGAGTTTTTTCAAAAATCCATAGTATGTCTGTCTGGCTAGGGTTTAGCACCACCAGAACTGTCTGACTACTGACGAAACATCTTCTAATAGTTACCCAAGTAACAAGTATAAAATTCAGCTTTTATACTTTAACGAAAGTTGAGTTACAATTTATATAGGTTTAAGGGTGTCTGGCAAGGGGTCGCCACCGTGGCAACGTGTCTGGCAATGGATGACGTGGTTTCTAATATTGTCCCGAATAAAATTTAAAAAATTACCCCTCATAGTATGACGAAAGTGAGTTGGTATTTTTAGCACCTTTGCTCCCTGTAACCTATCAAAGGCACCATGATCGAAAATAAGGAAGGTCTGGCGTTCATGGGATCTTGCTCTATTATGGCAGTGACATTTTAACGCCATTATAGGATCTATCAGACGTCCCCTTCGTCATTTTATGCAAAAAATGACGTCAATCAGACGACACTCTGCTACCTGTGGAAAATCATGATGGAATTTATATTTCCACCATGGGGTAAATGGCAGACATGAATCGATATCAATGTGTAAGAATAAAAGAGCCCAACTATGCAGCAACGCGCACAATTGATTAAAGGGATTGCATTATGTGTGTTTGAACTGTTAACTCTGAAAAAATGGCTGTTCTCCGCATTAGTAATAGGCCCTATGTATTTTTCTCGAAATTGCAGATATCATGCACTATTTTCCTGGACTTATAACGTGTAACGCATGTATAACTACTTATAGACTATAGAGGAACTATGCTGAGCCTCATATCATGTTCAATAATGTTTTTATTTCAATATTGATCCAGTTCGAAACTATACCTACAGAGGAAAGACAGATTTGATAGGGTTAGGTAGGAAATTTCAAAATAAGAAGAATTACCTGAATGGAACTTAGGGGTGCCTGAAACCCCAAGACTGATATAACATGAGAACAAAAAATATTATATTGGTTTTGATTGTTTATTCACGTCTTACTGGGAATTACGAATTCGTTTCATGAATAGGTAGTAGAAAAAAGTATAGGTACCAAGATCATTTTTAATATAAATGATGATAATAAAACTAGCTGTTATGGTGACCATTTCATTTTGGTTCTCTAGGTACATAATATTTCATTCCATTAGTTATTTAGTATGTCCTCCACTTTTCGATTAAAAAAAGATGAAATTATTTCATAATAATACTGAAAGTACGTAGTATAGGTACCTATCAACATACATTTTAAAAGTTTTAAAAACGAATAGGATGTATTCAAATAAGCTTTATACTATTCCGGATATATTCAAATGCTTTATTTCGAATGTTTTCAGAACGTTTTTCGGGTGTTTTTGACTTACTTTAATGAAATTTCGAATGTACCGCTTCAAAAGTTTCTTTGTTGAGGATATTTGTTATTGCCAAAAATATTTCCAATGTTCTAAAAATGATTAGTTCAATTTCATTATAGTAATTTGATGGTAGTGTAAGAATAATATGAGAGTCTAAATCGTATAATGTATTATCAATCCTCATTGGTCATTATAAGTCATATGGGAATTCGTTATTATTTGATGAGTATTTTGTGCAAAAATTCTACCGAGGCATATGAATGCGTTTTATTTCAATTTGAGATTGTTTATAGTCTCAATTGAAGTTGAAAAGGTATACTTTTCAAAAATGATTACAGTCGTTAATTTGTGCGGTGTTAAATAAATCAGCCAGGTTTCACATGAAATCATCTAACCATTGTCAATCTGAATGAAAAAGCTAGTTTGTGAATAGGTACAATTTGTCTGATGCTCACTGACCCAGAATCTGTCTGCTGTGTCATTATCATAGTTTAGTACCTATGTCTTCTTCTATTATTTCAAACCATTTGAACTGTAAGTATCCAGAGATATAAGACATTCAATAAGGAGTTGATTGACTGGTTTTGAAGTTGTAATTTTTCATGTGGAAAATCGTTTTTCTATTTCATATTTTCCTCCACATTCCACTAGATCCAAACCTTACTCTAGATCCCTAGTATGTGTGAAACATCGATTTGTTTGTATCACTCATAGTTTTTTGTTTCACAATTGACAAAACCAATTTTGATGAAATATGTGTTTTTGCCAATATATTAACTTCACTATGAACTAATAATTCCCTGTGAATGACGAAATTTCATGAATTTTACATGGAGTTGCGAAATACGACCGACAACGCTTCAAAGCAGGTGATTATCCTTTAATAATTATGATTATTTATATGCAATAACTCAAGAACATTGTTTGGATTTAAATTCGATATACGGTTTCGTATTTAGATAGGTTTTATTAGTTATTAAATATAGAAATTAATTTTGGATATTTGATGTAATATTGCGTGTATATATCTACACCACTGATTACATTTCTTACTGTTCGATTTTGTTCCAAAACGTCGTATTTCCTTTGACTGAGCAAACATAAACAGTTTTCGAGGTATTTGACCCAATATAAAAACTTATTGATGCATAGACCTTTTTCATAATTTTCAATAGCAGATTCCTTGTAATTTTCTATTGAGAATTGAGAAAAATGACTATGCACTGATTTGCGTTTTTTCAAAAAATTTGAACAAGAAACTCGCAAAATTAATCGAAATTTCAACAGTGGTGTAGAAAATATATGGAAGAGAAAGTTAGAACTGCCCCTGTGGCGCGTCACTGGGCGTCATGACCCAAGTTGCTTTCTGTATCGTCTAAAATTGAAGATTCTGGAGAGAGAATCATACACCAAAATCAATTGAGAAAATTTAGCACTTTCCAGTTATTTTTCAAAGAACGATTTCTATTTGTTAACTTTACACCTTATATCTCTAAAACAAACCACTTGGGAACCTCATAGGTTCTCATATTCATAAAATTTCTTGCAACACTCATAATTTATTCTCAAGAATATAAACACGGAAAAGTAGGTCTGCATGTCAATAAAATGCAAACAGTAACAGTTTATCACAGCATCGACGAGTTTCCGGTTCCTACTCAAATTCAAAAAGCATAATTGGATTTATTCAACATGAAATTGCTCCAAAAGAGTTAAGGATATCTTCAAAAAGGTAAAATGAGACTTAATGCTTTTTTTTTACAATTCCTTACTCATGTGGAGTAATTCATTATTGCATAATCCCATTTGAGTATAGATGAGGAGAGATTTTTGTGAAAAACAGAATAGGTATAGGTAATTGACATGACCAGGAAAAAATTTCAGGTCAGGAATAACAGATTGATAACTTTTAGTTGAAACTATTGATCTATACACAACAAATGAAAGGGCATTCAATGAGGGTGTCTAAAGAAATTGTATGACCAACAAGCGAGCATTGACGTCATCACTATATGTCTGTTTAGACTCCTTGTAGATTTTATCAGAGCTGGCTTATATATTCTCTGTAACCTCATTATCGATCGTCTTTCAGTCATTTTTACGTTGTTTGTGCTCGGTGTATTGTGCCTAATGTGTACTTTTGTTATAGTTTAGCTGTTTTGTCATCGATGTCAAGGATCTTATTTGTATGTCCGCTGTTTACGTCTCATTTCATTACAGTTACAGCGATGATATGAGGGGTGAAGTATCAAAATGGACTTTTATCGATAAAATCGAGAAAAACGTTTGGGAGAAGTATATCAATGCACTTGTCATTATCATCATCACTTATTAATTTCCATAAGACAATTATACATTGTATTGGTAAAGTCATCATCATTAAATAATGTATACAAATGTTTGAAGAAGAAGAAGAAGAACAGAGGAAGAAGTATATAGGTACATTTAGATAAATACTGAGATTTAACACAGTGATGTTGAATTGAATAATTTGAAGATAAATACCCTACCGAGGTTTGGTTACTTTCTTATTTACAACCATCATATTTCGATCAGAATCAATGAACCTATGTTTCGTTCTGAACATACCTGAATTATTACATGAGTGAGGGCGGGAAGTAGAGGTGTGTAATGTGACAGTTCCCAACCTTGTAACAGATCGCGTCTGAATTGCGGCAACCAAGCATACACGGCTGAATAATCGCGAGTTGAGCCAGGGTCATTTATTTAAATCGCGCGCCTATTTCCGTTCGAAAGGAAGTCAGGGTTATTCGAACGGGGGAAGGGGAAGAGAAGGAAATTAGAAGATGGTGCCTCAATGTTGAAACTGTAAAGGTTATTGATTTTAAATCATTGTGCATCCAGTTTTGCAGAGGGTGTTTTTGGTTTTATTGTAGCGTCTACGCTCCTGGCAGCGCTGGACCTCTCGCCTATGCCCTTTTGTAGACTTGGATGAATTTAGACTAAAGAACTGGTCTCCTTTCGCCACTGGGTTTTTTCCTGCCGCATTTCACCTCTGTTCCTCCAGTTTGAATAAAGATCTGCCACCCGACGAGCAATTTTTTACTCAGCCGAACCCCGCAAACGCAGACCCCTGAGATTCATTGCAACCTTCAATGACGTTAGTAATGACAACATTACATATATGGTTGTAAATGAACATATATTATTCCATTCTTCATGAAAAGTGGAGATTGTACGTTTTGACACTACACCCCTCATATATGGTATGTTTTGATTCTCCAAAGCCGGCCGGTACCTTATAAGTACTGCGCATACTCCTCAACCAACTTTTTCAAGCGTAAAACTGAAAACTATCATTGTCCTTTCATTTATCTTTATAGGTCAGTGGTCACTAATTTTTCAACGTTTATTTTCCTCAATGAGCAGACAACATATGATACACCTAATCATCTACACCAGCCTTCTCATTTGGACCGACAATGGTTAAACGAAACCACCCTAAAACTCCAATCACAAGTACTCCCGGCCGTTTACCTGATGCGAGCGCAGCGTGCCGAAGTTGTCTCTGCCCCGGTAGCTGTCTCTGCCGTTGTAGGCGGCGTCGGGCTGGAACTGGAACAGCGTCTCGGCGTTGTGGTGGGGCGGGCCTTTGCGCAGCGTGCCCTTGGGCGAGTGCAGCTTGGGCGGCGGCTGCGGCACCAGCACCGGCTCCGCGTACGTCACCTCTTCTTGGGGCAGGAGTTTCGGCTCGGCGGCTATCCGGCTGCAAGAATAGGAGCGTTTCGATCATCACTTTGGTCTAGGTCGGGTTGTTTGAGCGAGAGGAGCAACTCAGTCATCTCCACAATTTATAGGCTATATTCCGAATTCAACAGCCGGCAGTGTCAGATATTTCACTGACTTTGTTGAAATTCAGTACTTTATTTTCAGTAGGATTACTCAAGCTGGAATTCGGAACAAAGTCTACAGCAGTGAGCTATAACTTTTCAGGTATTCACAGATTATTTATTTATAATTATGTTTGCAATAAAACAGATAAAAAGTAAAATAATTTGTACGTGAACCAGAACTGATTATTTTGAAAGGGATACCATGATGATTTCTTCTGATAATCATGAATTAAATCATAGGCAGTCAACTACAACATTTCTGTTTGTGCCCTATACTCCTAAGAGTATGTCTGTATGTCCACTTCAATATCAACAGATTGCTGTGATTCCACACTACTTTTAAATGTTCAGTATTGTCGAGGGTAAATACATGAGATAATGTTTTTATCGATGAATGTTTCGAGAATCAAGGGAGTGGAAAAATCGCGAGAGCATGCTCGTGCGATTGTTTCTACTTCCCTTGTTTAGAGATTTTTTGCCAAATGACAATAAACTTCGAATACAACTTGACATATATTCATCAATAAAATCATTTCTTGAATGTATTTTACGGAGATTAATACACAACTACAGTATAAAGACAATTTGGTTTGCAAAAGATGAAGAAAACTCGAAAATTATCTGACGGTAATGACGGTGACAGCTGACAGTTGTTCTTAAAGTATTGAAGTGTGTTGTTTGAAAGCAAGGCATATTTATCGGTTAATGGGAAAGCTAGGTAGCTTTTTTATCACTATAAATGCGTGGTGATTGGTCGGTTCTAAGAAATTCAAGAAATCCTATTGAATCTTGGAAGAGGCGTGTATTATTCAGCAGAAATCTGAGCCGGAAATATTCAGTATGTCTGCTCTCGAGATCTGTCAGTTTCAGTAAATTTTGTTGATTGAAGATCAGCAGATTCAGTAATGCCAGTTGAATTCGGATTATAGCCAAAATATGAATCATACCGGGTGACAGCGAAATCAATGGCCAGCGTGTCATTCAGTTAGTTTTCATGTAGAACTTTCGACATTTGGATCGAAGATATAGTTCCTTGAAACCCATATTCTCCATGAAAAAACAATTGAATATCACTTTGGGACCTAGGACGAGAATTTCGGATAGAACGAAATGGCGGAGCAGGAGATATTTGAAAAAAATCAATATAGCGACAAGGTTACATCATCGATCGAATTTTCGTGAAGCAACTCAATATATCATATAAACGCACTACGATTATCTTATGAAACCTGCGAAAATTTTTATTCATCGCCAATCAGGATCTTTAGTATTTCTTTCAAATGAAATTATTTTCTCTTGAGTTTTCTCAAAATTTCAAATAGGAAATTGTACTTTTTTAAGTTAACATTAAAGTGTGAGTGATTATTTACAGATATACAGGGTGTTACATAATTCAATACAAATATTTTAATGACATATTCCTGGGGTCAAAATAAGACTTTTTTTTCCTATAAACATGTGTCCTAAAATCCATCCCCTCCAAGCTACAGACATCTCGTGTAATGGTAAGTTGAGGAAAGTGAATCGATTGTGACATGACGGTTATGACATACCACAATGTCAGTTTGGCATAAAAGATATTAATTAATCATTAGTTACCAGAGACAAACATAATCATAGCTCACTAAGTTTTTTTAGTATAATAATTTGAAAATACACCCCTTTCATTTACTAGCGATTTTCTCTAAAACGGTTAGCTAATTCAAGAAAATGCAAGAGACTGAAATGTATGATTTTTTAGTGGCCAATTCAACGATGATGTTTGAATTCAATTTTTTTTGGAGGAAATAGAAAATGTTTGCCATCAAATCTGTATGCAACCCTCATTCACCCCTTTCGATTCGAGTTACCTTATTTTTGAATCAAGAAATGAATAGATCGTCTAAAAATACAAGTGCCTGTGAATTTTCAAAATATTTGATGCATAATAAATTGTAGCCACAATTCAAAATTTAAGATTTTTTTTGCGCATCTTGCGATGTCTGTAGCTTGGAGGGGGTGGATTTTAGGACACATGTTTATAGGAAAAAAAGTCTCATTTTGACCCCAGGAATATGTCATTAAAATATTTGTATTGAATTATGTAACACCCTGTATAGATTTTCAAAACAAATTATTTCTAATGCATATTTATGAAGGTGCAATAAAAAATCCCCATGACATTTTTGCATGCAGCTGTCAGTTGAAAATATTTCGAAAAATCGATCATAGATCCTCACCTGTTCATATTTTGACGTTGTTCGAAATATTCGTACTCGGTATCTGGATAAGGCAGGTTATCGTCTTCATCTTTGTGACATTTTCTGCCGCAAAGGTAACCGGCAAAAAATCCTATTACTAATGCAGTTACAGATGCTGCTACCACAGCCATGATGAGCGTTTCAACAGAATACTGGTTGGGAAGAGCATCGGCAGCAGTCACTGCAGGACCTGAATATAAAAATGTTTGGTTATTGAAAAAAATACGAGTCACTGCAGAAAAATAAATTCTGTACAATGATGCCGTGATGTTCTTCAGTAATTTTGGTTCTCCTTTCTGATCCCTGTTATTTTATTTCGTCCGAATAATTCACTTATCGACACGCCTATAATGTTTTTATGCCGAATGTACCTATGTACCTATCCGCCTTTCTCCTTCAATCACCATAATGTTATTGAACGCACAAATTCGATTTGAAATATTGTCTGCTGTTTTTTATGTGAGACGAATCATTTCAAATATTATGAACCATGAATTTTTGCTAATAATGGATTTCGATTTTTCGTTTCTCAATTTGAGTTTGTTTGGTCTCATATTGAATGAGTTCATTACTGTTTTGTCTGTAACTATTTTTATTTCTTTACTTGATTTACATAGGTAACCCAACAGAGTAATGAAACTCCAATTATAGGGTTACACATCTGATTTGATAGAGTGTACACTAGTGTAAGTTGATATAGAGAAACTAAAATAATATCCTAAAAATTATCACCAGAAATAAACAAAAATACAAAAATCAAAAAACAAAAAAGTACCAAAAAAGTATTGGACTGAAAATTTGGATACCGTCATGAATCAATTCAAATCGAAAACTTGTCCAGATTCTTTCCTGACTCTATGTAAAGTGCTATTGAACAGATCGATGTGGCTGAAATATGAGTTATTTAAATCTTGTACCATGTATGGAGCTGAACTTCTTGCATAGTTCGTCTTATGATTTGGTAGGTAGAACAAATCATGTGAGCGGGTAACGTGTGTGAGTACATTGAACGAGAGCCTGTTGACTATGTAACTACTGTCTACTCTGTTGCTGAGAATTTTGAAAAGAAATATAACGTAGCTTACAATTCTCCGAGAGGAAAGTTTGCTGAGATTGAAATGTTGTAAGCGACTCTCGTATGATAAGTGAGTTTGAGGCCTCTTGAACTTGAAAAACAATATATTCATAAACTTCATTTGAACTCTCTCTACTCGTTCAATGTATTTATAATAGTAGGGGTTCCATACTATCGATGCGAACTCGAATAACATGAATATGTTAATTCTCAATTTGAAACTGTTTATACTGAATTCTGAATTTGAAAGTGATAATTTCCAATTTCATTGTATTTATTCTCTTTTCGATTTTTTTTAGATGTGTTTAATTCCAATTTAACCCATTAGCGCCGGAATTATTTTTTCTTATTTTCCTGATATTTTATGACCATTAACGAGTGTAAAATGCTTTCGAAAGACGAGAAAAGTTCAAAGAATCATAAATGGAATTAAGGTTTTCCAAAAATCTGCTGTTGCCATACGGCAACACCAGCTATTCTGCATGGCTACGTCTAATATCCAAGTGATTAGGGGCCCGTACGAATAATTCCTATGCGGTAATACCTAATATTTTGATCCACTTGATCAGTTTCGCCCATATACAAATAGTACCACTTGATTACTTCCAAAAACAACGCATACCACCTGGTTTCTTCTGACAAGTGCTGAATAACTTCGTCGTTTCCCGCTAAGTCATCCAATTATTTGACCCACCACATATTGGAATGGGTGTATTAGCGGAATTCCGAAGAGAAGATGCGTGAAAAGAGGATGATACGTACACGATCGTGACGTCTATGTTTCACGTCAGTTCAAATGAACTCAAAGGTTCACAAATTCACGTGGCCGAACCAGTTTACTCACAACGAAGAAATCGAAATTTTACAAGGGATAAAAAATACTCAAAAATGATTGAACACTCGAAGAAAAATAGATAGGAAGTCATTTAGCGCATGTACAAAAAAAATATGGGGGTAAGTGTGTACTTGACCCCCAGTATTTTGAATATTTGACAGTTATTTTCTGTTTTGTTTTCCTCACACGATGTAACTCTTGGTGCTGAAGTAATGTACCAATTTTGAGATTAATATCTTATTGAAAACGCGAGTAATTAAAAAATAGCAGTTTCTAATTTCCAACTTTGACACCCTGTATATCGAATATGAAGGGCTACAATGAAAAATGGTATCAAGAAATTCATATTGTTTTTATTCAAGGAATATATGGTTGATGAATTGACCTCCTTTTAACGGACACCCTGTATGTTTTGTCCTGGATCTATGTAATGCATTATTTCCATCCACCTCGACCCATCCAATCATCCACTCACCGCTGCTCTCGTACGCCTTGTCCTGCACGATATTGATGACCTGCCCGTCGGGCTTGTCGTTCCCCTGCGCCCCCCGCTCGCCCCCCTCCCCGTACTCGGGCCTGGTCGAGCTCAGCCCGCCCACCGAGCCGGCGTCCTTGCCCGCCCGGGGCGGCGGCGGCGGGCAGGCCGCGTGTTCGCCCGTCGCCACGCTCTGGAAGAAGTAGCTGGCCTCGCCCCATCGGCCCGCGCCGCCCAGAGATCGGCACCTGCCCTGCACCTTGTCCCAGGCGCAGTAGGGGTCTTGCAGGGCGACGCATTCGCTGGAAGCATGAGAGGAAATATGTACCGGGTGACACGTTAAAATAGACCGCCCCCCCTCAGCTCTTTTTTTGTTACAGTAGAAGAAATGAAATGAAAAAAGATACTAACAGCAGCAAAAAGTGTATGATTTTCAAATAGAACACCCTATATATTTCCTCACCATTGGAAAGATATTTCGAAGAGCTTTTCAATAATACCGTACTCAATATATTCATTTTTCCCCGCACCATTTACATTGAAATCTTGTCTACGGTGAAATTTTGTAAAAATCTAGGATTGGATAGATCGAATCATGCTGAAGAAGAAATGTCCTTTGGTCCAAGGTCCGTTAAGCCCGTTAAGAGAATCTATTAGCTCTTGAAGCCAAACGACATAACCTCTACCAGAACAGCACATCCTGGTGTATGGTTTTGGCTAATATGATATTTTTGAGTTGTAATAATGATCATTCATGTTATGTCAGTAAAAGTCATTGAGCAAAAGCGTATTACTTCGTTCAAATACATATAAGATGGCTCATCAGAATAGGTTTCGTTGCTTTATTATTTATATATAATTTTTTGCGACCATTGATTGGTGCTTTACGTTATACGGAAAGGCCACTGATAGTCCCCGGTCGAGACTTGCAACGTATTTGGCTTCAAGAGCTTATAAGTTTTTTTAACGGGCATAACGGACCTTGGACCAGAGGACATTTCTTGTTCAGCATGATTTGATCTATTCAATCCTAGATTTTCACAAAATTTCACCGTAGATTTCAATGTAAATGGTGCGGGAATTGTATTCCGATATTTCTGAGGCTAATATGGTGCTTCCAGAAGCGAAGTTACTATACACGGATAGATGGATGAAATCACGAATGGTGGGGATAACTCTGTGAGAACATTGCCAGATAATTGATATTCTTTAAATAAACTGCCTCGCACTTGAAGTTAGACAAGCAAAAATATCGATCATTTTCAAACCGTCATTACCTTGGATTGGCTCAACCAATTTCACAATCTCTTTTTAGATTGTAATAGCCCATTTCATTGAGTACAACTTCTAAACATTTTTTATTTCTCCTTCCTGTCATGATGGCCTACAGGGTGATATCTAAATGAGTGATTATTTTCGAAAAGTTTGGGATTGCCCCGTTACACAGGGATTTTTAAAGATGTTTTATTGAGAGCGATAAAATGAAAAATGAAAGTTTCCTCGAAATGGTTTGGGATTCAAGAGGTGAAATATTGAAACAAAACCTCACTTTTCTGTTAAACATCGTGAAACATCGATACGAATCATGTTTTTTGGGCTATTCATAAATTCAATCATGCCATTACATTGTGCTGTTGTACAATACACAAAAAATGCAGCGAGAGATGAAGGAATATGATTTTTCAGGTAAATAGTGATCCCACATAGTTTTCATTATGAAAGTCCTTAGCATGTGATGTCTTTTCCGCAGAAGAAATGAGCAGAATAAATCACTATGTTCAACTAGTCACTCTGGCAATATGGCAATATAATAAGGTCATAAGGATCAGTGTAAGCCACAATTGATTTGAGATGAATTTCAATCAATTTATAATTCATAATGGTAAAAAAAAAACAAATCGGTCCAGTACTTCCGGACCATATTCAATACAAACCAACAAACAAACATACAAACAAACAAACAAATATGTCCCGTTTATAATATTAGTATAGACTAATCATAATATGTATACATATTCTCCATGGTAGGAGAGAATATCATTATCCAGGGACCAAACTGAACCATTATATTTTTTCCACCATTAGCAATATGTCTTCCAATTATTATTTGTTCGTGTAGAACTGAAGTATTTTGAAAGCGCATATTTTTCACTCGTACTAGTAGTGATGACGCACGAGTATTACTGCCATTCTTGTAGAATTTCAGATAAATGTCACTTCAGTTTCAACTCTTGAATATACTTGAGGGTATTATTGTGAATGAATATAATTCCATAACATTTCAATTAATATACAGAAACCAGATATTTTGCGGAATAAAGTCGAAAGAATTTTCACAACTGACTCGATTTCAATTAATTTTCTAGTTCTTACCACCTTCCTTGCTTTTGGTGCTCTGGGAAACGTCTGATATTCCGTTTGGTTTGCAATTGATTTCATAAGATTTTATGTTTCGAATTCCAGTATTTCAATCCCATTAGAATATATGAAATTTCAGTAGTGATGATCGACATTATACATGATTATTTATTTGTGACAACGTGACATGACGTGACTTTGCTTTTGCAAATTGATCAATATGCTGGGATATGACTAATTTGTTGTGATTGATCTTCCGGTTTAGCTATTTTCTATGTAGAGATCAATATTGCGGAAAGAGATTTATTTTCATTAAAAACATAGTGTTTTCAATTCTAATGATCTGTGATCCCGATCTATTAGTTGACAGATTTTTTTTGTCAGATAGCCACCAGTTTCTAGAATGCTATCATTATGGATACGTTCCACAGAGTATGCAAATGATGTGCAAAGTGGAACCAATTCTTGTTTGATAGAATAGAATAGAATAACTAATTATTGGTTATATAAAATTATCAATCAATATTGTCAGTGAACATTTCACAAATGAAGAAAATTTCGTTCCACTGGAGAATGCGCTTGAATTACCAGAGGAAGATCCATCTGACCATTTTCTCAACTCTCATTGTTCAACCTTTGAAAATGTGAGAAGGATTGAAATGTGAAATTAAAACATTGTAAGTACTAGGCAGTGATTTGAAATTCTTTTATATCAAGGTAATATTCCAAACCTCTTTTCAAACCTAATGGGAACGGTTAGAGAGGTTAAAATGAAAGGCACCCTATATGGTGTAGCCAAGTATCAATAACGGTGGCAATTCAAACGGAAGGTAAACTTCAAATTGACTACTGTTGCATCAGTTAGTACATATGTTATTATCACCAATAAAAGAAAAAAATATAACGAAATGGAAACGTTGACATGCAATTCATTCTATTTCACAGTAGAAATCATATATTCTCTAGTTAGTCATAGGAATGAAAGTCGTTACTAGGTATAGGCGAATGAGATTAAGATCGTAGCGCCAGAACGGCGAATGTCGGTACTACTCTATGGGCCATTGGCGGATTGTTTACATTGTTTGGTAATGGGGTTTATGTTCATTTCGTTTTGAGTTTTCAAACGTTCAGCTTTGTTATTTGTCAATTTTCGAACTTTGTATTTTCCAGCGGTCTTTTGTGTTTTGATTGAGGACTATATTATCTCTGTTCAACATTAGATAACTTCCCTACCTCTAGTTGAACTTCATATATACCAACATACATAAGCTGTAAGTTTTTATCATTATTGAACAAGAATTCTCATGAAAACCTGTGTGGGATGTTGATTTCCAATTCGAATATATGGCTGGGATATTCCCCTGATAGCATGATATTTTTAAAAGAAAATCCAGCATATTTTTTTGGAATAAAATGTTCTTTCGAAGGTGAATTTAGGTATACAGTTTCTACTTGACTTTTTACAACATAATCATCAAAACCCTGTTTGATAAAATTCTTTACTGTTTAAAAATTCTACGTGTCATGAGTAAAAATATAATCAGTTTAAAATTTGTTTGTTTTTTTAACATGACCTAAAGAAGTAGGTATCATATTCATATTAGACATACATTTGAAAATATATGAGTACATTTTCAGTGAAGTGTAAAAAACAATATCTCATTATGTTCAGACACTTTTTCCAATCTTCAAGTTATGAATCCATACCTTTCTCCTACCGATCACTTCCTTGTTTCCCAAATTATTAGTTTCAAATAGGTACAAATTTAGACTGTCCTGATTTTTGAAAGGAATGAAAGCTGTACTCGGGATTTTTTTGTTCAAGATGAACAATCAGGTACACAACAATAATGACTCATGTTTTTAAACGTTTATAGAAGTTCTCAAACAAAATTATAGACAATTAATACACAACTAGTTCTCATACAAAATACACGCAAACTAATGTAAACAAAGCAATCAATGGCCCATACGTTAGTTATATTAGACAACGGTAGAGGGCGTACTCCTTAGCATGAATCGCCTATACAAACTCACCTGCAACTGGATATTTTGTTGCTATCACATCTGTGCACCTTCAAAGATTGCACCTCGGTATCTGACACGACGGCTAGTCTAGCTTCATCTTTACCGCCTTTGGCACCTCTCATTATTTTGATTCCTCGCACAGGCACGTGGCTCGGAAACACTTGGATTTCTTCAACGACTACCGTCCTGACACCGTGCCTGGAGTCAGCTGATAGACCGTTCACAGCTTTTATTACTTTACCATTATCTAAAGAAAATAATAATTATAAATAAAATGAGACAATATGTGAATTATATTTCATGCCACAGTAGTTCTAACTCTCTAGGTACCTAGTACATATACTATAATATAGGTAGAGGGTGTTCGAGTCACTATCTGCATCTTGTTTCACAACTCTCTATATGGTCCAAGAGCGGGCTGCAAATTTCACCGTCATCTGATAACGAAATTATCTATGTCTCAAAGGCAAGTAAAAACATTGTATTTCATCGAACGGCACCTGTGCCAATCACTATCCTGAGCAAGATGATTGAAAAATGGCACTTTTCTGTGCGGTAATTTGCACTTGATTTCGCGATTTCATGAAGAGATAAGAATTATGCCATCCGATAGCAATGGGGGACTTCGCTCCAAGTTGCCAACCTAAAAACCTCTACCAATGAAGAAGCAACATTATGGAAGTTTCATTACTCAAATGGCTTCATTTTGGTGAAATATGATTGTAGGAGTCTACTCAGTTTGCTAATGAAAGTTATTCAGAAGAAACATTAGTTTTTGTGAACAGCATATCTGACTGATTGAAAATCATGTTGGTGCATCTGCGGTACGTCAATACTGATATGTCAATACTTTCAATAGTGTCACAAGTGAAAATAGCATATCAATGAATCACGTTCGAATTTCGAATAATGATCAAGAAACTCTCAAGAGAAACGTGCAAACCTATAGTAGACTGGATGTGAGGGTTCTAAAGTTGTCTGGTCTGGGGCTACTCTCGACTCGTCGTAATGGTAATCAACATAACATTATTATTAGGGCTTTATTTTATTGTTGTTCATTTATATTTGTTCACTATCTATACTATCTCATGCTATAATATATATTGCGATGTTCGAATAGTCTTGTGATTTCAACTACCCTTAAACTATCTGTGTCTAATTATTTAAATAAAGGTAGGTTATTTTTATATTGTTGTATTCCGATATCTATTGGAAATTTTGACCAGTTTTCATCCAAGGTGAATTATGTAAGCTTTAAAAGAATTCTTTTAATGATTTCTTATCCCTATTGTTATTTTCTTACTAGAAAAATGCTCATTACATAGGTATGTTAGTGTTTTTATTTATATCGACTGTGATTTCTTCGTTTCCACACAGTTGTGTTTTCAACCAATCAAGGCTGTGTCTCACGGTCCAACAATTTACAATTTGATCAAACTACAGATCTGTGATGTCATCAGTGACGTCACGTCAAACAACAGCTGAAATTAAGAACTTGTTCTAAATAATTGTCATGTTGGATCAAATAATAAGGTTAGGATGTTTGTTTTCATGATGTTTTCTTCATTGATTATTATTTTATATCTTAGGAATTAACAAGAAATACTATCATTAATATTATCAATACTTCAAAAATGCCTGTCCTGGTAATTGGACTGAGGACCATTTCGTATAATTATAGGAATATTTTTGTCTTGCTCCGTTCCCAAATTAATACTTGGTTGACTAGAGACTTTGTTATGATCTCACCTCATTTCTGCAGGTATACGTTCACGCACATATATGGATTGATATAAATCTGAAACATCTCCCATCCATTCTTAGGTAGACTTTATCAAAAATCATCTCATCTACCAATATTTCTTCTCTGAAGCCATTATCTTGTACATATCTTTTTTTTTAAATCACTTATTTGTATTACAAATACAACACAAAATACTTTTCATTGTAATGAATTTTTATTTAATTTTTCCTTGTGATTCTTCTCATTTTAGAGAACCTACACTTGACCAATGTTTTTGTTCAAAAGTCTTCGAATTGTGTGACAACGATTTCTTTACATTTCAAACCATTTGAGTCAAACAGGCAAGAATGACGTCACATCAAACAAATTTGATCAAATTGTTGGACCGTGGGACACGGCCTTTCGACACTTCTTTGGGTAATTTTTCATTTCAGGATAGGGTTGAAACTTCATTGTTTCATTCTCATGTCATGTATGGATCGATTTTTAGTACTCAAATGAAATATATTCTTTCTTCCTACTGCAAAGATCAAACTTCTTTACCAAAGAATGATAAAGCGTAATAGTGTTCTTCATAAATGAAATAATCTTGAAAATATTACAAGAATGCGACAAGTAAAAAAAAATTACGACGATATGACATATTTCAGAATGTATGCATCAACATAATTTTCAACTAATCAGAACTCGAGATCACAAAAACAGATTTTTGTTCTGAATAACTTTCATTAGAAAGCTGAGTAGACTCCTACAATCATATTTTCCCAAAAAAAAAAAAAACAATTTGAGTGATAAAACTTCCATAATGTTGCTTCTACATTGGTAGAGGTTTTTAGGTTTGCAACTTGGAGCGATGTCCCCCATTGAATGGTAGATCTCAAAAACTTACCTGTGCCACCTCTCAATCTGAGTCAAATCCACGACACAACGATATATTTGCTGCCGTTATTCCCGACATACTGTCGTCATGTGATAACGAGTTGAAACAAACAGCAAATGAAAGGAAATAATGTCCCCTTTGTGATTATCTAAACGGGCCGTGATTTAAACTGAGCTAAGTTAGTGGCAGAGAGTCAGTATTTACGAGAATATTTCGCCCCTTTCGAAAGATAATATCTGCTGGACCAGTGTAAAACTCAACATGTGGATTCGAATGCCTGTAGTGCGAGCACCACATGAGTTTCACAGTGGTCCATCGGATATTATCTTTCGACAGCGACGAAATATTTTCGGAAATACTGACGCTCTGCCACTGAGTTAGCTCAGTTGGAATTGCGGCAAGTTTTGGATTCGGCTCAGATTAAGGGGTGGCACAGGTAGGTTTTTGAGATCTAATATTCAATTAGTATCGGATGGCATTTATTTATTTATTTATTTATTTATTTATTCGAAATTTGGGATACTAACAGGTTGTTACCCATACAAGCATCCACTAATACAATCCGTTACAGAGCAGAACATTCATGTCTTAACAAATACAAAAATACGCCTAATTACATAGGAGGTATGAAAATGACAATCATATATACGATAAGGGAAAAATAGTAAGCATTTTCATTAATGAATACTAATTACTCATCATCGTGATATTAGGAGATAAAAATATTTTTTGTAATTCTTTTAAAGGAATATAAAGATATGGAAAAAATGTTTACATCATTGCAATATTTGTTGAATAAATCACACATTCTGGTCATTGGAGAATTTTTACCTAAAGGACCCCGCACTTTTTCTATATAAAAATGGCGTTCCGTCGAATTTCCCCAATTTTTGGTAAATGATAGTACTCGACATACTGATTGAATATGCCAAGTCCCAACTCAATCCTATGACTAGTTTACGAGATACAGGGTGTTGAAGTTGAAGAATACCTAATTTTTCTCGGCCTATATCTCTAAGATAGGACAAATGAATTCCAATTTTTCGGGAGCACGTAATAGTTATGCCCTTAGGCGCAAGAACTATATAGGTATTCGACCAAAACTGATTTTTATTACAGGGTGATTCTCATTTCAAATAATGTGTTTTTTTGAATATCTGAATATCAATGCTACAAATTGATAACAATTACAAAATGAGATTTATAGACAAGTATGCTCTTCTTACATCATTTGAATTCGTAAAATATAATAATTATACATGGTGTTTCATTAATGCTGTTGATTGCATAATTGGTCTATCCTAAAGTTCATTGGGCCACCTCGTATTATCGGGTTGATTCCAGACATTCAAAATATTTTTGAAGGATGTATCCCAATGAGTTCCATGATATACAGAGTGATTCATCGATTGAAAAAATTGACAACCACGAAAAAATATTCAAAAACCACTATTTTTTTCATCACCCTCTAATTCGAAATTATTACCGTCGATGTAAGATTTTTTTCCACCAATATACTCAGTATGGATATTTCAATCAAATTGGGAATTTTCAGACCCATGCTATGACTAGTTTTTTTTATACATCGAATAATGTGAAAATAATTATGGAAAAGTAATTACATAATAACACGAAAAATTGCTCCGAATCGCAAAACTAGTAGTCACTAGTCAACTATGTCAAAAAATGTGATTTGTTCGTAAACAAAATCTAGTGGTCTTATTATAGGTCCGCTAGCAAAACATCTCGAAAATGTTTTTCAGAAAACATCAAACAAATCACAATATGCCCCCGAAAAAATCTCATCAACGACACAACTATTCTACGCACCCCTTTCATCAACTTTCAACTCATCAACGATCCCACTCATAAACGTGCTAAAACTCATGAGCGTTCGAAGTCGACAGCGGTTTTTCCCAACTCAATCCTATGACTACTTTTCGAAAAAAGTATGAAACTAAACTTCCGCAAACGCCTAGTAAGAGGTGCGCGTTAATATATTTTGCAACTCTCCTATATCCAACCAACTTCCAATCTTTTGACCATACTGTATATTGTTAGAATCGAAGTTAGTATATGCACATCGCAAAGACACTAAAGTTGGAGTTTTGGTTATGTAGATATTCGTTACCGGGTTCAGTATAGGCCTGAAAGAAAAATGTCAATTAAGAATTTCAATCACAGATTTTGAAAAAATAGACAAACCAACTCGTTTCCCCACCACCTGAGAGGTAGAGTTTCAGGCGCGTTTTTTTTATTGTGGTATCCCCTGTAGGCCTAGTCCACGTTAGAAAGTGAAAGTTCCAATACCTATAATATGATTGTGTGTAGGCAGGATTGGCGCAGTGGACGAGCACCCGAGTCAGGACTGCGGGGTCGTGGGTTCGATTCCCAGACAGCGCAAGGAATTTTTCGAATATTAATATACGAATTAAATATTGTGAAGTTTCGGAGCATCGGCTGGGGATAGTCCTGCACGATTCACTGTTGCGTGCCTACATACAATATAGATACATGTTCAGAACACTATGGGCTAAAGGACCTCATTAGGGATCGATGGTTGGTTGGTATGTACATACCTACCAACGAAGGACATATACTACTACTACTACTATAATTATGTTTCACAAGGAACACAGAAATCAACTAATCGCCAGATTCAAATCAGTTCCGGACCGATGTTCATATTTTCAGGATTCAATCGATTTGCAGCATCGTCGATACAATTCAAAAGGCGATCAGATGGAAAGGTAATATTTCCTTGGTTTCTTGCGTATCCAAGGAACCATACCACACTGGCTACGTGTGCACACGTCCCTAATGTTCTAGCACCGGACCTACAAGTACAGTAGTACCCTAAAATGGGCGGATCTTGTAAATTATTATCATCGATTTCTCTGAATACTAACCACAGCATATGTTTAGTGGCATTTCTGAACCGAGAAAATACTCGAAATCTTAAAAAATTGGGTTCCTCAATGAGTTCGTCAATATCGAGTGTATTTTGTTCCCCTCCATCTCTTTGTATCGTGTCTTGTATGTAGGAGGCAGCTAAGTGAATGTGATATGACCCTGTGAGTGTTTTCAAATATTCTAAGTCAAGTCGAGGAAACGTCGGTACATGTCTATGGTTCAAACGAAACCATCGACCATTTCTTGTACGGAGGTTTTCAGCCTCAACTGGGGCCTGAACAATGTTGACTTCTTCGATATCATGCAACATTTGTGTAGCTAATTCCAATGTGCCCGGCATCCTTATTGGAGGATGGTATTTGTTTATTAGGGCGCCAGCAATCAAATAGAATTCGCGTAATTTTGCAACATGTGTTATTGATATCGCTCCTCGGAAAAATTTGAAAATCGATTTGAAATGCCCATTTCTAGCCTCTACAATCCATCTGGTGCTAGTAATTAAGCGTGCCCTATTAGTTTCGATTGTTGTGAGTTGTCTTTGGTTTGGTGGTAGAAATGGTGGCATATGGTAATGGAGACCAAGATCCTGTAAAAGACCAATAGAGTCCCTATAACCCCTATCGACTATCACTACATCGCCTTCTTGAAACCATGTCCTCATTCTATTTATATCATTCTGTAGCTCATGCTGCAGAATGGTGGCATCATTATTTCTAGCATCAGAAAAGTATGGACCATTAATTGCCAAGATGTAGCCATCAGGAGCGACCATAATTTCAGGCTTAACCAGGTGCTCATTTTTATGGAAGCAGTAGGATTGTCTCAATATCCGGAAATTACTACTTTTTTCTATTTTGTTATATGTACAGTCTATATACACAATTGCTTTTGGGATATTGTTAGAAGGGTTGTATAGCTGATTGGTGTATACAGACACGTGTCTATTAATATAATCGTCTCTTGTAATAGAGTCGAAACCAATATTATTAGTTACAAATCTTTGCATTAGAGATATCCTCACATTCGATATTATCAAGCTAGTTGTTTGTCTTGAAGAAAAATGAAACAAGATTTTCAAAAACTCATCTGAAACTCCATGTTTCATTTTGATTAGAAATGTCAGTAAATGTTTCTTTTTGATATGCCTTCTATTTCCCCCTTGCTCGATTGTATCACAAAATCCATAAAGTTCTTGAAAATCTTCTTTTGAAATCGACGTCAGAGCTTTGAACTCTTCTTCTGTAAAACTATCAATATCATCCCAGTTTCTAATACGTCTATTTTCATTGGCAACTGTTCTCATACACTGTAGAAATTGAAGCATATTTGATATCAAATAGGGTTTGTTGATAAAATTCAAACCTCCATGCAAATTATTCAAGAGAAATCCATGAGGGTCAAGATGATGACCACAAATTCTCAGAAAGTCCGGAACATAAATATTCGTTACAACAAAAATGTTCACCCTACATGCAAGAGTTATTCTCTGAACATGTTGACGAGCATTACAGATTATGCAGGCACGGCTCATTACTGGACTCAATACATTTAGGCGAAGACAGTTTGGGTTATTTTCCATCTCATTGATATCAATTATTACACTGTTATGACAATTGAAACAAACTCTGGTATCATCAAAAATGTCAATTGGAGGATTTCCAGCAGCTTGTCTTCTAAATGTTGCAATTTGCAGAAAATCAACATTATCTTCACGATTTATACGAATTGTGAGTCTAGGAATGAAATTCCCTTCGCATACATAACATCTTACCCTATTTGCAAATGCCATAATGCGCACTAAATTCACTAAACAATTACTGAAAACGACTTAAAAAACACTCAGAATAAAGATATACGCTGATATGATATTTTAAGATACTGACAACCCGAAAGTTGCTGGATGACAGACACATTTATTGATATCATGATTTTGTTTTCTAAGCCTACTGAAAAATATTCTATCTGGTTGCGATAATCCAAATTCGACTTCTACGAAGTAAAACATACTTATTAATTCGTGACAACCCAAGTTTCTAGACTAATTCGACCCCGCCGATTCCGAAAATATCAGTTGTCAACTTGAATTGGGACTAGAACTTACCCTAAAATATAATTTTATAGTTATTTGAGTATGTCTATCGATCTATTACGGTATGTATATCTTACGATATACATTACCTAATGCCACTATTTCTTCCAACAAATAGATGTTGTTGGAAAACGAGTTGGTTCATGTATTTTTTCAAAATCTATGATTGCAATTCTGAATTGATATTGAGTGGAAGAAAGAGGCTTCGAGATTGTTTCATTATTATTTTACTATATTTTTGATGTGTTGGATAAATGATGATTCCTCGGTACCTACTGATGTTCCTGTATTCCATTTTTCTTTCAAGTCTATACTGAACCCGGTAACGAATATCTACATAACCAAAACTCCAACTTTAGTGTCTTTCCGATGTGCATATACTAACTTCGATTCTAACAATATACAGTATGATCAAAAGATTGGAAGTTGGTTGGATAAAGGAGAGTTGCAAAATATATTAACGCGCACCTCTCACTAGGCGTTTGCGGAAGTTTAGTTTCATATTTTTTTCGAAAAGTATAGTCATAGGATTGAGTTGGGAAAAACCGCTGTCGACTTGGAACGCTCATGAGTTTTAGCACGTTTATATGAGTGGGATCGTTGATGAGTTGTGTCGTTGATGAGATTTTTTCGGGGGCATATTGTGATTTGTTTGATGTTTTCTGAAAAACATTTTCGAGATGTTTTGCTAGCGGACCTATAATAAGACCACTAGATTTTGTTTACAAACAAATCACATTTTTTGACATAGTTGACTAGTGACTACTAGTTTTGCGATTCGGAGCAATTTTTCGTGTTATTATGTAATTACTTTTCCATAATTATTTTCACATTATTCGATGTATAAAAAAAACTAGTCATAGCATGGGTCTGAAAATTCCCAATTTGATTGAAATATCCATACTGAGTATATTGGTGGAAAAAAATCTTACATCGACGGTAATAATTTCGAATTAGAGGGTGATGAAAAAAATAGTGGTTTTTGAATATTTTTTCGTGGTTGTCAATTTTTTCAATCGATGAATCACTCTGTATATCATGGAACTCATTGGGATACATCCTTCAAAAATATTTTGAATGTCTGGAATCAACCCGATAATACGAGGTGGCCCAATGAACTTTAGGATAGACCAATTATGCAATCAACAGCATTAATGAAACACCATGTATAATTATTATATTTTACGAATTCAATTGATGTAAGAAGAGCATACTTGGCTATAAATCTCATTTTGTAATTGTTATCAATTTGTAGCATTGATATTCAGATATTCAAAAAAACACATTATTTGAAATGAGAATCACCCTGTAATAAAAATCAGTTTTGGTCGAATACCTATATAGTTCTTGCGCCTAAGGGCATAACTATTACGTGCTCCCGAAAAATTGGAATTCATTTGTCCTATCTTAGAGATATAGGCCGAGAAAAATTAGGTATTCTTCAACTTCAACACCCTGTATCTCGTAAACTAGTCATAGGATTGAGTTGGGACTTGGCATATTCAATCAGTATGTCGAGTACTATCATTTACCAAAAATTGGGGAAATTCGACGGAACGCCATTTTTATATAGAAAAAGTGCGGGGTCCTTTGTATTATAATTGGAGCACGCTAATAATTTTCTATTTCTGGTATACCTCTGAGGAACATGGTAGGAAATCATCGACACTAATTTCGGTGAGTCATAACAGTTTGTTAATATTTTGAATATGATGAGTAAATCATTGATAATTCTTCGCTGTTCGAGAAGTTGTATCTTATAGTGGGTGCGAATTTCACTAATACCTGTTATTACATACATATTAGTCATTTTAAAATGAAGGAATCTCACAAATCTATTCTGAAGCCTTTCTAAACGTACTTTATGAATGTTATAATAGGGGATCCATATGACACTAGCAAAATTCAATTTGCTGAAAACGAATGAGTAGTAAACTGATTTTATTGCCACCTCATTGTTGAAATCCCTACACATTCTGCAAAAGAAACCTAAGGTTCTACTGCAGGTGTTGATTACATAGTCTAGATGTGGATTAAAACTCATTTTTGAATCAAAATATACTCCAAGATCTTTGATTTGATCTACTCTATTTATTACAATATCATTTATGGAGTATTGAAATTCAATCGGAGTACTGCTTTTGCTGAATGATATACAAGCACATTTTTTAACATTTAGTTTCAATCTGTTGCGATTGCAATAAATTGAAAATTTTGATAGATCTTCTTGAATCTTCGTACAATCCTTAACAGAGGTTACTTTTCCAAAAATTTTCAAGTCATCCGCACCCTATCAAATCGTTAATGAAGACCGAGAACAACAATGGGCCAAGGTGTGAACCCTGTGGAACTCCTGAAGTGACCACAAACGGTGCTGACCTATATCCATTGAGATTCACGAGTTGGCTTCGATTGTGTAAATAGGATGATAACCATCTCAAAAGGTCTCCCTGCACACCGATTCCAGCAAGCTTCGAGATAAGGATGTTATGATCAACCTTATCAAAAGCCTTACTGAAATCAGTGTACAACGAGTCCACCTGTGCTCGATTGTCTAGTGCATTTGAGATGTATTCTGAATAAATTATCAAGTTTGTTTCAATTGCACGCTTGGAGAAAAAAACGTGTTGGTGTTCTGAAATTGAAGACTTGAGACAATGAAATAGACTGTCATAGATAATACTTTCAAACAGTTTGCTGAAAATGCATAATTCTTATCTCGATATCAAATCGCGGAATTGAGTGCAAATTAACGCACAGGAAAGTGCAATTTTTCAATCATTTTGCTCAGGATAGTGATTGGCACAGGTGCCGTTCGATAAAATACAATGTTTTTATATGCCTTCGGAAAAAATAACATTTCGTTATTAGATGACGGTCGAAATTTGCAGCTGGCTCTCCTACTAATACAAAAGTTTCTATATGCTAAGAATGGAACTGAACTTAAGTAATATGATAGGTCATATATCGCACATATTCTAGGAGCAACTTTTATATCATCATAATTTATTATTTGAGACTTTGCTTCGCTATCCATGGTTACACCATTGAAAACATCAACGCTGATAGACCAATCAGAATTCACGTTGTCTCGAGCTTGTGATTGGTCAGATTATTTGATGAGTGAAATAGTCATTCGCTCATTCAACATAAAAAAAGTGGTATACACAATATGATGGATAAAGGTATGTTCATGCATGTACGAATTTCGCAAAATTTATGGGAATAAAATGGCGACTGCGAATATCGCAATGAAGTTGAAATATTTGAACGTTTTTACGAATTCGGATGGAATCAACCACACAGTATACATAAAATGTGTTGTTATTTTATTAACATCAAAATTGGGGAATTAGGGAGCGAACAGCAGAGGCCGAAAAAACACGAGACTAGATACTAGACTACATGTAAGTTCAGAATTATAATTAAACATTTCATCATTTCTTCATTTGATTAAATTTTCTTCGCAGGATGGATTCTCTGGACGAATCAGTTTTAATGTATCATTTGTATATCGTCTCTATAGAGCTAATGATGTATCCAGAAGCAAAAAATGGAGCTGTAGTGTTCGAAGCATTTTTGAATGCCGAAAAATATATGGAGATATTACAGCCTCGTTCGATATTTGATGAACTTTTATCAATGGTGGGACCAGAAATAATAGTTATTTATTATACAAGGGAAAAAAGTAGTAGATTTTAGCTCCAGGTTGTGTTGTTGAGACAAAAATCCGTGAGCTAAAATCTAATATTTTTCCCGTGTATAATACACTATTTTTTTCTGTGACAGAAGAAAGCACGAATCAATATTGAGAAGATATTACATTATTTTGAAATCTGAAAATTATCGACGTGAAATTTAAAGTTTTTAACAGTAGGGACACCTGTGTTGTAGGCATCTTAATCATTCTTTTGAAGTAATCAAATATCTGATGTTACTTCTGTCAGTCTAATTCTGAGATTTGATTTCAAAAAATTGCGAATTTAGTGGTTGTTTAGTAATATACGTAACCGGGAAGTCGAATGGAAGATAAAAGGACTTGCAGTTCTTTCTCGGAGACGGTATTATTCACTCATTTTTCGGAACTATAGCACAACAAAAGCCATCAACAGTGTATATATAATATGTGATATATATCCGGGAAAAATGTACTCACTTTTTTCCCAAGGGAAAAAAGTAATTTATGAAAAGTGACATTTCATAACCTGCCAACAGAAATGAAATGCCATACTTTTTTCCCGTCACAGAAAAAATGAATTATACAGGGTGTCCGCTAAAAGGAGGTCAATCCAGTAACCACATATTCCTTGAACAAAAACAATATAAGTTTCTAAATACCATTTTTCATTTTAGCCCTTCATATTCGATATACAGGGTGTCAAAGTTGGAAATTAAAAACTGTTTTCTTCTAATTACTCACGTATTTGATAAGATATTAATCCCAAAATTGGGACATTACTTCAGCACAAAGAGTTACATCGTGTGAGGATAACAAAACAGAAAATAATTGTCAAATATTCAAAATACTGGGGGTCAAGTACACACTTACCCCCATATTTTTTTTTGTACGTGCACTAATGACTTCCTATCTATTTTCCTTCAAGTGTTCAATCATTTTTGAGTATTTTTTGTTTCTTGTAAAATTTTGATTAATTCATTTGTTTTTAAGATAATTCGAAAAGTACTGGTTCATGTTTGGTGCCTATGCGGCTTATGGAAATCTCATAATGTTCACATACTCCTATTTATTTCGTCGAAATTGAAAGAGGGCGTATCTTATTACGTACGGAAAGGTAAATATGGAAATACCAGGTGCTCAGAGCGAATGTATTAAAATGATTTTTACATTTTTTTTTCTTGTAAAAATAATTTCAGTACATTCGCTCTGAGCACCCGGTATTTCCATATTTACCATTTCGTACGTAAAAAAATACGCCCTCTTCCAATTTCGACGAAATAAATAGGAGTATGTGAACATTATGAGATTACCATGAGCCGCATAGGCATCAAACAATAACCAGTACTTTTCGAATTATCTTAAAAACAAATAATTTTATCGAAATTTTACAGGACACAAAAAATACTCACAAATGATTGATCACTTGATGAAAAATATATAGGAAGTCATTAGCGCACGTACAAAATAAATATGGGGGTAAGTGTGTACGTGACCCCCAGTATTTTGAATATTTGACAGTTTTTTTCTGTTTTGTTCTCCTCACACGATGTAACTCTTTGTGCTGAAATAATGTACCAATTTTGAGATTGATATCTTATCAAATACGCGAGTAATTAGAAAAAAACAGTTTTTAATTTCCAACTTTGACACCCTGTATATCGAATATGAAGGGCTAAAATGAAAAATGGTATTTAGAAACTCATATTGTTTTTGTTTGAGGAATATATGGTTAATGGATTGACCTCCTTTTAGCGGACACCCTGTATATGACAACAGAACCCTTATCTCCTGCTAATTTCGTCGTGTGAGTATGAACGTCGAATTCTGTTGGGAATTTCATATTTTGCGATTCGCATAAATTTTGCGGAATTTGTAGAAGCATGCAAATACCTTAAATGTCTCGATTTAAAAATGAACAAAGTTCATGGATCAGATGGATAGAGAATATAGTTTTTTTTTTACAAATTGAGTAAAACATAATGAAGTTCCATTGTTTTTCCTCTAAGCATGAATGTATTGATTGACTTTTTCAATTTCTTACCAGTTCCGATGAACAGAACATCGTAGGTTTTTCCTCCTGGTACTTTCACTTGAGGATCAACTGCAATTTGTGTAAATCGGTAGCTGAAATAACAATGAAAATGGATTAGACAGTTAATACTGAATTGATGAACCTAAATATATTGGAGATGGTTTGAATATTATGTTCAAAAATTCCAAAAATTTCTTATCTAATGTAGGCGTCCATACTTTTCTCTATGGAATTATTTGGTATGGGATCAATCAAGATAGATCACTCTAATTGAAACATTGGTTCTATTCTAGGATGGATTTCTGAGAAGCTTCATGGAGCTACATATTACTCCATAATTCAGTTTATTGAATCGTACACTGAGAATTAAATAATTACAAATATGCGGCAAAGATTATGACACATCACTAATTACAAAGTGCTTTTAATTTCATCATTACATAGCAACACCCACCTCATTTATTTTATTCACTATACAAAAATGGATTTCAGTTGAGTGCTATGACTCAAATCCGATTGTCAATCAAGTTCTTGCTAATTTGATCCTGAACAATTATTCTCCGAACCAATAGGTTTGAAAATCAAAGAATATAAAAAGTCAAAGCATCAATATACACATATATTCTTTAAATCAAACGAAAATAGTAGATGAGCGGGGGAGAACTACTTTCCAGGCTAATGTATAGCGAGATATTGAATCACAACCACTCAAAATCTATATATGTAACTTTTCATATGAACTGATATTTCCTTAATAAATAATTGTGTTCAAGACTGAAAGAATATTAGTGAAATTACATTTTAGTGGAAAACATCCAAATAGAAACAATCAAAAAAAAATCTTCATCAAGTGAGTGTGCAGTAGGTACATTTCAACTGGGTTTTTTAAAATTATGGAGATAAAAGAAAAACTGTGAGTTGGAGAAAACGCAAAACTTTTTTTTAAATTCTAACAAGTTCACAGATAGATGAAAATTCCAGAGAATTCCAAGGAATTCCAAGGGAATTCAAGGGAATCCAAGAAAATCCAAGGAATTCCAATAAAATCCAAGGAATTCAAAGGAATTCCAGTTGTTTGTACACCAGAATCATACCACACATCACCGAAAAAATTCCAAGGATATCCAAAGAATTCCAAGGAAATCCAAAGAAATTCAAGGAATTCCAGTTGTTTTGTAGACTAGGAATATACCGCACTCTACCCAAAAAATTCTAAGGAATTTCATGGAAATCCAAGGAATTCCAAGAAAATCCAAGGAATTTCAAGGAAATCCAAGGAATTCAAAGGAATTCCAGTTCTTTGTAGACCAGGAATATACCGCACTCTACCCAAGGAATTTCAGGGAAATCCAAGGAATTTCAAGGAAATCCAAGGAATTTTAAGGAAATCCAAGGAATTTCAAGGAAATCCAAGGAATTTCAAGGAAATCCAAGGAATTCGAAGGAAATTCAAGAAATTCCAAGGAAATCCAAAGAAATCCAGGGAATTCCAAGGAATTTCATTTGTTTGTACACCAGAATTCCGCCGCAGTTTACCCCTTGCTCAACCATTACTCTGAACAATCACTCACTGGAAACTGGTTCGGATGACGATCGGCTGGCCGAAGAAGCTCGGCACGCTCTCGTCCATCAGCGAGTGCGCCTTGATGAAGTTGAGCGTCAGATCGGGCAGCGTCCGGCTGTCGTTGTGGCACTGCCCGGGCCGCGGGTCGGGCACCTTGTTGCCCAGCACGGGCAGCCAGTTGGCGTTCAGCGCCTGCTGCTCCTTGAAGTTGCCCTCGAACGTGTCGGTGATGTCCTGCAGGCTGAACGCGCACACAGCGCTGCCCGAGATGCTGTTGGGCGGTGTGGTGAACGTACCGTAGATCAGCTGCGCCTGCGCGTCGCCGTACTTGCCGTCGATCAGCTCGGTGGCTGATTCTGAGGAAGAAAATGGGAAGTTGCGATATAAAGGTACACCGGGGAAGTGTAAATTTGGGGCAAGTGGAACCCAGGCTGATGATCATTACATTTTTATTTATAAGGTGGCTCTGTCTATCGCATAATGAACCTACCCATATCCCCTGGATGCTCAGTGATATATCAAGCTACCAACCCCATGGATATGGGGCAACTGTAACCTACGTACCGCTATAATAAAAAAAGTGTAGATCAAAGATTTGAGCACTTATCTCGTTGTACATTTCCAGATCCATTGAATAATTATCCATCAGAAAGCTGATGTGATTGAAACGAGAATGACCCATTATTATTATTATTTTTTTAGTTTATAGCGGAGCTATTGAAATTCGCGGTTCCACTTACCCCGGTGTACCTTACATGTGTCCCAAAACTGGACGTATTCCTTTGGAAGGTTGATAGTCCAGCTCATGACTGGCCAGAATATCAAAATATGACCTCTGTAAAATATTGATAGTTTTGGAGATATATTCACGTTTTAGAGAAACGTGCAAGTCTAATAAAATGATTTATATAAATATTGGATGTGAGGGTTCCGAGGTTAGTCTGGTCTGGGGCTACTCTTGACTTGACAAAAGCTCGTCGTAATGGTCATTATAATGTAAGTTGTTGTTAGGTCTTTATATTAATTGTTGTTGTTTCATATTTCACTACCCATGATGTTTCATGCTTTAATAAATATTGTTATGTTTTAATATATTCTCATACCCCTTATAAATCGATATGGATGGACAAACCATCTATTTTATCGTGAAAATATTGTACATTCAAAACGTTATTTCGATAGTCACGAGCAGATTTTCCTCTGCACTTTCCTCCCTGATTATCCAACGGTCAAAGTGGAACACACAGCATGAAACTCTGCCAATTGAACTACATTATTTGTTTACTCTCCTCCCCAGAAGATACGCCTATTGCCCCTCAAGTGGTAAACTTTTCACGAAAAATATGAGGCCGAGATCCCTTTGCTCGTTCATTCGAGTGCAGCATCATCGGTTTAATTAGTACCTATTTTTAACAGACAGCGCTGAGTTTCGGTAAATAGAAGTTCAGTCCAGAGAAAAATTTGCTGCTGAAAAATTTCGGCACCATGAAAAATTAATTAAATACTCGATGTGGGGAAACTGGGGCAACAGCTTATTTGTTATAATATCAACACACTCCAGCGCTTCCTGTGTGATATTAATTTCTCTCACTTTTTTCTGTCGTTTGATTGAAAATATGCGTTATCGTGTTCGAGATAGAAATTGTTGGTATTTTTCAAAACATGGTTGGTTTCCGTCAGAAGTTTTTTGCAACTGCAGTTATTTTCATCAAACATTTTATAGCTAAAAAGATGTTCATGTTGACGAAAAGTATTACTTAGCAAAGGTGCAGGAATAAGGTTTTTTCATAAAAAGTGCCGAAAGTTTACTTTCAAAAGAGTTAGGATATTTTTGAATGAATAATGTCAACGCTATATAGGAATTGATACAATTTTTTCAAGTTGAGAATGAAACGAAATTTTCCACTTTTGGCTTGGAAAGAGAAAAAAGGAGGATTAGAATTCTCCTCCAACAGAAATACATTCTGAAATGGCTCCCTAAGTAACTAATTCGTTAATGGCCTGTTTATATTGAAAAAAAACAGCACTACTTATATTGACCTTAGGCAAGAGTACTGAATAGGTGTACAATCGAATGAGATTGTAATGAATTCCATCAGTTGATTCAAGTTATCGGTTGGTATTTTATCCCATAAATTTACCTGGTGTGTTATTTTATCCACCTTGATGCCCTAGAAGTGGTTCGGATTGTTGAAGCTTTTTTCTGAACAGATAATCATCTGTCGGACATTCATTATCGACAACTTTACTTTTGTCTTCTTGAGAAAAGATTTGTCAGGTAATGTCTATGGTGGTATAAATTATGGATTACATCACATAATATTAGCCCACTATCTGTGTGCAGATGATAATTACCATAACAGCGGAATATCGGCTGACATGATATTAGTTGACATTTAGATTTTTGAAAGTTTGGTTGCAATATAATTATCGCGATAAACTATCGAAATCAGCTGCGATAGTGAGTTTGAAAATGTCCATACGAAATTTCCAATGTAACAGTTAGTAGGTATACAAATGGGAATTAATAAAGAAGAAATTGTAATCTACAGAGAAATATAACATGGAAATGTGTATCATTGATTTGTTATTCTACATGGTTGCCGAAAAATTAGTGTACGCGACACGTCCAAAAACTGTTTTCTTGGACTCGCACATTTCCACGACTCGCCTACGGTCGGCCTAAAATTCTGTCTACTGGTCCAAAAAAAAAAGTATTTTTCGAACTTGTTATTTAAATTCTTATTCCTGTCAATTCACGACCAATACTTCACTAACACTTCTGTACTCACTGGCACAAATGAATGCAATGAAGATTTTATTATGAATACAGTTGAATAGTTTTGTGTTTATCTTTGAATGTGTGCTGACTAGTATGAATGAATATTGCATACTACAGAATGTAATAATTATGAAGGGCAACAGCGACGATTATAATAACGCACATTTTCGACGACATTCTGTAATCTCGCGTCCCTAGGCAACGTACTTAGATTGCCATATAGATGATCTGCCTCCGTACGTAGTTCTCAAGTAGAACTCTTGTTTCTCCCTTTAGTCCAGTCATTATAGACTTTGACCCGTGAATACTTTTTTAGTGCTTTTTTTTTCATAGGTGTCTCGGGGGGGTCACTGGGAGTGTAAATTCAAAATGACGACCAAATCAAGCTTTATGTTCGAAAATGGTTTTTTTTTGTTAAAAAATGGTTTTTCTTGAATTTTTGATTCAACAGAAAAAGTTTGGGGACAAAAATTGTAGTAAATTTGGTTCTCTACAAGTTTGGTCCTTACAATTTTTCTGATAGGATCGATATTTTGTAAATTGAACCTGAAAAAAGCGACAAATTCGAAATATTTTCATTATCATTTTCATTTTATTGTATACAACTTTCGCCCTATTCGTTGCACCTGCAGAATTGAAAAAGAGGAGATATTGCGAATATTTCTGAATGGGTACATATTTTCTGGTTAAATTCCGAAAATATCGATCTTCGGAAAAACAGGTGAAGACCAAATTTGTCCAAAATTTGATTCTCTACAAGTTTGTTCCTTCTCATTTATGGTGTAAAGTTGAGAATAAACGAGATTATGATGATATTTCGAATGAGTCGTTTTTTTTTAGGTTTTATTCCGAAAATATCGATTTTCGGAAAAACAGCTGAAGACCAAATTTGTCCAGAATTTTATTCTCTACAAGTTTGTTTCTGTTCATTTATGCCGTGAAGTTGAAAATAAACGAGATAATGAAAATATTTCGAATTTGTCGCTTTTTTCAGGTTCAATTTACAAAATATCGATCCTATCAGAAGAATTGAAAGGACCAAACTTGTAGAGAACCAAATTTACTACAATTTTTGTTCTCAAACTTTTTCTGTAGAATAAAAAATGGCCGAGTTATTCAAGAAAAACGCAAAAGCTTGATTTGGTCGCCATTTTGAATTTACACTCCCAGTGACCCCCAAGGTCCGTTATTTGGATATAATGACTGGACTACTTGGTTCTCCCATCTTTGCCGTAAGGTGGCGTCTGCTTATTCCACAGAAAGATTCAGATATATTGAGAGGTAATCGAAGGTTTTGTTACCTATTTCATTTATTATCTTCATGTCTTTGAAACAATAAAACAGTCACATCTTCTCAGTTCAGAGAACTAGGATGTCTGCAAGTAAGAGCATAAAACACTGGTCACGCGCGTAGCTATAAACATGAAACTTTTTCATTGAGCATGATCTATTAAATTTTAAGGCAGACGTCGTCAAGTGCACATAATCTGCCAAGTTGAGAAAGCCACTTCCGACTCCATAGAGCCAGGGTGAAAAATGACTCTTTTCTCATTTCATACTTATTATAGTGATCCGTTTAGTTTATGGTGGGTTTATAGCTGCGCATGCAAAACGGACAAATTGCTTCAATGTTGTACGCCTGTTCGCCCGATTCATGAAACTTGTTTCAGAAAACGTCATGTTAAAGCATGTGAGAGGGAGAACCGGCATAAAATTTTAAGTACGGTTCGGCTTTATGCACTTTGCCATTGTGGCAGTTTAAAATTTTCTATGAATAGTCTATCGTTGAAAGGATTTTCATGGACCGATCACACTTTTCACGGTAACATTTTCCATAGAATGAAAAAGAGGGAAGGAGGAAAATGTAATTCTCCAAGCACAGAAATAGGCTATTGCGAACTCATATACTCATATACATACTAGTAGTATACAAAAAAATTAGGCCCTTTGACGACCGTTGGTGAAAATAGATGTCGGAAAGTAGCAGCTTCAGTAGGGGTTCACATAGTCTCTCGAAACGAGCTTTCGTAAGCGCATCAAACAATTTTTTTTATCGTTCAAAACCATCATTCTGCCAATCAAGCTATAACCCTTATCAATTGAGAGATAAGCTATAAATTATGCCCATCAAAGATGTTGCAGATCTGTGGCTCTGTCATTGCATTATCCTCTGTCGAATTATCATGCATCTGCAATAGCTTGTAATATAAAATTTGTAAGCCGACCACGAGTTGCGTAAGTTTCACACCCAGCATATTGAGTGAAAATCGAATCACATGAAACATCGTGAATTCCTTTTATTGTAGGATATTTTCACTTTGTATTGTTCAAACATTGATGAAATAAACCTCTGGTGTACGCACTTCAATCCTTTCCTGTTTTACAATTCCTTGATTTTCGCCTACTTCGATAAACATAACATGGCGTGGGTGAATCTCGCTAAGTTTAGTCTGGTGCCGTACCAAAATTACAGGCATCAATGTGACAATTGTGACCCAATTGTGACTAATGAATATAGGGAATACATTTGGCGATTTAGCCGCATCAAGGTTGGTAGAACTGCTGTTGATGATAAGTTTTACCTATCTTGAGCCGCACTAGAAATCACGCCCTCTAACATTCAATATGTAAACCACACGTCATCGTCTGAAATTCAATTGTTCATATCAAGAACCAGTCTGACGAAACAAATGAAGGGTGAGCGCACCAGAGGTTCATTTCATCAATGTTTAAACCATATATCTACTCATATATGAATCATAGCTGTCCTCAAAGCAGGACCAACTTCTGTCTCTATAGGTGACGAAATCGATCAATAGGCGTTGATGCCGACGTAGGGAAAAAATAATACGAACATATGGCTACTTATTTCAAATTTTCCATCCTTCACTTTCCGTCCTTATAGATTCAAAAATTACCTCTCATTTTAGCCCCATTTTTGTTGAAATATCATATATAGGCGATGCGCCATATATAGAAATAGTACATATATGGTTTGTAAAAATAGATTCATTTCCAAAGAGTTACAATTTGGCAACCTTCAAAAGAAGAATCCATCGATATTTGTCATCCATCAGTATACGCAAATCTGCGTGATCATATTTTCAACCAGTTGTCGAATTAGAACTTGTACAGTTTCAAGATGACTAAGATGAGCTCCTGTGGGGTGAACTATTGTCTTTGGCAGTCCAGTTGACCCGGTTTAGTGGATTATCTGGAAACGCTTGCCCACCACTTGCCCTGGCAGTACTCTCGGGACTGCATTCTCTTCCAGAATTCCCATTTCATTCCAAGAAACTGAGAACTGCCGACGAAGGTAGGCCAGCGCTGTCAATGAAGATTTTGCAAGAATTACAGCCAACAACCAACAACCTAGATGAATTCAACGCAACCAAAACTCATCCATCATCAATACTCTTTCATGGAAAAATCATGTCAGATCCATCGCGAAAGCTACCTCACAAAAACTCGGATTCTTATTCAGAGCGAAAAGCTACTTCATACTTCAAATGCTTCCCATGATCTACAAAGCACAGACACGGCTAGTTTTAGAGTATCTTCTGTTCCCACATATGGGTGTCAGAACCCACACATGCGCTGATGCACCCAGATCCCATCCAAAGACGAGTCATTTGCCTGGTTGATGATACCACACTCACTAATTCATTGTCATTATTGGAACGGCGACCTTTCACTCTTATATAGATACTTTTACGGGAAATGTTCATCAGGAATCTTGTTGCGAGACCTGTCTGAGTGTCTGCACATCCTATCGTCGTCAACAACCAGATATGTCGAACAATATTTACCAGAATTCGTTTGTTTGTAGAACGGCTTCGGAATTCTTTGTCAAAGGAAGTATTCCCAAAAAAAATCCAATACCTACCTTCTCTCCCTATCCTCATCCCTAGGTGATGGTTCTTTAGGAGTAGTGATATATCTACTACTCTATATAATAAGCATACCTGTCCTCAAAGTGGGACCAACTTCTGTCTCTATAGGTAACGAAATCGACCCATATAGGCGTTGATGCCGACGTAGGGAAAAAATAATACCGGGTGACCAGTTATATTCTGACCCATTTCAACTGCTCATATCTCCGAAACTATTCAAATTATCGTTGTGCGGTTTGGACTTCTCTATTTTGATATTCTTCAAGTTTTTTGACTGGTTTACCTTCTCACCTGAACTTCCGGTTCTACCGGAAACAAACAAGCCATTATTCAGGTACTTATAGGGCAACTTTGATAACATCGTATAATCTCATTAAACCATTCCAAGAGCAGTAGTTGTTTCAAAGGGTTATAACTCTAATAGTTTTCTAGGAGAACATAACTTGTGATACATTGTTAGATAGAGAAAAGACCAGTCCTTCTGAATGTGCAAAAATATACATGGTAATTCAATGAAATAAAAAAGTTGCCCTATACCTGGATTATTGCTCGTTTCTTTCCGGTAGAACCGGAAGTTCAAGTGAAAAGATGAACACGTCAAAAAAAACTTGAAAAACATCAAAATAAACTAGTCCAAACCGCAGAACGATAACTTGAATGGTTTCAGAGATATGAGCATTTGAAATGGGTCAGAATATAACTCACCCGGTACGAAACTTGTTGAACCAATATGGCTACGAATTTCAAATTTTCAAATTGGTTTTAGCGCGTATGTGATTGATTGTGATTGAAATTCGAATATTTTCGTTTTTAGTTGTACAATTCTTTAGTGTTTGTGTTTTCGTTCATTTTTCATAGACTGAACTTTTTCAACCATGTCTAGTGGAACGAAATGCAGTATTTGTGGAGAAAAGAATACACAGGAATTCTCTTTTCATAAGTAAGTTTGAATTTTCAGATTTTCTTGTTTATATATTGACCTGATTTAAAATCTCATCCTAACGCCAGCAGTTTCCATCCTTCCTTTCTGTCCTTATAGATTCAAAAAGTACCTCTCATTTTGGTCCCATTTTTGTTGAGATATCGTATAGACGATGTGCCATATATAGAAATAGTAGATATATGGGAGTAGTATTGTGAGGTCATGGTGATCACCAACAAAAATGCAATCTTCACAATGCATGATGATGATGATGATTATGATGATGAGCGAAGAAATAAGAATTATAATTGAATTAGAATATCATAGAAAAATCATTTCAGTGAAAGAAGAATGTAAAAATTAACCATTAATAAACCTGGTAATATAAAGAAATGAAATATGGCGGTAGTATAAAATTCTTAAAAAAAAACAGGGAAATTATTTTCCGAACGCTGACAGTCAATAAATCTACCTCGGAAAGTCTCGGCCATAATAAATGAAAATTTAAATTCCTTAGACGTGCCGAGATCAAGTGAAAGATCGCGGAGCATCTCTTTGCAATTCATCTAACTGAATTAACGACTAAGATCGTATAACTTAATCACAGTCGGAGCCTGCAGTGGAGTCCTTGGACTTCATGGACGTGACTTCGTGATACTTTTGGGAAATCCACAAAAAAGGGTTATCTATGAAACGTTTTACGTCGTCTCGATTTGTGTGCCGTATGCCTTATGATTGTATAGTGATGTACGGGGTTATCCATAGAACAGGTCCACCCCTATATTCACGATACCTATTTTTCGTCGTGGAAAAAAATCAAAATAGGGAAGTTGAATGCCGTGATATATCGCTCTTACCGAGGCTCTTACTTTCATGTATTGGAAGGAATATTCTCAAATAAATTATGAACATGAGGAAATGGATATATACAGGGTGTCCCATAAGCGTAAAGACCACGTCAAACCTTGGAAGAATGTAGATCGAAGGATAACCCACCTCCTATGACAAAATTCTCATTATAAAAGTCTTACCGTTTTCGGGATATTTTTGTTGTTGAAAATATTGAAATTTTGCCCCTTTCAATAGTCTTGTCTGTACGGTTGGTACAATTTTACACCTTTTTGATTAATTTTTTCAGTAAATATTGCTGAAGAATGATTTTAACGTATACATCAAAAACATTCTCCGAACATTTTAAAGGGGGGCTGTGAGAAATAATTTTTATTGAAAACTTTGGTAGTGGATATTTAAAAAAAAACAAATATCGAAAACGGTAAGACTTTTATAATGGGAATTTTGTCATATGCAGGTGATTATCCTTTGATCTACATTCTCCCTAGGTTTGACGTGGTCTTTTCGAGACACCCTGTATAAAGAAATACATCGAGAATTCGAATTCTCTATGTGATGAAAATATCAATTCTTTCTCGGTTCATTCAACAGAAAACAACTACTTTCCTGGCTAGATGCCACGACGAACATTGAATTATATCCATTGAACATAGAGAATGCGAATTCTCAATGTATTTCTTATATACAGAGTGAATCTGAAAGTGAGGTATTTTATTCAACAGGGTATATATCTCGCCAAAATAAGATGTTTGGCCAAAAATTGTTTATGTAAAAATGTAAGATAATGGAGGTAGAGGCATTTCAAGGTTTTGTACATTGAGAATCTAATTTTATTAATCTAACATTTATTAGAGGAAATATGATATAAAAATCTCTTCAAAACGAAAATTAATAGGTTGAAAATGTGAAGAGAGTTATTTTAATAATTTATCTGTTTAAATTATTCAACTGTATGGTATATATAATGCTTCTGGTGTTTTTTTTGTGAAAATGTTAACAAAATGTTTCACAGTTGGACCATTAAATACCTGTACCTCCGTTATCTTGAATATTTTATGTCAGCAATATTTTGCCAACTAACTTATTTTGGTGAGATATATATCCTGTTAAAAAGAATACCAGTATATATCCATTTTTTCATGTTCATAATTCATCTGAGAATATTTCTTTTCAATGCTTTCACCCAATCAAGGAGTTCAAAGTTGAACGATAGAAACTTATTTTTATAGACCTTTAATCGGAGATTCGTGATTAGGTTTCCTCAATTCAGAATTTCTTTTCACGTCCTGTAAGATGAATATCAATTTGTCATACATCCAAAAACATTTATCTATGTACCAAGTGTCGAGTTATTAGATCTTAATGCCCGGAGGGTAACATTCACCCGAGGGCTTTTTTTTTCTAATTTCAACATGTAATTTGACACTTTTCAAAACTGACTCACTGACGGATGTTTTGAAACTTTCGTAACCAGCTGCGTGATGTAAAATGTTTCATAACTGGTGAAAATATGGATGGGCGAAGAGGATAGTACATTTTGTGGTGCAATCTGAACTAATACAGTTTCAAAACGAATCTATTTCTTCGCTGATTTGTGACCGTATGCATCATTGACATCATTGTTTGACGTATACTTCAAAGTGACAGGAGAAGTCAACCTGCCTACTAAATTTGGTACATAATTGATAGATATTACTCATGTGGAACAGGCAATTATTTTCGTTCAAGCAACATTTTTCGTCAAAATTAGAAAATAGATTGTATCTAACTAGTTATTCATACACCAAGGTAGTGAAGAATAAACATTATTACCCAGCCCGAGGCTTCAGCCAAGGAGTATATACACATTTTTTTCCACCAGCACTAGCAATATATTTGAATCATTGAAGTCCAGTCAAACTGAAATATGAACCTATCTCTCTACATGAAAGCACATCTTTCCAAATTGAAAGCTACATTATGAAGAAAATAACATGGTGTATGAGGAGGAGGCAAAAACGAACAGAAATGAAGTTAAATGATTAGTTATTATTAGTTATTACGGTGGTTCTGTTCTGTTCACTTATCAATTTTGAAATACTTAGTTTGTATACTCACGTATTTCGTTGAACGAAAATGGGAATTCACCGGTAACGGAACAATTCAATCTGGACTTCAAAAAGGACGTCCATCGATTACGAAAACGGTGTGGTCCTCCTCGGTCATTCTTGCATACTCGTGCCACACGAGAATAGACAGCCTGTAAAATGATGCAATCATGATATTGAATGTTTGATATCAGTCCTAATTGGACGCCCAAAGAAAATATATCAAGTAAATTGGCACACCTCTATTTGAAACAATAAAACACACTTTATAAAACGGAAGTTGTTTCTGATTAAACTCAACATTTGATAGTTGTAATTGAATAATTACCTACCAATCGAATAAAGTGTTATAAAATGGAATATATTATGTTCGCTTCATTTAGAAACATTCATAAAGTACAATGATAATGAATTTCAGTTTAGTTCGTAAGTACATGCTAAATGTCAATAGGTTGATAGTAGATCATTATACATAACGGACAAAGCAAGTATTTGTATATGTATCAAGATGTATCAATTTGCATTTCATTTTCATGAGCAAACGAATGAAATGAAAATTACTCCTCATGAATCATTGGAAAAACGAAAAATCTGTCATATATCGTGAATCGTATAATGACAATTGAAGAAAATATATTGTACTGACGAAGCTATTCAGAGTCAACAGTTTTTATCAAACTCGTTATTTTGGTTGGATTACACTTGAATAATAAATTACACTGTCGCTCGTAAAACATCCCGAATAGCTTTTTGTTCTGTCCTTTTATCGCCATATATCTGTTACCAAAAATTCCACCTAGAAGGAATGGAAAAAGCCAAACCAAACTCCGCAAACTTTGCAATCACAACTTCCGTATCTCCCCTAACATTAGATTTACTAGATCCATTACGAAGTATAGGTATTCGAATCTTGTTTTTGCATGTTTTTCAGCTAAGCTTTCATTTTGAGATAACTGCATCCATTTAGTGATTCAAATCATTCTCCAAATTCCGTAATTTGTACCGAGAATGTCTAAATTGAAAAAATATTTGCATGAAATAAAGAGATAATTATTATTGGTGAAGCAGAAGAAAAAAACGAGGTAAAAAATAACAGTAACGGAAGAAAATGTTCATTCGAATTAAATAAAGAAAATCCCAAAGAAAATGTGACAATATTTAGTGAGTTGAATGTGAAAATAAACATGGTTTTTCTGTAACTAGAAACAAGTTTGCCATTTCATCTCTGTTGACAGGTTACAAAATGTCACTTTTCATAAAATTACTTTTTTTTCATTGGCACCCTGTTTTGCTTATTTGAAGAACGCTTTAGCGTGTTCAATTCCAACATTCTTGAAGACAATTTTTTCAATGAATTTACCACGGCAACACACGACAATAACATTAATGACACGAGAAAAGTGAAGTTTAAACGTTTTAATATGTTTTTTCTACTCACATAACTAAAATGGCATTTAGCGTACGGATATGTACCACGCTAAATGATCGATTAATTACGGATTGTCGATCTGTGATTTATTCAAAATATTAAACACGATACCATTGCTACACGATTTCTTAAACACATTACCATGGCAACGCAGTTCATTAAACACAGCTTCAGTAATTTGAGACATGTCTGGCCTGTCAATTGTATTAACTATCAACTGTTATTTTCGAATTTTGTATCAGATTTATCCAAACAATATTCGTTTGTATCAGAATTCTTCATTAAAAATATACCTATGCGAAATGTAGACGAAAGTGAAATCGAACAGAATGTTCTGGTACTTGCATATTTCCAAGAAGTGCGAATATGAAGCATCCGAAGCATCCATCTTTGAATATTATATTATGAAACAAGTGTTATAAACGTCCTTTTAGTAACGAGTAGTTTAAGCACGAGCGGAGCAGAGCGGAGCGAGTGTTTAATAAACGAGTGTCTAGAAGAGTTTATAAACGCGTTACATACTATGATTTTTCTACGAACTCCAAAAATTACATTAATTAACATACCTGCTATTCCTGCTAACCTACAAAATAATTCGAGAGGAATGGGAATTGAAAACATAATACATACAACTGCATGCAACCAGCGAGACACGTATATAAGTGATATTGGTTGTAGATCTGTCCAGTCCATTGCTTACTAATTGTTTCACGTTTATTGTCATGCTTAGCGCTGAATAAATAAATTGTTCTCAAAGATGGATGCTTCATTTTTACACTTCTTGGAGGTATGTATGTACCTGAACATTCTCTTCGATTTCACTCTCGTCTTCTTTTCGCATATATTTTTAATGAAGAATTCCGATACAAACGAATATTGTTTGAATAATTCTGATACAAAAAACAATTTATTTATTCTGCGCTAAGCATGACAATAAACGTGAAACAAAGGTTAGTAAGCAATGGACTGGACACATCTACAACCAATATCACTTATACGTGTCTCGCTGGTTGCATGCAGTTGCATGTATTATGTTCTCAATATCCATTCCTTTCGAATTATTTTGTTGGTTAGCAGGAATTGCAGGTATGTCAATGTGATTTTCGGAGTTCGTAGAAAAATTATAGTATGTATCGCGTTTGTAAACTCTTCTAGGCACTCGTTTATTAAACACTCGCTCAGCTCTGCTCCGCTCGTGCTTAAACTACTCATTACTAAAAGGACGTTTATAACACTTGTTACATAATATACTATTTCCGTCGACTTCCTATCAACGAGTATGTTTAATGTTTATGAAATTGATCATTAATGAACCCTATTAATGATCAATTTGTCTATTAATGCACGATTGTTGTATAGGCAACCAAACATACACCACCTCCATTCATTAGTTGCGTTTTATTGTCATTGCTACTGACATGGGCGTCGCCAGAATTATTTCCAGTGGGGGGGTGAAATTGTACTCCCAAGGCAATGATCTGTGTAATTCAGAAGCAAACGAAGAATGTGCTACAAGTGAAATTTATTATGATCAAGGTCATATACCATAAAATAGAAAGTACGTTTTCTCCAAGGGTACCTATCATCATTTGAAGAGCTGCAAAATATTCACCTAAAATTATAGATACTTTTTCAAAATTCGTTATACTTTCATTCTTCATAATTCATAATTGCCCATTACTGATGTTTGCGATTTTGAAAACCTGATATTGATATACAGTGTGTAGATGGTAAGGGATTTTCGATTAGCCTAGCTTGCTGAAAAACAAAATTCGAACATAATTTCATTTATAAAAATTTCAATTTGCCATGAAAATGTTTAAAAACACCTGTTTAAAATAAACATCTACCAGGAAACCAAATTTCGAAATTCAGCTTACGGATATAATAGCAACTTTTCTGATCAACTTTTTGCCGTATGTTTTATCATTCATGAGAACGTATAAAGATGCTGAGATACTGAAATTCTCAGATTAGAAAGTGAACTTGAAATTTTCAGACATGAAAAATAGTTATTTATTATACAAGGAGAAAAAAGTAGTAGATTTTAGCTCCAGGTTGTGTTGTCTTCCGACGCGTAGCGGAGGGACACAAAAAACCGTGAGCTAAAATCTAATATTTTTTCCGTGTATAATACACAATTTTTTGTGTGACAGAAGAAAGGACGAATCTATATTGAGAAGATATTACATTATTTTGAAATCTGAAAATTATCGACGTGAAATTTTAGGTTTTTAACAGAAGGGGCAGCCTGCGTTGTAGGCATCTTTATCATTCTTTTGAAGTAATCAAATATCTGATGTCACTTCTGTCAGTCTAATTCTCTGATTTGATTTCAAAAAATTGCGAATTTAGTGGTTGTTTAGATACGTGACCGCGAAGTCGAATGGAAGATAGAAGGACTTGCAGTTCTTTCTCGGAGACGGTATTATTGACTCATTTTTCGGAACTATAGCACAACAAAAGCCATCAACAGTGTATATATATGTGATATATTTCCGGAAAAAAAGTACTAACTTTTTTCCCACGGGAAAAAAGTAATTTATGAAAAGTGACGTTTTATAACCTGCCAACAGAGATGAAATGCCAAACTTTTTTCCAGTCACAGAAAAATAGCATATTGTTTAACGAGCACGGCTTGTAGCCATCTGATTTTCCCTTTAGTAATACTCATCTATTAGACCGAGTTGTCATTACTCGAAATTTGATATTTCATTGGAGATGAGATTTTGTTGAATAAATAACACAATGCATTGTGATATCAGATACAGAAATAAAATTGATGACATACAAAGTACCTCATTGATTTATCGAACATAGTAAAAAAAAGCAATTTGGTATTATGGCTGTAGAAAACTATTATTTTTCAATACATGAGCCATGAGATAGGGGAGCAATGGTACGCCCTCGTGCACTTATTAGCTATACACTTCTAGTAGGAGGACCATGCAACCATTAATCTCGACCAGAACGACGAAGACAAATATCTCCGTACTTTCCAATCAGATCTTCCTCAAAGTAACAAATAGAAGCGTTTACATTTTGTTCTTGGCTTTCACCCTGGCCTGGCGCGTTCCCCAAATTTATACCTCCATTTGTATCTAAGAGGGATAACCCACCTTGCCACAATTGATGTATTCGACGGCCGTCTCCCTGAAGAAGAAATAAACGAAGTCCCCCTGGGTCATGGATCCGACGAAATCGGGAGCTGTGGAACAAAAGAAGAAGACATCGATCAAGTTGGCGGTATCAGATCGCCCGCGGTCCCTTGGGACATGTCAATTGCAGAGATGATTTTTCACAGGGATAACTATATACTCTGAGATGCTCATAACATAAACATTGTATAAACCTGACGTAGGTACATACTCTTCCATATTGAATCTACAAGACATGTATTGAAACAAAGCTAATATTTTCTATTTTCATTGAATCTGTGAACGGATTCACTAGATTCACTATCTACTCGTTCATTGACTATACGTATATCTATGTTATCATCTTCAAAGAGTCAGTGAATATGTGCATACACGATAAACGAATTACATCATGACTATGTAACAATTCGCTTAAATTGTACAGTGTGTCCTGTTTTCGATGCTTTGGCGTGATATCTCAGTTATCTTTGGAGATAGAACCTTATCAGATTTTGCATAACTGTTTTCGTTTATGAGATATAGTGCTAATTTGTAAATTCATACTTTTTGGACCTCCTTTATATCTCTTAAGTTTCTCAGCGAAATTGTCGAATGAAAATCTCATTTCATTGAGAATTTTACGCAGAATCCAGTGGCGCACTTTTTCAGGGGTATGGTTTTGAAGAAACGACTCAAACTTATGATTTTAAAAATAGAACACCCTGTATTTCATAAGCTCAATGAATTCCTCATTATTTTCTCTTCAAAATGATATAAAATTCACCAAAATCACTAAAACATTTTAATAGTGGGCTATGGATCTTTCATATAAACAATTTCCAATTGAAGGAATGTTTTTTTTCAATTTTTTTCATTCAATGGCGGATTTATATATAAAAAAAAACTAGGACCAATTCTGAAATAAAATGTTGAACCTTTTTATTCTTATGAGACTGTTAACAAACTGATTTTAGTACTGTGTATAAACATATAAACATAAGCATGAGAACCTTGAAAGTTCATTAATTTGAACTTTTCTGCTTATGCAGATGTTAAAAAAAATCACAAATTCTCTCTAAATTCTTATGCTCGACGTTAAGTTTTAATGTTTCTGGTACCCCAAATCCTTGAGACGACATCCTAAAAACAAGTACTATGCTTAGAAATAATACTATATGCAACTTTTGCAGAAATCCGCAATCAGTGAAGTATTGTCTCATCAAAAACAGACTGTCAGGGGTTTGGCCGAAAAGGTGTCTTCCATGAATAGGGAAATTCTGCCTAAAATTACATACTCTAAGCACTTCGGATCATAGAGAGCAGAGAAATTTGTTATAGGTAACTAACTATTTGCACACCATGTCAAGAAGCATGTATTTTTCGAAAATGTTATTCATATTGAATGTTCTCCGAACTTATGACCAAATGAAAAATCGAGTGTAACTGTCATTTTAGGCTTATACAGGGTGTCCGCTAAAAGGAGGTCAATCCATCAACCATATATTCCTTGAATAAAAATAATATGAGTTTCTAAATACCATTTTTCATTTTAGCCCTTCTTATTCGATATACAGGGAGTCAAAGTTGGAAACTGAAAACTGTTTTTTTCTAACTACTCGCGTAATTAATAAGATATTAATCTCAAAATTGGTACATTACTTCAGCACAAAGAGTTACATCGTGTGAGGAAAACAAAACAGGAAATAACTGTCAAATATTCAAAATACTGGGGGTCAAGTACACACTTACCCCCATATTTTTTTTGTACGTACGCTAATGACTTCCTATCTATCTTTCTTCAAGTGTTCAATCATTTTCGAGTATTTTTTGATTCTTGTAAAATTCCGATAAACTCTTTTTTTTTAAGATAATTCGAAAAGTACTGGTTGTTGTTTGATGCCTCGCGGCTTACGGTAATCTCATAATGTTCACATACTCCTATTTATTTCGTCGAAATTGGAAGAGGGCGTATCTTATTACGTAAGGAAAGGTAAATATGGAAATACCGGGTGCTCAGAGCGAATGTATTAAAATAATTTTTACACTTTAATTTTTTTTTGTAAAAATCGTCGTCGTCTTAACTGTCAACTTCAAATCGGTCTGAAATACTATGCCATTTTACCTTGATGCGTTGTATGTCTTTTTACCTCGAATGCATCAAATGTCAGAAACATAACATAGTTTCAATTGAATGTAGGATAAAATAATGTTCGAATCCATCGAGAAGATGAATACTAATGATCATCCTAGCATCAGATACAAATATAGTTTCAAATTATCAACACGTGTTCACAATATTCTGATTAAATCTAATTTGAATAATTATACCGGATATTTACAATTCTGAAAAACATTGAAAACGGTGAAACCATAGATATCAGAGAGACGCCATAAAGACCTTATGGGGTATCTCTTATGAAAAGGTATAAACAGAGTGCTACCAATAGGAATACTGGCACTCACACGTTTCTAGTTCTGTGCAAAGCGCTAAATTCAAAATAAGGTCCGTATGTAATTTTACCCAAGTATGTCATTATATGCAGAACTCCCCTTCCTCTTTTAGAACAATTCAATATCAAGAGAAGAAATACCTATACACGCTTTCTTCGAAAGCCGATAGAATTAAACTCGCGAGACATATTTCATGGCGGTAAACTTCCATTTTCCACAATGCGACGAATCGTTCGACCGGAAAAACCGGAGGCTAAACCATTTCCAGTATCGGGACAGCAATTCCGGCTAGATAGAAAAAAAAGGAAAACTCACCGTTGAGACTCATCGAATCGTATTGTTCGGTCTGTAGCGGTTCCCTGTAGATAATGGGGTCCATTCCGCTGAAATCGGCCACCGTGCCGGTATAGAGGTCTCCGTCTGAAACAAAGGAATCGTTGGTGTCATTGTATTCCATTCTCCACGGCTGGCCTGGATCGGGATTCCAGAAATGTATCGGGGACCAAGCGTTATAGCCCTCAGTGGAAAAAAGGGGGTATTTACGCTCCAGAGTAGTGAAGTATGCACGGAAAAAGGATCAATTATTGATATTCGCTTGAGCTATTTTTGTTGATACGGTACATTTTTTTTCTACAAGCGTGCGTGATTCACCATATACCCGCACGCAATTTAGTTTGGGAAGTGTCATTTTCCCGCAGTAGTGCGGGAAAAACATTCATATAATATTCTCGTATTTAGTTAGTTTGTACAAAATCATCCATCAAATTGCACTATTTATTGTGAAAATGAAGACATATTGAAAAATAATAATTGAGTCTTATATAAATCCCCCTATAGCCTTTGATTGATCTGTTGTGGGAAACAATTGTTGTCATGTCAATCAAAACACAAATTAGTTAGTGTAATGGGCGTGTACACCTTAGTAGAACTTTTAACTCAAACCATGATTATAATAATCCTTTTATACATAAATAATGATTGACAACATAATTCGATCGAAAAATTAACTAGAATGTTTTATTTTTGGACATAAATAATAGTGCCTTCTGAAAACGGACCCTCTTATGACGTAGAAACCTCATCTCGCCATAGTTAAAAGAAAATACCAAACGCCCGACAGAGACTGAGGCAACTGATATATCAATTCTTTCAACTGTGATCTCGAGCTAATTCACTCTGTCAGAAATCATGTATCATTCATCTTTGTCTGGAATAGTCTTGTTTCAGTATTAGGGTTTTGACGTCACATCATCGCCTCGTTTTCAGAGGTCCGAACAATCGGGGATTTCAATAATTTTTCATAAAACGTAGGGAGCTCACAGCAAGAAACGGTTTGCGGTGGTGAGCTAATTTGGGTGAGTTCTATGGAATTATGAAATAATTTTTTTTTGTGATATAAGCCCATTCTCAGCATGAAAGACAGAGCGTTACTGTCATTTTCGATTTAGGGGAATTGCGATGAAAAACTTCCAGCTACAGATGCGATACAGATGAGTTATTGCCAACTTTGTGTCAATCCAAGTCCACACCAGATTGAGTAACTAGTTCCTAGCTACCCTTCGAATTATATTGACACAAAATGTCTCAGAAGTATGGAAAATGTTCGAAAAATCATTCACACAATTTTGACTGAAATTCAAGAATGTGAGTTCTTGATGAAACTATAATAATTGTGCATTTCTATTTTAACAAGAAGCTTCACTCATAAGAATTTTTCAACGTGTAACTAGACTAGATACATGTTTATTTCGAAACATATCTTGATTGAATCAATGACTGACTGACAAAAAAACACCCCAACTATTCATTTTGAGAAACAAAAGAGCAATTGAACCGACTCATCAGACACCATGAGTAGAATCATAATCTTGACAAATGTGTAAACGTCAGCGACTGTCAACTTTTATAGAGGTCTCTGTGTGAAACAAATGAATCGTTGGTGTCATTGTATTCCATTCTCCACGGCTGGCATGGATCGGGATTCCAGAAATGTATCGGGGACCAAGCGTTCGACTCCAAGAGTGATGGTCCTCAGTGGAGGAAAAGGGGTATTAACGCTCCAGATTAGTGAAGTATGCACGGAAAAAGGATCAATTGATATTCCCCCGAACTATTCTGAATTTTTTAAAATTGACTAGATACCGCTCGAACTATGCTTGTTGATACGGTAACATTTTTATTAACTAGACTAGATATGTTTATTTCTAAACATACGATTGAATCAATAGTTTAACAGAATGGGCGTGTACACCTTAGTAGAACTTTTAACTCAAATCATGTTTATAATGACCCTTTTATACATAAATAATGATTGACGACATAATTCGATCGAAAAATTAACTGGAATGTTTTATTTTTGGGCATGAATAATAGTACCTTCTGAATACGGACCCTCTTATGACGTAGAAACCTCATCTCGCCATAGTTAAAAGAAAATACCAAACGCCCGGCGGAGACTGAGGCAACTGATATATTAATTCTTTCAACTGTGATCTCGCGCTAATTCACTCTGCCAGAAATCATGTATCATTCATCTCTGTCTGGAATAGTCTTGTTTCAGTATTGGGGTTTTGACGTCACATCATCGCTTCGTTTTCAGTGGTCCGAAAAATCGGGGATTTCAATAATTTTTTATAAAACGTAGGGAGCTCACAGCAAGAAACGGTTTGTGGTGGTGAGCTAGTTTGGGTGACTTCTATCGAATTATGAAATACATTTTTTTTGTGATACAAGCCCATCACTGACAAAATATGCCCCAACTATTCATTTTGAAAAACAAAAGAGCAATTGAAAAAACTCATCAGACACTATAAGTGGGATCATTATTTCATCAAATGTGAACGTCAGCGATTGTCAACTTTTATATATGGAGGTATCCACCTCAAACAAAGGAATCGTTGGTGTCATTGTATTCTATTCTCCACGGCTGGCCTGGGTATACAGTACTCCGCATTCGAGAACATCACATTATTCGAGCTCTATTTCAAAACAAGCATCCGATATCCCGATCGATTGTAATGCTGCCAGACGCTTGATACTGGAGTTGTTTTCTCTTGTTGAACGTTGAATAATGTTCAAGTTTGATTTTTAACCGATTTCAAGCGTGACGAAGTAATTTATCTTATTCAAGAAAGCACATGATTTTGAAATAAAGTTTGTCAAGATCAATGATTGCTTATACATGAAATCTATAATTCTCGAAATTAAGTTTTTGAACCGGAACAAACCGTATTACTTGGTGACGTCATAACCACACAAGGAAATTGTTGTTTGCAAATCGTTTTGAACACGGTTCAATAAAAAAAAACTTTTAGTCCTGCGAAATTTTGGATTTGCAAATGTAATGATATATGCGGATATAAGGCAGGAGAATATCCTTCCTGCACAATTAAGAGACTACTTTTTTCAAACAATCAAACCTGACTCGGACCAAATGAACCTTGCAAAACACTGCCGTGTCTCTGGATGTGAAAAACGCTCATCCTGAAGATCCTTATCGGAATAATGGAACCAAACTATTAAATTATTCTATTGTCATCAGTCCTCGATAAGTATGAAGTTTCTCTGGATGTAACTATAAACGACTAATTGATGTAAGACACTGCCGTGTTTGGTCTGGTTTGGCGAATGACCATTTTGAAATTTAGGTGGTGGTTATTCGAAAAAAATCGCTCATCCTGGAGATCCTGATCAGATAATGGAACAAAATTATTAAACTTAGCTATATTATCATCGGTCCTTGATAAGTGTGCGAAGTTTCAATTTAATTCGTCGTTTTGAAGTGGATCAAAATAACCCGTTTCTCTGGATGTAACTATTCATACGAGCACTTGGTGAAAGACACTGCCGTGTTTGGTCTGGTTTGGTTAAGGAACATTTTGGAATTTTGGTGGCGGAACGTCATTAATCATTTTATTCGAAAACAAGTCGCTCACTCTGAAGTTCCTGATCAGATAATGGAACAAAATTATTAAATCATGCATTGTCATCGGTTCTCATGATAAGTGTGCGAATTTATTTCGACTGTCTGTTAAATGTCAGAGAGAAGCAGAATATGAAATGACCCATCAGATACTATAAGTAGGCTCTGATCATTATATTGTGAAATTTCAAGTGTTGTAACGTCGACGACTGTCAACTGTTTTTTATTTCAAATAGCACCATATGTTTTTCCTGTTCGATATATTTTTTTTATACAATATATGACAAGTTGATTTCTGGACAAAATTAGTTGAGATAAAAACTTTATGCTCAGTTGAACAGAAATACATATTTACATAAAATTTTGAGATGTACAGATTATAGATATTTTGACAACGAATATGAATCAAGTGTGCTGTGAAAAATCAAAATGTTCAAACTAGTGTTTGTTATGTTGAACACACAATCCCCACTCACTGATTGCTTGACTTGAGGCGACTAACGGTAAGTCGCATTGTAAGCCCCCGTTACTAGATATACGCCACTGCAACACAAATGATTTGTTCATATCGAACAAATCCTTTTTTTTTTCTTCGTGCCCTACAGACTAACTTCCAAGAGCCGACCCTGCTCGCGGGATGGTATCTCGCTATGGCTATCCCTTACTTGCAAACAATAAAAGTTGAATTGTCTCATCGGTTTTCGTTTGCCAGATAATTTCCAGAACAGAGCAAAAAAGGCACATTGTTCAGGAAATGCGAGCCAGAGATACTGATATTTCAGACGTATTTGATATCCATTGTTTTTTATTCAATGGATATTATTCGTTTGTCTTCAAATACTAATGTTTCAGAATGGAATGAAAGAAGGAAGACGTTTCTCGAACGAAACCAAAAGTGTGGAGTTCACCTACTCCCACTGTTTCAATGGAGGTTCATAGGAGAAAATACATATATGCCAATACATTCAACATAATATAAGCAGAGTGGCACAACGATATCTAGAGTTAGGAATTTGGGTTCATATGCAGGGTGATTCATTTCATCTTAGCAAAACTCTCACAATTGACAGAAGCCTCAACTTTGAGATAAAGTTCTCAAGAAAATTTGAAAATTTCACAGCTAAAATTTTCGGCCAAGTGAAAACCTGTTTTTTGTATCGTTACCATAGCAACTAAACAAATTACACTGGACAGTTTTTGACGTTTATCGGTAAAATTTCCATTTGACTTCAGATTACGTCGAATTCATTTTATAAGTTGGTAAGTTCCTTGTGAGAAAATATATTTCTAGCAACTTACTTACTTACTTTTCATTATTTTATTCAACTAAAGTCGCTTATCATATTCTATTCAACATATCAATATTACGTGAGCAAATTTCATTCATACTCAATAGTACTTCGAGATTCTTGTGAGAAAATATTTTGCGCAATCGGCTAAAAAGTCGTCCGGTTTTGTTCCAAAATTAGCTCTTCAAGTCAACGTTTCTCTTACTGACAAAGTAGAATGATTAGTATGTATATTGCTAGGCAACACTTCAGGTGTCTAGGAGCTAAAGTTGAAGTTTAACTCGTAGGAACTAAAAACATATCAGATGACAGCTGATATGATAGCTGCTTCGACACTGACATGCTCGTTACTCAAAATAGTGGTATTTCCACTTATATATATCAATTATTTTCATGAAAAAAAAATAGCATGACTCGAAAATATATCGCTTGTCAAACAAAGTGTCACATTTTTCATCCTAATAAAACAATGTACTATTCTACCAACTTCAGTGAAATGATGTGAAGAACTGAGGGATTGAGCTACTATGGACAAACTTTTTATTATTTTGTGTAACGAAAGTGAGTTGATTGTGAATTGTAATAATACTACATATAATGTCGAGTTCCTTGTACCATAATAAATTTCGACCAACTTTAGATGAATAAAGTTATTCATGAATAATAGTTTGAACTACCACCAGTTGCCCTTTCTATATTTTGCGTAACTAGAGTCGGTATTTTGTATTTTATTTAGCGTAATCTTATATCCTAGTATTTTTTTTTAATTCCGGTGTGAAATTTTCTTACCGAATACCACTATAGCTTCAATTGAAAACCGAAAATTGTAGCTCTCGTGGTATTATAAGTGAAACCTTGTCATGAATTGCCTCGTTTTTCAGAATACACGGCATTCAAGTTCAAAAATAGAAATCAGTTTCCTTCTAGAAAAATTCGAGATATATCTGATGACGTACTGATTATCTGTGAGCATAGATTAACGACTCGTTAATCTATGCTGTGAGCAAATGAATTTCTGGGATTTTTCAGCTGACATGAATTGTAGTGACGCCGTTTATATGTATAAGGTAGATATAGATATTATTTCTTTTAAATTACGTATAAATTCTCACAGATCGGAAAGTTTCGAATGTTAAAATAAACTATGCAAGAATATCAAATTCCATGGCCAAAGCGTCATGCTGTATAATTAGAAAGACACGCTGTAACATCAATGTTAGTTCAGAGGATAAATATTTGAAACATCATCAATTAGGTAATTCAACCCTCAAGCAGTGGGGTATACAACTCCTGAATGAAATGAGTGGCAGTTTTCGACTGTTAACAAGAGTCTGTTACTTTCTTGAATTGAAGAGCTCAAACTTGCTCAAAGATATATTCGCATAAGTAGGTGTGAAGATTCTGATGACTATTTCACGCAGTTATCAAATGAATCAATCAAGTCATGTTCGACTTATCGATAACACCCAACTCAACTCTTGACTTTAATTGGCCTGTCAAGTACGGAGTATATGACAGTAAAACGTCAAATATTAGTCAAATGGTGTTATCACTTAGTATTGAAAGGAGTTTCTAATCTCTCCTTATCGCCTACTCCGTAAAAATAGCGAAGCGTGGGAGAATCTTTATAAATTTCCGCAGTTTCGAACCAAATTTACAGGCATCACGACTCATTCATTTAAGTTCATATTTTCTCACTTTTTCCTGCGTGCGTTATATTTTCCACTTCCAATGGAGTCCTAACTCAAGAAAATCCTGTGATTATAGATTTTTTATTCACTTTGGTAGGTACATAATATAAAACGAATGTTCGGATTTACAAATATATCTAGTCCATGATTCAAGCACAATACTCACTCAACTAATAGAATATCAATACCTGCTTAATAAACTACTAATGCTCTTATCATTATCATTCATAATAATTTATAATATTTCTATTTGAAATTTGAACAAAATCATGAATATTCAGAAAACATGAAACGTGACACTAGTGACAGATATGTCGAGTCAACATTACAATTTTTCCACCCGGATTATTTGTTGCTCCCTGTCTCGTTTGCGTCCTATCTCTAGATAGTTCTATTCAATTCGTGCATCATGAACGGGACTGTTTAGGTCCCGAAAGAAGGAAAACACATCCTTGAGGGTCTAGTTCAACTTTATAATAAGATTCGAAACGCATTTTGAAGTTTTTCAAGAAATTCTCAATGGTTCACGCCATCTATCATCGAATATGAGAACCCCACGTTCCGAAGTCGTATTCAACTGTTTATATCGAGAGTTAGTCTGACGAAACAATTAAAGAGTGGGCCCACCAGAGGAATTATAAACATCTCAGTAATAACGTTGTGTGTTGTGAACGCATTTAGTAGATTACATCCAACTCAGTGAATAGCATCACGGAAGTATTGCAAATGTGAAAAGTAATATAGCAATCAAGATATAACAAATATTGCAAGTACAAGCGGCTGTTTAAATAATCAAGATCGAAGCATCGTACCTATCTAATAAGTGTATACCATTTTTGATTATTGTTCATTCATGACTTGAGAAATGATAATATTTTGACTTTTCTTTGATCATCCAACAAGATGACCTTACACTCGAATAGGCCATAAAAGCCACCCTAGCTAGATATAATTTCTTTCTCTACCGTTTTATTCTGATGACTATATATGAATAGCTTTGTGAACTTTTTATATTGGATCGAGAGAACTAATATCGTTTTAGACTTCCGGTCGCTTCCTCCCATACACAATATATAAAGAAAACAAAAAGAGGAAAATACTTCATCAGTTTTCGTTTGGAGATTATTTCCAGTGAAGCGTGAACAACGTCTGGAAAAGGCAAACTGAAAGGAAAATCTGAAAGAGATTCTTTCAATATCTCCTCAGATATATTTTTGAATGAACAATGCAGTCAAGGAACCAAGAGTTTGTTTCTTTGAGAAAAACAACATGGAGTTGATAGAATCAAAGGGTAAATTATTATGGAAGGTTTTTTTCATAATTCAGGAGAATAAAATTTCACTTCCATTCCATACATAGAATATTCTTGCTATGGGTTGTGTTGTCGCGTAGCGGAGGGAGACAAAAAACCGTGAGCTAAAATCTAATCCTTTTTCCATGTATAATACACTATTTTCTACGGCTATAACACAAGATTGCTCTTGTTTTACTGTGTTCTATACATCAATGAGGTACTCTGTATGTCATCATTTTGATTTCCGTATCTGATATCACAATGACTCCATTGTGTTATTATTAAAAAAAAAACTCATCACCCATGGAATGTCGATTTCAAGCAATGACAGCTCTGTCTAATAGATCAGCAATACTTGACAGAAAATCAGATGGCTACAAGACGGAGAAATCGAAGATGCCGCTGTTATCTATTATAGCCGTAGAAAAATTATAGTGTATAACTTGCACGGAATGCTAATTTCCTACTCGAATGATTGCAGCATTCGCCTATGGCTCATGCTACAAACTTCATTCTCGTAGGAAATCACTATCATTCCGTGTTCATTAAACAATATACTATTTTTTTATGTAACAGGAAAAAGGACGAATCATATTGAGAAGATATAACATTATATTACAATCATAAAATTATCGACTTGAAATTTGAAGTTTTTTTGCAGGCATCTCTATCTATCTGTCAGTCAAATTCTCAGATTTGATTTTGAAAAATTGCGAACTTAGTGATTGATTAGTAATTTCGTAACCGCGAAGTGGAATAGAAGATAAACGGACCTGCCGTTCTTCCTCGGAATCGGCTTATTTGGAACTATAGCACAACAAAAGCCATCATCAGTGTATCCGGGTAAAAATACTTACTTTTTTTCTGTGGGAAAAAAGTAATTTATAAAAAGTGACATTTTATAAACTGTCAACTAAAATGGATTGTCAAACTTTTTTCCCGTCACAGAAAAATAGTTACTTGTTTTACTAGGGAGAAAAGTACAAGATTGTATGCCGCGGCTGGCGTTTCATAGCCTAGGCGTACCTGAGGCTAGGAAACCAGCCAAGGCATTACATCTTCATTTCTGCCATGTGAAACATATAATTTTTTCTCCAAATTCTTCTCAATTTCACGCAAAGTCCAAATAATCCATCATTTTTTTTTTCACCCAAAGTCATTGTCAATGTTGATTACCAATTTGATTCAAATTACTTGGAACGTTGCATAGCAACAAACTTTTTTGCCTAGGCAGTAAAAGTACACCTTTTCTGCCTGTTGAGTGTCATTAAAAATCCACTTTCAATGTCATTTGGAGAAAAAGTATATAATTCATTTTTGTGGATGGCAGTTTCGAGCCAACGTAAAATCCAGTACTTTGATTTGATCAAGAAAATTCATGGTTCTCCATTAACGAAGTATCACATTGAAGAGGAATATTCCTCCGAGGAATATTCTGAGATATATCATCAACATGAAGAAAATGGATACATAGGTACAGGGTGATTCACCATAAATGTCCCCCTCTCTAGCTCAGTTATCTTTGAACCGATTTCAAAATTCGAAATTTAATCTTGAATGATTTTTGATAAAGTTTTTTTATGCTACATCAAGAAATACAGGGTGCTCGGAACAAACGATCTACAGGGTACTATTTGATTTTTTTAAAAGGAACACCCCATTTCACATTGTATTGTTAGATTCTCCCTGAAGAGTTTATTTGATCAATGTATCACACTTAGGGTCTAGCGGGAATGATTACAAAGATATAGGGTGTTCAAAATCGAGATTTTCCAACTTTAGGATTTTTTTGTGACGAAACTATTTATTATCGGTCAAAACGGCTCTCATGTCCGTATCCTAACTTTTGATTCACTATCTACTGACATTTAATAATTGGAACAGATACAGAGTGATCAGGATTCTGAATCTTGAACCACCCTGTAAATGTTCCAATTAAATGTCAGTAGATAGTGAATTAAAAGTTGAGATGGGGGCATAGAAGCCGTTTTGACCAATAATGAATAGTTTCGACACAAAAAAATCCTAAAGTTGAAAAATCTCGATTTTGAACACCCTATATCTCTGTAATCATTCCCGCTAGACCCCAAGTGTGATGTATTGATGAAATCAGCTCTTCAGGAAGAATCTGAAAATTCGATGGAATACAGGGTGTTCCATTTGAAAAAATCAAGTAGTACTCTGTAGATCGTTTGTTCCGAGCACCCTGTATTTTCTGATGCCACGGGAAAAAATTCTGAAAAATCATTTCAGATTATTTCTCAAATTTTTAAATCGGTTCAAAAATAAGTGAGCTAGAAGGGGGGACTTTTATGGTGAATCACCCTGTACCTTCTTATAAAGGAATACATTGAGAATTCGCATTTTCTATCTGATAAAAATATCAATTCTTTCTCGGATTATTCCACAGAAAATAACCCTCGAAACAACCACTTTCCTGGCTATATGCTACAACGATTAATGTGCCGTAAAAGGAGGTTGAATCATCTCAGGTCATCGAATAACACTGTGTTCACGATAACGACTGGGCCAAAATGGGCATCTCAGAAACTATAAGACAGATAAAAATTCGTATAATGGAAAAAAAGTTGCGCAACTGAAGGGCCAATAAAAATACTTTCAAAAATCTCATGTTCAATACAATATTTAGATCGAATAAAAATAGATTTGAAACTATTCGCCACTGGACTGAAATTATGCACTCTGTGTTCCTGATTGATTACAAAAATAATGAGTGAAGACAAAACACGTTAACTACAGAAAAAGTTAGAGCCAGTGTCACGAGTGAAAACTGGTATAAGATCAACCTTTTGGTTCAAAGTTTACCATTTTTGCAAAAACATACGAACACTTAGAAAAACATTTCAATTCACCAGTGCGCCACAAGAAATAATTCGGATGGGTTCAATAGCAGAAGACTCGAGTAGCATCGAAGAGTGGAATATTCACACTGTCGATAGTATACAGTGTGGTCATTTAAGTGTGCAACATATGGGAATTTTTTTAATGAATTGCACAACCAAAATACAGATAGTGCCAAAAGTTGGTGCATGTTCGGTAATCATTTTGGGTGGTTTCAGAATGGTTGCAAGTCAAGCAGCATACAGGGGAGGTCAAAAAATATAAAAATTGCTCAAGAGTAAAGTACCCTTATTTCAGTAAATTCAGCAAAATGTCATTTGAAAAAGTTGTTCACAACTGGAAGTTATGCCTAAATACCAAAACATGGCCACCTAAAACATTTTTTAGTTTTTCAATTTTGTTCGTTAATACTTTCCCAATTTGTAATATTTCAAATACAAAATGTGCACATTGAATGGAAGTTTTTGAATATGCATATTATCATTAATGATGTTTTAGTTAGTTAAAAATATGGTTTGCGAAATTTTAAAGTTGAGCTGAATATCGTTGCAACAAACATAAAATTTGTGATTCCCTAAAAAAATTAAAATCTAAGTTAATTGCACAAATATGCTTGAATTTGAACAAAGGTATGCTCAACTGATTTTGTTATGATAAACTTATGAAAGTATTCAGGGTGAATATAAAAAAATTACAGATTGGGAAATTATTCAGGAACAAAATTGAAAAACTAAAAAATGTCTTAGAAGGCCATGTTTTGGTATTTAGGCATAACTTTCAATTTTAAACAACTTTTCTCAATAACATTCTGCTGAATTTTCTGAAATAAGGATACTTTACTCTTGAGCAATTTTTATATTTTTTCGATTCAAACGAGATAAAAATACGAAACCATACATGAAAGCAAACTTCGACCTCCGTATATTTTCACGGCGAAACTAGAATGATTGTAAGTAATATTTCCGATATTTCTATCGATTAGACTAGACAAATCTGAAACACCCTGTATAATATGAATACAAAATATATTATTAGATCTTTGGTTCATATTTGAAAAAAGAACAGCAGGGGGATTTTGTTTCACGATCGTCGATTGTCGTATGATACGATGATGAACTCGAAGTCGAATTCATTTGCTATTCCATTTCTCGATCAAGTTGCGATCGAATTCGACTTCGGAAATCGTCGGTTTTTCGGCGAAATGGAATGAGATTTTGATCCAATGAAACGATCACCGAGGCCATAGCCCCAAAGCCATCACATATTTGAGGTTATTTAATTTCAATTTTTTTCAATCCCAAGACAAACATAAAAATAATTCTAATTGTTCGGGATGGTATTTCAGCAGCTAAAGATAGGTAAAGAAATTTGGATCTAATTCGTCGACGACAAGAACTACGAAACAAGAGTAGGTACCTACCTAATCCTTTTTCATTACCTGAAAATTCATATATTGAGCTATTTAGATTGAACAAAAGGTTGATACAATCATTGAGACCCCACTTATTAGTGGATAGGTCAAAGTATGATGGGAATAGGTATATACATAATCTCAAATATTCTGTGCATTGAGGTTTTAGGCAACTGGATCATAGCAAAGATGCATTTCTCAGGAGTTCACTCGCCAAGCCCCAATGAATTTACTTGGCTTGGCCTGATTCACAGTATTTTATTGATGTCATGTCATGTTATTAACATTTCTCAGTGGGCATCTCTGAGTTTGAACGACATCGAAAATTAATTATACAGGGGTGATCATGTTACAAACTTCTAGGGTAGATAAAACACACGAAAATAAGAAAAAAAGTTCATGTGAACATGGGTCCGGAAACGCATCTTCAGGGAGCTAGGGTCCTTCGAAGATGACCTTCAAAAACTACTTTTCGTTTTATAGCTTCGGTACTACTGCAGCTATCGCAACCAATTTTGGGACATACCTTTAACCAGGGGCGTACAAACCAGGGTAAATTTGACCCTACTCCTCTTAGGCTTTAATTTCATACCATTTTTATATCTGATTATGATTCTTCAATGCCTTTTAGATAAAAAATGTACTCTTGTAAAAATCGCTATCTGTCACCGTTTCCTCCGAAAATGGCTAAATCCAATCAATAATAAATTATTGGTCTTAAACCAATTATTACGTTGAAATATGAAAATGAAGTTCACTACAGATAGTGAGCATTATTAGTTAGTCAAATCTCCTTCTTTAATGAAAATAAATTAGATTACAGAAATTTATTGCCTTTTCGAAATTGGGGGTATAAAAAGTAAAAGGGAACGTATACAAAATATTAAAAAAAACAATTAAACCTACACAAGCAAAACTAATAATAAATTTGCAATAAATCATTCACGAGCACCAATGAAAAACTTGAAGTTTTGAAGTTTCAAAAGTACAAAATGAACAAGTAACACAAACAGGTTTAACGAGTGAGTCAAGGATAAGGCAGAGTAAATTTTTGTCTTGAAGATGAATTTACTAACGCTGTCGTTGACTGACCCTGTACGTACCAAAATAAATTCAAAATAACAATTGCTGAAAATGCCTTCCACCACGTTCAATACATTTATTACACCTACGTAGCATATTTAAATTGACGTCAGTGAAAACATCAGGCATGGTTTGGATCATTTCAGCCGCAACAGAAATCCTAGCCACCAAATCTTTCTCCGACTGAACTGGAGTTTCATATACAAGATTTGACTAACTAATAATGCTCACTATCTGTACTGAACCTCATTTTCATATTTCAACGTAATGATTGGTTTAAGACCAATAATTTATTATTGATTGGATTTAGCCATTTTCGGAGGAAACGGTGACAGATAGCGATTTTTACAAGAGTACTTTTTTTATGTAAAAGGCATTGGAGAATCATAATCAGATATGAAAATGGTAAGAAATTAAAGCCTAAGAGGAAAAGGGTCAAATTTACCCAAATACCCCCCTGGTTTGTACGCCCCTGGTTGAAGGTGACAAAATCCGGCATGCTCAAATTGATGAACCTACGAACTAGATTTCATGTCTCAAAATTGGTTGCGATAGCTGCAGTATTACCGAAGCTATAAAACGAAAAGTAGTTTTTGAAGGTCATCTTCGAAGGGCCCTAGCTCCCTGAAAAATCGTTTCCGGACCCATGTTCACATGAACTTTTTTTCTTATTCTCGTGTGTTTTATCTACCCTAGAAGTTTGTAACATGATCACCGGAACACCCTGTATATTATATTCATGGAGTAACATGAACACTCATTGCATAAACAAGATGATGTAACCTCAAATTGGAATGAAGCTCAAAAGGAAAAGAAACATTCGATGATATATAAGGATAGATCGACAAAACGCATCGACTCGACTCCTCTTGAGCTATCGAGGAATCGAGTCGAGTTTACACGATTCATTCGAGAAACAGAATACCAAATATCGAATAAAGATGGCTGATTCGACTCGATTTGTGAAATAGGATCTCCCTGCATACAACAACCATTCCAAGAAGGAAATTTCCAGGTGTCTCGTTGCTATTTTCGACCACTTTATATTGCAGGTGAAACTAAATAATTCAATCACATTGTCAATACTCCCTTCAATGCGACACAGTTTCACCTTAGGTGAAGATTTACGTTGTAGCATATTGATACGCTGCCAAATCAAATTTTATCACATATTGGGTAGATTTAGTGCAATGCATATTGGGAGGCAACCTTAATGTGTATAGGAGTGATTGATGAGTCTTGAAAGGGTATAGGTAAGTACATCTAGTCGTGAACAATGCTCTTTTATAGGTATAAAGTGATATGTACGAAGATTTTCTCAAATCTTGATCATGATTGATATGAAAAACAAGCATTTTTAGATTTCACTCAAGTATTTCTTGATAAGTACGTTAAAATATTCAAGTGACGTATTCCTGAAACAATTTCAAGAAAAAAGGTCTATAAAAACTTGTGTCCAGAAATGTTCGCGATACAGGGTATTGAAATACAGAAAACAAATAATTTTTCGATAAACATTTCATAGGGAAAAATAGTTCATTTCGATGAGACCTACCACATACTTAATTTTTGCAGTGTTTGCAACAACTTATCTTAGCGCCCTAGGAGCTGCATCGATATAGAAAACGATCACCTCCAGAGTTGTTGAGAAAGTGTACATTTTTTACTTGGAAATGGTGTCAGAATAAAGTTTTCTCATTAAAAGTACCAACAGTTTACTGTCAAAAATGTTTGGGCAATTTTAAATAAATAATGATAGCGCCTTCTAGATGTTACATGAAAATTAATACGAAATTATGATTCTCCATGTTAAAAAAAACCCAAGTACCAAATTTCGTGCAAATAACTTATTTTTTGCAAGTATTTTCGAAATGCGAACAAATGAATAAAAATTTCTACACCCTGTATCTCGAAACGAAGCATTTCCGGACACAAGTTTATATAGACTTTTTTTCTTAAAATTGTCTCAGAAATACGTCATTTGAATATTTAAACGTACTAATGATACACCCTGTATAATATTGACTTGAGAGATATATTCATTTCGGAGACTACTATATTAGAGAAAACTTGTGGCCATTTGAGGGCCTTTAATAGATTTGAAGTCATGACATCTGGTGTGAAATACTCGAATGACCAGTGGCGTATGTCAACTTAAAACCCAAATTATGAACAAAGTACCAACTTGAAAACCACTTATATTGACCTTGAAGATATCAAGTGTCAAAAATTCAGAAATAATCAACTTGATAACATGCTAGAAGAACTTCTCAGCGGCCGTCGAATGGTGTCAGAATCTAGAAAACCCATTCTCTCGATTTCCCGTTTCCTTCAAGTATTTCAATCATTTTTCATCACAAAAGAAAGGTGATTTTGCTATATTTGGGCTTTATTCGAAGGCTCCTAAATATTATAGTTTCCCTTCTTGTATGTTGTTATCAAGAGGATCATTCTCGATTATTCAACACTAATCTCTAATTGGTGCCTTGTTCCCATCATAGTGATTATATTATTTTATTTTTATTACACGTCTTTGAAATCAACTTGTTTTCATCTATATTAGTATTATTGTAAGATAGGCTTTTTAGGGCTATCGCACGGAAACAGCGCACGGAAAAACTTTGAGAATAACCATGGAAACAAATCATACATGCCAAACACTATATTGTCAGATCTCTATTGTCAGCATAGTACGAAACTGTAATTTTGGGGAATTTTAATTATCATCAGTTCTACCCAACCTTGAATTTTGGTTCAGATTTCGCCATCTAACGGGTAAAATGCGACCTACATTCCGCGATATTGAAAAGAATCCTTCTGTCAAGTATTAGGGTCAAGAACTTTGACCAAAAAACAGTAGATGGGATTTGATAGGAATTTCTACACCATCATCATCCTGGCGGTAAGCATGCGTACGATTTTTTTATATGTATGCAATGAAGCCGAAGGAATTAATCTAATAGAAATTCACCTCCGTCATACCAATTCTGAAATCTCCATTTCGATTCATTCCGAATAGGACCTGAATCTCATTCTCTCGTCAGAGCACTGTCAGCAGCCTCAACAAGTTGAACGCTGAAATCCAGCATAAAAATCCAATTCCACCTGATCCATTATTAATTGTGGAGCGTGCGCTGGTAAGTCGAAACCATTTGTCATTTGTCAGGAGATCTCTGGATGCAGAGAAGGTGTCATCAGGTGGGGCGCTCACTAATTTGCCGTGTATACGGAAAATTGAATTGTGAGACTGGAAATTCCGGGAGCAGTGTTAATTCGGTTAGCATCAGGGTCGGGTTGGCGGGTAAAGAAAAGAGCATCTCGGTCTCGGGTGTCACGTTTTCCTGCTATAGATAATAATATATAGAACTTCAAAGCCAGGCTCTATGAAGGAAATAACAAGAGTCTGAATGCATCATGGAGGATGGTTCATGCTCATGCTTGATGTGAGGATTTTGCTATGAGGTCTAATTTCTATGGTATTCAAAGTAAATCTTACAATGTATACATATAATGACGAGTGTATATACAAGTTGTCTTCAAATAGACGTTCTTGAACAAAAATTATATATACCTATTGTCACAAACAGAATTCAGTATATCATACTGAGTATCTCCCAAATTAACCAATGTCTATAAAGAGATAATTTCCATATTCGATTAATAGTAACATGCAACTCGATATCAGTTTAGAAAATCCAGTATCGTAATAAGTTTTATTGGAAACTCAAAATTTGCAGAATCGGAATAATAGGAATAAACCTGGTCAGACCAGGTACCTATACAGGGTGAGTCATTACTACTGGGATATGGACTGAGAGCGGATTGGTTGGACCAAAATATGGCGATAGGACCGAATATGCCTTAGTGAAATATTGCTGTGGGCGTTGAAGCTGAATATTTTTTTCGTTTTTTGATTATAATTTCACTGTATATTTATGAATTGTTATCAAATTCAGCAAAGATGCATAATTTCATACAAGGAATATTATTTCATGTATAATTCTGAAGGTTGATGATTCCTGATGTGTGAATCGACTGATAACTTTTTTGTCGAAAGTTTTCAGTGATTTCGATTATAAAATATGACATAAACATCATTACTACGTACGTAATATATATTGGTACACCTGTTCAAAAACGATATTTTCATCCTTTTTCGAGAAAAACGCAATTGAACAGTTCAAAGTCTCGGTAGGGGATTTCAAATATTTCATTTATGGAGAGTGTGCTTTGGACTGTCAGATAATTGTTACTGGTGAATTACATTTCTTGTGGTGCGAATTTATAGTCAATAGATTTTCGATTGTAACGCCCTGTATATTTTCCACAACAATATTTTATAGAGGCATATTTGGTCCTATCGCCATATTCTGGTTTAAACAATCCGTCCTTGGTCTATGTATCAATAGTTATCAATTAAAAAGAAAATACTCAGAGTCAGTCGACCACACTTTATTTGAAAATAAGTCAATTAAACAGTAACCTGTTTCGGCACAACGGCCATCATCAACTTGCAATATCTAGAATATATGATGAATGTTGAATTGTAAAAATTGATTGTTGGAGGAAAAACAAAGCTTATAAAGAAACAATGAAACATAAAGAGTGAAACATCATTGGGTTGATCATCAAGGTGAGTCAGGTGAAAGTAAGTTTGAAGCGGCCGAAGAGCCAGAAAAATCTGGCCCTGATGAGGTTGAACATTGAAAAACTGAGTTTTAAAGTTCAAATCGTCACATGTTGACTGGAAAAAATTGATTCAGAGAATGGAATAATAAAAACTGACGTGACAAGCTGTCAATCTAACACATAAAGTAACGAACATCATAAAACATGACTGGTGTATGACAGAAAGACCTGAGAGAGAAGATTTGTGAATGAAAAAAGAAGAAGAAATGAAGTTTGGTGAAGAAAATGAAAAAAGTTATGATAAAAGAAAGGAGCAAGGAGTCTGAAAAGAAAAGAACGAAGAAGAAGAAAAGAAGACGATGAGAATAAATTGATCTCTGCAATACAGGCAGAAAAATTCTATGGGGGTATTCATATGGAAAAAAAAAATTTAAGACAACCGTAATGTGCGGAAGATATGATTGCGTTCAAAATTAGTTTGATCATCAAGAGGAGGATACACCATGCATCAGTGCAATGAAAACACGATTTCTCCGCCCCCACTTTTCATTGTTCAATATTGATTTTTTCGGAAAACAAAAAATATGGTGAGATGAAGAATTGAAATATCTAGGTTTCTCTAGAAGTAGAATTTCGAAAGAATTCACCGATATTCTGCAAAAAATCATGAACATTGCATTTTTCGAGTATATTCAGATTATTTTTTTGAGAAAACTAAGACAAAAACTCAAAATCCGCTTCCAGAGAAACATCCGTTCATCCTTTGCGAAGAGCCCAGTATTTTTTGTTTCAGGAAAAAAAAATTTTTAGAGGGGGAGAAGTGGGGGCTCGCGATCCCATGTTTTCCAACATTTCGACACCGATTCCTAGCGTCCTCACCGGAGAATGCAGAAAACTGTGTTTCAATATTAGAATACAGGCTTATTTTGCGTTTTTGAGATTTTACCAGTGTGATTCAAAAAGTAGGACACATTTACGTTTGTACTTCAGCCATTCAGCTATCTATATCATTTTTCATCATTTCTGTTTCTTCATCCTATTCCTTGGGAACTTTAATACTGTCCACAATATCCATTCATTATTTTATATTATCGAATGGGAATTATAAGATAATTTTAGCATTCCAGTAAGGAAGTATAGCACGATGTCCGTGAATCCTCCTCTCCGAAATGATAAATAAAAACATCAGTTGATGTCACAGGTGCGAGGTGAAACGTTTGTCGGCAAAAGGGCGAACCGGCGAAAAGCCGCATTTCGGTCGAAGATTCAAAGACTTTTTTGAAGCGGCGAATTCTACATAAGTAGAGACTTTCAAGGGTAGAGAAGATATTTTGTATTATATAGAAAATATCGGCTATAATGGGATTCGTGAAATAAACTTTTTGACCAATTGCGGTAGCGGTAGACTTCGCGAGTATTTCGAGTGTTTACTTCGAAGGCAAGAAAAATTTCGGTTGTTGATCCCTAGGTACAACTTTCGAATTCCTCTCTACTGAGTTGCCATGATTGAAATCGGGTTGCAACCTGTCATATCCATTTTGAAAATAGAAGAAATTTCCAGATTTTCAATAATTTAGTTCGATGGAGATTTTCTGGTATTAGGATTCGAGGAGGGCCCCCTGAGGTTGAAGGCCCCGGGGACTGCCTTTCCGAGCCCCTAGGTAGCAACGCCAGTGCCTAATTATGAAATGAATAAGTGGAGCCCTCCTAATACCGCACATAATTGGAATTCCTTTCCACATTTCTTCAATCGCTAACATGACTTCCTGATTAAATGAATCCATCTACGATCTCTACCTCCCGCTTCTCTGCGAGCTCTGCTCATTCAATTTCAAAAAGCTCTCTCTGTAAACTTTTTCATCGGATCGTTAATTGAATGAATTTTTAAAGATGCCGCCATCAAATCTATCTAAGAGGGCACGAATACAAAGTAAAAAGAGCGGTTAATGTGAAGTGCTAGGCGTGCCATTTCGGTAGGCTAAATTGAAATATGCATAATGTAGAGATGATTTTGCGTGTGTATCACGTTTGAATCGAGTTATTTTTCTTTGGTCTTTTATCGCGAAATAGGAAGAAATTCTGAAAAAGTCCTTAGATTGAGTTTCAATGTATCCTAATGTGACTCGAGATGTGACTGACTCTCTATGCAAACATAGACCATAGTTTAAGTCTTTAATGGTAATATTATGATGGTTTGTTTCGTGCTGTTGATTTTCTCTCATTATTGTAAGTGTCCTTGGAGTTGATGCAATATCAAAGAAGTATCTCTTTTTCTCATATGAATAACTTCAGTTATTTGATGATACTTTGAAATTTTCACTCTTTGATAGTAGCACAAAGAGGTCATAAAAATGTTGTACAGACGTTTGCGAGATCTAAACACCATGACTTATGTACTGTTATATGCTCGAACGGCGCAATATAATATATGGTTGCCAAAAGGCTCATTATTTCAGATAGTCGCGATAAAATTGTATTGCATAATATTATTATCACGAAGTTTTGTGATTATATTGTTGTAATTACGTCATCATGTATGGGGCATCAACTTGAAACCCAATGTATAAGATACAATAAATATAGCATATATACAGCCAGTTTCATGCAGAATACTCCTTGGATGAAGTCTCTGGGTAATATTGGTATTCTTCACTACCTTGGTGTATGAATAACTATTTTCTGTGACGGGAAAAGAGTTTGTTGACATTTCATCTCTATCGACAGGTTACAAAATGTCAATTTTCTTAAAATAACTTTTTTCCACGGAAAAAAATTTCGTACTTTCTCCCGGATATCTAGGTTGATGTTGATGGCTCTCCGAGAAAGAACTGCAACTGCTTTTTATCTTCCATTCCACTTCGCGGTTACGTAAATTACTAAACAATCACTGACTTCGTAATTGTTTAGAATCAAATCACAGCAAAGATGCCTCCAACGCAAGTGTAATTGTCTCTGTCTACCAGTTGAGAAAAATTTCACATGGATAATTTTATGAATTCACTTCATGATTATAATACCTTTTCAATATTGTTTTTCGTGTCACAGAAAAAAATAGTGTATTATACACGGGAAAAATATTAGATATTAGTTCTCGGTTTTTTTTCGAGCTAAGATCTAATACTTATTCCCTTGTATAATGAATAACTTTGTGAATGCTGATTTTTCCTTGCTATTGTCGATTTTTCTCAAAGAATTGTGAGTGGGGAGGAATGGATAAAGAAATAAAGGATGAATTGAATAATTCGAATTCTGAGACACTGAACACTGAAGGTGATTTGTCATTCAGAAATTCTATCAATTGTTTATGTAGGTAATTTCAATTTTCTTTTCTGTAAAAGCCGCTTGAAAAATCCTAACGTAAGAAAAAACAGTAAAAATCGTCTGCCTGATATCGAATATGGGAGAAATGTAGTTCCTATACAGAAAAACCAAGTTCTCAGTGAAAAACTGTGAAACGAACATGCATAGGTACCTACCATGAATACCTACCATAATTATGTAGGTACCACCGACTTATTATACTCTATCTAGAGTGTCAGTAGTCATATCTCAGCAACCCGAAAATGTAGGGTCAGTTGCTCGCCTGAAAACGCTTCTGCTCAATACGCAGGAACTCCCAAGCTGTCGTTCATGACTTTGACGTGGTATCGAAATCAACCTAGCATCCATTTTGTTCATAGGCGGCGGCACAGTGGATGGCGTTGGCTTAAGTGTTTTGTTTATGTCATCAGGGGTCGGCTTTATAAAAATAATATCAAAATTGAGTGGTGATATTAATATTTTCATTTTATTTTTGCCAATCCTAGGAAATATAAAGTGCTTTGCTCTTCGGTATAAGAATTCTACGATTAATAATACTAAAGATGATTCTTTTCATCGGTGAGTTTGTGGGTAATGAATAATGTATTACTTCAATTGGCTTCCATCAGTTGAGCAAGTATTGAAATGAGATAGAATCATGCATGTTTTGTATATTCATCCAGCTGTGAAGAATTTAATATCTGAACGAAGGTACTCACCGACATAGATGGCTGTAGAATTGTGATGAGGATCATACGGACAGACCGCTTGACCCGGTTTCTCCTTCTCCACCGTGTAATTCCTGCTGAGCACGTTGTATTCTCTGCATATCGGTTTGAAAGCGTTCGTACCACACAGGAGAAGACGACCTTGCGCCGTCTTCGCCATAATCCTGATATAGTTTTGACAGTTTTCCTGAAACAAATCAACAACTTCGTTACATAGGTTGCTTTTGTTTTTTTTGTGTGTCTAAATGTGACGATTTGGTTATGAAAAAGATCTTAAACAGATCTACTGAAATCTATTGAATTTTTGACAAGGTATTTACTGATGAAATGAAAATCTAACTGGCAACCCTGTTCCGCGTGGAAAGTGAGTTGACATGAACTGTCATTTGGTGTTGTAAAATTAATTATTCACGAAATCCGATAGATTTCACGTGTGAAAAACTGTCTATTGTCTTGCCTGATTGTAAGCCTCAATTTGCTGACTCGACTATAATAGACAGTATTTCGTCCATGGTACATGAATAACTAATAAGTGATCATTATTTGAGGTTATTGACAACAAACAGTTATTCATTTATTACAACCAATCAAAATATCATTATAGTAAGAACCATCTACTAACATCATCATCTCTGGAATAATGAAAGTTTTTTGTTTATACAGGGTGTCCCCAAAACCTTTACAGACGGCTCTGTAGATACCATTATCAAATCGTTTCTGCTTCATAACCTTGAAAAGGCTCATGAGATTTTACTCAAATTCGGTAAGTTGGCATAGCTTCATTGGGCGAAAAAACCCATATCTTCTACGCCAATGAAAAGAAACAGGTTCGAATATGAAATTTGGATTGTGTACCTTGTTCACTAAAAAAAACGTATTTGAGAAAATTCGATTAATCTCATGGTTTTGACAAAATTTGTGAAAACATCAGTTAACATTGAAACGATCAACAGATATGTCATGGAAAGTGTTCAAAATGTCCATCATCTTCACGAACAGAGAGATTTATATGGCGAAGAAAATGGATAGAAGCAAATACATCTCAGTACATATTTGCTCAGTCTGGGCGCTAGACCAAACTGGCTTACTCAGTACGAACAAAAAACAAAATATACGTATACGTGGAAATGATGGAAATAATTAACAATTCTTGAAAAATATCTGCTAATCGTTTCAGTACTGACTGATGCTTTGAATTACTAAAAATCAAATTTTGTCGAAACCATGAGAGTATAATCAAATTTCATCAACAGTATCTTTTTTGTAGAAAATAAGTTACGCAATCGAAATTTCATAGTCAACCCCCTTTCTTTCCATTGGCGTAGAAGTTTCAGGTGTTTATTCACTGAAAAAATCAAGTTCTACGCCCATGGAATGATATTTATCATTATCATGTTATGGGTTTTATTGCCCAATGGAACTATGTTAACGTAACACATTTGAGTTAAATCTCATTAGCCGATTCAAAATTATGAAGCCAAGCAACTTCGTACAGGGTGATTCACCATAATTGTCCCCCCCTTTAGCTAACTTATTGTTGAACCGACTTCAAAATTTGAAAAATCATCTGAAATGATTTTCCATAATTTTCTATCGCCTACATCAGAAAATCATGCTTTGAACAAACGATCTACAGGGTGATAGTTGACTTTTTCAAATGGGACACCCTGTACTTCATTGCATTTTTAGGTTCTTCCTGAAGAGCTGATTTCATCAATGCATCACACATGAAGGTCTAGCGGGAATGGTAACAGAGATATAGGGTGTTCAAAATCCAGATTTTTCAATTTTAGGATTTTTTGTTGTCTAAACTATTCATTATTGGTCAAAACGACTCATAGGTCATATCTTGAGTTTTGATCAACTATCTACTGACATTTGATTGGAATAATACAGGGTGCACTACACTGTTTTACCACTAACCAAACCGATTTTTTAACGCCTCGACACGTGTTTCGCTAACTATGTTAGCATCTTCAGGAGAAGATTTTCAGATCAGTTTTAATCTTCTCCTGAAGATGCTAACATAGTTAGCGAAACACGTGTCGAGGCGTTAAAAAATCGGTTTGGTTAGTGGTGAAACAGTGTAGTGTATTATCGTGGCAAAGGTTCCAGTCTTCGATATAATACAGGGTGGTTCATGATCCAGAATTCTGATCACCCTGTATCTGTTCCAATTATTAAATTTCAGTAGATAGTAACTCAAAAGTTGAGATAGGGACATGCAAGCCGTTTTGATTAATAATCAATAGTTTCAACACAAAAAAATCCAAAAGTTGTGTATTTTCTGATGTAGTGATAACAAAATTTATCAATCATAATTTCAAACGACCCTTCAAATTTGGGATCAGTGGAAAAATAACTGAGCTAGGAGGGGATCACCCTGTACTTAGGTAAGTTTGCTGGTATCGAATTGTTTTGGTCTGAGTAATATGTGGATAGTTTTTGTGCAGACCTTTTAGAAAGACCCAGTATATTGATCACCTGTCATCAAGCTGCATGAAAATCATGAGATTAACGATCTCGGAACACTTTTCAAGAACTTTTACTTCCAGTACTATCAAGCTTCGCATGTGATATTTTATGCTCATCTTCCAGGAAGGTCTCATAATTATAGAAAAAACAATATTGTAATCCCCCTTGACCAACACAGGAAAACTGCTACAAGTGTAACACACGGAGCCGGGGTCAATTGACTGGGGACCGTCAGTAATAAGCGAGTGGGAAATGGAGTGGCCCGCACGTTGTTCCATCAATCCATCGATACATTTCAATCGGTATCGAATACCCAAGAGTCGCAATAATACCTTGGGAGAGCCGATGCCGAAGTTAATTTATCGAGAATCGGGCGATGTACTACAAGAGGTCACTGTAATTCATGATCGATACCCTCACGCGGTCTGGAAATCAACGGACAAGAGTAATGACTATTTTATGCGTTTGGTGAAAATATATATTTTTTTATGTTCTGGTTCCCACGAAAAGGAATATCCTGTAATGTTCAGAGAACATCGTGAGAACCAAGGGAACACCTCCCTTGGCAATATGTTCCAGAGCCTCGCTGTTCGTTGGATGAACGAGTCTTTGGAAAGAGATGTTCTGCAGGTCTCCAAAGTGAGCACGAAGGGGTGCATAGCTTCAATTCGACGGGTTAATCTCGCGGGGACTGCCAAGGGAGGAATAAGTGGGAGGCCACACATTTCCGTGTGTCGGCCGTGCATGCAGTTGCATTTCAGTTTTCAGTTTGCCCTTCTTGAAGATGTTGAAAAAATTCAGTAGCAGTGAGTTAGGGATGGTAGCACTCGCATTAGAGGAAGAAGATACTCATTGAGGACCTCGGTGCAAGAACCGGGCAACTCCATTTTATGTCGAAATTGGGTTATTGTATTCAACATATATAATTTTTTCTTCCGCATCTTTTGATGCAAGAATCAAACGAATCCAACAATATCCTAAAAAGTTAACACGGGAAAGGAATCACCTGATGAGCCATTGAGGTGCAAGAGTCGGGCAACTCCAGGAGTTGCCCGATTTTAGCACCGAAATGTACGCGTGTAGTGGGAGATGTCGGAGTGAGGTTATTAGCGACAAGCCTTCCCGCGTCTTCCATCGTATGTGGCGTGTTTAGTTTGATCATTTGTTTCATGCAATACAATGTAATGTCGTCGGAAGGTGAAAGTGAGCCCTTTCGAGATTCGGGGAGTGCATATGTTCCAAAAACATAACTGTTGATGAAGAGGACCCAGATTCTGGCAATGTTAACGAAGATCAAGACGCAGGAAACGTCAGCGATTCATCCTATGTTCGAAATACTATTTGTTCACAATATTTCTCGTTATATATTTCATTTTTGATAAAGAAGGAAAATTATTACACGAGTTCAACTATATTTTCAGAATTTTGTCTTATTGGGGCAAGAAACAGGCAAACTTCTTTTTAAGCTTCTACAATGGAATGAAAATTAGTATCGCCGTAAATACAGCTTTTCTAACGTAAAGGATTCATACCATTTAGCATAATGTTCTTCAAGTTTCTCAAAAATATGAAGGTTTTTTTTTCCATTCCCCAACATTTTAAAAAATTGAAGTTGCCCTGTTCTTGCACCGAGGTCTTCAATTGGAGACGAAATCGAAATTATCTTCCACACGCGCTCTTTGTAATTGACGTTCCTGTATTTTTCATTTGTTTGGTCGTACAACACTGAAAACTTCCAAATTTCCTCTATTAGCTTTTCCGATTCCATGTTATAATCCTCTGTGAACCCGCACCGCATCCGTGCAAAAATTAAACTGAACTAGTTGGACACGGCGCGTACACGATGCGGAGGTATCAGAAGGATGACGGTGCGGACAAGTGTGGACTTTCTGATAAGATTGCATCATTTTATTTTCTCGCCGTGTGTCGTCCAACACACGGCCGTCATGCGGTGCGGACTCGGCGCGGATATGTGTGTCCCGGCCTTAATTGTTGATATATCAGAAGAGCATCGTCCATGAAAATATCTATAAAATAGAGCCAGATCGACAACTTTTCTACGGTGTTCCAGAGAAGTGAGTGAGTTTGTGAGCGAGGCATCAAACACGAGATGAATTGCCCTTTTTTGGGCAGAATCCAACAGTTTCAGGGTATGTTTGGGTGCTGCACTCCAAATATGGAAGCGGTATTCTAGGACAGGTCGGATCTGTGCCTTATAGATCATAAGCAGCTGACTGCAAGTGAAATAGCTCCTGGGCCGAAACAGAAAACCAAGTTTTTGGAATGCACTTTCAGCAATTGATCTCACGTGATTCTCCCAAGAAAGGTTATTGCTGATAGTAATACCAAGCATCGAAATAGATGTCTTCAAAGGTATGGTTTCTCCTGACAAGCTCATGTTGGGCATAGTGAGATCGGCTTTTCTAGAGAAAAGGCATGTTTGTTTGCATTGAAATCTACCAAGTTATTGGATCCCAATCGAGAATTGTTGCCAAGTCCATATTTATGTTGTCAACATTTCTCCCTCGTTCAATTCTGATTTGCCTGGCTGGTATTGGAGCCCTGGAGGAGAAGGCGGTATGGAGAGTACAATCATCCGCGAAACTGTGTACTGGACATGAAGTTGCTTCCAACAAATCGTTGATATGGAGTAGAAATAGTGTTGGTGCTAGAATTGATCCTTGCGGAACACCAGCATTTATTATAAGAGAGTCAGATGAAACTCCGTCGACCACTACATGGAGAGACCTGTTTGAGAGAGAACTAGCTAGCAGAGAACATAGCTGGAGAGGCAAGCCATAAGATGGAAGCTTGGCGTGTCCTTGGTGCTAGCCAATAAGAAATGTGCCTATACCTACCATACTGTCTGAGAAAGAACATTTTTCAGGAATGTCGAAAAGCCGGCCAGGGCTAATGAACCGTGATTAGGAAAATAAACGTACAGAATTCAGGTTCTTGGAATACTCGTTGAAGTATTGGTTTTTAAACGCCTACATGTACGTTTCATGAACTCAAAAGGACTTCAAACTCTTACTCCTAGTCAGTGTTTTCCTTATATTCTTCATGGGGTCTGTCCATGTGTCATAACTCTTGCCCATTTGTCATCTCTAGATACCTACAATCTACATCTTCTGCCCAGCCAGCAACTCGCGATCCTTTATGATAATGGCGACTTTTAGTTCGTATAGCAGTCCAAAGTTAGTGGTTTTGTTATACTTATTTTATATGGATCAGTAGAACAATAGTTATGCAGTCTCTAGTTCATCAGTATTCAATGTTCATTAACACAATGAAGTGGATCGTGACTGAAATATCCCGCAACAGTATTCTCTCGAGATCATCAGTAGTAACAACCCAGCTATGCCAGTGCTCGATGAGTATTTAAATATACATAACCCAAAAAACACCCCATTAACTAATTGGGACGATGGAAAATATTCTTTTCGAGAAGTGACGGTAAATATATTCTATGATTGAAAATAAAAAACTATAGTTGACGCTACCAATGGCTCGAACGGCTTCATATAATACCTCCAGACTTTTTAGGAAAAGCGAATTCCACCGGCAAATGTCTGCCAGGCTCATCAGCACACTTATCAGATTGTGCTTCGTGTTTGTTATTCGTTTTCGCCTCTCCACTTTCTTACATCCATTTACGTATTGATTTCTCTATCCTTCTCCATCGTTTCCACAGAGAACGTCGGTTTCATTACTCGGTGTGACATTGCACATTATCGGAGATTTCCGACGAATTTCCTCCAATTTCCTTTTTTAGTTTTAGTAGTTTTCGTGATTCTCTGAGAGGATTGAGTCAAGTTGATGGAACTGATATGTCTGCTCCTTTACCGACATGCTTTTTCTGTTTGAAATAATATTCTACTGAATGATTGGATCCATTAAATTGTACATAACAAAAAGCAAGATATTATGAGATTGAAGTGGATGAATATAGATCATTCAGAGTAATTATCAATGTTGTCTTCATCATTGCTTCGACAGTGGGGACAATCGATGAATATAAGAACTTGACAAATGATTTGAGTTGAATATCCAAAATCGTGTTATTCATTAATCAGTTTATTTGAAGAGATATTCCAAAATGAATATCACTTCAACATTGCCACTTTTCCTCCACTGCAAAATGGAATTGTCAAATTGGAAATCCGACGTTTCAAAGAAGAAATGTCGGATTTCCCTTTCGACAATCACATTTTGTAGAGGAGGGAAAGTGGAAATGTTGAAGTGACATCCATTTTGAAATATCTCTCCTGATGAACTGAGTAATAAATAAAAATGATTACTCCTTATCTCTTGAGGTTATCTAGATCCCCATGCATAGCCACGAATTTGTAACACCCTATATAGTTGTGTACGGATTCCCTTTGCCCAGAAATCCTTTCACGACCAATCAGATCGATTCTAGCCAATATGGCTGTAAATTAGAATTCGTTAGCAGGCCAATAGGTGTGATCAGAACAACTGTTCAGTTAGTAATATACACCGCGATTTTTAAGTAGAAAAAATCTTATCGACCACATCCGATATAAAAAAATCTCCAGAGTTGTGATTATTGAAGGCAACATTCTTCACAGAAGGGTTTTTCTCAGGAAGAGCGAAAATCACAATCCCAAATCGAATAATGGATTATTCGATTTATCTGGAACTATTTCATCTCTATTCGAGCAAGATTAAGCGAATACTTCGGATCCAGACATTTTTTCTTATCCCGAACAAGCCCTCCCACTGCTGACCCCCCAGTGACACATGCATCAGTCACTTGGTAATAAGGTCCCACATCACAAAACGTATCGATCGCTCTTGGCGCCTTCACTTAGGATTCCTTCAATTTCGAAGTTCATCAATCAGACATTATTGAATGATCATAGGTGACATTGAACACTGCTTGAATTTTGACAACAATGGTCTATACGAACTGAATTGAACTGTGAAGATTTTATTGTTTCTTACAAGAACTAAACAGGAAGGAGATTCGAACTTCGCTCCTCAGAACATAACCGATTCAAGATATCGAAATATCACCTATAATTCTTGGAGTCATAGATTGAGTATGTTCTCACTCTTCTCACAGTAATATTAAAATTCCTTATTTTTTCCATACTTCGAGGTTTGATTTACTCTACAGGGTGTCCCGAAATCAGCCTTCCAAACTTCGCCAGCGGCTTCTACGATCAAAAACAGGAATACAAGTTTTAATGAACACGATTCGATAAATGTCTCCTAAGGGAGCTACGCCCCCCTGAAGATGATATTTCTTGAATATTCTCTAAAAGCCATGTGATGGACAGATTTAACTAAGAAATAAACTTTCAAAGCATCATGCCCAATGGTGGGAATACAATGAATATTGCTCAATCTTCTTCGTATGCATATTTTTCGACAATTCAATCTCGGATTATGAAAATCCACTCCTTTACTCCGTTACTTTTGATGGAAATCCATGGCAAATGTAAAAACTCCACAGATGATAAGATTTCCACAAAATTCTCAATAACATCACGACAAGTAGAACACCATTTCTCTCCGGAGTCTTCATCTGTAGCTCTGAATATCTTATTAATCAAATAAACTTGATTGAAGACCGCTTAAAGGATGTCAACTGTGCTTTTGTATATTACTCCAAATTCAGTTAACCCTCATCATTTGTTGAATTCATTCCGCTTTCTTCATGTTCGTTACACCAAACATATCGATCGATGTAGTATGGGAGCCATCAGTGGAACTTTCTTGTACTTGCGACAATTTGACGTTCAAAAAAATTTTTCGTGATTGAAAAGTTATGGATAATCCTCAGAATAGCTAGTAATTGCCTATATATCGGCTGACAATTGAGATACATTGACCATGCATACCTAGAACGTCCGGAATTTAGTAGTAGAAGCTACTATACTAGCCAGAAGATCAGTAGAAAGAATTGTATTTGCAGAAGAATATATCTTGATCAGAAAGTGGTAATTTGTGACATATTTCCACACAATGTTTATAAAATGAACAACAATGGTAGATTTCAGGAGAAAACCAACTACTTCCCTGGCTAATGCTACGCAAGACATTGAATTGTATCCTCCCGAAATCTATGCATCGACTCGTATAAACGAATACTGATACAAGTGATTCTTTCCTGAATGCCTATTGATTTCGATTTAGCCAGGCCGCTAGACAACCGCAGACCGGTTTCGAGCTCTTTGACTCTCATCAGTGCAGTGTAGTCTCCAGCCAGCAGTCCCAAGACCGCCGACTCAGCGAAGCCTAGCCAAACAAAAATCGAGAAATCGAGTCGGCATTATATTCACCCCGAGGCGTCTTTCATCGACAAAATGAAAGCAACGCCATCTGAGTAGAACAGAGGAAAGAATCACTCCAAAACTAAAATTCCCATACGGGAGTGGCTGGTTGCCCGACTGGCGTAATTTCAACTACGAAATAGCCACAATGCTCAAAGTGGAATGAAATGGTAAATAAATATCGATACAGTGCCTCTCATCATTTTGTATGGAGTTTAGTGTTGAGTGCTATTTATCCCAGAATATAAAAATATAATGACGTCCATGTCCATGACAGCCTGCTGCATGTGAAAGTCATTTTGTTTTATATATTTGTTCAAACTACCAATGAGGAAGCGAAATAAGAAATCGAAAACACAGCCATGTAGGTATCCAGTAGCCAAAAACGAAAGCATCATGTTCTCGATTATCAACACAAATATTTCAACCAATCAAAAAAGTGTATTTTGAAATGAATGGAATAATCGATGTAATGACATCACTACATTTCTAGTCCAGGCAACCTTTTGAGACATCCCATTCATTTGGAATGAGCTTTCTTTGTCAAAACTTTTAGGTGCGATCTCGCCAAAATGTTAAGGTGCGATCCCACCAAAATATTCAGTTGCATGCGATCCCGCCAAAATTTTCAGTTGCATGCGATTTCGACGAAATTACTAGGTGCGATCTCACCAAAATACATTAGTACGACCTCTCGCCAAAATTTTATACGCTCTCGCCAAATTTGTCGATCAACTCTAATTGCATGGCTTTCGCCAAAACATGGACATTTCTTTCGCCAAAACATGGACATTTCTTTCGCCAAAACATGGACATTGCTTTCGCCAAAACATGGACATTTCTTTCATGTTCACATAATATTTATCATCAAAACGGGAGGATTATATTGGATGTTGTCAGAATCAACTTCGATTATATACGATCTAGAAAATTATGGAGGATTCAGATAGAATTATAATGACTGTATAGAAATAACTAGTAAAGGAATGATCATATAATTATTGGCATACATATTTGTAGTATTCTGAAATTAACCATGGAATATGAAAACTATCTCAATGATTGAAACCTATAACTTGTCTGGATCTGCGTCGTCAAAATTTCGAGTGCGACTTTGAAAAATTTTGCATTTCATATTTATTCTATTTGAGCTCTTGTTCCAGAAATTATATTTGAGATAAACTACAGAATCCCTTTACATTCTCTTTATTATAATGGATAAATAGCACTATTGATGCATAATGATAATGAAAATACAAGCATCGATCACTAAATGAAAAATATGTAGGTAGGTTTTGTTTTTCTAACTACTCACTCGTGGACGTTTCCGTTCAATTTCGAAATAAACAACATCCGCAGTAGCAGGTATATATCACAATTTTAATAGGAATCGATAATTCAACTTTTGATTAACTATAGAGTTTCCAATCTCCAACGTTAGGAGATTCACAATGAACTCTGAAAAAATAATTTATGCTTCCAGAGCTTCTTGCTCCTGTTTTCGAAGTATTTGTTTTTGTAAAGTTGAAAGTAAATAACTAAATTCTGAAAGCTTGTAGATGGTGCCTGCTCGGAAATCCTGAGAAATCAGGTAACAAAGTGCAAACTGGGCTAATATCACGCTTATTTGAAGAAATAATATTTCTTCATTATAATTCAGGTATGGGCAGTACCGCACTAAGGAATTTATAATGACTAAATAAGGTGATAAGTTAAATGAATTTCACATTCAAATCAAGCATATCTGATTAGCAGCGAAAGTGATTTCAGAGTAATAATGTTGTACAAGTAAATATTGTGAATACTCAATTGAATTTCAATTCAGTATTTTCAAAAAGAATGAAAATATCGTTGCACAAATATTTATAATATGTAATTGATATTTTGATTGTGAATTTGAGATTTTGAATGACATAGATATACAATTTTAATTTCATGTTTTTCCCTATTTTGAAACATTTCGCTATTATACAGCATTGGCGTAGTTAGAGAAACCGAAACGATCTGGTCAACAATTATAATGATTAAAAAAATAGACATATGAATATAGGAAATATCACAGGAATCCAATCTGATACCTGAATATGTTTAAAATGTACCATTTATATTATTTCAATTTGATTTTTCTGTAACTAAATCAGTCAAATGTTTAATTTTCGTTATTTTTTTTCCTATTCGAATGTTTGTACCTGTTGATATGTGGCGTGAGTTACGTATTGCTTTTCTTTTTCCTAAATATAGGATATCGAACCTAGACCCCCCAGGAAAGAATCCTAATTAAGTGTCATTCGAAAAGTTGGCATCATATGGGAAAAACTTTCAACAATAATTTATTATGATACACGACTTAGACGTTGAGGTTTTCTCCGAAAAAGATGAAAAATTGAGTCACTTGATTTTCGATAAATGTCAAAAGTTGACTTATTCGTTCGAATTTTAAAAACGTTTACTGAACATTTTTTTTATATTCCAATTTTACACGTGTTTCTCGAATTTGAACAATCTATATTTCAACTTCCAGTTCTCAATATTGTTTGATTTCTTCTAATTGTAACTTCGACAAAACTGTCCTGAACTTTGGTTAGATACGTGAAGTCGTTTGATGATATTTTGATAGATTTTGGCATCATTCTAGTACTGAAATATCGATTCAAATAAGTTTCGCTCCTGAATGATAGACAATACAAGTACATGAAACGGCAAAGCTTTAGAATTCTTTGCCAATGGATGTATTCACAAGAAAAAAATCCAATCCCTAACTCCTCTGCCTTTCCTCCCCAGGTACGCACGATGTTTTTCGTGTAATCCAAAAATTTTTTGAAATGTCTGAACTATTTTGGATATCACATTTGTTCACCTGATTCCGGTGCTGCTAAGTTATATTAGGTATTCGTTTCATTATACCTCCATATTCCATTCCAGTGGAGTCGTTGAGAACAAAAACAATGATTATTGTGCATAAAAAGCCTTCAGCAGTGAGTTTTGTTTTTGTACCGACCGACGAAATAAAATCATTGGATTATAATAACTGTATATATTCCATATATTTAACGCAGTGAGAAACCATTTATTCAGTAGCTGGTTCGTATCTAAGAGCCTATACAGGGTGTTGGAAAAATTCAAAATAAGACATATTGAAACAAATTTGGTTTGAAGCAATCCCAAATTTTCAGAAAATGTACGCATCCTTTCACCAGCTTTCAATTATTATTGAACATCCCACAACATTGAAATATTATTCAACGAGCGCATAATGATGGCTATTAGTAGCCATTACCCCCAAGTAGAAAACTATACCTACTTCATCTACAAATATTCAAATATCAAAGCAACTCTGAGAGTTCGTAAATATATCTTCGAGAATGAGAAAGGTTATATTGCAAATTTACTCAATATGATTCAAAATACTTATTGATGTCATCAAGAATTCTTTGGCAAAAATTTCAAACTGAGTTCGATATTTTTCACCGTGGAAATATGATGAACAATGTGGGATCTAATTTTTATTGAAAGGAAAAAAGGCGTGCGAGCGCATCAGTCAATCTCATCAAGAAATATATTATACTGTGTCCATGATAAGGATGTATATCATGGGGTAAAGTTGATGATAGTTTCTCAGAAACGAAAAGTCGTAGGGAAAATCTCTCAACACCGTTTTGTAGAGCTTTAAAAGTGGCAAAGTGAAAGTGTCTTGTTTTTCCTACATCTCTTTGAATAACGTTTAAAAAAACGATCCCCATGATAGACATCCTTCTTGGACACAGTGTATATGCCATTTCGGTATGTGAAATGAATCATATTTTGGCAGATTATTTATTCAAGAACTTGAGTTTCTACGTCAAAACTATTATTTGCAGTATGATGATTCAGGTAGGTACTATCGTTCTGATTGGTCTGAACCCATCTATTCGAATCGCGTATTACATGTAGTTGTGCGAAAAATGAATTCCCATGTTCTGCAATCTCTCAAGTGTCAAGTCCTATTTCAGGGTAACTCATGGTAGCTGATGGTAGTCATTGTTGAGAATGAAAAACAGTGAATTATCATTTTCAAGTGTATTCGTAGAATGGGAAATCAAACTATAAGAACCATATAAGGTGAGTCTTTTGAATTTGCGTGTAAGTATATTTCACAAACCGTAGTATAATGCTGTGCCTTAGTAGTTTAGTAGAACGTAGAATGAATATCTATCTATTTGAATTTGACAAGACGATGTGATGTCAAAATATTACTCCATCTTACTGTCATTATTAGCCTTATTACTCGATTAATCACAATAATGTCTATCACTAACTGTTGTAAATTGATTTATCTACAACTATGGAGTCATTCATACATTGCTTACTCGATTTTCAACAGTTAATGACAGACATTATTGTGATGAATCGAGTAATAAGAGTAATAATGACAGTAGGGTGGCGTAATAATCTGACATTCCATCGTCTTGTCAAATTCAACTAGGTAGGTATTCGTTCTACAAGTTCGCAAATTCAAAAGACTCACCTTACATGGTTCTCATAGTTTTATCCACCTTAATTCTACAAATACACGGAAAAATGAGAATTCACTATTTTCCATCCTCAACAGTGACTACCATCATGAGTAACCATAACCATAAAATAGGACTTGACACTTGACAGTTGCAGATTTGCTCACACTATCACACTAACAGGCTATTCGAATAGATTAGTACAGAGCAATCAGAACCATGGAATTTCATTGTTGATGACTAGCTTCTGAAGACAGATGATTACAGCACTCGCCTTCGGCTCGTACTGCAACTTTCATCTTCGTGGGTAATAGCCATCATTATGCGCTCGTTGAATAATATACTATTACCAATGTATGGATGACTCAATAGTTGTAGACAAAATGAAGTGCTCAAAGAATGAAGTGGACGACTGGAATTTTCGACGATTCTTGAAATGCAATAACATTTTGCAAATCAACCGATTTTCAATCGGAATGCAGTGTTCGAAAGATGCGTCCTTTCTGTGTAAGACTCATTCCAAAGTTTTTCAGTTATAACAAACCGAGTAGTCGAGAAGAATGTTACATAATGAAAAAAGTTTAGGAGGTTTTGGAATTTCTGATCTTCCTTAAACAGGATGTGAAATATCGATATTTTTCGATATCCTGTATTTTTATGCAGTTGATATTGGTCCTACAGATACGTTGCAATAGGCAAAAGTGAAGTATTTTTTATGGATATTCAGAATCTAGTATACTAGAAAATGCAAAAAAAGTCGTTGACCTATGAACTCCCTGATGTATTGCATTTTTCTAAACGGTAGAGCTCTTTCCTCTGATTACAAATAAATATACTCCATTGAGGTTATCTGTGTCAGTTATCGAAAAATATAAATTCTGAGGCAGCTGTAGAACGCCAGAAATCGCAGCATTGTCGTCATATAGAATCCTTCACTGCTGTCTATTCGAAAGTTTCTGTAGAACTAATATTAACTGCTACTGAGTAAAATATAAACAATCACCCTGTACCTCGCTGTTTATACAATCTAGAAGTATCGAGAGAAAGAGATATCTCAAGAAAACACGATATTATTCTTCAGTAGACCGTATCTCAGAGAAACATATCCGAAAAAGCAATTAGCGAAGTAAACGAGATGAAGGGCGGATAAGAAGAAATCTGGATGCAAAAACAGAGTTGCAATAAAGAAGACTGTAAATCAGACAAGCCACACAATGCAGCAGATAGAGGACTAGACAAAAAGCTAATGGGGGAGAGCGGTATTTCAGATGAGCCGAGACTGGAGAACGATTCCAGACAGTCGAAACAATTGGGAAGTCTGAAATATCAGAGGCGTATCAATGCTTCATAAAGGGTGATTGAAAAAATATGGGACTTCGCTTCATGGGAGATACCTTGACCAAGAATGTGAAAAGAAACTTTTCTCATGAAATAGATAATCATGGATGTAATACAAGAGAAATTATTAGTTAACAAAACAGAGAGAGAAATCCAAGTCAACAACAACTACTTTCGAGCTCTTGGCTTTTGGCTCTCATCAATGCAGGGCTGTCCCAGATAGCATTCTTGACCGCTATTTGGTGCGAACCTGACCCAACGTAAACGCATCTCAGCATTTACCCCACGAGGCGTTCAACGTCCACGAAATGAACGCGAACGCCTCCTGGCAAGGAAAGAAACACTCCAAAACAAGATCCCATTTCGGGTAAAATGGGAGTGGCTGGTTGACCGACTGGCGTATAAACGAATAAGTCGCAAGTGTCTTCTATACAAATTATTGCATAGATTTCGGGAGGATGTAATCCAATGTTCTGCGTGGCATATAGCCAGGAAAGTAGTTGTTTTTCACTCGTTATTATTGTGGTAATGACTTTGAGTTTCTCTCTCTTTGTGACCATTGCATTCCACTTTGAGTATATGGATTTTTCCTAGTCCAATGTGAGTTAACTCGACCTGGCGCCTATTTTACTAAACGTTTGGTATTTACAACCGACTATTTTCCTCAGTGTACTAATGATATCAGGTCTTTTTGATATGCGCATTCTTCAAGAATTATCCAACACAATGCCTCTTGTGTTTTAGGCTACGTGTATGGCGTACCATCTCGATTCCAAATGGCTACACAGTCCACCAAAGGGGTTGAATAAGGTATACTTATATTGGAGTACCGTTCGTGATCCATCTAGTGCAACTGATAAGGCTTGGCAAGCCGAAACAGTCTCTCTTGCATCAGCAGATCATCGATTCATGGCACCTTAAAACGTCTTCAGAAACTAGAGTTTTCAAATTTCACACATATGTTCTCTTGTCGGTTATACAGGGTGTATCAGGTCTTTTTGATATGCGCATTCTTCAAGAATTATCCAACACAATGCCTCTTGTGTTTGAGGCTACGTGTATGGCCAACCATCTCGATTCCAAATGGCTACACAGTCCACCAAAGGGGTTGAATAAGGTATACTTATATTGGAGTACCGTTCGTGATCCATCCAGTGCAACTGATAAGGTTTGGCAAGCCGAAACAGTCTCTCTTGCATCAGCAGATCATTGATTCATGGCCTCTCAAAACGTCTTCAGAAACTAGAGTTTTCAAATTTCACACATTATGTTCTCTTGTCGGTTATACAGGGTGCCGATTTAGAGCAACTCACCTCCGTCCTAAATTAGTTTGTTTCCGAGATACAGGGTGCTAAAGTTAAGACATAAAAATCGATTTTTTTCTGAATTTATAAATATTTTTGAACGTATTACTTCAAGAATTGGTATTCGGGGGTTTTTTGAAATGCGAAACCCAAATATGATTACTTTTCCACTGTGGCCATTAGAGGGCGCTTACCAATGCACTTCTTATGGTTTAGAACAACCATAACTCTTTTCAGTGTAGTTTTTCACTTTTTTCGTTGAGGAAATGAATATTTTTAGGCAAAAGAGGTGTTCTTCCGTTGGAGTAAGCCAATTTCCAGATATTTCGGTTTCTAGTGTTGGCTGCTGCACCGGAATATTTAAATAATTTGAAATAAAAAATGTTTGCTGTTATCTTCGTGGATATAACTTGGTCAGTGAATTGACAGTGTGAAAATTTTTCAGAATACTTTGTTGGCGTGTATAGGTACTTGTGTCCTTTTTATTTTTTGTTAACTTGACCAACCCGGATACGGAGCAATTTCGGACTGAGGTAAGTTGTGTCAAATCGGCTTATTTTGATTTCAGGAATATGTGCTTCTGAATTTGTATAGACCTTTTAGTGATAGCCTGTATGACACTACTTATACCGTGAAGACATTTTTCAGCGGAGCATTCTTTCAAGTTTATTGCTCGTGAAACAACCTGCCATATAATATTGAGAGATTGTTGATTACTAGTTGAAAGGTTTAGTCTCATAAATTCGTGGTCTATACCCACTTCATGGATCTTCCATATAGAATTCCATATTCCCTCAAATAAAAGTTCATGATGGTCACTTAAATATATAAAGATAAAGATCTATTAAACGCAATTTCATATAAGCTATTAATATTTTCACTTAGCTCTCTACTTTCATTACCTATAAAATAAAATAATGGCTGTAGTTATTGAAATACTTAAGAATAAAACCATTTTGTAGCCCTAAGGTAAGGTACTTATTCATGTTTGGCCTAACAATCATGAATCATTGAACAAATATTGTGATTTTATTTTTTTACACATGATGATGAATCAACCCATATCCCAAACGAATACCGTGAAGCCCATAGATACAAAATTTGTCCATTTTATTACTCAACTTCACTCCAAAAATCGGATGAAAATCGAAATGTGTCATTTTGAATAGAATTCGGATTCAGAATGATATATTTTCTTGGCCAAAATAGGTATTGATTTTCTGATAGTTTTTCATTCATGGGGGTGATGGTGGGGTGAACTGAACGCGACAAAATTTGTTGACAGGATGAATTCATTATTACGACCGCTATACGTCGTTTAATCGACAAGATAAGTTAGTTACTCCACGGCCTGCTTTATGTGACCTCCCGTCTTGCTCGCGCCCTCTTGCTGGCTTCAAATCTTCTGTGAAAATATGGTCAATTGCTCACCTGAATATTTTTTTCGTTTGATTTTAAACCAATCAGAACGATCCATTGAGTCAAGCTACCTTGTATAATTTCGAATATATGTGGATATACATGAGTAGTTCCACCAACAAGAAATTTAGAATCATTTCCATTTCCATAGTAACCAATTCATGTTGTTACATACAAACTGAGCGCGTCGTCAAATTTTGACGTCCGTTCAGAACTACACAGAAAATAATTATTGCATCGAATACAATTCAATTCAATTCAAAATCTTCAAGGTTATACATCTCAAACTTCCTGCACAATTACAAATCGTGTCAGTTTAACAAAATGTTCCAACTGGTAAACTGACACTATTTGTGATCATGCAATAAGTTATCGATGTATAACCTGAATATTTTGAAGTATACTTATAGTATTACTGTACTGAACTATTGGCACCTGGCGCAGAAGGATCCAAACTGTCATTCATGATATCGACTCATGTCATTAAACAAATGATGAGTGAGTGTGAAAGACCTATATGGCAGGTCGTCAATGCGTATTGTATATCCTGTTCGATTTCGTGAACACATGAGCTGTTTATATTATCTCAATCTTATTTTCTATGATCTTAATAAGTGAAAAATACTAGAAGGTGAAGAAACTTCACAGGACATAAAAAAAAACTGGTTAGATGATAGCCTTTACTTCCCCTGAATCCATCAAAATCGATTATTCAAAATGCAACCTGCGTCTACGTTGTAAATGTGGTATAACTATAAAAAGAAAAGCCAGTTTAAAATATTTTGGAGTTGTTTATGATGGAAATCTCACTTGGAAAGAATTTGTAGAGTATGTATCTACAAAACTGAGAAAATTAATTTATAAAATCTTTAAACTAAGAAATATAGTTCCCTCCAAAATTCTAAAATCAATTTATTCAGCTTTAGCAGAGTCATTATTAAACTATACACCGTGTCCCAGCTAAAATGCCCCCCCCTGTAAAAAATTAACCGCTCGATCGAATGACTTGAAATTTGGTCACCCAGTATATTTGATGATGCTCACTCGAATTATGCTACTGAATAAATCGTAGGTATACAGGGTCAAACCGAAGTGCACCTCAACTTTCTTATTTGAATAGGGACACCCAGTATATTATTCCATATCCAAGTAGAGTTCATTATTACAAATTCAACAATGCCAGGTTTGATGGGATATTTTTAATACGACTACGAAGATATGGCAAAAAATAAAACCAGTGGCAAGGTTGAGCTGCAAAATCCCATACACAAAGTTTGTCAAAACCACGTTCACTGCATGCGTGGGCCCAAAAGTTTACAATGACTTACTTACCTGACGGTTCATTGAGCTAAAGAAGTACCACAAAATTGAAAATAACCTTAACAGAATGGATTTTCTATGATATATATACAGGGTGTTTCATAATTGAATGCTGATCCTAGAGGGCGATAATCCTTGGATGATTTTAAGAAAAATTCTTCATGTAAGCATAGGTCCGTAACGGCTCCGTTTCTGAGATACAGGATGTTGAAATTTAACAAGAAAATCAGTTATTCCCCAATATCTCTGAAACCGCTCGGGCTTTTTTTCTTCATTACAAAAACTTAAAAATAGTTACCATAGAATTATAAAAATATTGCTTAGATCTTTTGGTTACCACAATTGTGAAATTATGACTTAGAGTAAAAATCGAATAGGGACAAGCAAATGAATGCATTTTATTTTCTAACTCAAAAACCGTTCGCCGGACGAAAAAAAGACATGAGGCCATTTTTATGAGAAGATAGAGGATAATTACAATAATAATATTTATTTGGAAAAAAGACAGTGGCGTATCATTATTCTGATGAAAAATATGACAGGGTATGTTAACAGGGACGCCACTGATGGGAATTAAGAAATCCTTTATTATGGGAAAAATGTATTTCTATTCATACTTGGCATGTACCAAAATTGAAGAGAGAAGCCAGAGCGATTTTAGAGATATTGCGGAATAACTGATTTTTTTGTTGAATTTCAACATCCTGTATCTCAGAAACGAAGCTGTTACGGACCTATGTTCACATGAAGAATTTTTCTTGAAATCATACAAGGATTATCGCCCTTTAGGATCAGCATTCAATTATGAAACACCCTGTATATAAAATAAATTATGTAATATGTATGTATTACGAATACCATTCCGCACCTAACAATTTCAGGTGTAAGAATAGCCCCTACTTCACTGTTATAATCAGAAAACTTTCAAAGAACTAAACATCCACATGAATTTACTTCATCTCTTGGACTACACAAGGAAATATACCTATAAGGAGGATAGGGAAAGGCCTTTCAAGCAAGTTCAACAATATTTTTTATATTGAGCTAAGCATATTACTAATTCAGAAATATATTTTTTGACGTTTGTAGAAAAAATTTTGTTTGCAACGCGTGCGCGAAATACTTTGGTCATCTCGAATATTCTTCAAACTCGGCTGCGCCTCGTTAAAAAATCAGTTCTCGATCACCAAAGTAGCATTTCATGCATTAGATACAAAAATAACTATTTCCGTCGACCTCGTATTAACGACTAAGTTTAATGTATATGAAATCGTTCATTAATGACCCCTATTAATGAACGATTTGTCTATTAATGTACGATTGTTTTATAGGCAACCAAACATACACCGCGTGCATTCATTGTTTATGCTATAACTTACGGAATCTGCATTTAAATCGAAGATATGGATTTCATTGAAGATTTTCTGTTAACGGGTTCACCTTTCCAAGTTTCTGACACGATTTCAATCCCTGTTTTCTAACACAAGAAATTTATTTTCTATGTTGATCATTTCGACAAATGTCAAATGACACTAATGTCAGTGACAAGGCTACTGGGTGATTCTTAGCAGTTTCCAGATGAATGATGAATTCGCGAACCAAGTTTTCTTCATTGCAGGAGAAATGATAAATATAGTCGACGGAAAAATTTTGTAACCAACTTGTATATTAAAAAGCGATTAATGATCTCGAACATTAACGCGCTCGCTTCGCTCGCACGTTAAAATATCTCGATCATTAATCGCCCTCATTAATAAACTAGTTGGTTAAATAACTTTTGATATACCTACTAATTATATTATGACATTAGCGGTTATGTCATTAGTCAATGTTGGGAATTTCGATCGGAGCAAATAGAAATGCATGCACCATTTCGAGTGAGGTTTCCGATAATAAACCGCATCTTGATATCACTCACCACAAACCGTTCCGGAGATAAAAGTGCTCCATGGACGCATTGCATCATGTCCATTATCTCTCATGGAACAAGAGTCATATAACTGAACATGTTTCAATACCAAGCGGAAGTTAATAAATCTCACATGAGTGCCTAATGGATGTATACAATAATAATGAAGCACCAGCTACCAGCTACACGAGCTTATTACCTGTGAATTTTTCATAGGGACTAATCTAGCTGAGTTCGAGACAGTAATTTATGCGAGCTGGAAGCTGCGAAAAAAAGATTAACCTTTTTTTTATAAAAACAGGTGAAATCGGCTCAACTAACTTACTATTTCTGGATATATATATTAGGATATCCAGAAAAAAAAGTAGATTGTTTTATTAGGATCAAAAGTGACACTTTGTTTGACAAGCGAATTTTGCATTTGCGAGGCGGAGCGTTCAGCGAAGCCGAGCGAAAGCAAAATTTGCATTTGTGGCTTTCGAAATTATTTTGAATTAGTAGGCTAGTGCCCTATTTTGTATTGAAAATAATGACATTTGATCGATTACTTTGCGGTCTAATTTTGACAAGTATTCATAAACGTGATAGTGTTCAACATTATGTGAACGTTTCTTTAATCAATGAAGAGAAAATAAAATTTAAACTTCTTATAGTTCGGAAGTTGAGAGGTTTAGGGCATCTGTTCATATGAGCTTTTAGCTAAGGAACCATATCCTATATTTCCAGCCATCAATAAAAATACACCTTGTATGTATGTATGTAAGTCTGGGCGGTCCGGGACCTGACGCACTTAGGCCTCCCTTTTCGGGCCCATTGTGCACCCACATTCCTGGGATCGCAAGTCAGCAATGGAGAAGGCCGATCTCGCGAGCAAAAGAGACCAACTTTCTAGGCCAAATCTTTTAAACATCCTCTGGGTCCAGGATACTGCTCCCAAAATGAATATCCCTTGCTGCCACTACTGCCGGGCATTCAGTGAGGATGTGAGTAGAAGTCTCTTCATCCTCTAGGCACCATCTGCATTCAGGATCCTCCACAATCCCGATCGTGCTGAGATGTTTGTTCAGGTGGCAGTGCCCTGTCAGAAGGCCCACCACCAGTTTCAGCTCTTTCCTGTTCAAAGCCAAGAGGGCATTGGTCTGTCTTCGTGACGGGTATATGCGTCGCGAATATCATACAAAAAAAAAGAAAAAATAAGAAACTCGAAATTAGTATAGAAATGTGTATACGAAGGGTCATAATATCAAATGTGTTGATCGCAATTCACAGCAGGCAATATAACATGCTTGTTCCATATTCATAAAGCTTTGACATCAGAGGATTTTCTATTTTCCGAGTTACTTTAAATTTCAGAGAACATCTCAAAGAGCCATATGGAACCCAGTAAAATACTTATCCAACTTATTATTTAGCTCTAAGGCATTCTCCCCAACTTTCTCAATGCACAGAAGCACGCTCGATCGACGCGAAAATATCAGCCGCTCTCTCATCACTTATATTTATCCACTTTTTCGCACAAAAGACGTAAACACTAGGGCGACGTGAAGAGCCTGAGTGGCTCCGTGTACCAATGGGACCCCTCAATGGCGTCCCTTTCAATTCGAAAGATTCTGAATAATGGCGTCATTTTACCGTGGAAGAGATCCTTTTGTCCGAAGCCGCATGAAGACATTGCAAAGATATGGCCGATCAGCAGCGTACAAAAGAGAACGCTTCGGAGAAAAGTGAATGGAGTAATGGAGAAATATTCACATATGGATTAGAAAACTGGAAAGAAACACTTGCTGTTGGTCATATCCAATCGATAATGATAAATTTATTTTCAACAACTGTTTTATCATAACTCATTTGACATTAGGAAAACAGAAAATTGAAGATACATGTTATATTAATTATTTGCCCACGACTGTTGAACTTCCTCAAGCAAAACGATAGCCATTTTTCACATCAGTTAATGATAGCGACGAATAACCATTATTCACTGGTCTAAAATATTTATTCTACATAATTCAGTAGGGTGTATTGTATCTACACTCCCCACCAAATATGGCAATGATACGTCGATTAGTTCCAAAGTACTACGCACGAAGAAATTCTTAAATTTTCAAATGAAACACCCTCTAACTCAGACAGAAGACACATTTCTTCCAGATGATTTTAGTTGAATCTCCGTAACTTGAGCTCAAGTACTGTGCAAGAAACTCAGTTTCTTCAGATTCGCTCCTGAAGCAGTCAATCCGAGAGTCAATCTCATATCCAATTATACCTAACCGCAATCGAACACAAAGATTCATTTCAGATATAGAGGTGTCTGAGGCCGCATCTGTTATATTCGGGGTACCTCAAGGATCAATCTTGGGTCCGCTTTTATTCTCTTTGTATATATCAGACTTAAATCAATTCATTAGTAACTGTACAGTACACCACTATGCAGATTTATTTTTTATTCACGCCTTCTAATTTGCAGAAGTCACAAAACTCTATAAATGGAGAGTCGAATTCTCTGTTTGACATTTTATGTGCACACAACCTGAAGCTCAACTCTAGGAAATCTATGGTGATGCTATTTGGCACTAAAAAAGTTAGAGAGTGATCTGAAAATCAACGTAGGTGATCACACTCTTCCTATTGTGAATAAATGCATAAACCTTGGTCTTTGGATGTACTCAGATCTGAGATTCAAGAAACATGTGAGTTATTTATGTCAATCATCATTCAACGTCTTAAGGCACTTGTATCCAAATATAGATATTCTATCCACTAATCTCAAACTCAAACTTTGCGAGTATCTAATTTTTCTAAGTTATCTTACTGTGACAGTATTTATGGGCCAGCATTATTAGCTACCGAATCCCACCACTTCCAACGTATTCAAAATTCCTGCGTGCGATTTTCTTATGGATTATGAAAATTTGACCACATATCAGCTAAAATGGTCGCTTCAGGTTGGTTGAGGTTAGAACAATTGAGACATCTGCATCTGCTGACTCAAGTGCATAAATTCTTGACCATAGGTAAACCTAAATACCCTCACAAACGACTGAAAACATTTTCACACATTAATAATCAATCATCCAGTCGCAATAGATCTACACTTGTCATTCCAAAACACAAAACCACAATGTTCAAACGTAGTTTTTCATAAAACGCAAGTAGATGTTATGATACACTGCCCAGGGAATTTAGATCTTACACTCTCAGTAACTTCAAGAAAAGATTAAAGCTTTTTATTTCTACTGTTAGTTAAGTTCTTGCACAATGAAATCTGGCCATGTCATCTTGATTCTCTTCTGTACATCTAACGTGCTACAAACCTTTTTGCCTATTGTTCATTTTATCGTTTTCTCTAGCTATATCTATCAAAAATAAATCGATTCCTTTAGTTCATTTCTTTCGGGTTGAGAAGAACAGCTTTATGCTGATACTTCGCCTTTTCGTCATTGATGCAGTTTGAGTCTGAATGTGTATAATATTTTGTTATTTTGTTCATTTTTCTTCTGCAAATGATGAATAAAAACGTATTATTATTATTATTATTAAGAGTCTATAGCTGAAATATTTCCAATTAGTAATGAAACACTCCGTATAAAAAACATTATTTCAACTGAGAACGAATATATAAATTCAACTGACCCCGTATATATTAATCGAATGTCTCAGGGGCGTGGGAGCACAAAGTTTTTAGTTGCCTCTAATCTATCCATGAGGAATAGTCGAAAAAACTTTAATACTCTTTGATTAATTAGCTTTCTTCTGGGCCTTAGAAGGCTTAAGAATGTTTCCGATGATGAATTATTCGATGTCATCAGACTATTAAATTAGCAAGTATTCGAGGATAATAATTAATGATGAAATTTGCAAATTATTTTTATAAAGAATACAACAATAAACATCAACTATGATGTGTGGTTTATTGGTAAACCCCAGAGATGTTTTGAAGTAATAATAATAATTATCACTTATCTGAAGAAATAAAAAATGTTCACAGAGGAGAAAATTATTTTAAAATTGAACTCAAAGAATTTCTGATTGAAAAGTATCGACGACTATTTCAGTCGAATGAAACGCATTTCATATATCTTCATATACTTTGTGGTATTAGGAAATGTTGCTGACTTAATTTTTTCTACTACTGCTACGAGAAGTAGCGCATTTCTCATAGCTTACTTAGTTTCAAAACCATGTATTGCTCATACTGTGAGAAATATATTTTCTCACGGCACTTTGCCAACACCACATACATTTCCATGGAGAATCAACAAAAATCGAGCCAAACTTAATTGGCTGGTGTTCAGCTTTGAATAGACCTCCAGAGACAAAGATAATGGAAAAAGCTGCGAAAATTGGATTTGTTTCCGGAAATTTCAAGAAGAAAGTATGAATTGGCATATACGAAAAAATTCATGGAATCTAGAAAAAATACAGAAATAAAATCGTTTTCGGAAAGTGTACTTTTTTGAAATACTTTGAGGAACTAGGAAAGGCGTCTACTCTTTGGTCACAATATTCAATGTGGCATAGTGCCACATTATAAAATGAATACCAATAAGTTACATTACTTGGATTCTTTGGGTAAGTGCAGTTGTAGAAAAAGTATAGTGTGCAACATGTGGGAAAAAGTACTTTTCTCACTCGTGTGTTTGCATCACTCGCCCTTCAGGCTCGTGCCACAAACTTTCACACTTGTGAGAAAAGTTGAACTTTCCCCACTTGTTGCACAATATACCTACTATTCTGTGTACTGTGATTCTGTTATATTTTCATGTATCTGTATATAAATTGTGTGTGAATTTCTTGTTGCCTGACGAATCTTATGTCATGTTTCCATGATCGTGAAGGATTCAATACATTTTTGTCATTCATTTATTTTGTTTTAATGAAACATCATTTCGTTGAAAAGAACCATCTGAAGCACTCCAGATAACCTTTAATGCATTCCGAACAACATTCCCACTTATGTACATATACATACATCAAAAATTCGCGCTTATATATCGTGACATTTCGATGCTTCCGATATCTGCGAACGGGCAGGATCGTTAGGCCCGAAATCTTCCTCTATTTCCGAATCGCATTTTGCTTATCTCACGACCCCGTATATTCACATGTTTACGATATTGACTCGGGAAGCATAATCGGGTTGGAATAGGTGTATGGAGACCTGGAGCGAGATTACAAAGTGGATTAAACCTCGAAGAATAGACAAGAATCGAGTTGGAGCTATACAAGGAGGGCCTTCAGTCTCTTTATTCTATTATTTCATGGAAAATCTTGTACTTATGTAAATTTGAGGTACGTATTATGACAGTCAGTTGTTCAGGAGTATTTCATTGCATCTGAAATTGCGAACATCAAGTATTATATTGGGATACACAAGACCAACTCTATTTTACACGGGTATTAATTGACGACTTTCTTATTGAAAAATAGTATAATAGTTATTTATGATATAAGTGCTAAAAGTGCGCCGAGGGCGGAGTGTTCCATCCCTTCGAACGAAAGAAAAAACACTTTTAGCACATATTATATCATACACTATTTTTCCTACAAACACCATTAAAAGTCCAAATCAACGCATAACTATTTTACATTACTTATTAATTGATTAAATAACAGCCTCGAGATTATCAGTTTTGAATCCAATTCAATCTAATCTATTCATGAAACAAGTTACCAAGGTTGTAGCAAAATCATCCTGTATGTGTCCATCGCCTATAATATGTTCGATATGTATAACAGTTCGCTAATCTACCTGCTTCTTCGATAAATAACTCACCTTACACTAGATGCCTCTACTTGGCCATTTATCCATAAATTGTTTTTATAAACTCTGGTAGTTTTTACGGAAACCCGAGACTTCGAAGATTCGCTTCTTTTCTTCACGTTTACCTGCGTTTACCTAGTGGCCGATCGCCATTTGAGTTTGCAATCGTAAAAGCCTTTTGGTGAAGCTATCAGAATTTGTGTAACAAGTTACGAATATAGTGTGCCTGGTTTTAGGTAAGTTCTCTAGCAACTTTATTTATAATTGTTTTCATGATCAAACTATTACTAAATATTAGTTCGAAATATCATTTAACCGGATTGATGCCGGCATGTTTTTCGATTGTTCTTACGCCATGGAATTTCAAAGTATCAATTAGCTAATCTGGTTTTAGATTTGTAATCACCTAACTGGCGGCCGGTACACTAGAAACCGAGATTTCGAGGCTGTTGAACAATAAAGTGGTTTTCTTGTACGACACATCCCTCATTTCCGAACGCCATCTATTACAAGGTAAACAAAAACTAAATTTGTTCTAACGTTCATTTTCATTATTCTTCCTCATTTCTTCGTTTCCAAGTGCCCAAGAAAATGAATTTCTTCCGCAGCAAATTGAAGAAGCTGCCAATAAAGCTGTTTTTGAATTATTTCCTAGTAAGTCAAAGCGACAGAACGAGTTTTCATAAGAACGTTTCTTGAAATGGATGGATCAGAAAAATGTCAGTGGAAAGGAGGCCAGTAAAAAAGTGCTTCTTGCATACTATGAAGAAAAGTCCAAAATATGGAAATTGTCAACGCTTTGGTCGAATTACTCTATGTTAAAGTCGATGATGAACATGAATGATCATAAAGTAAGCAGATATCACAAGCTTGTTCCTTTTTTGAAGCGAAAGGGTGAAGGATATCGACCGAAAAAGTCAAAAGTCTAAAAAAGGCTAAAAGTGATTTACTTTTAACACCAGTGTCATAAACTGACATTTTAGACATTTTAGTGCAAAAGTTTGAATCTATTACCGGAGAAATCAATGGAGAAATATGAATTACTATATGGTACATTCATAAATTGATGCCACTCCAAGAAGGTGAATAAGTATTCAGAACACGTTTTACTATGGCTTATGTTGATGAAAAATCGAAGACTTTGGAGTTATCAACTCTTTCATCTATATATGAGAGTATAGTGATGTGTAAGGCAAGAACTTAATATTTCAAGGGTCACTACATTGCTACGTTCATTTATAGTGTAATGCAAAATAATTTAGATATTCTGGTGCAGCATGAAACATAAAAAACCGAAATATCTCGAAATCGGCTCACTTTAGCAGATTATCATAGGAGGTTTTTTTTTTGCTTAAAAATATTCATCAAATTATTTTCCTAACGAATAGGTAAGAAACTACACTGAGAAAAAAGTTATGACCATTCTAATCCATACGAAGTGCATTGGTAAGCGCCCTCTAATGGCCACAGTGAAAAGGTTCCCGCATTCGTGTTTCGCTATCCAAAAACCTCCAAATATAAATTTTTGAAGTGCAACGTTCAAAAACATTTATAAATTCTGAGAAATTCGATTTCTATTCTTCAACTTCACCACTCTGTATTTGGGAAACGGAGCAATTTGTTGCTTAAATCAACTCATTTGGATCTCAGGAATATGTGCTGAGATTTGGTTCAGATTCTTCAGGGACACACATTGTATATTTATTTATAAAATATCCGGCATAATGTGTTTGAGTATGACCATGAATGTCTCGAAAGTACACAATTTTCATGACGCTATTTTATACCATACAACAGCCAATTCGGTTGTTACAATAAATTCAGGGCGACAGCGTAACAATAAATAAAGTTAAGTTGGGTATATGGCGTTGTACACTGGTTGGAATTCAGCTCTCGATCCAGAAAACGAAGCATTAAAAATGAAGGAAGATGCAATTTGCAATAAGTACGTCGTCCAATTTCAGCAGTTGAATTTTGTTAGCGGGATCGTGCTATATACAGCGCTATACGTAATTTATGAACCGTGATTTCGGTTGAAAATTTATTGCAGTACTGCAACTGCATTCCAAGATGTGAATCTATTTCCATCAAGATCCTGATATGTTTTCAGGATTAACAATATGAAACTATGTTGCAAACAAAACTTTATTAGCACAGTGCACTTTATTACAGTACAATATACATAAATAACAAAAAGCTAATAATTTGAACATAGAACTCAGCCACATAAATTAACGTCATTAATCGGGATAAGAGAACAGATTATTTGATTGCTAACAGTGGGTAATTCACAATGCTCGCCGTTCTCAATTAATAATTTTCTTTCACGAATATACCACACGCACGAATTTTCGAAAAAAAAATGTGACGACACACGACCGTAACTACGCCACTGATTTACGAAATTCAAAAATGAAAGCTTCATATGATTGCATATTGATTGTTCCGGAGTTTGAAACAGAGTTTAACTTTTTTTCCTACAGAGGTCCCGAAGAAATCAATATATAAATTGATTGTTTCTCGTACTTTCGACACTAGTATTTCAGAAATGATGCACTTGAACTTCCCATCTCAAAATAAGGTTAGGAATCAGTATACGAAGTTTGTCTGTCTTATTCTGGCTAATCCTGTAATATAGAACATGGATCCTGAATTTGCCCAGAGTACAGATACACCAATATGGCGATATGAAAAATACATATCACTACAGTGTGTAAGTATACAGTGTGTCCATTTAGTGCGTAATTCTTCGATCTCTCGAAATCCATCATCACTAGAGAAAAAATTTTGGAATCAAATTTCTTCCGTTATTGAAGGTTCCATTTCAAAAATATTTTCAACAATACTGGGTGTTTTATAAAAGCGGGAGGACTCGGAGACGAGTTTTTTCAAATGGAACACCCAGTATTTTTTAATCAAAATTCATTCCGCTCCGGTTAAGCTCTAAATCGCTGTGAAAAAAATTGAATTCGGTTGAGGCGTTGCCAAGTTATAATTGATAAACCCATTTTTACTATTATTGAAGGGTCATGTTGAATTGTGTATGATGAATTCATTTATTAAAATTTTGAGAAGATTTTTGGCACGCAGTAGTAGCAAGGTCTCACGTACACCAATCCAGTAATTTTGAGAGATTATCCTTTACAGGGTGCTAAAATTTACACTCTGAATATTGTAAGATTCAGACGACGTTCACTAGAATTCTTCAGATGGAACACCCTGTATTTTTCATCACAGATTTATTTCGACATCATTCGCCTTTTTATCGCAGAAAAAAAAATGAAATCGGTTGCGGGGTTTTCAAGTTATGAGTAATTTCCTTATGTTCATCACTATCTAAGGGCAACTTATGAGACATGGTTCCTTTATTTGATTTGATTGTGGGAATATTGCTTGCCACATGACATTCGAGGTTCTACATAAATCATTCAGGTATCTTTGCGATATGAGCATTGTCAAAATTAGAAATATTCCTTAACCTTGTTACTTATGATTTAAATAATATGTATGTAAACAATGGAGATTTGAATTACGAGAATAAGGACAATTTTTTGAAATTTGGACCACTTTCATCGTCGTTATTCCCACAAACCAAATCTCCATCAAACTTGAAGGAGGCAAACTCTACATAATGATACAAACAATATTTCTTCACTACGCGGGTTTCGGTAGGGAATTCAGCAAAATTTCAAATGAATTCAAGATCTATTTGATGTTTGACAGGTCATCACACGAATAATAGAAGTGTACTTCGAAAAATTAATTCGTTCTCTGCAAAAAATCTGTGAAAGTAGCATTTTGGATCAATTTGTCAAATCCACTCTGTTTTAAATTCAAACTTGGAGAGCGTGCAAATGTTCCAATTGTAAAAAAATATAGGAATGGTCAATGAAGAAATTCGATTATTTGAATGAAAGAACTATGACGTAAAAATTATAGTCCGAAATAGTAGTAAAAATAAGGAAATTATCCATAACTTGACAACGCCGCAGCCGATTATGATTTTTTTTTAGCGATAAAAAGGTGAAAGATGTCGGAATGAATTTGTGAAAAAAATACAGGGTGTTCCATTTGAAAAATTCTAATGAATTCCATCTGAATCTTGCGAAATTCTAAATGCGAAATAGAGCCCCCTGTTAAAGAGCATGTCGCAAAATTACTGAATTTGTATACGTGAGACCTTGCTACTACCGTATGCCAAAAATATTTTCATAATTTGAATAAATGAATATACCATGCCCAATTCAACATGACTCTTCAATAGTGGTAAAAATAGATTTATCAATTATAACTTGGCAACGCCGTAACCGATTTAAATTTTTTTCACAGCGATGTGAAGGTAAACCTCGGCGGAATAAATTCCGAATAAACAATACAGGGTGTTCCATTTAAAAAAACTCGTCTCCGAGTCATCCCGCTTTTATAAAACACCCAGTAATGTTGAAAATATTTTTGAAATAAGCAACTTGAGTAACTGAAGAAGTTTTTCCTTCAAAGTTTTTCACTATAGGTTATGGCTTTGGAGATATCGAAGAATTACGCACTAAATGGACACACTGTAGATTAGATAGATGTAGATGGACTTACATGTTAGCTAGATGTATATCTTACAGTTCGAGTTAAATTCCTCCATTGTTTGTTTTATTGGTGTTTGTTTGATGTCTGATGCAAATACCTATTACAATATGTATGAAATGAAATACTCTTTTTCATAAGTAACTCTTAATATGATATCTTTACTTAAAATTATGTTCGTGCCAATCGTGCCTTTTTGCTCACACTGAAAGAAACTCTATTTTAACAATGTTATTCATTATTATTCTATTGCGATTTGTTTATTTTAAAACTGTATGTTCCTTTATTCATTATCAATAATTGATTGTTAATATATCTATTCATGAATCGTCTGGTAATTATATTATATTTATATATCATAGAACACACGCACAGGTTTATCCTTCTGTGGGAATTCTATATTTATTTATCGTTATAGGAAATCATTGTATCCTTGTTTATTGATTTGGATGGTAAAATAAATATATATTATTATTATAGGTACCTACCTAGAGTTGGTATCAAGCTTGAAGAGCTTCATGCATGGATTAGTATTATTAGTAAATTTTGTAAAAATATATATTTATATCTCCCATGTTATAAATCATGTATATGGCTCTCTATGGTAAAGATCTCACCCGCACGTGGAAACAAAAGTATATATCGAGAAAAATAAAATGCGAAACTCCCGTTCATCAAATTGCCAATGCGATGGAAAAATAAAAGTTTGGAATAGTCTTCCTTCCTAGGAATAAAAAATGTCAGTTTCAGTCGAATATAAAAGCGAATATATATTATCTTATCGCTTTATCTTAAACGAACGAAAACTTTGTTGAAAACTCATTTCTTGGTAATTTCCCAATATACCAAAACTATATTTCCCTGAATGTTCAGTCAAACTTGAATTTGCATATAAAATAAAGCGACTATCAGCCAGAGGCGGTATACTAATATTATGTTTCTCGGGAAACACTGCGGTACATATCATATAGTTTCAATTCTACATCTTCACAGAATAGTTGATAATTGGAGTTTTTTTTTCAGTATTCATATGAGATTGCTAGTTAAGCATTCATGACCCTTGTTCATCTACAGATGAATAAATATATATGTCTGATTCTGAAAAGGGCTCTTCCTAATCAAAATGATGAAAAGAAGTGAGAATCTGATAAATAGATTATGATGGAATGTTCGGATCCGTCGAATGACTATGAGACAGCATTTGAAGTGAAGTGAATGAAGTGTTTTTCGAATGCTCGAAACCAGAAAACCTGATGGACATGAGAATTTCATCAATTCTTGACTTTCAAAAGTTCTCATTACAACCTTGGAAATTTTTCCAACCCCTTGCTTATATGGATGTGAAATTCAGATGAATTACCTACCTGTTGAAATGAGGGATGTTTTATTATTGAATACTTTCCAGTGAAATTCATTCAGTAGCATAAGCAAGGGTAATAAATTATGTTCCATTTAGGGTTAAATATTTTTTTTGCGTTCTTGAGATTGAGGTGCACATGTGCTTTCCAAGGTCAGATTTCCGTAGCCATGAAACTGTTGGAGTTCAACCAATCAGGATCCAGTATTGGGCTGTTCTTGCAGCAAGGCTGATGGGGAGTATAAATACTGAGGACGGTTGAGGAATCGCGCTCTTCGCTCTTCTCTTGCCCGCCTCTTTTCTATCTTCTGATTCTCTGACACGGCTCTCTTGCTGTTCTCTTAGTCTTAGTGCTCTCATACCAGTGTAAAATATTATTATATAGTGATTTTGTGTTGGACATGTATATTTGTATATATTTCTCAGCATTGCACCCTGTACATAATTGCATCTAACTCCTGTTGTATTCTTTTGGAATGAACGTTTTTGAGCTCACATTCGATTCCTTCTGTTTTTTTTTTGTTGTTTCCATTGTTTAATTCAGTGATGTCATTATTTCCAAGTCAAACAGTTGGGTTTTTATGGCAGAGCACGGAAGTAGTGACATGCGACCCTAGAGGCTATATGCCTTTATGCGATGTTACTGTCGTGGTTCTGTGCTCTGTATTTGAAAATGTGGCATTGAGAGAAGATAACAATTAACCTCAAAAATCTCTGTGTTGGAAAATTGAAAAATTGAAGAAGGCGAAGTAATACGAATTGAATCTGTTTCATTCGTTTGGAACTAATGTGTTTTTGATTCTCCATTGCCAGGTAAACTTGAAAATGAAATAGTTTGATCAACTTATTTTCCAGGCCTGAACAGGAAAATACCAGAAACTGTTTCCGTCAAAGATTTGTTCTGATTTCTCTAATCGTCCAGAATTGATTAATCAACCAGTATTCTAGGCTAAACCCAGGGTTAAGGTTGAGGCCTACACTTTCTACACTGATTCCAGGTCGATTCAATATCATCATTGACCCCTGGTTTACAATAGTAGGTACTAAGGTAGGCAACTTAACTTACCTCCACTGCTGTTACCCAGGCCCCCTTACAAACCCAGTTGTAGTAGCAGATGCTGTAAATCACCTTTATCAAAAATCTGGCGCCCGAGATATCAGAAACAAGGACCAGTAGTCTCTGTCCGAACAGCGCCAAGAGAGCCCTTCTCTGACTAAAGTTTTCCACCACTTCCAGACCTTTGCATCGTCTACAATAACAGGTTGGAAAATGTCAATATACAGGGTGTTTTCGAAATTGGGCGAATTTGTTTTATATCAATAATTTTAAAATATCCTGTGGAATAATTTCATCACCACATTCTTTCAAAATACCAATTTTCACGTATTTTGACATTTGAATCATGTCTTCAAGTGCACTGGTTTATTATCTGAATTTTTTAGAACGATACAAAGTGGTCACCTACAGCTCACTTCGAAAAATGTTATTTTCTGAAGTGGCTCTGGTCGTTGTTTTTCTTGTGGCAAATTGACAGTGAATTTTTACGCAAGACCAATTATTTCTCCTACTATGGTTTTTAGTGCGGAAAATTGATGTGCTAAAGCTGTTGCTTTTGTTAAAGATACATATAGCAATGTGTCTACATCCTACCTCGCGGAAGTAACAGGTAATAAAATGAATTGGCCAGAATGTTCGCCTGATCTCAACCCCCATAGAACATGTATAAAATATGGACAAGAAGGTTTTCAAAAGTTTGATAAGAGCAAAATAGCACCAGGTTCATATCATCTTTCAAAAAGAAATCGCTCTCAGCTCAAAAGATATAATATATGGTACTGGGATCGACTAAAACCTCGGACTCGTGATTTCATCAATCGGTTTGTTTTCATATTTTTGCCAAATGAAAAAGTTTTCTAGGAAAATCGAAAAAATTATCGATCATACCTGGATGACTCGTTGTATTACCTTCGACTATTTACTCTGAGCTTCACACCATAAAAACAAGGTGAAATATTTCGTTTCAATCGAGTTTCGACTGTTCGATCTATCATGATCCGAATACGTTTATGTTTAGGGATCGATGATGGAAGATGGAAGCATCCTTTCGGAACGTCTTAACGTCTCACTCGGTTGTTTATACGGCGTAAAACATAAGTTTTCGGGGAACGCGAGAGATACTAGTTGGTTCAGCTCAACCTAATGATCGCTAATTATCTCGAAGCCGCAGAGCTCGAACGACAGCGTCGCGAAATTAGTTTCATCTTAATCCCAAACGAGGTAGTTTCACGAAAATTGGTAGATTATGTATGTATGAAAATTGGACGTGAAGGGAGAAAAACTTGAGTTAACGAGAAAAAGATGAACCCTATGAATGAGCCAAAAATTAGATTGGTGTGATATAGTAATGGCAGATCCAGCCCTCGCGGCACGGGCACGGGCTTCAAAATCACAATATTTATACAGTGCTGTCTTAAAGTACTGAATACATTTCAATTTTCTGCTGAACTATCCATTTCTTAGGAATCTCATCCTGAAACAGATGTCGAATCTTGATTCCATTTTGTCACATTATAACAACGACACGACAATTTCTTCAAATGAAAAATGCCGTACTCAATTTTTAGAATATTCACGGAAAGCTGGATTCAAAACTTTCAGGATTTTAAAATCGATTTATCTCGAAGATGGTAAGTGCTATAGAAACTAAACAAGAGTGGGTGGCCAGGTAGCCGTGCGGACAGAGTGTCTATATTCTAATTCGCATTCGCTTGCCGGTCGTGGGTTCGATCCCCGTCGACTGCAGAAATTTTTCTGATGGCCCAAGAGAGTGTTTGGGATCACACGTTAAAAGGTAAGGCCCCCGTCATTCCTTGCTCGCACAAGACTTTCGAAGACTTTTGAGGGTTGCTCGTAAGGGGGCAACCGAATGACGGATAGAACAAATTTTAGAAATTTAGTATCAATTTTGAGTTAAAATTATAATATCTTCATATTCCTTTGTCAAACTGCTAGAAATTGCATAGAAAAAAGTTTGAGTTAGAAATGCCCCCCGCACCCCCTATTTTCCACGAATCAAATTTTGGAAAATTCTCATTATCTCCAAATCGGGCATGAAAAGTTATACAGGGTGATTCATTAGGAATGGGAAATCTCTGAACTACAGATAGTAAACACAAAAATAATGAGATTTAGCCCAATATGCCTGATGAGAATTTTGCTGGTTTAGGAGATACAGGGTGTTCTAGGGGAAGATTTTATTTCAAAATTTCACAATAACTTTGTTAGTTTCAACAGCATAAACATGAAATCTTGTATTTTTAGGTTTTTTGACATGAGGAAAATTAATTTGCAACTTGTTTTGTGATTGCTCATAGAGGGCGCTAGTGGCACTCTGTTACTTCGATAATTTACATCATATCTTCTATGTCAATCAAAATCAATCAGAATAAGTGGAAATCTGTAAGCTCGTTCAATTTCACATGGAAAATGTACTCCTTATCAAATTGTCTAACTTCAACGGTTTTTGTGTTATTCGCTCTTGGAGAGATTTATGTTCCAATTATAACATTTCAATGATTTTATTTATTTAATTAAGAATTAGAAATCCCTGAACTAGAGATAGTAAACACCAAAATATAAGAATTCAGCCCAACATGCCTCATGAAAATATTGCTGGTTTAAGAGATACAGGGTGGTCGAGGTGGTCAACCACCCTGTATCTCTTGAGCCAGCAATATATTTATGAGGCATATTGAGCTTAATCTCCATATTTGGGTATTTACTATCTGAAGTTCAGATATTCCATTCCTAATTCAATAAATAAAATTATTAAAATGCTTTCAGATGTAAATTATCAAAGTAACAGAGTGCCACTATCGCCCTCTATGAGTAATCACAAAATAAGTTGCAAATTCATATTCTTCATGTCAGAAAACCTGAAAATACAAGATTTCATGTTCATGCTGTTGAAACTAACAAGGTTATTGTGATATTTTGAAATGAAATCTCCCGCTAGAACACCCTGTATCTCCTAAACCAACAACATTCTCATGAGGCATATTCGGCTAAATCTCATTATTTTTGTGTTTACTATCTGTAGTCCAGAGATTTCCCATTCTCAATGAATCACCATGTATACATGTACGAAATTTTGCTATCACATCACACAGATACTTATAAAAACCATCATCTCGGGCTCCCGGGTCCTGTTTTGGCTATAGCTCCCCATCAGGGAGCCATTTCTGGGCTCATATGTATATGAACTTTTTTCACTATTTCTGTTCCTAGAATCTATGGTTGAAATTTCTCTCTGTAATTCGAGATTCTCTGTATATCACTGGTACATATTACCTCATTGCAAATAAATATTGTATAAATCATCCATAAATGTTAATATTCTTCTCTATATGGAATCGAGTCGACTATGTTATGATAAAAATGGTGCCAGCGGGCATATCCTCCACAAATATTGCCATCTTCGTGGCGCAACTTGCACGACAAAATGGCTGACTCGACTGATGGACGCCGGGCGAGACAACGACGTCCTTTGATCCTTTGACTGGGTCATAAGTCGCGGGGATTGCAGTATTTGCAGCAGGTCGTCGAGAGTCTGGATGTCTGGATCGTTTCGGAAAGTGCTACTCGGATATCGCATGCGGTTCTTCTAGCGACGGCAAGTTAAATCTACTTACGGATGCTATCAGGATTTCTCGAGGAACGATAGAGTGTTGGATGAAATAATGTAGCGATGGAAGTGTATTATGCAAGCAATTCACTTAACGTGGCGACGGGGAACTGGAAGAGATCAATGACTGATGATGGAATTTTAATCGGAAAGTCACTTTATGCTCCTATAGAAAACATTGGCATTATGTTGAAACTAGAAATGATAGTATAGCACTCTGAAAATTGAAATTGAAATTGTCTTATCCGTCATATCCTCAGTGCCGGGTTATGGTGATTTGCTGCCTGGTGCTATGATGGAAGCGCCGCCCTTCAGACTCAAAAATATTCCTAATCTTTCAGGTCTTTGGATTTGATTGACACATTTTTGAAGTGATAATTGATTCGGGTGCCGCGTACCATAAGACCGGCATAATCATATAGGCAGTGTACCTATACCATAGAAGTTCTACGCACACCAGTTTTTTTGTATAGAAGTTTGATGAACAAAATGAAAAATATAATATAACAAACAGGATGTTGTGGAATTAAAAAAAAAACATAATTCTTCAGTGTTCACATAATGAATAACAAGGAAAATTAATAGGTATATGTTAGAATGAAAAAAGGAGAATCAAATAGGCAAGTAAGTAACTAGGAACATAAAGTTACAATACAAAAATGTGTTTTCTTGCTTCAATGCAAGCCCTTATATATGATACTCTTCACAAGCTCTATACATTAGTTTCATTTAGTAGATCTTCTTCCAGTTGAGACAAAATTGTTAGTTAAAAAATTTCGAAAACAAATATTCATATTGGGAAAAGATATTAGATTGCATTATTCTCGTGTAGAACTGGGTCTAATTATATAATATATATAATAATAATAATAATAATAATAATAATGATAATAATTTTATTTACCTATAAGTACACCAGTACAAGCAAAATAAGAGAAAATTGGTAAATAAAGACATACATCCCAACAAGGACATCCTTGGTAGTGGGAGAGATATTGAATAATAATTATAATAAGATCTAAACTAATTCACATAATTACATATAACATATTAATGGTAATGATGATGGAATTGAAAATAATGAGGGTGAAAGTATATGGACTAATTTACGGAAATAGTATTTCTTATATCATATTCAGAGAATTGGTTAAAGTAGACAAATCACCAAAAGGCAAACCTTGTGGGTAGTGAAATATGTCTACTTCCATAATAGGAGTTTCTGCTTTAGTCTCTAGGAGAGAAAACTGTTTCTTTTTCAGATGAATAATATTCGTCAGAAACACATTTGTCCAGATCTTCTACAAACTTTTTTGTAGTTTAGTTACCAATTTGATCAATATAATACGTGTACTACTTTTTGATGAAATCTCGAACATCATACGCAGGTTTACACCATACAAACCTTGCACGACTTGTTTATGCATACTACTGTATTTGTGACTTATTTCATCATGGAGAAAGCTATCAACATCGAGCTCATGAAATACATTCAGGTATTATCAACGACAGGCAATATGGCTTCCGTCATCAGAGATCAACTGGTGACCTGCTCGCTTACGTCTCACGTATATGGCAGCAATCTATTGAAAAATATAGTGGAACCTTAGCTGTGGCCAAGGCGTTCGATCGAGTGTGGCACCACGGGCTCCTCGCCACGCTTCCATCTTATGGCTTGCCTACCCAGCTATGTTCTCTGCTAACTAGTTTTCTCTCAAACAGGTCCCTCCATGTAGTGGTCGACGGAGTTTCATCTGACTCTCTTATTGTAAATGTTGGTGTTCCGCAAGGATCAATTCTAGCACCAACACTATTTCTACTCCATATCAACGATTTGTTGGAAGCATATTCATGTCCAACAACATAAATATGGACTTGACATCAATTCTCGAATGGGATCCAATAACTTGGTGCGAATAAAACACAAGCATGCCTTTTCTCTAGAAAAGCCGTTCTCACTGTGCTCAACATAAGTTTATCAGGAGTAACCATACCTTTGGAGAAATCCATTTCGATGCTTGGTATTACTATGAGCAATGACCTTTTTTGAGAAAATCACGTGAGATCGATTGCTAAAAGTGCATCTCAAAAACATAGTTTTCTGTTTCGGGCCAGGAGTTATTTCACTTCCAGTCAGCTGCTCATGATCTATAAGGCAACAGATCCGACCTGTCCTGGAACACTGTTCCCATTCTGGAGTGCAGCATCCGAACAAGCCCTGAAACTGTTAGATTCTGTCCAAAAAAGGGCAATTCGCCTCGTGGGTGATGTCTCGCTCACAAATTCACTCACTTCTCTGGAACACCGTTGAAAAGTTGGCGATCTGGCTCTATTTTATAGATATTTTCATGGACGATGCTTTTCGGGAATATAAACAATTGTTCCTTCCTTGGCAGTCCCCGCGAGATTAACCCGTCGAATTGAGGCTTCGCACCCCTTCGTGGTCACTTTCAAGACCTGCAGAACATCTCTTTCCAAAGACTCGTTCATCTAAGAACAGCGAGGCTGTAAAACACATTGCCAAGGGAGGTGTTCCCCGAGTCATATAACCTCCAGAAATGTAAGAAGAACACTAATTCCTACCTTATTTCCCTTGGTTCTCACGATGTTCTCTGAACATTACAGGATATCCCTTTTCGCGGGAACCAGAACATAAAAAAATCTCTGTTTGTAGTAATACAATGAATGTTCTAGCACAGATTGGATTTATATTTGACGGTTCATCTGGATTCAGAAAACGAACGGATATAGGAAATTAAAGATCGGCGGCGTGACCAATCTTGAGAAAAAACTTCCATTTTATAAACATCTATTTCATTGGTGACGTTTATAATCGAAATCTTCGAAGTGCATTTCCATGCCCCTCCCTGCCTCCTCTCCTTCTGGCGTCCATGGAACCGTACCTTTTAACGTGTGACCCCAAACACTGTCTTGGGCCATCAGGAAAATGTCTGCAGTCGTTTGGATTTGAACCCACGACCGGCAAGCCATCGCGATTAAAAAACTAACGCTTTTACCAATCGGCTACCTGGCCCCCTAATTTATGTTGATTGTATACAGGGTGAATCATATGTCAAGGGCGGATTGTTTTGACCAAAATATGGCGATAGGACCATTGTCTGAATAAAGAATTGCTGTGGAAAAAATACGGGCGTTTCAATCGAAAGAGTATTGACTATAAACTCGCAACAAAATTCATTCACTAACATGACACGTAATTCACCAGTAACAATTATCTGACAGTCCAAAGCACACTCTTCATGAATGAAATAATATTAGAAATCCCCTTCAGAGACTTTGAACTATTCAATTACGTTTTTCTCGAAAATGGATGGAAATCTTGTTTGCAAACAAGAATACCAATATTACGTATAAATGATGTTTATGTCATAGTTTTTAATTAAAATCACTGAAATTTTTTGTCAAAAGAAGTTAGGAATCATCCACGTGGCGACCCTTATTGCAACAAACTGTAGAATAAAATAAACAAATAATATAATAATTATATAAATGAATAATATAATAATAATATAAATGAATAATATAATAATAATATTGAAGATGAAATAATATCCCGTGTATGGAGTAATGCCTCTGTACCGATTTTGATAATGATTGGAAAAGACGAAAAAAATATGCAGTTTTAACACCCTGTATCTTTCTCCAGGACAATTTTTTATCAAGGCATATTCGGTTCTATCGCCATATTTTGGTTCAAATGATCCACCCTTAACCTATGTCCCAATAGTTATGACTCACCCTGTATGAGAATGTGATCAATGGGACTAACTTCAGAGGTTATCAGGATAACGCCCAATAGATCATGAAATATGAAGTTGATAATGAGATCACGCTGATGCATGCTTTGTTCAGATATTTTTGCATATAAATTTTAAACTAGAAAATTTAAATTACCAGCAAGCCATTGTTGAAACATTGAGGTGGGTGATCTTATTTGATACTAATTCTCGAAACCATTACGGATTTTTTGATTTTGTGAGACAACGAATCAGGAGTCCTGGGAGACCGCGCATGTACGGGTGATTGCCTATATATTTCAGTTTTTCAACACTCGATATCTTGTAAACTAATCGAGCTATTGAAAACTTCAGAACCAGAATCTTGAATCAGATGTTGGTATCTCTTCAATAATTCCCTCCAAAAATTCATATCTCCGATTGATATACGGATGGTGTGATGATATTTTTCAAATGAAATACCATATATTTCATTTCGTTCCTGAGAACGTGATATTTTCTGGTTTCTGAAATACATAATTTTCATAGATCTTGTGGAATAATTTTCAGAAATACATAATTTGAATGAAACTTGAGATTAGTTGAAGTTTATGTCATGAAACCGTCGATTCCAATCGAAGTTTGCTGTGGTTGAGATGAAATTCATTATTCTCGGTAATCGCCTGGTTTCCGCTCAATTTGAATTGAATTAAAAGATTCCATGATGAAATTAATTCGAATAATTTAAAATTTTATTCGATTCATCCTTTATTACTACAGAGAATATATTTTTTTTATCACTTGGAGCGCACGAAAGGGAATCCCTATAATGTTCAAAGAACATCGTGCGTTCCTAGGGAGGATAGGGACAGGAGGTAGGTATTGCAATTTGTTTTGAACTTTTGGAGATTATATGTTGTTGGGAATACTTCCACAGGCAATGAATTCCAGAGCCTAGCCGTTCTATGGATGAAGGAGTCTTTATAAAGTGCTGTTCGACATCTTCCGAGGTTGACAACGAAAGGATGTGCTGACTGGGCTTGTCTAGTTCGTCTGATTGGTATTGCTAGTGAAGGGATGATAGCAGAGATTTCCGAAGAACATTTCCCGTGGAAGTATCGAAACAAGCAATAAAATATAGGGTGTTTCATTTAATAAAAGTCATATGGAATGAATATATAATATGTGCAGGGTACCACCAAAGAAGAAGAGCATCTAATTTGTTCAGGAGGATCCAATACAAGAAAAGTTTCAGAGATATCGAGTGTTGGAAGTGTGAAATCTATAGTCAATCACCCATTTTGGATTTCATATATCTACCTACATCAGCAAGTATCAATTTCCTCTATACCCACCATTTGGTTATGCGGCATTCCCTTCATATATATCATTAGTATTCTCACTCACTCCATAGTCCATATAGAAATGAATTTATGCCTATATAAATGTATATAATTACTTAACTTGCTTAACCAGCAAGTGAGTTATTTCAGTGGCATAATCCATGAATTCACGCCCGATTATTCCTAACTACTATACAACCTGCTGTTTATCTAAAACAAAGGACAATTCTTCTTGTCAGAAAGCCAGAACAAGTTTGACCTATATTTATGAAAGGAAGTCTCGTAATGGCGTCGTGTCACGATATGTGATACACAGATGAACGTAAACTACAAAGTTCCCAGACAGTGTATACGAAACCTAAAAGACGTGTGTATATATGTCAACTAGCAACATTACTGACTGAACAGAAAATGTCCTAATGAATAGTGGAGGGGTGAAAAAATTATAGTAAGCTCTGTGAAATCACATAGATTGTGCATACTCGAAAAATAAGTTTGGAGGGCGAGGATGAAATACCTATAGGCCAATCAAATAAGATCCAATTAGGCTGAACAGAAAAAATAATTGATAAAAATCTGAAAATTGGTGAAGACCTTCATCTTGACTCATTATTGACTGTTCTCAAAGTCCGGATCCGTATCAGCACGGCTCGGTCCGCCATCTTGGAAAAAAGGTACACTGATTTAGTTTTTCCATCATATTTTCGTTACCGTTCATCCTATCGTATCAAAAGTTATAATAAAAATTTAAGATCAATAAATTCTCTATAATAAAGGTTCCATTAACTTTTTTATGATATCAATACTTTTGTGTCAAATCACCAATGAATATATAAATGATGTTCATTATTCTCCATTTTACGAAAATTTTCGGAATTACAATGTTCCATTAGATAATCTTCAATGATTTGTCCTATACGAATACTTCTGCCTACCCTGTGACGACACAAGGAGAGAAAAAGAGGAGTTAATAAGGTCATAAAGTCCTGACACGTGTGCACATGTCTGCACTTGCACTTGCACTTTCACTACTTCCAACAACCCATTTGCAGGTCATATACAAAATATGCTGTCTTTTTCTCATGCTAGTGGCCACATCCTTCACGCTAAAGCATGCTATATCTACCTTCAAAATATGCTACATTTGAAAAATAATATGGATATTGAAGAATACCGTGAATTTGTTGATTTTTTACAATCAGACGAACCGACAAATTTTGGTCTGGAACTTGGTCAGACATGGTTATTGAGCAAACTTTGATGACAAGCATGAAATCCACCGGTGGTCTAACATGTTGAGGCTTCAAAAACATTATTCTTGGCAAATGGACTCTGGCAATGCCTGCTCTTCTGGACATCTGTGACAGGTTAGAACAATTTTGCGATGTATCTTTCATTAGTGGCGAACAGCATGCCGATTCAAAGGAGTCACGAAAAGAACGAGATGACGAGGATGTGAAACGGTTGTAACACTGGCTATCTTCCCATGATCCTTTTCCGAATTCAGATAAAATTTTCTCAATAAGTACCGGAGTTGTTGGAGATAGTACTATCGATTGCTACAATGCTCTTGAAAATGGTTTACACGTTCTCAAGAAAATAATAGGAAACAATTTCGGAGACGTGAAGTTTAAGCGTGCTGATAAAGTTCATCCTCTAGCAACTCTCAACTCTGCTATTAAAATCATCGACGTGATAGTACCAGTTGATCCTTTGATGCTATTCCAAAGAATCATCATTGCTAAGAAAGATTATGAACAATAATCCGGTTATCTTGAATACGAACTGGCACCAAACCCCCTTTCTTTTATTCAACGAATCAGGTATGCGGAAGATGGCAGATATGTAATAGACGGTGGGTATCTCGTGCACCGTGTCATTTGGCATCAAAATCAGACATATCAATCAATTTGCCAAACATACGTGAACCATGTGAAGAAATATTTAGGAACAGCAGCAACGCTTCAAGCACTAAAACAGCGGAACAATGCTTGCGGTCTGCGAAAAATACTAGCGTACATATACTCTTCGATGAGACAATGGCTGCCACTGTCTCACAAGAAAAATTTCTGGGCCAATGGAAAGAATAAAACTCGATTGATTTCGATGTTATCAAAGAGATTCGAGGCTGGAGGATTCACTATCAAACATGCCAAAGATGATGCCGATACTCTAATCATCACAACAGCGATAGAAGTATCATCCAGAGAAAAAGCTGTGATTGTTGGTGAGGATATAGATTTGCTATCGTTCTACTCACTGCTTTAGCTCCACAAGAACGGAATATTTATTTTCTGAAACGAATAACACGAGCTGGGGAACGATTTTTCTTGGCTATGTATGGTGCACCTGTGACTGATACCTCTATGAATAAACATCGTTTCAATATCTTCAAAAAGTAAGCGAATAAAAACAAATTGATTTTGGCTTCGTTGCCTCCCACAGCTGCAGCAGCTCAACAACACTCTTTTCGTGTGTATTACCAGATACAAAAATGGCGTGGTAATGAGAAACTTGTGCAGACAATGAAAGCACCAGCCCTGGATTCATTGCTGAGGTTGATATCATGCAATTGTAAAAAAGGATGCACTTCCTCCTGCGGGTGTAGAAAAGCAGGACTGCACAGTTCAGCAGCCATGTGTGGGTACTGCCATGGTACATGTATGAATTCAGATACTTCGTTTGATACTGAAAAGAAGATAGATCATGAAGATGAAAACTTTTTCGTGTTTGATGCGGAGGACAGACATGATGTTGATCATTGATCTACATTAACTCAGTCATTTGCTCGCAGGACAATTAATTTTTTTTTTCTGTGACGGGAAAAAAGTTTGGCATTTCATCTCTGTTGGCAGGTTATAAAATGTCACTTTTCATAAATTACTTTTTTCTGCAACCGACACAAAAGTCGTCCATTTTGATACCAAAATTAGCTCTTAAATTGACGTTTCTATTACTGACACAAAAATAGGTATGTTGCTAGGCAACATATTTAGTTCCTAGGAGCTAAAGTTGAATTTTAGTTCCTAGGAGCTAAAGTTGAACTTTAGCTCCTAGGAACTAAAAAGGACCTACTGGACGTCATCAAGAATAAACAACATTGTGACGGTTGGTGATTTGGGTTGAGACGCATACCTGATTTGTTTCCGATTTCAGCAGATTTGGCATTTCATACCCATGCTGGAGATATATATACACCTTATTATAGTTTAGTATTGGAATTATGAACATCTCAGTTGAGTATTTTTGTTTTGATCAGGGAAGCCTTCAAGATTCAAATACTTGCTTGATCTGTATTTCATTCGTTATTCTCGGGATGGATAACTTGTTTTTGAATAATCACGGCAAGCAATAGTTTTTTTGTCTCAAACAACGATATTGTTTAGCTTCATTTGATTATCAAGTCAAACACAGTGTAGTATGGAGAGGAATAAATAATCACTATTATCATTGTTGATATGCTCACTAACCTAACATTTTCCACGTCTTGTTCCTATAGCTGGCACTGGCGCGGTATTTGCCATTAGAGCACCTGGTCCATACACAAATATGTCACTCTGTGGTTGTATTTAGATTGAAACTACAATTCGAACATCCTAGAAAACCTAACCTGCTGTTAATGCAGGTAGAATATTCTCACCACATGGATTATTTGTCAATATTTGTTGCATTTCATATATATGGCGCGGCATTGGTGGTTACTTCACATGTTTATTTGACTTGATTGTTTCTGTTGCAGAAAAAATAGCATGATTCATTCGGATCAAAAGTGACTTTGTTCGACTCGCAAATTTTGCTTTCGCTCGGCTTCGCTAAACGCTCCGCCTCGCAAATGCAAAATTCGCTTGTCAAACAAAGTGTAACTTTTGATCCTAATGAAACAGTCTACTATTTTCCCGTGGGGAAAAAGTGAGTACTTTTTTCCCGGATATACAGGGTGATTCAAAAGTAAGCGGCATCCTTTCAGTGGCGTATTCCTTGCATAAAAATATGGCAAAAAGTTCCTATTGATAAGGGTCCGAAAATGCTCCTTCGAATATAGGACACCTCGAAGACGATTTTATCTCTATAACTTTGAAACCTTTCACAATGAATTTTCAAAAGTTGGTGTACAGTACAAAAATTTCATGTAAATAAGATACTTGATTCAAAATTTCGAAATTGTATTCAGGGGCGTCCCATGCGGGAAAGGGGAAGTGTAAAAACATCTCTTCTTCTTTTGACATTCAGTTTTTTTATTATTTTTTAAGTTCTGGTTCCCACGAAAAGGCATACCCTGTAATGTTCAGAGAACATCGTGCGAACCAAGAGAAATAAGGTAGGAATCAGTGTTCTTCTTGAATTTCTGGAGGTTATATGCCTCGGTGAACACCTTCCTTGGCAAAGTGTTCCAGAGCATTTTCGGACCCTTGTTATCAGGAACTTCTTGCCTTATTTTCATGCAAGGAATACGCCCCTGAAAGGATGCCGCTTACTTTAGAATCACCCTGTATATCACATATATATACTCTGTTATGGCTTTTGTTGTGCTATAGTTCCGAAAAATGAGTCAATAATACCGTCTCCGAGAAAGAACTGCAAGTCCTTCTATCTTCCATTCGACTTCGCGGTTTCGTATATTACTAAACAACTACTGAATTCGCAATTTTTCAAAATCAAATCACAGAATTGAACTGACAGAAGTGACATCAGATATTTGATTACTTCAAAAGAATGATAAAGATGCCTATAAAACGCAGGTGTCCCTACTGTTAAAAACTTGAAATTTCACGTCGATAATTTTCAGATTTCGAAATAATGTAATATCTTCTCAATATTGATTCGTCCTTCCTTCTGTCACAGAAAAAAATAGTGTATTATACACGGGAAAAATATTAGATTTTAGCTCCAGGTTGAGTTGTCTCCCGACGCGGTATAATAAATAACTATTTCTATATAAGTATTTGTTCGAATGTAAAAATTTTTGTATACACAAGGAAATATTATATAAGTTTTCAATTTATCACATCGAATTATATCATTTCTCACAAATTCTATACAGAGTGTATTTTTTTTTGGTCAATGAATACATACATCCAAATATTTCAAATATTCAACAGTGTATAACAGAAGAAATATGGAGAAAAGGAAAAAAATGTTCCCCAACTTTTTCATGTAGAATTCAATTAGCTTCATTTTTTGTGATGACTTTCAATACGATAAAATCAACAATAACTGAGATATGAGAGAAAAACTGGATTAGTGTGCTTTTTTTCCAAGATGGCGGATCGAGCCGAGCTGGTATTGGTCCGGACTTTTGGCATAATCAACAGTAGGTCAAGGTTAATGTTTCCACCAACTTATAGCTTTTTATCAATTATTTTTTCCATTTTTTCTAATATGACTGAACTACTAATCATTATTAATATTTCATTAGACTGAATTCCTTACAAGTTTGTGCACGTAGTGAATGGAGCTCCTATATCAGTTTTATTGATGAAGTTATTGACTTGGCTTCGCTATCAACTCAGAAGTCATCAAGTAGAGTAAATAGGAGTAAGATGAATATGTAGTAGATGTTCATAAATCAGTTTCTGATGGTAAAACTCAGTATACAGAGTATGTCATGACGAGCTTACACTATCTCTATATCGAGAATCAGTGGGGAGAAATCTATGAGAATATGCATGCTTGTATTTTAGAATACGCTCTCTTTATTCAAAATATTTTCAGCAATGCAGTGTTGCCGCATCTATCAAAAAGTAGCTACAACTTCAAGATCGAGTTTTGTTAATTTTCAATTACTATTTACTGATATTTAATCGGAACAGATACATAGGATCAGAATTCTGAATCTTGAACCATCCCGTTTTGACCGATTATGAATAGTTTCAAGACAAAAAAATCCTAAAGTTGAAAAATCTTGATTTTGAACAACCTTTATCTCTGTAATCTTTTTCGATAGAACCCAAGTGTGATATGTTGATAACAGCTTTCCAGGGAGGATAAAAAAATGCGATAAATACAGGGTGTTCTATTTGAAATATCAATGTTGCTACTACTTTCTAGTAGAAGCGGCAACTCTGCATTGTCGAAAATATTTTGAATGAAGAAAGCGTATTCTGGAATATGAGCATACACATAGGCACTTTGGAAAAATCTAGAGAATCTGACATTTTCTTGATATATCTTAATTTAAACTGTCTGGAGATTCTACAATTGGAAAGAAAAAATATTGAATATCAATAGTATTATCTGGAGATTAATCGAGAAGCTAGAACATTCATTTCTCCAGATTGTTTAAGAGTTTCCATTTCATTATTACTCTAGAAATTCTACAATTGGAGAGCAGAAATATTGAATATCAATAGTAAGAGAAAATATTGAGGAGGAATATAGATGTCGATTAATACACGCCTATTCCAAGATCCAATGGGATTTCTTCAATTTCCTACTAGGCGTTTGTAACGATGAAAAAGCTACCTAGCTTTTCGAATAACCGATGAATATATGCCTTACTTTCAATCAACACACTTCTCTCTAACAACAACTGTCATCGTCACTACCGTCAGATAATTTTCGCCTATTCTTATCACAACATCGTTCATTTTCCGAACCAAATTGTCTTTGTTGTGTAGTTGTGTATTAGTCTCCCCATAAAATACATTCGAGAAGTGTTTATATTCATAAATACATTTCAAATTGTATTTAAATTCGAGCAAGCTCTCGCGATTTTTTCAGTCTCTAACCATGACAATAAATTTTTCATGCAATGAAACATGTATTTATCAATAAAAACATTATCTATGTATGTATTTACCCCCGAGAAATATCGTATTTCCACTTAGCTTTGGACGTTTCGGAAACGAATCGGCTACTGTTTTCAATATTTAATGTGTGAATAATTTCCACTCCTCTATATATATAGGTGCTCATTTAGTATTAACATTCTGAATCAGACTATTTTTTGGGTAAATATAAAAAATTATAGAATGATTCCAATGTGTTTGTGTATTTCCGAGCAAGATTTTATTTCAATGATTTCAATGTATATTCATTGGAACTGAATGAAGATGTTCAAAACTAAGTTCAGAACCAGATGTTTGGGTCATAAGTATCCTTGAAACCGTTAGAATCTTGTCTTTCCAAATAATCCACATCCACAGAAATTAAAATATATGGGATAAACCCTGACCCGGAAAGTTGCATTAAATATCGTTGCTGGCGAGCAGTTATTGTACACATAGTACAAAACAATGTTTATTAGTTTCTTGCATGTGCGAATAATGGAGATATTTCAGAATGCACTTGGCTCCCTTAATTATCAGAGAGAATGCGAAATACCTAACTCCCTGTATATTGATGAAATTAGTATAACATGTTTTCCATGTACATTCACTAGATAGAATTGCCCTACGAATTTCAGAGCAAGGATTTCGAAATATTGAATAAAATCTGGAAATAAAATTGTTCTTCATCAGCTTCTCACGATTCAACGGTGCATTTTCGTATAGAGGTAAGTTGATTTCAATCGGCCTATCTTAGTCTCTAATTCACCCTGTGGTCATTGTTTTGGGACACCTTGTATAGACCTGATTCGAATGAGGACTAAAATTTTCGCTCTCCCCAGTTGGCGCTCGAAGTCATCCCAAAATCTTGCCAGATAGCCCTAAAAGCTGTTTTATCGAGAATATTCGAAAAAAAATTATGTAGAATATTTGAACATTTGACGTGAGCCGCCTTACGTATTTTTACTCTCAATTCGGAACATTACTAGCAATCCTTACATTGACCAGAGAAGAATATAACATAGCAGAAGGCCAAATAAGAAGTATATTAATCAGTTTTACCAACCCTGATCTAATGTTTCGGTGGCGCGGTTCGGTGGACAATAAATAATGTTAATTCTCATTCTTTATAATGTGGGTACTCACCTCATCCTTTCCTTTCATGACACACATCTTGGCATCGTGTTCGTTGGAAAACCATGTCAATCTCTGCTGTTCGGTGAGATCAGCGAATGTCAAGTTATAGACGACATTTCTGAAACAAAAACAAATAATCAGATTTGAACTGTGACAAAACACAATGTGACCAAGATAGATAGAATATGGTGTAATCATCAAGTGTTTTGTTTCTCCCAAAACGCTTGACCGCAGATTCCGCAATAATGGCATATTAGTTCTCAGTTGTTCGAAAGATGGCGACACTTTTTACAGATTTTTTTCATGGCAGAAAACAGAAAACGGCGCTTACACACTGCTAGCACCAGAAATAATAATAATAATAAACATTCATAACATAACATCTAATAAGATGAGATTGAATTTGAAAGTACGAAACTGTAATTTTGGGTAATTTCAATCATCATCAGTTCTCCCAACCTTGAAATTTGGTTTGGTTGGTTGAGATATCGCCATCTAACGGGTAAAATGCGTAAAATACTATATATTCCGCGATACTGAAATGAATCCTGTCAAGTAGGCCTTAGGTCAAGAACTTTGACCGAAAAACAGTAGATGGGATTTGATAAGGGTTTCTACACTATATTCTGTTCATCCTGATTGTGATAAGACACTTTTGCATAATATAAAGATGGAAATCATTATGGGATGATCGTAGTCAGTATATTTACAACCAAAATCTTTGGCAACAAAATCTATTTGGTTGTCATTGTTAATATTGATGTTATTAACCAGCAACACAAGAGGCTTTTGTACGGATGAAATGGATCATTATGATTCGTACGAATGTTTCAGGTCAATTATTTTGACAGGCCGGAAACAGGAGCATTGTTTGTTTTTGAGATACAAACTAGTTCTCCTTGCTCGAAATATAGAAATATGTTTCATTTTATTATTAGGAAGATAAATTGAATGTATCAATACCATTTAGAAAAATTCATTCATGATAATTTACCTCAATTTTTGGCATCATCTAACATTAAGGGCCAAAATTTTCAGTCTCACCAGTTGGCGCTAATATAAAACGAGAGGTCACTGTCAAAGTCAGAAATCCCGAAATTTCGCCAGCTGTGGCCTGTTTTATCGAAAATATTCGGGAATGGCCCATTTGAACATATAGAAAAAATGAAGTTATGGAAAGACTTGAGCAGAATTGCACTTTTCCACTCTCAATGTGGAAATTCACGACCAATTCATACATTGAACGATGACATGGAAAGACGAAATATATTTATCAGTTCTGCAAACTGACCAAATCATCTGATTTGTCCTTACTGTTAATACCGAGGTAAATACTGGTTGTCAACGATTTTATCAGACAAGTCATAAATTCTAGAATATTGGCGATCCATATGTAGGTCTACGAATCCATATGTACTGGTCTATTCGTACGAAATGTGAATAAGAGTTGAACATAATTTTTTCTACAAACGCTCAACAAAGTAGCATTTGACGCTTTCAAATTCCAGCACAAAGTTGACGTTTTCCCAGAAATGTCATTCTTTGACAGCATTTGCGCTCGTGAGCGGAAATATTGGAAAAACGCTTGCACATCTCTGTAACCTATACTTATCTTTTCTTGAAATCCCCCAAATCTTTCATGATGGAATATATATTGACAGTGAATCATCAAACACGCCTCCTGATGATATTTGAATCTCTTATACCGGAGAAATCAAGGAAGAAATATGAATTACAATATGATACATTCATAAATTGGTGCCACTCCGAGATGGTGAATATGTATTCAGAAAACGTTTTACTGGCGTATTTTGGTAAAAAATCAAAGACTTTGGAGTCATCAACTAATTGGTCTATATATTCGAAGGTACGTATACATGCTTGGATGTTAAAGATAATATCGGAATCAATAAGTATCTGAAACTTATCGCATTTCTCAAGAAACAATCTATTGGATATAAAGCGAGAAAAAACCAAAACATTCACCGCTAAATATACCAACAAATTTCTACAAGAAGCTCCCGATGAAGCATATGTGTTGAAAACGATGAATTATACTTAATATTTAAACTCTTTGTTGTCATCAGAAAGACAGTGCATCTTTATTTTATTGAATCAATGAGTAATGTTCAATTTGATTGCAGAGCTCATCGTACTATGGCTCAGAGGTCTGAAACTCAGGTTGCCACGCTAGTGGTCCAGTTTCAATTCTCGATAGGACCGACATTTTTTTTCTGCCTTGTCAGTTATTTAAATTTTCCTTTTTTTGTTTCCTTTGGACATATGGGATAATATGGATAAGAACTTTTTCAACTAAATATTTCAATCGCTCATACTTTCAGGGTAGTTATTTCCAAAAAAATATTGTGTGTATTTCGAGCACAAAGTGTTTTTGCCGCTCTCCAAAGATTACCGCGCTCCGCTCCGCATCGCGCGGTAACTTTCTTTGTCGAGCGGCAATCTATCACTTTGCGCTCTGAATACACAAATAGCTATTATTCACATACATATACAGGGTTTCCCAAAAGAACCGGAACGGCCGAATATTTCAGCAACGGCTTGGCATAAAATTATGAAATTTGGTGTACGGGGGTAATCAGTTGTGCCGGATCTAAAAATAATATTTGCGACGTTGCCAGTTTTACAGTTTTTCCTATAGAGCCCTCAACTTCATTTTTTAAAATGGTATGCTATGTTTATTTTTAGCGCATTCGATTTGTCGTCTCAAAACTACCATGACCTATAATATCAAATTTGTATTCCCTTCATTTTTGTTAATATGACAAATGAACATTTCGTAAAAAAATATCACAGAATTTCAATATTTCGAGAAATCGTGGCGATATGACAATGAAAATTAATTTATAAGAAAGTTTTCAGCAAGTCTGATCTAAAAATACCATTTACAACGTTGCCAAATCTACATGTTGTTTATACTAAATCATCCTAAGTATTAATTTGAACTGCCTTTTTAATTATTGAGCATTTTATAATTCGACAAATTCGATACAAAATAAATACATTTCTATGGCATGAAAACTTCTTAGTTATTTATTACTGTAGAAAAAATTGAATCAATAATATTTCACAGGTAGGTGAATTGGCAATATGGTAGCTGTGAATTCAAGGATATATTGGCGACATCGAAAACTATTAGAGTACCAAGTCAGAAATTTCCAGTTAGTTAGCTATAATTATAGGAAAAGCAATTTGGCTGGAATTAAAAGCGGTTCGACCGTTTGTTTTCCGTTAATGCCCCTCTAATTAGGCAATAACCAAGAAAACGTATAGCAGAACAAGGAGGAAAGTGCAGTTTCGAAACTGAAAATTACAACACAAATGCATTTTCATCGTCAATGTCGCCCGGAAAACGCAATTATTCCAGATACAGATATAGTTAGAGGGCTCCACCTCGAGGGTCCAGTGATAAATGCTATCATTCTGAGATAACAGTAATGAAATTGCTCATACATGTGATGTTTTGTAGCCGAGATGTTGGTTTAACGACCAAGTTTCTCATGAAGAAAGAAATAAAAAGAATTCAGAATGGCACATCCTCTGTTTCATTTGTGAAGTGCATGAAGGTATTTTTGTGTTTCCAAAACTGGGCTAGTTGCTATCAACAAAGAGGATAATACCTACTCTTCCTGGAATTGGCTTCAAAGTGCCTTCAATATTGTGAAAATCTATTTATTCCCTGGTATATATAGGACGAAGTTTGCTATGATGAATAATAGTGAAACACGAAGAACACATATTAGACATGTCCCACGTATACTATATAGTATACACTCACAATAATAATATGACTATACAGAATTCGACATTTGTTATAGTAAAACACCTAATTGGAGGAAATAAAGAGAAAATTTCTACTCACACGAGGTGAGTCATCACAATTCTTGTAGAGCTTGTAATCTTATACGAAGATAATAGAATGAAAAAAGAAAATGAAAAGTTTAAAACAAATAAATGAGACGGTATTTGAAAAAAAAAGAAAAAGAAAAGAAGAAGAATATGAAGAAATAGAAAAACTGAAGAATAATATAAAACAAATACTATAGGTTTTTGCTGAGGTATGATACATTTTCATTTCACTCTCTAGAAAAGATGTGAATATTTGGATATGAAAGAGTTTACTTTGAATTTTCAGATTACTGAACTATTGGTAACATTTTATGGGCTGCATGTGAAGTTTTGGTGATGCCAAGACGAATTTATCTGATAATTGGTTGATAAACGAAATATTCAATTTGAATTAATTCATGTGTATCGAAGCAATATAAAAATATTTCGAAAGAAATATCGGCTATCTGTAAGAAAGACTTCATAATGTTCACATTTTCCGGCTTACATACAGAGAGTAAGAGGGCCACCGTCATACATTTTTTATTTATGGGGCGATTTTCTCGAATTTTGTTTTGAAATGTGAAGGGACGAAAGGTGTATTTTGGAGCTAAGCGGTGTCCACTTTTTCTGAAACCCAATGCCTACTAAAGATATGTGATTTTTTTAGAAAAAATCCGCGTACGCCACTGGACCGGCGGCCTCTGAAAGCGATCTGTACGAAGTTTCATGAAAAAATATTCAACATTACCGATTCTACAGGGTCTCATCATTTCAAACGTCCCCTCCCCCCTCTTTATCTCAGCTATTAGTCGAGCGATTCGTACCAAATTTGGACCAGTATGAATTACCATCAATATGATCAGTTTTTCAAAGGGGAACATCATTTTGGACAGATTTTTAATTGAAATGAAAAGGGGTTGATTTTCATGAAATTGTAACTTCATATTATTGTTATTCATTTTTTCCAACCTCCATAATATGCAAAAAAATCACCTCATCGAAGTCGTTAGGATAGGCTTTTCATTTTCAGCTTCGGAAAATAGTGAATCAATATAAATTGCAAGTTCTATAGCTGCGGTGGGTAGAAAATCATGATTTGAAAGAAAAAACAGGACATACTATTTTATGTTTGTTTTTTTGAAACCCTTCATAGGAATTATATAAAAATTCAAATATGGGGGTATGGAATCATGAAGACCAATATCATAGGGTCAGTTTTCCTGTGAAACAATTCCTAATATGATTTCATAAAAAAATTCTCCCTTTTAATTTTAATAAAAACGCGAGGTAATATCCAAGAGGACGTATGTCTCAGAAAAACTAATATTGGTCATTCGAATACCAGTCCCAATTTGGAGAAGATCACAGGACCAATAGCTGAGATATAAAGGGAGGACGTTTGAAAGTGTGACGACTCATTTCGTACATTCGTTATTGTTGAATATTTTTGCATCAAACTTGGTACAGATATATTTCAGAAGATGCTGATTCCAGTTTATGGATTTTTCAGCCTCTGAACGTGATCTAGTAGACCTTGGTTTGAAAACAAATGGCTGCCGCTCAGCTCCAAATGAACCTTTTTCCCCTCTACATCGAAAACAAATCGTGAAAATCGCTGTATGAATAAAAAAATTATGAGGGTGGCCAGCTTATGTATAATGCGCCTCAAATATTGAATTTTGAAACTGGATGAAATCGGAACACTGCCTATAAGCTTCCACTATGCAAATATTAATCTACATAACATGCTATCGTAAATTGGTGAGTGGATTTGATGAATCCGAAGCTGGGTCATTGATATAATTACTCTGTATATCCGTGATGATCTGTCCTGAAATCAGGGCCGTAGCAAGAGAGGACAAGAAGAGGCAATGCCCCACCTTGGAGTTCTCAAGCCCTACATTGATATTTTCAAGCTCTATTTCTTCAAAATAAGAGGATATACGCACTAATGTAACACAAATAAAAATAAATTCGAAGAAATATGGATGCTATCAAAATCTCATGCGTGTATTTTCTCATATATAATACCACAAGTGATAATATTTTGCCGGAAATATTCGGTGATTGTTACGACAGCTTGTCGCCTAGTAATTTCGTGAATGACATTGTTATCAAAACTACGAGCCGTAGGCGAGTAGTTTTGGATCAATGTCATGAGCGAAATTAGAGCAGCAAGCTGGAGTATGTCAATCGACGAATATTTCCAGGAAAAATAGTATCACGAGTTGTATTCGTATGACTATTTCATGATTGAATGAGACAATATATATAAGAAATAGGAAACATAATTTAAGTATATTCCAACTCAAACTGCGAAGAAGAACATGATGATAGTAATGAAATACAGAATTCAATTTTTTAGAAATTAACTACCTACTTTTAGTAATTCACAAAGTGGAATGTACAATTTTGATGAACAGTATTTTGTTTATTATCTTGGAGATGGTTGCTCTCAAAAGAGTGTATACATTTGCTATCCAATTCGAACAAAATAAATTGAATTTATGTGACATGAAATAATCAAAAAAAAAATTATTGTCGCCGACGGGCTTGAACCACCGACCTTCGTATCACCGCGCAACAACCCTATCAGTTGAGCCACATCACCTGGATTTTATTGATCACAATAACTTGAGTGACTGAAGAAGATTACTTCAAATGGGAATTTGAATTCTAGTATTGTTGTCAGACCGTCAACAAATATGTAAACTTATTAAATTACACATGAAACGTCCAGCCAGAATGAAATTGTCTCGCCTTTCGTACAAAATGTCTCACTAACGCGAATTATAAGTGAATAAAATGAAGTAGGTACTTGTGTTATTGTCTCTTGTGTCAGATTTGAATACGAAGCAATCTTGACCATACACGATGTCAAAATTTTATCGCTGATAAACGAGGTTTGTTGGTCACGTGTGGGTCAATTCGGCTTCTGTATTGGTAGAGCAAGTCCGATAAAATTTAATAAACAAAAAATATCGCTAGAATACAGAAGAAACCGTGAAAATGGTCGATTCTGATTGGTTCTCGAGATCAAGAGTGGAATAGTCATAAAAAAAAACCAAGCTCCGTATGCCTGAAATAAAAATATCTGGTACTATACTGTCCGTAGGTTAATCGAGGAGGTCGTACATTCATTATTCCAGATTTTTTGGGATTTTCTCTCCTCGTCTTTATAAAATGAAAAATAAGAATATGATTTGCCCCAAAATGTCACTGCGTTTAAAGAATTTTTCTATCAGAGAGCCTAAAAGAAAAATTCACTAGCTTGTCAGTGACAATTTGTATTGAAAAAGGTTTGGAGAAGAGGAATAAATGTACATATATATAAAGAATATAAAATTTTTACTTATCTTTGGACGTTTCGGAAACGAATCTGCTCCCGTTTTCAACATAAAAATAGTTATTTTTGTATCTAGAGCGCGAATTGCTACTTTGGTGATCAAGATCAGTCAAACTAGTCAGTTGGGTTAGGGGAATGCAAACAATGACGTGTGTGGTGATTTTCGTTATAATCAAAGAAAAATAAAAATCAAAAAAACTCTTTCAAAATTTCTGCCGCTGCGGGCAATGCGCTCTCCGACCATATGCGCAAGCAACGTCCAGAATCGGCCGTCTGGTTCAGCCCACCCATACAGCCAAAGAATCGCTCGGAGCTTAGGCGAAGTCATGAAACTATCCTGAACATGGAATCTATAAAATTTTTTTGATATTTTCAGAATATAATCTCTTATGTATGGGATGTCATCACACCGCTCATGGAAATCTGCCACCCGAGAATATCGATTACCATTAGTAATGATACGAAGAACTTTGTTCTGCAGTACCTGTAGCCTACTTATTTGCGAAATCTCTCTACTATTTCTCCTCAGCTCCCAAGTGACCTTGGTGGGCAAGAGATATTTCACCCTGTCATTCAGGTGCCGAAGCATGATAGTAGGTTCCACGGTGACCAAGTGCAAGGGCCTAAACCTCGTATTAAGCATATTGACGCTTCGTCCGCGCGGCTACCTGGCCACCATATATATATATTGAAATAAAATATCATTGGAGCCATTCAATAGAAATATGTGTTATTCCTGAGAAGATTGTTTCTTTTGATAAGTACCATAAACTGTGACCTCATTGATGTGTCTATGAAGTAGGTATGGAAGTAGATATGGAATTAGCAATGCAAAGCCTACCTAGAACTCACATTTCGAACACTTGATAACAATCGGAACGTGAATGAGTTGAATGGGTTTCGCTTTCAACCCTCAGCAGTTCATTATCATAGAAATTAAAAGAGACAGGCATTCATCGGAGCAACCGATGTCGATTCCCATCAGAACTAGTCGAGTGTGCCGAAATTCAGAAATGGCCGCATATTATTCGGGAGACCAGAGATAAGCGACGTTTTCAGTTCGGCCACATTGAACATATATGAAAGTGTCACATTTGCATAGAGCTGACGTGCCAATAAAGTCTGTTAAAGGGGTTCCGAATCGACTCGACCTGCTTCTATTCATTCTCAATTCCTCATTGATGTGATAGTTGCAATAATTTAGAAAACCGTCAATTTCAAATGAGATTAGTGAATTGGGAGTCGAAAATCATCAACTGCAATTATTATTGAGATGAGTCAATTGGAAGAACTATGTAGATTTCATAACTAAACGATATAGCGTTAATTGAGTCGTCCAATTCTCAGCAAGAGCGATACAATGCTGATTCTGCTGACAATGGGCTTATATCACAAAAACATTTTATTCCATAATTCGATGGAACTCACCCAAACTAGCCGCAAACCGTTTCTTGCTGTGAGCTCCCTACGTTTTATAAAAAATTATTGAAATCCCCGATTTTTCGGACCTCTGAAAACGAGGCGATGATGTGACGTCAAAACCCTAATACTGAAATAAGACTATTCCAGACAGAGATGAATGATACATGATTTCTGACAGAGTGAATTAGCTCGAGATCACAGTTGAAAGAATTAATATATCAGTTGCCTCAGTCTCCGTCGGGCGTTTGATATTTTCTTTTAACTAGGGCGAGATGAGGTTTCTACGTCATAAGAGGGTCCGTTTTCGGAAGGTACAATCATTTATGTCCAAAAATAAAACATTCCAGTTAATTTTTCGATCGAATTATGTCGTCAATCATTATTTATGTATAAAAGGATCATTATAAACATGGTTTGGGTTAAAAGTTCTACTAAGGTGTACACGCCCATTGTAAGAATTGAACGCTTCAAGTATATCACCTATATCAAGAACGCCATATGATACATGACGATCTAGTCATTTTATAGCTATCTACACATTTTCCATTTGTATTTCAGACAGCGTCAATTTATTTTCAGAAAGTGTCAACTGTCTTTCAGAATAGTCAATTGAATTACAGAAGGCGTCAATTGTATTTTAGAATAGTCAATTCAATTTCAGAAAGCGTCGATTGTATTCCAGAATAGTCAATTCAATTTCAGAAAGCGTCGATTGTATTCCAGAATAGTCAATTGAATTTCAGAATATATCAATTATTGTATTTCAGTTGTATCTCAAATGATATTTTCTGCAATACAAATGACTTTTTCTGAAATACAATTGACTATTGTTTGGGTAGTTAGGAGTTGATGTATGATGATGTAGTGTGATGATACTCAAATCTGGTGTAACTTCAAGTATATAATCAACTTTTCAGCATTTGATGATACAGGAGAACTTTCTTGAATCCGTCTTACTGCATAATCCATACCCAACACTCTACAAATAAGTGTTCTGAAGAGGGGATGAATCCTTGATTTCTGTCAAAGCTACACAGAACGAAAAAGGTACGTTATATTAATAAAAAAGTACATCAAATCAGTGGAAGTCAACATTAATTTTGGGCCGATGACGGGTGTCATTAATACAATGAACGGTCGTACGTAAATTTTCTTGTTGATTGAGTTATGACTGCAGTACGTTGAATCAACGAATCATGATCATGGATCTATGTTTGCCGGTTATTGATATTACGAATGGATTTACATTGGTTCATGGTTGTTGTACATTGAATCAATAAACAGCGAGCATGGATCTATGATGATAAACATTGGTTTATGGTTGATGTACATTGTATTAATTAACAGTGAGCATGAATATGTAAGTGCCAGTTACGAAGGACAGACTCAGTTAATTACAGCTGAACATTGAATCAATAATCAGCTAGCATGGATCTATGATCGGTGGTTATTGATATTACGAACGATAGACATCACTTGATGATTTTCTTCATTGAATCAATGAAAAATGAGCATGAATCTATGTTCGCCAGTAATCGATGTAACGAACAAATTCTATTGATATTTAACAGTGGTATAGTCGTCGTCGAAGATAATGTTGTCAACAGTATCGTCACTTTCAGAAATAAGGGGACAATTTTTTCACGCATCAGAGTAATTAATTTCCAAAATTTTGAAAAACCCAAAATCGGCCCAAAATCATCTTGTACATCCACTGATTTGATGTGACCTGATGAATAATATAATATACATTCACAAGACAGTCGCATAACACTGGTTTTCTTAATGAAATATCATTTTTTTTTAAATTTTTTGTTGAAATCTACCTAATTGTATTGAATAACAAATGTAATGAATATTTTTTAATAAAGTCAACTAAAAATGTTTCAGAAATGTCAAAAATACACTGAATGATCGAAGACTGATATACTTGGACGATATTCAGAAAACAAATATTCGCTCACCTGATACATTTTTTATCGGAATAAACAAATATTGCCCTTTCCATTCATTATAATATAATTTTATTTGAGTACCTGATAATAAGGAAAATGTTCCACAGAAATCTCTGCTATAATTCAATCACAAGCAATATCAGTCAGATGAACTCGACAGGCCCAGTCAGCACATTCTTTCTTTGTTAACTTTAAAACGTGTTGAACTACACTCTACCAAAACTCGTTCGTCTATAGAACGGCGAAGCTTTGGAATTCTTTGCCAATGGAAGTATTTTCAAGAACTAATAACGTCTAGAAGTCAAAAAAAATCCCAACACCTATACCCCCTCTCCCTATACAAGGCAACGGAAATTTTGTCAAATCAGGCAAAATACTGATCTGAACACCTAATTAACTTGATTTACAATTTCTGTAGAAAGTATAAAATGATAACAATGTGATGACAATAACCAGAAGTTGTATATAGAAAGAATAGTACCTTGTGCATCCCACGAGTATACCTACCCAGCAAACATTTTGATATGGGTACAACATAATCGACACATTGGGTTGCCCATAGCAAGCCCAGCACATACATAAATGATGGGACTGTAATGGCCAATTATCGACATTGGGTACATATTAACGAGGTAGGGGGAGGGGTAGAGGGAGGGGTAGGGGTTTCAGGGGTCCAATTGATCTGGAAGTTCTAGTAACTCAATATATTTTTCAATGTTTATCATCTTATTATATCAAATAGACACATACCAGATTTCAAGGAAACAATCTATGAATGACACAATTATATCTTCTTAACCTCTCTCTTCTTTCATGATAAAACTTCTCAGAGTGACTGCTTACCGGCTGGTATATCTACATCTTCATCTTATTTGGGAAGCATTCCTCCAAAATAGATTCTTCGTTGCGAGGTAGGTACTCCTGAAATATAAAATTCTTCATAAGTTATCATGAAGTGACCTTTCTCGATATCAGAATTCTTTCTTCATAGAAGTATGAGAAACAAAATACTCTGTTACATGAGTTTATAACTTGATCAATATATAGTCTGATTACGTGATATATACTTACATATGGAGCTTTTCAAGTCTCGTTATTTTTCTGGCACAGGCCTTATTGTTATTCACTTCAATGATAGAGACAGGTTTCCATAACCTAATATTGTTTTTGATAGTAACGAACCAAGCAGTCCTTGATAGTTACGCTTCTGGAGAGGTAGGAGCCACTACAATTATTATCATCACAAACACATGCATTTCATAACAAAATTCGGAACACTAGATAGGTAGATTGATACTTACTCAATACATATTATCATCATTGAAGAATCCATCTTCTATATTATCAATTGAGAATACTCCTGCCACCATAACTGCCATTATAACAACTAGGAAAAGTGATGAGCACAATGATATGACAACAAACCAGAGAAAAACGAAACATAAGCTATCACTAGAGTGACATATAATAATTATCCAAAATGACCAGCTGATTGTTGATGTAGACGTTCCCAGAAAATCCACCAGTGGGACGAGTAGTGAACAGGATATTGGCCAGCAAGGGGCCACAAATCGTTAGTGCTCAACTCGTTCTATACATCATATACCATCACAAGGCCATCATCGTATTTTCAACTTATGGTTACTTAGCATAGAGAAATCATCGGCCATTATCAATACACCGCCATCAACACTTTCTCACACTTGCCTGCATTAGGCCGGAATTCTCCCGGTAGTTCAATGTTTGCTGGGTAAATATATCCTAATCGTAAGAATTGTGAAAAAAGTAATTCAAAATTAACAGGACTCACCTTTCTCAAATATGTTAGGTTTTGTATCCCTTTGATCTGGCACAATTTCACAAATAGGTAGGAATTCTACGAGCCACAGAAACACAAAACACGACCCAGCCCTTTCAACTTTTCATTAACAACTGAACGAATAGAAATAAAATAAAACGGCAAATGAAAAATTTACCGCGTATTATGAAACCTTTTCATAGTAATAATGTTTGGCGTGATTGATCCATGGGTAGGCAGCATTGATTTGGCGCCTGTTTTGGAAGTTGATGTTTCATTTCATGAAATCAACGTTTAGTGTTCATTGAAACAATGAAGACCATTCATTATTTTCTTATGTTTGTTGTTGATAGATCTATGACGAAAAGTTTATTGCTTCAATGATGAAAAACATAGATCAATAAACATCAAACGTTGATTCAATGAATTTTTTCATCACATGAATAAAAAAAATGATTAACTTTTGATGTTTTTCGTTCATTGTTCAATGTTGGCTCGTTCATTGTTTCAGTGTCTTGCGGTATGAACCCATCATCAGAAATGATTGTAATAATCACCGATTCGTAATATTAATGTTGAAAAAATTGACGACCGCCGTTCATTAATTTTACGTACAAAATTATTTTCTGTGTATGACGCGTTCCGCGTTGGAATTTATTAACCATTAATCAATGATCGTGCGATAATTATGAGCCAATCAAAACAGAATAACCTCATTAGGAAATCTAATAAATGTAGGTACCAAAGATTCAGCAATTCAAAACATATATGTATGGATATAAACATTCAAACAATTTATGTTGCAATAATATAAATATACATGAAATGAAAATATGGAACAAAGTAGACTTATTCACGATATAATGATATACAGTGTGATTCCAGTACATAGGGATTGGGTTTACAACACTATTCTGACATACAATTAACGCTTTCTGAAATTCAATTGACTATTCTGAAATTCAATTGACTATTCTGAAATACATTTGACACTTTCTGAAATACAACTGGAACAAGTATAGTTGCGTAAGATTAGGTCAAAAGACTGCGCCATATACACCAGGATGCTGTCACCTATATCTAACAAGTGTGACACCTATGTCAAAGCGCTACAGAGTGATAGTACACCTTTTCAAAGTTTCATTTCAGAATGCATCAATGGGCTTATATCACAAAAAAATTTTATTCCATAATTCGATAGAACTCACCCAAACTAGCTCACCACCGCAAACCGTTTATCGCTGTGAGCTCCCTACGTTTTATAAAAAAATATTGAAATCCCCGATTTTTCGGACCTCTGAAAACGAGGCGATGATGTGACGTCAAAACCCTAATACTGATACAGGACTATTCCAGACAGAGATGAATGATACATGATTTCTGGCAGAGTGAATTAGCGCGAGATCACAGTTGAAAGAATTAATATATCAGTTGCCTCAGTCTCCGTCCGGCGTTTGGTATTTTCTTTTAACTATGGCGAGATGAGGTTTCTACGTCATAAGAGTGTCCGTTTTCGGAAGGTACTATTATTTATGTCCAAAAATAAAACATTCCAGTAAATTTTTCGATCGAATTATGTCGTCAATCATTATTTATGTATGAAAGGATCATTTTAAACATGATTTGAGTTGAAAGTTCTACCAAGGTGTACACGCCCATTCAATTTCAGAAAACGTCGATTGTATTTCAGAATAGTCAGTTGAAATTCAGAAAGAGTCAATTGTATTTCGGAATAGTCTCTTGTATTTCAGGAGGATAGTCATTTGTATTGTGAATGTCATTCTGATTAATAATTGGAAAAAGTGTGGAATTGTATTCCCAGATGGGTCTATTATGGCTCAGCCATAGAGGTGACAGTTTATTGTACAATTCATTTGCTTTTAGGCAATAACGCCTTTGAATGAGTCAACTCTGGTAATTCAGACCAGAACGAGAATGTTTTTGCCTGCATCCAGTCCGAGATAGTTGTTTTGGCTGCACTTGTGGTGACAATACAGTATGGTACTGGTCCTATGAACGCAGATTCGGTTTCCTGATTGGCGAGGATTTCTAGTTTTTGGTTGCCCTCCATCTCCTCGTGTCCGCCACATGAACAATTCAATAATGACCAACGGTCGAAGGATTGATCCTTCATCATCAGCAGATTTATTAAAAGGAGGAAATCATTATTGGTGGAAAAAGAAAATTACTTAAATAACCTAAGACACTATTTTAAACAGAGCATAGTGCAGAGAACAAACATTATGACCAGCTCTATAAGAGCCTACATTTCGAAAATTGTTTGTGACTGTAAATTCTCACCCCTCCTGATTTATATCACCTCCGCTGTAAGTTACGGATCACCTACGTTGGTGACATTCTGTATGTAATTCTGCTCGGTGATATGCGAGTGGTATATCTCGACTTGGATAACCGGAAAGATAATGACTTATCAACCAAAAATGTTTCTCCTCCATAAATTCAGAGGTCTGATTCATTTTGTTGATTTCTAACTATGTAGTTCATCCAACAATGGCAATCTACCGTTATTTCTTCCTCGGATCCTATTTTTTTTTTCAACTTCTGAATCTCAGGAACAGTATAAACCCTATTATGTTCGTGGAAAATCGTGCTCACCTGGGTTGAATAGAAAAAGACGGTAGACATTCTGGACCCTTTCTCGAACTTATAGATGTGCCCTGGGCCAGAATACCAAGAATTCGCTGTTTTATGAAAAAATGGGTTTTGGTTTCATTATAATTATCTCAGGCAAACTCTCATGAATATATTGGCAACAAATGGTGATATATTGTTACCCATTGCAGTGCCTTTGTGTTATTCAGAAACTTTAAAAATAATTCTCGCCAATAAGAGATGAAAAACTTCAACAAATTCAACTAATATAGCTAGACACTAGAAGTTTCTGATACCTCCCATTGTATATGGACCTCTTGAAATCTCCCTACCTAAAGAACCTCATTTACACATGCCAGAGCGAGCAATACATATAGGATCTTTTGAATGGAAAATCGAATGTGAAAGAAGTTTGGTAACGGATTGACTGTAGATTTTCAGATGAATGAGCCTACTTTCTCGAATTGGCACTTGATTGATGACGGCACAACTCTGAATTGGGTTAACTGGGAAAAGGATAATCTCGTACGGAATCAATTTCCTGTGGAGATTTTATTCTAACAAGCTGAATGAATTGAAACATATATGTGACCATATTATTCTGTGTGAATGGAAGCTCAATCCGAGGCAAAATCGTATATTTGGCAATGATTCATCCTATACAACACACATTTTATCAGGTTTCCAAATTGAGGAGTTTGCTGCAAGAAGGATATGTATCTGACTTTTGGCGCAGAAACGGAGAGGCTCTGCACTGAATGAATTCGTCAAGTACAATTTTATTTTTTTTCTACATTTTAGAAGTCGTATTTCATTAGCGCATGAAACGAGGCATGAAATGATAATTGATAATGAAGCTTTTTCAAAATCATTGAAGTCGAGTCAAATCAACTCGGTTCCTACTACACCTTTCCCAGATGTATGTCCGAAAGCGTCAATTGAATTTCAGAAAACTTCGATTGTATAATTATTTCAGAACTCCAAGCAATCATTTTCAAATGAGTATCCCAATTTGTGAGCTAAAACTTGGTGTGGAGCATATCCTGCATATCGAGCATTTTGTGGGAGTAAAATTGTATAAGAATATATCAGATTAGATTAGATGAGAGATGGGATTAGATTAGAAAAGATTAGGGCTTTTCATCTAGAAATCGTTCGAGTTCCCCGTGCTCACTACTCCAAAGACAAGATTATTCATATATCTCCTGTATAACTTTGAGCACTTGTTATTTTGGTGCTTATCCAGGCATCAATCTCATCAACAATTCTTGAATTCATGATTATTTGTTTCCACTGCCATCAACAATTATTGATCTTTTTGTTGTTACGGAAATGACTTCAAGTTTTCATAAGTCAATAACTCGATAACTTTATTCTTCTCCATGTGAATATATTCGAATCGAACAATACTGTTTTTGTTAGCTTCAATTCATTGTAAAATTTTATACTTCACTGATAACCAGTCTGAGATTCTCATCAATAAATAATTGATGATTTGAAATTTTCCTATAACTTCATTCATTGATGTTTCAACTTCACAGTTCATTCCCAATAATGCAAAGATGATTTGTACCAAATTTGAAAATAGATGTGCTCATTCTGAATTCGAATGTGCTGAGAAATAAATAAACAGAAGGTGATTTTTTTCTAGAATTAGACTATTGTACCTTCATTGGAATCCCGAGACAATTCGACAACTTTTTACGCGTTGGCCAACCATAACGAATCGTTGAATAATTACGACTTTTGGACGCATAATCACTTCAAAGGGACAAAAGGGCCACGTCTGCCCGCCGAAAAAAGGATGTCCGGACTCTTCATTCACTGTGTCTCTGGTAATTACCCAAATTTAGGAATGACATGCATCGGGAGTGGCTCTTTTCATCCTGAAACGACAGCCGGCAATGCATGTTTGCACGAAAGGCCTCTTTGTGTGTGCCACTCGTGATCTTGATTTGTAACAAAGGAAGGCGTTGGTCCTAATGAGGACGATTTGAATAGGAGCAAAAATAGGGCCTAAGCAAAAGGGAAGTTCTTTACGAGACATTTTTGAGTCGATGATTAGTCTTCAGTAAGTCGCTCGGAGTATCACACTGATACGAAGTTGAAAAGGGCCAACAATTTTATTTTTTCAAACCTTTCAGATTTGCTCATTGCGAAATGACAATTGCCTTTCAGTACAAAATTTCCAGTTCGGCCCTGATGAATGCGATTGTTAGTAGAATTTTCATGATGCATTCAACTTTGTGTAATAACATAAATCCTATATTTTTTTACGTATCGGTAGGTACATTGAGAATTCGCATTCTCTATGTGTTTTTTCAACAGAAATCAACTAATTTCCTGGCTATATGCCACGACGAACATTGAATTATGTCTATTGAACACACACGATATGAATTCGAAAACAAAATCTTCTGAATTCTATGCGAATTTGTTCGTCGAACGTTATTGAACTATATTTGTTGAACATCCAAAAAGAGAGCATGAAAAGTAAAAATCCTCTGAAATTGAGAATTGACAGTATTTCTCAAATCGGATAAATAATAATATGATGGTATCATGATATAAAAATATCACCAATATGCTCAGTATTGAAATTGAAATTGAAATGTATAGGAGAAGGATACTTGCATAAACTCTGATCTTGATGAAAGAAAAAAAATCATTCGTATCAGTGATATGGGAATTATATCTCTCACAAACAGGTTATATGACTTTATTCGAATGAACTCATTTCGGATTTCAAACCGCCCCTGATCACGATTTTGTGTTGAGTTGAGAATATGGAAATATTATGATAACCATCATGACAGCCTGCTGCTGGTAAGTTATTTTGTTCCAAATTCCATCAAACTACCAATGAGGAAGCAAAATACAAAATCGAGCATATATAATTATCCAGTGTCCAATCAACTGATATTTCAAACAACCCAAAAACATGTATTTCAAAATGAGTGAAATATTTGTCTTCATCAAGCATTTATCCTCTTCTTCTAGCACAGACGAGCACAAACTCAAGTTTTCCTAGAACATCACGTTTTGTCGTTTGTGGACTGATAAATATGTGTTTATGGGCGTTAGATGCTCGAATTCGTGACAAACAGCCATTGTTTGGGACGTTCAGGAATAAGCCACTGTCGTCATTCATTCAAATCCTCCAGTTTCCCAAGGAGATACCTAGATACACAACAAAAAAACAAGCTGCATCGTTCATTTAGCAATGTTTACATCAACTAACATTTTGGACTAGATCTGGAAATGTTACAGCACCGAAGGAGCGGTGCGGATCTGTCATATGTATGTTGGTATTGAACAGAATCTTCAAACGTCAAAAAGTCAAATTGAATTGATACTCCGCACACTCATCAAGGACCGATGACAATAGCATAATTTGATAGTTTTGTTACATAATCATAATCAGGATCTTCAGAATGAGCGAGCCATATATTTGAGTATTTTCCATTGTTGAAGATAATGCAACAGACCAGACGCTTGTGGTAAGTGTTCACATTCCTATGATGATTCAACAGAACTGGCTGATCTCTTCATGAATTCAAAAGAATGCCTCATAGATTTAGCTGCTGACGGCATGCTTGAAATATAATTTTATTCGACGTGTTTTGGATGAGGAGAAAACAAGAATATCCAGAGCTAGCAAGGGAAGCTATAAAATTATTAGAACTATTCGCCACTTCATACCTGTGTGATTTGTCTGAACTGGTGGCATTTCCTTCAATAGTGAATATTATAACTTGGAAGAGAAGGGGGTGGCGATCCACAGATTGAAAACCACTGATGTAGAGTATCTCCACTTGACTTTCTTCGTGTGTGGAATATACGATGAAGTTCAAGAGGAGAGTGCACTCACATCTTCATTTTCACAGTATCCGCAGTGATAATAGTAGTATCACTATGGTAGGGAAGCTACAGCCATCAGTCAAGTAGGCCCCCATGGGTCCTTTTCACCTACCCATGCTCTCCACATATCTACACACCTTTCTTCTAGTGGTCCTTTCTGAACCACCCTGACCTTCTGATGAAGGTCAGGATGACCATCCACTCTAATTTGACTAGATTCTCCTGTTGTAGTTTATCTATTCCAAAGATTTAGAATCTCATCCTTCCATACACCTCACTCTCCGAGGAAGTAAAGTGACGTCTCCTCGATCTTCTCCGCATACACGGCAAGTGGAACTATCTTCTACACCTATTAGTGATAGGTGTCTTCGCAACTTGTTGTGCCCTGTCAGTACATATAAGAAGGCGCAGAACTTGGCGATCCCTGCCAAGTAAACGAACCGTCTTTGACTTGTTTGGACCGGCCACCATGTCTCTTGATTGTCTACAGCCGCCTATACGCCTCCAATCTCCTTCTAGTGCTTTGTCCGTCCATTTGTCAAGGACAGACGAAGTTTGGCTTCTTGTAATACCCAGTACAGGCTCCGGTCCCTAGAACGGTGCCGCGGTTCCGACCAGCCAGCTCGTCGGCCACCTCGTTCGCAGGCACTCATCTGTGACCCGGAACCCATACTAGTTCAACTTCCTTCAGATCAGCTAGCTTCTCAAGAGCATGGCCGCAGATAGCCTTGTTAGTCGCCTGACTATCCGAGCAGATGTGAATCTTCTGCTCTGGTTCCTCTTTCACCTCTTGCCTCTCTGCTACCGCCAGAATGCCCAATACTTCAGTCTGAAAAACTGTGGTGTATTTTCAAATTCCTGCTACTGAGTCCTGTTCGTCATTTAGGCACGATCCGTCCGTATAACATACTAGACTCCCTGGGCAGAATTCCGCTTTGTTTTCTTCGTATTGTTGATTGCTTGGAATAGTAAGGGTGAACCTTCTATTCCATCTCAGCCTATTTTGAGCGTTCTTCGCTCTTATGGTGGAAGCAGGGATCTCCTGCTCCACCCATTTCGCAATTCCCGCGTGACCTATCACTTCTCCTTCGTAAGCCTAACTCCCAGAGTCCTGCTTTCCTCTTAATCCAGATTGGAAGCGGCGACAGCATCAGCAGTACCTCCATCGTTACATTTGGCATCATCCTCAATGCTCCTGTAATAGCCAGGTAGGACATCCTCTGAACTTTACTAAGCTTTCGACTAATTGTGCTCATTTCTGCACCTGGACACCACACAATTGATCCGTACTGCATCTTTGGTCTCACAACCGCTGTGTATAGCCAGCTCATAATCTCGAGGTTAATTCCCCAAGTTTTCCCAACGACCCTCCTTGATTGCCCAAAGGATTGCCACGGACTTTTGCACAACTCTATCTACGTGTAGCCTCTATGAGAGTGTTGGGTCTAGACGACACCTAGATATTTGACCTGTTGGACTAACTCCAACTATTGGCCAAACATGGTAGGTGGTTTGAACCCATCACCCAACACAGATATTTCAACCAATCAAAAACGTGTATTCTGAAATGAGTGGAATGATCGATAAAAGAGGACTTGAGTATCCACTGATACCTATGTTTTTAAGTATTTTATACGCCGGTGACTTCTCAGATATTTTTTCATTGGATTCATTCATTTTATATTCGATCTTCTTTGGCACAGTTACTGGAGAACAGGGGTGCCAGTGGGTCATTCACCTCCCTTGTTTTTGAAAGAAACGTTTTTGGTATGATTGGAATAATATTATTCTATAGGCTGCTCTAGGATCAATACCACTCTGATTGGCTCTAAAATCCAATCGTTTCATCAAAACCTTATTAATTCACGATAATTGGTGATGTTGACAAAAAAGCTGTGTAGTGAATGGAAAAGGCACGATTTTGATTATGTTCCAATTGTCCTTTGTTTTACATTGCTCAAAATATGAAGCCTGTTACTCAGGAGCTCAATACCGAATTTGAAATCAAATCAATATGCAACCAAAAGGCCGAGTCAGTGAAAAAACTGTTCTACGTTCCGGACGCCATCCATATCGTGGTATTTTCGTTCGAGGGATACATGGTAAATGGATTGACATCCATTTCGCGGACACCTGGTATACTCATTTGTTCATTAAACCTCTCATAATGGGGAAGGTATATACCTACGAACTCAACTTCAACCCTGATGGTTGGATATACGCGTTCCTCGTTGTTTGCTGTAATCTCGTTTGTGACTAATTGCCTAGTTATATGTAATTCACGAGCCCTCAAGATTTTATGTTCTCAATATCATTCCTTCGACCATGGCAGAGTCCTGGAAACTTATCGAATTATCGCTCGATAAATCTCCCGTCATAAAAGCCATGATATATTACTACATGGAAACTTTCTTCATAAAACGATAAAATCTATAAAATTAAAAAGTCGAGTGGAATGAAAACAAGGAGAAACAAAATTTCCTCGACGGCCACTTATTGGATCTGCAAACTTTCCAGAGATGAGATCGAAGACCTTTGTTCATATTAGTCAGTGAGCATATCCATAGCTCGATCCATAGGTTTTGAAGTGATGAATTGCCTCAAACATTCTTTTCAATCAATGAGCCTTCCTCACCGTTCTTGGTACTCAATACATAGTACATACAGAGTGTTCCTAAATGTCAGTTCACCAGCTGCTTGTTTATTGTTTGGTTTTAGTAGTAATACTGATATATTGAATAAAAAATTCATTATCTGTAACAAAAATATATATTATCATAGATAAGAGATAGGTATACTTACCTACTTCAAATTCGAGAAAATTGGAACAATTCGCTACGTACATATTTACGAAGCATCAAATATTTATTTTCAACAATAATATTACGAGATCTCTCATTGGAAAATACTTCGTATGAATCCATAATACCATAATGATCGTCCATTCCACTTCTCGGTTATGTAAATTACTAAACAACCACTGAATTCGTAATTTTTGAAAATTCAATCACAGAATGAGGCTGACAGATATTTGATTACTTCAGAAGAATGATAACTAAGGATGACTGCAACGCAGGTGTCATTCAAATTTCACGTGGATAAGCCCACAATCCTTGTCATAAGTTCATATAAGTAACTGACTTTCCAGAGAGTATATAGTTGTTTCTTGTCGAACATCATATTTTGGCTCTCCATTTTTTCCAACGTGATGCTCAATAATAATTTTTCTGTTCAACTTTTATTGTGATCAGCAGAAAAAATGCTAATAGTTTGCTGATTCAACAAATGTTGAAGTATCAAAAGTATAGGAGTTATACCAATAACGAATAACGAATTTGGATAACTCTGTATACGACAAGTCGTATCCTATGATGATGGTATGATATGCAATTTTCAATCCTTGCTCTGTGACCATCTCCGTTTTATTCACATCTGCGAGTAAGAGCGATATTATAACTGGGTCTGGGGATGAAATTTTTTTGCCTAGTTTTTTGTTTCAGCTGAAGAATTGCTGCAATTTCTCCATGTCAGTGCATGTGTGAAGCCTACAAAAACATTAACTTTCCCCTCGATAGATCGATCAGTGATTTTGTCGGAGAAGGTATATCGAATAGGATTCATCAATGCGTAATAGTATATTACGTAATATGTGTTGTAAGAAGCTTTTTAATTGCTTCACAACACGCATTACGTACTATACTTTACCTACTGCCATATAGTACATCAAAAAAGTTTGGACAATTAGTCTGAATTATAATTCTTGACAGTTATGTCATCCGCTGTTGACGGCGATTACGCGATCATGACATACCAATGCTGGCGGGATAAATGAAAACTGCGATGTGCTTACTATGCGTAAAAAGCTACTTACTGAAGCTGTATCTCGTGTGTTCTTGCCTACTTTCTATAGTGGCCGTAGGTTAAACAATAATTGTTGTTAATTGCAATATCTGGCGAAAACTGATTAAAAAAATATATTTGGAGTTCCGGTACATAAAGGTTTCAATTATTTTCCCAAGGTATCAAAAATAAACATGAAACTTCATAATTCTGAGAGTCCAGAACAAATTGCCGTAAAGGAGGTTAAATGAATTTTGGTTAAATTTACGCTGCACAAATCATCACTATGTATGTTTTTTTTTTATTATTGAATACAAAAATTGGCCAATAATCAGAATAACTTCTGGTGATATGACCTACAGCACAATTTGAGTGATAGTATTAACAATATAATACAAAACAAAGATAAAATCTAAGATTGATACATATTTTAAACAATAATAATAATAATGATAATAGTAATAATAATAATAATAATAATAATACTTCTGGTGGAAAAAGTTCCCCTCTACCCACCACCATTTAGCCAGTATATTCAATAGCTGGCTAAATGGGGAGCAGCAAATCCCTGAGTGGTTTATCGAGGGGCGAACCGTGCTTCTCCCTAAAACTGGAGATTTGTCCAATCCGAAGAATTACAGGCCAATTACCTGCCTGAATGCATGTTACAAGTTGTTCACACGCATCTTGTACATGCGAGTACTCCTAGTAGTTGACCCGGTTTACCAGCGGATTTTTGAGCAGCGTGGGTCGAAGAGAGGTGTCGCTGGCTGCAAGGAGAACCTGTTGATAGATAGAGCTATCACACAGGACTCCGTGCAGTACAAGCGGAATCTTTCTGTGGCCTGGATCGATTACCGAAAGGCATTTGACACAACGTCACATGAGTTACTCGTGTACTTGCTCAAGTGTCTTTCGGTACCCGATTCTATAGTGAGATGCATAGAACAACTGATGCTGGTCTGGAAGACCCGCTTTACCATAACATCAGGTGAAGCGAGAGTCCAAACAGAGCCAGTCATCATAAGGAGAGGAGTATTTCAAGGGGACTCCCTCAGCCCTCTCCTATTCTGCATCTCACTTCTGCCACTATCCGTTGAGCTCAGGAAAACCAGGGGATACAACTGCGGCCCACCCAGTTACCGGAGGCATAAGGTCACCCACTTATTCTATGTGGATGACCTCAAACTTTATGCCTCTGGTGAGAGGGATATGGACCAATCCCTCAGGGTGGTGCAGGAGTACACGCAGGCAATTGGAATGGAATTCGGGATGGACAAATGTGCACTGGTTCATCTCAAGAGAGGACGATGCGAGAACTACGACAAGGACGCGCAGCTCGTGGACGGAAGCATCCTACGCCACCTGGATGCCGGAGAGACGTACACCTACCTGGGTGTAGAGGAAACTCACATCCAGGAGGCACAACGGGTGAAAGACGCTCTCCGCAGCAAGTATCGGCAGCGGCTCCGACAGATCTGGTCGTCAGAACTGTCGGGGAAGAACAAAGTCGCTGCGACTAACATGCTTGCTGTTCCGATCCTACTTTACTCATTTGGAGTGATAAAGTGGACTCAAGTCGAGCTGCGACAACTTGACGTAAGTACTCGCAAGATGATGCATCTCCATAGGAGTCTGCATCCAAATTCGTCCGTTCCACGGTTATACATACCTAGAGACCAGGGTGGCCGTGGACTCTTGAGCTTGGAGTATCTCCATAACAGAATGGTTCTGGATGGCGCCTGCAAAGTCATCAGGAGTTCGGACCCCCTTCTGCAAATGGTTAAAACCCATGAAGATGCAGGAGTAGGAGCATTTCTTTTTAGGGCAGCACGTCGAGCAGCCGATGAATTGTCTCTGATTTTCGACTCCGAGCGCGAGGCTCAGGACTCAGTTACTGAGCTAGAACCCGCTCGGAGAAAAGCCCGCATCAAAGCTGCAGAAGTGAAAAAGCTCCTGCAGCTTCACATGGATAAGCCCATGCATTCGGTCTACTTCAAGACCATTGAAGACCGGGGCTTATCCAAAGAACTGACTTTCGCTTTTCTCAAGTCAGGCGGGCTTAAATCGGAAACAGAGGGGTTCATCATGGCATGCCAGGATGGGGTTTTCAACACTCTCGTCTACCGTAGCCGTGTCATGGGTATGGAGGTCCCTGACACAAATTGCAGGGCCTGCCGCAGGGCGCCCGAGACAATTATGCACCTGCTGTCTTCTTGCACGGTGTATGCAGTCTCGGCCTATATCCATAGACACAATGCGGCATTGCGAGTGCTCTATTATCATCTGAGGCACTCGTACGGAATAGACGAGACCCCAGTGCTGCCCTATGCTCCGGGGGATATTGAGTCCGTTGTGGAGAATGAGAGGTGCCGAATTTATTGGAACTTCTCATTCCCCACCCTCAGGCAAATACAAGCTAACAAGCCTGATGTAGTCCTCCTCGACCATCAGACCAAAGCGATGTTCGTGATCGAGTTTTCGGCGCCAGCCGAACCGAACATCGTTTTGAAGGAGGAGGAGAAACGGACTAAATATCGAGATCTTCTCTTCGAACTCCGCCGGCTCTATCCAGACCATTCTGTGGAATTGGTCATCCTGATTATCGGCTCCCTAGGAGGCACACGACACACGCTACTCTCGGAGATCCAGAAAATCCCAGCGTGCCGTGATAAGGCACACATCCTGGCTGGTGGTATGCAGAAGGCCGTCATACTTGGATCATTGCGTCTACTCAGGGCACACGGTACTTGGTCCCAGTGATTACTCACCTCACAGGCTGTGAGGAGTAGTCACTGGATTTTATCCAGCACGACTCTGCGTGACGTCGGAGGCCGCAGGGTCGTGACTGGAATTATATGAATTTAAAATAATACTGTATATTTGTTTGGTCTCAACTATCGGTTTGTTCAGCTACATATTTTTTCAACTCTTTTTTGAATACCATTCTGGAAGCAATGTTTGTGATTTCCACTGGGAGATTATTATACTGTTGAATTCCTTTATAAATGGGTGTGTCCTGATTTTTTTTAGTTCGCATATATTTTTGTTTTAGTCTTACAGTATTGCGTGTATTGTAGTTATGTAAGTCACCTACTACTTCGATGTTAGTATTACAATGAATGTATTCGTTCAAGACTCCATGAATAAACTTAGCTTGTTCAATTGTAACGATTTGATCAATTTTTATGTATCCAGTTATTTGATGAATAATGTTTGTTGAAGTTAATCGATCCAGGTTATGTAAAGTCTTTACTGATTTATTTTGCGCTATTCCTAGTTTATTAATTAATTGTTGTGATGCATTGCCCCAGCATGGTACCAGATATCTTAAATGTGATTCAATATAGCTGTAATAAACACTTTTTTTAACATTGTTGTTTAAATACTTTGAACAGCGTTTCAATGCACCCCCCATTGCAGCTAGTTTGGTTATCACCTTGTTAATATGGTCTGTCCACTGAAGTTTATTATCAATCAATAGTCCTAAGTATTTGTAAACTTCAACTTCTTCTAGCACATTATTGTTTATATTCAGTTGTATTGTCCCATTTGGTTTGTTTTTGTGTTTTATCACCATGTAAACAGTTTTTACGACATTTAATGCTAATTTATTCAGCAGTAGCCATTGATGATATTTGTTTAGGTCATTATTTGCTATTAGCTCTAATGATTTTAGACTGCCACTTGAATAAACCAGCACTGTGTCGTCAGCAAAGGTGAAGTATCTTGCACTTAAGCCTGCTGTTTCCAGGGAATGAACGTACAAAAGATATAGTACCTGCCCGAGCACAGACCCCTGAGGCACACCAATATTTATGTTATACTCATCACTTTGATTATTTTCTAATCTTGTGTATAATTTTCTATCCGATAAATAGGATTTTAACAGGTTGTGAGAAACACCTCTGAATCCCATATTATTCAATTTGTTCATAATTTTTGCCACATTCACCGTGTCAAATGCTTTTCTGAGATCTAGAAATACCGTAACGACATATTTGTTTCTATTCATTTCACAAGCGATATAGTCCAATAGGTCAGCTGTTGCACTCAGAGTACTTTTTTTTTCTTGAAACCCATATTGATGCCGATCAAAACAAAAGGTTTTACCAACAAATTGCACTATTCTGGCTTTTATTACTTTTTCCACAATTTTAGAGAAGATACTTACAATTGATATGGGCCTGTAATTGTTTAGTCTGTCATGTTTCCCATTTTTATATATCGGTATCACTTTAGCAATTTTTAGTTCTGCTGGAAAGTATCCTGTTTCCATGATTTCATTTATCAGCTTTACTAGGTGAACACTGATTTCACACTTATTTATGTTTAATAAAGTATACCGGGTGAACCATCGAAAACGTTCCATTAAGCCATTTTTCTCAGTTGTGATGCAATCGATGAAAAACCGCTCAGACAGGTCGATTTCAATTTGTATCCTCCACATTCTTCTCTAATCATCATATCCCAAAGTTGAAACTTTGAAGTGGAATACCCTGTATTTCATTCCAGTACCGATTAGTGATCACGAACAAATGGCTACGGAGATAGCTGATTGATTTTTCAACATGCTCCAGGGGGGGCCACCCGGTATATTATGTTTGAATATGTTCAGAATTAATTTTTTTGCACATCCTTCTGAATATACGTCGTTGAATCAAATACTTAATCCCTATGGAATGATTTATATTTCAGTTTTTCGTAACATTAGTAGCGTAGCCATGAAATAGTGCCGGTTTAGAGTAGGCCCTGATTGAGGCGCCCGAATGAGTTATAGTTCGGTCTGCATAACTGAAAAGCGGCCCATCAATGGAATATCTCAACGGTCACTACGATGCACCGATCATTTATAGAGACCCTGTATTGCATATATAGGGAGCTGTAACTGATGGAAATAAAGTATTTGACATTCCAACCCTCCCAGTATATGTTTCATTTATTATGCATTATGACCATCAACCTATTTATTCAAATACGAACAGATAATGAAAATATCGATGATTTCATTTATGCGAGTTTATCCATCCAAGCACTATACTTATATAAAATATCTGAATTACCAATGATCACCGTGCCAAGACGTTTGCAGTTAATTAAATCTCGAACAATACCGTTCTATTTAAATGCGAAGATTCTAAGGAGTCTGAAAAACTTCTTGGATGGCATAATTACTTGAACATTCCATTTTTAATATCCATAAGACGACAAAGGCGACAAGAAAGTTGAAAGGGAATTGAGAGACGCCACGGAACATAAATCTGAAAACGCCAACAAGGGAATTATTGTATATAACGTCAAATGACGCAAAGTATACATATTGTATTCTTGTCTTATAAATTCTGAATAGGATGCAGTTTTCATAACATTGAAATAAACCATTCGAACTTTCTGAAACTTTCAGATATGTTTTGCTGTTCACAAATTTTAATGATAACCTCATTCCTCATATTACTTTTTTGGACAGGAAAATCGAAAAATATAGATTGTTGGCCTTCTTCACATAGCGGATTGTAGATTGTAGATTGTAGATGGGTCGTATAGGCTGGGAGACCTCTCGATCACTGTGACCTAGAAGATCTATTGTGATTACCCCTATCTTTTTTTGGTCCTCTAACCCTAGACTTCTGATGAAGCCTACAATTTTCCTGACGGTTGAATTTTCCACTTCAGCAGGAGTGAGATAGACCTGTTCTAGGTGGTTCAGCCTTTGGCGGACTAATACTTCACATGAGCAAAGTATGTGTTCCGCGGTTTCGGTCGCATTGTTACAAAAGCGGCAAGTGTCAGTCTCCGCCAGGACCATCTTTTTGAGGTGGTACCTCAGAGGGCCGTGTCCTGTGAGAAAGCCTGTGATGAGCTTTAGCTCTGGTTTGCTGAGGCTGAGTAGCTCTTTGGCTCGGTTCTGCGAATGGTTGATGAACCTTTTCGCTTGTCGTTGACCTGGAGTTGCTCTCCAGTAGGAGGACTTTTCAATTTCTTCCCATTTCCTGAGTTCTCCCTTTAGGTGACATTTGCTTATCCCACAAAAAGGCTCAGGACCAGAAGGTGCAGATGCTGCACCTTTTTTTTGCAAGGCGATCAGCTGCCTCATTTCCTTTGATTCCTTCATGCCCTGGAATCCACATAAGTGTGACTTTGTTGTCCTTTCCCAGTTGCATGAGTGTTTCAAAGCAGTCCCATGTAATCTTTGATGTGAAAACGAAATATTTTAGGGCTTTTAGTGCGGCTTGGCTGTGTGAGCAGATATATATGTTGGCACCCCTCAGACCTTTGCTGAGGCACCTTTGGGCGCAAAGGTTGATGGCATGTATTTCAGCTTGGAAGATAGTGGGGGAGTGACCTAAGGCTTCAAATAGCCTACATCCGGGTCCATATACACCCGCGCCTACCCCTTCTTCCATTTTCGAACCATCGGTGTACCAAACAAGGGACCCTCTGTCTAGCTGAGGCTCAGCGGAACCGTACCTAGGGCGGCTTTTTATAACCACTTCAAAGGTATGATCGAAACTGAGCCTAAAACCCACAGCGGATACTTGATTTCGATTTTTAGGTATAGGATACATTTTACTTCCAACTCGAACTCAATAATTTGTTAATTTGAGTCCGAAAAATTTTAGAGTATAAAATAATCACACATACTATCACGTTAATATTTCACGAAAATGTCTTTTTTCTCCGATTGGCAGCAAATATTAATTTTGCTGACACATATCAATCAGCAAAGTATTACTTTTCCTGCCTAGGCAGCAAAGTGGGTACTTTGCTGCCTAGGCAGCAAAATGGTCACTTTGCTGATTGATATGTGTCAGCAAAATTAATAATCCATAAATCGTTTATACCTTCCTTATATATTTCATCCGGCAACAAATTCAACTCTATATTTTTTGCCACCTTCCTTATTTCTAGAGGAGTAAGTACTTCCAGGTCGCTATCACTGTCCATTATATAATAATTCAAATATACCTATGTTTTTTCGCACAACTGTCAGAAATTTCATGAATTGTCAAACTATAATAATTATTATGGACATTTCCATAGCAACCAACCATTCCAACAACTGCGATTTCTATCAAATTTTATTTTAATTGAACACTACAAGAAAAATAAAGAGATTGTGAGAATTGTAATAATTTGCAAAAACCAATATCCTCCTATATCATTATGAACAATCGGAGAAAAAATTATATGTTCAACTCGGCAGCAAAGTAGATTGACTGCCTTAGCTGAAATCCTAGCCTCGCTACGCTCGGCTATGAATTCAGCCTCGGCAGTCAATCTACTACTTTGCTGCCTTGTTAAACAAATAACTATTACATCGGTTGAATATCAGTGGTAAGATAATTCCTGATGCAGACGTAAAGTACTCGCCCTCGGAAATAGTCGGTTTTTCGTTCGGAAATTAGAACGTAAAATGCGATTTTTTGTATGAACTTCAGTTTTATTTTCAACATACAGAAATGCATAAAGAACTTGGATGAATTGAATACAAAAGATAAGATAAGATTAAATACAGAGAAATACAAAAATAATATACATTATTCTCGACCGTTTTCATTTAGATTTTTCAAGTTACTCTATAATCCAGAATGACTGATGAGAAAAAATCGTGTTTCCTTTTCATTATGTCTTAATTATGTTGTTTCTGAAGAATGATATTAATGTTAAACATCATGAAAATAAAGTATTTTTCCAATTTGAGCAACGCTTTACATCCAATTAACAATAGTGAGAGATGGAAAACGATCAGTACACAATCAACTTTCATCGAGAAAAATGGTTTCGAATGTTCTAGAATACCATCATCATATCTTTTTCCAATTATCTCTTATCAGCGAAATGGCGAATGCAAAATATAAAGTACGGGTGCTGGATGTCATTTCCTCGATATAATTGCATATTGTTATAAGCCGCAAAAGTTATATCGTCAGTTATATCGCCAGCAATTAAGGTTCAGTCATTCCAAACCCAATTCAGAATTTAGATATCGTTTCTATGACGCAATACGAATGCGCCGAGTTTAAGGAGATTCCGGAAATTGCCGGTCGTCTACTAGATAGCCACTCGTAATATGTGATAATGGGAAGTCTCTTCGTATACGTGGAAATCGTCGAAATAAGGTTTTCCCTGAGAAAATTACGAAATAACATTCAGAGTGCTCTAAACAGGAAGCTTGGAAATTGGCCTCATCTTCTATCTGCTCTCTTAGCTTCCTATTTCAACATTGTGTTCATTAAGGATGATCTCCTAATATCCGAAATACAATATATGCAGTGACGTAACTATCTTATGGCAATTCGGGTCGAAGGTCAGGGGTCCAGCAAATGCAGGAGACATGTAGGGGGTCTTGGCCCTATCCTGACACTTTTATTTCTTGAGCCTCAACTAATCATAAACGAATGAAGAATTTATGTGTATTTATCCTGATTCTTAATTTATTGTACCCAGAACCACAACAAATTAAGCTCATTCTATGTAGCAGTCTGTCGTGGTCTGTACCTATAGTATATGCACAGTCTGTGTGTGATAAGATCGTTGAATTTTGAGCTATTGTTGAATACACTTTCTTAATCATAAAAGTACAGTGTGTCCAGTTTTCGATGCTTTTGCATGATATCTCAGTTACCTTTGGAGATAGAACCTTGCGGTTTTCGCGGTCCAGTGCCACTTTTTTTGTGAAACTCAAGATGGTCCAATCAGATTTTGCAAGACTGTTTCCGTTTATGAGATACAGGGCGATTTTGAATATTTATACTTTTTGGACCCTCTCTATTTCTACGAAGTTTCTCAACAAAAATGTCAAATCAAAATCTTATCGCATAAGAAATTTTACGCAGAATCCAGTGGCACACTTAATTTTTTTTTCGGGGTATGGTTTTGGAGATACGAGTCAAACTTATGATTTTTTAAATGGAACATCCTGTAATTCATAAGCTCATTGAGTTCCTAATTTTTTTGTCTTCAAAATGATATATGATGAATGAATATAAAATTTTGGCTATGGATTTTTCTTATAAAAAACGTTCCAATTGAAGAAATATTTCTTCAAATTTCTCCATGGAGAGGTCAGAACCAATATCAACACTGATTGATTAACAAAACACTAAACTTGGGTACCTGATAGCAACAAATAAATAGCAATAAAAAGTTCATAATGTAGAATAAGCCCCTGATCAAGTATTTACTAAAACAATTGAGTTTCGGAATTATTCAGTAACTTTTTTATTGACATGTTCAAATTGATGTCCATTTTCCTTAACATACAGTTGACAAACTTTCTCAATACTTCTTAATACAGTGAGTGGCCCAACATACTTGTAGAACTTTGTGCAACAACAGAGGCAGTTTTCAAGGAATTACAAAGACATCATTCAATGATTAATATGTATTGAGAAAGTTTGTGATGGAAAATGGACATCAATTTGAACAATTCAATGAATAAATTACTGGGTAATTCCGAAATTCAATTGTTTTAGTAAATAATCAATCAGGTGATTATTCTACATTATAAACTTTTTATCACTATATATTTGTGGATATCAGGTATCTAAGACTTGTGCTTTGTGAGTTTATTAGTGTTGAAATTGTTATTACCCCCTTCATGGAACAATCAAAGGAGATATTCCTTCAATTGTAAATTTCTTTATATGAAAATCCCTCGAAAAACCCATAGCCCACTATTGAAATTCAATGTTTTAGTGGTTTTTGAAAATTTTTGAAAATTTTATATTCATACATCATATATCATTTCGAAGGTAAAAAAATAAGAAATTTAATGAGCTTATAAAATACAGGGTGTTCAATTTAAAAAATCATAAGTTTGAGTCGTATCCTCAAAACCATACCCCGAAAAAAAAAAATAGTGCGCCACTGGATTCTGCATAAATTTCTGTATGGGTTAAGATTTCAATTTGACATTTTCGCTGATAAACCTCGTAGATAAAGAGGCGGTCCAAAAGGTATAAATTTTCAAAATCGCCCTGTATTATCTCATAAACGGAAACAGTCCTGCAAAATCTGATTAGGCCATCTTGAGTTTCACAAAAAAGTGGCACAGGACCGCGAAAACCGCAAGGTTCTATCTCCAAAGGTTACTGAGATATCATGCAAAAGCATCGAAAACTGGACACACTGTACAATGTTAAATTAATCAATTTTTCTACTGATATCGGCGATGATAAATTATGTATGAGCTGATGGGCACGGTATGGAAACCAATAACTATCAGAAAATGAAATAAAAATCCAGGTCCGTATTTAAATAAATACTGCTGACAATGGCCGCTAGAAGAAGAAACGACGGATTCCCAATTTGACAATTCCATTTTGTAGAGGAGCAAAATTGGAATATCTCTTAAAAAAAAGTGAGTAATGAAAACGATTTTGGATAATTTCCTTTTTTTCCGCATATCTCCGGAAATAATTGAAATTCTTCCAAATCCAAAGCAGCATTTTGTTGAGCATGAACTTTGCCCTAATTCAACCCATGCACTCTGTATCTCTTAAGGTTACCAATATTCCCATGCTTGCTGGCCACGAATTTGTAACAACCTGTATATGCTAGAAATTGATGGAATTTGTTGTTTATTTCCATTTGGGAAGATAGATCCAAGGATTATAAAATATAAATTCAGTTTTCGATCTGATATATTTCTTGTTGGAAAGATTGAATTTTATTTTATCCATTTTGCTACAAATATGAAAGGTTGATTGCAATTATCGCAATAAACTAGCGAAAGCAGCTGCGATGGTGAGTATGAAAATGTCCATACGAAATTTCCAATGTAACAGTTAGTAGGTATAGGTATTCTGTTGAAATTTCAGCATTCGCGATATAGAAGATAAGCGTATGTCACCTATCGGAGTTCTCGAAAGCTGTCAAAGCGACATGTTTACTTTGTTTTCATTGGTTCACGTTTGTTTTTCGTTCGTGCTTATTGGTCATATCATCAAAACAAACCGCTCAGAAGTGTTCAAGTTGCTGCCGTCAGGTGGGGCGACATGTTATTTTCTATCGCGAATTTGATACAAATGAGAATTAATAAAGAAGAACTTGTATTCTACAAAGAAATATAATATGGAAATGTGTACGCAACACGTCCAAAAACAGTTTTTTTGGACTCGCAGACTTGTAGGACTCGCCTACGGCTAGGCCAAGAATTTTGTCTTCTCGTCCAAAAAAACCGTATTTTTCGGGCGTGCTAAATAAATTACTATTTCCTCACATAGATGAGGAAGCAAATTCTCAATGTATTTCTTTATACAGGGTGACATAGAAAAAAGTAACACAATACAGGACACTAAAATGAGGAAAAAAGTTCCTATGAATATGGGCCCACAAGGCCTTCGGTTAAAAGATACGGGGTATTGAATTTTAATGGAAAAATGTATTGAAGTACAAGGGCAACAATTTGAACATCTTCAAGAAACTTAATGTTTTGTTCTAATTAATCATATTTTTCATCATACCATTAAAATGTAATTGTTGAAGTATTTATCATTGTTTTTGCAAAAGTTGCTATGGCGCTTTTGAATAATTTGCGTGCATTGTCGGTTTTTTGATGCATTTGTACTGGAACCATTGCTTCTTGCGACTTATACAAGGTATACCTTTCTCAAGTATAAAAGAAGGGATGACAATTTTTTTTTCGTCGAAAATGACATACAGTGTATAGCAAAAAAAGTAACGACCGATTCAATAGGAATGGAACCCTGTATGTAGCGCCCTCTATAAGTCATCAGAAAACTAAGATCATACTTGAATTTAGCATGATAAAAAAACCCTGTATACCACATTTTATCCATTTCTTGCGTCTCTGGCTAAAGATATTCAAAGAAAACGCAAAAAAAAATTAAATTCAACACCCCGTATCTTTCAACCGAAGGCCTTGCGGACCCATGTTCATAGGAACTTTTTTTCTTATTTTAGTATCCTCTTTTGTGTGGCACTATGCAATGTACTTTTTTCAATGTCACCCTGTATATACATCCATTTCTTCATGTTCATAATTTATCTGAGAATATTCCTTTTCAATACACAAGTCTACTTTTACTATTTTTACACCACGATTCAGCTCCCTCTGTTCTCACCTTTTCAGATAAATGTTGTGGGGGGCAAGTTTGAGTATTTCGCCTCTCTTTGGAAATCACGTTTTCAGCGACGAAAATAGACTTCATTCTCTCTTCCATTTTGTCGACGTTAGGTAACTGTACCACGTTTAAATGTCTGGGGTAACGACCGCCTTGCGGAAAAAACTGAAATTACAGCTGAAAGAACGTATTCAAATGTTAATTTCATTCCGTATGGTCGAAAGGGCAGCTACACTGAAGAAATGATGGGGGACTTCGAATATAATTGCGTTTCTAGCAACGTTGCCAGATATATGATATAGGTAGCATCTGAAAAAAGAGTATATGCAACTGTCAAGTAGTTGATACTAAATTTTTCAAGCTCTATAAGATGGAATAAAAATTATTTCACGAAATAATTCAGCGGCGGCTGAATCTGGGGTTGGCGAGAAAAAAATCACCCCAATTTATATATGTGTATTTCTTTCTCAATGTGTAGTTCAGAATCTGAAGATACATAGGTCTCTGCGTGAAATAGCTCACCTGTGAATTTCTGATGCGTTTCGCCGTTTTCGAGTTAAACAGATTCAGAAATATCGTAACATTTTTAGTTCAATAATAATATTTGATTGTAATTAAAGGAAGAGTGCTATAATCACTGTTTCATCTTATAGAGCGTAAGAAGTTCAGTATCTGTGAGAAATTTTGTTGATTTATCCCAAACCGTTTCGAACTTTTCATCAAAAAACAATATTCAATCTCGTTTTTTCAATACCCTTCATCTCGAAAACGACGCATTTGAAAGTATATGTTCATATGGACTTTTTTTATTATTTCAACGAGTACAACACACTGTTCAATTTTTTGTATTACAAACCGAACCACCCTGTATAGACGAACATGATTTGGTAACGTGTTGTTCGTCATCCAAGGTTACTGAAAAAAAAAGATGGTAGTTATTACCAAACGTTACAGTGTGGCTGGAATTACAGCCTCTTCATTGTGATCTCGTGAACTGTAAGAGATACAAGGTTTTTTTTATGTTCTGGTTCCCACGAGAAGGGATATCCTGTAATGTTCAGAAAACATCGTGAGAACCAAGGAGAATAAGGTAGGAATTGATGTTCTTCTTAAATTTCTGGAGGTTATATGCCTCGGGGAACACCTCCCTTCGCAATGTGTTCCAGAGCTTCGCTGTTCGTTGGATCAACGAGTCTTTGGAGAGAGATGTTCTGCAGGTCTCCAAAGTGACCACGAAGGGGTGCGAAGCCTTAACTCGACGGTTTAAATCTCGCGGGGACTGCCAAGAGAGGAACAATTTCAGAAGAGCATCGACCATGAAAATATCTATAAAATAGAGCCAGATCGCCAACTTTTCTACGGTGTTTCAGAGAAGTGAGTGAATTTGTGAGCGAGGCATCGCCCACGAGACGAATTGTCCTTTTTTGGACAGAATCCAACAGTTTCAGGGTATGTTTGGGTGCTGCACTCCAAATGTGGAAACAGTATTCCAGGATAGGTCGGATCTGTGCCTTATAGATCATAAGCAGCTGACTGGAAGTGAAATAGCTACTGACTTTTTCGAAACAGAAAACCAAGTTTTTGGAATGCACTTTTAGCATAGTTAAATGGTGGGGAAGTTGCGCAATTTGATGCCTAACAAAATGCCGCTTTCAAACTTGGAAAGTTCCGGATTGTTTCGGAGACATATACGAAAAAAGCCGTAATTCCTTATATTTTTTTTTAATTTGTCTTCAAGTTATTTGAAGGAGCTCATCGAAATGAATGAAATTTCATCATGGCTACTTTTTCTTGCCTATAAGTTGGCATTTTCAAATTCTGAATCCGACATTTCGTCTTCCAGAAACCATCATCAACTTATGTTTTTCAAATACGCACCTGAATTTTTCATGAAACTCTTTCAAACCTTTGAATATCCTACGAGATATGAGCTATTACAGGCTTCTATTTTCGAATGTTCAGTTTACAAAAATTGACATTTTTTCTGTGACGGGAAAAAAGTTTGGCATTTCATCTCTGTTGACAGGTTATAAAATGTCACTTTTCATAAATTACTTTTTTCCCGTGTGCTATAGTTCCGAAAAATGAGTCAATAATACCGTCTCCGAGAAAAAACTGCAAGTCCTTTTATCTTCCATTCGACTTCGCGGTTTCGTATATTACTAAACAACTACTGAATTCGCAATTTTTTAAAATAAAATCACAGAATTGAACTGACAGAAGTGACATCAGATATTTGATTACTTCAAAAGAATGATAAAGATGCCTATAAAACGCAGGTGTCCCTACTGTTAAAAACTTGAAATTTCACGTCGATAATTTTCAGATTTCGAAATAATGTAATTTCTTCTCAATATTGATTCGTCCTTTCTTCTGACACAGAAAAAAATAGTGTATTATACACGGGAAAAATATTAGATTTTAGCTCACGGTTTTCACACAACCTGGGGCTAAAATCTACTACTTTTTTCCCTTGTATAATAAATAACTATTTCTATATTTTTTTCAATATTTGATACAAAATTGTAAATATTTTGTAAACGAATCATTTGAAAATAAGAATTGAAGTGAAGATAAAATGAATAATCAGTGGAACCTGATAATTTTTCTGAGTTCTTTTTGAGATTTTTCGAGATTTTTTGATGATTTTATGTCGAAGATCTGGCACCATTGGACTAGCTGCAGCAACGGAAATTTGCATCAAGGCGGTGCAATTCTGCCAACTATATAGCCGCCTCATTCGAATTCCTCTTCCGGTTTCGCCTAATTTGAACGATTCCTCTATTTTCAGACTCCATATCTCTCTAATAAAGACCGGAGTGGCGAGGATATTCTAATACTGGTTGAATCATTATCTCTCAAGAAGAATTGCCTCTTACAAATACGACTTCTGAATTGATTCATGGACTGGCATTTCATATAATTTATGTGAGCAGATATTTCATCGACTCAATCAGAGAATAATGAATATTTCACTCACACTGAACTATATGGAGAATATGTGTAGGAAGAATATGTGTATGGAAGATTGGAAGCAATGCAAAAATGTTGAAAAACACGCTAAAGAATTATTTTATCTGAAAACGCTTATTTGAAAAATCGAATCAGCTATATCTGGAATAAACATCAACAATCTACAAAATATAATGTATATACTACAAAAAATTAGCACACCACGGAGGACCATTCTCTTCATGGTAGTGTGGGACTTCCCCATACTATAGTTGTATCCGTAAAACCTTCTTTCAAGGTTCGAAGTCTCCGATGACACTTATAGGCATGTTGGCCCATTGTACCATTATTATACCTCGAATATACAGGGTGTTTCATAATTGAATGCTGATCCTAAAGGGTGATAATCCTTGGATGATTTTGAGAAAAATTCTTCATGTGAACATATAGGTCCGTAACAGCTTCGTTTCTGAGATACAGGATGTTGAAATTTAACAAAAAAATCAGTTATTCCCCAATATCTCTGAAACCGCTCTGGCTTTTTTCTTCATTACAAATACTTAAAAATAGTTACCATAAAATTATAAAAATATTGCTCAGATCTTTTGGTTACCACAATTGTGAAATTATGACTTAGAGTAAAAATCGAATAGGGACAAGCAAATGAATGCATTTAATTTTCTAACTCAAAAACCGTTCGCCGGACGAAAAACAGACAAGAGACCATTTTTATGAGAAGATAGAGGATAATTACAAAAATAATATTCATTTGGAAAAAAGACAGTGGCGTATCATTATTTTGATGAAAAATATGACAGGGTATGTTAACAGGGACGCCACTGATGGAAATTGAGAAATCCTTCATTATGGAAAAAAATCATTTCTATTCATACTCGGCATGTACCAAAATTGAAGAAAGAAGCCAGAGCGGTTCCAGAGATATTGGGGAATAACTGATTTTTTTGTTGAATTTCAACATCCTGTATATCTGAAACGAAGCTGTTACGGACCTATGTTCACATGAAGAATTTTTCTTAAAATCATCCAAGGATTATCGCCCTTTAGGATCAGCATTCAATTATGAAACATCCTGTATAGTAATAGATTTTACCATATACGACTCATGGTTCTTATATAAGGGCCACAGTACCAGGGGTTTATTTGAAGGACTTTTCTGATCTATTCCATGAAGAAGATCAAATGATTTACTTCTCCTTCGAGTCTACGAGTGATTGGTGAAGGGGTTTGTCCAGCCCTGATGTCGTTATCACTGAACAGGGCTAATAACAGGCCTATTCAGTATCTCATAACGTTATCGTTACGTGTCGTTAGTGAATGACATATCGTTAAATAATGATAATTTTCTTGAATATGTTAAAAATGGGTATGACTTCAAGTTACAAGATAGATAGATTGAGAACTGAATTATTCAAAACTCTAAATTATCTCTCATTATATTTTTTCCAAAACTCATATAAAAATAATACGTAGGTACTGTTCTCCATTGCTTTTCATCCCTCATTGGGCCTCTGGAACTATTCAATTATAGAACCAAACCACTACAAGCTCCTTCCAGGATATTGGGGTTTGTGGGTTCATATTGATTTGATGGAAATTATTCATTTCCCTGCAGTTCCTCCACGTATAATCAAATAATAACGAATCACTGTTTTAATATTCTAGCACGCCGGAGACTGTAAGCAATCCTACTTTCCTTAGAAACATTATTTTCTCCGATTATTATAGTAGAAGACTCGGTAGAAGATCTCTGATATATTTGATATACATAACGATTTGTCAATTTAAGACAAATAATGTCACATTATGTCATAATATCTATTTTGAAAATATATACTTCTTGTTAATTTTCGAATATTTCAACGACCTATCTTACAGAATGCATTTCATCATGTCGTTCGAATTGTCGTTACATATTAGGATAACGATAGTTGTTATCTAACGGCTCGTAAAATAACAACTTTTGACTGAATAGGCCTGTTAAGGCTGTTTACTCTGGTTCCCAGAGGTCCCGTTATCGATACCATATATAACCTTGGTCCCATTCATCCCTCGCCACGTGTACCCACAACTTAGTAGGTTGCCAGAGCCTCGTTCATCAATCCGCAGCCACATGAGTAGATGTTCACACAGATGTCCACAAAACAAAGCAGTACAAAAAATCCTTGTCCTCTCCGCACCATTTTGAGTTTGGGCTTCAGGGGAGAAGGAAATAGAAGAATTATTGACCAAGAGACACGTTGAAGATTGATGAGTATCCTGCTAGGGTACTTCGGTTTCGCCAACCTTGTACCCATAAGTAATGAGCCCCTGAAGGGGTCTAAGCAGTCTGGTCTTCAGGAAAACTAGAGAAAATTTGGCAAGATACTACTTATAGGTAATGGTTCATACGTGATGTAGTTGACTTTCAAAGAATGAAAAAATGAAAGATTTCAAAATTCTAGTCCAGCCAGCTGCCAATATGATTCGCAGTGTTTTTGAATTTGAAATTCTGCCAAAATTGAATGGCTTTCTGAAAAGTCAATAGATTCAGTGATGGCTGTAAAATTGGGATGAAACTTCGGAAGGTTACGACCTTAGTAACGACCCTATATTGGGATAGGAAATGTTCACAGAATATTACAGAATACCTTTTCATTCAAACGTCCTTGTTTCCTGTCGCAGTATAACCCAGATATTTCTTTTCAGGACAACTTTTTCATTTCTGATCACTAATAATAAAAATATCAACATTGGACACGAAAACGTCGATAGATATTCCGAAAAGTTTCCTTTTACGTATGCAAAAGTTTCACTCGAATGCCAGAAAGAAATACGACACACACAACGACAGAAGATGGTCGTGCTACTATAAATGCAGAAGTCTTATTTATAAAACTTATTTGTCGCTCGTTCGGAAAGATATAAAATATTTCGTTGTTGAATTTATGGGAGGCGTTGTACGCGCCTGCAAAAATTTATGGCCCCAAAGGTTTTATTGAGCTTTCTGAATGTCTCATTTCGAATTCCGGGCACGGGAAATGACGTGTCCAGGTGAGTTTCAGTAATTTCAGCTCATATTGTGCTTCTGCAAGGAGACACATGAATGAAAACCGATGTTCTCTCATCAGGAACAGTCATCTGTGGTAGAGGTCCATCGTATCCCAGAGTGGAGTAGTCAGTCACCAGGGATCAAAACTCCAACTCATCTCCACAATTTTGATAGTAAATGCTATTATTCAGACCTCATTACAATCAAACATGTTTCGGGCGTAAATTTCTTCAATGAAATAAAATTCTAAAACACTATACAGGGTGATTCAGGTTTTGAGGTACAAACTGAAATGGGTGATAGATCACATCATTCCAATTGAAAAAGTTCATATAAACATGTGTCCGATCTCGATCAGTAACTCTAATGGGGTTCAAAGTGTTCCTATTAATTGAAATATCTCGCTCACTTTTGCAGAAATCAATTGGAAATTTGGTGTGGTTGATACTTCCGAAAAACTCAGCATTTTGACCAACCAAATTTTCAGTATATTCCTACGTTGCGTTCTCCAGAACAGGGCCGAATTATCCATAAGGCGGACTAGGCAACTGTCTAGGGGCCCCGCACCGACTAGGGGCTCCGTGCACGAACAAAAAACGTTTCAATGAACGAGTTTGATTTTGAAAATGTGTATACTCCCTCGATATTATTCCCGAATCCAATGAATGTTGGAACGACTTGTGTCAAGCTTCCAAAGAGTTATTTGTCCTGGGCAATTTTTGTTGTATGCGTGCGAATATATTCCGAGTAGGAACAGAAGATAAAGGAGCTTCCCTATTTTATTAGTTTTCTAATTCAGTAATTTTTCCACTGATTATAATTGCTTGTTGTCAAATTGAAACATCGAATGACGTAGTCATGGTACTATAAAAGAAATTCCTTTTCATCAAAGCAACGATGCCACGACTCACTTGATATCAATCACTGATAGATATCTATAATGGCTAATGAGATATGTTTGAGATGTGGAAACATTCAAACATTTGAAATTACAAGGGAAATGAGCGCTATTTCAGAACGCCCTGTTTTGTTACGCGCTATTTCGTTGCAGAGCCAAGTCAGGCATGTGAGGTGATGCTGTAGCATCAATCCGGTTACCTTGTCACAATATCACACGAGAGATTGAAGTAACAGGATACCAAAGGAGTCGATCTGATCGACTCGACTTTTGTTATAGAAAAAAATGTGTTTCGGAAATAAGGAAAGAGTAAATAAAAGGAGACAGGGGCCCCAAAAATTGCATTGCCTAGGGGGCCTGATAGGGTTAATTCGGCCCTGCTCCAGCAACGTCTAATGTGCCATCCACCGTGAATCAGCCTGTATATTCGGCACTGTACAGTGTACAAGTCTGTTTCCCTAGTTAGGATTCTTTCGTAGGATGGCAGAATAGCAGATCCAAAGGAATTGTAATTCGGAAAGCTCTCCGCCACATTAAAAAGCAGATCGTGTAAGCGCAGCCAGTCTGGCGAACTAATAACGTTTCGATTAGACGAAACTTTTTGGCACACATCGAGCATTCGATGTTTTTGCGATCGTTTTCGACGACGTCATGTCAGTGGAAACTTTGCTGCGAACACCAGGCCCGACTGACACCGGATCAGTTCTGATAGGTTTTTTGCGGTTGCTGGAACTAGTTTGCTGATAACATGCTAAAATCTGAGCTGAAATATGCCATCGTGCTCCCTTATCGAAACCGAAAGGAAAATTGTAGGTTATTCTTCGATACATAAACGGCTGTTCAGATTTGCTCATTAGATGAATAACGTGTTGAGAAGGTTGATCAAACTCTTTCGAATTTTGAGAACCTGATTTATGAACTCAATTGTATGGGTTTTTACCTGATTTATGAACTCAATTGTATGGGTTAATAACCTGGTGAGAGATTATGAGATAAACCAGGGCCTACTCTATTAGAGTAGGCCCTGGATAAACACTGTGCCCATGAAGTAATAATCCCCCTAGTCAATTTTTGGGCAACTAGGATTTTTTTTATTTCTCCTTCCCTCATTCCTATGCGAAGAAAAAAATGTATATTAGGGTATGAGTGGATATTTTAGTCATTTTTTTCATTTATATACACTTTGAGATCATAAAAATGGAAATAACAACTACATACTAATTATGTAAAATGGTTGAACATTTGTTAGTGATATTTTATTTTACGTGAAATGGTTGTCAAAATCGATAATAAAAACCTACAAGATAATCCGAAGGAAATGGGAATTGAGAACATTATACATATAATACTATGCAACTGCATGCAACCAACAAGAATTTCTATTGAAATGGCTTGCCTACTAACCTTTATGAATAAGAAGTTTTCCTCTGACGATTCGCTGAGGTATCAAAGTTTCAGATTTCTCAGGTTTGTAAATACATATTCTGATTTTTTTATTTTTTCTTACAAAATTATTGCGTTCCACGTTTATTGCCATGCTTAGCATAGAACGAATTGTCCATAAAGATGAGAGTCTACATTTTCCATAAATTTTTAATGAAGAATTATGATGAAAACAGAAATTGTTTGAATAATTATGATAGTCACCGATGGCAACAAAATTCGAAAATGACAGTTGACAGTTCATAGAATTGGCAGGCAGGACAGGACCCAAACGACTGAAGGTGTGTTTAAAACACTGTGATACCATGGTATAATGTGTTTAAGAAATTGTATTGCCATGGTAACGTCGTGTTTAATATTTTGATTAAGCCACAGATCGTGGCTTGCCTACACTTATATACATATATCCTACTGTCCCCATCTTTAAGATCAGAATTACCTATGAAAAGGTTCGATAAACCTTCATTTCCAGACAAACAGCACAATATCTACATTGAAATAGGGTGTAACTGATTAACTTGAAAGGGTTGAAAACAAACTCAACAGTAGTGAACTATTGAGGTGTGATTTATCGTTAAGTAAAATGTCAGAATTTTTGAGTTTGTTGATTCCTAATGATTCAAAATGAGTTTCATCTCTTTATTTTCTACGTGTAGAATTTCGAAATTGTCATCAAAACTATGGTTTTCTTCTGATATATGGTTGGCGTATGTTGAATTTGTTTCATTTTTCAGAAAAGAAAAAGAAGGAAGAATGTTGTTGGCTGGAGCTAGTATAGTGAGAACAGATTTCATGTTCTGAATCAATAATCCGATTTTAAAAACGGTGAAGTGTATAACTACATCTAGCGTATTCCTCACTATAGTGAACAGCCGAAGCTTTGATATTTTATGATCGTATAGCGGAAGTATTTTTACAAAATGCTAATCAATACTCCAACAGAGTGGACATGATGGAGTTCGATTTTTAATTTTGCCATTCCTCACTGATTTCCGAGCTGATTTCCACTCCAAGCCTTATGATAAAAACTTGTACGAATCACACACGAATTGCAGGAAATTCACGAATAAACCTTCCTGCAAACATTAATAATCCTCCACGAGAGCTTTTATTGTCGCTACCGATAAACACAGAGAGAAAATTGCATCACCAGGGAAAACAATAGAACGCCGAACAGGTTGACAAAAAGTTTGGCCAAAAGTTAATCTGGTCGTCCCTGTGTTGGGCTCTGTTTAATTATAACTTGTGGCCCGGAGAATCGGTTGGAGAAGTTGCTTATACCAGGTCAGTATACACAGGGTGGCCCATAATTAGAGTGCAATGTCCGATAAATACCTAGTAACAAATGGGACACCTCAAGGCAGTGTACTTGGTCCATTAATTTTTCTATTATATGTGAATGATCTACCTAATAATATAAGTAATGGTGCGATATACCTTTACGCAGACGACACTTCCATTATTCTGTCAAGTAAAACAGCGGAAGAAATGCATAACCTTGTTAACTCAGTACAACACGAATTTGATGACTGGTGTTACAAAAATAGACTTATAGTTAATATGATAAGATACCAAAGCACTGATAACAATTTATTTCGCCAAGTTTCAGTCTATTATTTACAACAACATTGCTGTCTGGGGTTTAGCAACTGAAGTGTACAGAATTTTCATAAAACAGAAAGCATTACTGAGGCTAATTTTCAATCTAGACTACAGAACGTCATGTAAAGAGATTTTTCGTCAAAATAAAATATTAACTGTTGCTTGCTTGTTCATTCTAAAAACATTGACGTATATCCATGGAAACAGAAGGCAACTAGAGTCGAGATCGGAAGTCCATGATTATCATACTAGGAATAACCATATTTATGATCCTCACCCAAAAACAGCATCACGCAAAGTATAGAAAGTCTCCTATGTTTCTTGGTATCCGTCTTTTCAATATACTGCCATGCGATATAAAGACACTTCCCCCCCTAGTTTTTCAAAAACAGTTGAAAGTGTTTCTATCAGAAAAATGCTTCTACACAGTAGATGAATTTATACTTGAAGTTGGTAATGTCAGATCAGATCACTGTCATTGTAACGTTTTTAGCATGTTGTTTACTTATCTATTCTATTCTTACTTTTTTTAATATGTATTTGTTTGTTTTACAATGTGTGTCACGTGATATTTTTTTACTTGAAATTTTCTTTAATCTTATATACATATATATTATACCTGACAAATATGACCTGTCCCATCTACATAATGTAGCACAAAGGACTAATAAATCTATCTATCTATCTATCTAATACTTCACCAGGAGAAAATACGACCAAAAATAAGAAAAAAAGTTCCTATGAACATATGTCAAATAACGTTTCATAAGCGAGATACATCCCCCTAAAAGTGGTACCCTGAAGATGGTTTTTATTTAATATCTTCGAAACTGTTGATAGCAGGATTATGAAATTTCGCAAGTCGACCAATCTTTTTATGACTAATAATATGCGATAATGATTATTTCAAAATGTCATCCATAAATGGATCGAACTGTGGGGGGTGGGGGGTTAAATCACCCCAACTTTTTTGGGTGCGGTTCTTTCGCAATTTTAGCAAAAAATTATAAAACTTCAAAGCCTTTTGCATGAAAGAGTTCTACCAGTTTAACTTCGGTAGGAAGCACCGTTCTCGATTAATATCGATTTGAAAATTACTTCACATGTCATAAAAAAATTAAAATTCATGAAGAAATTAGAAGAAATTAACATTTTTGCGTAGGCCATGAAACACGACCACTAGGCTCGTGCAAAAATAATCAAGACAGGTGGAAAATTCATGAAATCAGTGACAGAAGGTTTGTAAATTTATTCATTTTATGAAAAAATACTAAATTATTTATCTAAGCGACATTTTTTTTACCTATATACATCTGTCTAGTCGAACATATCATTACTGTAAATTTTTATATCCTCTATCAAATTTTCTAGGAACACCTTCCCATCTGTTAGACATTCACGATTCCTTTTGAATTACTATATTTAGATGCGATCAAATTACCTGAAAAAATTACATTTTCATGGCATTTTTGCCTGAATGAGAAGAGAGGCATAGCTATTCAGTTCAGTTCTAGTCGGTTATTTACAAGACACACAATAGCAAAGTTTGGTTCAACCATCTCGGTCATTTCGTTCAGAGAACCACCATTCGTTGCTATAATATACACTATTTGTTGTTACAACTCTGTTAGGCTCTGCTAAGAATTCAACACCCTCACAAAATTTCAATCAACAGTATAGGTGTACGGCTATACAAAACGGATATGCCTATAAAATTCGAATAGAAAGCCGCATTATTTTATGTGAACTCTGAATTCATGATGTGAATGAATTAAGGAAAGTGTTCCACCTTTCATCAATCGACTTCGAAAGAGAGGACCTCAATTCAATCCAAATATTTTGAAAATGAATGATATATGTATGCAAAGAGGAAAATTCTATGATCGTACCATTCGAATAATTAATGATGAATATTGCATATATATACATGCTATATTCATCATCATCATTATCGTTGATTGATAAATACTTGTTTTTCAATTCATTTCACATCATACAATGAAACATAATGGATAATCCAATAATATAGTACGTATAGCAAAATTGTTTCGCACGAAATATTTTAATGACATTGTTACAATAGTCAATTACATTACATGAAATAAAACATGAATTCGTTTTCTGAAAAAGCATGTCTTTGTTCAACATGATTTGTAAAAACATTCCAGATATCCATTCTCAATGAGATGGCCTGTATTGATGATTGACTAATCACCACATGCTATACTTGGTTTCCTTTCTTCAATATCCTCTTATGCGGCATTTGATACCAAACATGGTGAAAAGCAGTCTTCCGCTTGTTATTAAAAAAAACGATTCGATTTAAATTCGCAGGATGTTTTCAGAGTTGAAATACTCTGACAAACTCACACTATGGTACTGCAATCAACTCTATATATACACTTCTCGCTCGCAGATTATCTCTTATGAAACTAATACTAGATTTGATTTCCACTAATCCCGTATTGAATTCACTCTATATCCTGGAATTTCGATAGAATTCGGATTACTTCATTCATAAACAATCGAAATTGAACTCATGCATACTAGTGTTAATTGACACTAGTGAATTTGAATGTTCCGTAACAATCAACTATAATCATCATGTACCTTCACTTCTTGCAGATTATTTCTTTTCTTCCGCTCGCAGATTATCTCTTATGAAACTAATACTAGATTTGATTAACACTAATCCCGTATTGAATTCACTCTATATCCTGGAATTTCGATAGAATTCGGATTACTTCATTCATAAACAATCGAAATTGAACTCATGCATACTAGTGTTAATTGACACTAGTGAATTTGAATGTTCCGTAACAATCAACTATAATCATCATGTACCTTCACTTCTTGCAGATTATTTCTTTTGAAACTGATACTAGATTGATTTTACACTAATCCCGTATTGAATTCACTCCATATTCCTGAAATGTCAATAGAATATCAATTCAGACTACTACATTTACAAACAATTGAAATTGAACTCATTACCATCGCTTTACATATATCATCAAGTTCTGGAAATTCATAACAATAAGAATAAACTACAACTTAGCTCCCATTTTCATGACTATAATACTCGAGGTTCAGGCCAAGTTAGGCCCCCCCGATACAGGTTGACAAGATCTTCAAGAAATTCGCTCACCGTAAATCTATACAATCTTCTACCTACCCATGTTACGAACATGGAGGCTAATAAATTTAAAAAATGGGTGAGACAATTTCTGACAAAATCATGTTTTTATTCGGTATCAGAGTAGGTATATAGACACCCCTCCGTCATATGATCATCGTCACTGACCACAAAATATTCCTGAAAATGTCTCTGTCCTGAAACTAGTCTGTGTATTATTTGTATAGTATTGTTTTTTTCATCTGTATTTTCATTTTTATTTTTTTGTCGTTTGTTCCTTGTTAATTTACTTAATGTCTCATACTTTATAAATAACTCAGTTATCAACTTTTTTTCATCTGACTTGCTGCAAAATGTTTATACATTAACGTGGTCAAATAATTTACTTATACTTACTTACTAGTGTCAACTGAAATTAGTGAATTTGAATGTTCCACTCTGGTCGATCAAATTGCAACTCTATCGTTCAATTCACTCTATATTATGGAATATCAATACAGTTTCAGATCGTTCAGTCTACTGAATAGTGGCATGAGTCATACTGATTATAGTATCGATAATACTATGATCATAATATCAACTTCAAGTATAGCTCAGATAGTATACCCGCGTTGTGAGAGATTTTTGCAACATTGCGTTTTTTTTGTTCGAATATTTTTTTCTCTTGAAATTTCGAGAGGATAGAAAGGTTAGTTTGTGAAGCGAAATTAGTACATCTCATCTGTCAATTCGAGCGACTGAATACAGGTGGCGATGTCGAGAGTGCCGAGACATCTCCGCTGAACGTCTGCCGGAAGCCTATAAGTACTGTGACTAGTTAAGGAATGATAAACCTAACTTGGATGAAATATCAACTGTTAGAAGTAGTGTCTGTCATTTAACTTGGCTAGTGAGTTATACCAATCTGAAATGATGAAATAATTATAACTCCTCTTATCAGTAGTATTAGCAGCTAAACACAATGTAGTATCAATTTGAATAATGCAGGAGTCGTTTGACATCTAGATAGTAAATAATTAAATCATTTTCCGCTGGTTTCGACACTGTTTATATAGTGTGAGATCTACTCTCTACTATTATAATCCAACTCTCAACTTTTGTGACTATGTAATACTTGGTTATTGAATATTACTTGATATAAAGTGATTACATTGACAACCTTCAAGCATGACCAGTGTAGGAATGAAGTATGGTTGAAACCGAATTAGCTTGAGTAGGGTGTTCAATTTTGAAATTGTTTGTTTTCTACTCTATTTTCGTGTTTCTTGAATATATTTAGAGAAGTAAATAGAGTGAGTTTGAATGCGCTTGCATTGAACATTTACACTAATTGAATTAAAGTAATCACACTATGATACATTAAACTTATAGAGTCGAATCATTTACTCACTCTAAAGCTTATTGGTCCTTTTGGGAACAGGTAAAGTGTTAAATTCAATTCTATTTTTTTACTTGGATGCAGTTTCTACACAGTACAAAAAACGCTTCGAGTTATTTCGCAGAGTATGTTTTTAGAGTTGAAATACTCTGAAAATTTCATTCTGACACTGCAATCAACTCTATAACTACACTTCTCGCAGATTATCTCCTTTGAAACTAATTCTAGATATAATTTCCACTAATCCCGTATTGAATTCACTCTATATTCCTGAAATTTCAATAAATTATCAATTCAGATAACTCAGTTCACAAACAATTGAAAATGAACTCATACTAGTGTTAACTGACACTTTATCATTGTTCAATTCAATCTATATACGATGAAATATCAATCTATATATATACAGTTTCAGATCCTTTATTCTATACTGGATAGTGAAATAAGTAATAATGATTATATTGTCGATAATATTATGATCATGATATCAGCTTCAAGTAGCTTTTTTACCATAACCGCGTTGTGAGAAATTTTTTCAACATTGAGTTATCAACGTATTTTCGTATATCTTAGTTTTTTTTCTCCGTTTTTCCGTTTCCAATCATTATTTCGATCGATTTATGAAACAGATATAGGTTCACTAATTAGTCTAATATGACTCGAGTTATTTTTCAAATATCAAACGATTGAAATATTATAACTTCACACTACATCTCATTCGTCAATTCGCGCGACTGTATGCAGGTGGCGCTGTCGAGAGTGCCGAGGTTTCGCCGCTGAACGTCTACCGGAGGCCTATAAATACTGTGACATGTGAGATAATGATTAACTTAACTTGGATAAAATCTCAACAGTAATTTATTGTAGTGCCTAGGTTACTCAACTAGTGTTCTATATCAATCTAAAATGATGAATAAATGATAATTCTTTGTTAGCACCTAAGCACGTAGTAGTGTTAATTTGAACAATGCAGGTGCAATTTGACATTCAGGTAGAGTGAATAATTCCGGTGAATTCGACACTGTTTATAGTGTGAAATCTACTCTCTACCATATTATATTCCAACTGTCAACTTTTGTGACTATGTTATACTCGGTTATTGAATTTCACTCTAAAGTGATGACATTGACACTATCTTGGGTCTTGACTGGAATGTTCACTTTCGAAATTGTTTCTTCCAACTATATTTTTGAGGGTATTCAATATATTTTGAAAAATAAATAGAGTAATTTTGAATGTGCTTGCATTGAAAATTAACACTAATAGAATTGGAAAATCATTAATCATTTACTCTAAAGCTTAGTGGTCCTCCTGGGAACAGGTATGTACAGGGTGACATAGAAAAAAGTACATTGCATAGTGCCACACAATAGAGGATACTAAAATGAGAAAAAAAGTTCCCATGAACATGGGTCCGCAAGGCCTTCGGTTAAAAGATACGGGGTGTTGAATTTCTTTTTTTTTTGGGTTTTCTTCGAATATCTTTAGCCAGAGAAGCAAGAAATGGATAAAATATGGTATACAGGGGTTTTTTATCATGCTAAATTCAAATATGATCTTAGTTTTGTGATGACTGATAGAGAGTTCCATCCCTATTGAAGCGGTCGTAACTTTTTTGCTATACACTGTATGTCATTTTCGACGGAAAACATTTGTTATCCCTTCTTTATACCTTGTCCAAGTCGCTAGAAGCAATGGTTCCAGTACAAACGCATCTAAAAGCCGACAATACACGCAATCTATTCAAAAAGCGCCAAAGTAACTTTTGCAAAAACAATGATAAACAATTACATTTTAATGGTATGATGAAAAATATGATCAATTAGAACAAAACATTAAGTTTTTAGAAGATGTTCAAATTGTTGCCCTTGTACTTCAATACATTTTTTCATTAAAATTCAACACCCCGTTTCTTTTAACAAAAGACCTTGCGGATCCATGTTCATATGAACTTTTTTCCTTATTTTAGTGTCTTCTATTGTGTGGCACTATATGCAATGTACTTTTTTCTATGTCACCCTGTATAGTGTTCAATTTGAGTCGTCAACTACTATTGATGAATAGGATATCATCTGAATAACGAAGGATATAAGGAGCAATCTATTCGAGATAGGTCAAATAATTATATTGTCATGAATACAGATAATAACAAAATGACTAGATATCACCGCTTTTGATACAAAGTGTCCTTGTAACGAGATATATCTTGTTATGCCTGAATCGAACAAGATAGGCAGAATGATGGAACAATAACATTTCAGCATTGTGAACCCCTATACTGAAGCTGGTTGCACTGTATCGCTTTTCAGAAGGAGAAGGAATCATCATGAGACAGACATGAGACTATGTTGTATATATGTTAACAACCAATTCGCTCGAGAGGTCGGAGCGAATTGATCAATAAAAACAAATAGATTTCACTCAGTTTCCATGTGCTATCACAGCGAATAACTGCGCACAGGTCTCACCGGAGTCTGTGATGCACCCTGAGACAATTCAGATAATAAACGTTTCCAACTCATTTACATTGTGAGCGTTCTGGAGGGCTCTCCATTTATATTCCGAATATCTGGTCCACATCAAACTTCAATTGCAGTTGAGAAGAGCTGCAGGCAACGAACATAATTAGTTTTAAACAAGTGTTGCTTCATTTTGAACAATATACTCGTAACTTTCTCACCTTTTGACTCATGAATATTTAGCGATGAATATTAGTGGATAGGGAAGGTGTAATTTTTATATGCAAATGCCGCAAAAACTTCATGAATTTTTTCCGATAATTGATTTGACACTGGTTTCTTCATCAGAAAAAACTCATTATGAGGGAACAATTATGTTTTACAGTGTCTTACAATTATTCTGATAGGATAACACCACCGACACTATATGGCGCACCCAGGCGGCCAAAAGTTTAAATCCCTATATAGAGATACATGAATACAGTAACAATTTGTGGTGAAATTTGAGAATAAAGCGCATAGTCAACAAATACTTGTCGAAAAATATCAACAAGATGATATATCTGTCAATTTCTACCATTGTGTACTTTTGTAGAATAATTTGCAATTTTGAGTAAAAAAAAAACGATAGCCAGCAAAACATGACATAGATTGCTAAAAATGTTGTGATCATTAGGGATATTGAAAAATTAAGCATGGAAATATATCTCCTGAGTGTTGGAATGTCAGATAAGATACCTATTATATGTAAAAAATTCAATCCACTGTGACTCAACTATTATCTCGTATTTTTTCCTGATGATAAATTCAATGTCTTATCAGTAACTCAAACAGAAGTGGCAGCAGTGATGTAGGGTGAGAAAAAAACAATGTCAAGAAATGAAAATATAGACATAAGAATGAACAGTCACCACGTTTCAGTTTAATACACCCGAATCTTCAGTAAAACTATTTCATTTTCGCAAAGAAGCATGGTGGACAACCAATTTCCAACTTCCGTTAAACTTCCCATCACAAACTTCCAAATTATTTTAATCTGGGCTAGCCTGATATGAATGTTTACATTAGTTCGATTGTATTTTTTAGTAAATTTCATGCACATTTAGTATACGTCATTATAATTAACAACGATACAAGGTGATTCATTAATATCGCACAAAACTTCGAGGTCGTAATTTTTGGGTCAAAATAAGAACGAAAGTTTGAATGAACATGTTATACAGGGTGACCCTGAAAGATCTGTACAACATCTCAGCACATATTCCTGAATTCAAAATAACCCCGAAATTCCGCCGTTTCGTAGATGAAGAGTGGTGAGGTTATAAAATAAAAATCGACAAGTACACTCCAAGAGAGAATATTATCGAAAAATTCAATTTTATATCGTTAATCCACTGACCAAATAACATTCACGAAGATAACCGCAAACATTTTTTCAATAGAAGAATTTTCTAGTTTCAAACTGATTAATTCTTTCCTCGACCAATACATTCTGTGATAATGAAGAAATATCCATTCGAATCAAGATTTTCTTTCATGAATAAGTCATGAAAGTTCTGAAGAAAATTCCAACAAATATTTGGTTGGACCTATTCAAGAGCACCATATGGTTGAAACAATGCTGTTTCGTATTGCATCAAGTAATCCTTTTTATCTGTGTAGACAAAGTCTGTTGCTAGCTTGAGGTGCTGTTGGATCTTTGGTTGTCACTGGGATGAGCGATTCATCGTCCCCCAATTATAATGTCATCCCCTGTATTTCAGAAACTATTCATTGTAGACAAAAAATGAATAGAGCATTTTTCATTGGAAATTTTGTTAAATTTTGTTTACCAATTTTTTCGCTAGAGGCCGCAATTTTCAAATTATTCAAGAACAAGTTGAAAAATGTACCTTTAAACGTTCCTCTACTCATCCCCTTCGAGTCAGGACTTTTAGTATGTTGTTCATGACACTTTCTTCTACCACTGTACCATTGTCGATCTAAATGAAAACCTAGTAGGCGACCTAGTACGCGAGGAAGTACAATATTGTCTTTTCAGTCAATCAAAATAATGTCTGTCTGTCAAATAGCGCTGAGGAAGAAAATGTGGAAAGAGCTCATTTGTTTATGCCGCAATGGACAATATCAGGTTGACATCCTCTTCTTCTATTTTTCTGCAATATGTACTCAACCACAGACGTACTCTCCATCATTGACGTGCTATCTGAGATTGAGATGTAATTGTAAAATTATTTTCTGACAGTTGTCATTAACTTATAACTTCGTCTTTGTGGATGTATTGAACTTTGAATTCGAATCCTTGGGAATTACAATTATACCTAATTATTTCTTCTAGTATTGGTTGTTCTATTATAGTTTGTTGATTGATTGTGAGTGAGATTGTTTTATTTTGCAACGTCGTCTGAAAACTTTCCACTCCAGGAGGTGGGGTTGTAAAATTATCAAAACATCGTTTCCCCAATCCCCACTGTTGTGAATTTGCGCCTCGAATTCTGAGGAATCAATGGGATTATGCAATATTCATTGGATACCAAGGTGAAATATCTTCTTGAATCGCATAATATCGGAAACTTAATGCATTGATATCTCAGGAATGGGGATTTTCGAAGTAAGCGAACATAATACTGTATGTTTCCATAACATTTCAAGGGAACTATTTCTTGCCAATGAAGAATGGGAAACGGTTTTTGAAGAATGGTTCTGTTCCAAGTTTGTTTAAGGCAGGTATATATAAATAAAATGATATTCAACTACAAGTTTGTACCCATACAAACTTTCTTTAGCAATCGTCTTATCAATAATTGTTCCACAGTCAAAAGTCATTAAATTCATTTCAGAATGGGACAGGACATTGAAAGGACAAAATTGGTATCAATATGTTTATAATTTCTGACTCATCAATGTAGTTTGGAATATGATGCTGAAGAGGAATTGCTTCCTGAAGGAACACGACCTGAAGATGAAGAAGCATCTGAGGAGGAAACGGGCATCTGAACAGATATCTATAATAATATAATAAATAATAATAAAGTTAATTCAATATGTTGACATAATCTAAATTAATAGTATACATATTGGTATTGAATATTTGTATGGTTTCAAAAAAGTGTAAAACAGTAATGTATGTTCATCACAGCACTGATGAATTTCCGAGGTTTCCGCAGTTCCTACTTAAATTCAAGTTGCATCATAAATCATGCTAATACAGCATTGCCTAAACATCTTCCTGCTTCCATTCAAGTATAGGTAGATGATTTTCATACTTGATAATATCTTTCGTGATAATGTCCTCGGGTCTCAACATGACAGATTTTTATCAACAAACTTGAACATGAAAAATTTTTCGGTTAGGAATAAAAAATGGATAACTTAGTTTACATAGTTCAGGTAGATGTCTCTGAGTTGCAACATTTGTCCATTTTTCTGTTCAATGGACATACAATATTATAGCTCTTGCCTACTAACTATACCTAACTAGGTTGTCATCTAGAACGACAATGACTGTCCCAATATTTGCGACTACACGATTTTCCTCCTCTATTCGACCTTCTTTGGGGTTCGTTGATTGAACTATTTCGGCTTTCTGTAATTTATTGTTTTCCGTTTTTTAGAAGAATTTTTATGTGCTGTATATTATTTTTTCAAATTTTCATAAATGAATATAAAGATTTTCATCAAATATGTGAATCGTAAATTTCAGAGTTCTATGTACTCCCACTCATATTTCGAATACTACAGGTTCGTTGTCGTGTTATTTTTTCCATTCAGTACAATTTCGGAATGACTTCTAGTACGAATGGAAAATCTGAAACGGCACACTGATGCGAAACCTCCTGCACCACTATCAAGTGCACCACCCTATGTGGCCGGTCATTAATTGAGACTCGTTTAAATGGAGACTAATGAGATATCCGACTGGCACTTCTTGTTCTGCAGAAACCGAACGTGAACATTTAATGAGGGCGGGACGAAACTGCTCTCCCTCAGACAGAAGACGACTAGATGACGATGGCTTTCCATCGGGATGCACTCGAATTACACCTCGAAACGGAATGGGCCTTAACGAAGTCGAGAGGCGGCGGTAAAATGGTGGAATGGCCGCCGCCGCCACCGATGTTGAAGTTGTTGCCGCCGTTCTCATTTCCTCTCGAGCATTATGGCAGCGCGGGGCGGACGAATGTATAGGGTGAGCGACGAGAAGAGTTTTGCGAATTGGACTCTTTGTGCACTCGAAGAGCAACGCAAGTCCATTTTCCTCGGATCATGCAAAGATGGTCGAATTCATTCTAGTCTAGAAGCCAGCAACGTTTCACTTACTTTATTCACCATCAGAATAAAACTTTCAAAGTTGGCTCCACACAACGTGGAAACAAGCGAAAGCAAAGTCTGGCAACCCTCTGTTAGTCAGTTCAACACCCATGCGATTTTTGAGGGTAAAAAAGAAATAACAACACTATCATCAGCCGGCACTTCGATATATCAAAATTGATTATATTTTAAATGAGTACAAGACCCGCTAGACCAGTGGCTGGATTATAAGTGAGTGCCAGAAGGGGTTGAAGTTGTCTACAAAACTGCACTATTTACGGTAAAATCATCCAGGTGAATCCTATTCAAAATTTGTGACCAATCATATAAAAATACCCATTTTTTTTTTGTTTCAAGATTTAACTCATTCCTATTATCATAATATAATTTTTCAAACTCTTTTACATGAAAAAGGTATTCTCGTTAGAATGCCGTAAAACGAACCGATTACGATAAAAGTGTCATTTTTTATTTGATGTCCAAAAGAATTCACAATGATTTTTAGCGTCATGTGCTCTTATGATAAAAACAAATTTGAGCTTGACCATCGAAACTTCATCATTTTCAGTAGTTTCGTTCAATTGAAGTTAATCGTGATGTGATTTGTTGATAATATATCCGCAATTTGAACTGACTAAATTTGACAAACTTCTTCACTCGGTAGGTGCATTTTTTTGAACATCAAAATGAGGATTCTAACAAGAATACGTTTCTCAGGTAAAAGTGTTTTGAGAATCATAGTCTGTTAGCACAAATGATATACATCTTGAAAACAGAAATTTGGGGCATTTTTATAGAATCGGTAATAGGAGTTTCGCACCTCCCTGAATATTGAATCATTTCTTCTGAATCACGAAACGATTTGTAAGATCGAACCACCCTCAGGTACCCAATTTCATAATTCTAGGATCAATGGTTACAAAGATAATTAAAGAAAACTGTATTCAAGGGCCTACATTCAAAGGGCTCAAGCGTTCTTAGGAAGCATCTTCGGACACATGTTGATAGGAACATGTGCAGAATCATTTTTCGGAGTATATGAACGTTATTCTGGAACATCCTGTACATATCCCCAAAGAGCTAAATGTTCGATACCGGACCAAAATACCAGTTTAAACACCCCGCCAGATCAGAAGAACCTCCAACGAGTGAGAGTCTATGATGCGCCGGACGGTCGAATACAAATGTTCCAGCAGATTATTTATTGATAATCCGAACTTCACAATTCCATTTCCATATCATTTTGTACCCAGGTTGAATTGGATTCGAATTGGAATATCCACCTAACCGGATGATTTCACCGTTAATAATGCACTTTTGTAGGCAAATTCGACCCCCTCTACACTCACTTAGGACCCAGCCATTGGTATGTCGAAGTGCCAGGCTGATGATAATTTTGTAATTTCATTTTTATTACTCTTAAAAATGTCATGGGTGCTGAACTGACCATCGGAGGTACGGTTTCGCGAGACCAAGACTGATACACCAGTCAAAATCGACACAACAAATCGCTAAATTCGCAAAACATGATGTATCTCTGAGTTTTTAGTATGTTCTTTAGACCCATTAGGGTAGTGTATACCCAAGTTTGCAACTCTCAAAAAGTTGTGGAAAAAGTGTAGCACACGAAAAACTGCGGAATTTTCGGACTTTCTTCAGTTTTTGCTCTATATCTCCTAAACTATACATTTTTCGACAAACAATGCAATATATGTTTTTGAAGAAAATCGAATGTTCAACAATTTGAATTCAAACAGAGTTCTGTAGGTTGATTATTAACGGAACTACGGTACTTTGAATATAGCCCATTTTTTTCAGAAAGTGAAATTTTCAGTTCTGGACCTACTTTAGACCGAAATTGTGGCTAAACTATTGATGCTACAAGTAAAACTCATGTGATAAAAGTTGTAGAAAATTTCATTAACTTCAAATTGAGCACACAGTGGGGTCTGTAGGCCTTGTCGTTCTCTCAAAATCTCGAAAAAACCTATATAAGATAATATCACACTTTTCCAGATAGCTACCAAATCATTGTTTTGTTGCATATAGTGAATTTTGAACATTCACCAATTTCAAAGATTTGGGTCGAAGCAGAACTCCAAATTGAATAAATTGTAGGTAGGTACCAATTTCATAGTCAATGTATGATGGCGCCCGAAAGAGCACAAAATTTGCAGAACGATCACGACGGTATTCTGCAGCATCAGTGGAAATTTTATTTGACGCATCAACCATCATCACACCCCCAAGAGAAGATGCTCTCGAATGACAAAAACAAAGCTCGTCTCATTGACCAATTCTGTTCTGCTTTTGCTCTCGAGGGGATTGAGACAAAAATAGCAGAAGAAGACGCAGACCGCGATATCGTTGTGACTGCTCTGCAAAAAAGTACATCCAATGACCACGTCATCATCGTTGGAGAGGATGGTGATCTACTCGTGCTCCTCTGCGGTCTAAGATCCACTAAATCAAACGTCTACTTCCAGAAGAGTAGCAGAGGTGAGACGGGTTGTATCCAATTTTCCAGCAACTCGTTCAACCAAGGGGAAGTGGAGGTACCACCTGGATTTGAGCTGTTCGTCCATGCATTCACTGGGTGCGACACCACCTCTGCCCTCTTCTGGCAGGGGCAGATGAAAATGTGGGGCCACTTCAAACAGAATCAAGCCTTAGTAGACCAAGCAAAAGTTTTCCTCCAGCCAGATGGAGGAGACGAGATGACAAACACCCTGAACGATGTACGCTTCCGTACTTTCGTGAAGACGACGGCCAACGCCAAAGCGAATCTGGCGCGTTTGCTAGCAACCACAGAAGCTGCGTCGTATCATCACTATCGCACATACCACCAGGTGCAAAAGTGGCTATAGGGATGGAGAAAGATGCCGCCGACTGGGGTTGGGAATTGAGTTCGGCTGGATTCATCCCCATTACAAGTGGGAAAGCCCTGCCCCACCAGAGCTCCTGAAACTTTTTTCTTGCAAATGCAAGAAGGGATGCAGAGGTGGCTGCACTTGCCTAAAAGCGGGTCTCAAATGTTCTGTGATGTGTGCTACCTGCTCTGGGGAAACGTGCCAGAACGCTGCCCTTATCATCATCGAAGAGGATGACGATGACGAGACTCAAGAGAACCCTAACGAGCCTCAAGACAACCATGACGCTCCACCAATGATGGCGTACTCACCTATGGAGGTGGATGACGACGACGACGATCCACCCATAGTGGCGGACGTACCCGTCGAAGAGTCCATCGAAAGTGACGAGGCCTCAAGACCCGGCTGTGAGCTTAATTTGAAGCTGATGGAATGGCCTACCATCATTTTACGGAAATTGGAGTGGTTCCATGGCTGTTGGCGATCAGTGTATATCACTGAAGATGTCCACTTGGTCATAGAGTGCATTTTTGGTATATCTCTCGCTCCAGCAAATTTCAGGATCCTTACCCAACGATTACGTTAGATACAGGGGTGTTTCCATAAGAAGTGGGTCACACCGTATATGGTTGTAACAATTCAACGAACTGAATCACGTAACTTGCTTACTCCAGGAAGCACATCAAATCTATGTATGTGTCATGCATATCTGCTAGGTATACGCAGTACTTCGCGCTGTGCCGTGTATTCTAGGTGAAATGTAAATTACTTAGTATAATGCAAACTATCAAGAGATGGTTTCAGACAGATCGTCGAAAATGTAATGTGATAAGCCGTCTAGCCACGTCAAAAGCGGTCAGAACATACGCTTGCGTTAACACATAAGCAGAAGCTCGAGTATTAATATGACGTTGTTTAGGAAGGCAGTCATGTAAAAACATATGCTTTATGTTCCAACTGAAGTACATAATATATCTCCGCTTTGAGGATTATTTTATAGCCCAGAAAGAAGTTCTGAATGAGATCCACACCTCCGCCGCGTAAATTTTACTTCTGCGAGGAATGGGAATTCCGGAAGATAGCGGATTATATGAAGTATCAAGTTGTGCTTTATGCAGAAGCCTTTTTATAGACATCTGGAATAAATCCATGCGCTTCTCTAACCATGAATATTTAACGAGGAAATCTTATCCTGAGCGAACAGATATATTGGCATCTTTCGATAGGGAGCAACGAACAAAGCGATGCGCTGAACGTTTTTACTTCATGTTCCGTATTAAGTAGAGGATTTATTTCTATCGAGAAATTGAGAAACGGGCCCATACAGAATTGAAATCCTATTGAAGCTGTAGCGTATAAATGTTGGAAGTTATATTATCCCCTCGAATAACCAATTCAATTCAAAACGCTGGGGCATCGTGAAATGTTGAATTTATATTAGATTATTATATTAGATTAGAATTCCAGGTGAGAGAAAAATTATGGTAGTAAGTTTTCGTAACCGAATAGTTTGGTGTATAAGATTAGGTGATCTTTCGAATGCATGATGATATTTACGAAATAGGAAAACGGTTCGATTCTTGGTTGATGACATCAGAATACTGCAGTATTAACGAAAAGTTGGAATACTGTCTGTAGGTTAATCGAGGAGGCGGTACATTCATTATTCCAGATTTTTTTTTTGGATTTTCTCTCTCAACATATCTGAACAAAAAAAGCGTGTTGGTGATAAATTTCAAGTGAAAACTGTGTTCAGAATTGAAATTACAATGAGACCAATTATAACTCAAACAAAGCGAAAAATGAAGAACAATCGTCGAAAAATTGTATTTACAGTATACCTTGTGTTTGTGGAAAGTTTCATGTACCCTATTGATTGTTAATGACGTGGTTTACTCCACCTGCTTCTATAAACTCAGTTTATCAGAAGGCCTAGGTAACAACAGTGGAGACAAGTTCAAGAGGTACCTCGGTACCTACAGTATAAACCAGGGGTCAATGTTATTGAATCGACCTAGAATCAAGAAGCCACGGCAATGTAGGCATTAATTACAAACCCTGAGTTTAGCCAGGTATACTGGTTGCTATCTTCATGCTGAATAATTACAGAAACCAAAACGAATGCCTTTGTCCAAAAACAGTCTCTGGTATTTTTAGGGTAGGCCTGAAAAATTATTTATTCAAACTATTTCATTGAGATAACCTGGAGAATCGGAAACACAGTTCCAAACGAATTAAACACCCTGATATGCATCAACTATTTACAGGAACTGGAGATTTCAGGTCAAAATAGTTATTATTTGTGTGTAAGTAAGAGCCCGAGCAATAGCCTATAGGTCAATAAAAGTGAGTTGTAAGTTACGCCAGGAATACTTTCAGTCAATTCTTTGAAATAGTAGTATATTCATACCATATTTTGGGTTCGAACATATCATTTTGCATCTCAGAAATATCAAAAGAGATCAATAGAGATATCAGATGATGAAATATCACAACTGAAACCTATATAAGATGCCCAGTATTATACAGGAATGCTTATTACGAGTATATCTTCTCTTCCTAGATTCGCATGATGGTCCTCGAATATAAAAAGAAATTCCTTTGATGCACTCCAAAGGAAAGAAATATGTGTTTTTTATTGCAAAGAATCTATATTCATAGATAACAAGAATATCCCTCTATGTTTGACAATCAATAGTCCACTCACCTATAGAGATTTATATCAAATTTGGTTGGTTCGTCAAATTAGATGTCAATCAATCACCCTATCGAATTCCGTCATGAGCCATTCACTAATTAATTGTTCCTGGAAAAGATGTGAATTCGCTCTCTAGTTTCCTGTATGCCGGGTTACAACAATGCTGTATACGCCCTTTATGCGAAAACACGTCAGTGCACTGCTAGCGGTGGAGTAATTGGAACTTGTTTGAATAGAGACTAATAGGACCCTGCCGATAGGCAAAAACCGATAATGAACTGCAACCTTGAACTCCACTGGAACTTCTCCGATGGTGAGTAGTTATGGTGACTTTATTCAGCAAATAACCCAAAATAAGGAATAAAAATAGAATAAGATAAGAAAGTTCAATATGATGGGCATTTCCAAGGAACCGTTCATACAGGAAATAAGAATAAAATTAAAGGTGACTAACTATTTCATTCGGAGAATGATAATACGCATGACCCAAATGAATTCTATCACAGAATTCCCATAGAACATGATAGATAGATAGATAGATATATACTTTAATGTCCAAGAAAGAATTCTCATTGACAAAGTAATGATATTACACAACATACATAATTGATGAAATAGAATGAAAAACAAACCTTGCATGTACATTGAATGCAATTGTATCAAAAAATATAAAAAGAGTTCGACACTAACACCATAAGTAACATATGAATAATATGCACTATCTCGTAAATAATAAAAAAAAAACAAGTATAAGTATGAAAATAAGATTGAATAATAATAAAACATCAAAAGTAGAAGAAAGACAGACATAACATATATATATTTATATATAAAACATGATAACATGAAAACAATAACATCATACTGATAGTACCAGCAATTTGTCATCATAGTACTCTTGTAGGCTGTAATAAGCTTTTTCGAGCAGTAAATCCTTTACCGATTTTCTGAACTTTTTAACATTCCTCATATGCTTCAGTTCCTCTGGTAAGTTATTGAAAATCAGTTCTTCTTCTAAAACCGATCCCTGAGGTACCCCGGACTGTATTGACGAGAGGTTAGAATATGTCTCATTAACTTTCACCATTTGCGATCTATTCTCGAGGTACGACCTGAACCACTCAAGCAATAACACATGAAACATGAAACGTCTCTGACATCAATGCCGTGATTCCTTGATTATATCATGGTTATCTGTTGAATTCACAAGATCGAACGAACTTACCTAAGTGAAGTTCGATCTTGATTATTTGAACGACCTCGTTCGAAGACATCACAAGTGTATAGTGCCCCAACTTCGCACCAGCTGACGGCACAAATTTTAAAGCATCCAAAACTGTTCCATCTCTAGCTGCTCTTTGCCCTATGGATTTTCGTCTCCAATCTCGTCATTCTTTGAAGCACATCGTCACAACACATAATCGGGAATTGTCAATTTTTCCATAATCAGGCAAATATCTACTGTCTCTGTGAGATCTTCCTGTTCGAATTCATATACATTTTCCCAAAGTATTTGGAAATAATGATGATTAATTTTATGCACGACCGGGCGTGAAGTAGCACTTTACCACCAGGTTTCGAGGACGGAAAGTGGCACTTTACCGCCCGCGGACGATTTCACCGGCCGGTATTGGTAACTTATGATACGCATTTCATTATAATGGACGTGTACACCTTAGTAGAACTTTTAACTCAAACCATGTTTATAATGATCCTTTAATACATAAATAATGATTGACGACATAATTCCATCGAAAAATTAACTGGAATGTTTTATTTTTGGACATAAATAATAGTATACCTTCTGAAAACGGACCCTCTTATGACGTATAAACCTCATCTCGCCATAGTTAAAAGAAAATACCAAACGCCCGACGGAGACTGAGGCAACTGATATATTAATTCTTTCAACTGTGATCTCGCGCTAATTCACTCTGTCAGAAATCATGTATCATTCATCTCTGTCTGGAATAGTCTTGTTTCAGTATTAGGGTTTTGACGTCACATCATCGCCTCGTTTTCAGAGGTCCGAAAAATCGGGGATTTCAATAATTTTTTATAAAACGTAGGGAGCTCACAGCAAGAAACGGTTTGCGGTGGTGAGCTAGTTTGGGTGAGTTCTATCGAATTATGAGATACAATTTTTTTGTGATATAAGCCCATTCAGTACATCTGTGTGTAAGATTGGATGTTTCATTATCTAATATTACTGTTCTTTTGATATCTACTTCTGAGAAGCAAAATGATATGATCGAACCCAAAATAAATTATCTGTGATGACATAAATTGACAGCAAATGTAATAGTCTACTACTATATATTTCGAAAAATTGACTGAGTTACCATGGTACCGTTGATTCCATCAATTATGTTCCTCAGTGCAACCCTGGTATTTCTATCGTTCTTGAGAGGTGAAGAGGTATTTACAATAAACTATCAAATATACCGATCTTACTTACACGCTATGGTCCATAAAAGCCTAGTTTACGCTCTTGATACATAAATAACTATTATCGACTCATACCTAACCAGTCAAACGCTCAACCATTCATGAATACTGGCACTAGTGGCACTACATCACCATTTTTGCACCAGTGGCCACAACAGTAAACTTTAAGCCTCTAACAGGGTTCCTTGCAATGATCCGCAAAAACGTTGCCAGTAAATTTCAGTGAAATCGGAAGGTTAAAATATACTAGGCAGTACTGTTCGGAAATATCGGAACATGCTCAAAGAATGAGGACAATCTACTTAATAGTAATAGGTATATTGTGGACCGATCCTGGTCACCATTTGGCAAGATTGAAGTTGCCAAAGAGATACTATGCGGCTTGTTGAGATTTAGAAACAAAGAGTACAATCAGTGCGTGACCTGACTAGCCCATTTTTTCCCTACTTCTTGCTCTCCGAGGACCCATAACGGACAGCAGAATGGAAGTGTTGTTAATGGGATTGTGCGTGAGAATTGCTAGCAAAGAGAGATAATGGAATGTAGTGCAGGAAAGTTATATAAGGACTTGGTGTATAAAAATAGTTATTTACCCAACAAGTGCAAAAAGTAGTAGGTACTTTTCCGCGTGTGACGTGCACGAAAGTTAGCTACAATGTTTTTTCTACGAGTGTTTTTGTCTATGTTATTCAGAAAAAAATTACTACTAGTGAGATTTTTGGGTAGTTTTACTTATCCGCACTCCGTGCGGATAACACCCATATCCGCACTGAGTACGGAAAAGTATTACTTTGCGCCGGCAAATGAGTGCGGAAAAGTACTACTTTGCGCACGCTCGTAGGAAAAGACGCGTTTCTTAACTGGTTACGTGAATATCTATTTCATTCATACTGATTTTTGTCAATGTTTGAAACATATTGGAGGAATTTTGATGAAATTTTGTATAATCATATAACAAAGTAATTTCGATAAATCTGAAAATTATGCGTCTATTTTCTTTCAAATAATGAATAGATGGTGGATTTAGGTTTTCTGAAAGCTCAAAAAAATAGTGTACCTATATGGATTATGGGGTTGAAGCGACAATCCCTTGGGTGGGGGCATGAAACAAACCTTGTAAAATGAGGCAATATTGTGTAAATCTCAGATTCTTTCCGCAACTTGCTTCAACTGGTCAATATGAATAGGTATGTACAGTCGGATGCAAAAGAAATGTCGCACATGAATGGTGATGGCACCTCTATATAGTCACTTCCGCAATAGGAGCGCTAACACCATCCAATCGCGACATGTAATTTGCATTTGACTGTACCTTCTAGGTTCATATAAACCCACGTGAAAAAAAAGGCAAGTGCGAACATTTTTAAAAAATCTGGTAATCAAGGTTTCCCATTGAAAACTCCTGTGAGATTTTAATGAAAATCTATCGAACGATTTTTGAGAAGAAAAAAATGAAACTCCATTTTCATAGGTTTTTTTTTTAGTTTTCTCTAGAACTGTTGGATGAATTTCTTGTGAGAATCTCACAACAGTTTCCAACTAAGAATTAAAATATGCTCGATTTTTTTCAAGATTTTTCAACTCACAGTTTTTGGTGAATTAATCATTGGAAGTTGCTGTATAATCGATATCAATCAAAATATCTGCTATATTCTGATTATTCATGTAAGATGGAACGAATACGGATTACTTCAATCCTATTGCATTAAATAGGGCTTTCATTACCTGTGTGTGTGTGTGTAATCGGAATAATCATATCAGAAAAAATAGCTAAAATGTTCTATGTGGTGTCCTTCTGTTTCTTCCAAAATTTCACTGGTCTATAGTGGAGAAGGGAGTTTCCAACAGAATCATCAGGAATGTCTCAGATGTATCACAATTCTCTTCGAAACCGAAACCCATTAAGAAAATCAAAGCCCTAATTCAGATAGAATCCCTGTTCTCGGGATTCTCAGGAACGTCCGAAAACCACTCGATTATCACAGTTCTTGAAGCCCGAGTGACTGAATTCCTGATATGTCTCTATGTAATAAAAAATAATGATATGTAATAATAATTGTAGTATGATATTTTTTCCAAGACCATATCACTACTGTTCATTATTAATATTGTACAATAATAATGGGGAAGTTTCCTATATTGAGGTTTTCATCTCACTGTGAAGTTTGTAGAAAATTAATATACAGTGTGGTCATTTAAGTGTGCAAGATATGGGAATCTTTTTAATGAATTGCACAACCAAAATACAGATAGTGCCAAAAGTTGGTGCATGTTCGAAAATCATTTTAGGTGCACTTAGAATGGTTGCAAGTCACACAGCATACAGGGTAGGTCAAAAAATATAAAAATTGCCCAAGATTAAAGTACCCTTATTTCAGAAAATTCAGCAAAATGTAATTGAAAAAAGTTGTTTACAATTGATAGGTATGCCTAAATACCAAAACATGGCCTCCGAAGACATGTTTTAGTTTTTCAATTTTGTTCGTGAATAATTTCCCATTTTGTAATTTTCTTTATATCCACCCTAAATACTTTCATAAGTTAATCATAACAAAATCAGTTGAGCAAACCTTTGTTCAAATTCAAGCATGTTTGTGTAATTAACTTGGATTTTAATTTTTTTAGGGAATCACAAACTTCATGTTTGTTGCAACGATATTCAGCTCAACTTTAAAATTTTGCAAACCATATTTTTAACAAGGTCAAACATCATTGATGATAATATGCATCTTCGAAAACTTCCATTTAATGTGAACATTTTGTATTTGAAATATTACAAATTGGGAAATTATTAACGAACAAAATTGAAAAACTAAAAAATGTCTTAGGAGGCCATGTTTTGATATTTAGGCATAACTTTCAATAGTAAACAACTTTTCTCGATAGAATTTTGCTGAATCTTCTGTAATAAGGGTACTTTACTCCTGAGCCATTTATATATTTTCTGACCTACCCTGTATGCTGTGTGACTGGCAACCATTCTAAGTACGTATTTTTCGTTTTTTTCGTAAGATCGAATTTCACTTCAGAAAAAAATAAATAGGAAAGAACCTTGGCTCCTCCACCATTCCTATGACTTACTTTCTGAAAATTCGATTCTCTGTGCCAGTACGACGTTGTCGTCATCATCAATATGTCTAGATTTCCGGAAATTGTTCTTTGAATGCATAATAACTATATCATGACAGCAATGGGATATAATAGTTTCTTCAATCCTACTTTGTCAAGTATTATGAATAATTCCCATGAATCTCTCATTAAAACGAATCTAATTTCTAGGAAAGTTGCAGATTATATCTTGCAACAGCGCCTAATACTTCGACTCCGACCACACCACTCAAAATACTAACAGGCACAAAAAGAGGAAGGAGCCATGGTTGTCGGCTCCATTCTGTTCTGATCGATGGCAGTAAATTGGGAAGGATAGTATCATTGAATGCAGCCGATAGTGATTCATTGATTCAATGATATTTTCGTCTAGGATCGAGCTCTTTCCGGGATATTTCAATGCATAAATAACAAAACCATAACCTGCCAGAATGAAGCCAACTACCCTCTGTATTCCTGCTCCGAGTGCATTTGTGGTTATGTATGTTTTTGTTTACCAGTTTTACTTCTTCTTGAATTCTTTTAATTCATTATCCATTCGTAAGCTATTCGTTAGTTATTCGCTAGCTTTATTCTTCACCATCAGCTATTTTCAGACTAGATTCAGAATGTATGTACAGGGTGATTCACCATAATTGTCCCCCCCTCTAGCTCACTTATTTTTGACCCGATTTAAAAATTTGAAGGATGATCTAAAATGATTTCTCAGAATTTTTTTTCCCGTTTCATCAGGAAATACAGGGTGCTCGGAACAAATGATCTACAGAGTACTACTCGATTTTTCCAAATGGAACACCCTGAATTTCATTGTATTTTAAGATTCTTCCTGAAGAGCTGATTTCATAAATGCATCACACTTGGGGTCTAGCGGGAATGATAACAGAGATATAGGGTGTTCAAAATCGAGATTTTTCAAGTTTAGGATTTTTTTGTCTCGAAACTATTCATTATTGGTCGAAACGGCTCCTATGTTTCCATCTTAATTTTTGATTAACTGTCTATTGAGATTTGATTGAAACATTTACAGGGCGGTTCAAGATTCAGTATTCTGATCACCCTGTATCTGTTCCAATTATTAAATGTCAGTAGATAGTAAATCAAAAGTTGAGATATGGACATGAAAGCCGTTTTGATCGATGATGAATAGTTTCGTCTCAAAAAAATCCTAAAGTTGAAAAATCTCGATTTTGAACACCCTATATCTCTGTTATCATTCCCGATAGACCCCAAGTGTGATGCATTAAGCAAATCAGCTTTTCAGGGAGAATCTAAAAATACAATGAAAAATAGGGTGTTCCATATAAAAAAATCAAATGGTACCCTGTAGATCGTTTGTTCTGAGCACCCTTTATTTTCTGATGTAGCGGAAAAAAACTCAATCAAAAATCATTCAAAATGATATTTTAAATTTTGAAATCGGTTTAAAAGTAACTGATCTGGAGGGGGGGAAATTTATGATGAATCACCCTGTACGTCACAGTTTGCCGCCCCGAAAATTAGAAATTGCTTTAATTTGAAAATGAAAATGACTTGGACTTCATCGGTCGCCATTCTGTACAGCGTGGACATAAAACTGGAGAGTTCCAAACTTGTTTTATGAAAATTCATCTGAAGGAAACTTCCCCATTAGATTTTTAATTTCAATTAGATTTATTGAACGTAATTTACTTCGTGTATTAATACAGCCATCATTACATGGTCGATGCATGAAATACTTATTATATCACTGAGGTGTTTGTTTTCATTATTCATTGAGATGAAAATTATATGCATATTCAAACTTCACTGAATTCGAAAATAAGCAATCGCACAGATGTTGATTGTCGACTTATCTTGCTAGGCATTAACAACGTATATTATGTACCGTATATACTTCCATGTAATGAAAATATGAACGGGCTGTGTTTCTATTTAATATAACTATCGATGACGTCATCACAATCGTATTGATCAAGACATTTCAATTTCAATATAAAAATCGACCTGTCTCTGGATTTTTTCAAAGCATACTGTACAAATGATTCATATAGACAAAGCCGCAATCAGAGCTTGCTTTTTTTATATCGAAAGGAGTCAATAATAATTTTATGATTTTGCTATTATATCTGGAAATGTAACCAATATGATGGTCGATGTAAATTTCAAACATTTCAGTGTCAAATATTCAGGCAGCATGAATTTCTTACTATGTATCAAAGTAATACTCTTCGAAGTTGGCTATAATTTATATTCAGCGAAGATAGTTTCAATAAATTGAACCATTAAATTAACTGCAAATTGACTATAAATGTTGAAACCCTGATGATCATTTGTACTTTGCTAAATCCAGACGTATGGCAGATTGGTCTGGCCTCGGGTCTGGTCCAATGAAACAGAACTATGCAAACAAATTGCCTAGAAGACGTTTCCATTTCGAATCAGGACTTCTCTCATTGATACGAATACAAAGGAAGGACCATTCACCCGCTTCTATATGGTCAGGATTATGGTCAGGATTATGCATTAGTCTTCTGTTAATGGTAATGAGTTTAAAAAGCAATTCAATTGGTGGATTATGCAGAGGTTCGTTTTGTTGTCTTATTTTGGTAATTTTGTGATGGGGAGTTTTTGGGGCAGCTCAATAACTTAACAGAATTTGCTAATTAACTAAGTACCTGGAACCTGGAACTGATTATGAAATCGAATGTCACCTGTTCGAAAGTTCGGAGCTCGAACACTGACTTTCAAAAGTGTTGTCTGAATGAAGTCAGATATGCATCATTACAATCCTAAAAAATTCAACATGTTCCATTCCGCTGCTCATCATGGTGTTATATTCAACTGAAGATCCTACCTTTTGTATATGTTTACCCGATTCACGACTTTCTTGTTATTGAAATTTTTCCAGTCAAATTCATCGCGTAGCATAAGTATATAAAAAGGTAGTTGATTCTTCTCCTGTGCTCTTTTGGGGTGGATGGGAATTTTTCAGCGTTTTTGTGTGTGAGTTTAAGGTGTTAACATGTGCTTTCGAAGCAGAATCCAGCAGATTGTCGTCACCATGACACGTCACTCGGAGTTGATCGCTCTATATATTAATTAGTTCCAGTGTTATAAACTGACCCCTCTGGTTTACTGTGAGATCCTCCTGTGCATTCGTTCACTGTTGCTATCTAGACCTCCTCACAAACTCATTTTGTAGGAGCAGTCTAGTAAATCACGTTCATATGAAAACTGCCACTCGAGTTATCCGGAACAGGTTTCACAGGTGTTTATCCAAAAAACGTCAAAGTGAAGGACCCAGAAATAAAGGCTCTCACAATTTCCCATTGTGAAACATTCATGTGTCTATATCATATACATATTAATCAACAATATGGATAACAACGGGTGCCAGCTTGAAGCTAAAATATGAAACAAATGATTATCCATGAGGATTTAGTGCCATGATGCGCATGCGCAGATATAGTAATACTCACAAACATGCGTTATCGTAGACAATGGCGTTTTATAACTTTTGAATCAAAGGAGTATGTGTTTCATGGTTTCATAAGGTCATGAAATAGTCATCCTAGCTGATTGAAAAATGTGGTTATATTGCAGTAGTATAGTTGGAATAAAATGAATGTTTACATGTCGGCAATTCTTGATATCCTATTCAGATGCACTGTAAGGGTCTTTATTCTGTGGCCCTTACTTTGACGCTCTGTTCAGGACAGGAGACTACTCTGGTATTTGACAGGGGGGGGGGATTCTCGAGCGCCAGATTGTTTTTGAGGTAGTTTACTCTACCTGCTCTGCACAAAATATATTTTTTTGGTACAGAGGCCCAAAGTAGCAACAGTGGAGAAAGGTACAGGAGGTATACCTACCTCGGTACCCACAGTATAAACCAGGGGTCAATGGTATTGAATCGACCTGGAATCAATAAGAAGCCAAGGGAGTGTAGGCTTAAATTACAAACCCTGGGTCTAGCCTGGAATACTGGTTGCTATTTCTGGTCTGGATAATTACAGGAATCAAAGCAAAATATCTCTCAGGTCTTTGGTATTTTAAGGTTAGGTCTGGAAAATTAGTTACTCAACTATTTCATCATTTATACCTGGAGAATCGGAAACACAGTTCCAAACGAATTAAACAGATTCAATTTCTATTTATCTTTCCTTTTTCTTCGATTTTCTAATTTTCTAATATCGGATTTTTAGTGAGGTTAATTAATTATATTTTTCCATTATTGTCAATAGTTCATGAAACATAGAACACCGCCTGACGGGACACAAAGCACAGAGACACCGGTGCACAGGACTGGATTTCTCAAGGAAAAGAAGAAGAAGAGTTGACCACTGGCTTGTCAGTGTCAGCCGTCACCGTCAGCCGTCAGTCCAGAAATTTGACAAATGAAAATATTGAAAATCACTAAATAAATTATTGAACTATTAACTGAAAACAATGACAACAGAGAAGGAAATATGAAATATGCAATCACAAAATTCGTTTATTCAATTTAGAGTTCTGGATTCTTTACACAGGTCGGGTGAGTATCGGTATGCAGAACAACAGGAATGAAATGGATCTATGAACAGGATGAATAACACTGGTGAAAAATATACAAACTTACATGTGTAACAGGAAATCACTATACAATACACTGGTGTTGAATGAACTATGAGAGCACTAAAAGATCAGCAAGAGAATCAGGAGCTTGAAGAGCAACGGCGATCAGGTAGTGTAGATTTGTAGAGAAGAGCTTTGAGAGAGAGACGAATCCTTGGCTGTCTTCAGTATTTATGCACTGCTTTGGCCTTGGCACAAGGACAAGTAAATCTGGAATCTCATTGGTCAAAACTCCCACCTCCTCATGGCTCATGGCCATGGCCACTAAATCTGTCCTTGAAAAGCACATGTGCACCTCCAACACAAAACGCGGAAAAAATAATATTCAACCCTAAATGGGCACAGGAACAGGATCTACTATCTTTGCTTATGCTACTGAATGAATTTGGCTGGAAAATATTCAATAACAACAAAGTTATGAGCAGTCAAACATCAAGCATTTCAACAGATAGATAATTCAATCAAATTTCATATTGTAAGCAAAGGGTTGAAAAATATTGAAGTCTTCAGGGTTGTAATGATGTGAAGTCAGGAATCAATGCATTACTCAGCTCTCTCAGGTTTTCAGGTTTCGAGCTTTCGAACAGGTGAAATTCAACTAGAATCAGGCTCAGGTACTTAGATTTTGATCAAAACCAGTCTCGTGATGAAGCTGGTCAAAACACTTCATTACAGCACCATGATTAAATTAAAAGGTATAATATTGAATACTTATTGATTATTTCTGCATAATATCCTACTTTCAAACTACTAGGTAAGTGTACCTGCTAAGTGTAACCTGCCGATACCATCTGATCTGATCTGCGCTATTGAAACAGATAGAGATCATCCATATTGTTCATTAATATGTATAAGATCCATATTTCCATACCATATCGTTCCAAATATCATCTTATCGATTCTACTGTTGAATATCACAATAAAATGATCGCCATCTTCGAAACCAATTCCAGACAGCGAACTTCGGGCAGACGTTCCTTCCTCTAGTCATCGGACTCAATGACTCTATTTCCCTCGGTGAAGATTGGAGAAATATTACTTGGCAGATTACATACAACAATATCGTCGACACAGCGAAATCGTCAGAGCCATCTGCATGCGAGATTGTGCAGAGCGTTTTGTCCAGATTGGAATGAATTTTCGAGGAACTGTCGCAATATGGGTATCTATATCAAGAATGGAATCGCATAATCCTGTATGGTGGATGAAACTTTGATATTGGAAAACTGTAATAGGGTCGCGTATTGCAGTCTTTGTCTCAATAACATCGGAGTTGTTCATGAGAACCAAGACCTGATATTGAGTTTTGAAAATTCTATACCACTTCGAACTTTTGATAAAATCATTCTCACATTGTGTATATTGATATGTATTGAAAAAGTATGTGATGAATTCATTATCTCCTGAACCAAAGATATGTCATCCATCATGGGTATATATAGTCATATTCCTATAATCAGTAGTAATACTATATAGGTACTTCAAAATATTAGGGTTATACATCGATAACTTGTTGTATAATTACAAAGAGTGTCAGTTTAACAACTGAAGTAACCCGATCGCGAAGCAGGAAATTTGAGATATATAACCTTGAAGTTTATTTTTTCGGCAACCGTTTTGATAAATGCAGCTGATAATTACCATAGCAACAATATATCGGCTGACAGCTATTTGACATGGAATTAGTTGACATTTGGATTTTTGAAACTTTGGTTGCAATTCTCGCAATAAACTATCGAAAGCAGCTGTTCACTAGCCCATATTCGAGCCATTCGCGATCGCCAAGGTTAATATATGACGTGGGGATGCAATTAAAAACTGCGGAAAAACATCAAAATTTCTGGCATAGACTGAAAGTTATACACTTGTTCACCCGTAGTTTTTGATTTCATCAGACGATCATCTGACGACCTATAGGCGAGCGCGAATTTTGATCAATAAATATATTCTAATCTGAAGTAGGTGAATGAGTTTACTTCTATGAAAGATACGGAAACAACTCATTCGATATTACAAATAGTACAATTTCAGTATAAGTAAAAAATATTTAAACGAAAACAAGCTCATATTTTTGAATCAACGCATATTCTATCAAATGAGTGACCCTTTTCATACTGTTCCGATTGCGCATTTTCTTTCATCAGCATCAGAGAACGTCGTTCGAAATACGCGGAAAAAAACAATCGTCCTGCGAGAATTTGCGACGCATTGTTCCATTGTGACCAGAACACTCCAAATTCCATTATAAAAACAAGTGATGTCGCGCCGAGCTGCATCAAAATTGCGCTCGTAGATAAAATGATACTCTAGCATCCATTATGCCCATTGTCAGCGACAATTCACACGGAATAGTGCATTGTATTTAGAGACAAATTGCCTCAATTTGTTCGGGGCTGCATACTTCAGAGGTACACTTTATTTGTCTATTTTCGAGTGGAACCGAATGGATATTGGCAATAAAGGTGATGTCAAAACGGCTGGAGTTATTGATCGCGCTCTGATTTCGGTTCGTTCAGCGTGTGATTTTTTGATTCATGCAATGGCTCTCGGAGCAATGAATGCATCAAATTTACGAGGGAGTACGTCATGATCAGAAATGTTTTCCATGGAATACAGGTACATTGAAAAAAATAGTAGGTAATAAATACCAAACGTTTAGTAAAATATGTCCCAGTCACTACATTCATCTCATAATACAACTACAAAATGTAATGAGAAAAATAAATCGTTACACTAATGTATAGTACATTTCATGAAGTTAAAAAAAATTTGAAGTTCCAAATATAAAGGGTGTTTCATAATTGAATGCTGATCCTGAAGGGCGATGATCCTTGGATGATTTCAAGGAGAGAAGTTCATATCAACATATGTCCTGAACCTCTTAGTTTTTGAGCTACAGGGTGTTGAAATCAGAAGCGTACAGCGTTAATTTAAACTAAACATTCAATATCAGGTCTACGAGGACATCACTGGTTAAAGTAAAAGTTTGATTCTCGTCCCAAAACAAAATGTGTTTTCACGTATAGTGGGTGTCTACTGAATTACCAAAAACAATATCCAAGAACTGAAGGAACAAAATTCTTTGGTTTTCATTTTTTTAAGCGAAAACGGTACGTGGTATGAAAGTAAGTCTAGGAATCAAATTTGCTCAAAAATGAATAAGAATTGAAAAAAAAATCTGGTTCTCAGAGAAATCAGTGGCGTACTATTTTTTTCTTCAAAAATTGTCAGTTCAAACCCCGTACGGACGCCACTGGTGAGAATTTTCAAATATCTTTCACGTAAAAAAATGCTCCTTAATAATAAAAAGGTGTATACAAAATATCATAACAATATCTAAGAGTGATGAAAAATTATAATGAAAAACTCATTTTTTCCTTGAAATTTCATCACCCTGTAGCTCAATAACTAAGAGGTTTGGGACATATGTTGATATGAACTTTTCTCTTTGAAATAATCCAAGAATTATCGCCCTTAAGGATCAGCATTCAATTATGTAACACCCTGTATAGTTGCCCCAGGTTCATGCTAACAAGAGCCTCGACAACTATAGGACCTCGAATCTTGTGAATCTTCAGAGTGCTGGCCGGCGATTTCATGCTGAGATGATTGACCAACACAGGTGCGTTTCGGCCTGCCTGATTCATGATGTGCTGGCCTATTCACCAAGAGTTCTTGTTCATCTTTGAAAGGCTTTTTTTTGGCCTTCCTCTCCTCCTAGGTTTTGGCTCAGTAGATGAGACTGAATTTGACGATCCCACATGCCCATCTTTCGAACTAGGTTAGTTGATACCTAGATCCGAAGCAAAACTTTTCCTGGAATCATCAAGGATAAACTTGGTGTTGGCTCGCGACTGGGTGACATTTGAGAATTGATCTGGTTTGGTGCTCGAAGAGCAGCCATTGCTTGTGGAAGTGGTGGCTGTTAAAACTTGGGTATTTTTTTGATAAAATAGTAAATACGCTTTGCTACTGATGATCGAATCTAATGAAATTGAAGAAACACGACAATCGTTAAATCCGTGCAAGATGCTCGAGTACGGATGGTTATAGTGAGCACTGTTGATGGTACCGCTATGGTTTGAAATAGCATATAGATCGTAGTGGAACGGTACACTAGGTAGTTAGTGGCGGTGGTAACTTTGCATGAGTAATCTCGAGTCCTATCAAAACAAGAACTAAGAGCTGAAATAATAATGTGGCAAAAAAGATGGGAAAATAAACCAGATTTGCCCTCTACAGCAATCTAAGCACTTTGTTTTGGTGCAAGTTTGTTCCCTGCAATGAAGATTTTACTGCAAATATTTGTGACTCTATACCTGTATCAACGGACACAGCGGAAAGGAGCTTTTCAACCATAAAGCGCTTGAAAACCCACTTAAGGTCAACCATGGGTGAAGAGCGTTTGAATAGACCATACTTAATATTCACAAAGAAGTTGATTTGAATATTGAAAATGTAATAAATAGGATCACCACAAGTAAAGCCAGACGAATGAGCCCCAAAGACTGGTCAGGTTGAAATAATTGATCTAAAAAAATTAATAAGTATGCTATTTATTTTCCATGTTTGTTCATTGCCTAGCCAAATTAAAAAAGAATGGTTGTTCTGGTGTTGTTTCGTTTAATTATATTTGTCAATGTATCACGACAAATTTTGGCAACATTTTTTATTTTTGCCTCGGCCCCCCCCCCTAAAGCGAGATTCTAAACACGCCACTGACTAACCTCATCACTGCCCACACACATTAGAGTGAATGGAAGACTAGTTTCTCATATTGGTCGTTTAGTAACTTTTGCTATTTTCCCTGTATTTTGAATTCTCTCTGGATGCTTTCCACAGTCGAACTAATGCTTGTGGCAATGGAAACATTTCATTCCATTTTGTGTTTATTTATTGTAGGTACATACCACGAGTAACTGAATCAACAAACGCCAAAGCATATACCCACAATGAAAATTATATTTTTACGGTTCACATATTGCGAACGAAACGATATAAAGAAAAACAACTTTTGTTCTGTAGCGTTTGTGTACGCATCAGTATTGCATACAATAACTACATTGTAATAATTTTACTCAGACCTGATGTCATATAAGGGTGTAACGATTTCGAATTATCGATTATTGAATGATGGAAACCCCACAGGAGCTGTTCAAAAAGAAAGATTCATTATGCCTGTTTTCTATGTGGAGATGACATCACATCACTGGCAGTCAAGTCGAAAATTCACGGGAATTATTCAAATAAAACTCCATACCCTGTAAGAGATCCTTTTGAATGACTGCAAATTTGGTAGTGAGTTAATCTACTTTGAGTAAAATCTTTGAGTGAATTTTCAATTCCTCCCAATCCAATCAAATTTGTATCGTTAGATACGTCAAAAAATTCTCTTTTCGGAAAGTGCTTCCCAAAAAATGGTTGCCATTTGGAAAATGATAGTTAGTCACGAAAATTTAATTTTGTCAACTAGTCTTCTTCCTATCTATCATACTATACAGGGTGTCCGCTAAAAGGAGGTCAATCCATCAACCATAATTATATTCCTTGAACAAAAACAATATGAGTTTCTTAATACAACTTTTCATTTTAGCTCTCCATATTCGATATACAGGGTGTCAAAGTTGGAAATTAAAAACTGTTTTTTTAATTACTCGCGTATTTAATAAGATATTAATCTCAAAATTGGTACATTACTTCAGCACAAAGAGTTACATCGTGTGAGGATAACAAAACAGGAAATAACTGCCATATTTTTTTTGTACGTGCGCTAATGACTTCCTATATATTTTTCTCCAAGTGTTCAATCATTTTTGTGTATTTTTTGTCTCTTGTGAAATTTCGATGAAATTATTTGTTTTTAAGATACGGGAAACGGAAAATATAATCGGAAAAAATTTAAAGCGAATATTTTCGGAAATTTTAGGTGAAATTATGATATCCATGATTTTGATAGCTACTTGATGAAAGAAATAGCAAATCAGGATTGTCTGGGGATGTATGGGAGATTTTGTGTATAAGCCACATATTTTTCAAAGGCTGAGATTTTCCTCAAATAAAAGGGCTCGCTATGTATTCAGAAATTGGAGGTCATATCGAGCAATTTTTTTAGACGTGTTGAATTTCTATAATTTTTTTTTTGTAAAAATCATTTCATTACATTCGCTCTGAGCACCCGGTTTTTCCATATTTACGTTTTCGTACGTAAAAAGTTACGCCCTCGTCCAATTTCGACGAAATAAATAGGAGTATGTGAACATTATGAGAATACCGCATAGGCATCAAACAATAATCAGTACTTTTCGAATTAGCTTAAAAATAAATAATTTTAACAAAATTTACAAGAGACGAACATTACTCAAAAATGATTGAACACTTGAAGAAAAATAGGTAGGAAGTCATTAGCGCACGTACTAAAAAAATATGGGCGTAAGTTTGTACTTGACCCCCAGTATTTTGAATATTTGACAGTTTTTTTCTGTTTTGTTTTCCTCACACGATGTAACTCTTTGTGCTGTAGTAATAAACCAATTTTGAGATTAATATCTCATTAAATACGCGAGTAATTAGAAAAAAACAGTTTAAAATTCCCAACTTTGACACCCTGTATATCGAATATGAAGGGCTAAAATGGAAAATGGTATTCAGAAACTCATATTGTTTTTATTCAAGGAATATATGGTTAATGGATTGACCTCCTTTTAACGGACACCCTGTATAGTCAATAGAACTTTGCGATTATAATTTTCTGACATCACCAATGCAATATTGAAAGTGACTCTAAAAAATTTCAGTAGGCCTAAAAACTTCTAAAAATGTCATATTATACTGATCCAGAATTGTCTCACGAATTCAGAGATGTTATAATATACAGGGTGTTCCTTTTAAAAATTCAAACCCGAAGCCATTTCCGGTGAAACCAGCAGTGACTGGGAAGTGAAAACTATGGAAAAACACCAGGTATAGAAGCCGTTTCAATTGTGATAAAAACATTATTGAATCTGGAATAACACTGAAGATACCTGAACTCTTTGTCCCAGTCTTTTCATGTACTTATCTTACCGACCGAACTGCGACGAGGTTGTACATCAGCTCTAGATGATTGAATAGGACATACCTGTAACAAAAAATATTTCGTAAAATATATGCAATATAATCAAATGGGTATACTTTCAAATTCTGACAAAAAATTACAAACGTTGACAAAACATTGTTACTTTTTAGTGCTGTTGCAGTGAACACATAATGAGTCCATCCTTCAATTTAGAAAATAATTGGATTGCTCATTGAAAATTCATTCAAGATAGTATTTATATATAGATAGTTGATATTTGGATATGAGGTTGATTGGTTCATTTGAACTATTGATCAATTGATCATAATAATATATACAAAAAGAGTATTTCCAGACCACATGATAAAAGACGCATTTTTTTATCACGCGAACAACATTAACGGATGTAGAAGATATAGTAAATATATATACTTCAATATCTAAACTCTCACGTTGTTTCAAGTTTCATTATTCAAACTGAACTTCAAACAGGGGATAAAAACACACTGGTTTCAAACTACACCAACGTTCTTTTCTCGACAGTTTCCATTTATTCCGGCTTTATCAAGGCGAACGCTCCGGATCAGTATGTTGTAATTAAACTTTAACGATTCTAATACCGTGTTCGTTACATGCCAACTCGCCATTATTTAAGAAACTCTGTTTCGTTAAGGAAAATTAGAATTTGCGGCGAACGATGTAAAATTAAGATAAGCACGACGGTCGTCGTTTCAACGGCTATCGAGTACGCCAAACAAATCCCAGCAATAAATTAATGATGCATGGCAAATCATCCGTTAACGAAGTGGTCCAAAAGTCCAAAGTATTCTCTCTTTGCAAGTTAGTCAAACAAAATTAACTCAGGTTCATGACAAGGCTCTTTTGGTTCTTAATTCATTTCTTCCTAAGGAAAGTTGGGCTACTTGCTGTTAAAGCTTAAGTACATCAAGCACCCCATCCCAGTACTATCAACCTATAATTATTCTTCCTTGAGCAGAATTGATGAAGAAGAAGATAACCTAAAAATTGACCAACGTGTGATAAACGTTGACAAAGTGTTTCAATGTCTTAAATTGTGATAAAAGAATTTGCATCAATATAATAATTATGTAAGAATCGTTCTTGTTCGTCTTTTACAAGAATTTTGAATGTTTCGTGACACTGTATGTCTGAAGAATGTTACATAGGTTATAAAAATTTCCTCTTAACATCATAGTGATCATCCTCATAGTGTAAGTACCATTTGAACATTTCATTATATTGCTGTCATTGTACACATACAAACTCTATTGTAGTAGACCCTGAAGATGGAAATATACATTTCCGAAAGCTAGTTTTATCTCTAACGTGTCAGCAACAACTTTCCTTTCTTCTATATAAATATATATCTACAAAAACATATTGAAACATGCTTGAAGTCGCAATATTAGTGTTTGCAAAAATGAAGCCATTATTGCATATAGCACTGTTCTTTCTGTGTATATCACTCTTAAAGAACATGTTTCAACAATATGATGAATACGATCCAAACACCTGGATCAGTACATAGTGACAGATATTCAGACGTTATTTCACCTCTCTTTCAGATAGTATTATTATGTGTATATTTTGTTGTTAATGAATTATACATGAAAGAATCCTTCCGGATTCTCCATGCATTAAAGTTAATTAACATTATTTGTTCGTAAATTAGGCTTTTCGATATCATTTCACTCAAGGAGCCTGTGTTCCAAAATAAATTAGAAGTGAAATGCGTAGTTGAAAATACACATCGTTTGCGTGAGCCTGCCCAAAAGGTCATCACAGTAAGGTGTATAGTTGCATTTGAAAAAATGATGTTTGCTTGTTTTCAAACAGGCTGCCTTTAAGATGTTTTTATGTTTGTGCTATACAGAAGCTACAGAATGACATACCGTTTGAACATGTACACCTAACCAGGAAAACATGCTTTAATGGATAAAAATTCTGTTACTATCTCCTGATCTATATTAAGATAATATAATCTTCTGGAATTATTGTTGGATGATAAATGCAACACAAAAACTCGAAAAACATCCGTAATGATCCCCGCTCATTAATATTCAAAAAAAGTGAAGCATCACAGAAACCCAAGAACTATTAGAAGCCTGGCGGCGAAGACAATAAGAAAGAACTGTAAACGACCCAAGCAGTCGAGTCTGTTCGAGGAAATGTATCATTAAATCCTAATAAAGCCATCTCCGGATTCCAAACTGGGAGAACAAATAATAATCAAGAGGATAATAAAAGGAGTAATTACTTAGATACCTCGAGTGAGTTCGGAAAAACTTTATCCTGCAAGAGAAAAGCGTTCATCGCTCTTCTCATTTCGACTTCGCAGTAATTTATAAGCGCTTCTGATGATGGGACAAAACATTAATGGAAAAGTGGGTTGATTGATTCGCTATCAGCTAGCAGGTATTGAGTCATCAATGACATTCCCATTAGAGAATGCTTATATACTGCGATGTCTAAGTGGACTTAACACAATCAATCCTATTGACAATATGTTTCGTTAGTACTACATATCAATATAACATCATTATTTCTATTATCTTACACGATCAAAATATTTTTCCTATATACGACCACCTATGAAAGCAGCATATACCACACTGTGTTGTTGCTCAGAAAGTACCTCATATACCACCATATACCAATGCAAAAGTGAAAACACTGAAAACGAACAGTGTGGCAACATTCTCGCATGCTCACGTGATCGTTGCAATGGTTTATTTAATGTATGGATGAGTATAATACTGAATTATCATGTATCAATACTCATAGTACCAGTGTAAATACATTCATCGTTGGAGTTTAAATTTTGCCCCATAATTGTTTAGGCTTCGGTATTTGTCATTTTGCCATAATCTGCGAGACATAACCTCATTGCTGTCAATGCTGTCATTGCTGTCTACACTACACCGGTGCGGCTCGGGTCTACACCAGTGTGGCTCGGATCTATACACCGTAGTGAATATGCTGTATTTTTGATTGCATTGTTACGAGGTGCATGGTAGCTCTCGACCAAGCTCTCGACAACGAGGGAAACTTCGAATTCATTAAAAAATATGATTTCCAAACCGTATCACTTTCAATTTTTATTCTTCGGTAAGAAATAATGATATATTTACCGAATAATGAATTAGATCAATGTAAACATTGATAAAAGACATAACATAACAGAAGTTACCTATATTAAGAACAATGAAATCTTTGAAATGTATATTTGTGTTTCGAATCATATATTTATGGTCGTAGCGAAAAAAGTGTGCATAATTCATTGTACATTGAATTTCATACCCTCATTACATTTCCGCACTCGCCGCTACGTGTCGTGCTCGTGAGAAATATGTCACTTTCCACACTAGTTATGTAATATACTATTACGTCAGTACGTTTCTAACTCTTATACTATCGACATAAAGAAGACAGATTGTGTAGTCATGATTTTGGCTGTGGCATTGAAGCGTCGAGTAAATCGTCGATGTTGGATGTATACGGAGTATTCATTTGTTACCTTACTGAAAAAAAAATTGTCAATGAAACAATTGCCTAGAATTATTTAAAAAACTAAAATGCTGAATGAACACGGAGAATGGCATTGCCTTCTCGATGTAAATAAAAAGGAATGCCTCGCGCCTTGGGATATGGAAGTGGATGCAATAGATACATATAATATAGCTCACTTTTCACCCCAGGTATATAATAAATATACTATTTACAACTAACTTCGAATCCATCCGTATTTGGGTTTTTCCAGATTATCAATATAAACTCGGCTTGATCTCGATATATCAATATACAGTGCTAGTCAAAAGTCCCCTCCCCCCCTCGTATCTTTTGAACGGGTATACTTATAATAATGAAATTTGGAGGGTGGAAATAAACGGATGTAGGCTTCTCAACTGGTCATAACAGGTGACGCAATAGTCATAAATGACGTCACAAGGCCACTGTGACCAATAATACCCGTTCAAAAGATACGAGGGGGGAGGGGACTTTTGACTAGCACTGTATAATATTATAGAAAAATTCTAACGTTCATCTCCCAATTATGATATTCCATCTCAGAAAGAAGAAATATTTTTCAAAGTGATCGCTGTTCCCTTTCGTACATATCGGTATAGAACGAGGATTAACAAAAATAATTATTCGATAGAAATTTCCAGAACCGGACTTGACCGATGATATTTAGGAATATAGGCCTGACTTTCAATCCATTCCAGGGGTTGAAAATGATTTCCTCATTGCTAATCATCATTGCAACGTCATATGATGACCTTGAAATACGCCAACTGCTCACCTCGCTCATGTCAGATTGACAGGGGAAATATATCAGCATTTTCTGTTATCTGCCAAATTTATTAGTATAGCACAAGATGTGAATGAAGGTATTCAAAAGTTTTCAATAACTGGTATAATATACTCCTTTCGTTTCAAATCTTACAAGTATACTTGGTGGTATTGAAAATTCTTCTATATTTTTCAGTCCATTTCAAAAAGTGGGTTAGTATATTAGATTTTTTTCCTTCTAAACATCACTCCATTTTTTTCAGTGACAAAATTATGGATCGAAGATATGCATGATGGGTTTGAATTTTGGATGTATGTTGGTTACAATTCTTTCCATAAATATCAGTAGATGATTCAGGTACTACTATAGGTATAATTTTCATAAATTTATTATGTCATCGTTTTCTGATGATCGAAGGCAATAGTATATCATTGAAAGATCACAACTATATGAAGTTTGCAGAATCATGACCGTATATGTGAATGCTGCAAATTAATTTACAAGTGGAAAATTAGCGTTGAAAAGGAATATTCTCAGATAAATCATGAACATATAAAAATGGATATATATTTATATAAAGCAATACATTGAGAATTCGCATTCTCTATGTGATGGGAATATTTACTCTTTTTCAGTTAATTCAATAGAAAACAACTACTTTCCTGGCTATATGCCACGACGAACATTGAATTATATCTATTGAACACACACGATAAGAGTTTGAAAATAAAATATAAAAATTTCTGAAATTGTAGTTGTTTTCTATTGAATTAACTGAAAAAGAGTAAATATTCTCATCACATAGAGAATGCGAATTCTCAATGTATTGCTTTATATAAATATATATCCATTTTTATATGTTCATGATTTATCTGAGAATATTCCTTTTCAACACTTTCATACCCAATCAGGGGCTTCAAACTTGAACGATGGAAACTTGTGATTTTTATAGACCTCTAATCGCAGATTCGTGATAGAGTCTCAATTCAGAATTCATTTCCACGCCCTGTATGATGAATGTCAATTTATCATACACCCAAAAGCAATGGAAAATTAGCATTTCGTGAGAGATATACACCATAATATACATTTTTCACGCAGCTCTATAGCATAGCATATTAGCGAAATAATTCAACAATAGAGAAAACAAGGAATCCAAATTTATATTATCATTCAAAATCTCTATTTATATTTGAAATATTGATGGAATATCGAATAACTGAGTATAAAGATATTTATTATTTCTAGAAGTTTTGAAATGAAAATGTAATTATCCACAATGTTCATAGTTTGTACATATTACTGTGGAATCACTTTCGCTCCTCATCATATAATACGTTTTCATCATCATCAGTATAGAATTAGGAAAGATAACCGTAGAAAAAATATACCATACAACTCTAGTGGATTATCCATGTCGTTCTCAAATAATCGAGAACTCCTCCTTCGAACTTCGTTTTCGTGCGATGGACCACATGTTCACTCTTGTTGTAGTAACTAAGTATTATATTTTGCTTGCGATATTTTTAAAACAGCCTGTGAGTATTTATTTTTCTCTATTAGTTTTTCTGCTTCTAACATAAATAACACAAAAGCAGACATAATAATTCCTACTGGTAGAGCTCCTATATACTTCTTAATTCATTAATTTATTTTATTGCAGTAAACGGAGCGCCATATTTCTCACAGTATTATATACATGAAGCCATCGTTAATCAAAGTTGCGTTATACGTTCCTAGTGAAATAGAGAATGTATTTTTTGCGAGCCGTGAGCTTCCATAGCACATTCCCGGCATCTGCTTCATTTCATTTATAATTGCATTTGCGTGAATTCCATTCGAGAAAATTACCCTAAGTAAGAGATAATGCAGATAACCGAGTGCGGCAAATCAAGTTAGACATGCCTTACTTGATAACAATGGAAGGTGAAACCAGAGAAATTCATACAGATATAATCAAAACTGATGGAAATTGAGTGGCTTTTAGAATCCACTGCAGCTTTATAAAAAAGCCTCGCACAAATCTGAACACTGTTTAGAAAAGCCACTACCTCGGCCACTACAGCACATTCACATTATATCTATTAGGTAGCTCACTAAAATTAGTTCTGTATAAATATTCAATTCTCCTTGGACCCTGCGTCCATTAGAATGGACGTTTTTAGTGGTTTCATCTGAATATTCAAGAAGAACCCAACAAAATTTATAGTGAGAAAGAAAGTACTTACCTACTTCCCTTGATTTCTTTTGATTTTATTTTGTTTTTGTGATCAAGTACTATTCGTACATAATTATTTCGATGATCAATTGATGTGAAATAGAGAATTAATTTTTTGCGAACCGTGAGCTAAAACTGGTGATGATACACGGAAAAAAAGTTTTGTTGCACCAACAAAATAATTTTGGTCATTTTTTTTTTGTTAAATTAAACACAATTTTGCGAAATCAACAGAATATATGTTCATTTCAAATAAGCAACCTATTCAAAGAGACAAAATAATTTGATTGAAATATTTGCTTGAACAAAAGTTTCATTTCATTCAACAACATTTATGGTTGACATAAAACAAATTTTGTTGATCCAACTATCATCTCATTGTCCAATCAATCATATGCATTTTGTCTATTCGACAAAATAAAATTAATTTTGGCAAAGATTTAACTAAATACAACATCATATTTTGTTGAGTCAACAATCATTTCATTGTGCAACCAATCAAAGGTTTTTTTCTATTCGACAAAATTGAATTGATTATGACAATATTATATTTTGTTGATTCAACACTTCACTATCAAGAAACATGTTGTTATTTCGAAAAAATTACTATGTTGAACATAACCCACAAACATTATATCAAACAAATATTTTGTTGAATGATTATCTAGTTGCATTTTTGCCACCAGGTGGCGTTTCTTCCAACCTTCCTACGCTCGCCTCGATTGGGGTGTATGTACATATACCTACCTAAAACATCCGTTCATATGATTATATGAGGCTTTCCTAGACAGTTTATACAAGCTAATAGTCTTGAATCAACTGAGGGAATTGATCTCTCATTTCTCTTAGTTTTGAAATTCAGTTATTGGATTCTATTCAATATCATTCAGCAAAATATTTTGAATACAATTTGGTTGATCGAAAAATATATATTGTTATTTCACCATATTCACTCTCTGAAAAACTGAAAATTTTGTCACTTGAATGAAATGATATAATCATTTCAATCAACTGAATCGTTCATAAGAGCAGATATTGTATTAAAGGAACAAAATAGTCTTTGTTTATTCAACCAATTCCTGCTGTTAATTTGAATCATTAATGAGTTACATCAAATGAATTTTGAATTGAAAACTGACAAAAAACATTCGTTGCGGTGACAAAATATTCTGTCGTGGAAATATGACACTCAGATTTTGTTGAATTTACAAAAATTTTGTAGTTTCAAACAACTTTTTTTTTTCTGTGTAAAGCTCGATCTCTCCTGATCTAAAGGAGGAATGCATCATCAATATTGGTTTTATTACTGCCACTCAACGATTAGATGACATTTTTATTCGTCCACAAAAAACATCGGAATTCTATCCTAAGCTGAATGATGCCGTCCAGTTCCATATCCTTCAATTTGAATTAGAATCATATCCCTCGCCATACTAGTGTCAGAGATGATGATTGCTAGCTCCGACCACTCAGAAATCCGGACAGCATTGCCCACAGATCGCAGTTGCCACCAAGTTGTTCTGGAACCAGGCCTAATCCGTTTGAAAAATATCGGGAACACTTGTTTCATGAACAGCGTCGTTCAATGCCTGTCTCAAACTGAGTGGTTGTTGGAATATTTGAGGAAAAATGCTCGTATCAATGATTTGAACAAGAGCTCATCCAGCAAGAAGGGGACTTTGATAAAAGCATTTGCAGATGTTATAGAGGAGCTTTGGTCGAACGATTCGTCTGTCCGAGATAGGCTCCTCGCAACAGGATGCACAAGAATTTCTATGTAATCTGCAAGAACAGCTGCACGAGGATGTCAACATGGTCGTAGAGAAACCGAACCCAAACCCAAAGCCAGTACTAATGAAAATCGACAAATCATTGTTGTTGTCGTGGTCGAGATTCTTGAGAATGAACAACAACAACAAATGAAACAGGCAGTTCAAGTCTACTTTGATATGCACCTTTTGTGGCAATTGTTCGGTGACGTTCGACCCATTTTGAGAGTTGTCTTTACCGATACCACATCGATCAGGTCAACTCAGGTTTTCTCATTGCTTGGACCCGTTTACCAGTGTCAAACTTCTAGACGGCGAGGAGAAACCAACTTGCTTGATGTGTTAAAACATGTTTGAAGTCATTATTCATTGATAAGTTCCTCGACATTTTGATTATTCATCTGAAACGTTTTTCGTAGACTGAAGAGTTCAGTGAGAAAATAAAAACAATTGTCGACTTCCCCTTAGTCGTCTTGGACATGAGCCTCTAATCACCTGAAGACATCGTTCCATGTCCTTACAATGTGTACGCTATCTCGAATCATTACAGTACCACCAGCAGCGGACACTACACAGCCTACTACAGACATCTATACGAGTACAATGATTCTCTTGTCTCTTCGATTTCGTCGAATTCTCTCGTCAGTGGGGATGCTTATATTCTTTTTTACCAACAAGAGGCTCACCCCAAATACAAATTCAACTACGGAGTTCAAGACACCTTTAATGGTGACAACAGATCCAAAAAGGAACAACGTGATGGTGACTCAGTGAAGGTCTACTACACCGAAGATAATCCCGATGGCACCCTTCGTACTGTCCACTATTCTTCTGATGACCAGCACGGGTTCAACACAGTCGTGGAGAGGAAAGAAACTGCAATCTATTTAGCTCCAGCTGCACACTCTGCCCCAGTACAGAATGTACAATCTGCCAGAGTACATAATGTATTCTCTGCCCCACTTGTAATGCTGCTTCAGTACGTGCAGCCCAGTATGTGCACACTGCCCCAGCCTTTCATTCTGCCCAAGCTTACTACCACCAGCAACTGCTGTGGAGTTGATGAAATGGAAATCCAAAAAATAATTATTCTGTTATAATTATGAATATTGAATAAAATTTAAAGAATTCGTAAAACCACTTTTTAATGAGATGACATTCGAGTTATGTACATTTGAATGGATATTGGGTATTCCTGGCAATTTCAGAAACATATTGTGACAAGTGATTCTTTATGAAAAATATCAATAAAATATAGGCGTTATTTGGAAAGTTTTGGTCGGGAACGATACTACCGATCAGGTGAATTAGATGAAAGATCACTAGAAGTATTTGACACTGATACTTCTGACATGGATTCTAGGGGGATTCAGGAGACGAAGAGGTGAGCTTGAATGAAGAAGAACAGGAAAATAATTATTCGATATCACATTAGAAGTAACTGACTGGCTTCTTTTTGATGAATATATTGCAAATTCTCGAGCTTTACCCGCAAAAGAGAGGTCACAGACAATACCATTTCCACCATACGTAACACCAAATCAACCAAATCAAAGAAGAAAACGATGCCATCATTTCTAGCTGGTGATTTAAAAAATTTGATTGGGTATGTATAAACCCAAACTGCACAAGAAAAATTGTGAGTGTTCTATTGTGGAAAGTTGATTATGACATTGTTTTTATAAGTACTTTATAAAAAAAAATAATGTTGATGAAGAACCCGTGTACAGACGACAGTTTTTTCAGAATTTTGCGTCAATTCATTATCTGTATTTCTTTTTCATGCATGGTTCTCAACTTATAGCTAGAATTCATGTTGAAATTGTGCAATTTCAAGCTTCGGGTTCCAGGAGGTAGTGCTATCCGAATATTACATAACAGAATCATGCATCAGAGTATAACTTTAAGAAAATATGGAAGGAATTTGAATTATGGCTGTTGCAGGATAAGTGAACCTAGAACAGAATGAAAAAATCAATCAATCAATATATTATTTCATTACGGGAGCCAGGTAGCCGTGCGGACAGAGTGTCAATATTCTAATCCGCATTCGCTTGCCGGTCGTGGGTTCGATTCCCATCGACTGCAGACATTTTTCCGATGGCCCAAGAAAGTGTTTGGGATCACACGTTTTGAAAGGTAAGGCCCCCGTCATTCCTTGCTCGCACAAGACTCTCGAAGACTTCTGAGGGTTGCTCGTAAGGGGGCAACCGAATAGAACAATTTTAGAACAACCATTTTAAAACAATTACATGAGAAATTGATCAAAAGGTTTCGCGATAGAGAAGGAATCCAATAAAGACTCTTTCTCATAACTATCAGTGGATGAAATATTAAAGTTTATCATTTCATGATGTTCCCGACTGTAATGAATGTAATGAAAACAATAATCATATCATTTCCATCGACACAATCCAATAATAAATATTTATAGTGTTCAAGAAGGTTCATAACCATGTACTGTTCGGACAAATATCTGGCGATATTTCATCCTAAGACAGTCCATAAATTCAGCAGAAGAGTTTTTTGCCCAGCACAGAGGTCGTACATCGTCAGATGAATCCTTTAGGGCCCCATAGTCAGGCTACGATATATCAGACACAACGTTCAAATTCAGAAAATCCCCACAAAAAGTGACTGGGAAAATATACATCGGATAAAAAAGGAGATAAATTTCACAAAGAATATTCCCTTACTTATTTCATAAGATTGAAGTCTTTCTATTCTAGAAATGGTCATCAGGTCATTCGATCGTTTGAAATTAATTGGATAACCTGGATTCAAATTTTCGTGAGCTTTTCAATGAGCTAATGCAGGAACGGCGAGTGCATAGGGGCATAAGGGCCAATGCATCCAAGTACACATGCAATGCAATGCACTGACATCCATGTCTACCAATAGGTAGGGAAGTACCAATCTGAGTTTTCGAATTCGTTTTTATTTTCATAACAAATCTAGTGAAAAACGTAATAATGATAGTGAAATATTTATTAATGTACCAAGGACGAAACGCTGTCTATTACAGGCGAGGCGATAGAGGGTTTTTCGCCGAGGAGGTACAGGCATATAAAGGTTTGAAGACGATTCCAACTATAAAACATTTTCAACCTATTAATTTTCGTTTTGTAGTGATTTTTTCATCATATTTCCTCTAATAAATGTTAAATTGGTATAATTAGATTTCTAATGTACAAAACCTTGATGATGCTCCTACCTCCGTTATCTTACATTCTTTAGATAAACAATTTTTGGCCAACTACAAGTACACCGGTTACAACCATATTATACACTGATGCCTCAAAAACACGTTGGTGCTGCAGTTATCATCAATTATAATAGCTACTGCTATACACTACCAAAAAGTTGCAGTATTTACACAGTGGAAGTACTCGCGATTAAACAAGCTTTAAGTGTTGCGAAAGACCTCAATGGTAGCACAGTCATTTTCACAGATTCACTGAGTGCAATAGAAGGCATAAAACAACTATATCCTAAACATCCAATCCTTAAGGAAATATTAAACGTGCGACAGGAAATTCAACGAAGAGGAAGAGTAGTTGAGATTGTCTGGGTACCATCGCATTGCGGCATATTAGGTAATGAGCTAGCAGATACCGCAGCCTGCACCGTTCCAGAAAACCCAACATCTATACAAGTGAATAACATACCACATTCAGATCTATATAACGAGATAAAACGAATAATTAAAGATAAATGGAAGGATAGATGGCGCCTACACAGTCACAACAAACTGTACGAGATCAATCCCAACTTAGAAAACCAACTCTACAGTGGTACAAGCCGCAGAAACCAAATTCTACTCACACGACTCAAAATAGGACACACTCGTCTATCACACCAGCATCTTATGAAGAGAGAACCTCCAGTCCAATGTGAAAATTGTAACGTCCCACAAACCATACGACATATATTATCGGATTGCCCTACACTCGAATACCAAAGGAACCAATGCTATATGTCCAGAAATCTTGCAGAAATGCTGAACAAACAACCAGACCGAGTTATAAAATTCCTAGAAAGAGTGAACTTAACCAAATATTTATAGTAATGTGATTGTGATACATACTGACACTAGGAAAACAAAACGTATAATCTAATATATTCCGATGTATTCAAAAAATGAAATTGATAATTTGTACTGTACCCCGCTAATAACCCTCGAGGTTGATGCGGATATTTCTATAATAAGATAAAAAAAAAATTTTTGGCCAAACAACTTATTTTGGCGACATATATACGCTGTTAAATGCAAAACCTCACTTTCAAATTCACCCTGTATATACTCCTCAGGGTGATTGGCGAGTAATAATTTCACGTCAATGTTGGCAGTCATTTCACGGACAAGAATGGCTTGCAAGACGAAGTAATAAACCATGGAGGGAAGACGATAACACATAGTGATCTCGAATACCAATATGGGCCGTTATTATGTCGCAGTGTTCGATATTTGTCCGGAACAAATACTGCATTATTAGACGATGTTCCTGTGTATTTCAGTTTGAAGGGCGGCAATAAGGGCCTCATTGTTCTAATTATCGAGCGCTGGCGGCTGATAGGAGAAGTTCATGAACATATGGAGTTTCCAATGGAGAAGTTTCCTGTACAATGGATCAAGTAAAATTTCAATATTGAGCGAGGTATACATGGCGCATGACTGTGGATAGAATGGCAACACTCTCAACTGAATTGAGAGATTTTTCAGATTTGATTTCGGGAGGAAGGAATCATCATATGAGCAGTCAAGTTCGTTCATGATTATATTGCAATTTGTAACTTCCATTCACGTGTTTCGAATATTCTCCAATATTTTCTTTTCTCGAATTGATTAGTCATATATTCTCAGTTATGATTCAAAATAATACATATATCTACGCGTGAATATTGAATTTGAGATCCAAAATATCAGATATAAATCAAATTTTTTCAATTCAAACGAGATGTCTCCGTCCCACTTTTCACAATTCAATTTCGAAAAACAAGAAATATGATTGAGTTCAAGATCGAAATACCTGTGTTTTTCAAGAATTAGAATGTTTAAAGAATTCAGTCATCAACTTCTGCATTTTTCGAGTACATTCAGATTTTCTCTAAAAATCGAAATCTACTTCCATGGTAGCATCCGTTCATCTTCTGTGAACTGCCCAGTTTTTTTTATTTCACAAAAAAATATTTTCAGAGGGGAAGAAGTTCAATATTGATTTGCAGCATCCTCACCGGAGAATGCTGAAACTATACGTTTTGAAATTGAAATATGGGCTTATTTTGCTTCATTGAGATTCCACCAATTAATGATTCAGAAAGTATGACTCATTTAAGTATGTAGGGGATACCATATCTTATTCTCCGTGGCACTTGATATCTCCATGGCATTCGATCGATTCTGGCACCACGGACTCCTCGCCAAGCTTCCATCTTATGGCTCGCCTCCCCAGAAATGTTCTCTGCTAGCTAGTTTTCTCTCAAACAGGTCTCTCCATGTAGTGGTCGACGAAGTTTCATCTGACTCTCTTATCATAAATAATAAATAAAAAGCAACTTCATGTCCAATACACAGCTTCGCGGATGATAGTACCCTCCATACCGCCTTCTCTTCCAGGGCTCCAATTCCAGCCAGGCAAATCAGAAACGAACGAGGGAGAAATGTTGACAACATAAATATGGACTTGGCAACACTTCTCGAATGGGGATCCAATAACTTGGTAGATTTCAATGCAAACAAAACACAAGCATGCCTTTTCTTCAGAAAAGCCAATCTCACTGTGCCCAACATAAGCTTGTCAGGAGTAACCATACCTTTGAAGACATCCAATCACGTGAGATCAATTGGCAATAAGGCACAGATCCGACCTATCCTGGAATACTGTTCCATATTTGGAGTGCAGCACCCAAACATACCCTGAAACTGTTGAATTCTATCCAAAAAAAGGGCAATTCGTCCCGTGGGATGCCTCGCTCACAAACTCACTCACTTCTCTGGAACACCGTAAAAAAGTTGGTGAACTGGTTCTATTTCATAGATCATGGACGATGCTCTTCTGAAACTATCAACAATTGTTCCTCCCTTGGCAGTCCCCGCGAGATTATCCCGCCAAGTTGAGGCTTCGCACCCCTTCGTGGTCACTTTGGAGACCTGCAGAACATCTCTTTCCAAAGACTTGTTCATCCAACTAACAGCGATGCTCTGGAACACATTGCCAAGGGAGGTGTTTCCCGAGGCATATAACCTCCAGAAATTCAAGAAGAACAACAATTCCTACCTTATTTTCCTTGGTTCTCACGATGTTCTCTGGGCATAACAGGATATCCCTGATCGTATTGAAACGAAATTATAAGATAATTTCATTTTTCCGGATGAATGTATGTATGATGCCTGTGAGTTGTCCACTTCAAGAACATAAAAAAAATCACATTGATGATGTCAGGCGAAACATGCAGGAAACATGGTTTGCTCTCTTTTTCGATTTTTCATTCCTCTCAAGTTCTGAGATACGGACATCCGATAATATACCGTATGATGCAAATGTATGGAATAAATTCATTTCAAAACAAGACGACTTCCGAAAAAACTCCAAAAAGTAGAGTTCAGAACTTTTTTATCGATGTATTTTTTTCAACTAGACGACCCTTCGATGTTCAATTCTCAGTAGAAGATCTCTGCAAGATTCAGTTAACCAAATGATAATCCATTTTAATGTCAATCTTCTTTTGCAAAATTTTGACTATTGGATAGACGATCAGTAGACCTTTCAAACGAGGTGTCACATGACCCCTGTTTGTATTTAAAAAAACCGTCCATTACGTCATTACTCCAACACCGGCGACGTAACATCTCTTATATGAATGTCATGAGATGAGGTTTCAAAAATTAAAACACGTGTTTTTGAAATTTCTTCAAATCTCGCCCATTTCTGAAATAATGATTTTATTCCATACATTTGCAGCATACTGTATATATATTTTCATTACAATTATACATCATCACATCTAGAATCAAATGGATGTTGTACTGTGAACCATCATCCAGTGCAATGAATTTTAATTTTTTACATTCTTTGTCCAATGAACTGTAATCAAATTCGAGACCTTTCTTCAATGTCCCAACAACTCATTCCACGAACTTCAGTGATGCGAGTCGTGCCTTTGCATTTCTTGACTAGTTAGAGATACTAGGTATGTGGTATAGTGAGTCAATATGAAAAGTTGAAGGAACTTCTGGAGAAAGATTCAAGATCCGGAGAAAACAGCTACGAAAACTTCGAAAATAAAATATAAAAGTTTCATGCAACAATTTCCGAAGTAATCTAATACCGAAAGTTGGGGACCCGTTATATTTGATATCGTATGCGAGATAGGAGCCTTTATAAATAAAAATACTATTTGGAAATCGTAGAGAAACAAGCAACAAAACGTCGAAGAACCGAATTGAAATAGCCCAATTTAACTTCGATGTTTGCATTCACCGAAGATCTAATAATATCGAACTATACTATAGATGCGCCCTTGCCGTCTTGTACAAAGCATCGAAAAGTTTAATAAAAGATAGAATGAAATGAAAATTGTTATGTCTGCATGTGTCACAAAGATATCGCATTGTAGAATTCATTGGTTAGCTCTCACGATCTTTGATCACCATAGTATTTCAATGTTATGAGAACTCTTGCATTCAACGAAGAGATTCACCCAAGTAATTCAACAAAATGACTGTTCTCATGTTCAAAATGTATTTATCATATTCATTTGACCAGTAAGAGTTGAATAATTCAAAGTTACAAATTATGCAACAATGACTGCAATATTGAAAAAATATGGAGGAAAGATCATTCTACACCATGGCAGTGATGAGACTGTTGAGACCTCACCCATCTTTTAAAGTTCCTTCATTTGTTTCAGGGCAGCATTTGTACGTTGGTTAATATAAGACTATTCTGATGTTGTTTCTGGATGCGAAATATGAATTATCGAAAAATTTTCATTGATCGAAAGGGCGCCCACTTTAATTTTTTACCCCGCAAACCACGATATCCCTGTATACGGAACTGACTCCAGTAGCGCCTAAGGACTGATAGTGAGATCTTCACTGATCCATCGACTGTATAATCATATCGATCAGGTGTCTCAGATCTCATGTGAACTTGATCTAAGCTTTGACATGAACTGAAAAGTACAGCTGTTGAAATAATATATTTATGTATGTGAATTTTAGCTGCCTAAATGATAACGGAAACCAATTTGGTATGTCAATATAATAATATAAAAGTTATGGCAATCACCATTTTGACAACTATCACCACCAGAGCATATATTCGTGTGCGGATTCTCTAATGGAGACATATTTATACAAACAGAATGAAGTATAGGGTAGCATACAAAAATCAATCTAGCCCAGAACCAATATTTTTTCAACCGGCTGAGAAGCCAAAATAACCTCACCAAAAGTATCAGTTCATCAGCATGAGAAGGAAACATGTTTCCTCTTAATGTCTGTACATCAGAAGGAAAGGAAAGACAGAAAGAAGCAAAATGACCAATATCTAACCAAACATCAGGTGGGCACTTCGAAGGCGAAAATTCATTACTGCATGATACCCTTCAGATTTTTTGCTATTCAATGACTTGATCACAGATGACATCGACAATTTATTCTTCTGCGCATCCAATATACATTAATTCAATACTACCTGAATTGGTTCATCTAGAGACAGGGCACAACAAATAATCCATGCGGAAGCAATACAGATATATATTTTTGTAGTAGTGGAATACATTTCATCTTTTGCTGTAGTAAATTATTTCAATGAAGCATGGTTTCACTTTTCGCAACTTCATTGTATGTGATAATTTTTAAATACTGGATCACATTGATTGAGTCCTTTTTGAATGTTATGATCATTGGTATTGTCCTGAAGAACAAACAAATAACTGAGAGGTTTAAGAAGCGGGACTGCTTGTAGTTAATTCTACGGAAATTGAAAAGAGGAAGAAGAAGCAACATCTTGATGTCATGGTCGTGTTTACAGAACCGGCTTTAGCCCAGGCTCAACTGTGATGAAATTATATGAAGAATGTATATTTGAAATTGTTCTGTTCGATTGAACAATTGCTATCAGAATTGTCAATACATTTCTGAATTTCTAAGATTTTCAGAAGGTTCAACCATAGATCCTTATAGCAAACATGCATATAGCATGTATTCAATCGGGAGTATATAATCGTACCGATTCACTGATTCAGAATCAGATTCACCTGTCGCTGTCGAGTGAATTTTCTATAATAAAAATCATTTATTTTTCAATCGAGATATGGACAGTGGCCATTCGAGCTCGGCAGCATGTTTGTGGGACCAATAGTACAGTGATTTATCCAATCAGGGTTGCCTATCGGAGCGGACACTGGTCCGGGATCGGGCTCGGGTCAGTTCGAGTGTGAAATGAGGCGGAGGCAGTGGCGGGCTCCGAAGAGATCGCTGGAAGTGGAATGGCAGGACTTAAACCACACTGGTAAGAAATCCTTTTGAGTGACTGCGAATTTGGTAGTGAGTTAATCTAATCACAATTTCTCCCAGTAATGACAATGTTTATGACAAATTCGATTGAATAGCACAAAATATGGAATAGAACAAACCATAAACCTATATTTGAGATGCTTCTACTCAAGCATTGGATGAAACATCTAAGAATCACTCATTTTCTAGCGATTACACCAAGGAATTGGTAATCGGGTCGGTCCATGCATCATTTGTTAGTGTTCCACTTCCTGTACCGTCTCAGTCCATTTTCAACGTGCAAACAGTGAACAGTGTTTTTTTGTTATGTTCTGGGTCCCACGAAAAGGGATATCCTGTTGATTGAATATTGTTAATATTTCAGAAGAGCATCGTCCATGGAGCTATCTATAAAATAGAGCCAGATCGCCAACTTTCCTACGGTTTTCCAGAGAAGTGAGTGAGTTTGTGAGCGAGGCATCAACCACGAGACGAATTGCCCTTTTTTGGACAGAATCCAACAGTTTCAGGGTATGTTTGGGTGCTGCACTCCAAATATGGAAACAGTATTCCAGGACAGGTCGGATATGTGCCTTATTGATCATAAGCAGCTGACTGTAAGTGGAATAGCTCCTTGCCGAAACAGAAGTTTTCGGGATGCACTTTTAGCAATTGATCGCACGTGATTTTTCCAAGAAAGGTTATTGCTGATAGTAATACCAAGCATCGAAATGAATGTCTTCAAAGGTATGGTTACTCCTGACAAGCTTATGTTGGGCACAGTGAGATCGGAGTTTCTAGAGAAAATGCATGCTTCTGTTTTGTTTGCATTGGAATCTACCAAGTTATTGGATCCCCATTCGAGAATTGTTGCCAAGTTCATATTTATGTTGTCAACATTTCTCCCTCGTTCGTTTCTGATTTGCCTGGCTGGTATTGGAGCCCTGGAAGAGAAGGCGGTATGGAGGGTACTATCATCCGCGAAGCTGTGTACAAATCGTTGATATGGAGTAGAAATAGTGTTGGTGCTAGAATTGATCCTTGCAGAACACCAGAATTTATAAAAAGAGCCTCAGATGAAACTCTGTCGACCACTACATGGAGAGACCTGTATGAGAGAAAACTAGCTAGCAGATAACATAGCTGGGGAGGCAAGCCATAAGATGATGGAAGCTTGGCGAGGAGTCCGTGGTGCCAGACTGGATCGAATGCCTTGGAGATATTGAGTGCCACGGCTAAGGTTCCACCATATTTTTCAATAGATTGCTGCCATATATGTGAGACGTGAGCAAGCAGGTCACCAGTTGATCTCTGATGACGGAAGCCATATTGCCTATCGTTGATAATACCTGAATGTTCCAGTGAAGTACATAAAAACAATCCTATCATCCTGAGCTCTTCATTTCAGCGAAGTGAATTATAATGATATAGAAATCCTTAATGCAAGTTCGAGCATCAAATATGTGAAGTTTGGGAAGTGCAGGTAAGTTTAATTCAGTGAAATACATGATAGCATTCAAAAACATTCTTACTCATTGTATTGATTGTAGCATTGATTCATAGCCGATTACCTTGACGTTTAGATAAATCCTCGGATAAATCAATATATTCTTCAGTTAAATAGTCAAATTCAAATCGCCATTGATTTTGTTCACACCAATGCACGGAATTATTGACGAAAGTGTTCGCGTTTTCTCAGGACTGTTTCGAATTCCACAGATCATGTGTTTTCCTCTTACACGAACTAGTTCGGGATAGTTTAGGATCGGTCCAAAGCAGTACGAGCCTCTGGGCAGAAACTGTCCATGACTGTCGTGAATAATTTTAGATGCAACAGATGTATGTAACTTTACGCTCTCTTTGTTAGTCTAAGTTGGGAGATACACTTTTTAATGTGATGGAGAATCGAATTATTGAAAGAAATCGATAAATATTATGAATGAGCTTCAGCAATGAGCCTCAGCTCATCATCCTCTTCAAGTTCAGATGACAACTAATGTTCTTGAACATTTCATCTGCACACAATCCACAATACTAACCTAGAGAATGGTGGTTTTGAATGAATCTGTAATCGGATTAATGATTCAGGGATCATTTTTGGTAGGTATAATAGTGAAGGAATATTTCACTGGAAAAGGTTCATGTTCAGGTCCTGAATTTGAGAATTCTTTCATGTTAACATCAACATAACACTAACCTAAATATGCCTTATAGATCCACGTGCTCAAGACACAGTATATCATTTTCGAGAACAAAGATGAGAAAACAAGGAAACGCTTTTTCGTTTATCTGGATTTAAAACTATTCTAGTCTTGTTTCGAATTTAATTTGATGCGCACCTGATTCTGCGTAGTCCTAGGCCGCTTCAAGAATATGGAACACGAACAAACCTTATGTCAGTGATCCAAGTACAGTAGGTTCGAGGCTGATGATAAGGGGAGGATACCGACATGTTCGCCAAAAGAGGAACTGGACGGAACCATTCTTTGGCATTAGCATGACTACAGAAAGAACGAGAGAATTTATCACAACACCCAGAAAACCTTCGAGGATGCATCAATAGTGCGAAACCTGTCCAGATCTGAAAAGGCAGACTTAACAAGTCTTTCCATCAATCTCCATTAGAAAAATTGGATAGAAGAAATACTAAAAACTTCAAATGAGCATGGATCTTGGTAGCGTAGCGGGACGAAAAGAGGTAACAGTTGTGAATGAGAAAAAAGATTCTGATATATTCTCAATCGGCAGGATGATTGCTCGGATGAATGACAACGGTGATGAAATCAGTAGTGCAGAAGAAGTCAGATATATCGCATTCATATGACAATGGTTCGAGGTTGTATGAAACTTCCTATTATGTCAACGGAAAACCACATTTTTTCTTGGTCGTTTTCGTTTCATGTTTTCATGCAGAATTACAGTTACCAAATTTTTTTGATCAAGAGGATAGTAACAAAACTGAGAAAACTAGGCCATAAACTATATATTCTTGTGTTCGATTGGTTTACGGAATAAGAAAATATCACCACATCTCAGGAAAATTTAAGGAAATGAAATGGCTGAATATGTACAACCGTCGAACTCTACACTTTGCATGTTTGGCCCATACAATCTACACTTTCAAAACACCCCCCTATTTACATAACAGACTCACTTTCAAAACAGATGTTCATAATCTGAATATCCGACAAAAAACCCTTCTTCGTGTGCCGAGGCATGAAAAAATTATTTATAAACGCTCGTTCTCTTATGGCTTGGCAGTCTGTATCAACAATCTGCACAGATTAGATCCTTCACTGCTATATCATCTTCTACCGAATCATTTAAAATTAAATATGAAAAGTATCTTCTGTCCACGCAGAAATGATCTTACAAATCAACTAATCTATATTGTTACTCACTTTCCCTATCTTTTTCCTTTCTTCCTTCTCTCTCTCTCTACTTTTTTCCTCTCCCTCTTGGTTCCTATCATTTTCTTTCAAAATATCGTTTCTTTACATTTAAATTATCATTTGCTTCTCAAATTTCTTTCTTCAATTTCACAGGCACTGGTGGAAGAACAGGGGTGGATTAGTCCACAACTGAACCAGTTATAGCCATTTATCCACTTGAATTCTGTTATATTCCGTACCCTGTACTATTTATATATTTTGTGGATAATGAATGTATTATTATTATTATTATATAGGACGGCAGATGATGATGATGATGAATGTTTATTCATCTGAGAATACCTCCTGGTAATAACTAAGAACCACCGACGCGTACGAAAAAATAAACCATCCGTTAAGAATATAAAAATGGAATTTAGCCAGACGTCTTCCTCATTTCCTGGAGAATTTATTAAAGCCCGTCCGCATTCGACAATACTTCTTGGGCCGCCTCCGCATAGGGGCTGAATTTTTCGGAGTTTATCTGTCGTGCCGTATCCCCGGAGGCAGGATAAAGTTGGCCATGCATCAACACTTATCGCGAGTCTCGGATAAATATAACGCCCTCTACGCATAGCAAGGGCTGATGGGGCTTACGGTCGCCACCACTTTCATTATCTTGTAAAAATAGCCCAATGTTATCGCCATGTTGTATTAATAAAATAAATGAACGGCGGTATTTTATGTGGCGAAGGGATATTTGGCCGTTTCAAGCTCTCATGTCTGGTTTATGGCATAGAAATGCGTTTATTTCGTCGCTGTCCAGACAAAGTGGACAATCATTCAGTCGGAATGACAAGGATATTGTTTTCGTTATGGCGTCGTCACATACGTCAAAGAGAGCACACGACCGATCTACCTGTTCTATTCACCACAGTGCGCTCTTTTATGATGCCATTTGCGGCCATATTGGCTGGGATTACAGCAGCAGGTCCTTGGTTTGAAGCGTTTTCTTGTGTAAAGGTTATAAACATCTAAGATAAACGGACCATGTTACCACACCGTCTATACAGCGTCTGAGGTCATTCGACTATAGATGGTTTTATATTATTTATTCAAGTCACTGTCCAAGTTTGTCCAAGATAACAATTAATGACGATTACTAAATGAATATCAAGTAACAGCCACCAGCATATTGGATAGGAAACTCTTGTGGATATCACATTTGCAGAATATATTCTGCTGATGGTGAGGACAAGAATATAACAACTACCCAGGAAAATATTACGTGAAGACGTTTCAGAGCCTGATGACTGCTTCCACCTATCGCGTTATATTGGTCCTCATATCGTTCTTGGGAGGTGAATGGTTGAAAAGTATGACATTCCGTAGAATGGAGTCATGCCACATCTGACTTCCAAACAACTATATATTTTTTCCATACCACTTTTCTTGGAATTGGAAGCCAAGAACTTGTATGAAACCTCCTCAATGATCAAGTAACAGTTAGATAGGAAGCTTCAATGACCCTAAGGCAACCAAGAACCATTGTAGCCATCCTGTCACCAACTCAATTACTTCGATCACATCTTCGAGGCATGATGTTCCAGGATTGAGAACTCATCACTACTGGATTTATGGATACCTGTTTGTGTTTATGGAGTCATCGTGCCAAATCTGACTTCCATTCAACTAGATTCGTTCCATAACACTTCAATTGAACTAGAAAACCATGAAACTCTTATGAAAGCTCTTCAATGACTAAGTAACAGTTAGACAGGAATATTTATTCAATAACCCTACGGCAATAACTGCTTCGCGTCATGATGTTCCAGGATTGAAAACTCCTCACGACTACTGGATCTATGGAGACCTGTTTGTGTGCATGCGACATGCCTTTTTCTTTTTCCTTTACATTGTCGATAGGATAAGTATATATCATGTAGAATCAGCTGAAGGATCAGGAGTCGACTGGAATGATGAATAAGAGCGTGTGCAGTGAGAGATAAACTAGTGAATTCAGCGCGACCCAGATTATCCTGGATAAATTGCGCGCCCTGGAGTCGACTCGAAGGAAATCGCAATTACCTTATACCTCGGTAAGCGGTAAAACGTACTAAGTTGTTTAATTAGCCATCTTTAAAGTTAATACATCTGCGGCGGAGAGGATTCGTCGACTTATCTCCGTGTGCGATCTGCCGTTAATGGCGGACAATAGAGCGCGATTGTTGGTTGCGACTTCACCGGAAGAACCAAGATAAGAGACTGTCTTCTGCAGCAAGAGCTATGTGACAGGCTCAGGAGAAAAGCCAGTGGAGAATGTTACTCCGCCGTCTAATCCAGTCGGATTGCTATAGTTGTGGACGAAATTTACCGATATGCTCGAAATGAGAACACCGCGATGTGGAATGAGATATTTGAGTTTTATATATCAAACTTTATAAGCACAGTGCTCTTCATTATAGTTGAATCTACAATAAAATACAATAAGTCAATAAATAAAGACATAGAAATATAGAACTCAGACACAGATTCATGAATTACGTCACATATTTTAAGATAAGGGTAATTTACAGATTTCTCCTTTCTCAATTGATCAATCAATTTTTTTTTACAAATAACACACACGATTCTTTAAAACTATCTAGTGACACATCACATCTTTTTATTTCACGGGGCAAATTATTGAACAATACCAGACCTTTTGTATATAAAGTATCACAGACAATATTTCCAGAATTTATATAGAAAGCATTCGCTACTTGTCTTCTGGTATTGTGACAATGTACATCCTGAACATAATTCAGCTCACTTGATAAATACAAAGGCAACATGTTATTTTTCAATATATAAACAAAAATGAGTGTTTTATATGAAACTCTTTGTTTGATATTTAGCATTGTTGTGACTGGTGTGCGTCTTTCACAAACCAAAATCGATCTCATTGCACGATTTTGGATTTTTTGCAGTGTATAAACCTGTTCGTTACTCAAGAAACTCAGTAAAGTACCAACATAATCAATATGAGGTGTAATTATTGACTTGTAAATTGTTAATTTCGTGAAATGAGATACTTTGTCACCAAGCCTATACATGAAACTTATTTTTCGCGCAATTTTCTTTTCAATGTATTCACAATGGCTGTTTAAATTCAATTGGTTATCAATGATCACTCCCAAATACTTGAACATTTTCACTTCTTCAATGATTTCTACGTTTATTTGAATATTGAATTTTATTTTCCTTGATCATTTTTGAATTCGCTTTCGAAGATATAATCATATAGAATTAGTTTTGCTTTGAAAAAGATGAAAAAAGGTCTACTCGCTCGGATTCACGTGATCTTCACTACATGTCAAAAGGTATATGTTTTCAAATACAAGGTGTTTCTATTACAATTTCACACATGTGTATCTAATTTTAACGTTCCATTGCAACTTTCAGTTCTTGATCTTTTTTCATTTCTTTCAATTGAACCTTCGACAAAACTGTCCCTAATTTTGGTTAGATACGTCAAGTAGTTTGATGATATTTTGAAAGATGACTTTGGCATAATTTTAGTAGTAGTAAAATTCATTTGAATGAATTTCGCTCCTGAATGCTATATCCGCCAATTTTGCATCAAACATAACACAACTTTTGAAGTGGGGATTATTATTTTCTAGAAAAAATCAAATTTTTTTCGTTGATTTGTAATTGGAAGTTAGAAGCATGATGAAGCTACCGGTATGGAACAGTTTAGTCAGGTTAATTTTTTTTTAAATATTACACATTTGGTAGGAATTGAAAAAATATCGAGAAGTAAAAGTTGCAACAGAACGTTCAAATTCGTGACAGATGTCTAAAATAGAAATAACTTTTTTCAGTGAACTTGTAGCAAAAGTCACGTGAACCGACCGAGTAGCCCATTTTTTATATATTTTCATGCAAAACTTAAGTTCAAGTCGAATTTTCAAATGAATTATAATTAAAAGTTTGTCCATATGATGCCAACTTTATGGAAGACACTGGATACTGTATAAGCTATATATCTAGGATGAAGAAGTTGTTGTTCAGAGTGAGATCATGGTCGATTACCTTCATCCCATATTTTGAGATATTAATTCACTATACTTTCCGAGACGCCTCTATACAACAACACTCTTTGTAAATATTGTTATTTCGATACCAAATATTCACAGCAAACAGAAATGTTTCCGTTCGAATTCCGGATTATGCCAGTTAATTTGGTTGCTGGTGAAAATAAAAATGCCTACGCAACAACATTGGAAACCATAATTTTGCAGGGAAACTCTATATATCTGCTGAATTACAGGACGGAACCAGTCAGTTGCAATAATTGACTCCATTGCACTGAATAGTTTGATATTGGAGTTTTAATTTCGTTTTAAATCATGAATGATTTATTCAATCGTTCGTAATCACCACTACGTATACTGACGAAACTTTATCACCTTCAGCCACCTTTTACGAGGTTGGTTGAATATTATCCGTTGGGGAATGTTGATAAGTTGGGAGAATTAGCAAATATATCGTGATTCAATATACATGTAAGTATCTGACACGTAATAATCCAAGATGGAAATATACAAGGTGATCAATTGAGAATGGTAAATCTATGAACTACAGAAATTGAACACCCAAATATGAGGATTTAACCCAACATGCTTGATATAAATGTTGCAGATACAGGGAAAGGGAAAAGTTTGGCGTTGTTAGTGATATATATTACTATATACTATATTACTTTTTTCCACCACTATCATTTCTCATTTCTCTCACTTCATAATTCGAAATTATTGAAATGTTAAAACGCAAGAGCCGTTAGAGCTAGATAATTGGAAAAAGAGTATATTTTTATGTGAAATTGAACAAGCTTTCAGATTTTTCACTTATTTTGATAATCAATAATTAGCTCCCTCTATGAGCAATCGAAAAATCAGTTGCAAAGTAGTGTTTCTCTTGTCAGAAAATTTGAGACTACAAGATTCCATGTTCATGTTATTGAAAATTACGGATTTGAGAAATTTTATAAATAAAATATCTTATTCCAAGAACACCCTGTATATCCTGAACCAGCAATATTCTCCTGTTGTTGTTGGACTTGATTTTAATACTTCAGTGTTTACTATTTATATAGTTCAAGATTTTTCGCATTCTTAATGAATCGCCTGTGTAATTAGAACGAATTGTGAATACCGAATATAATGAAGTTTGTCCCCGGAACAGTGAAACAGCTTTTTAAACAACACATTTTCGATTTATATTGTAATTTTTTGGGATTGAATCAGATCGAATCCTGCTCGATTCGAGGCAGATTTTTAACCTTTACCGACTATATAAAAAGAAGGAAATCAAGTAAGCCAAGGATTCTGAAATTCAGTATAGGTTAATGTGTAGGTTAATTTGATATTTTTTCTTTATACCTTTATTTCTCTTCTCCAAACTTTCCTCAATACAAATTGTCACTGACAAGCTAGTAAATTTTTCTTTTGGGCTCTCTGATAGGGAAATTCTTTGAACGCACTGCCATTCTGAGGCAAATCATCTGATTTGTCACTACTACACATATATTGAAATAATATTAATATTTTCATTTTAAAGAAACGATGAGAGAAAATCCCAAAAAATCAGAAATAATAAACATGTCTCTGATTATTTCTTTGTATATATCTCAATACAAGACAATGAATTATTCTATATCAGAGAGATAGGTTTGTCAATAGTGTCAAAGGCATAGTTAATAATAATAATAATAATAATAATAACAATAATAATAATGGATTTTATTGACAGGTATAGGTAAATACAAAATAAATGAAAAATGATAGAGAGCTGAGAACTGTAAACCTATCAAACGGCAGAATTCAAGTTCAGATCATTTCACCAGTGAGAGTGACGTAATCAGAACTTGCTCTTCCATTCAACCGAAGGAAAAAAATAATTATCGCTATGTTATACATAAACCTATAAGTAACCAAATATGAAATAATTTAAATTTACACATGAACATTTCAAATATAAGTCATCATGAAGCTGCATGCATACCTATAAAAAAAAATAAATCATAGTAACTGAGGCAAAGGGTTATGGAGTAGGTCAGATTTCAGTTTTTTTCTGAAATTTGGAATCGATAATGTTTTCATTGAATTCGGGAGTCGATTGTAAAGCCAGGTGATATTATAGGAGAAAGAGCCACGAAAAAGAGTAGTTTTATGAGGTGGTATTGAGAGATTATTTCTGAATCTAAGATTCAAATTATGAATGTCAGTTCTATAGCAAAGTTTATCGTGGAGATAAGAAGGTGTTTTTGTAGTGATAATTCTATGGTAGAGAATACAAGCATGAAATACACGTCGGGCCTCCATATTTTACCATTCTAAATTATTTAGTTGGTGAGTTACATGCTGTCGCCTTCTGGTCCCAGTGATAAGCCTTAAGCATGAATTCTGTAAGGTCTGTAATCTTTTCCTGTCGGCTTGAAGTAAGTTGGGACCGTATACAATATTAGCATAATTGGCATGCGATAGAACCAACGAATTACATAAGATTTTCTTGGAGTTTTGGTTTAATATTTCTCTATTGGAGTATATCATTTTCAAATTGCAGTATCCACGCTTTATTATTTGGGACACATGTGATGAGAATCTGAGAGAATGTTCCATAATGAGACCAAGGTTTTTTGAACGATCTGTAAGAGGTAGTTGTAGATTATCAAAATTGATAATGATATTACTCTCGTTTCTTCTTCTCATTGCAGTTCGGCCAAATAGCACCATAACTGTTTTTGATGGATTAACTGTTAGGCAGTATTTTTTTAAGGTTTCGATCAAAGAATTCAAATCATGATTGATCTGCTGACATGCAACTCGCACTGAATTTTCCGAGAATTGTTTGTAAATCTGAGTATCATCAGCGTAGCTATGAATACGCGTGTGTCGGAGACACAGGAAACTGAGACGTGTAGATCACGAATAAGATAGGTCCGAGAATTGATCCCTGTGGTACGCCAGTTGAAGTTTCAAGGAAAGTTGATAAATTTTAGCGAACAAAATACATACGCGTGAGAAATTAATTCTCAATAAGGCAGGGTTCATCCAGGAAGGATACGAATTTTGATTTTTTCATGTTTATAGAAGAGTTTTCTGTCAAATTCTGGTAGTATCCATCATGTTCAAAGTACCTTCGAAAGCGTGGAACGGACATGCATTTTTATTTTCATTTCGAGTTCTAACACGGAATAAGCTTAATTTCTCGAAATTAAGGAAAATGATATAGCAAGTCCGTTCCACGCTTTCGTACTGAAGAGTATCAATACTTACTCGAAACAGTTTTTGCAGGATTTGTATCTTTCATCGTCATTCTTCTGAAGTGTAAAACAGTTCGAAATGAATACAATAATGTTGAAAAACGTCGATACCGAAAGACAAAGACGAAAAATTAATTACGAAAATTAGAAACTCAAGACTTTATATTTTCTTCTCAATCAGGAACATTCAATGAGGTTCTACTGTTCTAGTCCTGCTTCTGCAAGAATCACAAGAGAAACACGTCGTGGCATAAACAGAGTTGAAAGTTTTAATTGTGGAACGAATCTCAAAGCTGTTCGAAATTGCAACGAACTTCAGAGACAATACAAGTAATATTGATATCGTTTCCCCTGGTGGAACAACGAAGTCAAATTTGAAGTTAGAAACAAATTTTCAGTGGTTTTTGTAAACTAATAATATGGCCGTTAACACGTCCTTTCACTATTAATGAAGTTGTGCCGTTCGCTTATTTTTCAGGTATCATTATGATTCGTGAAAAACACATATACAGGGTGTTTCGAAATTCGACCGACAACATTTGACAGGTGATAGCCCTCGTGATTTCATAATCATTGAGATAGGAACATTCGGTCTTCAAGTGTTCAGTTCTCGAGATACAGGGCGTTGAAGTTGAAAAATGAAAATAGTTGTTTCGCAATATCTCAAGAATAATTGAATATAATGCATTCAACTTCGGTATATGGTTTCATCTTTGAATGGGCCATTTTTTGACCTGGAAGCCATTCCGGACATTTTGTCCAGTGGTGCCCTACAGGGGGTTGTGGCATTTTTTCCTTCCATATTTTCTGCGCCACTGATTGAATTTCGATTATTTCCAATTCCTCGAATTCATTGTTCAATTTTGTTCAGAAAATGCATCACCTTCAACTGAGCTGAAATAAACAGTTTTCGAGATATTCGACCCAAAATAGAAGATTGCATAGTAATATTTCATCATTTTCAGTAGTAGAAAATTGCAAAAATATTTTTCTGGTGTTGAGTAGATTAGATACTATTCAGATCTCATGCTATAGCTGAACAGAAATAGTTATTCCACGCATAAAGAGAGAACAAAAATGTTCGTAATTTTCTAATACTGAGGAAGATGAAAAATTACTATGCAAACTTCTATTTTGGGTCAAATATCTCGATAACTGTTCATTTTAGCTTAGTTGAAGGTGATGCACTTTTTCAACATAATTGAACAATCAATTCGAGAAATTAGAAATGATTGAAATTTCATCAGTGACGTAGAAAATATGTGCGGAAAAGTTATCACAACCCTCTGTAGCGCACCTCTGGATAAAATTCTCGGAATGTCTTTCTGGTCAAAAAATTAACCATTGGAAGATCAAACCATATACCGAATTTGAATGCATTTAATTCAATTTTTCATGAGATATCGAGAAAAAACTATTTTAATTTCTCAACTTCAACGCCCTATATCTCGAGAACTGAACACTTCAAGACCGTCTGTCCCTATCTCAGTGATTATGAAATCACGAGGGCTATCACCTGTCAAGCGTTGTCGGTCGAATTTCGAAACACCCTGTATATAAAAGATGAAAATAGATTGAATCAGTGATATCGAAACTGACATCTCTATTCACTTTCATTCAACCAGTATCCATAAGACATAACATCACCTACTCATTCCCATGTCGTGAAATATATATACAGGGTGTTTCATAATTGAATGCTGATCCTTAAGGGCGATAATCCTTGGATGATCTCAAAGAGAAAAGTTGAAATCAACATATTTCCTAAACCTCTTAGTTATTTAGCTACAGGGTGATGAAATTTCAAGGAAAAAATGAGTTTTTCATCATAATTCTTTATCACTTTTAGATATTGTTATGATATTTGGTATACACCTTTTCATTATTAAGGAGCATTTTTTTACGTGAAGAAAATTCGAAAAATCTCACCAGTGGCGTCCGTACGGGGTTTGAGCTGACAATTTTTGAAGAAAAAAATAGTACGCCACTGATTTTTCTGAGAACCAGATTTTTTTTTTCAATTCTTATTCATTTTGGAGCAAATTTGGTTCCTAGACTTACTTTTTTATACAACGTACCGTTTTCGCGTAAAAAAATAAAAACCAAAGAATTTTGTTCCTTCAGTTCTTGGATATTGTTTTTGGTAATTCAGTAGATACCCACTATAAGTGGAAACACATTTTGTTTTGGGACGAAAATCAAACTTTCACTTTTACCAGTGATGTCCTCGTAGACCTGATATTGAATGTTTAGTTTAAATAAACGCTGTACGCTTCTGATTTCAACACCCTGTAGCTCAAAAACTAAGAGGTTCAGGACATATGTTGATATGAACTTCTCTCCTCAAAATTATCCAAGGATCATCGCCCTTTAGGATCAGCATTCAATTATGAAACACCCTGTATATCCCACTAAAGTATACCTGGTTATTTCATTTTATTGACAAGTGGTTCATTTATATACAGGGTATGTCACGACGAGCTTACACTATATATCTTTATATCGAGAATCAGTCGGGAGAAATCCATGAAAATGTGCCAGCTCAAATTTCAGAATACGCTCTCTTCATTACAAATATTTTCGACAATGCAGCATTGCCGCTTCTACTAGAAAGTAGTAGCAACATTGATATTTCAAATGTGTCTTGTATTTTATCGTATTTTTCGATTATCCCTGAAGAGCTGATTTTATCGATATATCACACTTGGAGTCTTTCGAGAATGATTACAGAGATATAGGGTGTTCAGAATCGATATTTTTCAACTTTAGGATGTTTTTGTGTCGAAACTATTCATTATCGGTCGAAACGGCTCGCATGTCCCTATCTCAGCTTATGATTTACTATCTACTGATAGTGAATCGAAACAGATACAGGGTGGTTCAAGATTCAGGATTCTGATCACCCTGTATCTGTTCCGATTAATCATCAGTAAATAGTGAATCGAAAGATGAGATAGGGACATGTAAGCCGCTTTGGCGAGCGCTTTGGCCAATGATGAATTGTTTCCAAACAAACAAATCCTGAAGTTGAAAAATATCGATTTTGAACACCGTATATCGATGTTATAATTTCTGATAGACCCTAAGTCTGATGAATCAGCTCTACAGGGAGAATCTAAAAATGCGATGATATACAGGGTATTCTATTTGAAATAACAAAGATGTTCCTACTTTTTGATAGAAGCGGCAACACTGCATAGCTGAAATTATTTCAAATGAGGAGAGCGTATTCTGAAATATAAACATGCGACTGATTATCGATATAGAGATAGTGTAAACTCATCGTGACATACCCTGTATAGCAATTACATCTCGATAGCCGCATGCAAGAATGGGCCTGTTCCAGTGAACAATTCAATTTCATCATTCCGAAGTGCCTAAAATTGTTCTAAAATTGTTCTAAAATTGTTCTAAAATTGTTCTATCCGTCATTCGGTTGCCCCCTTACGAGCAACCCTCAAAAGTCTTCGAGAGTCTTGTGCGAGCAAGGAATGACGGGGGCCTTACCTTTTAACGTGTGATCCCAAACACTTTCTTGGGCCATCAGAAAAATTTCTGCAGTCGACGGGGATCGAACCCACGACCGGCAAGCGAATGCGAATTAGAATATAGACACTCTGTCCGCACGGCTACCTGGCCTCCTACTAACCTCCTACTAACCCAAACTAGTTTACTGTCACAAACAGTTTTCTTCTCTGGTAGGGACATTTTGAAAGTATTTATTGAAATTCAGGATATTTCATTACATGAAAACGCGTTACATACACCCAACAGTGATGTACAGCCACGAGACATGGACTCTAACAGAAAAACATAACTCACGGATAAATGCAATGGAGATGAGATATATGAGAAAAATAGGAAACAAAACAAGAAGAGACAGAATTAGAAATCAGACATTCAGACAAAATATACAGATTGAACCTATAATCGATAGAATAATAAAAGGACAGCTAAGCTGGTTTGGCCATGTGTGTCGAATGCCAGACAACAGACCTACGAAAAGAGTGTACGAAGCGCGAGTGCAACGACAGTAAAGGAAGACCTAGAAGAAGATGGAATGATGGAAGAAATTAAGGAACTGACACAATATAGGAAAACATGGAGAGATATATGGAGGAGAAAGCCACAACTCGATACGCCCGACATCTAACGGTATAAAGGCATAGGATTGAGTAAGTAAGTAAGTAAGTAAGTAAGACCATGACCAATCCAACGATACCATATGATTTTCGATTCACGTATCCAGTCTCTATTTCTGTAAGAAAAGTGCAATAATATTTCAAGTTGTCATTTTTATCGCAATATCAAATGCATTTTTTTGGCAATAACACTAAGTAAGGTAGATACAACACTGAGCTGCTATTAAAACTTTTTTCATTCATCTTTGCCAAATTCACGTTGCAACTGTGGATGAGTGCATGATGATAATCTCCTGATGAGTCCTGATTTACTGTGAATTAGGCAGATGAATCTTTCTTTTCCTACACATCTCGTAATCTATAGTTTTAACTGATGTAAATGATCGATCCGTTGGTGTAGAAAATTGAGATCTTTGTTTACTGAAGAACAAAAAGTTTCTGCGCCCATGGAATGATTTATTTATTGCCCTATGATGGTATGGCAATGTTGTGAAATTGAACGGAAACTTGAGAGCCGTTTCAAAGTTATAGAGAAAAAAAGATTTGAAAATAATAATCGCGCTGAAACTGAGCAGCTTTATGTCGTGGTAAGTTCGTCTTTTTTTGGTCGGACTAAAATGTGGAAGATTTTTGTGTCGACCTTATCAGGATGAATTATTATTGAAAGTTTTTCCTATATGATGCCAACTTCATGAATGACACTGTATATAACTACTAAATTCACAGGGTGAATTTACTTGGAACTATGTGATTCATCCAATGCTATTTTCATTTTGCAGAATTCGAGACACGATTTCGAATGGTGAAAAGTAATCCCGTGATAACCGCAATACGAATCGAGCGTTTTGTTCATTTAACTTCATGTTTCACAAAACCGAATCAACCGCTGGACACCAATGTGGAACTGCCATTTTAGCGAGAATTCGAACGATTTCATCTTCGTTTCCGTCGGTATCAAATCGATCATCTCCTATATTTTGTTAAGCTGTTGAAATTTGGATCCATGAAAATATTTCACCGGTCAGATCTATTGAAAAGTTGAAAATTATAGCTCACCAATAAAAGTAGTGTATATAAACATATTCCAATATGCACGAGGATACTTTGTGTAACTCTCAGTATTTTTGGCGAATTTTTACAATTTATTTTACAATTTCACTTCATTTATTCATATAAAAATAAACTATTGAGATAATTGATTATCTGATGTTAAGGTTATACATGATAATTATTGTATATATGAGTTCTAAACATTCTAGAAAATACATGGTATTTGTGTGCATTTCTGATTTCCATAGGCAGTAAAATATAGATTCTAGTGGCTACACTTCTTGAAAATCTCATTATGGCATCTTTTTGACAAAAAGAGACATATAAATAATTGTTAAACACTTGTCGATTATTATGAGAATGCGATACAAAATTGAGCGAGTCTTTGTTTTTGAATACAAATATGCAATTGCTGTGGAAATACAGCATTCTGACGTTAAGAACATTACAATTGTATAATAGAGCTGTTGGGTACAGCCGATCTTTGAAATATATTATCTTAAGTATGTAATTTTGTATAACGTTCAACGGATTAAGTGCATTGCTGTAGAGACCACCCCATACCAGGATTCCATAGCTTAAAATAGATTCTACTAGAGCTTTATATACCATTATCAAGAGATGCCTTGTCATGAATTTCCTTATTACATAGAACTTATATATAAGTCTCCTCAGTCTATTAGTTAGATTTGTGACATGTCTAACCTATTTGAGATTTTTATCGATGGTAATATCCAGATATTTAGACGCATCTGATTCTTTTATCTTCAAGTTTGTGTTCCTAATATACAGAGAATTGAATTCTGATCTATTTGCATTGTTCGGGGAGAATGTAATGTATGTTGTTTTTTTAAAGTTCAACGATAACTTTTGAAGGTCTAACCAACTTTTAACTATCAGAGTACCTTGTTCAGCTTTCATTTTGACATGGTTCCAGGTTCCAGGAATCACCCTTGAATAGAAGGACTGTGTCATCAGCGTACGATATTAGCGTGCCATCTATATTGGAAGAGAGTAATGAATTGATGTAGGTTATGAAAATCAATGGTCCAAGTACTGTGCCTTGTGGAACACCTATGAGAACATCTACTGGATCACTGATTTGGTTTCTAATTTTCACATGTTGAGATCTACTAAAAAATTTTTAAATTTATGTTTGACAACTGTTTTATCCTAACTCATTTGACCTTATATATATTGAAAATACCTGATATATTGATTATATGTCCACGACTGTTGTCTGTTGTACTTACTCAAGTAAAACGATAGCCATTTTTCACAATAGTGAATAATAGCGGTGAATAACCATTATTCACTAGTCTAAAGTTCCTTATATGTTACATCGCGTACCCTAGGAACTCTAGACCAGTGAATTATGGTTATTCACTGGTGTGAAAAATGGCTACCGTTTTGCTTGAAAAATTACATGTATTATGAATATGTTATACAACAGTCGTGAATAAAATTCATTCAACTAATTATTCATTCATCTTCAAGGATGATGGTAGCTACACCGACGTTAAGGGCAAACATTCGTCTGAGAACTACCCTGGTAGGTCCATAGCCCATAGTAGTCCATAGCCCATAAATGATGAAGAAAAGTGTGAAATAACATGTTTTTTCTAGTCCCGTATTACACAATACGCGAATTGAATATTTACCACCGATTCCATAATAGTGTCCATTTTAACACGGATTTTCATTATGATACAGATTTCGGCCAATGAGAACACGTACTTTTCATTATACTACGAATTTTGGGCCTATAGAAACACGTTTATTGGGAATAAAGAAGCGAGTCTTGGTTTCGCGTCGATAGGACTGGCAATTTATCGGCTGATGATGTTATAAAAACATAAATATAAATTCCTAGTAAATATACTATTGTCTAAAGGACTGATTATACAACATTCAACTACTCAACAGATATCTGGTCAGGATTGATATATAATAATAATGAAATATTGAGAGGTGGACATTTCCTTGCGAAATAATATTTATTCTACTCGACTCTCAATAGATTCACATAATTTGTCACGCTTATTTCGAAACTATCGATATGTAGACTCGGAATATTAGAGGGGATTGTTTGTGATTAGTCTCGATTTACACAACACTGGTGATATACCTACCACTATACAAATCTGGAAATCAACTGAAAATGTTAAATCTATTGATACGCGTATCCATGACCAATGTTCAAATTTGAATTTATTGTTGTTTCACATAAAGGTATATTCATATAAATTATTATTCGTGATTTAGCCCTGCATAACTTGTAAGCGATTGAATGTACCTAGCAGATAAACAACATTTATTCTGCCTTATAAACTAGTATTGATGGCATGGAGAATAAATAAAAATCGTTTTCACGCATTGGCTGAAACTCTATTCAGATTAGCATGGCAAATATTCCATTTCATTAATTGTTCGCAACATATTTTTCCATTCGGATTCGCTTCTGCGGTTGACAATATTCGAAATATGTTCATTTGTTCCATGTGGCATGTAAGCAGTGATTGTGCTTACCTAATCAATCACTTGTGTATGCTCGTGCATTTGTTGACGAGGATATTCAATAATTCATGTACACATGTCAGAAAAGTATTGACGAATTAAACTAGAATTTGATGGAAGAATTTCAGAGCAATTCAAAATGTTTCAACAACAAAAAATGAACATTTTTATTTGATGAAATAGTTATTTATGTACCAAGAACGATACACTGTCTATTATACTCGAGTTTGCGAATTGATAGCCGAGGCCTCAACCGAGGCTAGCAATCAGGCAAGAAAGTTCTTCTCCGAGGTGCATATTACATTTTTACGTCGACCTCGAACACCTATATTCACATCACGGTCCTATTCATACGTAAAATCTATCAGATTTCATGAATAATCAATTTGACAACATGTCAAAAGCAAATGACAGTTTAAGTCAACTCACTCTTCGCGCGGATCAAGGTTGCCAGTTCGATTTTCATTCCATAAGTAAATACCTCTGTTTAAGATCTTTTTTATACTATACGGATTCCAAGAAAGGATAATGAAAAAAACCTATGACTTCAAAAATGTACTTTTAGTGAACAGAAAAGTAACTAACCTATTTTCAACAAAATAGAAACAAACAGAACAAACATTGTGATACAAAAATGATCACATTCCTGATTCTCAATTCAAAAATGATCACAAATATCACAAAATAGAGTTACATAGATACTTGTACATAAAATACTTGAACGAATTATTGTAAAAATGAACAACAAAATAAATATACAAAACAAATAACAAAATTATAGTTAAGAAACAAACTGTTGAATTTGTTCAGAATCAGATAGAGTATATTGTCCTTCTTTGGTTTATACATATTATCAGTATACCTATATATGGACATTTATTACTCTTTTTGTACAATTATTTCAAGAAGAGCATGCCGAAATATCATGCAATTTATAAGCGTATCTGATTAACAGGAGATTAATGATATAATATAGTTAATTATAATAATAAATAAGTATCAAAATATTTTTCAGTTTAGATTATGGAATGATCCAGTAGATATTCGTGGCACAGAGATATTGGTTAATTTGAGATAGAAAATAAAATGCAGAGGTGCAGTTACAAAAACCACGAAAAAACAATGTGAGATCCAACATCCACATCAGAATGTCAAACAAATCGTTATCTCTGATGTTACACACAGTGAAGCCATGCAAATTCGCGAGCGTGTTTACATCCATCCCAAGATTCAAACGTAAAAGAATGTATACCTTTCAAAACGACTGAAATCCCATCCAGTATAAATACTGTATAAATACTATATGAGAATGCGTTCAGATTCATCTTTTGAAGAAAAGGGTAGCCATGTACGACTTTTCCATGATGGTAACAACTCAGTATAACTATTTGTGATTACCTTTCATTTTTTTCTTACTGCCATTATTTCAACAAAGTGAACAATGATGGAAATTCAACATAACATCGACATAACCTCCATAACAACAAAGAAACCACAGCACATTGGCACAGAACACATTCGAGAATCGTTAATTCGATGTTGCCAGTTCATGCTATTCGACAAATTTGTCCAAGTCGAAATCAATCGAAAATAACACACGTCCAGTCGTCTTCAGAAAACATGTCGCACACATGGACGATGAAAGCATTCTTAATAACTCCTGCAATAAGAGCGCTGACACCGTCGAACCGCGACATGATCTCTGAAGACGACTGTACACGTTGTGTGACTCTTTCTATCGATAAGTCGAATTCCACATATTTCGTTCTACATTCGAAAATAGGCCCCCAGGACGTATCTGTGCTTTGTAGATCAGGAGAAACTGATGAGGTGTGAAGTAGTCTTTCGCACGAAACAAAAATCCGAATTTATTTTAGTGAAGCAGCCTTCTCGATGGATCTGACATGATTATCCCATGAAAGAGTATTGCTGATGGAAATATCGAGCATGGAAATGGTGGTACCATACATGGCGTTGAATTTAACTAGGTTGTTGGTTTCCGAGGCTGTAATATCAGCATGATCTGCATTGAAAGCGTTGACCTGCCGTGAGTTCTCAGTTTTCTGGGAAGGACTATAGGAATTCTGGAAGAGAACCCAGTATGGAGTAGCACCCTCATCTGCAAAGCTGTGAATAGGGCAAGTGTTTACTCCCAACAGATCATTGATATAAAATGGAAACAATGTTGGTGCAAACATTGATCCATGTGGAACGCCGTAATTGATGCTAATGGTACCAGACGATACTCCGTCCACCACCACATAGAGCGATCTGCCTGAAACAAAACTCGATCAAAGATGACGCAGCTGAGGTGGTAAGCCGTAAGATGATAGATAGTTTGTGGAGGAGTCCTTGGTGCCAAACACCGTCGAATGTCTTCGATATATCCAACGCCATAGCTAGAGATTCCCCATGTTTTTATAATGAAGCATCTTATATGGGTGACGTATAGGCCAGTGGATCTTCAGTTGATTTTTGGTGGCGAGAGCTTTATTGTCTATCATTGATTATTCCACTCATTCCAAAATACCCGTTTTTTATTTCAGTCCAGTCGGCAGGTCGTTTTAGCAATGAAAAATTCAGAAGTTAATGAAATTTCAGTATGTTGTTTGTACATGTTTAGTGATGCCAAATCCAAGTTTTCGACCTCGAGGAGGTTGTGGAAAATTTTTGGCGGCCAAAAAACCTCGAAATTTTCGGACTTGTTTTAGTTTTTCACCTATAACTCAACAACGGTCAATCCTACGTGAAAAAACACAGTATACTAAATTGAAGAAGACAAAATTTCTTGTCGACTGTCGAAAAAAAAAACTGAAATCGGAGCTATAAGAAAGTTTTCATGAGCGATCAAAGTATAGTGATTATTTCCAATTTTGGTAAAAACTGCCATCACCCCATTTTCAAAGAGCCGTATCTTCACAAAATAACATACTAAAATTTCATCAATTTCTGAATTTTTCATCGTGACACCCCTTTTTCACGACCTGCCGACTGGGCTATTTGTTGAAATATCTGTGTTGATAAATAAAAACATGATGTTTTCGTTATGGTGTATTGGCTGGAGATTGGCTGATAGATACCTAAATATGCTGTGTTTTCGATTTTGTATTTCGCTTCCTCATTGGTAGCTATGCGCTCGTGTGGTTGCCTAGCAACATAATTTGTTTCTCAAGATCGAAGATCATCAATACACTTGTTGTATTACATACGATTATTCTTGAGCTTTCTAGATATTTGATAAGCACAATGCTGGCCTTCTCCGTCACTTTAGTTTTTGTTTCCTTTTATGAGGACTGGTTGGGATCTAGCTGTCTTCCAGCAAGATGGAAAAATACCCTACTTGTACGAGATGGTAAATAACGTGCAGAGAATCAGTGTTCCCCAATAATACACTTATGTCCCATGGATATCCTTAGGACGTCCTGTCGGGACATTCAGGACGTCCATAGGACGCTCGAATTTGGTACCGTGGACGTCCATTGGACGTCTGTGGGACGCACAAATGTCCCACTTGAGGACCAACTAGGGACGTCCTTGAGGGATGTCCCTGGGACAACTATCCAATACCTAAATCCTATAGTATTACTCATCAAGCAGTCTAGAAAAGACATTAATGAGATCTGAAGTCATGCCAGAATATGTACTACACGGGACATCCGATGGATGTCCCTAAAGGAACGTTTAAAATCATATCCCATCAGGGACATGCCAAGGACGTCCTTGCATGGACATTCTACAATATGTACCACGTGGGATGTCTAAGGGATGCTATTTCTAGGACATTCGGAATGATGTACCAGCTGGGACATTCCGTGGGCGTCCTTGCTCGGACATTGCATGAGATGTACGGGATGGGACGTCCCAAGGACACTTATTTTTGGTTCGGGACATTCGGACGTGAACTGTACCAAATAGGGACGTCCCTAGGACGTTGTGTGCTATTGGGGTTAATTCTGGTGCACATTTTTTGAGGATAATGGGTGGAATTCCATCAGGACCGTTATGAAGTACGTCAGGAAGAAGGCAAAAACTAATAATCGTTAGTGGCGCCACCTATACTGCACTTTCTGGAGAGAAAAATAAAAAGGCAGTAGAACGTCATGAACCCTCGCTGACATTTACATATCACCGAAAAGTCGGGTGCCATTACAAGTGTATAACAGTCCGTCTGAGTGATTTTCCTGGCATTGTGGGAAAGCGTTACCCTTGTTTTCATTCGACTTTGTATGTGTACTTTTGTGCTCGGAAAAGGCTCGGAGATACTTTAAATCTTTCGAGATCGCGATATTAAACCGGCTCCTCGACGGTTGTTCAGATTTGATGATTCGAGGTAGCTGTGGTAGAATATTTACTTCTCATTCCCATTATCTACATAGTGCTTATAAAAAATAACACCTCTTTTTTGTACAAGTGTGTTTGAAAATCACGTTTCAAGTCCATAGGTGGGAAAATAAGAAATTGAGGTTATTCCATAATGTGTCCAAATCACTTACTACAATAGTGTTATGAATATTTTCAATACTATACAGGATGATTCAGTGGCAAGCATCATAAATCTTCTTACCGAAATACCGGGTGTCCCAAGTTATCGTATACAGGCAATTTCTCGCTTATTTGACAAAATAATTGAAAAATTCAAAAACTGCAATGAATGGCATTGAAGCACCTTCCTCACGACATATAAACAAATTTTTTACATTTGACAGGCAGCTTTCTGTCACTTTTTATTTTCAAATGGCACCTCCCGTATATTGTCATTGAAAATTGCGTGTCATCCTATAAGGAATACAACGATAGCATATACTTGGTATTTTTTATTATTATAACAAAAACAGCAACATTTAATGAAGTATGAATTTCAACTAGAATAGCTTTCATGCGAATCAAAAAATGAACTCAAAATCACAGCAAGTGTTCAAAATTATTATGACATGAGAAGCATCGGCTTCTGGAAACAAAAAACATGAGCAGGGGCAATATTTTATTTTAATAAGGATAATTGAGTAACAAGAAAGAAACAAGTCACAAAATGTTGATATTTTTGTTATCAATAAAAAAATAACAAATATACGCCACCGTTGTATTCAAGATTGAGTGACAATTAATTTCCAATGGAAATATACAGGGGATGCCATTTGAAAATGAAATGTGGAGGGTAACTGCCAGATAACTGTCAAACATAATGGATTTTTTTATATGTCATTAGGAAGGTACTTCAATGCAATGCATTCAATGAAGTTTTAGAATTTTCAACTATCTTGTCAAATAAGCGAGATATTGCTTGTGTACGATAACTTGGGACACCCGGTATTGGGTAGCAAAGGGAACAGTTTTTTTTATATATCTCTCCACAGAGCGGACCAATGCTTCTGATTTAGTCTGTACATGCTGTTTATGAAATTAACAGGTTTTGCAAAAATATAGTATATATATATGTATACAGGCTGATTTTAAAATGAGTGCATATATTCAAGACATATATATGAGAGAGTCTAACAAAAATTACTAAAATATTAGATTTTTCCTAAGTCTTCACATTAACGAGAAATTTCATTTTGAAAATTGAACATAAAATGCTTCGAAATTCGAGTACGCCACTGGGAAGCAAGTGAAATCTGCGGAATCCCAGGGATTCTCCAATTCGTCATTCACTAAAGTCAGAACAAGACAGTGATGCCAGATTGTTTCAGAGACGAATATCCTGATAAAAATTTGTCACAGAATGAATATGAATTGAAATAGGTTATGGAAACTAATAGAGGTGAATGTAACTCAGATGAAGAAAGGGACATTCTTCATCTGAGGAATGTAATATGTACAGGAGCCTTATTTTTTAAAGTTCACTGAGAGAACTGTGGGGTGATTATCTCCATGGATCACGAGAGACGGATAGAAACATGAGGGGAATGATAGAACGTCCCCCTTCCTTCCACAAAGTTGAAAATCGACTCACCTAGTAGATTTTCTCATACCTGCTCGAACAGCAAAACTCCCGAGAGCAAACAAATACTAATATCGAGTCCATTCCAGACTAATATCGTCCTGTGTTCTTGTTGGTTCATATTCGCACTTAAACCATCGAAAACGACTCGACGACGACATATCCTTCCTGGCAATCTCACATTGAAAATCACGACCATATCACGATTATCACGACACAACATCCAATTATTTTATTTTTTATTTTACGTTTACAATTATTTTACAAACACACAAAAAAACTATTATCATATGATCTGTCAACATCATTTCTCAGAACAGTAGTATCTGTGACCATAGATTTCCTCTTTGCTGTGACCTTTGACAGTTCTAACTAGGATTGTTCGCGTTCAGAGAATAAACAATCCAAAACCGTCAGAAGCATGCACAAGTCCACAGAACCCAAAAATCATACAGTTCTGTGAAACTGCGCATTCTTCTGACAGTTTCGGACGCAAGAATTCAGATGACCATGAATTACTAATAGGCGATTTCTACGGACCAATCAGAAACAGCAAAGTAGCGCCTGCGTGGTTGCGATTCATCCTGATTGGACACAGCTGATTGGATTTGTGAGATTAGTGTATAGTGAGGAGTATCATTTCATTGAATTAAACTAATAGATCTTTTTTCCAAATTAGTTTTTTATGAAAATGTTAGTTTCATTTAAAGATATGATCCTTCCTCACTAATACATTAATCTCAATCACCTGTGCCCAATCAGGATGAATCGCAACCACGCAGGCACTACTTTGCTGTTTCTGATTGGTCCGTAAAAGTCGCCTATTAGTAATTCATGGTCATCTGAATTCTTGCAGTTTGTTGTTCTGAGAATGTATGTTATTTTGGAAAACGTCAAAACGTGATACTAGTAAATGTAAACAGTGTGGTCCTTGTCATTACTTTTGTAATAGATCTATTACTATTGGGTGTTAGCACCAAAATATGATGTTTTGTTACTGTTAGCACCAAAATATGATGTTTTGTTACCAAAAATCTATCTATTTCTGTCTAATTTGTGCGATATGGTTTTACAAGAATGACATTCAGAATGTCAAATGTCAGATTTTTAGGATCTATTACCTTTTGATACAAATCTGTTACCATTTTCCAAGAAAATCTATTACGAAAAAATCAGACCCAGGAACAACACTGAATGTAAAGTTTTGTTTCTGACAATTTGCTTGGAATGTGACGATGCATTTCTCAAACATTGAGCTGAATGATATGGTTCTTATGTCGGGTCGTTATTGTGCGGGGCCCATGAGACTCCTCGAAGACCACGAAATTGTAGCGATGCAAGGAGGTGGAAGGAAGGGTCTAAAGGATTTTTCAGTAAAATAACTTCCAACCGTGAGGTGTTAAGTTAAACGCTATTCAAGCTTATGTGTAGAAATCTTGGGTGAGTCCATTTTGAAGTTTTTGTATCATCTTTCTGAAATTCAAGACCAGGGTTAACTTCTTCCCCATGTACATTTTCTCGATTATACATTTTATTTAATATCTCCTAAGTTTCATGTAGAGTGGCAACGTCGCTTCGTTCATCACGGTCGACTGCGGATCGCAAACGACAGTTGTGACAGAAGTAGAAATCTGGGCGGAAAAAGGGTATTTTGCCCCAAATCTATTTTGATCCTAATAATATTTTTAATAGTGCTATTCGGTAGTATACCTCAAGCTTTCTTAGTGTTTAAAATATATGCACTTATTTTAAAATCAGCCTGTATAATATATAAGTGAAGTACCCACTGTCGTAGATTGTATAGGGTAATTTTTTTTTCATTGTGGAACATCGTGCGTATGTATTTTGGAATGTATTTTTGATGAGTGGTGCATACTGTGTTTCATTCAAAATTGAAGTACCTGCCAAGCCAATCTAAATATAAGGATTCATTTATGTGAAATCTATAAATGCGGACATCATACTTTTTTATGCTAATTATGAGCGAGCATTACTAGAAATTATCTCGATTAGTTCCATACCCGATCGATCCCTACAAGCTATCAATGATATCTTTCAGTTCAGTAGTTTTTTTTTCAGCTATTTTGGCTTGTGTATGATTGAATACGACCTCCGCTGATTAATCTGAATTCAGCGAAAAACGTGGAATTCAAGGAATGGTTTTCCTTCATAGGTCGATAACGATAAAATCCGGATCCGGAATCCAACAAATCCGAAGTTCTGTAATGAAGTGTTCCAGTTCCGATCCGAATGCCTTCAATATCTTTAATCAAAACTTGGCCGGCGTCTATAAATCAATCCGTAATCTAGTGTTCTAGAGTACTCTCGATTCCCAATAGCAGTATATTAACTAAGTTCAAGCATATATAGATGTCAAGTTTCAAAGCAGATGCATATACATCTTGTATAAGAGAAGGCTTCGAAATGCCGACTCGAGTTATATGAACATTGGGAAGTGCATATTACCTACACCAGATCGCACTTGTGCACTTTAGTTTCCACACATGCTAGGTAATAGGTTTGCATATTGTGACAATATGGAAGTTTTTGATTGATTATTCGCAGACAGTAAAATATACTCAGAATTCCTGATAAAATACGATCACAACCTGTGAATACGTATTTTGTTGAAAACTACACAGACGATAAGATGTCACAAAATGTTCAAAGACACGACATGATTCGCTAACACATCAGTAGCTTCTTCAAGTGGGATATCGTACAATAAATTATTCAGGGAGTGATTCCTAGACATATTTCAGGCAAAAAAGTTCGATTCAACATTTGTCCTAACTTGATTCATTTTTCAGATGAAGGATGTTGAGTATTAATTGCTTTTGCTATAATCTCCCTGTACATATAAGCTCACATAGTGGCAAAATTCAGTCTGGTTGGTGACTAAAAAGTCCGATAACTTGATAATTATTGAGGTTATTGAATAATTCATATTGAAATTTGGAGTCAGATCGAATTTTCATTGTTTCTGCATAAACTAAGCGAGATATAATTCAAAGTTAGTAATTTGTGACCAAGCTGAGACAGGATATATAGGTTTTTCCAAAAGACCTATAGATGGATAAAATTTGAATGGTGTATAATTTTTTATTGGACTGGTCTATAATCTCTAGTGTTGAGGTATGGCAGCACTGTACGCAAGCATCTAGTCTAGAACTTACTTGAGACTAGACTTAAGATTAGAATTGAGACTTATTATCACGGAATTATCCAATTCCGACTTATTATGTCCGAATTTCGACTTAGTATCTCGCAATTATGAAAAATAATTGCGGTGGCCGTTTAACGCCTTAGTAGTGTAGTAGATGCGCTTTTGTTTCAGAAATTCTTCTCGACTTCCCGAGAACAATGTGTTCGGTGGTTTTCGGATAGATGGCGATATTGCACAATTATTATAGAATCTGTCAATTTTTAAATTGCCGATGATTTTTCGAATTCAGAGTGAAATAAACCTACTCTTACAAATGTTCCGCTTACCTAAAATGCCATTTGCTAATTTATTTTCACCCGTCACAGCAGCAATAGCAGCATCACCATCTAGCGGAAAAAAGTAGATTCAACGTCTCGCTCCATGTGACGTGGAGAAATCATAGTAGGCGATAGAGTGATTTTTCTTGAGTTAAATACGTAAAAATGGCAGAGTACGCGCACCATCTACATAATGGGCTTATATCACAAAAAAATTTTATTTCATAATTCGATAGAACTCACCCAAACTAGCTCACCACCGCAAACCGTTTCTAGCTGTGAGCTCCCTACGTTTTATAAAAAATTATTGAAATACCCGATTTTTCGGACCTCTGAAAACGAGGCGATGATGTGACGTCAAAACCCTAATACTGAAACAAGACTATTCCAGACAGAGATGAATGATACATGATTTCAGACAGAGTGAATTAGTGCGAGATCACGGTTGAAAGAATTAATTATATCAGTTGCCTCAGTCTCCGTCGGGCGTTTGGTATTTTTTTTAACTATGGCGAGATGAGGTTTCTACGTCATAAGACGGTCCCGTTTTCAGAAGGTACTATTATTTATGTCCAAAAATGAAACATTCGAGTTAATTTTTCGAACGCATTATGTCGTCAATCATTATTTATGTATGAAAGGATTATTATAAACATGGTTTGAGTTAAAAGTTCTACTAAGGTGTACACGCCCATTCCATCAGAAAAACATCCTGCATTCATGGTGTATTCACACTGTAGAAAATTCCTCTGAGTGAATGCATATGAGGTTGTGAGTGAATTTACTGATTGAAATTTTTGAGTGAATTCTCAACTCAAACTAGATATTTCATCAAGTTCTCATATCAATGAGAATGTTTATAAAACATTTGATTGAATCGGTTCATGAATTACCATTTTACACAGTCGAGTAGGGTACAATTTCAACTCAATCGGGCGTGGACCGAAATTGACTCATTATTGCGTAGACCTTGAGTGAAATTTCACTCAATTTTTTTTTAGTGCAAGAACGAATAATGATCACTCAGTATAGCTATAACATGGAAACGAGTCCACGATGGATTATTTTCGACTGTGAAGAATATCGAATGAAGTTATCCTTGAATATGTATCACAATTATTATCTCTCCCAAAATCGATTCACACCCCATATTGACCTTACTATATTAGGACCATCGCGCAAGATCACATAACTCTATTATTACCACCACAATATATTGAAGGATACGCCAAAAATCCCCCATACTCCATCTTTTAGAACTAGTGGAACAAAAATGTATTGGTTATTCGTAAAATACCTATCATCACAAGCAATTTTCACGTATATGTGCATCACAGACTAGATCATGGTTCTGAAATAAGCTGTACCTCTCGATATAGAAGATTTAATGCAATTCGCAAAGCGAACTTATAAAGATATTTCTCTCCGCAGTACACCACCTTCTTCACACAGTCAATATTTCATAAAACTACTTTCAACTCTATTCGAACTTGTTCGTCCCAGAGGATAGCGAAACTCAAACTTCTCGATAGACTTTTCCTCAGCACCAGAGTCTAGATCATAACATATTGAGATTCACGGGACGTGATATAACATCGAATTTCTAATAAAACTTGAGAATCGGCCTGAATCTATTTATCCCTTTCAGTCTCGTGCATGGATCTGATTCCGCAGTATGAAGAGGAAGGGGGTTACTGAATCGGGCATTGTTTCTGCAGAAGCGTGCCTGGAAATTTAGATGGGACTCACCTGTGTATATACGCGCGACGATTTTCAAAGGACCCTGCAAACCATGAGGGAATAGCAATTCGGCCAGATCTGGGACAAATGCCGAAGAGGTTACATTGAATTTATGATTATTGCGTGTGATTATTTGAAACATGCCCCTCGTGGCACATGCTGAGTTGAATAGGCCTGTTTCAGTGAAAATTTCACACCAGTGATTTCTCTACAGTTAAATTGGGTTTTTATGACAAATTACCATAGCAACTTATGTATTTTAGTGACTATTCCACTCTTGATCTCGAGAACCAATCAGAATCGACCATTTTCACGGTTTCTGCTGTATTCTAGCGATATTTTTTGTTTATTAAATTTTATCGGACTTGCTCTACCAATACAGAAGCCGAATTGACCCACACGTGACCAACAAACCTCGTTTATCAGCGATAAAATTTTGACATCGTGTCTGGTCAAGATTGCTTTGGATTCAAATCTGAGACAATAACCTAAGTGCCTGGTTTATTTTATTTACTTATAATTCGCGTTAGTGAGATAATTTGTACGAAAGGCGAGACAATTTTATTCTGGCTGGACGTTTCATGTGTAATTTAAAAAGTTTGCATATTTGTTGACGGTCTGACACAACAATAATAGAATTCAAATTCGTTTTTGAAGTAATCTTCTTCAATTACTCAAGTTATTGTGACTGACTGTTATGATTACTAGCTGATGTAGCGCAACTGTTAGGGTTGTTGCGCGAGGATACGAAGGTCGATGGTTCGAGCCCTCGGCGACGATATTTTTTTTTTTTTTAATTATTCAATATCACATAAATTCAATTCATTTTGTTTGAATTGGATAGCAATTGTAAACACTCTTTTGAGAGCAACCATCTCCAAGATAATAAAAAAATACTGTTTATCAAAATTGTACATTCCACTTTGTGAATAACTATAAGTAGGTAGGTAGTTAATTTCTAAAAAAGTGAATTCTGTATTTCATTACTATCATTATGTTCTTCTTCGCAGTTCGAGTTGGAATATAAATTATGTTTCCTATTTCTTATATATAATATTGTCTCATTCAATCATGAAATAGTCATACGAATACAACTCGTGATACTATTTTTCCTGGAAATATTCGTCGATTGACATACTCCAGCTTGCTGCTCTAATTTCGCTCATGACATTGATCCAAAACTACTCGCCTACGGCTCGTAGTTTTGATAACAATGTCATTCACGAAATTACTAGGCAACAAGCTGTCGTAACAATAACCGAATATTTCCGGCAAAATATTATCACTTGTGGTATTATATATGTAAATTTTTGTCTCGTGGATACCCACCAGCGTATAGGAAATCGAAGATTTTTTTATGACGTTTTAATGACAGAATAAAATAGTGATTTTGTGCCACTTCAATTGGGTAGAAATCAACAATTAATTGGATAACAATCCATTGATGCCCTAACTGCATCTATTATACAGTATGATGCAAATGTATGGAATAAATTCATTATTTCAGAAATGGGCGATATTTCAAGAAATTCCAAAAACACGTGAGTTTTAATTTTTGAAACCTCATCTCATGACATTCATATGAGAGATGTTACGTCACCGGTGTTGGAGTAATGACGTAATGGACGGTTTTTTAAATACAAACAGGGGTCATGTGACAGGTCTACTGATCGTCTATCCAGTAGTCAAAATTTTGCAAAAGGAGATTGAAATTAAAATGGATTATCATTTGGTTAACTGAATCTTGCAGAGATCTTCTACTGAGAATTGAACATCGAAGGGTGGTCTAGTTGAAAAAATACATCGATGGAAGAGTTCTGAACTCTACTTTTTGGATTTTTTTCGGAAGTCATCTTGTTTTGGAATGAATTTATTCCATACATTTGCATCATACTGTATATAATGTCATACCACTACCTGGGCCAGTGTAAGGCGTTATGGAAGGCTGAAATTCGAAATCTCTGGTACTGATGGACGGACATACTGACCTTCATCAGAAATCCACGGAGATTCGGAAAGGAGAATTAGAAGAAGGAATAGTAGATATAACAAAAAAGGCTCACTAGGGCTTACTTGCTAGGCGACCGCCTCCCCTTTCTCTACAACTATGAGTATGTACCTATACCTATATGAAAAATCAATTGACAAAATTACAATTTCTTATCACTTGTATAAGTATCCCGAAGTTAATATAAAATGAAAGAATATATTATCATGTTATATATATTTTAAACAAGCATTTTCATGCAAATATAATAGGTTGAAATCAGGAATCTATTATTGGTGCCGAAACTGCGACTCAAACTAAATTTATTCATGAACTTGTATGCAAATTAAATAATAATAATAATAATAATAATAATAATAATAATGATAATGATAAATGAACGAGTAAATTCAAAAATTATTTAGTGGTATTACAAGTGGAAAAAATTATCAAACAGTTTATTCCTCACAGCTTTGTAAATTCAAAAATTATTTAGTGGTATTACAAGTGGAAAAAATTATCAAACAGTTTATTCCTCACAGCTTTGTACATTCTTCAAATGATTAATGGAATTCACAATATTTCCAAACATAAGAAACGCGGGGAAACATATGACGTAATCATCCGTTCACAATTCAATGCAACCATATAAGATTCGACTTATATATCCATTCTATATTTCTGTAAGACAGGAGCCAGAATATTTCTGATTGTCATTTCAATCAAAATATGAAATGAATTTTCAGGACTGGATACTCACTGCAGATAACGAAGAATACTCAACACACAACCGAAGAATCAGATAATATGATGATCATCTTTGAATATTCGCAGTATATGTTATGGATTTGACTATAGGTTTTGAAGATGATGGTGATAGACGAGACTGACGTTAAAAGGTTATAGGTTACAATAATACTTCTTGTTCATTGATATTTGTATACGAACTCTAGCACTACGCTGTTGCCAGAGGCACAAAAAAACAGATTTGAATAAAATCTTAATAAGGAATATGTGAATATTATGACTGACACTAGTGACACTGATGCATCTTGGAAGTTATTTGAGTAATCTGTGGAATTTCTATATTTATTCATCAAAAATTGTATATGTATCTATCATATTGTAATCATTGTGATTTATGGTAAATAATAGTAGTTTGTTTTATTAGGATCAAAAGTGACATTTTGTTTGACAAGCGAATTTTACATTTGCGAGGCGGAGTAGCGTCTAACGAAGCCGAGCGAAAGCAAAATTTGTATTCGTATAGGGTAATCAGAAGATGCTCTTCTATAACTATATATGATTCGGAAAGTAGGAGCTGTCATCCATGATATATGTATGAGTTGATAATTCGAATAAAAATACATCGATCTTTTGTCCAACTTTATTACCATCTAACAAAATGCAGGCTTCCCAAGGAACATTCAACCTATACTATATCATACGACAAAGAAACATCACGAGAATTTACGAGTGTCCTGCCTTTCATAGCCCATTGAAATTCTCTATAAAATATCTTGATTACGCTCATCTGGAGAGATTCAGAAATAGAGGTGCTCTAAGATAAAAAAGTTTGTGTTAGAATAGCAATTATAATGTCTAGAAAATTGAAGAAGAAGTGGTATTCTTTTATTCTGTTAGTAGGAGAGCAAGTTACATTTCCGACCGTCAACTGATAATGAAACGACATTATGCCCAAGAGGCATGTAAAACATTGTGTTCTATTAAACGCCGCACCTGTGCAACTATCCTGAGCAAAATGATTGAAAGAATTAAGGCATGTAAGACATTGTGTTTCATCAAACGGCACCTGTGCAACTATCCTGAGCAAGATGATTGAAAAATCACACTTTTTTGTGCGTTTTTATGACTAAATTTTGCGATTTGAAAACGAGATGAAAGATATGCCATCCGATACCAATTGAATGACAGGGGCCTCTTCTCGAATGTCGAACGAAATATGTCGTATTCGACATATGTCGATAGAAATTGTCACACAACGTGTAAGTGTGGAAAAAGTTACCTGTCTGGTTTTCCGGTTTTTAACCTACTTTCAAGTTAGACTCATCTCCACATGTCTTCTTAGGTATTTTATGTGTCTGAAGATGGCCGTTGACCCGAAACTAGTCACGAACTTGATTTGTTAATATAATTTTTGTGGTCGACCGACTTTGTGTTACACTGTTCCTCCTTTAATCTAGCTTCAACTCCAATTCTCTAGGACATGCAAGGATTTTAGGAAGAGCTATGTGCAATATTTCATCCACAGTCAGCTGGTGTTATTCCAGATGTTCAAATGTTTCAAATGATGAAGTATGTTCTTCCATTATCCAGTATGAATACCCATGAGTCCTTCTACAACAAAGCCTTTTATCATAGTACCTACATCATATAGACTGTTGAATTATTTTGAGCGTTATTGATATAAACTTGATTGTTTTTATCAGGTAACAAAAACTAGCTACGCGGGGCTAGAATTTGCGATAAAACTGTATGAAAGCAAGAATTGGCGAGCTCTCGACTGTTTTGAGGGGTATTTTCATCCTGAGTATAGGAAAAGGTGGTATTCAGGATCGTCTCAAGGAAGAGAATCTATAGATGTGTCATTCGAAAGGATGCTGGAAATTGCATTGTGTTAAGACCGATCGCAAAATGCAACGGGATCGATGAATGTTTCTAGCAAGAAGATCTAGCCAAGCAGCATGCATCACTTGGGATTCCGTATTCAAAATTTTACTAAAAAACTGGAGTTTTTCTTCAACAATGCCGAAGAGGAAGGTCTGTCAAGTGTGTAGGGTATAAAAGGTGTAGGGTAAACCACGAGACAAATAAGTGCCGATTTCAAGATTATGTGTTCCATAAAGGCGGTAACAACATGTGCAAAAATAGTAAGAAGAATACAAATTTTGGTAGACAATATTTCGAAGGAACTGAACTGACTGAACAAGATTATGTGTTCCATAAAGGCGGTAACAACATGTGCAAAAATAGTAAGAAGAATACAAATTTTGGAAGACAATATTTCGAAGGAACTGGAAATACATTACATAGACTATTATGTATTCTCAAAGCTCCTGGAATAGAGATTAAACTCATAGATGAAAACTCAAAGTCATCTCCACAACTTCTATTAGGATGATCAAAGATCAATCGTAAGGGAATATGTTTCGGGCTTATATTTGCCCATCATCAGCCAATAGAATGTATCATATTTGTGGAAAGGGAAAAAATCGACATACTAATAGTATAGTTCTCAACTATAAGCCAAAACATGTTCCGTTACGATTGATCTTCGATCATTCTAATAAAAGTTGTGGAAATAACTTTGGGTTATCATGGACTTCTTCCGAAGATTAGGAAGTAAACGACATGGAATCATCATTGACCCCCTCCCGGAGCAGTGAAGATTGAAATACCAGCATTTTTTATAGACCTCCAGTCAACTCCATTGCATATTTATAAACTTATTTTTATTGCATTTATCTTCAGAACTCTTTACCGCTATGGAAATGAGTGTACAATAATGAAACGACATTATGGGCACCATTTTGGTTAAAAAACAAAAACCTAATTTCTCCACAACTCCCTAGAGTTATTCGCCCACAACCATAAATTCCCTTGTAATATGAACATCCTTGTCACAATAAAGGCGTAATAGTGTACTAATACAATACATTATCGTGGTTAAACGTCCGATATCCCGTAAATGGTAATGAAGCGCCCGGGGACCAGTATCAACTAAACTCCATTTTGCGTCATAAAGCAAACTGCTGAAATTCAGACATTAACTTCTAATCTCGTAAATTTATTATGTTGCGACGGTATATTCGATGTACACGTGTACACCGAACTGGGTCACGAATTTTTCCCATTCGTTTTTGAGTACGCTAAATGAATTACCTATATATCTTATTGTTGGGTTCACTTTCTTGTGCAGTCAAATTAGAAAAATAAAACCATTAAGACTAAAATATTCAACGATAGATTTAAATTTCAGATTGATTTCAACTATAGGGGTGTGAAAAATATTTGATTATTATATTAATTCATGATTCAACTTTCAGCATTGGCAGCATACGATCCTGGTATTTCATGCCTCATACATGAAATGAAGCCTGAAATAGATGTTGACATTTTGACATTATGCTTATGCAAGACAGGCACGTCTTATGAAATGAAAGAAATGACGTAGATATGCGATCTTACGCTGTAGACTGATTGGTTGTATAGGGTGCATTTCAATCAAGGCTCACAACGATCATAATGCAAATTCTATTGTATCCGTGGCGGTCGAGTGCTCTCAGACTCGAGAAAGTCATCGTTTACAACATCGATAAAAGCCGAAGAAGCCCACAACAACCAATATCAAAGTTGGGTCTGCATGGCTGTCCAGTGTCCAGGTTGCGATTTTACTAAATATACTGTACGCTAGCACAAACCACGCCCACCGCAATATCTCATCTTCGAAGTACTTAGGCAAAACTCAGAGACTATTTATCCTTAACGAACTAACCTATCCCTGATTGCAATATTTTTGAGGAATTTCTTATTTTCTGAAAAAGGAGAACCAGAATGAAGTAATAAAACATTGGTGAAAATAAAAGTTGCAAAAAAGTTCAAGTTCACAGCGATTCGAACCATGGACCTTCAGACTGAAAGTCGACAGCGCTAACCATTAGACCATTTGGGTATATGAATTTACTGCGTACAAGAGATTGACAACGAGAGATAGCTTCAGTCGAATTCGTGTCAAAATCATAAAAAGTGTATTCTTGCGTTGGAGCACAGTATATCTAGTGTGATGTGCTGACTCCGAGTATATCGGTAATGTTTGGAGATATGACGTATTATGGTGGGCGTGGTTTGTGCCAGCGTGCAGTATATTTAGTAAAATCGCGTCCAGGTTTATTGAGTGTGAAGAAGACGGTTAGCATGCCAATGGCCTGATCCTTCTATAACCACTGTTTTTTCAAATAACACCGTTAGAATCTCATCCAAATTGCTTGCCTGAAAATATCCTATATCATTTCTGACGTCGACTGACAGGTCTTAAATGCGCATGCCTCGCTTGGCAATCTCCGCGAGATTAACCCGTCGAGTTGAAATTTAAGAGGAACACCAATTCTTACCTTATATCACTTGGTTCTCACGATGTTCTCTGATTATTACAGGATATCCCTTCTCGTGGAAACCAGAATATAAAAAAATGCATGATGAAGATTTCCCGAATAACCTTTTTGAAGAAATCCTTTATGGACACCGCAAAGGACCATTACTTTCATGGTAGTGTGGGGATCCCTACATGTAGGAGTACTCACTAAACACTCCACTTCCTTTCAAGGCTCGTCTGATCGAGGTCTATTATGACACTTGGGTCTGTTGGCCCATTGTACCGATGTAGCTCGAATATGCCGTTATTGATTTTATCAAATACGACCCATGGTTACTATATTAGGGCCACTTCAAATGCCGCCACAGTTACTGTGAGCACTGCTGCTCACAGTACCGGAGGTTCGTTTGAAAGACCCTTCTCATTCAGATTCCTGAAGACTACTTTTCCGAGCCCTGGTCTCGTCCATATAGAAGGTAAAAAGTTTTCCTTCTCCTACGAGTAATGGGGGAAGAGGTTGGTCCAGCCCTGTGTGCCTCCTGCACAGGACTAAGGCTGTTTACTCTGAGATATCGCCCTGTTTCCCAGAGGTCCCTTTATCGACACCATATAACCTTGGTGTCATTCATCCCTCGTCACGGGTTCCCTCTGCTTGGATTAGGTTGCCAGAGTCTCGTTATCAATCTGCGGCAACATAAGTTCACAAATCGCCCCTTCCTTGCACTCAGATGTCCACAAAACTGTCCCATCTGAGTGATAAGAGCAAAGATGTTCCCAAAATGCTCAATCTGCTAAGCAGCCGCGGCTTGTCCTCCCCGCACTATGGTGAGGTTGTGCATCAGGGGAGAAGGAAAAAAGTATAGAATTGACCAAGAGAGGCCGATACAAAAGAGTAACCTGGTCACCTTGCATTGTTTTGGCAGTTGAGATTATGTTTTTTTGGAGAGGTTTCCAGCACAAGATATAACGAGATTTTGTTTTGTAGCACACGAGCAATGTTTGTAATTTAATATTCATTTTCTGAAAATGAAGCACAGTGAAGAGTTTTCTTGGTATAGTTCTAATTTCTTGAGGCCCAAAAGCTATCCTGGGAGATAATGACCATGCATATTTCCAACAAGCATTAAACAAATGTTAAGTCTTCTGATGATGGTCATAAGTGTAGTAGTCAACGAATATATTTTTGCTCCTAATATGGAAAAAAATTTATTCTTCATGTTTTCTTGAATCCTCGAATGAGGTGAAAATGCTCCAACATCATCTCTATCAGTATTGATGGCATGAATATATAGTATAATATTCAGTGAACGTTTCAATTAATTTTCCTCGACTAATCCCCATGGAGGTGAAGGTTACTTCAGTTCAAAAAGATAACATAGAAACGTTTATACCTTTTTCAACATCTCTCGATTTTCACCAACTTCTTAACGTTTTTTTTTTTCATAATACGAAGCATTGTACAAAGCTCGTCAAACTGCGGAATATTATCAAAATTGCAGCGTTTGATGTTTACAGATCAAGGAATAACCTAGAATGTTGGTAATAAAGTTTGTCAAAATTACCAACTTCTCGACATTCCCTTCTGTTCGTGTTTGAAGTCTACTATAATGTTTCTCATTATACATTTCTGCCCTTCCTCTTGTACCCAGCTAAAAGTGGGTGATTTTTTTACCAATGCTATCAAGAAGAGCAGTAAATTTAAAGTCTCGTTAAAAGCCGAGACAATAGGTTTTTAAATTAGTATAATGGAGGTTTCGAATCTTTAGGGTCTGATGATTATGCAGATCGAAAAGATAAATGACATTCAGAGGAACATTAAAATATATATGATATAAAGTGGTTGATTATGGAACTTCATGGGAGAATAGAAATCCATATACAGTGTGTCCCACTTACCATGCTCACCATGGGTTTCTTTTTAACGGTGAGAGATACGAGGTCGGTTAAATGACACCAAATGTGGGGTTTGTCAAGGCCAACTATAATGTGAAAAAATATTTTGATAAAATCTATTCGTTTTTGTTTTATACGAAAAAATCAGATTTTAATCATTTTCATGTATCCTCTATAACTTCTTTATTTATGAAAATATTCAAATAGGAATTTCACATTCTCATGGCAGTTTTTCAAGGTGATTTCAAAAAAAATATGAGATTTATACCAACTCTCCTAGAATTTGAGATATCAGCACCAACTTTAGTTTTTCAAATGTAGGTCATAGCTCACTATGACTTAGTTACGAATAACATTTTTTCTCTGACAGATGATATGTCGCAGTAAAAGTTTTGTGTTGATAACAACGAAGTTATCGTCATTTATACAAAAACAAAAAATTATTCGGAAGCCGCCATTTCGAATTTATGAATTTTAACAAAAGAGTCATAATCTCCGACCTCAAAAACCCCCACTTACCAATTTTGAATGGAATCGGACCAAATCTTGTCCGCCATCTTGGAACAGCCATATTTTTCAATTTTAACAAAAATTCCATAATGTATTGTCACCGGAATTATGAACACCTGCCAAATGTCAGGTTAATCGGAGTTATGGAATTTTTGTTGAAATTTAAAAAAATGACTGCTCCAAGATGGCGGACAAGATTTGGTCCGATTCCATTCAAAATTGGTGAGTGGGGGTTTTTGAGGTCGGAGATCATGATTCTTTTGTTAAAATTCATAAATTCAAGATGGCGGCTTCCAAATATTTTTTTGTTGTTGTATAAATGACAATAACTCGGTTGTTATCAACACAAAACTATTACTGCGACATATCATCTGCAAGAGAAAAAAAAGTTATTTGTAACTAAGTCATAGTGAGCTATGACCTACATTTGAAAAACTAAAGTTGGTGCTGATATCTCAAATTCTAGAAGAGTTGGTATAAATTTTATATATTTTTTTAAATCACCTTGAAAAACTGCCATGAGAATGTGAAATTCCTATTTGAATATTTTCATAAATAAAGAAGTTACGGAGGAGACATGAAAATGCTCAAAATCTGTTTTTTGCGTATAAAAAAAAACGAATAGATTTTATCAAAATATTTTTTCACATTATAGTTGGCCTTGACAAACTCCACATTTGGTGTCATTTAAGCGACCTCGTATCTCTCACCGTTAAAAAGATACCCATGGTGAGCATGGTAAGTGGGACACACTGTATATACAGGGTGAGTCATGAGGAACTGTACATACTCCTACCACTGAATTAAAGGCCCTTGAGGGTAATACCGAATGACCATCAGGAATTGTCTTCTTCTCTTCTTCACCAATATATAGAGTGAATAATGAGATTTGGCAAAAACATCTTTTGGTCATAACTTTTCAACAGCTCCTTCGATTCGTCTGATTTTTTCATGGAATATCTCTCTACTGAACCCCAATCGACTGACCTATTTAGAATCAGGAATATCCAGGACCGTTTTTGAAAGATTTCGATAGTTTAGTTTTTATCAAAAAGTTCATCCTGTATATGGTATTGTAAACTGTGACAGGGAAAGTACACAAACGAGCATCAAAAATGAAATATTCAAAATTCTCCTCACACTTTCACAGGCTTTTTCAAAAAAACTATAAATTATAAGCAAAAACGAAAGTTTGGCAACAAATTTTATTCATTCGAAAATAATTACTTCGCAACGTATAAATTTCACAAATAAAAGTAGTACTCACATTTTCAATGCTTTAGCCCAATCTGGTATGTATAATCTCTGGCCCAATGGAAATCAACATGTTATTTCATTTCCAGGTCTGGATTTCGTCATTTCATTTCTTATGAGAAGGTTAATAGTCACGCTGTAGATCTTTTGCAAATCGGGGATGGGGTATCTGTTTAGATGTTGATGGTCATCGATTCAAATTATTCAAGATAGTCGAACAGAAAATAAAGGTTTACTCACAATTATTCCTCAAAAGCTATATTGACAATGGCGGATAAAAATTCTAGTACGGAAAATAAGTGACCAAATTAACTCAATAAAACGAATCGAATAGATATATGAAACTGTGAATTGAAATCATAAAATTATTTATAGCGATGGCTATTTTCATATATACCTCATTCACTAATTCGAAGAAGATATACGGGGTGATTATTATCCTCCACAAAAAATTGAATTTCTAAATCTAGGCCTGGAAATAAAATATGTTGATTTCCATTGAGCTGAAGCATTGAAAATGTAAGTCTCATTCTTATTCGTGAAATTTATGGGTTGGGAAGTATCAACTTTCAAATGAATAATTTGTTCCCCAAATTTTCGTTTTCCCATAAAATTTATAGTTTTTTTCATATTGCAGGAAAAGTGTGAGAAAAATTTTGAATATTTTATTTCTGATGTTTGTTTGTGACCATTGAAAATTCGCTGTCAACTGAACTATAAAAAATTTTCAAGAATGGTCCTGGATATACCCGATTCTGAATGAATCAGTCGATTAGAGAGTAGAAGCGGAATATTCCATGAAGAAATCAGACGAATCGAAAAAGCTGTTGGAAAGTTATGACCAAAAGATGTTTTTTGGCCAAATCTCATAATGAATATATATTGGAAAAGAAGTGTAGAAGACACTTTCTGATGGACACTCGGTATTCCCCTCAGGAACCTCTATTCGTGGTAGGAGAATGTACAGTTCCTCATGACTCACCCTGTATAGAATATTAGAAAATTATGAGGATATAAAGGACAAAAAAGTGCGTTGAATCTGATCAATATGTTTCTCAATGGAGAAAACCCTTTATCAACTCGATTTTGGATGAGTACGATTATATGAATATATCGAATGAATAATTTACCCTCAAATACTCTGGAAATTCGGATATTCGGATCAGTTTGAGAAACATGTAAATTCAGTGAAAATATTTCAGCTCCTCCACCGTCAGCTCCCTCGATTTTATTTCTTTATAATTCCAGAACAAGCAAAAAGTTTATTATGGGATATCACATAATAAAAGAGTCGTGACTGTTAGTGCGTGTTTCTATATATATGAATGCTATTTGTCCAACCTTATCAGATATGTCACGAGATCAACATTTGGAAGCTTTCTATGGTTTATTAGTAATTCTCACTTCTTACTCCTTCGAATTCCATAAAATCGTGAGTTCACTTATGAGGTAGAAAAAATTTGTCAATGGAATTTTCCCAGAATTGATTTTTCTAATGATTCCTATTGAAGATTCGCAAAATCATGTCGAAATGAAAAAATATTGAAATGACAAAGGACCCCGCACCGCATCAATGGGAAATTGGCTTTCGGTGAATTTACTCGAATTTTTGATATATTGTAGAACTCGTGGTGCTGATCAAATGTCTCCATTGCACCAACGCTCTAAAATCAACAGGTACGATTATATAGGGTGATAAAGTTGACTTTTCCAGAATTTTAGATAGAAATTGTGAAGACACCTTTCATAATTTCGAAACCAAATCAACTATGCATTGATTGTTCGAATAACCGATACCAATCTACTATAAAGTATAATGATTCTTGCACGTACTAACAATATACAGGGTTGGTCGGAACATAGCGAATAATTCAGTGATTTTCGGAAAAGTGTGCGGTGGAATTTCATTTTAATTCTGTAGTATACAAATATCATCCCCATTTCGTGTTATTGGCATCTCCTAATCAGACATATTATATACAAGATGTTTTATTTTTGATAAAGTCACATCCATGTAAGGTAACTATTATTGGCATCCTCAATATGACTTACAACTTGAACAACCTATCGGGAATCTTGTTCATTCTATGATGAATGTCCACTCTGCAAATCCGTGAAACATACGGAGTGAATGAAAAATCAATGGTCTTTGCAAATAACTTCTCAAAAGTAGTATGTGCAGATTCTTGTGACCCATTTTATTTACCCTGTTTCATAACGACCTTATAATCAATAAAACTAATTTGAACCATTCGATGCAGTATATTTTTGATCGTTCTGCAGGTATCATAGTAGGTTTTTCAGGTGATATAGAAACAATCAACAATAGGAAACAAGAACAATGAATATACAATTATTATGGATAGGATAACAGCATATCCTGATATTTAATCACAACAGAAGTTCTGTACCTTACATAGTGTATGAATTTTGTGTTATGACAAGCAATTATATTACCTCGATCACTAATTCATGAAACGAATTCGTTTCTCGAAATGAAATAGTTGAATTTATTCAACTTCTTGAACAGTCTCCTGAATACAACTCGTCATACTCAATTCTAGAATTCCTCAACCCTCAAATAACACTGCTGAAGTAAAGTTAACATAACAGTTAAAACAAAATTGAAGTAGCAAACAATATATTATGAATGACTAATTTCATGTATTCGTTTTTACATTAGGTGTCATCATGTCAATGTCTTCCGGCATTGAATGCGATCCACAATTTATTGTTATTTCTTGGAATTACGGAAGCTTGAGTGGATTCTCATTCGTAAAAATCCATGGGCGTTCGTATTTAAATTGAAATTAATTTTCATCGTGATATCATACATCTTTCATATGAGATCGTGCCAATTTTACCTGGTAGGTTTTCTGCTTCTATTATGGCTTACACTAAATTGACTCTGATAGCCTTTTCTAACATCAAATTGGCTAATTATACATTGGCGTCTCTTGAGTCAAACAGACATACATACAAAAATACATATAAACTATAAAGATGAACCCAACTATCCAAAATACATACCTAATGTAACAAACAATACTATCTGGCTGGTTTATAAGGTAGTATGAAAATCAACACGATGTTCAAGAAGTTGAATAAATTCAACTACTTCATTTCGAGAAACGAATTCGTTTTATAAAATAGTTATCGAAGAAATATAATTGCTTGTCATAACACGAAATTCATACACTATGTAAGGTACAGAACTTCTGTTGTGATTAAATATCAGGATATGCTGTTATCCTATCCATAATAATTGTATATTCATTGTTCTTGTTTCCTATTGTTGATTGTTTCTATATCACCTGAAAAACCTACTATGATACCTGCAGAACGATCAAAAATATACTGCATCGAATGGTTCAAATTAGTTTTATTGATTATAAGGTCGTTATGAAACAGGGTAAATAAAATGGGTCACAAGAATCTGCACATACTACTTTTGAGAAGTTATTAGCAAAGACCATTGATTTTTCATTCACTCCGTATATTTCACGGATTTGCAGAGTGGACATTCATCATAGAATGAACAAGATTCCCAATAGGTTGTTCAAGTTGTAAGTCATATTGAGGATGCCAATAATAGTTACCTAACATGGATGTGACTTTATCAAAAATAAAACATCTTGTATATAATATGTCTGATTAGGAGATGCCAATATCACGAAATGGGGATGATATTTGTATACAACAGAATTTAAATGAAATTCCACCGCACACTTTTCCGAAAATCACTGAATTATTCGCTATGTTCCGACCAACCCTGTATATTGTTAGTACGTGCAGGAATCATTATACTTTATAGTAGATTGGTATCGGTTATTCGAACAATCAATGCACAGTTGATTTGGTTTCGAAATTATGAAAGGTGTCTTCACAATTTCTATCTAAAATTCTGGAAAAGTCAACTTTATCACCCTATATAATCGTACCTGTTGATTTTAGAGCGTTGGTGCAATGGAGACATTTGATCAGCACCACGAGTTCTACAATATATCAAAAATTCGAGTAAATTCACCGAAAGCCAATTTCCCATTGATGCGGTGCGGGGTCCTTTCTTCTATCCCCATGCACTGTTTTTATGTTCACTAGGTATCATGCTTCATACATTTCTACACATTATCATTCTATCGTAGAATGAGATTATTCAGATTTGAATAAATACAAAAAGCTCAAAGTCATTTACGCACAATGTTCGTAAGATGAACAACAATGGTAGATTTTGGGAGAAAAACAACTACTTTCCTGGCTAATGCCACGCAGAACATTGAATTACATCCTCCCGAAATCTATGCATCGACTCGTATAAACGAATACTGATACAAATGATTCTTTTCCTGAATGGATATTGATTTCGATGTAGCCAGGCCATGCTAGACACCCACAGACCGGTTTCGAGCTCTTTGACTCTCATCAGTGCAGGGTACTCTCCAGCCAGCAGTCCTAAGACCGCTGACTCAGCGAAGCCTAGCCAAACAAGAATCAAGTCGGCATTATATTCCCCCAGAGGCGTCTCTCATCGACAATATGAAAGCAACGCCATCTGAGTAGAACAGAAAACTGAAATTCCTAAACGGAAGTGTCTGGTTGTCCGACTGGCGTAATTTCAACTACGAAATAGCCAGAATGCTCAGAGTGGAATGAAATGTCAAATAAATACAAAAAACTCAGTCATTTCCACACAATGTTCATGAAATGAACAACAATGGTAGATTTCGGGAGAAAAACAACTACTTTCCTGGCTAATGCCAACTTTTGGAGGTTATAAGTTCTTGGGAACACTTCCATTGGCGAAGAATTCCAAAGTTTCGTCGTTCTATAGACGAACGAGTTTTAATGTTGTGTTGTTCGACCTTTTTCGAGGTTAACGACGAAGGGGTGTGACTAGTATTGCTAGTGATGGAATTATGGCACCATACGAATAATACATACTATAAATACAAACATCAAGAAGTTAAAATTATCGCCACATCTACAGCGCCACCTAGGGAGTGTTGATCGCGGCTTTGAAGCAGAAACGGCATAGTCCTTCTACTGAGATTTCTGAGGAACATCGCCCGTGGAAGTATCTATAGAAAAGGAGAAGGTCGCCTGACTTTTTTACGGTGTTCTAATGGGGTCAAAGAACGTTCTAGAACGCAAAAACTTATTTGATCAAATGAATTCCAATTGAAAAACTGCACAAAACGGATAACTCGTAGAATAATCAAACCTACAGAAAAATGGGTTCCAGGACACAGCTGAAGACTATTTTCATCATTTTCTATTTATCTAGGAATTACTGAAAGTTGTCCTAATTTGAGTTTCAGACTTCTAAACCACCATTGGTTGGTCTCCACATATAAATTTCTCTCCATATACTGTATCTTAGGATTTGTCTCATACATAATAAAGCTGAATTTGAATAATGACAACATTACGAGGAATTAGGTGGGATAAAATGTGCATATTCATTCTGGATCTTGACGGATATTAACGTACCTATGCAATTAGATGTTTCATCTACATTTATTCAGATTACACGACCAATAGAGGGCAGCGCGAGGGATATACATGAAATACCGTCACTACCACCAGAAGACATCGAGGTTGCTCCAGCTGTGATTGAACAATACTCCACGCTTTTAATTCGGAAACAGAAAGGTATCCTAGGCACTTCGAAATGTTCTATTCAACGAATACCTAATGAACTTCGCCATTCTCATTCCAATAAGTAGATTGCCGTCCAAGAATTCGAACCACGCGATTTCGAGGCGTAAAACTCACACCTACCTTACGCCCTTGATACATAATATAGGTAGTTATTTATACACCAAGGTAGTGAAGAATATCAGTATTATTCAGGGACCAAGATCATATACCGAGGCACCAGTCGAGTATAATAATATTCTTTTCCTACGACTACTACTGTAAGTGATGGATATTGTACACAAAACAATGGCAGTAAGCTTCTCCTTACACACGTGTGCGTAAAGAGAGCGATCGCACGGTTTTCATAGGTATGTTGATAGATGACTTTGTTTTTTTGCTTAGGCCGCTTAGGCGATGTGTCAATAACAATTATAACAATTTCTTTAATGTCACTAGCTAGGTGGGTAGGTACGTATAGGTACTTATCTTTTTATCAATCAATTCAGCAATCCACCGAAACCGAAAGCATCAGGAGAGTTATATTTTTTGAAAATATGATCATTTTCTATTGAGAATCCACAATTTCAGTTCAAAAAAATGATGTCAAGCGATGACGATGAGCAGATTATTTCTACACCACCAGAAATGTTGGAAAAAGCTAGAATGGTAAAAAATGAGTTGCCACCCGCTAAGTCTCGTAAATGATACGAAATAGCACATAAAAAATTCCTGGACTGAAGAATTAGAAATTATAGCGTGTCATTTTCGGAAAATATCCTTTTAGAATATTTTCAAGAATTACCAAATTTCATGAAATCATCATCATTCTGGTCGATATATTCCATGTTACGATCAACACTAAATATCAATCACAATATTAATATAGCAACATATCCCATTTCCTCAAAAGGGAAGGATGGATTCCGAAGTAAAAAATCAAAAATACTTAATGCTGAACAAATCAATTATTTTCTGCAGAATGCTCCTGTTGAAGGTAATTTTTCAAATAACATACATATACTCAACATTGAATTGATGAATTCCTTTTTCTTTAAATAACAGGAATAATTGAGAAAGATCCAACTTTGAAATTATATTTATAAAATATCTACTAATATGTAGAAATGGTGATAGCTCAGTTGTTAGAAGCGCTGGCTCCGAGCCAAAGGGTCGGTGGTTCAGGGCGCAGCTGGAGAACTTTTTTTTATTTTTTTCAATAACGAATACAGAATCACTCGTGCTGCACTGTTACAAATAAATAACCATTATGAATGTTGATTTTATATTTTTATACAATGTGTTTTTGGCTACTTATTAATAAAGCTGTTTAGATATGAAAAACGGTTCCATTTCAGTTCGAATTGAGGAAAATGTCTCGGTATGCAATGTATCAATAAACAAACACAAGGATTGTGATTTGTAACTTTTCATGCAGCTGGCTTAGTGACAGGAGACGTTTTATATTGGTATTCGTTATTTGTGCCTTAATACAATATCTGCACTATCCGGAAGAAAATATAGTGTAGTCGTAGAAAAAGTATAGTACAATTCTCGAGTTGTAAAGCAATTACGCACTTGTGGAGTTACACACTCGCCGCTATGCGGCATCGTGTGTAACTCTCTCCACTTCGTGCGTAATATGCGTTTTACAACTCTTGTTATGTAATATACTATTATGCACGACCGGGCGTAAAGTAGCACTTTACCGCCCGCGGACTACTTTACCGCCCGGCGGGCGATAAAGTCATTGAGCTGGTGGTAAAGATAATGTCACTGTCATATCGATAGAAATCTAGATTGACATTGAGAAAGGATGAAAATAGTACTTACTTTCATCATAAGGTACGAATCGTCTGGTGCTTCACTCAAGAATAACTCTATTTCTTCTCTGCTTAGAATCTTCGATTTCTTTGGTTTATAACCGTCAGATTTCCTTTTCAAAAAAGCTAGCAATCTTGCATATTTACTAATATCTCTATTATCATGTACATTCAAAGTAGCTTTCAACATGGAATAATATGACCACATGGAAGAGGGCTTACGAGATTTTGATTTTTCCAGAAAATAGGCAAGAAGCACAGTTTCAATGTAGTTCTTATTTTTTACATCATTTCTGTCGCACCAGCTCACGAATTCTTCGTATACTTTGTCGTATATTTTTTTTCATTTACTTGGCAATAAACTCGATTTTGCTTCCTCAGCTGCCTCACTAATTTCTGGTGGAGTACAATTCACACTTTCTTCATCACTAGAATTCATTTTGAAATCACTAATGAATTATGTACGATTACACAAATTGACAATTAATATGGCTACTGGCCTATTAATTCCTATTTCGAAAAATTGACTGAGTTGCCATGGTAACGTTGATTCCATACTTCTTGATTAATTGTATTCGCGATATGGATACAATACAGTCTCACTGCAACCGTGATGTATTTTTATTGTGCTTGAGGGGTGAAGAGATACCTACATGAGATATCAAATATATACAGGTCGTGCATAAAATGTTGTATGTATTTCGGGCGTAACTAGCTTTTATGGACCTAGGTGTGTTAATAGCCCTCGCTATCGCTCGGTCTATTACTTACACGTTGCGGTCCATAAAAGCCTATTTCACGCCCTTGATACATAAATAACTATTACCACCAAGGTATATATCGGACTTCTTCCACCACTAGCAATATATTTCAATTATTATAGTTCAGTGAAACTGAAATATGGACCTAATATTGTCACTATGAAAGCCCTTCTTTTCAATTCTGAATGAAATCTAGTAGCCATGCATATGACAAGTCATTATTGAATACCTACTAGATTTCAGTGCCATTCTGCCAAATCTCGCATTAAATTAATTACAACAGAGGTGGCTATGTCTTACTTTACTTTACAAGTGGTTTATAAAGTGGTGAAAACTACCATGGTAGAAAAAACACACTTTACGCCTCGAAAAGGAGTGGATAATGGTTGGTTCTGTAGCTAGTGGAGATGAATAGTTATTTATACACCAAGGTAGTGAAGAATATCAGTATTACCCAGGGACCAAGATTATATCCAGAGGCTTCAGCCGAGGGGTATAAGGTTCTGTGGTAAAAAAATTCTTTACTACCACTACCAATACAATTCTAATAAAAGTTCAGTATCCTTGACCATGACAGCATAATGACAAGTCGTTATTAATGAATACCTACTAGATTTTAGTGCCATTAACGCGAATCTCGCATCAGAACAGTGAATTCGGGCTGATTATAATATTATGTCTTTATTGACTAGTTCATGAAATGACGAAAACTACCTTCGTAGTAAAAACAAACTTTTAAGCCTCAAAAAGGAGAAAATGATGGTAGGATTCATAGCTAGTGGTAGAAAAACAATTATTACTGATACAGGCCCATATTATCTCTTCAAAGTAGCAAATCCGAGTTCGAAGTGGCAGTTGTCAGTTCAAGGTGACAATAATTGTCACTTCAATTTTCCAGCACAGATTGGTGGAGGATGACAGCACAGCACAGCATCTCCAATCAGTGTCTTCATATAGCACTGGCACCAAACAAAGGATCAAAGAACCGCTTTACTGGTGACCGGAAGGAAATCACCCGGCTCCTTCCACGCCGATAATGGCCCCACTAAATAACAATGAAGGAGAAAGTATAGTGGGGATCTTCGATGGATTCTAGTCGCGTGGTCAAAGTCATTAGGAACAAACATCAAAGTGGCGCGAGACCATCGAGAAACAATATCCGCAAAGGAGGGGAGATACCGCCCCGTGGGTCGTTGGAAGTTCTCGATTCTGGGAGAGCTGAAGGGCCAGAAGTTTCGTTTGTTATAGTAGGGAGATCACCGGGATGTTTGTGTTATGGAAGATGTTGGGATAAAGGTTAATTGCTGCTCAATGCCTTTCAGGTGAATTCAAAAGGAAACAAAGTATTCTCTCTACCTTTCTGCGAGGTAGCGTAGCCAGATGTTTGGTTCAGGGGAGAGATCTGATGATTCATAATGGGAAACTTAACGAAACAAATCTTGCAGAAATATACCTATAAAATATACAGTTGTAAATATCATGTCATTGATTAAACAGTGATTTCGTAAAGTACTGAATACATTCATTTTTAGCCAAACTATCCATTTCTGAGGAATCTCCTGAAACAGGTCGATTTTTATTTTCAATTCTCTACATTTATACGAACAAATTTAATATACAGGGTGATCCATGTTTGGGTAATGCGACGACCGAGACAATTCTTGTTGATGGAACACCCTATATATTATCCATTTTTTTCAATTTCTGTGGATAGCTGACTTCATGAAGCTCAAACGTGGATCACCCTGTATATCTAATTTTCCTTTATGAATATGGTGAATTGAAAAGTGAAATCGTCCTGTTTCAGGAATTGGATATTTTGGCTAAAAATGAATGTATTCAGTACTTTACGAAAGCACTTAATTTAACGGATGCACTGTATAAAAAGAAACCCTTTGTGTGATATATTTTTGTATTCAGCTTTTTATAGATTCCAGAAATTAGGTATATAGGGTGTAGATGAATTTTTAGCAATGTGAATAGTTTTAGAACTGTAATGAGTGTGATGAATTGTGTATACCTACCTTTATTAACTAGTAATTTTTATGTTAATGAATGACTGTTATACTGCCTACTTATTTCAATTGTATATTCTGACTTTAACTAGTCCGATGAGCTTTTTGTATATTTTATATTCTCATAATCTGTACAAAACTTTCCAGTGATGAATAAGGTATTCGTATTTGTTCTGTTTGATAAAATTGTCGAGGACGTAGATCACCCTGTAGATTCAATTTTTCTTAAAAAATGTGGCAAATTAAAAATGAAAATCGACCTCCTTCATGAGATTTTTCCTAAATGGATAGTTTAGCTGAAAATGAATTTAATCAGTACTCTACGGGAGCACTGCACAGGGTGATTGTTTATATTTCATACGATAGCTATCTCAGGTAATATTTGTCTTACAAAAACATTGAAATGAGCAAATACTGAGTATTTTGTATTGGCCTTCAGAATTTAGTATTAGAAGATGCGAGGAAGCATCGTGAAGCTAAACTTTGGTGGTGGTGTTTTCAAGATGGAACACCCTGTATTTCATTTCGCTAATCGTTAAAGAGAGAAATACTCTCGATTCCAAATATACATACTTTATTGGGGTTATTTTAGTCAGTTTTCGAAAAATAAAGATTTTTTTGGCAGCTGTAGAAAGCTAGAAATCGTGGCACGTCGTATGGCGTTCTACAGCTGTCTTGGATTTATACGAAAATATCTACATATCACGAAAACTGACAAAAATAACTCCAATGAAGTATATTCATCTGAATTCATAAAAAATAGCATAACTGCTTTGAAAAATGAAAAACAGGGTGTTCCATTCAAAAAATACCAGCTCATGTAAAAATTTTGAGTTTACGATGTTTTTATCATTTTCGAAAACTGAATTGCCACTATGACACTGACTCAGTGAATGCATTTCTTGAAGCATCAGGTTGTCTCTCCAGATATAGAATGAAAGAGCATTACATATAGATATACAATGAATGAACATACATTTTTCTTAAGGAATTTTCTGTATTTTCATAATCGAAAGAAGACGGTCATCAAACAAATTGAAGAATATAATTGATGGGATTATCTCAATTGAATGTAGTTTTGGTGGAATATCGGAACTCGTAATCGAATCAGAATTTTGAAAAGATTTAATTGAGCTATAGAGCTTTCAAATCTTGCACACGTATATTATATGAGGTTGGTGCAATACTTATATCAACTATATCTAATATCCCAGATTCAATATGTCCAACTGTTTTTTCTGTAGAATAATGAAGATTTGGAATTATTTGTATGAGAAATTATTCCCGATTCCCAAGAACTTATGAACTCCCAAACTTCAAAAATAAAACTCGAGTACATCTTCTTTCCCTACCCTTCCTATATGCATGCCAATGTTTCACAAACAAAAGAAGGAGATAGAATAGGAAGAATAAAATATGGCGGCTGCCCAAACATATGATGTATCACCTTTTTTTTCACGATCCCCTTCAAATGAGTATCAAATGAGAGTGTTTGATGAATCAAATAAGATAAATTAAATGGCGTCATTCTGAACACAAGGATGACCCAAGATATGGTGTATCAACTGTTCCTTCCGATGTATGAGATCATGGTATTATATCGTGTGGAGGAGTAATGTCAGGGCTAAAATTGTGTCGAGATATAGGACGAGATATATAGAACCAGATCAGGCCTATTAGAAATTTATAAATATCATCAAGTACTTTTGAGCCAGTAATATACATGTTGAAAAAAGCATAGTTTTTCCTCAATAATCAGACAATGTGAGATGGAATTTTCAGTTATAAATGAACTTTTTCGTGGAAAACGTCCGATGGTATTCTCATAGGCATACATGCGTCTATGAATAACTGCAAGAGTCGGAACTTGTACCTCCAAGCTTTGTTTTTTTTTTAGAACGATCCGACTATTGAACTCTATATCACTCCACTAGGGCTTGGATTTAACTCACCTTCCTCCCACCAGCAAATAGTCACCATCCCGAAGCACCAGCCTGAAGTAATCGGTGTGGGTATCGTTTCCTGTGAAGCTGTGCACGTCATCTTCTGCCCCTGTAAACAATAAAAACAATTTAGTATGGTACAAAAATAGAATGTCATAGGCGGGCGCAAAAGAAAACCTTCATCTCGAGATAACTCAATCTCGAGATGTTATCAACAACATGCATTAATTATTTGATTATCCAATAATGATGATATTTGATATGGTCTCCTTGAGCATAGTTGTGAGTAATGAATTTTTAACGATGTCTTCTACCTGTTGGTATGGTATATCATTGATAAAATAGGCTAATAAGACCAGCTCCCAAATTGGTTCTTATACTTATCATCGAATAATATCCGCAAGGATTACATCTCAGTGCAAAATTTACCGACCTCATCAAGTATTATTATGTCTGTCTTCATCATTATACAGATTTCATCATCGATTTTTTTCTCGATAGATTCAGATTTATCAGTTAACTGCGTTGATCTCTTCATGGAGTCTCTCGATCTATACACAAGACGATTTTCCAAGCCGAGCTGTATTAGTTGCCGAGATCCTTCAGCATAGTTTCATTAAATGTCGTTGACATCTGTTAGAAGGAACAAATTCATATCATTTCAGACTCAATGGATAATGTCAATTATTCATATTATCAACTAGAAGGATAGATGAAGTGTAAATTTCACTATTGACCAGTAGTAAATATAGAAAATATTTCTCAGGTCGAGGAAACGATATGTATGTTCTAGAACTAGTAGTGGTAAAAGTATATAGTCTTCTTGGGATCATCATCTGGAGGTCATAGGAGATATATTAATATGGGTTCCTACGACTTCTACGATAAGCTTCACGTATTCAATTACCCTTATCTTCTAGACGTCTATGTGTGAATGAGGCTACATGAGGTGCAAACTGATGCGGAAATCCCAACAACAAACAAGTAGTTACATGAAGTGAACTCCATAGAAAAGTATTGGAAAAATAACTGGAAAAAGGCAATTCGATGGTAGGCATTGTTAGCTCTCATATAGTGCATTGTTCGCAGAAATGAGAGAGAACGAAAGGGATGGTCGATGAGACATAAACATTGAAGAATGCCGTATGTAATAAACGGAATGCTGTGAATGATGAAAGCTGAGTGTGGAAAGCGATATCGAGTCAGGTTGTGAATAGTCGTCACCAGTCAATAATTTCAATAAATGTGTCAGAGATAATAATTAATTTCCTCGTGATCAAGCTGAGAGGTATACATTGTAGGCACACTTTACACACTATACAAGTTCAGTTGCATATAATTTATGATCAAGAATGAAAAATCCTGAAAATATTTTCATATGAGGAAGATTTTCGTTGTATTATGCTATCTTGGCCCCTCAACTCTCAACTGTTTACCTTCTTCATTACAAGATACCTTCATCAGGACAAGGATGGAATTCATAGAATCACAATAGAACCCAACTAAGTAAGTATACAGGATCCTATCCTTCATAGTATGTAAGATGCACTTCCAGGAATGGAAGAGGATCTCGAGAAAATCATAAGTTTCTATTAAAATTATATGTCCAGGACTCTTCCGTTTCCGAGTAACAGAATGTTGAAATTTCGAAGTTATCCAACTTGTTTTCCATATTTCCTGTAGTTTTCAGGATATCTAGCTAAAATTTGTGATACAGCCTCGGATACAGCTCACGCTGTGGGGCTCACATCATTGGGCATTGTCTTGAGAATTCACTGGGAGATATTGTTTTCACCCCTTTTTTCCATGCCGAACTTGCGCCGCTGGTTGATTCAAAAAAACAAGATACGATTCATGCTATTGTTATCTAGTTGTTTTTCCGTATATGCAACCGTTACTAAGAAAAACATGCTTTCGGTTATTCGTATTCATTGATTCAGAATATATCATTGTGGATGGTAACTTTTCGTTATTGGACCTGGAATATTTTTCAGCTGTAGATTTTGATACCTCACTAGATCCCTGCAAATGTTATGAACAAAGCTTCTCCTAATTTAATATATTCGAGATTCAAATTCTCATTCCCACATAAGTTATAAGTTTGAATAGTTGTTATGACGTCTGGAAAGAATGATGTTCCTATAGAGAAACAGTATGCATGGGCATTTTAAGAAAAAAAACAACGTTGCCATATGCTTCGTATCGCGTTAATCTCTAATCCAAGCGAGTCTATTTTTCGGCCCGACCGAAGAGATTATCGTTTGCCACACGTGCAATACTCGAGTAGTTGTGATAGGCAACGACGTTTTTTTTTCTTTCTGTTTTCGATGTTCTCATCTTGATACGCATATTATCGCACTCTTCGTGAATGAATTTTGCACATCAAATTCATATTCGACATAGATAATTATGAATGATTATAAAAAAACAATAATTCGATGTCATAACATATGACAACTGCTTCTTTACACAAAAAAATACCAATGTTTCACTAAGAGCTCCATATTTATTCAACAATGAATAGCTGTATCGATGTTTTCTTGTTTATGTATGAGTAGGAATGATAGTTATTACTGCAATACTGAGACAAAAGAATGTTTACCTATCAATTGTCCATACTGGTTTCATACAGATTGATTTTCTGGGCATTCCAAACCTGGATTTGCCAAATTTCGAGAAAATATAAAGTGCGGCTCGTTGAATCATGGAGAATATAAACAAAACTGATGGAAAAGGCGTATCTTGGGCGAAATACCAATTTGAGTTATTTGGAATCTCCTCCAATGAAACGTATGAATTGTTTCTCCTCACAAAATCAATGGACGAAATGTTGTCACACCTGATAGGTATATTATCAGGTGTGACGTGCATTTTCGTAAATCGTGAATAGGCATCAGTCTTCACGTGCCAATAACGACGAGTTAATTTAAGTTATGACCTTCTTTTATCACCAAGTTAAGTATCAGCGATAATGCCGGGAAATTCAATGCTCCTACGATTACCCGCTTTAAACATCATTCAATAACTTCAAGAGAACTGAGGGGAGCACTAACAACGGAGTTTTCGAAATGGATAGGTATACACCGAGAAAAATCTAGTTATACAAAAATATACAAAAAATCATATAACTGTTACTTTGATCATTTCTTTCACCAAGTGTTGATAAACGTAAAAAGTTTACAAACATGTGTCTCTCTATTCAAGGAATGTTACCTTTTAGATTTGGTTAAAAGATAGAAAATATGTTTTTCCACAGTCAAACGGTACTTTGTGATACTCAAACAGGTGACTCTTGATTTAGGAAAACTAACCGTCCACCACCACTCATCATAATGAACCATCATTTTCGTCAAACTCGTAGGTACATGTATTAATGATGGGGTTGTAGACACTAGTCGAATTTACGCCATATACTCATTTTATATTGACCATTCCGTGTATCAATATTATTTGATGCAATCATCCGTTATTCAATATCATTACAATTTTTTTATTGAATAATTGAAATTGGCATAACGTCATTCACTTTCCGAAAGTCATCGATATCTGAATTCTTGCCCCCGAATCTTTCACCTAGGAGAGCATAACCACATATTTCGACGCTGCTTTTTGACTTTAACTAGTAATCATCTCATGAGACTCAATATGACCAATTGAAACAGTATTCACAATCACAGAAGACAATGGTTCCACCTGATCTCAAATAATCACTTATTGACTACTTATATATCTTGCAAGGTGCTTCAGTGCCAATAAGAATATCCTATTATTCCTATAATAATAATCGAGATTTTATTTCAACCCAAACTATTTTTCAACCCTGGCAACAGCGTAGTCCTTGTTTTTGTCGAGGTAATTGGAATATTTCATGGATATTATATGGGTCTGATGATGGCTTCATTAACAAATGGTTCGTTCATTATATTACCATTATATAATTGGAATCATTGCTGGATGAATCATTTTTTGTACTTGGGAAAGAAACGGGAACCCAGATTAGTCGTTAAAAGTTCTCGAACCAGTTAACGTGTATAGCGCAATTAATATACAGTGCAGAGCTAACCGAACCTGCTAATTTGAATTTATATGCCCTATACTAATATCTAAACTTCCATATGATAGTGTGGGAGTCCCCTGACTCTAGCCAGGGTATACCCACCAAACACCCACGACACTTAGGCCTAGTGGCCCATTTTATCTTACCTAGTAGCGTAATGCTTAGAGTTCACAGAGATATAGAAAAATGTCTTACCTAACTTTATAACGTCAATCTTACTTGTCTGCCACCTTCATCTTCAAATCCTATCATCTAGTCAAGTCTAACAAATAGTACGAATATTCAAATATAGGTAGATTATCTGATTCTTCACTTATGTGATTCTTCACTTATCTGATTCTTCACTTATGTGTTGTGTTCTTCTTGCACTTGTCTTACAGTGATTAGAGAACGTATACGTAAGTCATGCGTGATGCGTTTTCCTGCGTTTTCATCTTATAAAATATCGTGAATTTCAATAATTATCTGAATAATGTACAGAGTATTGAGGAAAAACGGTTTGCGACAGTGGACTAGTTCTGGGGTTCTAGGGTTTTAGGGTTGGTGCGCGCTTTAAAATATTAAATAATATATACTGAAACAGGCCCATTCATTTAATTTAGTTTAGTTAATCGTAAATCGTCGTCGATTTCTTGACATGTTAGGGTGTGGTGAGCAGCCTTAGATCTCGGGAACTTTTTATACAGGGTGATACATTTTTTCCAGAAAAATTGAAAAACTTACATGAATATTGGTAACAAACTTGTTCACATACCCCATGTAAGATTTGCTGAGGAAATACGTGTACAAGGGTTGAACTACACATCAGGACGTTGATAATGAGAATTCACTATAGTGAAAAAAAAAAGATCTTGGGCCAACGCCCAATATTATATATAATAGAGAAAAGTTACACTGTGATTTTGGTGAAGGATTGTAATGAATTTCTTATTTCTAGAATTTGTGATCTTGATATAAGTATTTTTCCATTTTGAAAATTCCATCGTTCAAAGTTGAAATGCAAATCGTTTAACCACTATATTATTATGAGAACCCTATATGGGTGTTTTTTTACAGTTGAGTAATTTTCTAGAAAAGAGAATCTTGATAATAGTGAAGAGGAAACTATGCTGATTCCTTTTCCATTCAGAAATCTTCCGAAGGTTATACAATTTCGCATAACAGCTAACAGATATTTTTCTCGGTGTAGGTTCGAACACATTTTCAGGTTTTTATGTGCCGTCTCCAGAATCTCATTAATCACCTGAACTCCAGCGTTTATACCCATCCAGCGGAAACTATTGAGTTCGTCATGGAGTGAGAAGTCGATTCTTGCAAACTCTGAGAAGCTTTTTGCAATATAGCTAATGTGAATTGCTCTGGAAAATATATATAGAGTGTCGTTGGAGGCGACCCGGATCTGTCTTGATCAGCAAAAATTGCCGGAGCTAAGTTATCAGATTAATGCCTTGAGTGAGAAATCCTTTGTTACAATATTTTCGAGAAAGTGATATATCTTCAGGAATGAAATCGATTGATGGTGAAAGTGATAAATCATCACAGGGAGAAGTACACAGATCACATGAAAGCACGAAGCCGCAATGATATCGAAACATGTGAGGAAGAACATTTGAATAGTATAGTCCAATTTCCTGTATTTACTTGAAAGTGCGGTTGATTCATCAACATCCTGGAAGTCAATAGTGTTTCATCCTGATTTATAAATACGAAGTATTGAGGCAGAAAGCTCCTTTGATTTCTATGGAGAACTCGAAAATGTATCAGAGTCACAAGGCTTCAATGTAACAAGACACATCTTTCTGCAATCGACTCAAATATCGTCCATTTTCGTTCCAGAATTAGCTCTTGAAGTTGACGTTTCTCTTCCTGACATAATGAAATGATGAGTATGTATGTTACTAGGCAACACTTTCAGTGACTAGGAGCTAAAGTTGAAGTTCAACTCCTAGTGTTTCGAATGATAGCTGATATGATAGCTGCTTTGACACTGACATGCTCAAGTGAGTCAAAATAGAGGTAAATTCATTAGGATTTCATCAACTACCTAGATATCAATACTCAGTTTGACGCATGTACTGTACTATTTATTCGATTTCGATCAATTTTCACTGATCTGTTTCATTCGTATTATCATAAACGTATAGCGATGAAACTCAAATCAATATCAGAAACAAGAAGTCATTTCCACACATTTTCAGAAAATGAGCAACAATGATGGTAGATGACGCGAAAAAAACAACTACTCTCCTGGGTAATGCCACGCAGAACATTGAATTATATCCTCCCGAAATCTTACATCGATTCATTTTTTTCATGTTTTGGTTCCCACGAAAAGGGATATCCTGTAATGTTCAGAGAACATCGTGAGAACCAAGGGAAATAAGGTAGGAATTGGTGTTCTCCTGAAATTTCTGGAGGTTATATGCCTCGGGGAACACCTCCTTTGGCAATGTGTTTCAGAGCCTCGCTGTTCGTTGGATGAACGAGTCTTTGGAAAGAGATGTTCTGCATGTCTCCAAAGTGACCACGAAGGGGTGCGAATCCTCAACTCGACGGACAGGGATTGCCAAGGGAGGAACAATTGTTGATATTACAGAAGAGCATCGTCCATGAAAATATCTATAAAATAGGGTCAGATCGCCAACTTTTCCACAGTGTTCCAGAGAAGTGAGTGAGTTAGCGAGCGAGACATTACCCGCGAGGCGAATTGCACTTTTTTGGACAGAATCCAACAGTTTCAGGGTATGTTTGGGTGCTGCACTCCATATATGGGAACAGTATTCAAGGACAGGTCGGATATGTGCCTTATAGATCATAAGCAGCTGACTGGAAGTGAAATAGCTCCTGGCCCGAAACAGTAAGCCAAGTTTTTGGGATGCACTTTCAGCAATTATTGATCTCACGTGATTTTCCTAAGAAAGGTTATTGCTGATAGTGATACCAAGCATCGAAATGGATATCCTCAAAAGTATGGTTACTCCTGACAAGCTTATGTTGGGCACAGTGAGATCGACTTTTCTGGAGAAAAGGCATGCTTGTATTTTGTTTGCATTGAAATCTACCAATTTATCGGATCCCCATTCGAGAATTGTCGCCAAGTCCATATTTATGTTGTCAACGTATAAACGAATACTGATGCAAGTGTTTCTTTCCTTAATGCCGATTGTTATTAGATTGTAGCCAGATTATCGCTTGACATCTACAAACGGTTTCAGGCTTTTGGCTTTTGGTCCTTATCAGTGTACGATAGCTATAGCAGTCATAAGACCGCCAACTAAGCGAAACCTGACCCAATAAAAATCCAATCGGCATATTTGTGCGTTCAGAGACGCTTCCCAATGGCCATGAGAGTAACGACATCTAGAGCAGAAGGAAAGAAACACTCCGAAACTGTTATATTTTCATCTCAGTGAGAAATGTATGGGAGTTGATGATAACCATACTGGCATTATTTCAACTACAAAATAGCCACAAATGTTCAAAAATTAACAACAATAGTATAGATGACGGAACAACTATACAACTTATGTATATCCTCCAAAAATCTTATGTTAAATGATTGAAAACAAAGGGGATATACATATACTGTGATTGCTTCAGTAATTTCCATCTTTCATTACCTCATGTATTATTAAATGTACTACTGTTGAGTAGAATATGGAAAACGATTAATCAAATGATCGTATAGTTGACATGAACTCCGAAAGCACAGAGAAACGATCTGCTGACATTCTGGGAAAAGAAGTAATTAATGAGGAACATTCCTGCGCGACATTCATTAGACTAGCTTTAATAGCGGCTCCGAGTGCAATACATCCGGGTAATCAAATCGTTCTTTGGTCTAAATGCCATCTGACACGGCCCTCCTGAGACAGTCGCAGAAAGACCGGGTTGGGCGCTGCAGTGCTATAGGCAGCGACGGTTATTTGTCACAATGATTGAAGCAGCTTTCCGGGATATACATGTCCTCAGAGCTATTGCGTCGATTAATCACTCCGGCAATTTCATTTCGCGTTCCTAGTTTGACTTGTATGCCGCTAAATTTGTCCCGAGCCGCCGCATTCGCTCCCGCTGATACCCACCTACGGCTTGTTCCTTGTGCTGCCAGACTTATAATCAATTTATCCAGATCTCATATAGGTGTATGATATATTGTATATCCCTCGGTATATCCTAACATGTCCTGAATAATGATTCCCTGGAAAGTTTTGTGCACTGAGAAAATAAATGAAAATTTGTATAACTAAATGTAATGGTGGTATCGAATTAGTTTCATCAAACACAACACATATTCGTGATATCACTTATTTGAGTGATCAATACTCAGACAAATCTATTGCATATCAACTCCGAATTATAATAGTTCAAATTATTATTCACTACTACATCAAATAACATGTTCCATATCCAGTAATTAATAAATATCTCTTATGTAGTGATATTAGGATTGTGTTGAATGTTACTCCCCTGATATATTTATTTACCACTACGTATTAGTGCGTACGGTAATAATAATAGGTTTACTTTTTGTGATGTACAAATCTACCACATCAGAGAGTAATATGCCGGAGTCACGAAGCCGATCGTCGACGTTCGTTTTCTTCATTGCAGGTGGCTTGGCGTTGGCGTGGTCGTTTCATCAGTTCATAGTTCATCTTTCGTTGAGTTCGTCTCGTGAATTATGAATCAAATAAATTTCATTGGCTCATGGAGTTTTCATTCGCAGTGCATGTGTATTATAGTGTAAGTAACTACTTACCTACAAACTGTGGTACTGTGAAGGGTGAACTGTACCTGATAGTGGTATCAACTCGAAGAGTTGTTACCGGTGTTCAACAGTAAGTAAAATACCTATTTGTTTCATCTTGAAACTGAAATGGCAGGTGAACGTTGCACGCTTATTGAGGAGAATGAGAAAATTTCAATTTTCATAACATACCCGCAAATTATTGAGATTCTGTGATATTTTCCAGTTATTTTTCGAATGAGTTTGTCCCTGAGGGCATAAGTAGAGATGAAATTCATTGTTTGTAGTGGTAAATACGAACCGACGAGCTGTATAGTATTATTCACTCATTTGTAGTGGTGAATAATAACCGTACAGGTAGGGTCCCTAATAACTGTTGCTTCAGTATGTCATATTGTCTCAATCATACTATTTTGTAGTAGTTATATTTGATGAATGAAGTGACTGGCGCCTATTCAATCACAACGCTTGGTATGGTGATCTTTAGGTATTTACAACGGATAATTTCTCTCAGTGTGAAACGTTCCCTATCAATATTGCATTCATTCAGAAAAGACTAAGTCATGGAAACTCAATTTTTCTCAAAGTGGTCCAATTTTTAGAAGAAAAACAAAATGTCGGTCGATCACAATAGTATATTACGTAATATGTGTTGTAACAACATGTCATACCTAGCTATACTGGCGGAATAAACGAAAACTGTGCGATGTGTTTACTGTTCGTAATGAGCTACTTACTGAGGCTGTATGTCGTGTGTTCTCGCCTACTTTCTATAATGGCCGTAGGTGTAACTATTTCTGGCTCAACAACCATTTATAAGAACATGTAAATACCATGTGAAAAGCATGACAATATTACAAAAGAAACAAGTTTCTGAGGAAAATCCTACCTATTTTCAAACCGACTGAATAGCCACAAGAGCGAAATAATAATACAACATTGATGGCTCGAACAAGTTAGGAAAATAATTGTCAAATTCACTCAAACGAGTTTTATCTCAAGTGGCCATTAGATAAGACAAAAGCCAAGGAACAAAAAGACATTTACATCAGAATGACAGAGTGACAAATATTACACAACAAATGGCATGGACCAAATTCAACCAAACTAACCCTGAACCTTGCAACATTATTGTAACACGAATAATTTCTACAGGAGAACAATGAACTAATTACGAACATGTACGAACCAATTATACTTAAAAAATTTAAAAGAGAAATACGTGATTAAGGATGGAAATGATAAATCAGCCAAGAAAAAGAAGATGTATTAATTGTCAACAAAAACAAAAGTCAGGAGAAAAAGATCTCCAGGAAAATACACAAAACAGGGACGATCTTAATTAATGCAAACATGGCAAAATCGATCATGAGAATTTCGTTTAAAGTTAGTTTGGTCGTTGAGACAATTGTAATTCCGGTTATTGATACATTTTTGAATTCATAATATCTCCAAGAGGTTCAGTCGTGGATCTTTATTGTAAACGTGGATAATCACCATATTGAAGTTGATCTCAAGAGAATGACTGGAATCAATAATATGATATTGGAAGGATGAGTTAGTGTTTGGATTATCTGATTTGGAAAAGATATCGAAATACAGGGATGTGGTGGAGCAAATTGAAACACACTGTATATACAATGCAACACAAAAAAATGGAATTCTGTTGTTGATCTTCGATTTGAAGCTATTGCCCTTTTCATTTCTGGAGAAAGAAGACTCCGGATATTGAATTAGATTTGCATGCAATGTCACTTTAAGTGAATCATGTGGTGATTATGAGTTGTATATGAGGGTGAGTCACAATAAATTAGCATGAATGGTTGCCAAAAACACTCCCGAAGTGGCTTCGTTTGTATGAGTGTTCATAGTCAGAATTTCATCACAAACCGCACAGACAAACTTTTATTCGATCAATTGGTGTGACAATCTATACTCTGATGCTTTCAGCAAAAAATAAGATCACGATATCTTGTCTGAAATATATTGTTCTTTCCTGACTGATTCCCCAAAGAAGGTAATTCTAAGATGAAGGCTATGAAGAACTACTCGAGATGAGTAAGAAGCAAGTCAAAACAATAACGGGACTTCTTACAATGGACAAATTCTCTGCAGACAATGCGGAGAAAGGACCGAAACGGCCAAACACTTATTTATAAAATAAGAGGCACTGGATCGCAAAAGACAAGAAATATTCGGGCAGCCCAGAGTAACTCCCGAAGAATATAACAGCCAACCAGTGAAAAACCCTCGGAAAAACCTGTACAGACTGGTCCAGGGAATAAGAGCTACGGAATAGGTGTTGTATAACCATACTGGAATGCACAAAAAGCCCAGGAGGCTGAGGTGTGACTAGTGACAGGACCAGCATTCAAGGAAAGAAGGTAATAAATCATGTCGAGATTCGCGAATGTAAGATGGCGGAACTTCTGTTATTTTTCATCAGATTCTTGTGGAAACGAAACTTTATACAAGCAGGTGATTCTCATGGTTGAATGAGATATATTCTAAGTTGGGATACGACAAGGAGGAGGTTGGATAATCGAGAATAAAGTTGATGTCGAAAAACTCACTCATCATTGGGAATATTATGATTTTTCTCCACAATTTTTCCCTAGCAGTTGAACGAGCCACCTCAAATCAAGGTGGAGTGAAATATTTCAAAAACAAGAAAGAGGAGAGCTCTCTGAATTTAGTTGGTAGGAGTGTTTTGTTAGATTCGGTTACCAACACATTTTGTACATCACAATACGTTATTCAAATAATGTCTAAAGGCATGGAAATGCTATCAATAAAAAGAAAGTTCATTCCAAATTCTAGTTGGTATGCAAAGCGGAAACATGAACCTAGACTTTCGAAACCAGGCATCCACACATGTTTCGACAATAAAATTGGCACTGTTCAATGCACGTGCAAAATTAAAACTCATCGATATACACTCGTTACGAATTCGTAGCAGCAACTTCACCAAAAATTTCAATTTCTACTTTTAATTCCGGCTCTCCAAACCGACATTATTATCGGATCTAATTTTCACCCGAACCTAATTGGAAACGATAGAACGCCATTTCGATAGCGTATTGTAACGTCGAAGTAGAATAGAGCAAAAAATATAATTTTGTTAATCTCAACGTTGTGTGCTGACTTGCTCTCTTTTTGTCCAATTATGATTATGGAATTTTCCGAAAATTCCCAGAATTTTTTAGCAAGTAGTCGATTTTTTTTATCTCTTGGAGCGCACGAAAGGGAATTCCTATCATCTTCGAAGAACATCGTGCCTACCTGGAGAGGATAGGGAGAGAAGGTATAGATGCTGGATTTTTTTCAACTTTTGAAGGTTATAACTTCTTGGGAATACTTCCATAGGCAGCGAATTCCAAAGCTTTGTCGTTCTATAGACGAACGAGTTTTGGTAAAGTATTGTTCGACATATTTCAAGTTTGAAAACGACAGGATGTGCTGACTGGGCCTGTCGACTTCGTCTGACTAGTACTGTTAGTGATGGAATGATATCAGAGATTTTTGAGGAACATTTTCCGTGGAAGTATCTATGAAAACGTGAAAGGTCGCCGACTTTTCTACGGTGTCAAAGTATTAGTAAGTGTGGCATCACATACCAGGCGAATGGCTCTTCTCTGGATGGAATCCAAGAGCATCAGCGAATGTTTGGGTGTTGGGTGAGATAGACTAGGCCCTGGATGATTCCCATTGGTGCGAACAGAATTCTGAAACTGGCCATATCTGTGCTTCGTCATGAGAAGCTCTTGAGGGGTATAGATATTCTCACGAAATGAAAATCCGAGTTTTTATGAAGCAGCTGTCGCGATGGATTGGACATGATTTTCCCATAGAAGAGTATTGCTGATGGAAAGAGCAAAGATATAGTGGTCTTGGTGGTGGTACCAGACATTGTTATATCTGGCATACTGAGTTCCGCCTTTCTGAAGGAAAAACAGGACGTTGAGGTAATTCCATTCCATTTGAAATTTCTTCGCGAGTGGTGTTTTCCTCAATTTATATATAGGACTATCAGGCTTAATATACACTGTCACCAAGATGAGGATGTCTATCATGTTTCGGAGAGACCATCGTCAACTTAACCCCATAATAGATATCCTTGTATTGGACACACTGTATATATGATGATAATTACATAAATATTTTGTCAATGATGGTTGGTATTGTTTATTCGCCTTTATCATAATAGAATAAATTGTATTTACCTATTTATTCTGATTTGCAATAACACAGTATGTCGCTATTCCTGATGACAAATTATTTTATATATTATCATGCAATAATTATTATTGGCCCCGACATGTCATTACAGAAAAAATTGTTGTTGTTGTTGTTGTTGGAATTGGAAATTATATTTTGTCATCAATCGCGAATAAAATTCAATGAGTAAATTTCTGCGTTAGGTATCTATAGGAGATCCAGTCTCAACTTCTATCTTTAAGATGTTCAATCAATAATTTGCCTATTACATCATGGTATAATATTCTGAGGATCATCAAACCTTGCATACAATAGTATATTACATAACAAGAGTTGTAAAACGCATATTACGCACGAAGTGGAGAGAGTTACACACGATGCCGCATAGCGGCGAGTGTGTAACTCCACAAGTGCGTAATTGCTTTACAACTCGAGAATTGTACTATACTTTTTCTACGACTACACTATATTTTCTTCCGGATAGTGCAGATATTGTATCAAGGCACAAATAACTAATACCAATATGAAACGTCTCCCGTCACTAAGCCAGATGCATGAAAAGTTACATATCACAATTCTTGTGTTTGTTTATTGATACGTTGCATACCGAGACATTTTCTTCAATTCGAACTGAAATGGAGCCGTTTTTCATATCTAAACAGCTTTATTAATAGGTAGCAAAAAACACATTGTTTAAAAATATAAAATTATCATTCATAATGGTTATATATTTGTAACAGTGCAGCACGAGAGATTCTGTAATCGTTATTAAAAATAATGAAAAAAAGTTCTCCCAACTGCGCTCTGATCCACCGACCTTTGGGTTCGGAGCCAGCGCTTCCAACAACTGAGCTACCACCATTTCTCCGTATTAGTAGATATTTTATTAATATAATTTCGAAGATTGATCTTTCTTAATTATTGCTGTTATTTAAAGAGAAAGGAATTCATCAATTCAATGTTGAGTATGTATGTTATTAGAAAAATTACCTTCAACAGGAGCATTCTGCAGAAAATAATTGATCTGTTCAGCATTGAGTATTTTTGATATTTTACTTCGGAATCCATCCTTCCCTTTTGAGAATATGGGATAATATGTTGCTATATTAATATTGTGATTGATATTTAGTGTTGATCGTAACATGGAATATATCGACCAGAGTGATGATGATTTAATCGAATTTGATTATTCTTGAAAATATACTAAAAGGATTTTTCCGAAAATGACACGGTATTATTTCTAATTCTCCAGTCCAGGAATTTTTGATGTGCTATTTCGTATTATTCACGAGACTTGGCGGGTAGCAACTAATTTTTTACCATTTTAGCTTTTTCCAACATCCTACCTACCTAGCAAGTGACATTAATGAAATCGTTAATTGTTATCGACACATCGGCCATCGCCTAAGCAACAAAACAAAGTCATCTATAAACATAGGTACCTATGAAAACCGTGCGATCGCTGGCTTTACGCACACTGTGCGTAAGGAGAAGCTTACTGCCATTGTTTTGTGTACAATATCCATCACTTACAGTAGTAGTCGTAGGAAAAATATGTATTGCACATAAAAGAATATTGCGTTCGATGATCCATGATATAACGAAATTTTAGAAGCTCAACATTTACTGAACAACGAATTGATACAATTATTCCATCGTTGTTTTTTTTGCCCTTATCATGTTTGTGAAGTATAGCAGGCAACTCTCCTCCAAAAATTGTGAACTTCACCTCCTAGAAACTTTCAATTTTCTTATGGAACACTCTATATACATCAGCGTCATCCATAACGCACGTGATCACTGGTATAGCAGTAAATTGAAAAAGTTATAACCACGTGGAATACGAAGATAGGTATAGAATAGCATTTTTAGAATATATATTCAACGTCACTTTCCTATCTCTTTCTGATATTTTTCTTTACCTATTTGTAGACGTTTTCGAAATAAAAATTGATTTTTGTATGATGTTGATGATGATGATTATGATTTAAAGAAAATGTTATATTCACAGCTCAAAATGTCCTCAGCTTATCCTCGTTCAACTCTGCAGGTTTGTTTGTTAAAAATAATGCTATGTATGTTTTGGCGTCACTGGATTCACCGTTATTATTCCAGTGGTTCTCTAGAAGGTTACCTGATTGATATCCGAGGTGAAAATCAGTGTTCTCCATTTGTTTTCAACTTTCTTAACAATGGAAATTACAACTTTTTTGTTCCATGCATGGCTTCTTCCGTATATTGCTCAGTTTTCAAGAAAAAAATGACGACTTGATATGAATCCAGATCCTGAGGTATGTTCATTCAAGATATTCTCTGAGATAACTTGATTGCCAGAATGAGTATATATTTCAAATTTTTGAGACGAACTGATCATTCTCTATATACAGGGTGTCTCAAAATTGCTGGGAAACAGAGCTACAACGTGTAGAGAAGTTCTGAATAAGTTGATTGGACCCCACTTATTTATATAAAAAAATGTATGGTTTGTCCGTGGAACGAGTTTGGAGTTTGCATATTGGACCGAATTTGACAAAAGTGTATTTCAAGGTATAACCCTATCTTCAGTGATGAAGTGTTCTCCATTTGTTTTCAACTTTCTTAACAATGGAAATTACAACTTTTTTGTTCCATGCATGGCTTCTTCCGTATATTGCTCAGTTTTCAAGAAAAAAATGACGACTTGATATGAATCCAGATCCTGAGGTATGTTCATTCAAGATATTCTCTGAGATAACTTGATTGCCAGAATGAGTATATATTTCAAAATTTTGAGACGAACTGATCATTCTCTATATACAGGGTGTCTCAAAATTGCTGGGAAACAGAGCTACAACGTGTAGAGAAGTTCTGAATAAGTTGATTGGACCCCACTTATTTATATAAAAAAATGTATGGTTTGTCCGTGGAACGAGTTTGGAGTTTGCATATTGGACCGAATTTGACAAAAGTGCATTTCAAGGTATAACCCTATTTTCAGTGATGAAGAAACCTGAAAGAAATTGTAGGAGGGTCAAAACCCTCACCACCTGACATTTTTTTCAGAACATTCTTAGGGGGATGATAGGGTTCTCAAATTTTTTAAGCCAGATGACTGATTAATTATCCTCATTTTGTTACCCCTGTGAAAATTTCGTATTCCACATAGTACACTAAAGAGATATATTTATATATATATAGCATAGGAAAAAAATGTTTTATTAAATAATGCCAACACCTATTACTAGCGAAAGTTTGATAAAATTATTTGGCAGTGGAAACAAACGAATTAACATTTGTATTGATGAAGGGTGGCGTCTTATTGGACATTTCACCGTGAACTAAATTTTTCAATATAATGATATTAAAGTTTTATTAGGAATATCTGTTAGCACATCATTCAAGAAAACATTTTTTTCATTCGGAACTATGCGGAATACGAAATGTTCACAAGAGTAAGAAAATGAAGATAATGAGTCATCTCCTACTGAAAATTTGATAACCGTAATACCACCCCTAATAATGTTCTGAAAAAATGTCAAGGGTTGAGGGTGGTTTCAACCGTTCTACAATATCTTTTGGGTTTCTTTGATTACCGAAAGAAATGTAATGTCAAATTCCATCTAATTTGTTTCACACATTTTTGAACAGTGTACAAAAATGTGTTTTTTTCATGGAAACTTTGAACTCGTCTCACGGAGAAACAGTACATTTTGTTATATAAATAAATTGGGTTCATTCAACTTATTCTGACTTGTATTATATACGTGGTAGCTCTATGTCCCAGAAATTCTGGGACATTCTGTATATTGAAATGGCTCGTATACTTGTTTGTTTGAATATTTGAATTTTGCCTGCACGTGAATTCGACAGCAATACAGAATATCATTATTTTTATACTATAGCAAGACCTTCCGCTGGGGGGGCTCCGAACCCCCACCCCCCGCCCTTCCCCACCGAAATGACGGCCTAAATCCGACTTTTTCACATTAATTCTGAACAAAATATAATTCGCAGTTTTTTTCTTGAACTCCCCATTCCCTCCGAAGAAAAAATCCTGTGCACGGCCTTGTACTGTATCGAATGGATTTCAAGAATTTGTGTTCTTGAATTATTGTTGCAATCAACAACAGTTTTACTGTGTAATTGAATGTAATAGAACGCCGTTTCGATAGCGTAGCGACGTCGACATAGTGTAGTTAAAATGCAAATGTCTATGCAACACGTGTAGAGCTCCCGCCGTTCCAAACTTAATGTACTATACTAGTATTCTGCGGAGTTAAACAAGTCCGAGAACGAGTGACATATACGCGGAAATCGGAATGTCGTTCCAAATGAAAACATACTGCCGTACGTGAGGTTTATGAGGAATTAGCGTTCAGCGCGACGTCTGTTTCCAGAAATGGATATCTGGAAGCATCTGGATATTGCGAGAAGATTTGTCAGCGCCGAGGTTGTCAAATACGGAACGTCGCTCCTGAAAAATTCAAGATGTGACACGAGGAGTTGGCACCCTGATTAAAATTTACGTGATCTCCCAGGGAAAGAGCTGGTCGAAATAAGTTATGGACATGAAAATAACATGTGAGAAACGTTTTGGGAACGAACGTGTTCTCAAATACTATCGGAAGTTGACAGAAAAAAGGAATATTAATCAAGTATTTTCTAGAAAAAATAAGATTGAATATACAGTGTGTCCCACTTACCATGCTCACCATGGGTATCTTCTTAACGGTGAGAGATACGAGGTCGGTTAAATGACACCAAATGTGGAGTTTGTCAGGGAACTATAATGTGGAAAAATATTTTGATGAAATTTATTCGTTTTTGTTTTATACGCAAAAAACAGATTTTGATCATTTTCATGTCTCCTCCGTAACTTCTTTATTTATGAAAATATTCAAATAGGAATTTCACATTCTCATAGCAGTTTTTCAAAGTGATTTCGAAAAAAAATATGAAATTTATACCAACTCTTCTAAAATTTGAGATATCAGCACCAACTTTAGTTTTTCAAATGTAGGTCATAGCTCACTATGACTTAGTTACAAATAACTTTTTTTTCTCTTCCAGATGATTATGTCGCAGTGATAGTTTTGTGTTGATAACAACGTCATTTATACAAGAACAAAAAATTATTTGGAAGCCGCCATCTTGAATTTATGAATTTTAACAAAAAAATCATGATCTCCGACCTCAAAAACCCTTACTTACCAATTTTGAATGGAATCGGACCAAATCTTGTCCGCCATCTTGGAGCAGCCATTTTTTTCAAGATTTTGCAAATCCATTCAATACAAAAATGAAGAAATTGTTCTCCACTAAACTTATACTTATCTTATCCACATACGTCATTAGTCCGACTATAAAAATTGAAAGTTTGCAAAAAAACAAAATCAAATTTATTACCAGATGAAAATGGAAATGGTGTACAGAAAACATAGCATTGACATTTTGTCCAACTTATAAACAAATCTACTTTTTACTCCCCCACCGGCCAATGAATATAAGAGAAAGAAAATTCCAAGATATATGAAATAACAGAATATACAGTTGGCCTTGTATTCAATAGGACACTTGTATGGTATACATTCTGGCGAATATAGAGCAACTTCGATTGCTTTGCGAACGATTTCGAATCAAACTGTAGATATTGAGAAATTTCAAATATCCGATCGCGATCGGGCATTGTAAAAAGTCGGATTGGGAATTGCGGCCACGTGATATATACATCGCCGGCAACGGCTATAGATGACGTAGGCGGAACGGTCATGAACCGAGATTGCTTCTTGAATATGTGTCGTAATATCCGGCTTCGAACCGTTCCAAAGTAGTCGGCAGATCCGGGAATTTCGCGTTATTGCTTCATATGTCGGCGTCATTTCGCATATAAATCGGCTGCCTTTCCAACTCTGGATGGCGCTGTACAGCACATCACACTCGTTATAGGAAATTTCTCAATAAATAAACCTGATAGATTGGAGTCAGGCCCTCAAGGGTTCACAACTTGTAAGTACTGGAATGGTGAACCTGAGGTACCCTAGCCAGATATTTACCAAACTTAAACTTGTCCTGGGTGATATATCTCTTCTCATTCTTTTTCAATCTAACCTATCAGCCTTCCTTGGCCAACTTATATTTTCCTCCTGCCCTCCAAGCCCAACCTCACCATCGAGTAGTTTGGAAAAGACAGACCGCGGCCGCTCGACAGATGAAGCATTTTGAGACCATCTTTGCTATCTCCGGGCCAGATGAAACAATGTGTGGAACAATTTTAGAACAACAATTATGTGGCGAAGATTTGCTAATATCTGTCTAGGTGGCCAAGGACTGGTCAACGAGGCTCTGGCTACCTAATCCAAGCTGTGGGAACCCGTGGAGATGGATGAATGGCACCGAGGTATGGTAACAGCCTTAGACCTGTGCAGGAGGCACCACATGGCTGGACCAACCCTTTCCCCCGTCATTTGTAGGAGAAGGGAAAATGTTGGCCTTCTTAGTAGAAGAGAACAGGGATCGAAGGAGTAATCTTCATGAACCTGAACGAAAAGGGTCTTTCATATTGAAGTGGCCTTTAATGAGCACCATGAGTCGTATATGGTGAAATTGATAACGGCATGTAGGTAAGATACAATGGGCCACTAGGCCCAAGTGTAGTCGGAGACATTGGTCAGATGAGCCTACGAACGGGGTGGAGTGTTAAGTGGTTATACCCTGGAGTCAGGGGACTCCCACACTATCAAATGGGATATTAGACCCATATGATGTCCATGAAGGATTTCAACCATCTCGACGAAAACACAAACATAGAAGGGCGGAACTCATCAGTATGACTGTTATAACAATGTCTGGTACCACTATGCTCATCACCAAGACCATCACTACATCTGAAGCATCAACAGCTTCTCATGATCTACAAAGCACAGATACGACCAGTTTCAGAATACTGTTCTCACATCTGGGGTTGAGCACCTAAACTTACGTTTTTACTCTTAAATTCCATCCAGTGAAGAGCCATTAGCCTGGTGGGTGATGCTACACTCACTCATCCTTTGACCTCATTAGAGCACCGTAGAAAAATCGCCAACCATCCACTTTTCTGTAGATACTTCCACGGGATATGTTCCTCAGAAATCGCTGTCATATCATTCCATCAATAGCAATACCAATCAGACGAATTCGACAGTTCCATCAGTCAGCACATTCTTTCGGTGTCAACCTTGAAATATGTCGTACAATACTTTATTAAAACTCGTTCGTCTATAGAACGTCTATAAAAGTATCCTCCAGAAGTTCAAAAAAAATTCCAACACCTACCTCTCCTTTCTATCCTCCTTGGATACGCACGATGTCCTCCCAACATTTAAGGAAGTTCCTGTCGTGCGCTCCAAGAGATAATAAAATAGAAAAAAAGAAGACATAGTTATTTACATCCAAGCACTATTTCCGGATCCTTGTCCACAGTGAGATACTAGTATATATGACCAAATTGATTGTGTTGCTGCTGTCTGATTTCTGGTAATGGAAACTATTTTTCTACCATTCTAACACAAAATTGCTCTTGTTTTGCTGATTTCGATAAATCAATGAGGTACATTGTATTTGCATTGTTTTGTTGATTTCGTATTTGTCTTAAATATCATTTTCTTATCCGATGACACAATTATTCAATTGTTTATTATTTCAGAATAAATGTCATTAGCCTACACCTCATGCTGCAAACTGGGAAATGACTATCATTCCGTGCCCGTCAAATAATATATATAGACCTTATATCTTCACATAGGCAGCTTAGGACGTTTGGAGAACAAATCTGCTCCCGTTTTCAACACAAAAAATTGGAAATTTCATTCTTCCAGAAAAGTATTCTGATATATGTTGACGTTTATGCAAACAAATGTTGGATGTTCATTAATTCATCTTGAATTTACCATTTTCATGTTCAGATTTTATTAGTGAATACCATGACCTATCCATATCAACTGAACATCAGAAAGCAATGGTAAGTAAAACAATGAAATGGACTCATACCTCATAAAACTTGGGTGACCATTTCAATCGATAATCGTAGAATGTTATTATTTATCGGATCTTTTAGAAATACTTCAAAGTTTATCGAACTTTGCATATTATTTCAGTTTGAATCGGACCTGGATTGAATTTCTAGCATTCCTTTCCTTCCTATGTGGTATGGTCTTCAATTGTATACATATATATAGCTTTGCATTCTCCGATTACATAATAGGGATTCAATACAGTCAATTTGGACTAGAAATATTACATGCACTATTGGAATTCAATCGGAATCGAATCAGATTACGATCTGGATTATGTCCGTCAACTACCTACCCATAAAATCTGTTCCAAACAGCTAGTTTATTACAGCTGTCCACTTATGCGAAAATACAACTAGTAAATTAACATAATATTGATTATTGGATGGCCGTCGAATAAATTAATTTATATTATGTATTAGGAGAAAATCAGTCCGACATGGTAATGCGTTCCGGTCTGCATAAACGGAATTAGGCTGGCAATGTTGATTGTGAATAATGAGATCCATTACTACATTGGAATTAGAGATATTCGAGCTATAGTAGTACTGCAGCAATGGTGTTATAGATCAGGATCAGGTATGTCAAAAAGGAATTATTAATGAACTGGATAATAGGGGTTGATATTCAGTGGCCACCGTAAAGTAATTGGATGATAATGTACAGTTCAAATTGAAGTAATAGGGTCCACTTTTAAATGTTTGAAAATACTATTGAGTGCTTTCTTCTTCGAAGTATAACGAGTATAAATGATAATGAATTAATTTTGTTGACTTTCATAGTTCACATAATATACCGGGTCTCCACGTAGTGTGGGAGAGCTTTACAGCTTCATTGTAATAAGATATGGACAAAATCGTTTTGGGGATATGGAACTAACTATATCGTGATCTTTACAGAAAGTTTTCTGAACGCGGGACTACATGATTTAGGATTTTTTCGAATAAAAAAAAACCCTGTATTTCATTGCATTTTTAGATTATCTCTGATGAGCTGATGTTTATATCAATGCATTACATTAGGGGTCTAGCGGTAATCATTACAGAGAGATATAGGGTGTTCAAAATCAAGAATTTTCAACTTTAGGATTTTCTTGTGTCGAAACTATTGATTATTGATCAAAACTGCTTCATGTCCCTATCTTAACTTCAAAATTCCGAATATTAAACCACCCTGTATTTGTTCCAATTAAATGTCGGTAGATAGTAAATCAAAAGTTAAGATATTAGGGACTTGTTTCGGCACAAGAAAAATTGAAAATAATCGATTTTGAGCATCCTAGATCTCTGTAATCATATATTATGTAATATGATAGGTGTATAAAATTTCAGTTCATCATCCAGAAGATTGTAGGAGAAAACTCTGAGACATTCAAAAAATCTCAAACTTTGACTGCCTCTATATCATAAACGATGCTCCCACGCATTTATTTTATATACAGAGTGACCCATTTGAAAGCAACCCACCTTCATGAATTTGATATTTATGGAACAATTTTCACGAATTCCTCTCCGGAATGTAAAAAAAGATAAATTGTATTTTGGAGCTGAGCAGCGACCATATTTTTCAAAAAGACGAGGCCTACTAGATCACATTCAGAGGCTGAAAAATCCAGAATCCTTATTAGCGATTTATTTTTGAACAATTCCGCGTGCACCACTGGAATCGGCGTGTTCTGAAATAGATCTATACGAATTTTCATTTTCAACATTAAAGAATTAGGCCAAGTGATGAGGGATTTCTTTTCGCAAAAACTCGAAAAGAAATGAAATTTCGTGGGATGGTAGAGACAGGTTATCTGATAGTCCACCTGAGTTTGTGACCTCAAAGAGCTGCCACTACACCGTATTTTAATGTAGATATTGTGCCCAATTTCCGAAAATGAAGGTTTATCGAACCTGTCCACAGGTAACTAATCCTTCAGGTTGGAAAAGTAGGATATATAAGCAAGCCAATGTTAGTTTAGTTCATCGTACCAATATATCACCTGACGAAGCAACTGTGTTAGCGAAACATGTCTTGTGTTTGAGAATTTTGTGGAAATCTTATCGTTTGTGAAGTTTTTACATTTATCTTATCCGAGTTTCGACGTACTCTGTGACCATCACTTACAGAACAACTTATGAGCATGAGTATTCTAATACTACAAAATGAAATCGACTTCAAGGACAATAAAAATGTTGAACGTTATGCAGGCTCCTTCCGGCGAATACGTGAAACTAGGCTACAATTTATTCGCTGCAGGAAATCGTATCAAAGAAAACACTCGAAATATATGACCAACATCCTAAGGATGCTGAGGATGCAGCACTGATGCACATCCTCGAGCGAACGTTCGTATATCAAGATAAAGAATATTCAAATTTGTATATGGCGTTAAATAGGTCGTCGTAAGATGGAAGCCGTATGTGCATTTCGCATAACGTATGGCGGCCATGATGATAATGCGGTCATTTCACGGGCCAACGCGTGTGTCTAATGGTCCTGTGTCCTGTGCCGCAAAGAGAAGCTGCTCCAGATATTCATATCATAAAGTACTGGAGCAATCTCGATGGCTATTGCATACAGGTTCGAAGGATGTATCTGGCTGACTTCCAAGTATCGAGAGATATTTAGTTTACCGACTTCCTTACGATTTGCGACACTGAAGTATGAATCGTACGTGAACTACTGTTCCTTGTACCAGAGAAAACGGAGATACCGAAATGAACATGCCAGACAAAAAAGGGTGGCTGAAGATACTGCGTTATACCGGGTGACACAGGCTATCGGGCCACCCCTGTAACTTCTGCATTCGTCAACGGATTTTTCTGAAATTCGGTACAGTTATATAAGCAACTATTTCGGATTTGATCACATTACAATCCAATATGGCGGACTTCCGGTTTTTCTGGAAATGCCAGCAATTTTGTTTTTTTAAATGGAACACCCTGTATATTTTTACATATTCAAGTTCAACAGGTCAAAACAAGTGCAATCTTGATGTCAAATATCATTTATTCCACAGCACACCTAGTTGAAAAATTATTCTAACTGCAAGGAAATTCATAAACTCGTTGTTGATTTTTGAATGTATACAATTTGTTACTGCACCGAAAAACAAAAATAATATTTCATTTTGTTCCTTAATGTATGTTCTAGAGAAAAGGGTAGGTGGCCCATAGGGGTTCCATTTGAAAAAAAATAATTTTTGATCAAAAAGTGATGTGGCTGAATTGATTACTGGATAAGTGACACAAAAAATAATTTTTCAGAAAAAATTATGTTCTTCTGTTATGTGTCACTCATTGTGAATAGTCTTGACCACATCTCATTTATCCACAAGGTAAAATGAAAAAACAATTTTAATTTAATTTTTTTCGAAAAAATGACATTTGAAATGAAGATTGCACTTGTTTCGACCTGTTGAACTTTAATATGTAAAAATATACAGGGTGTTTCATTTGAAAAAAGAAAGTTACTGGCATTTCCAGAAATACCAGAAGTCCGCCATATTGGATTGTAATGTGATCAAATCCGAAACAATTGCTTATATAACTGTACCGAATTTCAGAAAAATCCGATGACGACAGCAGAAGTTACAGGGGTGGCCCGATACCCTGTGTCACCCGGTATACACGGTATTTCAGAACAACGTTTCATGAATTATTCTATAGGGTGAACTAGAAACCAAAATAGGCCGATTGAAATCAACTTACCTCTATACGAAAATGTACCGTCGAGTCGTGAGAGGGCGTTGAAGAACAATTTTGATTCCAGATTTTCTTGAATATTTCCAAATCCTTGAAAGGTACTGCTGTGAAATTCGTGAGGCAATTCACTTATAGTGAATGTGCATGGAAAATATTTGGTAACAATTCAATGAATATACGGGAAGTTAGGTATTTCGCATTCTCATTGATAAAATGTTATGTAACTTCTTTTGAGTACGACACTGACTACATTTTGTTTTATAAAAAATTATTGAAATCCCCGATTTTTCGGACCTCTGAAAACGAGGCCATGATGTGACGTCAAAACCCTAATACTGAAACAAGACTATTCCAGACAGAGATGAATGATACATGATTTCTGACAGAATGAATTAGCGCGAGATCACAGTTGAAAGAATTAATATATCAGTTGCCTCAGTCTCCGTTGGGCGTTTGGTATTTTCTTTTAACTATGGCGGGATGAGGTTTCTACGTCATATAAGAGGGTTCGATCGAATTATGTCGTCAATCATTATTTATGTATAAAAGGATCATTATAAACATGGTTTGAGTTAAAAGTTTTACTATGGTGTACACGCCCATTATCATGTTCTGCTCGTTCCTATCTCATTTGGGTTGAGTTATTGGCCACAATAATATTGATCACCAATTTGCAATCTCTTCATCATATGATTTGCGAGCTGGTCATTACCAAATTTCAGTTTAGGATTTCTGGTGAAAAAAAATTTTTTCGAGAAGAAATTCATAAATTTGAAGATGACAAACAACATTATCATATTCATGATTATTCTGGTCAATAACTAAACACAAATGAAGTGAAAACTTCGCAAATATGATAATCGCCCTAATCATAAACGGGTATGGAGGAGCACCAAATGAATTTTATTAGATATCTCGAAAAGCAAAGAAAATTATCAGAAGACTGCAATTATATAAAAAAATTAGATAATTGATTTAGTCATTCATCGAAATATCAAAATCAAGGTCAGTGTCATACCCAAAAAAAAGTTACGTTGATTTATATCAAAGAGAATACGAAAGGCAATACATGGTGTCTATCAATAGTAAAAATGGAAATATTCGATACGTATATTTTTGTTTTGTCATGGAGAAACTTGTTTTTATTTTATTTGGGTGATGAAGATGTATACAGTTTTGGTATATGTACAAAGCACACCACGATAACATTGTTCAATAATGACAATCGAGTGAGGCCGAGGAAACGCCTGATATGATATGCTCAATAAATCGGGAGCTGAAAAAGATATTAACACAAATGAAACACACAAAGTGAGGTGAATAAATGATAATGATTTTTCATCAGGTTCAATCCACTTCTAGCGTCCCAATAAAAAAATCTGATGGGTTTCATGTCAGAGGGCTTGAAAAAGAATAACACCCAGTGTAGCTCAGTTCCCTCTATTGTTAAGGACTGTTCATATTGCCGATTGCAAAAATGCTCACCGAATTTCAAATCGGTAGGTCCGGTTTCAACAGAGATAAAAAATAAAATCAAAAAATTCATGCGAACTGTAACACCCCGTACAAAGTAAACAAGTTTCTCCACGGCAAAATAAAGAAAGTGAATACAAATTAAAGAAGATGACGATAATTATTAGTATTACTGATATTTTTTGAGGTAAGGGCTTCATGGTGGTATTAATTCACGCAATCCAGTTCTATCAGTCTGGTCCCACCCATTGTAGCTATACTCAGTGGCGCAACCAGGATCACTTTCTAGAAGGGAAACAAACCTTTTCAATGCGCCTTTATACAAATTATGAATATGAAGAATACAAAAAATGAGATATAAAATAACAATCCATATCAAATGGATATAAGATTTATGAATTATTACAAAAAATAGTTCACTTCACGAAACGAAATCTATTTTTCGTGGTCCCATCTGTTTTAGAAGTGAGAGGACTTCTGAAGGGTCAACAATGACATCTCTGTGGATATTCAATTGGCTATAGCGCATTCAATAAAAATTTTTTCCCAAACGAATCCCTTCCAAACCGTCGTAAGGTAGCAAATGATCATCTGATGTAACTGGTGGTGGCTTTTTCTTAAAAAAATTGAATATAGTCATTGTCTTTCTCTTTCGCTGTTAACTCATTGTAAAAATAAAATGCTGAACTTCACTTACAAATAATTCTGAAATATCACTATGAACGACCGAAAGAGACAAAGAAATCAATAAATTCTGAATTGTGGTACTCCACAGTGAGCGTACTGGAGAAGACTAATTCATATTTACGTTTCCCTAAACGAAAGATGGAAGGATGGATAGGGTAGGAAGTCCTGATGAAGAAAATGGAACAATATAGATTGGTAGGACTCCTCACAGGGCTCTGTCATCTAAACAGGCACCTCAACATTATGGATATCATTGATGATGCTGAATGGAGATGGTGCCTGGTGGACGAGGGGTCAGTTGATCTCATCCTAAAGGAATGCTCAGCACTAGCAGCAAATCGGAAACATCGTTTTGAACCCAGCGAGTGTGAGAAGGGTATCGTTTAGAAGGCTGGTCTTTTTCGCTCGCGAAATCGGTGACCTTACCTTCATGACTGAACGAATTCCCAGCAGAGGTGGGTGCATAACAGGCTCGAATAAGAGGCCTACATGCTGAAGGATCCGTCTGCCCACAATGTCGAAATGAATGAATGAATATCGATTGCTCTGGGAAGGGGGCACTGGCCCCTAGTTCCCCCTTCTTGGTTGCGCCTCTGATTGTCCTGTCAATCATGCGAAAATATGCCGGTAATGACTGTAAATACCAGTCTACGGTGGTCTGTCCGTCAGCTCGTGCTCGTGGGTTGATGGTTGCGTGCCTCAGCTGAGAGACGCAATTCCAAATTACTCCAGAATTATTTATAAATTGTCTTCAATCACAGCTGGAAGCTACACGCTGCTGTCTAGCTGTCTATCGTATCGCGATCGCGTGCTCTTCCCTGGATCGATATCAAAGTATATTGTTCGTCTGCTGAAATAGATCATGACCGTCTTTATCAGCAGAAAGGCACGTTTGTCACTTGTTCTAATCGAAGCAATGGATGAATCGAGGAAGGAGGCAACTGGATTGAATAATTGGCAAACAGGACAAGAATAGAGTTATTTTGTGTTCAGCGAAGATCAATAGTGAGCACGGCAGAATTCTCCTTTTCTATAGTGTCCTGTCACCTGTGAATTCATTCAATTCCTTGCATAGTTGGTAGTCATATTAGACTTATGGTATATCCAAAACCAACTATTGCAGAACATCCTGCACCGTACGGCTTTGCTGAGTTTGAAATTCTCTTGTGAGTGAGTGCAGGTGCGGCACGAAACTATGCATTTTTTCATGGATGAACTTTACCAGACCTCGTAAACCATTAACAATAAATAAATTCGAGACCTGGCAATTCACATGTATTTATTTTCATGAAATGTATATGTGACCAAAAATATACAGATAATAAGTATTCTAATTTACCTCATCTGATGTCTATGGTATAATCATGTGCTCTATTTCAGATCGATATCGGAGTAGTTTGTTCGTCCGCTGCAATAGATCATGAAGATCTCCATCGGCAGTAAGGCACGTTTGTCACAATGTTCTATTCGGAAGCAATGGATGAATCAAGAAAGGCGGCAATTCGATTGAATAATTTCCAAACAAGACAAGAATAGAGTTCTTTCTTGTTCAGCGGAGATCAATAGTGAGCACGGGAGAATTCTCCACGTTCTATATTGTCCTGTGGATTTATTTGCTTCCTTTCATAGTTGGTAGTCAGATTGGACCTAATAAACCTCTCACTAGACCTCTTACCATCAACAGTATAGAATTTCGAGACCTGGCTATAACTTGTAACTAGATATTCATGAAATATCTATATATGTTATCTGAAATACAGATACTGAGTCTTATAAATTACTTCGCAACTTTGAATACAAAACATCAATTATATTAAGAATCATGCGCTGATTGATGTCTATGGTATAATCATGAGCTCTATTCCAGATATACAGAGTGGGCCTTTGAAAACGAAACAAAGGCTCTGTAGGTCGCCAAAACCGGATCATGAAAAGAATCTGAAACACGTCATCTACATTTTCGAGGGGGACATCGTCCTACAATATTTTCAGCCCTGCGGCGTTGCCGCTGCTAACGAAAAGAAGCAACAACTTTGTTATTTCAAACGGAACACCTTGTATTTTATTGCATTTTTAGATTCTCCCCGAAAATCTGATTTCATCAATGCATCACACTTGGGGTCTAGCTGTAATGGTTTCAGGGATATAAAGTGTTCAAAATCGAGATTTTTCAACTTCAACATTTTTTTGTGTCGAAACTAATCATTATTGGTCAAAACGACTCCCATGTCCCCATCTCAACTTGTGATTCACTATCTACTAACATTTAATTGGAACAGATACAGGGTGATCAGAATTCTGAATCTTGATTCACCCTGTATTTGTTTTACGAATCCATATACAGAGTGCATCGTGAAATACCTTGGTAACTCAATTTGCTCCGATAGGTATATTTTCAGATCATTGTTTATGTCTGTCGATTGAAATGACCATGTCAAGAGGCTTGTTAGTAGGTACTAGCAGCGAGAGAGGAGAGATGAGCCATACCTGATTCCCAAAGTCAAGACCATTTCATGATACTGATTCAGCGGTTTTACGTTAGTTCTTTTTTTCAAGTACAGTGGGCCTGTGATGCCCTAATTATATCAATATGTCGTATGATAATTAATAAACTTTCGAAATTTATATTATACTCAATTTTTTATGGTATGTCAAAACATTTTCATATATAATGCATTTGGGAAATTGAGAACATAATATAAACACTCATTGAATATTTTGAATAATCAGCTATGTGTTGACAGTTTCTCAAAACCACTCAATACTGAAACTTACTCAATCCTAAACTGAGGACATTTACTCAATTCTGATTTCTTATGTTCACTTATTGAGCTATACAATTCGACTAAGAAAGTTCTCTCTCTTCTTAGTCAAATTTATTGCGAGTGGAATCTGATTGACATTTCACAGATTTTCTTTCAGTGTAAGTCATTTCCAATCACAGCTATAAACTATGCGCTCATGTCTATTGTATCATGTACTCTGGTCCAAATTGGTATCGTAGACTATTGTTCGCCTCCTGAAATAGATCATGATCGTCTTTATCTGCAGGAAAGCACGTTTGTCATGTGTACGATTGGAAATGAATAGACAAATCGAGGAAGGAGCCAACTGAATCAAATAATTGGCAAACAAGCACACATAGTCCTTTATTGTTTGCTGGAAATCAATAGTGCACGAGCCAGGCAGAATTCTCTTCAGGTAATAGCAGCTCTGTGGATATATTTTCTGAATGAATCAGTAGTCTGAATATAGACTTTACACTGAGAAAATAGCGTAGTCTGTACATGAAACAACTGCACAAAGTCCCCTAGTGACGAAAATGAGATTTCTAGCACTTGGGTACATAGCATTGATGAAAATTATGTCAAGTAAACAGATGGATGAATAGTGAACATGTTTGAATATACAGAGAAGTGTAGAACGGCTAGTGTGACTTCAGAATCATTGGAGATCGGAATTTGGAATTTGATGGGTGGGTCATTCATTTATTGACAAAAAACTCATTCCATCACTTCCGGTCTAACCGAAATCGATCCCAACTTTCGATTTCCACATGAGACACACCTGCATATTTTTCCATTGGAAAGAGATGTTCTACAGGTACAAGTGAGTGAGTTTGTGAGCGAGGCATCACCAACGAGACGAATTGCCCTTTTTTGGACAGAATCCAACAGTTTCAGGGTATGTTTGGGTGCTGCACTCCAAATATGGGAACAATATTCCAGGACAGGTCGGATGTGTGCCTCATAGATCATAAGCTGCTGACTGGAAGTGAAATAGCTCCTGGCCCGAAACAGAAAACCAAGTTTTTGGGATGCACTTTTAGCAATTGATCTCACGTGATTTTTCCAAGAAAGGTTATTGCTAATAGTAATACCAAACATCGAAATGGATGTCTTCAAAGGTATGGTTACTCCTGACAAGCTTGCTGGTGTTCCGCAAGCATCAATTCTAGCATCAACACTATTTCTACTCCATATCAACGATTTGTTGGAAGCAACTTCATGTCCAGTACACAGCTTCGCGGATGATAGTACCCTCCATACCGCCTTCTCTTCCAAAGCTCCAATACCAGCCAGGCAAATCAGAAACAAACGAGGGAGAAATGTTGACAACATAAGTATGACTTGGCAACAATTCTCGAATGGGGATCCAATAACTTGGTAGATTTCAATGCAAACAAAACACAAGCATGCTTTTTCTCTAGAAAAGCCGATCTCACTGTGCCCAACATGAGCTTGTCAGGAGTAACCATACCTTTGAAGACATCCATTTCGATGGTATTACTATCAGCAATTACCTTTCTTGGGAAAATCACGTGAGATCTATTGCTAGAAGTGCATCCCAAAAACTTGGTTTTCTGTTTCGGGCCAGGAGCTATTTTGCTTCCAATCAACTGCTTATGATCTATGAGGCACAGATCCGACCTGTCCTGGAATACTGTTCCCATATTTGAAGTGCAGCACCCAAACATACCCTGAAACTGTTGGATTCTGTCCAAAAAAGAGCAATTCGTCTCGTGCATGGATGATGGATGCCTCGCTCACAAACTCACTTCTCTGGAGCACCGGAGAAAAGTTGGCGATCTGGCTCTATTTCATAGATATTTTGATCAACAATGCTCTTCTGAAATATCAACATTTTTTCCTCCCTTGGCAGTCCCCGCGAGACTCGCTGCCAGATTAATCCGTCGAGTTGAGGCTTCGCACCCCTTCATCATCACTTTGGAGACCTGCAGAACATCTCTTTCCAAAGACTCGTTCATTCAACGAACAGCGAGGCTCTGGAACACATTGCCAAGGGAGGTGTTCCCCGAGGCATATAACCTCCAGAAATTTAAGAAGAACACCAACTCCTACCACATTTCCCTTGGTTCTCACGATGTTCTCTGAACATTACAGGATATCCCTTTTCGTGGGAACCAGGAAATAAAAAAAATATCTGCTGGCCTAGAAGCTCTGGGACACCTGGTATAGCTGCTAATGAGTCGTTTATCGCGAGTGCCATATGCCGGTTATACTGGTAATTACTTGAAATTTGTACATTCGGCGTAGTGCACACCCTGCGATTAAGTCTCCTAACCAAACACAGAGGGAGCCACTGGCACTGAGGCCTCTTTATTTGCATTTATATACCTACTTTGATTAAAGTTTGCTCCTTTTATTCGTATTCTGCGAAGTCTTCTTCGACTGGAAAATAAGGGACCGGGTTTATTTGATTAGGTTCGCCGAATTAGTTGAGGAAATGGAAAATTTGCGCCAGTGAATGTTTCACACTAGCGAATTCCTCTGCTCTATACTAATTCGTTGGAATAGCGGAGGAATAACATGAGCGTGTTTGTGTTGCTAACACAACGGCAAATATCGAGTGACAAAAGAAAACTCATTATAGTGGAGGTGCCAATCATCATTATTTATCCATTGCTTTTGCTACGTACTCGTTAAATCTATTTGCGCCGGGACATAGTGCATGTTGCATAATTAATAAGAAGCACTGTCAGTATGAATTCTACAGTAGCTGGCTGTCAGCGGTTTCTATCAAAATTTGCTATTCTTCCGCTAATTTCAGATATTACGCCAGGCAGGAGCTAATCGAGACAACGATATAATTTAACTAATAGCACACAACGTCCTAGGGACGTCCCTATTTGGTACGAATCGAGTCTGAATGTCCCGGACCAAAAATAGGTGTCCTTGAGACGTCCCATCCCGTACATCTCATGCAATGTCCGAGCAAGGACGTCCACGGAATGTCCCAGCTGGTTACATCATTTCAAATGTCCTAGAAATAGTATTCCTCAGACTTCCCACGTTGTACATATCGTAGAATGTCCATGCAAGGACGTCCTTGGCATGTCCCTGATGGGATATGAATTTAAACGTTCCTTTAGGGACATCCATCGGATGTCCCGAGTAGTACATATTCTGGCATGACTTCAGATCTTATACAACGTCCTATCTAGACAACCATTGAATGTCACTGATGGTACATTCCTTCAAATATCTCTGCACATACGTCCTTAATATTTCCAAGATCGTATAACAATCGAAATGTCCCTTATTGACATCCTTCGAATATCCCTTAGGGATATCCGTCGCATGTCCCAATTGGTATATGAACTGTACTCTTCCAATGTCCTAGAAATAACGTCCTACGGACGTCCTAGTCGGTACTAACAATATGTTGTCCCTGCGAGGACGTCCTTGGTCCCTGCGAGGACGTCCTTGGGAAACTTTTTCAGGATCTATTGGGGACCTTCTACGGACCATCAACTCAACTGGATGTCCTTATCATCAAGCAAGATTTGGTCCTAGAGGAACCCACAAAAATTGAAATTCAAGAATAATTCGTACGTCCCTGGGACATCATATGGACATCCAATTGATATCCCTCAGCGTTGCTGTCCAATGGATGTCCACGGTACCAAATTCGGATGTCCTATGGACGTCCTGAATGTCCCGACAGGACGTCCTAAGGATATCCATGGGACATAATTGTGTTATTAGGGTCGTTTTCAGCACAACCATATACCGGGTGTCCCAAGGTATCGTATACAGGCAATATTCTTCTTATTTGACGAGATAATCGAAAAATAAAAAACTGCATTGAATGGCATTGAAGTACATAACATTTGACAGTTCTCTGGCAGCTATCCCCCACTTTTTATTTTGAAATGGCACCCCCTGTATATTGTCATTGAAAATTGCGTGTCATCCTATAAGTAATACAACGATAGCATATACTTCGTATTTTTTTTCATTATTATAACAACCAAAACAGCAACATTTGATGTATATATGAAATTCAACTGAAATATCATTCATTAGAATCAAAAAATGAACCGAAAATCACAGCAAGTGTTCAAAATTATTTCGATATGTGAAGCATCGGCTTTTGTGAACAAAAAACGTAAGGATAAATAAGTAACTGAAAACAAGTCACAAGATGTTGATGTTTTTGTTGTTATCCATAAAAAATACCAAGTATACACTATCGTTGTATTTCAAATTAAACGATACGTAATTTGAAATGAAAATATACAGGAGGTGCCATTTTGAAATGAAAAGTTTAGGGAGCTTCTAGAAAACTGTCAAATCTAATTGATTCTTTTTTATTATATGTCATTAGGAAGGTACCCCTCCGCTGGAGCTAACATCTACTATACTTATTTCCCTTGTATAATTAATAACTATATTCTTATAAAGTTTATATTTTATTTTTGTCGCCCACTAGTTCTGTTTTTGTTATCACAGTATTTGTTTCTGACGGACTATGGAATCTTTATTCATTTTTTTTTACTTTTGCTGTTTTGCTGCATTTGCCGTTATTTAATTTATATATATATATTGTTTGTATTTATTTGTTGAATATGAAAAATATCTAGACGGCAACTTTTATCATTCAGTAATGTACCTTGAATCAATTTCAACCATTCAGACATCGATCCCGAAAACCCGGGATTCTCGGGATCGGGTAAACAAAATCCCGAAATCTTGAAACTGAAATGTTGGTTCGGGATTGCAAACCCTAGTTGATGCCCCCAATCTACTATATCTACTATCAAGACCGCTCATATCATTAGATAAAAATTCATCCATTTACGAGCTCCACTTGAATCCCATGGGGCATGCGCATTCAAAACCTGTCATATATTCTACTCCTACTGTTTCCAGACACTAAGTGACATAATTCGATGTCATTAATGATAATTCGCCTTGCCCTCTTGTTCCAATTCCACAGTGAAAGTGGGAGGCTGACGCCACCTGCTATACTGCCTTCATGTGAATGAGGCCTAAGATTCTTGATGATCCTCACTCGTCACTTAACGAATAATCAAACCTCATTCATCACTCTAATGGACCCGTGCGGAAATACTCGATTTTTCTTATATAGAGTATATTTAGGAGACATTCTCGGCCTTTTGATACAAATTCTGTCAATTTACAGTTATAATATTCCCAACGGGCACAAATGTTTCTGGAATGTTTTGAAAATACTCACTGGCATGAGGATGTTTGTTTGAGACGTAATATGCACTTCCCAAAGAGGTCTTCAAAGGATATTGGAAGTATTGTTTTTGTTCTTCTGTTGCATTTCTTTGTTTGCCTACTGAGAGGTATTAGATAAATGGAAATGATGTTAACATGTGGATTCCAATTCTAGCCATAGCCTGCCTTGAGAGATTCATTCCAGATATTCAATATAAATTTAATTTCCAGTTTCATAATGGATCTTATCATTTTTTTCAATGACTTCACCATTTCACACATAATTCAACTTTATTCATGTGATTCATAAAATTCAGAATATTCTATATTTTTTCGACAACTCACTTTGAATATTAATTATTGATTTTTCTTTCCACTATTACAATACCAACGACCTATTTTTTCAGAACAGAAGCAACGACATTTTATTCATTCTAATTAAAAATTACTATATGTCCTCCGTAATCAGTAATAAATATGATCTTTTATTCATAATAATCCATGATATCCGTTTAGGACCTCAAAAATGGTTTATTTGCAACGATTAAATGTGCGCAAAACGCCCTAGAAATGTTCTGGTGCAACCAAAAAGCGAACAAAAAAACTAGGGAGGAGGTATTTTTGTGACATCCCAGGGACGTTTAGATAATCGCCGGCTGCGGCGGACATTGGTTGTTCAATAAATGGTCCATTCTTATGTAAACAGAACATCGCAGTGGAGGTTCAATATCTAAAAATCTCCTACTTTTAACATCTCTGAGATGCTTTTGTGCTAGCTAGGTTAAGATCTGATACTCTAACTATCTTAGAATTCTGACGAGATCATAGCTGCGCTATTATTATATACTAAGGGGCCTATAACTGGATAATTGGAAAAAATAACCATATTTAGACATGCATGGAAAGACCTTATCTATGTTATGACACACTGTCATGTTACTTTACTAATGTAAATACAGATATTTGTTAGTAATAATGAAGAATCATACCTGGTTTGATGTACGATCCAGAACTGATATAGTTTTTACGAAATAGCTTAGGTATAATAATTATTAATGCTCCGTCCTAGGTACGGTCCTGCTATCTTTCCAATTAGAATTATGAATCATCAAGAAACTCTGAAGGGATTGTAACACTGGAAATGTTTCAAAATCAGCACATGTAAAATGACAAAATTTCCCACCCTCTCTGAAAGGATATTACTCATGGCGTTTTTCTTACAGGGGGTGTTTTCTGATTTCCTGACGAAGCGACGCCATTTTCGTTTAATTTCCTTGAAATTCAGAAGGAATATACGAACAGTCGCGAAAAATCTCTTGAATGGTTGTGAGTGAGCATAATATACAACCAGAAGCCAGATTAAATATTTGTGTCGCTAAGACGCGGAAAAATACTTTCGTGATGAAGGCTTCTTGCTTTTGCACAGTCAAAATCATTCGGAATTGAGGACATTGGAGCCATGTCGTACACAAAATATATTTTTTCTACGGCTATATCACAAAATTGCTCTTGTTTTAGTTTTAGTTTGTATGTCATCTATTTCATTTCCGTACCAGCCGTAGAAAAATTATAGTGTATAACTCGCACGGAATGCTTATTTTCCACTCGAATGATTGCAGCATTCGCCTACGAGTCATACTGCAAGTTCCATTTTCGTGAGAAATCACTATCATTCCGTGCTCGTTAAACAATATACTATTTTTGTTTGTATCTTCCAATATGCTTATATTTAAAGAACGCCTGAGCGTGTTCAAATACAAAAACGCGCCTTTTTCAATAGAGTTACCACGGCAACACATGGCCACATCAATGACTCGAGACACACGTGAAGTTTTAAAATTTCAACATTTCAATTAGGTATCGATCTCGAGGGGTAAATCAACAGGAAAAATGTGTACAACAGACTTCCAATGAGCAAAGACTTCCAAAGACTTCCAAAGACTTCCAAAGACTCCGAAAGACATCCAAAGACTCCCAAAGACTCCCAAAGACTTCTAAAGACTTCCAAAGACATCCAAAGACATCCAAAGACATCCAAAGACATCCAAAGACATCCAAAGACTTCCAAAGACTTCCAAAGACATCCAAAGACATCCAAAGACTTCCAAAGACATCCAAAAACATCCAAAGACTTCCAACGGAGTGTACACCAGACTTCCAAGGAGATTTACCCCTCGATCGATCTGACAGGAGTACCGTGTAACGTCAAATAAAATATCACTAACAAATTTAATGTTCAACCATTTTACATCATTAGTTGGTATATCCATATTTCTGATCTCAAAGTGTACTGTGTACTAATAAAAAAATAGCGTGATTCAGAAAGAATTTGAAAATGCAATGAAATAAATGGTGTTCCATTTGAAAAAGCAAAGATGCTGCTACTTCCTAGTAGAAACGGCAAAACCGCATCGTATTAAATAAATATTTTAGACCAGTAGATTATGTCAAATTATACATACCATCAAATTTTCAGATTCATATCTTGCTCAAATTATGTATCATACTCTCGTGATAAAAAAAATCATAACATAACTTGACCTCAGTGAAAACCTCAAGGTTCTGGAGATATTTTGTTTAATCTCCCCACAATATGGAAATTGCATGGATTTGCATTCGCTGGTACCTATTTATCTTCGAGAAAGATAAATAGGCGACGTTTTCGCGAAAATGATTGATACAACACCAAGGGATATCAATCAGGATTAGACTAGGTTGAACGTGTTACAGGTAATTTCCGCTTCCTGCAAACTACATTATTTCGAAACAGCAAATCATGCAAGATCTTATCAACCATTCCGAGTCTATTCACGGCCACTGAGGCAAAATGTCCAACAGTCGACGTATGATTCACGGTTCATATGAATTTCACCATTCTCTTCCAAGAGATATTTTAATTTCAACACACCGTTGTGTCATGGTGTGAAAATGGTTAATTTTGATGTGATCCACATTTTCTCAAAAAAGGTATTTGAAAACATCCTGTATAGGAGTGGGAGTGACTTTAAGGTTGTTCCCTTCGTTTCGCAATACCTCTCCACTCACAACATAAAATCCTACTCTTAACATTTGTATCATAAATAGCTATTCTGGAAACTGTTATGCTCGAATAGCTATTCACACCTTTCATGAAGTTGTTTTAATTAAAGTGTCATCCTCAACCTGCGCTAATACATCATGTTCAGGATGTAACACATTATCTCATTTCCGGCAGAAAGCAAACAAGAAAGAGTAAGTATAGCAGCAGAAGCGGAGTAGCCCAAATACACGGAAATTTAATACTGTCATGTCTTCGATCTCTACTTAGCATAAAAAATTACTCAGAAAAAGAACGCACCGATCACAATCGATTAACTCGATTACTGAGTTATTGTGTCAATATAGAAGTATAATGGTCCTTCCTTGAATGTATGAAACACATCTTACCAGACAAGCATTTTTGATGATGATATATTTTCAGCAACTAAATATACCTATAATAGTTATTTATGTGTTGCGATAATCCATAACCTGCAGAAATGTGGCATGACAAGTATTTCCACGAACTTATAACTTCGAAAACTTTTCGTAGTATCTTATTGCTTCGTCAGACTGGTGCTTGACAAGAAACAACTGGATTCAAGGAGATGACGTGGAGTTCGCATATTCAAGAATATATAAGAAACCATAATTGTTTTCGAAAACGAGCTTTCCTAATTTATTAGCGAAAATGACGGTTAGTCATTGTCGCCGGTTGCCTGTAGTTGTGGACACCAGCCTGATCCACCCACGTGATGTATGTTTATCGAAATAAGTGCATGAATTAATGAGAGCTAGTCTGTCCAGGTTAACTTTGGGACACCACGTGATTCAACGCATATGCATATTCCACGTGCTGTCCCAAAGTTAACCTGGTCGGACTCTAACATATTTTTATTGTCCACCAGGTCGCGCTTCTGAAACGTGATGAGATCAAAATTGGTAGAACTGATATTTAGGACAATAGGTATACTTCTTCTTGTGGCCTCTCCCTACGATATCTTCTGCTCTGTTGATATAAAAGTTGCACATTGAGAGTGAAAAATGCAAGTTTGATCAAGTCTATCCATAACTTGCAAGTATCGCCAAATAAAGGTATTTCAATCGCCCAAAAGAGATGAACCTTGAACATGCGGACATTGTATACACAGTTACTCATCGTATACACGTATGCACAGAATATACTGATGAATACAGACCACATCATTTTTTCAGAAATTTTGTTGAAAAAATAGGTATAGTCACGCCAACTGGTGAGACTGAGATTGTCAGCCCTACATTGATTGTAGAACAGGCCATGATTGTTGATTGAAGTGACTACACCATACTCTTTATGTATCAATATCTATGCTGTCATCATTGATGAAATAAACCTCTGGTGCGCTCACTCTTCATTTGTTTCGTAAGACTGGTTCTTGATATAAACAATTGAATTTCAGACGATGACGTGGGGTTCACATATCGAATGTTAGATGGCGTGATTCCTATAACTCATCAAGGTTGGTAGAACTGATGATATTTTGTAGAGGAAGGTTGCCTCAATCGCACCCCGCAAGTAATTCTTGACGTAATAGGCCCTTTATCTTGCACGAAAAATGTAGCACTTCCGTGCACTTCGTGTATGATATATCCACCGGCACATGTATCGAAGTGACAGTTGTCAGTATTTTTGAATATTTGAATTTAAAAATGTAAAAATGATAATTTGTTCAGTCGCTTCTTGTTCAAATTCGTACGAGTGTAAGAAGACTAGTGGATTTAGTTTGAGGTTCTATTCATTTCCAAAAGATGAGTCTATTCGTGAGAAATGAAATCAATTTTGTGAACGTGATTTTTATTCATTCAATACCAAAACTTGGCGAATATGTTCTGCCCATTTCGATGCCGAGTATTTTGAACGGAATTTACAAGCAGAATTGCTGAATAGATAGGTATTTTCCTCTCTGGCATACTGATCCATCCAAAATTGCCTTCTCATTTCAAAGATAGAAGGTATTATACAGAAGTATATATAAATATCCATATTATTATTGTATAATGGTACTTATAATAATATATTTACTATAAATCAATATAATTATGCTGAGCAGACCAAAAAGTTTGTATACTATTTGGTAAACAACATTTCATGACATTTCGCTTCAAGGTTGACATCTGTCATTTTACTGCCTGTGACGTCACGAATGAACGTTCCCCCCTTGCCGCACTATCGATCGAGGCAACCTTCCTATACAAATTCTCATCAGTTCTACCAACCTTGGAATTTATTATCAACATCAGTTCTACCAAGCTTGATGCGACTAAATCGCAAAATGTATTCCCTATCTTCATTGATCACAATTCGGTCACAATTGTTACATTGATGCCTGTAATTTTGGATCGGCACCAGACTTAACTTAGCGAGATTCACCCACGCTATTATTATGTTAATCGACGTAGGCGAAAATCAAGAAATTGTATACCAGGAGAGGATTGAAATGCATACACCAGAGGTTTATTTCATCAATCTGTCATCGATTGGAATCCGCGGAGATTTCTGTTAGACTTTGCCAAAGGAAAATGATAAACGGTATCGAATTCGCACCTGCATCACCTATAGTTTATAACGATGCAGGCGCTAAGAAAGCACCTTTTGTGTTGTCGCTATTAATATCTGCCAGTGTTCCAATTACGAAAATCAAGGCGACAACGCCTCCGAGAATGATAAATCTTCAATACCCCGAGCGCCTCTTCTGATGGTGGCGTCACAAACACAAAAACACTGTTCCATCATTCAAAGGCGCTCGCTTTTCACTTGTCAAGGAAAGATCATAAATTTTACCCCGGCGGAATAGTCAACAACACGATGATAATACGAATATTCTAAGCATGAAGCAATAGTGTAGATAGTATATTGACATGATAATAATTCTCTTCAAAACAAAAAATGCAACTCAACTTGTATGCGTAAATAAATTAAGGTTCTAGAGAGGATCGTTAGAATTGGCTGTGATATTATATACACCCAACTATCTGGAATTAGGAAGCAACTTTTACTAGGGCAGACATCATTGTGAATTATCACAATTTGCATGTTCAGTCCCACGAGAATACCCTTGAAACGAGAGAACGTGCTTGCCAAAGTGAATTTTGGGCTGGAATGAAAAACAATCTTTTATGTAGAGTTGTAGAACCCATATTTAACCAGAATAATTAAACACTGTTAATTTTCATCACTTCCTGAACAACTTGACGGTGCTCCACCTCATAATTATCTATAAAAGAATAATGGGAGTGCATATATATTCTCGTTGCTTCTTGAGGAATTTGACACTAACGATAGTAATAGCATAAATTAAAATCTGTGGTAATAGATATATCACGTCAACGACATCGAGAGCTAGCGTTTTTGAGAGATGATCATTTACATTATTGAAATACAAATATGGTATAATCAGAAATATAACTTGGTGACCTCTATCCACCGTTGGAGTTTTTCCATTTCCCATCTTTTCCTATATTATGAATACTTAGTTTCGTTACTATCAAGTTGAAAAAACATACAAAAACTTGAGAGAGGGGAGGCAGTTGCCAAGCAAGTCTGAATTTTGTTTTCAGATTAACATGATTTATTATTCTCGACATTGTTGTCCTTGCTAACAACAAAACAATCAGAGTGGTCCTTGGTTGAAGGAGCGTAAGGATCAACTGATTCACATAGATGCCAATATGGGGAATTCAAATCGAATTCGATAGCACCTTTCACAAGTATTAAACTGATATTTGGGTCACTTGCATATTTAGGTAACGTTCATCGGATTTATTAAACAATATGCTTTTGACCGAGCTTTTGACTATTATATTCATCAAACGGGTTTACAACCTATTCAGAATGATATACCGGAAACAGACGTTTCCTCGAATTGTACAAAATTATTTCCGCACATTCCTTTTGTGTTGATCGAGTTCTTGATACTCGGAAATGAGAGTACGAATAAGCTTTTTATCGTATTGGTTTTCTGTCTTATACTTTTCCTCAATAGATCTTGAGCTGTATAGTGGTATAGTGAGCACATATCTCGAGAAAATAATGGAATAATAATAAAATACTACTAAGTAAATTCTGAATAGACCCGTTTCCATGACAACCTTTAAATGGATTTCGTCTCTCTACCGAACGAGGGAAATGAATGTCTGCATCTGGAAACCTTAGCCCAATTTCTGTGCTGTGCTTTCATCCATTATTTGTATCAGTTTCGTGAAAGAGAGAGATCGAGATATATATGTGGCCCATTTATTAGTTCATTTTGTTGTTCTTCGTCGAAAATAAAATATCCACATAAAGGCCATGCGACTTATTTGTTTCAGCATCCACAGGGTCGTCTCTGAAACTTGACAGTGGGAAATCAGCTGAATACCTGAAGCAAAAGGAGTTTGATCAGTACATGATTTCAAGGCATGTTCGAATATACCTTATAAGTCCGTTCTCATTTTATTTGTGGTGTATGAGATTTTTTTGAAAAAAAAAACAGTTCAATTTCTGGTTTTGATTACTTCAAAAATATATTAGATATTCATTATTCCAGATTTTTTGGGATTTTCTCTCCTCTTTTCTATAAAATATATATTTCAATATATAGAGGAGAGGATTAGACGACTGTCTAAGTTAAGGATGAAACTGTTGATTTCCTTCGGGTATGCAGTCAAAGAGAAAAACAAAGTGTACTCTTGTTTCTGTTCAAGCTTTCGAGTCTTTATTGGCTCTTCATCAGGAACTCTATAAAACAATTAAAATTGATATGGAAATTAAATCCTTGTTATCGATTATAAAACACTTACGGAAAATGAGGTTTTGTTGAAGCTGGCTTCCATTAAGTGGGGAATAATACATGTGTAAAAAAACATTCACAACATGAAAACATCAATATTTTTGAAAGTAGATAAAAATTATTACATTATATTTGATTTTAGTCGCAGCAAAAAATGCTTTGCAAGTTTTCTCGACTAAAATCAAATATAATGTAATATTTTTTATCTACTTTCAAATATATTGATGTTTTCATGTTGTGAATGTTACACATGTATTATTCCCCACTTAATGGAAGCCAGCTTCAACAAAACCTCATTTTCCGTAAGTGTTTTATAATCGATAACAAGGATTTAATTTCCATATCAATTTTAATTGTTTTATAGAGTTCCTGACGAAGAGCCAATAAAGACTCGAAAGCTTGAACAGAAACAAGAGTACACTTTGTTTTTCTCTTTGACTGCATACCCGAAGGAAATCAACAGTTTCATCCTATTTCAATATACGTATAGTAAGGACAAATCAGATGATTTGTCCCAAAATGTCACTGCGTTTATAGAATTCTCTTATCAGAGAGCCTAAAAATTAAATTCACCAGGTTGTCAGTGACAATTTGTATTGACAAAAGTTTGGAGAAGAGAAATAAAGGTATATAGAAAAAATATCTAATTTTCACTTAAGTTTGGACGTTTCGAGAACGAATCTGCTCCCGTTTTCAACATGAAAAATTGATTTTTTGTATCGCAAATTCGTAATCATCCTGACACTTCTCAGTTCTCAGTGGCAATTGATGACGTTGGAAATCAAATGAGTTACAGGATGTTTTCATTAATTGATCTTGAATTTACCATTTTCATTTTCAGTGTCAGGACAAATACGAATTTGCGATACAAAAAATCAATTTTTCATGTTGAAAACGGGAGAAGATTCGTTCCCGAAACCTCCAGAGCTAAGTGAAAATTTGATTTTTTTTCTATATACCTTTATTTCTCTTCTCCAAACTTTTTTCAATACAAATTGTCACTGACAAGCTGGTGGAATTTCCTGTTAGGCTCTCTGATAAGAAAATTCTTTAAACGCAGTGACATTATGGGGCAAATCATCTGATTTGTCCTTACTACACGTATATTGAAATTATATTCATATTATTATTTTATAGAAACGAGGAGAGAAAATCCCAAAAAATCTGGAATAATGAATGTACCACCTCCTCGATTAACCTACAGACAGTATTTAACATTCCATATTGTTTCATAAAACTTGGTCTCGAACTTCTTTTTCTTCTATTATACCAACATCATGTTTCGCTACAATTTTGGAAATACCCTGTACACGGGAGATTTAGTCGAAAATATTTTTTCAACAATGTCTTCATTTGTTGTTTGAAAAAGGTAAAGCTGTGCATTTTATTGAATTAACCACATGATTATATTCATATTTTTTCATCAACTTTTTCAGTTGCTCTCTTGTTACATTTCATAACTGATTTTCTACACATGGCATATGATTCATCTGAATTGCAAGAAATTAACAAATTATATTGAAAATTCAAACAGTATAACAGGACAAGAAACAAAAATGACGATTATATTAACGAAACGCTAGACTGGAAAAAAAATACCAGTGATCTACTAACTTAACACAGGTTTCATTTTTGCGAATCCCGGCTGTCATTAGAAACATTGGTAAACATTCGTTCCGAGAATATCGACCACATTGTACGACTTTCCAAGAACAGAAGTTCCAGGAGAGAAACTTTTTTAATAAGAAAATTTCGACAGTATGAAGTTTCCAGGGAGCCGGATCGATGGATGATCCACGGCAAAGTTCATGCGGAAGAGAGAGATTTCTAGGAAACTAAATTAATATTTCAATGATTGCAGCAAATTTCCACAAACGAATAGGATTAAACCGTTAGCTACGAATTTCTGGAATCCACTGTCAATACGTAGGTATTTCGAAATATCTCAGAATTATTATTTTCCATTCCTTCAAGGAATACGATTTCCATATGACTTTTCTTTCTCTGGAAGTTGACAGACTGAATTCGTTGAAACCTCCAGGACTTTCAGAAAACCCCATGATTGTTCATGACGACCATTTGATGACTCGGTACGAAAAGAGAAATGCACAATTTCCAAGTATCCTCGTGGCGCAGTGAATTACATGTTCGCATTCCACACTGTTTGGAGGATTGTTTTATATCATTTTCATTGAATATGTTCGTTGTGCTTGGAATGGGCTTATATCATCAAAAAAATGTATTTCATAATTCGATAGAACTCACCCAAACTAGCTCACCACCGCAAACTGTTTCTTGCTGTGAGCTCCCTACGTTTTATAAAAAATTATTGAAATCCCCGATTTTTCGGACCTCTGAAAACGAGGCGATGATGTGACGTCAAAACCCTAATACTGAAACAAGACTATTCCAGACAGAGATGAATGATACATGATTTCTGACAGAGTGAATTAGCGCGAGATCACAGTTGAAAGAATTAATAAATCAGTTGCCTCAGTCTCCGTCGAGCGTTTGATATTTTCTTTTAACTATTGCGAGATGAGGTTTCTACGTCATAAGAGGACCCGTTTTCAGAAGGTACTATTATTTATGTTCAAAAATAAAACATTCCAGTTAATTTTTCGATCGAATTATGTCGTCAATCATTATTAATATATAAAAGGATCATTATAATCATGGTTTGAGTTAAAAGTACTACCAAGGTGTACACGCCCATTATCCATGTAATTGAGAGAATAATGTATAAATAACTTTGAAGTGTTCGAATTCCACGCCGGCGACTTGGGTTCAATGCCTACGACGGTCGGCTTTATCATTCTGTTTTCTCAAGTGATCTTCGGAAAGATGACTTTTTAGGAAAAAGGTTCGTTTAGGCCGAGTAAGGTTAGATTGTTCTAAAAAGTAGTCTCCTTTCTTATGCAGAAGGGATATTTTCCTTCCTTCCTGGAAACAGTACTGTGGAGGCATTTACTGTTGAGGCTGATAGTGATTCGCTATTTCAATGTTGTCTTATTTAGGAAATTTTCTGTAGACTTGATTCCACGCCAATTGATGCTATAACCAATTAGGAATCCATACCAACGGAAGGATTTGGTGAATTTTATTTCATCACAAACAATTTTTGTTGTTTCATACATTGTCAGGAAAAAATTGAAAATATCAAATTTGGATTCATACTGAAGTTAATACATTCCATACTCACCCATGAAATTAGAAAATAACATTTCTTGGTAGCAAATAATTTCAAGTAGGCTTCTGGCAAACTATCGATATTCCATAGTGGAATGATTTCATATGAATCATTTCCCGAAGAGTTGAAAACTATACAGGGTGTTCCTTAATGACATGCTGATATTGAAAGATGTGATTCTTTAACTCATTTCAATAAAAAAACTTCCCACTAACGTATATCCTAAAAGTCTTGAGTTTTGAGATACAGGGTGATAAAGTTATGAGAAAAAATCAGTTTTTTGATAATATCTGGGATAATATTGTGGACATCTTCATGAAATTTGTTACATATCTTTTATGCATCGAGGTGCATTTTTTGATGTATACAAATTTTGTTTTTCTCTACCAGTGGCGCCGTTAGGGGGATATGATTGATTATATTATAATTCTTGAAAGTGAGCAACGAAGGAATATTTCCAAATGAAATGATATACAGTCATTTAATTTTGTACAAAAACGATCCTCTTGTTGATACCCGATAGGACGCTACGTTTTTGAGAAAAAACGAGAAAACGATATCAAACTTCAAATTTTGATTTAATGTTAAGCTGAGTACTGAGATACTGAGATAACCACGGTATGTAACATTTTGAAATTTTTCCACCATTTCAGTCACATAGCAGAATAAATTTTGCCATCAGGAAAAGCTATATGGGGTGGACAGAAAAAGAATCTATGTATACATGTTCAAATATGATACCCTGTATCTCAAAAGTTAGGAGTTTTACGACATACGTTCATATAGTTTAATTCACGAAATTGGTCCAAGAATCGCTCCCTTGGATATAAGCATGTCATCAAGAAACACTCTGTATATGAAGTAGAAAGATTCAAAATTAATTCAAGAGAATATGTGCTTGATGATGGTACCTACACTATATTTCCATATACCGGGTGGCTACGGAAGTATTGCCTACGGAATATCTTAGTTATTTTATGAAGTAGGTTTGTGAATTTTGGAGCGTCGATATAATGACATAAGAACTAGAATTTGAGCATATTGACATGTCGAAGTTAACTTCCGGTCTGACCGGAAGTAACATTAACTTTCTTATTTCAAATGGAAACCCTATTTTTTTTTCTTTTCGCTTTATTCAGCATTCAATTCCCTTTCTAATGACATATCACAAGTTGGTATTTAACCAGAAACTAGATCAGAAAAAAATTATTATTGAAATTCACCGAGTAGGCCGTGGAAGCAGTATGAAAGCCAAAAATTGAAAAGTTGGCTATGGAAACCATACGTCACTTGATCACAGTTGCTACTACTGTGATATTTTATTTTCATTCGTCGGCATTATAAAAAGCCGACAAAAAAAATATTGGAAAAATTAGGAAAAAAACAATACTCTGTAGGTCCATAACTTGAATAGGAACATACAACTTTTTCTTGCCTGTACTATTCAGCATAACCATTCCTTTCTAATGACATAATAGAAAGTCATTTTTAGGCTTTCATTTTGCTTCCACGGCCTACTCGGTGAATTTCAATAATAATTTTTTTCTGATCTATAGTTTCTGGTTAGATACCAACTTGTGATATGTCATTAGGAAGGGAATTGAATGCTGAATAAAGCGAGAAGAAAAAAAATAGGGTTTCCATTTAAAATAAGAAAGTTGATGTTACCTCCGGTCAGACCGGAAGTTAACTTCGACATGTCAATATGCTCAAATTCTAGCTCTTATGTCATTATATCGACGCTCCCAATTTCACAAAGCTACTTCATACAATAACTGAGATATTCCGTAGGCAATACTTCCGTAGCCACCCGGTATATTATTCATTCATGATTTGAATACTTGAAACGGATATTGTTTTTTTTTTTTCTAATGATTAGTCTATTTTTTCTTACTTGTTATAGATATATTATGTTGTATATTCCTATATTATAAACGAAAATGTTTCTTGAGAGAATGAAGGCAATCAATATCGAATTCATCAATGTGTTTCGATATAACGTGAAAGGTTTTTCCTACGATAATAATCAATTGTTATATTAAACATTGTCTCCTGATTTTCGCTAAGTAGCATGAATAATATTTAGATGGCACTCAAAGTGAAAGGCATTTTATGAGTTAATGTAAGCTCCCATTTAAATTTAATAACTTTCGTAAATGGGTTCATCTACTTTAAATGTATTTCTCATCATATTTTAAGCAATTTCGCGAAGCGCCAACGAGGAAAAATGTTATTATAGCATCGAATGAAAAGTGCTTCTTCACGCTAAAAGTTGACATAAGCGAATGCAACGATTCTCTTTAATACATCGACGGAACGTAACTAAATATATGACCCCGGAAGAACTCAATTATTGTTATAATATTAAATCTTACAGAATAGAAGCAAACATAAGGCCTCTTGACACGTGTTCTAACTACAGAATTTTATGGCAGGTGAAAGAACCGCGTTGAGATTGGCCTTGCAATATCGACTTTCACGAGAGGTGCTGATATTTAATGGAAAAATGAAAAATAACAATATTCCCAATATAATAAACTAACACTATACAATTTTCTAATCATAATCTACAGAAATAAACTTACACTGAATAATGCAATACAGAAATAAACTGAATATTTCAATTTTCTAACGCTAATATATAGCACACTGGAAAATTTCAAATGTCATTTGATCCTCTTCACTGTCATCAAAATCATTCTCACTATCATCAGAATCAACCTCTCCTACATTATTTATAATCACTCGTGGAATATCTTGTGAATTAAAAAAATATTTTCTCTCTCCCACCAACTTTGAATTATTTTTTCAGTGGAGCGAACACTATTGGCCCATATTTCAGGAGTAATTTGCATCAGAGAATCTTTCCTTTTAGGCATTTTGAATAAATCAAATTCAAAATCCACCAATGATCCAAAAATAAATAGATATTGCAAAATATTGCCTATTTTGTATTAATTTTAACACCTTGTATACTGGACGATCGGGTCTGTGTACCTATAGACTGTTTTTATATCTTGTATAAAAAGAGGACTAGTTTTTATGATATGATGGGTTTGCAGTTGTTTATAATACGGCAGTGGGAAATATAGATGTGTAAAGTTAACATCGCCTATTATTTTTCCTATCAATTTGTAAATTCAAATTGATTGTTTAATATACAGACTATCAAATTATAAGTCTTAGTATATTACAGTGGCGACGAGGTTACGTAGTTGAAGTAGTGAATTGTTATAAGTTTTTGTGGAAAATGAGTGATAAAACGATACAATATACCGGTCACATCCAAGAGTTTGTGCCTTCGGTATCGGATTGGTCTATTTATAAGAAACGTTTACAAAATTATTTCACGGCAAATGCGATCAAAGATGATGATCGTAAACGTGCCATCCTCCTTAGTCTCCTTAATGAAGAGGCTTATAAGTTATTGCATAACATGTGCATTCCGCTGGAACCCGAAACAAAGTCTTACGAAGACATAGTTACATTGATGGATGAATATTTCCAGCCCGTAGTGTCGGTATTTTCGTGTCGAGAAAAGTTTTTTGAATCGAGGAAAATGGCAAACGAGTCACCTAAAGAGTGGGCGGCTCGTCTACGTAATTTGGTGTCAACGTGTAAGTTCGCGGGTGCAGTGGAAATAGAACGTGCATTAGTGGACCGATTCATAATAGGTTACGAAAAAGGGCCTGTAAAAGATCGTTTGTTCGAGGAGAAAGCGACTGTTTCGTTTTCATCGGTTGTGGAGATTGCGTCTTCGAAATCTGCAAGTAGGCCATCTTCTACGGGTGCGGTGAAGAAGGAACCGGAAATCTACTTTTCTACGTCAAAGAATCCTGCGCATATTCGCTCTTCTACCGCAAATTCGGCGGGTTCTCGACCAAGCAGACCAAATCGGAGCAGCGAGGGGAGAACCAGATATCAAGCAGCGGGAATGACAACTCAGCCAAAATGCACTGTCTGCGGCCGTCGTAATCATCAACCAGATAAGTGTTCTTTCAGGGATTGTTATTGTCATTCATGTAATAAAAAGGGTCATCTAGCTCCAATGTGCCCTACAAAAAAAACAATGAACAAATCAACATCAGGTAGAAACAACTTCTTAGAATCGGAAGAATATTCATTATATAATGTCGATTGCAAAACCGATCCAGTTTTGATTGATTTGTTAATTGAAAATAAAATGTACACATTACATCTTGATACGGGGGCGAGCTATAGTGTCATATCTGAAAATTTTTATCAACAAAATTTGATAAACAATCCATTACAAGTTACAGAAAAAGTGTTCAATTTGTATAACGGCGAAAAAATTAAGCCTTTGGGATTCATTAAATGTAATATTGCATTTAAAGGAAAAGAGGAAACTTTGAATTTCTTCATAATAAAAAATGGAGGGCCACCCCTACTGGGACGCGACTTTTTCAGTCTGTTTGATTTGGCTATTTACAATTTAAATAGTGTAGACCTTCCCAAAGATTTGAATTTTTTATTGAGCAAATATGAGGATTTATTTTCTCCAGGTCTAGGCAATTTTAACAAAGGGACCATTTCCATTCGAATGAAATCTGATTCTGTGTCTCCTAAATTTTTTAGAGCGCGACCTTTACCATTTGCAATGCGCGAGAAAGTAGAAAAAGAATTAGATCGATTGTGTAGCTTGGGGGTTATTGAACCGATTCAATTTTCGGACTGGGGAACACCAATTGTCCCCGTGTTGAAAAAAGATGGCACTGTCCGCATTTGTGGTGATTTCAAGGTGACAGTGAACCTTTTTATAGAAATTGATTCGTATCCATTACCCAAAATTGAGGACTTGTTTGTGCAATTACAAGGGGGGGCGCATTTCACCAAACTCGACCTTTCCAATGCATATCAACAAGTGAGTTTAGATGAGAATTCGAAGAAGTTCATGACTATATCTACCCATAAGGGATTATTTTGCTATAATCGTGCTCCTTTTGGAATATCTAGTATTCCCGCTAAATTCCAGAGAATTTTAGAAACTCTTCTGCAAGGCCTTAACGGCGTAGTTTGTTTTCTAGACGACATTCTAGTAACAGGCAAAGATAGAGAAGAACATTTAGAGCGGCTTGAAACAGTGCTGTTTCGACTCCAAGATGCAGGTTTGAAACTAGCCATAGGGAAATGTAATTTTTTTAAATCAAAAATCACTTATTTAGGATACGATTTAGACCAAGAGGGGTTACACACCTCAGCTACAAAAATTTCAGCTATTGTTAACGCACCAAGACCTACGAATCTAACATCGTTACGCTCCTTTTTGGGGTTAATAAATTATTACGGGAAATTTGTTGAAAATTTGTCAACACTATTGTACCCATTATATAATTTATTGAAAGGAAATACAAAATGGGATTGGTCGGAAGGATGCGAGTCCGCGTTCGAAAGTGTAAAAAAAATTTTGTCTTCAGCGCCGATTCTGGTACATTACAATCCCGAACTACCTTTACGACTCATCACCGATGCAAGTGACTATGGGGTGGGGGCGTTAGTTGCTCACCAAATGCCGGATGGTGTTGAAAAAGTCATCGCGTATGCTTCGCGCACGTTACTGGAAAGGGAACAAAAATATTGTACCTTGGAAAAAGAAGCATTAGCAGTAATTTTTGGATTATGCAAATTTCATAACTATGTATGGGGAAGACATTTTACCTTAGTAATAGACAACAAACCATTATCTTATATTTTTCACCCAGCGAAAAATATACCCCAATTTGCAGCAAATCGGTTGCGTAGGTGGGCACTTATATTAGCGGGTTATCAATATGACATCGAAGTGGTTAAATCAGAAAAAAATAAGGCGGATATTTTATCACGTATACCGCAACCTTCAGAGGAATTGTCCATCGAAGATGTGGAATTAAATTACTCCGAGTATTTTTCGAGTAATGAACATTTTCCAATGGATTTTAGAAGGGTATCGGAATTAACGGCAAAAGATGAAGTTTTATCGGAAGTTATGAAGTATATCAAATACGATTCGACCTGGAATAACGTTTCCGGTGAACGTTTCCGAAGCTATTACAAAATTAGAAACGAACTGAGTATTGAATCAAATTGTTTGATGTGGAACAACCGTATTATTATTCCATCAAGTTTGCAAGAAGATATTTTGAAAAGCCTTCATTCTACGCACATGGGCGTCGTAAAAATGAAGAGTTTAGCTCGATCGTATTTCTGGTGGCCAGGTTTGGACAGAAGAATTGAAGAAATATGCAAATCTTGTGAAAATTGCTTGATAAATAAAAAATCTCCCGATAAGGCTATTTTACATCATTGGCCATTTCCTGATAAACCATGGACTAGGCTTCACCTGGATTTTATGGGACCGTTTTTGGGCAAGCAATTCTTGATCGTTTTGGATGCACATAGTAAGTGGATTGAAGCTTTCCCTATGAGTTCAATCACTTCTAAGCTCACGATTGAGATACTAAGATCTTGTTTTGCTCGGTTCGGACTACCTATTCAAATCGTGACTGATAATGGCACCTCTTTTTGTTCTGTTGACTTTCAAGAGTTTTTATCTAATAATAATATTGTTCATACTACTAGTCCGCCGTATCACCCTTCCTCCAACGGAGCAGCAGAAAATGCTGTAAAGACGATAAAAAATGCTTTGAAAAATGCTCTTGGTAAAAACAAGGATGTGAGTATCAATTTGGCATTGAATAATTTTCTGTTCGACTACCGAACAACTCCACATTGTACTACAAAAGTGAGTCCAGCCAAATTATTACTCGGTCGTGATTTACGCACACGTTTCAATTCGTTGTTGCCGGATAGTCAGACAGAATTGAGAAGTCGGGTCTCAGTAGCACAAAATGATCAGAAATTGTATCATGGGGGTAAGAGATTTGTAGTTTTTGAACCCGGTGAGGAAGTGACAGTGAGGGACTATCGTAAACAGAACTCTAAAGAGTGGATTAAAGCGGTAATCAATAACAAAATAGGTAGGGCAATGTATGTTGTACGAGTACCAGAACTAGATAATATAGAGTGGAAACGTCATTTGAACCAAATGAAGAAATTCCATTTTGTTCAATCTTCCATTTCGGAAGGAGTTTTACAGTCCGAGCAAGTTTCAGATGACGTCCACCCCACCGTTTCTGTACATAGTGATAGTTTAGTGGTTGGTAGACCTAAACGGGTGGTAAAGCCTCCAGACCGTTTAATATATGAATGATTTATTTTTCACTAAGATTTTTTTTTGTTGATTAATAAGTATGATTTTTTTTTTAGGGGGGAAATGTAAGATATTGCAAAATATTGCCTATTTTATATTAATTTTAACACCTTGTATACTGGACGATCGGGTCTGTGTACCTATAGACTGTTTTTATATCTTGTATAAAAAGAGGACTAGTTTTTATGATATGATGGGTTTGCAGTTGTTTATAATACGGCAGTGGGAAATATAGATGTGTAAAGTTAACATCGCCTATTATTTTTCCTATCAATTTGTAAATTCAAATTGATTGTTTAATATACAGACTATCAAATTATAAGTCTTAGTATATTACAACAAACAAGTTCAAAAAACAAAAAATTTTCAGTAATGAATAATTGGCAAAAATCAGCTGATCACAACGATCCGCTTCTGGAAATGCCAAATAAATCTGGCATCGCTGTCCAGTTTATCGTTTTTGTTGTGCAGTTTTGGCACGACATTGTTACCTAATATTGCGCAACTATCTAGCCTGAGTGAAAGGACTTTCATCATTGTTCCTCATGCTTTGGAACCTCCATTTGCAAAAAATCACCTCATTCCAAATTAACAATTGGCTTCATATTTTTCATTTTCAGCCCCGGAAAAATAGTGAATTCAAATGGAATGCAAATTTTGGAACGTTCCGGTGGGTAGAATATCGTGATTTGAAAGAAAAACTATCAAGAAATACTATTTTATTTCATACTCACTGTGCCGTTCAGATGTGCCTGTTTTTTTTAACCTTTCATATTAATATGAAAATGGCCATATAGGTGATTGAAACAATACTATGAAGGCAGTTTTTCTGTAAAAAAATTCCAAATATGATTTCATACAAAATTTACCCCTTTCCATTTTAATAAAAACACAAAGCACTGTCCGAAAGGATGTATTGTATGTCAGTGGAAAAATGGTCCTATTGATGGTAGGCCTTGGTTTTTAGAAAAAAAAAAATATATAAACCCTCCATGAGCGGAAATGGGCGAGTTTCTAAAACTGCAATAAATGATAATAATTGGAGATATGTATAGAGTTGGTAAACAGAGAGGGGTATTGTCAGGATTTGAAGATTTTCTTATATTGATTTCACTAATTTGATCAAATCTGTTCAACTGAAAATGACATTTTCAGATTCTTTTTCCAATTTTGGAATGAAAAGTTTCTATCAACATAATTACCACCAGAGTGATTTTATCAATTATTCCTCCATGGTCCTCAAATATTCAGTTGTTTGAAAAATATTCTGATATGTCGTAAGACACTATTATTATATTCTTATATAGATCGCGCATAATTTTCATTTCTGGCTGAATAATGATAATAATATAATTGTACCTTAGCTTCTGCAAGAAAATGTTTTTCTGTCATTCATTCTTGAGGGTCTGCCCCACGGACAATATTTCATGTATATATATCTCGATGTATATACATTAAAATTCTATAAATATCAACTATACTCATTGCTCAGACACCAGTCAAAATCAGACGTGAAGTTACATTAGGTCAGGTCAAGGCATCATCTATCTTGTTGTCGCAAGAACCAAACTACCAAACTTCTCGACAAAACGAAGAGGAATAAGACGACACATCACGCGTTATCCCAGATGCGATGCTGTTGTATAAGGCAGTCACACTTCCACGGGAAATTGAATTTGCAAGTTGACGAGCACACCAGACTAGACTAAATATCTAGCCTTCCAGATATGTGACACGTCCGTCGACCAAACAAACCTAATCAGCTCTATTTCTCATCGTTAGTTTTGCAAATGGGGTTACTCCGCCTCGTGATTTTTTGTGTCTTTTGTTCAAACAAACGCTTTTATACCCTTCCCAGGCGACAACTCAATCAAGTTTTTGCGACTTAGCTCTCTCGGAGATATTTATTTCAGTCTGATGCTTTGTCAATTCAACTCGTCAGTTATTCGCAAAACTAACACCATTGAATACTCATCATCAGTAACATTCCGTGCTTGTATTCAAACTCACAAACTGAAAACTACATGATGCTGAAGATATAATGGAAAGACATTGTTCCGAGTGACAATATAGCGAATGAAAAAACTCCTACTGTTATCACTAGGGTTTTCCATCTTCTCTTTTATCATTACCTCATTTTCATTTGCAAGTACCTACCGATAAATCGCCATCCCCGTGGTAGAATGGATGAAGAGGAATGAACTGATGAATACCAGTAATGAGAGGCTCTCAAACACGAAGAATATCCCAATGGTAATAGTATATTGTTCAACGAGCACCAAATGACAGTGATTTCCCACGAGAATTAAGTTTGCAGCTTGCGCCGTGAGCAAATGTTGCAATAATTCGAGTGGGAAATAAGCATTCTGAGCGAGTTATACACTATAATTCTTCTACGGCTGTAACAAATAACAGCGACATTTTTGATTTCTGCTTCTTGAAGTAATCTGATTTCCTCTCAAGTAATGCTCATCTATTAGACAGAGCTGCCATTGCTTGAAATTTGACATGGAGTCATTGTGATATCAAATACGGAAATGAAATTAATGACGAACAAAGTACCTCATTGATATATCGAACACAGTAAAACAAGTGCAATTTTGTGTTATATTAGCCGTTGAAAAAATCTATTTCCTATCAAACAACCAAAAGCCATAAATGATATGGGGTCATTCATAAAGTCGTCATCTTATGGGAAAATAGTTATTTCTTTAACTAAGCAGCAAAGTAGTAGATTGACTGCCGTGGCTGAATTCATAGCCGAGCGTAGCGAGGCTAGGAATCCAGCAAAGGCAGTCAATCTACTGTGCTGCTGAGTTGAACATATGATTTTTTCTCCGATTGTTCATAATGATATGGGAGAATATCGTGTTTGCGAATTAATAAAATTCCCACAATCTCTTTATTCTTCCTGTATAGTGTTCAATTGAAATAAAATTTGATAGAAATCGCAGTTGTTGGTTTGACAATTCATGAAATTTCTGACAGTTGTGCGAAACAATATTAAAGTTATTAAATTATTATATAATGGACAGTGATAGCGACCTGGAAGTATACTTACACCTCCATTAATAAGGGAGGTGCCAAAAAATATAGAGTTGAATTTGTATATATATATATATCTTTATTTAGTTGAAAAACTAATTCATTCACAATAGTAAATACATTCACATATAAATAAACTTAGATTAACATGAAAAAATACAATCAGTCTGAATAAAAAATACATACGTGTAAATAAAAACTACTAAAAAAATAATAATTATATACTAATTTTTCATTAAATAATCCTTCAATCGTCTTTTGAATGTATTTATCGAACCACTCTCTTTAATTTCTTGTGGGAGGTCATTAAAACAATCTACTCCTTTATAAAATAAGGAATTATGTGTACTATTTTCTTTATATTTTTCAACTTTTATATTGTTTCTGTTTCTTGTATTATACTCATGTATTTCAGCCACATATGATAATTTATTCTGTAGATATACAGGTGAATATGCAATTTTGATTTCAAAAATGAAAATTAGTGTTTGATACTCGAAGAGTTTTCTCACTGGTAGCCATTGTAGGGTTTGCAACATATTTGCTATCGGTGTTATCCTTGAACATTGTAAGATTATTCGCATAGCACGATTCTGCATCTTTTGTAGTCTGTTTATTTCATTCTGGTTGAGAAAAAACAGAATGGTGGAACAATTGCCGGAGAAGTCCCGGATGAAATATGAAGGAAATTATAAACGATTCATGGATTTTTAATTTTGCTGATACATATCAATCAGCAAAGTAACCACTTTGCTGCTTAGACAGGAAAAGTAATACTTTGCTGACTGATATGTGTCAGCAAAATTAATATTTGCTGCCAATCGGAGGAAAATAAAATTTGCTGTTAACTATCTGTAGTTCAGAGATTTCCCATTCTTAATGAATCATCCTGTATAGCTCTGAAACCATTCGAAAACTTTTTCGCCGATTCCATATTTGTTCAATTTTTCTAGAAGTGATTCTCTATTTATAGTTTCGAATGCCCCTGTAAGTCCAATATGGACCGAATTTTTCTTACGCCGTTGAAACTATAATGTGTTTCACCGTTTTTTCACAATCCCGCATTTTCCCGAGCAAACGAATAACGTCATGGGTTTTTGCTACCCAGTCGGCTGGTAAATTCGCCTGAATGTCAGCCGCTTTTTCTGTCTTGGCTTTATTGTCACATATCCGATGCGGTATAGGTCTCCAACATATTTCCTCTAATGCAGAGAGGTCGAAAAAAATTGCTGAAAGACTATTTCATTTCGACACGAGAAAAAATATTCTGGGTGTGAAAATCACGGAATTAAGTCAAGAAAAGTTAGTCAATTCTTCGTGGTGACAAGGTATGAATCACTGTGTATGCTGGAGTAAGTGGCGTAACTAGCATTGGGGCCACCAAGCTTGGGGGGATCACCCATTCGACTACTCGTTCTTTATTGCCAAAAAAAAATTAATAAGCGAATATTGGAAATAGTTCCGAATTTTTTAGCTTGTATTTTTCAAATGAACCTATAGGAGCAGTTATCTGTCAAGCGAACATTATTTTTCACTATAAATATATACAAGAAGCTCAGTCATTTCCACACAATGTTCATAAAATGAACAACAATGGAACAATGGTAGATTTCGGAAGAAAAACAACTACTTTCCTGGCTAATGGGCTAATGCCACGCAGAACATTGAATTACATCCTCCAGAAATATATGCATCGACTCGTATAAACGAATACTGATACAAGTGATTCATTCCTGAATGCCTATTGATTTCGATTTAGCCAGGCTACGATACACACCTACAGACCGGTTTTGAGCTCATTAACTCTCATCAGTGCGGGGCAGTCTCCAGCCAGCCCTAAGACCACCGACTCAGCGTATATAGCCTATAGACAAACAAAAATCAAGTCGGCATTATATTCCCTCAGAGGCGTCATCCATAGACAATATGAAAGCAATGCCATCTGAGTAGAAAAAAAGGAAAGAAACACTCCAATACTGAAATTCCCATTCGGGAGTGGCTGGTTGCCCGACTGGCGTAATTTCATCTTCGAAATAGCCACAATGCTCAAAGTGGAATGAAATATTAAATAAATACAAAAAGCTCAAAGTCAATTCCACACAGTGTTCATAAAATGAACAACAATGGCAGATTTCGGAAGAAAAACTACTACTTTCCTGGAAAATGCCAAGCAGAACATTGAATTACATCCTCCAAAAATCTATGCATCGACTCGTATAAACGAATACTGTGATACAAGTGATTCTTTCCTGAATGCCCATTGATTTCATTTTTATATAATGATTTAGAAGATAATTCACGGTATAAAAATATTCAGCAAAGATAAAATCCGGTAGGAAGCTGACTCTGCATTCTGGATGTCATCGCATTGTCTCCATAGACAGGTCCGGCTTCAGGAACATAACTACGCCACGCGACGGGACGAGATTTTTAGGTGCTTCCGAGCGAGGCGAGGCGATTAAGTGATAAAACTCAATCATTTCGAATAATTAGGAATCAAAGAACTCAAAAATTTTAACATTGTACTTAACGATCAACTAGACCTCAATAGTTCACCACTGTTGAATTTGTTTTCTCAGTAGGTGATAATATGTATTTGCTGCCTGTTTCCCGAAAATGAAGGTTTATCGAATCTTCCCACAGGTAATTCTAATCCTTCAGGTTGGGAAAGTAGGATATATTGAAGTTAAAAACAAGGCAAGGTTAGTTTAGTTCATTGTACCAGTATTTCACCTGATGAAGCTACAGTGTTATCAAAACATGTCGTGCGATTAAAAATTTTGATGAAATCTTATTGTTTGTGAAGTTTTTACATTGGCTATGGATTTCCATCAAGACACGGCCAAGTCAATTCAAAAAGAGAAATAAAATGAGCAACTTCGTAAAAGTCGGCGTGATCAGGAGTATCAATAGATATTATCGTGAATTGAAAATGTTATGTATGCATATTATTACACGATCAAATAGAGAAATCAAATCTCATTAGACCAACAAAAACTGCAACATGATAGCTTTTCGCTAACGGAAGATATAGAAGATCAAAGTTGGTTAAAGGATTGATGACAGCCGTTCTTAGTTGTTGACCCGGTATTATGTGTAGAAACATGCCAAATATCAGCTAATTCGATTGAAAAGTTGGAAAATAAATCATGGGGTTTGATTCTTCATCAGCGCATAATGATGAATCCTCGAACAAATCTTCCCCTTCCACCGTGAAAGCTTCTCAAGGTCACTGAATATTCCAATCATGATCTGTTCCAATAAAAAAAACGTTCTACTTGAGTCTTGACTTGATTCCCACAATTATTCTGAAAAATTTCCACCGTTTATTCGTAACTACACACAATTTTCGCATTAGTTAGCAATTCAAATTCCATCCATGGATTTAAATTGCATAGCAATAACTGTGGTATCGCATTCGATGCGAATTCGGATTCAATTTTCGCCGGCAAAGCATTAGGACCGACATGAAAATTCAATGAATTCGTCAAGAGCATCGGGACCTGACGTGAATCGCCGATCAAAATTTCACATTCAGGTCGACAAGGAGAAGTGCTCGAACACCCAGTAGGATTAAAGTCGGGACAAAGGGCCTTCTCTGAGGATTACAATCAAGAGACAGTCTTTGCGTTATCGAGAACGGTCTTGGAAGGTGGACTTGAATCGGAAGTTTTGTGAAGTAAAAAGTAGGTATTGAAACACTAACACACAAACTCTTGGAAATGAGTTGTCACTTTCAACAACTTCCTTCATTGTTGAAAACAATCTGATGAACTCAACAACATTTTACTGATACTTGTTAGAATTTGTATTTTATATCTAAATAGCGAATGTATGGGTTTAGTAGTTTGGGTGACAGCAGGTGTGGTGAAGATAACTTTGTTTAAAAATTTGAATTATTATATCAATAAAAATACTGAATAAAAGTCAAGACCGATTTACAGAGTATTTCATTGAAAAAGAGCAGATTTTGCTGATCCTTCGACCGAGGATATAAGAACATAGTGTACCATCATACAATACTCCTACTACAATAACTTACGATTTTGTTGTCAATATGCAAGCATCTATTGATGAAACAACTGGAAGGCTTTTCTAAAATAGCAATAAAGCGATCTGAAATGCCAAAATATGTTTTTTCTATGACTGTTGAAAACAGGACCCTTTTCATGTAACATTTTTGCTGGGTACCTGGATGCATTACACAAAGCAAGCCACGCCCCGTGTGTAAGAGCCTTTACACAACAGGCTATGGCCAATTAGAGACAAAGTAGAGATATTACCTACAAAACACTTGACACCAGTTGTACAGAATTGAGATGGAATATATGGGGCATGCAGTGAAACGATTTAAACATCGTCAATTGAATCAGACTTGCCATAAAATGTCATAATCTGACAATACCTACCTAGATATCTACCTGGCGTGATTTAGAACTGACTTTTTGTACAAATATGGATTCAGAATGCGAAAATGAATTCAACTTCATTCCACCAGAACTTCTACCAGCTGCCAGTTTGAGTATACAATCAGCCTTTTGCCCGAGAAAACTTAAAGAAAGGTATGAAATGGTTTTCCAGATATTCATGGATTGGCGAAAAGCAAAACATGCAAAATCGTTTTCGGAGAATGTACTGCTAGTCTATTTTGGCGAATTAACAGCTAAATAAATACAAAGCCTCCTTCTTGTGGTCACGGTATTCCATACTAAGAAGCACAATTTCAATAAAAATGATGTGAATATTGACAAATATTTAATCCTCGGATGTTGGTATCGTGGGGTGTTTCGGTACCACATCAGTGATAATAATGCGGAAGTATCATGCTGGCAATCAACTTGGTGATTTGTTGTTTTGAAATGGAATTTTTTGACATAAACCACTGTTTTTTCAATAAAATATTATCTGAATATCTTGTCCGTTTGAATGGTTAACACTCATCAGTCATAGAAAAAGTGTATTCTACTTTCGTGTAATGGCTATTTCACGCTTGTTGAATAATATAAGTACTATAATTCAATCATAATCATCCCTGTTGAATTTTTAATAAGAACACATAGTTTCTATATAGACAACCATTTCGTGAAATTAACAATTGAGATGAATTCAATATATTGAATCTGACATACCTTCACATAATTGCTAATACATTATTAGTTGAATGCTACTTCATCAAATTATGTATACAGATTATCTTAGTCATCGTTTGAAATAACCCTATCAAACATAGTATCTTTGGATTCGTTATGATGATCCCTAACCGATAATGAATTGATATACAGGGTACTCCATTTAGGAGTTGAAATTTGGTATGGTTTCCAGTGAAACCAGGCAATTTGGTATATATATACTTGCTGCCCACTAATTTTTGAAATTCGATCTCGAATGATTCGGAATTTCCAGCTCTGGCCGTTTTTTCTGTATAGGTACGTACCTACCGATATATCGTGAAAATACTTTGACGCCCTGATGCAGTTCTACAACTTGTAGTTCCTCAACGAATCCTAAACTTGGGAGGATATGAACAAATATGTTCTTAATATTCCTATAGATCTCTCAACCATTTCACTTTTTCGGAAAAGAAAAAGAAAGGAAGAATTCACGAGCTGTCGGGCGAACATGTCATGTAACAAGTGTTTATAAGTGAGTGAGATGAATCATTAAAGTATACGAGTATGGCAAAGATGGTAAATTGAGTAGGAGTGGAAATCAAATAGCACTTGTAATAAAATTATGGAGCTCCGTGTAACTGTGGAATGACATATTTCAAGATTCACGTGATTATCGTTTAAATTCTTGTAGCGTTTTCATTTACCAGCAATAGATTTCATGAAACGCCACTGGCAGGTAAAGTCATTCCTGTGTTGCATTTCCATCAATTTATTTTATTATTCATTAGATGGTTAAACTGTGTACATGCCTTGTCGCCGACGTCGGGTGTTGTCGGTCGCGCTCGTAACTATCGTTGCAAATGATTTCTGTAATCAAAGTTTCATAATAATTAGCCTGATAATAAGGAAATTACCTTTTTTTTTGTTATTTTATAAAATATTGATTCCTGAGTACCAATAAGCAAACATCCGTGATTGAATAAAATTATGAATGAAAAAAAAGAAGACTTAGAAAAATGAGCGACAAGTGACAAGTGGAACATTTCTTTCGGTACAACTCGATTCAGCTCGAGATCTCGATTTACTTTTCTGAAGGAGTAGGATTGATTTCCGGAAAAGAAGGTGACATCTTGATCTTTTTGATGGCTCGTAGAAGGCGGTATAATTTCGATGGCCTTTGATTGATTGATTGATTGACTACTAGCAGAATGATCAGTCAGGGTTTGAAGCCCAAAACACTGCAGCCTTTGCGCCTATTGTATTCCTGATCATGCTGTTGACTTAGGTGAACAGGTTCGCTACCTTGATGAGGTTTAGCAGCCTCTTCACCAAATCATTCTTTGAAAATGCCTCTTGAGAGTTTACTGCTCCCAGAAGGTTGTATCTCCAACGCGCTAGTGCTTCGCACTCCAATATTACATGGGTGGCAGTTTCCTCCTCCTCATTGCATAGTCTGCATATGGGTTCGTCTGTATAGATGCCCATTTGATGCATATGTTTCCTCAAGGGGCAGTGACCGGTTATTAGTCCCGTCACTTGTTTGATCTGACTTCTGTTTAGGCTCAGAATGTCATTAGTCACTGTTTTGGACAGTGTTCCAACCATCAGTTTACTGTGTCTTTGTCCTGGGACATTGTTCCAGTATGCCTGATGTCTTTCTTGCATCCACCTTGTCAGCCAGCGGCGTATTGAGGTTTTGGGGATACCGAACACAGGTTCCGGCCCCATAAACAACGTGGCAGACCCTTGCCGGGCAAGAGCGTCAGCTGCTTCATTGCCTTCAATTCCCTTATGCCCTGGCACCCATTGAAGAGTTACCTTGTTGTGGTTAGCCAGGGTTAGCAGGCTTTGAAGGCAATCCCAGACCAATTTTGATCTGATTTTATTGCATGTTAGAGATTGAATGGCCGCCGATGGCCTTTAAGTAATTCCATTAAATTTCTACATGAAATAGTGAATTTTCATGAGGATTGTGACTCCTCGAAATAGAGTGTAGTGGTGCAATGGAATGAAAGTGCCTGATAGACTGCTGTGCACGGTTCTCCTGTGGTTTCTTGAGCCAATGCATTCTGGCATTCCTTTGAGACAACGGCCATGCCGGTTAATTTTTTCGTTCATGCTATTGGTGGTTTCGGCTGCCTTTTTTCAAAATAGGAGCCTCCTATGTACAGGGGTAAGTCATTCACTTCCAGCATGTAGAAAAGCAGGTCGAGATGAATGCAATTTTATAGGGATTTCTGGGAAGGGGTGACAAGATCTCCATGCTGCAGGATATCTGCTGCCTCAATCTTTCCAACAAGACTATGTCATCAGGCTGTGGCATTCTTCAAGGTGCCTCCTGTTGGAGTAACCAGTCTATGTCTCAAGCTCACTGGTCATCACCTTCCTTCCATGATGGCATTGGTTGTACAGCCAACCAACTAACAATTTTGGTTCCCAATTTGTCACCCTGCATAAATTGGTTTAGCAGCCGTCAAGACATCTCTACAAGCCACTTGTCAGGATGGATTAGTAAGAATTGCAGTCATGTCATTTTTTTTATATTTATTTTGTTGACGACCACTACTTTGACATATTCCCCCTAAGAAGCTGAATTCAAGGGGAAATTACTCCCTAAACTTCAATTCATATCAACATTATTATTTGTCCTCCATTTGAATATGTGACAGCAAAAATTCATGAATTTTTCCTGCGGATTTTATATTGAACATCATGATGTGTGATATGTTTTGATTCAATGATCCATCATAAATTGAGTTGTACTATTTATATGTTAACATATCAACATGGTTTCTTTGTGGACCTAATCACATAGTCAAAGTGACATTGTTCTCTTTGGTGGTTTAAATCATATAGTATTGGTTACTTATATTCCAATATTTTATGCATATATTATTTTCATGTGCAGTGTCATTCATAAAGAGGATATTGAATTGTAGATACTTCATGGGAAATCTTGTTTCATTTCACTGACTATCTCTCAGCTCACTTGCAGTGAATATCAATCAAATTCTAGCTCAAGTTTTTCTGAATTTTTCTGATTAAATAAAATTCAGTGGCTTCCAAGATAATTGACAATAACAAGTGAGACATCTTTAGATTTATATCCATGCCCAAGTGCTTCCGACATCGAGCTGTCGTGCTGTATAACCTTTTGGGAGAAAAAACTGTTATATTCTCCTAACTATAATATTGCCCTATATGGATTCTAAAGGGGATAATCTTTCTAGAATGAGGAGGGTGTTTTGAAAGGGTGACCTGTTCCACGTTCGAACGTTAACTTTTCACGTTCATCAGATAACATTCCACTAAGTGAGAGTCCTGAATCTTATACGGAATTTATACATTTGATGTTATATCATTATTACATTATTATCGAGCCCGGTAGAACGTCATCCGTTCGGTCGGTACAATGGAACCATGTCAGCCTTTCACGTTCAATCATCTCCCAATAGTGGAAGCACTTGAATTTCCACCAGAGGACTCTCCACCGAAACATTTCTCTCTGGAAGTGCAGTAATCTTCGAGCTATCTCAACATCGAACACACTAACGTTCCCGCAACGAGATAAGAAAAGTGCCGTCTCCGACGGAAATAAATATAAAAACTTCCTAATTCGTTACACAAAGAATTAATTCGGAAGTTCCGCGAGGCGAGGGAATCCTTTATCAGATTAGACACAAAAACTTTCGGATCGGGTAGACTTGTAAAACAGAACGGCCACCATATTTTAAATGCGAGGAGGCAGCGTAATGCGAAGCAGGAAAAAAGAGTGAAGTTGTGCGAACAAAGGGAAAATCTGCATGTGGATCAGATCAAAGATGATTGTTGGTCCTCGATAAAGATACTCTCGTTGTTTTCAAAATTGAGAACGCTATCGCGGACAATTATTAACAATCAGAGTTTCCCTGTGGGTCTGGAAATGTATGCGGAGATTACTTTCTATAAAAAACGTACAGATGAGATCGGTTGGGGTGAGATCAGAACGAATAGGATCCAGTCTTGTTCGCTGTTTTTCCCAATTTCAATAATAATGATTCATCGTCTGCTTCCTGAAGAACTGCGGGATAAATTATCATCACGTCCCCGATGGAATGTTCATTCTGCCAACACCTCACCTGGAATGAGCCAAAGTTCACCATGTCGAACATATTTTCAACTAAATGAATACAAAATCCTCGAAGTCATTTCCACAAATGTTCATAAAATGAACAACAATGGTAGATTAAGGAAGAACAAGTTGAAAAACAACTAATTTCCTGGGCAATGCCACGCAGAACATCCAAATACATCCTTCCGAAATCTATGCATCAATACGTATAAACGAATACTAATGCAAGGTGTTTCTTTCCCTAATGCCGAAGAGGAAGTATTCCAGAGCTTCTCACTGGTATTGCTTGTGATAGAATGATAGAAAGATTCCTGGAGAACATTTCCCGTGGAAATATCCGTAGAAGAGTGAAAGGTTGCCGACTTTCCATTTTTCGTGAAGAATTGATTTCTTTCAATACTATCAAATGGAAACAAGAACAAAAATAGTTCGAGAGTCGAATGATATCTTACTAAACATAAGAGGAACTGATAAGATAAAACTGAACTGAAAGTCGAGATACTCTGAGAACTGTTTTTTCAAAGGACTCTTTTAATCACCTTGTATTTTCAGAACAAGAAAAATATCCTGATCGACGAGTAGATATGAAAATTGGAAATTTATCCCCAATTCTCATTCACAGAGATATCATCAAAAAAATATACCAGTTTGAAATTATCAGCCTGTTTGCAAAAAAGTCGATATTGATTCAAGACATCACATCCCTCTTCAGGATTATGAAGGAAGAAATGATCTGTGTGATCATTCAAACGATTGAGATACTATCAAAGACACTCAACATCGCACACATTGCTATATTGATTTACAAATACACATTGCAGTCTGTATAGAACTCTGGAAATCACCCTGTATTGATAGGTGAATCAGTCTAAAGTGGTTTCAATTTTCTTTGGGTCACATGGCCGTGAAAATGTTCTTGTGGACGGTTTTAGAAATGAAACACATTATTTTTGCCACGTTTTACAACAAGACATAAATTTAACAGAACAGTGTAATCAATCAACAAGAATAAAAAACTATTTCACACCATGATACAATAAATATGAGAAAACCAGTGGAACAATTTTTGGACGGAATAGGAACACTCCAAATTCGATGCAAGTTTGCAGAGTGTCATTCATCGCCCTGTGAAATAGTTATTTTGTTACTGAAGACAATAAAATGGGCTTCTGAAATCAGAAATCCACATTGGAATCGGTTAATTATTTTGGAAGTTATGATATACAAATTTGAGCGAAAATTTCAGGTGGCCTACTTCAATTGTTGCGGGGCACTATACAGGGTGGTCCTTTGAAAACGAAACAGAGGCTCCGTAGGTCGCTAAAACCAGATTATGAATAAAATCAGGAACACGTCAACTACATTTTCGAGGAGGACATCGTTCTAAATTATTTTCAGCTCTGCGGCGTTGCCGCTTCTAACGAAAAGTAGCAACAACTTCGTTATTTCAAATGGAACACCCTGTATTTCATTGCATTTTCAGATTCTCCTCAAAGAGCTGTTTTCATCGATGCATCATACTTGAGATCTAGCGGCAATGATTACAGAGCTATAGGGTGTTCAAAATCGAGATTTTTCAACTTTAGCATTTTTTTGTGTCGAAACTTCATTATTGGTCAAAACGGCTTTCATGTCCCTATCTCAACTTTTGACTCACTATCTACTGACATTCAATTAGAACAGATACAGAGTGATCAGAATTCTGAATCTTGAACCACCCTGTATTTGTTCCAATTAAATGTAAGTATATAGTGAATCGGAATTCGAGACAGGGTCGAGTGAGCCGCTATGACCAATGATAAATAGTTTCGAAACAAAAAAATTGTAAAGTTGAAAAATCTCGATTTTGAATACCCTATATAGCTCTGTCATCATTGCCATAAAATCTCTAGTGTGATGCATTGATGAAATCAGCTCTTTGGGAAGAATCTGAAAATGCAATGAAATACAGGGTGTTCCATTTGAACTAACAAAGTTGTTGCTACTTGAACGATGTCCCACTCAAAAATGTAGTTGACAAGTTTCAGATTTTTTTCATAATCCGGTTTTGGCGACCTATACAGAACCTCTGTTTCGTTTTCAAAGGGTCACCCTGTATTTCAGTTTTAAAGACTACTTAGACTACATGAAAATCCACGAAAATCATCGCAAACTAGAGCCTCCGAATAAAAATTGTCAATCACTTATAAATATGCAATCGCTTCCGAAGCAAGCAAAAAAATATCAACTTCAATTTCCTCTCTTCTTGCTCGATTCCATGCACCCGCCGACTTTTTCATTTCCTCGCGTAATGAGTCCCAGCAACTCCTACAATGTGTTCGACGATGTCTTTCATAATGAAAGGGAGGATGATTCATAAAGTGTTATCTGTATTCATGCAGTTAATTAAAACGTCAACTTCTGGCGGACTTGCGGCTGGGCTCAGAAAGACCCATTTGAAATTTTCGCCCGTGGCGCTCGTTCGTTTTTGTTTCCCAACTCGAAACATCGTGCTTTATTTAGAATGCAAATTAATAACATTATTTTATATCATTTTACGGTTTCGCTGTTGTTGTATAGCAGTTTTTGTTACCTCTAAACGTTGCTGTTCTGAAAAACCACTCAACAATAATTGTTTTCCGATGTGGAATATGTAGTACAACATTTTCGATTTGTGAGGTTATAATACTTAACAAAAGATATGCTGAATCACTGTTCCTTCATGAAAGCTTTGTCCCATTGATTTTCTATTAAAAGGAAAAACAGAATGAGTAGTTTCATCAACCACTCAAAAATTACGACTGGGTGATTCAGATGAATGGTAATTACTTATTACCTAGTTCGCATGAAATTTTGAAAATCGAAAATAGATCAATAAATTTAGACAGATGTTAACTTTTTTCAAGTAGTATAGTAGTCATTCAGCTTTTCGAATACAATTATGCTTCTTCCTTATTTCACCTCATGTGTTGATGCGTTCTGGAGTTGTATATGACAACAAATTCCATATCATTCGTTAAAGCTTTATATTTCGAGGCGGTGAAGTCATAAAGACAATGAGAATGATAATTATAATAACATAAAAAAAATACCAGAAAATCATAGGTACAATTTTATTTCAATTTGAAAGAAATAATAAAAAGAAGTTAATTTCACCGGTTGAACGTCATTAAATGAGCAGTTTTTTTGTTCTCATTTTATAAATTGTTGTTCCGGGAGCATCTCTGACAAGACTCTAAGAATGCGTGAAAGCATTCCAGCTGTCCTTTACTATCACCTTTTTACCATACCATCAATTAGAGATCGGCAGTTTTCACAAAAAAATAAAGGTGTGGGTGTGGTAAATGGTTCTTTTGGTATATTGCAACCAATTTTTTTATACGACGACAGCATATTTTCCTAACAAGAGTATAACGTGATCAGCTTTCATTTCAATAATATTTTTCAGTATCTCTTGAAGTGCTGTCAAAATATTCGTCGTTCAGTAGATTTCGAATATGTGGCCGAACGAGAATGTCTTTCTCAATTTTTGCTTCACTTATCAGCACTGCGAATTTCTGATGCAGGTATCAGAAAATCTGGTCCTTTCAGTATACTACGTACGCTTTCATGGTTGCAGTGTTATGGACGAAAATTTTCGGGTTTCAGCAATCCAAAATAGTAGTATAAGATACATCGGCTGTTCTATCTATCTATATATCGTTATTTTTCTAGAAAATTCGGCAATTTTACTGACAAAGCATCAGGTCGTTCGATATTATTTCACATGGCTTTTCAGTTTGTTTTCAATGATTTTAGAGAACAGAACTGAAAGTTTATTTGGTCGATCTTGATGAATATTGCAGATATATAGTTGATATTAAATTCTATTTGTTTCATCTGATGTATGTAATAATCTGAATATATACACATGAGGCAGGGGTTTAACCGTTATGCATCAGAAATCACATCACAAAGGCAACAGGAATACCCACATCTCTACATGGAATATAATAATCATGTATCATTCTGAATTCAATTCGAACAGCTACTATACAGGGTGACTCGGTTTAAAAGATGTTAGATATATAGATTTTATTAATCCTTTGTGCTACAACATGTATAGTTAGGACAAGTCACACACAATGGTATAAATTGTACAAAACAACATTGCAAAGACGAATAAAGTTGCGAGTGCTTCTTTCCCAAATGCTGAGTTCTGCTTAAATTGTTCAGGGGCGCTTGACTAACTACAAACCAGTTTCTAACTTTGGCTCTCATCAGTGCAGGAGTGTTCCCAGATGGCATTCATGACCCGCGCGAATCTGACCTCTCAGCATTTAATATACCCACGAGGTTTTCAACCACTGTTAAATGGACACAACGCCGTCTATGGCAGAAGGAAAGGAACACTTCATGATTGAAATTACTATTTCGGCAGAAATGAGAGTAGCTGATTGCCTGACTGACGTTTATTCGAGTGTTCGATAGTGATTTCATGATTCTTGACATTTGCTAAGGAAATATAAGTTGTCAGTGTTTTTTTGAAAAATAATAATGAATGCCCTATATGAAGCCACAGATAGCATATATTCAATGGCGATTACTCTGTTATTGAAAAATCATTAGAATTGTTGTGATTGTTTGGGGCTCATTGGAGACCCATTCGAAAAATGTATAACTTACAAAAATTGTACACTTTCATTTCCATTTATTGTTCATCGAAAGCCCGAGCAACATTCTCGTATCTAAGGAGGATAGGGAAAAAATGAGTATTACTTATTTTCAACTTTTGGACATTACAAATTCTTGGAAATACATCCTTCGGCAAATAATTACTTTTCTTCAACTTTTTTCAACTCCATATGTGGAAACAGTAAAACGGGTCATATTTATACGATTTTGTTTCGCCAACCAGTCATATTTGGAGCATTGGTATCTGAAACATTTAGCAACTAAATTTTTGGTTGTGATCTCAACAAGAAGACCCCATCAGTATTCTTAGCAAAATATCGCAGTGTCTGAGACCTAAAATGGTTCACTTGTTGCTTACTAAACTTATTCATGAAAGTACTATTACCGATAGAAATACTGCGCGTAGATATATTGGACTTCGTGAAATGGTATGGTACCAGACATTATTGAATACATCAGGAATACTGAGATCGACTTTTCTAGAAAAAAATGCACGCTTGAGTTCTGTTGGCGTTGAATTCAACTAACTAGGTTGTTGCTTCCCCATCGACTGCGATGACCTGGTTTCGTCAAGATTTCTTGATTTCCTGAAAGATAACGCATTATGGAGAGTACTAACATCTGCGAAGTTGTCGATAAGCAGGTGGTTAAGAACAATGTTGGTGACGTAATGGATCCTTGAGGGATGCCGGAATTGATAGCTATAGTATCAGACGAAGATAAAGGAGAGGGCATAGCTGACAGGTGGTGAGCCGTATGATGGTAATAGTTAGTAGAGAAGACCTTGGTGTCGAACACGGCTTTCCGATATATCTAACAGTGAAAGAACTGATGAATTTTAACTGAAAACAACACCACTTATGTAGGGAATCTGAAAACCTATCAAAAAATATATCATTTGAACCCACCTCACCATTTCGAAATTTCTGTGGTGGTGGTAGTTATGTAGATTAGAGGGATACCAGATTAGTTTAAGTAATACACGAATATTACTAAATAGCGGCTCCAAAGTTTTTCACTGTTTCAGGGTGTCTTCTGATAAGTAGGTACTATCACCTTCTGACCCTTGTAGGCTTGATCCAGAATTTGTTAGGTGTCGGGATAAAATCTATGAATTTCGCATTTGATTAATTTTTCGAAACATGAATAATATATTTCTGATGAAGTTTGACTATTCAATCCAAGATTCAATCCACCAAATACACTATATGAATGTTCGAATATAGATTCGAAAACTTGACCTCAATTAATCTCCATAATTAGTTTTTCCCGTTCGGGTAACTTTCAGAGTACGAAATGGATCGCATGCCGCCTGCCGCTGACAACAATATATGAGTCAGTTTTTTCCTTTCTTTCCCTTTCGTCACTACTATATATATTTGTGAAGTAATGAGGCAATTTAGCCCGATTGATGAAAGCAGAGTTGTACACGCGAAGAAAAAGTCTAAAACTGCATTTATAATGTAAATTTCAGGCGATAAATTCTAGGTCGATGATATTTTTCTAGGGTTTTCACCATATACATTAACTCCATATGATTGTTCATTACTCATGAACACAATAAAGATTTGCAACTAGATTCTTTATTTATTGCTATAATAAACCTTCGCACGTGGCTGGAAGAAACACTAAGAATGAATTCTACCATTCGGGTTTTGTATTAGAACGATTCTCCAAATTGAATACAACAAAATACACGACAACAAAGACAACCATCCGTAACAACAAATGACAAATATAATACCATTCATTTTTGACATATCTAAAAAATAATGGAGCGTGAAATACAGTGTTCAAGACTTGAAATCAAAAAAAAAAAGAACAATCATCAAACGAATGTATTTGAGTATATATTTTGTTTGTGGAAAGTAAATAAGGAGTAAAGAGTGAGTAAGGACTAAAGATCAATACGGTTGAGTAGAAGTCTGGTAGACCAATTAGCAATATAATCGAGAAATTCCACTCTGCCTTGAGGATCTTATGATATTAATAATAATAATAATTTGTCTTTATTTGTGTTTCAGAATATTCGACAACCGTCATTCAGGACAGACTTTCCCCAGACAACCCTATATAATTGTGTTATCAAAAAAACATGTTTAAATTATAGATTAAATATGAGTAGGTGAACATAACTAGGACCGACATTTATATCTGGTTACCCTATAATTGGACCATGAAAAATGTACCCTACGTTTGCATATCCTATAGACTATAGGCTTTGTACTTACGGTGGGTGTGAAACTTTCTCATTAAAACATCGGTAGATATTTAAAAAAAAAAAAATTTGAAATTTCAATTAACTCCTGGCTAGGATTTTTTCAATTTTTTCAAGCAACCCAATTTTTTATAAAATGATTTTCATCCAATGAAATCATAAGTGAAGGTCGACCTCACTTCGGATCCTCAACTATAAATAGTATACCAGTATATCTTAATAACGCAGAAAAATTTCAAAGGGAGATTCCTTGTGATATTCTAGCAAATGAAATTCATATAAACATGTGTCCTAACTGGCTCCGTTTTTGAGATACAGGATGTTGAAGTTGGAAGTATTATAATTGTTTTTATCACTAACCCCCCTGTATGAGCTTTATTTAGATAAATATAACAATGTTAATAAAAGTATGGATATATTTACAGAAATTTTAGAAAAAGGTATAAGTGAGGCCAGCATAGAGATTAAACAAAAACATAATCAAATTAAAAGGAAACAATGGATAACCGCTGGTCTGGTTAACTCGATAAATAAAAGGGATAGCCTTTATAAAAAATACAGAGAATAAAAAGACGATGGAGATGTCAAAAAAGATTTTTTCCAATACAGAAACAAAATCGATTCTTTGATCAAACAGGCAAAAAGCGATTTTTACAAAAATCAAATTCAAAAAAATACTAATTGTTCAAAAAATCTTTGGAAAACAATAAAAAGCGTAGGGAAAGACCAAAAAGAAATAAATATTAAAAAAATTATATTAGATAATGACATAATATTAGATGATCATAAATCAATGGCAGACTCATTCAATGATTACTTTGCAAATGTGGGTAGCAATTTGGCTAAAAATATTGAAAAAGTAAAAAATCCCAAAGCGAACAGAAAAACGGCATCTTCTTCAATATTCTTGATACCAACTACTATTGATGAAATAATAGCAACCATAGAATCTCTTAAACCAAACAAAGCACCAGGTAGTGATTCAATCAGGGCAGAAACACTCAAAGAAATCAAAAATGAAATTGCAGAGCCTCTCAATTACTTATTCAATTTAGTTATAGAAACCGGTACTTTTCCAGATAACCTCAAAATGTCAGTGATAAAACCCTTGTTCAAAAGCGGTGACAAAACCAAAATGATAAATTACAGGCCCATTTCATTGATTAAAAACCTAGCAAAAATTTTAGAAAAAATATTGAAGAACAGAATGACTGATTATTTAGATAAATATAACTTACTAAGTAACAACCAATTTGGATTCCGCGAGGGTAAGTCGACAGAGGATGCAATTGAATGTTTAACTTCTAAGATCTATAAATCACTAGACGACAGCTCTCCCTCACTTTGTGTATTCTTAGATCTCGCCAAGGCTTTCGACACTGTTAGTCATGGCAAGCTGTTGAAAGCTTTGGAGAGTTTGGGAATTCAAGGTATAGCATACTCTTTGTTTGAAACATACTTGTCAAACAGGAAACAATACGTAAAGATCAATAATACAAATAGCACAATTCAAACCATCAAATATGGAGTTCCCCAAGGAACGGTCCTTGGACCGATCTTGTTTTCGGTATATCTTAACGAGCTCCTCTCTTTGAATACTGAAGGAACTAAACGAAGTAAGTTAGAACACATGTTCATATAAATTTCATTTTCTGAAATATTTTCGGTGTTATTTAGATAAACCCTGTTTACGACAGAGAATGATTGCGTCTTTGAGATGATCCTTTATATGATCCTCGAATATAACGAAACCAATTCCTCTAAGAGAATTACCTAATCTACATGCCGAGACCCGCACCGGCTCATGTATACTATAACGATTTGTTAAGGGATAGCGAAGGTATACTATCTACTTGCGCATACAAACTATACAGACACAACGTGCAATAATTAAGGAAATTATTCTAGATTAACGATAATCCGTATTAGCACATAACCCACTTATTCCGGCGTATAACGAATGAAAATGTGCACCTTGCGCGAATAAGGCACGTTATAATTTTAATCAGAAATAAGGAAAACGAGCCAGCCTTAATATCAAACCAGATAGGGCCACATTTTCTCTCTATTATGTAAAACAGTCCACTCGTATCGCGCTAGGTCACAAATGGACGTTCGTAGTCTGTGAATCCGCGGTTCTGGATTGCAATTATCCCCCTTCGTCTGCGTATTTGCCTTCCTACGTTTCTCATTTAAAGTTTCCTCACGTTTCCTTCTATTAGTCGTATTTTCTGTTTATCTTTTGTCTGGAACAAGAAACAGTTTCCCCTCTAAGGTATTCCCATCGGATTTCTATTTATGACCCTATTATTTAGTGCAGCGTTGGCTGTGCTCGTATAATATTTTTCAAATATCCTTAGTCTCAATGGTGTATATCTATAGATATATACATAATATTATTATATATCTATATCTCAAATCTCCACGAAGGATCCTTGGTTATCATATTCAGACTGGAGATTGGCCACGTTTATACCGTGTCTTGGTAAGCCGACTAATGACTAAATTTTGATTAAATACTCTTGGTAAGTTCGGTATAAACTTGAAACCAGTTACCAGCTTGGTTTGGTACCGAAATTTGTTGTGTACCAGACTGAAATAGTATGATAACCAGGACGGTGTAAACATTTTGGTCTACTTTTGCTGTATAGCCTTGAATTTACTTTAGTGCAAGTGGCAGTTATTTCATGAGTTCTCATATATCTTATTCAATCTCAGCTAATTTCGTATCCTACTAAAAGGTTTTATTCTTAATTCACGAATTCAAGTGGAGTTCCACAACCTGACCTCAAACAAATTATCAAATCAGAACAAACTTGGTAACGTTAGTCAACTGAAGATACATGGTGTAAACATGCGTTAACTAGGGTTTTGGTATGAATTTAGTTAGATCTGCTTGGTAAGCATACCAACTATCCATACGGTACAAACGTGGCCATTGAAGAATGCGTATTATAAGGTATAGAATATTCATGAAGCAATGTTGACGAATTCCGAAGTCATCAGGCTCAATGATCGTTCGTAGCATATTGTATAAAATCAATTTGATTATGTAGTCCATTTGTCAGCATCCGACCCAGAATACCCAGTTGAATGAATATTGCAGTAGGTTTTTTATTATGTTCTTCAACCAATGTACCTACCATCAAACTTGAATATACAATATTGTATTTGAAAATTTTTGTTAAATAGATTGGAAACATTTCAAGATTCGGAGAATGTTTGAAAATAATGCCAACTATTATCGTATATCTTAGATCCTATATTAGTTTACTTGTTCTTGTACTTATATCCTCCGAACAACAAACTTCCGATGATGGAAGCTTATTGAGGCTATATTGAGTGTTCCATAGCTATATAGAGTTTTCCATAGCACTCATAATGAAGTGTATATAGGTGTTAAGTACACAAACCTATTCATTATCATTATTCGATTATATTCCATTATGCCATATATTTGGTGGCTGACATTTCAGAAATGGTTCATTGTAAATTTGCTGAAATTTGGTAGCGAAATCTATTCAAGATGGCATATTATAATGAAAAAAAATCCAGATCTGGACCAACCTTACCTAAGCTGATAGTCATTTATTAGTTGATAAAGCCAAGTCAGACAGCTATCGTGAAAAGTAAGATACTGTAAGCACTAAATGCTGCATGTCAATTGGGAGTTAGTGAATCACAAGATTCACTAACGAGCAGAGTATGACTCCCAGAATACCTTGTGAAAATCAGTGAATGTAGTAGACTAACAACATGCCTTTAGGAGATCAGGTCATCACACTAACTATATCCCTGAATTTTCATTCTTAACCAAATTACCTGCACCAAGACCTGCTGGAAAGTCTCAAGATTCCTCAAGATCCAGACTTTCCCCATTATCGGTGGAATAGTTCAGGATTTGCTAGTTTCAATTTTTACTGCACTTCGGCATTCTGAATTAACAAATCACAGATCCGTTGATGAACTCCTCAATATACAATTTTCAACTGATTTTTATCACTTAGGGCTTGTTCAGCGTGAATGATAGTAGACATCTTTTTGGTAAAACTTCAAACTCCTCCGTAATTGTTTGTGCTTCACTCAACACGCGCAATCCATTTATTACGGAAGCCATCGCATCATTTGCATTCCGAATAGGTCCCAACATTTCCTTTTCCCAGTTTTTGTTCCTCGGGAGACATTGTTTAATAGGATTCTGTTAGTGACAGCGATCGTGGAGCGTCGCCTGCCAAAGACTGACAGCGTCACTATACGCCTTTTAAATGCAGACGTATACGTACATATGCCTAGCAGATACGCAGTTAGGTGAACTTCCTCATTATTTCTTTGCTGAATTTGATAGACCGATTGATCCAATTATCTTCATGGATTATATCCTTTGAGTCTGGAATACTACTGAGTAGTCCCAGGGCCCAGGGCTGAGACATGATCGAGGACATGATGTCTTGCATGATATACACCTCTTCTCTCATTTTATTTGACCTATCTTCTCTGATAATGTAGAATTAATAGGTAGATGTTCAATTTGGAAGTTGAGTATCCAGGAAAGCTGAAGCTCAACCATAAATACGTTTTTGTATTTGTTCACAAAGAACAAACCAGTGTTCCGATAGCGACTGATGAGACTGAGAAAGTTAAACCCTCATCAAACGAACAGATTGAACCGAAAATATAGTAATGCGCATACATTCTAAGGTACAGTCGTGGAACTGACTTTGAGACGTTTCAAACTTGAAATCAGCCTTGGTGAGAGGTTCAACTACTTCAAATTTTGCATTCAGCGCTCCCAAAATTGATATTTTTCGCGAACAAAACTATTCACTATCTCACTGTTCATTTTCATAGGAACGAATCACGAAGCTGTGAGCATGAAGAAGTTTGTAGTATATGAATCGAACTAGTACTGTTGCGACATCTTATAGATTTGTCCCTATGATATCCTAACCAACCGACAATATCGTGAATTTGTGTGAGAGTGTGGTCTTTTGTTATGAAACACTGAGATGATTGGATCGTGAAATTAATTGGATAGCGTAAATATGAAGGAAATATATTTCCTTGTAGCCAGATGATTTTTTTCTCCTACTCCTGTTTCAATTATCAAATATCTAGACTGTGACGTTAGATATACCGACCGCATTTGAACGTGATTGGCAATAATGCCTTCTTTATAAACTACTATGAAACGGTTTACCACCTCAGCTATGCTGATTCTACAGAGTTCAGAGCATTCCATGTGGTAGTGGACGAAGTATCTCTGATATCATAGCCAACAATCCCGGCGTTCCATACATTGTTCCAAGTTCCTATCCTCAGCTTTTCAGATAACAGTACTCTCCAGAACGCAACTGACGTCTGAAAGTCAATATTGTTGCGGGCTTTCATCAAAGCATCAGGTACTTCGCGAATTGACTAGACATTCCTACACTAAGGAAAAGACGTTATAAGCGATATTCACTTCGACCATCTTCGACGCATACCCAATTATTGGGAATGCAGTAATCATAGTCATCAATGTGATCTCACCAGGCATCCTCCTGATAACAGTCTTACAAAAATCAGAAATAAGATGAGAGAAAAACTAGAATCGATCAAACTGAGTGTTGTGGAAATTCTCAAGGAAACTGAAGATTCTTTTCCTGACATCGAGAAGGCTTTGAAGATCCTTGTTGCTTCACCTTGTACGGCTTGAACAGTTGAAAGGTCATTCAGTAGCCTTTAGGAGAATCAAAACCTGGTTGAGGATTACCATGTCTGAAGCTTGACTCGATGGCCTCGCAATGATGAGTCTACACATTTTCAAAAACTTGATCGATTCCGTCAACAAAAAGAGTCACGAATTCGCAAAGAACCCTAGAAGGTTATGTATCGTTTGATTTTCTATACCAGGGTCTTGAGTCTCACCTCCCGTCGTCTATAGCTCAGTTATCAGTTGAGTCAGGATTTTGATACTTTGCAGACTTCAATTGTATCATAGGGAGAATACCATGAAAATAATTTCGATTATACAGGGTGTCCCAATAAAGTGTGACGTCATAATGATATATTTTTTCAAATGACATGCCACATATTTTGTTGCACATTTGAGTGCTTCCAGTAGTTACCAACATACATATTTCAATTGGAATCGGTTGAGTGATATTCACGTAAAAAAAATTAAACAAAATCAATTCTGCACCACTGGTCAAAAACAACAACAAAATAGAGAGTGCCAGGTCAATAATATCATGAGAGATCAAATAAGGCCTGAGAGGATCGCTAACCGAGTTTGATTGACACGAATTATCACAGGGTGTGCAAAATTTAGTGGCAAAATTCTCAAATTTCAAAGCACTATACTTTCATTATTTCAAATTGGAGCCTCTGTATATTTTCTTGACATTCGATGCGTGAATAAAAAAACAAACTCTTTTCTTATTTCAACCCTAATTCTCATCGCATCAAAAGTTATTCTTGTTTAGATGAATCTCCCCAAGGCTTTTGACACCACAACACTGAAACACCCTGTATAGATATCGAAGCATTACCTTTTGATACAAAATTGTTCGAATGGAACTTGGATGAATGATCTGGCTGCTGACAAATAATCAGATTCCATCATCTTATCATATTCGCACCCAACGAACAAAGGGAAAACGTCAAAGATGGATTAGGATTATACAGAGCGCATGGGTGGCCGACCGACTGGAAAGACCCCTCTCAGAAACTGTTTGAGTACGGACCGGCAACGACAATGATTAACAGCGCCGGTAATGTGCGTAAATCGAGAGAGTTATTTGGCAAACAACAAAGGGCCGAGCCTAATGCTGAAATTAATTCAGTTGTCGAAAAAGGGAAATGGCGTCGTTTTGCAGTCGGGTTAATCGTTCGTGTGATTCCGAATGTTGAGCAGGAATGCCGGTATAGGTTCCGATGCAAGTTTATTCAAATTATCCAGTATAAAATATTCATATTATTCGGAAGAAAACGATTTGGATGAAGCTCATGTTGCGTTAAAGAGACAGCTGCTCTTGATCTAAGAGTATAACTAGCGATATCAAGTATCAAATTAATATAATTGCAACAAAATGAATTATTGGAAGTAGTCAACAAATTTAATATTCCCTATCATTATCCTCATCGTTTGCACATCAGTGTGCATCTGGAATATTTGTAAGAAAATCATAGCGTATCACCCACATGACTGTTCTAGAAATGCTTCCATCTACTGCATAGTAACTATATCTGGGAGAATTTTCGATGATTTTATGGTTCACCAACAACAAATTCTGAGATATGCTCTCTTTCCATATACCTAGATAAGATCAGAAAGAACCTTGAGGGTTATATACATTTCTCTACTAGAAGGCTCCATATGATTATTTCGGATCCTTCTTGTTTCTGGTTAGTAGAGGGACTATGGGGGTTCTAGAACAAGATTTTGAGTGCATTTTCTTAATAGGGTTCAATCTTGTCAAAATTGAACATTCTGTGGTTGGGGAGCCGAAGAGGCGTATGTGTTGTAGAAGAGGCAGAAGTAGAGCAAGGTGATGAATCGAAAATAAAAGAGGTGAGATATATAAAACAGTTGACAGACATTGGAAACATCAGCCTTTTCATAAATAATCAACCAACTATTTACTGATATAAACGAGAAAAAGACACATATCTGCTCCTCCCGACCCTCAAGTTCAATACCTACTTCATGTCGTGATGAACACGTTGCATCTGTCTTCCCAAACTTAGTACCCTCCTCTTATCGTGACCACTCTCAAATATAACCTAACATCTTTGGTCACCCCCACAACACATATGCCACTTCAGCTCCCCACCAACAGAAAGAAATTTTGATCAGATTTCAACCTCACATGGGATTTCGCTTTAGAACCCTCATAGTTTATCTACTTTGGGTTTTCTTCTTCTAGCGTGAGAGTCCTCGCCTGCTAGTCCTACTAACATTATTCTAAATAGGAAAACGGTCAAAGCATCACTGCTTTGTCATGTTCAACAGTTTACATCATCTGCGTGGATTTCTGAATCTGAATCATTCGATGAAGTTGATACTGGACTTCAGAAGATGGGCTATTCATGTATTGCAGTTGCAACGTAGAAATATAAAATAAAAATGGTAAAGGGCTGAAAAAACGCAGTGTTTCAAATGAAATGAAGATGAATAGGTGATTTTCTCCATTTCAATATTACTCGTGATGAAATATCATTATAGATGAACTGTAATACCCTCAGATATTTTGCACTTCATTGAATGTACTTACCTATCCGTCTTGGCAAGCATTGTCATTTCCGTTAAATACACTTAATGGCTTCTATAGTCTCATAGAGAAATGAGACAATACATGCTGATGAACAAAGCAAACGAATGAAACCATGCATTAGGAAATTTCGTCGTCAGCATTAACATACAAGTCTATGAGCCGACTATAGTAGAGCAATCACGTGCAACTTTTCGGCGAGTTGTGTAGTCTGCATCCGGAATTAAGCTGCATCCAGTATAATTTATATTTATCCGGAGCGACAGGCCAATTTGAAGTCAACCAGCGGAACTATGGTGACTCGTTCCAAGTTTGTGCATTTCTGGATAATAGCATACCCGAAGAGAGAGAAAGAGAGAGAGCGCATAACTCCATCATTCCGGTCTATGCAAATGTGCAGACTTAATCTTTTATGAGTTTTAATTCCAGGACTCCGTGTCTGAGCTAACGAGGAATCAGCACGGAGTATGCGTTGATAGGGGAGGCTTTTCCAGTGAATGAATATTTGAGCTGTATTGGGGAACGAATGGATCATGTGGAAAGCTGCTCCTTTGATGGCTATGTAACACCTGTAAATTAGGATTTTCATCTCAATGGGAGTATAATGGTGACCATCATGACCTTGGAATCTCTGATTTTCTATATTGGATTAAGTTTGATGTTTTCTCAAAATAAAATGTGATTGGTTACGAATTTTAGCAAACTATCACCGACCAAAAGTTGAAGTTCACCATACATTAACGCACGTCAATCAAAGGTATGAGTTCCAAAATGACAAATGACTCCAGACCTATCCATGTGCATCTGCAAAAAAATTGGCAAAGCACATCTACCACTATCAACCTGAATAATAAGTTTGTATGAAGAATAATTAGATCAACTGAAATATTGATAACAGGATGATGCCATACTGTGACTATCTTTAAAAGGACATGATTTTCACCTACTACTGAATTCTTGCAAATAAACTGTACCTCTGTACTTTTCGAAACTACAGTCTCAACAGAATTACTTTGGGACAGCACGTGGTCACGTATGCATTGTATATGAACCATATTCAAACTAAGTATTTGTTTGAAAGATTGTGAAAGATGGTGAGTCAAAGTCCGATTGCTGTGGTCGTATTCATGGAATTCTCTCAACAAACATGATACACATCTTTATTCATACTGTGAAAACTACTCGTTATATATTATACTACTAAAAATCTATTACCGATGTTGGAAAATTAGCACCATAAGAAGGTGAACAATATTGAAAGTTTCATAGTAAGTTATACGATCTCAATACAATCTTCGAAGTAATTCGTCAAAGCTGTCAGTGTCAATGTCAGTCTATTAAATATGAATTAGGCAAGACCGGAAAATATCTTAGTCCGCAGTTTGAGAAGGGTCCGAGACCGGGACGTTGAACAAGGAATAGTTGGAAGTTCAAACACCAACCGCCTAGAGATCAGGATCAGAACAGCTTGCAGGATTGATTTAATTAACTAAATCGACCGATGGCAGTGGTTAGTGCAAATATTTACGTTAACTATCGGGTTATCCCAAAATTCGTTGAATGAGCAACTCTAGGTGTCTTGTTCATCGATATTCATCAAAACTATCCATTCATCAGAATTTAATAAATCGTAGTTGAAAAACTGAAACAAATAAGCTTTTATAGATAGCCAAAATAATAAGAAGTAGAAAATAATATAATAAAAGTGTGTTGATAAATACACAACATGTAATATAGGTACTGATTACATAGGTATTTATATTTTCTAGATTGTGTAAGCGTTTGCTCCCTCATTTAAGGACATGAATCTGTCAATTTACTCCCACGGGATGATAAAAAATATTATCTTTCCTGGGAGATGGAATGAATTGGCTTTAGCTTGCTTCATTGGTAGAGATTAGATTTGTGCTACCCAAGTACCTAATCAGTGTCCCCATAACTACTATAAAATAATGGAGATAGTGGACAAAGCCCTCATGAAGAGTTAACCGTAGACACGTGTTTCGGGCTTTCGGCCCCCATCAGTACGGTGATGAAAGTGCGAAAGAAAGGCAGCACTTGGTGGAAGACGAAGCAACAAGATACGGAGTCACCAAACAGAAGCCAGCAGCATAATTGTGGTTTCGGTAAGAATACCCCGAGTATTCAGGAAAACAACTAACGTCACCACGGATGCAGCTATAGCTAATACCTGCGTGACTTTTTTTGCAGTTGAACTATTGATATCGCAAGAAATATATAAATGGACTAAACAGCTGAATGATCATACACTCAAATTTTCGATGAAGTTCGCTCAGCAGTAACTTCGTTGAATCAAGCCCGATTCGATGATTCCCTACTTCATCGCGTGGTTTGAATCACAAAGAATGCAGAATAAAGAAGAAATGTTAGAAATGTCAAGATATGTGGTCAAGTTGTGACATCCATTACTGTTTTTGAAGTGAAAACTTCTATAGGCCCGTTAGGCACTGTCAGGGATGGTAGTAAACTGGCAAACTTGCGTCACGGAAGCGCGCGTACCATAAGACCGGCATAATCATAAGTGTTGATATGCGATCGTGGCTGTGTTTCTCGAGTTTTGCTTAGCTAATACATGTATCGAAGTCACGGATAGTCGATCTTTTTATACATCATTTATAAAATGTCCCATTCCTGAAATTTCTAGTTTAATTTTTTCGCGAATACGTGGAAATATTACACAACATTGATATTACTCCATTCTGATTCCTCCCGTATTGTCCAAAAGATAATGGAAATACTGACCGTCCATAGAAGTTTTCATTTATTCCTATAGTGATCTTGCTCTCCACTAGAAAATTTGATTCAGCAGACGAAAAAATTGATAAATCGTTGGCAAATTTCCCATGAGCAAGTGCTCATTCTAATACCTGAAGTGAAAGTCACAGATTTTCGAGTTTTCTCAAAATATATTTATTTCAATATTGATGATTCATAACTTTTCCAGCGTGATTTATTTCAGATCTGAAAAACATACACTTTCTAGCCACTATTAAATTGACTTGTTATCTTACTATTTTTTTGAACTGTGACAATGTTGCTCATACAGTTTTTCGCCGTTATTCTTTTTGCCTTCGATGAGCGGCTAGCTCTGGGTGAGTAGAATTTTGGACAGGAAACGGGTTCTGCCTCGAATATTATTCTGATCCTTACATTTTCATCAATGGTACCATTAGTGGTATGAGAACTCCCACCGATACATGGGTTCGAGCCTCTGTTAGACCATGGATGTTTGTGCATGTATGCATCCCTAACTTTGCATAAGCTTCGACTTATGGGACCAACAAGGGGATGCAGTTAAAAAAAACAGTATGTATATTTTGAGCCTTTTTAGGGTTCAAGTTCAACGTTTTCATTTCGATAACATTTGCTACAATGAAAACCATTTCAGTACGTTTAACTTTATTTTGAGAAGATACTATCCACTTCGAAGCCGTCAGAATGTATTCCGACTCTACTGAAATGTTTCAACACAATGCGACATTTCGTTATCTTTGTTCTACTGCTTGCCCGTTTAATTTTCTGCAGAGTTATTATAAAATTCATCAGACTGTGTATACAGCAAAAATATTTTTCGCAAGTTGAATTACAGTTGTACATAATGTTGAACTCGCTAATGCAAATAGTGTTTCATGATTATGATTTGGCAGGTGGTAATGCTACATTCTCTATCTGCGCTGTGATGCTATGGAAACTGTTGAAAGGTTATGTTGGAGTAATGTGAGAGGTTCATGTTGCAGGCTCTTCATTGGGACACATTACACTAACAGGTTTGTTTCTGCAGGTGTTTTTTGTGGCCTGCATCAGTGAAACTATGGTAAAAGCATACTATTTCATTCATTAGCGAGGAATTATTGTCGGTACGTAAGAGCAAAAGATAATTTCATTCATTTTCCTTCATTGTCTACTAACTGGTCATATCCTTTTTTTTTTCCTGAATATAGAGAGTTTAAACCAATTACGACCCAGCTCTCATAATAATGTGAAACATCATTTTACGCAACATTTTTCATACAATAACTAGATCCTGTTGTTTGGTGCCATATTCTTTGTACCTACTGAAGTCAATCAACACATTTTTACATTTTCTTACTATCAAATTATTTCTTCGGCAAAATCCAACAGCAAAAGATAAATCATATCTAGTGAGTGTCATTCCGCCATATTTATTCACTATGATTCAGCTGTGGTGTGGTTATACACATTCTTCTACTTTCAGAGTGTCAAAATAATGATAAGTTGTTATATTTTCTTCCATTTTGCCTTATTTTCATAACTTGAACTAGGAAAACTGGAGATGATTGAAATACTCACTGACCTTCATAATCAAACACCCAAATGACAGTTGTTCAGCTAACCATATCCCTCCCAATATCATTGGATGGAATTATCTTTCAAGTGGTTTCGTTGAAAATATATACCGGAAAGAGATTCAGATGTATAAATCATAGAGCCAGACGACTTTTTGTCATCATTATACGACTTCCCAAAGTTGTTTTGCAAAGTTTTATTACCCAGTCCTGAATTGAGACTAACTTCATGTCTTCGAACTAAACACAAACAATTTATTATAGTTTTGAACTTTGCCATCCATGCATATTGGCATGAGTCACGCAAATTTTGAGTTAGCAAAACAGACCCGAAGTAGATAATCTTGCATAATTTATAAGACACAACATATCTGGATTGTCATGGTGTGGTTATAGGCTGAATAATAATAATATGAATTCGTAATTGAAATGTTCATGAATAACCTACACAATACATCCAGTGTATACTTTCTTGATGAGCCACAGTTTCATGCATGAATCTGAGATATTCATGAAATGTTTGTGAAATAATATTTTTATTGGCTTCGTGGCTTCTTAGTTTCTTGGGATGAATTGGGAATAGGGCAGTAGGTGGTAACTCACAACAGATCATCGATATAGAGTAGGTACAATGTGGGTGACTGAATAGATCCTTGTGGAACTCCGGTATGGATGACTCCACGCTATCAGAACGATACCCCGTCCATCACCACACACATGCCTTCATTTGGTTTAATGTATATACGTATACGTATTGGTTTGCAATTACCTACATATCATCACATTTTATTTTTTCATACCGTCAATATATTGAAACAGTAATTACACAGGGTGTTTCGTAATATGTGGGACGCACTTTGAGAGGTGATAGGACGTCTCAAGAAAATAAAAAAGGTTTCCATAAACAACAGTCGTAGATGGCCTCGTTTGCGAGATGAAAATAAGAAATAATTTTCATTGAATTTCTAGATAACCGCTAAACAAAAATTCTTGATATAATGGTGCATAACTTAGTACCTGAGAGTCATTGAATGGGTAGCATTATTTAAGTCAATCTGACTCCCAGTGGCACCGTTAAGGGGTATTGATGTGTGATTTTTCAGAAAAAACATGCGTGTGGCTACGAAACTTTTAGAAATTTCATTCGAAAATATGGAAAAGGATGCAATTTTGTGAAAAAAAGCACCAAGTGTTGTAACTCGTGAAGATAAACTGTTTTAGAGAAAAACCGAATCACCAAATTCAACTCCAAAATTTTATGTAGATGTCCGAGGATGTCGGATAGTCCATTCAAGACATCTGTTCAGATTATTCTGTAACCATGATAAATATCATCATGTAATTGTGGCAGACTAAATTTTTCCACCAAGATGAGCTGGACATGAAAACATTCAAATAATATTTTCAACGTCAACACCCTGTATCTCTTCTTTTTAAAATGAGCTGAGGAACCATATCCTATATATTTTTAGTCATCAATTAGATTACACCCTGTATATCAATGTTATTATTCACTTGATGTTTTCAGTAAGTTTGAATGAAGGAACTAAACATTTTGGAGAGTTCGGAAAAAATTAAGACATTCAACTGATCGGTCACATTCGACTGCTTCCAGGAATATTCTCATCAACAGTCACGGAAGTTTGCACTACTGTTATTATCAACAGTGAAAAAATAATCGCAACGTATTCAGTTTCTCAACTTTTATAGGATTGTCTCATACCTTGGCATTAGAGTAACGTTATCGTTCACATTATATGAATTTTCAGTACGGAAATTAAAACCGCAGGACCATCTTGATTCAATTAAACTCAGAACGATGCACAAAAACAATCGGTGAACTAAAGTACCGAACAAGAGAAACAAAAGTCTATTAAAAATGAAAAAGATGACGACAAAACGAAATATATAAGCAAAGTTATTAAAGTTTTAATGCCTCTGCAAGTCGCCGCTTTTTATTCTAAATAGAAGGAATAGCAACGCAAAACTGAAAAGATTAAACGAACCGCATTAAAAAGTTTGAAAAGTCTCATCGCTCGAAGACCATAACCTAAATGAGCTCACTGGATCAGATCTAGATTGGATTAAAATTAAGATATTACTTAGTACAGTTCAAACACGTCAAGCGTTTCACAAAAAAATATATCCATCCGTTGAACTATGTAACAGAGAGATTAATTTTCAGGAACATATAAAGAGTCAATTTTAGAACATTGTTCCATCCATCCACTGTACCATCATCAGGATTCATCTTCAGAATCATTGGCACAAGCACACATACATCCTCCACGTTTTATGCAGATGAAAAAGCAATGACAACATTTCTCGTTCAGAATCCTCACGGCTCATCTACTGATGGGTGACAACCTGAATATCCCAAGCTTTGACCTGGGTGATTGAGTATACGGAAAAATGAGGAATCACCTGTTCTACAATCAGTGAAATTACACTTGCTTACAATGATCTATCAATAATAAGATACTACAACACCATAATAATGAGATATACAACAACGATTGGAAACTCATGTGATCACCACGCCTATAACCACGTGATCAAGGAGATAATATTTTGCGACGCTATGCTAATTGACTCAGGAAATGTGATATTGCATGTCATTTTCATTGGATTCGAGTTTTTGAGTCTACATTCATGTATAGTTCAAGGGTTTGTTGACCGAAGCTCAGTCCTTGAATGTATTAAAGCAAATAATTTTCATCAGACTGTGTTGAGCTATGAAAATGGTGATGTCTGTTCATTTCAGCCTTATATGGTTCATTCACAAGGCTTCAAATTTAATGATTATGGGATTTTCTAATTCTTAACTTCCCGAATATTTCACGTGAATGGTTGATGACTGTATGCTTTGAGCATTTTCTTCCGAAAGTTTTCATTATCAATTTTGGAATTTGATGTATTGTATTTTCAATTTTCAATTTTCCGAAGCATCTGATAAAATGATTTTCCAGTTATTATTGAAACAAAAACTGAAATGTCATGGTATGCCGGAATATTCAATAAAAACGTAATCAGCTTTCTGAGATTCTGAGTGTGAGGAATAAAAACCTGAAAAAGGATTATTTGAGATTCTGAGTGTGAGGAATAAAAACCTGAAAATAGTTATTTGTTTTACTAGGCAGGAAAGTAGTAGATTGACTAGCGCAGATAGTTCATAGCCGAGCGTAGCGAAGCTATATACTGTGTGTATCTAAATAACACCAAAAAGTTCATATAAACATGTGTCCTAACTTGCTTCGTTTTCGAGATACAGGGTATTGATATGTCCATGAACATATTTTTTCTATTCATTTTCCAATTGTCTTTCCATCAATTTCAATAAAATGTTGTGGTTTTGTTAATATAGTAATATGGAGCTCCTTCTAGTGCAATTTGATTCGAAATAATATTTCCAGTGGCATCACAATGGGTAAATTTATACAGGGTGTATCTAAATAACACTTAAAAAATTCAAGAAGTGATTTCTTGTGATATTATAGGAAATAAAGTTCATACAAAGATGTGTCCTAACTTCGTTTTCGAGATACAGGGTATTAATATTTCCATGAAAAATCATGTTTTTATTCATTTCTAAATTGTCTCTTCATCAATTTCAATAAAACGTTGTGATTTTGTTAATAGTGATATGAAGCTTCTTCTAGTGTAATTAGATCAGAAATAATATTTTCAGTGGCGTCACAGGGGGTGAATTTATCGATATTCATGGTGGATGTCATTGTACACCACTGGTTTCACTGAGTTTCATATTCTTATTAGATTGAACTTTTGAAATAACAACTTTTTCATCCTCTGTGTGATTTTTGTATCTAGCTTAGTTTTAGAGGAAACAATAAAAATTTGATTTGACTACAAATTTTAATTAAGGTGTTCTCAAGACTTCCATCGAGATTACTCAATAACCCCACAATTAGAATAATTTTGAAATTTCGGGGCTTTCTCAGCCTCCATCCATACTGAATTTTGGCACCATGAAAGCTTATACAGGAGGTTTATAAATAAAAGCAATTAATACTTCCAACTTCAACATCCTGTATATCAAAAACGGAGCAAGTTAGGACACATGTTTGTATGAACTTTATTTGCTAGAATGTCACACGGAAACACCACTTGAATTTTTTCGGTGTCATTTAGATCCACTCTGTATAGGAATTCAGCGAATGCAGTCAAGATTGGTATGAAGTTAGCCAATGCAGTCAATATTGGTATGAAGTTAGCCAATGCAGTCAAGATTGGTATGAAGTTGGTGATATTTGTAGATATAGGTTGCATGCCTCGATCAGAAAACGCGGGAACAAAAAGTGATAATATGTCACGTAATCACATAAAAATATCAATGACGAGTGCATCAATATGGATTATTCATTATATCATTAAAAAAAAGTATAATTGCTGAATGACATAATACCTACATATTTCTTCATTTCATGTCATTCTCTTTCCCATAGGAACAAAATAAATCGAACTTCTGCATATGAGAGAGATGAGAATCATATAAATTTTGGATTTATTCATCAGACAAATCTAGTTCTATTCCTCAATATGCAAACTAATGAGAGATGCACGACCCAACGTCATCATCCTTGTAAATTCGATTGCAATTTGCGAACTGAGGCATTATCATAGTCAACTATCAGTTTTTCAAGCTGTCTTTCCATCCGCTTTCCAATTCCTATATAGTAAGGACGAAGCCGACAATAAACTGGGTGTAAATCGTCTAATCGATTGTGGGAGCCGAAAATTCGAAATGTCCGAGAAAATCAGAGGAAATTGTCTCGAAAGTGCGGTGAGGCTTTAGGCAGACCCAAAGCCGAGAGTGCCAAATCTTGTACGGATTTGGAAGGCTACCGATCGGACGAGAGGGAAATGTCTTTCTGATACGTGTTAGGCCATTGGAAATATCATCAGTTCGGGACTCTGCTGAGTATAATCACCGTTATTCCATTCACATGAAACATTTTATGAGTGTTTTTTTTATCAGTGGACTGTATAATTTCTTTTTTCTGTGACGGAAAAAAATCTAAATTTCATTTCTGTTGATAGGTTATAAAATGTCACTTTTCATAAATTACTTTTTTTCTCATCAAAGAAAATATCATAGGATTAGACTGACAAATATTCGATTACTTGAAAAGAATGATAAAGATATGTCTACAACGCAGGTGTCATTCCTGTTAAAAACTTCAAATTTCACGTCGATAATTTACTGATTTCATAATATAATATAATATCACTCGATATTGACTTGACCTTATTCCTATCGCAGAAAAAATAGTGTATTATACACGGAAAAAAAATTCATATAACCATCACTTTCGGTATTGACAAATGCTTGGACCAGTCGAAACAATTTCAGCTATCGCGGTCGAATAGATATCATGATTTATTATGTACCATTTCAATGATTGTTCAATCGTATCTTGTGTGATATTCATAACGTTCCTATATTTCAAATTATCTGAATGATATGTCTACTTTTTTTTTCAGTATTCTTCCTAACTTCAATCTTCATCCAGGCAGGTGGGGTACAAGTTTCCTATCAAAATGACTGTAACTTAAAAGTCTCACTCGGTGTTGTATTTATTCACAATTTCACCTGGAATTTCAATACAGGGTTTAATTTCTGACAGCCAAGTCGAAGTTCCCTTTAGTTTGTTTGACAAATATGAACTCCAAGTGGCATAGAAAGTGGCTTGTCTATGACCCCTAACAGGCAGGAAATGTGTACTTTCTCTGCCTAGGCAGGAAAATTTTGTTGCCCTGCAACGTTCCAAGTAATTCGTGAAATTGATAATTATAATTGACACTGACAATGAGTGAACACAAAATGATGGAGTTTTCAATGAGAAAATTACACAAAATTGGATTCATAACATTTGGAGAAAAAATTATATGTTTCACACGGCAGCAAATATAGATTAACTGCCTTGGAGCGGCAGTCAATCTACTACTTCGCTGCCTAGTAAAACAAATAAATAATTTTGTATTAGCTACTTGAAGCTTTCTCAATTGAATAGCTACTAAGATCTTTATTCGAATTATTCAGCTACTGAAAGCCTATTTCAATGAAATAGCTACCGAAAGCTTTATTGTTTTTTATAACACATAACTATAATCAATATATGTTGTACAAGAAATGTCGCAGAAGCAGAAGAAGAAACAGTGCTTCTCAAGTCGACCAGTCAATCTGTTCTCCTTTGCGTCTGACACTCGCCCCCTTTTCTTCCCCTTGTTACCGCCTGGTACTTCCACCACAATCCCGTCTGAAAAGTTGCATAATGATAGTAGAGTCTAGAATGCGGTGTTGCCCATTACAATCGAAAGTCTGAGTTAATCGAAAATATGAGTACATTACGTTGTAGAACTCACACCAGGATTCCATCAGAATTAATGATTTTTTTTATGTTCTGGTTCCCACAAAAAGGATATCCTGTAATGTTCAGAGAAAATCGTGAGAACCAAGGGAAATAAGGTAGGAATTGGTGTTCTTCATAAATTTCTGGAGGTATGCCTCGGGAAACATCTCCTATGGCAATTTGTTCCAGAGCCTCGCTGTTCCTTGGATGAACGAGTCTTTGGAAAGAGATGTTCTGCTGCGGGTCTCCAAACTGACCACGAAGAGGTGGGAAGCCTCAACTCGACGGGTTAATCTCGCGGGGACTACCAAGGGAGGAGCAATTGTTCATATTCGAGAAGAGCATCGTCCATGAAAATATCTATAAAATAGAGACAGATCGCCAACTTTTCTACGGTGTTCCAAAGAAGTGAGTGAGTTTGTGAGCCAGGCATCACCCACGAGACAAATTGTCTCTTTTTGGACAGAATCCAACAGTTTAAGGGGATGTTTGGGTGCTGCACTCCAAATATGGGAACAGTATTCCAGGACAGGTCGGATCTGTGCCTTATAGATCATAAGCAGCTGACTGGAAGTGAAATAACTCCTGGCCCGATACAGAAAACCAAGTTTTTGGGATGCACTTTCAGCAATTGGTCTCACGTGATTTTCCCAAGAAAGGTTATTGCTGATAGTAATACCAAGCATCGAAATGGATGTCTTCAAAGGTATGATTACTCCTGGCAAGCTTATGTTGGGCACAGTGAGATCGGCTTTCCTAGAGAAAAGGTATGCTTTTGTTTTGTTTGCATTGAAATCTACCAAGTTATTGGATCCCCATTCGAGAATTGTTGCCAAGTCCATATTTATGTTGTCAACATTTCTCCCTCGTTCGTTTCTGATTTGCATTGCTGGTATTGGAGCCCTGGAAGAGATGGCGGTATGAAGGGTACTATCATCCGCGAAGCTGTGTACCGGACATGAAGTTGCTTCCAACAAATCGTTGATATGGAGTAGAAATAGTGTGAAATAGCATTTATGATAAGAGAGTCAGATGAAACTCCGTCGACCACTACATGGAGAGACCTGTTTGAGAGAAAACTAGCTAGCAGAGAACATAGCTGGGGAGGCAAGCCATAAGATGGAAGCTTGGCGAGGAGTCCCTGGTGCCAGACTCGATCGAAGCGATACACAGTATTTCAGAAACAAACGTATTCATAATTTTCACGGAAATGAATCAATGTATAATTAATCATGAATGATAAATAGGAAATGAAAATTCATTGAAGGAGATCGATATAACCACCTCTGTACCGTTCTATATTGCAATTCCGTCACTTTTTCTTCTTTTGAACCTAAGAATATTCATGGAAATTATCGACAGAGGAACAGTAACAGCAGACCATGAATAATTTCATGAAAAGGAGGAGAGCACCGCGTCTAATATTCCTCATTTGTCTTCATAAATATGATAATTCCAATGCCATTGAAATGTTAATAAATCCTACGGCTGTCTGATAAAACTTCCAGACCTTGCATGTGTACCATGGAACTTCCGACAAGTGCCGCATACTTTTCACGAAGAATTTTAATGTTTTCGACGAACAAAGGAGGGACTTCTCATAGCCTGAAGGTGCACCCAAGTTCATCGTGTGTGTATGCAAAATCGTCTTTCGCTGAATCCATTCAAACTTTCTATGTATGAACGTTCTGAGAAATTCGAACCCTTTCTGGTTCAAATTCCGGACAAACTGAAATATCCAGCATTGGATCCAACGATTGAGTTCAACACGTATAGACATACTTGAATATCTCCTAGATCGGATGTCTGGTATGGTCTCAAAATATATTCTGATAAATTTACTTCCATACGGGGTGACGGGTGACCATAGCTCTATTGCAAAAAGAGATATATAGACAAAACTTTTTCGGAGGATATTATACAATATCGTGTCTACACGTGTCGGTCTACAAATCAAAATCATTTTGACCTCCACAGCATGTTTTTTGAATGCGGGGCTACATGGATTATATTTTAATCAAATAGAACACTGTGTTTTTTTTCATATATTTTGCGATGGAGCTATGTATAGAGCTTCTCAACAATTCGTGGACACCTGTTATAATATGCATACGATTTCCAGAAGTCTCATGTTCCATTTATCTCTGATAGTAGATTCACAAACTATGATCAATGTTAAGATATACTTGAAATCTGAATAAAGAGCACGAGAAAAATTTAAAAAGGAATGAAAATATCCTATAATATGTTCCAAGTGAGACTCATTGATACAAAGTTTACTATATGGAATGAAAAACAATAATTATCATTGAAATATATTGAGTATATGGCGAACTGAATATCCAGCAAATGATCAAAATTGATATTAATAAATAAAACCGACATAATCATCAGATAACTGTTTCCTGTGATGGATTAAATAACAAACAAAACTAATTGAAAATGAAATCCCAATTGGACTGCATCATTCATACTTTGTGACATACGAACATAAAGAGGACGTGAAAAAATGTTAAAATATCGATGAACCAGGTGAACGACAAACTTTCAATCTCTATCAAATATTAATTCTATGATACGTACACCAGACAGAATATAGTAGAACAGTAGGAATTATTTAATAAAAGCACTCTCGTCAAATTCAAAGTGATCAGTATTAAAACCTGTCTCTATAAATAAAAACATTAGTATTATTTCAATATACCTGGACAAATGAGACAATTTTAGAAAAAAAGTCTATATTAACTTGTGTCCGTAAATGATTCTTTTCGGAGGTACAGGGTGTTGAAATTGAATTTTTTTTTCGTTTTTCAAAAATATCCTTTGCAAAAAATGAGTTATTTGCAGGAAATTTGGTACCCTGTCAATAGTTATTTCAGATTGCCCTAACATTTTTGACAGTAAACTTTTGGTACTTTCCATGAGAAAATCTCATTCCCACACCTTTTTCAAATAGATAGGTTCGCTTCCTCAACATCGCTGGTGATCGTTTTCGAGATAATCACTATTTTCTATATCGATGCATTTTACTTAACTCTCGACTTAACTCCTATAGGGCGCTAAGTGAGGTTGCTGGGAACTTTACAAAAACTGAGTATGTGATGGGTCTCATCAGAATATACTGATTTTTTTGCTATGAAATGTTTATCGAAAAATGATTTGTTTTCGAGATACTGATGGTTGAATTTTTCCAAAACATGCTTGGGTTTCGTCATAAATTATTTGCAGCTGCAGATATTTCCATCGAACTTTGAACACAGACTTCTAAAGAAAACATGGTAATTTATTTTGACCAAACCTATCACATACTTAGTTTTTGTAATTTTCTCGACACCTTCACTCAGCACCCTAGGAGCTAGGTTAGGTTAGGTTTAAACTTGGTTTAAACGTAAGTGGGCCCATACCTGGCCTTCCACTGCGGCCAATGGCCTATTGTGGCTCACTCTATACAATACGTTGAGAGAAAAATTTATCAGGTTTTCTTGCCCTACTGCTGTATTGCCAAATATTGCCCTAGGAGCTAAGTAACATGCATCGATATAGAAAATTGTGAATATCTCGATAATGATCACATCTAGCGTTGTTGAGAAAGTGTACCTTTTTTATTTGGAAAAGGTGTATGAATGAGATTTTTCAATGAAATGTACCAAAAGTTCACTGTCAATAATGTAACGACAATTTGAAATAAATAATGACGTCGTACACAGCGCCCTCTATATATATGTTACATGAAAATTAATATGAAATTATGATTTCCCATGTCAAAAAACCTCTAGGTACCAAATTTCGTGTATTTAACTCATGTTTTGCAAAAGTTATTTTTGAAAAGCGAACAAAAAATACAATTTCAACACTCTGTATCTCCAAAAGGAATCATTTCCGGATACAAGTTTGATTCAACTTTTTTTTCTCAAAATTGTCTCAGAAATATATCACTTGAATATTTCAACGTAGGTACATACATATGTTACACCCTGTACATGAACATGGAGAATAATTCTTGACAATGGAAGACTTCGTTTCTGTATATTTTAATACTTCACAGTATCAGATGTTGCCAGATATATATGTGAGTTATAGGGTGTTTTTCTAATTGATCTTGAACTTACCATACTGTATAGTACTCGCCGATGTCAGGAATAAATACCACGTTCTATCTAGATATATCAACTGAACAGGATTAACATAGGAAGAGAACTGTTGAATTCAACAAGTGGGTATTGATCAAAAATTGATGTTGGTACAATACTTGTAGGTAATTTGTAATTAAAAAAAATAGTATCACCGACAAATGTTCATTTAGGAATCTTCATGCACAACTTTGTACTGTGGAAATGGAAAAAGAAGTGAGATTTAGGAGATATTTGAATTTGGTATGCAGAAATGTTTGGAAACCTAAAAAGAAATAATTCATCAAAGAAAGCACCATATTTTGAACGGCAACAAAATATGTTTTTTTTTTTAAGAAATCCATGTTTGTGACTGCATTATCTATTCTTGGGCTACTGGTGACCTATTAGTGCAGGAATAACAGTCAGCAAACTTCCATATGTGACTTGGATATGACGCAATCCATTTGATTTTCTTATCATGCATATTGCATCACAAATAAAGATAATGATTGGAGTTGAAATAACAAATGTTGTATTTGGAAAGTCATTTCTCTGCGGAATTAGAAGTTAAAAAAATGAGGTATTTGAAAATATAGTTACATCGGTAGGTTCATTTGTCAGCATGTCAAATGTGACGAGGTTACGTTGTGAGTGTTGTGAGTTTATTGCTCCATCCCACAAAATCCAATGAATGATAAGTCAGCAAAGTGCTGCGACTACCATCTGGATAACAAATTCCATCTCGCGAATGCAACTCCTTCTGTATCCATCCAGGACTCTCGGAGTCTGGCTCTCAGCCAACTTCAGTTTGATTAGAGCGCTGATGCATCCGCGATAGCAAAGCCGCCATTCCAGCGGTGTAGCCAGAGCTGGGGCACCTGCCACCTGCCCCACTCAGTCATGGCACATATCTCATATAAACTATAAAAATCATCCATTCTCAAAGTGGCCCCACAGTATTCATAAATGAAAGAAAAAACTCCAAGTCGGAAAACCACAGTTCAAATCAAACAATTTTTTAAATAGAAAGTGACCGATGTCGGCACAACGGCCATCATCAGACTAAATAAGACCTGAAATACATCACGAATGTTAAGGAAAAACATGTACAAGGTGTCCGCTAAAAGGAGGTCAATCCATTAACCATATACAGGGTGTTTCAGACTTAAATGTACATAAGATACTGGCAGATAAAGGACACTTTGACGGTTTCAAATCACCCCCATTGATGAGTTTACCGTCTTTTATAACTGAGATACAGGACGTTATCGTGATTTTGGCAAAATCATCAGTTGGTCATAATTTTCGAATCACGTTGTATAATCTATTCATACTTGGTAGAAATATTTCTCTTATATTACACATCGAAACTGAATGAAAATTGAGATCAGAATCCAGGTCCGTCTTAAGGAAAAACAGGAAACTTGTTTATTTCAAAAACAACACTCTGTATGGCAGAATTTTGTGGATCTGTTTTGATATTTGGAAAGAGCAGGCAGGAATTAATAAAGTGACTTACTTATTACGAGCGCGCATCCAATTTGACATATGGTTTATTATTATGTTTTGAAATATTCACCCCATTTCGAGGCATTTTTAATGAACTGTAGTTCAAAATCCAATTTTGATACAACAAAATAATTGTCTTCAAAGTTGAACGTCATTAGAAGCAAATTAGGAGAGCTTTTGATAGATTTACCGCAACTCATGAATCAATAGTGAAGAATAAAACGAGCCCTAAAAAATTTCCAAAACCACTGACGTTATTCTGTCGAGCGAACCTCTACCAATTTCATCCCAATGATGTTGAACTTCGAAGGACGTTATTATTTTGTGAAATAATTGGATTTTGAATCACGAGTTCAATGAAAATGACGCAAAATGGAGCCGGATGTATCAGAAAATAATAATAAAACATCTGTCAAATCGGATGCGCGGTCGTAAAAAGTAGGTCACTTTGTTCGTTTTTCCCTGTTCTTTCCAAATATTGAAACAGATCTAAAAAATTTTGCCATACAGAGTGTTGTTTTTGATATAAAAGAAGTTTTCTGTTTTTCCTCAAGACGGACCTGGATTCTGCTCCCGATTATCATTCACTTTTGATGGGTAATATAAGTTATATAGTTCTACCAAGTATGGATAGATTATACAAAGTTGTTCACTATGACCAGATGATGATTTTTTTTATCGCTTGGAGCGCACAAAAAGGAAACCCTATAATGTTCAAATCAAGATATCGTCCTGTATCTCAGTTATGAAAAACGGTAGACACATCAAAGGGGGGTGATTTGGAACCATCACAGTGTCCCCTACCTACAGGTATCGTATGTACATTTAAATCTGATAGATAGATAGATAGATAGATAGATAGATAGATAGATAGATAGATAGATAGATAGATAGATAGATAGATAGATAGATAGATAGATAGATAGATAGATAGATAGATAGATAGATAGATAGATAGATAGATAGATAGATAGATAGATAGATAGATAGATAGATAGATAGATAGATAGATAGATAGATTTTTATTTCCCAAAAGATACAGATTCGTAATATATCTGCAGATAACAGGTATACCTATACAGACACATAATATTAAGAAGTATAACAATGAAATTATATCTCGGTGTATCTTTATCGCATAGAGCTTAGGGAAAATGGCTAGACAAGTCGCATGCAATATAAGTTATCTATGTGAAGAAAAGATGACTGAAAAAGCTAGATATCATAAAACCAATGTTACAGACATGATTATAGTATATGCATGGTATAATATTAGAAAATGGTATTGAAAAATTCATCCAGGTTATAGAAACTATGTTGGTGTAATAATTTTTTCAACTCGACCTTGAATTTATTCATAGATAGTGCTTTCAATACTTCCGGTAGGTGATTATAAATATTAATCCCTGTATACAGGGGTCCCTTACGAGTTCTATTGAGTCGATAATTTGGAAGGATTATAGACTGGTTCCTGGTTGGGTATGAATGGATATCTGCTGGGCGCAACATGGAACCACTATTTTTGTGGATCAGAAGCGAGACTTTGTATATATATAAGGTGGTTAAAGTAAATATTTCATAGTTTACGAAATAATTCCTACATGAATCTCTGTACCTCAGATTGAATACTGTTCGAATCGCACGTTTCTGTATAATGAAGGTAGATGTTGATTCAACAGAAGTACCCCAAAACTCAATACCAAACTGCAGAAGGCTGTGGAAATAGGCATAATAAACTGTTTTTGCGACGTCACTATTAGTATTCATTCTAATTGTTCGAATGAAACACCCTTCCTTGAACAAAAACAATATGAGTTTCTAAATATCATTTTTCATTCTAGCCCTTCATATTCGATATACAGGGTGTCAAAGTTGGAAATTAAAAACAGTTTTTTTCTAATTACTCGCGTATTTAATAAGATATCAATCTCAAAATTGGTACATCACTTCAGCACAAAGAGTTACATCGTGTGAAGAAAACAAAACAGAAAATAACTGTCAAATATTCAAAATACTGGGGGTCAAGTACACACTTACTCCCATATTTTTTTTGTACGTGCGCTAATGACTTCCTATCTATTTTTCTTCAAGTGTTCAATCATTTTTGGGTATTTTTTGTGTCTTGTAAAATTTCGATAGAATTATTTGTTTTTAAGATAATTCGAAAAGTACTGGTTATTGTTTGATGCTTATGCGGCTTACGGTAATCTCATAATGTTCACATACTCCTATTTATTTCGTCGAAATTGGAAGAGGGCGTAATTTTTTACGTACGAAAAGGTAAATATGGAAATACCGGGTGCTCAGAGCGAATGTATAGAAATAACACCAAAATGTGTGTTGGAAAATTCATATTATGTCATCGACCATCTTGTCAACATACCTACATATCTGTGTCGAAGTTTTCAAAAATTATCAAACTAATGATCCAAAAAAGGATCACTTTCAAATGTCCCACGACCAGTATAGATTATCTTGAAGGAATAAATTACAAAATTCCTGCCTTTTTAGGCATCTGAAAGGTCCACGAAGACCAAAGATGTCATTTCCTTTCATTTGCGATATTTTCTTATCCTCCCTAGTTACGCACGATGTTCTTCGATCATTATAGGAATTTCCATTCGTGCGCTCCAACAGATACATTATCTAATTCATTGCTCGTTCGATTATTTTCCATTTATATATATATCCCACCTAATTATAGTCAGGTGATAAATATACTGTGGCCCTCCGAAATACTATTTTGGCCACGTCACTGGCGAAATTTCTTCGTTTCCCGCAGACAACAAACTTATTTCCATAATATCAGATGATGAGTGGAAGCTTTAATATGAACCATCTGCTTTGCACTGCATCCGAGTGTGTTGGTGTCAAACAGATTTCAACACATATCTGATATTGTGAAGCATTACAATTTGGGAAGCTGAACATCATATCTCCTCATTCTCTTCCCTCGTCTTGTAGTTAGTTGTGTTTATTGAATGGCGTTGCATTGGGTTGGTTCAAGTTCTATACCAATAGAGATTCTGGTTGCATGGATAGAGTAAAGCATATCATTAGCCGAAGATACTGTTTCGCCATATGAGACTCATGAAGAAGCTTTGGTTTTAGTATCATGAATAAATCTGCTGAAGGTTGTTTTTAGGTATCCCAACAATGGGCGTGTACACCTCAGTAGAACTCAAACCATGTTAATAATGATCCTTTTATACTTACATAAATAATGATTGACGACATAATTTGATCGAAAAATGAACTGGAAGGTTTTATTTTTGGACATAAATAAAAGTACCTTCTGAAAACGGACCCTCTTATGACGTAGAAACCTCATCTCGCCTGGAACCAATGAGTGACCCATGTGTGACACTTATCACTTATCATCCAAACAAAATATCCGAGAGATCGAAATCGATATTGAAATATCTTTTGATATCCACTACCACTACTGCAGAAGAATATATTCAAGTTGTCAGAAATCATGTATCATTCATCTCTGTCTGGAATAGCCTTGTTTCAGTATTAGGGTTTTGACGTCACATCATCGCCTCGTTTTCAGAGGTCCGAAAAATCAGGGATTTCAATAATTTTTCATAAAACGTAGGGAGTTCTATCGAATTATGAATTAAATTTTCTTGTGATATAAGCCCAACTCGAGTTTCTTTCCGAAAACTACATCAACTTGCTTCAGCAGTGATAGATTTTGTCTTTCTTAATCTGGATCAGCATACTTGAAAACATTTGGATTTTTGATGATGCTTGTACATAGGATAAGTTAAGAGGAACTGTACATACTCCTACCAAATAAAGAATTTTGTGAGGCCTTGAAGCAATATACAGGGTGTTGCAGATTGCGATCTGGAAAATTCAATCGGCGATCGAATTCGTGAAAATGAATTCAAAATGTGTAAACTTGTATGTTTTGGAGCTTTGTTTCTGGAATACGAAGTGTTGAAGTTTTTCGCAAAAGAACAAGTTTTTATTCACAACTCAAAAACTGCTTAGCCGATTTTCGTTAAACTTGGTTCGTTGGTGATTTAAAAATACATCTTTTGGTGTAACTAGATTCACCGGAATTATTCCAGTAGCGCCCCATAGGGTAACCTGATTGATATTTATGATGGAAATTATTGTGCTCCATTTTTCTCCAAGTTTCATATTTACATTCAATTTTACAATAGAAAATATAGCTTTCTTGTCCCATGTGTTTTCTGTATCTTGCTTAGTTTTCAGAAAGAAGAAATAAAAACTCGATATGGATCCAAGTTTTTTTGTAGTTTCATTCAACGCATTGATCTATAGCGATGATAAGTATAATCAGGAGATTTTGTGAATTTGTCAGTCATCAACCACATTGGAGTTTGGCTTTATGTAAGCTCATACAGGGTGATAATTAAATATGGCATGTTTTTAACGTACATATCCTGTATCTCGAAAACTGAGCTCTAAAATATTTGAGTTAATCCAATGAAATTATCTTTGCATTCTTGATAGTACTGTCGCCTATAGAATTTTTAACGATTAAAATCTGAATAACCCTGTACATCGCATAACTATCAGAAAGAGGATTTTCCTCTTATATCTTTCATCATTACAGTACCTACCCTAATTCAACTGTTACATTCATGACTATAAGTAACCTATCATTGGCAGCTAACTTGAACTTTCTATTTTCATGTTTCATAATAATCCGTATTTTTCACTTTATCTATTCACTAGATTTCTCAATTTTCTAATTTTGCATAATTTTGTTTCAATATTTCGATGTTAGACTGCACATGCACAAAAACAGGTTAATATAGTAGCGTATCTCAATACCTTCGCAAGGTTCTATATACCTTACATGGGGAATGTTAATTTATTTACCTATATATATGCTTATACATACATATATACCCACATTGTACCTATACGTCGAAGAGACATTTTTGTATTCTTCTTTTTTCTCTCGTTCATGAGTTATTGTTATTATTATCATTGTTATTATTATTGTCAGCTATCGTTGAGAATCAGTTTTCCTAACCATCGCCACATCAGGATAAAAAAGGGCATTAAATGAACGTAAATGTCCTTCTTGACGATATCTCCAGTCAACCGTCAAGCAAATCGTATTTCAGGATCTGCAAGGATGGGGATTATAGTTTAGATCTGGGTGAGCACCAGTGGCGTACCAAAAAGTGTTCCTTGGGAGGGGGGATTGATTTCTTTTACAAAACACATTTTTGTTTATGATTATTGGTAACCACAGTAGCTTTGTCGCGATTTCGTTTTGCATGTTTTCTTCTGATTTCATATAATAAATCTATGACCTCATCATGGAATCCCTCTTGTATTTTCTGTAGATTTTAATAAATTAATATACAAATATATTTTTTCATATTTTTTTATATTCAGTTGTCTAGTGAGCAACGAATATCTATAAAAATCAAGAGAAACTTCAATCAAATATTGTTTACAACTCCGTTTTTAATGAACGCCTGTACGTTACATATTATACAAATAATGTGAAATGAAGAAATCAAAACCATGAACCATGCATGCCTTATTATTCAGCTCTTCAACTGTTCCTTTCCTTTTTCCAGTTGTTAATATTCTCATTCACTTATTTTCCTAATACTTAATTGTCTTCCGATTCCTCCAGTTATGTAGCGTATTTTTCGAGGTATTTTTCTTCTGCCGAATAACAATGCCAATTGATTATTGTGGAATTCAAGTTCAACTTTTCTATGTTCGAATTCAACTCAGGAATGAACTATATGATGGTGGCTGAGTCCAAATGATATTATGTGTTTGAACTGTTATTATTTTATCTGATACTGCACCGTGAAAATAGCCAATTTCCAATATCTTCTGGATTGATTCGTTCCAGATTCAAAATGTTTATTTATAAGAAATCACTTCCATCAGTCCAACTGCTGATGTCGAAGCAACCCTATTATCATCGTTGATTAAGGTGCAGCATCTGCACTCTTCGGTCCTGAGCCTTTTTGTGGGATAAGCAAATGTCACCTAAAGGGAGAACTCAGGGAATGGGGAGAAATTGAAAAGTCTTCCTACCGAAGAGTAACTCCAGGTCAACGACAAGCGAAAAGGTTCATCAACCATTCGCAGAACCCAGACAAAGAGCTACTCAGTCTTATAGCAAACCAGAGCTAGAGCTTATCACAGGCTTTCTCACAGGACACTGCCTTCTGAGGTACCACCTCAAAAAGATGGGCCTGGTGGAGACAGACACTTGCCGCTTTTGCAACAATGCGACCGAAACCGCGGAACACATACTTTGCTCATGTAAGGTATTAATCCGCCAAAAGCTGAATCACCTAGAACAGGTCTATCTCACACCTGCTGAGGTGAAAAATTCAACCGTCAGGAAAATTCTAGGCTTCATCAGAAGTCTAGGGTTAGAGGACCAAGACTAGATAAGGGTAATCACAATAGATCTTCTAAGTCGCAGTGATCGAGAGGTCTCCCAGCCTATACGACCCACCAACAATCTACAATCTACAATCATCGTTGATTTTTCTTTCGAAAAATCTTGTTGAATCACTTTGTCTCATTACATTATAAATTTTGAACAGTACAAACGCTGTGACAAAAGGCAGGGACACACCAAGCTCTCAAACGTTATTTCTGTCTTTCTTTCGGCATACGAGAGGGGGTATAGCTCCCTTATCCCCCAGTAGGTACGCCACTGGTGAGCACCGTGCGTAACTTTTATTTTTCCGCATATTCCCCACATATACACAATCCCTCTTGCATTCCCGAAGATTTATTGCTGCGATCTCGAGATATGTGTCAACATTCAGCATCCGAGGATAACTTTTTGCACATCGTGAGTGGAATGTACTGGGATTAATCGCATTATGACATGAGCGAGTCGCTAAGCTAGTGAATGTAAGCGGAAAAGCCTCTTACTTTTTGACGATACTGGAAAACTTTCATATAACTACCTATACTTTTCTATCGGGAAATTCCGGATTCAGAGAAGTGAACAAGTCAAAGTTTCGTCTTTCTATCTATATATCTTTCAACGAAACTCAGAGCTTTCATAGCCTCACTACCGTATTGATCGTTCACTATATCACTGAGAAGATTCTTGCGAAGTGAATGAATCAATACAGTCGAAAGTGTATTCCATTTCCTAAGCATTTGTTACCAAAAAATATACTGATCCTTGAAGGAGAATAAGAAAACTCATATAGGTACCTAGTTGAATAATAGTGAAAAAAAAAGTATGTTTGCACCTCTTTAAAATAAAAAACTAGCTAGTAATTTATTTTCAGGATGCATCTGTGGAAGTTCATAACATTGAGTCCTAAGGAAGATGTTTCTCATATTATAATAATAATAATAATAATAATAATAATAATAATAATAATAATAATAATAATTAACGTCTTTATTACTCACATCACATCACATCTTACATCAGTATATGAAAAAAGAAAAAAACAATTGAAATGAGTAAAAGGCGAAGTTCAATTTAGGTGGAGATGATGAATTACCACTAAATTGGACTTTACCGATGACTTCCAGCTCCCAAGTTTCGAAGTTCATCAATATAGAAACCCAAACTGTTCCATTGAGAATTGTATTTTTTTAATTTCTAATAGGGATATGTTTGTAGGCAGTGACCTAATGGTAAAATAGGAACCTATGGAAATTATGCTCAAAATGGACCTTAGGTAGTCAATACCATTCAAGAACCTCTTTTCAAATTGGTGTGTTGCCTGAACCATTGTCGTTCTAGATGACAACCTAGTTAGGTAGTTGTGGTTATACCTCCTCGCACTAGGTCGCCTACTAGGTTTTCATTCAGATCGACAATGCCTGAACAATATTTTTGCCTCACTCGTCGTTCACAGAGGGTCCCTTCCAGTTGTTTATATTAAGTTCATTGGTCCCACACCGCGCAAATAACGGGCGTATCTCCTGCCGAGGCGGCGCGCGATAAGCGCTCGCCTCTATGATAGATGGCGCTACGAGAGTAGATAAGTGTTATCTTAGGAGGCGCACGGGGTCAGCCGCTCTCACCTGTTTCGCTTTATCCTAGGGTTCGCCATCCGTTTGGATAATTATTGCATTCATTACGACCGCGATAAGGAAGTGCGCACCGCGGTTTTGAGCGCAGAAACGGCGAGAATGATGTTGCCATTAGAATATAAAGAGGATAGGAAGGACCGTTCACCTGAGTACACAAACTTAAGTGCGACCTTAGCTTGTGGTATAATATCAATGAATGTGGACGTTCTTGGATGAACGCAAACAAGTATAAATGAGAATTACATGGAATTATATACGACACATTATCCGCACATTATCCGCAGCAACTATAAACGCGATATTGAGTCCGCGATGTTATATTCGTGAGTCATTATATCCGCGACAATATATCCGCGACAAAGAAATTTATAATTCTGAAAAAATCTATATTCATGTAAGAAATTTGTAATACAATAAACGCGACAACACCTGCAATGGCTTTGACCCTGGACCCCCTAAATCTTCCCTAACCTTAATCAATATGAAATAAAAAAAACATCAATTCATACAGAAAACTCATTTTACTTGATTAATAAAAGTATTCGTATTATTTCAATATATTTGTAAAGGGACAAATCAGATGATTTGCCCCAAAATATCGAATTTTTACTTATCTTTGGACGTTTTGGGACCGATCCTGCTCCCGTTCTCAACATGTAAATGCAAAATATGTTTCTTTGAATGTTGTGCCGCTTATAGTTTGACACTTTTCAGTGTCATACTGATGTTGATTTATGAATGAGTGATTTTAGTCTACAAATGAGTTACAGGATGTTTTCATTAATTGATCTTGAATCTACCATTTTCATGTTCAGTTTTCAGTAGTGAATACCATGGTCTATCTATATCAACTGAGCAGCAATGCTATTGTCTCCGTTTAGTAGAATGCAAGCGGATTCCTTGATTTTTCTTTTTTGGTTGTTATCTTCCTTTCCTATGATTTTGATATTATTCCACTCTGCCATATGTTGTCCATCTTCAGTAAGGATATGTTCAGTTAGCTTCGATTTATCGATATGTCTTTTCTTGATATTGTACTTGTGTTCTTTAGTCCTTACTGAGAGAGGTCTTTTCGTTTCACCTGTATAATACTTTCCACAAATACAAGGTATACTATAAATACAATTTTTTGATGATTGTTCTTCATTTTTTGGCCTTGTTTGAGTAAGAATGGATCTCATTGTATTTTCAGTTTTGAACATAGTTTTCACTTGGAACTTATCACCAACACGTTTTATTTTTTCAGATATGCCGGGAATGTACGGTATTATATTATATCAACATTTATTACTGCTCGTTGATAAACAAATACCAATAATACCGAATTTTGTGAATTGATTTTCAGCTGATAGAAGACAGATTTTTTTGGAAAATCACTGAAAAGAACGAAAGAGACTACTTACTCTAAACAATCTATCCTAGCTCGGCCTACATGAACGAAGAATGTTTTTCGGAAAACTTGAGCGAACAAGAGATACTTATTTTTTGAACAATCTAACTCAACACGACCTCGATGCACCCTTTTTTCTAGAGAATATTTCTCGGCAAATTACTTGAAATAACAATGAGGGATAAAACTTCTTACAAACAATCTAACCTGGCTCGGCCAAAATGAACCTTTTTCCTAGAGAAACTATGTTTCTGAAAGTAACTTCAGAACGACCTTCGAACGGATCGAACACGAGGCGCAGGCGTGGTAATCATACCCACAGCTCGCAGGACCATTCGCTACTTGGAAAATTATTTCTATGACAAATCCACCACAAAACCAATTGTGTGAAGTTTCTGAAGATGTCAAGGATTTCAAGTATAGCAAATCGAAAAACGTACTTACCTAGTGAATCTTCAGAATACGGTGAGCTAATGAGCTATACATGCAATGCCAACCTATGTGCTTCGGGTGCTAAATTCAGGATGTGAACGGAATCTTACCTGGAAAAAAAGTGATCTGTTAATATCTCAATTGATTAATTAGATTATTTTCGAATGAGAATGATCGGCAATTGGAACTTCGAATGTTTTTTGGTTGAATGAGAATTATGTAAGTATTATACTTGTGGTTTTATTACAACTCAAAAGTGTCAGTGTCAAACGCGTAGTGTTTGTGTCTCTGTATTGAGATGGATGAAAATTTAGAGTTTTTGTATTGAAAATCTGAAATTACTGAATTAGCCGTGAGAAAACTAGAGTATACTACTCGCAATAATGGCTATTAGTATCTCTGAATGTTCCTCGTGAATCTTTATTATAATAAATCTGGTTATTGACTATAGTGGTATAATCTACTATTATCTAGCGAAGGGTATACAATAAAATATATCCTGAATTTCTTTATACATATATATTATTCCCTTCTTTGAGGTGACCTTTTCAAAATATACATACATACTCGTCCAATTGCTAATATTATTATTAACTCCATGAGGATTTCCTAATTTCGGTGTAGCAAAATATGTATGTATATAGGTACATTTCGTTCTAACTATACACCTTTGTTTCGGCTGTATTCTAGATTAAATTTTGTTTGTTATTCGTAATTAGGGTTATTCGCAATGTGGCCGACGAAATGACAAACATCGTTATTAGGTCCCCTATAATTGAATATTGCAACACACCGTGATATAATACAATCCCGCATACTTTCGGGATAATAGTAGGTAGTTCACGTAATGAGCCCGGAGGAAGGAATAAAAGTATATATACAGAATGTTCCAAAAACAGACGACTTCTACGGATATAAATTTTGAAAGAGTTCATATAATCAGGGATCGGGAAATTGCTACCTATACGGGGTGCTCCAGAGTTGTGGTGACAAAAGCCTAGGGGAGATTCCTCCCAACAAAATATGAAAAAAAGTAGATGTGAACATGGCCCTGAAAATGCTTTGTTTCCAAGATACAGGGTGTCCAAGATTAAAATATAATTGTTTTTATTAATATCTTCAAAACACTGAAGTCGATTTGAATGCAATTCTTATGGTTTAGTCACAAAATTATCAGATATTTACTAGAACAATTGGATTTGGTCTAGAATTTCTCGCTGCGTACCCATCGAGCAAGTCAGCTTTTATTGTAGAAATGAAAGTCACCCTGTGTTTTTTTTCGAGTTCTTCTTGGATGTCTAGATAAAACCACTAAGAATATGACATTTCTGTCTCTTGCTATTTTTTCGTATCTTGCTTCGTTTTCGACAAAAACGGACAATACCATACCTCGGCATATCTCTGAATTCCATAAGGAAGAATATACGAACGCATTCATGAGTGCAAAAAAGATGAAATTCCCCCCTGTATCTCGAAAACGCTGCATATTCGGACCAATTTTCATGTGAACTTTTTTCCATAATTTGTTGAGACGAATCTCTCCTAGGCTTTTGTCACCACAACTCTGAAACACCCTGTATAGATGATATATTATCGATGATAACGCTTTCCTTGAACTCAATGATAATTTTTTGTAGTAGACCCAACTTTTTTTTCCAAATGGCACCCTGCATATTTCTGTAATCTATCATATGCGCCTTAAAATTCTCTATTCAACAATGTATCACAATCTGATATTCGTTTATTAATTGTTAATTTGCATTTTATCGAAATATATGAAGTTGGTTGTGGCCCGAATACAATGACATTTCGATGCTTGATAGGCTTAGAAATCCAAAGATCATCAATCAGACGATATTATCAGAATATTTTTCATACCTTAATCGGTCCCAGAAGATAGCCAATAATTTAATTGAGTTCAAAAAAATCATCCGAAAATAACTCACGATATTAGGACGATACATCAATACTAACAACAACTTCAGTTTCATATATCCGAATGGATGATCATCTTATGGCTACATGGCAAAAATGGAAGGCAAATAGTTTCTTCACAAGTAGCCAAATGAAAAAAAACTGAGTTGCTATCTTAGTTTTCGTAATATCGTGAGCTATTTTTGGATGATTTTTTCAAACTCAATGAAATTATTGGCAATCTTCTGGGACTTTTAGAGTATTTCTCAGCCTATCCAGAATCGAAATTTCATTGCATTCAGGCCACAGCCAACTTCATCTATTTTAATAAAATGCAATTTAACAGCCAATCAATTAGCGGATATGAAATTGTGATACATAGTTGAATAGAGAATTTTAAGGCAAATAAGATAGGCTACAGAAATATACAGGGCGCCTTTTGAAAAAAAAAAGTTGGGTCTACTTCCGATCAAACAGGTGGTTGAAGAAATTTGTCATCGGGTTCAAGAAAAGCGTCATTATCGATAATATAACTCTTGTGAATTTCAAATTTGTATCTCTTCAAATATAAAAAAACTACAAGCTGTTACATGTCTCTTGTGTCACCCGGTATATAAGGAAATATATTGACAATTTGCATTCTCCATGTGATGAAAATATCAATTCTTTCTCGGTTAATTCAACAGAAAACAACTACTTTCCTGTATGATGAATACCAATTTATCATATGGTAATAACAATGTTCTGGAATAATACAGTGAAGAACAATTCTTGGGACTATAAAGCGCTTTGAAGTCGTTCTTTTCGTATCATGCAAACATCATTGAAAAATGCAATGATTTTCTCACAATGAAGTTGTTTTCGACAAAATTAGTAATAAACAAAACTTCCAGAAGACAATACATTGAATTCCTTTGAACGCATGCACATACAAAGCAATTCAGCCATCGTTCGCAAGAGCAAACAAATTTAATGAATACGTCAAATTTCGACCATAGTAACGCTAATTGCGTTATTATTTCTGAATTTCAGGACGCGGCCAATTTTCATAGTTGAGGCGGTCGAGTGAGCAGAATGGCACTACATGCGTAACCAACAACACACAAAATTTTCCACAGAAATTAATGTCAGTGTTTCCGCTATTCCGCTATTCAGAGGCGCACCTATAACTTTTCTGATATGCCCAATGCCCAATCGTTATGAGACCCCGGTACGAGACATTACTAATCACTGAGGGTGACTAGGAACAGCCTTAACCGCTTCCACCTCCCCCGTTGCAGATTTAAAATTGAAATGCGCTACTTAAGCGCCACCCTTCATTGAGAGAAGAAGAAACTGATAAGAATTTTCCTGAAAAGTATATTTTTCGTAAAATTACTGGAGAGATTGAAAAAAAAAATAAAAAACTTGACGCCTCGCAGGAGTTGAACCCACGCCAACGTCGTGGAAGTCAGATACACAGTATAGTGAGCTATCGCCTTACTCGAAAGTTCTAACTGTGGAGAAAGAAGACAAATATCGTGTGTTGGCTTGTTAATCACAACAAGCAGCACAACAGCATGATACTTGTTTCATGACTGGCGAGACTGGCGACAGAGTCTCCAGATTAACGAGAACTTCAGAAGAAATAGAGTCTTTCGCCAGTCATTCAATCAGTAGCATGCTGCAGTGCTGCGGTAAATCTTGAGGTTATCAGAAGGTTATAAGGTATTATGAGGAAGGAAAATATCTTTTCTGCATGTAAGGAACAACTTTTGACGTAACTCGGCCTGAATGAACCTTCTGAAGAGTATATGTTTCGAAAAATTACTTATGTGAATACAGAAGGTAATTAGTATGAGGAAGGAAAATATCGTCTCTGCATGAGAAAGGCGACTTCTTTCAATCGAACTCGTCCTAAATGATCCTTCTTCGGAGAAGTATATTATTCAAAATTGAAAAAAGTTAAAAAAATAAAAATAAAAAAGAAATTGACGCCTCGCAGGGAGGCGTTCAACCTTGGATGTAAGATACTGAGCTATCTAGCAACTCAAAGGTTCTGACTATGAAGAAAGAAGAAATATCGCAGCATGCTACGACATTTATGTAAATGATGAATGATAAAATAAAAACATTTCACATTGTCAATGTCAACAGAGATGTCAACGATCAACGAATGTCATTGATGTCAAAGGTTAAAAATAAAAGGATTGTCATTGTCAGTTCTTCTTTTTTTTGTGCATCGTGTAGTCACGGCAATTCGGGTGCTAACCGTTGTGAAGGTCAAATTTTGAAGCGCCACTTTTTGCGCCTGGCGCATTCATTTGAAATTAACACGCCATTTGAATTTTGAAAGCGCCACTTTGGCGCAAATGCGCCATACCTGGCAACACTGCAGTTCTAGTGGTGTATACGTGACTTTTAGGGTTGTTGGTTTACACTGTGCCTAAAATAAGAAGGGCCAGTGCCTCTCGGAAACTACGAGAGATACAGATTAGGTCAAATGGGAGAAAAGTTGCGCGAGTGAAGGATCAACAAAATCTCTGATATGACTTTTCTGCTGCTATTCTGCCGACCATCTATGTAACTTTGATATTTATAAGGTAAGTAGGATATAGACTCTGTCACAGACATACTAACAGATTCTGTTAATTCAACAGAGAATGGTATTCTGCCAAACACTCAACCCCGTGACAGAATTTACGCCTGTCCTCTTACTGAATGTTGATAGATGGCTAACTTCATAGTTACTCATAAACCTCACATTTCAGGGTTGGTTTTGATAGATTCATAACAAAATGGATTTTTCAGAATGGTAATTACCTATATCAATTGTATATAAGTAACAATTCTCATTTCTTATACCTTCCAGCTTCTTCTAGAACGATGGATACAAAATTTCATTACAATGTTGCCAGTAGTTTCAACATAATCGTAAAAAATGTGTAAAACAAATATTTTTTCAACACCTTGTATCTTGAAAACGGATGGCGTCACGACATTTTTTCACTGAGCTAACCCAACTTATTTTGCAATGTTCTACCTACCCTAGCAAGGAGGTTAAGTTTTTTTGAAACACCCTGTATGAGGCAATTTTCAGCGTAACTTGGTTTGTCGATGGCTTTCTTATGTTATTCATTCAGTTATACTGACCTTCACACAAACATAACATTTTTTTATGACTAATTTTTTTTTGTTTTATCTTATCTTATCATCAACTAGTTTTGTTTTTTCTGATAGGTATTCCAAACAGCAATGATATATTTGTTGTTATTGGTGGTTATTTTTGTTGTGATGTAATTTATTTGTGTTCATTTCTTCAAGTTCTTCGGAGAGGAGTTGAGTTGATGAGGTGGATTTCGTGATTTGATCGACAGTTGATAAAATTATTAGAAAGAGGTTTTGATGAGAACATCTGGAAATGTAGACTGATCCTCATCAGACTCAATTTGTGAATTGGACTCCATGGTGGATTCGACATTGTTTATATTATTCAGAACATGAATTAGCATCATTAGGCTTTGTACCCAAATCATTAAAATATCATTATCTATACCTATAACTCTCCATGGCTATGCCAAAACTTTGTTGATGAAATCAATCCTCTGATTGAAAATATAATTCCTCTAAAGCCTTGTGAGAGATTTGAGGATTTCAATTGTTTGTCCTCACTTACAGATTCGATCGATTTTTTTTTTCAATATTAGGAACAATGAATTAGTTGGATTGATTTGCATATAAAATACGTATTGCATCTCTCGCTTCATTATATTTCATTCCTTTTCTGAATATATGAAATTATTGTTGAATGAATACTTTTTTCTTGGGTTCAATTTCATAATGAACAGAAAATATTTTCCGCTCGCTCATGCAGAAACGAAATGTTTCATATATTTTTCCTCTTATCTGAACGAATCTAGACGATGACGAATGGGCATAGCAGCAACAAACATAGTTGGAATAACTGGATAATTGCAGACACGCACGCAAAAAATTCTAATTGCGAAATGTATAATATAGGAGGGATCTCAACGAAGAAATGAAGATGCAGTAAGTATTAATTCAGGTATTGACTATAGAATATCAGAATAACGATAAATAAAGGGAAGTATATGAATAATATATATTATACAGTGTGTACATTTAGTGTATTATTGTACCTTGAAGAAAAAACTGTATCATAAGGAGTAAATGTGGTTTCAGGTTTAAATTGGTGTCCTGAAGAATATGTTGACAGTCACCGAGGTAGGAGGCTACGTCAGAAATTTGGCAACGTCCAAAATTCTTCCTCAGAAATGTTTTTCCACGAATTTCACGATTCCTCTCGATTTGACAACCAAGGTACATCGATTCAAATGAATAGATTCGATGATACAACACAAAAAAAGGTTCCATGACATTTTCTTCTTAGAACAATACTCTTCATGATAAATACCCGCAAAAAATCATCTTTGAATAAAAACCGAGATGAAAACTTTTTTTTTTATTTTTTTATAATGGAACGTGATAACACAATCGATCATGAATATAATCTTGAATATGCTGATACATAACATTAGGGGAAAATTATTGTTGAGGTCGAATTCGGTTGATGAGTAACATATACACCAGTGTGCTTGACTCCTAATAGTCCTAATAGAAATTCTCTATCCAACCATGTATCACAAAGTGGCATTTATTTCTTAATTCGCTGTTGAATTGCATTTTATTCAAAAAGAATTATTAGTTGGCTGTGACATGAATTCGATGATATATCGACACTTGGAGGCTTTAAAATTTAAAGATCATCAGTAAACCGATATTATTCAAAATGTTTTGTTATTCTGATCAATGTCTGCAGGTTGTCAATAGCTTGTTTGAGTCAAGATGAAAACCTTCGAAAATAACTAATTGAGGAATCTAAGATAGGAACATATTTTTTCGAATTCAGCTACTCGTACAGAAACTATCTGTCTTTCATTTTTGCTCATAGCTTTTGATACGAAACATCATGAGTTATTTTCGAAGGTTTTCATCTTGACTCAAACAAGCTATTGACAACATGCAGACATTGATCAGAATATCAAAACATTTTGAATAATATCGGTTTACTAATGATCTTTAAATTTCAAAGACTACCAAGTGTCGATATATCATCGAATTCATGTCACAGCCAACTTATTCTTTTTGAATAAAAAGCAATTCAACAGCGAATTAAGACATGAATGCCACTTTGTGATACATGGTTGAATAGAGAATTTCACGGCGAAAAAGATAGACGGAAGAAATGTACAGGGTGACATTTAAAAAACGAAAGTTGGGGTCATTTCCGGTCAAACAGGTAGTTGAAAAAAATTGTCGTCAAGTTCGTTAAGTGCGCTACCATTCATTATATAAGTACCTACCCCCTGTGAATTTCAAAATGTTATCTCTTCAAATAAAAAAACTACAGGCTGCTACATGTCTCCTGTCTCACCCAGTATATATTTCCTAATCATGGAGGTTCAATTATTCTGATATTTGCAGGACCTAGAGAGCTACCGGATAATGACCAAATTATATCATCGTCAGTCATGAAATCAGCGATAGATATTTCAAAAAAAAAGATACATTTTGAATAACTTATAGTATTACTACTGATAACACAAGTTTTCTTTGCCTTGTGATTGGTAAGATTATGTGAAATAGTCGTATAACTGCCCTCGACATTAGACTTCCATTCTTCCTCTCATTATTCCGTAATTATATCCGATAATCCATTCCAGATTTTGCCAAATATGTCGAAAGCTCGCAGCAGCGCAGCAGCGACAGACCCCTACGAAAAATCATGAATTTGCATTAATCGCGTCGACAGAGACAAATACCCCCCACCCCCTCCCCCCTTCTACCAAAAGCAACAAAACAACATCGGTTTTCGAAACTGATGCGACGCGCGCTATGCAAATGTCGCATGGAAAAACTCGACTGATATTTTATTTCCACCGGTTTCACTTCATTTGTTACACGTCCAGGGCATTGACAAATAATGTACGAAATATCAGATCGCTATTCACGCGAGAAATGAATGATTACCATTCGCACTGAAAACAATATATTAAAAACGATACGAAACTATCGCCATTATTTGACCATCATGAATAATCATGATAATGAAACGTCAATGTTTGCTGGAATGATATATTTGATAGAGGCATGTCTGTTTATTTTGAACATATGGACAGTGAATAGCCACACAGTAAATGTTGTCCAGTCCAATTTTCGTATGTAATACAAGAAGTGAATTGATGATTATCAAAATATGAGTTCCTTGGATTTTGCGCTAGTGTGCGGTTTCCAAAAGCAACATAATTTATTTCGAAAAAGAGAAGGAATTTCTGATAATCATGATTAAAACGAGTTGTACTTGTTGAGATTATTCCATGAATAAAACAATTTTCGTATACCGTCATATATTTTCATTCATTCCGTATTGCTGTTGAAAATGTTATGAATTAATTCGAAATTTTGATGAAGAGCATGATAGATAGGTACCGATGGGCTTATTTACTCTTGCGGAAACATTTATCTATAATCAAAACAAGCATATTATAAGGTCATTTCATATCTATATTGTAAGCGAAAATTCCGAAATCATCAGATGAAAACCAAAAAAGTACCTAATAATAATATTATGATTATCAAAATCATCCTGAGCCTCATTTTCAGTACATTAATCGATGAGATGTAACAGTGTTGAATGGATTTTCATGATTGTTATTATTCTGGAGAGGAAACTAGAGACGACAGCTCTCAATTATCTATCACAAGACATCAAGATATCACCTCTATCGTAATTCAACCTGACGAGTTTCCATCTGAGAACTTGCTCACCCCTTAAAAGTAAACCGATGTCTCTGATTAGGGTTGAAAGCTCCTACAAGCCTTTTCTCTTTAGACATGACTTTGGACTTTCATTTTCTTTCCCAAGGATTAGTCGTATCGAATTCAACACAATATAATGATATAATATCAGGAAATCAATATCTACCGGATCATGAATGGGCGTGTACACCTTGGTAGAACTTTTAACTCATACCATGTTTATAATGATCCTTTTATACATAAATAATGATTGACGACATAATTCGATCAAAAAATTGACTGGAATGTTTTATTTTTGGACATAAACAATAGTACCTTCTGAAAACGGACCCTCTTATGACGTAGAAACCTCATCTTGCCATAGTTAAAAGAAAATACCAATCGTCCGATGGTCTTGTTTCAGTATTAGGGTTTTGACGTCACATCATCGCCTCATTTTCAGAGGTCCGAAAAATCGAAGATTTCAATAATTTTTTATGAAACGTAGGAAGCTCACAGCAAGAAACGGTTTGCGGTACTGAGCTAGTTTGGGTGAGTTCTATCGAATTATGAAATAATTTTTTTTTGTGATATAAGCCCATTGGGGCGAAAATTTCATTACGAATGTTGATGAGTAATGAGTGCAATTGAAATATCGATTCTGAGAATCCATTTGTAATACACTTTCATGAGAAAATTATGTCAGTTCCATAGCTGCTTCACAAGAACTCATATGTTCATTACAAGCAAAGAGCAAGAAGCTTTCACGCTTTCAGGAAACTGTTCACATAAAAAGAGGTAGATTTTTGATGAAATCATATTGAGAATTTTTTGCAGGAGTACTAGCTTCATGTATTATTGTTTCTCATGCTTTCGAATCTCCATATGCAAAAAATCGAGGGGGAAAGAATTTTTTGAATAGGTGTACATACCCCATGAAACTTCAAGTACTTTAAGTATCATTTTTAATATATTGGGATCAATTTAATACCAAAATTATCGATTCAAGTACCTGTTTATCATTTATTATTTATATTTTTAGTACCTTAAGAACCAGTTTTGAATATTTCAAGTACTTTTTGATTACCAGATATTTAAATATGGTGTATACACTTTGGGTAGTTGTTTCCTCCTAGCAAAACAAACCCCATTCTGAATTAACAGGAGTCGCTTGATTATATTCATTATCGGTCTCGAAGAAAGGGTGACTTCAAGTTAACTGCAAAGTTAAGAACGTTCAATAGCTCTGGTATAGATAGAAAGCTATGGTGTGAAAGAAAAAAACAAGGTATACTTCTTTATGGAACTCAAAGTTTTCCAGTTAATAAATATTCAACTTCGCAATTAGGTATGCTGTTTAAATGTGCCTGTTTTTTGAAACCCTTTATAAAAATTATATGAGAAATTGCATATACAGGGGTTTGAAAACATGAAACAATATTATAAGGTCAGTTTTCCTGAGACAAATTCCTAAAATATGATTTCATAAAAATTCACCTCTTTTCAATGTAATAAAAACCCACGGCACTGTCCTGAATCATATTGATGGATATTTATACCGGTCCTAATTTGGTGAAAATCGCCCGGCTAATAAATATAAATATTTTCAAGAGATTTTTAGTAACACTTATCTATTATGTCAATAAGGTAATCAAAAGAGTTGCTTGATATCAAAATCTGGGTATTTTGTTAGATCCTCAAGTCAAAGTAGATTTTTCATAAGTCTTAATTATGTTCTGAAGTTGTCTTTCAGCAATCAGAGCTGAACTGAAAATATGAAAATTCGAATCGAGAATTTCTCACCTCCTTGCATAACCCACTCGATAACCCATATGTTATATCAAGTATGATAGCATCAAGTATGAATTCTGAAGAATGAAAATATTTCGAATTCATCGTCTATGTATGTAAGAAAGTATCTATCTTCAATTTTGCGTAATTGATTTTCAGCTCAAGAAATACACTTAACTAAAGTGTCGCTGGTGATATCCGTGGAAAAAATTGTTTCGCCTGCGGAGCATTTTTTGTTTATTTCTCAATTACACAGATCATTGCCCTGAAAGTACAATTTCAGCCCCTCCTTGAAATTTCTTCTGGCGACGCCCATGAGAGGGAGGACTGTTTGGAGTGAGACACATTATGGTGTTCAACACTTACACATAAGCTGATGCCGTAAGGTTCCATCCAGGGACGAGTCCTTCAAATGGTTGGTGATTCTCAGACTCAACGAATTTCTTGACATCATTGAAACACCGAAGAAATGATGGTAAAATTTTGGGATTATTTGCCAAAATTACTTTAATACTCACCATCTCTCTATCCTCCACAGTCCACACAGGTACGCACGATATTCCTAGAATTCATCTGATATAGAGCTTTCCTTTCGAGCGGTTCGAAAGATAAAAAAAAATTATTAGTGAATTTTTCATTTTCTGTTACTAAAAATTACTAAAAATCGTATCTCTTCACTAACAAGATTCTGATTCTGATTCTACATGCATGATCTAAATGAAGGTTCTGAAATGGATGTGATGATAAGAATATCTAAACTTGATTTAAAATTTTGGCGGACATACGTGGAAAACCGCCAATTATTGCAAATTTCGATCTAAATTGATCAAAATTACTGAAAATCGTATCTCTTCACTAACAAGAATCTGATTTTGATTTTACATGCATGATCTGAATGCAAGTTCTGGAATGGATGTGATGATAACAAGAATATTCAAATTCGATTTGAAATTTTGGCGGACATAATTGGAAAACCGGCAATTAATGCAAATTTCGATCTAAATGAAACATATTATTTTGTTTTCGATCGTCAAAAGTAAAAATTGAAATATTCTGAATTCGTTTTGTCCGTGGAAAAGTTATAAGTAAATTATTTTCATGGCTATTGGCGGACTAGAAGCTCGTCCGCCAAAAATAGAAATTCTATATTATGTATATTCTCTAAACTGTGATATTATTTTTGTTTTCTGTTAAACATTGAAATAATACCACAGTTCAAGAAATATACATATTCCATGAACTGTGATGAAAGCTATCGTTCATATTTCAATTTCTCTCCAAAAAAGTTGACTGATACAATTCAATATCCTGTGATATTTACCAGGGAAGTAGTTGTTTTCTATTAGATATTTCTACAATAATTCTTCTAATCCTTCAAAGAAAGAAACCAGAAAGAGTAAATTGATGAATCAATAAAATAGATGAATGAGGATAATATGCTGTCAGGCAAGAAATTATCAAATGACGTAATAATTATAGCACTCGCCTTTACCAGCACTCATATTAAACCTGTCAGATGCAAGAGTTTTCTAAACGACACTGTCGAAAATTTGAATAAAAAATGATGATATCTCCAGCACAGGCGTCGTAACCATCTCAATACCATATTTTTTTGTATTCTCCAAAACACTGGCTCCGATGATGAACTACTTCTTCCCCTTCGATTGCTCCTGAAGCGAATCGAATTCTGAATATATATAATATATATGCGTCAGAGACGGAGAAATATGCGGCAACAACAAATTTCTTTGAAAGATTAATATCGGCCCGTTACTTAGTCTAATATCAAGAAGGCAAACAATCCGCAGAGCGATATAGCTTCGCGATCTGAAAGTCAAATCAGCTCATATATTCCGCGTATATAGGAACGACGTCTGAACCAGACATGCGGAGGGGAGGACGCTTTCATTCGGCCTTTTTGACAGCGCCCCGATGAAAGAACATGAAAATGGATAGTGTATATCGATATCTTTGAGTTGAAGGAAAATCATCTCATTTGAAATCATTTTTCAAGGGAACTTTGGCAACCATTTTATGGAAAATAGATGGGACAAATAGGTCAAGCGCGAAAAGAAAATCCAGCAAAACTATTTGGGATAAAAAAAAATTGTTGATGTTCCTAGACTATTTCACTCATCACATAATCTCACCAATCACAAGGCAGAGCTAACGTGTGCTTATCGCGAAAACTAGGGTCCCTTGATGGATATTGACGTTAAAGTCATCTTTACAGGGTACGGACAGATCCTCATCTCCTCTCACTCTAAAGTGTTTGTGAAACAGTTATATAGTTCCATCCTTATTCAATTCTGGGTATAAACCATAAACGTATTAATAATCAATACGGATAATCTCTATCTGTTTCCATAGCGAAACATGAAGCCGATTTTTGAAGACAAATGACTATCCATAAGGAGAAGTTTTGAAACGATCAGACACATACTGCTTTGATTGAAAGGCTAGTAAACGTCATTGTCCACCGAAACGCATGTATTTGATGACTACTATAATAGCGCATGGCGCATGCGTATCATGCCACCAAATCCTTATGGATATTCATTTGTTTCATATTTTTGGCTTCATCCTGGCACCCGTTATGATCCGTATTGTTTATTAATACGTATATGGGATAAACACTAGATTTTTGACATTCGTTGTTTTTTAGGTTATATTGAGGTCACTGGCGTATCATACGTAATTTCCATATGGAATTCCTGATTCAACTATACCAAGATATAGTTGAACAATCCTCTAGTTTGAGAGCATAATCTTTGCGAGGTAGGGAACATAAGAATTGTACTGAAAGATCAATATATTATTATGTATGCCAGGGGTTGACTGAATTGACTAAATGAATTCTGATTTCGAGCAGAGCACAAGTTTATCCATGAGCTGAATGAGCTGAGCCTTATGATTGAAAAATGGTGGAAACCTCGATTTGAGTATCTGAACTACTGTACTCATGTCATGTGTGCTAAATATATTTTCTGAAATCCAATTCGTAGAAGAATTTATGGGGTGACTAATATCACACTATGTATAAAACTTCGTCTGGGACGAAAAGTAGGCTGATAAAAAGTAATACGTAAAATGTGCAGGAAAATGAAGAATATAATATACTTTACCCCCATGTTATACATATGATTTTTCCGTCCCCCATAAATAAAAATTCATTTTTGTAAAATGTATTGATGAAAGTAACAAAGAAGTAGGTATACGCAGTACAACTTATAGGCACGCTATTGTCTCTCTTGCATCTTACATATTTTCTATTTTTGGTAGAGTAATAATTATATAAACTAATGTCTTTCGCCATATTGGATCCGTCATCTTGAATTTTGAAATTTTGACGAAACAATCATTATCTCCTACCCCGAAAACCCCCAGATACCAATTTTGAATAGAATCGGATTTTCATTACAAAACTCGTCCACCATATTGAATCTGCCATCTTGAATATCCCAATTTTGACGAAATAATTATGATCTCCGACCCCGGAAATCCCCAGACACCAATTTTGATTTTTGAATAGAATCGGATCATAATTACAAAATTCGTTCGCCATATAATTTTGACAAAAAATCATGAAGTACGACCCCGACAACCCTCAGATACCGATCTAAGTAGAATTAGATTATAATTCGAAATTTCTTCCGCTATATATTGGATCCGTCATCTTGAATTTTCCAAGTTAGACGAAACAATCAGTATCTCCAACCCCGGAAAACCCCAGATACCTTCCAATTTTGAATAGAATCGGATCATAATTACAAAACTCGTTCGCCATATGATCTTCCTCAACAAGTAAATACCCTGTACATACCTATTATTTAAATTTTGAATGATTTTCTGTAGCGCCCATGGATGTGACGTGACAGCAATGTCAGGGATGCCAGTAGACAAAACTTAAGTCTCTAGATCATTGAGAAAGAATGTAGCTATGATCTGTCCGTACCCTGTTAAGATGGTCTATCAGCTTTGATGTTTTCAACGATGTAACTTTGGATAGCGGAACAAAGTCTGGATGTAACCATGGATAGCGAAGCAAAGTCTGTCAGTTTGGCATAAAATAATTATGGCTGTACTTGTCCGAATGAATCACTAATTTATAATGAATGCATTTTATGCTTTGTGAACATGAAATAGTCTAGCAAGATACCACTCTGTTCTGAATATCTTCTCATAATGCTGTCTTTCATTGTCAACACAATAATTGTGCTGCCGTAGCTCATGACAATCTAGTTATAGAAATAACGAGGTAGTATGGACAATCATTATTATTTGGTATTGGTAGCAAAAAAATTATTGCTCTCGAAACTCAGTGTCCATAATATAAACTATCGATCATGAACACTTGATTTTAAATTGTGATCTTATCAAGAAGGCAAAAAATCAGTATTCTGAGCAAATTATTCCAGTGTCTGAGACTGAAAACCGATGAAAATCACGTGTTGTTATTGAACCATGAGGAAATAGATAATATTGGTGACATCTATTCCACCCACTAGACATTATTAACAAAATTTCTAATTCCTAAGCGACGATGACGTCAATCGTCAATATATTTCTTACAAATTCACGTTCAGCAGTCAGCCAGAACAGTTTTTATCTAATTCAGGATAATATTCTTGAATGAAAAAAAAAACACTTTCCAAACTATGGCATTACAAAAAATTCATGAATATAAAGAATCCGAAAAAACTGAAAATACCAAATATTGTGAACTAAGTCATCTAGTAGGATCCAAGATCGAATGTCACAAAGGCAATGCTCCTTAGTGAATACATCAGCACAAGATTCGTGTACCCACTTTCCATACTGAATCATGTCTTCGCTGATACGTTCTTCTAGGCGCAGCCTTTGAAGAGCCTGAAGCTGAACCTGAAACTGCTGACTTTCAAAAGGTAGTGAGGCTTCAGTGAACTGTCATTATTTCAGAGGGGGAAGGAATGTCACATTCATTTCCGTTGTTTTTCGAACATCAAGTCTTTTCTTATCAATAATAATTCAATAATATCATATTTAACATCAGAAAATGCCTGTTATTGAAATAATTGACGGTGAAAATAATATTCAAATTTCACCAGCTGATCAACTGATGCTGACTACTGATGAAAACCATGTAAGGTGTTCCAAATTACAGCACTGTTTTTTTTTATATATTTCAGGACACAGATTTTCCAGTGGATTCACTGACAGTACTGACCAGTTGAATTCGGAATATAGCCTACTCCATGTGTTAGATTTATGTCACAAAATACACAGATGGCACTATAGTAGTTTGCTGTTCATGAAATACTGAGACGGTATACAATTTGAAAATCTTTACATTATCGGCGACCGTATACCCTACTAATTAAAGTAATTTTTTAGATATTTCTCATCATTCTATCAATCAATCAATCAAATATGCTTCAATGTCAGAAGAAATAGTTCTTAACGACAAAGTCATTGTATAGGTATTACAAAGTAAAATATTAAGAATGTTAAAAATATTGAAAATATTAGAAACATTAAAAAAATTAAAACATTAAAAACATCAAGAACGTTAAAAACCAAAAGATGGTACAAATACAGACATAATATAATAAAATGTGCAGATGAAGCCACAGGATGCAAACATATGAAATCAATCCTAAAATATAGAGGCAAGCGTATTTCAATGCTAACATAAGGGTTCATTACTAAAAAATTCCTCCACTTTGTAAAAAGGATGAGTGGATAGCAATTTTATTCTTTTAATTTTATTTTAAACAATCTAACTAATTGAATTTCTCGTAGATGTATTGGTAAGCAATTATAAATTTTTAGTCCATTATACCTGGAAAGACTGAAAAACCATTGAACTTGAATGAGAACGAATCTAGTGGCAGCTAATATCGAGGTCTATCTAGAGTATCTAGACTTTAGAGGTCTATGGATCATGGATCGGTGCATCAGAATCTGTCCAGGCCACACTGTTTCCAAACTCAATGAGATAGCTGTTTCGCGGAATTAGTGCAGACATTCAGCGAATTTGCCTGGATATTAGACCGCAATTCAGAACACCGTCTGTATGTGTCTAGTAGGTATGTATAGTGTATACGTATCTAAATGACATATGTAATCCGAATTATCTCCACTTGGAAATGTACCCGATAACGTCGCTTCGATTCAACGGCAATGTTAACGATCGGTCCATTATCAGGTATATAAAACTATACTTTCCCTACGACCACTGCAAAAAAAAATACGCAGTGAGATCTGGATAACTTTGACTCTCACAGAATCAGATGAAAAGTGTACTCGCTTATAATTATTACTTTTTTGATTTTTGTGATTTTTTTTATCGTATCAAAGAACTGGACTTGTTTTGCAAATTTCATATGGGCAATTTCTTTCAAAATGACCTACTGTTATATACATCATGTAGAATGAATGGAACACCTTTGAGAATACCTGATGGATTTGAAACCAAAATTATACAGTGTCGTCAGAAAATATATGGAAACTGTCAAATACTCCGTAGTTCAGATACTGTTTTTAGCCATGAGATGTTAAATTTGAGGAACGGAAAATTTTGTTATTAACGATGAATATACAAACAGATGACTCACAATTTCAGGACCATACTGAACTCATATTCAATATTCACTATGAAGATGTTAATTGACACCACTGTACAAGGTATTATCCAATTTCTAATAATATTGTTATAATATTGCTAATCAAGTGTTGATTCAATCGGAGTTATTTCTGAAATCCACTCGATTGGAATTACACCCGAAAATTCTTCAGGGTATATGATACACTCTAACAAATATTTCCATGGTATCAGTTTTTTTATAATTCTTAAATTTATCGAGAAATTCAATCCCAAAAATTGAACGAAAAAAGGGAAAATATCAAGTACGCCACTTTAAAACAATTCAAATGCTCATACATAAAAACCCAAAGTCATCTTCACAACATTTATTAGAATGATCAAAGATCAATCGTAAAGGAACATGTTTCGGGCTCATATAGGCCCATCATCAGCCAATAGAAAGTATCATAGTTCTAGAAAAATCGGTATTGACTCAGGATATGTAGATTGTAGATTGTAGATGGGTCGTATAGGCTGGGAGACCTCTCGATCACTGCGACCTAGAAGATCTATTGTGATTACCACTATCTAGTTTTGGTCCACTAACCCTAGACTTCTGATGAAGCCTACAATTTTCCAGACGGTTGAATTTTCCACCTCAGCAGGGGTGAGATAGACCTGTTCTAGGTGGTTCAGCCTTTGGCGGACTAATACTTCACATGAGCTAAGTATGTGTTCCGCGGTTTCGGTCGCATTGTTACAAAAGCGGCAAGTGTCAGTCTCCGCCAGGCCCATCTTCTTGAGGTGGTACCTCAGAGAGCCTTGTCCTGTGAGAAAACCTGTGATAAGGTTAAGCTCTGGTTTGCTGAGGCTGAGTAGCTCTTTGGCTCGGTTCTGCGAATGGTTGATGAACCTTTTCGCTTGTCGTTGACCTGGAGCTGCTCTCCAGTAGGAGGACTGTTCAATTTCTTTCCATTTCCTGAGTTCTCCCCTTAGGTGACATTTGCTTATCCCACAAAAAGGCTCAGAACCAAAAAGAGCAGATGCTGCACCTTTTTTTGCAAGGCGATCAGCTGCCTCATTTCCTTTGATTCCTTCATGCCCTGGAACCCACATAAGTGTGACTTTGTTGTCCTTTCCCAGTTGCATGAGTGTTTCAAAGCAGTCCCATGTGATCTTTGATGTGAAAATGACAGGGAAATATGCTTCATGATCTGGAAACCAATTGATTTAAAATCATTAAGGGACTAAGTGAAAAACATGAAAAAACTTACTGTCACTGTAAAATGATATAAATTTATTATGATATAAATTCATCAGCTAACGGCCGGGTTCATATTTTCCCAGCGCCCACGTGACCTTGAATTACCGAAAGGTGATGAGTCAAGTCAAGCAGATCATGATCTTTAAGTTTTTTTATGTTTTTTCACTTTGTCCCTTAATATTCAATTGTTTTCCAGATCATGGAGCATATTTCCCTGTTTGCACTGTTATTAATTATACTATTTGTATGTCTACTTTTTTTATTTCCATGAAAATACCAAGTTATTCTTGCATCTACTTCCTGAGTCAATAACTATTTTTCAAGAACTATGATATTTTCTATCGGGTGATTACACAGAACTCAATTATGGGTTCATATGAGCCTGAAACATGTTCCTTTACGATTGATCTTTGATTATTCCAATACATGTTGTGGAGATGACTTTGGGTTTTCATCTATGAACTACACCACTCCACTTTGAGTTTCCATGATGGACTCCTTCCAAAGATGAAAAAATTTGAATGATTGATCAGAATTGCTACAGTGTAGAACTTTGGGTGAAAAACTTATTTCAATGCCACCCTGTATAGTATCCTAGTAATAAAGCGATATTTACTATCAATTCCGAGAGCGAAATGACGTCATAAAGCCATTATCTATCTCCAAAAGGATGTTCGCACTCGAATCCTCCGGAAGATCATATTTTAATGGGGCACATCGAAACTGCCCCGATCAATGGCAACATTCGGTCGACTTCGGACCCGAAATTTATTGTAATTACATCTGGGAGCGTGTCCGTGAAACCGATCCTCACCTATTTAACGGCGTTAATATACACACCGCCGCCATTAATTTCATCGATTACGGCCACTTTATTGTTCCGAAGGGCCTTATGTTCTGTATTCCGGACGATCGGGGATCGCATAGTTGCGAAAAGTTCGATCAGCGAAACGCTCTCGCTCAAAATCTGCACAATAGACTGACATTTAATAACGGGCGGAATGCGCGATTATCTCATGTGGAAATCATCTGACGGCAAAATCAATCTAAAGTTACTTGGGATATAGAGATCCCTAGTTGACAATCTGCCCAGTCAAAATTACTAAACGTGCACACGAGTAGGTCGAGGCAAAAACTCAAAGACATTTCCACAAGTGTTCTATAAAATTAACAACAATGGTATAGATTCAAGATCTTTGTAATTTCCAGGTACATCTTCCTTACTATTGTGTCTGGAGATGGCCATGGTGCCGAAACTAGTAACACACATGAGTGTTTTATATTAAATTTTGTAGTCGGCCGACTTCGAGTTTGTTTCTTTTTCTCCTTTTGAATACCTATATTATATACATATTGTAATTGTATTTTATGCAACGATCATGTAATGATATAGCAATTAATACACGAGCACGAGGTAACTTACGATACGAGCCGAATACGAGTGTCTAAAACCATGTGCGAGTGTATCAATAGCTATTAATTACATGATCGTTGCATACACTATTCTTTCTACGAACAATAAATAATAAAATTGCTTGTACTTTTAACGCGATGATTGATTGAATGTCAATTGGAATTAAATGTCAAACAACTCAAACGAGTGAGATATAGAACCATGGACCCACTTGATTATACCCAATTACTCTCAAATGTTTTTATAGAAAATTCGTATCACTCACCGAAAGAAAAATCTCAGTATTAATTATCAAATGTTATAGATAGCGTCAAATTTGATCATAATTCATTAGCCATATTCATAATTGAAAAGGCGTATTCATCAAAATCGTACCTGATTCTTCGCATTATTTATTGAAAATAAATGATTTGATCATTTAATATAACCAAACTGTTCTTTCAGTGTACAACCTCCAGGAGCACCAACTTCCGCTTTCTTCTATTCAGTTCGAGAAAAGCACTTTCCCTTTAAAATTGTGTAATTTAGCCCCCCTGTACGTAATAAACCTTTTGGACAAACTCTATACGAATAAATGAACATCCTTGATTAATGTTTAGATAGAAAGGACATTTGAAGGACTATACAGTGAGGACCAAAGGTTTGTAGCCTCCGCTATTTCACTTATTACAAAAATATGTCGAATACCTTAGTTGAAGGGTTTAAGTTTTATGCGACAGACTTTTGGTACTGATGTTACAATACAATTTCTACACCTACATGAACACGATATGGCCCACTTGCAATTCCATTCCTTCGCTAGCTCGCAAACAATACGAACCCTTTGTTACATCGATATCGAGGAAGTTCGCGATGCTGTTTCAAATACATGAATCTATATTTAAATTGAAAATCGACCACGATTTCGAATAATTCAATACTGCAGTATTTCATTTCATTACTCATTGGAAATTTAGTCGTTCGTCAGTCACGCGCGGACTTTTAAAACAAGTCGCAGTAGGGAACATTGTTCTTATAGATAACGATATCATTCACACAAAATTCTTAATCACACGACATGTTTCGCTAACACAGTAGCTTCATCAGGTGAAATACTGGTACAATGAACATTTATTAATAGTATATTTGGTAAAATGAAGGAACTTGGATGAAATGAAGTTCTTTCGGCTGCTAACCCAATTCTAAACAGGTAAACATCCAAAAGGAGAAATTAAAGACATAAACTGTTGGACCATTATTCAGATTTCCTCGGCAATCTTGTACAGGATCTCGAAAGGCATATTGATATTTCTTTATTTCGCCAAACACAACACGAATGATTCCACAGTAAAAAAAAAGTTTTTATTTTGATGAATATCCAACAAAGGAACTCGAAAATGCGTTAGTAAACAAACGGCCTGCCGTGCTAGGCCCATCGGCGGTAACTCAGATTTTACTGAAATCTGTGAAAATGAGTATCAAATCTTCATAACATTATTTTTGTACATGTGATATTATTACCTTCATATGGGATGGTTTCATGATAAGTGATTGAACGTTCCTCAATCACACTGACTATACAGGGTGTCCCGAAATTAGCCTGCCAAACTTCACCAGCGGCTTCTTCGACCAATAATAGGAAGAGAAGTTCCAATGAACAACAGTCGAGAAATGTCTCCTAAGGGAGCTACGGCTCCCTGAAAAAAGACTCCTGAAGATGAAGTTTCTTCACCGGAAGAAAAATCTCAGTAATAATTATCAAATATTTGTTAACGTCGAATTTGTTCACAATCATTTAGCCATATTCATAATTAAAAAGTCGTATTCATCAAAATCGTACCTGTTTCTAAGCATTATTCATTAACAATAAATGATTTATTACCGTCACATTTGTTCATTGTGAATAGCATCATTTTATAAATAACAATTCATCTAGTACGCCGATATGTGTTTATTCATTATGATAAATTTGTTCATTATAAATATACGTAATATAAAGGATAACAATGGATATTTCATTTTATTCTTCGTTTGGTTATTATAATAATTCATTTGGTAATAATCAAAAAACTGTCATGCGCATGGGCCATCATCTTAGTTCAGCTTCCATCTTACATCGCGTGAGCATCTTCTTTATGTCGTTGCTGATTTTCATTTGATTTCGACCAACGCGAAAGTTATAAAGTGTGATGGTTATATTAGTTCAATCCCTTATATATGACAGTGCGGGTTTGTTTACATTTGGACATGCATATTTACGTCTACAATTAGCTTCTTGGGATAATTTCATATAGGTAAGACATCACGTATGAACAAAATGGCAGACGACTATCAGTGCATCTATATGTATAGTATACAACATTCGGATTGTTCTCAGAAAAACAGTGGTGTATGTGGTGCTGATCAATCAATATTGAAACATTTTATACGTAAGTTGGTGCGAATGCCATGTAGTATGCATGAGCATTTTCTGATATTTGCTTTGCATGAATTTCAAAGAAAGTACTATTTCATTATGTACATTGGAACGTGGGTATGGTCTATACGCAACCAACCCTGACCGAATAGTTTGATTATATACTTATATAAATAATATTCGTTAACTGTTACTAAATTTGTTATTGATATAAGGCTTAGAAACACCTCCTCGGGGTGATTCACGACTGGTGGTAATACATCAGGAAATTCAATAAAACAATTAGCAATTTTTCTGAAATGAAGACATTGAATTATATCAGCAAACATAATATTTATTTATCATCAATAAAATATTTCTTTGCATGCTGTACCTATACTTATAAATGAATATTTGGTTACTAAAAATAAAGATTTTGAAATAATGATAATCGTTTGGTGTGGGTGAAGAAATATATATTCTCAGATAATAAATGGATATTATCATGAAATAATCATAATTTAACCATGCACGAGGCTTATTCATGGGGGTGTGAACAAATAATTTGTTTTTCTCAAACAAACGTTCAATAAGCCATATTTCAATAACGGATTTGGTAACAGTTAATCATATTTATTTATTATAACCAAACAGTTCTTTCAGTGTTGAATATTTCTGAAACGCCAAGTGATAAAATGATGCAATTTGCTACAAGAACTAAACTTTCCATGCTTAATGATGCGGTAAACATAAAATCATTTCAAAGTTTCATTCACTAGTGTATAATACAGGGTGGGACCACATTAAATATTGCTCAAACTTTTTCGTATGCATATTTTTTGACAATTCAGTCTCGGATTATGAAAATCCACACCGATTCACAAAAAAAGATGCACTTGTTCCGCATAGAGCAGATGTATCATTTTCGAATAATTTCAGTATATTTTTCTTAAGGAAATCCAAGGGTAGTGCAGATAATTGTACAATGTCATGTGAGTACACCTTTTCTGAATCCTTACATTTATATTTCTTCGAATGATCTTTCCATAATGAGAAATCATCAATACCCATATCTGTCATTTTAGCTTTTGTATCTTCAATTGCCACCTTATAAGCGGCTTCTACTCTTGGTCGCGGTACTCATAAGGCGTTTCCGCGGCAACTATACGAAATACTAAGTGACATTAGCGGTAACTACAGAAGATACCGCTAAAACATTTTAGTAAACGATGCATACCCCCTGAAACGTCTAGTAGCTCAATATCGAAATGCAGATACCTCTAACAAAATTGTATTTTTATTCGAAGTTCACCACTAAATCTCTACAACTATACAGAAAGGTAGGTACCGCTTCTGACCCTAGCACGGCAGTATAGCTCACGTCATAAAGTGCTTATACGTCAGAGCGTTGCGACCTTGTTTTATCATGATCATTATAAACTACTCAACACTAATTTCGTCGCACACCAAAATGTCGCCCCTGTTATAATGTGAATAACTTTTTTCAGTTTGGAACAATTTGAATTTGGTTCACACTGTTCGATAGCCCAGTCCTTCAGCTATACTCTGGTACTTCATTGAAACATGAGGGTATTCATGATCTCTTTACCTCGAGATATTTCGCGAATCAACTTCGAATCTCTCTTATTTATAGAGTGATCTCAAAAAATCAACTTTTTGGTTTTGCAGCCATAACTTTTTTCCACGTCAACCGATTTTGGAAATCTTAGGCTCATTTTGAAGATAAAACTTCAGATGAAGAGATCTGAATATCAGAATTTACTCAAGATGGCTATCAAAGATCTAGAGTTTTCTTGAAAGTGACCCAAATCTGGAACGCCCTTTGAATCTCGGTTGGGAGGAGAATTGAATGAAAATCAACTTGTTCTCGGAAAAACAATTCATTCTGGGTGCGTCCATATTTTCCTCGCTCTCAGTAGTCAAGAATGTGCGTGAGAAAACACGAGGTAATGAGATCATCTTCATGCCTCTGTTGTCGAAGTTGAGAAAAAATTTTTTTCCACCATTTGAGAGCCTTTTGAATATTCCGAAATTTTGCACAGTGTCGAAAAACACCATGTAGAGATTTTATGTGAATACTCTTATGTTTCAATAAAGTACCAGATTATAGCTGAAGGACTGGGCTATCGAACAGTGTGAACCAAATTCAAATTATTCTGAACAGAAAATAGTTATTCACATTATAACAGGGGCGACATTTTGGTGTGCGACGAAATTAGTGTTGAGTAGTTTATTTGAATTGCGCCATGATATTTCAAATTCATGTATTTATTTCATCACCCTGTATAGAAGAAACACCCTTTCTGGCCATTCTTTAAGTAACGCTACTGGCTGCACAATTGCACTCGATAATTCTTGCAGAATTATTCAGACCTGTCATTAAGCGAAGATCTAGTGGGAACTTAAGTCGAGTCCATTCATTCCCTTCCGAATTTTCCGGCGATTCAGCTCGATAAAATTGCAGCAGTCTAATAGGATTGGAATATTTTCCATCGTACCCTATACGATTATTGGGTGATGTATGTGCATGTGGGCTTTTAGGGGATTCAGAAATTCAGAGGCACTGAGAGTATTAAGATAAAAATGCCCGGGATTGGATCTTGTTGGAGATTAGGCTTTATCAATCAAACTCATATAATTGTGTGGGAATTAGTCATGGCTTAACATAAATTCTTCAGATCGAACTGAAATAGGATTGACTGAAGGGAATTTTTTTGTATATAGAGTGCCTTCGAAAAGTACTCATTTTTAGCCGAACTATTTATGACAAATCTCCTGAAACAGGTCGTCATGTTGATAACAAACATTTTTTCAAATGGAACAAATTTTCGCGGATGTCATAACTCAAACGTGGATCACCCTGTATATCTGATCATTCGTTATAAAATCACTGAATAATATATAGGGTGTGTCGTAGAAAAAATTGGTGCAGACGCCATAATTCAAACGAGGATCACCCTGAATATTCAATTTCTCATAAATCGATAGTTTGGCTTGAAATGAATTTATTCAGTACTTTACAAAAGCACTGTATAATTTACGGATTGAATATTGTGAAGTTTCAGAGCATCGGCTAAGAATAGCTGGTTTCAATTAACACTGCTCCTAAGGTGGCGTATGGAGTAAGTATCAAATTCTGCACAGAACACACCATTCAGAACACTCTGGGCTGAGGAATGATGATGAGGTGACTTTTATACATTTGAGGAAATAATATGTTGTTGTTATTTCAGCATTTAATTTGATACTTCTATAGAATAATCGAACCATAATTAGAAAATAAGATTTTTTCATAATTTTCATCTCAGAAATGTTATACTGATGGTATGGTAGCAGGCTCATATTCTAATATATCATAGGATGGGAATTTTTCAATAGTTTGTGAACATCGATAGCAAATATTTTCTCTACAGAACAGTGTTTTCTTCTGTAAGGGTATCACCCTCGTATTATAGGAAGTAGAGTGAAAATTCGGCAATAACTTTTTCACGTACTTCTCAAAAAGACCCATCAGATTGTGAATGAATTTTGTTACTTAATCGGCTTGAATATGTGTATGATTTGGCGGGCATCAAAAATCCCAGGTGCATTCGCCATATTTTATGCGAATTCGCCATATTATGAATAATATATCCTGATAAATCAGTTGTCACTGATAACTGAGAAGTGTCAAGACGAATACGAATTTGTTATACAAATATCCATTTTTTATGTCGAAAACGAGAGCAGATTTGTTCCCGAAACGTCTAAAGCTAAGTGAAAATTTTATATTTTTTCTATATACCTTTATTTCTCTTCTCCAAACCTTTTTCAAAACAAATTGTCACTGACAAGCTAGTGAATTTTTCTTTCAGGCTCTCTGATAGGAAAATTTTTTCAACGCAATGACATTTTGGGGCAAATCTTCTGATTTGTCGTTACTACACGTATATTGAAATAATATTGATATTTATATTTTATATAAACGAGGAGAGAAAATCTCAAAGGATCTGGAATAATGAATTTACCACCTCCTCGATTAACCTACAGACAATATTCTCCATAAATTAATTCTCATATGATTCCTACAAAGGGTTCCAAAATCTCAGGCACATCTGAACGGCAGTTTTGCGAACGTGATTATTAACTCAGTCATATTCGAATGCATGAGGAACAATTATGTGAAGTTAGGTTTCTTCCACGAAAACTCCCTAATAAGATTTCATTTCAATAAAAATCACGGAACTCGCCAAAAGGATGCTCGTCTCTGGAAAACTGATCATATTGATGGTTATTTATGCCGATACAAATTTGGTACGAATCGCACGATCAATAGCTGAGAAATACAGGAAGGATGTTTGAAATGTACAATACTGGAGCAGCAACAACCCTAAGGAATGTTCTATAGTCAATGAATTTGAAACATAGTTCTATTTCTAATTCAGAGCTCTCAGACACAAGATAAACCTTACTATTCCCCAAAGCCCAAACAGACTGTATCTGTTCGTGGAGAATTCGTTGTCAGCGCGCAGCCACCCTTTATCCAAACATTACTGCCAAGTCAACAGAAATGTAGCAGTTAGCTCATACTATTAGCAGTCCCCCTTATCAGGGAGCAATTCACCGCATCTGTCAGCGGCTGCGAACGTAGCGACTAGCCAAGAAAAAAGGCACCGTCTACTACACAACCGCCGCGGCGATTGGATTCTGAAACATAAACAATTGCCGGTGGTTACCTATTTTCATATAAAAGACCGCCGTGAAACATGAGGAAGGAAAATTTAGTTTTTTTCTCCAGAGAAGTATATTTTTCGAAAAGTAACTTGTGAAATAAATTTAAAAAAAAGTTAGGCCTCGCAGGAGCTGAATCCGAGTCTTCACCGTGGTAGTCAGATGCACAGTGAACAATGTTTTCTTCTGCAAGTGTATCACCCTCGTATTATACGGAGTAGAGTGGAGACTAGGCAATAACTTTTTCTGGAATGTACTTCTCAAAAATACCTATCGGCTTGTTTAGGAAAGCTGGCATTATTGGTGCCATTTACCAAAAAAATGTTGACACAGAGATCCTCCTACTTTTTAGTACCTCGAGCATACAATGAGCTTCCCAGTGAATTCAAATCTATAAACTCCACACCTTTATTCAAAAAAAAGGTCAAAAACTGGATATTTTCAAAAAACATGTCGTTCATTCATCAACTCATTGACATAAAAAATAGACATTTCTAATATACAAACATTGTATTTTGGTTTCCACTAGCTTCCATACTAATAATCATTAACCAACATTATATAATTCGATAAACTTGAAGATTTACTTATTGTCGCTATACTAAGATAATGGATACAAATATTGTCACACTTAACTCACTATTAGATACCATAATCTTAATTTTACACTGTTTTCTTGTTTTGATATCATTTGATATGTTTTTATACTCACAACTAATTTTGAGACACTGATGTAGTTTCCATCAGAAAAATTAATAATTGAATACTCAAATCACAAGGACAAACTTGAATAAATGTAATATAGTCCAAGCCCCGTACAAGTATCTAAGATTCTTTTGAGGGCTTAATCTATTTATTCAATCCAAGGTTTTTCCCCACTCCTTTATAAACAACAATAAATTAATTATATCAAACTGTAGATCATCTTCTCTACAATTATTTTTTTTAGCTATTGATATTGCTCATCTTACTCAACTTATTATTAATTCTACTATTTCATTATTATTATTATTTATGCATGGCTTTAACTTACCTTTGTCTGAATAAATATTATTATTATTATTATTATTATTAATTGAGTCTGATTTTTCATTTCATAAATAACATCAATTTTGTGATGAGATTCTGCAGCGTCGAAGGCTATTTTGTTAATTAATCGGCTTTAGAATGTGTATTGATTTGGCGGGCACCAAAAATTCGAGGTGCATTCGCCATATTTTATGCGAATTCGCCATATTATAAATAATATAATATCCTGATAAATCTCGAACACGTTTCGGGAACGAATCTGCTTCCGTTTTCAAGATAAAAACATCAGTTGTCACTGAGAACTGAGAAGGGTAAAGATGAATACGAATTTGCTATACAAATATCCATTTTTGTTGTTGAAAACGGGAACAGATTCGTTCCCGAAACGTCCAAAGCTGAGTGAAAATATATTCTTTCTGTATACTTAGATTTCTCTTCTCAGAACCTTTTTCAATACATTACTGCTGAATCAACAGAAATGTAGCAGTTAGCCGCGGCGATTGGATACTGAAATATAAACAATTGCCAGCGGTTTCTCCTGATTGGAAAAATTTTAAAAAAAGGTAGGCCTCGCAGGGGTTGAACCCGAGTCTCCGCCGGATACATAGTCAACTGAGCTATCGCTTTGCTCGGAAGTACTCTCCATGAAGAAGGAAGAAATATCGTCGCGGCGGATATGTTTGTATCAGTATCCAACCGCCACGGCGGTTGTGTAGACAGTACCAAGAAAAAATGTATATCGGACGTTCGGATATTCGGGGCACGTCTGTATCCGCCTACCGATTCGCACCAAATATTGCGCCACTCGAAACGCGATTTCATGTTAATGCAATCGTCCATTTTGATTCCCGTCGGACTGCGGGACTCGGCGATAATTGCGCCTTCTCCTTGGGGGAGATCGGTGGCGTCGGAACACCCATCTGTATAACATTAGTTTTTAACCATTCTTTTTATTTTGTTATTTTATCAATAAATATTTGAAACTCTCACCCGTTGCAGGTGAAAAGAGAAACTCGAACTAACTGAACGGGATCAGCATCATGTGGAGAATATTTTTTTATCGATATCGATTCATTGTTGCCGTTTTATGTATATTTGTGTATAATCTGCAGAAATAAGCAACACTATTGAATGTAGAAATGACATTTTTGGTGACGAATCGTTGGAAATGTGGAAAAACATTAGGTATGTGAATTGTTCAATTTAATGTGACAGTGACTAAGTATATGAGTTCTGTGCTGCAATCGCTGGGCACAGAACTAAAAAAAAACCACAGAACGCAAAAGTTTCAAGGAATATGTCATATTGTCATTCTTACACGTTCTAATGTTCCAGGTCTCATTTCGAGTATGTTCGTATATTCGCGGGAATCAATTTCACCAGGTGACGCTCGGTTTTCATCGTTCCATGTCAAAGCCACGTCAAAACTGGGATAAATAAAACTCAATCCTCACTCAATCCCATAAGTGCCATTAGCTTGTGTAGTGTGTACTGATAAGAGTGATAAGTTTTCGAATTTCTTGACATTAATTGTCAATATTCGATAGGAAACACTAATATATAATGCCTGTTGCAGATGTTCATTTGGCAAATATTTTGCTCTATTCAGATGGAAAAAGTGATCATGTGATTTTGTGTGAGGCAGAAGACTTCAACAAAAGGCACATTTTTGCACTTTGTCTACAAACTTCAGCGATGAAATTTTTCCCACATGAAGTAATATTGAAGTTGGGGTCCAGAGGAGCTCCTGTAGAACAATGGATTTGTATTTGTTCATGCGAAGCAGGACAACCTGGGTATTGTAAACATTAATTTGCTCGTCATAATTAGTTTGAATTGTTTGAACTATCTCCAATTCTTCACCCGTTCACTGTTCACTAAACTAATAAAAATGTAATATCGTAAAAAAATTAACCAACTCAACCATCATCACTACCAACAGTGCCAACACTTTATGTCAATGACAAGTTTGACTACAGCTACAGCAAGCTGAATGCAATGTAGTCTATGCACTCCATCCATAGACAACAGTTTGTTTTCCCCCAGCTTGAAATTCGTATTATGTAACCTAGATGTCGCCCACTTCGTGAATCTCGCGAATATACGTTTCATAGCAGTGTACGAATTGAATTCGAATAGTCTTCTGGTCCGATTATCGCATTCGATTTGAATTCGAATTCGGATAGAATCCCGCACTGTGCGGCATCGGCGTGTATGAAGGTTCCTTTGAAGTGACTGCAGGTGCGGCACGAGACTCTGCAATTGTTTTTGGATGAACTATAACACGAAATATAAACGACAATCTAGCAGTATCCTTAAAACAAGCTAGATCTCATAACTGCCATTATGTGTAGCAATTTTTATGCTCAAGAAGAACTCACTGTAGCAGATGAAGAAATTCGAGTGACAAAATGGCGCAACACTTCTAGGACTGCGACAGGCCAAAGATATATTCACCTATCAAGTTTCATGGCAGTTACTCAACTAAGCAAGAGGTGTCTAAAGTCATGAGCAGGATTTCTAAGTTGACATTGTAGACGACAAGATCAAGAACACCTACGGAAGCCACTTTCATGGGATAAAAGCATTAGCACCAAGCCAGAAACCAGAAACATCCTAGTGGAATGCAATGTAGTACCATATTAGCTTTGGGATCGTACCACATGACTGTGGAATAAATATCACTGACGAAATAGTCAAGTATATGATCTGCTGACCTGACAATAATATTAATGATGTCATTTCGTCTCAAAGCGGCTTGTTGCCCAATCCATGAAATCTACCGTCGTTCAGTAGCAACTACACCTTCTCCAGTTGTATTTCAGAGTCAATTCAATTTCAGAAAGCGTCGGTTGTATTTCAGAATAGTCACTTGTACAGTGTGTCCAGTTTTCGATGCTTTTGTGTGATATCTCAGTTATCTATGGAGATAGAACCTTCCGGTTTCCGCATTCCTATACCACTTTTTTGCGAAACTCAATAACTGTTTCTGTTAATGCGATTTTGAAAATTTATACTTTTTGGACAAATTAAAATCCTATCCCATAGATAATTTTACGTAGAATCCAATGGTTGTAGATACGACTCAAACTTATGATTTTTCGAATGGAACACCCTGTATTCTATAAGCTTATTAAATTCCTCATTATTTTCCTTCAAAATAACATATGATGTGTAGATAAATTTTTTTTCAAAAATGCTGAAAAATCACAAAAACATTTTAATTTTATTATGCGCTATGGATTCTTCATTTAAAAAAAGTTCCAATTTAAGGAATATTTTTATCAATTTTTCCATGGAGAGGACAATAGTAATTTTTCTAACAAGTGCGGAAAGTTATTCTTTCCCGCACGCGACTGCCGTTGACACGAACGACGCGAAGCGGAGTTCGGGCAAGCAGTCGAGTGCGGGAAAGACACTTTCCGCATGAGTTAGGAACAATATTTTTTCTACAAGCGTAGGAAATTGATTGTTTCGTTCAATTAATTATTCATGCAAATAGAAACAGCTAACGAGAGAAATATATTACATATCTATCTACTAATTATTAGTAATAGCTATTGTGAACTTACAGTTTGACGCATTATGTTGGTTCATTGCGGAAGCCAGCAGGCCCATAAGGAGTTTGGTGTCTAGGTTTCAGACACTTCTATGAAATGAGCCAAAAATACCTATTCTTCATTCGGTTTTTTCATTTCTTTATTGTTGCACCATTCAATAAAACGCGTGTATAGCTTCTCATACCTTTCTTAAGACTTCGTTGGTGATAACGCATCTGTATCAAATCCCTATATAGCTAGAAGTTTTTGATCACATTGTGGCATTTCCACTGAATCGAAAATGACAGTAACGCTGTGTCTGTCACTTCGACAATTTCAAACTTATTTGAGGTTTGATTGGTATGACAAATTGACGTTTCCCGTCAGATCAATCCAAATCTATAGGGGGATTTTTATAATAATCAATTTTTATTTCTCAATATTTCTTAATTTTTACAATAAATAGTGCAATTTGATGGATGATTCTGAACATACATACTTAATACTGCAACAAACAAACTTAAACTTTTATATTCCATCACCAACCACTTATATTACTAGCGATTTCATCATATCTTTGTTTTCCCGGAAAAAATTTCCCGCACTAGTGTGGGAAAATTTTCCCGCACTGTTGCGGGAAAATTACACTTCCCAAACTAAATTGCGTGCGGGTATAGGGTGGATCACGCACGCTTGTAGAAAAAAACAATATCAGCACTAATAACTAACAAAACACAAAAGTTAGGTACCTGAAGCAACAAATAAATAGTAATAAAAAGTTTATAATGTAGAATAAGCACCTGATTAAATATTCACTAAAACAATTGAATTTCGAAATTATTCAGTAACTCATTCTCTTATAACACACAATTAACTCACTTTCTCAATACGTCTGAATACAGTGAGAAGTACAACAATCTTGAAGAACTCCGTGCAACAACAGAGGCAGATTTCCAGAAATTACAAAGACATCCTTTGATGATTTTGAATGCATAAAACGTATTGAGAAAGTTTGTGAGGGAAAATTGACATAAATTTGAACAATTCAATGAATAAATTGCTGAATAATTCCCAAATTCGATTGTTTTAGTGAATATTCAATCAGGTGCTCTACGTATAAAATGATCTATGGGCTAAGATTTCAATGTGACATTTTCGCTGAGAAACTTCGTAGAAAACCGCAAGGTTCTATCTCAAAAGATACCTAACTGAGATATCACGCGAAGGCATCGAAAACTGGACACACTGTACACAAATGGTGTTCAATAGTGCTTGTCTTCGTAGCAGTAGCGACCCAGGTTTTTCCGGTTTTCTAGTCATATCTTGCAAACGACGCACCGTATAGGAAATATTACAGTGACTTTTGAACTTGACAGGCTTGAAATTCTCCGTGGAATGACGTATTTAACTTCCTCAGCCAGTTTTTACATTGTTTTGTGAAAACTGTAATATACTCACTTTTAGACGACTGTGGATTGAAAACAGCAGCCTTTCATTGAAAAATTGACCAATAATTTTGCGACAGTTGTGATGGGTCTCAATACTTCTCTATACCTATACCTGCTGAAGCCAGAAAAAGGCAAAAGCCTTAGTTGCTGTACCAACCGAGGTCTGCAGTGGAACAAGAACTTGCTAAGCATAAGATGTTTCTGCACGCGATGAGTGGATGCGACACCAAGTCTTCTGTTTATAACCAAGGCAACATTAAAATTTTGACAACTCTCTCAAATTTGGTCATTTCCCATAATGTTCACCAGTGGACACCTGAAAGGCATCAGAAGTCAGATGAAGTTTGCTGTTGAACGTTTGTGAATGTGTTCATTGAATGTTTTGAATGAAATCATGCCTCTTAGGTATATACCGCGGATGTTCACAACAAGCTCCATCAAGTGGACTCCTAACGCTTCAATCTTGATGTAAAGAACGAAGAGGAACTCAACCAATCTCCAAAAACAGGAATGTTGTCAAAGAAGTAGGTATTTCCTGAAACACGATTGATGACCAACATTTTTGTTAATAAGTGACAGAATGAGATCTTAGTGAATAATATTCTCATCATGAGGTTTGAGTGAAAGCTCTTGGCTCTTACTAAGATCTAGGAAAAGAAGTTCAATATATGCGTTCATTTTCCAATAAATAATAACGAATGTGCTGTATCTTATGCTGGATATTAGTATTCTCAGTAGATATACGAATGAAAATGTCTCTTAAAAACACAAATCTCATTTCTCGAATGATGAAAGGATACAAATTTGCTATACAAACCCAACTTATCAATCATTTTTTGAATGTTCGGAGATTCCTCGACTATATATTTTTCAGTATGCACATTTATCACCAGCGCAGACAAATCACCCTTTGGCTAGCAGACAAACAACATCCAAAAGGGCTGAAATATAATTCATTATAGTGATTCCAACGGATTTCACGATTTGTTCACGGTCCAATGGCAACCGCACCAGCATGACGGACCATCCATGTAAAAATATTTAAATTAGGACGAACCTACAGGGATCAGTGTCCTCTGACCAGCGCACACCCTTATAGAAATTTCATGGACGAAATTGACAATGTGAATTGGTGCCATGATAAAGGGATTGTTAATATTCCATTTCTTTTTCATGTACAGGGTGATTCATTACTTATTGGAAATATTTCAACTAAAGAATGCTGAATTCAAAATATGATGATTCAACCCAAATCACCAAGATGGGGAAGTCATTAATCTATGTCTAGATGAAATGTGTCTCCTGTCTGAGTTACAGGGTGTTTAATTTGAAAATTCAAGAATCATTTGAGCGCAGTATACTTTAAAACTATTCAATGTATTATTGTCATATTTGGTAGGGAGTGTAAGTACACCCTATACTGAATTATGTTGAATGAACGATTCTGGCTACTACCGGAAACGTACGTCATGAGCAAGTGACTGGTTGATCCCTCCTTACTTGGATATTATATTTCAACTCAAACAAGAAGCTGCACAATTATTTTGAATTTGATGTGTATTATTTGAGTCGATATTTCTGACATCATCTGAGGTACATTAATAGGTACTTATAGATTACGTCCGATCATGGCCACCTATAGATGTAGCTTTCTAATATCAAAAGTGACATTAGAAAATTCAGTAGCCGCGTAAACCTTTCGAAGATGTCACATTCACAAACCGGAGCGATCTCCATGAGTAATATCATGATGTTCTGAATATTCGAAATAATTCTGTCGCAACACCACGATTGAGTTAACAATGAAAGACAGAATTATGAGAAGATATTCAGAACACAGTGTTATTTCGTTAGATTATTTCACGTTCACGAAGCATAAAATCATTCATTATAAATGAGTGATTCATTCTGACAAGTACAGCATTAATTATTTCATGCCAAAGGGTTGGAATAAGTCATGAGTTTTATAAAAAAGTCAAAAAAGTCTGACTTTTTGAATTAATTCGGACTTTTTTGAATTAATTCATTTGAGAACAAATCAAATTCAATTTACTTGAACAAAATACAAAAACATCGAAAAAAATTTCTATTTCCGTTAAAAATCTCAAAGCGTGACAATAAAATACTTAAAATATGCAATTTTTGCAATATAAACTGAGACTATTGATTGAATGAAAAATGATGTTTATGCAAATTATATTACTCATTCGCAATCTTCATTATAGAGGCGCTTTACAGTTATTTTCAATAAAATAAAATGGTGTCACCATGGAAAGTAATTTTTCGACGCATTGCAAGAAATGAGTCCGGACATATTTATTTATATTGTGGTGATTTGTATTACTGGTGCAATTCTAGTGGTGACATGTTAGATTTTCGGAATTTCACGCATCATTAGATACACATTGGATCTTACTTTTCTTGCATTTCTCATGGTTTCTTCTACCCAACTCTTGACCCAACTCAAAACTCGGTGAGAAGTAATGCACAGAATCTATGACAAAAAGACATTGCAAGCCGGTAATTCCGATTCAGTGTTGAAAAGCCTACATATTATTTTTGCCGGAAATATTAATTGGGGCAATCAATTGCATGCAATGAAATATTGTAAACTGTAAAGCGGCTCTTAGAAAATTTTGTTTTCCGCGTGTGGTGCTTCACGGTTGTCAGTTGTCAGATGCCATCGGATATTTCATTTTAAACTAGTTTAAATTGAAGGTAATAATGCGATTTGTTCCCATTTGATGAATTTCGAATTAATTCACGACTTATTTGAAAAAAGTCATTTGAATTAATTCACGAATTAAATCATTGACTTAATTCATATGAATTAATTCGTGCCAACCCTGTCAGCCAAACTGACTTTGCTTCGCTATCCATGATTACATCCAGACTTTGCTTCGCTATCCAATCAAAATTGAAAGAAAGCTAACGTTGTCACGGCAAGCACACGTTATCTCTGGCTTGTGATTGGTCATATTATGTGATGAGTGAAATAGTCAGTAAAACCGAATGTGACCGGAAAGTGGAAATATGCGGAATCTCTTCTCTTCACATACCGTTTACCTATACCAATTTTGGCAATTTTTACACCTAATATTCTAGAATCAATGATTTTACTAATAGATTCCTCAACACCCAGTACATGGTTGAATATGTTTAAAATCATCTTAACAATCACCCCCTGTCAGATTTGAGTCATTTCACTGTGGGGATTATAACTTTCGGAATCTGCATTTAAATAGAAAATTTCCAGATTTCACGTTAACGGTTATTGGTTAAGTGTGAGTTGTTTCTGGATTAATAATGAATTCGCGAATAATCACCCTGATCAAAACACTGGTTGGTTGGTAAACTATTTCGATACCAAATTGGTGCAATTGAAAAACGACTCAATTTTCGTGAATTTCAGCTGTCAGAGCGGTCTCTACACAAATAAAAATGTATCGCCAGTGTGTGTTCGAAAAGTGGACTCCGAATTGTTCTTCCATAGCTTTCGCGCCACAAAATCAATACCGTATAAGCCGGCAATTGGTTCCAATCGGCTTCTATGCTGCGATGTTGTCGTTGCCGATCACAGTAAATAACGCGGACAAATACCGATCGGGCCGATCCGATACGATTTATGTTCACAATTCTGATTCTCTCATTTAATTAGAGATGCTGGGAAGTGAACTGGAAAATGAGGATCCTTCAGAGAAAATATTGACAAGAAAGGTACTCAAGAGTATAGCTTCGGTATATTGGGAAATTCCTTTTGTATATATCTCTTGTTGTTGATATAATGTCCAGAGAAAAATATTAGCATCAGTATCCAGATCATGAGAGTCATATAAAGTGGTCAGGTCACCAGGTATCATTAGGTAATTTGATTGCTAGAGGCGTGGAGTGTTGAGTATACCTATAGGTATATGTATTTTCTCAAGAAAATATTTTGGAACGTTATTATTTCATCAACGATAGTTATGTCAATTGTCTATTAATTTATTTGTCCCTGAATAAAATAGTTATTTATTATACAAGGGAAAAAAGTAGTAGATTTTAGCTCCAGGTTGTGTTGTCTCCCGACGCGTAGCGGAGAAAGCCAAAAAACCGTGAGCTGAAATATAATATTTTTCCCGTGAATTATACAATATTTTTTTCTGTGACAGAAGAAAGCACGAATCCATATTGAGAAGATATTACATTAATTTGAAATATGAAAGTTATCGACGTGAAATGTTAAGTTTTTAACAGTAGGGACACCTACGTTGTAGGCATCTTTATCATTCTTTTGAAGTAATCAAATATCTGATGACACTTCTGTCATTCTAATTTTGTGATTTGATTTCGAAAAATTGCGGCATTTAAGTGGTTGTTTAGTAATATACGTAACCGCGAAGTCGAATGGAAGATAAGGGACTTGCAGTTCTTTCTCGGAGACGGTATTATTGACTCATTTTCTGGAACTATAGCACATTTTATAACCTGCCAACAGAGATGAAATGCCAAACTTTTTTCCCGTCACAGAAAAAAAATATTTTTTCTGTGACGGGAAAAAAGTTTGGCATTTCATCTCTGTTGGCAGGTTATAAAATGTCACTTTTCATAAATTACTTTTTTCCCGTGGGAAAAAAGTGAGTACTTTTTTCCCCGGATATATATCACATATATACTCTGTTAATGGCTTTTGTTGTGCTATAGTTCCGAAAAATGAGTCAATAATACCGTCTCCGAGAAAGAACTGCAAGTCCTTTTATCTTCCATTCGACTTCGCGGTTTCGTATATTACTAAACAACTACTGGATTCGCAATTTTTTAAAATCAAATCACAGAATTGACCTGACAGAAGTGACATCAGATATTTCATTACTTCAAAAGAATGATAAAGATGCCTATAAAACGCAGGTGTCCCTACTGTTAAAAACTTGAAATTTCACGTCGATAATTTTCAGATTTCGAAATAATGTGATATCTTCTCAATATTGATTCTTCCTTCTTTCTGTCACAGAAAAAAATAGTGTATTATACACGGGAAAAATATTAGATTTTAGCTCACGGTTTTTTGTCTCCCTCCGCTACGCGTCGGGAGACAACACAACCTGGAGCTAAAATCTACTACTTTTTTCCCTTGTATAATAAATAACTATTTCTACCCTGTGCTATTCATTATTCATTATTCAAAATATACATAATATACGCCTCAGAATATGAAATGTAGACATGTATTGATTTTCTTCTTATCCGAGATGGACTAGCTATTTGATATAATCATATTTTAGCAATTTAGTCTGGTGAACAGAAAAATACATTAAAAATCGGAAACACATTTTTTTTTACAAAAATTTGCTCTCAGAATCTAGGCCTCTGTAGCCTTCCTTGTACTGGAAATTCTTCCAATGCTTAATTATTTCGAAAACATCAACATTAAAAAAAAAATTAGAAATATTGGTCCACCCTGTAAAAAGATACAATAAATATTTAAAATGAAGTGTAAAATTCAGGGTTTCCCACTATTGAGAGAAAATATCTCAGAACTCAGAACTTAGAAATCGAGAGTAGCAAAAAATTGTAATTTTGCAGCTTTTCAAAATTTCAAATGGGACAACCTCCATATTTTGGCATTTCTATGTTCCTCCTGAGGATTCCAATAAATATCACTCGTGGTCTGAAATGATAATTAAAGAACTACAGGTACTCCATATCCTTTGTCCTAAAGTTTTTCGACTACGTAAATAAAATGTGAATAATTATTGTTTGCATCATCACAAAAAATATAGGACAGCTCAAATATACAGTTGCTCGTTTCAGACTGGTGTCGTAATCGTCGTGGGACAAAAGATATTTAAGTATAATACCAGTAGTATAAGTTCTTGAATTAATCGTTTTAGTTTAGTTTACTTTGATAGTTTGTTGGAATAGTTTCACCAGGAAGAACATATTGTGCTGAATTATATCTGTCAAATATTGGACATATTATGTGAGCCGTTTCGATCAATAATGAGTACTTTTGACTCAAGAAATTCCAAGAGTTGAAAAATCTCGATTTTTCACGCCCTATATCTCTATAATAACCTCTCTTGAACCTAAAGTGTAATAGATCGATGAAATATATTTCAGAAATGTGCTACTCATGAGCCTTGACCCTCTCAAAAATTGTTGTTCATCTTTCTCAAACAGCGAAAGCCGTTATCTCACTTCCACAAACTAATGGGCTACCCTAGAGATAGAAACAAAACTGAACTACTTTGGATAAACAAATCACAAATCAGATAGCCATAAACGTCTATTGTATCTATTACCTATCTTCGAAACTATTATTGTGGGGGAAGTAATTACCCCCATTACCCCCTCTCTCATCGACGCCCTTGGTAAAACCGAAGTGAGCCGCAATGCAATAATTAAAAAAACAATGGCTGCACTTGAAAAAACTTCAACGAGTCATCAATTTACTAGCCAGTGTTATTTGTCATCGACTGAAATTACCGATAAAATTCCAGTTGTTTCTGTTTCGTGCTAATCATTCAATTATTGAGTGACCAATTTGTCACAAAGAATAGGTTATTAGAGTTGAACTACCCCGTGAATTTTTAACGAACTCAATACTGATAGACTTAAGGCCAGCACCTACTGAGGAACTTATCCGAACGTAAAAATATCCCTGAATAATAACTGGATGTTTTTAAATTCCTTAGCATCCCAAAAAATAAGAGTATAGTTTTTACGAAAACATATAGTAACAATTAAACAAGTTCAAAGGTACCCTTATATACCGGGTGGTCCATCCACCTTCAATATCTCCCAGAATAATAATTCTACAATGAAATTACGAAACCGGTCGATTTCCATATGGAGGAAGACACCTTTTGACGCGAAATAAATAATCCATACTTCAACCCTCTACTCCCCAGAGCAACCCCCTCAATAATTAGAATAGGGAATAAGGGTCGTGTTATACATCATTGCGAAGGTAATTCAATTCTGAAACTAGCAGTGTGAAGTTTTTTGAATTCCAACAAGTCGTTCTCGAGATATTCGAGTTCGAATGGTATGTTTTCAAATTGTGAGTAAATGAATGTAAATAATAGATTATTGAACAGGTATACACAAAAGATGTTCAAAATGACCTCCATTGACTCCCAGACAGTGGTAGAGTCTATTTGGAAATTCCTCTTGTACGTTTGAGAATGTTCCTCTTGATATTGCCTGGCATTCAGTTCTTATTCTTCTCTCCAAATCATCGAGGTCGGTACACTGAGAAAAACTGGTTAATTAAAACGTCTAGTTGGTATTTTTTTAGTACCGATAATTAAAAATATTTGGAATTTTATTAACAATGACAACGTATCCTTATTTCCTACAAATGACTTTTCTATTTTTCGCCAATTATTTGTCATCAATAAAAATACTATTTGTGACAGAATTATCACATTGTTGTCTATTCAGTCAATTAAAATTTCATATTTGGGTTAAAAAACCTCATTCTGGGGTTACTAACAACAGCTGAATATTTGCCACAACTGATGACACATTTATCGTAAAAGGTTTATTATTATTCATAGCAGAAATTGTTTAGCCATAACTAATAATTTTAGTTGTACTGCGTCATTCGGGACCGCCTCGCGTCTCTTCGGGACCCACCGGCAAATATTGCATCTTGCATCTGTTTGTCTTTCTGTTTCATCATCATTTGAACTTGTATCTTAATACTGGGTAGATCGCACGGTCGTCGAGCTTAGACAAAATAAATAAAATAATTGTCTAGTGTAGCCGGGAGCGTCGTGTTCTTGCTGGTTCACTGCTCTGTGTGTTTTCAAATCACTGTTTTGTGTTTTTTTGCACTTCGCCGCAGAGCCATTTGGCATTTGGTTGGAAAAATAATAATTCGCAGTTTACCATCGTTATCTGTACGTCAATAGTTATCAGGTTTAGGTACCTATTCACAATTCAGTTTAGTTTACGACGGGCGACGGTGAGAAACGTCCATCTGACGTCACGTGTACACGGTGTATATTTATAATTCCCTCTCTTTTTGCTGAGCTGTGGCCTGTGGTACTCACGGTGTGTGGTGTATTCCTGTTCACGATTCCATTGGAAATTAGAAGGAAAATGGCATACAAACTGTTATTATTAGAATGGGGCCTTGATTTTAATTGATATAAAAGTATTAAGTTGCCAGAATAACTAAATTATATTTCAAACGTTACTAATACAATACTACAATAATAGTAACTAGATTCCATTTCCGTCACAATTAAATATTTAATTTGCAACAACACACTCACTATTTTGCCCCAACTGGGATGATTTGTTGTGATAACTAACATAAACTACTCAACACTAATTTCGTCGCACACCAAAATGTCGCCCCTGTTATAATGTGAATAACTTTTTTCAGTTCACAACAATTTGAATTTGGTTCACACTGATCGATAGCCCAGTCCTTCAGCTATAATCTCGTACTTCATTGAGACATAAGGGTAATCACATAAAATCTCTACATGGTGTTTTCCGACACTGTGCAAAATTTCGGAATATTCAAAAGGCTCTCAAATGGTGAAAACATTTTTTTCCTCAACTTCGACAACAGAGGCATGAAGATGATCTCATTACCTCGAGATATTTCGCGAATTAACTTCCTATCTCTCTTATTTACAGAGTGATCTCAAAAAATCAACTTTTTGGTTTTGCAGCCATAACTTTTTTTCACTTCAACCGATTCTGGAAATCTTAGGCTCATTTTGAAGATAAAACTTCAGATGAAGAGATCTGAATATCATAATTGACTCAAGATGGCTATCAAAGATCTAGAGTTTTCTTGAAAGTGACCCAAATCTGGAACGCCCTCCGAATCTCGGTTGGGAGGAGAATTGAATGAAAATCAACGTGTTCTCGGAAGAACAATTCATTCTGGATGCGTCCATATTTTCCTCGCTCTCAGTAGTCAAGAATGTGCGTGAGAAAACACAATTGAAACATGGTCTTGCAGAAACATCAGACCATTTCTCCTCTGTAATGCATGGCCCGTAACCTACGTTACAAGAATCAGAGTAAGTGACTGACAAGTCAGGTTAGAGGTCGTTTTCGAATCATAAACAGATTTCGATAGTTTCGATGCCGCATCTAACGCGAATGTGGGTGACAACTTTGTTCTCGTTGATGACAATGCGAGACCGCATAGGGTTGTTGGTACACCATTTATGATGAGCCTTAGCTAGTCGGGTTTGTCAGTCCATTGTGATTCTTGTAACGTTGGTTACGGGCCATGCATTACAGAGGAGAAACGGTCTGATATTTTTGCAAGAACATGTTTCAATTGTGTTTTCTCTTGCACAATTCTTGACTACTGAGAGCGAGGAAAATATGGACGCATCCAGAATGAATTGTTTTTCCGAGAACAAGTTGATTTTCATTCAATTCTCCTCCCAACCGAGATTCTGAGGGCGTTCCAGATTTGGGTCACTTTCAAGAAAACTCTAGATCTCTGATAGCCATCTTGAGTCAATTCTAATATTCAGATCTCTTCATCTGAAGTTTTATCTTCAAAATAAACCCAAGAATTTTAAAATCGGTTGACGTGGAAAAAAGTTATGGCTGCAAAACCAAAAAGTTGATTTTTTGAGATCACTCTGTAAATAAGAGAGATAGGAAGTTGATTCGCGAAACATCTCGAGGTAATGAGATCATCTTCATGCCTCTGTTGTCGAAGTTGAGGAAAAAAATGTTTTCACCATTCGAGAACCTTTTGAATATTCTCAAATTTTGCACAGTGTCGGAAAACACCATGTAGAGATTTCATGTGAATACCCTTATGTTTCAATGAAGTACGAGATTATAGCTGAAGGACTGGACTATCGAACAGTGTGAACCAAATTCAAATTGTTCTAAACTGAAAAAAGTTATTCACATTATAACAGGGGCGACATTTTGGTGTGCGACGAAATTAGTGTTGAGTAGTTTATATTGAAACAGTACTAACAATCTAATTGTCATAACTATGTATCTTGATTGTGGCAAATAAAACTTGGTATTATTCCTTAAAAAGGCTTATTAGTTACCACAACAACGTCGTAGATGACTCAACCAAACTTTTAATTTGAGGCAAATAGGCGTTTCCAGAAAAACAGAATTAGTTATGGCAACAACTAATGCTTGCTGTCCCCTATCGTACTAAAAAATTTTTCTGTAGTTACTAATATTTTAGTAACGGCTACAAATTTTTTCCCTCAGTGTAGGTTCCGTTTTATAAATTACCGATTTTGAATGACCCCATGGGAAGAAATCATTGGGTGTCAAGTCCGGCAGACGTGCTGGCCATTCTATTGGTCCTCTGCGGACCTCTATGATGATGGTAATCGAAATCTATTGGCAGATAATATTTATTTTCAACATCTCAATAACGACTATGGAATTCAAAAAACTTCACACTGCTAGTTTCAGAATTGAATTACCTTTGCAATTATGTATAACACGACCCTTATTCCCTATTCAAATTATTGAGGGAGTTGCTCTGGGGAGTAGAGGGTGAGATATCGAGGGTGGATAGTCTGGAATGGACCACCCGGTATACGTGCAGGTGTCAGTGTTCCCAACATAATTTGGGTCGTTCTTTTAACCCTTATTTGGGATTGTGAAAGGAATACAAGGCTACAATAAGTTCAGTTAGGTGTATGAATTCCCCTGTACAATCAATTCAGTAGGTCATGAAATAAATTTTGAGGACCAAAAATCCGTCTTCCTCCTCGTAACTTATTTAACATATAAGTATATTCGAAAAAATATATGCAAAGGTTGTAGGGTTTAATTTGATCTATTCAAAAGTTCGAGTTTCATTTATACACAGAGAGTTTTGAAAAAGCGCAGGGACTTGAGAGTTTATTTTTAAAATATAGGACACCCTGTATATTGATGCATCATGTATTGAATTCTACGTTGAATTTTGAACAAGTTTGATAGATTATTTCAATATCACGAAAGTTGATAGTTTTGGAACAAAATGAACATCACTTGTAATATTTCGACTATTTTTGCACCAGTTCAGTGAGAAAACCTTTACGAATATAACACAATGTATTTCACTTTCCTATTCTAACCTTTTGAAAGCTTTCAACTTTTTTTTTGTTACGTAGAATAAAAATGTTACATGAGGGGGTCTCTTTTTAGCTATTAGTTGTGCGATTCTTACCAAATTTTGGACTGGTATGAATTACTATCAATATGACCAGTTTAATTTTTTGGACAGTGCCGTGCATTTTTATTGAAATAAGAAGAGGTTGTTTTTTATAAGATCATATTATATAATAGTAATTTTTTTGCACGAAAATATTAACTTCATATTATTGTTCCTCATACTTCCGTGAAAAATCACTCCATTTTCTGCTTCAGAAAAATATAGTGAATTTGAATCAACTGCAAATTTCGGAACGTTCAATAGCTCCGATAGGTAGAAAATGATGATTGTGAAGAAAAAATAAGTTATACATTTTTATTAAAGTCACCGTTTCCGAGTTAATAATTATTTACCTTCGCAAAAATGTGATTTAGATGTGCCTGTTTTTTTACATTAATTGGGGGTTTGACAACTTGAGGAACAATATAATGAGGTCAGTTCTCCTAATATGATTCCATAAAAAAATCCTCCGTTCCGTTGAAAACGCACATCACTGCCCAAAATAATGTTTGTCTCTGTGGAAAACTGATTATATCGGTCCAAATTTGGTAAAAATCGCACGACTAATAGCTGAGATAATCAGGTGATTTGTCCCAAAATGTCACTGCGTTCAAGAGTTTCACAATCAGAGAGCATACGAAAAACTCCACCTTGTTGTAAAAAATGTTTGAAGTATAAGAGTTATATTGAAACAATATCAAATATCCACGTGGCTTTGCCTCTTTCGTGATATCGTCATTTCTGTAGTATGAACGTCACTGTATAAAAAAATCGTGTCTAGTCGACGTTCGGGTTACTTATGATTAGGATATTGTTGTGGACGATGCTTATAGCAGAGATCAATCTTTGGTGATATGTTATCATCTACAAATCGATTGGTGCCATTACTGATTACTCCCATTATGTACAATTTTAAACGTATACTAATTTTTCCATCCAGGTCATTATCTTACGGTGGCCATCACAAATTTCCGGGATATCATATAGGTACACAATGGTTATGCAAATTTTTAATGAATTCAATGCGGATAACAATACAGTTTGACCACTGAACATTTTTACGTAATCGTTGCACAGTGCGGGATTTGGAGTAAGTATAGCTAGATGGTTAGCAATAAAAGAGGAAATGAATTCACAGCATAGAAATTTTACGACTGCTTTGTTATTGCTAATAATAATATAACGTAGTTGTACCGTGTGACCAAGATTATAGCCCAACTGCAATTTTCTTATACAATATTATACCAATCGGAGTAATTCATGTTACATGTATGAATACTTCATACATTTTTTTTGTGTTCTGGTTCCCCCAGCCTATATATGACGCTTCATTTCAAAATCCAGACAAATGACCCCAACCTGATCAATAAATTATTAATGTCACATTTTTCAAAAATAAAATCTCGAATGAAAATATGTACAGAATTGACCAGAACATTTGCATCATGTATGTAGCTGATGTGATATCAAGACCCAGTATATAATGATATGATAATATTATGAATTGTCAGTTAGTTGAAGTTGATTAATGAATAAAGATATTATAGAATCTTTCATCGATCATAACATGGCGCAGTCGGTATTTGAACTGTAAGCAATATTGCATCAGTATAATAATATAAAACTGAGTGTTTTGCAAAGTCAAACAATGCCCAGGCCTTCGAGGAAGTCGAAAGTTAACGACACAGAAGATCTTATCAATAGCAAACTGGCACCACTTGAATCTTCTATTGCATCCCTGGAAGAATGTACAAAAAACTCTCTGACGAGTATACAATCGGATTTTAGTGCTCAATTGAAGGAAATACAAGAAGCTCTTGGTAAAATTCTACAGAAGAGCATTGAGAATGTGGTTCCAATAAGCGATGAATCGACTGATCAGACACAATCAAGTGAAAATATAAGTGATTCAAGTAGTGATATTACCAAATTTATTCGAATTTCGGGAACAATTCCTGCCCCAGAAAAAATTTCTGACAGTTTAACACTAGCACAATTCATGGATTGGAGAAGGAAGTTTGAGAACTATTTAACGCTACAGGGATTGCAGTTAGGCTCTTCAAATCAAATTTCAGCATTTTTGTCATCATTTTTCAGCCAAGACATAGCTGATGTAGTGCGTTTAGTTCTAAAAGTTGATAATGTACTAGAAAAAAGGTCATCATATATACTCGATAAACTTGAGGAGTATTTCAAGAAAAAGGAAAATGGGCGTATCAGGCGAAGTCAATTCATGTCGAGGAAACAAGAAATCGGCGAATCGTTCATGTCTTTTTACCGAGAGAAATTGAAATTGTTCCAGTTAACTGATCCATGTAAATATTGCTATGACAGATGTTTGGCAGACCATATAATCGAATCACTTTCCGATACAGAGATACGGAAGAGATGCAGAATATTACCAGATTCTGCAGAAGTAGATGAAATAGTCAAATTATGCGAATCAGAAGAATCTGCCATTCTAGAAGAAAACCAGTTACAGAGGAAAGTATGCAGTACTTCGAGTAATAAGGATAATTCATTTTCAAAAAAATGTCCCCGTTGCAACACGAAATGGCACAAAAGCTTGAGAGAATGTCCTGCAAAAAATTTTGTTTGTAAGAAATGTTCTAAGAAGGGTCATTTCTCAGAATGTTGCCGTTCAAGATTAGTTCAAATGTTAGATCATAATGAAGACACGGATGAAGATATATCAAGAATAGGCCATCTCAGAATAACTCCTGTTAGAATGAATAAAATATCTATTGGGGAAAGACAAATTCGAGTGAATATCGGCATGGCGAATGGCGGTAAAAATAAATCAATCAATTACCCTGCGACACCAGATACTGGTGCAGAAGTTTCTGTTGCTGGTGAAGAATTCTTACAAAAAATTCATATTCGTGCTAATGAGCTGAGACCCTCCAATTTGAAACTGGAATCTGCGAATGGATCACGTTTAGTCGTATTAGGTGTTGTGGAATGTAAAATTGAATATGAATGCTATCAGACACGTACTCCAATTTATATCTGTCGAAATGTCAGAGAACTACTTATTGATAGAAAATCACTCATCGATTTACGAATAATTCATTCAGATTTTCCAAAACCTATACCAATCAATCTTTTGTCAGTTGATTCTTCGAAAATAATTCCTGAAAATCCTTCAAGAAAAGAATGTGAAATCATTCGACTGAACTTACTCAATCAATATCATGATGTGTTCAGTTCGGATTCGATATTGAAACCTATGGTAGGAAAACCAGTACATATATATTTGAAAGAAGACTATGTTCCATTTGCTATAACGTGTCCAAGAAAAATTCCATTCGCATGGAGAGATGAAGTTAAACATGAATTGGAAACCATGGTATCAAAAGGTATAATCAAACCTGTACAAGATAGTCCTTCAGAGTTTGTTAGCCCTCTGGTGGTGGTACAAAAATCCAATAGAAAAATAAGAATTTGTGTTGACTTCACAATGTTGAACAAGCATGTCAAAAGGCCAGTCCACCCTTTCAAATCTCCGTGGGAAGCTGTTTCGAATGTTAGCAGAAAGTCAAGATATTTTTCAACCTTGGATGCCACAAGCGGATACTGGCAAATTAGCCTCGACAGCGACAGCCAAATCTTAACAACTTTTCTTACGCCTTGGGGACGATACCAATTCCTACGTGCTCCAATGGGCCTAGTAAGCTCTGGTGATGAATTTTGTCGTAGAGGTGATTCAGCTTTAACAGGCATAAGGAATATTGAAAAAGTCGTTGATGACATTCTAGTATTTGATGAAACATTTGAACAGCATTTAACAAGAATCAAAGAGTTGCTGGAACGTTGTCGCAACAAAGGTATAACACTGAATCCTGATAAATTCGTATTCGCTCAACCAGAAGTTAAATATGTAGGATATATGTTAGGAGTAAATGGTATAAAGGCTGATCCGGACAAAATAGAAGCAATTCAAAAATTTCCGAAGCCGGATAACTTGACACAGCTTAGATCATTTATGGGATTGGTGAATCAGTTGGGCAATTTCTCATCGGAAATTAGTATGCAGGCAGCTCCTCTCAGAGGCCTTCTGAAACCAAAGAATGAGTTTTTGTGGTCATCGATTCACGATAATGCATTTGAAAAAGTTAGAAATGCTTTGACATCTCCACCTATTCTAGCTCATTACGATCCTTCTTTGCCTACAGAATTGCATACAGATGCATCACGATTACATGGTCTTGGATATATCCTTTTACAAAAACATGATGGAGATTTGAAACTCATCCAGTGTGGTTCAAGGTTTCTTTCTGATACAGAAACTCGTTATGCAATGATCGAAATAGAGCTCTTGGGTATTACATGGTCTGTTAATAAATGTAGATTGTACTTAGCAGGTTTGGATACTTTCAAAATCAAGATTGACCATAAACCACTACTACCGATTTTGAATAATCAAACCCTAGACAGCATTCAGAATCCAAGAATACAGAGATTAAAGGAAAAATTAGCAGGATTCAATTTCGAGGTAGAATGGATAAACGGGAAAAATCATTCAATTCCAGATGCCCTTTCCCGTGCTCCTGTTAGTGCACCTGTTATTGAAGACTTATTAGCCGAGAATGCCAATGCACATATGAATTCCATGATAGTTCAACAAATATTTGTAACTTGTAATCAAGAAAATGTCATTGAAAATGAATCTCATCAAGACCCGTTACTACAAAAGCTACAGATTGCTGCCAATGGAGATGATAACTACCAATCACTAATGAAACAAATACGACAAGGCTTCCCAAAATCAAAAATCGACCTTCCTTTGGTACTCAGACCATACTGGGGTGTCAGAGAAGAGTTGAGTTGTGAAGGCGATCTGATATTAAAGGGTTGTCAAATTGTTATTCCGGAATCACAAAGAAAAAATGTCATCAATAAATTACACGATTCTCATCAAGGTGTCGAAAGAACAAAACGCAGAGCTAGACAAACTGTTTATTGGCCAGCAATGAGTAGTGACATCAAAAATGTGATTGAAGATTGTGAATTATGCCAAACTTTGCGTTCATCCCAACAAAAAGAAACCATTATTCAAGAACCAAGGCCTGAAAGACCATTCATGAATGTTTCTGCTGACTTATTCACTTGTTCTGGAAAACATTACATGGTTTATGTGGATCGTTTGTCAGGGTGGCCCATAGTATGCCATTACGGAAGTAAAGATCCAAATACAATAAGAATTATACAGGACTTAAGGAAAATTTTTGCCGATACAGGTGTTCCAATAAAATTACGTTCAGATAATGGACCACAATTCAGCTCCTATGAATTCCAGATGTTCCTCAAAAACTGGAATGTTAATAATTCTCCATCAACTCCATATTATCCACAGAGCAACGGCCACGCAGAAGCAGGGGTGAAAGCAATGAAATCATTGATACTGAAGTGCACTGAAGCTGGTCAATTAAATGAAAATAGATTTTGCGCAGGACTATTGGAGTGGCGGAATACACCGAAAGCTGATGGCCGTTCACCAGCTCAGGTACTCTTTGGTCGCCCATTGAGATCTTTGGTTCCTGCTCATGCGAAATCATTCAGTATAGAATGGCAAAAAGCCGCTGATCTATGTGATGAAAATGTAGTTGAAAGACTAGATAATCAGCGGGTTTTTTACAACAGAAATGCGAAAGATCTTCCACCTATTGAAATTGGTAAAAAAGTGAGGCTACAGAATCCTGTTTCGAAGTTATGGGATAAAATGGGAACAATTATCGAAGTTGGAAAATATAGAAATTATACGATCAAGTTACCTAGCGGTCGTATCACCAAGAGAAATAGAAGATATCTTCGTCTCATTGACCATTGATTCTCAAAAGGGGAGATGGGCGTATATTAGGAGTATCACTTGGAAGGGAGATGATGTGATATCAAGACCCAGTATATAATGATATGATAATATTATGAATTGTCAGTTAGTTGAAGTTGATTAATGAATAAAGATATTATAGAATCTTTCATCGATCATAACAGTAGCCTCTATATTTTGCAAGCGTATCATATATAGCTCGTCTTGAGAATACCTATTCAAACATGTATCACAGGGTGGCATTCGTTTTTTGCCATGGATTTACGCAATTCCACTACAATTTATTGAAGAATGTCAAGGTGGTTGTGACTATGGAATTTATCCGGAACTAATTCGTTGTGAATTCCTGACAGGAGAACTGATAAGTCGAGTTGACCCATTAAAATTATTCTTCCAGGACCATAAATATTGATGTGTTACAAAATTTCAACTTGAATAACCTGGTATACCTTGGACATTGAAACTCCCTAATTTTGTTTATTGGGGACCAAAATTTGAGATTCATAAGTATAATCTTCCAACATTGCCAAAAAAAGCTGAACCATCTGTATACAGAGTGACCAATTGGGAAACGGAAAAACTTCAAACGGTGGATAGAGGTCACCATGACCTCCACCCAGTATTTCCGTTTCCCAATGGGACACCTTGTATAATCTAGATTACCATTATCAAAAGAATAAATACCTAACTTAATTTTTTTAGAAGGTCATTTTTATATCATATAGGGCATAATCATAATGGAATACGGCACTGTCGATCTCATCAATACTTCCAGCTCTTCTTTTATCGACATTGTCTCAATTTAATCGAAATCCCATATTACAACGAGGATTCGACTGTGAAACCATTTTACTGCCGAATACATAAAAATCCGCTTCACTTGTCACGAACCGAAGAAAAGGGGCTTCAACGTTTCTGATTAAAATTTCAAGATAGACGGAAAGAGAATGGCATGACACACTGGATCAATCTAAAAGAATGCTGCTTACACGATTACTGTATATCGACGAATCAATGCGGAACATTCTGAAAAATCGGTAGGATGGGTGAAGATACTTTCGGCTTCTTCAGATGTCCTATCCTACATTATATCCGATAGAACAGCCTGTGTTTCAGTTTATTTTTCAATTGCACTCTCCACTATAACGACATCTAAATCCTATTGACAGAAAATTTTCTATAATCCTTTATAACCCGGCGTTACATATCTGGGGTCTGATGGACCTCAGCCGTTGAATATCGCTTCAAAAATATGCCAAACGTGAACTTATGCGTACGCCCCTCCTAATAGCTTCCAAAATATGTCCGCATCATTGAATTCAGACATCACTGCAGACACTGACACCTTGTAGGCACTGAGTGAAATTATACGGGACTTAAGTGCTCTGGGGTGTGTCAAACCCATATACGTATTAATAAACAATACGGATCATAACGGGTGCCAGGATGAAGCCAAAAATATGAAACAAATGAATATCCATAAGGATTTGGTGGCATGATACGCATGCGCCATGCGTTATTATAGTAGTCATCAAAGATATGCGTTTCGGTGGACAATGACGTTTACTAGCCTTTCAATCAAAGCAGTATGTGTCTGATCGTTTCAAAACTTTTCCTTATGGATAGTCATTTGTGTTCAAAAATCGGCTTCATGTTTCGCTATGGAAACAGATAGAGATTATCCGTATTGATTATTAATACGTATATATGGTCAAACCCCACCTATGTACTGACGTTCGTTATTTTGACATAATAGGTAAGTTGTTATTTTGGACTATTTTGGATCAATTTTTTTTTCTCCAATTGGCATCAAATATTAATTTTGCTGACACATATCAAGTATTACTTTTCCTGCCTAGGCAGCAAAGTGGTTACTTTGCTGATTGATATGTATCAGCAAAATTAATAATCCATGAATCGTTTATAATGTCCTTCATATTTCATTCGAGACTTCTCCGGCAACAAATTCAACTCCATATTTGTTGCCACCTCCCTTATTTCTGGAGGTGAAAGTACTTCCAGGTCGCTATCACTGTCCATTATATAATAATTTGAATATACCGATATCTTTTCGCACAACTGTCAGAATTCTCATGAATTGTCAAACTATAATTATCATGGACAACTGCGATTTCTATCAAATTTCATTTTAATTGAACACTACAGGAAAAATAAAGAGAATGTGGGAATTGTAATAATTCGCAATTACAATATCCTCCTATATCATTATGAACAATCGGAGAAAAAATTACAAATAACTATTCTTTCTGATATTCAAGCTGCAATATTTTTTTTTAGTTTCATTATCATCAAATTTTAGTTTAAGAATGTTCATTCCGGGGTGAGATGTTCATTTAATATCACATGATTTTTTTGTCACGGTATGTTTTTTGGTACATGAGAAAAAAGACATTTTCAGTTTATATCAGATTTCTTGTAATAAAGCCTACTTATTTGATTATTTCGTGCGTGTTTTTATTGTTCCTAGATGATCCCCTGAGACTATGGAACAACAAAATATCAGAAGAAAAAATAATTTAAAAAAAACAATTTTTCAGGTAATGGGGTTTGTCACAACCCAAGTATGTACTGATGCGACAATTATCCACGTATGTAACGCCGGGATGATTGAGAGTTGTATACAGTGAAGCTGATGTATAGTTTTTGGAATCCTTGGATGTTTTTGCACAATATCAAGAAAATAAACCGTTGAATCCAGGCTTGTTCCACAATCTTCATTTACCTATAGATTGCATTATTTTGCCAATTTACACCCTATAAACTATACCTAACGCGCAGGTGTCAGTGTTCCCAACATAATTTGGGTCGTTTTTTTTAACCCTTATTTGGGATTGTGGAAGGAATACAAGGCTATAATAAGTTCAGTTAGGTGTATGAATTCCCCTGTACAATCAATTCAGTAGGTCATGAAGGGAGAGAGGGATTTAGACACATACTTTCAGAGAAGAATACGGCGGTATTGCCTGTCGTTGAGGAACCACTCAATTTTCAGTAACAGAATTGTGTATTTTTCCATAATGCCGAAGGCACTGAAATTACATGAAGTGCACACCGATAATCAGAGTGGAAATAGTGAAATATGCAATTAGCGTTAGTGTCAGTTACTTGTTCGTGTAGGTATATTATAGATTAATTTTTGCAGGTTGAAGGTTAAGATATGAAACTAATCACGTTGCCGAGACAACCCGCAGAAGTCCACGAAAAGCCTGTACGAGTTCCCATCCCCATGAACATAAAATCATGTTACCAACAGGAACATCTTACACAATAAGTGCAGGTCAGTGGCCAGTACTATCACCGCCCATGTACGACATGTTCATTGCATCTGACTGTACCATGCACAATTTAGGCAGCCCAGGAATGAATTACTTCATGTTATGTTATATTATAATAAATTGTGATCTCAAATAGTTGAGAACTGAATCTTTATCACGCATAAATAATATATGAAATATGATGATATTGATGTGCCAGGTTCAACATTATCATGATGAAGTAATTTTGTATTGATTTGGCCGTTACTTGATGAAAACTCATAGTAAATGCGAATAACTTCACAAACGATAATATTTCCACAAAATTCTCAACAACACGTGTTTCGCTTTTTTGTTCTGGTTCCCACGAAAAGGGATATCCAGTAATGTTCATAGAACATCGTGAGAACCAAGGGAAATGAGGTAGGAATTGGTGTTCTTCTTAAATTTCTGGAGGTTATATGCCTCGGGGAACACCTCCCTTGGCAATGTGTTCCAGAGCATCGCTGTTCGTTGGATGAACGAATCTTTGGAAAGAGATGTTCTGCAGGTCTCCAAAGCGACCACGAAGGGGTGCGAAGCCTCAACTCGACGGGTTAATCTCACGGGAACTGCCAAAGGAGGAACAATTGTTGATATTTCAGAAGAGCATCGTCCATGAAAATATCTATCAAATAGAGCCAGATCGCCAACTTTTCTACGGTGTTCCAGAAAAGTGAGTGAGTTTGTAAGCGAGGCATCACCCACGAGACGAATTGCCCTTCTTTGGACAGAATCCAACAGTTTCAGGGTATGTTTGGGTGCTGCACTCCAAATAGGGGAACAGTATTCCAAGAAAGGTCGGATCTGTGCCTTATAGATCATAAGCAGCTGACTGGATGTGAAATAGCTCCTGGACCGAAACAGAAAACCAAGTTTTTGGGATGCACTTTTAGCAATTGATCTTACGTGATTTTCCCAAGACAGGTTATTGCTAATTGTAATACCAAGCATCGAAATGGATGTCTTCAAAGGTATGGTTATTCCTGACAAGCTCATGTTGGGCACAGTGAGATCGGCTTTTCTAGAGAAAAGGCATGCTAACACAGTAGCTTCTTTAGGTGGAAAACTTGTACAATAAACGAGAGGGTATGATGCCACATTAACCAATACTTTGACTTCATAAGAACGCCTTAAAAAAGTTGGCGACTTTTCGATTTTCTATAGATACTTCCACGGGAAATGTTCCTCAGAAATCTCTGCTATCATACCATCACTAAGACGAACTCGACAGGCCCAGTCAGCACATCTTCTCGTTGTCAACCTTGAAATGCGACGAACAACTGTAGCATATTTTTGACAATATACTATACTGCGAACGGTAGCTCTTATGTCAGTAGGCAATAGGCATGGATTCGTTGTTTTCACTAAGTTTTCAACAACTGAGATGGACTGTACATTATAAAAATCATAAATGCTATTCATATAGGATAGATGAAAATCATGAGCGCCACTGAATCTTTAACAGCTTATATAGCTGGGGATAGACCCAGAAACCCTGAAATTGAGTTGCATGATAGCTATGAAAGGTGAGAGAGATCTATAATTAAAAAGGAACAATTATTCTTGAATATTACATTTTATTCAGTATGCCATGAAATTTACATGTGGCACTGTTGTGGTTATGGAACAAACCACCAATAAAATGATCATTGTTATTAGTTAACTTAGAATTATGGTGAAATTAGATACAAATGAATATCCTATCACAAATACCAGGTAGCTAACATCTAGAGATCCAAAATAGCACTTGTAGAATTTTTGATATTTGTGACATTCGTCAAACATCAGATATATGGTAAATACTTACTTATTACATGTATTATGAATATGTACAATGAGTATTTACACAACAGTGTCATAGGATCTATCAGGAGGTCTCAGAAGATAATGTACCTGTTGACTTGCTGCTGTAATTCCTCAAAACAATATTGTATCATCATATTATACCAAAAACCGAAATCACTGGACATTCCAGATATCAAATATTACTTCAACATAATAAACAAAAGGTGAAGAGACTATGCAAGATACCACTTAGCTGTTATCTTCCAACTTAGCTGGAATGTTGTTCCTCCAACAGCAGTTCCTGATCACTCAGCATTACTGTGCTGTACTGTACTTGAAACTATAATTGTATAGGCTCTTGGTATTCTCCAAACCGCAAAACAGCATGATAAATTCTCCCAGGATAGGAACATGATGAAAGATGAGAGCATAAACAATGCATCAAGATGCTACTCAAATGCAGCATAGGTTAAGATGGAGTGTAAGATAAGATAAGATAAGATAAGAGGTTTAGGCCCCATGTGGCCCCCTTATTTCCAGAATAGAGACTGACGACCGTGAAGATTCTCAAAGATATAACATCCTAGTGTTATAGCAGAACGGGAGACGATACAAAATGGTGTCGTATAATGACTGTGCCGGCTCGAACGAAGATTTACAACTTTGAACAAAAGTTATGAAGTCATACTCTGTTTTCCATATCTATCAGGAAAAACAGCACTGTATACCACTATATTACTTCAGAAAAATTTAGACTTCATGGTTAAATTCACGTCGCCGACTGGAGCACAAAAATCACCACATTGTTTTATCTTCAGTCAATCTCTATCTCCGCAGTAAAAATTAAACCAAAGCGCACATCATTTTGCGTATCATTCTCAGTTTCGTCATATTTCGTCATTTCCCAATTTCCGGATTTTTTGGACTTTTGTCAATTTGACTTTATTTACATCTATTCTGTCAAGGTCAATAGAATTACTCCTCACCTTAGATCATCAATAATCAGAACTCACGGAACGACTGATCCATTCATTCTTTTCAATTCTACCACACCTGATCTCATTAATATCCGATTGGTTACGAATCCTATTCGACCAACCATTTGAGAAGCGAAGTAGATAGTGTGGCTAAAGTCCTACCAGCTGTTTGTCGTCCTAACCGCAATATTTTGAAATGTCAAAATATAATTATCATGATCAAAACAATGGATCTAATTACATGAAAATTATTAAAAAGTTGGCTGTAATACTGTGTGATCAGGCGACATCAGTTTATAGCAAACATCATGTGAAACTCAGTGTCCTTTTCCAATTCATATCAACAGGAGAAATCGAAACATTATAGAATGATAACAATACCATCTTCCAACAATTCATACAGAGTAGAATTGTTATGTGATAACTTTTATGCAGTGACCTTTCCAGTTGATACTTACAAGGTATGATTAACATTCTTTAAATGATATTGACAATCTGCTATAGATCGGTGATAGAGGATTTCCCTGTTATTGATAAGTTGTGTTTGTTTTCGAAATGACTAAGGAATTATAAGCACAAGTTTTATTCCAATGGTAGAGTTTGTCACTGATCAATATGTAAAAGTGATATCTAGTAGCAATTTTCATAGACTGCATAATATAGTGTTAATTAAAATTGCTACACAACACTTTACCAAAACTCGTTCGTCTATAGAACGGCAAGGCTTTAGAATTTCTTGATGCTAATGGAAGTATTCCCAAGAACTTATAACCTTCAAAATATCAAAAAAAGACCAAAATCTATACCTCCTCTCCCTATGTTCACCATAGGTACGCACGATGTGCTTCTAACATTATAGTAATTTCCTTTCATGCACTCCTGGAGATCGAAAAAAGACTAAACTAGTTTATAGTCTACGAGTATTTCACTTGAAGAAAGCTAATCTGTGTTAGCGAAACATGTCATGTACTTTTGTGGAAATCTCTTCGTTTGTTTCTGAAAAATCATTCATAGCTGAGAAGTGAAGAGCCAATCACCCGAAATATCCACTTTTATTATATCGTATTGTTTCTCCTATATATATAAATTCTGAATCAGCAGAGTGTGGTGGAATTAAAATTGCAATCACACATTCGAATGATTTGAGTTTATCCCAACATGTACCGTTTCAACTGGGAAATCGAAAATGAACGTTGGTGTGGTGCGAACATATTTCATTGGTTCCATCAGGCAAAAATTAATTTAAAAAAGCTGGTGATTAACTTTTTGATTTATCATTTATGTCGCATCAGAAGAATCATTGGAATTTCCACCACATGTCAGATATGTGCTATTACTCACATACATGGGGTATATTTGAATATCCTACCAGGCACGGTGAATTGATAAGGCTTCAGTAACATTCAACTCGTCTGTTTGAAAATTGTCCATCTAATAAGGGAGCAAAATTCTATAATCACTTATCTGACGGAATAAGAGATGTACACAGACGAGAAAATCATTTAAAAATTGGACTACAAAAATTTCTGATTAACGGTTGTTTTTATAGTATCGACGAATATTTCAATCGATGAAATGCATTTCATATATCTTCATATACTTTGTGGTATTAGGAAAGGTTGCAGACTGAATATTCTGTGTACTGTGATTCTGTTATATTTTCATGTATCTGTGTATAAATTGTATGTGAATTTTTTGTTGTCTGACGTATTTTATGTGATTTTTTTAAGATCGTGAAGGATTAATAGTTATTTATGTATTAAGGGAATTATGAGGGCCTTAATTACCGATGGCAAAGTTTGCGTCCCGAGGGCCTCTGGCCCGAGGGACAGCAATTGCCAGAGGCAATCACGAAAGGAAAGCCACTATGTGGTACTTATCACTCAGTCTCAGTACTCAGTCGATTTCCAAACCATCACAGTCCTCAAAACTCATTAGCATCTTTCTGGTTTTCACTGTAGCTTTGCGCCAGCTCAATCACATAGTGTATAATGGAAACTTCTTCGTCAATATATTATTATGTCTTTCTTTCCTGTTCGTTTCGTTACCAACAATACTCAGCCCTGATGAAGAACGCCTGAAATATTGCCATTAATAATACCGGGGTCCTAGTGTGAACCGTTCATCAACAAAACTCACCTTCAGTGCGATAAACCCAATACAATCTAAAGGCGTTCAAACAGAATCCTTCCAAACAACAAATCCAATATTATTATTGGTGCTAAAGCATCTCGCAAGTATATGAGTATTCAATAGATGATTATTAGGGACCATATAGAAATCAGATAACGATGACTTTCGGTTATGTTCATGAAGTCATCGAATCGGGCGTTTTTCGAAGGTGTCGAATTTCATTATTGAGAAGAATATATTTGCAATAATTTTAAATATCGAATAATTGCATCAAATACTATTCATACACGGAATGATCAATATATGAAATAGGTGTGCGTGGCGTAAATTCGACGAATGAGTACAACCCAATTATCACGTTTGAGGAACTATTCTGCAATTACCCCTAATACAATTTGGTGTATAATTGCAATCAATTTCCTTTCTTCAACTCTCTGAAGTCACAATAGCTATCAGACCATACATTCCACAATTCATCATCACATGAAGTGCACATAGGTATTCTCATTTAATATGTTCTACCGTCAGTTTTGTTCATGCTGTGAATAAATTACTCTGAATTATCACATCAAATCATAACCAGTCGCATCCACATAATTCAAAACGTCGCTCCATGTTCAAATTACCTCTTTTGTTGTACCATACGCGCATAGAGCTGTGCCCGGGGCAGCCAATATAAACCTTGCAAAAGAACAGATACTTATCGATTTTCGAATTAATCACATTCCATTATTTCATGTTTAATAGCCTTCTGTAGAGGGATAATATACCCACGCGAATAACCGAAATTGGAATACACAGGATTTTGAAGCTTGATTTATAGGTTAGGAAGTTATCGCTTGTTGTTGACCATCAACATTTATTTATTGAAACGTGATACAGGATTATTCTGATCCTCTCCTAGTCAGGATTTTTGATTACCAACCAACACGTGTTCACGTGACAATAGCCAATTTATGATTCGAATCGACAGACACTTTTATAGAAAATTATAGGTACGTTCACGTCCAGGTAATTGAGGCGAAGAAATTTGTATGAGTGAATTGTATTTGAACATATAGGGATGGAAACTCTCGAGATTTCGGAAATATGAATGAGGGGTTCGGGGATGCTGATTCTAATTCTGGCAGGAAACGTTATCTTAAATCAGTCTTAATATCCTTTGCCCTAAGATTCAAGTTTTTTTTTATCCCCCAACACCGCAAGCCAATAGTGAATGAGACGGTTGACTTTGCCAAATACTTCTTTTTGCCAACAATAAAATCACCACCAGAATTTCAGGAAAATTGCATTATGAATAGCTGAGATACTAGGGTGTATTCATGAAAAGCGGGACACACTGTATATGCTGAAAATCCCGTTGTACCAAAGTATATAGGTGGGAACAACAGAAGAAAATTCGAAGCCTCTATGGCCAGTTCTTGATATTCATAGGAACACTGCACCAGAAATAATTCATTTAAATTGTTTTTAACAATGATGGTTGTGTCCGATATCATTTCTGAAGATTATTTCAACATATTTTCTGGTATATCGAATTTTGATGAAAAACGATTTTGAATCTATGAGTTTATTTTCAGTTTAATTTTCTGTCCTTCTGAAGAGTTATATTCTAAAGTAGCTACCAGATCATTGAGATATTGCACCAATTCCATTAATTTTCCATTTATAAATATTTCTGTTCATCACTGAGATACTCAAGTTACTAAGTAAGTCACTCAGCAGTTATCGGAGCCCTATACCAGAGGCATTGCGGAACACACTTTGGGTAACGCTGTATATGATAGCACTAGTATACGCAGCCATAATATGAGGTTCAGAATTATTCATGATCCACCAAATCTTTGAATATATAGTGCTTTTCTCCAATGTCCCCCCCCCCTTTATTTCTTGAACGGGTTAGCAAAAAAAAATTGGAACTTGATATAATGAAATTGATGCATATGCACTTATACAGGGTATATCTGAATAACACCGAAAAAATTCAAGGGGTGATTCCTTGTGATATTTTAGGACATGAAGTTCATATGAACATGTGTCCTAACTTGCTTCGTTTTCGAGATACATCAGGGTATCAAAATTTCCATGAAAGATCGTTTTTTTATTCATTACTCAATTGTCTTTCCATCAATTTCAATAAAACATTGTGGTTTTGTTAATATTAATATGAAGCTTCGTCTGGTGCGATTTGATTCGAAATGATATTTCCAGTGGCGTCACAGTGGGTAAATTTATCGATATTTATGGTAGTGGTGCCCGCGAGAGTCTCGTTTTCGAGAGTCTCGCATGGTCTCGTCTCGTTTTCAAGACAAGACTCGAGACGATACTCGGACAAGACGAGACGAGACTTTTATTGGTCTCGTCTCGAGTCTCGTGCAAGACTTCTTGTGTCTCGTGCGAGAGTCTCGCAGGTAAATATTTCTGCGTGCCGACTGCAGACTTGAGAATTTCATTCATAACAACATAATTAGAAAGAATTCAGACTATTAAGCACAAATGGACAAAACATTTCATTCATAAATACATTAAAAACACAATCCATAATTGTTGTGAAACGACGTAATGCGTGAAACGAAAACGGACTATTCTCTCTCTTACGGCGGTGGAATATAAAGGCAATTCTGCAATAACGACAGATCGCAAATTGAATGGCTACCTGGAAATCTATAGATAAGTCATTCTGTGCTAAATAGTCTAAGATAAAAAATAGCTTTATGTCTTAACGACTGGATGAAAGACAAAAACATTTGTGATCGTGAAGGCTGATCTGACTGATAAAGGTTTTTTTCTTAGATACCTATTTCGTAAATAAGCAAAATAATGTTGGATTAAAGTTTCTGTTTTGTTTATTTGTTCTGAATATACGTGTTACTTTTCATTTTATTTTGATAACTTTCGAATATATAATGCTATGCTTTTTTCTTGTTTAGATGTATGATATACCTATTAGTTACTTACTTTTCAATAAATAATGTTATTTTTGTTGTAATTTTCTCTTCCTACTTCTACTTTATACCTAAACCTAAAAAGTAGGTAAAGGTGAATATCCCGTACTAGACTGGAACAAGATTATGCATGACGAATTTGCGATACATTTGCGAGACTCTCGTACGAGACGCGAGACAAGACGAGACTCCAGGCTGCGAGACAAGACTCGAGACAAGACTTCATATTTCATCGGCGAGACGAGACTCAATGAAAGTCTCGTCCCGTTGGTCTCGTGTGATTCACTAATTTATGGTGAATGTCATTGTACGCCTCGGGTTTTTCAGAGTTTCATATTTTTATTAGATTGAACTATTGAAATAACACCTCTTTTATCCTCTGTGTGATTTTAGTATCGAGCTTATTTTTTGGGGAAAGCATAAAAATTCGATTTGACTCTAAATTTTTCTGTATTCCAACAAGATGGAGCACCACCACATTACTCCAGACAAGTTAGAAACATTTGGATAATACTTTCCCTATGGTCATTGGATTGACCGTCGAGGTCCTACGGAATGGCCAGCCCGCTCGCCAGATTTGACACCTTTAGATCTTTTTCATGGGGCTATTTGAATCAGAATGTGTAAAAAACTGCATCTGCTTCAATATTGGATATAAGACAGAGAATGATAAATATTTGTTGAAATATCGACGTAACTGTGTTCGAAAGTGTTCGGCATGAAATATCGGATAGGCTGTTCTTATGTCAAGAAATTCATGGCAACAATTTCGAGCATCTTCTGAACTGGACCCAGATTATTTCCTCAAATCATGTAGTACTACTACTGGTACTGGTGGGGGACGTTTGCACTACAGCAAATAGTCCCTAATGGGACCTTTTTGCATGCCCCAAGGTGTTTACCATATGCTGCAGTGGCAGAGAGTTAGAGACCGAGGTCCACTAAGTAGCATTGGCCCGCTTTCACGCTCAGCTGGTAGTTTTTCCATACCCACCTACATACACCGTCCTACTTCTTCTCTGATGCTCCTACCACATCATCATCTCTTTCTGCGTGTTCTGTGTAGGCTTTGTTACTAGCTCCATGCGCCACTTTTAGGAGCAGCACTGTTGATTGGGACGCAACAGCGAATCGTGCAGGACTATCCCCTATCTATCATGTAGTAAACGTCGATGTATTCATGCAATTATTATTGAATGTTCCGTCATTTTTTAGTAGGTGAAGATATTGACTTTGAGACCCCCCTTTTCCATTGAATTTTTTACCCGGATAGGGCCCAGTCGCCGTCTTGAGATTTTCATCTGTCAATTTTACTCCAAAATATAGTATTCATGCATCAATTACATTACCCCAAGTTTCAATATTTTTCCTTGACCCGTTCAAAAAATAAAGGGGGGGGAGGCATTGAAGAAAAGCACTCTAGATATAGGCAACATTTAAGTGAATTCCTTCCATTCTTCAACATTCTATTGTATCAGAGATAAGGACCCTGACGTTTACGGTTGCATCAAACCCTGTATATTACCCAATATTTTCCCTCGAGGAGTAGGTGAACTTGGAATCAGGATACAGATACAGCAATAATTATTTATGCACCCTCGTATACATCATGTATCATGCAGTGATACCCATAAATATACTTTACTTAGTGTTTGTTGTTCCGAGAAAACTGTTAATAATGCATGAACCAAAAATTCAATATGCATATGAAACAACTTGTCTGATGTGTCATGAAAATTTGTATGCCATTAACAAATGAATATTTCATGGCGTGTATAAGTTTCCCGAAATGGGGGTTGGATTTGGAGAATTTGAACAGTCATTCGATGCATAATATGCATCATAACAGGGTGACCGTCTACATTGTACAACTGAGCCATTGAATAAAAAATAGTTCGGATCCCCTAAAATAAAGAAATACCAAAAAACATGAGGAGTGATAAAGAAATAGACACAGAAAGAAAGTTTATAAATTTCTTTTTGCTCATTTATCTACAAACAAGAAATGTTATTACATCGAAACGGACCTTGGAACTTGAATATTCATTAACGAACATTGTTTGTTATATAATATAGGGAATACAATTGTTGATGTCAATGAAATACAACTAGCCAGAGCAAAATTTGCGAGTCAAACAGAGTCACTTTTGATCCGAATGCAACATGCTATTTTTTCTGCAACCGAAACAATTAACTCAGAATTCTCTGGAATTTGAAACCTGGAGATTCATGCAGAGGTTTGTTCAGAAAGAATCGGAAAGAATAAACTACTCACCTTTTATGCAATGTTCATTCAAGAGTGCCTATTATTCATTTTCAAAAATAAACGATTATTTACAAATATGGAATCTCAGACAGAACAAGATAGAATACCAGACACTCTAAATACACATATCCAGCACACTGATTGCGATTAACTGAGTCCAGTGCATTATACTCTTGTATTAGATTTTATAATAACAAACTCTCTAGTGACATCAAATCGATAAAATCATTAGAAAAATTCAAGAAAACAATTTTTAAGTAGTTGGTTAACATCGAACCATATGATGAGACAGAGTTCATGAACTTTTGAATCAAATAACCTCGGAAATATTTGTAGAACTTACAAGTGACTATCATATTCTTTTGTTGACTATTGTTTCATTTAATCCTACTTTATGTGATCACGTTTTTATATTGTAGTATTCCTTGAAATAAAATTTATTTATTATTATTTATTATTATTATTAACTCAAACAAATACGTGAAGTAACCACCAATGCCGTGCCATAAGTATGCAATGCAACAAATAATCCGTGTGGTGAGAATTCTACCTGCATTAACAGCAGGTTTATTCAATTTTCAAGTATGTTCGAATTGTAGTTTCAATATAAAAACAACTACAGAGTGACATATTTGTGTATGGACCAGAAGCTCTAATGGCATATACCGCGCAAGTGCCAGGTATAGGAACAAGACGTGGAAAATGTTAGGTTAGTGAGCATATCAACAATAATAATATCGATTATTTATTTCTCTCCGTACTTCACTGTGTTTGGCTTGATAATCAAATAGAGGTACACAATAACGTTGTTTGAGAGATTATTCAAAAACAAGTTCCATCCCGAGAATAACGAATGATATACAGATCAAGCAAGTATGTGAATCTTGAAGGCTTTCCGGATCAAAACAAAAATACTCAACTATAATGAGGTGTTTTTGAATCTCCAGCATGGGTATGGAATGCCGAAATCGTAAACAAATCAGGTATATGCGTCCCAACCCAAATAACCAACCCTAACAATGCTGTTTATTCTTGATGACCTCTATTACATCCTTTTAAGTTCCTAGGAGCTAAAGTTCAACTTGAGCTCCTAGGAACAAAAGTTCAACTTTAGCCTCTAGGAACTGAAGTTTAATTTTAGCTCCTAGGAACTAAATGTGTTGCCTAGCAACATAGCTATTTTTGTGTCTGTATCAGAAACGTCAATTCAAAAACTTATTTTGATTTTGAAATGGACGACTTTTGTGTCGGTTGCAGAGAAACTTTTTTAAATTCACTACAAAATAGTGTAAAGGATCTGAAAACGGAGGTATTCTACCGCACTCTATAGATCGGATCGTTGCATAATGGGAAAGCATTATGCCGCACTATCGTGTACCCACTTCAAGGGAAACTATATGGAGACGCAAGTAAACCTGGCAGAGGATAACGTTTCAATGGGAAACCCTTTCATGACCCTTCGAGAACTAGGAATGGACTTTCGAGATGGCATCGGGACTATCACGACAATATTACGACGGAACAGTTCGACAGAAATCGATTGTTTCCATCGACTGCGAACACCGATTCTAATATATATAATATAGTTTCATCAAACAATGGAATGGAACCTGACAAGGGTCCAGATAACATAATTCGAGTATAAGCATACATATATGTATATTCCGCTGTATATTCCGCTTTCATAACAAAACATAAAGTCAACTACGAAATAGGTAGTCACAATGCTCAAAGTGGAATGAAATGGTAAATAAATACAAAAAGCTCAAAGTCATCTACACACAATGTTCATAAAATGAACAACAATGGTAGATTTCGGGAGAAAAACAACTACAACTACTTTCCACGCAGAACATTGAATTACATCCTCCCGAAATCTACCTATGCATCGACTCACTTTGAGCATTGTGGCTATTTCGTAGTTAGATTATTTTGTTTTTGGAGTTTTTCTTTCCTTATTGTCTACTCAGATGGCGTTGCTCTTATATTGTCTTTGGAGGACACCAATGAGGAAATGCCGTAATGATTTTTGTTCGGCTAGGCTACGCTTAGTCGGCGGTCTTTGGACTGCTGGCTGGAGACTTCCCTGCACTGATGAAAGTCAAAGAGCTCGAAACCAGTCTGTAGGTGTCTAGCGTGGCCTGGCTAAATCGAAATCAATAGGCATTCAGTAAAGAATCACTTGTATCAGTATTCGTTTATACGAGTCGATGCATAGATTTCTGGAGGATGTAATTCAATGTTCTGCGTGACTATAGCTAGGAAAGTAGTTGCAAGCAAGGCCTCATTTGCCTCTGACGCCTTTATGCCCTGGGATACACATATTATGTGGGATTGGATAAGAACAATTAAGAACAATTTTATGGTACGATTTGCTATGAAAGTTGGCAACGTCGGAAAGGAACTGAACAATTATTATCAATTCAGCATCAAGTGTGTGTATGTCGCTACCGGTCCTTCGAGAACTATGAAATTATTCAACCATATAAGGAAACCCGAGATTGAAGGACAGTCGGAATCTTATTATTCAATTATTCATATTTTCAGCCTAGCTGGTTCTAGGATGTAGAAAGCGTTAAAGCATCAGTAAGCAATAAGCATTATGATCTGACCAGAGGAATTTCGCAAAAGAGACAAGTTTTCCCTGAGCGAGATATTTTAGGAAAGATGAGGAAAATTTGGCTTCCTTTATCAATCTATAGAGGACCTTTGTTCAAAATCATCCAATAGTAAACATTGTTGTTGAGTGCATCATCAAGAATCATTGGTGAGTTGAAGTATACTATTTATGTGAACCATTTTTCTTCATACGGTTCGGAAAATATTCTAATTCCAATTTTCAATAAATAAACCTAACAATCCGTTTCAAATTAGCTCATCTCCGGTTTATTCAAATACAGTTGACTTTTCATGGGTCTCCAAAGATAATAGTGGTCAGGTTACCTCGGTGGTCAAAGAACTGGACCACCACTTGCAATCCACTGGTTGAAGAGTTGTTATTCAATTGCTCATATCTCCTTGACTATTGAGTTTAAAACCAAGTGTATTAGGCATTTTCGACTAAAAATTCTCCAAGTAATATGCCCCTACGCTATATATGGCCATCGAGTCAAAAATCCTAGAGATATTTAAATAAATTGGTGGCTGAACTCGGAACGTACAGGAAGCGATAGAGGAGAACTTTCACAATATTCTAATCCATTTAGCATAGAAACTGTCCGGGAACGATTTCTAGGCGAACGCGAAGACATACATTAGATTAGACCATTACTTTCCGAAGCGTTTAGAAGCGGAAAGTCTGATATTTGTACTCTTCGCAATCTTGTATCGTCTCATGAATGTAAATGACCTTCTTCCGGGGACGGGTAATCCCCCTATCTGGCAGAACACACATCTTAACAGGTTCAGCCTTGCATCCCGAACCGAGGACGGTCTTCATTAGATATACGTCGCGATCCGAGATCAGACGGACGAGGATATACTGGATGTGTGTGACGGCATTTCCATAAAAACGGCTTCCCGGGGAAGGCCAATGCAATCTCGTTGAATCTGATTTTCGCCATAATTCTTCGTCTGAGGAAACTATGTACTTCATATGTATGCCATATATGAGGTAGAATCAATCTTGAGAATTATTTATGGCTCGGCCAAGGTTCTGTACCCTACTCTCTCATTGTTAAACTTGGCTGCGAAAGAAAAGTTCACTAAAGAATTCGGAAACTTGATAGTTATTTATGTCTACCAAAAGGGCGAAAAATAGGGTTTCATGGACCGACCCGTGTATATATAAGTAATATTAACATGCTTAGGTCCATAAAAGCAAGTTATAAAGTGTGAATCTAAATAACACCGGAAAAATAATGCGAGGGGGGATTCCTTGTGATATTCTAGCAAATAAAGTTTATATAAACATGTATCCTAACTAGCTCTGTTTTTGAGATACAGGATGTTGAAGTGGAAAGTATTAATTGTTTTTATTCATAACTCCCTTGTATAAGCTTTCATGGTGCAAAAGTATGGTTGGAGACTGAGAAAGTCCCAAAATTTCAAAATGATTCTGATTGGGGTTATTGAGTAATCTCAATGGAAGTCTTGAGAACACGCCTACTTTTAAATTTGGAGTCGAATCGAATTTTTATTGTCTCCTCAAAAATTGAGCTAGATACAAAAATTACAAAGAAGATGAAAAAGTTGTTATTTCAATAGTTCAATCTAATGAAAATATGAAAATCAGAAAAATCGGTTGCGTATAATAATGACATTCACCATAACTATCCATAAATTTACCCACTGTGACGCCACTGGAAATATTATTTCGAACATAGATCTAATTTCGAATCTAATTGCACCAGAAGAAGTCTTATATTACTATTAACAAAACCACAAAGTTTTATTGAAATTCATGAGAGGAAAACTGAGTAATGGATAAAAAACGATTCTTCATGGAAATATTTATATACCCTGTAGCTCGAAAACACATGTTTATATAATTTTATTTCCTTAATTGTCACAAGGAATCACCCCCTGAATTATTTCGGTGTTATTGAGATACACCCTGTATATACGCTCGAAGTATGTTTAACATTATATGCACAACTGTTCTAGACATTTATTTACTGTCATGATGGATATTTTGATGATCTTGAATTCTTTTAGTCCTATATGGATGCCACTGGCGAAGCAAAATCAGATAATGGTGGTCCTTTAGAAATTACTAAATAAACACTGATATAACCTCAGATCAACAAAGGGTCTTTTGTTGATCGGAGGATATAACTTTATACCGTCCTTTCGCCTACGTAAACGCCCGCTGGACTAAAATGCTAATTTACGGCCGCGGTCGTTCATAAACAATTTACATAGATAATGACAAAAAATTAAGTTGATCAAATAGAGCATCAGAAACGGTCATAAATATACTGATGTATTGTATTGTAAAATGACACGATTATTCAGGACGCGTGGATGAAATGATTTCTTCACTCCAGGCTAGATATGTGAATTATCAACTTTAAGTATACTTGAAGACTTAGTGTAAGTGCGTTAGTGACTGAAACGTTTGAATGATAATAAATCAATTGCCGAATACGAATGAGTGAGTTTTTATTTCAAATTATAGTTATAGTCAGTCATCAGGTTAGCCATCATACCAATTGTGTAACATGATAGAAATGGAATATTCTCAGATAAATAATGAATAAGAAAAATGGATGTATATATATAAAGAAATACATTGAGAGTTCGCATTCCCTATGTGATGAAAAAAATAAATTCTTTCTCGGTTTATTCAACAGAAAACAACTACTTTCCTGGCTATATGCAGGGCCTACTCTATCTCACCTAGAGTAGGCCCTGCTATATGCCACGACGAACATTGAATTATATCTATTGAACACACACGATAAGTGCATTCTCCTTCAGATAAAAATATGAATATGCTCATAATATCATTCTGAATATTCAACAGAAAACAACTACTCCCTGGTTATTTGCCACGTCGAACATTGAATTATATATCAACTACGGAATAGCCACAATGTGGAATGAAATGTTAAATAAATACAAAAGTCATTTCCACACAATGTTCATAAAATGAACAACAGTGGTAGATTTCGGGAGAAAAACAACTACTTTCCTGGCTAATGCCACGCAGGACATTGAATTACAACCTCCCGAAATCTATGCATCGACTCGTATATATACGGAACCGAAAGATCCAAGAGTTGCCCAAATTGAATATTTTTGAGAAATCAATAATGAAAAAGTGTTCTACATGCTGCATACTTTTATACTATATAGGTCACAAATATCGCTCCTATACCTGAGTTATAACAAGTCATCAAATCGCAATAAAAACCAGCCACCAGCTGAATCATTGGCATATTAAATTGACTATAAGTACAACTAAGTAGGCATTTCGCTGACAGAAACTTGATTTAAAATCGACCCGGAAAGAAAATTGAGTCTTAAATGGCCTCTAATGAAACACTTCGAAAGGGCCCTGATGACGTTCATCTGTATTTATGGATCCATTTAGATGGTAAGCAGCTATCCTGAATTGCATTGGAGATATTATCGCTCGCTTTTACTAGACTGTGCCAAACTTCAATTAGATACGCTTGTTTCGGTTATCGTGTATGGTTTGCGGTTTCCATTTGACGTATGATGAATGTCGAATGTCAGAATCTCGTTTTGCATTATTCACAATCGAGAGTACAAGCTGAGCAAATTTTCATCATGGTTCAATATGTATACCTACCTAAGTAGTGGTAACATGTTTATGTATTTACTAGATATACATGTTCAATAATAGACGCAGCATGTAACATGTATGAATTATATATTTTGATACAGAAATAATTTGATACACATAAATTGTTCTAAAATTGTTCTATCCGTCATTCGGTAGCACCCTTACGAGCAATCCTCAGAAGTCTTCGAGAGTCTTGTGCGAGCTAGGAATGACGGGGGCCTCACCTTTTAACGTGTGATCCCAAACACTTTCTTATTGGGCCATCAGAAAAATTTCTGCAGCCGTTGGGAATCGAACCCACGACCGGCAAGCGAATGCGAATTAGAATACCGACACTCTGTCCGGACGGCTACCTGGCCAGCACAACAGTGTTTCGGAATAATCATTCGAATGGTATAGGCTTTGAGCTATCACTCTTCAAATTTTTCGTCAGAGTGATACTATACAGTGTTCCCCATAATACACTACCCATTTCAATAGCTCAATAAAATTGTTAAAACTTAATGAAATATGAATTTCATTACACCTAATAATTACAATCAATACTCTTTGGGATTAACTGTACATTTACATCCGATTCATCATCATCATCATTCATTTCTTGCAAGAAAAAAGTACTGACTTATCTCACATATAATTTATTTCAATATCAAAATGGATAGTTTCGGAAACCCTGCATATATACTATTGATTGATTGATTGATTAATGGCAGAATGATCAGTCAGGGTTTGAAGCCCAAAACACTGCAGCCTTTGGGCCTATTGTATTCCTGATCATGCTGTTGACTTAGGTGAACAGGTTCGCAACCTTGATGAGGTTTAGCAGCCTCTTCACCAGATCATTCTTTGAAAATGCCTCTTGAGAGTTTACTGCTCCCAGAAGGTTGTATCTCCAACGCGCTAGTGCTTCGCACTCCAGTATTACATGAGTGGCAGTTTCCTCCTCCTCATTGCATAGTCTGCATATGGGTTCGTCTGTATAGATGCCCATTTGATGCATATGTTTCCTCAAGGGGCAGTGACCGGTTATTAGTCCCGTCACTTGTTTGATCTGACTTCTGTTTAGGCTCAGAATGTCGTTAGTCACTGTTTTGGACAGTGTTCCAACCATTAGTTTACTGTGTCTTTGTCCTGGGACATTGTTCCAGTATGCCTGATGTCTTTCTTGCATCCACCTTGCCAGCCAGCCGCGAATTGAGGTTTTGGGGATACCGAACACAGGTTCCGGCCCCATAAACAACGTCGCAGACCCCTGCCGGGCAAGAGCGTCAGCTGCTTCATTGCCTTCAATTCCCTTATGCCCTGGCACCCATTGAAGAGTTACCTTGTTGTGGTTAGCCAGGGTTAGCAGGCTTTGAAGGCAATCCCAGACCAATTTTGATCTGATTTTATTGCATGTTAGAGATTGAATGGCCGCCTGACTATCTGAGCATATGAGGATTTGTTTACCTCTGTATCCTCTTACTATATTCTCTCTCAGGCATGCCTCAATAGCATGCACCTCTGCCTGGAATACTGAAGCATACCTCCCCAAGGAGGAGGAGCATATATACTAACTTCATATGAAAAATAAAAAACAACGAAGACTCAGGTATAATATATTCAACGTTGGAAAATATCTCTAAACTTTGATACGATTATTTTGACAAATGATGAATTGGCTTCCTGACATAGATTTGTTTTAGCTTGAACAAATTTTATGTCTGTGTAATGTTCCTAAAATTCTGATTCGAAACCAAACTGAACTGATTTCAGGTATAGCATTTTCTCTCCAGCACAAGTTTCAAGGCATCCGTTATTTTTTGTGATAATTTTTCATCATGAATGACCAATATGTCACAGCTGTTTTATCTAATTATCTATAGCTAATATTTCATATTCTCATACAGACATACATATGCAGGAGAGTTGAGATAACACAATGGTTCAATCCTTTCACGTTATTCTAGTTATCCTGAATATATGGTCCACGAATAATCTATGGATTGGTTCATTCCTTCTCATCTTTTGGAGGAAATTCCTATAACCATGGACTTATTCCAAAGATTGATTCCTATAATGTTCGAAGAACATCGTGGGTTCCTATTGAGGATAGGGAGAAGAGGTAGGTGTAAGATTTTTTTTCAACTTTTGGAGGTTGTAAGTTCTTGGGAATATACTTTCATTGGCAGATAATAATTCCAAACCTTTGTTGTTTTATACACGAATGAGTTTTGGTATAGTGTTATTCGACCTATTTCAAGGTTGACAACGAAATAGTGTGCTGATTGGCCTGTTGAGTTAGTCTGAATGATGCTTGTGATGGAAAGATAGCAGAGAGTTTTGAAGAACTTATTCCGTTGAAAAATCTATTCAGGGTGTATCTAAATAGCACCGAAAAAATTCAAGGGGTATTTCCTTGTGACATTCTAGCAGATAAAGTTCATATCAACATGTGTCCTAACTTGCTCCGTTTTTGAGATACAAGATGTTGAAGTTGGAAGTATTAATTGTTTTCATTTACAACCCCCCTCCCCTGTTTAAGCTTCTATATATGATTCTAATTACAGTCATTGAGTAATCTCAATGGAAGTCTTGAGAACACCTACATTAAAATTTGGAGTCAAATTGAATTTTTATTGTTTTCTCAAAAACTAAGCTGAATTCAAAAATCACACACAGGGAAAAAAAGTTGTTATTTCAATAAGTAGTTCAATCTGATAGAAATATGAAACTCAGAAAAACCAGTGATGTACAATGTACATTCACCATGAATATCGATAAATTCACCCACTATGACGTCACTGAAAATATTATTTCTAATCTAATTGCACTAAAAGAAGCTCCATATCACTATCAACAAAATCACAACGTTTTATTGAAATTGATGAAAAGACAATTGAGAAACGAATAGAAACAAGATTTTTCATGGAAATATCAATACCCTGTATCTCAAAAACGAGTTAGGACACATGTTTGTGTGAACTTTATTTCCTATAATATCACAAGGAATCGCCTCTTGAATTATTTCGGTGTTATTGTATAGCAAATCAACAGGACGCCGACTTTTTTATATATACGGTGATCTGATGAGGTCAAAGGATTATTGAGTGTGGTACCAGGCGAACAGCTATTCTCTAGAACACAATTCGATCAGAGATTCGAATATTCAAAGTAATTTTAATATCCTGAAAGTGAAAATACTTGAAAAGTAATACTCACTATATTGGTGACCAGACAAGATTTTTTCCAAATACCTATATTATGAAGCCTGCTCACCTGAAACAAAAAAAAAACATTCAGTAAAAATATGGGAGATTGTCTGAAAATGTTGATAACAAAATCATACATAGATAGGAGTGAAAATGAATACAATTTTAATCAAAAACATTTTGTTGAGGTAATGAAACACTTTGTAGTGGATGTAATGACAATAAGATTTGGCCAAAATCACGAGATTTTTGTTGAATCAAACTTTTTTTTCTCCGTATTCGATTTCAGTTCTGATGACATTCGATTCGTTGCTAAGTATAGCTGAAAGTCAAAAAGTATACCATTTCCATATGTGACTTTCTGAATTCTGAAGACATGATAAATAGTAATGAAGGGATAATGTTTTTCCTGCATGAAAACAGAGACTACTTTTTCTGAACAATCCAACCTGACTCGGAATAATAATTATGTAATATAGGATTGTAAAATACTATCATTTCTGCATGAGAAAGGAGACTATTTTTTTTGTAATCTAACCTAACCCTGCCTATATAAACGCGCATCCAAGCAAGTATGTTTCATGCGGAAATTCACCTGGGGCGTGTTTTTCATTCCATCGAAGAAAGTGCGCACTGATAGATGCGGTTTTTTGTCGTGACGTCACCAATTGTTCTGTTGGAATTTATGCTGGAAGGATTGAACAATGGTTTATACAACACATTGATGGAAACACGGATTTTGTTGTGTGTCAGTCATCATGTATCTTGAGAATCAGAAAAGGCTAATTCGACTTTATTGATTAACACTAACTCTTTCTTCTAAAATCTCTCAAGAATCTCAAAAATCCTCAATATTAATTGTTTTCTATCAAATCAAAACAAAAAACAACACTAAAATGTGTCAACTGTCATGTCAATCTCCTCCAAACTGCTGGATTCTCGAAATGCGATTTAAAAGTGCGCATTTTATTACAACAGTTTGATGGATGTCCATCAACATTCCAGCGGAATTTTGCAACAGTTTGATGGTTTCTTCGATTCATGCGCATGTTTGTGCTGCCACTCGAATTTGTGGAATTACTTGCAAATTAATTTCAAAATCCTTGCATTTTACTGGCAAAATTTCGAAAATCCTGACAAAATCCTTGCAAATATTCTTCTACAAAATGCTTATGAATTTTATGTTTTACACAAAACAATTTCGTGTGCTTCACTGTATCATCGTAATAAAAATGGAATAATATAAAATTAAAGGTGTTGAAACGGTTGAACTACTAGATATCATTTTGACATTTGACAACTATGACGTATAAAAGCACGTGACATCTAGCGGCCAGAAGCCCAAGGGTATCCAAGTAATAGGATGGGATCTTTCTCCATCACTGGAATCCTTCTTTTTCTGTAAGGGAAATATTCCACTCAAAATGAGCTGGTTGTATCATTATTTGAATAATTTCCGAACTGAGCAACCACCTTCTGATCATATCGTTTAATTTATAATTTTTTATCTAATTCCTCGCAATAAGGATCTTATATTATAATCAAATACTCTACATCTTTGCTCACTTCTCAAGCAGCGGCTGCCAATGAACTCAATGTAAACACTGTTCAATGGTCGCAGCAGGCAGGCCTTCATTTTTGCTTTGTCATTTTCCATTGTCAATGTCGATGACAACTGTCATTAGTGTCAAGTCAAGCCACGATCTATTAGTCAAGAGCCTAGTACAAAAATGAAGTGCCTAGCACAAAAATTACAATGATGACAAATACGCAAATACCACAGACGAGGGGGAGACCACCTCTGGAAAATATGTACACGTATTGCGGAAATCCCATGATTTCAGCGATTTCAGAGAATTCTTTGTAAATTGTTGTGATTTCGGAGGATTGCGAACTGAATTCAGTGATTGCAGAGTGATTGCAGGGGCTGCAATGGGATTGTGAAATTATATTGAGGATTGCAAGACGATTTCAGCGATTGTGGGTTCATTTGCTAGCTTGATTGCAATGGTGAATTTCTGAAATTAGAGTTCATATGTGATTTAGTTCAATCACCACATAGGTAATCCTTTCAAATTGTAGAGCATCTACCTAATTATTCAAGCATGACGGATTATACAACCAAATAAAGTATAAACATAATTGAAGAAAATTTGGAATTATTGAAAAACCATTTTGCCTCATATAAACATTTTTATTATTCTTTCAACTCTGGTGTTTTTCATTTTATAAAAGTGAATATAGCATATTATTCTGGCATTCATGTTAGCGAATTGACTGTTTCTTTGAATCTTTGTATTTTTTCTCAATATTCATTATATCATTTCTTTTAAGGCGGAAAGGTCCATTACCGACTAAGTCGATTGGCCCATACAATATGTACTTTTTTTCTACAACTTGAATATCTTCCTTATTAGGCCATATACAGGGTGATCCACGGTGGATGTCCTATTAGAAGTATCTGGAGAAGGAAAAGACAGAACATTCTGAAAATTGCGATTCTTCGATAATTGAACATTCTCTATCCATCTGAAATATTTTCATCGATACAGTGTTGCCACTTCTATCAGAAACAACTAGCAACTTTGTTATTTCAAATGGAACACCCTGTATTTTATTGCATTTTTAGATTCTTTCTAAAGAGCTGATTTCATCGATGTATCACACTTGGGGTTTAGCAGGAATGATTACAGAGACATACGGTGTTCAAAATCGAGATTTTTCAATTTTAAGATTTTTTTGTGTCGAAACTATTCATTATCGATTAAAACGGCTCACATGTCCCTATCTCAACTTTTGATTGACTATCTACTGGAATTTGATTGAAAAAAATACAGGGTGCTCCAAGATTCAGAATTCTGATCACCCTGTATCTGTTCCAATTAAATGTCAGTAGATAGTGACTCGAAAGTTAAGATAGGGACATGTAAACCGTTTTGATCAATAATGAATACTCTCGACACAAAAAAATCCTGAAATTGAAAAATCTCGATTATGAACACCCTATATCTCTGGAATCATTCCTGCTAGACCCCAAGTGTGATACATTGATGAAATCAGCTTTTCAAGGAGAATCTAAAAATTCAATAAAATACAGGGTGGTCTATTTGAAATAACGAAGTTGCTAGTTGTTTCTGATAGAAGTGACAACACTGTATCGATGAAAATATTTTAGAAGGATAGAGAATGTTCAATTATCAAAGCATCCTAATTTCCAGAATGTTCTATCTTTTCGTTCTCCAGATACTAATTCTAGTTCTAATAGGCCATCCACCGTGGATCAGCCTGTATACATATCCAGCTCCGATTTCAAAAACTTAATTCTAAAGGTATCATTTTCGAGGATCTCTAAAATACGTCCAAAATACCAGGTGTCATAAATAGCTGCATAATACTTTTCAATGCATATTGACGTTTCTTTCTCTCCATTTGATTCTTCCTCCGAAAAACTTTCATATTCAAATTCTTATTTCTCAGAATAGCATACGTCACTTTTACTATCCGAGGTTTCCTCAACATGATGATTCGTCGCCGATTTTTTTTAAGATTTTTTGTTCTGTTTTTTCTTTGTGGCAGAAAAAGTGGAATTATTCATTTGACCAAGATTTTGACTTCGTGTTGACATACCTCGACAACGAATTTGTCTGTCAGATGATAGTTTCCCTTTTTTGTCAGCGAAGAACCAACATAATGTCGATTTTTTCACACAAAACTCAAACTACACTAGAGATTCTTCAAAGATCAACGTATAACCGAAAAACAACATAAAATATAATATACCTTCGTTGGTTTACCGCAGAGGGCCGTATTCCCTCCATCATTGAATTCGATGAATTCCGCGATTGCGGAAGCGATTGCGAAAGCGATTGTGGGATTGCGGGATTGCAGTAAGGGATTTCGGCGATTGCAAATTGACTGCGGGATTTCAGGGGATTTCAGTGACGATTGCAAGTGATTTCAGACCAAATGTACACGTATTGCAGAGAGTGGTCGCCCCCTCGACCACAGAAGATCAAAACACAGAACACAGAAAAACGAATAAAGTACGGAACACGACTGACACACTACGCAAAACGAAGTCATGGTCATTCACTCAGAATCCTTGCAAAATCCTTGCAAAATGTTGAATCCTTACCGATTACTGCAAAACTTTGTGATTACTTGCAAATGCAAGTAATTACTTGCAAAACGGCAGGTTAAAATGTTGGAATGAAAAACGCACCCCTGTATACCGGCAAAAAAACGTTACCACAAGACGAAACCAATGACAGCTGCGTTGCCGTAGGTCTACCCTACACCACAGAGACCTCTCGAGATAAATCATCGAATCTGCTCGATAGAGTCGCTCGGCTGAGTCATGACTCATGAAATTGATTTGATTATCAGTAAATTAATATCAATGGCTGCTAGATTATGTCTGATCGTGCGGTGGTAACTCGAACACGCGGTCAGATCGGGAAACGATACGCCTGGTTGAAGGTGAATCGATTACATCAGTTCCAGAATAACGATCGAGTATCAAAAAATTGATAGATAGTAATTATAGATACCTATATAAAACATTTTTCCTCGAAGTTGACCACACAAATCGGGTCAACAATAAGTGAACCAGCCAATTTTCCTCGAAGAGTATTCCAAACTATGACGTAATAGTTAACCAATCTCACAAACCACCTCACTGAGGTAGTTCATGAAGTACTTGACGCGTCTGATTGGTCACTAGTTTCGGCTCTTGTTTCTCACTCTTGTTGTTCTTATAATCTGAGGTTATAATTGATAAAATATTAAATAGTTACCCTTTTCAATGAGATAATTATGGATTCATTCTAAGTATTTGCACATGAAAGATTTTATCATATTATTGGCGAAGAATAAATTAGTGATCCATTGAAAATAGGTGAGTAGTTGATCGAATTTCCTTGGATTTGAAGTAGGTAAGTATACCTTATAACAATCTATAGTATCTTTTCATTACAAATGATGAGTTACTTATTCATTATTTGACTGCTAAAACCAATAAAACAGGGGAATGTTTATGAATAAATAACAACAACTGACAAACTGACATATGTCAAGCTCCACAAGTAAACCGTGACGTCACGATAAAGTTAGGTTCGAGGGGAAATGACTATAGAGTGGATGGCGAAAACGATACAAAATGGAACAAAGACAATGTTTGTTGGAAGAAACTTGCATATTTATTGTTAGTACTTTGCAAATTCTTTGAATCCTCGTTTGAATTCTATAATATCTCGATTTGGACGACGAAAGGATGTGCTGACTGGGCTTGGCGAGTTCATCAGACTGGTGGCATTGTTAGTGATGAAATGATAGCTGAGATTTCTGATGAAGAAAATTCTCGTGGAAGTATCTATAAAACAGTGATGTCAAGTAATAAGTGAGTGGTGCCACCACAGACCAGGTAAATGGATCGTCTCTGAAGAAGCATCTGCGTATGTTTCGGTGCTGAACCCCATATGTGGAAACAGTATTTTAAAACAGGTTCGATCTGTGCTTCTCTGATCGTAAGAAGCTGTTGAGAGGTGAAGTAGCTTTTTGCTCTGGATGAAAATCCGAGTTTTTGTGAGAGCATTACTGATGGACCTCATAGATATAATTGACTTTCCACGACTGGTGGTACCCAGATATTGTCATATCAAGCATTCTGATTTCGACTTTTTTGAATGAACTCAAGTTTGTACTTGAGTTTTGGTGGTCCTTAATGTATTTTGGTAGTTCTTAGTTTGGAGGAATGCGAATTTGATATATATGATTACTTCCAGAGTGAATTTGTAAAGTTCTGTTTTTGATGCGGATTCCGAAAATAGCATTTTTATGCAAGTGATTTAGGAATAAAGACCTATAAAATGATTTATTCATGCACAAATTAGATACAACTGCTTCAGGCTTCTACATTCTAGAAGCCTGAAGCACACTCTGAACCGCCGATGTTCCTACACAAAAAAAATACCCCATAACTATTTTGGAGACGAATCGCATTTTATTCAGAATTGCCTCTTTCTATAGGTTAGGCTTGCGTGACCATTATTTAACGACGGATTCTCAAATACTAAAATATTTCATTTGGACACCCTGTATCTCTCAAACAGTGTTTTTGCGGACATACAGCGAGAACCAAAAGTCCGTCGCCTGCCCTGTAACTTCTTTATCTTACATATCTATAAAAAAAATTATAGACGCAAGTTGTAGTGATGTCAAAAAAGCGCAGCGACTTAAAAGCAAATTTCTTTGAATAGGACATCCTATATATCATTGCATTCATACGTTGAATTTTGAACAAGTTTGATATCACAAAAAGTAATGGTTTTAGAATCATGAACACTTGTGAAAAATTATGTCTACTACACTGAGAAAAATGGGTCAAATGATTATTTCATTCAGAAATTTGTATTGATCACTGGCGAAACCATTAAGTACTGCCTGTGAAAAATAAAATAACTGGACCAAAATTATTGATTCATTTGGTATCGCTCACCTACCATAAAAGTTTCTAAATTTGAAACAAGCGTCTACTGATTTGCGGTAAAACAATTAAAATAATCATTTTCATCATTTGTAGTGAATTCTCAACGATTTTGTCTCAAATCATGTTATTGATGGAGTGAATAGTAATATCATTTGTTATGAATGAAAATGATTGTTCGTCAGAATAGAAACTGTTTGCAGCCAATCAGATGCTTTTCAACTAACAAAACAGCACCAGTTTGAGATAAACGATTTTTCATTGTGCAAAAATAAATCAATTGTCCACAACAAAACTACTATAGGTTGGTCAATAACAGTTGATTTGAGAAAAATGCTTTCCTATTCGCCATTAAATTGCGGTCCTTTCGATTCCGCAAATATATCTCTAATTGATAACCAGTTCATTCTCATTTCCAACAAATCAAAAACCACTTGGCCTCCATGAGTCGAAATCCATTGAGCCGACATCGTTGCCGATTGCTAGATATAACTCCCCAAATTAGGTACGCAAATTTGAGATGTATCGGATCATTTTCTAACCTTATCAGTAGAATATCTAATTCAGATAGGTACATACCAGACATACAACATCAGATAATAGGTATATATAATTCAACATGAGAATAATAGAAATGAGGAAATGAACGCACTAATAACGCTAAGATCAAAGATTACTATTGATTCTCCTACAGACTCGTAGGCTTTTGTTGAAAAACAAAAAATGATTATATTCTTACAAGAGCTCATATTGATTTTTGATACTACCTACAGTACAAACCTAGTTAGTCATAAGTAATTAGAAATATCCTGATGTAAGGGTTCTTATATTTTCACCTAGTCGCCATTTTTGGTTTCTTCTTACCAAGAACTCGTCATGAATATCACGATGACATTCAATCATTATTTCTCTCATTCTCTTTTTTAATTTAAAAAGTCCACCATTATTGGCAACATCGCAATAATGTTCACCGATGGGCGGTGTGGTGGGGTCGATGTCGGCTCGGAGATGAGATTAGTTTTCAGTTACTGTGACCGGCTTTCATTCTGACTATAAAATATAGGAGATCAGGATAATACTTATAAATACTATACGAATTTTTGCTTGAATGGGGACTTGAGAGTTTCTACGAGGACTTTTTAGGTAAGTGTGAATATAATAATGATAACATGTGAATTAAATATAGGGTTTAGGTGAGGTAAAGGTACGGATGTATGTACATCCTAGGTAAATAATTTATAGGATAGTGTTATTATAGTTAATGTTCGTATGTTCTTTGTCTTAGAAGTCGAATGGAATTTCAAGCTATTGTGTTTGTGAATTCAGATCATACAAATCGCAGTTGGAAAAGGCAATCAAAACAGAAATGGAACCAGAGCCAAACTTGAAAAATTACAAAGTTGTTTTGATGAGGCCACAACCGATTGAATACTTAGAATGAAAAGCAATGGGAACAAATCGAAAAATATCTGTGGCAAATAAATGATGATTTGAAACATATAGACAATTTTCTTTGCAGTAATACAACACCCAGTAGTAACAAAATTGAAACGATTTGCTTCCAACAGAAAACGGATTTGTCTCAAATAATGTGCTAATACATCATGAATGAAACATACATTAATGGGCAATGAAGGTGATGCTGAGAGCTAATTGAGAGATGATTTGAGATTATACATTATGGTCACTTGAAGCAAATGCCAATCACTTGATATAAAAACGCGACCATTTGTGTTCATTATATATGTTATGAGTTATAAATAAGTAAAAATTTCGTCCTAGTTGAACAGAGTTATTGCTATAAAATAATCTCAAATCATTGGTAATTTACGTTGAATATTTGAACTATTGGTTGTGAGTATTGAAGTTATTACCTCGGCAAAGGTTTCGAGTTATTTGCTTCAAATGCATAGTTCACTCGTCCCCTATTTTGTTTTCGCTTGGGAGAAGTAGTTTTTGATTTGTGATCAATGAAATTTTTTCTCCGTGTATTTTTGCACCACCTCACTGTATATTAATACCTTCATTTTCAGGAAAATTGTTCTGAAGCATTCTGTATGAATTATTATTTCGAAGGAAAGGAAAATGATTTTCTACGGGGGACTGAAATAAAAAATCCTGGAATTATACTCATTTTGACCAAAATCACTCAGCCGTGATCCGTTGGCGAAATATGACCAGACATATCGAGACAGAACCGTTATCGAATGTTCCTTCGATCTCCCGAGCAGATATAAATCTCGACTTCCATTATACGGACCCGATATCAATTAAAATGGTCCACGTCTAATTCGGAGCAGCTCATCCGAAAGAAAATAATTTCCCGGCAGAGAAGCTGGGACCGCTCGGATAGATGTCGCTGTGCTCGAGATGCTTATCAGTCCGAATCGCATGGTCGGTCAAGCGGGAGGAGAAAGACCGATGTAGGGACGGTCGAGAGTGCATGAAAAAAAGTCCGACATTATGTATCTCGATATAGCGATAATCCAGGAAAGAATCGAGTATAATTTCCAGGACCCTTCTTCATAATACAGGGTCTTCAAACCCTGATTACACAGTCATAAACGAACTGTAGACCTGCTTAACTTGGACAGAGTACAGATAAAAACTGTCACGAGACTCATGACTGGCTATGCGCCAGTAAAGGTGCACCTCATCAGAATGACAATGCGGAAAGGAACCAGAAACAGTATCACATATACTGTGCAGATGCGAGGCATTGGATCGCAAAAGACAGAAGATTTTTTTGCAACCAGTCGGCGAACCAGAAGTATTTAACTCACATCCAGTGAAGGATTTGTACAGACTTATTCAAGGTACAGAGATAATGGAGTGGGTACAATAAAAACTATTAGGTAAGATACAATGGGCCACTAGGCCTAAGTGTCGTTGGAGACAAGCCTACAAGCGGGGTGGAACGTTCAGTGGGTATACCCTGGCTAGAGTCAGGGGACACTCTCACACTATCATATGGGGGATTAAACCCATATGGTGTCCATAAAGGATTTCCAACACCTCGACAAAAAAAACACGGATCGAACTGACCCAGCGATATGATAAAAATCCTCTATCTTTTCCGAACTCGAGAGAATAATATGTAGTCCTCTCTGGATTTCTCCTGGAATATACACTGTTTCCATAAAGAACTCTCCTTCATATATATCAAATGTTACCTCTTTCGAAATGGCGCCAGATGGACGCCAATTTGTAAGATTTGTCCAAAAGGAGAATGAGGATACCTCATTTTTGAAACGTCTTCCAACTCTTTAAACGATACCAAAATTTCAAACAAAAATTTTCATCCAAAACAGAATGGCATATCGAGTCATGGTACCGTAACAATATTCTGTTCAACCAGCTACAGATCTTTGCTGAAGCCATATCAGATTATGAGGCATAACAATAATCTGGCAATAGTAACAATGGAAAATGGTTATAGTGTACCATAAAGTATCTATATGGATGTGCCTATAAACTCACCAGATGATTTCTTCGTGCAAATGTCAATTCAAGAAATGAAGACTAAAAGGGAGCTTCTAAGTCGTATATATAGAGAATTGAAAGAAGTTTTGAACGAGGTATCACTCAACTCTCCATTTTATTAGAAGAAAACTTTAAAAATGTCTGAATCGCACGATACTTCGAGAGGGAGGAAGAGACCGATGTAGGGACGGTCGAGAGTGCATTAAAAAAAGTCCGACATTATGTATCTCGATATAGCGATAATCCAGGAAAGAATCGAGTATAATTTCCAGGACCCTTCTTCATAATACAGGGTCTTCAGATCTTGATGAATGAGTGGCACGTGCCAAAAATACATCAATTCTCAAGTAACCCACGGGTCGAACTGACCCAGCGATATGATGGAAATCCTGTATCTTCTCCGAGCTTAAAAGAATAATATGTAGCCCTCTCTGGATTTCTCCTGGAATATACACTGTTTTCATAAAGGAATCACTTTCATATCAAATGTTACATCTTGATCCAAATGAAAAATAAATATTAATATGTATCCATTTTGTTTTGGAAGAATATTTTTGTCGTATATAGAATTGAAAGAAGTTTCGAATGAAGTATCACTCAAGCCTCAATCATTTTCATATCAAATGTTACATCTTGATCCAAATGAAGAATAAATATTATTATGTATCCATTTTGTTTTGGAAGAATATTTTTGTCGTATATAGAATTGAAAGAAGTTTCGAATGAAGTATCACTCAAGCCTCCATTCCATTTGGAGAAATCTTTCAAATGGCGTCCATTATCAACCGCCATAGAAAAGAAAGCCAAATGATAATTGATGACAAAAGTAGTGAAGAGAAGAAAATATGGTTCAAATTGAAAGCTTTTCCGACCAAGTTAACTGAGATATCGTTAATAATATACAGGGTGGCGATCATGTTAAACTTCATTGATTTTGATAGACGATAGAACAACGGGAAAAAAGTAGACTTCCATGAAAAAACTTTGGTTGAAAATGCTTCCTAACAAAAACACAGAGTGTCAGAATTATCACACCTAGATTGAGTTCTCGGGCCGCGATTGCTTGGGATTCATCAAAATCAACACTGGAATGTGTACCACATAGATTATTGGAAGCGTGTACAGAATCTCGTATAAGTTTTAGCCTTTCAGCAACGCTTCAAATTCAAATTAGTATCTCAGAAACGAAGCCATAATTCAAAAAAATTGAAGGAGTATTTTTATTCTTCAAATTGTACAAGACATTCAAAACTCAAATCTCCAGTGACACCGAAGATTAGGAGACGGAGAAGGAAGTGATTTTTATCATTACTCAGACAATATGTAATACATGAATTGTTGTTAGTCAGGTTCTCATAAGACCAGAACAATAATTGCTCCTCATAAGTTGTTTCTAACATTGATAAAGATATTGTGACAATTTCTCTGTCATATGTCATGTCAAATGTCAACTTCAAAATTCCTTTCAATATTCCAGTATTTTCTTTCACTTGTCAAGTTCACTTCATCACGACAATATGCTGCAGCCATAATGGCTGTTTGAGAAAATGTAAAATGTAATCTGCATATTATCTCATTTGGGAAACAAATTTGAATCTGTTTGCAGCGTATAATTAGCCTTGATGGTAATATTACTCAACTGGACCAAAGATATTTTCATGGGTGATTTTCTTGTCAGCCTGACGAGGAAAGTAACCTCACTTTTACTAATTTCCAAATTCACATTTAACATTTTTCAATTCTATGATGATGTCGTTTTCAATAGCTGAAAGTTGATTAACCTTCACTAATTTTTAAATTGGAATTTAACTTTCTTCAACAATGAATTCCAAAAGATTTTTTCCAGATCTCCCTGAGCTCATTTTCAATTTCTAAAAGCTGATTACTTACGTACAGGTACGCAGTGATGATGACTGTTAGTCAAAAGCGCTCTGCTACGAAGAATCAAATAAAATTTATTTTGCATGAAATACAACTTTTTGTACTATTTTGGTGTAATACATTAGTCAGTGGGCGAAATTTCATCGAAATCGGTATAGTGGTTCGAAAGTTATGATGAGAAAACCATCTTCCACCCAAAACTTTTATACCCTGTACCTTTGTTAAGTCATTTTTGCCAAAGTTTCTTCATGAAAGTCTACTTCTTTCGAGTTTCTCTATCGCCTATCAAAACTAATGACGTTTAACCTGGACCACCTTGTATATTCAATTGTGAATATATTCAAGTATCTGCGTTGGGAAAATAACTTGTTTTTAGTTGTCATATCGTTGATGATGAGCGCCATTCCTTATTTCAATAGATTTTGTGCTACTACACTGGCAACTATTCAGCAGGTGCTCTGACTGATGACATATCGATGATAATGAAAATGTCTACAATGCTTCCCGGCGTCTTTGAATTTGAATTTCTCTGATATGACACTACATTTTTATGTTCATTCCGGAATGACTCACAACTATAGGTACTCTAGTTGTGCCAATATAAGGAACCAATCAATAATTCGACAAATAATGCGTCTTTGTATATTCGGAACAAACAGATTTCCACTTTCTGCAGAACCGATGCAACTCCCCCAACAAATGCAACTCTCCCTTTTCTTTCCCTACCTATGTACCAATAAGAAACCCACATCTGTACTATCTTCGTCGTGGAGGAGACAATATTTGATTGCGAAACAAGCCTTTGGGCTGAAATGGGGAGCGCACCCCCAAGTTTCCGACGAAAACCGCCCCAGGAACACTTCAAGGGAAAATAATGGGCGAATATCTAGAGGTATGTAGAGATGTACATATACATCATTCAGTATTAAAAAGAAGATATATTGGAATTGATTCATGAAAATGTAACTTTACCTTTTTTCATACTCAAGACATAATGTAGTAATAATTGAAAAGGCTGAAGTTGGACATATCTATATGTCCAAAACATGTACCAAATAATCTGATTTGTTGATCATATTGAAATGTCGTTGGGATGAATTCCAGTATTATTTAGTAGTTACTATTTCACACCACTTTGAAAAACCACCATGGACTTCTACCAAAGATTATAGTAGGAATTCACTCGGGAATTCATTCTTGTTGGCTCAAAAAGATGAAAAAAATCAACATGAATACGAAATCAAAACGTCAAAACAATATGGACTAGCTACCTTTTGATTCTAGTAAGCGCTGCTACGTTCTGCATGGTGATCCGAAGTTCGAAAAATAAATTGACTTTTCATCATTTAACCCTATATGAAGTTATGCTCAAATTTATATCTGGAAAAAAGTTCATACCACAAGATCATTATAGATTTACTGATACTGAATCAACCTCTTGTTGAAATAGTGTATTAAAGAATGAAAGTATGAATATTGAGATCATCAAATCACGCGCAATTTTTTGAAAATTCAGCAAGTGTTTTGAAGACCAGTAATCCTCGCATACTTTACGCAATTTTTTTTATTGGTACGCTCTGAGATCATAAACACTATATCATGGGATGTAAAAACATTGTAGTTTATCGAACGGCACCTGTGCCAACCATCATCCTGAGCAAAATTATTGAAAAGTTGCACTTTTCTGTGAGGAAATTTGCACTCGATTTCGCAATTTGATAACGAGGATTATGCCATCCGATTCCAATTGAATGGTAGATCTCAAGAACCTATCTGTGCCACCCCTCAGTCTGAGCCAAATCCACGGGACATCGATTTATTTGCTGCTATTATTCTGGACATACTACCGTCATGTGATAACGAGTTGCAACTAATGACAAATAAAAAGGAAAAATACCTTTTGGCGGGATTCAAACTAATCTAAGTTAGTGACAGAGCGAATATTTTGCCTTCGTCAAAAGATAATAACCGATGGACCAGTGTGAGATTCATGTGGTGCTCGCACTACAAGAATTCTAATCTATTAGTTGAGTAGATCAATTTAAATCGCGGCACGTTGGGATATTCGCAAAGGGGACATATTTTCCTTTTATTCGCCTTTTACAACTCGTTATCACATGACGAAAGTTTGTCCGGAATGATAGCAGCAAATAAATCGCTGTTGGCTCAGAAGGAGTTGGCACAGGCATCAGGTTTTCAAAATCTACAATTCAATTGGTATCGGATGAGATAATTTCCATCTCTTTATTATGCAATTTTTCAATGATTTTGCTCAGGATAGTGATTATTGGCAAAAGTGCCGTTCGATAATCTACTATGTTTCTACATTCCTTCGGGACGTATATCATTTCGTTATCAGATGACGGTGGAAATTTTCAATAATTGATTTCGAATTCTCAATACGCTGAGACGTTCTTTAAATAAGCAAAATAGCATACCAATAAAAAAATTATCAACATCAGACGAGCGGTTCGGTAGAAAAATGTTTTTACGAAATTGGTGTAAATGTTTGGTGGACGGTTTTTTTCGAATGGAAGTGTATATACATATCGAAATGAACATCAAACTCACATTACTATACGATTTCTATATCCTATAATCCAGACGTGGTACAATATCTCGCCGGAATGTTATAATCATTCAGTATAATAATATCTCGAGTAACACGAGCTCTGTGCGTCCCTTCACTTACAGTAATTCCCTTATACAAGGGGGTGTATCTGTATATTTGGCAACACGAAGATAAGGCAAATCATGTATTATTGAAATAGACTGTGACGATATTCCCTGGAGATTCATAATGCAAGTACCTCCCGCTATAGCGAAATAACAAGGAATGTGGGAATAAGAGATGCTTGATTAAAGGATCAACTTCATGATGCATATACGGAATCGGAGAGATTATGTAGCAGATCTTGTTCATTCCCCTTCGCAATAAAGACTTAGTTTTATGTGAACAGAACAGAATGAATTGAAAGTAAGAAACAACTTTTTCAAGAAGCTTTCATTTGAACGATGTAAAAAAATTAAAATCCTTTTGAATTTCAACTATCAACTTATACACAATTTATATTATCGCGATGATCAATATTCAAATAAACTGAAATTTCAAAAATGTAAATTTAGCTGATTTTTACATATTTAAATTAGTACTAGTTTATTTACACTAGTAAATCGCTAAGATTAAATGCATCAAATTTCAATTTAATTGAATATTGATCATCGCGACAAGCATTTATGATCATATAAATTGTTAAAATTTGACAGGAAAATCTTACTATATTCTTTTTAGAGAATGAAAGCTTTTTAAAACCCTGGTTTTTTCACTTTCAATTTATTTTTAACTTTAAAGTTATCGCTGGCTATAGGTTTCTCAGTTTGGCGCCGTCAAATTACACAAATCAAAGTCAATCAATCGATGTTACAGGCTCAACAATTCATTTACCTGATGCATTTTTATTATCAGCGAACACCATATATCTCTGTAATCATTTCCGATAGACCTAGAGTGTGATGTATCGATGAAATTAGCACTACAGGGCGAATCTAAAAATGCAATAAATTACAGGGTATTCTATTTGAAATAACAAAGTTGTCACTACTTTTTGATAGAAGCGGCATCCCTGCATCGCTAAAACTATTTTGAATGAAGAGAGCGTATTCTAAAATATAAACAGGTATATTTTTATGAATTCCTCCTGACTGATTCTCGATATAGAGATAGTGTATATAAGCTCGTCGTGACATACTCTGTATAATAGCAAGTAGTTGGGTCAACAAACTTTTTGGTGGTGCTATTATTTTTTGGGAAAGTGTATTATTTATGACTCTGTATGAAGAAGTTTTTTTTTTCATTACCTAAAACAAAGAGACATTACTCCCACCCCCCCAAAGACAAAACATCGACGCCCCTCAATTCGCGGGAATCAATGTTACCAGGTGGCGCTTGGTTTTCATCGTTCCATGTCAAAGCCACGTCAAAACGTCATTAGTGCCATTAGCTTGTGTACTGTGTACTGATAAGAGTGATAAGTTTTCAAATTTCTTGACATTAATTGTCAATATTCGATCGAAAACGCTAATAATGCCTGTTGTAGATGTTCTTTTGGCAGATATTTTGCTCTATTCAGATGAAAAAAGCCGACCAGTAGTGAAAGGAGAAGCAGTTCTCCGTGTTAATGATGTGATTTTGTGTGAGGCAGAAGACTTCAACAAAAGGCACATTTTTGCACTTTGTCTACAAACTTCGGCGATGAAATCTTCCCCACATGAAGTAAAATTGAAGTTGGGGTCGAGAGGAACTCCTGTAGAACAAAGGATTTGTATTTGTTCATGTAAAGCAGGACAATCTGGGTATTGTAAACATGTAGTAGCTTTTTATATGTCAATTGATTTGCTCGTCATAATTAGTTTGAATTGTTTGAACTATCTCCAATATTTCACCCGTTCACTGTTCACTAAACTAATAAAAATGTAATAATGTAAAAAAATTAACCAACTCAACCATCATCACTACCAACAGTGCCAACACTTCATGTCATTGACAAGTTTGACTACAGCTACAGCAAGCTGAATGCAATGTAGTCTATGCACTTTATCCATAGTCAACAGTTTGTTTTCTCCCAGTTTGAAGTTCGTATTATGTAACCTAGATGTCGCCCACTTCGTGAATCTCGCGAATACAACGGCTACCCAGCAAAGAGCAGAGATATTCCTGCGGCGTACACATAATGCGACCGAAAGGGGGGAAATAGGAGCCCGAGCTGTGGGGTCTGCCCCCAGGGCCTCGTAGCCGCGGCCGCAGGCCTAGCGCGATAAATTGTAGCGCGTGCTCCATGACACTCATGACAGATTAGTACGTCATCAATCATCGGCGGGGCTAGCGATAACAACTACACCGGCGATCTAATTGAAATATCTGTAGTGACATGCTGCGGACCCCGATCCGGACACTGTGGAAGCCATACAATGGAATGTGTTTTCGCCGTGTATATATGCAGAACATATTTTCTACACTGTCCTCTTGGGGCAACATACCTCACGAGGACCTGGGGCAGGGTCATTGCTATTGCTGACATGCAATTGTTGTTGCATATAAATGAACCCACAATTATTACAAAAGAACATCATCAACAGTATGCAAAATGCAATTAGGTGAGGAAAGCCTGCCATCACGAACGTCGTTAACCCAATGCGAACATGGGCATACAAGGTGGGCCAAAAGAAGTCATCCGATGTTATTTGGCTCTCATTTTTTTTTTCTAAATGAAAATCTTCGATTCTGGTTTTTGATTATATTATATTGATATGATATCGGCCAAATGGGCGCCGCCACAATTGATTACTCTACGGACTAGTTTAATGGCATTCTTCATCACTTCGGCAAGATCTTTGGGCGACAGATTCTGGCACTCGTGTCGAATGTTGTCCTTGAGGGCTTCCAGGGTCTCAGGCTTGTTCACGTAAACACAAGACTTCAAAAAACCCCACAAAAAAAGTCTGGAACGGTTAAATCGCGATCTTGCGGGCCAGAGCAAATCGCCAAAACGAGAGATGAGGCGATCTGGGAACGCCGCCTTCAGAATATCGGTTGTGGCTCGCGCAGTGTGTGGAACCACATATCCTCCAGTCCTAATTTGGTCAATTGCGGCAGAAAAAACTCGGTAAACATGGCCCTATAGCGCGCATCGTCCACTGTTGTCGTTTGACCAGCGGCGACCTCGAAAAAAATGGCCCGATGACTCCTCCAGAGTAAACAGCGCACCATGCAGTCACTTTGAGCGGGTGTAATGGCTCCTCGTGCATCACTCGTGGATTTTCAGTGCCCCTGAAGCGATAGTTCGGCTTGTTCACGTACCCTCTGAGGTGGAAATGAGCCTTGTCGCTCATTATGATTTTGGTCGAAAAATCGTCCACGAGATTGAGGATGGCTTGGATTATTCCGCTTTCTTGGGGAGTGTATCGCTCCATGGCTTGTTCACTTGTATTCTACATCTGTCTAGTTCACGAATGTCGAAACATATCTGACATTGGCCGCCATTTGCAAAAATAAGAGCAAGTTCCAATAGGGTGTTTTCTTTTGGCCCACCTAGTACATGGGACGACATATGAATAGTTCTAAAATTGTTCCAGAATTGTTCTTATCCATCATTCGGTTGCCCCCTTTACGGGCAATCCTCAGAAATCTTCAATAAGAGACTTGTGCGAGCAAGGAATGACGGGGGTGCTTACCTTTTAACGTGTGATCCTAAACACTTTCTTAAGACCATCAGAAAAATTTCTGCGGTCGTGGTGGGAATCGAACCAACCTACCGGCAATCCAACCTCCAACCACGAGGCTATGCTGGCCACAGTATTCAATCTTTTATATGAAAGCATTCAAGGTAATATCCAGGGTGGTTTGCTCCACCTAAAGCCATACAGAATATGATATACCTACACGTGCAGAAACGCTGAGCAGTAAAATCTGCTTGCATATTAACAATTCCGAGAGAATTGATCTCAACACTCGAGGAAATAGTCGAATAGGTCAGGAGAGCTTGGTGTTACGAACAACATTCAAGGAAATTCCATGATCGAATGAAATGGAATGGTTTGTTTCGAGTAAAGTTCGCGTTCTCCTCGAGGTTTTATAGTGTCCCTAAAGCTATACATTTCATAGTTAAACTTCAGATAAACTGAGCAATGAAACCAGTTTGTCTCTGTCAAAGAGTCAGTTGATGCAAATAGGTGATGAGTATCACGAATACAATGGAAAATATAAAAATGAATGAAATACGAACATATTCTTTGGAACTGAAATAAAGAAACGAACACGTCAAATTTCGATATAGTTATCATGAAAATAGTCTGATCAAATACTGTCTGTAGGTTAATCGAGGAGGTGGTACATTCATTTTACTTGGTTCTTTGTGATTTTCTCTCCTCGTTTCTATAAAATGAAAGTATTCGTATTATTTCAATATATTTGTAGAGGGACAAATCAGATGATTTGCCCCAAAATGTCACTGCGTTTAACAAATTTTTCTATCAGGGAGTCTAAAAGAAAAATCCAGTAGCTTGTCAGTGACAATTTGTTTGAAAAAATTTTTGAAGGAAAGAAATATAGATATATTGAAAAAATATCGAATTTGTACTTATCTTTGGACGTTTCGGGACCGATTCTGCTCCCGTTCTCAACATGTAAATGCAAATTATTTTTCTTTGAAAGTTGTGCTGCGTATAGTTTGACACTTTTCAATGTCATACTGATGTTGGCATATGAATGAGTGATTTTAGTCTACAAATGAGTTACAGGATGTTTTCATTAATTGATCTTGAATCTACCATTTTCATGTTCAGTTTTCAGTAGTGAATACCATGTTCTATCAATATCAACTGAACAGGAAGCAATGCTATTGTCTTTGTCTCCGTTTAGAAGAATACAAGCGGATTCCTTTATTTTTCTTTTTTGTTTCTATCTTCCTTTCCTATGATTTTGATATTATTCCACTGTGCCATATGTTGTCCATCTTCAGTGAGGATATGTTCAGTTAGCTTCGATTTATCGATATGTCTTTTCTTGATATTGTACTTGTGTTCTTTTGTCCTTACTGAGAGAGGTCTCTTCGTTTCACCTGTATAATACTTTCCACAAACACAAGGTATACTATAAATACAATTTTTTGATGATTGTTCTTCATTTTTTGGCTTTGTTTGAGTTAATGGATCTCATTGTATTTTCAGTTTTGAACACAGTTTTCACTTGGAACTTATCACCAACACGTTTTATTTTTTCAGATATGCCGGGAATGTACCGTATTATATTCGTCGTTATTGATGGTTGTTTTTGTTGTGGTGTATTTTGTTTGTTTTCAATTTGGTGAATCGTTCTATCAATGAAGTTCCTTGGATATGAGTTGAGTTGAAGAACATCTCTGATGTGGTGGATTTCGTTATTGAAAATTTGTTGGTTAGATGATATTGATTTGGCTCGATCATGAAGTGATCTGATTATTCCTTTTTTGATAGCTTTTTGATGATTTGATTGAAAATTGAGGTATCTGTTAGTATGAGTCTTTTTACGATATACACTTGTTAAGAAAACATTGTTTGATTTTTTGATAAGAACATCTAAAAATGGTAACTGATTGTCAGATTCGATTTCCAAAGTGAACTTTATAGTAGGTTCTGCATTGTTTACATGATCTAGAAAATTATCTAGTTCTATAAGAGTATGTGGCCAAATTATGAAGATGTCATCTACGTATCTCCACCACGTTTTTGGTTGTTTTTCGTAATTTTTAATAACGTTTTCTTCGAAATTCTCCATAAATATATTGCTCAAAATTGGAGATAGTGGTGAGCCCATAGCCATGCCAAAACAAATTTTCAATAACGAAATCCACCACATCAGAGATGTTCTTCAACTCAACTCATATCCAAGGAACTTCATTGATAGAACGATTCACCAAATTGAAAACAAACAAAATACACCACAACAAAAACAACCATCAATAACGACGAATATAATACCGTACATTCCCGGCATATCTGAAAAAATAAAACGTGTTGGTGATAAGTTCCAAGTGAAAACTGTGTTCAAAACTGAAAATACAATGAGATCCATTCTAACTCAAACAAAGCCAAAAAATGAAGAACAATCATCAAAAAATTGTATTTATAGTATACCTTGTGTTTGTGGAAAGTATTTTACAGGTGAGGACAAAAGAACACAAGTACAATATCAAGAAAAGACATATCGATAAATCGAAGCTAACTGAACATATCCTCACTGAAGATGGACAACATATGGCACAGTGGAATAATATCAAAATCATAGGAAAGGAAGATAACAAACAAAAAAGAAAAATAAAGGAATCCGCTTGTATTCTTCTAAACGGAGACAATAGCATTGCTTCCTGTTCAGTTGATATTGATAGAACATGGTATTCACTACTGAAAACTGAACATGAAAATGGTAGATTCAAGATCAATTAATGAAAACATCCTGTAACTCATTTGTAGACTAAAATCACTCATTCATATGCCAACATCAGTATGACATTGAAAAGTGTCAAACTATACGCAGCACAACTTTCAAAGAAAAATAATTTGCATTTACATGTTGAGAACGGGAGCAGAATCGGTCCCGAAACGTCCAAAGATAAGTACAAATTCGATATTTTTTCAATATATCTATATTTCTTTCCTTCAAAAATTTTTTCAAACAAATTGTCACTGACAAGCTACTGGATTTTTCTTTTAGACTCCCTGATAGAAAAATTTGTTAAACGCAGTGACATTTTGGGGCAAATCATCTGATTTGTCCCTCTACAAATATATTGAAATAATACGAATACTTTTATTTTATAGAAACGAGGAGAGAAAATCCCAAAGAACCAAGTAAAATGAATAGTCTGATCAGTCAGGTACTGTTCAAAGATAATATTTGGTCCAATTTTTATTGGGATACGACGATTTATTCTCTGGTTTGATGAGTTAGATTCGCTAGTACTATCCGAGCGATATCGTTCGAATGATATTCCGATTATAGAAATTATGCGAATACTAACTATTTGATTATGAGATTCATACGATCATGCCCATCACTAATGTAGACTAGCGATGATTCATACGTATGTACCTACACCCATAATAGCTTTCAATTCCCCACCATAATCCAGCGCTCAGAAGTACGCCCCCACGCGAATTTAGACTAATATCAGTTTTATGTAAATCGTAGTAATCGTAGCCCGTAGTTGGATATCATCGCGAAAATCGGCATTAAACCTAATCTGGGCTGTACATTGGGGATCGAAAGTTTTATATGGGTGATTTGGTTAAGTGGTTTCATATAGGAATAGGAATGAACCGGCAGCTATTTGTTTTAGCCGAGTTTCCCCATTCAAATTCGTATCCCGCGGTTCACCTCCGGCTCAGTATATCGATTAACTGTCACCTGTCTAGAAATTATTCCGAAATCTGTTGTATAGCTCGTTGTTTTTGTGACTCATGAATATCTCCCATTCCCAATTTCGATCAATTATCAGTTATTTGGGCTGTCTTGATAAAACATATAGAAGAGAAACATCGAGAAACTGAGGATGAACTATAAATCAGTGTCATTTTGGTTGGCAAGGAACAGAAACACTTCTGCATATTTTTTGATAATCTCATGAACCTGTAGGGAAATTTCCATGAAGGCAATCTCCGTAGAAGAAATAATTTCCATGAGATCCGGTGCTTGATAGTTCATTATTTTCACTCAGGACTCTTATTAATTGATAATGATGATATGTCGATATGGAACGTTGGAAAGTGGTGTTGTTAGATAAAGAATTTGAGTTGATTTGTCTGATTTGACCTGAAGCTTGACCAGAAGTCTAAATCAAACAGTACAGACTCTGCAGGCTATGTATAATTTCATATTTATAGAATGTAAGGAAATCGGTATTCTGCCAGTGCGATTTCGATATATTCCTATAAAATAACATTACATAGTATGTAACATTCCTATGGACCTGATTTTCTCACTGTAATTGTTAAATTACTCATGTAGGTAATAATAATAATATGGATGTTATATAAGAAATCTTCATATATGTTTGGATCCATCGTTGTAGAAGAAGCTGGAAGGTATAAGAAATGAAAATTGTTACTCATTAATAATAGTATCAGTCGAATTTAAGAACTATATATAACCATAAAAAGGACAATTAGTCAATGATACAATTGATATAGATAATTACCATTCTGAAATATCCATTTTCTTTTGAATCTATCAAAACCAACCCTGAAATGTGAGGTTAATGAGTAGCTATGAAGTTAGCCATCTTTCAATATTCAGTGAGAGGACAGGCGTAAATTCCGTCACGGGGTTGATTGTTTGGCAGAATACCATTCTCTGTTAAATTAACAAAATCTATAAGTATGTATGTTAACATACCTTACATAAATATTCAAGTCACATAGATGGTCGGCAGAATAGCAGCATTGAATTGAAGGAGAAATTATATGAGATAAATATGTGTCTAAGAGTCATATCGATTGGCAGACTTACGGTATGTTAGCAAACTCCATATTGATGATAGGTATACTATTTCATCTGCCGTAGGTGAAATGGGGATTCACTTTCCCCATCGACGATTTCCTGTTCCAAGTATATTTTATAGAGTTTGAAGACTTCGGAAATTCTATAAAAATGTGCGTTTTATTGTACATACGATATGCGGGCAGACGATATAATGTTGTCTCTGTCGTACTCATGTAGGTGTGCAATATTGAAACTCGCTCACTATTCATCTAGCAATTCATGCTCTCCTGTGAAAATGATTGTTTATTGAACATACACGAGAAAATAAATGAAAATTTGTATAACTAAATGTAATGGTGGTTTCGAATTAGTTTCATCAAACACAACACATATTCGTGATATCACTTATTTGAGTAATCAATACTTAGACCAACCTATTGCATACCACCTCCGAATATTGATAGCTCCAATTATTATTCACCACTTCATCAAATAACATGTTCGATATCAAGGAATTAATAAATATCTCTTATGTAGTGGTATTAGGATTGTGTTGAATGTTACTCCCCTGATATTTATATTTACCACTACGTATTAATGCGTACGGTAATAATAATAGGTGTACTTTTTGTGATGTACACATCTTCCACATCAGAGAGTAACATGCCGAAATCACGAAGCCGATCGTCGACGTTCGTTTTTTTTTAATGCAGGTGGCTTGGCGTTGGCGTGGTCGTTTCATCAGTTCATAGTTCATCTTTCGTTGCGTTCGTCTCGTGAATTATGAATGAAATCCATTTCATTGGCACATGCATGGAGTTTTCATTCGCAGTGCATGTGTATAGTGTAAGTACCTACTTACCTACAAACTGTGGTACTGTGAAGTGTGAACTGTGAACTGTACCTGATAGTGGTAACTCGAAGAGTTGTTACAGGTGTTCAACAGTAAGTAAAATACCTATTCTTTTCTCAGAATGAACACCCTTTATATTTTTATTCTGAGTCATTATCTGAATCCAATGATACCACATGAGTGACATTGTAAACTTCAATATTGATTTCAATTTCATTTTTGATTTTACATCTGAGTCTGTCATGACCATGTCATGACTATTCTCGAGACTATTCTTATCGAATCTGATGTACTCAATAGTACTCATATCGATAGGTGGGATAATAGAAAAAATGGAATCCTGTCAAAAATGTCGTTCTTGATTCACCATCAAATTAAGTTCATCATAATGGTTCAGTATACCATGATTCTGTTACACCCTATATCGTTAATAATCTCAGAATATATCACTATGTGGCATCTGGAATAAGAAATTCAAAAGTGACATGATTTTGGTGAGACGAATCTTTGTGGTATCAATGGAATTCATATTCAATATACTTTGAATCACTACTAGACATTCATTTAAATCATTCCATACTACCAAACCTCTATGAAAATTACTTAATAGATACAAATTAAATACTTCTGCTCCATCCTTCTCTACAGCCTTTTTCTCTAATGTTGGTCACAAAACAATGCTTTCAAAAACCACTAAGGGCTAGTCCATACTTTTAATAGGTATATAGTTACAGCATGATAAAGCCTTCTCCAATGAATTCAGAGCTATATTGTTCCAATATGGGATCGAATTTACACATCACGTGATATGCATTCCACTTCAGATAATGCCATTTCATACTGTATCGTATACGGCGGTGATTAACACAAGATGTCAGTTATATTCAGCTTACACCCTCACTAACACCCCTATTTTTGATATATCAATCCCCCTTACTGAAATAATCCACCACTAGAAATCAGAATTACCTTAGCATAATCTAAGAGCACTTGTTATATGAAATTAATGGTGAACTGCTATATACTTTGATATATCAAAATTACCCTCGAGAGCAATGTGACACTTTCGTTTGAGGGATATTACAAATTATATATTATATATACGCTTTCGCTTCGAATAATAGCGATTCGTTAGGCAGAATGTTCATTTCTGATTTAATCCAATGAGTGTGGAGGAATTTGCTTGCTATTCGCTTGAAATTAGTGACTCAGGTTCCAATAATTGATGATCCTAACTTTGTTCACCATATATTATTTTCCTTAAATACAGGGTGCTCTCAAAGGAGATGAATCACTCGGATAATTGAATTCAAAAATAATAAATGAAAAAATACCAAATGTGTCACAGAGCTTTTAGAGCAGATATCTGGGTTATATACCTATAACATTCAGAAAAAAAAAATTGGAATATTTCGAGGCAAGTTCTTCAAAACAAATAGAAACACTCTCATGTCAAACAATCTCTAGGACCACCCCTAACTAGTTTTTCAAATTGCACCCCTATTTTCTTCTGTTCATATAATATAGAACATTTTATTCTCAATTCAGTGATATTTCTGACTAGATATTCAGCAAGGAAGAAGCCTCCGAAATTTCGAATTATCTCAATATTTTTTATGAAAAAGTATCGATTTGTTTTTGAATGATTGTTTGACATGACTGTTATCACTTACTATACACTAACCTTCTACCGTCTATTCAGACTTCGTGTGTAGCTCTGATTTTTCAAAGAATAAATGGGTGTAACAGTACCTATATAACTACAGACAAAAAAATAAGTTCTATAACCACTCTGCTTAACTTCAAGCATATATACTCAAATAAATATTTTCTCATTACGAAAAATTCATATTTGCAAAATAATACGTTCAGAAAGAAACAATATTGTTTGAAGTTGATGAGATTAGGGTATCTTCATATGTACAATTCAAATTTTCCACATAATAAAATGGCAATTTTCAACTCAAATGTATTAAATGCTTACTCGATAAAAACAATCTATTTTAGCCAAGTATATGAAAGTGTTATAACTTTACTTTGATAATATGGATTTCCTGCTTCAATAATTATATACAGTTATTTCTGACTAAGAAATAAAGCTGGTGTAACATTGGATGGAACCAAAGATGCAAATGTTACCAGGGAACCTCGCGGTATATCTCAGTTATCTTTCAACTCATCAAAAAAGTAAAAACTGACGCTCTTACTTTTTCATACGTGGAATGCAGTGGCGTAGTCAGATTTTTTTAATAAGCTGAAGTTATTCAGATATAATCCAAAAAGTTATGTTTTTTTAAATGGATCACCCTATATATTTTATCCATATCTGAAACAATGATGCTTTGCGCTATCTAAAGATATATAACTTCAATTTGATATTCTGAGCATAAGTCATGAAATGAGATAATTTTTAGATTGTCAGCGGAATTTACATCGATGGGCCTTGAATATGTGACAAAAGTGTTTATATCACTTTTCATATTTACCTTGTTGCTGACACATTTTTTCCTCACACACTATAGTTTCAATTTCAACAACATTCACCATTTACAAATACCCAAGCAGTATTTATTGCCACATTTGACCATAAAAGCTGTAGCCTTATTATAGTAGGTGGCTATGGACAGAAACTGAGTGTATAGAATGTTTTTGTAATTCCTGTCACCTACCTGTCGAATTTAGAATTTTCCAATACGATGGTGAATGAAAAATCAGATAAAGTTGGGATATACATTGTTTTCTATAAAATTTCGTAGTTTTGATATCCTGGATTATCATTTGCCGGTGTATGAGAATTTTGAAAATTCGACAGGTAGGTGACAAAGATTATAAAATATTCTACTTTTTCTCATAGCCACCTTTCAATAAGGTCCACAGCTTTAATAGTCTATAAATAGTGCTGAATATTGGTAAATGTTGAAAGTTGATCAAATACACAGTGAAAAACCGATTCGAGTGAAATCCGTAGAGTATGTTTTTAGAGTTGAAATACTCTGACAAACTCACTCTAATACTGCAATCAACTCTATTACTACACTTCTCGCAGATTATCTCCTTCGAAACTAATTCTAGATTGAATTTTCACTATTCTCGTATTGAATTCACTCTATATTCCTGAAATTTCAATGAAATATCAATTCAGATAACTCAATTCACAAACAATTGAAATTGAATTCATACTAGTGTTTACTGACACTAGTGAACTTGAATATTCCTCTGTTGTCGATTGAATTGACACTCTATCATTGTTCAATTCAATCTATATACGATGAAATATCAATCTATATAGTTTCAGATGTTCAGTCTACTAGATAGTGGAATAAGTAATACAGATTATAGTGTCGAAGATATAATGATCATGATATTAGCTTCAAGTAGCTTTTTTACTATACCCGCGTAGTGAGAATTTTTTTTCAACATTGAGTTATGAACGTATTTCCGTATACCTATCTCAGTTATTTTCCGTCTTTTCCCTTTCGAATTATTATTCCGAACGATTTATGAAACAGATATAGGTTAACTAATTAGTCTAGTGGGACCCGAGTCATTTTTCAAATATCAAACGATTAAAATATTATGAAGTCACACTACTTCTCATCCGTCAATTCTCGCCACTGCATAAAGATGGCGCTGCGGAGACTTCGCCGCTGAACGTCTGTCGGGTGCCTATAAATACTGAGACATGTGGAAGAATGGTTAATTCAACTTGGATGAAATCTCAACAGGAAGTAGTGACTAGTTTACTCAACTAGTGTACTATATCAATCTAAAATGATGAATAAATGATAACTCCTTATTCGCACCTGAACAAATAGTAGTGTTGATTTGAACAATGCAGGAGCAATTTGACATCCACGTAGAGTAAATAATTCAATCAATTTCTGGTGGATCCGACACTGTTCATATTGTGGATTCTACTCTCTACTATTGTATTACAACTCTAAACTTTTGTGACTATGTAATATTCGGTTATTGAATTTCACTCTAGAGTGATGACATTGACACTAGCTTGGGTCTTGAGTGGAATATTCACTCTCGTAATTGTTTCTTTCAACTCTATTTTTGTGTTAATTCAATATATTTAGAGAAATAAATAGAGTAAGTTTCAATGTGCATGCATTGAAAATTTACACTAATTGAATTGAAAAAATCACACTATAATATACTAAACTATAGAGTTAAATCATTCACTCTGAAGCTTAGTGGTCTTTCTGGGAACAGGTATAGTGTTGAATTTCACTCTATTTTTTTTACTGTGTAGTGTGTGAAGGCCCATCGATGGAATATCTACTGAAAAACTAGAAATTATCGGAATACATGGCTGAGTGCGAAGCATTCATATTCAGATTATGAAAAATATACAGAGTGTTCCATTAAAAAAACAACTTTGGGTTAAATCTGTATAGTTACCAGCTTATGCTAAAAATCTAACTACGCCACTGGATTCTACGTAAAAAAATGTATGAGCGACAGTTTTTACTTTTTCGATAAGTTGAAAGATAACTGAGATACAGGGTAGTCCCAAAATGGAACTTTTTCAATTTCGCCCTGTATCTCAAAGACGGAAAGTTAGTAAGTATCGTTCGTGGGTTTCACGAAAAAGTAGCCAACGTTCGCGAAAACCGAAAATCTCTATCTTTGAAGATCAGTGAGAAATCCCGTAAGGACATCGGAAATCGCAGCCTGTATACAATATATACCCCACTTTTACTACTTGCAGGAACTGCAGGAAGTACTGATGATGACGGTGAAAGTCGAATGAACTTTGCAATATGGAGTTTTATGATTATAAGAAATAGGTACGACAATTCTTCACTTTCAAATTTCCTCGAAATAGTCATTTTATACATCGCATATATAGAAATGATGAGAATGAACTGGTATAACAGATGTGTTCGATGCATTTTCCGGTAAAAAATGTGCGACAGCTTCACCTCGTGGGATTCATTTCAGAAGTTCATTCATACACTCAACATGAACGTGCGGATAATCAAGTATTCCTTGAACACGAAACTTCTATTGATACACATCACATTATATCCAGCAGGAAGTTTAAAATCTCAAACGTTCGTTTAATCAGCTTGAACATTGCCTCCATTGTATCCGTATATATCAAATTCGTATTCCTACACACCATTGTTCGTCTCCATGAAGTTTGGTTTCATTATGTATAGAACATAATGATTATTGATGTTAAACCAAGCCGGGGCCCAGAAGTTCTATAGTGCTCTCAGAACTAGAACGCTTACATTGCGATACGTTCAAACAAAATGAATAGGGTCCTATTCATTATGGCACTTTGAAGATTATGCTATTGCTATGCCAATAATGTCGTGGAATTGTTTTCAGTTGCTGAGATATTGAGATTATACAAAGGTATGAAAGTTTGTCTGACGATAGTATAGATTTCATTGAAAAAAATATCTACAGTCTGACTGACAAAAAACGCCCAAGCCATGGTGCTGTTCCATTCATCGCCCAATTCTTGAAAAATAGAAACAAATGAAAATACTTCTCAAAATTTCAAGGTGCCACTGATAATGATGTATTTGGATGAAAGATGTATAGAAAGTCGATTGGTGTTATCACTCCCTATTGAAAGGAGTTTCGAAATCTCTCGAGATCGCCTAATTTGTAAAAATAGCAAGGAGTGGGCGAATCTTGTTAAATTTTCGAAATTTCAAACCAAATTTACAGGCATCATGACACAGTCATTTAAATGAAGCTGGTACTGCACACTACTGTTATGAACGATATTGGAGTAATTAAAGACTGGTGTGATTCAAATCTACTATCACTCAATATAAAGAAATCGAATATATCATCCTTCCATTGCAATCTACCAAATTTATAGGTATGGGGAGTGAAAAAATCGAAAATAAATCATCGACCAAGTTTTTAGGTTTATACATTGACAAGAAATTAATATTCAATGAACATGTAACATTTATGTGTAGAAAGTTAGCCTCTGGATGCTTCGCTGTTAGAACTATTGCTGCAGAATAAGGGTTTGCGTCTGCTAGAGCTGCATATTTTGCCCTTATCGAATCTCATTTGAGATATGGAATTGCATTCTGGGGAGTCTGCAGTGATCAGCTATTCCAGAGGAGTTTTGTTTTATAAAAACGGGCTCTAAGATATATGTGTGGAGCGAAATCAAGGGACTCATGTAGACATTTATTCAAGAATTGTGGTATCCTGACAGTAGTTGGCTTATACATCGCTTGGAAAGAACGGCTCTGATACAAAAAAACATAGCGTCTTTAGAGCTTGTTTCATCACATTACAACACAAGACAGAACGGACAAGTTGAATTGATAAGACCCCGTACCACTATGATCAAAGACTCCATTATTTATAATGGAATAAAGATATTCAATCATTTGCCAAATCATATCAAAGAAATTCCGTGTAACAAAAAATTCCGGACCAAGGTGAAAATATTGCTCGTTCAGACTCCACTATACAACCTCGAGGAATAATTTTCACAGAGACTCTAAAATCATGTATTCCTTTCTTTCTTGATTAGTTCTCAAAAGAATCGTTTCATACAACATATACCCTATAAATATTTGAATATGGCTTTATAGGAGCTCTCACATGTGATACGAATTGAATTGAATTTCACATTTTCATTTTTACAATTTTTTGTGTAAATGGAATCGGTGCGGTATATTTTCGACTTTCAATGGGGAATTCATGAAAAACACGTAGTCCTAACTAAAGAAAATCCTGTGAATAGTCGATTCGCTCACTTCTGGTATATAAAAAAACGAATGATTGAATTTTAAAATGATCCTCACACATTGCAGCATGAAAGCACAATACACTCACTCAAATAATACTACTCAATACCTGCTAAATAAACTATTACTGCTCTTATAAATTATCATCCATAATAATTTATAATGCTTCCATATGATATTTGAAGAACATGTTTCCGTATACGGATTATTTGTTGCCCCTGTCCCATTTGCGTCCTGTCTCTAGATGCATCTATTCATGCAGCTATCATCAACGAGACTTTTCAGGTTCCGAAATAACGAAAACATATCCTTGGAAGTGTAGTTCAACTTCATTGTAAGATTCGAAACAAATTTTGAAATTTTCCGAGAAATTCTCTATTTTTCACGCCATCTATCATCGAATATGAGAAGCCCACGTTCCGAACTCGCATTCAATTGTTCATATCGAGAGTTAGTCTGACGAAACAATCGAAGAGTGGGCACACCAGAGGAATTATAAACATCTCATTCGGATGTATCACTATTTCCACTCTAACGACAGCGACAGTCAATTTTTGTTAATTTTGTTCAAAGACATGGAGAGTTCAACTTAAATTCATCAGCAAAAAAGCAAAATATGGCTCGTGTTGGATATAATAATAAAGAATTTTCAAGGTGAATGTAATAAAACGAAATCTTGATTATTATATTGAACATGAACCATATTGCACTTTTGCAGATGATGAATGGGAGACAGTCAACATCTTTGATTCATTTGATGAGATATCAGAGAGATTTTGCACAGCCCATACAAGAAACACCCAACATTTTAGGAAGTTATTATGCAGAATTGAGAAGTATTTATCAGTGATGGCTCGTGCCCTCAGAATCTGGGTAGTTTAGGGTAGATGTTGCTCTAGTTGCTTAAAAAAATATTTTTTTGAAATTAATCGCGGAAAGTAGGCATACTTGTTCGGATTTCAATGAAGCTCACTGAGAAAAGTTGTTCCTATTTCAATTTTCCATATGTGTCTCCAATTTGAACGATCTAAAACAACCTTTTTGTTTTCGATATTTTTTCAATTTTTACAAAATGTCTGTTACATTTGAGAAAATTAACACCGACAAAACTATTCCATTCTAGTAAAGGTTTATAATGCTACTAACTTTCAATCAATAATTTATTTCTGTTATGTTTGATGCATCGTCTATCATTCAGGAGCAAAATAATTCGAATTGATTTTTTCAGTATTGAAACCAAAGTAGTTTAGGGCAGTTCTGTCGAAGAACTCATAACCTCCAAAAGTTCAAAAAAAATTCCAACACCTTTCTCCTCACCTTATCATCCCTACATATACACGCACGATAATCTTCTAACATCATAGGAATTTCTTTTCGTGCGCTCCAAGAGTTGAAAAAATTAATAATGAAGGTAAACTAGCTACTTCTCATACATTTAACTCACCACATATCCAACCAAATCTCCAGTTCATCTTACCTGTAAATGAAAAAAAGGTTAATTAGTAAAATGAGAGAAATCATAAATCAGAATCATTAGGATTTCGACGATTCGGACTGTGAGCTATGATGAGACAGATTCCTCAGTAGATTGTCTATTGAAACAATCGCCATTTATTTGTGTCGACAATAAAAATTAAGTAATAGAATAGAATTTATTGAATTTTCGTCGAAAATATTAAAATTTGTCATCTTATCCTCCTGGAAGCAGGATCGAAAAAAATATCGAATAACTTAGCGCCGAAACTGTTCATTGGTAAAAAAAGTACAGCCAATGTTGCAGATACATTAGAGATACCTCGATCAACAACAAAATTTCGAAGTTTATGAAACAGAATAATACAGTATTGAGAAGGAATATTCTCAGATATAATTATGAACATGAAAAAATGGATATATAAATTCATTGAGAATTCGCATTCTCCATTTGATGAAAATATCAATTCTTTCTCGGTTTATTCAAAAGAAAACAAGTACTTTAATGGCTATATGCCACGACGAACATTAGAATTACATCTATTGAACATACAGGATAAGAATTTGAAAATAAAATCCGCTGAAGTAGAGAATTTGCATTCTCCCTCATATAAACCGAGAAAGAATTGATATTTTCATCACATAGAGAATGCGAATTCTCAATGTATTTCTGTATACCGGGTGTCCCATTTAAATCTTCATTTGGAAATTTCTCGAAATGTATGCATCTGACAAAAAAAATTGCTGAATAAAAGTTGTATGGTTTGGAGGAGGACGTCTGGTTATGAAACAAGTTTCAGCCCCTGATCCCCAAGGGGGTGGGAAATGGAGGTAACATTGAAATCTTTAATGAAAACCCCTATTTGTTATTGCAGATTCTGGAAGAGCATTAAAAACTATGGAGCTTTTATCAGGGAACTTCTTTTTTATTTTAACAAAATGGCGCTGCGATTCTCGATGTATTTCTGTATAGGTTTATGCATTTTTCATGTTCATAATTATATCTGAGATTATTCCTTTTCAATACTTTCACCCAATTAAGGGGTTCAAACTTGAACGATGAGAACTTGTTATTTTTATAGACCTCAATCGCAGACACGTGATTAGGTTTTCTCCATTCAGAATTTCTTTCCACGTCCTGTATGATGATTATCAATTTATCATACATCAAAAAAGAAAAAAAGGATTATATAGGATTGTGTTAATTCCATCACAAAGTGGTGATTTGAAAACAAAATCAACATTTCAGAAAAGATGAACCGATCAACAAAAATTGAGAATATGATGGCATGATTTATCATCCTGACAGTTTAACTGGAAAATACATCCTCATATTAACCATTTTATTATACCTATACCTATATATATACTCCTGACTACATTCGATCAGTTTAAATTGAGTTATACCTCAGAAACTTTTGAACGGCTCTATAAAACACACAAGCTTTGGAAGTAATGTACCTATTATACCATATTTCTAGGGAAGTTTGTTACACGCATCTATATTGCGCCAAGCGAGATGATTTATTGAAATTGTTATCAACAGTAGTATCACGAAGTTCTGATGAATATTCGAGATAATCCGAAGAAGATTATATAATATAGAATAATCAAATAATTCTAGTAAGCCTACATCATGTCAAATGGATATGGAAAATAATGTACAGGGTGTTCCTAAAATAATTAGAATTTGCCTCATAAAGAAAATATACGAAAGGGGGTAGAAGAAAATTACCTATACGTCGCTGGATTCGACGGAGAAAATTTTATAGAAAGGCATATCGACTTCTTCGATGAATTGAGATAACTAGAAAACGGGGTGTGCTTGAAAAGTATTAGTTCTCAATTCCATTCAGTATCCCAGAAATGTTTTTCGAAACAAGTCACTTGCCACTATTTTTTACAGGAATACAATTCCTTTGTTATTTTGATAGAATAAGTCATAAAATATCGTATCTTTCCAATTATTACGGAAATTATGTCAAATGGACCGCATTCTTGAAAGGCTCAAGTGATTTCGAGAAGTGAAACAATTGAAAAGTGAAACAACTGAAAATTGACAAAATGGCGGCTGTCACGTGATACTGGTTCATTTTCCATGAAAATGTATTAATATATCCTTAGTGCAGGGCGAAAGTTATATGCGCTGAAATTCGCTAGAGCTAGCAAGCGTGATTAATGCTTGTGCTCCTGGCAGTACTTCAATACCTTGGGAGTGGCTCGAATTCCACTATAAGCTGTAGGTCCAGCTCTTTTTAACTCCGCACAACTTTTGACTTCTGGGGCGTTATTGGTTCCCAACTTCGAAGTAGCAAAATAAACATTTTACAGAAATCTAAAAAAATTCATAGTGAATACCTGAGTGAGCACAATTCACTGATAATCAGAAGGGTAACGCTGAAATTTATTATGCGCAGTGTCTGCTAGAATTGATTGGATTATTTTGGGATATCAGTATATAGTGCACGAACAAGAATTGCTCTTCTTTCCATTTCATAGTGTTTCAATTTGTGTATTGTGAGTATCTCAGTACACCCCAATGGTGGAAGTGAATTCTTTTATACTATCATCGTAGTTGTTGTGAAATATGTCACTATTGGTACTTATCGGTTCGGAGACTATCGGTATATCGATATGTGGCCCCAGTGTGGGTCTGACGAAATGTTGATGAGCATAAAAATGTGGGTGAATCGAAATTCGAGCGATTCGAAATGAGGGCGAATCGAAATATGGGCAAATTAAAATGTTCGCGGATCGAAATGTGACGGTTGGATCGAAATATGGGCCCAACGACATATTTTACTGTAATGAAATTTTTCTTAATAGGCCACAATGACCATTCCATCATTGAAATAGAGGAAATATAGCAGTATTTGACAACAAAGCATCGTTTGGGTATGTTCGGAGACTGTGGGTGAATCGAAATGTGGCCATACTGAAATTTGAATAATCGATGTGTGGGGATAATTGAGTGAAAGTATTTTTACAGAACCAAACCAGGTTCATAGATATGGAGAAGAACTGTATTTCGAACTGTATTGTATGCTAGCTGGTATCCCAACCCAGCCGTGGAAACCACAAGACTGTAAATCAACTTTCAGTTCAAATCTCCCGGAAACAAACACGTCTGGTACAAGAACAAAAAGCGTTTTACAAGCAATAAAAGCGCATATAAAAGGAATTTATGAAATTAATATAAGCGTTTTAATGTAGCTAGAACCATTGCGGTGCTAATCCACTGCTGAACCGGCATTAGCGAAATTAAATTGCACCCTCTAATTTATCGACAGATTATATATCGTTTCGAATATTCGGGTGGATATATTCGAACACATGGCGTTTTTCGGGGCTGCTGGCAAGGAGGCAAGGAGTCGGCGAGTAATGCATAATATCGAGCCACGGCACGCTTGGATGGAGGCAAGAGCGTAGATGTTCCATCTTTTCATGGGAGATGGGTAAATAATAATTTGTTTTTTTCACTCACATAACTACAATGACATTCAGCTTACGGATATTCACCACGCTAACTGATCAATTAATCACGAATTGACGATCTGTGATTTATTCAAAAAATTAAACACGTTACCATAGCAACACAATTTCTTTAACACATTACCATGGCAACACAGTTTTTTCAACACATCTTCAGTCGTTTGAGTCTTTGAGGAATCGACAACTTTGATACCTCTCAGCGAATCGAAGAGTTATTGACTTCTATATACGTTAGATGAGAACTTCTCATTCACAAAGGTTAGTAAGTTAGCCATTTCAATAGAAATTCATGTATCCTATGGACTGCACACATTTACAACCAATATCACTCATACGTGTCTCGTTGGTTCATGCAATTGCATAGGTATTATGTCCTCATCAATGTCCATTACCTTCGAACTATTTTGTAGGTTAGCATCATGTATAGGTTAATCCAGTTTTCAGAATTATGGGATCTTGTGGAAGAGAGGAATTATGAGTTGGTAGAGGAAGAGAAGTTTGTTTTCTTTTATCTCTTGGAGCGCACGAAAGGAAATTCATATAATGTTTGTTTACAAACTCTTCTAGACACTCGTTAATTGAACGCATTCGCTCCGATTTGCTGCATATGCTCGTGCCAAAAATCCTCGTTACTGAAAGGACGTTTTATATAACGCTTGTTTGACTTGTTATATACTATTATGCACTACAGACTATATGTAGGCTAAATACCACCGAAAAAAATTACGGGTGAGATGAAAACCAAGGTAAGTATTTGGTATGATTTTTTTTTGAAAACTTTTTTCAGGAAAAGTTACGCCTCTCTGAAAATTGGTAAAAAAGGGTTTAATTTTTCAATTTCCCTGTATATTTAGCTGAATACTCCGAACTAAGTTAATGTCATATTCGAATGAAACTACACATTTTGGAATATATACAACCCTAAAGTATACTTAGAAGGGATTGAAATAGTCAACCACTAAGATAGTTTTTGTGGTGGTGAACTATTGAGGTCTAGTTAATCGTTAGGTAAAATGTCAGAATTTTTTAATTTGAAGATTCCAATGTAAAGGGTGTCCTTTTGACATTACGCATTTGGTATTTCAAAAAATCAACTTCAATTAGTAGGCTGAGTGTAGAAAATGCCAGGAAAATAGATCAAACGATTGGAATGGAAGGAAGACCATCTCTTTGAACTATTTTCACAATACAAGTGCAATAAAAATTATTTACAATTCGACTATAACTTTTTAATTATATTTGGTAGTACATATTATATGAAAGGCTGGTGGTGAAAAATGATGACCAGTTATATAATATGAATTGAACGCCCGTTGCATTCCATCCTATGAGTTATGGGGGTAAGTTAATAGCCCCTCAGCCCCCTGCTACTCCAACACATTTCTATCGAAGAGAAATAATGCAGTTAAGTATGAGGGTGGCTTTTTCAGTCGTGCGTGAGAATTCTATTTACATTGGTAGGGCGGTAGGGTATATTTCACAAAGCTATCGATTTATTGATGATGTAGTTCCGAGAGCACTACACACTAATAATAATTCGACTCGCCTGATATACTGAGCAGAAATGAAACTTGTAGATATATCATCCTTGAGTATGACATGGTATTACATAAGTTTAAATTTTGTTCAGTTATCAGTTTGGATCTTCAACAACAGTGGGCCAGGGGGAAGGTGTCAAACTCATATTTTTCACAGGAAAATCATAATTATAATCATAAGGGTCATGTTTCGGTCTTATAAAAGACCATCTCCAGACTAATTGGAAGGTCTACAATGTAAAAACAAATAATATTTGAAGTGAAAGAATCACCTAGTTCGTGCTTGACTTACTTGGAGTTGAAAAATTTTTTTTGATGCTACTGTTTCTTGAATTGTTGTCAATGCCGGTAGGCAAGAACTCAACTGTTAATGAAAAAATGGGTTCTCAATGAATGAAGGGCCCCCCCCCGTGCCCTGAGAGCGCATACTATTCTTTTCATTGAAAATTTCATATACTAGAATGGTATATGGAGGGTATTGCCGAAAAGTTGTATTTTTGACAACACCATAAATTGATGGGTTTTTTGAAAAGGGGTTTCATGTGCCCTCATGAAAGCGCTAATCAAAGAACATATAAATGAAATTGATGGGGCAGCACGTGTTCAAATCTAAACTAGTTTTGTTAGAAAACACTGAAAATAATGTCAATTAATGATATGGGCAAGACGTTGACATGTCAATGTTAATGTCAAAGGATAAAACATAAAATTCTGACCATGAGCATAGGCATATAATAATATCTATTACAACTATTAGATTTGGAATGGAGCCTTCGGGCTATCTGCCTCCACACTGCGACTTTTTCAGATCTATTGTGCCTGCCCTCAAAATGGATTAGAGTTCTTCGGCTAGCCCCGCCTTCTCTATGAGACTCCATAGGCTAGCTTTCAGATCTCCTGTGTATCTCTGGGCTCCTGGTTTTTCCTCACCCAGCGTAAGGAACCTTAGTCTTGACAAGCCCTCACAGTGGCAAAGTATGTGTACTGCTGTTTCTTCCTCTTCTGACAGAACCTGCACAGCAGTTCTTCAGTCAGACCTATCGTACTCATGTGTTTGTTGAGCCTACAATGCCCTGTGAGAAGTCCCACTAGTATTCCAGTTGAACTTCGTTTCTGGCTTAGTAGATATTCTGAGAATGTTGGCGATGGTTTTTTAATAAACTCTTTTGCCTGTCTCATTCCTGGCGAGTTGTTCCACCATTCTTGAGATTTAGTTTGCATCCATGATTTGATACTAGTCTTTTGTATAGCTTTCGCAATACCACAGAAGGGTTCTGGGCCATTAAGAGATTTGTTTGCTCCTGCTCGGGCAAGTGAGTCTGCCTCTCTATTGCCCTCGTACCCTGTATGCGCTGGTACCCAATAGTACCCATGCTAGAGTCAATCTGTTCTGACTGCCCAGTGCATTTAGGGTTTATAAGCAGTCCCATACTAGTTTTGAGTTAACTTGCATAGAGTTGACTGCTTTGATTGCCGCCTGGCTATCTGAATAGATTGCAATGGTTTTGCCTTTAAACTCTTGCCTTATCAATTCTTTCACGCAATGATGTATTGCAATAATTTCTGCCTGAAACACCGTCGCGTATTTGCCTAAGCTCAGTGTTCTTGTCTTCGGCTTGGCCCCATAAATACCAGCTCCTGATCCTTCCTCAGTTTTGGAGCCGTCCGTATAGACAGCAATGTCTGCATTGATAGGAGGTCCTTCCTTCCATGCCTCTCTGTCCGTTATACTTATTTTAAAAGTTTATTATTACAACTATTGAAGAATGTGGATGTAGGAGGAGGGACGCCTGTAGGGAAGAGTTGAGCAAACCTGAAAAACCATTGACTATGAAATACCATGGAATAAGAGTTGAGACCAATGTAGGTGAACTAACAGCGATTAAAATCCAAAGCATTGGAAAATTTTATACAATCAAAATGTGTTTGTTCAGTAAGAGACAAGACAGAATTATTATTCAAGCAGGAAGAATTTATTTCGAAAATATCCAGTAAATTCAATAACCTACCTCTTGGACAGACATATAGAATTTTAAGGTCCTGATTTGGATCAAAACTATGGCGTGAATTCAGGATGTGGTGTGCAAAAGAACTTTTGATATCATATTCATCAAACAAAATTCTTGGATTTTTCAATGATCTTAACATGTTCAGTATAACTCTGGTTAAAATTTTCCTACCACTTTGTCCAACATATTGAGCATTGCAATTTGTATCAGAACAAGAAATACAATAGACTCCAGATTTGTGATTCAAAGGGACTTTATCTTTCAAATGTTTTTGATGTCATACGAGACTTTGCCAAGGAAAGGAATGGATGAAAAACGTATTCTCGAATTTTGTATTGGTAATAAGCTTCTATTGAAAGATGTGATGTATTATATTTCCATAAGTGATATCACGCGATATTCTGAATATTAGAGATAATTCTGCCGCTTCATTGTTAACGAAATTGTGTTGCCGAGCAACACCACGAGTCCGTCAGGGCGAGTGGTATTACTGTAATTTTACTATTTCCAGGAGTTTTTTCTGATTTATATCTGTATATACAGGGTATCCGGAAAATTCTTTGTGGGTCAACTCTCCGTGACATGAGAATTAAACGAAATATTGGTATTTTTCATTGTGCAATAAACAAAACGAAAATGGAATGTCTCACTACCAAGATACCCATCTTCATAATGGTTCAATCTTGTTTCTGCGATTTAAAGTAATTCAGAGGCTGATGAAAGCGTCCAAATTTCCATTAATTTTCAAACATTATGTGAACCTTGTTTTCATATTACTTTAACTTCGTTTGTCATAACTCATAAGCCAACTTGTTGCTGCACAATCGTAAAAAGTTTCCAGTCCACCTCCTGCAGGCACAAGATGAGTATACAAAATCAAAGTTTCGAAACTGATGTGAACAAGGTCCCACCGTTACGCTTACTCGCAAAAATTATGATATCTTCATATTTCCTAGTCAAACTGCCAAAAATTGCATAGAAAAAAGAGTCGGGGAAAGAAATGCCACACCTATTTCCCACGCCCCAAATCAAAATTTTGGAAAATTCCTAACATTTCCAAATCGGGCATGAGAAGTTATTATACTTGCAAGAAATTTCGTCATCACATCAACACAATCTTTATTGGCGTTTATATATTTGAACATGTACAAAGTACATACTTGCAGGAAAAATTCGTCATAATTTGATATATACTTCTAATTTTGTATGTGAATATGTTCACGTTGGAATTTCATTGAAAATGAATATGGAAATGTCATCTTTATGAGGGAAATATTCTTACTGGCAATCATCTGATATATAATCTATAGGTAAGTTGGCGCAAATCGTGATATTTCGTCTTCTAAAATCTACTACGTATATACTTGAGGACCACCCTGTCTAAGGGGTGCAGATCAGAGGCGTGCATCGAGAATCTCATACAACCGGGAATATTAATGCCAGAACTATAATTTATTCATTAGAAAACAATGAATGCTGGAAGGGTGAATAATATATCATGGTGGAAATCTAATTACCATAGTTCAAGGCTATATTGTTCTCGCATGTTAAAAAATTATTTCTGGTGAACGAAATATCGAGTCATGATGGGACTTTAGTATGCAGAGAAACATTTCCACCAAAACAATAATTATCAATGTATGTTTCGAAATTTAACACAGTGAAGTTGATTAAATTCACAATAACGTCTGATTTTGAAGAACATATCATTATTTATACATCCAATTATCTCGTTTTCCCATTGTAACTCTTATTGGGGAGAAAAAAAAAATTACCTTCGGTGGGAGGTAAAATAAATTGGCTGCAGCTTGCTTCCTTGGTACCCAAGTAACTAATCATCCATCACTACTATAAAACAAATAACAATAATTTTTCATGGCGTACTACACTTTTGTAACACATTGATTTGAATCGTGAATATCTATAAGAGATTAGAACGCCTGAAGCGCAGTTTTAAAAAGGATGCTCTCAAATATGCGTTCGTGAATGTGATCATATATACACGTGTGGCAGGAATAATTTTTCTATATAGAAACGATTCATGGGCGTCGTTGCCCTACCTATTCGACTCTGTCACATGTGACATACGATAATCCTTCCGGTCGGGCGTGGTCTGGCAGCAAAATGGATTCGCTCGCAGGAGGTGTTCACGTCATACGTGATACGCTATACGTCGCACGGTTTCTCTACAGGAAAATTATTTTTGCCATACGTGTATATTTTGGGAGAAAATGGATACCTTTGCTGCTCCCTTGATATATGAATCAAGATATAAATGGCAATTTTTATATCTAGTGATTCGAGTGATTTAGCCGTGTGAAATATTTCCCGGCTTCTTTGTGTGTTGGATCTCACACCTTATATGTACTTAGGACACGCACTTTCATCCATGAAACTATACAGCGTGTCTCACTTTGAACGCCCCCCCCCCTCTATATCTCAGTTATTAGTCATGCGATTCCAACCAAATTTGGTGTGGTATGAATAACCATCAATATGATCAGTTTTACAGAGATGCACATTATTTTGGACAGTGCCGTGCGTTTTTATTGAACTAATAAGGGGTCTATTTTGCATGAAATCATATTAGGCATTTTTTTACAGGAAATCTTACCTCATATTATTGTTCCTCATGCTTTCGAACCTCCATATGCAAAAATCACCAGATTTCGAATCAACAGGTTTGGCTTCACTTTTTTCATTTTCAGTCTCGAATAAATAGTGACTTCAAATAACTACGAATTTTGAAACGTTCAATGGCTTCGGTAGGTGGAAAATCATGATTTGGAAGGAAAAACGAGTAATACTTTTTTATGTTGAACTCACCGTTTCCGAGTAAATATTTATTACTTTCGCAAAAATGCTGTTTAGATGTGCCTGTTTTTCTGAAACTCTCCATAGACATCTTATGAAAATCCACATATGTAGGTTTGAAACCATGAAGAACAATATTATGAGGTCAGTTTTCCTGTGAAAAAATGCCTATTATGATTTGATAAAAAACTGACCCCTATTCATTTCAATAAAAATGCACGGCACTTTCTAAAATGATGTTTGTCTTTAAAGAACTGGTCATCATATTGATGATAATTCATACATACAAATTTGGTAAAGATCGCACGACTGATAGCTGAGATATAGAGGGGAGGCCGTTTGAAATGAGACACGCTGTATATGAGGATACAACAAATAATATTGCTGAAACGACTGTATATGAAAAGAGCTCATGTGACAAATGTAAAGATTCGACGCATTTCGAAACACTACTTGATAAGATTCATTTGACCGACTCTGCTTGATAATGGTCGAAGCACTCAAAGCTAACTCTGCCCTGCATCAGTCTTAGTTAAGTGTCCATCAGGAAATTCCAAGTTATATTGAAAGCATGAGAATCAAATGCTGTGAGAGTGTATCTATATAAGATTTTATTGATCGTAGTCAGAAGAAAAGCTTTTATATAATGCCTTTAACGACCCCAGAAAAAGCATTCTTATAATATTCTGAAACGTATGAGGCATATTTTATTATGCAGACAAATATATAATGAAAAAACTCCTGAAGGTGGTTATAAAAAAGGAGAAAGGATAATATATGGTTCAGATATATTTGAGATACTGTTACTTTTTATCTCCTGGAGCGCACGAAACGAAAATCCTTTAATGTTCTGATAACATCGTGCGTATACTAAGTGACGATAAAGAGAGGAGGACCTTTTAAATGTTTGGAGGATATCAGTTCTTAAGAATATATACTTCCATTGTCAAAGAATACCAAAGCTTCGCCGTTCTATACTGTATATTTTAACTGGTATTGGTATTGATGGAATGACAGCATAGATGGCATAGATAAAATATAATCAGAATAATGAATTTTCATCATTCTGATTATAAATTCCACCCTAGGATCCTAAATTTGCCATCTTATGAATTTTCTGATAACGAGGTTTTCTTTTTGAATCATGGTTTAAAATACAATGTAAACAAACAATACGAATGATTTCAAAATGTTGTCCATCGAATGTGAGAAGGAAGGAATGGCAAAGAAAGTTATGTTTTCAAACGTTCGATGATATTCACCTCTATGAATTTTTGTTATGCACATCGTGTATAAGTATTCTAAATTCTACGAGAGGTATAGTGAATAATGGTTGCTTTATTCTCTGATATAACAACAATATGGTTTCAAATATTCCTCAGTTTAGAATTTATCATGGAATGCATTTCAAACAAATGTCTAGGATGATAGGATGTAATGAAATTAATTACGCTCATGCATATGGTATCATAAATTTTACCCCCTGCCACCGGAATAGTGCGATCAACTAAAATCCCGCTTCCCTCAACAGCAACTATCCTGATCTAGACCAGAAAATTGTTGAGATTTCAGCCGGGCTTGGTCATGGCCAACCTACTGTGTTATTCCAGTTATTTCATTGTTCTGTCATTCTGTACGCATGGTAGGGGTGGAATGGGAGGCCAACGTGAGGTTGTTTTCCAGGGTTGTAATGAAGCCCTGATGGACATATAACAATTTTCTGAGCTGGAAATTGTAATTGCGTGGTTCAGAGAGGAGCGAAAATAAAGAGAAATCATAGGATATCTACTATTTTTTGCTAGACTGGAAAAATATGCTTATGGTTATGGAAACTCTTTGGAACTCATGGGACGTAAAACAGTGTGTTTCCGAAATATATTATATCTTTTGAGAACGACATAATATTTTGTTTTGTGTCTTTATAGGATTGTCGACCCAGCTTCGAATTGAATCGTTCATTTCCATGATAATGTGAATCGAGAATGAAGAACATACATCAAAGAATTGTATACACAGGGTGAGTCGGAAGGAACGCACCAAACTGCGCAGGTGTGTATTGTACACGTGAAGTAAAAATAATTCTGAAAAACTCATATGCTCTAATTCTAAATCGATTTTATTTGTTTTCATTCTGAATTTGAGAAGATGTGTGGCATTTTATATAAGACTTTAATCAGACAAACTCGATTTTTTTGTCTGTTTTGTTGTTCTGACATGTTTTAGTGTTAGCCTCAGTGTCAAGGTGTTTGACGCGTTTATTTTCGAATTTGTACGAATACAGTCTTATAAAATGCCAAACATCTACTCAAATTCAGAATGAAATCAATTACGAATCGTATATATATGAGAACATATGGGTTTTTTCAAATTATTATTACGTGTACAATACACACATGGAGTTTGGTGCGTTCCTCCCGACTCACGCTGTATAATATACCGCGTGTTTTTGTTATCTCTTGGAGCGCACGAATGGTTATCCCTCTCGAAATCCCTATAATAAATTATATATAGGTGAAACAAATAGAATAAATAAAGAGGACACAAATCGACAAATCAATATTAGCCATAGTATTAGCAGGAAGTAGAGTGGACTGATATTGAAATCATAGGAAGAAAGAATAACAACAAAAAACAAAATCGCTGGCTTTCTCCTGAACAGAGGCGATATCGTTGTTTTCTGTTGATATACATAGATATAGAGCATACATAGATATACCAACATAGATATAGAGCATACGGTATTCACTTCAAAGATGAGTAAGCAGATGATGAAATTAAGATCAATTCAAGAGCCCTCCGCACTCAAACATTTTTCTATCAACTTCTGCAACAGAAGAATGGCAAAAAGCCAGAAAGAAAAAATTATTAGCTAATATAATTCTCCATTTATCATAGTTGAAGAAATCGGGAGTAGATTCGTCCCTGAAACGAAAGAAGCTATAATGAAAATTTGATATTCCTCTTCTTGAAACATTTTACAAAACAAGGTCACTGACTATATCAATTGAGTTTCTTTCTTAGGTTTTCTGATTGTGAAATTTTCAAAAGAAGTGACATTCTGATGACCGTCGGCCGTTATACAATCTTAACGGACGGAGGCTGGGAACATTAACTATTCAATTGTCACCTGAATATCGTTAAATCAAAATAATAGTATGGGATTACGAAAATATTATATATCAACAACATTCACGTTTTTTTTTTACAACCGATACGACATGGAACTCTCGTGAATTACTCCGCATCTACAGTAGACTTTTGTGCTAAAGTAACGGAATTGAAACTGTCGGCCTAGTCCTAGTATACAATATTATTTTCACTGAATAGCAGGCGAACATACTATATTATCTACATTTTCCATAAGCTGTTATTTGAATAAGTCTGAACTGGACGAACTTGAGGAAATATAACATCCGAATAACAAATATACAGTCTATAGTAATGCACTCTTGATCAAATAAAAGATACATGAAATGCGGCACATTTAATATACAGATGATTTCACAAAACTCTTTGGTGTATAGCATAATGAAACAGGAGACAGAAATACGCACATAAACTACACTCAATATATATCTTCATTCATTTGCGCCTATTTTGTATGGTATAGTTGAAAGCACGACATTTAGGAATTCCCAGCAGACCTCAGAAATTGACCGCACCGTATACGGAAGCAAATGTCACTTATTTACATGAATAAATAAATAGTCAGTATAGCATACGTGAGTATATCTCATATTGTAGACAGCGCACAGCAAATGGAATGCAAATTTCATAAAAGCAGAGAAACAATTTATCTGCAGAACTTATTTTAAAATACTTTTCATTCTCGTTTTGTATAATATAGCAGCAAATTCATTATCAGATCACAGAGTTGATTTATGGCTCTAGGAAACATACGTTCCAGTTTTATCAAGTTTATTCAGAAGTCGAATAATCTTTGTATTTATAAATACCGGAAAATTAAGTTGATCAATTTTATGAAAAAAATGCCAGTAAATATAACATGATATCATATTATGATGAATGCAGCACTTTGTTGGTAGACATAATATACAAAAATGTAGAACAGATTCCCGGCATATATATAGGATTTTCAATGCATTTGAACTACAGTTCCCCCACCCAGTGGACCATCACAAAGTTCAACAGATGGATTCAATTATACAACTGTATCTCTTTTGCTCCTATTGCAGACTCTTTTTGCCTCGATCACAATCTAAATGCAGTGTTGCCGTCTCAGCAGTTTTGTCTCTAAATCTAGCGTTTTCAGGGATGCGATATTTGAACTCGATTTGCGACGTGTCGGAACTCAATTGTTTTCAATTGTTCAAGCTTTTCTGTATGAATCACTGAGAAAAAAATATTCTCATTCTAAGAAATGCGCACGCCATTCAAAGAAATTGTGAACTTGGATATGGCCAAGTGAATGTTCACTTCAAGAACCAACAAAATGTTATTGCTATAAGATTGTCATAATATCTTACTGAAAATAATTAAGTATTTGTCTCCGAAATAGAACCTTCAGGTACCTAATACAATTTACTTGTCTCAACTACTTGATTTCTCGAAATTCATTGGCTGAAGAAACATATTCTATGCCATTTAATATTCAGAAACTCAGCCAAAGATTCTAGTGGCGCTTGATTTAAGATCACTGAATTTTATTCAAGATTCAATATTCTTCCTTTGAAAATTGTGTCGCATTGCATGAAATCAAATCAATGATACCTGGTAGCCATGAACCACTAGTTCGAAATGGAAAAAAAAAACATTATCAGTGAAATACCAGTTTACGACAAGGAAAGGATAGGGAAGTAGTTTTAGGTTCTATGACTATAGTGCTGGAACATGATTGATATACAAACATTTTCGAGTTGATGATGTTTCTTTCGAGAATCATTATCAGAATATCTAACAGAAAAAAGTTGAATATTGAATTGTATCTGTCGAATATTGGGAATACCTGATTCAAAACGCAACAGAAAAAAGACAATAATTATTGTTCAGATATCTAACAGGGAACAACTACTTTCCTGGGCTAAGGTATATGTATACAACTGAACAGTGCATTTCTTGAATTCTGAACCATTCAACGCATGATGCCAGATCTTATAGCAAAGTTGTAGTTTGAAATCTGTTTAGACATCCAAATTAACGATGATAAAACGAATCAGCATTGCACTACTAATCAAATAAACGCTTCATGTTATTAAATCAAAAGCATTTAATTGATTCTTGAAGCCGAGGTTATAATATATAGAACATGGGCGAGTCATACATTTTGATTTGCACTTCAATAAATTCGGTATACCTATACTGAAAATCAAATATCCAATAATAGATAATTGGAAATAATAAACATCCATGAATGAACATTAAATGAATGTTATGAAGTAGACTGCATTATAATTACATATTATAATCATAATGAAACTCATATGATCATTTTGTTTTGCCGTTGTTTACAATTTCACCATAACCTCAATTTCTATTATGCTTGAAATTCATTATCGAACTAGTTCAATATCTATTGGGATTCAATGGTGGTCAATAGCAGAAATGATAATATACATTATTTTATTTATACTTAATTTACAATAATGGGACTTACCGACATAACCTACTACCTATAGCCCGCTAATGCTGACAGAAGCTCATCCATTTACGAGATTGAACTGGATCCCGTGGAGCATGCGCATTTTAGAACTGTCATATATTATCTTACTCACTCAAGAAGAACGTGAAAATCATCGATAGGTAATAGTGAAAATTTTTGTAAAATTTATATATCGCTACTTTTAACTTTGATGGAAATCAATTCCCCAGATGTCAAGTGGGACTTATGGCTTTTAGTGGATTTCAAAATAAAGCGTTTTCGTGAAATATCGAAGACACTTTCTTCGATATTTCACGAAAACTTTGTATTCTTGGTTTTTCTGTGATATTTTTTCTTTTTGTCGAATAATGTAGCGTGTGATAGATACACATGCAAATGAAAATTTGTTAATACTGATGTAGTCATGACGATCGATATTTTGTTTTCATCAATTTCGAACAGTGATGATCAGCAGAAAATAGTTTTTACTATTTTTCGTGTACGTTTAATAAATGCAATTCAATGTTCGTTGGAGCAAATAGCCAGCAAAGTAGTTGTTTTATGTTAAATATACCAAATACCGATAAAGAATTGATATTTTTATCAGATAGAGATTGTGAATTCTCAATGTATTTCTGAATATGTATCCACTTCTTTCATGTTCATAATATCTGAAAATATTCCTGTTCAATATTTTTATACCCAATCAAAGGGTTCGAACTTGAACGATGAAAATTAGTTTTTTTTACGGACCTCTAAAATCACAGATTTGTGGTTCGGTTTTCTCAATTCAGAATTTTCTTTCTACGCTCTGTGAGATGACTATCAATTTGTAATACATCTGAACAAAATTCGTATTGCTCCCTAAACCAATGCCACCAGCTACCCAGAATCAATATACTATTGCTCTAAATTACTTCAATTGAAGTTTTGTGGAAACCATGGGAGCAATCGAATTGTTCAAGAGTATTATTTGGAGTGAATGAGTTACGCATTTTAAATTCCATACTCAAGTTTGTTAATCTGTGCTTTACATTGGCGTAGATGTTTCACCACTTATCATATATCAATGAATATACCAATTGAGACGATTAGAAAAATGATATATTTTATTGACAAATCGATAATAATAATTGACATCAAAAATAATTTCTTGAAACCAAGGTGAACTCATATACAGGTACTTGCTATATAGGAACACCACAAATGTTTATCTACTGAAAAAAATCGAGTTCGTTATTCATGGAATAATACTCATCATGATAATGATATAGGTTTTTTGGCAACGCAAGTCAATATAATATCTTATGAGCCATTCCAAAGTTATGAAGCAAAAACGATTCAAAAAATTCAACTTCTGCATGCGCCCAAACTGAGCACTTATTCATACTGAAGTGAGTTTTCTTAAATAAAATAGTTTTGGTCCTAGGAATATGTGGAAAGTAGGATGAATATTATTGTAGACTCATTTCTGGTCATATCATATTTATCACACTCTGATGGAAGTCTGACTTCCAATTTGAAGGCATTTGTTCTAAAAAAAATCGCCTGCGGCGCATTATTCAATTTTATCTACAGGTCTGAAGAATTTGAATCTGGCCCCCTATAAGAAAAATGCCTGCGGACGCCCATGTGTATATAGCACTCGGCGTGTATGTAATAAAGTAAAGTAATACGGTTATAGTTTCGGACTCATTGCCCTAATTAATTACATCCTCAGTAGAATCGTCGTTCTTAGTCCACGACAATGAAGGAAGATAACGATCGGTGCGCTACTACTATTGTCTGGTGGAACGATACAAATTGAAGCATTTGTGGGTCACTTAGAAATATTACTACTATTCCGATGGTTATTGTTCTCTGGGACAATTTCAGATAATGTAATTTGATAGAATCACTCCTCCATAATAATATTATCTGAAGTATATAGAAAAAATAGTTTCAGTAACATGGAATTTATGGATGATTGATGATAGACCAACATGAGTGTATCTAACTCGAATTGAAATAGTATCTGATGAGGAAAATGAACACATTTTTCACTCATATATAGGTACTCTTCATAAAATAAATAATATTTGAATTCCCTTCCGAGACTTTGAACTATTCAATTGCGTTTTACTCGAAAATGGATGAAAATATCACGTAGTCATGATGTTCATTTCATATTTTCTGATCGAAATCACTAAGAAGTTTCGTCAAAATAGTCACCAGTCGATTTCCTCATCAGGAATAATACTTAAAATAATATTCCCTGTATAAAATTATGTCTCTGTGCCGATTGACAAATATACAGTGAAATTTTTAGCAAGTTCTGGTTTCTGATGGGTTATGAAGTTGTTTTTCACCTGATAGAGAATATGATCGATTACCCGACACACTGCCATAAATTCGGGAGTATGAGATTCAGAAGTGCACTCTCATATGCCGATTCAGTATGAGAGATACTATATAATGATGTCTGAAAACTGTTTACCTTCTTCTCACTCTATAATGATTCGCGTATCGTACTGTAGTTCGATGTCCCCCATGATAACACATAATCAAGTGCAACCCCGGGCAGATCGAGAGCGGCTAATGGGGCCTGGTGGGCCGAAACAGTACTGTCTCGCAACTGATCATAAAATAATCTCTGGTGAAAGTCCAACATTTCTCAAAGTTAAGTGTAGTTGTAATTACTAAATGAAACTCGAAATCATCTCCACGACACATTAATTGATTGATTGATTGATTGATTGATTGATTAATACACAATGATCAGTCAGGGTTCGGGGCCCAAAACACTGCAGCCTTTTGGCCTATTGTATTCCTGATCATGCTGTTGACTCAGGTGAACAGGTTCGCTATCTGGATAAGGTTTAGCATCCTCTTCACCAAATCATTCGTTGGAAAAGCCTCTTGAGAGTTTAATGCTCCCAGAAGGTTGTATCTCCAACGCGCTAGTGCTTCGCACTCCAATATTCCATGGGTGGCAGTTTCCTCCTCCTCATTGCATAGTCTGCATATGGGTTCGTCTGTATAGGTGCCCATTTGATGCATATGCTTTCTCAAGGGGCAGTAACCGGTTATTAGTCCCGGCACTTGTCTAATCTCACTTCTGTTTAGGTTCAGAATGTCGTTATTCACTGTTCTGGACAGTGTTCCAACCATCAGTTCACTGTGTCCTGGAACATTGTTCCAGTATGCCTGATGTCTCTCGAGCGTCCACCTTGCCAGCCAGCGGCGTATTGAGGTTTTGGAGATACCGAACACAGGTTCCGGTTCCATAAACAACGCCGCAGACCCTTGCCTAGCTAGAGCGTCAGCTGCTTCATTGCCTTCAATTCTCTTATGCCCTGGCACCCATTGAAGAGTTACCTTGTTGTGGTTAGCCAGGGTTAGCAGGCTTTGAAGGCAATCCCAGACCAGTCTTGATCTGATTTTATTGCATGTTAAAGATTGAATGGCCGCCTGACTATCTGAGCATATGAGGATTTGTTTACCTCTGTATCCTCTTACGGTATTCTCACAAGTTTCTTCAATTTCAATGTAATTGCAAATAATTTTTTCACCTTCATGTAAGCAATTGTATGGTAAGAGTTTCACTTTACACTCATTTTTGTCTCTTGTAGGACTAATTTCTTATAGGCTGATGATGAACATATGTATGTCCGAAAACATGTTCCCCCTGATGTGACATTGTTCACATAGTGAACTGTCGTGGAGATGATTTTGAGTTTCATTTACTTATTGATCATAAAAAGATTCGGGCAACTTTATATCCTAGATCTCCCAATTATGAGATTCCTTCCTTATTCAATTGTGGACCTTCAGTCTATCACAAGAAATAATCATTAGGCTGATGATCTCTCGTACAACAGAATTCTTTTCTTTATTAAAAGATCATTTCTGATGGAACAATGTTGCGTAAGAATTTCGCCAGCTCCGGTTCATAACTAAAATGGCAGACAATTAGAGAAAACATAATTACTCCGACAGTTATGTAAGGTTCGCATCAAAAACATGCTATTTTAATTTCAGGAGCTGAAATTTTATGGAAGGTGTTTATGACGCGGAAAATATCCCATCATGAAACAAGTGTCTGTGTGCATGTGAGCGAGCACGAATGAGGGAACGTTTTTAATTTGGATTTTATAGCGCGAACGCTGGACACATCGTAAATTTTCCAGAAATCGTTTAGGACGTTGATTAAAACAACTTTGTAGGAAATATTAGAGAGAGATTGAAATCATCACTATGTATAATGGACATGAGCGCCCATAGAAAAGAGTCCAGGCGGGGGCAACGTTATAACCTCGGTTATACTGTCACGATAGGAACCAAATATATTTTATCGTAGCTACTATATTCATTATATTGATTCAAGAAAAGATTTCATTAATTAAGTTCATTATTCTTTTCATCTTATAACATTCGATTGAAGGAAACGCGTCAACCGGAATGAAATATGTAAAAACTTCACAAACAATAAGATTTCCACATTTTCGGAAATTAGGCACTATATCTACATTAAAATACGGTGTACCGGATCAACTTGAAAGAGTTGATAGCGACTTCCGAATTGATTTTTTGAAAATTCATCTGAAGGAAACTTCCCTATTCCCATAGAAAATAATTTGGAGGATGACACTCCCACTAGAGTATCGAAGGTTTTTCAATGCTTTTCGCGTCGAAAGTTGTCCTCCTGACAAATTTGACGTGTTTTGGATTTTGTCGAAGTTCTTCCAGCGGTACGTTTTCGATGGTCACCCAGTATATGCTGATAATAAATGGATTCATCCTATTTACACTATTCCACACACTGAAAAAATACTTCCTTTGATCCTATACACATCAAAATTGTTCATGTCCGTTGATTTGGCTAAAAATATGTTTCAGGAGGACTAAACGGTACTTATAGAAAAAAAAACATCCATCAATTAAAGTTTCAGTTTTGTACTACTGATGTTAATTCCACCCTATACAAATTAGTAACTGAACCATCTGATGCTATGCTGGATAATTATTCTATCATAAACCAATAGTGTAGTCGAAATTATATAAGCTAAATTTCAGCCAGCCGTTGAAACATTCTTTGTGAATGGTAATTGCCAGCTAATATTTTGAAATGATAGTATAAACAGTCGATATTTCATTGTACAAAATAACCCATTTATGTATAATGGTAATGGTAGATATCTCGTTTAGTATATTATCTTTGTAATTTATTATCGCATATTATCCGAATTTGACTATTTGTGTAATTACGCCTTATGATCTAGAATTGGAAATGATCATCTATAACATTTCGTAGTTTGGTGCCTGTTCAGATTAGATATCGAAATCTAGGCAAGAATCTAGATATTATTCATTGGTACTAGTTTTTTAGATAGAATTTATCCCCTTCATACCTTCATGGGTACCAATGTGGAAGGAGTTATAATCAATTAATCAATGTAATATCTTGACTGAAATATATTGGTCAAAGTGTAATTTTTTTTATTAATTGAAATATCTCGCTCACTTCTGAAGATATCAATTTGAATTTTAGTGTGGTCAATACTTCCTGGAAGATCATCATATGTAGCGTTCCATAGATTATTAAAATCCACAGGGTGATACGTTTTTGAGGTTATAATGAGGATAATATTAACATGTTCCAGAACGGATGTGCTTATTTATCTCGAAAACGGTTCGTTTCTCGAAAGAAATTATGAACCAAAAAAGGCGTCTTAATTGAACGATTCAGCCTATTTGGTAAATGAAAAATGTGAGAGGCGTACAACGAATGAGTTTGGGGGGATAGAGAAGCCAATACCTCTAAAAACGTATTTACATTGCAGGTTTTAAAAAATCTGTAAAATTCTTGAAATGATGAATTTCTAGAAAGTATCAACACACAAACACAACAAATCTTCAGAAGTGATCGAGATATTTCAATTAGTAGAAATAAATAATTAAACTTTGACCCCCTGTAGATACGCTACTGATCGAGATCAGACTCATGTTAATATAATTTTTTTCAATTGAAATTATTAGATCTATCAATCATTTCAGTTTTTACCTCCAAATCACCCTGAATACAGCTATTTCTAAAGAAGATATCAAGGAATAAACCAATTTGGGCCTTTGAGTGTAATTTTTACAGGATATCCTCCATTTTTATTTTTACTTTCCAGCGATGTCAATTGAGGGTCGTCCTGAAAGGTATCTGAACACACTGAAGGAAGTTCAACTCGAGGGTAAAATAAACTGAATGTACCCTGGCCTCATTCACAAACATTATACTTTTCCGAATATCACCCATGCATTGTCTGGATGAAGCGATATTCCTATCTAGACCAGGCAATCTATGTAGCGATTTACCCCGGAATGAAGCAATTTTCTCGTACAGGTCCGATTTGAATGCGGGTTTTTGCATTTTATTCAGAAAGCCGTAGGAAAAAAGTCCCGCCTTTTTTATTGTCGGGAAGTGGCGGAAATGCATCGCGAGTACTTCTGATACCGAATTCCATTGGTAAAACTGGCTCGCACAGAGTGCATATTCTGTATTCCATTGGTAAAACTTGTGTCGTGTTTTGAATTCCATTGGAAAACTGGTTCACATAGTTTAAAGCAACAATTCTCGCACGAGCTCTTATAGATCGTGCGAAGTCAGTGCAGTTTTGAAAATGGCGGAAACATTGAATAGGAATAGTTTGAAAACCACATTTTTATCATCATCAAATAGTGTTGAAAAGTTGGAAGTTTCAAAAAAATACAGGAGATTACTTCCCAGAATTCATAATTGTATTGAAAGTGTTTTGCACTGATTCAATGATGAAGGATGCGAACAAGTTATAAACAAAGACAAACCAATTTATCTGATTTAACCTCCAACAATAATTTTATTATGATATTATTTCCGAGACTATTTCGTATTCCATTGGGAATGCACCAGTTCTCATTTTGGATAGAACTCAAGTAGTGAGGGTGCAAAACTGGTGCAAAAGCTAGTGCACCACCAGGTTACTAGGGTATTTTGGGGGTCGCTGAATATACGCACGAACCAAATTCATACCCGACTCCCCAGCTGCCTGAGGAGCTTGAGGACACGTAGATTTCAGGATTCTCTGAATGGATTGAAAACTGCCCCTCGGTGGTTTTTGCATGGGCTGATTACGAATTCAAATGCGAAAACTACCCTCCGCCTCGCCCTCCGCGCTCCTGGAGGGGGAAGGCAGAATTTGATGTTCTAGAAATGAGTGGTAAATGCCTCTCGGGGGTTTTTGGTGATGCTGATTCCAAATTCGAGGTTGAAAAATACCCCCTGTGCTCGTGGAAAGGGGGCACGGGAGTGGGGGAGGAAGGGGGAATTATATTGATGAAAACCATGAACTTGTGACATGGCATAACAAGCAATTTGAGGATAGAAAGAGTAATATTTTTAGCCATTTCCAGAACTTCAAATTTGCGCCTGCTACTGCTCCCATCACCCCCTTTCGCGGGCAAAAACCCCCGAGAGATATTTTCCCAGCCATTTCTATAAAATTGAATTTCACCTCCCCTCTCCTTCCCGTATAACCAAACTATATAATATAACCTCTATCGGATCTGTATCAATATCTTTACTCGATAAATAAGATAATCTATATTCTTTTGATACAGCGACGATACGGGTTTGAATATATTCTGGCCTCAGATATAATAAATGTTATATATTTATCGATTTTCTATAGCCGCGATACAGTTTGGGCTTAGATACATGCCTGTACACCATAATTCAAAGGTATGGTCTACCCCAGCTTCCAACTTCTCAGATTTGAGAACATTATTTCAAAATTGAAGTTGAAACGGGAAGTATATATTATACAAATGATTGAAAAGCAGATCCAACATCAGAAGTGGTAATAATTGCAGTTTTTTATATTCAAGAGCACTCGATAGGGAATCCCTAATAACTGAGGATACGAAGGGAAGGTATAAAGTTATTGAGATTTTTCTTCTGGAGACTTCAAATTCTTGAAATTATCTCCTTCAGGCAAGGATTTCCAAAGCTTTGCTATTCTTCCTAAATGTGGACTAAGCTCCAAAGGTCTTCTAATAGCATTGAACCATTATTTTCTCATATCCCTTGTAGAATCATTATTGATTGCTGAGTATACTTTTAATCCAAAATAGATGAACATGTGTGGCACCTCACGCTTCAACTGCAATCCTGCACAGCTGAATGGATATACAAAAACTGATTCGATTTGATTCAGTACTTGCTAAACTGATGAAAGGAAACTGAAATAATGAATTATTTACCAACCGCTATAACTCACCGATGGAAAGAAAAACCGATGGAATAATTTGATGTAGAATTCTCAATTTATCACACAAAAGAGCAAAGCACACATTTATTCGGAAGTTCAGAAACAAAACGAACATAATAAGCCATCACTTGATATTTTAAAACCGACGAAACTCGCTTGATTTCTATACCACGTCAAACTCATGAACGACAGCTTGAGGGTTACTGAGCATTGAGCAGAAGAACACCAGCAGTCTAGATATAATGTTGATGTCAGTGATATTCATGTACTTACAGTATAACGCTACTGATGTTATTCATCCGTGAATGATAAGGCCTAATTTCTTAATCAGTCTTTCGTCTTCGTCTCATCAACGAACACCGATTAACCCCCGCCAAATATCATAAATCATGTTATCATTGTCCCATTATATCCCACAAAGAACACCACTATAATAATTCGGTATCAGACACAGGGCATTCCCTATTTACATATAACACTATCTTCGCTAGGCGACAGCAACTATTAATAAATATCTGCCACAATAGATGACAGCAGCGCAATCTCACCCGCAATTTTCGCCATAATTGATAAATAGCACCCTTTTATGACTCCCTCCTGTCCACCGGGGTGATTCGACGGCCATCTTGAATTCGTTAGGATAATAATTAATAACCGTGATATATGCGTGACGGGTCTGGAGTGGAATTTGCTAATGACACACGGTAATAAAATTGATAAATTCTTCGAATGGATATGGGGTGTTTTCAAACATCAGGCATCTTTTTCAACCATAATGCAAAGGTTAAGTTGTCGAAATAAACCATAGATCGCCTGAATAATACTTTGAAAATAAAGAAGTTCTAATACTCATCGATTGAATTGTAAAACGGTTAATGTACTACTGATGATATGGGAAGCATCCATTTTCTCATAGGTACGAACATAATCACCTTATTTACGATCAATTAGTGTTCCAAGTTGTCATTTTCTTCGAAAACAGTGTGATTAGACGCAATTGATTGATCGATTGACTGCTGTATAGTAGCCAACAAGATATGAGGTGCACGTCTTTAGCATGAACATTCTGTATGATTTTATAAACAACAAAGTTGGAAAGGTCTTCAAGTGATTTCTGTTGTATATGATTTTTATATAGGAAATAAACCTGTACTTAGATTTGTCTTTCACTTTCCAAATGAAAGATGTTTGAAGCCAAGCGAGGAGACAAGTATTTTTCGTCCGCATCAGAAACTTTTCGCCAGCAACCTCTTTTCGTCAGCTGATGTGGTCACATAATATACTGCACGGTGCGAGAACGGCGATTGAGTTGACAATAACTGCCACTTAGTTTTGTAATAGTTATTTATACACCAAGGTAGAAAAGAATATCATTATTATCAAGGGACCAAGATTATATCCCGAGGCTTGATTATAGTGATTTTACGTGCCAGAGGTATGTATAGAGGTCGGCGAAAAATTTGAACATACATCTCGGCTGCGCCTCGGCTATCAATTTGCACATTCGACTATAATACACAGTTTTTTGTCCTTGTTACCTACACAAATAATTATTCTTATTCACATCGATCGCTCTCGTTTAACTGTAGTCAAATAGGAGAGTTATTCGCGACATGTTCATAATGAATCACACCATAATATGTCATGAAATCTGCAATAATCATTCAAAGATGAGATCCTATACGTAGTAGGTATAGGATCTTAGTGCCCTCAGTGGTACACTGAAAAAAAATTGAGTGAAATTCCACTCAAGGTCCACGCAATAATGTGTCAATTTCGGTCCACGCCCGATTGAGTTGAAATTCCACCATACTTGACTGTGTAAAATGGTAATGCATGAGCCGATTCAATGAAATTTGTTATAAACATTCTCATTGATAGGTGAACTTGATGAAATATCTAGTTTGAGTTGAGAATTCACTCAAAAATTTCAATCAGTAAATTCACTCACAACCACATATGCATTCACTCAAAGGAATTTTCTACAGTGTATTTATTGATATGGGCACTGATCCACAAAAATAACATATTATATTGTATACTTTTTCCACTATGATTTCGAAATAATTCCGTTATTCAGTACTGCCAAACGTTTGCCTTGAACAATGGTAGAAGCATGAAAAATATTTGAAATCTGTTTTATTGCAAATACGCTATAATATGAAATATAAGCTTATACACAAACTGAAAGATTCGAGAGATTGGACTAGATTTTCATCGATTGAGATCACAATCTCGCCAGATAACCACTTCTTTTTAGACTTTATACATTTGTGACTTCTATGGATACATCAGGTCAGTTAACATTCATCAATATGCCGATGACACCCAACTATATAGCTCCTTTGGTTTCCATGAGTCCAAATACCCCGACCATTAATAGAAATCCTCAATTGTTGATCGATATGTCTTGAGCGCATAAAACTTTAAACTGAATCCAAAGAAAGTGCATAATTTTTTTCTGTCGGAAAAATAAGAGAAAATATGGGAGTGAGTCTCTATCCACCCGAATCAACAATGACGTCATCCCCTTCGTGACTGAAGGAAAGATTTTGGGTCTTTGGCGGTACACCAACTTGAGGTACAGCAAACATAATATTTAAACCATTTATGTGCCACATCTTTCAATATTTCTTAAGACAACTCCATTCCAGTAGAGGCTCATTATCGAGTGATAGTGTGATAGTGTTTATGGACCTGTCCTCCTACAAACAGATGCATTGCGTCTGCTGAAAATTCAGAACAGCTGCATTAGATTTTCTTACGGTATCCGTAAGTTCGACCACATCAGTGCACATATTAAGAATACGGATTGGCTAAAATTTGAGTAATTGGAGGGAAATACACTTGCTTATATACCCTCCCTCAAACAATTTTGATATCTGGTTAACCACAATATCTACGTAATAAATTAGTTCCGCTCTCACACAAAGATTCCTCAAGCAATAAACATTCACTATTAATTCCCAAGCACACTAATTCGATTTTCACATGGAGTTTTTCTGATAATGTGGCTAAACTTTACAATGCCACCCCTGTAGAATATAAGGAACTTCCTCTAAAATATTTCAAAACAAGACTGGAAGTTATGTTACTGGTCATTATATTCTCCAATTTTTTTTTGTATCTAGGTCATCTTATATTGTTAAATTAATATGTGTGTGGTATGTTTATATTCTTGCGATTGAGTTTGAAAGCAGCTCTAAAGCTGAACCCCGCCGCAAATATGTAAATAATGAATAAAGACATTATTATATAATATTATTATTTTTATTATAAAATATAAATGTATTGTTGTACTGTTGCAGATTTCTCGAGATAACAAGTGAAAAAGATTTAGAAATGGAAGTCACTCACTATAATGTGTCAATTTCTGAATATTAAAAAACGTACCTATTGTGTATAGTGCAAAAACTCCGATCTTCTTTATACTATATGAGGATAATAATAATTAATGATATCCCTAATGCATATCTCAGTGTTATTCATTACATTGTGAACAACTCCAGATAATTGAGTTATCTCAAATTGTCGGTTATCGAGATTATAGCTTCGATCGTGTCCCTTTTACGTTAATTTCCGTATTTAGGTCTATCCAACAATATATTATGCATGTCAAACTTGCAAGCAAGAGCTTTGAGGGACGTTTCTTGGCCCTATACGGATAAATTAGAGGCCCGCCGCTAAGGAAGCCTCATATTAACATGTCGTGAATATTCATGCCCAAAGTGTCAACTAGTGAATACTGATTGATAGCTAACTTCTGGATACATTGCTGTGGTTCATTCAACTCAAGTTGACCAGCTGAGTACACTAGTTAGGAAGAATGCAGAATTGCAAATAATGTAGGCAGGCTGTATGAGATAATTCGTCGCTGTTACTTCTCGGGAGAGAAGCGTGACCGACCATACATTATACAATAGTGTATTTCTACTCAAAAATCTCTATCTCGCCAGTAAAAACATTTTATCAATAAAAATTCTCATATACAATGACAAGAAGAGCGGCATGATATGAAATGATATAGTCAAGATGCTGAATATATTTTTGGTTAGACAGATACAGGATATATATTGTTTAAGATAAATAGGTTTTTCCACATTACATTCCTACCAGCCAGAATGAGTGAAAAGATTTCTATGACAACTGTTGGGACAGTAAAAAAGGGTTCTTTTCCGAGGTACATCGACATTTCGATAGTAGAATAATGTTGGCAGAATAGTATTTCTCGTATAACTCAATAAATTTTTCCACTAGAAGGACAAGTAGTTTTGTGTATAATCAAGAGACCTCGCAAGAGACACACACATAGCTTTTCTGAGATACAATAAACTAGGATTAAAAATAACTAGGATCACAATATTTTTTCCACTGATTATTTGTATTTATATTATTCTCATTCGAACCCATTTGACATGCAATTATCGAAGCAACAATGAATATTAACAATTCGCAAAGATGTAGTATGAACAACAATAAATTATTGCATATCAGATCTTGTAAGTCTATCAGCAGAAAATAGCTGAAAATACAATAAATACAATACATCAACTCTATCAAGTGAATGTTGATGAGAACACAAAGGGTATAAAAATATCAATTCAGTCAATGATGATAATAGTTTACTACAAAATAATGATTCTGATATTTTATTGCGCATATATATTTTGTTGATTCAATGATGAATTTGTTCTTTCTGTGTACCATCGCCGTTCAATTCACTTCCACTCCTATGACTTGATGAAATTATTCCACTTTGAGAATTCGGCATTTTCATATTCCCCAAGAAACTCCATATTGAAAAGTCATAGGGTGCGTTTTGTTGTGCCATTCCGGAAGTGATAAAATGAGTGGGCCCAAGAAAACGGATAGCCGCCAAAAATTATACCATTACCATCATTCTGCGTTTATTCCCATGAATCAAGAATTGATATTGACTAATTTAATATCCGCATGATTCTCAGCCAACGTTTGAGAATTATGATTGGATTCTTGGAGGATATCAATGCCTTAGATGAAGGAATTCTCGTTTGAAGCGCATGAAAAGTGCCGTTTTTGAAATAAGTGTTGAAGTTCAATTGGAAAATATTATTAGCTTGAATGCGATAAATGCTGACAATTTTTTCTTTGAACTGTCAATTCTCATGACATAATAATGATCACAAGTAACGGTTATTTGTCATTCCAATTTTCAACCCTTCTCATGAGAAGGAATGCGAATGGGAAATGGAAATGGGTTTGAATGCACAACAATACGTGTAAAATGCCAAGAACCAGATTGAGTCATGGCACAACAAAACGCACCTATAGCTATACTTGAATTCATATAATCATCGGCTATGGTGGTTCCATATTGACTGCATTATCTTATAGTGTATAATGAATCATCAGTTATGTTATGTAAAATAATAATTTCAATTTTGTGAAATGCAAATCTGACTAACCTGAGAAAAACTATAATAAATCTTTGCCATTTATATTCAAATTAACATAAATTTGCCATGATCCAATTGGCTCCAACCTGATGGCTAGATAGCGTTTTGCCGCCAGAGGCCATCATTCAACAGCCGCCATCATCAAGCCGTCATAGCCTACTACAAGCTAATTAAAATAAAGAACACGTATTACAGCAAATCAACGACATTCACATTAGAGAACACTGCGATGCTATGATCATTATGTATGTGCAAGTCGTATATTATATCGAATGCGCTCAGAACATCTAGTCCACAACCAGTCCAGACCAGTATAATGTATTTATGTTATGGCCTCAGAGCGCAATTACTGGAATAATTTCAGCTGTATTATGTTGGGAGTTATATATACGCGCCCATGTCTCTATGTATGCTCATTGTTGATTAATTCATTTGCGGCCTAGATGAAGATTGATATCAGGTGCGAGAATTATGGGCCAACATTTTTCTCAGGGGAGGCCAGAATCAAATTCTGTAGACCTGCAGACTTTACTAAGTTTATACAGGGTGTTTCGTAAAATGTGGGACGCACTTCGAGATGTGATAGGGCGTTTCAAGAAAATACAAAAATTCGCATAAACAAAAGTCGTAGAAGGCTTCGCTTGCGAAGTGGAAAATATTTATAAAATTTGTTCATGTCCATCTTGTATATGGATTATCGTGGTGGAAAATTTAGTTTGTTAGTTGGGGACAAGAAAGTTGTATTTTCAATATTATATACATAGTATCAGATGAAAATATCGAACTTGGAAAAATCTATGACGCCACTGGAATCATTATTTCGAATCTGATTACACCAAAATATGATTCTTGATACTGTCAACAAAATCACTGAGTTTCATCGAAATTGAAAACCAGACTTTTTACTAATTGATAAAAAAAACGATTTTCTATTGAAACTTTGACGCCCTGTATCTTGAAAATGAAGCATTTCAAGACCTATGTTTACATGAACTTTTCGTCTCAGAATCACCCTGATAATCACCCCTTGAAGTTTGGCCACATACATAAATAACACCCTGTATACAGATTATTATCACCCTGATAATTAGATAATTACCCCTTGAAGTTTGGCCACATACATAAATAACACCCTGTATACAGATTATTGAGGCATACATGTTAACAAAAGCTCTCTTCCACGTGAAAAAGTTTAGAGGATTATTTCGAATTTTCGAAAAAGGAGTCTTGTGCGGTGTATGTTTGGCAGTCGAAATACTGTGAGATATATATACAGACTCTCGAATACCCTCAGAGAAATGCATGCAAACGTAGATAAAAAATCCAACTATATGTACCTTGAAAAAGTTATGTTTTTTTTTAAATTTTGTCGTTCTGGTTTCACACTGATTACATCGACTCCATTCTCATGTTTCATCTGCATCATCAAGTCGAGAATGTTATTAACGTATAGGTATCTACTCGAGCTCACTAGTCTCCATTGCTATGTTTATTGTCTAATTTACTGAAACTACTGTCAATATCCCGGAGACATTCAGTATGTCTAGTAATTATTTCAATTGAAGTAAATAGCAAATGTTCGCTAATCTCCGCTTTGCTTCCAACGATGCAAGAACGTAATTCCGTTACAGAATTCAACAAATTGCCAGAGCTCTACAAGCAGATTATACAGGGTGTCCAATTTAAAAAGTATCACTTTGATTACCTATAGGAGAAAAATTGGTACTGATGCACGCCATGTTGGATTTGAAGTTATAATAATATACAGACGAATTTACAGGGTGTCCCATAGGTCATGGATCAAAGGAAGTGTGGTGGTAAGGGAGGGATCATTTGCAATCAAACTAACGGTATATGTGGTTATCAAATTGTTGAAGGTTCAAAAGTTATTAACTTTTTTTAGACATTTGATAATATTTGAGGTATAAGATGTAACGATCATATTCATGTCAAAACCATGTGTGCCTCAGAATTCACAACGGTCAACGTAACTACGTAAGATGTTTAAAGGTCCAATCATTCTGATATCAGCAGTTTCTTTTTCATCTCTTGGAACGCAGGAAAGGATATTCCTACAAGGTTGTCTTCAGAGATCATGTAGCGGTTGGACGGTGTCAGCGCTCTTATTGCAGGAGTTATTATTAAGAATGCTATGACCGTTTATGTGCGACATGTTTTCTGAAGACGACTGTTCGTACCTAGAGAGGATATAGAGAAAGGAGGTAGGTGCCGGAATTTGTTTTTGAACTTCTGGAGGTTCCGTTTCCAGGAATGTCTTGAAAATTTTCAGGAAAGCTCAAGTGAAAAAATCTTCAACTCACAATAATTATATATGGAGATACTGCATCAAAATATGAAATCTCAAGTATACTGGTACTTTATCTACCAAGTAAGTTAACATTTAATAGTTGAATCAAGATCACAGTTAACTGCAACCAGTGCAACTTATAAAACCGACCCTTGGAGAATTTAAGCTTACCTATCACGTTATATATTTTTTTCAAGATTCTGATTTTGTGTTATATGTGGTATATCTTGTACAGGGTGCACCTCCTAAAATGGAACCCCCCCTTAACACTTTTGTTTTCGGAGATATGAAAAAATGTTGAATAAAAAAGTTGTTTGAAACGACCCAAACTTTTATTTCGTGAAGTTGTTTCATATACAGGGTCATTCGTTTTTCCAGAAAGGACATCAACTTTGATTTTTTCAATAGAACACCCTATATATTTTCCAACATGTCGATAGAGCTTTTTCTTCTGATTCCAAAAATATATATGAGTTGCATATTCGGATTGGAAATAATTGAGTTATTGATGATCAAAGTTGACCAAAATACCGCTTTATGAACCTTCACTTCATAGGTAATATCATCTAATGTAAGTTGAACATAGTGGGTTTCGAAATAATGTTTATGAATTGTTTGAGCTCCATGTTTATTATGAAATTGAAAACGTTCGATTTCTATAGAACAAAAAGGGGTTACAGTTTGAATGAAAGATGCGAAATTTTGGAAATATACATTTCTTGCGGGAAAAAGGCAACCGCTGCTCGTAGAGCGCATCGGTTTGGTGATCGTCCGCTTCCATCTTTGAATACCTCCAAAGAGGATCTTCGAGAAGTTCAGACGAGATAGTGGTGATTTGAGTGATATGAAGAGGAATCGGCAAAAATCGGTACTCATAGAAGGGACAGAGGAAAATATATTACTTTATTTTATTGGAGACCCGAGTCGTTCGACAAGAATGGCTGCAAATTACTTCAATATATCCACGACAAGGTGAGACGAGTTTTGAAGAAGCATCGTATGAAGCCAAACAAAGTAATGCCAGTGAATTATTTGTTTCCTCAAGATCATCCAAATCGTTTGCGATTTTGTCATGAAATAATTGAAAGACATAATCGCGATGAAAATTTACTAAGAATATTCTATTCACGGATGAGTGTTCATTTTCAACTTCAGGAATGTTTGATAGGAAAAATGAGCATAGCTGGGCCACGGTTAATCTGAGAGCAATGAAAAAGATTGAAAAACAAGGCCGGAGAAGTGTGAATGACTTGCAGTGTTTATAACACTAAAGTAATTGGTTCCATCTTCATTGATGGCAGTCTTACGGGGCGAAAATATTTGGATATGTTGCAAGGTGATATTGAAAACTTGCTTGATGAAGCAATCCCTTTGAATAGACGAAACCAATTGGTATGGCAGCAGGATGGTGCACCTCCTCACAATGGAATTGAAGTCACGAACTACCTCAATGAGAGTTATGACACTTGGATTGGAATGCGAGGACCAATATTTTACCCGCCCCGTAGCCCGGACCTGACGTCTTGTGAGTTTTTCCTGTGGGAAGCGCTGAAAGACAAGATCTATAAACATGATATTCCGGATACTGACTTCTTGAAAAATAAAATAACAAAAAAAAAATTTTGAAAATTTGTTGTAGAAGCTCTGTGAATACATCTCATATAGTTCATTCAATAAATATTGTTTATAAAGATTCATTCAAGTTTTGTTGTCAAGAACTCTTGATGATATTTCGACATCCACGGATGAGTTAGTGTTATAGTGTGATACCAAATCTATCCACATAATGATTTGTAGTTTATTGACTTTTCCATGGAATATTTTTTCAAAGCCCACTATGATATAAAGTGAGAATTCATGAAGCGATATTTTAGTCAACTTTGATCATCAATAACTCAAGAATTCTCCATCCGAATATGCAAGTCATATATATTTTTGGAATCAGAAAAAAAAGCTCTATCGACATGTCGGAAAATATATAGGGTGTTCCATTGAAAAAATCAAAGTTGATGTTCTTTCTGGAAAAACGAATGACCCTGTATATAAAACAACTTCACGAAATGAAAGTTTTGGTCGTTTCAAACAACTTTTTTATTAAACATTTTTTTATATCACCGAAAACAAAAGAGTTAAGGGGGGGTTCCATTTTAAGAGGCGCACCCTGTACAGAATATTCCTTGTGCATGATCATTCCTGAATGGGATTGCCCTTTAAAAAGAAGTTTCGAAGGTAATTCCTTAATTTTTTTTTAATCTCTCGGAGCGCACGAAAGAAAATGATGTTCGAAGAACATAATGGAGGATAGGGAGAGGAAATAGGTGTTCGAATTTCGTTTTGACTACGGGGATACAATCATGGAAATACTTCCATTGGCAAAGAATTCCAAAGCTTGGTCGTTCTATACACGAACGAGTTTTGGTAAAGTGTTTGTAGACATATTTCAAGGTTGACAACGAAAGGATGTGCTGACTGGGCCTGCCGAGTTCGTCTGAGTGGTATTGCTATTGATGAAATAATAGCAGATATTTCTGAGGAACATTTCCAGTGGAAGTATCAAGTATCTACAGACAAGTGAAAGGCCGCCGATTTTTCTACGGTGTTTTAATAGAGTCAAAGTATTAGTGAGTGCTGAACCTCATATGTGAAAACAGTATCCTAACACTGGCCGTTTATGTGCTTTGTAGATGATAAAAAGTTGTTGAGGTGCGAAGTAGATTTTAGCACGAAATAAAAACACGAGGTTTTGTGAAGCAGCATGGATTTTTCTATATCCTCTCGTTTATTTACTTTCCAGGTATGGCAACTGTGCAAAGTTTCAATTGTTTTTGAAATCATCATTCGCCATTACATAAAATGTTTCGAAGTTTCAAACGACGTTACCATAAACGTACCACATACCGTGATACATAGAAGTTGTCAATAACAGATATTGTTGGGATCATACTTTCGATTTGCTTCGATGCATTATAACCCTTAAACGTGAGAAATTTAGAAATTCCAGGTTACACTGTGCGAACGGTCAGCTCATATAGTCGGGGCAAATAGGTCGTGGTTCATTTACTTACCATATCATGTAACTTTGTCAAAAACATAACAATTAGCATAAGAAAGATAGTTCCACCAGATAAGATTTTATTTGGACGCCATCTATCTACAGAAAATAAAGTTCAACAAACCTCTTTCTAAAGCCAATCCCTGTAGAAAGAAATTGTCTGTGCTGAAGGATAGGAAAACAAATCAAACAAATAAAATTTAGGTTCATTTACTGACTAAAAAAGTTATTCGAAGTATCAAATCTGCATCACAAACATTCATAATATATATGTGTCACAAATAATTTCGACTGCAACTGAAATGCAGGTGTGCATATTTATTATACAGGGTGTTAAATAAACGTTTTTCTATCAGTGAAACTTGACACAATGATCATCAGCTTTGGATAAATCTAATCAATATAATCAATGGAATATTCCCCAGATATAATGCATTACACCTTCACAGATATAGGAATATTGAATAGTGACTTTTCAATTGTACTAGATTCCAAATTGTACTTGATTTTAGATTATAAAAGATTTGATAATAACTGTTTCAACGATCAGTGAGTATTTTATAATATGCAGAGAATACCTTTTGTCAGCAAGATTGTGAATAAGCCAGAAAATGTTGTTTGACCAGAGCTTATTGATATTTCCAGCTTCCAAATTACATCCTGGTCAATTTCATCATCATTTTGGGCTCCTCTTTCCAGATTTCATGAGAGCATACGAGTCTGGTGAGACGTCAGGTGACCTATAAGTATGCTTAGTCCAGCCAGTACGTTGAATTTATGACATCAAGTTGGAAATTATCTATATCTTCTTGAAATTTACATCAATAGTCTTCCAGCATTAACAGGAACAATAAATCGGCTCTAAAAGCCAGGACAATCTTTCCGTGAAGATTGTTTCCTCAAATCATCAAAAATGCTTACTCTTTCGAGTCCATAAAAAGCATTGATGAGCAAAAGTTACATAATCTTCCAAATCCAAACAGTGAAGATTAAAAGTACAAAAGCAAGTAAAAGTACAATAAAAGTCAAATAACAGAACAGTCTGGCAGAACTATAACATAGAAAAATAGAAAACGTGTTGAAATAACGTAACCTCAAGATGATGAAAGTTCACAAACTAATTTCCTTGAATATGGACCAAATTCCACAAAAATAATAATTTCAATGAATCAAAAATATTCTTAATAATTGAATGGTTACCTCTAATTAGATGTTCTTCATGAGAAATGGTGGATGATTAGAAATTAACTTTAGCGGACATCCACCTAGGAGTTCATTCGATGATGGCCAGATGCAGAAATGAACGATTTTCAATTTTTCTTTCTCTTTTCTAGTTGTAAATTCAAATGTCCATGTCATAAAAGTCAAAAAATCATAGTAACCAAATAGCCAGATTCGAATCAACCGTTGTAATAACCGATATCAGGTTCAAATGAAAAATCAATACAAATCAATACAGATCAATAACAATAAGAAAACGCTGACGGCCTACTATCTAGACATTCTAAAGATATAGCGAAGTTTATCAACCTTGATATGTTACTGTCGCGATCCTGCTCGTTGAAGGTCTGAACACTGAACTATTCGTTAATGCTACGTGGGACAAAGGAACAAAAGAAAAAGAAGAATTAAAATTACAACCTCAACAACTCGTTTGACATTTCATATGAATATTTTCAAAACAAACTGAAATAATGAACTTTCATCAAGTCAACAAAACATAACATGCTATTAAAATCAATTATGCAAGGAATATACAGGATGATCTCCGATGTATGCCATCGTGTATGCCAGTGACTCGCAGCTCCATGAAATCTGTAACAGAAAAGCTCAAAATATCCTACAAAAGGGAATGCAAATTCTCAAAATACATTCAGTGAAAACCAGAGTTGAATCAATTGTTCTGAAAAGGTCAGTTGAATACTTGGTACTATCAATATTTCATAGAAAAAGTAACATTTACTAAAAGTTGATGTTACAGCATATTATGAATCACCCTGTGTGTGATATTTGATAATGAAACAATAGAATTCAAGGCGATGGGTGGTGTTCGCATATGTTCAATGATAAATAACTGGTCTGTTCGTTTGTATTGCTAAACTTGCTAAAGTTGATTTTTTCCCATAAATGTCTTTGTTCATGATATGATGTAAACAGAGAAGGTCATAGAAAAAAAACAAGTTCAGCAGGTAGAGCAAAAATAGTGCCTTTTTTACTACAGTAGGCTTCACCTAGATCGGATTATTTCGCCTACACAACGATCTTATGGAATATAATTCCAAGCGTTCCTAATTCGAATATCCTGTTTCATGTTGTAAATATTTGGTTATCCGCACTTAATGATTGCTTAGGGCAATATAATCAGTGTGCGCCAGAAAAAAGTTTTTCTGTGAAAGCGAGTTATTCTTAGATTTCACATGTGTTACGTAAAGTTAACAAGGATGAAGTGTTTATGTATATGGTTCTCATAAAATGTGATATTTTCCTGAACAAAAAATGGCGAACATCCTATATTGGATATAACAGTACGCGTGAACGAAATTCTGAGGAAATGTCCCAGATTAGACCAGAGATGGAAACATTTTATTACTAATTATAGCATGGGAATTACAATAAAATAATGTCAACTTGCAACAATTAGGGAGTGATTTATTATACTGCCAGTACAAAGTGACCATTTTCATTGGTAGAAATAACAAACGCCAACTGTGTTGATTTTGGAAGCTGAAATTCGAAAAACTAAATCAGCATTCCTGGATGGGTGCCCTCTCAAATATGGAAGAAAAGATGCTACAAATGCTTATCCTACTACTTTCAGTGAATAACTTTTTCTACAACTGTGTAACGAAGTTACTTTTATTTTTGGGTTCTTTGTGAGACATGCGGTATAGTAAGGGTCTAACTTCTGTAAATAGGAAGCCAGAAACCCCGTTCTTTTTCAGGAATGCTAGTAATAATACACCGGAAGTATTATTAATAGATGTCAACGGCCGTGATTCAGGATTGATTGATTATAAATATTTTGATTGATTATTAATAAAACGCCGAGCGGATATGAGATCGATATCCAACTAGGTATACGTATCGCGTGCGCGCCCCACTATTCGAGAAGAGTGGTGGTACTACGCGTCGAGAGCCGTCGTAGCTCAGAGAGGGCAACGGTGGGACAGTACAGTGAGAGCGACCAGCGGAGAAGCCACGCCGAGCCGAAGCCAGCCAGCCAGCCGACCAGCCAGCCAGCAGAAGAGAGAGAGAGAGAGGAGCCGACCGCCGCAAGACAGCACTGGTACTAATCATTCTATTTCGATTCCTTCCTAGGTGATTTGGGGTCCAGAGGTGTTTACCCGTCCCCGCATTTATTTCATTCCAGGAATTCCCGAATCCAGAGGAGCAGCTGTGGACTCGCTTGACTTGTACTAATTTGGGGTCCAGAGGTGTTTACCCGTCCCCGCATTTATTTCATTCCAGGAATTCCCGAATCCAGAGGAGCAGCTGTGGACTCGCTTGACTTGTACTAATCTGGGGTCCAGAGGTGTTTACCCGTCCCCGCATTTATTTCATTCCAGGAATTTCCAGGATCCGGAGGAGCAGCCGGGGACTCGCTTGATTTGTACTAATCTGGGGTCTAGAGGTGCTCACCCGTCCCCGCATTTAATTTATTCCAGGAATTCCAGAATCCGGAGGAGCAGCCGGAGACTCGCTTGATTTGTACTAATCTGGGGTCCAGAGGTGCTCACCCGTCCCCGCATTCAATTTATTCCAGAGATTTCAGGATCCGGCGGAGCGATCTTGGACTTGCGATTATGGTATTTGATTGTTAGTATCAACTCGGGATCCGACGGTGTAAACCTGTTCCCGAATTGATCACCCATTTTGCTTAGCCTACATGCATGTAATGTTGCTTGAATCACCTTAGAAGCTTGTTGCTAGTCCTGCTTATGATCACGTAACCTTATGTACCCGCGTGCTTAAATACTCCGCATGTCTCATGAGGGAATAGGCTGTGGTATCTCGGGACTGTAAAGGGGTAGGAGTCTAGGATCGTATGTAAATAGCGCGGTGTAAATAAGTGTAGATTTAAAGTATATCACCAACTGTAAATATTAGTGTAAATAAATAGTAAAGTTGTCTCAGTTAATTTGAGTTTTATTTCGCTAGAGCAACTAGTGATCCGGGGATTAAAAGACATAAAGTTTAAGTCATTTTGACAGTAGAAATCTCAGACCCCTGGTTTACACTATCTCCACTGATAGTTGCCCGGCGTAAGTGGACCTACCACGATAAAATAGGTGGCGCCCGAGTTGTAAATAATTGTTGATATTTGTTGAACCCGCTTTATTGCACCAAAAAGATATCTCAGAGTAGATATCCTTTACAACTGCTATGAAAAGTATAGCGTATTTCTCATAGTTTACTCAGTTTCAAAACCATGTAGGTATTGCTGATACTGTGAAAACTATTATTTTCTACAAACGTGCGTGAGTCACCCTATACCCGCACGCAATTTAATTTGGAAATTGTCATTTTTCCGCAGTGGTGCGGAAGAAATATTTTTCTACAAACGCTTAACAAAGTAGCCTTTGACGCTTTCAAATTCCAACACAAAGTTGACGTTTTCCCAGGAATGTCATTCTTTGACAGCATTTGCGCTCGTGAGCGGAAATATTGAAAAAACGATCGCACATCTCTGTAACCTATACTTATCTATTCTTGAAAACCCCCAATTCTTTCATGATGGAAAATAGTGACAGTGAACCATCAAACACATTTCCTGATATAGCAGAATGCGCAAAAGTTTGAATCTTTTACCGGAGAAATCAAGGAAGAAATATGAATTACAATATGATACATTCATAAATTGGTGCCACTCCAAGAAGGTGAGTAAGTATTCAGAAAACGTTTTACTGGCTCATTTTAGTAAAAAATCAAAGACTTTGAAGTCATCAACTCATTGGTCTATATATTCGATGGTACGTATACATGCTGAATGTTAAAAATAATATCGGAATCAATAAGTATCCGAAACTTATCGCATTTCTCCAGAAACAATCTATTGGATATACAGCGTAAAAAATCCAAAACAGTCACCGCTGAAGATATATACCAACTTTCTACAAGAAGCTCCCGATGAAGAATATCTGTTGAAAAAGGTAAATTATACTTCATATTTAATCTCTTTGTTATCATCAGAAAGACAGTGTATCTTTATTTCATTGCATCAATGAGTTATGTTCGATTCGATTGCAGAGTTTACTATGGCTAAGAGGTCTGAGGCTCAGGTTGCCACGCTAGTGGTTCGGTTTCAATTCTCGGTAGGCCCGACATTTTTTTTTCTCGCTTGTCAGTTATTTTAAGTTTCTTTTTTGTTTTCTTTGGACATAAGGGATAACATGGATAAGAACTATATTTCAATCGCTCATACTTCTAGGGTAGTTATTTCCAAAAGCTGCGTTTGTAGAAAAAATCTTGTGTGTATTTCGAGCACAAAGTGTCATTGCCGCTCTCCAAAGATTACCGCGCTCCGCTCCGCATCGCGCGGTAACTTTCTTTGTCGAGCGGCAATCTATCACTTTGCGCTCTAAATACGCAAAACTATGAGTGGTTTGTGACACACTATGAATATTTCAGTGTTTTTTGCAGTATTTAGTAAGTTTGTACAAAATCATCCATCAAATTGCACTATTTATTGTGAAAATGGAGAAATATTGAAAAATAATAATTGATTGTTATATAAATCCCCCTATAGCCTTTAATTGATCTGATGTGAGAAACAATTGTTGTCATGTCAATCAAAACACAAATTAGTTAGTGTAATTCTCAGAGTGATAGACAGAGCGTTACTACTGTCATTTTCGATTCAGTGGAATTGCTATGAAAAACTGCCAGCTACAGATGGGATACAGATGAGTTATTATGAGAAGCACTACAGGGGATTTATTGAATGATGCAATAGTAAAAAAGTGAAAACACCAAAAAAGAAGTATTTTTGACTTATTTCCTAGAAACGGTACACACGCTTCGCGTCGTTCGAGTCAACGGCATTAGCGTGCGGAAAAGTATTACTTTCCGCACTTGTTGGGAAAATTACTATTTCCCCAATTTTTACTCCCACAGACCCGCTTATGTATTCTCCTTCAACCGCATCACTCCAAGAACGGAAAATTATTTCACAAACGATGATTTAAGCGCATTCCTCTGTTTTCAAAAGAATAAATGAGGCCGCGCAATTCCATGGAAATTGCCACTGCGAGTGGAAATAGTTTTTGTATGAGCTCCACAAAGAGGAATTCTTCGGATTGAGTTAATTAATGAAGAACTCCTCGGAAGTAATTATGACGGGTATTCCTACTTTCCACTTTGAAGGCCAGGAGCAGTGCATTGTTCCAGATTAATTTTCCAATGATTCATTTATTGTAGAAGTGTATCGAATCTTTTATTACTGGAGGTATATTCTCTGAGGTTAATCATATTGACGGAACAAATCAGATGAGCAAAAGAGGGATTGTTTCCAGTCATCAGAGATCAACTGGAATTTACTTGCCTATTCGTGACGCATATTATATGTATACGAGGTGTCCCAGAACATCGTACCATGGATTCTACAAGGTGAACTAGATACCAAAATAGACTGATTTCAATAACTTACCTCTATACGAAAATGCACCTTTGAGCAGTGAGGGGGCAATGAAAAATAATTTTATTCACAGATTTTCCTGAATATTTCAAAATGCTTGCAAGGTATACTGATCTAAAATTCGTAGGGCAATTTACTATCATGAATGTTCATGAAAACCACGTCATACCAAGTTGATCAATATACAGGGAGATACAAATTCCACATTCTCTGTGAAGAAAATTGATGTAACTTTTTTAGAGCACGCCACTGTCAAAATTTATTCTTCTTAATTTCTGAGATATCTGACAAATTCAATTTTGGCGCTTCATCATACTTGTTTATAATGTCAGCATTGCCCGAGACATTTGCCTATCATGTTTTGCAAATTACTACCTCATTTGTGGTCAATAACCAAAATATCCATGTTCACCATTTCGCAAGCTCATCATCATAATATGATCTGGGATCTGGTCGACCAACAACCTTATCATATGCTGTTTATCATAAAAATGATTATTGTGTTCAATAACTCAATACAAATGAGGAAGAAACTTGCAGAACATGTTAATCCTGACACATCATGAACAAGTATGAAGAAGCACCAACATTTAAAAAAAACTACAGTTAAAAAATAGTTTCCTTTCAGACAGATCCCTTGATGTGGTACGGTGGATGGAATATCGTCTGATACTATGACAAACAGTTCCGGTGTCCCACAAGGACCCACCTTGGTACCAATATTGTTCCCGCCATATTATGTCTATAGAATGGGCAAAGCTCAATTGAAGTAGTAAATTCAATACCAACATTTTCTAATTATCCTCCCTATAGGCACACAAGATATTCCACGAACATGATAGAGATTCCCTTTCGTGTGCTCCCGTGCTCCAAAAGATACAATATAAAAAACTTTGTAGTGAATTGAGCTTTAATTCCTTCGGAAATACCAAGTTGAACAGCTCAATGAGGTCTATGTCAAAGTCACAGATTTTGATGGATAGTCCTGAAGGCTGGGTCCTGAAGGCTTGGACCTGATGTTTGTTTGAAAATTTTCAGAAACAGTGGTGTGTCCTACGTGAACGAATAGAAAAGCTCGATTATTGGGTATTACGATTAGATTTTACACTCAGTGAGGAACCTCACGCGCAACGTTTACAATAACAGAGGAAGAAGGAGATATCTTAGGAAGAGACAAAATCGAACAAAAAAAGGCGTAAACATACTTGACCAAAAGTCTCTGTAGGGCGATCTGGTTGACAACAGAACATGTAATACTCACATGAAAAAATGTTTTCAAATTTCAAATCTATTTTGATGATAATGTTGAAGTGCTACTCGCGATTATAAAGGAAAGCCTGTAAACTTTTTGAATTTGCTATATTACTCAAAAATACCAGGGTAGCTGCGACTCGCTACTCTTGAATTGTTTGAATAATCATGGATGTTTAGCTAATATACTCCACATATACACTTTCAGTGCTTGAAATGGACCAGAGCGTACCGGAATGTCATTTTGGTTCGTGGAAATAATCTTGATCTGTTCCAGTTCTTGAAGAATGTGTCCCAAAGCAATTCATAAATCCATATTTAGAGATTCGACAGTTGATGATAGAAAACAATGAATACGAAGAAGAAATTCGTTATTTGGTCAAGAATAGCGGTTTCAGAACGTTCACAAACAAGACAATAATACACAAACCCGGGGCCCCCATGAACACATCACATCAAGAAATTGATATGCTGAGGCCCACAATGTGTAGTTGATGTTATGGGTTGTCTTCTCAATTTGTGCAGCGAATACTTCTGGAAAGAACTCAGCTCTCACCTCTCTCAAATTGGCTGTGGTGCAACTTTGTTGCTGAAAAAATGCATGTCGCATGGCAATGATTAAGCGACCTTCAAAAAAGTAGGCCTCGACAGCAAACGAGCGCTGCACCCTCATCCACTCCATATAATGGTGACTTAACCACAGGGGACCGAAACTTTATGACCCGCCCTTTCAAATGATTCCATTTCCACCCTCATCGGAGCACCTACCGCCAGGGCATCTACTTCAAATCAGCAAGTTCCCTGTACGATAACTTCATGAAATGCTGAAAATGGGCCTGGTCCAGTGAAAAATTTCATTTCAGTAAGTTCCAACCCTAATCAGTCCACTATCATAAACCGTTTTTTTCCACAGAGCTTCGGGAATTTTTCAAATAGTTATTGAAATTCACGATATTTCATACCATTGGCATCAATTCCGGCGTTCCACATGGATCAATTTTGGCACCAACATTATTCCTTCTTCATATCAATGATCTGTTGGGAGTAACAACTTGCCGCATCCACAGCTTTGCAGATGATTAACACCCTGTATTTGTTAGATTTGATCAGATGATAGGTTTTGAAGATGAAGGTGACAGACTAGGATTAAGTTGGGAAGTTAGATTAGCATTTTTTTTCATATTTCTGTGAACTCTAGGCAGGGTCACAAAATATCTTGGATTCAAATGAAATGTTGATAATTATTAAGAATTATAAGGATATTGCAAGATATATAAGTATTCAATGAATGATTATTAGGAACCAGGAGGAGCCATTGTCATCTGTGAATATATGAATACTGTTGTCATTGGTCATATTGCATCTCATAAAGTAATTACTAGTTATAAATTAGGCAGCGTCGAAACATGTGGTTATGCTCGCATTGGTTATTGAGGAATATATCAACAAATAATATCTCTATTGCCATGTGAGATGGTGTATGACATCATCGTGGTCTGGCATTTTTCGAAGGTGCCGATTTTATTCAGTGAAAAATAGTATTTGTGATTAGTTTAAATGATTGCATCAAATACTATTTATACTAGGAATGATCAATATAAAATAGGTATGTAGCTTAAATTCGACTAGGACAACCCCTTAAGTAAAAGGCGTGGCAATCTTATTTGTCGCCGCCACTGAGCCCTCACAGTAGCATCTTAATCCTCGTGAATTCGACGTTTTTCCCTAATTAATCCCATCCCTTCTCAGTCCCAATTGTCGAGGGGTAGTGAAAACTTACGTGCCCGTCGAGTATAAGGTGCACCATTCTCGAAGCGAATAATAAGGAATAATTCCAAAGTTCTTAATTACGTTTTAGACTGTACTTGAAGAAGTTGCACGGTTGATTGTTAATTTGCTGAAATGTGGACTCGACTAGAGACAATGTGCGGTGGAAATACTTCAAAATTAGTTTATACTCTACAGTGGATTAACCAAATTGATATATTGATATTATAGGTACTGAAGCTATTCATTTAGATGGCAATAGTGCCTTCGCCATATATAAAGCAATGACAATTATAACAAATAATAAGGTCAAAGTGAGGCAAGTTATTAGGTAATCCAAAAGATGAGGTGGACACACATATATAGGTCAAACCAGGCGTCCCATAAAAACAAGGTTCAAAGAACACTCAACACATTCGAAATATGGTATTAGATGAATCGGTGTGTAGCCGAATACATGTTCAATCACAATCATAACACACATATTTGTATCCTCAAATTAGTAAACAAGTTAGGAAATTAGATGCATATCGTCGGTCATCTTACGTAATGACGTATCTCATGAAAATCGGAATTTGAGATACTACCTACGTCAAAAGACTTATATTCTTGCACTCTATGATCTCACGAAGTGGCGTAGCTCAATATTCAATGGTTTTCGTGTAATCAAATATCGAATACTCAGCCTATCTGAAATTATTGGACTACTAAATCTCACGAAGTGACCTAACTATGGGAGTTACGTCAATACGTGAGATATATTTTTATATCTCGTGTGACGTCTCAAGGTACTTAAAGGGGTATTGTAAGGTATTATACAAGTTGAATGAATTTCTGTGTTTTTATCAATAAAAATGAATGTCTGGATGTGTTATTCATTTGAATTCACCTAATATTTATGGGCGTATCTAAGGCCACATTAACAAACATGATCTCACGTAGTGACGTATCTTACAAACATTTTTTTTTTTCGTTTTTGGCGATGCTTTTTCGAAATCTCATCATAGCATAACAACTAGTTCTAGTTCATCCACTAATAAATGAAAAAATAATGATCTTTCATGAACAAACCTCTGAGTTATAAGCGAATTAAGATGTTGAAAATCTTTGAACTGCTCTGCTGTAAAATTAAGAAAACTGAGATACGTCACTACGTGAGATGACCGTCGATATGAAAGCTTAGAGATATTTGAGAATAGTGATAGAGTGATGAATAAGGATAATGGACCTATCTCATTCAGCAAACTGTATAGTTTGGTGATATAAGACCAAGTTTAACATGTGGCGGTTATTGTCTTTCACATTTGGGTGGATATATCATCATCAAATTTTTTGAGGTAAATAACAAATTCCAGTCTTCAGTTCTTCTGACTAGCGTATCTTTGGATGATATCATCAACATTCAGACATTCAACCTGTCTTGAACCATTCTGGATCTTATTCTATCTTTCAGCCTTCTGAGTGCTGAAAAACTCCTTTCAGAAGATGCAACACTTACAGGCAGGCAACATAATAGTTCCAGAAGAATGTTTATGTTAGGAAACAAATGTTTGTTACATTCCTTTAGAGCAGTTATACCATTGTCTAGTATATTTTGCTTAGTATCCCACATTTTTTTCCATATAAACATTTCAGAAACGATCTTCTGAAAGGAGGACATTTCATCATTCTCCTCAAAAATGGTCGGAAACTGTTCAAGTATATTTCTCATACCTTGATATATTTCCTCATCTGTTTTGTTTTTTGTTATACAGGGTGTTTCATAATTGAATGTCAATATTCGAGAAGGCGATTCTTGGGCCCATTCTAAGAACGTATTATTAACGTATGACCTAAACGTCCTAACTTTTGAAATACAGGGTGGTAAAGTTCTCAAAAATTAATATAGCCTACTACAATCAAGTTATAATTCCAAAATACCAAATACGAATACGAAGTTCATAAACTATGAATTGTATTTCTGAAATTTAATCTGAAAAATAAAATCTCTTTCTCTACTTTGTGATGTCATGTTAACAATATTGCCATTATCATGTAGTAAACATTTTATTTTTTAGGCGAAAACCGTGCATCAGATTGAAAAAATTGTGGTGATCAAAGGACCCCGCACTAAACTATAGGAAAAATGGCTCTCGATGAAAATCGCTGAATTTTTGGTATGTTGCAGACTTTGATATACTGATCAGATATTCCATTGAACTAACCTCAAAAAATGGACAGTTTTTCTGATATTGACGTCCAAATGTCATTTTTTCGAGAAAAAAAAGTATCTGAAAATGGTTGAATTTTTGACATGTTGTAGGTAGGAATGAACTGATGAAAAAATCTAATTGACATAACCTCCAAAAATTGACAGTTTCCTCAATATTGACCTCCAAATGTAATTTTTTCAAGAAAAAAAATCTCTGAAAATGGCTGAATTTCTGGTATGTTGTAGATCGGAATTAACTGATGGATAAATTCAATTGACCTAACTTCAAAAAATTGACAGTTTTTCGATATTGACCTCCAAATGTACGTATGGAAAATAAGATGAATGGAACAAAAATCAATAGACAAAGTTGCTGTTTTCGAATTGGTATTTGGCATTTCATTCTTCTAAAAACAAATCTTCTTCATATGATAGATACACCCACAGGTGAAGAACGCCGAAGAGAGGATGTAATGAAATATATATTATTCAAAAGATGGTTATAGTATTCTTTCCGGAGTCAATGGGGTTGAAGGTATACACACTAGTCGAATTTATGCCATATATCTATTTTATTTCGATCATTCCATCTATTATGAAAGACACTTACAATAATACCAAATATATTTTTTTAAATAATCAGAATAATCACCTCTCAGCAACACTTTTGCCGCAGATGACGTGACATTGACATACCGATACCGATAAACACTTTTAGATTTTTATTGCTCAACAACCAATGAGAATATTTCCAAATTCTTCATAGAATTGAGGATTTATTTCCATAGTCGGAGTGAAGTGTTGTGTACTGAAGTATACACAATACATAAATCGTATCGTATAGTGGGGAAGACCACTGAGGGAAGAAATCCGTGCAAACCTCTTTCAATCGACGAATCATGATTTACGTTTTATGTACAATCAATATTATGAGTTGATGTTGAAGGGAATCGAATCTATATCGTTTTAAAATCAGCATATTTCATTCGATATTTCAAAAAGCCAAATATGATGGTGGAGCCGTGACGTATTAGTCCCGAACTGTAGCTATCCCTCTCTGACACCTCGTCATTCTGCAGTGTTGCAGTGTGATTGGTCAGTTCAAGGGCAATAGGCGTGTTGGGACTAAGACGTCGCACCAGTCACACCAATGAATTGAAAAATATGCAAATGGCGCAGGAATTGTGTGTTTTGAAATGGACATATTCTAATTTATTTTTTTCATCGACTCAGCATAAATGAAAAAATTCAAAATTAATTCACTGGTAGTTTTTCAGTATAGAGTTCACAATAATGTCGTTTTTAAAAATCAGTGGTCTCCCCCAATTGGTCGCGGTATAGAACGTCATCACGCGTTGTCCCTCGATTTTCATGTTATGAAATATCGTGAATTTCAATAATTATTTACAATATGTACAGAGATCTGAACAGAAAACGGTTTGCGACAGTGAACAACTTTGGGTTAGCTCCTCAAAATTATGGAATAAAATAAAATATTTGCAATGGATTGATCCCGGTATATGACGTCACGCGTTGTTTCGCAATTTTCATGTAATGAAATATCGTGAATTCCAATAGTTATTTACAATATGTACACGCGTTGTCCCGCAATTTTCATGAGATAAAATATCGTGAATTTCAATAATTATTTACAATCGACAAGTGAACAAGTGCACAAGTTTGGGTTAGTTCTTCGAAATGATGAATGAAAATGAAATATTTTCCTGAAACAGGCCCATCTACTCACCTATATGAGGATGTTCAGGTAAATATGTTCGAAAATCGAAACTGCAACATAATTTAATCGACTCATTTTTCTAGTAGGTTTACTCATAGATTTCTGAGGATGCCCCATAATAAAGGACGAAACGTCGATGATGATGAAGCATTATTTTTCCCTGACTCTCCTAACCTTGGAATTGTACAGAATAACATTCTGAAGGTTTACTTTCATACAGTTGTTTGAATGCCATTTAGGGGTCAGTAGCAGTAAAACTGTCAATTTTTTGAGTTAAGGTCAATAGGGTTTTTCCATCAGTTCATTCATATCTACAACATACCTACATAATCCAGCCGTTTTATAGATTATTTTTCGAAAAAATTAGATTTGGAGGTCAATATCCGAAAAGTGACAATTTTTTTTTTGAGGTTAGGTCAATTGAATTTTTTCATAAGTTCATTCCTATCTACAACATACCAGGAATTCAGTCATTTTCAGAGATATTTTTCTTGAAAAAAATCTATTTGGAGGTCAATATCGAGAAAACTGTCAATTTTTGGAGGTTAGGTCAATTGGATTTTTTAATCAGTTCATTCCTATCTACAACATGCCAAAAATTCAACCATTTTCAGATACTTTTTTTTTTCGAAAAAGTGACATTTGGAGGCCAATATCGGAAAAACTGTCCATTTTTTGAGGTTGGTTCAATGGAATATCTGTTCAGTATATCAAAGTCTGCAACATACCAAAAATTCAGCGATTTTCATCGAGAGCCATTTTCCCTATAGTTTAGTGCGGGGTCCTTTGCTTAGAAATGATTGGGAATTTCAGGGATGATTTCAATTTCGAGATGAATCAGTGGCGTACTATCAATGTCTGCCAAAATAGGTATATGAAATTCCATACGAACGCCACTGGTGGCAACCAAACAAAATGTAGTACACTAACTGATGCCTCTTGATACATAGTACATGTATGCCAAATTTCATTAAAAATTCTGAAGTGGTATTACAGATATTGATATAAAACTATGAATTTTTGAGAACTTCAACACCCTGTATCTCAAAAGTTAGAACGTTTAGGTCATACGTTCATATGAAACTTTCTCCTTAGAATGGGTCCAAGAATCGCCTCCCCAAATATTGACATCCAATTATGAAACACCCTGTATATTGATGGTACACATAGGTGAAGGATCTATAATGGTCATCCACTGAGGAAACCGTAGGATTCTCCCTGTTAGCCAAGGGCAACATCATTATTATTATTATATATTTATTGTGGGTCGCGGGTGGATAGCAATATAAAGACATACACAAATTTTTTCAGGTATTCAAAAAACCTACATTTTTACATATCCATGAGGTTTCCGAGGGGGGGAGCATGACCTCATTGACTTTCCCCCTGGATCCGCCCCTGTCGAGGTGTAAGAAATTGGTTTGGTTAGTGAAAAAACAGTGTGTAGTGTACTTGAATGTTCATGATATCATAGATGATTTCGCGCTCAAAATAATTTACACATTTGCACTAATCAATGTCGGTATATTTTTCGGCACACGCGACTGCGTCCCTCGGTATATAGCAGCTACATTCAAACCTACTACCTGAGTCGAATATACTTGCTGCTCATTCCTCCCTGATGTTCTATTTGAAAAAAAGGAACACACTGCGCATCTATTAAATTGAAGCTGCAATAGCAAAGATCAAAATATCAAATAAGATAAGAGGGAAATCTTCCAGGCGTAAAAAACCAGTAATATCACCGGATCCGTGCAAACAAGGAGCTCGTTTGCCACAGCAGACAACGGAATCTCGATTGCGAGCACGCCACGCGTGAACGGCCTCCGTTTCTCCCCAGCCCTCCATCTCCCAGCAAATTCATGTGCGGTCTTGGGTAAATACACACCGGTTCGGAGTGATAAGGCCCACTGTTTATGGCATCATAGACACGTCTCGATTGTTTTTTCATTCCATTAGCGAGCGCCGAGCCAGCACTCGCCCCCTAGCGGAGCAAATGAAGAACTCACAAACTTATTCAAAACGCAACAGGAGAAAAAACGAACCTAGAAAGTAACAAGTAGTACAGGTGTTAAACAAAATGGTAGCTGAGAAAGAGATGACATACCTGTTATGTGGAAAAACATCTTAACAATAAAATTTTTCAGTAATAATCGGTTCGTTATAATCAATGATCAGTCATCTCTTTCTCTGCTACCATTTTGTTCAACACCTGTACTACTTGTTACTTTCTGGGTACTTTTTAATTGTGTCTGAAGATGGCCGTAGAGCCGAAACTATAGTCACACTGATTATATTTTTAATATTAAATATTGTGGTCGACCGACTTCGAGTTCGTTTTTTCTCCTGTTGAAAAAAAAGGACCACTTTGAGAATGGATGGTTTCCATGACTTATTCAAAATGAATTAAATCATACTTGACTGAAAGAAGTAGGGTAGGGTAAAGTCGCCTATATTCGACCACTTTTCAGTTTTCAATTTATTTCTTCAAGGATCATTCAGGTATTCGTCTTAGGGATAGGTATAACTCATAATCAACACTCATGTGATATACTGACCTATTTTCAATTGTCTCACTAACTTTTTTCTACTCCACACGGGTATTTTTCGATTACTCTACAAATGGTACAATTGAAGCACCCAGTTGCCTTAATTGTACTAGGAGGTCTCCCAAATTGTACCGACTTCCTTCAATACAGATATTTACATGAATTCGATAGAAATGAAACACAATGAAATTAAAATATCAATTTTGAATATCCCTCTCGAAGTTGGGAGGGAACCAACTCCCCAGGAGTCGAGACTTGTGCGGGGTTAGATTAGATAGATTTAGAATGGGGCCTTCGGGCTATCTGCCAATGTTGGCGATGGTTTTTTAATAAACTCTTTTGCGTGTCTCATTCCTGGCGAGTTGTTCCACCATTCTTGAGATTTGGTTTGTATCCATGATTTGATACCAGTCTTTTGTATCGCTTTCGCAATACCACAGAAGGGTTCTGGGCCATTCAGAGCTTTGTTTGCTCCTGCTCGGGCAAGTGAGTCTGCCTCTTCATTGCCCTCGTACCCTGTATGTGCTGGTACCCATGATAGAGTCAGTCTGTTCTGACTGCCCAGTTCATTTAGGGTTTCTAAGCAGTCCCATACTAGTTTTGAGTTAACTTGAATAGAGTTGACTGCTTTAATTGCCGCCTGGCTAAATCGAAATCAACAGGCATTCAGGAATGATTCACTTGTATCAGTTTCGTTTATACGAGTCGATGCATTGATTTAATGAGGATGTAATTCAATGTTCTGCGTATCATTAGCCAGGAAAGTAGTTGTTTTTCTCCCGAAATTTACCATTGTTCATTTTATGAACATTGTGTGGAAATGACACTTAGTATATAATCATAGGGCGGCTTCAGATTGGGATTGTCCCCCTTTTCGTATTCGTGTGCTCCTATGTCTCGTTCACTATAGAGTATGTGCATGTATGTTTTGCTACCTGGTGCCTAGACTTCTTTTTTCTCATTTTTGTTTTTATATGGCAATGTTACTAATCTCACAAAAAGGTTTTGATCTTACAAAAGGTCAAATGCGAAATAGCCAAAATCCCCAAAGTGGAATGACATGTTAATCAAATACAAAATCATTCCCCTCCCAGCTACTTCGTACTTGAAATAACGCCAGTCGAGCAAGAGTGGAGTGTTTCTTTCCTTCTACTCTAGATGGCGCTACACCCATGTTCCCTATGGGATATCCCTCTGCGGTTATATAATGTCGATTGAATTCTTTTCGGATCAGGTTTCGCTTAGTTGGCTGCTGACTGGTGACTACCCTAGAGTGATGAAGGCCAAAACACCGAAACCGGTCTGTAGGTGTCAAGCGTTAACTTGGGTAAATCATAAATCAATCGGCATTCAGGGATGAAACTCTTGCATCATTATCCATTCATACAAATCGATGCATAGATTTCGGGAGGATGTAATTTCAATGCGTGGCATTAGCCAGAAAAGTTGTGGATTTCTCCGGTCATCTACCATTTGTGCGGAAATGAGTTTTTGAATTTGATTTACAAAAGGTATTTCATTTCTCTGCACTAGCTTCACTAATAGCATTACCACATTGGACTGATTTAAATGGATCTCAATAAAGCATCATACTGGAATCTAGGCATCCAATCGCACTGTCAGTGTCCATGGTAAACTTCTTCAATTGAGCACATCGCTATCCCTATATTATGTATAATGTATATATACATATTGACAAGCATCAACGGTCAAAGGATTTAGTTGGGAGCTTAGTAGGGACTTTAGTATAGCGTCAAAGGGACTTCCGTTATTGATGATTCTTGCTCAGCATATCAAATGAATAACATAAATCCTAGATCAATATTCATCCCTAGTGAATTGAATACCATACTGAATCTTCCACGCTACTAGCGGCACTTTGATTTCTTGGAATGTATGTTTTTTTATCATTCATATAATGATCGAATTTTGCAACACCTTGCATATTGAAATTTTGACTCAAATCAATATAACATTGTTTCCCAAGTAACTATTCGTATAAAAAAAGTTTCATAAGGAACATGAAAGCTGTGTTTTCAATCACTGACCTCATTATTCGGGATCTAATCACACCAAAAGAAGTTCCTTGTTGATATTAAAAAAAGTTTCATTAAAATGAGTGAACAGATCTTCAGAAAAAACATACAAATTATATGAATTTCTATCCATATGACGAGGAATCACAAACAAATTCAGAGTTAGAGGATGTTTTCATTAATTGTTTCCCAACGTCACCATTTGTCACTGATAAGTGTCAACACTGATTATTTGAAAACAATTAATTTATGAAATAGTTATTTTTGTATCTAGTGCGCGGAATGCTACTTTGGTGATCGAGAACTGATTTTTTTGACGAGACATAGCCGCTAGTTTTTGAAAAAGACGCAAATTTGGTCAATTTTCAACTGGCTCTATCTCCGCACTTATTAGTTCTACATTGATAAGCAATAACAATTATATTTAGCAAATTTCCTCTTCTTCAACTTTTTATAGGGCGGGTTTTTCGATATAACGTATAATTTCCGGGTTAAGGGCAAAAAACCGAAAAAAGTCCGAAAATTTTGCTGTTTCTTGCGAATATCTTGGAACGAAATTCAGATTCGAATTCATCACCTCCAAAAACATATGAAACCACAGAAAACCGACTACTTGAATTTTTTCCAAGTGAAAATACCATTTGTTTGGACTAATATGTCTTTTTGGATGTTTGCTCGATTGAGGACCATAAAGTTTGAATACAAATATCTCATATAGTTTTCATACTATAAGAAGGTCGTTTCGGTAACCAAGGTGATGAGTCAAAATTTTCCGACTAACAATGGCAGAATGAGTTTTCGCTCGAACAGTATTTATTATTCCGAAACATCATCAGGAAGAGATTTGGGCGCCACTGAAATCGCTTTGACGTTTTGCTTTTATCGTTCATCTATGAATATGTTAAACTTCCGACATCAAAGCAAGATTTTCTGATTCACATTTTCATCTGGCACTATGAACACATTCCATGCAAATGTTCGATGCAATTGTGATGGAATTCTCAGTATTTTCGTTTCGCCTTATAAATATTCATCGAACGCTCGAGACGAAAACCCGAACTCCAGGAGTTCGCTCTGATGAATTTAAACATCTGGGAGTTCATTAAAGATCTAAATAATGTGTGCTAACGAATTTTCTGGGCAGTTCATCGTTCCGAAAGAAGAAAAAACCACAAAAAATTAAGTAATCGTTCGCGTTTTAAGTAAACGGTGGGCATTTTTCAGTGAAAAACCGTTTCAGGAAATTGCTCGCGCCAAAATTAATTGGTCTAATTAAAGAATGGAAGGATAAAGAGTTGAAGTTTCTGTTGAGATTGAGATGAGACGCATATCGCCCTATTAATCTACCCAAGTTGTTGAAAGTTGCGCATAGCATCAACGATTTTGTATAATCTAGATATTGAAAAGTAATTCCTGATTGGATTATGGCTTCCATATGATTTTTTCAATGGAAAAAGGAATCGAATAATTCGGTCGAACTCATCATGATTCGGAATGAACTCGACTATGCAATAATGGGAGAGTTTTTGATTGCCGACCGGTTATACGACCACTTGGACCACACTTCGACCGCTGGGTTTTTAATTGATTATACCGCATGGACCGATCTCCAAATGATAATGATTTTTATTGAAGATCAGAATAGCGTTACACCACTGTATAATTCATTTGAGCGAAATATTTCTTGTAGGCAGTTCAAAATTCAAAATTATTCCATCCACAAAATCTATCTCGAGTGATTCAATGACTGGTGAAGGAGATGATATATGAATATATCGCTGATTTTTCGGATATCAGGATATGTGTTATTTTCGGTATATTATAACGAGCAGTGGAATTCTTGGTATTTAAAGATCTTTCATCAACCACCGGTCGGTCAGGCCAGCCGGCAACCAAAAATACAAAATGTGAAATTACCATGCGAACTAAGTACTAACATAATTTCCACTTGTTTTTGTGACGAATCCAAGACGTGTTTTTCATCATTTTCCAGTGTGATCCCCTATATATTATGATTGTGAGTACCGCTGGGATATCGAGGGAGATATAATAAAGCCTTTGAATCTTCGGGGGTTATGGTCTATTGAAGATACTTCCCTGAGCAGATAACCTGAAAGATTATTGTTCGGTAGAACTCAAAGCTCACGACAAACAGGTTGTTTGCTGACTAATATTGTCGAGTTCCTGTGACTAGTATAAGTCTAATCATTCAAGACATTCCAAGAGGGGTTTTCATGCAAAAGGTTATGGGGTTTCAAACCGCGACCCCAAATGGAGCTATTGTGACTAACCCCTAGAAGTTATACAATGGATTTTCTTCCCTGAAGTCCAAGATAGAATAAGGTGACATTTTCTTGGAATTGGCAGGTACTGAGTTGGTGAAGCCCGAGATAGGACAAGAACATGAAGATACTGTCTTGGTATTGGTATTGCCAGGTTGGATGGTGACAGATGCGCTGCGACCTAATTAGATCTATTGTGCCCCATCTGCCTCTGCTATATCAATGATTCCTTGTTCGTAGCAGCCCCTCAAGATCCAATTCCTTCAGGAATTTGAGGATTTTGAGGGGATCTAGTTGTGGTATTTCTTCCACAGTCAGCTGGTGTGTTCCCAGTATGTTCAATATTTTGTGATGTACAACGTCAAACTCCATCAGTATGTGATGGGGTGTTTCTGGTTCTTCCTCACAGAATCTGCAGGTGCAAGATACTGTCTTCGTGTTGAGCTGAGGTGGTATCTTAGACGACAGTGTCCTGTAACCGGTTTTGTCGAAATTCGCAGGTAATTCCTACTGCATTAGATCTAGGATCTGCTTGGTTATGCCATTCGATAGTTTAGACAGAAACGCCTTCGAACGTATCAATCTTGGTAGATCAGACATAATTGCCACCCAACCTGAAATAATTATGGCCACACTTGTGGTAATACCAAATTATATGGTTCTGGTCCCATAAGCACAGATTCGATTCCTTTATTTGCCCCAGCTTTCGTTGCTCTCCACCATCTGGTGTCCGGGCACCCATAGCAAAGTGACTACCAAGAGCACCAAGGCACTCTATAGAAAGTCAGTAAAGTTTCACACAATCTTGGAGTTTATCTTGCTGGAGCTCAGTGCTTTGAAAGCAGCCTGGTTGTCAGATATTTCCATCAATTAGAGGTCTATTAATCGACTCTCCTACATACGATTCGATATAGCGCAAAATTTCCGCCAGAAAGATTTTTGTATACTTCCGAGATTGACTGTCTTCGGTATCGTGCTCCAACTATATCCGGGGTTTTCGAACCATACATATATGTACATCACGTAGTCGGTTTCTAGGGATTGAAATGATCCCTCTATATGTTTTTCCAATAACAGGAATCTATAGAAAACCATCCTGGCCCCCACTTCTCAAGGACGATGTGAATGGAAATAGAGATTCATTCATCGCTGTCGTTGGTGTGGAGCACATATCACCATGTATAAACATGCTAGCGGATTGAAACCAACAAACTTAGCCCTAGATTAGTGGATCGGAGCGATAGCGATGACAACAGATCCGTGATAACAATTGATGAAATGCTCAATTGAAACTTTCAAATATTAGGAAGGACACATTTGCGATTTTATTCGTCTATATATACGAATCATTGCATAGATTTCGGAATGATGTATTCCAATGTTCTGCGTGGAATATAGCCAGGAAAGTAGTTGTTTTTCTCTCGTTATCTACCATGTTCGTTCCTTTTATGAACTATTATTGTGGTAATGACTTCGAGTTTCTCTCTCTCTTTTCGTTGTTTCAACCAATATCAATGCTCAATTCTAGCCAATCATCTGGTATCATACTGATAATTTGTTAGTAGCAAATTACAGCGATATTTTTTTCATGTTTGGATCTTCGTTTGAAAAGGGGTCCATTTTTCTTAGGCTGTTTTGATCGACGAACAAGTCTGTTACAAGAAATATGACGCAAAACCGTAGGGTGTGGCTGCAAAAAATTCGTTTTTGGAAAAAATAATCACGCCTAATGACATGACAGTATTTTTTATATATTTCCAAATAGATTAGCACTCGTCTTTGTTGCTATTAAGAAATCTCACTCTTGAAAAATTACCTCCACTTGTGTAATTATTACTCTTGATTATTTTCACAATCTGTTACTCCTTCATTTTGTATAGTGTCATTCATAAAGTTGGCATCATATGGAAAAACTTTTGATGATAATTTATTTTGAAATCCGTTTTGGGCGTTACGTTTTGCTTCGAAAAAGATGAAATGGCTACATATGTCTCGAATTTGAACGTTCCATTGCAACTGTTAGTTCTTGATATTTTTTTATTCCTTCTAATTGTCACTTCGACAGAACTGTCCTTTTGGTGAGATATGTGAAGTGGTTTGAGGATATTTTGATAGATGACTTTGGCATCATTTTAGTACTGACGAAACCAATTTAAACAAATTCCGCTCCTGAATGATAGCGGGGATCATTATTGTCTGATGAAGAGAATCATATTTTCGTCAATATTCAGTGATTGAAAGTAAGTAGCATGATAAAGCTACTAGAATGAAATAGTTTCGTCGGTGTTGATTTTTTTAAATATTACAGACATCGTAGAAATTGGAAAAATATCAAAAACCAAAAGTTGTTATGGAACGTTCAAATTCGAGAGACATATCATGTAAAATTGGAATAGAAGCAACTTTTCTCAGTTACCTTTTCTAAAATTCGAACAAATAATAAGTCTATTTTCAGCGATTAATTTAAAAAATGTGGAGTTTAAAGCAAAACTTGACGCCCAAGACGAATTTCGGAAATAATTCTAATTGAAAACGTTTTCCATGATGCCACCTTCATGAATGACACTGTATACATAAGTACATTTTATTTCAGTTAAATTTCAGCGATCACGAGAATTCGGCTTGAGAAAGACTATTTACCTAGCCTAGCTTTCATAGATCAGCTAGTGATTCACACGAGACCAACGAGACGAGACTTTCATAAAGTCTCGTCTCGTCTCGCCGATGAGATATGAAGTCTTGTCTCGAGTCTCGTCTCGCAGCTTCGAGTCTCGTCTTGTCTCGCGTCTCGTACGAGAGTCTCGCAAATGTATCGCAATTTCGTCATGCATAATCTTGTTCCAGTCTAGTACGGGATATTCACCTTCACCTACTTTTTAGGTATAATATAGAAGTAGGAAAAGAGAATTACAACAAAAATAACATTATTTATTGAAAAGTAAGTACCTGATAGGTACATACCTACTACATTCATCTAAATAAGAAAAAAAAAGCAGTATTCTATATTCGAGAGTAACAAAAAAAAATTAAAAGTAACACGTGATATATTCAAATATATAAACAAATAAACGAAACAAAAACTTCAATCCAACATTATTCCGCCGTAAGAGAGAGAATAGTCCGTTTTCGTTTCACGCATTACGTAATCATGGATTGTTTTTTGGATGTATGATAAATTGACATTCATCATACATCAGGACGTGAAAAGAAATTCTGAATTGAGAAAAACCTAATCACGAATCTGCGATTGAGGTCCATTAAAATAACAAGTTTCCATCGTTCAAATTTGTGTTCATAAATATATCAGATAATGTTCCTTTTCAATCACGGATTGTGAAAGTATTTATAAATAAAATGTTTTGTCTATCTGTGCTAAATATTCTGAATTCTTTCTAAATATGTTGTATTATGAATGAAATTCTCTACCTGCGAGACTCTCGCACGAGACACGAGAAGTCTTGTACGAGACTCGAGACGAGACCAATAAAAGTCTTGTCTCGCCTTGTCCGAGTCTCGTCTCGAGTCTTGTCTCGAAAACGAGACGAGACCATGCGAGACTCTCGAAAACGAGACTCTCGCGGGCACCACTATAGATCTCCAGCAGATATGTTAGTATAGTATATATAGTATATATCGTTTCATTCGGGGCGAGTTATGCACTATACATTTTCTATGGCTGCAACATATAATAGCGAAATGATTTAACAACCGGAATAACATCATCATCATCAATCATATTTGATGTAATTTAAAGACCAAGCTGTCATCAGAAGAATATCGACTGATGGCATTCCATGGAAGACGTGATTTATTTTGTTTGTTTGGTTTTATTGAAAACAGTAAGGAATACCATCAGTTTTGTGTTATTGTCGTAAGAACAAAAAGTATATTGATAGGAGTATATATTTCACTAGAAGATGTCAGCGAAACATGTGTTTTTGGATAATATGTTCGTGAATTTGATCGTTCGGCAGTTGTTTCAATCAATATTTGATATTTGTGAATTGTTTTCAGACGTTCGCAGTAGATATAATCTGCATCAATCAATACTGAAATCGGGCAGAAAACGATATATTTTCGGTGGATTTACGCTACAGCGTTCACTGATTAAGATGAACGAGCTTGAACCTTCTCTCCGTTTTCCTCTGAAGGTGAATTTACAAAATCAATCCCTCGATTAGATCACTAGTATAACTGATGTGAGAACGATAAGGTGGAGATTAATCAGACGTGCTTACTTTGCTTGCTTGCTACAGAATTAATAGACTGAAGAAAGAGTGATCGATATAGAAAATTTGCACATCTCACAAAGGATTTTCTGGTGTTATCACAATGTCTAGTTCGATTAAATGAAGCATGACGGTTCCAAGGAACCAGTGAGGAGTGTTTAGTTTCCATTATCCTTTATTTTATCAGTCTTCTGTACATCTTTCAAATAGAGCATTCAACGCAATACCCATAGACATAGATAATACCTTAGTAGGCGAGAAAACAAAATGCTATAACACCGCGTCTGTTATTTTCCTAACGGGCCTGTGTATTGGAAAACTCATGAGTGGATCTATACTGAGAGTTTCCGAAATTGCAGCGATAAAAAGAAATTGGTGCTGTATCATAATGACATAATAATATGGCGAATCGCTAAAAAAGTTTTTGAATATCTCACAAGAACAATTCCAACGTTTACGTTCTCACTGTAACTATACACAGTCTTATTATAAAACATCTTTGAAGAATATTATTGAACGTCAAGCAACATTGCAAAAATCATAATGTATACTTCCAGGTTTTCCGACTTATAGCCGAAAGCAAACTCTCTCGGGTTTATCTATAATCAATGATTCACACAAATTCCAGGAAAACTTGGAAATTAAATATTTTCCAATAGTATAAACAAGAGGGACGCTCCCACAAGCGACGCTAGCTCATCTGCTCAAAGTTTTTGAAACGTGTATTCGAGCAGATGGACATACAAACAAAAAAATTAATTCGCTGTATTATGTAGTTAATTGCAATCATTTCGTTCATTAATTTAACCAGAAATGAACGAAATAAATGGCATTCTTGTGAAAATCATCTGTATTCGCATTTTTTGTCAATCAAGAAACGTGTACTACAAACCGGTATAACTCAGCAATGAGTATAGTATGAATAAGTTCGAGACAAAAAAATTAATGGATAATACGTACTGTTGTGTGCGTTCAATCTCAAAGTCAATGCAATCGATTTATATTTTTGATGCGTCGCGACGCTCATCTCTTAGTTGGCGTTGAAATTTTTGAACTCTATAAAAAATTTACTTGACCGCATTCATCGACTTTTAAATATTCTCAACAATTTTCTAGGTATTCGCGTGCGGAGTAATCGAAAAACCCTGTATAACTTAACTCAATTGGACGTTCTGATTGGTTGAAAACCATACTACGAGAATAATCGAAAATCTGTAGCTACTATGGATGATGATCTCCAAAGTGGAACTGAACGCTTTTTCAGAAGTTATACCGTATCAGGATTCTATATTGTCGTCTGGGGATTCCAAGGAACGCTGGAAACATTGTTCTCAAATGGAATTATAATTTGTCAACTGAATGACCGATGAAGTTCTGCTTCTATTGATATAGGGGTTTCCATATCCATTTCAAGGTTACTTGAGTTATGGAGACTAATTCATAAAAATGCCCTGGATCTCAGAAGGTATTCATTGCTCCTTACAGAAAATATTATAGGAAACTTCATTATCACCAATTTTATACATTTACATTTTTACGCTAGAGGCCGCCATTATCGAATTAGTAAAGAACAACGTGAAAGAATTACCTTCAATCGTTTCCCTACCCTTCCGCTCAAGCTCATCCACCAAGGGTCATTACTTTGTATGTTGTTCATGGTAGCTTCCCCTACACTAGAGTCTAGGGCCAACACCTTCTCAGGCGAAGAATGGGCGTGTACACCTTAGTAAAACTTTTATCTCAAACCATGTTTATAATGATCCTTTTATACATAGATAATGATTGACGACATAATTCGATCGAAAAATTAACTGGAATGTTTTACTCTTGGACATGAATAATAGTACCTTCTGAAAACGGACCCTCTTATGACGTAGAAACCTCAAATCGCCATAGTTAAAAGAAAATACCAAAATCCCGACGAAGACTGAGGCAACTGATATATTAATTCTTTCAACTGTGATCTCGCGCTAATTCACTCTTTCTGAAATCATGTATCATTCATCTCTGTCTGGAATAGTCTTGCTTCAGTATTAGGGTTTTGACGTCACATCATCTCCTCGTTTTCAGAGGTCCGAAAAATCGGTGATTTCAATATTTTTTTATAAAACGTAGGGAGCTCACAGCAAGAAACGGTCTGCGGTGGTGAGCTAGTTTGGGTGAGTTCTATCGAATTATGAAATAATTTTTTTTGCGATATAAGCCCATTTAGCCGAGCGCTGACAGCGGACACCTCAGCGGACACGATAAAATCCGAGGGGAGAACGATCGATATTCTTTTTTGTACCTACAGTGCCACTCGTAATTAAAGGTGACAAAAGTTCGTTCTTTGGTATTACTCATATTATTATTTCCCTATAATAAATATGTGAAATGTCAAAACAGAAATTAGTCTATTTCAGGTCTGTTTAAAGTTTTTATTTCTGACAGTGACATTATTAGCTTATATCGTCATAGTTACGATATCTATAATGAGGGTCATAACTCCCTTGGGATGTTATAGATGCTATAATTCCCTCTAGCTAAAATTAAATAAGAAATGCATAGCAACAACCACGCAATAACGTAGCAATAATGAATCTCCTATTCGCGGTAGTCAAGATCATCATCTGACGTTCTGATGACATTGAAGCTATACGGAAAAACATGTCTAACTTCCAATCGGGAAGGTATCTAATGAACGAAATCAGTCAGAAATAAAATTATCTATGTATCACGGGAATTATAGAGCCTTAATAACCTCTGGCAATTGCTGTCCCTCGGGCCAGAGGCCCTCGGGACGCAAACTTTGCCATCGGTAATTAAGGCCCTCATAATTCCCTTAATACATAAATAACTATTTTGTGTTCAACCCCATCATCTAATCTGATGTGTGTGATATACTGAAGACTGATAATCGATGTCTTTCAATTTCAATGTTGAATTTCATTTGGTGGCCAGGTAGCCGTGCGGACAGAGTGTCCATATTCTAATCCGCATTCGCTTGCCGGTCGTGGGTTCAAGTCCCGTCGACTGCAGAAATTTTTCTGATGGCCCAAGAAAGTGTTTGGGATCACACTTTAATAGGTAAGGCCCCCGTCATTCCTTGCTCGCACAAGACTCTCGAAGACTTCTAAGGTTGCTCGTAAGGGGGCAACCGAATGACGGATAGAACAATTTTAGAACAACAATTTAACTACATCTCAAACTTCCTGCATAATATCAAATCATGTCAGTTCAACAAAATAATCCTCCCGCTTCGCGGTATTTCAACTGTCAAACTGACACTCCTCGTAATTATTCATCAAGTTATCGATGCATAACCCGAATATTCTGAAGTACTTATAGAATTACTACTCAATACCTATCTCCAGACCTGCAAAAACAGCACTGCATATTATGAACTACCAACACCACACATTGTTAAGAACAACTAGGTATAGTAACAACTTTTTGATCCAAATATAAACAAACCTACATCGCCTAACATCAGCAGGAGTCTAAAGGAACAATCTATCATAATTTTTGCAGACCAAAAAGCATTTTCATCACCAAGTTACTGCCCAGGTAATAGTTATTTATACACCATAAACAAAATAATAGCCATGACTATGACAGCATATGTCAAGTCGTTATTGATAAATACGTACTAGATCTGAGTCCCATCTCTGCGGATATCGCATTAGAACAGTGAATTCGGGTTGATTATAACAGAGGTGGCTATATCATTATTGACTAGTGGTTCATAAAATGACGAAAACTACCTTGGTAGTAAAAACACACTTTATGCACGACCGGTCGTAAAGTAGCACTTTACCGCCCGGGTTTGCGGGCGAAAAGTGGCACTTTACTGCCCGTGGGCTACTTAACCGCCCGGCGGGCGATAAAGTCATTGAGCTGGTGGTAAAGCTAATGTCACTGTCATATCGCACCAGCTTACGAATTCTTCGTATACTTTGTCGTATATTTTTTTTTATTTACTTGACAATAAACTCGATTTTGCTTCCTCAGCTGCCTCACTAATTTCTGGTGGAGTATAATTGACACTTTCTTCATCACTAGATTTCATTTTGGAATCACTAATGAATTATGTATGATTACACAAATCGACAGTTAATATGGCTACTGGCCTATTAATTCCTATTTCGAAAAATTGACTGAGTTGCCATGGTAACGTTGATTCCATACTTCTTGATTATTTGTATTTGCGATATGGATACAATAACGTCTCACTGCAACCGTAATGTATTTTTATTGTGCTTGAGGGGTGAAGAGATACCTACATGAGATATGGAATATATACAGGTCGTGCATAAAATGTTGTATGTATTTCGGGCGTAACTAGCTTTTATGGACCATAGGCGTGTTAATAGCCCTCGCTATCGCTTGGTCTATTACTTACACGCTGCGGTCCATAAAAGCCTACTGTACGCCCTTGATACATAGATAACTATTACGCCTCGAAAAGTAGTAAATAATGGTAGGTTTAACAGCTAGTGGTGGAAAAAATATTTTCATTTTACATTCAACCTCGCATTCAACTCTGAATATGCTCTAATTGTTGTTAATATACGGATATCTCTATATTAATCAATGATTCAAAATTCTAATCCCGACAAACTTATGTTAAAAATAAACAATACACTGGCACGCTTTTAGAGGAATTCTGTTGGTCAAGGAAATTCTTACGTTCGGGTACGTTCGCCTCCTCAGAAGGTGCTAGCCCTAGACTCTGGTTTTCCCTTCAAGACATTGCGATCATCATCGTGCGAAGACTGCGTTCTACAACTCACATAATATGCAGGAATTCCTAACAAACGAGAGATACAGATCCATTGGGTTAATTTCACAGAACAAAACCCAAAACCGACGATTATGTGAACTCCTAGAGAGTCGTATAAAAGGCCTATACCTTGAAACTGTATAGCATGGAATTTAGTAAGGGTCACATTTTCGAATTAAACTGTCACAAGGGTAAACAAGAGGGCTTCACGGTGATGTAACTGAATCCTAGTCTAATGGCTGCGACACAATGGCGTGCAGTGTACACAGTCGGATATTTTGACATGATGAAATATACACCGTACAAAAAACCGCCATGCCCATAATTTGGTCTATCTTGGGAGCAGGCTAGTGGATGAAGAACTTTAACGCACCCCACTCCCTTCATTTTTGGACGGGTCAACTGAAGACATTGAGACCTGGAATAATGGAATTGATAAATGAATACTATATTCTAAAGTGAGTTTTGAATCTCCTGGAATATAAAGTCAATATCCTGACCTACTACAAGATGGCGGAACATTTAATAGTTGCCTGAATATAAACACGTCATTATGGATATTATATTACAACAAGATGGAGCACCACCACATCACTCCAGACAAGTAAGAAACGTTTGGATAATACTTAATCCGCCAGATTCAGCACCTTTAGACGTTCTTTATGGGGATATTTGAAGCAAAATGTGTACGGACCTGCGCCTGCTTCAATATTAGATATAAATAAGACTTAGAATGATAAATATTTGTAGAAAGTGTTCGGCTTAAAATATCGGATAGGCTGTTCAAGAAGTTCAACGTAACCATTTCGAGCATTTTCTGAACTGAACTCACCTCATTTCCTCAAATTATGAAGTAAACGTCGATGTATTCAGGCAATTATCAAATATTCCGCAATTTTGTAGTCGGTGAAGATATCGATTTCATATTCTAGGGTTGTGAAGTATTCGTCAGAGGCATCAAAAGGATGTATCACAAGACCCCCTTTTCCCCTTCTCCATTTTTTTATTTTTTTCTCAGATGGCATCCCGTCGTTATCTGCAAAGTTTCATCCTGCAATTTCACTCCAAAATATAGTATTCATGCACCAATTTCATTACCCCAACCTTCAATTTCTTCAGTCGACCCGTTCTGAAAATAAAAAGGCTTTTCTTCAATGTCCCCCATTGAAGAAAAGCACTGTATACGTATCGAATCACGGAAGAACAACTATATGAATATAATATCAAATTACGAAGTCAGAGCTTGTTGGAACCAATCATCTCGTTCAAACAACATATCGTTGGGCTCACAGTCTGAGAACGTGCTCGAACGATGGGCTGTTACCACAAGCCTCCTTATTTTACCGACATGGATATTGTAGCCCTACCAAGACCCTCATCTCGTTCAAGCCACATTTTGTTGAAGCCGCATTTTGTTGAAACCACATTTATTTAGGCCTACAATGCTGCACGCATGGGGATCACACAACGTAATTACTTCTGTAGAAGCTGTCAAGACGACGAGGAGAAAGAGGCGATGGTCCACTTACTCTGTCACTTCCCTGCCCTATCCAGGAAAACATTGTCTGCTCTAGGGCAGCCCTATTTCGAAAACCAATCCGATCTTCAGTCGGTTGGTACCAAGAGTCTCATGCTATTCATTAACAGCAGCTACTAGTTCTCACGGTAGTGGTGACGATACACCGAAGTTTATGAAGCATTGCCCTCCGCATTGCCAAACCCCATCGCCAGAATGGTTACAATGAATCAGGTGATACATTATTGACGCATGCGCAATCACTCGCAAAAAACTCCAATTCACGTGGCCCTAGGTCTCGAAAGGAAGAAAAAACATTTTTTTAAATTTCTTGGAGCGCACGAATGGGATTTCCTGAATCAGTACACCAATGATCACAGTGAGCTGACGGCATGCTATCAGTATGGACCAGAGTCAATCTCCTAGACCAAACTCGACCTCAATTTTTTTGCAAAGAATACTCATCAAATATAATCCCAACATATCCTTTGTGAGATTTAGGCTCTTTCAACAGGTGCCCACAGTCTCTGATCATAACTGATGGATGGCACTGTTGCCATCTTGAAATCGATGGAAATATCATGGTGGGTCCTCTCATTTTGTCGCTCCAGAAAGTTGTGGCTTGAACAACGAGATGATTGCTCGTGGGGTGTGTTCCGTTTTCTTTCACTGATAACCTGAATTTCAGCGTGTATATACCGATTATTATTGATTGATTGAAGTAATCTTAGATCCATTTCGAGCCTTTCATTATGGAGTATTCGTCTTCTGTATTGTTCATAAAATGGAGAGAGCCATTCCTGCGTCCTTATTACATTGTCTACATTCATCAAATTGAACAGCCCATTTTATCAAAGTGTCCAGTAACAAAGATATGCCCAGTTAGGAGCCCTATGATAATAGGCATCTGATTGTATCATTTAGTTGTTCATCATGTTATTGAATGGATATTTTTTTCATAATGTACATAGTTGTTCCACCCTAGCTCTTACTTGGTACCTCACTGGCACCATTAGAGTTATACCCAGGGCCGGCTCAGGGAAATATATTTCGACTCATAATTATGGAACTTCGTGGTCAGGAAATCCAGAGAGATGAAGTGAAAGAGTTTCAACAGGTGATAAATCTGATGGCCTCAATCTCAACCATCAGATTTCGCTTTGAAATGACGCATTTCTGGATGTACCACGCGCTGCTAAACTTTCGGGACGCATTTTTCCGTTTCCAATATACAAGTAGAGCTACGCGGAACGCTAATGTCATAGGATACGTAAAAAATATTGACATATTACAAGCCCTATCCGATTAACGCACATTTTGAAAGCAATGAAGCACCAATGACAACTGCACATTTTTGAATTTGGCAAATATTGCATCATCCGCATAATTTAGTCTGCAGTTTCAGGTCAAACAAACTGCATCACGTGCAATTTTCTATAATGATGAAACAATAATTGCAAAACTTACTGGACAGTAATATTTGTTTGTACAAATATTTGAAACGTTTGATGAAATATCTCTCTAACACTCACTGGAAGAGGTTTACAAACAAAAATGTATCTCATAATATGCAAATGGTCGTGGAATTTCAAGTTGGACCTATATTTTAGAAAATTCTTGTTCTAACGCTATTCTCCTTGAAGTGTCAAAAAAAACAGATACACGTTTTACGGTCAGTTCATCCCAAGATGACAAACATGTTCATACTGTTGATACACATGTAGAACAGTGTGACGATCCTGCAGGAGCAGGAGGCCAGTTTTACAACAAACATATTTTCAATACTGGAGTAAATTTGTTAAAAACGTCGTTATATCAGTATCGGGTAGAGTTTGTGCAAAGTTGGCACTTAATGAAAGTTTCTATATGAACCTTGAAGAAGAACGTCAACCATCAAACGAAGATTCATTGTGACTTGATAATTCTCTCCAGAGACCGTACATAGCACCGCAATATCAGTTAAAAAAGGAAGATCTTTAGATAGCCCAAGAGATAAAAAAACGGAGTATGAGAAAGTAGTTCTTGAACAAATTTTTGAACAAGTTTGACACTTTGCTGCATCTCATGCGTCCATGCTTAAATGCAGAAAAGAGTTGAATTTGAAATGCATAACGAAAATGAAGATACGTTTTATAATATATGCTCATCTATCACAAATAATAAACGACCTCACGTCGAACAATGACGAATTTGCACGCAGGAACCTGAGCGATAAATATAGAAGCTTTAAAGAAACGTTCTAAACGGAGAGGACATTTATTTCAAAACATATAGCTCGTAATCAGCACAACGCTAAAAGCCACGGAACCTCACACTAATAGAAAATTTCATTATTAACTAATATTCTATGATCCAGTTTTCTTTCGCCAACTTTTATGAATAATAAAATTTATAGTAATACTATATCGGAGACTGGAACCTTTGCCACGATAATACACTACACTGTTCTACCACTAACCTAACCTGACTTTTTATACGTCTCGACACATGTTTCGCTAACTATGTTAGAATCTTTAGGAGAAGAAGGTATATGTCCACCCAATCGTAAAAAACACTAACTGGTGCCAAGTTAATGTTTGTCATGGTTGAGTTCACATGTTCATCTTAATTTTCTTGAGTATTTCTGTGATAGTTAATCGCGCAATCATTATTGAAAGAATCTACTATCATTTCCAGCTATAGAGCTTATATTATCTCGTGCGTCAATCGCATATAGGGACTGTAATATTTTTTTCCTACGAGTGTGCGCATGATTTTTCTTTTTAAAAGTTGTACTTTTCCGTACGATTTTACTTTTCCGCACGATTTCGAAAGAAATACCAGGTGATAACACTGATAACTGTTGGCACCAGAACATACCCTTAGCAACAGTCCCTGTAAACTGACAGTAGTGGCAGTCAACAAATAAGCATTTCGAGCGTCATTTTTTCGTGTACGTAATTCCAATTGAAAATGGACAAGTATCCTGAGACTTTCAAGATCTCCTTCCGGAAATAATTGATGCAAAAACTAACCAATCAAATTCAAATGAGAAACGACGTTCTTCAAGATGTTGCGACATCTGCTATATCAAAGCATGCAACAAACACAAATTGCACTTTCAATTTCAATATTTACCATCGTTAATGTTTTAGTTATTATTACCTAAATATTATTCTTCAAATAAGTTTCCTATTACATCGATGAAAAAAAATCTATTTAATTATTTTTCAGTGCATAAAAAGTAGTATTGGAAAGTTAGTTTTCCGCACGATTTCTGTATTGTTGAAAATAAGGATATTTATAACTATAACTGAATAATCCATGTTACTACTCTGTCTTATGTTTCATTTTGTAACATCATTATAGAATATTGTTTATTAAAAACCTTTTTTTATCATGAATAATATGGACAAAACACTCGTAGGAACTTGTTAGGTATATAACTAAACATTCATGTATCTATCCTATGACATTATAGCGCTTCGCGTAGCTCTACTGGTGTAGGAAACGGAAAAATGCTCTCGCGACCAACACAGCCATAATAGCATTCCGAAAAACGGAAACGGATTATCTTCGCTTATGCTAATAAGTATAGCTCTTTACGTGGTAGCAAAATTATTATACCGTGCGACAACGTGTAATTTTGCTGTCCCACGGAGGTTTCTGATGATTCGGTACGCGATCTCATCAGATGAATTCTGAACGAGATTCTGAATGGTGATAAGATGAATTCTGAATAGCGGTAATCAAGGCATTTGTCGGTTGGGATGAGGTTTCGTCAATTTCGCAACAAATTCCCTCTATTTCCGTTAAATTCCCATAAATGCGCTTACATTTCCGGATTCTACATTCATTTATAATGATATACTGCCTGTCCCAGATTGGGGTTGCATGCATTGCTATTTGCTTATTCTAATAGTTACAAAATTAATTGAATCGGCAATGTTCTCTAGGAATAATTATATCATTTCAGAATATCATATTCCAACGATTGTGTTTGGTTTTAGAAATATTGAATTTTTTCGAATATATAAATTGTTGACAAAGCCTCGTATCTCAGTTATTCAAGGTCTTCTGGTGACACGGTAGCTTCTCCGAATGGAATACTCATATAATGTGATAATAAAATATAGAAAATATATTAAAACATTGAATATTTTTGCTATGCCATATGATAGTCGTGTCGTCTGCAAATAATGTGAACTTACCAGAGATATTGATATCGGTCATATCATTCACGTATAGCAAAAAAAGAACTGGACCAAGGACCGAGCCCTGAGGAACCCCACAACATACTCTTTGTGTTGATGAAATTTCTTCTCTACTTTTCACAATTCGTTCACGATTATATAAATATGACTGAATCCACGCATATGAGAGTCCCCTGAAAACATAGCAATGCAGTTTCAGGAGTAATTTTCCATGGTCGACACAGTCAAAAGCTTTTGAAAGGTCGCAGAAGACCGCTGCAACAGCATCACCACCATTGATCTCAGTGTAGACCTCATACAATAAATTGAAAATAGCATCCGTTGTATTTTTATTGTCTCGAAATCCAAATTGGATATCGCTTATATTATTATGTTATATGTTATATATAAATGAAAGGCAGATAGTTTAAATCTGAAACATTCAGTATATTATGATATCTAGCGAAGCTGGTTGCGTTTGGTAATTGTAATATGCAAATTGGTCGGGTTTGTGTCAGTCGATCTGATTATTTAGTACCTTGTTATTGAGCGTGACAATTAGTAGGGAAGCAGCGAACGTCATTATATTTCGGTGGGTCTCGGAGCGTCGCGGCGGCGTAGCCATAGCCACTAATATGGGGGCGTCGGTTTCGATGATGTCTCGTATGCGTGTTCATGCTAATTAATTTGCGGATTCAGAATAAATGGAAATGGCCATTCGGCAGGATTGGCGCAGTGGAAAGGAATTTTTCACACAAATTGAATATTTTGGAGTTTCAAGGCATCAACTGATGGGTATTTAGTCCCTGAACGATTCACTGTTGAGTTCCTATCAACATTGCTACTCCTAAAATGACGTATGGAGTCAGTAACAAAGTCTACATAGAACACACATTGGGCTGAAGGACATCTCCTAAGGTCGAAGGCCAGTTGGTATAATAATAATAATAATAATAATTATAATATGATTGCTTCTAAAACAAGTTTACAGCAAGAGTTGTATGGTGTGTGAAAAATAACATAAAAATTAGAGAGAGAAAAAAATACAATATAAAAAATTATTATTACATCATGAGGAGACAATGATAATTTATTCAATATACATATACATATACATAGTCGTATTCAATAAAAAAGCGTATACAAGTATTAAAAAGAGAGGATTCCGGGATCCTAGTTCTAGTTGTGTAAAACTGACTCAGCCAATGCTTTGTGTTTTTGAGGACCTATATATGACAACTTTACTGTCAACATTTGGTATAACCAATCATTCCAGATAGCCCGTTTTATGCAGAATAGGATGACGTTAATTTTTCTCTGTAGTATACTTGTACGCTTTTTTTTTTTGAATGCGACTGTACATAATTAATATCATTCACATATAAATGAACGTAACCTGAGAATATTCCATATATACTCGTGAATTTCTTTGGCTACAGAAATTGTTGGATTTTCTAATGCGTTGATGAGAGTGTCCACATTGTGAAGGCACTGTTTATGTTTCATTACAGTATAAATCGGGCATTCAAAAATAATATGGAATGAGTTGTTTTTCGTTTCTGTTGCAAACAAAAGATGTTGGATATGGGTCGATCGAATATACAAGGCCCGTTGGTATGTACATACATACTGGTACATACCTATTATCAACGAAGTACATACAGGATACATCTTCATGAGTTAACGTGATCTAATATAATATAAAATACTCGATAAAATATTATGGAGAACATGAGATGGTAAAAAAAAAACATGGAGAATCCAACAAAGATGTGCAGCTTCCGGGTTTTCCCAAAATGACTTCATCTTTGTTATTTCAATGGGACACCATGTATTTCACAACATTTTTGAATTCCTCTCATGATTCTGATTCGAATTAATACATCATACCCTATATCTAAAATAAACCGTTTTTGAGTGATTCGAGATTTTTTAGAAAAAGTGACATACACTCAGTTCCAAAAAAAGTGACGCACTTGATATCTGACCTATCTTCTTGAAAAAAAAAATGGCCGATTTTTTTTTATTTGTTGGTAGGTGATGCATTTGTCTTCAAAGAAAAATAAAGAGATGAGAATTTTTTCAAAGCCTCCTTGATGGTGGTGGAATAACTCTAACCATGATTTATTCTTAATTTTTGACTCACCCTGTGTGTTAATTGAGTAGTGGCATGAAAAGTGCTTGCAATTTTTCGAATTACAGCTTTTTTTGCAGAATCCTTGCAGATTACCAACTTTCTGAATTTATCGAGAAACAATTTTCTGATGAAATAAACTGACAAGTACCAATAATTTTAAAAATCATTTTCATTAAACACAAAATTATAAATTGGGATGACTGCTCAATACCGTTTATTGCCTCTTCTAGCAACTCTAAGAACTTCTAATCTACGAGGCATGCTGGAAATTAAGTTGCTTATCGTTTCCAGCATTGGTATACGATCCCATTCTTCCACTGATGCATCTGATATTTCTGCGAGACTTTCCGGAGACCTCTCGCGAGAACCTACCCTTCTCCCTAATTCATCCCACAAAATGTTCTATAGGATTCATATCGGGGCTTCTCGCAGGCCAGTGTGATGTGGTAATACCAGTAGCTTCTAAGAAGTTTCGCACTATTGCTGCGGTGTGTGATCGGGCATTATCCTGCATCAATATAAAATTATTGCCCACTAACTCTGCATAAGGTAAGACGTACTGCTCTAAAATGTCAATGTAAATTTGGGCATTCATCGACTGCCTTTCAATTCATTGAAATCCCTCCCCACACCATAACGGACCCACCATTGAATCTTTCTCATTCTGTTATTATATTTTGATTAAACCGTTCACCAGTTTTCCTCCACACTCTTTTTCTTCCATCCACCATGTTAAGGCAGAACCTTTTGCAGGTCTCCTAGCTTTTAAATTAACTTCTTTTAGACGTCTACATACCGTCTGCTTACTTACTGCAACATCACGAATTTGGCGAAGATCTTGCTGAACATTTACCGCAGTATTTGATCGATTCCGTAAAATCCGCAATCTCAAGAAGCGATCATCTCTTGGAGAAGTTTTTTGGGGGCGACCAGAACCGACCCTCCTAGCGTTGCTTCCTGTTTGTTCGTACTTGCGGATTGCTCTACGAGCAGTTGCTTCATGAACTCCCACTGCACGAGCGGCGTAACGTATTAACGTATACTACGCCCATCGTTTACTAACGCAACTAATCATGCTATTTGTTCAGGATTCATTTGAGGCATTTTATGTGATTTTAGTCAATAAAACAAGACACATAATTATTGACACAACGACAAATGGTCAACTATGGATGCATACAACAAATCAGTTGCTATGGCAACGGTATTTGTTGTTTTAAGGACAATGTGATCCTACCAGAATATAACCCAATCAATTTTGAGTACTCTGATCCTTTAATAAATTTAATTTGTGGGATAAGCGTAAGGTATCAACAAAAAAGCTGTAATTCGGAAAATTTTAGAGATAAATCAATGAATAAAAAAACAAAATGCTCGCAAAAGAAGCCTCTTTTATATAGGGTGTGAGCACTTTGTATACCATTATTCAATTAACACACAGGGTGAGTCAAAAATTAAGAATAAATCATGGTTCGAGTTATTCCACCACCATCAAGGAGGCTTTGAAAGAATTTTCACCTCTTTATTTTTCTTTTAAAGAAAAATGCATTACCTAACAACAAATAAAAAGATAGGTCAAATATCAAGTGCGTCACTTTTTTGGAACTGAGTGCATTATTCAACTAGGAAAAAGCCAAATACTCAAAGGAAAGGAAACACTTGCGATTTTATTCGTCTATACGAATTATTGCGTATGTTTCGGGAGGATCTAATCCAATGTTCTGCGTGGCATATAGTAGTTGTTTTTCTCTTGTTATCTACCATTTTCGTTCATTTTATGAACTATTGTGGTAATGACTTTGAATTTCTCTCTCTTCGTGACATATTATTATTATGTAGTCCATCGAACATACACCAATTTTATTTGAATTGCAATTTGCAGTGAATATTGAAGGTTGAAGAACTGAATGATGCGCGCGCATAAAAGTGGCTCCAAAAAGTGAATGTTATGAAACATTGAAAATCTCAATAATTCCAAATGGGAAACTCCAGTTTTCTCAGTCTACATATGACAACACTATTTTTGATAAGAATGATGACATTTTGTGCAACTTTCCTACACTTAGTTTCACACTCTTTGCTCATGACAGTATACCTACTACTGATGACAATTCTGACGACTTTACATTATTGTTAGAAGAAATAATGGAGAGTGTATCAGACTATAGTTGCTAACTAATAAACTTTCACTCAACTACCTACTCTAAATCAAATAATATTGTATTCAGCATGAACTTACAAGAACATAAAAAGTCTCATTCCACCCCTGATACGAATTTATTCTTCAGTATTTTAGGTTATGAGAGTAGGTAATTCATAAAATATTACTACGAGGTACCTTATCGAAGACAATAACAACAACAATTATTATGTCTTGATTTCGTCAATATTCATTATATTTTCATTTCTGCTGATATTTTATATGACAATTATTAATGAAAAATAATTGAAATATTGATTTATTACGGAATAACTGAAATTCTGCAATAAACTTTCCCATAAGTTTTGTCATGCTGTATATCATTAATATAAAAATAGATAAAGGTATAGCAAGTATACAAGCTGATTCACGGTGGATGGCACATTATACGTTTCTGGAAAACACAACTCAGGATTATTCTGAAAATTTGGTGCCTTGAATAATTAGTTGTGTTCTATCGACCTAAAATATTGTCAGTATTGCGACGTTGCGGCTAATATTGAAAAGTAGCAACAACTTTGACTTTTCAAATTGGACACCCTGTATATTATTTCATTTTCAGATCCTTCCTGAAGAGCTGATTTCATTGACCTTAACACTTGGGATCTAGCAGTAATAATTAATTACAGAGTTATAGGACGTGAAAAATAGAGATTTTTCAACTTTAGGAATTTTTGTGTCGAAACTATTCATAATAATTGGTCGAAACGGTTTCCATGTCCATATCTAAACTTTTCACTTTACGTACTATCTATTGATATATAATTGAAATAAATACAGGGTGGCTCAGAATGAAGAAATGAAAACCGTTTCGACCAATTATGAATAGTTTCAACACAAAAAATTCATAAAATTGAAAAATCTCGATTTCATCATCCCCGTTAGACCCCAAGTGTGATAGATCGATAAAATCAGCTCTCCAGGGGGAATCTGAAATCTGAATACAGGGTGTCCCATTGAAAAAATCAAAGTTGTTGCTACTTTTCAATATAAGCGGCAACGTCGCAGTGTTGAGAATATCTTAGGTCGATAGAACACAACTAATTATCCAAGAAACCCGATTTTCAGTATAATCCTACGTTGCGTTCTCCAGAAACGTCTATTGTGCCATCCACCGTGTATCAGCCTGTATATATGCCGCCATTCTATGAGAGGAGTGAAACAAATTTGTGCAAATATTTCCTGAATATTATATTGATTCAATTGTCGGATAATACTTTCCTGATATTCCCTACCATGTATCGCCATAACAAATACAAATTCACAATGTAGGTATTACCCCTTCATGAAACGTATGCATGGCATTGATACAAATCTAATTGGTTATATTAATCGGGATAATCACTGACTGTAGTTTGCATAAAATCAATTATCATTTAGTTAAACATCAGAATGTGTTTCCGTCATACCGGAATATATTTAATGAAAATCCCGGCAGTGAGCTGAACATAATACGTAATCCTCAATATCATCATATAGCATCCTTGATAAAAATGTGAAGTTTGTCAATAGGCCGTATACGTATAGGCCGCGCAAGTAGAACTGGTGATTATTTTGTAAATTATCATCAGTTTTGATGAAGAAATCAAAGTTGATAGAGACGTATCAAGAAATCTTGTACAGGAAAGATATTGCAGCACTATCATCATCTAGCTTTCCATTATTCTACAATTTTTATACTCGCTCTACCCATTCAAATATGTATCTTCAATTCAACTCATGATTCGTATAACGAGGGTAATGGCACAAACGAGTTGCCAATCGCCACCAACTTGAGATTTCGTTGAATGGAGCTACTCACACTATAAATTTTTCTGAAATTTGAACTATGTGCAATATGCAAGAAAACGAATCCGAGGATCATTTATTTCTGCATTGTCCTCTGTACTAAAATCCGCGCCAGAATGAACTGGCTAGTATTCATGACATAGACACATTCATCGACTTCCCAAACAAAATAACACCAGACAGGACCAAAGCCCTTTATGATTATGTTACAGGCATATGCCAATTAAGGTTCTTCGTCCTTATCGAATAACTCCACATTGCATCTTTATAACCTTCATTTTCCAGTGTGATATCTATATGACTTGTTGTAGTTTGAATGGTTATCAATGTATAGTATAATTATTAAGTGAAGAGCTTATTAGGTCAAAGTAATGAGTGTGTATTCAATCAAACCTCGTCCTACTAGATTATTTCGTTTCAATAAAAGGAATAAAGATTCATTCATTCATTCATTCAAATAATCATCAGTTCTACCAACCTTGAGGACGCGGCCTAGGAGCAGCATCTTTCTGAGGGCGGCAGTACCACGCTTTGGTAATCGTGAATACAACGAACAAACCTAATGCAGAGATTATCCTTATGATACAAGTTAGTTTGTTGTGTCCACGTTATCTGTCTTTCTCAAAATCTAGCAGTAAATCGCCATATCCTAAGCGGTATCCTCCCGCTTGACGATCGTCCTTACTCTTGTAAGCATCACAAAAAAGCAGAGTTTCAGGAATGTGAACACTTTCACAATAACATTTTTTTCACAGCGGTTGAATGCTGGAATTCAAACTCAAGGAGGAAATACTCGTTATTGACTACAGGTCTGCTTTCAATTCGTTTCTTGTAATTAAGGTTTTCCGGTAGGTGCTATGAAAATGAAGAAGAAATAAGTGACATTAATTCTTTAAGTTGTTGATTAATAAGTTTATGTAGATTCTGATTATTGTTAATAAAAATTGAAAAATGCCATACATTCTTGAAACATTCGTTTCTTCTCTTAAAAATAAAATATTGACGTGCATCAAAAACTATTGTGTTGAGAAGTGATTAAACTTCAATCCAGAGCAGCATAAAGCCAAGTTCAACCACTCGAATTCGCCACAGGGCGTTAAGAAGTAATAGGCGAAGAAGTAACTTTGGTGTTCCCTGTATAATGACCAAGTCATCTAACATTCCAGAACATGAATCTACGATTTGATCACAAAAAACGGACAAGGGTTAAAAAAGTTACAGGGTGACCTATTTGGTCAAATTTTTTGGTGGCCGTTCTTTTTTGCCGAGTGTAGAAGTCAAGATTTGCATTCGATCGTTCACCGCTCGTACTTTCTCCCTGTCATTCCCTCGAATCTATGCTCGACTACACGCACTTATAGATAACATCAAGCTACTGGAGAATGTGAATGCGTATGAATCGGGATATAAATCTCATCCATTTACAAGACCAAAAACAAGCATCGGCCTGGTTGAAGATGTAACTACCTAGAATTTATACATCCACTTGGATGTTTACGATGGAGAAATAACATCGAGGATGCCCAGCCGCAGCAATATGTCCTTGAACTAGGGTTATCTTAGTGAAATCATTTGCTCTCTTGATTGAACAAGAGCCCTGAAAGGAGATTAACTCTTAGGGATTTTCGCATATTAGTGATATTGGTATATGTACATATTATTCAGGAAGAATCATCTAAATTATTTGTTTGTCGACTTCTACTAAAAAATTACATTTGATGTTCTTATCTACGAATGAAAAATCCATTATCTTTGAAGACAAGTAGGTTCTTTTCGTCCGCATTCTGATACAAACGAATATTGTTTGAATAATTCTGATACAAAATTTGAAAATAACAGTTGACAGTTAATACAATTGACAGGCCAGATATTATGTCTCAAATCACTGAAGCTGTGTTTAATGAACTGTGTTGCCATGGTAATGTGTTTTAGAAATCATGTTGCCATGGTAACGTGTTTAATATTTTGAATAAATCACAGATCGTCAATCCGTGATTAATCGATCATTTAGCGTGCCACATATCCGTACGCTAATTGCCATTTTAGTTATGTGAGTAGAAAAAATATATAATATTCTCTTTCTCTATTGTTTTTCACTCATGCGAAACAATTGCAACATCGCATTTTGATATCATGAATTTCATTGAACGAATTTTTCTAGGTGGTGATTTCCATTCCCAAAGGGAATGAAAACATCAGGAAACATATTCAAGCCAGTGAATCGCATATATTTCCCAAATATCATACATCATAATATCACAGTTCAAAGATCATTCTACTGGAGATATATATCCCCAAGGTGTATAATATATTGTATACGGTTTACCGGAACTGTTGATAACCGAACTTCGAAGCAAAGCTCGCGTATAATGAGATGAGTTCCACTGCTTTGGCGCAACACGAAACTTCCATCACTTCCGCATCCGACGGGTTCGATTCAGTGCGAATTTTCCACCTTCAGAAGGCGATCGTAAAAGCCGATACAGTTTTTTTACAATGTGAAAGCTGCAAAATCGAAGGTCATTCACGTACAGAAGAATATACGAGATAACAGTGGCGTAACTGTTTTAGGGTCCATACCTTCTAATATAACACCTTTCGCGAACGTCCCTCGACAGGTATGTTTTTTGTATCTATAGCTCAGTTTTTCAGGAAACAATATAAATCGATTTGACTCCAAATTTTGATGTAGGTGTTTTCAAGACTTCCATTGAGATCACTCGATAACCCCAATAAGAATCGATTTGAAATATTGGGGCTTTCTCAGTCTCCATCCAACCTGAATTTTGGCACCATGAAAGCTTATACCAGGGGGGTTATAAATAAAAACAATTAATACTTCCAACTTCAACATCCTATGTATCTCAAAAACGGAGCAAGTAAGGACACATGTTTGCATGAACTTTATTTGCTAGAATGTCACAAGGAAACTACCCTTGACTTTTTTCGGTGTTATTTAGATACACCCTGTATAAAATGAAATAATATTCTCGATGAGCCTTCTAGGACTCCTTAATCTATAGTGCATGTGGAACAATTTTATAATATCATTAATCAATTGCTAATGTGAATCAAACAATACACCCAACATCCTTTCTGCATGCCGGTCTATCACCGTTCCACGACGCAAACATAGAAAGATGGAAATGGGCATTTCTCGCGTTGCAGCCACGATCAGTGTTTTGCGGAACGAAATTCTATAAACAGTACTCAAAATCAAAATACTGTGCCGGGTATAGCACGGAAGGAAAAAGTCCCTTACAAGACTCCCCCAGGGATGACTGCCGGTCACTCGTCTCTCTACTTATACCGACAGCAACCCAGAAAGAATTGTTAATTCGGTATGTAACGGTATGTTCTCCTGCTATACCATTTCATTATATCAATGGTGAGGCCGTCTGATACAATAGACTACTGGCTCTGCAGTGTCAGTACTGTCAGTGCTCGAGCAGAAACGCTGTTCACCCGCCGAGGCAGACAAGAAATACACCGACCTACTTGACCCATAGTGGGATTCTTCTTTACCTCCTCTACCGAAGTCCGGTGGTGTTTTCGGAAACCTCTACGCCCTGGTGAGGCATCAGGGAGTATATGTACGACCTGATAGGGCTATCCTCATCACCCCAGGTACCCATGTCAACAAGATTCCTCTTGTTTCGATCGATGGGTCGACGTCGCAAAAGGTTCAAGCATAATTGCTACTCATGTCGACAAGAATCCTCTCATCCCGTTCAATGAGTAATCGTTCGAGGACTTTCACACGTTCCTCTACCTCATTAACAGGAGTGAGTGGACCCAGCTTTGCCTACGATGACTGGCGGTATAGGATCGCTTAGGGCTGCCCACTCCCTGACGAACTAAGGCACAAGTTTCAGTTTTCGCTGAGCAAGCCCAGCTACCCATGTCGACCAGAATCCTTCAGTCCCGTTTGATGGATTTCCGTTCGCGGCCTTTCACACCTACCGGTACCATGACGAAAGTAATGACCTCAAGTTTTTAACCAGAGGTGACTGCAGTGACCCCTCACTCAACGCCGTGAGTCCTATGTTTCATCTTCTATCGTGTAACAGGAGTACTTGCGTTACGTTACGTTATTATATTATTATTATATCTATAAATCAGGGTTCACGCCACTGGTCTGGGAGGGAATGTAGGCCAGGAACATGCCAGCAAAAACTTAAACCGAGCGAAATGCAATAAAACAATCACGGACGCCTTGTTTCCTCTACAACGACGCATCTGTGTCCGTCCGTTTTGTCCTGTTTGTCCCTGTCGGGCGGAATTTTCAGGGTATCAAATGAAAATTAAATCGTCCTCGGCGAACTTGGGAAATTGATTAAAAGATTTGGATAATGAATCTGTTGTTTTGGTTAGGGCGATGTCCCTAGAAGTTCGTCGCTGAACCACTCGATATCTCTTTGAGTTTCGACATCCAGCAGCATGGAATGGAATGTAGATGAGAATGGGCTGAAGGTGAAGAAAATGAAGGGGACGAATGGGATGACCTCAAATATTCAAATTGTGCTGAGGGGCAGCATTCCATTTTCATTGAGGTTGGCAGGAATTGGGAACATAATATGGTCATCCATTCTGGAATGAGTCAGTTCAATCCAAATCGAATTGAGAACATTGAAACACCAAGTTGAATTCATTAATTGAAGTATTTTCCGAGGTACTTTCTGTGGAGTGCGTTCATAAACTCACTATGGATGAGGATTACTGGATTACTCACTACAAAGCATTCATAAAATTACTCTAGCAGTTCACAGTATTGGAATTCACAATTGTTACTTAGAGTAAGTTTAGAGTGACCTCTGCTTACCCTGTATTTGAATTGAGTAATGATCTATGTCTATCATGTCAAGTGTTGTTGATAGGTGTTTATGTGTGTGTGTTAACAGAAAACAACTACTTTCCTGCCCATATGCCACGACGAACTTTGAATTGTATCTATTCTACACACAGTCACACACGATATATTTTGGGTTCAACATTCAAGCCATTTCAAGCACAGTGACATGGGAAGAAGACGAGGACAGCAAATCACAAAAATCTTGAAAAATCAATATTTCACCTAGATTAAGCTACACATAGTATTTGATGATTTTACTATACACTCATGTTTTCATTTATATTATACATGTTTTCATTTTTGTTTTATTATGATGGGATGACCAGGTTTCGATAATAAGGCTTTTTGTTCACCAACTATGTGAATTACTTTCATTTAATACTAAATACTCTGGCGATCTGGCTCTATTTCATGGATATTTTCATGGACGATGCTGTTCTGAAATATCAACAATTTATTGTTCCTCCCTTGGCAGTCCCCGCGAGAGACCTGGAGGACATCCAGTACATCTCCTTGCAAAGACTCGTTCATCCAATGAACAGCGAGGCTCTGGAACACATTGCCAAGGGAGGTTTTTCCCGAGGCATATAACCCCCAGAAATTTAAGAGGAACACCAAATCCCACCTTATTTCCCTTGGTTCTGAATGTTCTCTGAACATTACAGGATATCCCTTTTCGTGCGAACCAGACATAAAAAAAATTACGGAAAATACTGGGGTGTTTCCATAAGAAGTGAGACACTCTGTATATCTTCATGTTCTGATTCTACATAATCATGATGAAGGCTCCTGCAGTACAAAATCTTCCCGTTCGAAATTTCATGATCAAAATCATCACCTGAGTTATTTTTTGACACTGTAACTTCTCAAAAAATCATATTCCACCCCATGACACTCATTGAAGTGCAATGTTCATCGAATTCTACTCGCTTCATTTATTTTCACATTTCACTACACATTATGGAGATAAACAGAGATATATAGTTAATTATCAAGCCATCAAATAATCCCCCAAAGCTATAGGAATCTTCTTGAAGTTATGACTTTCCTCATCAATGAGTTTTGAAGATGTGGACTAAATTGTTCAAGAATTTGATATTCATTAATATCCATTTCCGACTTTGGCTCTGCCTCATTTTAATGACTGAACGAAAAGTTACCAATCCGCATTCGACATCAGTTGTTTCCCTTTAATCCTCCGAACAAACTTTCCTACAAATAATGATTAGTCACTAATTCAATTATAGAATAACTGCGTGAAGCGACCTTAATGAAATTTTAAAACTTAATTATTTTGCGTATATATCCGTTAATCCCCGCCGTTTTTGCGTCTTCGTTAGTGAAGTTCTTGTGTTTGGCGAGATAATTCTACGAATTATGCGATGTCCAAACTGAAACAGAGATAATTCAGATAGAGCGAAGTTTTAATCTCTTTTAATTTCGTTGCAGTTAACACGGCCATTAATAACGAGTCGAATAAAACATCAAGTAACCGTCCAAATATACTGTAGGAACTGAAACTTTGGAAGTTCGATCGAAACAGAACCAGCTGCTTCAATAAGGTGGAGTATGAAGTTAAATTATTAGTATAGTCGCCAGTCGGCACCACGGTGAACTAATTCTGGGTAGATTTATTATGTTCAATTATCATATTTTTCTACGACTCTATACGACGACCTTATGATATACAGGGTGAGTCAAGACTAACCAGCCATAGCCTAACGGTGGATAGAGGAAGTCGAGGTGAATTGATATATATGAAATAAAATATTTATTGCCTACTCGTAACAGAAATACAGGGCATTATTTGTATTCGCCGGTGCGAAACTTTGATGAACGATGTTTCAGCAATGTCTCCATGTTATTGCCTGAAATTCATCAGCAACTTACCTCTACATACACATCATAAGATGGCCCACTATGGAAAAAAAATTCTAGAGCCAGACTTAAGAAATTCATTTTTATTATAAATGTCATAATTTCGACATTCTGGATCGTATTTTTGAAAAACTCTCACCAGAATCAGAAAGTTCTGGATAAACACTACAAGTGTAGCTTTTCATTTCGTACGGCACACTTCGACCAAATCGTAAAAAAAAATATCGAACAAAATACCGTTGATTTCGCACGGGCATATTGTAGTCAAATCGTTCGACGAATTCATTTTAATCCATTTCTTGCATATCAGTGTATCATAAAGGTTGGGAAGAGGCTCTATTTGATAAAAAATCCAGGACCGGACTTGATTTTCTTGAAGAAACCTTTGAAATATGAACATAAATAATTTTCAATTGAAATCTGCTTCTACATGTGAAAATATGAAAATATTGAACTCAATATGTGATCTTATTGAGTGTCAGTAGCGGTTGCTGGACGTGTACGATAACATCGAGATGTTCGTGAAATATCGTTCATCAAATATTCGCCCCGAATTAGGCTATGGCTGGTTAGTCATGACCCACCCTGTATGACGCGGAATTTTCCCCTTACGCGCATCATGTGTAATAAATGAAAACATCGCACTGTAGTTGTCAGCAACCTACAGCAGGTTGTGACGTCACCAAATGTCAGTTATTATTTCAACAGTAACTCGAACTAAACTTAAATGAATACTCAAAGCTCAAAGTAGTTCCACAATGTTCATGAATGAACGAAAATGATAGATAACAAGAGAGAAACAAATACTTCCCTGGCTATATGCCTCGCAGAATAACATTGAATTACATCCTCCTGAAATCAATGCAATGATTCGTATAGACGAAACAAATCGCAAGTGTTTCCTTTCTAAATGGTGAATTATGCCTAAATAATTCAGGAACGCTCGACAACCTACTGACCGGTTTCGAGCTTCATTGGCTCCCATCAGTGCAGAGTTGTCTCCAGATAACATTCATGACCGCTATCTGGTGCGAACCTGACTCAACGTAAACACATCCCAGCATTTAATACCCAAGAGACGTACGTCATCTTCGAGATGGACGAACGCCACTCGAGTAGAAGCACAGGAAAGACTCTATAACAAATTCCCATGAAATGGGAGTGGCTGGTGTCCTCCATCTATTCTATGTGTATATGCGCATTTCCCAATGAATCAGACAGTATACTGAACATTAACATGCAATAACTATGAACAATTAAATTTTTCATGGATTTTGATTTGGGAAATATATGGCTGGTGGTCATTCACATCAAACATCATCAGATATCTGGAAACATTCAACGACTAGATGCGCCCTTGCTCACTTGTCTTGTACAAATCAATGGAATGGAAGTAACATGGAAGAGAGCACGAAAGGAAATTCTTATGATGTAACTGAATTTCGGCATCAACATTTTTCATTATCGACAAGAAACAATACTAAATCAATTCGGCTCGGAATATTTTTTCGACATCACCGAACCATCATCAGCAGATTTCGTTACGTCTTGTTGGTTCTTGCCTCTCACTCTTGTTTTGCATTCCCTCCAGGCACCAACTAGATATTATCAGATATTATCAGATCATCGGTTATCATCAAGGTTATCATGTAAATTAAGGAGCCATTGTAACATACGGGCATCAGTTCGGTGAAACATAATTATGCCAATATGTAAATTATTGACATTTCGTGTTCTTGTAATCGATAATATTGGATGTAGCTCATTAGTAGGATAGGACAAATTGAATAATAAAGAATACTAGTCCAATGTAACGTTTTGTCTTTTATTGAAACTTTTTGGTCGTTATGTGTTTGGTCATAATGAGTTTCTTATTCAATTATCAGCAAAAGGGATTGTAATATCTTGAATCTACCAATAATTTATTGATAATAAGCATACTACTCATATCTATATCTTCAAGAATTCAGATATGTGAGAACGTGTGTATGCATGGTGAAAGAATGTTGAGCCATATGCCATCATTATCCATACTTATTTGTTGGTAATGGTCTGTCTTTTCCTATCAGATGCTCCAAATCACCATACAATTGTGAACAATCACGAGTCACACCTTATATACCCTCGAACTATAAAATAAATTGACCTGATTTGCTTCGGATTAGCACGATGTTGAACACTTTTTCAAATGGTATATCACAAATTATGGCAACAAGTCAACTCTAACAACTATACAAGATGAAAAATGAAGACAACGAGTCTGCATGAACAAAAGAATTCATTTAGCGAAATGCCATGACCGCAGAAACTCCTATCACTTCTATGGACCTGGCAGTTAGTCAAATTACAACTCTTCTTCTGATGAGAAAGCTGTAGTTGGTGTGATCATACCAAAATTTTTAAATGGAGTGCAAATTTTGGAAGGTGAAGGATCCACCATTTTCAAATATAGAGTTGACCAGCCAATTACTGTCTAACAAAATAACATTGTTTGAATGATGTTTTCCTAGACAGTTTGGTTATAGGCAGAGATGAACCATTTGCTTTGCCTGTTGCTAAAATCAGAAATTGATCATATGCCACGTCAAAATTGGAAACAAAAAAATTATACAAAACATAATATTCACTCGCAATATCAATATATAAAATGAACCATACTCTTTGATTATATATTCAGAATATTCTCAGACCATCTGACTTCCGCTTCTAACCATTAAACAGAGTCAAATAAGTCATGGAAACCATTCATCCTTCTGAAAGTGGTCCAGATTTTTTCAAAGAAAAAACAAAATAACACCAAGTCGGTCGACCACAATATTGTATTAGACACAATACACAGTAGCTGTAAAGATATTTAGTTGAAAAGAATAATAAGTTATTGAGAAACAAACATACCTATATATAAGGCCACGTGGAAATCACATTATAAAATAAAATTCAAAAGCCGTGGTCATTTGGCCAAAAATCAGTCCGGTAAAGAAATGTTAAAATATTTGAACCGACTGAACAGCCAAAAGAACCCAACTATCATTAGGTTCAACATTGGCACAAACTTGGGAAAATTATTAATCAATTTACTCAAAGGAGTTTCATCTTCAAATGGCCATTTCTGTCAAAGACAAAAGCCAAGGAGAAGGCGAAGCGTCAAGCATAGCAACAGACGTTGACAGAATACAAGACAAATGACAGTGACAAATGATACAAACCAATCAAAAAAGTCAGGTGTGTACAGATCGAATTGTTATGATTGTAATTCTTCTTATATAGGTCAAACTGATAGAAGTTTTGAAACCCGCGCCTCGGAACATAACAGACTCATCCACAAATTTCTCAACTCATAAGATAACCCTGTCTAAGAGCCAGTGACATTTTTCAGTGATGATTTAGTTAAGGCCTATTTTTTGAGAGGATGTTGAGGAGGCCCTAACTAAGTGTCATCCGCGAGGATTAACCCTGATTCCAGTCATAAGAGGGTGGCAGAACGCCCCCAACGTGTAACAAAAACGGCATATTTTTATCATTTAGTTAAGGCTGAAATTTTCTCCAGTAGTCCTCTGATAGCCCGCAATCATCGATATAATATTTGCAGAACGATTGGCCAGTCATAAGGGGGTGGCAGATCACACCCAACATGTCGCGTGAGTGATGAACTTTTTATTATTTAGTTAAGCTCCACCTTTTAGTATGTTGTTGTGACAACTATTCCAAGTGTGAATGCCAATTTGCAGAACAAAATGGCGGCATCAACACCCTGGCAGAACGATTTGAAGTTTTTACTTTCAGCCGCAAATATCTTTGGAACTATGATAAATGCGAGAATACAACTTCAGAGACTTTTTGTGGGAAATTTAATTCTCTACAAAAAAGGTCATTCGATATTTTTTCGCATTTTGACTTGTTTCTGAGATATACTGAAAATAAAAAAAATTTACAGATATTTTTCACGTTTAGACGCACATATCTTTGAAACTATTTAAGATACGAGAATACAACTCGAGAGGTGTTTTGTAGGAAATTTAATTCTCTACAAAAAAGGTCATCTGACATTTTTTCTCATTTTGACTTGTTTCTGAGATATACTGAAAATAAAAAAAAATTACAGATATTTTTCACGTTTAGACGCACATATCTTTGGAACTATTTAAGATACGAGAATACAACTTCAGAGGCGTTTTGTAGGAAATTTAATTCTCTACAAAAAGGTTATTCGACATTTTTTCTCATTTTCACTTGTTTCTGAGATATACTGAAAATAAAAAAAATTTACAGATATTTTTCACGTTCAGACGCACATATCTTTGGAACTATACAGGATGCGAGTATACAACTTGAGAAGCTTTTTGTAGGAAATCTAATCCTCTACAAAAAAAGTCATTTGAAATTTTTTCGCATTTTAACTTGTTTCTGAGATATACCAAAAATAAAGAATTTACAAATATTTTTCACGTTCTGACGCACGTATTTCGTTGCCCCCAAAAGCCAAACTGTTCAAACTGTATGACGTACATCTATAATTCTATACATGTGAGTTGTAAATTCAAGTGGACGGGGGGAACTGTGTTAAATTACGGCTGGATCATCAATGATAATAAATACGAATTCTTGTGGTTCGAAGGAGATCAAATGCCCCAATATATTAGTGATGTACTCACTGATTCCTCCAGTGAAAACAGCAAAGATGAAAAGGGTGACAATGATTCAGGTATATAGATAATACAGTAAATATAAACACAAACATATATTACATTTTTCTAATCCATTTGTTTTCAATTTTATAGATATGGACTCCCGTGCATTGAGTGATCTTGATTCGGCAGACGATGAGGAGGGTGATTCCGACTGGCAAGAGGATTGATAAAAAAAAAATTTACCTTACTTTTTATACTATCTACTCAGTTTTTGTTTTATATTTTCTATCATAAGTTATTCAAATAAAAATTCAAAGAAATTAATCACGAAATCGTTATTATTCAACAATTTCCTTAGTTGCGCAAGATTTATTTGAAATAATAAAAATAATTATGAGTTGAAATTATCATGTTTTTTGAGATATTTTTTATTTATTTCGTATATTCTCTTTCTTGGAAAATTTTTGATATGATGAAATGAACATTAGTGATTCAACATATATTCAAAATGTTTCTTATCTATCGAGATAGTGAAAGTTCAATAATTTCAATTTTTTTTCGAAAAATTTTCATAATTTTTTTTCATGGCAATCAGGTTTTTTTCGGTGAAAATTACAATTTTCGACGTTTCTCAAATTGTAAGAATAAAAAAAAAATGGTTTTAGGGAAATATTAATTAATACGTCTCCAACGATTTGTCGGCAATGGAAAGGAAATTCTCTATTTTCGGTATATCTCAGAAACTAGTCAAAATGAGAAAAAATGTCAAATAACCTTTTTTGTAGAAAATTAAATTTCCTACAAAACGCCTCTCAAGTTGTATTCTCGTATCTTAAATAGTTCCTAAGATATGTGCGTCTAAACGTGAAAAATATCTGTAAATTTTTTTTATTTTCAGTATATCTCAGAAACAAGTCAAAATGATAAAAAATGTCAGATGACCTTTTTTGTAGAGAATTAAATTTCCTACAAAACGCCTCTCAAGTTGTATTCTCGTATCTTAAATAGTTCCAAAGATATGTGCGTCTAAACGTGAAAAATATCTGTAAATTTTTTTTATTTTCAGTATATCTCAGAAACAAGTCAAAATGCGAAAAAATATCGAATGACCTTTTTTGTAGAGAATTAAATTTCCCACAAAAAGTCTCTGAAGTTGTATTCTCGCATTCATCATAGTTCCAAAGATATTTGCGGCTGAAAGTAAAAACTTCAAATCGTTCTGCCAGGGTGTTGATGCCGCCATTTTGTTCTGCAAATTGGCATTCACACTTGGAATAGTTGTCACAACAACATACTAAAAGGTGGAGCTTAACTAAATAATAAAAAGTTCATCACTCACGCGACATGTTGGGTGTGATCTGCCACCCCCTTATGACTGGCCAATCGTTCTGCAAATATTATATCGATGATTGCGGGCTATCAGAGGACTACTGGAGAAAATTTCAGCCTTAACTAAATGATAAAAAGATGCCGTTTTTGTTACACGTTGGGGGCGTTCTGCCACCCTCTTATGACTGGAATCAGGGTTAATCCTCGCGGATGACACTTAGTTAGGCCCTCCTCAACATCCTCTCAAAAAATAGGCCTTAACTAAATCATCACTGAAAAATGTCACTGGCTCTCCTACTATAAATTCAAAAATGTATCAATAATCCAAATATTAACTGTCTCAATGACCAAACTAATTTTGAAAAAAAACACATTTTCCGCACACTTAAATTCTCATGATAAATTTTGTCTTGCTTGCTTTTACGCAAGCCGGACCTGTTCTGATCACCTTCCTGAGATCATCTTCTTCTGTCTTTGATTATACATATATACTACACCTTGACATTTCTTCTTCTTTTCTTGGATTACATCTTATTCAACCTCACCACGTACTTCTCCTGTAGGTTTCTAGGCATAATGGACTTTGTAATTATTTCATTTTTCAGAAATTATTTGTAATAACTAGAACTAGTCTCATAACTCATAATGTTTCAAATATTTTAACATTCCTTTACCGGACTGATTTTTGCCCAAATGACAACGACTTTTCAATTTTATTTTATGATGTGAGTTGCTGAATAACTGATTATCCTTGTGAACTAAATATCTTCACAGGTACTGTGTATTGTATCTGAAGATGGTTGTTTGAGCCATAACTAGTCACAAAAAATTCAATTTTTGTAATAAAATTTTGTGGTCGACCGACTTGGTGTTATTTTGTTTTTTCTTTGAGTGTCATTTCTGAGATTCTGTTCTCATATTTCTCTATAGGGCAGTACTTCACGAGAGATTTCGTTGTAGTAGACAAAACACCCAGTACAAGTGTACATGCGCAATGAATGCATCAGATGTTGAAGGTTGAGGCTGGAATTCCGCCTACTTATTCGTGAAAAACTCGTTATTTAGGTTAGGCGATCGTGCTAAGAATGTGTCATTTTGGGCTCGTCCCTGCCAAAGACGTATATGTCCTCCGAGTTTATTCTTGTGTGTGGTGGACGATTACTTCGACATTTTTCGGACATTTCCCGCTTCATTCTTTGCGGACGGTGAATGGAAAAGCAGCCAGGGGACTTTTCACTCTATTCTCATTCGTTTCCGTCGGCCATTGTGAGGATCAAGAATCGAGCGGGTCCCGATTCAGCTAGTCAGAATGCGAAATGCACGAGCAATCTAGCAGGAACACGGCAGGAAAATTCCAGGAGTACGCTCGTAGCAGGCTCCTAAGGGTGTATACGTTTCCGTATTGCCTATACTGAAAGGATACTCGAATCATGAATAATGTGAATGATCATTAAATGAATTCATGGCAGCTTGAATGCGACAGCATATATTATAGGTATGTAGAACGAAACCATGAATTGAATATGAAAATTGGGAACTTGAAGGAATTAATGTGTATGCGATGTGGATATTATTATGTGACCCTCAACAACTCTAAACTTTGCTGTAGATATTCCTCATGGAGTTCGTGGTACAATGATGATCTTTCTTTGAGATTCGCGAAAGCACGAATTTTTTCATCCTATACAGGGTGTTATTCAAATATGTGGCCGAACTCCTAGGGGCGATCATTTGGGTTATTCCCGAAACTAAATACACTGCTCCACATTTGAAGTGAGACAAGCAAAAACTTCTATCATTTTCGAACCGTCATAACTTTGGAGTGGATCAACCAATTTTCGATTCCTTTCAAGATTCTGATAGCTCATTCCATTGGGTACACCGTCAGTACTTTTTTGTTATTCCACCTTCCCGACATGAAGACCTACTGGGTGATATCTAAAAATGTGATAATTTTCGAAAAGTTTGGAATCACCCTGTTCCACCAGGATTTTTTTTATGTTTTATTGAGTGCGACAAAATGACGAACGAAGCTTTTTCTCGAAATGGTTTTGAATTCAAGACAATTCATACAGGATGTTTGGATGTATGGAATTTTTCACAACATATTGCATCCTGATATGTTCAACCACCTAAAACTCAACTTCAACAGAATTTTACATTGGCATATCTTCAACGCCATTACTACACAATGTGTTGTATATTTTCGAATATAAGGGATGTAGAAATAAATTGAAATATTACGAAAAAAAATGGAATTAATAATTATCAACACAATATTTATAATGAAAAAAAGCTGTAATTCGAAAATTTTGGAGAAAAATCAATGGATGAAAAACAAAATTCTCGCAAAAGAAGCCTCTTTCGTATAGGGTGTAAGCACTTTCTATGCCATTACTCAATAATTAACAAACAGGGTGAGTCAAAAATTAAGAATGAATCATAGTTCGAGTTATTCCACCACCATCAAGGAGGCTTTGACAAAATTTTCACCTCTCAATTTTTTTTTCAAAGACAAATGCATTACCTACCAACAAATAGAAAAAAAAAATAAAAATCGGTCTACTATTGTTTGTTTTTTTTTCATAAGGAGATAGGTGAAATATCAAGTGCGTCACTTTTTTTGAACTGACTGTATTATGTATACCTATTGTATGTATGTACATGTATATGCTGACTCACTGAAATCCATTATTATTATATATATGACACAAACAATTCATATCGTTCTGCCACAAAAATAATACCATATTATTGATATCCCATTCCATATTCTGAAGAATTGGTCGTTATTTCTCGCATACGAACCGACACGGATATTTCCTGTGGGAGTATTACCATTTCGATATCTCTAATGATGGATTGTTCGTGAGGAACATGACAAAATTCGACGTCTTGTTATGGGGGTCTCAGGAGGATGTGAGATAATGAGAGTTATGTGCGTTCTGAGATTTCGTTAGATTTCTTGGGATATTGATGGAATCGGAGTCTTAGAGAGAAAATGCGAATTTTTTGAGGTTTTCCGATCGCATTCTTGAGGGATTCGAGAATTATGATACTGTTTCAACGATGTAATGAATTCAGACTTGAACTTATTGAAATTGACATCATTAGAAAATAGCATTTTCCTACGACCATCTTTGAAATCTTGTTCGTTACTCAGAATATACCTAGTAGTAGTAGTAGTATTGTGGGGAGGCTGTAGCCAGGCAAGAAGGCCTCCATGGGTCCTTTTTGTCAACCCCTGCTCTCCACATATCTACAACTCCCTCTTTTAGTTGTCCTTTTCGAACCTTTCCGTCCTTCTGATGAAGGTCGACCAAATCTTCCTGTTGTAGTTTATCTACTCCAAAGATTTCGAATCTCATCCTTCCATACGCCTCACACTCTCCGAGGAAGTGAAGTGACGTCTCCTCATCTTCTCCGCATTCACGGCAAGTGGGACTATCTTCCACACCTATGAGTGATGGGTGTCTGAGTAACCTGTTGTGCCCTGTCAGTATCCCTATAAGAAGGCGCAGGACTTGGCGATCCCTGCCCAGTAACCAAGCCGTCTTTGGCTTGCTTGGACCGGCCACCAGGTCTCTCGATTACCTGCAGCCGCCTATACACCTCCAATATGGCAGACGAAGTTTGGCTTCTAGTTATGCCCAGTGCAGGCTCCGGTCCCCAGAACGGTGTCCCGGATCCGATTCTAGCCAGCTCGTCGGCCACCTCGTTCCCGGGCACCCCCCTGTTACCCGGAACCCATACTAGTTCGACTTCCTTCTGTTCAGCTAGTTTCTCAAGAGCATCGCCACATTCCTGCACCAAAGCTGAGCTTGGTCAGAATATACCTAACTCATATCACAAGGAATAAATTCTTCAGCCAAATCCATGTTTCATTAACGAGCAGATATGGGGAGCATGTGAATGGTTTGACATTGTTTATCGAAACTTTCGAACCGTAAGCGAGAAGTTTTGGAACAATGTCATGGGCGAAATTAAAGCAGCAAGATGGAGTATGTCAATCGACGAATATTTCCAGGAAAAATAGTATCACGAGTTGTATTCGTATGAGTATTCCATTGAGACAATAAACGAGCGGCTCGCGAGAGTTGCGCACACTGCATCCATCATTCTGGCTTCAAACTTAATTGGCTTTTAAACGTCCAAAATTGTATCGCTGGAAAACGAGGAAGGTTGGTTACGTGTGGGTCAATTATTAGGCTTCTGTATTTGTAGTGCAAGTCTGGTAACATTTAGTAAACAAAAAAATATCGCTGTAATACAGAAGAAACCGTGAAAATGGCCGATTCTGATTGATTCTAGATACCAAGAGTGGAATAGTCACTATAATATATAGCAATCAAATTCCGGAACAGAACTCAGAAGCTATTTGAAATTCCCCACACGACGCTGACGTCGTAACACTTCCTGTGTTCTGATGCACTTTTATCACTCACGTATTATTCCTTATCGTATACCTAGGAGACTTTGTTTCGACATCTTCCAACGTCAGATGGTAAAAGAATTCCGCCTGTCAAGATACCGCTCCGCTTTATTCGGTTTGTCTTCTCCTCTCACCTTCTACTGCCCTGAATAAAAATGTCACATAAGATAACAGAACATATTTTCATCAATACTCCTACAGCTTGATATTCTAGCTGTATATGGAAATGTTATATGGTGGAATGAAAAAATAGAGTAATTGAAGGAACCTAACTCGGTTCAAGCCACATAATTGTGAGTCTCTATATTAATTAAACAAGATGTTGATACAAAATGCATTGCATGAGAATGATTAAGTCGAAGGTAATAAGGCAATGTCGAATTATGAGATTGAAACTGAAAAATTAGTGTTTCAAAATGTCGAAAACTTATTCAGATCAATTCAGACTTATGTAACATAAAGACATCCATAGCCAGAGTATATAGGCGTTTCAGAACCTGCAAATTGATTTTGAATCCAACAAGTATAAGTAAAACTTATCCATGGTATTTTTTTTCCTCTGCTGACCATCAACAAAAATGAAGATTATGTTGCCTTGAGTGACATCTAAACCAGCAACAGCAATCTCAGTACATGCTTCCACCATTGATAAAAACATGCAAATTCATCATTTTTCAGAATGTTTCATTCAATTTCGAACGTTTAAATTTCCATCAAACTCGTTTGTCTATATAGAACGGCAAAGCTCTGGAATTCATTTGGAAGTATTTCCATAATATCCAAAAGTTCAAAAAAAATCCAATACCTACCCCTCTCGCTCTCCCTATCCTCCCTGGGTACGAAAATTATATACAGGGTGATCGTTGGTGGATGGCCTATTAGAATTATATGCAGAACAAAAAGACAGAAAATTTCGAAAATTAGGATGCTTTGATAATTGAACATTCTCTATCCATCTGAGATACTTTCATCGATACAGTGTTGCCACTTCTATCTGAAACAACTAGCAGCTTTGTTATTTCAAATGGAACACTCTGATGTGTCTTATTGCATTTTCAAATTCTTCCTGAAGAGCTGATTTCGTCAATACATCACACTTGGGGTTTAGCAGGAATGATCACAGAGATATAGGGTGTTCAAAATCGAGATTTTTCAATTTTTGGATTTTTTTTTGTGTCGAAACTATTCATTAACGATCAAAACGACTTACACATCCCCATATGAACTTTCGATTCACTATATACTGGAATTTAATTGAAAAAATACAGGGTGCTTCAAGATTCAGAATTCTGATCATCCTGTATCTGTTTCAATTAAATGTAAGTTGATAGTGAATCGAGAGTCAGGATAGGGACATGTAAGCCGTTTTGATCGATAATGAATAGTTTCGACACAAAAAAATCCTAAAATTGACAACACCCAATATCACTGTAATTATTCCTGCTAGACCCCAAGTGTAATGCATTGATAAAATCAGCTCTTCAGGAATAATCTAAAAATGCAATAAAATACAGGGTGCTCTATATAAAATAATGAAATTGCTAGTTGTTTCTGATAGAAGTGGCAACACTGTAACGATGAAGATATTTTAGACGGATAGAGAATGTTCAATTATCATAGCATCCCAATTATCAGAATGTTTCGTTTTTTCGTTCTCCAGATATTTCTAATAGGCCATCCACCGTGGATCACCCTGTATAGGGATTCCCTTCCATGCGCTCCAAGCGATAAAAAAATATTCCAAAAATTATCCTTGTCAAATCCCAATGGCATAACATTTCCTCATTTCAGAGCACGTTTTTGTCAATGCCTACAAAGTTTAATGGAACGTGAATAGATGTCGCTCGCAACGACTCTATGGAAAGGAGGCCAATAATGTATTATCCCGTTGTTTTTTTCACGTCGCTATACTCGCTATACCAGTTCTGGTTACTAAAGAAGTGCGTGTTCCTGAGATATAGCGGATGGAAATGTGGATTTGGACAGGATCGGATTCAGTAATTACGAATCGAAAGGAAAATATATTTTCGGCAAGTTCAAGAGTTGGGTTATTGATGAATGTGGTGAAGCCAAACCATAACGATATTGGAAAAATGGAGAAACATGACAATTTTCCTGACTGGATGGAGATAAAATACAAACGACACTGTTCAACTAGAAATAAAAAAATAATTTCTCTAACCAACAAAATCTGCTTTACTTCAAGCATATGGTTTGTTTATATATACTCAAATGAGTATTTATTTATTACAAGGAATTTATTTTTGCACAAAAATACTTTCAGAATGAAACAATATTTTTTTTAGTACAGAAGATTAGGATATCTTCATACTATGAATGATTCAAATAGGCCATACGATGAAAAGAAAATGTTCAACTTGAATGTGTCATATTATATGCTTACTTGGAAAAACAATTTATTTGAGCCAAGTATATAGAATTGTTATTTCTGAACTTTTCACAAGATTGATTTCTTGCTCCAATGATAGAGTTATTCCTGATTAAAAAATAATGAAGAGACGAAGAAAAAGAAAATGTAGAATAATGTATATTGAATCAAGATTATGGTGATGTTTGAAACAAGAATCAACATTTTTTCACAACAAACTAATGGGATATTCGAATCGAGAAATCAGTAGATGATAATCAATGAATTAAGATGATAGTGATATTTTATACAAGAATGAATTTTTTTTTCACAAGAGAATAAAAAAACTCTTGAAAAAAGTATGTACTTTTGAATGGAGCAATAAAGTCGAAGAAATGAGAATATTGACTTGAGCAGAGCAAAATGTTCTTTGCAAAAATATTTATACATAATTACAAAATATTTTCGCATTCAGAGTAATGCTTCTCGAGAAAATATATTTCCTTGAAAAGATAAATCCTTTTCATGTGTGTAGCATTAAAAAAAAAATTGCCTGCTAATACCAGCCTCAGCGCACTGACTCTATCAGACTCTTTCACAGGATTAGAGTCATCTTAGATAACCCTTCGATGATAAACTGAACAGTAATTGACCCAAATGTCGTTTCAGTACCTGAACCACTGCTTTTAGACTCCTACAGCACTAATCATGAAAATCATCCATTTTCTCAAAGTGGTCCACAGTATTTTCAAGAAGAAAAAAACTAGGGGCTCAAAGTCGGTCGACCACACTTCATATATATAGTAGTATATCATTTTACATATGTAACCGGTTTCGGCGCTACGACCATCATCAGACAAATAATAAGTACCGAACAATACAATTTAGACAAACATCATTGGAGATTTAAATCAATCAACTTATTGCCCATGTCTCAACCCATGGCATGATTGTTACTTATCCAATGATGTTTGGCTAAATTGTATTGTTCGGTTCTTATTATTTGTCTGATGATGGCCGTAGCGCCGAAACCGGTTACATATGTAAAATGATATACTACTATTATAATATGAAGTGTGGTCGACCGACTTTGAGCCCCTAGTTTTTTTCTTCTTGGTCCTACAGCACTACCTACTAGAGGAAATAATTGAAACACCTAGAATATAGATATTTAGGTAACATCTGAAGAAGTGTAAGCTTCCAGGCTTCATCAGCACTCTAGGACTAGGAAAGCACCAATAAGAAATCTACAAGGTGTCCCAGAACAACGTATAATGAATTCTACAGAGTGATCTAGTAACCAAATTAGGCTGATTGAAATCCACTTACCTCTATACGAAAATGCACCGTTGTGCCGCGAGAGGACGATGGAGATCAATTTCATTTCCAGATTTTCTTTAATATTTCGGAATTTTTGAAAGGTACTGCTCTAAAATTCGTAGGGCAATTTACTATAGTGAATGTGCATGGAAAACATGTCGTACCAATTCGATCAATATACAGGAAGTTAGATATTTCGCATTCTCTTTCTCTTCTCTTAATTATTTTGACGATTATTATGTTTTGCAAGTTTTTGCCTCATTTGTGCTATTGACCACAATTTGAACTACTTCAGCATTCATGTTGTTGAGTATCTTTGAATTAATTAGTTTTTTGTCGAATAAAGTTTTTTTTACCAGAAATGTCGAACTGGAATTGGGAAATGACCATCTCCCAAATCAAGTGATGGAGAGCATGCGAATTGGTAAACATGATTATTGCCGTCAATAACTCAACCAATATGAGGTAGAAAAGAGGAAAACATCATAAAAGAGTCGTATGGAGAAGCACCAAAATGAATTTTGAAATTTATCTCGAAACCCGAGGAAAATAATAGAACTGCAGTTAGAAAAAAGTGAGATAATTGATCTTGACATTTTTTGAAATACCAAAATGTGTTATTTGCCGTACTCCAAAAAAGTTGTCTCAAAGGGGATGCGAAACATCTAACTCTCTGTATATTGATTGAAATGATACTACATGCTTTCCATGCATATTCACTATAGTTACTTTCCCTACGAATTTCAGAGCAGTACGTTTCAAGGATTTCGAAATATCGAAGACAATCTGGAATCCCGTGAGAGGGCGTGAGTTGATTCCATTTGGTTGGTCTATGTTGGTCTCTAGTTCACCCCGCAGAATTCATGGTGTTTTGTTCTGGGACACCTTGTATATAGGACAAAAGATAACGATATCGTCACAGTTTTCGAATGACTATTGTTAACTTGAATAACCTTCCTATTGTCAAACATTGTCTTCGACCAGAAAATCGTTCTTGCTCTTGATAGTCAATGTATTCAGTGCATCCATGGTGGTTGAGATTGCCTGGTTTTTCGGTTGTTATCGAAGATAAAGCCTCGCATTTTTCAAGTTTCTGTCCATTTTTTTTTTGAAACTCGAGGTGACTATTATCAGTTTTCGAATAACTATTTCCGTTTATGAAGATACAGCCCGACTTCGAACTTATAACTTTTTGACCACCTACTATATCTACGAATATATTATATTAGACCTATAATGTTGCGATGAGAACTAAGTCTACATACATATTATGAAAGCTTAGAAATATGTAAGAAGAGTAATAGAGTAATGAATAAGGATAATGGACCTATCCCATTTAGCTCTCTGTATAGTTTAGTGATATAAGACTCAAGTTAACATTTGAACTCAACCATGACTAACATCAACTTGGCGATTATTGTCTATTCTCGGTTGGGTGGAAATATACCTAGTATATGAGTAGAACACTAGGATAGATAATTCACTTTCAATCTTCTTCTGAAGATGCTGACATAACGAAACACGTGTCTTGATGTGAAAAATCAGTTTGGTCAGTGGTAAAATAGTTTGTTGTTCTGGCCACTTGTAGTTGAGACTGAAAACAACAAATTCTCATCTTTCTTCAACAAACATTATCACTCACTTTGCTATAATCAACAGTCTGAAATTGATGAATAGTGCCTTACCTAATGCATGATGATTATACCAAAGTGAACAGATTTCTCCATCTGATTTAATATACCCACATCCTTTCCATAGATGTAAAACTTTCTGGGAAGCCAATTCACTCAGATTTGCCTTCGGTTCCGATTTAATAAAACAGAATTCAGTTAAATTAACAGAAAAAGGTCCCGATTTGCACAATAACAAATCCCCGGTCGTCGGCAAACTCCGAGAGTCAGCTATTGATTTATTCGTTCCAAGGAACCAGTAAAACTTCGTTGGCTCGAATATCTACTGTGGAAATAGGGTTTTTGACCTCAATCCAGAAGATAGATGCCCGACCATCGTATAAACTGGCATATGAGCTCCTAATCAATAAAGTGAGAGTTTTTCTCAAGCCGAACATTATATTATGGGATGTTTACAGCGATGTGAAGCTTGTGAATGTTTTGAACCGGTTAATATTTCGAAATTTCCACAAATTTAAAAAAATACGACTGTTAGGTTCTTTATTCGAATTCCACTATAAGCTGTAGGTCCCGCTATTCCTAATCCGCACAAGTTTCGACTTCTGGGGAGTTGGTTCCCAACTTTGAAGTAGCGATATACAAATTTCACAAAAAAAAAATTTATACAAATACATCATGGCTGCAGTGAAAAATCTCGGACTGATAGAATCAACGTAATCATGGTTCATGGTATTATCTAATAGTAGTAGATTTTTTGAAATAGTAGAAGACATTATATACCGGGTAACTCATGCACGGTCGATGGTATAGATTAGAAAACGCAACGCAGGATTTTTCTGAAAATTTCGCATCTAACATTTTATCACCTGTTCTATCGGTCGAACATATTTTCTAAATTGCGACGTTGCCGTTTCTATCACAAATCTGAAACTTCCTCTCGTTCATTGGTGTCAATTTAGGATACATTTGGTTGAATTTTCTGCAAGTTCTGGCAATGATTTGATCACATTGTCCGTGAAATCAACAGTAGCCACGCTCAAGGGTAAACCTTTTGTGGCAACCCTGTTTGTTTATCAGCGAATTTATTGCTATCATTTTATACCATGGAAAAGGATTTGTATTATATTGTAAATTCCTGAATAAACAATTATATAATAAATAACTTCATAAGAACTTCGTTTGAATAATCTATATTTGCGTTCATTCTGGAAGATTTTTTGAAACACTGTCAATAAGAATAACTGAATTACTCATTAATGTCACCGAACTGTCATGAGTTCGATATTTCTATGGCTATCTAAAATAACCTTTTTCATAAAATTATATTTTACACTAAAAGCGAGTTTAAGAAAACTTCATGATTTAGGTATAGGGACATGCTATGTCATCTTGTAGCATTTTTCTTCGTCCTTCAATTTATTGAGTGAAAAAGCCCTGATTTACTCAAGTTCAATCAGGGATATGTTTTGGATGATATTTAACACAAATTATTTTTCATCTCGAAAACCGATAATAGGTATAGGGATTCATTAACAAAAGAGTATTGTGATGAAGAGGCGATTCTAAAAATTCATTAATATACGGAAAGTTCCATACAAAAAATTGAAGTTGCTATGACTTTTTGATAGAAAAGGCAACGTCGTAATTTCGAAAATATTTCAGAACGATATAACAGGTGATGTAAGAAATGTGAGATGCAGAATTTTCAGAATACCGTGAGTCACCTTGTATTCGCTGTCAATGTCATCACAGATGATTTATTTTGGGTTCGATCATATCATTTCGCATCCCAGGAATATCAACAGAACTGTCATATTATATAATGACCCATAACAATTACTAGAACATAAATATCCAGAGTTATACCTGTACGGCGGACGATAAAGTAATCCATCGGCGGTAAAGTGCCACTTTACGCTCGCAAAACCGAGCGGTAAGGTACTAATTTACGCCCGGTCGTGCAAAAAGGTTTCAGAATGAATATTTTTGTTCCTTGGGTATAACGATAGGCATATTCATTCAAAATTAGGTAGAGAAAGGTATTTTATAGTGTCGGTGAGGTGGACCAGAAACTATTTTGAATATTATCAACTCCTACTTTATATTCATTATTCCAAATTTTTTGGGATTTTCATGTACAACCTCCTCGAGCAACCTACAGACAGTATTCCTACTTTATACTTCATCACTTCACAAAACTCAAAATTTCATTAGGTACCAACTTTTTCAAATTCAATTTCTATTCAATTTGTATATACGATATTGCTTCATTACTCTAATTTAGATAATGAAGACAATAATTATTATACCTGTATTGTGGAGTATCTAGAATGGATAATAAGAAAACTGTCGATATATACTCTGGATGTGGCACCACCATACCAGTCATGGTATAGAACTCTCCAATTCTTTTATTTTTTTAAATAGAATAAGATATCAATTTTACACTTAAAAAAATGCTCAAATGGATCGTCACCTTTATTGAAGTGCATTTAATAAAAATAATAATGATGATGATAATATCGTCTTTATTATCTCCATATAAAAACAAAATGGAATAATAGTACATTGTTTTATTAGGATCAAAAGTGACACTTTGTTTGACAAGCGAATTTTGCATTTGCGAGGCGGAGCGTTTAGCGAAGCCGAGCGAAAGCAAAATTTGCGAGTCGAACAAAGCCACTTTTGATCCGAATGAAACATGCTATTTTTTCTGCAACCTCAAATAAAAATGTGAAGTAACCACCAATGCCGTGCCATATGTATGCAATGCAACAAATAGTGACAAATAATCCATGTGGTGAGAATATTCTACCTGCATTAGTGCATTAACAGCAGGTTAGGTTTTCTAGGATGTTTGAATTGTAGTTTCAATATAAATACAACCACAGAGTGACATATTATTTGTATATGGACCAGGGGCTCTAATGGAAAATACCGCGCCAGTGTCAGCTATAGGAACAAGTCGTGGAAAATGTTAGTTAGTGAGCATATCAATAATGATAATAGTGATTATTTAATATTTATTCCTCTCCATACATCACTGTGTTTGACTTGATAATCAAATGAAGCTAAACAATATCGTTGTTTGAGACAAAAAAACTATTGCTTGCCGTGATTATTCAAAAACAAGTTATCCATCCCGAGATTAACGAATGAAATACAGATCAAGCAAGTATTTGAATCTTTAAGGCTTTCCTGATCAAAACAAAAATACTGAGATGTTTATAATTCCAATACTAAACTATAATAAGGTGTATTTATATCTCCACCATGGGTATGAAATGCCAAATCTGCTGAAATCGGAAACAAATCGGGTATGCGTCTCAACCCAAATAACCTAAATCGTCACAATGTTGTTTATCCTTGATGACGACCAGTAGATCCTTTTTAGTTCCTAGGAGCTAAAGTTCAACTTTAGCTCCTAGGAACTAAAATTCAACTTTAGCTCCTAGGAACTAAATGTGTTGCCTAGCAACATACCTATTTTTGTGTCAGTAATAGAAACGTCAATTTAAGAGCTGATTTTGGTATCAAAATGGACGACTTTTGTGTCGGTTGCAGAAAAAATATATTGATGAATAATTACTCAGGAAATAAAATGCGAAGTTCATTTCCTGCAAATGCTTTCCCATTCCACCGGTAATATAGCATCAGGAATTATCGATTTTCAACTGCATCACCTTGTATTCATCATGTGCACATTTTTGATATCTACAAACTTTTATGAATCTGATCATATCACATACACAAAAGTGTAACATACGAAATCAATGGAATATGAGATATAAAAAAAATTAATATTCATATATACAGGGTGTCCCTAGACCAGTGGGACAATTAAATATCTTCTGCACCAATAGGAATTTTCAAAATATTATAATTCCACATCATATCGCATCATGAGTGCTATCTTCAGGAATGACTATATTTTATACGAGGGGCGCAAGGAAGGCTCACAAAATCGAACATCAATTTTTTCAAATGGAACACCCTGTATTTCATTGCATTTTCATATTCTCCTTGGATAGCTGAATTCAACGACCTAGCACACTTGGGGTCTAGCGGGAATGATTTCCGAGATATAGGGTGTGGAAAATCGAGATTTTTCATTTTTGGGAATTTTTTGTGTCAAAACTATTCATTATTGGTCAAAATGGCTTACATGTCTATGTCTTAACTTTTGATTTACTATTCACTCGTATTTAAATTAAACAAATACAGGGTGGTGTAGAATTCTCAGTTTCAGTCGGAATTCCACACCACCCTGTATTTGTTTCAATTAAATACGAGTAAATAGTGAATCAAAAGTTAAGATATGGACATGTAAGCCGTTTTGACCAATAATGAATAGTTTTGACACAAAAAATTCCCAAAAATGAAAAATTTCGATTTTCCACACCCAATATCTCGGAAATCATTCCCGCTAGAGCCCAAGTGTGCTAGGTCATTGAATTCAGCTCTTCAAGGAGATTATAAAAATGCAATAAAATACAGGGGGTTCCATTTGAAAAAATTGATGTTCGATTTTGTGAGCCTTTCTTGTGCCCCTCGTAGAAAATATAGTAATTCCTGAAGTAATGCGATATGATGTGGAATTATAATATTTCGAAAATTCCTATTGGTTCGGGAGATATTCAACTGTCCCACTGGTCTAGGGACACCCTGTATACAGTTTGTGTTCGAAATATTGAACTTTTATGTGAAAAATACATTTTGAAAAATGTAAGTTGAGGTTGTTATTTTGATATTTTGAATTGACCAAGATATCGCTTGTTGGGGAAATTGTGAAATATCCTGTATACTCTTCATCGAGAATAATTTGGAATGCCGAAGGCGAGCGCATGAATTCAATTTAATCCGACGCCGGCATTGGACATTAACTTTTCATATCGACCCAATCAATTTCAAATTTCGATATTAATTATGATTGATATTTCCATTAGTTACCTGTCATATTTATTCGCTTTGGCACGTTCTCCGAATACAGAATTAATCTTACCTGAAACAAAAGAGAAGAGTTCATTAGTAGGAGCGACGGTGAAATATTAACAGGGAATTACAGATAATTGCCCGATCATAAGGCAAAAGGGTTAATTGAAATAATCAGAGGACCCGTCATCATTCAAAAAATTATCAGATACTAGAGTATGGTGGTGGTAGTATATATCTTTATCATAAATTTGATTTTGTCCAATATAACCCGGAAAAGTTAATTTTGTGGGGGACATAGTATATTATTCGACGAGCGTGTAATGATGGCCATTACTCATGAGAATGAAGTTTGCGACGTGAGCCGCAGGCGAACGTCGTAATCATTCGAATGAGTAATAGCCATTACACGCAAGTAGAATACTATACTTTTTCTATGACTGAGTGATGAACTGGTTGAGTTCATCAGCAGTGAATATCTTCGCTTTCTTTGACATATATCCATCAGATTTCCTTTTTAGAAATGCTCGTAATTTCAAATATTTGTCAATATTCACATAATTTTTTATTGAAATTGTGCTTTTCTTAGTATATGCATGGAATACTGTGACCACAAGGAGGATGCTTTGTGTTTAGCTGCTAATTCGCCAAAATAGGCTAGCAGTACATTATCCGAAAACGAATTTGCAAGTTTTGCTTTTCGCCAAACCACTTCATACCTTTTTTTAGATTCCTCGGGCAAAAGGCTGATTGTACTTGAATTGGCAGCTTTCAAAACTTCTGATGGTGGAGAGCAGTTGAATTCATTTTCGCTTTCTGAATCCATATTTGCACAAAAAGTCAGTTCTAAATCACGCCAGATAGCTATTGTCAAATTATGACATTTCATGACGAGTCTGATTCAAACGTTTCACTGCATGCCCCATATTATCAATACAACTGGTGTCAACTGTTTTGTAGGTAATGAATCTGCTTTGTTGCTGATTGGCCATAGCCTGTTGTGTAAAGGCTCTTACACACGGGGCGTGGCTTGTTTTGTGTAATTTTTGTTCTAAAATTTGTTCTATCCGTCATTCGGTTGCCCCCTTACGAGCAACCCTCAAAAGTCTTCGAAAGTCTTGTGCGAGCAAGGAATGACGGGGGCCTTACCTTTTAACGTGTGATCCCAAACACTTGCGTAATGCATCCAGTTACCCAACAAAAATGTTACATTAAAAGGGTCTAGTTTTCAACAGTCATAGAAAGAACAATTTACAAAATCATTTCAGGTACTATTTATCCATTCAATGGGCCTGTTTCAATGAAAAATTGTATTTCATTATTCTGAAGTACTAACCCCAACTAGTTCACTGTTGCAAACCTTTTCTTCCCAAGAGCTTTGTACATTTTTTAAATAATTATTGAAATTCACGATATTTCGTAACATGAAAAACGCGGGAAAACATCTGACGTAATCTTTCGAGATAATTCGACATACGTATCTATTCGCCTTGTCTCTAAGACAGGTGCAAGAATATTTCTGATTGTCATTTCAATCAAAATATGAAAAAAGTTTGCTTCCTCAGAAAGTGCTCTCCCTAGACTCAAATGAAATTTCTGGACTGGATACCTAATGCAGATAACAGAGAACACAACAAACAACTGAAGAATCAGATAACAAAAGGGATACCTTCGAATATTCGCATCTTGACTCCATGGAAATAGGTCGCGTGCACGAAGACCGACCCTGGAGGCAAAATATTGAAACACAACCTCATTCTTCTGTGAATTATTGAAACACAACCTCACTTTTTTATTTGGTTACAGAGGAATCAAAAGGTTGAAATAGTTTTTCACAATATTTTGGCATACGAATCGTGTTTTTTGCACAATTCATTAATTCAAGCATGCCTTCCCATTGTGCTGTTGTACAATGCACAAAAAATGCAGCAAGAGACTAGGGAATATGATTTTTCAGGTAAATAGTAATCTCACATAGTTAGCATTATGAAATGTTGTCATTCCTTATTAAAATTCCTTCTGCCTTCTGCCACTTCTGCAATACAAGCTAATGCTGCTAATAGATTGAAAATGTCTACAACACACACGATCGTCAGCATGTCAGACCAGTCCTACCGATTGATTGCATGAATCCAATCTTCTTGCATTATTCTAGAAATTTCAGGTATATTTCTATTAGCTGATCCTATTGCAAAAGGAATTCCGATGAGAAATCAGAGAAATAACCAAATTTCAAAAATGAAAACTATATGTGAGTGACTATAGTAGGTACTTACTTTTGAATCATAATGTACCATCCGGATTTCTTCATCTTCCGCTGCAGTTTTTGTGCATTTTACAACAGCACAATGTGATGGCATTAGCGAATTGATGAATAGCGGAAAAATACGATTCATATGCCAAAATAATTGTGGAAAACTATTTTGATCACTTGTAAACAAATATGTTTTGCCTCCAGGGTCGGTCATCTGACAGTTCTTGCACGCGACCTATGAAGATAAAGGTGACGTTAGGAAGTTAGGTTGACAATGTAATTCGTCTTCCCCATCTCTTCAGTGCCACAAAATAATTTGGATTTGAATAAAATTTGTGATCATCATTAGGAATACTTGGATATTTTTATTGGTACTACAGTATCTTGCGAGTATATAAGTATTCAATAAGTGATTATTTGGGACCACATCGAACTATTGCCTTTTGTGAATGTGAATACTGTTGTCATTGGTCATATTGAATCTAATAAGGTAATCACTAGTTACAAATCTGGCAGCATCGGAATATGTGATCCTACCTTAAATGCAATAGCCAGAATAACTATGACTTTCGGTTGCGTTCATGACGTCATCGAAGCTGGCTTTTTCGAAGGTGCCGAATTTCATTATTGGAAAATATTTATTTGCGATGATTTCAAATAACGAATGATTGCTTCAGATACTATTAATATTTATATACACGGAATGATCAATATATGAAATAGGTATGTGGCGTAAATTCGACTAGTGTGTACAACCCCATTTACTGCATTCATAGAAACATCGGAATGTGGGTTGGAATAATCAAGAGGTAGATACTGTCAAGAATACTGTCAAATCGCTTCATCCGTAATATGAGAACAATATCATAAATGAGCGAAAACAACCCATATCCTGAAACATGATAAAATTGAAACGAAGAACAGATCAATTTTGAATTGTAAATATACTTCGATTTTGAAATGAGCCTGACAACAATTCACAAAATGTTTATTTAGCAACAAGGAACTTCATCCTGAACAATTGAACAAAAAATGGAATAATAATCATGTATGCCACTTAAAAACATATTGACTTGTACGGGCGTGACGGCAGAATTGATACAGAATACTTGTACCTGTTGATATGTGATATTATCTAATTATTTTTCAATACTTTTCTCCTTATTCTGCTATTGGAACCAAATGATTAACACCAACGTAAGTTATACGTTTTGCTATTATCTTTCCTAAATATTGGATATTGGTCCCAGATCCCCCCGTCCCCCAGGGATGATTCAAAATTACGCCACTGAGAATGTCGGGTTCGTGATACACTCAGGTTGACTTGTGAAACTCGCAATGAGAATTTCTGATTCTGGATACATTCGGGATAACTCGGGATAACTGTAGGAATTCGTGGGGATTCGCAGTAAAAATGTCTCGTTCACGTTACGTTCGAGATAATTTCAGGAAAAATGTTCACCCTCCACTTGTGGGCAACACCGGAGCTACTCTTCCAGAGCAAGAAAAGTAGGCAAGAACGCGTTTTTCTTTGGTTATTGCAGGAAGCCATGTGCTTCACCATGCTACTTTATCTACCTTCCCTACCCATCTGTCTGTTTCCAGAATCAGACACTACTTTATTTTACTTTAATATTTCCAGAAGGTAAACAATAAGAGCGCATGCGCAGTGGCCTTCATTGTGAAAGTTCACAAAAATGCGTTCTATTTGGGAGTAGCTCAGGTGCAACATACACTGAGCTTCTTGGGTGCATGAAACATCAAAACAAAAGTAACTATAATATTCAGTATATGAGTAGGACACCTGAGTCGCTTCAGTTTTTAACTGGCAATGTCCTTCCATGTTGGATAAACGTTCAGCGCTTTCCTTCTGGCGATGGATAGTTAGCAAAATGTGGTTGGAAGTTTTGAAATCGGTTTGGCTATTATACATTGTAGAGTAATAATCGTGCCAAAGATTCAGTCTTCTTACGACACAATTTTTTCCATTTTACATAATCATGGGTCGAACATTCTCAAGGTGAGGAATATATCTGAGAAGGAAGGTAAACACTAGATTTCGTTCTTTTAATAATTTTTGGTAGGAGCAAATACCTTGCAGCACATTCGAACATACAAATTTTACCTGTTTTCGATTTGGACAAATGCTGGTTCCAGGTATGATGGTTCTGTATAGAATTACTCATATACTATAGATATTCAACCTCGTCAGAAAAGTTGATGAATGTTCAGAGGTTGGATAACAATGGAAGTAAAAATAAGATTATCCAAAATTCTTCTTCAATAATAATTATTCAAATAAAGTTCCCTTTATAGTAGCCAATACTATGATGAGAATCAGATACTATACTTTAATGCCACTATAATGTCACGAAACAGTAAAGTTACAGATATTGCGGCAAAAGTTCCGAGGTGATGAATTTCTCGAATTTCCTCAGCTTCGAAAAAGTAACCATAATTCGAGCATCTGGGCCGTATGTAGATACGCCTTATCAGAACAAAACAGAAATATCTTAATTACCGAAATAATTTACATTAGCAGCATCGCGGCCAGATATACAAAAACTTCTCCCCAGCACCAACTTTCAACAATCTCATCGCAAAAACTTCCTTCCTTAAACTCCAAACGTTCCTTTCTCATTTACACCACCGCACCAGAAAAAAGCGCAGGCCTCTCTGGCATCCAATTAGGAAATAGTCTTTTTTGTCCCGCCTAATCCAATCTCTGCCCGCTTGCATTGCCCAATTACTTAATGACTGTTTAGTTAATTAAAGAAAACGTAATGGCCGTTAGACATACAGGAATTTGCATAGAGGGCGCCCACTTTCGCTCTGTTCATCGCCATTTCGCTGCTCTGGGAAATGAATTGTGTATAAATAATTTCAAGAAAATGGAAAGAAAACTAAATTAATTTCCTTTGTTTACTTTTATTCGTTGTAGATCACGGAAAATCATCCGCTTCTTTATACCAAATGATGAGGACAAAATGTCCGTATTTATATAAAGGGTACCTTTTCTAGACAATGATTTTTATTCCTGAACCCAGAAATGAAGAAAATCAGGCACTGCTAGAAGTGTGGTGTGGTGACATCTACAACATCGTATGGGTTGCGTGCAAGAACTGTCAGATGACCGACACTGGAGGCAAAATATTGAAACACAACGTCACTTTACTTATTTGTTTACAAGTGATTGAAATAGTTTTTCACAATTATTTTGGCATACGAATCGTATTTTTCCGCTATTCATCAATTCGCTCATGTCATCACATTATGCTGTTGTGAAATGCACAAAAACTGCAGCGAAAGACGAAGTAATCCGGTTGGTACAATATGATTTAAAAGTAAGTACCTACTATATAGTCACTCACATATAGTTTTCATTTTTGAAATTTGGTAATTTCTCTGATTTCTCATCGGAATTCTTTCTGAGATAGAAGCTAATAGAAATACATCTGAAATTTCTAAAATAATGCCAGAAAATTGTGTTAATGCAATCAATCGGGAGGACTGGTCTGACATGCTGACGATCGTGTGTGTTGTAGACATTTTCAATCTATTAGCAGTATTAGCTTGTATTGCAGAAGTGACAGAAGGCAGAAGGAATTTTGATAAGGAATGACAACATTTCATAATGATAACTATGTGAGATTACTATTTACCTGAAAAATCATATTCCCTAGTCTCTTGCTGCATTTTTTGTGCATTGTACAACAGCACAATGCGAAGGCATGGTTGGGTACTAATGTGTAGAGAGAGAACGCATCACATATTTCCGCGTGGGCCGGGGAGACGTAATAAAGTAATATAAGGAAGGAAAATATGAAAAAGAAGACAACTTTACTCGGCCTAAGTGAACCTTTTCCCTGAGAACTCTTTTTTTCAAAGAATTGAAATATTGCTGTTATTTCTTGAAGAGACTACTTTTTCTTAAAACGATCTAACCTAACCTGACACGGCCCAAATAAACCTTCTATCTATAAAGTATATTTAGCGAAATTTAGGTAATTGAGACAAAAAATATGGAAAAAATATTCAGAAAAGTCAATCTTCAGGAGGAGAGGACTAAACTCGGGTCTTCAGGTATGGCAGGCGGTCCTTTAAGGTCACTAAGCCAAACGCTCACTTGAAAATTCACTTTCAAGAGAGAACTAACTGCATCTCGCCAACAGCGGCAACGAAAACTCAAACGCCAGCAAAAGTGTCGATGATTTATCCCCTCTCCTGCAATATTTGATGCGCCCTGTGTCTAGGCGCTTCTCCCTTGGGTGGCTTCGCCGAAAGCTGCTTGATTCCTAGAAAAACATTAGGAAAACACCGGAATGTCTTGGATTAGATATGAATATTAGCTGGTAGCCCGACGGTGGTAGTATTGCATATAGAGTGACTACATAACGATCAAAGACTAAGCGTTGCCCATTCCGGTGCCTATCTAAGGTTCGTATTATCTTTTAGCAAGTGCAATAGTAAATATAAAATAAAATATAAATATAAATAGTAACCAAGACATCGTAACAATACTGGGTAACTAAAATTCGAGAGCCACCATTAGGATCTCGGAAACTATAGGATACGAATAAAATTATTCATTGCGATGACCATCGATATTTTCACATTTACCCCATCCACTGCTTCGAAAAAGAACTACAGGGTAATTAATATCCCCCAAAAAAATTGAATTACTAAATCCAGGCCTGAAAATAAAATAATATGTTGATTTCCATTGAGCTGTAGCATTGAAAATGTAAGTCTCACTTTTATTCGTAAAATATATGGGTTACGAAGTATCAATTTCCAAATAAACACATTTTTTGCTGAATGTTCGTTTCGAGTTGTAGCGGAATATTCCATGAAAAAAATGAGACGAACCGAAGATGCTATTGGAAAGTTATGACCAAAAGATGTTTTTGCCTAATCTCATGATTCACCCTATAATTGGAAAATAACTAAAGAAGACACTTTCTGATATGTACATTATAGGTATTCCTTTCAGGAGCCTCTATTCGTGGTAAGAGTATGTACAGTTCCTCATGACTCACCCTGTATATAGAACATAAAAGAAATGTCAGATCTTCACCAGAAAGAAAAAAACTAGAACATCGGAGAGAGTCAAGATCAAGTCAGACAATGACAAGGCAGATAGATTCTGGATACCTATATTAAACTACCATAGTTAGCTTCCCCATTTAGATCGACAAAGATCAACCTCAAACTATCTTAGCTCTATACGGGTGTCCCGAAATTACATGGAAAGATTTAAACCACAGATTCAAGGAACGAAAATAGTAAAAAAAGTTCACATAAACATGTGCCCAGAAATGGCCCCCTGAGGAGTTTAAGCCATCTGAAAGAGGGCCCGATATGATGGTTATTTATAAATATTCCGGAAACCCTCTGTGTTGAGATAAAGAAATTTCATACATGTATATTTCTTTTCATGCGCGATTTTGCAATGTTAAGAATTTTCCGAATTTTATATCAAGGGCGTAGGAGGAGTCTGAGGGAAATTTTCCCCATCAACTTTTGTTTCTATGCAAATTTCGGCAGTGTGAGCAGGAAATATGAAATTATCATCATTTTTGCCTAAAAATGATACCCTTGTTTAGTTTCGATATCACTCGCCGTTTCCGAGATAGACCGATTTTAAAAGTCTGCTGTGTAATCAAAATTGTAATTTTCCTTAATATGGTAGGTAAACGTACCATAATATTTTTCAAATCATTATTTTCATTGTTCCCCTCATATTTTGAGTCAAACATGATAGATAGACGTTGGAAAATGTTTTTTTCTATCGAAAAATAATTTTTGGGAAGATTTGCTACCCTACCTATTATAAGAAAAAAGCACTATTTTCGTTACGAAGCAGCCTCTTGAAATCGATGTATCTCGACAATGGTAAGCGCTATGGAAACTGAACAGGAGTATTATTTTTAGGTGAAAATTATGATATTTTCATATTACCTGAACAAACTGCCGAAAATTGCATTGAAAAAAAAGTCCCGAGGTGTTATACAGAAACTTTTTTACCATTTTTGTTTCTTCTTTATGACTCCCTATGTGATTTCGGGACACCCTGTATATCCATTCAAAATATGGTGATGTTTGAAGAAACCCAGCCTTTCCTAAATCTCTTGAAAAATTGAAAAATAAGGAAATTAAGTCATGAGGAAATATACAAAATCTAATGTTGAAATCCCGATTGCATTCAGCAACCCGGTACATTCACCAGAATTTCAATACGAGATCCAATTTTTCAGGGCAGTAGAAAATTGTTCGGTACGGGAAACCGCGTCGTTGTCTGCGAAAACCGATTTCAAACAGTTTCCAACGATTTGCATAGAATGTTCACCGAATTCTGTCACACACTCCCAACAGGGCAATACCGTAAATCCATTAAATTTTTAGAGAAAGGAAAATTGTTTCCTCGGGAGAACCGACCACGAACAATGCGAAAATGAAAAGGTGAACTCTGAATTTAGATTAAGTTATGTCGGCTGTCTAGAAACAACAATTTTCATGAACTTTCTGATGGGAGGCGAGAAAGTGAAATGTTGAAAAGAAAATGATGTTGCCAGGAAATATGGTGGTGAATATGAATTCACCATTTCCATTTCTGAAGCATTTCCCAAGAACAGTTTATTTCGAATATGGAAAGGAGAATGATTGCCTATGAAATCATATGTTTATACAGTGTGACCCATTCAAGACATGATTCTTGTTAGATGTATAGTTTACAAATGAGTATTCAATTCTTCTAATCATTGTCAAAACAATCAAAAAATCAACTTGCACTAATCTGCAAATATCCATGTATATATTTTCAGGAATCACTATACAAGGTGTTTGTCATGTACATTTGAAAAATTCAGTCCAGTACACAGCTTCGCTTCGCGGATGATAGTACCCTCCATACCGCCTTCTATTCCAGGGTTCCAATACCAGCAAGGCAAATCAGGAACGAACGAGGGAGAAATGTTGACAACATGAATATGGACTTGGCAACAATTCTCGAATGGGGATCCAGTAACTTGGTGGATTCTAATGCAAATAAAACACAAGCATGCCTTTCCTCTAGAAGAGCTGATCTCACTGTGCCCAACATAATCTTGTCAGGAGTAACCATACCTTTGAAGACGTCCATTTCGATGCTTGTACAGCACCCAAACATACTCTGAAATTGTTGGATTCTTCTGAAAGGGCAATTGGTCTCGTGGGTGATGCCTCGCTCACAAACCCACTCACTTCTCTGGAACACCGTAGAAAAGTTGGCGTTCTGACTCTATTTTATAGATATTTTCATGGACGATGCTCTTCTGAAATTTCAATAATCGTTCCTCCATTGGCAGTCCCCGCGAGATTAACAAAATATTCCCTCTATAAAATATGCCTCTGTGCCGCTTTTGATAACAATTGATAAATATATATGCAGTGAAATTGTAAGCAAAAACGAAATAAAAAAATCAACTTCAACGACCTGTATCTTCTTCCACAGCAATAGTATATCAAGGAATATTTGGTCCAAACAGTCCGCTCTTAGCCTATGTCCCAATAGTTATGACTCACCCTGTTTTGAAATTTTCAATATAAGATTTTTCCTACCCCATGTTCAAAATATCTCTCTTCCTTAAAATAGGTATAACTATAGTGATGCATCAAACCCTGAAATTACTAAATATCGTATTGTAAAGGATCAGAACAAGTCTATACGATCTAGGTGAATAAAAACAAATCGAAGTATATATGATGGGTGTGTCCATATTTCCATCACTCGGAATTTCATGTAAGTTAATTTATAACTGTCGACAACACAACTCCGGGCACGCTTAACTTTATCGATACATAACTTTCTTGCCACCGCTGCTTGCCAAAATAACGTTCAAACAGTCGAACTTTGGAGTGTTTTTGAAATTTATAAAATTACTAGGAAACACCTCGGTATTGTAACATATTTCGGAGAAACTTACATGCGTTCCACGTACACATTGAGGTTGTATTTTTAAGAAGAAATGAAATAGGTATCACATGAACAATATCAGTTTCTTCAATGAATTGTGATATTATTAAGTGAAAATTATCATTTTTTATTCACCATGGGGACTAGTCGAGTTTACGCCACATACATATTTTATAAATGATATAATCTTTCCATCATGTATAAATAGTATTTGATATATACAATTTCAAATAGGGAATCACAGTTTTCGATAAGTCGATTTTCCGAAAGATTATCAACGCCGTAGTAGTTCATGAAAATATATTGTATCTCGCAAACCGTTCAAAATCAGAGTACCAAATTTGTAGAACAGCTAGTTGAAAGTCCAGGCTAACTTCTGATCTTCCATCAATGGTCCTAGTTCGTACCAATGGACTAGGGCGTTGAAAAATTTTCGAAATATCAACTTTTTCGAATGGCACCTACTACTTTCATCACACCATATGAAAAAAAATCGATTTGAGCATTCCTTATATACTATAACTCGAACCTGCATCGAGATATTCAATAAAAATAATAAAAATAGTGCAGTGTACAGTGTGTCCAGTTTTTGATGCTTTTGCCTGATATCTCAGTTATCTTTGGAGATAGAACCTTGCGGTTTTCGCAGTCCTGTGCTACTTTTTTGTGAAACTCGAGATGGCCTAATCAGATTTTGCAAGACTGTTTCCGTTTATGAGATACAGGGCGATTTTGAAAATTTATACTTTTTGGACCCCTTCTATATCCACGAAGTTTCTCAACAAAAATGTCAAATCAAAATCTCATCGCATAGAAAATTTCACGCATAATTCAGTGGCGCACTTACATTTTTTTTTCGGGGTATGGTTTTGGAGATACGAGACTCAAACTTATGATTTTGTAAATGGAACACCCTGTATTTCATAAGCTCATTAAATTCCTTATTTTTCTGTCTTCAAAATGATATATAACGAATGAATAGAAAATGTTGGAAATTGTTCAAAATCACTAAAATATTAAATTTTGATATGTAGTTGGTTATGGATTTTTCTTAAGAAAAACGTTCCATTTGAAGAAATATTTCTTTACATTTTTCCATGGAGAGGTCGAAATCAATATCAACACTTATTAATTAACAAAACACTAAACTTGGGTACCTGATAGCAACAAATTAATAGTAATAAAAAGTTCATAATGTAGAATAAGCACCTGATTAAATATTTACTAAAATAATTGAATTCCGGAATTATTCAGTAACTTATTCATTGACATGTTCACATTGATATCCATTTTCCCCAACAAACAGTTGACATTGTTGACAAACTTTCTCAACACTTCTTAATACAGTGAGTGGCCCAACATACTTGAAGAACTTTGTGCAACAACAGAAGCAGTTTTCCAGGAATTACAAAGACATCTTTCAATGATTAACATGTATTGAGAAAGTTTGTGATGAAAAATGGACATCAATTTGAACAATTCAATGAATAAATCACTGAATAATTTCGAAATTCAATTGTTTTAGTAAATATTCAATCAGGTGCTTATTCTACATTATAAACTTTTCATTACTATATATTTGTGGATATCAGGTATCTGAGTCTTGTGTATTGAAAGTTAATCAGTGTTGAAATTGTTATTTACCCCCTCATGGAATAATCAAAGGGAATATTCCTTCAATTGTAAATTTCTTTATATGAAAATCCCTGGAAAAACCCATAGCCCACTATTAAAATTCAATGTTTTAGTGATTTTTTAACATTTTTGAAGATGTTATATTCATACATCATATATCATTTCGAAGGAAAAAAATATGGAATTCAATGAGCCTATGAAATACAGGGTGTTCAATTTAAAAAATCATAAGTTTGAGTTGTATTTTCAAAACCACACCCCGAAAAAAAAATTTTTTGTGCGCCACTGGATGCTGCATAAAATTATCCATGGGTTAAGATTTTAATTTGACATTTTTGTTGATAAACTTCTTAGATATAGAGGGGGTCCAAAAAGTATAAATTTTCAAAATCGCCCTGTATCTCATAACCGGAAACAGTCCTGCAACATCTGATTAGGCCATCTTGAGTTTCACAAAAAAGTGGCACAGGACCGCGAAAACCGCAAGGTTCTATCTCCAAAGATAACTGAGATATCATGCAAAAGCATCGAAAACTGGACACACTGTACAGGTCGAAGGGTGATGTGTGAAATTAACGTTACATTTTCCCTCGTGTAGGTATTCCAGGTCGAATCAAAATTTAAGCCAACGAACATGATGTTTCTATGGCGGTAATTATTTTGAGAAGAATAGACATAGAAAAGTTGACATGAAATAGGTTGTCTAAACTCAGAATGAGAAGGCCAATGGAACCATAGAAAAAAAATTGTAGGTGTCCATTTGAAATTTAAAGTTAGTGTCGACTTTTGGCACGCCCTGTATCGCTGGAGGACTATCAATATTTCAGGTAGATTAGACATGAACAACAACTTCTAATATGTGGGCTACGTAAATCACTCTGTATTATTTCCACTAAACCCAGTATGTATGTAGGAATTCGCAATATCAAGATATATCAGAAGGCTCGAAAAAATACAGGGTGTCCCATTCGAATTAAAAAAATTGATTGTATTCCGGTTGAACCGGAAGCACAGTATCAACATATCAACAAAACAATGACATCATATTCATCTTGGGTCATTGTACTTGACTGCAAAGTTTCATAAATTTCGTCCTTCTTGTTCACTTTGTTTCATACTTCATCGCAACCCTGTATGCATGAGCGTAGGCGACTCATGATTTGGTAGCTGACATTAATTATGGTTAGTAGACAATACCAAACAACAGTAATTCCATTAAATCCAATTAGTCTATACTAATATTATGATATTATGAAGAGGAAAGATTTGTTTATTTGTTCGTATTGAATAGGCTCGGAAACTATACTGGATCGACATTATCCCTGATAACATAGGCTACTTTTTACCGCGGTAAAATGCTTCATTCCTATACTGGAAAACGGGTGAAAGGACAACAGCTAGTAAGAATTACAGGTAGTGAGAATTACAGGTAGTAAGAATTATCCTTCCGTATCTTTTTCTCATAACTTCTAAACGGCTGAACTGATTGGGTGAACGCAACTTTTCTAATGGTCGGGATCAACATTTCATTTTTATTATGATGGATATCTAAAACAATAGTACAGAAGGAATGAAAATATTTCTGTTCAGTCCAAAAAATGATTTCTTCAATCTATGAAATTTATACTAGAAAATGTAAATTGATCGTTCATGTATGTACAGGCTATTCCATATAACATGGGCCACTAGAGTAGATTGAAAAGAAATTGAGGATTGAATTTGTATATGGATAATCCGGTATAGTTGACATTATCTGAAAAAGAGGAATCATATGACCATAAACAACTCAGATTCCCAATTTTGTTCGTATCTCTTGAACTTCTCAGTTTACTAGATAATGGGCTGGCCCATGTTATGTGGGATCCCCTGTACATCTTCATACAATATATTTTATTCAAAACTGAATATGAAATAATACCAATCATTTGTTACATCAACAACAACAGAGCTAAAGCTTATCACAGGCTTTCTCACAGGACACGGCCCTCTGAGGTACCACCTCAAAAAGATGGGCCTGGCGGAGACTGCCACTTGCCGCTTTTGTAACAATGCGACCGAAACCGCGGAACACATACTTTGCTCCTGTGAAGTATTATTCCGCCAAAGGCTGAACCACCTAGAACAGGTCTATCTCACCCCTGCTGAGGTGGAAAATTCAACCGTCAGGAAAATTGTAGGCTTCACCAGAAGTCTAGGGTTAGAGGACCAAAACTAGATAAGGGTAATCGCAATAGAACTTCTAGGTCGCAGTGATCGAGAGGTCTTCCAGCCTATACGACCCATCTATAATCTACAATCTACAATCTACATCAACAATACTGTTGATACCTTGGATGCAGCGCAATCTAATACAATGTATGGAAGACCGTCTAAAACAGCTCTACCAGACGATATTAGGTTTGATTATGTCGGACATTTGATAATAAGAGATATCAACAGTGCAAGAAAGAAATGCTGATCTTGTGAAAGTAACACAATTCATCTATGTGCGAAGTGCAAAGTGCATCTGAACGCCAGATTGTTTTGAGAATTATCATTCCAAAAAGTAGGATATTTTGTATAATTTTTTTTGTAATAGATTATCTAAATAACCGTTTTTGGTCAAAGGTGCGCTAACGCACCCCACTTGTTTTTATGTAGTGGATTCATATTTTTTAGAATGCCAACTTGTTGTTTTTTATAAATTCTAACTGAGCTACAATTAAAAAAATCAAAATTTCGGGTTCATAGCAGTGATTTAATTCGTGAATTAATTCCATTGACTTTTTTCGAAAAAGTCATGAATTCATTCGAATATTTAGAAATGAGACAAATTGCACTATTACCTCTGATTTTAACTAGTTAAAACTGAAAAATTCCATCGTATTTTGGCAAGACTTTGTTATTTCAAGCATGACAAAGATTTTTACTAACAGATGTATATACAGTATCAAGTATCATCCATCAAGTCCATAACATATGAGAACAGGTTTATTATCACAGCATCGATTTTTTTTCTCTCGGCGACCCATTATGCATATCCGATAACTTGAAAATCGATTTTGACACGTCACGTGATCACTAGTATGGTGATAAATAAAAATAATACTATACATCGACGAAAAGTGGGGTTAGATAACAAAATATCCATTTCTTATTAAGTTGCTATTCCACATTCAGTTTCGAGCAAATTTTTGGAGGAGAATTGGAAATAGCTATATTTTTTCCAATATTCTCCAATTTTGTTACAATTCTCTTTTTTTTCTGACAGTAGTGATGTTGATGATGTAAAAGTTGAATAGAATTCAATTTCATGCTCACATATGGAGTTTTCAGCCATTATTTGAGAAAACTGAAAATAGCTATTTTTATTTTCTTTAAATAACTTCATCTTCCCATCCAACCCCACTTTTTGCCATCGTAATTTTTTGAATTTACCGTCATACCAGTGATATGTGCCAAAATCGACTTTTAAGTAGTCAGACATGCATAATAGATCCCCGAGAACAAATGTTTCGATATTCTAATATTAAACTTTTTCTCCATGTGTTAGGAACTCTATATATGGATGATACTGGATCTATATGTATCTATTATTTCGTATTCTATCATCACTTTCAATTTTGTTTTGAAAAAATGACATGTTATATTATGATGTTATTCTACAAGATTTCTGAAGGGAATAAAAACATAGTTTTTTTGTTTCTTTTTTTCTATTTAGCTTTTTGTAAATGAAATTTGTTTATTCAAAAAAGTCTGACTTAATTCAAAAAGTCGGACTTTGATGACTTTTTTATAGAAATCCTGACTTATTCCAACCCTGGTCATAGTATCTTATCGAACTACAGTCCAACTTTTCAAACCCTCTTCATTGTACAGTAATTAGTGACATTGCTCATCGTATAATTAAATAAAATGATAATGATCTCTGATCAATTCCTGAGGCGAGATAACTGAGCCACAATTTAAAAAAACACAAAATTTCGAATTCATAGTGTCTTGGCCGTTTATGGGTTAAATGGGTACCATTCATGCGAAGTCGGGCCGGACAGCTAGTACCTCATCAAACTACAGTCCAACTTTTCACCTCCCTTTATTTATTGTCTAATAATTAGTGACATTGCTCATAGCATAATTAGATAAAATAATGATGATCTCTGATCAATCCCTGAGGCGAGAAAATCCCCAAGTCATCCTTCTTGTCATTTCCACATGATTGTGCTTACTAATCCTATACGAGACAAAAGCCTCCCCATTCTATTTCAACTTCACCGTAATCACTTAGTGTGTGGATGACTGTCTGTCTGGAGCCTGAAAAGGGAGGCCAGTAGCTAAATCCTTTAATTATTATCGAAATACACTAACAAAACCACGAGTTGCCTGATTTGTCCAAAAATAACGAGACAACTTAGCGCGTCAATTAAGTGTAATTTGTGTAATCACAAGCGCCCAAAGTGAAAGTCAGCAGCGAGTGGGGATTATTGAGAATGCGTATAGTAATGAGTCATCAAATTCTGGTTAGCGATTATTACAGAGAAGTGGAAAGGAATTGACGCATTGGGATTTAATTCTTGTAAAGACAATTTGGATATCTGAACCAGCTTTCGAAATAATTGAGATATATTATTATCATCAAATTACAAAAATTATGAGGGCAGAAGCCAGAGGCTCTTAATGCCCAGAATAACAAAGTGAGGTAACATTTTGTACCCTGTAGTCCAAATAATTGGATGCATTGAATGCTTAGAAAATAGAGAAAAGGGAAACCAAGACCTTACAGTGTATAAAGTACTCAATGTATCAATATTAGTTATAAATCATGTTCATATGGAGGTCCAGGCGGCTTCTGAACGAATTCAGAGGGGTAGACAAAACCCCATCGGTTAAAGAAAGATTTCCATTGATTTGCGACACGGTTGCAAAAGAAATGTTTCCTTGTCGAAGTCCGAAAATTTTCTTTGCGCAGTGTGTAATCATAACTCCACACAGCCGAGGGCCAGTATCTAGGTTAAAGAAATCTTGACCAATGAAGCAATTGCCGTGCAGGATACGGTAAGTAGTTATCAGGTTCACGTCTCGATTCCAGTCAGGGTAGTTGCAGTCTTCGAAATCGTTCTTCGTAGGGGATGTTCTTGACACCACGAGGAATTTTGGTGGCTCCTCCTCGAACTTCTTCAAGGCGATTAATGTCCTGTCTGAGTAGGGAGCATCACATAACCTCTGCAAACTCTAGATGGGTCCGAATGAAGAAGTTGCAGATTTTGAGGGATTCCTAGGAGCTCAAGTCCTGGAACGCTTTCATTTTCATTATACATTATCTGGTTGGCCATATACTCACGAATTTGGTGACGTGCGCACTTCAGAATAGGTTTTCAGTGATGATAATGCCAAGGTTATTTTGCTGAGTCACTGGTGTTGAGTTGGCGCCGTTAACAGAGTAAGAACGTGCAGGGTTTCGTTTTCCAATAAGATGTATGACAAAGCATTCAGCCTGATTCAGGAGAAATATCCACTTGGAGCACCAACCAGTAATGACATATCCTGATGGAGAGTGGGTCTGCATTATTTTTTTATATTTTCCTCAGAATTCTTTTTCATGGCTTGGAGCAAATGAAAAATAATAATGATACAGAGAAAAAAGAAATGCACAATTATAGTTTAATCGCATGAACTCAAAATTATGCACATGATTTCTTGGACATTCTTCAATCTTCTGAGTCATATGTGTCAGTAGTTAAATTCCTGGACCTGGACCGATACAAAATTTCGTGGATATTGAAATCAACTCGAATTTTTACCGTATTCATTTATAGGGCCGCTGACATCAGACAAAATATTGGGCAAAATTCGCATTACTGTAATTTCCAACTTTTGGAAAAAATAGCCACTTCTTGAAGTCCTGTATCTTGGGAGGTTTTAGTCCCACAAAAATGAAATTAGACTCAAATTGTCGAGATTTTATTCAGCTTGAAAAATTCTGAATGACTTTTTCATTAGGAACCCACCTTTTAGGACTTTTGGGCTAAAAACCGAAATTAGTAGATAAATTTCGCGGTTTTTCCTAGGTCTTTCGAAGCGGCCTATCAACATATTTAGCATAAACGTGATAATGCTTGTTGTAAAGCAATTACACACTCATGGATTTACGCACTCGCCGCTACGCAGATTCGTTCGTTATTCTTCCATTCGGCCGTAATATGCTTTGTACAACACTTGATTCGTGTTATAAATGTACCTGTATGGGGAGAGAGAAAACCAATATTGGATTTCCTAACAAAATACCCTGTAGAGAGATTATTCAACATCAGACACGTCTAGAAATTACTTAGTCGATTAATGAATCCAGATGATATGGACATGTCGAATAATATTGCAAGCAACTATAAGGGTCTCATAAGTAAATATGTTGTGGTATTTTGCCCTGATTTGATGAAACAAATACGAATCGTCCTCATCTGACGATTCCACAATTTTCAGCTTTTGTTTCCCAGGTTATTTTGAAAAAAACAATGTCTCATGGCTGGCTACAGCAACTTGCATTGCCTGTTCGTACCATGAAAAAGTCTCATCAGTCATCAGTCTCGCAGTCACCGCTGTTCTTCACTACCGCTTTCTCAAGTTGGTTTTTTTTGTTAGGTCGATTTTTTTCTAAGCAGCATAGAACTTTCATTACTAGCAGACGACTTCGTCCTCACATGCATCTGCATGCATCGATGGAGCCAGATCACATGATACTAATTGCGAACTGGTTCAAAAATCACACATAACCCTCTCTGTTTATCGTTTGCGCATCTCAGAGTATACCTCATGGAAAACGTTAGGTGACGATGACGCGAAATCCAATGTTTTTGGTCGGTCACCCAGAAGAAGTGCTGGGCTGAACGCACCTAATCTCTTCAAAAATTCAATACTCTAGTACCTTATACTCGAATCTAGTACGAACATGAGTTGTCTAGTACAATTAATTTTAACCCAGGAACATCACTGGCTCAGTACTCACTCCTCAGTATACAAGTGAATCGAACTAATTCCTGCACGTTAACGGCCAACTTCCATGTGGCCTGCAAAGTACACCGATATTAATCAACCTATGCAGGTCGAAGGTCCGATCGGATTGGTAAACTGCAAACTCGAGGGACGATCCGAAGGGTTGGAGAGTTGTGGGAAAGGGATTATCCTACTGCTCGGCTGTATCATCAAATACAATCAAACGAGATATAGATGATGAGTATGGGTTCGAAGCTGTTGAAGTTGGTGAATCGATGGAAAATAATAAATATACAGGGTGTAACATAAGTAGGGTAAAATATTCAAATGACGTATTAGTAAGGAAATTTTAAGAAAAAAGTATTCGAGAACTTGGGCTCAAAAGTGTTCGGTTTCGTTTTTTTTTAAATTACTTTTGCAAATGATACGTTTTTGCACGAAATTTTGTATCTATCTGGTATTTATTCAAAATCACTCGATGAAAAAAACCTTATTCCTTAAACCTTTTTCAAGTTGAGAAGATAAATTTCTGGAGGTGATCGTGTTTGAAATATTTAACATTCAAGTGAAGTTGCTAATCATCTGATTTGACCGTTCTACAAAAAGGTATATTGAATTAATATTAATATTTTCAATTATACAGTATGATGCAAATGTATGGCATAAATTCATTATTTCAGAAATGGGCGACATTTGAAGAAATTCCAAAAACACGTGAGTTTCAATTTTTGAAACCTCATCTCATGAAATTCATATGAGAGATGTTTTGTCACCGGTGTTGAAGTAATGACGTAATGGACAGTTTTTTTTAATACAAACAGGGGTCATGTGACACAGAGTGACACCTCGTTTGAAAGGTCTACTGATCGTCTATCCAATAGTCAAAATTTTGCAGAAGAAGATTGAAATTAAAATGGATTATCATTTGGTTAACTGAATCTTGCAGAGATCTTTTACTGAGAATTGAACATCGAAGGGTAGTCTAGTTGAAAAAATACATCGATAAAAAAGTTCTGAACTCTACTTTTTGGATTTTTTCGGAAGTCGTCTTGCTTTGAAATGAATTTATTCCATACATTTGCATCATACTGTAGATACGAGGAGAGAAAATCGCCAAAATCAAAGTAATAATGAAAGAGTTTGGATTGGATTTCTATCAGATAACGGCTGAGTTGCGATATGAATTTCAACAAATTTGGTTCGAATTATTGAATATTTATATCATATCGAGATAGTTCAGAAAAATTAGCCCTGTTCAAATAGATTCAGAAATTAGATGTTTCCGGAAAAAATCTGACGTAATTAACTCAGTTTCAGTTTCCAGAGTGGGATGACCTGCAAATTTTGCACGAAATGAATCTCACTCAAAACAATTCAAGAAATTCTGTCCAGATTTCGCCTACCGTTCTTCCTTTTCTCTTAGCAAATATATACAGGGTGTTCCTTAAAGGGGGTGATTCTTCAACTCATTTCAAGAAGGAAACTTCTCACTGTCCTAAAAGTCTTAACTTTTGAGATACAGTGTGATGAAGTTTTGAAAAAAAATCAGATTTTTCAATGATAACTAGAATAATCTTGTAGTCATCTTCATGAAATTTGGTACACATCTTCTATGCATCTAGGTGCATTATTTGATTTACACAGATTTTCCATTTTTCTACCAGTGGCGCCGTTAGGAAGATATGATTGATTATATTATACTCGAAAGTGAGCAACGAAGGAATATTTCCAAATTTGATGAAATGCTATAAAAAAGTCATTCAATTTTGCACAGAAAAGATCCGACTGTTGATACCCGATAGGACGTTTTCTAGAAAATACGAAAAACGAAATCAAACTTCAAATTTTGATGTAAATGCTAAGCTTGAGTACTCCATTCAGGACAGCTAATACTGGATAACTGCACCGTTTCAGTCACATAGCAGAATAGATCAGGAAAAGCTATACAGGGCAGACAAAGGAAGAATCTATGTATATGTTCAACTTTGATACCCTGTATATCAAAAGTTAGGACGTTTACGACATATGTTCATATGACGTTTTATTCTTGAAATGGGTCCAAGAATAACCCCCTTGAATATAAGCATGTCATAAAGGAACATCCTGTATATAAGACGCTTCTCATATAATTGCTAACCAAAAACACTATTTTCGTAATGCATCATGCACATGTTCTAGGTAAACAGCGGAAAGGAAACAGAGGAGCTTGCTTGAAACACAATCGATACCATTATATACAAGATATTATGATGTCGAAATTGACTGCAATGATTTCGAAGTTGACTGCAATATCCGCGCGGAGCATCTGAGAGCAGATGGCTCGAATCAACATAGAAACCACAACAGTATCCGCCAGCTATAATTGAATCATTAGAATTGCATGTATTTTATATATACGATACTAGCAGACCTCGCATGTAAACGTTGTTTTGCTATATACATTATTTTCATAACATATTTGTTCAGTTCAATATTCATCAAGACCCTATTATTATTTTATTTTCTACTTCTTTTTAGTTTCGCTAGCTATCTATAAAAGCGTGTTTCTTCAGTTTTTCATACTACCATTTATTTCATCTTTTTTTTAGTTCACTTGAATTTCCCAATTTTGACGAAAGAATCATAATATAAGACTCCTAAAACCCCAGATGTAAATTTTGAATAGAATCGGAACATAATTACAAAAGTCGTCCGCAATATTGGATCTACCGCATCTTGAATCCTCTAATTTTGACGAAGGAATCATAATTTTTTATCCCGAAAACGCCCACTTACAAATTTTGAATATAATCGGTATATAATTACAAAAATCGTCCGGTATATTGGTTCCACCGTCTTGAATTTCCAAATCCCGCCCTTTCCAAATTTTGACGAAAGAATCATAATCTCCGACCCCGAAAACACCCTGATAACAATTTTGAAGAGAGTCGGATCATAATTACAATACTCATACGCCATATTGGGTCCGCCATCTTGACTTTTGACGAAAGAATCATAACCTCCGACCCCGAGAACCACCAGATGAGAAATTTTAATGAAATCGGATCCTAATTACAAAATCTGCCATTTTGGATCCGCCATCTTGAATTTCCTAATTCTGACGAAGAAATCATAATCTTTGATCACGAAAACCACTAGGTACCAATTTTGAAAAGAATCGGATTATAATTACAAAACTCGTCCGCCATATTGGTTCCGCCATCTTGAATTCCAAAATTCTGCCCGAATTTTCGAATTCTGACGGAAAAATCATAATCTCCGACCCCGAAAACCCTAGATATCAATTTTGAATAAAATCGAACCATAATTACAAAACTCGTCCGATATATTAGATCCGCCATCTTGGATTTCCTCATGGTTCCAAAGTACCTCCCCACCAATTTTCAGCCAAATCGATCCAGTAGTTTCGGAGCCTATTCAATAAATACAAACAAACAATCAAATCTTTATTCCTCTTAGTAATAGCATAGATCTAAATTTAGATCTATGATATTAGTATAGATATACCTATACAGATATACATATGAAATTCTGGATACAAACCTCTGAATTTTGACTATCAAATTATGCACGAGTTGACAGACAACTGAATTGGTTGTCTCTCAAGTAACCATGAAATTAATCTTAGAATAGTTGTTATAGAATGAACAGATAACTTGTATAGAGCTTTCGACAATTGAACCAAAACCACAATCATATACATACATATTCTGAAAATAAGTTTCATTAATATACAGTACAGAAATCACTTTCGATGCTAATTCTTGTAGTTATGCATAAAAGATTGAAAGAAGTTTCATTCATGGAAACTTGTAACTGGAAAAGTTGATGAAAATAACTAGTTGAACTTATTTGTAGAAAAAGTGCGCGATGATGCTATTATATCAGAATATATAAGATCCTTATTTGGACCGGAAATTGATTTTTTTATCTCTATTATCTTTCGCAGAAACACATGCACTCTGATAATATCAACAGGTATGGCCACATCCTCTCTCATCAGGAAGTACCGTTAAGCATATATGGAATATGAACAAGTTCCGGAATAGTATATATAACACACCGAGGTGGGAAGTGATTCATTCCTGGCGTGAGATTCATATTTTGCATTATTTCACTCGCATATTAGCTATGGAACCTTATTATGGGGAAATTCCTATCAGGTCTCCCGTGTTTTTATAATGCAGAAAAAGGCAGTGAGAGTTATTACAGGTGCAGGACCTAGAGACTCATGTAAATCTATATTTGCTAATCTGGGAATAATGACCTCACCATCAGTCTTCATATATCAGAGTCTCCTTGAGATTCATAAACACGTAAGAACTTATACTGCTTAGAATGACATACACCAGTACAATACAAGAAATAATAATCTCCTATTAAATCCCCGATACCGTCTAGAAGTATCTGCACGGAACTCTCGCAATCTTCGACTTTTCAATAAGATGCCAGATAATATCAAACAAATGAAATTTGAGCTATTCAAAAAAACCATAAAACACATTTTAGTTAGCAACAGTTTCTACTCCGTTGAGGAATATCTGAGTGCCGATTTCTGAAAAACAAAACAAATAATGATCATCACACAGTTCACACAGTGATTTTATGAGTATGTATCTTAATAAAAATTGCCTGTTTATTTACAAATTTACATTTATAAATGTTTTTGACCTGCTATAAATGTGCTTTGTATGTACATAAAATAGTCAATAAACTTCTATTCTATTCTATTCTATTCTATTCTATTCTTGTATACTATTTTATTTGCAACCATCATATTTCGATCAAAATTAATAAATCTCTGTTTCGTTCTGAACATATCTGAAATATTACATAATTGAGGGCGGGAAGTGAGGGCGGGAAGTAGAGGTGTGTAATATGACACTTCCCAACCTTCAACGAAGTTAGTAATGACAACATTACATATATGGTTGTAAATAAAATGAGATTATAACACTGTCTCCGAGGAAGAAATGCAAGTTCTTTTAATCTTTCATTCCATTTCGCGGTTACGTGAATTACTAAACAACAACTAACTTCGCGATTTTCTAAAATCAAATAATGGAATTAGAATGACAAATATTTGATTACTTCAAAATAATGGTAAAGATGCCTGCAAAACAGGTGAAATTCCTGTTAAAAACTTCAAATTTCACATCGATAACTTTCTGATTTCAATATATAATATATTCTTAATTTTGATTGGTCCTTCTTCCCTCAACAGGAAAAAAAATACTATTAGATTTTAGCTCACGGTAACCTGGAGCTGAAATGTACTACTTTTACCAGATGCTCAGATGCCAGGTGCTCAAAAGAAACTCAATTCACACTACGAATTAGGTATTCATCAAAAGCTTCCAGATGATACGAATCAATACATCGTCATGAACTAAATATGAGATTCGAGGACAATTAGGTATACAGGGTGTCCCATGACTAGACGCCCATAGCTTGAGGGCATATTCTTTAAATAATTTCAAGTCGAAAATGCCTTGTACACTTTTTTCCAAAACTCTATAGTTGAGTAGTAATGAGTAATATTAAATTTAACAGAGCGGTTAATGAAGCGAAGAGAATGTTTGAATGAAGTATTGTATGGAACGCCGTTTTATTTTTTATTCGACATGGACTGAATGTTCCATTTCAATATTACTTATTTTTCATTCTAGTTGACATAATTTCAATAGAATAGTTTTCATTATCAGAATTGGTATTCACATTGTTAATAGTAATTTTATTACCTTAACGCATTGGACATAGCAATGTGAATGTATCCTGCCTATCAATTTCCATGGGAAATATATTCAATTTTATTATCGGGAATTGATTTCTATTTTGTCCACAAGCATTTCAATTGCAAATAGAAATTTGAAACAATATTTTCATTCTCGATTGAATAAGAATAATGTATTTTTATGGTACATGCAGTACAGCAGAATGTAATCTATAAAATGTTATATATGCGACAACTGTTCTTAACAAGTGGAATTAGAAAGCCATTTTGTTTTTCAATTCCAAGTAGAAATGTTGTTTCAATTCGAAAATAGAATGGAAATTGAATTTGTCCACATTTTCACAAATGCCATTGAAATGTACTACAATTTGAAATATCACATCGATGCTAAGAACAATTGAAATGTAAAACGGCCATATAGTTTTTATTCACAAAAAAATTGGATGTAAAATTCCACATTACCCTTTTAGTTGTATGACTTTAAAAAATGGCATATTGAAAAATGAATTTCTATTACACATGCATTTTTATGGAACATTGAATTATATTGCATCTGTAAGGAGCAAACTCTTCACATGCCATGAAAATACAAGTGACAAAACAATTCAAGTAACATGGAAAACTACTGGCGCCCTCTCTGGGAAAGAGGAATTTTTTTTTCTCAGAAGCGGTGCTAGATGGCGCTACTGTTTTTTTATATCACTTTGATTTGAATGTCAGTTACATTTCCATTCCAAGTTAATTTTTTTGCTATACGGAAGACTCGTGGTACCAACATGCAATGGAAATTGATATGCCATAACATATATAATAGATACTTTTGTACTCGCATTCTCATTCTACTTTGATTTCTATGTAACATTACTTCTCATTCAACTTTAATTTTATTTCTGCTTTCATTTTTCTGCTACTTCAATATCCATTGCATATAAGCTGTCGCAACCGTTCATATGCAATTGAAATCAAAGTCCCATTTGGATTCGACTTAGTTAAAATGTCTCTTCGATGTCAGTGAGGCCAAAGTGTAATGGAAACGCAAGTGACAAAAGAATTGAATAACATTCGAATGCCATATGAATTTTCATGTTACTTCGATGTCAGCTACAGCAGGGTGTAATGTAAATGAAAATGCAAGTGACATAAGAATTGAAATGCATTCGAATGCGACTTGATTTTTATCCTACTTTGATGTCCGCGATCGCAAAGTGTAATAGAAATTCAACTGGCAAAAGAATCAAATAACATTTGAATGCGACTTCATTTTTATTCTACTTTGATGTCCGCGATCGCAAAGTGTAATAGAAATTCAACTGGCAAAAGAATCAAATAACATTTGAATGCGACTTCATTTTTATTCTACTTTGATGTCCGCGATCTCAAAGTGTAATGGAAATTCAACTGACAAAAGAATTATATCACATTTCAAATGCGACTTGATTATTATTCTACTTTGATGTCCGCGATCGCAAAGTGTAATAGAAATTCAACTGGCAAAAGAATCAAATAACATTCGAATGCGACTTGATTTTTATTCTACATTGATGTCCGCGATCTCAAAGTGTAATGGAAATTCAACTGGCAAAAGAATCAAATAACATTCGAATGCGACTTGAGTTTTCATGTTACTTTGATGTCTGTGACTGCCAAGTGACAAAAGAATGAAATATCATTCTATTTTGACTTGAATATCCATGGCATAGGTATACAAATTCTCAATTGCAATGCGAATATTCATTCTTATTCTACTTCGATACCTACGACAACCAACGACACACGACGTATCGAAACAGAATGGAAAACAAGCACGCCGTTTCATTTTTAATTCTACTTGGCCTTCATGTCCCATTCGAATTAAGTTCTCAAAGGCGTACGAAAATATTTTATATAGGTAGGTGCCTATTTCGGATTGAAAATATTTTATTAAAATCATGTGTTCTTTCCTTGATTGAGCAATACCTAGGTAGGCTACCTCCATCAACGGTTTATTGATCTTGAAAAAAGTATGATATTGTGGGCGTACCTGCCAATTTTTTTTAGGGATAAAGAATAAAAGTGGAATTATTTTATAATCAAATATGAAAAATAGTCGTTACACGTGTCGAATAGGTTTTCGAGATTCGAATATATATATTCGCTGGGTAGATATGTACAGGGTGTCTCCTTATATTTCGACCCCTACCTTTACAGCTTCAACTATATGAGGTGGAAAAAAAACTTCAAATAGTATGAAAGTTGTATGGTTTCAACTTTCAACTGTACTATCTTTTGCCACTTGTTTGTTTTGTGTTCTGATATCAATGACATTCTGTTGTTTCCACGGTCATCTAAATGTTATTGACAATTTTGATTTTTGTTGTAAATAAGCTAAATAAGTAAGTGAAAATGGCTAAAGGAAACACTAGCAAACTATATATATTTGTAAACAGGAAAAAATATCTTTCACTACAGTTGAAAACATACAGGGTATTTTATTTAAAAAAATATATTTGGACTCATTTCATTAATTTCGCGATGCGCATCTGTTCGTTTGAGGAGAGCCAAAAGATAGTACAGATGAAACCCTACAACTCTCATATTTGAATTTTTTTCTACCTCGTATAGTTGAAGCGGTTTGTAGGGGTCAAAATTTAAAGCCACCCTCTGTACTACAGTGCTTTCATTTCAATTTGCCCTACTTTTGAAGAGCTGTGAAATATTTATTTTCGGCAACCGTCCGGGATGTACCTACTTCCCGGACGCTTTTTCTTTGAGAAAGTAGCATTTCCAGGCCTAGTCCGGAAAGTACCCAAGTAGGTACTTCCATTTTTGTTGGGTGTTGAATGAATATAAGTAAATGATGAATTATCACAATCTCAACATATCTAGGATCGCAGCAGCAGCAGTTCGTTGTAACCAGTGGAATACTAAGTGCTGTTTTACTATATCAAGGAAAAAGCAGAAGGAAATCAAGGAGATGGTGGATTAGGCCATGGATGAAATCTCTGTGTGGTAATCTTTATTTACCTCTGGAGAATTCCTAAGTGCAAGCCTTGTGCAATTGACTCTCAATGTTGTGGCAATCATTTGAGAATGGATAATGAAGATAAAACGGAGAAGAAGAATTTCTGAGGCTATTTTAAGTGTTGAATCCACGTCTTTTTATTGTATCCAATGAACTGTATACTAACGTAGTAACGTACCTCTGGAACGGCAACGAAGCGCGAAGTGTGTCATTATTAATATGGCGATACTAGCGCCTCTGTCGGAATTTCTTTTCAACTAAAACCTTATAAAAATTAAAGGTGTCCCCAAGATTGTACCAACCTAACCATGGCAACCAGCCTTGAGTAAGAACACCTTCTTCTTTATAATAAAACAATAGGAAGTAAGCACACTAGTTAAATTTCTATACATCTCTATTGAAAACTTCTCAAATTCTATCTGAGTGTCAGATGAGACACAAAACCAACACAAAACAATATAAAATTTTATATACATATTTTGCACTGACAAATTTGATATTAAATCTTATATAGGTATAATCTTATATAAAAATTATATCAAGTGTCACACGGATCTAAGACGTGCACGAGGATGGTTTGTAGTGTAGCACCTCGATTAGGACAGCCCCAGCGAAGAGGGAACTTCGCTGACAGCCCCTTAAACCACAGATTCCTAAGCTCTAGGCACAAACCAGTACACTTGGCAACATTGTCGCGCGTCACCGCCCGACGTAATGCGCATGCGGAAGCCACAGCCTCCTTGTACCCCTAGTCGCTAGTTAAATATATGCTATAGGCGTCTGAAATTAAGATCGCAGCGCCATCGGTATTACTCTTTGGGTTATTTGAGGTTATTTTATTGTTTTTTGTTTTCAATTGGAAACGTCTAAAACATAATAAAATATAAACAACCACCACTGCGCCGCGTAGCTCAATAAGGTGCAGGATGCACTGATCTAAGCTTTCAACGATAGCAAACAAGAGTCTCGAGATCATACCCGTGTGTTCACCGAACACGCTCGATCGTTACCTAAGCGAGACCGAGACAGTGGGCAGGCAGCTTCTCTCACGCTGTCTTTGTTTTTGTAGCACGGGGTGGGCCACCAACAGTTTTCTTGATCACATTTCAACATTTTTTTTTTTTCGAATAAATAAGAAACATTTGATAGGCATCAAGTGATCTACTGCGACCTATCAGATAATGAAAGCGATGTTTTGATTTGCAATAATTCGCTATGTCATGACGAGTCCTACATGTAAATAGCGAACCACTCATCGAAAATCATGAAACTATATGTACATATTATATGCTTATGTTTTGTTGGCGAGGACGCTCGTTTTATTCAAATTATTTTCGATAATGTTCATCTGCTTCACTAGAAATTATTATTAGTAGTTATGTAGTACTTAGTAGTATAGTAGTAGCAGCTTTGTTATTCAAAATGGAACACCTTATATTTTATTACATTTTTCGATTCTTCTAATTGAGCTATGATTTCGTTGATCAAGCTCAAGGTATACAGTGTCTTTCAAAAGTATCGGAACGGTCTCATATTTCAGGAACGGCTTTAGAAAAATTCACGAAATTTTCTACAGGGTGATTATTGATGATGTCCGATTCAATGGTGGCATCGGCAATGTTGCCAAGTTTACAGTTTTTCAGATATTAGGAGTAACTTTATTTTTTCAAATGGAATACCCCATTTATTTTTATTGCAATTAATTAAGCGCCTCCTAATTACTTGAGTCCCTGAATATCAGATTCGTAATTAACGTGATTTTCGAAATATGACAACATAGCATTTTCGTTAAAAAGTTCTGGAATGGTCCCATATTTCAGAAACGGCTCAGAGAAAATTTATGAAAACTTCGACAGGATGGTTGTTGATGATGCCCGATTCAATGGTGATATCGGCAATGTTGCCAAATCAACAGTTTTTCAGATATATATGGTAACTAAATTTTTTCAAATACCCTATTTGTTTTCATTGCAATACATTCAGCGACGCCTCATTACTTATGTCTCCAAATATCAGATTTTAAATTGAAGTGGTTTTCGAAATATGACAACATGGCATTTTCGTTCAAAAGTCTGGGAACTTTCTGATATTTTCGATACGGTTCAAGAAAAATTCATGAAATTTTATACAAGATGGTTTCTGATGATGCCCGATTCGATGGTGATATCGGCAATGTTGCCAAATCAACAGTTTTTCAGATATTGAGGGTAACTCAATTTTTTCAAATGGAATACCCTATTTGTTTTCATTAATTACCCTCAATATCTGAAAAACTGTTGATTTGACAACATTGCCGATATTACCATTGAATCGGGCATCATCAAAAACCATCCTGTCGAAGTTTTCATAAATTTTCTTTGAGCCGTTTCTGAAATATGGGACCGTTCCCTCGACCGTTCCAGAACATTTTAACGAAAATGCTATGTTGTCATATTTCGAATATCACGTCAATTACTAATCTGATATTCAGGGACTCAAGTTATCAGGAGGCGCTTAATTAATTGCAATAAAAATAAATGGGGTATTCCATTTGAAAAAATAAAGTTACTCCTAATATCTGAAAAACTGTAAACTTCGGCAACATTGCCGATGCCACCATTGAATCGGACATCATCAATAATCACCCTGTAAGAAATTTCGTGAATTTTTCTCAAGCCGTTCCTGAAATATGAGACCGTTCCGATATTTTTGAAAGACACTGTATACCTATACGCGTATAGAATGTGAAAAATCGAGATTTTTTTTGTTTCGAAACTATACAATACCTATATTGATTTGTCAAAATGGCTAACATGTGTCCCTATCCTAACATTCTATTTACTATCTACTGATGCCATTTAATTGAAACAAATACAGGGTGGATCAGATTTCAGAATTATATAAAAGAAGTACTAGTATGCCTACTAAAAAAATACATATATTTGAAATAAACAAAACAAATATATCACATAAAAAAACACACTCTAATATTCTATATTCAACATAAAATAAAATTCAATCCCACTGGATGTATTTAAAAATATAAACAGTGTGCATGTCACTTCTATAATGGAATATCAACCCGTATATCTAACGTAACTGTTCAATTTTGAGAAGCGCTAGATATATATACCAACTATGACCAAAGTGAGGTAATCTTCAGTGAAAAACACCAACATTTCCGGAAAATGATATAAGGAGGCAAGATTGAAAATCACTTCGGATTCGAAATCAGGACGTAACCCTGTACCTCGAAAACGAAGCAAGTTTAGGACACATGTTTATATGACCTTTATTCATCATATAATATCACAAGGAATCATCCCTTGAATTATTTCGGTGTTATTTAGATACACCCTGTATAGATCATTCTTCATCCCATTATAGTTATTCAACATTTTTCCCATAGCGAAGTTCAGCAAATACCGATGGCGAGAGCACTATGTTTATTGATTTGATGTCTACCTATAATATATGTAAAACAAGAAGGCACAACTACTATAGTATTCCGTTTCGAAGTACATTAAATTGTCAAATTTGACTCCAAAATAATTCAGGCACGTGCCAATATTCATAACGTAGTTACTGCTGCCCGCTGCCCGTTTACGTTTCCCCACCGCTTAGGGAACGATCGGGCGTGTTCGGTGAACACACGGGTATGATCTCGAGACTCTTGTCGATAGCAATGCCATTTTTTGGCTTTTCTTTGATTCCTAAGACGTAAAAACCGCGCGGTTGTTTATATTTTTGTATTCAACCGCGGTGGTAGTCAGGTATATAGACAGTCCCAAATTAAAATGTAAACAAAACCCAGAAGTTAGTTACGGCTGATTACGGTAGGGGGCGTACTGCTTGCTTACGTTCGTCTATTACCCATATATTTACTAATAATATGGATTCTAATGTGTGCTGAAGTTGTTTTGTTATAAAGAAGAAGGTGTTCTTACTCAAGGCTAGTTGCCATGGTTACGTTGATACAATCTTGGGGACACCTATAATTTTTATAAGGTTTTAGTTGAAAAGAAATTCCGACAGAGGCGCTAGTATCGCCATATTAATAATGACACACTTCGCGCTTCGTTGCCGTTCCAGAGGTACGTTACTACGTTAGTATACAGTTCATTGGATACAATAAAAAGACGTGGATTCAACACTTAAAATAGCCTCAGAAATTCTTCTTCTCCGTTTTATCTTCATTATCCATTCTCAAATGATTGCCACAACATTGAGAGTCAATTGCACAAGGCTTGCACTTAGGAATTCTCCAGAGGTAAATAAAGATTACCACACAGAGATTTCATCCATGGCCTAATCCACCATCTCCTTGATTTCCTTCTGCTTTTTCCTTGATATAGTAAAACAGCACTTAGTATTCCACTGGTTACAACGAACTGCTGCTGCTGCGATCCTAGATATGTTGAGATTGTGATAATTCATCATTTACTTATATTCATTCAACACCCAACAAAAATGGAAGTACCTACTTGGGTACTTTCCGGACTAGGCCTGGAAATGCTACTTTCTCAAAGAAAAAGCGTCCGGGAAGTAGGTACATCCCGGACGGTTGCCGAAAATAAATATTTCACAGCTCTTCAAAAGTAGGGCAAATTGAAATGAAAGCACTGTAGTACAGAGGGTGGCTTTAAATTTTGACCCCTACATACCGCTTCAACTATACGAGGTAGAAAAAAATTCAAATATGAGAGTTGTAGGGTTTCATCTGTACTATCTTTTGGCTCTCCTCAAACGAACAGATGCGCATCGCGAAATTGATGAAATGAGTCCAAATATATTTTTTTAAATAAAATACCCTGTATGTTTTCAACTCTAGTGAAAGATATTTTTTTCCTGTTTACAAATATATACAGGGTGTCCCTAGACCAGTGGGACAGTTGAATATCTCCTGAACCAATAGGAATTTTCAAAATATTATAATTTCACATCATATCGCATTATGAGTGCTAACTTCAGGAATGACTATATTTTATACGGGGTGCGCAAGAAAGGCTCACAAAATCGAACATCAATTTTTTCAAATGGAACACCCTGTATTTCATTGCATTTTCATATTCTCCTTGAAGAGCTGAATTCGCCGACCTAGCACACTTGGGGTCTAGCGGGAATGAAATATAGGGTGTGGAAAATCGAGATTTTTCATTTTTGGGAATTTTTTGTGTCGAAACTATTCATTATTGGTCGAAACGGCTCACATGTCCATATCTTAACTTTTGATCTACTATTCACTCGTATTTAATTGAAACAAATACAGGGTGGTGTAGAATTCTGGCTTAAACTGTTAATTCTACACCACCCTGTATTTGTTTCAATTGAATACGAGTGAATAGTGAATCAAAAGTTGAGATATGGACACGTAAGCCGTTTCGACCAATAATGAATAGTTTCGACACAAAAAATTCCCAAAAATGAAAAATCTCGATTTTCCACACCCTATATCTCGAAAATAATTCTTGCTAGACCCCATGTGTGCTAGATCGTTGAACTCAGCTCTTCAAGGAGAATATGAAAATGCAATGGAATACAGGGTGTTCCATTTGAAAAAATTTATGTTCGATTTTGTGAGCCTTTCTTGCGCCCCTCGTATAAAATATAGTCATTCCCAAAGTTAGCACTCATAATGCGATATGATGTGAAATTATAATATTTTGAAAATTCCTATTGGTTCAGAAGATATTTAACTGTCCCACTGGTCTAGGGACACCCTGTATAGTTTGCTAGTGTTTCCTTTAGCCATTTTCACTTACTTATTTAGCTTATTTACAACAAAAATCAAAATTGTCAATAACATTTAGATGACCGTGGAAACAACAGAATGTCATTGATATCAGAACACAAAACAAACAAGTGGCAAAAGATAGTACAGTTGAAAGTTGAAACCATACAACTTTCATACTATTTGAAGTTTTTTTTCCACCTCATATAGTTGAAGCTGTATAGGTAGGGGTCGAAATATAAGGAGACACCCTGTACATATCTACCCAGCGAATATATATATTCGAATCTCGAAAACCTATTCGACACGTGTAACGACTATTTTTCATATTTGATTATAAAATAATTCCACTTTTATTCTTTATCCCTAAAAAAAATTGGCAGGTACGCCCACAATATCACACTTTTTTCAAAATCAATAAACCGTTGATGGAGGTAGCCTACCTAGGTATTGCTCAATCAAGGAATGAACACATGATTTTAATAAAATATTTTCAATCCGAAATAGGCACCTACCTATATAAAATATTTTCGTACGCCTTTGAGAACTTAATTCGAATGGGACATGAAGGCCAAGTAGAATTAAAAATGAAACGGCGTGCTTGTTTTCCATTCTGTTTCGATACGTCGTGTGTCGTTGGTTGTCGTAGGTATCGAAGTAGAATAAGAATGAATATTCGCATTGCAATTAAGAATTTGTATACCTATGCCATGGATATTCAAGTCAAAATAGAATGATATTTCATTCTTTTGTCACTTGGCAGTCACAGACATCAAAGTAACATGAAAACTCAAGTCGCATTCGAATGTTATTTGATTCTTTTGCCAGTTGAATTTCCATTACACTTTGAGATCGCGGACATCAATGTAGAATAAAAATCAAGTCGCATTCGAATGTTATTTGATTATTTTGCCAGTTGAATTTCTATTACACTTTGCGATCGCGGACATCAAAGTAGAATAATAATCAAGTCGCATTTGAAATGTGATATAATTCTTTTGTCAGTTGAATTTCCATTACACTTTGAGATCGCGGACATCAAAGTAGAATAAAAATGAAGTCGCATTCAAATGTTATTTGATTCTTTTGCTAGTTGAATTTCTATTACACTTTGCGATCGCGGACATCAAAGTAGAATAAAAATGAAGTCGCATTCAAATGTTATTTGATTCTTTTGCCAGTTGAATTTCTATTACACTTTGCGATCGCGGACATCAAAGTAGAATAAAAATCAAGTCGCATTCAAATGTTATTTGATTCTTTTGCCAGTTGAATTTCTATTACACTTTGCGATCGCGGACATCAAAGTAGAATAAAAATCAAGTCGCATTCGAATGCATTTCAATTCTAATGTCACTTGCATTTTCATTTACATTACACTTTGGCCTCACTGACATCGAAGAGACATTTTAACTAAGTCGAATCCAAATGGGACTTTGATTTCAATTGCATATGAACGGTTGCGACAGCTTATATGCAATGGATATTGAAGTAGCAGAAAAATGAAAGCAGAAATAAAATTAAAGTTGAATGAGAAGTAATGTTACATAGAAATCAAAGTAGAATGAGAATGCGAGTACAAAAGTATCTATTATATATGTTATGGCACATCAATTTCCATTGCATGTTGGTACCACGAGTCTTCCGTATAGCAAAAAAATTAACTTGGAATGGAAATGTAACTGACATTCAAATCAAAGTGATATAAAAAAACAGTAGCGCCATCTAGCACCGCTTCTGAGAAAAAAAAATTCCTCTTTCCCAGAGAGGGCGCCAGTAGTTTTCCATGTTACTTGAATTGTTTTGTCACTTGTATTTTCATGGCATGTGAAGAGTTTGCTTCTTACAGATGCAATATAATTCAATGTTCCATAAAAATGCATGTGTAATAGAAATTCATTTTTCAATATGCAATCGTTTCAAGTTGTATTCCTTCGAATGCCATGTGGAACGTTGTTAAATATCAATGTGTCATGAAAATCAACTTGCATAGTTGCAAGTGAAATTTAATAAAGATTAATAAGTACATGTGGCATCAGATATTGTATTCGAATTGCTATTAGCAATGCGAATACCAATTCCGATCATGAAATATATTCTATTAAAATTATGTCAACTAGAATGAAAAATAAGTAACATTGAAATGGAACATTCAGTCCATGTCGAATAAAAAATAAAACGGCGTTCCATAGTATTGTAATATTTCAATAGTTCCAGAATTTTTAGATTACTTACTTACACAAATTCATCCGAGGTTTCGTTCGAAATGTCCCCCCCCCCCCCCCCCCCCCGCTTTTTCACAACACATTATTGAAAATGTTGCTCTCATGAAGAGTATCTGGGTCGTTTCTTACCGATGCAGTCTTGAAATTTTGAATTGGCTCATCTCTGGTTTGTGGTATATTTGAATACAATAGACTTTTTTCTTGGGTGCCCAAAAATAATTCGTTGGTTACATGGAAGAACGGCTGCAGCCGAATGTCGCCAACACTCAAAAACATTTTAATTCAAATATATTTTTAAATGAAGGAAGACGCTATTATTATTATTAATATTATTATGATAATAGTGGTCAGGTGACCTTGATGGTCAAAGAAGTGGACCACCTCTTGCAATACTGGCGAGCAAAGTTGTTATTCAATGTCTCATAACTCCTCAACTATTGAGTTTGAAACGAAAGTGTATGAGACACTTTTGACTTGACATTTTTCAAGGAATATGCCCTTTATATAAATAGCTATAGCCGTCGAGTCACGGGACACCCTGTATATTATACACCGGCCATTATCAGAGAATGAAATAAATGGAACATGAACACTAAAACCATATCAATATCAGCCGACATAAAGTCATTTCATACTCAATGGCGTTTCGTAAATGTTAATAGTCTCAAGATAAAGTGAATCACTACAACAGATAACATATACAGGGTGTTTTTTATATATTGCGACAAAATTCAGGAACGTGTTCTTTGGACAAAAATTCGCAAAAAAGTTCCTATAAACATAGGTCCTGAACCTTTTAGATTTTGAGCTACAGGGTGGTAAAGTTTTAACAGAAAAATTATTTTTTTTCGATAACTTAAATACCCCTGTAGATATTTGTCCAAAGATTGGTATGCAGGGTCTGTGTATCCCGAGCCATTTACCAACATACTTTCAACATTTTTATGTTCTCCAGTGGCGTGTGTGCGGGTTTTCCGCTGAACACTTTTATAAAGAAAAATGGTACGCCACTGGTTTTTCTCGTATTAAAAAATATTTTTAAATTCCCCGTTTCATTTGCAACATTTTTGATCCCTTGGACTTTGTCCGTTAGATGCACGGTTTGCGCACAAAAAATTAAAAAATATCTACTTTGACTGATCGCTAAAATTTATTTTTTCTATGATCGTTATAAAAAGTAAGTTTTTTTTTAAATTTTATTAATTAATTCAGTACACAAGCCAGCCCAATTTAATAAAATTGTAATTGAGGATTTAAAACTTTCGCTTCTACAATCTTTAATTTAAAATACAAGTTTTTAAGTGATAAAAAATATTTCATTTTTTATTATTTATTTAAGTTATATTATTATTTTCACAAAAGTTGTTCAAAGTGTGCTCCTCCAACATCAATACAAGCATCTAATCGACGTCGCATTGATTGGCGGACACGTTCGAAAATTCCTGGTGTCTGCCGAATTATGTCACAAGACGTTATAATACGATTACGCAATTCCTCCACATTATCAATTGGATTTCTATAAACCAGTGATTTAAGGTGTCCCCACAAAAAAAATCCAGCGGATTTAAGTCGGGAGACCGTGGGGGCCAAGGGTTAATACCTCCCCGACCTATCCAACGATTTGGATACGTAATATCCAAATACTGCCGAGCCACTAAACTAAAATGGGCTGGAGCACCGTCATGTAAAAAAAACATTTGCTGTCTCAGCTGAATGGGGACATCTTCTAGCATCACTGGTAATTCATTTTCAAGAAATTCTTGATACACTTGTCCAGTCAACCTTGCTGGTAAAAAAAATGGACCGATGAGAAAGTTTTCAATAATGCCGACCCATACATTAAGTGAAAACTGGTGCTGATGACGGTTTTCTGCCACAGCATGTGGGTTCTCATAATGCCATATGTGGTTATTGTGGAAGTTCATAATTGCGTCCCCGGAGAAATTAGCCTCATTGGTGAAAAGTATTTTTCTTATAAACGGTGCATCTTGCCAACGACACAACGCCGTTCTTTTCGGAAAATCGCCTGGCAAAAGTGCCTGCACCCGCTGAATATGATACGGGTATAAAAGGTTTCTTTTAAGAATATTCCAAACTGTAAAGTTACTAATGTGTACCGTCTGAGCAATTTTCCTAGTGCTTGTGGTGGGATCTTCCTCGAATTCATTGAGCACCTGTTCTTCAATTTGAGGAGTAACTGTCCGGGGATATCCGTTTTCAGCGGTGAGTTTTTTAAAGCTGCCGGTTCACTTAGACGTTGGTGTAAACGCGTAAACATGGAGTGATGAGAAATAACACGATTCGGGTAACGTTCATCATAAATACGCAAGGCTTCTCGTGCGTTTCCGTTAGCCAGTCCATAAATGAAGTGCATATCGCACATTTCATTATTTGTGTAATTGTTAGCCATTTTTTTAACAAATTAATCTTGTCAACTTGTACTTAAATTATTTACTTTGACATTAATTTTGACGTCTTAAACAAGAATGTGATTATCGTTGCGGCGGCGTTGTCCGTAGTTACGTTAAAAAAAATTATGTTCACAGGCTACTTCGCGATTTTGGAAGCGTGAAATATTAACACGTTACTCATATGTCACTTTTTTAACATGTTAAATAAAGTGACATATTATGAACTACAATGAAATTTTAAATAAAATTTAAATAAAAAAAATTACTTTTTATAACGATCATAGAAAAAATAAATTTTAGCGATCAGTCAAAGTAGATGTTTTTTAATTTTTTGTGCGAAAACCGTGCATCTAACGGACAAAGTCCAAGGGATCAAAAATGTTGCAAATAAAACGGGGAATTTAAAAATATTTTTCAATACAAGAAAAACCAGTGGCGTACCATTTTTCTTTACAAAAGTATTCAGCGGAAAACCCGCATACACGCCACTGGAGAACATAAAAATGTTAAAAGTATGTTGGTAAATGGCTCTGGATACACAGACCCTGCATACCAATCTTTAGACAAATATCTACAGGGGTATTTAAGTTATCGAAAAAAAATCATTTTTTTGTTAAAACTTTACCACCCTGTAGCTCAAAATCGAAAAGGTTTAGGACCTATGTTTATAGGAACTTTTTTGCGAATTTTTGTCCAAAGAACACGTTCCTGAATTTTGTCGCAATATATAAAAAACACCCTGTATATAGGTAATAAAGAAGCAAATAAGAGGTTTGTTTTATTGCGACGATAACTCTATCAACGTATTTATTGTTTGACACTTCGATCATGAGGACTAGATGAGTAATATATCCTAACTCTCAACATCAAGTTGAGTGAATCCCATATTATCACTTATAATTACACGAGAGGTTTCTTTTTGTTGAAGTAAACTTGACATATATCAACAGGAATTTTGTTGCCTGGCAATTTGACGAAAAAAACTGCCTCTGAAAAAATTACGAGTCCGTAGGACTCGCCGTATAGGACGAGGAAAGTAGTTGTTTTCTGTTGAATAAACCGAGAAAGAATTGATGTTTTCATCACATAGAGAATGCGAGTTCTCAATGTATTTCTTTATATATACATAGTGTGACCACTTCTAATGAAAACACCCCTGTATCTTACGTATTCGTTGGGTAAGGATCCTGAAATTTGCTGGAGCGAGAAATCTACCAAAATTGCACTCCATGGCCAAGTGGGGTCATCTTCAGTGATATACACTGCTTGCCAACAGCCATGGAACCACCCCAATTTCCGGAATATGTTATTAGGAGTCAAAATAGGTCGAACATCACTTCAGATTCGGGATCAGGACGCCCATTTCACTAACTATTCATATTTTGTCTCGAAAATTTTCAGAACACTTTTTACAGAAGCACCTCCGTATCTCCATATACGTATTAATAATCAATACGGATAATCTCTATCTGTTTCCATAGCGAAACATGAAGCCGATTTTTGAAGACAAATGACTATCCATGAGGAAAAGTGAGATACGATCAGACACATACTGCTTTGATTGAAAGGCTAGTAAACGTCATTGTCCACCGAAACGCATGTCTTTGATGACTACGTATCATGCCACCAAATCCTTATGGATATTCATTTGTTTCATATTTTTGGCTTCATCCTGGCACCCGTTATGATCCGTATTGTTTATTAATACGTATATGCGTATCTCACGTAATTAACTTCATCTTTGGACTTTCCCTTCCTCCTGCACATTTCAGGATCCTACCTCAATAACTACGTGAGATACGGGGGTGCTTCCAGGAGAAGTGAGACAAAATTTAGTTCTTCTGAACTGGAAATTTTCTAGGAAAACTATGAATAGATAGGGAATCGGGCGTCCTGATTCCGAATCCGAAGTGATGTTCAACCTATTTTGACTCCTAATATCATTTTCCAAAAATTGGGGTCATTTGGTCATTTTCGGTATATCTCTCGCTGCAGCAAATTTCAGGATCCTTACCCAACGAATACTGAAGATACAGGAGAGTTTCCATTAGAAGTGAGACACACTGTATATGTATTTGTGATATGTATACCCGGGAAAAAGTACTCACTTTTTTCCCATGAGAAAAAAGGAATTTATGAATAGTGACATTCTATAACCTACATCAACGGAGATAAAATTTCAAACATTTTTCCCATCAAAGAAAAAAATGTATTTTGCCTGTGCTATGAATTACCAACACAGCAATATTTTTCTAATGTTTTGGCTTTTGGGGAGTTGATATCCAACTTGGGAAGAAGCGATAAAATGAATAAAAAAATATATCAGAAAATCTGACATTTTGGTATGAATGAGCTTCAATACCCTTCGTTTAGACTATAGAGCGAAGAATTTATGCTGTTACTCTTTAACGAAATAGAAAACTGGAACATCAATAACAAACCAATTCAATACAATGAATGACCTTTCCTTTCAGACGCCATAACCCAAATTAAATTGCCAACTTTCATTTCCAAAGGCTTTCGCATCATCGCCAATTCCTTTCATCGACCTAAAACGTATTCCATCAATTCAATCAAACAAGAAACTGTAAACCGACACACCCGTTTACCCCGGCATACACAATAAGAAAATTCGGAAAATTGTATCAGAAGGAGCGTATATATAGGGGTGGAATGACGTCGTGTGAGAAAAGCGAGTCGTCGTATCGATTTCAAGGACGAGAGGAATGGAGATGGAGAGGTTACAATGGCCAATTGAACTGGTAGAGTCCGACCACGTTAACTTTGGGACAGCATGTGACGCAACGCATATGCATATATTCAATGCATACGCGACCACGTACCTACTGTCCCAAAGTTATATCGTGGTCGGACTCTATTGCATTTTTACTTATAATACCACGAGAGCTTCAATTCACCAATTCAAGTCACCGGAAATTTTTTCTAGAACACGAATATTTTGAAAATTTTCCCGAGTACAAGACATTGGAGAATTATCTCAATATTCGTGTTGAAAAAAAATTTGAGTTTTTATAAATAGAAGATTTATAAGATTACGTTGTATAAAATACAAAATACCGACTTTAGTAACATATGTACAGGGTGTAAATTTGAAAACTTTCAATGCGAATATCTCGCGAAATAAAAAAGTTAGAAAAACGCCGCTTGGGACAAATGCTAAAGTGTTAGGAAGAACTAGAACCACCATATTTCAGTGAAGGGATGAGTCACCCTGTCAGCGCAACACACCCCAACTTTGAAATGTCAAATGGCACTACCTCTTTTGTGATACCTTAAATGAACGGTCTCAGTCAGTAGTATTCACCTGTACAAGACTTTTTTTCCACCCACTACAGGGTGTACTAAAAACATCAAGTCGAGGGTCTGAATTGGAAAACTTTCAATGCGAATATCTCGCTAAATAAAGAAGTTAGGAAAACGCCGTTTGGCACAAATTCTACAAAGTTAGGGGGAACTAGAACCATCATACTTCAGTAAAGGGATGAGCCACCCCGTCGGCGCGACACACTCCATCTTTGAAATGTCAAATGACATGCACTACCTCTTTTGTGATACCTCAAATGAACGGTCTCAGTCAGTAGTATTCACCTGTACAAGACTTATTTACCACCCACTACGAACGAAACACATAAGGTCGAATAAAATAAAATGCAGAATGCCGATATATTCCAAGAGATGTGTTCCAAAATGTTAGAATGGCATTTGAACATCGATTATACTATTGCTTACAACAGAATGGAATGCATTTTGAACATCTGATAATATAAAATATCATGTTTTAACACAATTCATTTTATTTTATTCGACTTTATATTTTTCGTACACCCTGTAGTGGGTGGCAAAAAAGTCTTGTACAGGTGAATACTACTGACTGAGACTGTTCATTTGAGGCATCAGAAAAGAGGTAGTGCCATTTGATATTTCAAAGTTGGGGTGTGTCGCGCCGACGGGGTGACTCATCCCATGACCGAAATATGGTGGTTCTAGTTCCCCTTAACTCTTTAGCATTTTTGCCAAACGGCGTCTTTCCAACTTTTTTCTTCCGCGAGATATTCGCATTGGAAGTTTTCAAATTTAAACCCTGTATACTATCAATAAGGCAGCTGGTGGAAGTTCCAACCATTATTCTTGACTAACTTTATTCCATTAAAGTGGTAAAACATATTTTGTTACAAGGAACTCGAAGCAGTATGTAGAAATAATGGAATTTATGGAAGTGAACTCTGTCATGTTGAATAAAACACGATTAACTCACTCAAGTTACACAAAATAATAAAAAATAAGTCGATAGTAGCTGAAATTCTCAGTTTTCCACAAATTCGTTTCACTTAAGTTGGTAGAAATACTCGTAGAAATATATTTTCTCACAAGAAACTATTTGGTATCAATGAAATTTGCTCAAGTTACATGATTCGGTTGAATAATATATAATTAATCAACTCTAGTTGAATGAAATGATAAATAATAAGCCGATAGTAGCTCAATATCACTTTTTCCTCGACTTTTTCACAATTTATTATTTTTTATTCTGTTGCAAATAACTTACCACCTTATAGAATTGATTCGACATAATCTGAAAATGAATGTGAATGTCATTTTACCAATAGAAGTCAAAAAAATTCCAGTACAATTTCATCATGTTCCTTCCTCCAAGGAGGAGAAAAATCTTTCCGGAAATCTGTGAAAATACAGGCTTTTGATTGGTAAAAAAAATTAAGTGTCATTCATTTCGAAAATCGACGTGAGCGTCGAGTTTTTCTTTCAAAAATATGAAGAATGGACTACTCGGTCGGGGTCAGGTGACTTATGCTACATGTTAAAAATTGGTTTTTCAAATTAACACGCTGAAATAGGCTAATTTGTTTGAATTTCGAAAAAGTTTTCTGAGAAAAGTTGCTTCTATTCCAATTATACATATGTGACCAAAATTTGAACGATCTATAACAACTTTTAGTTAGAAGCAATAAACAGGGGGCCAGGTAGCCGTGCGGACAGAGTGTCAATATTCTAATCCGCATTCGCTTGCCGGTCGTGGGTTCGATTCCCATCGATTGCAGAAATTTTTCTGATGGCCCAAGAAAGTGTTTGGGATCACACGTTTTAAAAGGTAAGGCCCCCGTCATTCCTTGCTCGCACAAGACTCTCGAAGACTTCTGAGGGTTGCTCGTAAGGGGGCAACCGAATGACGGATAGAACAATTTTAGAATTTTTTTTTAGACATAAAACGCATAAATTCAGTCCGTCTGTAAAGTCGCAGTTAAAATAATTAATTAATTCTTCTAACTGGTGAATAGTAGTCACCTTTAAAATTAGTATGCACAGTGATTCCCAACACAATCATGCTGAGATATCCAGAAAAAAAAACAGCGTTCGGTTACCCAACAATGGTCCATGAAAGCCTGACAATTATTATTAAAAACGCTATTCTTGTCGAAAATGTTCCTAAACAATCTCTTCAATTTTCTAGAAGCCCAATGTACTTTTAGCATCAGTTTTAGCATACACTACAATACTAGTTTTGAAACCTACCGTTTTCACAAGAATTACGTTTGTGACCTTCACGTGACACCCCAATTTTTTCGTTCTTGCCTGGGTCTTTCGAACCCAGCATTTGGAGGCGAGCTCGCCTAGTCACATGAGTTCTATTTGTAAAATCCATCCTGGTTGCTAGTATTACTAGTTCAAGAACATTTTTGCAACAAATGTCACTAAACTAGGTTTTACACCCAATGGAAACCAATCAAGTTATCGTAAAAAAACAATCACCACAGTCCCAAATTGCATGACTTTTTAATGCCTCCTAATTAGACAGCAACTCTAAAGCAGTTAGTTTGGAACCATTGGATCCATCTGTAAGTTTGCCTGTAATATTGTTTGAATTATTCCATCCAGACTTTTTTCGTCCCTTCTTGACACAATGGTTCTAGATTCACGTCATTATCTTCTTTTTAAGAGAAGATACAACTGTTTTAAGAAAGAATAAAGCTCATTCACGCTTCGTCTAGCCTTGTTAAATACTCTTCTATAGCTACGATTCGCCCTTCAAGCAGAAGTTTAGGCAATTCATCAAGACTACTTGATAAATTCTATCAACTCGATGTCCATGTGGTTTGAATGCTGTAATTCAAACTCGATGAGGATGGCACTTTCGTTATTGATTATAGGTCTGCCTATTGTTTGTTTCCTGTAGTCAAGGTTTGTTCCGGTAAGTACTAAGAAAATAAGGAAGAAATACGTGATATTGATTCTTCAAGTTGTTAATCGATAAATTTATGTAGGTTCCGATTGTTGTTAATGAAAATTTTAAAATGCCATACTTTCCTTAAACACTTTTATCTTCTCTTAAAAAAAAAGATGATGACGTGAATTCGGACGTGAATAAAAAACTATCGTGTTGAGAAAAAGCCCACTTCAATTCAAAGCATGATGAAGCCGAGTTCAACCACTCAATTTCGCCACAGGGCGTTAAGAAGTAGAGGGCACAAGAGTAACTTTGGATTTTTCCTGTATAATGAGCAAAGCATCAGCATTTCACCGAATCTAATGATGACGCTAACATTCCGGAACATGTATCTATGATTTGATCGAAATTAAACAAGAATCAGATTTGAAAGTTACATCAGTGTGAAGAATTTTTTGTCGGTGAGTGTATAAACACGCCACGAGAAGTAAACCTTCGCCTCCATAAGGAACAATACACTAGTTCTAGATTCTTTGGTGCCACTAGTCCTGAATAGCCTCTATTCAAACTCGGAAAAATACAGCTGGATTTTTTCACAGCTTGTCTGCCTATCTCGAAATAAGCCATCTTTTTGTGTATGAATTCAAAGATCCGGGAGTTGGTCACATAATAGGCTAAAAACAATAGTCATAAACATCAACGGAAGTACGGAAAAGAATGGCGAGCCCCTTGCGACACCCTTATTCCCCTTTCACTTTCCGGCTTTCCGCATTCCGCCGCTCATTCCCATTCAAATTGTTCCAGGCCTCCAAGTATTCCCGCAGGAGGCGCCACTGTCCCACTGAACTCGTGAGGGATCAACGCACTTGGAAAGATGCGTATATATCAAGGGGGCCGGGAAACGTGTAAAGGGAAAGAAGGGAGATATGTTCTTAACTAGGGCAAACAAGAAACACAGTAACAGATATACATCAGGAGACCGACAAACTTCGTATACGGATTCCTAGCCTCCATTCTGAGGTGAACAGTTCCTATCTACATAATGTCCTACTATACTACTACTACTACTACTACTGGTACTGGTGGGGGACATTTGCACGTCAGCAACTAGTCCCTAATGGGACCTTTTTGCAAGCCCCAAGGTGTTTTTAATGAGTGATGTAGTTCGCTTAAGAGAGCTGGTTAACATCCTTCTCAGGCACCGCACATCAGCTCTCCCTCAGAGTTTTTCGGCTGATGTGTTTTGTAGGCTAGTAATGTACTCACTACCATATGCTGCAGTGACAGGCCTGCTAGATATTCTCGTTAAGCCGCGTTAGAGACCAAGGTCCACTAAGCAGCATTAGACACACAAAAAAAGAATCTCTTGTATTGAGCATGACTGCATTGGTCCAAGAAAATCATTTGTTTGTATATAACGAAAGAGATGATATTCTTATTCCAAAACAATGATTTATTCAAGAAGTCTCTTGTAGGAAAATTAAGATATGCATGGTTGGAGACGTCTGTTATGTTGAAGTGAGAATGGAATTAATTCATATTGACAAAACTATTTACTTATTTCAGGAAAACCATAATTTTGAGGTGAGAAATCCATCCACCAAGTGGAAACAATCATTTTCTTAATTTGCAACTATGTATTACTATTATTAAGAATTTTTTTTTTCATTTCAAAATGAACGATTTATTCTAGTCAAAATTCCGTCAATCTTCAATAAACACATTGATAATTTCGATTTGAATTTATGAGTTTTTCATAATGAAAATATAGCTCATTCTATCCAATGGGACTATTTTTTGTATCAAAATATTGACTGTTTAGTTAAAAATATAATAATGTTTTTGATTCAAAACTGTGAATGATTCAAAATGAGATAATTAAACTCCACAGAATATTCGTGAGGGAATATATTTTTGTTTCTTTAGTTGACAATAATCCCATATATAGGTATACATCTTGGATCAGTATAGTCCATCATGACCCCAAATGGTTATAGAATAATCATGCACATGCATTGATTTCGTCTTCTTGAAGTTTTGCTGGAAATGATAACGGTCACAAAAAATGAAATAAGTATTAAAATTGATTAAAAACTCACCCCTATAATATATGTAATATCGTGACTCCAGTAATATCACGCCTTCTGGAAGATATCGGGTATATAGATTCTAGATACTCGGCAGGAAACTTTCTCTCGCCTAATCTCAAGGTTCTTTCAAGACTTCGCAATACCTCATTTGTAGATAATACTTCTTCATTCATCAACCAGTTGTCATTTTGCTATAAAAGAATTTTGTATTACAGAATGAGCATATTTTCATTGCAGGATAATAAAATTCCTGTTATTTTGATTGAAAATTTGTTGATTCACTCACAATGACTATACCGAAATTTACAAAGGTACCTACTTACCAAGGGAATTCAATGTTGTACCTTCACCACCTCTCTACAAGTTCACCATTTGTTAGATATTCATGTTCTAAGACAATTCACACCTATACACACTCAATAAAACATTCAAAATTATCAAACTACGTAGCTTAACGCCGTTTCGCCGCTGTGGGCCTTTCATAATGATGTGAGCATTGTCAATAATGATTGTAGACTGAGGACTGAGTTTTGGCAACAGGATTGCTTACCCTTGATTTTCGAGGCATATTATTTCCATTCGAAGAAATACCTACTCATAGACTTGAATCAAGTAAATAAAGTATTGAATCAAAATGTTGCTTCTTCAATTAGAGAAATTATTAATATCATCAAGTTGAAGATATCACATCCCCTTCATTTGAGAAAATTGATATTCATATTTTTGAATCAAGTAAATATGGCATAGAATAGAACTATCGGAAGTCTTCGATTTGATGAAATTGTAATATCAATATGATGAAATTAGAATGCTTCATTTGAAGAAATAATTATTTATATTATTGTATCAGGAAAATTACGTATTGCCTCAACATATTAGGTTTTTGCAATTTGAGAAAACTGAATATATCATTCGATGAAATGAGCATTCTTTGATTTGAAGAAATGTATACTTATATTCTTGGATCAAATAATGAATTAATAGAAACAAAATAGTACGCTTCTGCGAATTGAAAAAACCGTTTTGATTGAGTTGAAGTAATTAATTTATTAACTGAATAATTGCATTCTTGGTTTGAGAATATATTTCAATAATATGACACTATTTTCGTGAACATACCAGATTTTTCGACTCAAAAGAATATGCTCAATTCAAAGAAAATATACAATTGAATTTTCAAGAGAATGGGTTTTCTCATTCGAAGAAATTTTTTTCTGTGTGAACGCTCTCACGCTCAGCTGGTAGTTTTCCACACCCACCTACATACACCGTCCTACTTCTTCTCTGATGCTCACAACCACATCATCATCTCTTTCTGCGTGTTCTGTGTATGCTTTGTTACTAACTCCATGCGCCACTTTAGGAGCAGTACTGTTAATTGGAACGCAACAGCGAATCGTGCAATATTTAATTCGTAAATAAAATATTGAAAAGAGTTCCTGGCTCGTGCTAGAAATCACATAATATCCTAAAATGCATCCATAGGATATCGGGTGTCAAAAGTATGTACGAAAATTAAAGAGGTTAATATTAACTCGGTATAGTATTGCAGATTATTCAATTTGATCGCATGAAGTTTCCACTTTTGAATATCGTTGAGCAGTAGCGTATAGTTTCGATCGTATAGGTATAATTATGTCGCCACAATTTTTTCCATATTTTTTTCCACCACTAGCAATAAAACCTACCTTTAGTTACTCCTTCTCGAGGCGTAAAGTGTGTTTTTACTACCAAGGTAGTTTTCGTCATTTTGTCAACCACTAGTCACTCGATTATATACTATACTATCTAACTATACCTTGTTATCTTCTTACACAGCATAGTAGTTTTTTTTCGTTTTTTTCTGATGATCATTCTAGAATTTATAGAGTGCGAGTTTCCCTATTATTTCAACAAACATACGAATGCTGAGCACAATGAAAACGCAATATTGCTTGGAAAGATCCGAGATCCCGGGAAACCTACACCCTATATCTCGAGATTGTCCTGAAATTGGTCCCTACAGAACCCCTCGAAAGAGAAAGGGCCATAAATATTGATAAAGCAGAGCCCTGTCGGTGTATGGGTTTTTTCATCGATACATCTATCTATACAAAAATGTTTATTTTTGTTCGCTATATCGAAAATTGCCTGAATATACATCATTCAAGCTCAGTTTCTGAATTGGACGTTAAGTAACCTTATATACGTTGGTCTTTGATATTCCATGCCAAGTTATTCGTATGATAGACAAGCAATCTAAACAAATTGAAATGTTCTTTATATTTCTAAGCACAAATCAGTAATAGAATAAGCATACTTAAATGAGCAAAACAAATCTTATATCTATAGCTGACCCCGCAAACGCTGTTTTGCTATACATTATGTCTAGAAAATATTATTCCTGTTGAATATTCATCAACATCACACTATTATTATTTTATTTTCTAACTCTTTTTAGTTTGACTCCTTTGAATTTCCTGATTTTGACGAAAGAATCATAATCTCCGACCCTGACAACCCTCAGATACCAATTTTGAATAGAATCGAATCATAATTACAAAAACGCGTCCGCCATGTTTGATCCGCCATCTTGAAATTACTAATTTTGAAGAAGGAATCATAATCCCCGATCCCGAAAATATTTAGATACCAATTTCGAATTGAATCAGATTATAATTACAAAACTCTTCCGCCACATTGAATCCGCCATCTTGAATTTCCAAACTTTCACGGATGAATCATAATCTCTGGCGTCGAAAATCCCCAGATACCAATTTTGAATAGAATTGGAACATGAGTGAAAAACACGTCCGCCATATTGGATCCGCCATCTTGAATTTCCAACTTCTGATGGAAGAATCATAATTTATAACCCTGAGAATTCCCAGATACTGAATTTTGAATAGAATGAGCCGAATCGGTTCAGTAGTTACGGAGTCTATTCAATACAAACAATGTTAATGACTATGTCGATCAACTGACTCTGCGATTTTGTACGTTCGATCAGTTCATCGGATATTACGTACAACTAAAAAAAACTTATCAAATACCAGTTTACCAATCAATAGTCGGGATCCTTTCATTTCAAGCACCATCAGTGTATGAGAACAAAGTTCTTCAAAAAATGCACTACTATGATGATACATCCGATATATTGTTCGTTCATGGATGTACTTTAGCTTGAAGGACCACCCTGTTAAGGGACGTGAAATAAACTATCGTGATGAACTTGCTTACTTAACTTTATTGTACTTAACGTGGGCTGTGAACTATTTTATGCGTGTTATATTGACAGTGTGTGGAACGCTACTCTGTCTCAACTCAACCCTCAACCCCCTACTCAGTCCAAATCAATCGGTCGGGGTCGCTCTGGTACCACGTTGCCAAATCGAGTGGAATTTCTACATATACTGAACATACATAGAGTGTCATGTGACTCGATGCCCATAGCTTAAGGGCATATCCTTGAACGATTTGAAGTCGAAAGTTTTGTCCAAAACTCTATAAATAAATACGAAGAGCTCAAAGTCATTTCCACACAGTGTTCCTTGAAGTTATAGTTATATATACATGGTGATTCACATAACAACCGACATAGGGCAGGGGCATGTAGGGGGTCCCAGAATATGGCAATTTAACGCAACGTACCTCTATACCAAGTTACTTCCCTAAGGAGTTATAGGCATAGCACTAACAGCATGTCAACTTGCTCGTTAAAAGAAAACTTCCCGTTCATTTTAAAAACACTCAAACAACAATTACTTAATTGATCAGCTCACTTGCCTCATTGTCAAGTTTGACGTTTATTTTCATAGCCAACTTTTGAATTTTCGATGATTTTAAATAACACACCTAGAGCGCGCTTTTTCAGTTATTCGAGTTTTTGATGAAAATGATGAGGTTTTTAGAAAAATTACTAGAGTAAGAAAAGTTTAAGAATTGAATTGCCCACAAAACAAAGCGAAGATTTTTGAAATCCATCAAGGGTTAAAAAAATTATGTTGAATATTAATGGTGCGCCACCCGGTATACCAAATTTGGTTGCTTTAAGTTCAAGAATAACGAAGATATTGATTTTTTTCAAAATTTATAACTGCACTTTCAAAGCCTATAACTCCTTAGGGAAGCAATTTGGTATAGAGGTAAGTGGCGTTAAATTGCAATATTTTGGGACTCCCTACATGCCCCTGCTCTATGTTGGTTCTCATGTGAATCACCCTGTAGTTATAGTTGAGGAGTAATGAGCAATATTGAATCCAGCAGATCCACAAATGTAATCAAATTATTGTTCAAAATGTCCCCCCGCTGATTCACAACACATTCTTGCTCGTCTGATTATTGAAAACGTTGCTCTCTGAAGAGTATCTGGGTCGTGTCTTATGGATGCAGCTGTATATAGTCATGATATTTTGAATGAGCTTCATCTCTGGTTTGTGGTTTATTTGAAAACACTAGACTTTTCATGGGTCTCCAAAGATAATAGTGGTTAGGTGACCTTGGTCTTGGTGGCCATCTACTGGTGGGCAAAGGTGTTATTTAATCGCTCATAACTACTTAACTATTGAGTTTAAGACAAAAGTGTACGAGGAACGTTGGAAAGTTCAAGGAAGGAGTCACGGGACATTCTGTATATATGTCTCCGATGTGGAACTTTATTGACATTTTTGTTGCCGGCCATTCGGTAAAGTAATTTTCTTTGTTATTTCCTCCACACCCTCGACTCATTGGTTCAACTCAATATTTTCTCTATTACGCTACTACACCTGTTCTCATCGGGAAATTTCCTCCGCATCATAACTCAGGGGAGACCAGTAATGGGAAATATAGACCGATATAGATGCTGGTTCACTCCATGGGAAAAATATATCAGAAGAATGAAGAATTATATACATCAGGATGATAGTTTTGCTTATACTATACTGATCCAGAAATCGATAGAATTCGCTGAAAGACTACCAACTATTTTCATAGTTAGATATGCTCTGAAACAGTTCTTTACCGAGATATAAAGCGTTGAGGTTGAAAGTTTCTCAACAAAAATTTCAAATATTGCAATGTCGTTATATATACGGGGGATTGTACACGGTAAAAAAATATTGTTTGAATCAACTATAATTCTGATAATTTAACAAAATCTGAGTGTCATATATCCACGACAAAATATTTTGTTACTTCAACAAATTTGCCTTGTCAGCTATCAACTTAAAATTCGTTTGATGTAATTAATTATTGATTCAAATCAACGGCAAGATTTGGTTGAATGAACAAAGACTATTTTGTTCCTATAATACAATATCTCCGCTTCATGAACCTCATTCTGTTGATTGAAATGATCACGTTATTTCATTCAAGTGACAAAATCTTTAGTTTTTCAGAAAGTGAATATGTTGAAATAACAATATATATGCTGAATACAACAAAATATATTGTTTCCACCCAATGACAAATTTCATTCGATTAACAAAATTATATTAAAAATTGACAAACAATTTTGTTGAATAATCTTGTTCAATTTTCCAATTACTGAATTATTCTAAAACTGAGAGAAACTAAAGATTGATTTTTCTCAGTTTCAATCAAGTTTATTAGCTTGCAAGCGTCATAAGAAGTTCTAGGACAGCTTATGATATAATTATAAAAACTGAAATACGAACAAAATATTTGTTTGATATAATGTATCTGTTGGTTCAGTTCAACAAAATAATCTGTTTGGAATAACAACATGTTTCTTGATAATGACGTTGAATCAACAAAATATAATATTGTCGAGATCAATTCAATTTTGTCGAATAAAAGAAAAATATATGGTTGATATAACAATAAAATGAATGTTGACACAACAAAATATGATGTTGTCCTTCGTTGAATCTTTGTCAAAATTAATCTAATTTTGTCAAATAGACACAAATAATTGAACAATGGGATAGTTGAATCAAAATATTTTGTTTTCTTGAATAAGTCGCTTATTCGGAATTGATATTATATTCTGTTGATTTCGTAAACATTTGACATAAATATCTGACCAAAATAATTTTGTTGGTGCGACCAATTTTTGTTTCTGTTGTATTGGTAACTAAACCATACTAGTTATACAATGTAGAAAATTCCTCTGAGTGAATGCATATGTGGTTGTGAGTGAATTTACTGATTGACATTTTTGAGGGAATTCTCAACTCAAACTAGATATTTCATCAAGTTCTCATATCAATGAGAATGTTTCTAGACAATTTGATTGAATCGGTTCATTAATTACCATACAGTCGAGTAGGGTGCAACTTCAACTCAATCGGGCGTGGACCGAAATTGACTCATTATTGCGTGGACCTTGAGTGAAATTTCACTCATTTTTTTTTTCAGTGTGTAATTTATATCGCTCTATCAAATGCTTCTATTTTTCACCAAACAGAATATGAGGAAAAAAGTTGTCTTCTGAAAATCATGACCCGCCCACTAAAATCAACCTTTATAACAATATCAGAAATGTTGAAGTGTATCAAAAAAATGTATTGCATCAACATACCTTTATGCAAGAAATCTCAATTTCGTGACTTACCGTTTAGAAGTTATGCGGAAAAATCATTTCAATTTGATCAACTTTGGAAGGATAGATCTCCCTTAATATACACTTTGGGCCATTAGTTTATTCATCAAACTATCCTTTTTTTTTTTCAATGTACTATCACCTCCAGGAAGCTCGTTTTGACTCACCCTGTATATCCATTTTATCATGTTGATAATTTATTCTGGGAATATTCCTTCTCAATACTTTCACCTAATCAAGGGGTTCAAACTTGAACGATGGAAACTTGTTTTTTTATAGACCTCAATCGCAGATTAGTGATTAGGTCTCGGATTAGGTTTTCTCAATTCAGAATGTCCACGTCCTGTATGATGAATATCAATTTATCATGCATCAAAACATGAAAGAAAATATCCATATTGTTCATCAATACGTATATGGTCGTAGGTTGCTTCTAGTGAAAACGCCAAGGACTATATATACTATTTATTTACGAAGGGAATAAGACTTTTGGAAACGATAGAATAGTCTCATCAATTCAAAAGAAAGACTGCTATTCTCGATTTTCCTCAATTATTAGAGTCAACACAATTTACAATCTCCAACATCCGCTCTGATAATGATCCAGTACGTTCCTCTAATTGCTTCCGACTGCGACATAAACAAATGTCCTAACTAATAACATTCCTTATTTTTTAAATAAATTTGTTCGATGTCTGAAGGGGCACTATCTCTGCTCCCTAGTTGGACCGGAACATTGGCATGATTCCAGTTCGATTCTATGATACGATCCCAAATTGTTGCCAGGCCATTTATTTCCAGTAGCTATTTCAAAGAATGAAATGTACAGATGCAAACGCTGCTTTTGTATATAAGATATCGATCACTGCATGGTGCTTTCATAAGACATTTCAAACGACTCATCGAGGCTCTTCAGTGAGCGTTCCATATGTTGTAACCAACGTATTTGTTTCAGTGAAAAATTTGATTTCATGTCACAAACTGTTTCCTCTTCAAAGCTCCGTGCATTTTTCGAATGAATATTGAAATCAACGATATTTCATAACATGTAAAAACTGGGAAAACGCAAAAATTTAAGTTTTGAACGATGATCTTGAATTTCAATATCATCAATAGGTTTCTGATTCTATTTCTTATTCATTTTTTATCGACTTAGTATTCAAGATAATATATTCCTCATGCACGGTATATGAATATCATATAATACAAAATCCGAGAAGACACTCGAGCCATAATTGATAATTTGTCCAACAGAGAAAAATAATTGGAAGCCTATACAACAATTCAATAATTCCATATATGCGGCATCAAATGGGCATTTCAAAATAAAGAATAAATTGCATGGTAGAATTGAGAAATTTATCAGAATCTGTGGTATATCGGAAAATATAGTTCTATCAATTTTGTTTTCAATAACTGGCACTCAAAATATTTCCTACCCTGTATGTTGATCGGGATGTAATTAGGCCTTAATTCTATCAATACATACCTAAGTAGAAAATCTGTCTGTTGAAAATGTTGAAATATTCAATATATTTGTTGGAAAAAACAAACTTTCACGCCCGACCTCTCAATGAAATAATTAACTGTTTAAGAGCGTTATATTCAAGTATTTGATAGATTTCTATCTATTAGTCATTGAAACTTCAACACCCAGCTAAGCAGTTGGGCTTTGGACAAAGGCAGGAAAACCCAATATCGATTAGGCTTCGACATCTTCTTCTTGGACACATCGTATATTCTGTGAATCAGCTGATATTGCATTTCAACTTTTCAGGGTGGGGCGATAGAAATAGAACTGTCAGAAAAATGGTGAAAACAAATGCATTCTGGGCGCTTAAAATGAATAATCTGTTGGTAACTGTGTAGAAATACAACATCTGCAGAAGACATTGAAATGTATTTGGATATAAATCTTTCCGAAGAGTTTATATCGAAGAATTGATTTGGCAATTTTGTGAGAGAATAAATTCCTCTTCTAATGGAACTGCAGAAGACAGGAACGATAATATAAATTCATTTTTATCGTCTTGAAGCAAGTTTTCGAATCGATTGTGTCGAAGTTTTCGACATATAAATGACTCGATTCTACATCATCAAGAAGAGCCGATTGGTAAATTCTATACTGATAAATCAAAATCCCCTCACTACATTTTTCTGAATATGCATGTGATATCGATGTGCACTATAGATACTTCCATCTTTTGGATCCCACGAAACGAAATCCCTATACTATGTTCAAGGAAGTCATTTGTTTACTCTAAATTACTCTTGATACATGCTATTGTATATCTACCTACTGATGGGATACTTATTATTATGAAATAGTCAAACTGTTCAATTGATTTTAGCATGGTGTAAATATGACTTTCTATTTAGTCACATTTAGCCTTGACTTACATAATATCATTCAATCCTGTCCCAACCCCCAAAAAAGTATGTTCTCGCGGGCGCCCATCATGAAATGTCATTATTTGACAGCATCTGCGTTAGTGAGCATGCAGATATAAAACTCTCGCATTGAAAAGGAATATTCTCAGATAAATTATGAACATAAAAAAATCGATATGTATATATATAAAAAAATACATTGGGAATTCGCATTCTCTATTTGAAGAAAATATCAATTCTTTTTCGGTTCATTCAACAGAAAACGAATAATTTATTGGTTATATGCTACGACGAACATTAAATCATATCAATTGAATACACACGATAAGAATTTGAAAACAATATTTTCTGAAGTTGAGAATTTGCATTCGCCTTCAGACAAAAATATGTATATGCACATATTATCATTCTGCATATTCAACAGAAAACTACTACTTTCCTGGCTATTCGCCACGTCGAAAATTGAGTTATGTAAATAAATATTCCCCTTTCCCGAAGATTTTGTTTTCAAATTCTCGTGTGTGTTCAATAGATACAATTCAATGATCGTCGTGGCATATATAGGCACAATCCGAAGAGACATATTTCGGTCTTATAAAAGACCATCTTCAGCCAAATTAAAAGTTTTGGAGTTGAAAAACTGTGATGCTACCAGCTGTAAAATTGTTGTCAATACCCATAGTCGAAAAATCTAGTTTAAGTAATTATAAACGGGTTCTCATTTATTGAGATGACCTCGACCATTCCTTCCTTCCTATGAAAAATTTCACTCCATTTTGAGCAACCTATGAACTACCAAGAATATATCAACATGATCTTTTGACTTTCCTGAATAAAAAAGAAACTTGTGTGCGTAAGACCACACGTCAGAACGATTACTTCTATGACCGGTCAGTATTTCCAATATAAACTACTCAACACTAATTTTGTCGCACACCAAAATGTCGCTTCTGTTATAATGTGAATAACTTTTTTCAGTTTAGAACAATTTGAATTTGGTTCACACTGTTCGATAGCCCAGTCCTTCAGCTATAATCTCGTACTTCATTGAAACATAAGGGTATTCACATAAAATCTCTACATGGTGTTTTCCGACACTGTGCGAAATTTCGGAATATTCAAAAGGCTCTCAAATGGTGAAAAAAAAATTTTTCTCAACTTCGACAACAGAGGCATGAAGATGATCTCATTACCTCGAGATATTTCGCGAATCAACTTCCTATCTCTCTTATTTACAGGGTGATCTCAAAAAATCAACTTTTTGGTTTTGCAGACATAACTTTTTTTTACGTCAACCGATTTTGGAAATCTCAGGCTCATTTTGAAGATAAAACTTCAGATGAAGAGATCTGAATATCAGAATTGACTCAAGATGGCTATCAAAGATCTAGAGTTTTCTTGAAAGTGACCCAAATCTGGAACGCCCTTCGAATCTTGGTTGGGAGGAGAATTGAATGAAAATCAACTTGTTCTCGGAAAAACAATTCATTCCGGATGCGTGCATATTTTCCTCGCTCTCAGTAGTCAAGAATTGTGCGTGAGAAAACACAATTGAAACATGTTCTTGCAAAAACATTAGATCATTTCTACTCTGTAATGCATGGCCCGCCGTAACCAACGTTACGAGAATCACAATGAGTGACTGACAAACCCGACCAGCTGAGACTCATCATAAATGGTGTACCAACAAGAGCAACGGATTTAGGATTTTCCAATAAAGTGATTTTTTTAACAGTTGTCACGTACATAACATGCGATTTAAGAATATGGAGAAGTATTCAAGCAAACAACGTTTATTTATTGTGAAAACGCATTTCAAAAATGGTGAAAGTTTCACGAAAACAGTTTGCCAATTACGTAAAGTTTTCAGTCGCGATAATGCGTCGAACTAATCGACAGTAATAAACAAAGAATTCGTGTCGGAGATAAGCCCTTTGAATGGATCGGACTGTCGTGTTTAGCAGATCCGCGATTTGGAGGGAAGATAACCCTTGTTCCCTCATTTGTGGAATCAGTTCCAACTGGTCGGTCCTTAGAGGCGGCATCGAAACTATCAAAATCTGTTTATGATTCGAAAACGACGTTTAACCTGACTTGTCAGTCACTTACTGTGATTCTTGTAACGTTGGTTACGGGCCATGCATTACAGAGGAGAAATGGTCTGATGTTTTTGCAAGAACATGTTTCAATTGTGTTTTCTCACGCACATTCTTGAGAGCGAGGAAAATATGGAAGCATCCGGAATGAATTGTTTTTCCGAGAACAAGTTGATTTTCATTCAATTCTCCTCCCAACCAAGATTCGAAGGGCGTTCCAAATTTGGGTCACTTTCAAGAAAACTCTAGATCTTTGATAGCCATCTTGAGTCAATTCTGATATTCAGATCTCTTCATCTGAAGTTTTATCTTCAAAATGAGCCTAAGATTTCCAAAATCGGTTGACGTGGAAAAAAGTTATGGCTGCAAAACCAAAAAGTTGATTTTTTGAGATCACCCTGTTAATAAGAGAGATAGGAAGTTGATTCGCGAAATATCTCGAGGTAATGAGATCATCTTCATGCCTCTGTTGTCGAAGTTGAGAAAAAAATTTTTTTCACCATTTGAGAGCCTTTTGAATATTCCGAAATTTTGCACAGTGTCGGAAAACACCATGTAGAGATTTTATGTGAATACCCTCATGTTTCAATGAAGTACCAGATTATAGCTGAAGGACTGGGCTATCGAACAGTGTGAACCAAATTCAAATTGTTCTGAACTGAAAAAAGTTATTCACATTATATCAGGGGCGACATTTTGGTGTGCGACGAAATTAGTGTTGAGTAGTTTATTTTGGACAATACGGGGGGAACCTGGATGTGGCAATATTAATTTTATATTATATTTTCACGTATTCGCGAAAAGGATCAACTATAACTCAATAACAATGACGGGGACGGAACCATAGACAGAACCCGACGACGTGAAAAAACTGTTGTGAATTGTCGATGGTTCAAAAATCTGATGCTTACTACACAATTTCAACAACCGCTTGTGTGAAATTTTGTCAGTTTTCAAATTTGGCTTTTGTTTTAACGAATAAAAAATTAGCTTTCATGCCTAAAACAGGAGAACAGTAAAACGAAACAGTAGATCTACTGTTGAACCTGTAGGTCTGGCAACGCTGCTGAAGGTGTTGGTGCACCCGACACAGACATAATAATATATCATTGAACCCAATTTACATTGAGTTCATTGAGTTCATTATAATATAGGTGGAGTTACGTGCGTGACGCGTGTCTGATGCCACCCCAGAAAGTGCCTAACGGGCCTATAGAAGTTATCATTTCAAAAAATCATGAATCCGAAACAAAATAATATTTTTACCAAGATGCAATTTGTTACTCCAATTAAACTTATGGCTTTGACGATGCCTGACTTCCAAAGATCAAGAACTAAAGCATAATAAAACATGTTCTACCGCCTCGTTTCTTGTATCAGTTATATCTACATTTTTGATAACATTCATGCGTGATATTATACCGTATAATACAAAACAAATAATGACAATTCTATTCTGTACTCGATTCTGTGCATTTGTCACAAAAAAGAACAATCCGACTCGCCTATTCAATGGCCGTTTGCTTTAGTAGGTATATTCTAGCGCAAAAAAAAAGTGTTTCACCCCGCCCAACCCTTTAATAACGGATAATTTGTCTGCAAGTATATGGAAGTCGCGTGCGACAGGTCTATTAAAAGTATCGTCACTGGTGACTTGCCGGTTACTTTTACACTCTTTGCACTTCTTTGGTCACGCCACTTGATGACTATTGATCCGACTTTTTTATGTGAATATCAGGTAGATATGTTTTGCGGAGGGAATAAAAATACTCGTATGTCGAGCTTCAAGTATTCACCATCATTCACTAGGTTGAAGAATTCCTAAATGCACTTGACACTGCTGTTTTGACGTTTTTTGTATATTATCTAGACAAGCAGTGACAATCAAACATAACCACAAACGATTCTGAAGCAAATCATATGTTTTGCAAGACAAGGACAAGAATATGTTTTTCGCTTAGGTAAAGAATCCTCGCATCTTCCTTCCTCCACAAGTCCTGTGAAGGGTACAGCCATATATCTTTCTCTGTCTTTGATTTTTGTATGAGAGTGCATAGCGTCTCCTCGAGTGAACTTTGGGTGTAGAGCTCTATTTTTCATATGATTGATTGTCATTCAAAAAATTTTCATTCTGTGTTTGAAATTGCCAATATTGTCTTGTCAATGTCAAATTACCACTTTCAATTTTTACATTTCTGTGTCTTTCCTTTGATGGTTTGATTACAGTCAGATGAAGCTCACTTGAGTAGATTTCCATTTAATTAGTTTCCCTGATGTTGAACTTATACTTATTGTAATGTTCTTTTGGCTTTACAGCCGTTACAAATCTTGTTGATTGTGAGGCTGGACTGATTAATTTTTTATAACGATCCGATTTTTACTGATAAAAATGTTTCTATTGTTAAGATGTTTCTCCACATAACAGGTATGTCATATCTTTCTCAGCCACCATTTTGTTCAACTATACTGTACTTATTATACATTCTAGGTACTTTTTAATTGTGTCTGAAGATGGCCGTAGAGCCGAAACTATAGTCACACACTGCTTATATATAATTTTTATATTAAATATTGTGGTCGACCGACTTCGAGTTCGTTTTTCTCCTGTTATTCCTACTTCATATCAATGGGAGTAAATACGTATTGCCCTATCCACAGCTTCGCAGATTATAGTACTATCCAAATTGCGTTCACTTCCAGAATTCGATTCAGAATGTTCGGTATTTCAAGGGTATTTCCATCATCAAAACTCTTTCATGGAAAAATCATGCCCCATACATTGCGACGGCTGCTTCAGAAAAACTCGGATTTTTGTTCCGTGAGCAGAAGAGCTACTTTACACCTCGACATCAGCTTCTCAAGATCTACAAAGACACAAACGGCCAGATCAAGAATACTGTTTCCACATACTACGGGGTTCAGTATCCAAACATACGCTGATGCTGTTATAAATTCCATCCACAGAGGAGTCATTCGCATGGTGGGTGATGTCACAGTCACTAACTCTTTCACATCATTGGAACACCATAGAAAAAAGTCGGAGCCTTTCACTTTTCTATAGAGATATATATTTCTAGTAGAGCCGTTGGAGAAATTGGGGTGGAAATAATTTCCACAAAAACGCAGTTTTCATTTTCTGAAGCCTCATTCGACCCCTTACACTATATTAAAAATATAAATGCATTCTTTCATGCAAAAATGTTTTAATGCAACTTTTCATATTTCAGGTGCCCAAACCGAAATGATTGTTTCACAACCCAACACATGTTCTGCTACCTATGTTATGATTTTCAGGATAAGATTCAAACGAATTTCATAATCTTCCTGAAAATGATAATATGATCAGCAGATCTCAAAATTCGTGTCGAAGTGTGAAACAATCATTTTGGTATGTGATTGAAACTATTCTCTGTGATCGCGTGAATGAATTGGCGCAAGCTGTTGGACGAAGTACCCTTAAATAAATAAATAAATAAATAAATGAAAGGTTCCATTATTTGTATACTATTCCAGGTATACCTAAATATAGTGAATTAAAAGCAGCGATGGAAGATAAGAAATATTTATTATTTCTGTCAAGTACCTACTGATGATAGTTCAAATTGTGTTAAATTGACTGCTAAAGGTGTCCAAGGAATTATAAGTGCTAGCAAGTAGCAGCAAGACAAAATAATTGAACTCTTCGAACCAGTGCCTATTCATCCTCTAATTGTTCACGTCGAATGTCGTCGTTTGTATGTAAATCCGAACAAGATGAAGAATGATCTCAGGTTTAAATCAGATCCTGATAGAGAAGCATCAACTAGTAGCAGCAGCAGCAGCAGCAGCAGCAGCAACAGAGCTTTGTGATCTGAGCTGCCGACATGCTCATTCAAAGATAATTGCTTGTATTGGTAGCCTATTCATCAAGGAAACTGAAAAAATAATTAGATCTGCAATTTTACCAGTACGAACTTTCGCGTTTCGACAAACTATTATTGATGTGTGTGATGCAAGAAACGATTTCTGATCATCAAATGTCCTTGAACGTTTTCTTTCCGTTATCGATACTTGCCAGAAGCAAGTACTTGCAAAAACTGAAGTAGATGAACCTTGTGGAACCAGATGTAAATGTCGACGATACAGAATTTTTTGCACAGTATTGTACAATTACAATAATTGTTCGGGAAGATACCACTATTCCAATCGAGGAAGTTGAAGATAATGAATGAACTTCTGTTACATGCCAAATATCCCATTTTTATTAGGTTTATACGTATTAACGAATAAACGAATATTGGAAACACTGTATTTTTATTTTGCACAAAGGAATCATTTTATATTTTCCCATATGTGTTATTCTATGCATTCTGAACTGAGAAAAGCAAAAAAAAAATTTGTGGGAATTATTTCCACCTGAGACCATTTTTTATCGCATATCTACTACACTATTCCACGGAAAATGTTCTTCAGAAAACTCTGCTATCATTCCATCACTATTAACAATAGACAAACTCGCGCATTTCGTTGTCAACCTCGAAATATGTCGAACAGCACTTTATCAAAACTCGTTTGTCTATGAAACGGCAATTCATCACCTAAGGAAGTATTCCCATGAAGAACTTCAAAAAAAATTTCAATCCTCTCCACATATACGCACGATGTTCTATACTAACAGTAAAAGGATTCCCTTTCATGCGCTTCAAGCGATAAAAAAGGCGCCTTTAAGGTTACACTTTGTGAATCAGAATAACTGTTTATGAATTAGGGGAAAAAATAAAAAAATACATCATTTTGTAACAGTTCCTGTTTTGATTAATTTCCAAAACCATGCGTATTATAGTACATGAATAACCCTTGATGATGGCCTATAAATAGATCAATTTTCTGGATTATTATTCAGAAAAATTTACCAAACTATTTAATGGTAAATAAATGGATAGTTACTATACTCATCATACATACTTTATACTGCCTACCCGATAATTATTCAGTTGATCTGAATGGTGATTCAATTATTGATACAATCTGTCATACAAAAAAACGGTCATTTTCGAACAAGAACAATTTGTTCGTTTGTCCATTTAGATTGTCAAATATACCTCATCATTCCACAATTGGGTGAAATTACATGCTCATAATATGATATACGAAATGACAAAAACGTATCATGAAATGTGAATATATTCACATGGTGAATAGTTAATAGCATTGTATAAAGACTATAAATACAATGTTAAAAGTTGACAACCGCACAAATGCTCAGACCTCATGAAATATAATATTCGTCTCTTCAATTGATTCGATATAATAAGTACAGGTATATTTTAGAACAATTTCAGAACAATGACATATAATTTATGGAGCCCAAAAAAATTATTAAAAATCTTGACAAAATATCCCATTTCTAACCACCCGAATGCAAAAAATAGTTATATATACATCACACAATGAAAAAAAGTAGTCGACTTTAGCTCCAGGTTGTGTTGTCTCCCGGTGCTTAGCGGAGTCCTTACATTATAAGAATATCCTTTCGTGTGCTCCAGGAGATAAAAAAAATCAAGAATGACTAAGCTATCAGCGATTTTTCAAATTCGTCAAAGTGATTGTTTTAGTAGAGGATATTCGAGCATGTATATTACTCACGGTAGCTCTGAATTTTCGATAGAAGTTTATTAGATAGTTATCCTATATCGATTAGGAATATTGAACTTTTTGACATAACCTATAAACGTGATGTTAGATTTTTGTTTTGCTTTCATCATCGTGATCAGCGGTATAAATACTATAGTAGTTTGTCCCATTAACCAAATCTGTAACTCCGATAATAATCAAGTTGGCAATAGTTCTGACTCAAGTTTGAAAACCCTGTATAACATTGTTTTGATGCAGGAAACGAAATAGGAATGAGTTCAGACACAGCCGTCTTCAACTATAATTGAAGACGGCTGTGGTTCAGACCAAGCACAAAGTGTACTAATAATCATCATATTATCTGAAAGTAATCAAAGCAAATCGTTACCTTTTTCATTCTGATGTGAAAAAATAAGATAAGATAATTTATTGTATGTGAAAAGAATTACAATTCTTATTACAAGTGTTGAGTTTCAGCCTATTTGACAAAGGTGGTGTAATAAACAGGGTGGCATTGAAATAAGTGCAAATATTTCAAACACTGAGAAAGCTCGACGTGTACTATCAAATGGCACCAATAAAAAAAAAATAGGGATCAAAATGAAATTTGAGGTTAGACCACTTTTTCCACCCAAAGTTCTACACTGTAACAAATCTGACGTCACCTCTGTTCAAATTTCTATGTGGTAGGCACAATCACGCGAAGTTCAATTATTTAAATTGTTTTAAAGTGGCATACTTGATTTTTTTCACGTATTTTGTTCAATTTTGGGATGAAATTTCTCGTTGATTAAAAGAATTAGAAAAAATCTGATATCATGGGAATATTCCTTAGACTGTATCATATTAATGTGCTGAATATGATGTGCACTTATTTCAAAAACACCTTGTATATTCTGTGAAGAAATATTCTCAATGTAAATCGTCTCCGTGCAAAAATTCACCAGCCCCAACTCCACACCTCAACCTGATGTTTTTGAGATTACATACCCGCATGAAGATCTAATATACATAAAACCCTGCACGTTCCCTGAAGATGACGGCATAAAGCACATTCTCTGTTGATACCTCATAAGCCGGTTACATTGCTAACAAACTGCCTCGAAAAAATTTGATAGCCCTCTCAGCAAATTGACCATAAACCGCGGTATACTCAATACTATCTCTACCCTCCGTATAATCCTCAGTATTCGTATGCGAAATAACGTTTTTACGCATTGATCCTATTATGAAAAATATTTCGGGAGAGTCTGTCAGCTGGATGTTAGTGTATATACAGTGAGGACGTAAAAAGTCTTCCCCCCTTTTAACTTTTGAACGAGAGCATTGAACAAAATATTAATTTATTTTAATACATTGTACTTCTACAGTGGAAAACATGTTTTGTCAATGTCTACATTCATTTAGCGAAAAATGATTATCTACCTATAATCACTTACAAAAATCGTCTAGGTCATCTGAACAATGTCTCATGTTGTGTAATTCCAGATTACTCAAAGATTTCATCAATATGCGTAAAAAAATATTGTACATATTGTATATTGACCTTATGAAAAATGAGTACACTATATGGATATTCAAATAACACACATATATAAGATCATGACAATTTTCTATTATTGTTGTAGTAGAGCACCACACCTAGTGAGTTTTGTAGGTTTTCAATATACTGGGTGTCCCACTAAGGTCGGCGAGGTACGATATCATGGAAATCATAAACCTTAGGACTTCGAGGACAAAAATTGAGGACTAAATCGGCCAAGAAAAATTGACAGAAAATATTTTCAAGTTCATGAAACGACCGCTAGGGGGCACAATCTTTATGATAAAACTAAAAATTCGAAAAAGTTTTTTCTAAAACCACTATATTAAGGTACTGTTTCGATGACGGAAATGCGGAGTTCAGAATATATATCGAATCGCGGTTTTCGCCAAAATGTAGCTTATTTTATGCGTTTTGGATCTGGTGATCAAAATATGTATATAGCATGCCATTTGCGTTTTTTGGAAAATATCGAAAAAACAGAATCTTGGGTGAACGACGTCATCTAGTAGACGCTGTGTGAACTAGAGGCCATTGTCAAATCTCGTGTCAAATTCATTATTTAAATTGGTGTGAAATTCTCTTCCAAATGAGCCCAAGTTGATGAAATTTGGAGGAAGGATATCGGAGATGAAGCTTTTTAAAAAATGATTTCTTCACTAGCTTTCCCCACCTTTATTTTTCAAGATATGAAAAAAAGTCCGGGCACAACTGACGAAAATTTCAATGAACTTTGCATATCCGTCATTGAAACAGTATACCTTAATTTAGTGATTTTCGAGAAAAATTCAATTTTTAGTTTTATCATAAAGGTTCGCCCCCTAGCGGTCGTTTTTTGAACTTGAAAATATTTTCTATCCATTTTTCTTGGCCGATTTAGTCCTTAATTCTTTTTCCTCGGAGTCCTGAGGTTTATGGTTTCCAAGATATCGTACCTCGCCGACCTTAGTGGGACACGCTGTATATGTGGTGTTATAAAAAATCATCCAAGATGCTAGAAGTAATCTTGCTGGAGTTAGGCCATTGATGATATTTACTATAAATACAAGGTAACCTCAGGAGCTGTTTTGAAGGGTAATTCCAAATGTGCAAACATTATTCCACATGCACATGGAATATTTGAGAATTGAAACTTCTGTGAGTTGAAATGTTTCTTTCTTCATATTTACTTAAAAATGACTTCCCTGATGGGGCTGCAGCTATAAGCATGTTGTGGTCATATGGAATGGAACATTCTGGTACGATATCTCCTGATCTTGGTATGGACACGTATATGAATGGTCTGAGGCACAAGCTGAGTCAAGAGCTGAGTGAAGTGTGAACATGCATCCGTAGACAGTTTAGTACATTGTTTTTGGTCAGTTTTTGTGCTGCGATTGTCCATTGACATTGCAAACTTATCAGCTTCCTTATAATTCATCGATAGTTGAAATGGTTGGGTGATGATTTTGATATCCTAAAGAATGTCACAGGTTCGACGAAAGGCTTCTTTGTAGCTGTAATATCCGCGAGACAGTATTATTTCAATGGATACACGATGTAATGATAATTCAATAATCATATTAGATATTTTCTGTGATAAATTCGAGAACTAACACAATTAACACGATTAAATTGCAGAAATAAAATGTATGCAAAACTCACAAAATATGTAAACAAAGTGCCCTGATAATGCCGCCATCTTGTTTTTGATACAGCGCCCTCAACGGTCGATCACCATGCCTATAAGAGTTTGTCTTGATTGATTTTTTTTTCAATCTGAAGTGAATGGACTTCTATAAGGTTATATCTTATTTTATTCACAATTTGAGAAATGTATATCCTAGTTCTGAGAGTATTATTTTGATAATATTAATTATCTAAATAGAGAAGACGTTTATTCTGATCTATATAAACAAGGTTCTCATGAATCAAATTATATTCAATATCGTGATAGAAAATTAATCAAATATACAATCATGATGAACTGAATATTTGATCAAGACGTTTCTGATTCAACTGTCGGTTTCGATATCAAATTGCATCGCAATGATTACACACAGAAAAAATCGAGGAAAAAATCTAGACATACATGATAGTTTTATCAATTAATACCGAGTTATAGCTCTCCCGTCAGTCTCATTACAACCCAGGATTCTATGCAAACTCTAATATCTCATCAGAAATACACGGAAAAAATAAATTGTTGAATTTAATTTAAAAATTTAATTGAATGAAGCAAATATACAGGGTGTTTCGAAATTCGACCGACAACACTTCACAGATGGTATCTCTCGTGATTTGATGAATAATGAGGTAGGAACATAAAGGTCTAACGTGCTTAGTTATCGAGATACAGGGTGTTGAAACTGAGAAATAAAAATAGTTTTTCCCCAATATCTCAAAAACAGCTGATTTTTTTGCATTCAAATTCGATGAGCGAATCAAACTTCAGAATCTTAATTTCTAGACGTCGGATTCATATTTGACAATTCTTCCAGTGGCGCCATTAAGGGGGTAAGATTGCATGATTTTCCAAAAAAACATGTGTTGCGATATGAATTTTGAAAATTTTATATGATTATATCAAAGACCATTCAATTTTGAATTGAAAATGCATACTTGATGGATCTCGATAGAACCCACCATTTCCGAGAAAAAACGAAAAATGTAAATAGTCTTCCAATTACTTCATTTCAAATCGATCAATCAAATGAGAAAAATTCACCCAAAACACCACAACAGTATTGAAAAAACTCTTGATACGTATTTCGGCAACTGAATTGCCATCCTCAGAAGTCCTGAAAAGTAAAAAATAGTTCGCTGACTGAGATATTCTCCGAAAATAACCTGTGGGACTGAGGACTACTAAGGATGTCTACTTAGTTTCCGAAATACTTATTTATAGTTTTTTCAATATTGTTGTGGTTTTTTGGGTGAATTTTCTTTATCTGATTGATCGATTGGGAATGAAGTGATTGGAATACTATTTACATTTTTCGTTTTTTCTCGAAAATGGTGGGTTCTATCGAGATCCATCAAGTATGCATTTTTAATTCAAAATTGAATGGTCTTTGATATAATCATATAAAATTTCCAAAATTCATATCGCAACACATGTTTTTTTGGAAAATCATGCAATCATACCCCCTTAATGGCGCCACTGGATCAATTGTCAAATATGAATTCGACGTCTGGAGATGGAGATTCTCAATTTTAATTTGCTCATCGAATTTTAATGAAAAAAAATCAGCCGTTTTTGAGATATTGCGAAAAAACTATTTTTATTTCTCAACTTTAACACCCTGTATCTCGATAACTAAGCACGTCAGAGCCTTATGTTCCTGCCTCATTATTTATTAAATCACGAGAGCTACCACCTGTGAAGCGTTGTCGGTCGAATTTCGAAACACCCTGTATATCTTGTTTGAGAGCGAATTCGGAGTTTGAATCAAGTAAATATGTCTTGCATGAACTCTGGATCTTATTCAATCAAGCACATCCATGAATTGTTCATGAAGAGATATTGAATTAGAATCAAAATAACAAGATATCAAATATTTAATTGATTCAATGAAATATTTGGTTGATTCAAGAGAAACTGTATTTCCATTCGACATATTGTTTTTTTGAACCGAATTTATTATTGATTCGGGAATTTTCTAAAATTTCACATCATTAGAATAAACTGAACTAGGAAACTAGTCGACTTCTACCATAGATCAACAGTATTAACTCCTCTTCAGCTTATTCAAAACTATTTCCGATTGCTAAGCATCCTGAGTTAGATTTATCCAACTGATATTTCAACCACGAAGAATCAGGCTTCACGTATATAATGAATTCGAGGCCGGCATAGACGAGGTGAAATGATCGCCATCTAGAGGCGAAAATGAAACTTCTTGTAGAATGGACGCAATATTTCATTAATATTACATATTTAGTTGCTCTATTCAAGCAAATGATCAGTTCAAAACGAGTTCATTGCTACATCGGAATAAGAAAACTTGTATGTTGTTTCAAAGATATATTCTCATCAACATGATAATTATTTCATCAAATCAACAATATTACACTGCTGATTCAACTGGACTAATTGATTATTGATTTGAAAAAGCTGCTTTCATGAAATAATAATGTATCTGTTTGATATAAAAATAATTCAAGCATAAATAATTTGTTGATCCAACAAATCTTTTTTTTTGTGTACATAATGATTTTGCAGAACACTATAGTTTGCCAATATATACCAAGTTGGTGAGAATTTCTCACTTTCGTCCAATATGGTAATACTGGTGTTGATTTTCAGACCGATAAGCGACCAAAGCTTCATTGCTTTTTTTCAAAGCTGTGCTGCCGGTGCGCTGCAGTTTTACACAGTGTGGCAGGGAATGCAAATTAATGGGAATATTATAAGCTAAACTACTGCGGTAATTATCCGATGCCATATCTGATCCGCTAATTTCAAACTCTATAAAATATTGCAATATTGCGTTTGTGAAAATATGTCAGTATAGAAAAAACCAACTGAGAGCAGTTGTAAATGAATGGTTTCATTGTCTGAATAGAGCAGATTGTTACAAATAAGCGCATCTTCTGAACATTTTTAATTCCCTAATATACTTCCCCGATGTTCAAAAAAGAACTTTTTCTACAAATGTGAAAAAATGACAAGGTTCGCGCATTGATAACAAATTGCAAAGTGACATTTTTTTCAGTTACCTACGTTACCACGACACCTTATGTGATGCGTTGCAGTGCGACAAGTAAAACGATGCGCGAAGTACAGACTTCGCGCATTGTATGTAAACTATATGAGATTTTTATATTTGAACTTTATAAGCCTCATTGATTCTCTGTAGAGGAATTTCTTTGAAAGATGATGACTTCTCAGGAATGAGTAGTGGGGTAATCATACGAGTGAAAAATAAGCATTCTGTGCGAGTTATAGACACTACACTTTTTCTGCGACTTCCAGGTATAATAGCGAAATGATTCAAAAACAGAAATGACATGTAATTCAAATTAAAATCATTCGAAAACAGAGCTGTCATAAGAAGTTTATACAATGACATTGATTTCTTGTATATAATAATAACCACAACTGTAACACAATGAAGTAACTTGTTTTATCATTCAAAGGATTCAAAATGACAGACAGACAGAACGACATATACAATGTATGTACCTCATTGATTTATCGAAAACAGTTCAGAAATAGCAGTTGTATGTATAGCTCTAGAAAAAATATATATGATGATATTAATCAGGAGGGGTAAAAGAACTCACAGTCACAACTGCACCACATAAACAATTTAATAATGAACAATAACGGTCATGGACAAAATGACATGTTTCGAAGGATTAATTCTTCATAATCAGCAAATTTCTAAAAAGTAGAAGAAAATCATTAATGGTGAAAAACGAAAATTACTTAAATAACCTCAGACACTATTTTAAACCGTGCATAGCTGATAGAGAACAAACATTATGACCAGCTCTATATAAGAGCCTAAATTTCAAGAAACCTTTGATGAAAAGAAAATATTCGGAAGCACCAACATGTAGTTCTGAAATTGTTGGAAATTAGGTTAACTAATTCAATAAATTCAATATTGCACATCATGGTGAATAAATAAATGTATTCACTTTTTGAAGTACTAGAATCATTTAATGATTGGAAAATATATGAATACGTCTGTCACGAAGTCCGTCACCGTCAACCTCAATATAGAATAACCCAATTTTCATGAATCGCTGGTATAATATTCTTGCAGACTATATTTTGCTGAGCAGACGATACCGCAAATTAGCATGGTTGGGAATGCATAATGAGCTCGATTAAATATTTGTAACCCCTAGCCTAGCCCTACACTGCAAACGTAAGCAAGAGTAGGCGTTAGGGCGTCGAAGAACTATTTTTAAATTTAAAAAAATCACATAATGCTGATGAAACATGCGATATTCTGACAGAAATAGAAATGTATAATAATCTGAGATTATGTTATTTGATAGAACCGTCAGTCGAAGGAACTGAAAATAGAACAAACATCCGGAGTCAGAACCGTAAGTTGAGCTATCAAGTATTATTCTAGTTTTTTTCTAAATCTCGCACCTAGATTAACACAATTGAATTGAATAAAAATATAATTTATCTGATTCTTCGAAAAGACTATCTATCAGCTTTGAAACCATGGGTTCAACAAGAACTCTTCTATGAGTTGTTGCCTTGACACAAACAGCCTACCTTCGCTGGCGCAAGGACCCTAACCTCGTGACTAGAGCAGAATATGTTGAAGCCAGGAGTAACTGCAGTCAAACGATAGATGCATCAAAACAATCATACAATGCGAAAATAAGATCAAAACTCATAGATTGTCCCAATGGCTCCTGTTCGTTTTGGTCCCTCGCTAAAGCAGTCGGAAGAAATTTCTGATACTTTATTCATAACACTCAAAGCCGACGGCACATTAGCATCCACATCGCAAGATAAAGCGAACATTTCTGCAGAGATCTTCGCAGCAAACTCCACCTTGGATTCCAAGAAAAAGATGCCGCCAGACATTCCACCTGTTAAAAGTCCAATGCCCGAAATTGTCTTTCGTCAAGGCACATTTGGTTCGATCTCAAAACGAATAAGTCTACTGGTCCTGATATCTAATATGATTTAGATTTTCCGAAATTCGAGGTATTATAAAAGTGCATCATTGTGAATAATTTTTTTTTTCTTAGATAGGAGTGGTCGTGGTACTCGCATGCTAATATGCATATTTTGATTAACTTGGAAGTTTCGCAAACTTCTAAATGGCAACAACGCGACACCGGTATATAAAACCCACGAATCGAACATGTATGAGGACAACAAAAATTCCAACCATTTTAGTAAACGAGTGTCACATTACGGAAAGAAGAAGAAATAAATCTAGTAACACTAACACCTTTTGTATTATACGATTCTATCGTACGCCTCATTTGCATATAAAGGTAGGGAAGTTTCAGGAAACCAGTATAGATCCGCTAGCACACATGAACACAGGACCGTATTCATCTCAAACGAGCTCATTTTGATAGTATGATCATCGTCCACCAATGTATGATCATCAAAGTCGTTCTCCATATATCTTTTTAACTATTCTCAAAATAACACGCAACATTTCAATATGATCATTAGATCAAAATTACTTGGTACATGTTTCGGACTTAGATATGTAACCAGGCCGAAAAGAACAAAGACATGTTTCACACGTCATAAGTCAACAACAAAGACAAGTGGCATGAGACATCCTGACAATGACTACCAACACCAGCAGACTAACCCATCGAATACGTAACAAAAGGGGAGGAGAGAATAATTGAGGTAAAAAATTACCCATTATTGAATATGATTTAGGTGTTCGGTTGTGCACTGTTAGTTCTACCTGATAATCGGTACAATGTTTCCATCTACAAGAATGTGAAATTATTTTTCTGTCGGTTAGTTGCGATCGTATGTACCTGTAACTTCTTTAATACTTGATGTAAATAAACAATAAACATATGCCTCTCTTGGTCAATTCTTATTTTTTCCTTCTTCCTTAAAGCCCAACCTCACCATAGTGCGGGGAGGACAAGCCGCGGATGCTCGGCAGATTGAGCTTTTCGGGAACATCTTTGCTCTTATCACTCAGATGAGACAGGTTTGTGCTTATGTGGCTGCGGATTGATAACGAGGCCCTGGCAACCTTATCCAAGTTGTGGGAACCCGTGAAGAGGGATGAATGGCATCGAGTTTATATGGTGTCGATAACGCAACATCTGGGAAACAGGGCGACATCTCAGAGTAATCAGCCTTAGCTCTGTGCAGGGGGCACCACAGTGCTAGACCCTTCCCCCATCACTCGTAGCAGAGAAGAACTTTTGGCCTTCTTCATGGACGAGACCAGGGCTCGGAAGAGTAACCTGAATAAATATAGGGCCTTTCAAACAAACCGCTGGTACTGTGACCAGCAGTGCTCACAGTTACTGTGGCGGCATTTGAAGTGGCCCTAATATAAGAACCATGGGTCGTATATTGTAAAATAGATAGTGGCATATTCCAGGTACAATGGTACAATGGGCCAACAGGTCTAAGTGTCATCGGAGACTTCGGTCAGACGAGCCTTGAAAGGAGGTGGAGTGTGATTTTGACCACTTCCGGGAAAGAAAACTATATCAAAAAACTGGATGGCAGGACGTTTCAATATTGTTTGATATGCAGTAAATGGCTGTGAAAAAAATGGTATTTGATATCTATAACAGTTCTCCGGCAATTTGTGTTTGGATTGAAAATGTTACTTTCGATCCGGTCAACTGATTGGTGGTCATGAAGAGAATCAACAATTGCGCTGAATTGCCTAACAATAATAATTATTATTACATTATATTTTTACTCGATTTTTATACTTTCTGGTGCCCTCTGCTGGGCAGATCCACACCTGCGTTTCAACGTCAAATTGCTTTGCCATTTCTGTTTCGACCGTCCTATACTTGCAATAACAATAACATTACCATTGAGTGGAGAACATACCTTGTTATTTCTGAATTCTGAACCAATTGGGAAACAATTTACGGATGTCTTTAACATCGGAATTACAATCCGGACGAGTTTGAAATGTTTTCAAATGGTTTCGAATAACTCGATTTCGGTTCGCGTAGGAAAAGTTAAATTAGAATATCAGACATGCCATGACGGAATTCATTAACGAGATTGTGTGAATGAGAGTGAAATTTCACATACATCAGACAGATATTTCAAATTCACAATTTCATATGCTCATAAATCAGCTACAAAGAAGAACTTTAAGGAAAAAAGTTACACATGGTAACGAATTTGTACGACTGCGATCCAAAATAATAATGAAATTTACATTATTGAACAAAATTCTGAGACATTTCAATATTGTTGATTGCAATATCGCTCTGATATTTCGTATATACTAGGGATCGACCGATACCGATATCGGTATCGGTGTATCGGCCATATCGGCGTGTTTGGCCTATATCGGTATCGGCCGATATGAAGAGGCAATATCGGCCTATATCGGTATCGGCTTGGTAATAATATAATAAAATAGAATAGTCTTCAAAATGGTGTAACTTTCCACCTGAGATAAAAAAAAACACACAAAAACAAACCCCCAAAACATATATTTTGTTTAAAATAATACATATTTACTTAAAAATATTGAAATATTGCTGTGGATTTTGAAGATCTTTGAAATGCTTTATAAAATATGATGATCTTCTACAAAGTATTGACCACACCAAATTTCGAATTGATATCTTCAGGAGTGAGCGAGATATTTCAATTAATAGAAAAACATATTTAAACTTTGACCCACTGTATCTCAGCTACTGATCGAGATCGAACACATATTTTTAAACACTTTTTCATCAAAATTATGAGATCTATCACCCATTTCAGTTTGTGCCTTGAAACCTGAATCACTCCATAAAATGGCATCGATCGAAAACCGCAGTAGTATACTGGGTCCCAACGATTTAATATAGGGACAGTATATTACTATTTCTAAAAACTGTAAGAAAGTTGATTAAAATAGATCAGACAAAAGTTGCATGTTTTGAACCTATATACAGTATGATGCAAATGTATGGAATAAATTCATTTCAAAACAAGACGACTTCCGAAAAAAATCCAAAAACAAGAGTTCAGAACTTTTTTTATTGTGTATTTTTTCAACTAGACGACCCTTCGATGTTCAATTCTCAGTAGCAGACCTCTGCAAGATTCAGTTAACCAAGTGATAATCCATTTTGATTGCAATATTCTTATGCAAAATTTTGACTGTTGGATAGACGATCAGTAGACCTTCCAAACGAGGTGTCACATGACCCCTGCTTGTATTTGAAAAAATCGTCCATTACGTCATTACTTCTACACCAGTGACGTAACATCTCTCATATGAATGTCATGAGATGAGGCTTCAAAAATTGAAACTCACGTGTTTTTGGAATTTCTTCAAATGTCGCCCATTTCTGAAATAATGAATTTATTCCATACATTTGCATCATACTGTATATTCAATATGACGTTATACAATTTTGAAAATTGTCAGCCGTTCCCGAAATAACTAAAAAAAAAAACTGAAAATCACTGATTCTGTTCTTATTTTTAAACTCACCGGCAAAAAAAGGCCACCAAAAAAAGTTTTCCAAATTGATCGCCCTGTAACTTTCTTGATTCTTGTCCGATTTTGGTGAAACCGACCAAATCAAAGATTAATGTTTCGGAATGTTAACCTGAACTTTATTTCCCAAAAAGAGCTAATGGCTTGATCATTATACAGGAAAAAACAAAAGTTACTATTTCACGCTCAACTTCTCAGCGCCCTGTGGCAAAAGTGAGTGATCAAACTTAGCTTCATCATGTCTTGAATTGAATTGTGATCCCTTCTTAACAGAATGGTTCTTGATTCCCGTGGATATCTTCCTTTTAAGAAAAGATAGAATATGTGTAACAAAGTATGAATATTTCAAATTTGCAGAACCTACATGAACGTCAATTTACAACTCGAACAATTGATATCACTTATTTGCATCCAGTTATTTTAGCACTGACCAGCAGAGAGAAACCTCAATTATTAAAAAAAAATGAGAAGCAGACCACCTAGATGTAGTCAATAACGAGTATGCCCTCCTGAAGGTTGATGTACAGCATTCAACCTCCGTGGCGTCGAGTTGATCAAATTTCTCAAGCATTCTTGAATATTCGCCTCAAATTCTCCTTGAAGGGCGAATCGTAGCTCATGAAGGCCGGATGAGGGCAAATGAGCCTCTGGAGTTCATACCAAAGATGCTCTTTAGGTTCTGAATTATTGTATTGAAAATTAAAAATTACATACTTTCTTAAAACACTTGTATCGTCTCTCAAAAAGAAGATATTGACGTGAATCAAGATTTAATGTATTGAGAAGGGACGAAAAGGAATAACACTTCGATCCAAAACATGCTTGAGTGCAGAAGGTTGAGAATGGTTCTGAATTATTTTTGATAAAAATAAAAAAATCCCTACTTTCTTTTGAACACTTTTGAAGTGAAGGAGCAACCATTGAGACACTCCAATCTCGCTCCAATCCAAGACATGAAGATGCAGAGTTTAACCACTACCCTTTGCCACAGTGTTAAGAAGTTAAGGGTGAAATAGTAAATTCGACCAGAATCGAACTATAAGTTACAGTTTTTTACCGGTTTTTTTGCCGGTGAGTATTGGTTAATATTTGTGTGAAAAAATTTCGATATTTTGTGTAACCAGGTAATCAATCATGACAAAGAAGTTGAGATTGTCAGAAATATTCTATCTCCAATATTTTCAGATGAAACTTTTGTTCTTCGTATGGGCGCCATATTTTCAACAATCTCTAACTTAGCCCGCCATCAATACACTCTCAATGGTTCTAGTAATAACTATCATCAAATACTTGTTAGATCAGATGTCTATTGTTTTCGTTTATATTCCATTATTTGTTCTTGAGCTCCAGTTTGTTTTTTCACTGCAATCTTTGTCAAAATCTTGGGCTCATCAAACTTGGGCAGTATTCCTGATATAAGTATTCAGTGTGTGTAAATAATGACGAAATACTTTCTTGTGACAATTTTTTCATCCACTCAAAGCAGTTTTATAGTTTCAGATCATTTCAATCTTCGGAAAATGTATCGACAACTTATTTGAATGCGGAAAGCAAGTTGCATATATTCATAGTTAAATTGGCTGATTATACCACGGATCTAACATAGAGAAATCAAAAATACTTAGGTTTTAGAATAGATGTGGATTAATTGTTGAAAATACATTTGGAGTTAATGGAAACCTCGGCCTGTAATGAAACGAATGTCGAATTACCTACATCGAAGCAGGTTTTCCAGTATGTAAATACTGGGATAGACTGGGTAGACACCAGGAATCGATTGCAAATACAATTAAGTCCCTATTTCAGTTAATTTATTTAGACGCGAGCGGCCCTAATATACCGACTAATTCAATTTTAGAACCGTCGATTTCGAAATTACAATTACCATCCATTCGAGCTATTAACAATTCATCCTCTGTGAGTCTTCGTGACGTAGGACATTTCAGCGTTCAAGATATCTCATTTTGGAGAAGTGTTTCTCTCGAAGTTTCCCTATCGATATTATCTATTAGGTATCGTCAACTTTTGTATCCAAATCTTGTGTTTTCTATTTCTTCGACATTATTTCAATAATACTGTTATGCAAGCGACTCGAAAGAAAAATGTATTTCGTGTTTTTTATGGTTTTGTTTGGTTCATGGAAATGCAATAAAGTGGAAAAGAAACCGAGACATACGGAAACACCCTAGGAGATGGAAAAAGTTGTTAAATTAGTTGCTTGATACGAAACAAATATTGAAATTACAGAAAAAATAAGTGGCGTATACTTATTTGCGAATAATATTGTTTAAGGTGCCGTCTAGACCCCACTGAAGTTGATATATTTTTCATCAGTGGCTGAATAAGACCCCTTATTGGGTGAAGCATGTCTGAAATAAAAACCGATTTACAAACAAAATTTGATCACCCAGAGTATTCTGAAAACTGAGCGACATTCGAAAAAAAAAACTACTCCACATTTTCGTCTTATTCAAACGAGGGTTCGATCCATTCATTTTGTCAGAGAGGTTAGGAAACACCCTGCGTATTGATGTTCATCTCCAAGAATAATCCAGGAGAAGATGAACTTAGGGAACATAAAACGGTTTGTTGTTCGATGGAGCTTATATAAAACCATGTTATTCTTTCATCAGTATTTTATCATCTTGCTTCAGTTCCGATTCAAAAATGCAACCGCGTAGGCGGATTAAGGTATTTACAGGAAATTTTATACTTCCTTTTCGACTTACGCTTGGCATAATTGATAAGGAATAATGAATTATCTATTCCAGTGAAGCGGCGGAAATGAGCTGTTGCGTTGAACATTCTGTAAAGATATGCAATGGTCAGTGCACGTGAAAAGATAAATATATTCATTAAAAATGGAAGGAGAAGATGGTAAGCTTGAATGGTTGGCAGGAATTACAAGACAGTTCAGAATAGCAAGATATAGAGAATTGACTCGAGAAGAATATACTTTCTATAAGCTACTGAAAATCTGAAAATTCATAAAAATCATCATTATCATTTTCTTCGATAAAATCAGATTTGTGTATCAGAAAAACAAAAGGTTGAGAGTTTGAAGTTGTGGTGTGGAAAACTTCGACCTGAAACTTACATAATATCTCCGCGATCTTATCTTCAAAGTTTCGTTATTACTCGACTTTCACTTGCTTAAAAATGCTTACAAACTGCTTCACAATATAAATTTCCTCGAATATTTCCCTCATATATCGGTAATTGCACTGCAGAGTGAAGATTGCACTGCAAAGAGATCCCGTCGTCATAACAACACATTCAAAACCATGTCGCTAGACGTCAGTAAACAATACAAATAAATGTCATGGACTTCGAAAAGTGGAAAAAATCTCGCGTTTTGGTGAGTGCTCCATACAATCTACATCCAGGAAAGTATAAATGAAAGTGAGCCAAAAAATACCAAATCTAACAGACAGAATTTCTTTATTCGTGAAATATTCCAATGGATTACATTCGTGCATAAAAATGACCAGATAATTTTGCATTCAAGCGTGTTATCTTATAGAAATAACATTCGGTTATTTTCATATTTTGGCGAGCAAGCCCGAGTCCGAAGGAGGAGTGCTCTTGCAATTTTTAGATAACATGCTTTCTTGCAAAATTATGGGTAATATTTATGCACTCGTGCAATTATAACCGAATATTCAATCCCTTATATCAACTGCAAGAATGTAATTTATGTGTAGATTTTTGACATTATCATGTAAATCCAACTGATGCATGTATTTCCATCAAGTAACTGTCGATATAATTACATGAGTTCTAACACAGATAATAATAATCTTGGTAAGGACTTGTGGGTGAATAATAGTACATTGTTTTATTAGGATCAAATGTGACACGTTGTTTGCGTTCGCAAGGCGGAGCGACCGCGAAGCCGAGCACGCAAATTTTGCGTATGTTTGGGTGCTTAACTCCATTCATGATAACAGTATTCTAAAACTGGCCGTATCTGTGCTTTGTAGATTATGAGCAGCTGTTGAGGTGTGAAGTAGATTTTTCGCACGAATCGTATATATTTATATGTCTTTTTAAAACGTCTAAGAGTGATGTCATTTGATTCATTCATTATTATAATCATCCATCAACAAGAGCAAGCCTCTAAACAACACCGCCACTGTACCAAATTTCTACCTACCTACCTGTGAAACATCATGTTATGATATATGAACCAACGGGTCTAAGACTCCCGAGTGATGTAAACATGAACCAATGCAAATTTCCCAGCAAGCGGAAATGCACACCACTGAAGAAAATGTCGTATTCATAATATGGTATCTGAAATACCTACTTAATCGCATACTTTATTTACACAATATAATATCGTCCAATGCACTGCATGTTTCCAATATAATTGCTAATAATTCCATCATTTGTAATAACAATAAATACATGTCCCTCATCTATGAAGAAATCAGCGCATAATTTCTTCATCGTCCGTATAAGTACAACATAACGAACCACGTAGAACCATGTAGAACGTAGATGACCGGTCTTTTTGTGCTTTTTTTTTACTTTTATTAAAAATTCCTGTCGCTGCGACCGAGTGCTGATGTGACAACGACCAGTCGTAAAAACAGAATGAGACTACCGACTACCACTCCTGCATAAAAGCTGCTTTTGCTGCATACGCCGGGGACACTTGGAAATTTTTGTCTCCCAGACGAATTTGATGTTGCGGCATTTTTCTCTTCATGACATGGGTGGTTCTGAGAGGGGTTAGAGGGGTTAGAGCAGTGGCGGATTTACCGGTACGCTTAGGCTTAGGGCCCCGACCATTGCAGGGGCCCCCGAGGGGCCCTGGCATTGCATGACTATTTTCCCATATCATTCGTTTGTATAGATGAAATAACGATTGAAATGAATTTCTCTTTTGAGCAATAGGTATTTATTTTATATACCTAGAAGCAGCGGCAACATTCCAAAAATGTTGAAAACCATAAGCAGGGTCCTGCCGATCTCATAGCGACAGTGGGCCGGTTAAGGGAAAGAAAGTTGCTTAAATCCGACAAAAGTTCAATAACTTCCTCGATATGGCATTTTGCAAACTGAAAAAAAAAAACATGTGCCGTTTCGATTTAGATAAAATATCAACAGTAAAAACAAAATGATTTTCTGTTTTTTCATTCCAATTTTTCAGGAACGGCAATTTTTTTTCATCTGCAAAACGTATACCGTTGAGGAAATAGTAATAATGTTCCTATGAAATCGGCGGGACCCTATACACTGAAGGAATGATGGACGTGTTTTTCAATGCAAAAATACTACATTGAACTTGTTTGCAACACTGCCATCAGTGACCAATTGCGGAGGAGAGCGTTTATTTTCAAAATTATCAATATTCGAATCAAATTGTGTACCTTATTCCGAAGAGAACATAACAAACTTTGGGAATGTTTTCCATCGGAAGTGATTTGATGAGCAGTTCGATTTATGATGGTGCAATGAAAGTATTTGCAGATTCGTGAATCAGAAAATTGGAAGTGATATCGTAGTATGTTTCTCCTAGTAATTTCGTTACGGTTTAGTTCTTTCATTTTGAACGTATCTGATCCTAGTCAGTGTTATACTTACGTTCATTATATTTCATGTGGCTCTGATTTTTTTTATTTGTTATTATATCCTGAACCATATCAATGAATGCACTTTTTTTTGTTCCTTATATCCTATATATTTTCATCATGCATTTTTCGCTTCTATTTGGTCAGAAAATGTTAGATGGGAAAATTGGTGAGAAGAAATAACAGGAGGAGAAAAAATGATGAGTAGGGGCCACAAGGGCCCCAAGAATTATCAAGCTTAGGGCCCCAGAAATCGTAGATCCGCCACTGGGTTAGAGGGAGTGTTTCACCCCTCCCCAGACATACAAAGAAGCAGGCAAGAAAGGCAAAAATAAACCAATGATTACCCTAAGTTCAAGTTTAAGTGTAACCGAGTGTAACCTAAAATTGCAGAGTAACTTGAACGATTGAATGTTTTATTTTTCAGAATAAATATTACCTATATGTATACAGTATAATACATCGATTACAGAGTGGCCACCTCAAAGAACTCACTTTTTTGACAAAAATCCCTCATTTCCATATTGAATCATATTCATTAAGTTTGTGATAAAAATGCATCCGAGGCATTATAGCTGGAATCAGTCGTCGTATATCTACTTTGAGAATGGTACTTTTCCTTGAAAAGTATACGAAATTTTGGTAGGGATTATACCTCGCATTATACCTAACCGTGCTGTCATTCAATTCTGAATTGTTATCTTCATTGTTGTTTATTGGAGGAGATTAATAGCAAAATGGTGAAAGTATCGAGTTTCGTGCTTTTATGCTGGATATAAGGTCGATTTAGATGAAATATAAATATGATGGAGCAACTAAATTAGTCATCACATTAATATATCAACCATGTTTATACAATCTCTGAGTCGAGGACCAATAATAACCAAATATTTTGCCCATGAGTATTCAAATCTTGCTCATCCTGGTGAAAGTCAAGTTGGTATTAGTAGAATTCTGTCTGTAGGTTAATAATATATTGCACGAGTATATTATTATTTCACTTGAAGAAGCTACTAGTGTTTACTATAACTTGTACGTATATTGGCATGATGGTGAAATTGGGGCAATAAATAAAATATGATGTTGTATAAGGTCTTCTTCTTCTTGTTTCTTCAAAGAGATATGATAACACAACAAATCAGATTTTTTTTTTATTCTGAAAAAGTGTTGTCTATATGTACCAGATATTTTAACTTTTATGGAAAGTCCAGCAACATTACAGAAATCATTGATCATCATAAAAATCGACTAGTTTCAGCGATATTGAAGTTATTATAACGAATAGTATAGTGGATCCCAATTAATATCATGAGAAAAATCTTATGATGAGAATCAGAAATGATGGAAACTGTAATCCATACAACAGTTTAAGGAAGAAACACCTCGAGAAACACGTAAAATATTTACTGATGTCAAGAGGAAATAAACTAAAGAGTATGAAACCTTCCCTATATACGGTTAAATACATGGTGATAACTCGGGTGATAATAACAATATCAATATTAAAAGATACGAAATTTTGTTAATAGGAAAATATCAGCAATGAAAAGAAATTAAACATAGTGACATTCCCTATTAACAATCGCAGAGAATTCTCGGCAATAGAAATACCTCGAGAAATACAACGAGACGAATTTGATTGAATTGGTTTCATAAACCAGCGAATTCAATGAATGGAATTTCGAATAATATCTGAAATTTCACTTGTGACTATTGGTCAAATTTTGCATTCCCAAGATAATGATTTGAATGTTCACCATGAATCGAGGGAAACCAATTCATTAAAATATTTTATACATGCATATTTTTTATTATTCAAATTATTCTTAGGCAAGGATCAATGGGATCGAAACAATTATTTCTATCACCACTTCTATCCCTTCAATTACATGTTCTTTGTATTCCCAACCAAAGGATGAAATACAGTTAAAAATAATAGGAAAGTAAACTTGGAGCTCTGCTCTTTGTTTAAATGAAACGATCCAAATCGAACCCGCAATCAAAGATGATTCTTCGATAATTATTCGAAACTAGGTCAAAGTTCGTTGTTTAGTCGTATCATTTTCTCTCGCATTATTGTCCACCGGTTCTGATGAAGGTATTCAATTCCGCGCTCTAAAAGAGACACGTGATCAAACCTCCGGCACAGAAAGTGCAAAAATGACATAAAATATATCGTTGACAGCGGATATGGACGGGAATAAATGGGATTTCGGGACTGACCGTGTCAGGAAACCCGACGTTTGATTAAAAATTTTTAATACCAGTTCATACTATACGTTTCCCAGCTCGGTTATGAGGGCGCAAATTGTAGGAATTCCTATGTGTTTAGCTGAATTTATGGGGCTGGCCGTCAGACGATTCAATTTGGGTTCAGGAGGAAATATAGATTGTTATATATACTACCAACGACCAAATGAACGGCTGATGGCGGATGAAGTTGTTCTGGTGGCAAGTTAGATTACATGCTGTAAACGGTAATATTGCCAAATAAACGTTGAAAGCAATGGGGACTCAATACATTTGTATCTAATGGCAAAAAGGTATAGTGTATGGTATTGAAGGAGTTTTTTTTTTGTTTCATAATTTCTTGTTCATTTCAACTTATAGCAATGCGCATTGCAGCCAATCAATCAGATTCACTGATCTCTTTAGGACATTGTCACGATAACAATTTGACAGCTATTAAATTGGTGCATTCCATTTTCATGAACAGTAATCTCTTGCTAACGAAAACTGACATGAAAAAATTGCTAGACCGTAGGTCGAGATATTTTATCTAATATCGATTTTTGAGTTATAGTATTAAGGAGATATATCCAAATGGAAAAAAAGTTCGAGTATTCTTTGGCGAGATAAATCAACGACAATATACAAATATAAACAACATTAATGAATACCTTCATTGATGATTTCCTGTTTCTTGTATATAGTTTGCGAAATTGATGTTTTTCTATTTTCTTCGTGGTTTATTCAGACGAAATTTTCATAAAACGGCTCATCTTGCTCGTTTTTCAGAGATCAAATTTTGGACGTTCAATACGTCAATTATATTGCAAGCCAGAATGATGGATGCAGTGTGCGAAACTCTCGGAAGCCGTTCGTTTATTGTCTCAATCATGGAATACTCATACGACGAATACAACTCGTGCTACTATTTTTCCTGAAAATATGCGTCGACTGACACACTCCAGCTTGCTGCTTTAATATCGCTCATGACATTGTTCCAAAACTTCTCGCCTACGACTCGAAAGTTTTGGTAAACAATGTCATTCTGCGAAATTATTAGGCAACAAGCTGTCGTAACAATCGCCGGATATTTCAGGCAAAATAAAATCACTTGTGGTATTACATATGACCATTCCACTCTTGTTCTTTAGAACCAATCAGAATCGACCATTTTCACGGATTTTCCTGTATTCCAGCAATATTTCTTGTTTACTAAAATTCATCAAACTTGCTCCACAAATACAGAAGCCGAATTGAAAATTGAAAATTTATGACGTTTTTAACGTCAGTTATGTTGGAAGCCAAAATGATGGATGCAGTGTGCGCAACTTTCGCGAGGCGCTCGTTTATTGTCTCAATCATGAAATATTCAAAGGAACGTGATGCTATTTTTCCAAGAAATATTGGTCGATTGACATACTCAAGTTTGCTGCTTCAGTTTCGCTCATGACATTGATTTTATAGCTGAAATGCAAGCATTACCAACAATTTCAATGATGAAAATTCAATTGACGAAGTAATATCCTATTGTGAGACCCAAATAGTATTCCTAAATATTGAAAAGAGTGTAGGTATTTAATATCACTGATTTTTATCCTTGAACACTAGTTGAATATTCAAAGGTGATATTTATTTTCAGTTGTTCTATAATTTAATGGTCAATGGTCATCCACCTCAACAGTTTTTCCAAGTTCAGGCTGGTCAATTGACCACTTTAATTAGATAACAAAGAATATCATAGTGTCAAGGTAACCCACATTTCATTAAAATTATGTATATCAAAATAAATGATGATATAAATCATATAATATCAATGAATGAAAGTAAAAATGTCTTAATAAAGTCTTGATGCTTTTATAAGAGGAGTAATTGATAGACTTACCAACTGGGAATTGAAATCATCTCGCAAAGCCTTACCTGGAAACAAAAAGAATTGATCAATATACATCAGAAATTTTAAAATTTGCATCAGCTACATTAATGACCGGGTGACCCATCTAACTGATGGAGAGCGCATCTAATGGTTCAAAAGGTGAGCTAAATGGAATAGGTATGAATTCTGGTAAAGAAGGAACTATGTTCCAATAATTATAATATATAGCCATAATTGGACACGAATTCTTTATTTCGACCCCACGCATTCTCTTGATTGGAAATGTCATTTATGTGTAGTACACAAAACCAGATTCTTATACGAAAACAGAAAATACGAGTTGAGTTCTGCATGGGTGGCCAGGTCCAATTATTTGTTGGCAATCATTCGATGTTTTTACTACAGATCAGTCAACCGCAAATATTCCACATTCAAGGCTATATGTAGAAGATAGAAGATCATATATCAGCATAAATAAACCATTTGATAATTTCTTAGTAATATAAGTAGGGGCTATAGTTCAGTTATTTCTATATAGAGACTTCTTTAGCTATAGCACCTATTTTTTTTTGTTAATCTCTTGCAGCACACGAAAGGAAATTTCTCTTAATATTCGGAAATCGTATACCTAGGTAGGAAGGGGAGAGGAGATAGGTGTTGGATTTTTTTTCAACTTTTAGAGGTTATAAGTTCTTGGAAACAGTACAATTGGCAAACAATTCCATAGCTTCGCTGGATGGATAAGTGCGAAAAAAATTAGCGGTTCATTCTTTGTCATATTCCATGGAAAATAATATACTTATATAAACATGTGTCCTAGCTTGAATAATTAATATACTATTTTCTAGATTACCCTATATAGACAGTATTTAACAGGGTAACAATGTTTTCATAAAAGAGTCCGTCTTTTTATCAATTACTCAAAAGTATATTTCTTCAATTCCAATGAAACTTGGTGATTTTGTTAAGATAAACATGACGCTTCTTTCAGTGATATCAGACTTGGAATAATAATCCCATGCAGTGGCGTCGCAGTGGGCTACCTTGAAGATATTTATGGTGATATACAGGGTGACATTGCAATAAGTGCAAATATTTCAAACACTATAAGAAAGCTCGACGTGTACTATCGAATGACACTAAATTAAAAAATTTAGGGATCAGAATAACATTGGGGGTAAGACCCATTTTTCCACCCAAAGTTCTACACTGTAGCAAATATAATGTCACCTGTGTTCAAATTTCCATGCGGTAGGCACAATCACTCGGAGTACAATTGTTCAAATTGTTTTAAAGTGGCGTACTGGATTTCTTTCTCGTATTTTGTTCAATTTTTGGGATAAAATTTCCCGTTAATTAGAAGAATTAGAATTTTTTTTGATGTTCTGGTTCAGAGAACATCGTGAGAACCAAGGAAAATAAGGAAGGAGTTGGTATTCTTCCTAAATCTGATATCATGGGAATATTGCTTAGACTGTATCGTATTAATGTGCTGAATATTTGCACTTATTTCAAATACACCTTGTATATCAACTCACTGGTTTTCAGTAATGTTTCTATCACATTGAACGATTGAAAATCCAACTTCCTTGTTTTTTATGTTACTTATGTATCTTGCTAAGTTTTTGAGGACACAATAAAAGTTCGATTTACTCCAAATTTCGATGTATATGTATAAACAGGGTGTTTCATTACTAATTGGAAATATTTCAACCATAGAGTCCCGAACTCAAAATATGGAGATTCAACCCAAATCACCTAGATGAAATATGTCTCCTGTCTTAGTAACAGGTTGTTTTATTCAAAAATTTTGAAATGTTTTTGCCGAGTTCTTCAAAACCATTTGACGTACCCACTTCGTGCATTGTTATGTAAAATATATGAAATATTCATATTTCAACTTCATTGTCCTAAATCAAGCAAACATCCACGAAATCATTTATTTCTGAATGTTCAACAATAACTTTGTTTTATCTCTTGGGGCGCATGAAAGGAAATTCCTATTATGTTCGTGCGTACCTAGGGAAAATTGGGGATGCCTTTCAAGCCAGTTCAACACAATTTTTTGTATCAAGCTAAGCATATTTTCACTTTAGAACTATATTTTTTGACGTTTGTAGAAAAAATGTTGTTTGCAACTCGCAAGCGAGATACTTTGGTCATCTCGACTATTTTCAGATCTAGATCACCAAAGTAGCATTTCGCACTCTAGATACAAAAATTACTATTTAGTGCATCTTTGTTCTTGGCTTTTTGTTAATTCATTTATTTCGTTGTTCTTTCAGAGGAACAAGAATTGTAAGAAATCAAAGAGGGATACACATATACCATGATATTGAGAATGCGTTAAAGGGATGACATAAATTTGAAGATTGGTCGTATACAATAATCGTATACTGCTATGACCAGTCACCAAAGAAATTATAAATGTGTTTTCGAATAACAGAGCCAAACAGCTCAACAGCTGATGCATGAGATGCCTATCCATTTTGATTTGATCTAAACCTATAATAATAAAAAACGACCATGTTGGCATTCAATCTCTCATGTTTATCTAGAAGATTGCACACCGTGGAATTGAATTATAATCAACATTCGACAGTCCGAAAGCCGTCATTAACCAATAAAGGAGCGACGTCGTTTAGATTCTATCTGGATTTATGGAAAACAGCGGTCACTTTGCGGTTACACATCGGGGCAGGTGAATGGGAGTTTTAATGGCCACTCGAGGATATAAATCTATTATTTGGTTATGCTATCACGGAAGCGAAGTGAGGATTGAGGAATGGCCGGAAGAAATGCAATGCGCGGAATTGTACGTTTGAAAACGCGAACTAAACAGCTCCGGGAACCTTCAAAAGAGAAATCCGAATATGCATACAACCCTTGAGTGATATATAGTGCATAATATTATGTTTTATTTGCGACCAATATATACATATAATGTTATTATTATACTTGTGGTTTTCGCAGTACAATGGCATGCATGAATGCCGTCGGGAATACTGAAAGGGGCAAAAAGTCATAATATTATTCCCTCCAATCACCAGATTTCTGGAAAATGAAACCATGGAAACAATATATGAACGAACTCGAAAGTGTCAGCGTGAAACACCAAGTTTTTGTCTATTTGTATCTTAACAAGGAATCAACAATAATTCACTCATCAGCTCATGCACTCATCATCACTAATTTTTTTTTATGTGACAGGAAAAACGACGATTCAATATTGAGAAGATGTTACATACTAATAAAATGGGAAAATAATCGATGTGATATTTGAAGTTTTCAACTTCTAGTATATTCTAGTACACCTGATGTGTTGTATTATATACATGTGTACATTATTGTTGCTATGGAAACCTTTTGAAGTAAACGTATAAAAACTTCACAAACGATAAGATTACCACAAAATTCTCAATCACACGACATTTTTCGCTAACACAGTAGCTTCTTCAGGTGAAATATTGGTACAATGAACTAAACTAACCTTGACTTGCCTAGCTTCTATAAATCCTACTTTCCCAACCTGAAGGATCAGATTTATCTGTTGACAGGTTCGATAGACCTTCATTTTCGTAAATTAGGCAAAATATCTACATTGAAATACCGAGTACCAGATTAACTTGAAAGGTATATCGAAGACTGGAACCTTTGGCACGATAATACACTACACTGTTTTACCACTAACCAAACCGATTTTTTAACGCCTCGACACGTGTTTCGCTAACTATGTTAGCATCTTCAGGAGAAGATTAAAACTGAATCTTCTCCTGAAGATGCTAACATAGTAAGCGAAACACGTGTCGAGGCGTTAAAAAATCGGTTTGGTTAGTGGTAAAACAGTGTAGTGTAACTTGAAAGGGTTGATAGCAAATACGTATTATTATACCTACTGAGAAAACGAATTCAACAGTGGTGAACTATTGAATTCAAGTTGTTATTTTATTAATTGATCTTGAATCTACCATTTTCACTACTGAAAACTGAACATGAAAATGGTAGATTCAAGATCAATTATTAACTAAAATATCCTGTAACTCACTTGTCCATATGCCAGTATGTCACTCAGAGGTGTCAAACTATAACAAAGGCATTTTCGAATAAAAATATTTTGCATTTTGATGTTGAGAACGGGAGTAGATTCGTTCCCGAAACGTCCAGAGATAAGTAAGAATTCGATATTTCTTCAATATATCTATATTTCTGCTCCTCAAACATTATTCCAAACAAAGTGTCACTGATAAGCTATTGGATTTTTCTTTTTGGCTCCCTGATAGAGAAATTTTTCAAACGCAGTGACATTTTGGGAAAAATCATCTGTTAAATACTGTCTGTAGGTTAATCGAGGAGGTGTTATATTCATTATTTCAGATTTTTTGGGATTTTCTATCCTCGTTTCTATAAAATAAAAATATGGATATTATTTCAATTTACGTGTAGTGAGGACAAATCAGATGATTCATCACTGCGTTTAAAGAATTTTCCCATGAGAAAAATTCACCAGCTTGTCAGTGACTATTTATATTGAAAAAAGTTTGGAGAAGAGAAATAAAGGTATATAGAGAATATTAAATTTTCACTTAGCTTGGGACGTTTCAGGAACGAATCTGCTCCCGTTTTCAACATAAAAATGGATATTTGATTAGCGAATTCGTATTTGTCTTGACACTTTTCAGTTCTCAGTGACAATTGTTGACGTTGACAATCAAATGATTTGTAGATTGTAGATTGTAGATGGGTCGTATAGGCTGAGGGACCTCTCGATCACTGCGACCTTGAAGATCTATTGTGATTACCCCTATCTTTTTTTGGTCCTCTAACCCTAGACTTCTGATGAAGCCTACAATTTTCCTGACGGTTGAATTTTCCACTTCAGCAGGGGTGAGATAGATCTGTTCTAGGTGGTTCAGCCTTTGGCGGACTAATACTTCACATGAGCAAAGTATGTGTTCCGCGGTTTCGGTCGCATTGTTACAAAAGCGGCAAGTGTCAGTCTCAGCCAGACCCATCTTTTTTAGGTGGTACCTCAGAGGGCCGTGTCCTGTGAGAAAGCCTGTAATAAGCTTTAGCTCTGGTTTGCTGAGGCTGAGTAGCTCTTTGGCTCGGTTCTGCGAATGGTTGATTAACCTTTTCGCTTGTCGTTGACCTGGAGTTGCTCTCCAGTAGGAGGACTTTTCAATTTCTTCCCATTTCCCGAATTCTCCTTTTAGGCGACATTTGCTTATCCCACAAAAAGGCTCAGACTAAAAAGTGCAGATGCTGCACCTTTTTTTGCAAGGCGATCAGCTGCCTCATTTCCTTTGATTCTTTCATGCCCTGGAAGTGTGACTTTGTTGCCCTTTATCAAATGATTTACAGAGTGTTTTCCTTAGTTTACCATTCTCATTCTCAGATTTCAGTAGTGAATACCATGTTCTATCTATAGCAACTGAACAGGAAGCAATGCTATTGTCTCCGTTCAGAAGAATGCAAGCAGATTCCTTGATTTTTCTCTTCAGGTTGTTATCTTCTTTTCCAATGATTCCAATATGGTAGTGTGGCAGCTGGCAGGTCTGATCAATAGATATAGATAGATAGAAATTGTACACATCATAAACTTGAAATCGTTACCTTCATAAAGGAGATACGTATGTTCGAAGTCCATAGCCTATAGATATTCATGAGTCTCGAATTAGCTGATATAGTCCATCAATTTATTTCGTGATAAACCTAGAATCTCAAATTTCCCTAGAATCTCTTAGTCTTGAGATTCTAGGTTTATCACCATCTGTTAGTGGAACATTAAACCACTTTGAGAGAATAACAGGTGTTGCGATAGTCTACAGAATCTGACATGGATGTCTTTTCTGTAAGCATATAGACGTAGGGGTCTATAAGCACGACTTAGTCGCAAGGTATGATTGATGAATCTACCTATACACCTTGCACTTAAGCCACTAGATGGCTATGAAGGCTAGATCGTCCTTCTGCCCCCTAAGGGCTTCGACTTAATTTATTTCGTATAAAGTTATGGTTGTTCGAAATCGCAGTGGAATAGGGATTTGAAAAATCGGGTACACCAAGAATAATTCAGGAATGTAATTTAAAAATAGTATATCGCAAAACACCATCCTTTATGCTTGCTGAAATTATAGGCTCATTATCCCGATCCGATCTATGCGACCATTAGGCTTATCCTATATAAAACCGTTCTAACCCGTAGGAGCCATTGAGCTGCTATTACCCAGTTATCGCAGTGGAAAAGCAAAAGTGGCTGCTGCTGCTATTCGCCATACCCTTCCGATAAGATCCGAACGACATCTATTATAGCGTGCCTACTATCAATTATAATTGATGTAAATGCAGTCCCCGCAGAACTTTATTTCAGTGCTTCTGCAGGACATCATGTTATTTCCCTACGGGCCTTACGGCTTCGTGGCTTAGACGTATACCGGATTATGGCTCATGATGGAGTATAAATTTACCACGGAACGAAGTTACACGCGATATTCAATTTTGTTATTCGACTGGGAAATTTCGGTACGATTGGATGACGTAGAATCGTGAGAAAAGGATTAAGATTATGCCCAGGATACATTTAGTAGTAATAATCCACACTGCCGATGCAATTTAGAAGCTCCGCTGATTTTTTTTTTCACTCCATCTCTCTCAGTGAAATGGTTCTTTGTCCATTGAATGAGGTATACCGTCTGATACAAGAAAACCGCTGCTAAGCCGAATTGGAAGGTTTGGTCAACTTCACTGGGAGTTTGGAGTATATCGTCGAATAGATGGAAAGCATTTTATCGGTTCATATTGAGTCTGATCCACGTCATATCTAACAATTTGATGGACAAGTTTCCGACCAACTGAACGTTTTTTGATCATTTTCACACTAACAGTCCATAACAGGGAGTCGAAGGAAACATTTTTTCAAAAAGTAGGAGGAGGTAAACATGAATGTTGAAGGAATAAATTATAATCGGGAGTATTTTGCGAGAAATATGAACACAATGGCATCAGTCGAAGTTGAAAGAACAGATGAGGTTCATAAAAAATGCTAATTTTGAATCGGTTGTTTTAAATGACATGTATGATTAACGAGGCCTGGTATGCAATTTTGGTAAGCAACGTGAGACACAACTGATTCACTTTCGATTACAAAATTTTTGACAGATATCGACAAGTAGTAAATATCCTGTAATCATTTTAAAGATTTTGGAACTACTTATAATAAACAATCTTTAGCTGGTTGCCCAGGAGGTCAATTTTCTTCATTGTCGCAGTTAATATGTGTAAACATTTGGCAACATTGTTAATCTTGTAGTAAAGCTAATGATTTTCACTAGACATTTGACTGCAATACGCAAAAATCTACCTGATATATGGATTGACTCAAGAAGTATGACCCGAGGTATGACCTTCCACAGAACCAATATAGAAGAATAATATTATCTGTAATTTGTCAATAATAATAATTGTCAAAGCATGAGCTTCGGCATGAGCAGTGTTCCCAGGAATAGCTGGCGTTTGAGGGGCTCTCTCATTTTACCGATGATACTTTTTGTCCATGTTCTATAGTAAGTAGTAGTAAAGTTTATGCGAAGTCAGTTGAACAGATCATCAAACGAATGTCGGGCCGCGCTGCCGCACTCTTTGAACATTCAAAGGGACCGACGGCTTGCGGTGATGTGATTTTCCAACTGACTTTGCATAAACTATAGTACTTATTCATTGCTGTCCGAAGGTTGGCAACGCTGTAACTTATGCGGGCGGGTCCCGACCCCGACCCGATTCCCGCGTCTCGCCATTTTATTTTGATTTACGTCATAGTCGGGAGCGTGTCTGCGGTCCGAGGACCTACATGCGGGCGGGATTTCGGACCATCATTCATAAGAAATGGGAAATGGGACAGTGTTGCCAGCTACTGAAAATGAATTGTCGCGAAGAATTACAAGAAGTCGAAATTTTTTAAAATTCAGCGACTTTTTTCCATGATTTAGCGAAATTTTTGATCATCTTTCCTCATTTCCAAGCATTTTATAACAACAACAAAAAAAACGTAGAAGCCTTTTTTAATCAGTTTGAAAAATAAAATAAAAACTAAAATATTCATATATATATTCTCCTATAACATTTCAGTCGGTACTATAGAACATTGGGGAATCACAAAGTATATTCCTCAGGCGTATTTGTAGTATTTCTTCGGTCAAATCAGTGTCAAATCATATACATTAATAAACCTGTCAAACCATGACAACTCATATTTCAAGATGTTCAACATCATAAAGATCTGCGACTTAAATGCTATAAGTCACATTGATTTGTATAAGTTTCAATACTGATTCAGGAAAAATTAGAGCTTCACAACAAGCATTAAAGTTTTCTGAACCACATCGAATAGACAAAATATTATAAAAAAGTGGCAGGAGTGGCACAAATCAAATGAAACCCTGTCATCTTTAATTATCTTTTCTGTTTATCTCGTCGTCTCGAATATTTCAATGTGAATTCATATTCGTTGTCACAAATTCATATGAGCAAAATATCTCCATACAAACCGCTATGAGTATGTTGAAAACGCTATTTATTTATAATCTTGATTGATTTTGTTCAATAATTCGACTCTTCATCTTGTTTAGAAGCCTATCTCACAACATAAAACGCTTAGAGGTTAAAAACCTGTTGCAATTGTTACATAAACGCAAGCGCATCCAACATTTTTCACGACAGTCATGGGCAGTTCTTTCCCAGAGGCTCGTATACTGCTTTGGACCGCTTCGAAACTATCCCAAACTACACGTGATCTGTAGAATAAGAAACAGTCCTGAGAAAACGCGAACATTTTTCTTTGTCACTGCTCACTGCTTCTGATGGTTCAGTACTGTTGATTTTGTGAACGCAAACAAACCTAATTGACGATAGGTATAGCGTGCACGATGACCGACGGTGGAGGTAAAACATTGAAACACATAACCTCACTTTTTTTAATTGTTCACAAAGGAATCAAAGGATTGAGATAGTTATTCACAATATGTTGGGATACGATTTCTGATTTTTGAGCTATTCATTAATTCAAGCATACCATCACATTGATCTATTGTACAATGCCAAAAAAATGCAGCGAAAGACGAAGGACATATGATTATTCAGGTATGAAATTTTGTCATTCCTCATTAGAATTCCTTCTGACACTCCTGCAAAAGAAGCTAATACTGCTAATAGAGCGAAAATGTCTACAACACAAACGATCATATTTCGTCAGCAGGTCAGAACAGTCCTCCCATTTGATTGCACGAATCCAATCTTCATGCCTTCTTTCAGAAACTTCACGAGTACTCCTATTAATTCCTATTGCATGGGAATTGACAAAATTCCAAAATAAAAAATTATTTATGTGAGTGACTACAGTACTGAGTACTTTTAGAATAGCCGAAAAACACGATTCTTATGCCAAAATAATTATTGTGAGAAGCTATTTCAATCCTTGTAAAACAAATAAGAAAAGTGAGGTTAGTGATCAAGTACGAGTATAGTCAACGCCGAAGTTTACGATCACGGGTATATGCATATGCAACTGTCCCACGTACTTGATAGTACCTATATTGTTTAACGAGCACGAAATGATAGTCATTTCTCACGAGGATAAAATTTGCAGAAGCATAAATTATATCATTTCATTAAAAAAACATCCTTTTTATCAAGCATATACGGGAAAAAATGCCGTTTACGGTGGGAATACTTTTTGGTAGAATTTTCAATGACAAAAACAACACCTTCTATACCTTATTTATTCTTTTTTTATTCCATATAGAAGACGTTCATATATACGAATGCTTGAACTGTTCAAATTCGAACAAGTAATAGGTGTTCAGCTGTTCAGTTTCTATTTCTGATATACACTTATGTCAGAAATAAACAGACATAAAAATAATTAATGATATTGTTGGTACTTGAGTTCATTGGTTAATCATCTATGACCAAATGCCAAAATACATAGTAATTCCCTTCAGGCATTGACTGTATAGTATATAATAGTCAATGGTTCAGGTCTGTTGATTATGTGAAACCAATTTAAAAGATGCAACATGACATAAAAGTAGAACAATAGTGTTATTCGAGTTGTTCTTGGAATTTAACAATATAACTTGTTCATTTCATTATACAATGTGAATGAAGTTATCCTATCCTATCTCGCATAATCTCAGTAAATATTATTGCATACTGACTATATATAACTGACGATCGAGCTGATGATGTCATGCGTAAGCATTCAGAAATTGCTATAGAAGTATATAGACAGACAGATTACCGACAAAATTTTTCATTAATTGTTTTTAATAATATACCGGGTGTAACGGGATCATGATACACCCCTATTTTCTCCTTTAGTTTGAGCATAGATCTTGACATTTTGGAATGACCCATCAACTTGATAAACGTCATGTTTCGACATGAATAATGAATATGTTTCAATTTCCAATTCCGGTGTTACCGGAAGATATTATATCTTTTGATTTACGAATGGAAAACATTGTATATCATTGCATTTTCGAATTCTGCATCATTTTCTGAATCCTATAATACCACATATAAGTGCGACATTTTCCATCACCACTAGCTATAAAACAGACCAGTTTTTACTCCTTTTCGAGGTGTAAAGTGTGTTTTTACTATACCAAGGTAGTTTTTCATTTATTTTATATGAAGTATAATTATTCACGAAATGACCTTTCCGGTCAAAAGTGTAAATTTTCTAGATTTATCACCAAATTGAGTTCATCATCGAAATGGTTTGGTGTACCATGATTCTATTATACCCGGTATACGAGTCCGATATTTCCACGAGTAAATTCTTGTTTCTCGATTTTTTTCAACATGGGTGAACTTGAATTTATTAGTATTGTTTTACAAAAAATGTCACTCCTCATGCCAATACGGAAAAATTCGAATTTGACACTTATAATTACACAAGAGCTTTTTATGTCGAAATAAACTTGACATTTCAATGAGAATTTTGTTTATAAAGGAAATGAAACGAAAATAATTGCCACTGAAAACATTACGAGTCCGACGGGTAAGTTTTCTGGCAATTCTTTGATTAAATTCCATAAAGGCAACAAAGTTCGAATTATTTCGACACAAAAAATGCTTGAGTGTAATTCGGTAAGACAATTCAATGAATGCGTAAATCATATTGTTGATGAATTTTTTAAAAACTCCACTACAAATCGCGACATTTCCACAGATTAAATAATATTTACTATTCTGATAGCGCAAGATTGGGAAAGATTGACATAAACGCCTTCAAAGTTTTTTCTGTGTCATAATGACAAAATCACAGCGGCTTATGGGATTTTTTATGAGTTGTATTAACCTCTAAAAACAACTGCTTCTGCCCTGTCATCAAAATCGGTTAACCGACGAGTGAACAAAATAATCTTGGAAAATACAGTGTGTCCCACTCACCATGCTCACCATGGGTATCTTTTTAACGGTGAGAGATACGAGGTCGGTTAAATGACACCAAATGTGGAGTTTGTCAAGGCCAACTATAATGTGAAAAAATATTTCGATAAAATCTATTCGTTTTTGTTTTATACGCAGAAAACAGATTTCGATCATTTTCATGTCTCCTCCGTAACTTCTTTATTTATGAAAATATTCAAATAGGAATGTCACATTCTCATGGCAGTTTTTCAAAGTGATTTCGAAATAAATATGAAATTTATACCAACTCTTCTAGAATTTGAGATATCAGCACCAACTTTAGTTTTTCAAATATGACTTAGTTACAAGTAGCTTTTTTTTCTCTTACAGATGATATGTCGCAGTAATAGTTTTGTGTTGATAACAACGGAGTTATCGTCATTTATACAAAAACAAACAATTATTTGGAAGCCGCCATCTTGAATTTATAAATTTTAACAAAAAAATCATGATCTCCGACCTCAAAAACCCCCACTTACCAATTTTGAATGGAATAGGACCAAATCTTGCCCGCCATCTTGGAGCAGCCATTTTTTTTTTAATTTCATAAAAAATTCCATAATGTATTGTCACCGAAATAATGAACACCTGCCAAATTTCAAGTTGATCGAAGTTATGGAATTTTTGTTGAAATTAAAAAAATGGCTGCTCCAAGATAACTGACAAAATTTGGTCCGATTCCATTCAAAATTGATAAGTGGGGGTTATTGAAGTCGGAGATCATGATTTTTTTGTTGAAATGTATGAATTCAAGATGGCGGCTTCCAAATAATTGTTTGTTTTTGTATAAATGACGATAACTCCGTTGTTATCAACACAAAACTATTACTGCGACATATCATCTGTGTGAGAAAGAAAAATTATTTGTAACTAAGTCATAGTGAGCTATGACCTACATTTGAAAAACTAAAGTTGGTGCTGATATCTCAAATTCTAGAAGAGTTGGTATAAATTTCATATTTTTTTCGAAATCACTTTGAAAAACTGCCATGAGAATGTGACATTCCTATTTGAATATTTTCATAAATAAAGAAGTTACGGAGGAGACATGAAAATGTTCAAAATCTGTTTTTTGCGTATAAAACAAAAACGAATAGATTTTATCAAAATATTTTTTCACATTATAGTTGGCCTTGACAAACTCCACATTTGGTGTCATTTAACCGACCTCGTATCTCTCACCGTAAAAAGATACCCATGGTGAGCATGGTAAGTGGGACACACTGTATACCAATCATTTCCTGCTCATCGACGACACTGTAATGCTTAACACACACAGAAGACGTAAATTTTTATAGCTGTCTTCCAGACTGACAAACATCAACAGCCATCAGCACTATAACCGTTCTTCTCAAAAGTCGTTTGAGTTTGAGTTGAGTACATCCTTATTGAGTCCCAAACAATATCATTGGCGTAACTGGAAGAAACGGAAGTTGAAAAAAAGTTGTATCATCTATAAAAAATGCAATTTGAGCATCGTTTGAGAGAGGAGCAAAGGACGGGGCAGCAGCAGTGTTCTGATATGATTTGCAAAGGAAAGTTTATATCTGATGAAAACAGCCAGACAAATGATATTTCACGGAATCTGTGACATGCGAAATTAGATTAAATTGATTTTCAGCCATGTTATGTATTTATTTTCCACCTTCTGTCTTGTACTGGTTGGGTTCATAATATAATACATATATTATATATTAATAAAAATATTGCCAATCCATGGTTATTTCAGGTTAAGAAATATCCTTATGAATTTTTTACGCACATAAAGAGCAACAAAGAATATATTAGTGGATTATAAGGCCATCACATGACATTTTTCAGCAATAGGGCAAACATAACGAACTTTCAATCTGTGCTAGGTGTTAGGAATGTTCTTTGATCAGCACCAGCTTCTTTTATGTTTGGAGGTCTATCAGGGAGAGCTTGAACCACCTTCAACATGTTTTATTCAAATGCAACCCTATATGGCCTGTGACCTCTCTTTGGAAAGCTGGTAAAAAGAAATAGCAAGGCACACAAAATCAATTATACAGGAAGAGTCATAACTATTGGGACATAGGCTGAGGGCGGATTGTTTGGACAAAAATATGGCGATTGGGCCAAACATGCCTCAATAAAATATTGCTGTGATAAGAGATACAAGGCGTTTAAGTTGATTTTTTTGTGTTTTGTCGATTTTTTTGCTAATAATTTCACTGTATATGAAATATTTTTGAAAAAGTTTTGTGATTTGGTTGCGTTCTGTCTAGATATTAGAGATATTACAATTCGTATACCTTCTGGTTGCATCCCGCATTTATTCATTCATAAACTGATTGTGACGAGACATTTCAATCGAAAAAATTTTGACTATGAACTCACACCAAAATTCATTTTCTGACAAGAAATGCCATTACCAGTAACATTATCTGATAGTTCAAAGCACACTCTTCATGAATGAAATAATATTTGTAATTAATTTCTGAGACTCTGAACTGTTCAATAGCGTTTTTGTCGAAAACGGATGAAAATATCGAGTTCAAACAAGAGTACCAATATTACGTAGAAATGATGTTTCGGTCATATTTTTCAATCGAAATCACTCAAAAGTTTCGTCAAAAAAAGTAACCAGGCGATTTCATCATCAGGAATCATTCACGTGGCACCCCCTGTATCAAAATGTAGAAAAGTACCTACACAAAATAATATTCCCTGTATGAAATTATGCCTCTGTGCCAATTTTGATAACAATTGATAAATATACAGTGAAATCATTGGCAAAAAACGAAAATAAAGAGTCAACTTCAACGCCCTGTATCTCTTTCCACAGCAATATTCTATAAAGGCATATTTAGTCCTATTGCCATATTTTGGTCCAAACAATCCGCCCTTAACCTATGACCCAATAGTTAAGACTCACCCTGTATATCATCGACAGACTCTTAATATATCTATTATCATTTGTCATTGTCATCATTACTTTGGTTGTTATTGTTTGCTCACTTCAAGTCGAATCAATATATGTGTTTTTTTCATGCTGAATGGATAGTGATATTTGTATTTCATCTTCATTTCATCAATATATATTTTCTAATATAGGTATTAATAAGCCCCTCTCCTCCACTGAACTAACATGTAATAATTTTCATGAAACCTAGACTGATAGTGACTATTCCACTCATGACATAATCTGACCAATCACAAGCCAGAGACAAAGTGTGCTTATCGCGAAAACAATAGCTACCTTTCAATTCTGATTGGTCTGACCTCGGGTCTGACAGCGTTCATGTTTTCAACGATGAAAGCGTGGATAGCACATCAAAATCTGAATGTCACCATGGAAAGCGAACCAAAGTCTGTCAGTTTGGTATAAACTAATTATGGCTGTACTTGTCAGAATGATTCACTCCTTCATAATACATGCTTTTTATGCTTCGTGAACGTGAAATAGTCTAGCAAAATACCCTCGAAAATACATCGTGATATTACTTATGAAAATCACATGAGTATACAAGTAATGATCTGCAATAATATACATATAAACACATGTAAAATTGATTGGGAGTAAATAAATATACATGATTACCTAGGTGAATACGCCTGAACAAATATGTAGAAATTCACATTATATCTGTAATAATCCTGAAAATCACATGATGCTACGAGAAATGAACTGGAAATATAATATTGGAAATTCACATTAAAAGTCATGTAATAATTTTACATTGTATTACTTTACATGTAGATGAATGGCAACACATTACCCATATGAATAAATGTAATCTGATGAGAAAAAAATTATAGTGATGTATACCGCAAAATACCTATTGTTTCCATATTCTGTAGTTTCTCGATCGAAAAAATGAGAACATGAATGCGAATGTCCTTTTTTATGTATCCTATACCTATTATTATTCAAAGATATTGTATCGTTGGATTCAAATGAAAACTTTCCTTTTGACCTGGGTGCAATCCGGTCCCCGCCTAGTTTTTCATATGCGGCAGATTTCCTCGCCCCATGTTGCAATATCGCGTTTCCGGGCATATCGAGTGAAACGACACATGGCCTTTGGATGCGCCTTTTGCCTTCTGCCATATGTACGAATCCTTCGACAGAGTTGCCAACTCAGATTTCCAAAAGTCGCAAAATGGCCACATTAAAAACACCAAAAAAACACTAAACTGTGTGATTCTCTGGTGTTATCCTCAGTTTAGATCCCAGATAATGGAAGTTTAGCTGGTCAACTGATCTTGGCATTATGATATATATATAAAAAATGAAAAGTTTTTGTTTCTATAACAGAGAACAAAACGAAAAAAATAAATTCGTCATAACATCAATGATCAACATAGCAACTTGATTATATGTTACATATCATTATAAAACAAGGAATGAAAAAACATTTGAGATCGTACAAAAATACCCAAAATGTAAAAATAACCGTTAGAGACTGATTTCAGTTAGAACTAGTTTTTCTATAAAAACTTTTCTTCAGGTTCACATTTTTCAAAATCAGATTTTTTTTAATCAAGGGGGATTTTGGATGCTGATCTTCAACTACCAGATACCAGATCTATCACTACTATCATTTATTTGAAAAAAATAACCAAAATAAACCAGTGACATAGCTGAAAACTCAGCCACCCCCCCCCCCCCCACCGAAAAAATCCTAACGGAACCCCCTACTTTTTACACTACACTTTTTTACCACTAACCAAACCGTGTAGTGTAGTGTATTATCGTGCCAAAGGTTCCAGTCTTTGATATACCCTTCTTTTTAGTTAATATAAATATACATTATGTATTTCGAATTCTAATGAAAGTTCAATGATTCAGATAAAAGTTATTCCATTCATGTACATTACACATGTACATACTATATTAGGATAACATGCATTTATAAGGTTATTTATTACTGATTCGTTCTGACCGTTTGGCATTTCTATTCGAACTCTTCCACCATTAGACTTATATTAAGTTTTTTAGCTCTCTCGCATTCTATGGATAACATAGCTATATAAATCAGCTAATCTTGTAATTTCACACTTTTCAAAACTGACGGAAGTTGTTGGAAAATGGCTGATTCAAGTTCAGATATCCCTAGTAATATGCAACTGGTGTCGAAATTACATGTCAAAATTTAAAAAAATCATCGTTTTGCCGAGGATACCGTAACAGGTAGTATCATATCGAATCAAAATATATTCGATTCTTGTAATACTGTTTAAGTTTGACGGTATTGACACAAAATATGGGTGTCAAGAAAACGAAGGGTTCTACAAGGACTTGAGTAACATCCTAAAATCTGCGTACAATCTGTGGAGGAAGGCCTTTTGACCGCATGCAAACAATAAAACGTGTCCTTTCTTGGAAATTCTCTGTCCGATTGGAACCCCTCGAAGCTCGGCTCCCCTCCTCCCGCACTGCAAGCCCTGTGGACAATCAGCTACGCCACTGAAACAAACACCATCCACTAGATGTCATATTTTGTCACAGAACGAAGATCCAAACCATCTGTTCTAGGGTGAAATCTACTGAGTTGGCAACACTGTAATCTTCGACGACTTTTACACGGGATCGGCACGAGCCCTCACGTGATGACCACCCATTAGACAATAGACTAGGCGCGACGCTGTCACCGAGCACCTGGCCAACGGGCACTTTGACCCCAGGGAGACAGGGTGGATTTTATTCGCTGAATATCGAATGACTGAAAGGAAATATAAATTTTTCGTCCACTTCGCAAGTTTAATTAATGAACAGATTGTACCGTTTTCGATGCTTTTGCGTGATATCTCAGTTATTTTTAAAGATAGAACCTTGTAGTTTTCCATTGCCACTTTTTTGTAATACTCAAGATGACCTTAGCAGATTTTACATAATTGTTTCCGTTTATGAGATACAGGCCGATATTGAAAATGTATACTTTTCAAATGTCAAATTAAAATCTTATCCTATCGAGAATATTAAGCAGAATCCAGTGAAGCACTAATTTTTTTTCAGGGTATCGTTTTGGAGATAAGATTCAAACTTATGATTTTTCAAATGCAGCATCCTGTATATTATAAGCCTATTGAATTCATTTTTTGTTCCTTTCAGAATGAAATATAATGTATAAATATTAAATTTTCAAAAATGCACCATATCACTAAAACATTGATATTCAATAGTTGGCTATGGATTTTTCATATAAAAAAGTTACAATTGAAGGAATATCTCTTACGAGTGGACAAAAATAATACCAACATTGATTAACTAACAAAACACAAAATTTAGGTACCTGATAGCCTGATTTTTCAAGGAATCCGCTCGCATTCTTCTAAACTGAGACAATAAATAGCATTGCTTCCTGTTCAGTCGATATAAATAGAACATGGTATTCACTACTGAAAACTGAACATGAAAATGGTATTTTTAATATCAATCAATGAAAACATCCTGTAACTCATTTGTATACTAACATCGTCACTCATCCATATGCCAACATCAGTATAACACTGAGAAATGTCAAACTAGAACAGAATTTTCGAAGAAACGTGTTTTGCATTTTTATTTTGAAAACGTCCAAAGCTGAGTGAATATTCGATATTTTTTCAATAATATCTATATTTCTTCTCTTCAAACTTTTATCCAAACACATAGTGTAACTGACAAGCTATTGGATTTTTCCGAGGATTTTTCTTTTAGGCTTCCTGATAAAAAAACTTTAACGCAGTGACATTTTGTGGAAAATCATCTACACGTATATTGAAATAATATTCATATTTTTATTTTATAGAAACGAGGAGAGAAAATCCCAAAAAATTTGGAATAATGAAAATCATCTGATTTATCCTACTACACATATATTGAAATTATACTCATATTTTTATTTGGTGAAAACGAGGAAAGAAAATCTCAAATAATCAAGTAAAATGAATGTAACACCTCCTCGATTAACCTTCAGACAATATTCGAGAAAATATCGTTTTTTGTTCTAGATGTGGGGGCGAAGAAATTCGTTGTAATGATTGTGATTGTGATGAAACATATCACATACTGGCCAAACTAGGCATCTTATGAAAACAAGGTTCAAAGAACACCTAGCACATTTGAAATATGGTAAGATTGGATAAATCGAGTGTAGCCGAACACAAATGTCCAATCACAATCATAACACATACATTAATGACCTGAAATTAGTCAAACAAGCTGAAACTGTTAAGAATTTAGATGCATATGCTTAGAAACAGTTGAAAATAGTGAAAGAGTTATGAATAAAAATAATGTACTAATTCTATATAGCCCCCTGCATAGTTTAGTGATATAGGATTAAGGTTCAATGTGAACTCAACCATGACAGCATTCACTTCGCGGTGAGTGTCTTTCACGGTTGGGTGGACAAACCTGGTATACAGGGTGTCCCGAAATTAAATAGAAAAATTTCAATTATGCACGGGTTCTAGGAACAATAATAGTGAAAAAAGGTTCATAAAACATGAGCCCAGAAATGGCCTCCTGAGGTGTTATAGCAATCTTAAAGATGTTGTTTTGTAAATATTTCCGGAACCCTCTCTGTGTGGAGAAAACGAGATTTTGTGCATGTATGTCAGCGACTATATAACTTCCCATGTCCGATTTGGAAAGGTTAAGAAATTTCCGAAATTTTGATCAGGGGCGTGAGAAATAGGTGGGGATAGGAGCATTTCCTCGCCCAACTTTTTTTACTATGCAATATTCGGCATTCCGTCCAGGAAATATTAAAATATCATAGTTTTTATCGGAAAATTGAACTCTTGATCATTTTCGATAGCACTGACCATTTTCGAGATGAATCGATTTTAAAAGTCTGCTGCCTAATAAAAATAATTTTTTGATAAAGTACTACCATAATATTTTTCAAATTGTTGTTCCTCTTATACTTTGAATCGAACATCACAAGTAGATCTGGAAAACCGGCATTTTCCATCGAAAAATTATTTTTGAGAAAGTTTGGTACCCCATTATAAAAAAAAAACACTATTTTTGTTACGCAGCACTTTCAAAATCGATTTATCTCGAAAGTGGTGAGTGCTATTGAAACTAAACAGTATTTTTTTAAGTAAAATTGATGATATTTTCATATTTCCAGACCAAATTGCCGAAAATTGCATAGAAAAAAAAGTTGGGGAAATAAATGCATCTAGCCCAACTTTTTTCCCACGTCCCTGATCCAAATTTTCGGCAATTCTGTTCCTCGAATCCGTGGTTGAAATCTTACAATGAAATTTCGGGAAACCCTTTATAAGCAGCAGAATATTATTTTTCTGCAACCGACACTAAAGTCGTCCATTTTGATACCAAAATTAGCTCTTAAATTGACGTTTCTATTACTGACACAAAAATAGGTATGTTGCTAGGCAACACATTTAGTTCCTAGGAGCTAAAGTTGAATTTTAGTTCCTAGGAGCTAAAATTCAACTTTAGCTCCTAGGAACTAAAAAGGATGTACTGGACGTAATCAAGAATAAACAACATTGGGACGTTTGGTTATTTGGGTTGAGACGCATACCTGATTTGTTTCCGATTTCAGCAGATTTGACATTTCATACCCATTCTGGAGATATGAATACACCTTATTATAGTTTGGTGTTGGAATTATAAACATCTCAGCTAAGTATTTTTGTTTGATCAGGGAAGCCTTCAAGATTCAAATACTTGCTTGATCTGTATTTCATTCGTTATTCTCGGGATGGATAACTTGTTTTTGAATAATCACGGCAAGCAATAGTTTTTTGTCTCAAACAACAATATTGTTTAGCTTCATTTGATTATCAAGTCAAACACAGTGTAGTATGGAGAGGAATGAATAATCACTATTATCATTGTTGATATGCTCACTAACCTAACATTTTCCACGTCTTGTTCCTAAGCTGGCACTGGCGCGGTATTTGCCATTAGAGCACCTGGTCCATACACAAATATGTCACTCTGTGGTTGTATTTATATTGAAACTACAATTCGAACATCCTTGAAAACCTAACCTGCTGTTAATGCAGGTAGAATATTCTCACCACATGGATTATGTGGCGGTAAAAGTATAACAATGTCAAAATACTTGTTCAACAATGAACTTGAATGAAAATTTGCGAGAAAGAGCATGAAAATTTGCGGGAAAGAACTTCCACCTACCTTGTTCAGCTCCTTTTCTTCTTTAGCGGCGGTTCAAGCGCGAAAATGTCTATAGGCCTTTGGTATGCATGCACTCGCGAGTGTAGAGGGTTTTGTAAAACAAACGAAGAAATTCACGAAAACCACGTTGCGGTTGTCACTTCGATAAGCTCCAAAATCATGTGGTAGCTCTCGTTGCTGAGCTGATGGGTGTTCTTTTCGCACATGCTCATATGGAGTGGAAGTTAACTTTCATGCGCGCGAAAATCAATTAATTTTGAAAATGGGGAATTGCTTCGACCATATATGTACAGTAAATGTAAATAATAGAGAAAAAAAAAGAGATTATTTCAACTTTGAACAATACTATGATTATGAGAAAAAAAAGAAAGAAACGTACACATGACATAAAATAATAGTAGAAAAATGAGAAACCTTAACATTCTCCCCACTTTTTGTTGAAGTTTCTCAACAAACTAACAATGAGGAAGAAGACACAATTTGTTAATTGGTCTTTTGTATGTGCCACTACTAGTTTCTACTGTAGCAACACGGGATACCTTATCCAATCCAGGATGGAGATCCACAATTCTAGCTAAGCGCCACTGCAAGGGCGGTGAGTTGTCTTGCTTAATAATGACTAAGTCACCAACCTTCAAAGGATTACCAGGATCGTTCCATTTGTGTTTCTGCTGTAAATTGGTTAAATATTCCATATGCCATCTGGACCAGAAGCTAGCACTTAAATTTTGCAATAACTGCCATCGGGACAGTAAATGTGATTTCAAATGACTCAAGTCAGGGTCTGGAAGGCGAGTTAGAGGTTCCAATGTCAAGAAATGCCCCGGTGTCAGGACAGACAAATCGTTGGGATCCGTGCTCAACGGAGAGAGCGGTCGCGAATTTAAAACAGCCTCAATTTGGGTTATGACCGTATATAATTCCTCAAACGTGAGAATTTGTGAGCCTATTACCCTAGCAAAATGTGTTTTGAAGGACTTGACGCCTGCTTCAACCAAACCGGAGAAATGACTGGCTGTCGGGGGGTGAAAGGCCCAAACTAACTTCTCGTTTTCAGCAGCAGTTTTCATAATCTCGAGAATGTATTTATTAGCACCGACGAAATTCGTGCCACAGTCACTAAAAATGTACGAACAGCGGCCTCTCCTGGCTATAAACCTACGTAAACCTGCCAGAAAGGCCTCGGTTGTCATATCAGAAATAAGTTCCAAATGTACGGCCTTCGTGGCAAAACAGACAAAAACACACACATACGCTTTGACAGTCTTCGCTCCACGGATTCTGCCTAACGTGATAAAAAATGGGCCGCAGTAATCGACAGCCACTACTGAAAATGCTTTCACTTGTGATACTCGATTCGCGGGAAGGTTACCCATAGGGGGCTGCAAGTTTCGCGGATTGAGTCGCCAACATTTGAAACATTTATCTAGCACTTTCCGAATAGTCCGACGCGGAGATAATATCCAATAATTTTGTAACAAAAGAAAATGTAAAGTTTGTAGCCCCGGATGCAGGTGAACATTATGAGTATGTTCTATTATTAGCTCGGTGAGCCGACTTGAGCGTGGAAGAAGAAGGGGGTGCTTTTTGTCATATTCTAGAAGTGAATTATGCAATCGTCCACCTACTCGTAAGAAACCAATATCGTCGATAAAAACACTGAGTTTCCTTAAATATTTCGGTAGCGGTTTATCATTTTTTAATCTTGAAATTTCATTTTCGAATGCTGTATGCTGTGTAAATTTGATGAGAATGAGTAAAGCCTGTTGTAATTCAATGTCATTAAATTCACGATCCATTATTTTTCTCATAGGATTTTTCAAATTGAAAGAAAATCTTTGGACGTAAGCGACTATTCTTTCAATTTTCTCTAAAGAAGAAAATTTATTCAAGAGGTTGTGTAACGAATCGACATCAGTGAAAGCAACAAGTACCGTTTTTCTTTCTTCAAAATCGAGGCCAGGAGATATCAAATTCACCCTTGGAGTAGGCCACTCATTCTCGGGCTTTTTTAACCAACTTGGGCCTCCCCACCATAGCGGGTGATCAATTAGTTCTCCAGGAAGGAGACCACGGGATGAACAATCAGCGGGATTGTCCTTTGAGGACACATGGCGCCACCAATTAGGAGGAATTTTATCTTGTATCATCGAAATGCGGTTAGCAACGAAAGTCTTGAACTGATTCGGATCTGACTTTACCCAATGCAAAACAATCGACGAATCGGTCCAAGTGTAAATTTGATCGAATTCAATTTTCTCTGAAAATACTTCCAAGGTATAACCAACTAACTTTGATAATAGATATGCTGCGGATAATTCGATCTTAGGAACAGATAACACTTTAGTTGGAGTAACTTTAGATTTTGCACTCAGAAGTGTTGTAAAAATGGAATCACCTTTGATTACTCTGACATAAAGACAAGAAGCATAAGCGTCCTGTGAACCATCACAAAAGGCGTGCAACTCGCAGCGGGTACAATCTTTCACTGTAATGAGGCGGGGTATTTCAATCTTGGAGATTTCCGGCAACTGAGTTTTATATATTTCCCATTTATCGAGAATTGGTTTCGGAGGGGTATCATCCCAACCGACTCCGTGTAACCACAACTTCTTCATAATCAACTTGGCAAATAGACTGATTGGTGATAAAAGCCCGAGGGGGTCAAATATGCGGCTTATTTCAGACAATATGTGGCGTTTCGTGAGCGGTTCCTTCATTATGGTAACGGAAAAAGAGAAAATATCCGAACTCGGAGTCCATTTCAATCCGAGAACCTTAATGGTACACTCAGTTTCCTTATCCATTGAGTATGATTTATTATACAAATAATCTTCAGGTAAATTCTGTAAAAAGGCGGTATTATTGCTAGACCACTTTTTCAGTTGGAAGCCACCCTTGCCACATAAAGAAATTAATTGCTTTTGTATTTCTAAGGACTCTTCTAGTGAATCACAACCTCCGATAACATCATCGACATAAATGTTATGGGACAATAAAATTTTGGACGCCAGTGGAAAATTCGAATGTTCATCTTGGGCCAGTTGCGCTAAAGTGCGGAGGGAAAGCCAAGGGCTACTGGCAACCCCGAAAGAAACTGTCCGCAACCGGTACTCAACTAACGGTGCGTCTGGAGAAAATCTCCAAAAAATTCTTTGAAAATCTCTATCAGCGGGTCGGAGTAAAATCTGAAGATACATGCGGCTTATATCAGCAGTGAATGCAATTAAATGCAACCGAAAACTCAAGAGTATCGCTAAGATGTCCTGTTGCAATTTAGGTCCTTTCATTAAAGTATCATTCAACGAATAATTGTTGGTACATTTTGTACTTGCATCAAAAACTATACGAACTTTGGTCGTAGTGCTATCTGGTTTGAAAACACAAGTATGCGGTATGTAGTAAGAAGGAGTTCTAGACAATTCAGAACTTGGAATTATTTCCATATAATTACAATCTATATACTCTTTGAAGATCTTTGAATATTCATAATATAAATTTTGATCGCGGCTCAATCTCCTTTCGAGACTATAAAAACGACGAAGAGCAATATCCCTAGAATTTTCGAAATTTAAATCAGCAGAGTCTTTGAATGGAAGAGATACCATGTATCGTCCGGTTTCGGAACGATTCGTTGTGTCGAGGAATATTTGCTCACATCTCGTATCCTCTGCAGACATCGTCTTCTTGATTGGTATCTCCTCTAATTCCCAAAATTGCTTCATGATGTTCTCTAGTCGTGAAATTTCTACAATGTTCAAAAATGAACTAACAATTTTATTATGTGTAGCTCCCACTTTCCCGAACAAAATCCAACCAAACGTGGTATTAACTGCAGTGGGTAAGTTATCATTATCGAATATACGCCCGTCTAGGAGAATTCGCTGAAATATTTCGGCGCCAAAAAGTAAATCAATCGGTGCGGGCTTGAAAAATTGTGGATCAGCTAAAGTCATATTTCTTATGTGACTCCAGGATGACGAATCAATTTCAGAAGTTGGCATATTTGAACAAATGTCATCCAGAACTATAGCTTCGAAATTCAAAGTCGCCGTTGTCGCTCCGATCGGCTGAACAGTACAGCTGACCGTGCCAAGCGATGTGTGAGTAGTCATATTACCAATCCCATGTACAGCAACAGCTGATTTGAAAGGTTTAAGACCCAATCGATGGGAGCACCGCGTCGATATAAAATTTGCTTGCGAACCACTGTCAACCAGTGCTCTCATTACCTGAAAATTGCCACGGAAATCTAAAACTTCCAACAGAATGGTAGCCAGTAAAATATTGTGCGGTTGAGAGAGATTTGCACTGAGTACGGCAGGGCCGGCGTCAGGACACGTAGTCTGTGGAATTTCTCTATTTTGGATAAATGAATCAGGGGAGTTATCATTATTAGAGTTTGGGGCTGAATTAGTTTGCGGTTTGTCAAAATGCAGAGTTGAATGGTGAAAAGCAGACTGGCAAAAATTACAAGTGTTAGTTGAAGAACATTTTGACTTTGAATGAGTATGACTCAAACAATTTGTACACCAGCGGTTTTGCTTAACAATATTATACCTTTCTTTTGGGGATTTCCCCAAAAATGAGGGACATTTATATAAAAAATGTTCAGACTTGCACAAGGGGCATGGCCTATTATTCGATCTGGACGGAGTATTAGCTGCAAATAACGCGGTGTTTCGAACATTGGGGGAGCAGTAAGAAGAATTCGAATGCGTGCGGGATATGTTAGAAGTATGGTGACTGTTCGGTCTTGGTTTTGTTCGAATAGAGGATAATGACAATGATTCGTAGGCGTTACACTGAACAGTTAAAAAATCTATCATATCATTGAAATTTGACTTAGTTGTAGGTTTAGAGCTTAGTTCTAATTCATAGCGAGAGACAGTAGCGGGGTCGAGTCTTTTGAGAAGCATATTACAAAGGATGAAGTCCCACTGATCTACAGGGTAATTCAAATTTCGAAGTGCGGCAATGTTTTCAGAGAACGTATCAATTAATTTTCGAAGCAAAGGCGGATTTTCAGTTGATAGACGCGGGCTACAATCGATCTCGTTCCAATGAGCGTTTGCTAACATGCGCGGATTTGAATATCTTTTCACAAGTGCGTTATACGCTACCAAATAATTGTTTGATGTTAGCGGTGTACAAGAAATTAATGTTTTCGGTGGCCCTTCTAGTACAGAATGCAGATGTGAAAATTTTTCAATATTTGAAAGAGATACATTATCATGTACCAGAACGTTATAAAGATCAATGAACGAAGTGAATGTCCTGATATCACCATTGAAGGTTGGTAACTTCATTTCAGGAAGTTTCACTCTAGGTGCGGAAGCCGGGGAAGTATTTGACACAGAAGAAGTTTGTGGAGGCCCCTCAAATAAATCGGCGTACATCGCTTGAACTGAAAATAAGTCTTTTTCAAATGCTGTACGAATGGCTTCTTCAGCATCTAAAATTTCTGCGGTTATATCTTTAGTAGAACCCAAAGTACTAATAATGTTAAATTGATGTTCATTGAAATTGGATTTGATTTCTTCCAAAACTTTGAATCGTTGCCTGAATTCCGAGTGAACTTTACTGTTCAGAAAAGCTGTCTCAGCTACGTCTTTGAGTTCGGACATTCGTTTGATTTCAGTATTTCGTAAGGCTTTCAATTTCTTAATCTTATCAGCCATAGTGAAACGAAATAACTTTGACAATATCAAGAAATTAAAATGATGACAAACTTATTAGAGACCGACCCTGGCACCTTTTTAACGCAAAAAACGGGTCGTTGATTGTTGTTTCACCTGTAATACTGGTGACCTTGAATTTAATTTTGAAAAAGATGATCGAAGCAATTCTAATCAATCAAATTGAACTGATGAAACTATCAATAATCCATAGCTTTCGGTTCGATGGACCAAAATGTGGCGGTAAAAGTATAACAATGTCAAAATACTTGTTCAACAATGAACTTGAATGAAAATTTGCGGGAAAGAGCATGAAAATTTGCGGGAAAGAACTTCCACCTACCTTGTTCAGCTCCTTTTCTTCTTTAGCGGCGGTTCAAGCGCGAAAATGTCTATAGGCCTTTGGTATGCATGCACTCGCGAGTGTAGAGGGTTTTGTAAAACAAACGAAGAAATTCACGAAAACCACGTTGCGGTTGTCACTTCGATAAGCTCCAAAATCATGTGGTAGCTCTCGTTGCTGAGCTGATGGGTGTTCTTTTCGCACATGCTCATATGGAGTGGAAGTTAACTTTCATGCGCGCGAAAATCAATTAATTTTGAAAATGGGGAATTGCTTCGACCATATATGTACAGTAAATGTAAATAATAGAGAAAAAAAAAGAGATTATTTCAACTTTGAACAATACTATGATTATGAGAAAAAAAAGAAAGAAACGTACACATGACATAAAATAATAGTAGAAAAATGAGAAACCTTAACAGATTATTTGTCAATATTTGTTGCATTGCATACATATGGCACGGCATTGGTGGTTACTTCACATGTTTATTTGAGTTAATTGTTTCGGTTGCAGAAAAAATAGCATGTTTCATTCGGATCAAAAGTGACATTGTTCGACTCGCAAATTTTGCTTTCGCTCGGCTTCGCTAAACGCTCCGCCTCGCAAATGCAAAATTCGCTTGTCAAACAAAGTGTCACTTTTGATCCTAATAAAACAATCTACTATTTGATTGATTCCGATTGAAATATAAAGATGTGCATCAAGTGATTGGAATTCAAAATCGAAATTGGTATTTATTTTATAATATTATCAAAAAAACGGAAACTCTCAACTTCGATGGTACCGGTTTGCACGGCTCTTATTATGCCAACCCAACACAGTATGCTGAAGTCAATATAATTATGTCCCTATCTCACCTCCCATACGGGAAGTAATATTTTTTACCTTCCACTTACTTTCGATTCATAAGTAGATGAACATCAATTATTGATTTTGAATTATTATAACCCTTTCTCCCTCCCGTATAAGGAAAAAAATACCGTGAATATTTTCATTCTCGTGCAGTAAGACATCTCACCTTCTTGAAATCTAATAGTCGTGACCAAGTTCAGACATCAAAGGCACACCACCCGGACTTCAGACGGCTTCATTCGACTCACAAAGGCTCGAAATACATACACAAAAGGTAAGAAGAATTCGGAGAAATTTACTGCTCCTAGTGTTAGTTGCATTCCGAGATCTCAGCACAAGTAACCCATGGGGACAAAGGATGGAGAGAATTCTCTTTCTCAATGATGATGCTTTATATTTTCCGAACAGTTTCCTCGAAAATGTGCAGAGACGGCATTGAAAAAGCTACGCCTGAAAAGAAAATGTTCTACTTCTTCTTCTTCTTTTAGGCTTCTTGATTTTCTGACTCATTGCGGTATCAATTCCACCAGATCCCGAATTTTTGGTACTTTCATGGTCATTTTGAGAAGTTTTTAGGATTCATTTATGATAGGTATAGTGTTAGCTCCCATTTTTAGTAAGGTAAAAATGATAGTTGTATAACATATATAGGAAGGATTCAATTCTAACTTTTCCCATGAAAATCTATGACAACACATCACACAATCTGCAAACAAATAACATCTACAATAACATGTACTCATAAGGTTACTATAGTATAGTTAATTTAAGATTATATATCTATATTTTAGTATTACTCTTTTCAATAAATTTACTCAATATATTGTTTTTTTCTGAGTTTAATTCGCTCAATAACACTTGGTACAAAGAAGGTGAAGGCAATTCAGCGTCCAATAATTTGGTGTAACGTTTATCAATATTATAATCATTGGATGTGCATTCGAAAAAAAAGTGATAAATATATCCCTCCTTTTCACATTCACATAAATTTCTATCCTTGATTTCAATTTTGTATAGATGAGAAGGGAGACTACAGTGCCCTATTCTGAGTCTACTAATGTCATACATTATACAATTCAATAAAAAAATGGTAGCTATATATAAGGAAGGCAATAATATAGGCTTTAAAACTTCGTGAAGTTTCTTCTTCCGATCCACGTCCAACAAAACTGGAATCTCTCCCCAACACCTCAACTAATCCGCGCAGTTCTTGGCTATGTCGATTCTCACTCGCTAAAATGTTTTTTATGTTTCACAAATTGCAGGTCCCGAAGTCCTCAAACTTTGAAGCGACAACGAAGAGGTCGATTCTATTTCAGCTTCTCTTTTCACTCATCGAAAACTTCTTCTCCAATAATAGCAACAGATAAGAGACTGTTCGCAATGCTGTTATAGACGTAACATTAAATTTGAAGTTACAGATTCGAAAAGTTTCGCAGTAATGAAACTGAAGAAGAAAATATATGAGTGGAGTCCGTCTGATAAATCGGCTGACTTTTGTTCGAGTTAGTCGCGTCTTGGCCACAAAGGACCTCAGCTGCCGGAGATATTGGCTAGATTTGTTCCTGTACCAAAGGTATTTATCATTGAAAAAATTCGCTGCGTTGCTCAATGTCCTGGAATCTTGATATGACTTTCACTCCCTATTTCGCGAACTTCCTTCATCAGAATATACAAGGATGCCAACACAATAGAAAGACAAACCTCTATCCATGGTATTCTCATTGCACAGTTGAATGATTGTTAAAATCAAGGCTGGTTCATCCCCTCACGGTGAAAAATGTCGTCTGTGTTACCGTAACAATATACTGGTTAACATAAAGACATAACCACATACAAATCGTTGCTAATACCATATCAATCTGTAACTATGAAAATATTCTGGTTATAGTAACCATGAAAAATGGCGAGTTATACAATATATCTGATTGTGCCTATACTAACCGAGTACATCTCAAGAAATGACACAAATTTGACGTCATGCTGTTTACAAGACTCTCGCTGATCGGTGTACGTGAACAAGTCTATGATTGATAATATTTTATGGTGGATAGAAAATATCTCCAGATTCAACTTCAAGTCGAATAATTATTATTCTCAATGGTTCTGGAATCATAGTGGATCCCAACACAACCCAAGTAACGAACACCTAACCCAACATCAGTAGGTTACTTCGAAGTCGCTTATTTATTACTGCATGAGAGATACCCTCTAGATTTTTAGCTATTCACTGACATGGCCACGAATGACAACCAGAATACAGTTTCGACGAGTCGGCTGTTGCCAGGTTCCACATGGGTGAAAAAATTTGCTGGAGATACATAACTGGTTCTTTTAAAAGGATATAATTTTGCCTGAGCCAACAACAAGATGACTAGGAACATGTTCGGTTCTGAAAAATTGATACTTCAGCCTCCTTCTACAGGTTTGATGAATCAATCATTGTTGTTATTTTGTTGCGTTTTGCTGCTATTCAGTTGGTATCGAAATATGTTTCGAGTCAAAGTGTGCGTTGTCACTAATTGAAAAACAACTGAAACGGACCTTGAGATTCTCGTATGTATTACAAACAAGTTTATTGATGATTATCGAGATAGAAATCCCTTAGATTTTTAGAAAGAAATGATGTTGCCTATCAGCAACAAAATTCGTTTCGAAAAAGAATAGGAATTTTCTATAACCATAAATGAAACGAGTTGTATTATAAGGATTGTTTCACTCATCATTCCATGTATAAAACAATAATTTCATGTAATATTTCCATTTGCAGTCGGTTATGCAACTAACTATACCTGCCGATACATCTATTGCTATCTAATAGCAACTAGTGACGAGACGTACCACATATTGTCGCGTCGCGTCGTCATTGGCCGGAATCAATCGCAATATTTAATGCGTTCACAGTCTATAGACACTAGTGTCAAGTTGTGAAAGGTTAGGTTGACATTGAAAATGATTGTTTAAAATGTCGATCATACTAAAATTCTTCAATACAAATTGGAATTCGGTGCCTATCACCTTCGTCTGGAGTTTAGTGTATATATGAGAATGTGAATATTATGATATCCATGTCCATGACAGCCTGCTGCATGTAGGTTTTTTCTATGTCACTTTGTTTTATATTTGATTAAAAATCTGAAACACAGCCATTTAGTTATCCAGTAGCCAATCAACAGCCGAAATACAAAAACGGAAACATCATGTTTTCGATTATCAACACAGATATGTTAAGCAATCAAAAACGTGTATTTTGAAATGAGTGGAATACTCGACGGAATCCTTTTGGTAACCTTCATATAGCGACTCCGCCAATGGGTCTTAACCCTCATAGCTCATCTACTAAAATGTTTTCGAGAAATAAATGACAGTTCATCAGCGTTTGAATAAAATAACCAGTCAGTCCTATAGGGTTTTTCATGTTTTTTCGTATTCTTGCAATGATACCGAAACCTTGAGACCAAATCAGACAATTTCTCATTTTGCCAAACAAATCACGATGCTCGACCGGCCCTATGGCTATCTAACCGGCCCAGCAATTCGTCGCTCTCATTAATAAATCAAAGGGGTGAGGGTGCATGATCCCATCTCATCATGGCCGCATCCAGGAGCATCCCTCTCCTCTCACACCCGCTGCCTACGTCGAGGATTAGGCCGTCGCAATCGGCATTAGCGATTGCTAATCTTAATTGAATCAAATGACATTGACTGACACATAACTGCGTGCGTGGAGACGCGCGACTTGAATATTTGAATTTTAATTAGGGGGAAATGGGAGGACGAGGTTTTCTATTTGCGCCAAATTGACCTTGCTACCCTTCGTTTCTCGTTGTACAGCCATTCATATTCAAATGCCCAGTTGGTTATATTGGATTAAGGATTTTCATAAAAGGCTTTGAATGAAAGTATTTTCTTAGGACTATATTAGGAGAATGCGACGAGTAGATGAAATAGCAAACACAACCAACAATGCGCCTAAATTTTTATTTGTACACATTCGTCACCTATCGACTTGAGCTAAGTATCATTGGGATGGAATTTGTTGAAGATACCACAACAAATTCATCACAAACGACAAAAAGTCTACAGAATCCTTGGAAAGACGGTATTTTTCGCTGACACATTAGCTTCTAGCTCTTAATCCTAATGGGGAAAGTTCAAGTCGGTTCACATAAAAGCAACAACTGTTCAAAATCCAACGAAATTTCTAGGTGTCAGGTTTCAGGATCATGGTTTTGACCACTTTATTTACAATAAAGCACAATCCTACAGTCAGAATTCAAATGGTCTGAAGCAAAATAACAGAACCAATAGCGATTGTCTTACAATATCCAACTGAGTCATCTTTGCCAGTTCCTGGGAAATATAACGTCTAACGTCGTTATCAAATGAACCAATCAGGAACTCGAGTCGAGTTCGAATTATTGATATAACACCGAACTTGATTCATGACTCTAATTGGCCAGTTCATTGTACCAGTATATCACCTGACGAAGCTACTGTGTTAGCGAAACATGTGGTGTGTTTAAGAATTTTGTGAAAAACTTATCGTTTGTGATGTTTTTGCATTTACCATGGATTTCCATCAAGTAACGGCGAGTCAATTGAAAAAAAAACTAATAATATAGTAGGGAGGTGGTTTTAGTTCACTGATGGTTCCTGCTTGTCCGTGTGATGATGGCTTGATTTACCAAATACTGGCCCTGAGCTACTGTAAATTCTTCAATATTTCATCCTATTCTTGCTGACTGATCTGCTCTTTCGGATAAGTGGGCCTTTCCCTTTGATTCTGATAGATGCCAGCTGAGTGATGCATTGAACTTCCTTCTTAGAACGATTAACTTGACCTTCAATATCTATTCTGTATCGCAATAACATGACACTAGTTTATGGTCTATAACCAATTTATTTGAATAAGTAGACGCATAATAATGATACTGAATTCTTGGATTTGCACATTGACAACAAATTGAGATTTGATGAACATATTTTGTCACTGAGAAAAAAGCTAGCGTCAGGTTGCTATGCTGTCAAAATTGTATCAAATGAGCTTGGTTATGATATTGCTAGAAATACATATTTCGCCCTCGTAGAATCTCATTCTCATATTAGATATGGTATAGCTTTATGTGGCTTTTAGTCAACATTCACTGTCCACGGCATTTGGTCTAAAAAGAGCAGTGTAGAGCTAGATCTAGTGACCTCTTTTCATTCATTGTGAAATTTTCACACTTACGTGCCTATTTACATCGGGAACTGTTTGTTTGGTTCACAAAAATCAGCCTCTAATAAATGGATTCTCTCTGGATTCAAATGTATATACTATAGGAATAATAATAATATTAAACAATCAATACCAAAGACAACGCGTACCTAAGATTCTGTGATTTATGAAAGCAGAAAAAATTTGTATCATCTGCCACAGCATTTCAAAGCAATCAAGAGTTTGGAAAAATTCAGAAAAAGTGTTGAGGATTTTCTCTTAGCAAGATCATATCATCACCTACAGGAACATTACGATGAGAAATTTTAGGTTGCAACTCTGTCATAAGTTTCATTCTGATATATATGTTAATAATAGTCAGTTCATGATAGGTATTTCAGCAAGAGCATTATGACGTAACTATTTATTTTAATGGTGTGTGTTCACATTTCGAGTTCGCATCGATAGTATGGAACCCCTACTTATTATAAATACAATGAACAATGAACGAGTAGAGAGAGTTCAAATGAAGTTTATGAATATACTGTTTTTCAAGTTCAAAGTTCAAGAGACCTCAAACTCACTTATCATACGAGAGTCGCTTACAACATTTCAATCTCAGCAAACTTTCCTCTCGGAGAATTGTAAGCTACGTTATATTTCTTTTCAAAATTCTCAGCAACAGAGTAGACAGTAGTTACATAGTCAACAGACTCTCGGGGGTAATACCATGAGAGCTCGCAATACTATCGATAGTAATTCTGTCAGAAATCAACGAGATCAAATTGCTTGGTAACACCACGAGTCCGCGAGGACGAGTGGTGTTACCTCAAAGCAATTTGATCGAGTTTAAGATTTCTGACAGAATTTGCGATAGTATTGTGAGCTCGAATTGTATTTATTGAGATAATTTCACGAATCAAAAAAGTCATACATTGTTTTGTTGTTGTTCTAAAATTGTTCTAAAATTGTTCTATCCGTCATTCGGTTGCCCCCTTACGAGCAACCCTCAAAAGTCTTCGAGAGTCTTGTGCGAGCAAGGAATGACGGGGCCTTACCTTTTAACGTGTGATCCCAAACACTTTCTTGGGCCATCAGAAAAATTTCTGCAGTCGACGGGACTCGAACCCACGACCGGCAAGCGAATGCGGATTAGAATATGGACACTCTGTCCGCACGGCTACCTGGCCACATACAAATGTATTCATCAAAATCACTTTTATAATTATTTTATTTTGAAAAAACTATCAAAACAATCATTTTTCTATTATTACAGTTTTAAACAGATACATGACAGACAATTTATTTGTAATAATAATTATTTACCACTGAACAATTATTATGTTATATTTTGTTTTTCGGTCGATGTTATGATTTGGGAATTTGATGAGGTCGCTGGGTTCTCTTCATTTCGGAGTTTGTCCATTATATTTTGATGGTGCTCACTGTCCATTTGCAAATATGGCTTTATAGATTTGGCGCTAGCATGTCCCGTGATTTTTATAATTTCTTGTTCGTTCAGTCCAGCTTTAGCCAATTGGCTAACTGTTGTAGCTCTGTTTGAATGATTTGTAATTTTTAATTTGCCGGTTTTTAATCCGATGGATTCTGCCGAATTTTTCGTCCGTTTGGCGATCTCGTTGCAACCCATTGGACAATTTTTGTACCATGAGCTATTCTCATTCTTGTTCCAAAATTGATTGACTGATAGAAATAACCTGTAGGTTTTAATGTTATCATTACGTATTGATAACAGTTTCTTGAACAATCTTACTGGACACATGTCTTCATTCCTGTTATTTTTTGCCAACCATTTATCATCTGAACAACGCTGAGATCCACCTTGGGTTGTTTTCGTGAAGATTGGGTTATAAATAATCCGACCAGTACATACACCTGCATTGTTGAGTTCCTCACGAAAATACTGGACTTTACATGCAGCCGCTTCACCCCCTCTCCATGCTAGTTCTACTGCAGCAATGTGATAGAACTTTTTCATGAGTCCAATAGGTGTATTCTCATCGCAGCTCATCACCATAGCTCTCTGTTGTTCAACTGATAGAGATACTGACGATTTTGTTCTTTTCTCACTACATTTTTGGAGTTCTTAACGTTTTGTATCACGTGCTTGTCGTGCGGATCTGAAGGTGACATCTGTAAAAGGGTCGAATGTTCTATCGTATTCGTTGTGGTATTTCTCCTGAATCATTTTTGCTGTTATATTCCACATTGATTTGACGACATTTTCTTTATAGTCATCACCATCAATTCTGCGCATATTGAATGCCCAGTCCTTCAATATGAGTGCTAAACTTTGAATACTTGTGTCTTCATTGATGACATACCCTTTTCCAACAGTGAAGTTCATAAATTGCTTCACACACATATTTTTTATTTTTCACGGTATTCTTAGGCTCATGTTTGTTCACTATTATATCTATTTCATTTGCTGAAATATTGCCAAAGCGTTGTCTTATTTCGTTCATTATCGTAAATTCTAATAGGCAATGACAATAATGTCTGTCTGACTGACATTTATGTCACACCGCTCAGATAACAAGAAATCTATTTGAATTCGTGGTTGCCATGACGACGTGGTCTTACCGGCTCGAAAGGAAGGAACCGAGTACTATCGCGGCACACCGTTCTGCTTGGTGCTCACATCGCAGGAGATGCGCGTTTCATATGGCGAGTGAAATTATCGTTCAATGTACTCACACACGTTACCCGCTCACATAATTTGTTCTACCTACCAAATCATAAGACGAACTATGCAAGAAGTTCACCTCTATACATGGTACAAGATTTCTATAACTCATATTTCAGCCACATCGATCTGTTCAATAGCACTTTACATAGAGTCAGGAAAGAATCTGGACAAGTTTTCGATTTGAATTGATTCATGACGGTATTCAAATTTTCAGTCCAATACTTTTTTGGTACTTTTTTGTTTTTTGATTTTTGTATTTTTGTTTATTTTTGGTGATAATTTTTAGGATATTATTTTATATAGTTTCTCTATATCAACTTACAAAGTGTACACTCTATCAAATCAGATGTGTAACCCTATAATTGGAGTTTCATTACTTTGTTGGGTAACCTATGTAAATTAAATAAAAAATAAAAATAAATATTACTTCCTACTGGACACAGTGGAAATCCACTAGATCAATTTTAAATTTTCAGTCCAATACTTTTTTGGTACTTTTTTGTTTTTTGATTTTTGTATTTTTGTTTATTTTTGGTGATAATTTTTAGGATATTATTTTATATAGTTTCTCTATATCAACTTACAAAGTGTACACTCTCTCAAATCAGATGTGTAACCCTATAATTGGAGTTTCATTACTTTGTTGGGTAACCTATGTAAATTAAATAAAAAATAAAAATAAATATTACTTCCTACTGGACACAGTGGAAATCCACTAGATCAATTTTAAACCATGCTATATCAACAAGGAATATTATTCTTGGACAATAAAGCATGGTATTGATTGATTAATTATTAATTGATTGATTGATTGAATGATTGGTAAGAGGTAGTGATTCATTAGGAGAAAACTTATTGATCCACGAATAACGACTATGGACTAAAGCGTCGCTGAATACTCTTCCGGAGCAGGCCCAGATACTGAATCGGGCCTCACAAAGGCCAGTGTTCTCGTGACAATCGTGCCACCATTACGCTCATTAATAATTTGCACACCATTTCGGGCTGCTCGTCCTACGTCACGCTAATTAGATTAGCCGTTGTTGTCTGCGTTCTCTGCTGAGCCAGTTCGATTTCGGTTGCTGAGGCCGCATCAGCTATTGTTGCGGTTCACCGTCGGTTATCGCAGGTTATTAGAATGGCCATGCACGTCTGATTTCCACTATTATACATGCATGGGAGATGCCACACTCACTAACACTTTGACATCATTGGAACACCGTAGGAAGGTCGGCGGATTTTCACTTTTTCATAGATACTTCCACGCGAGCTTCCACGGGAAACTCTCTTCCGTAATATCTGCTACAATTCCACGACTAGCAATACCAGCCAGACGAACTCGACAAGCGCAGTCAGCACATCATTTCGTTGTCAACCTCGAAATATATCGAACAGTACTTAATCAAAACTCGTTCTTCTATAGAACGGGAAAGTTCTGTAATTCATTGCCTAAGGAAGTATTCCCAAGAACTTATAATCGCCATTACCTACCTCCTCTCCATATCCTCCCTAGAATTCAATGCAAACAAAACACAAGCATGCCTTTTCTCTAGAAAAACCGATCTCACTGTGTCCAACATAAGCTTTTCAGGAGTAATCATACCTCTGAAGACATCCATTTCGATGCTTGGTGTTACTTTCTTGGGAAAATCACGTGAAATCAATTGCTAAAAGTGCATACCAAAAACTTGGTTTTCTGTTTCGGGCCAGGACCTATTTCACTTCCAGTCAGCTGCTTATGCTCTATAAGGCACAGATCCGACCTGTCCTGGAATACTCTTTCCATATTTGGAGTGCAGCACCCAAACATACCCTGGAACTGTTTGATTCTGTCCAAAACAGGGCAATTCGTCTCATGGGGGATGCCTCGCTCACAAACTCACTTCTCTGGAACACCGTAGAAAAGTTGGCGATGTGGCTCTATTTTATTGATATTTCCATGGATGATGCTCTTCTCAAATATCAACAATTATTGTTCCACCCTTGGCAGTCCCCGCGAGATTAACCCGTCGAGTTGAGGCTTCTCACCCCTTCGTGGTCACTTCGGAGACCTGCAGAACGTCTCTTTCCAAAGACTCATTCATCCAACGAACAGCGAGGCTCTGGAACATATTGCCAAGGGAGGTGATTCCCGAGGCATATAACCTCCAGAAATTTAAGAAGAACACCAATTCCTACCTTATTTCCCTTGGTTCTCACGATGTTCTCTGAACATTACAGGATATCCCTTTTCGTGAGAACCAGAACATAAAAAAAGATACGCATGATGATGTTCTTCGAACATTATAGGGATTCCCTTTCGTGCACACCAAGCGATAAAAAAAAAAGATTTTTGCGCGAATATACGGCTATCGAATAAATGGAAAAGCATGGAATCTTATCGAAGAATAATCACACTACACTGTGTTAAATTAACCAAACCAATTTTTCAAGACATAGACAAGTGTTTTGCTATGTTAACATCTTTAGGATCAGGAGAAGATTGAAACTCGAGTTGAAACTAGTTTTAATCTTCTCCGGAGAATGCTAACATAGTTAGCAAAACACGTGTCATGGGGCTAAAGAATCGTTTGGTTAGTGGTAAAATCGAGGGCAAGACCTCGGGCAAGACAGTGTATAGTGTGATGTAATCTCTTCTTTTTGTCTCTTGGAGTGCACGAAAAGAAATTCCTATAATGTTCGTGGAACATCGTGCGTACCTATAGGTAGGACAGGGAGAGGAGGTAGGTGCTGGAATATTTTTTGAACTCGGGAATACTTCCATTGGCAAAGAATTCCAAAACTTCGCCGTTTTATAGACGACCAGAGTGTTGTTCGACATTTTTCAAGGTTGATGACGAAGAGATGTGCTGACCGGCCTGTCGAGTTCGTCTGACTGGTAAAGCCTAGTGATGGAATTATAGCAGAGGTTTCTCAGGAACATTTCCCGTGGAAGTATGTATAGAGAAGTGAAAGGTCGCCAACTTTTCTACGGTGTTCTCATGGGGTCACTAACCATGCCAATGTCTCTTTCCTGCATAGAATCTACAGTGTGACCCACTTCTAATAGAAACACCCCTGTATCTTACGTAATCGTTGGGTAAGGATCCTGAAATTTGCTGGAGCGAGAAATATCCCAAAAATGTACTCTCTATGACCAATTTCCGAAAAATGATATCAGGAGTCAAAATAGGTTGAGAATCACTTCAGATTCAGAATCAGGACGCCCAAATCACTTAATTCACTAACTATTCATATTTTCCCTGGAAAATTTTCAGTTCTGAAAAATTAAATTTTGTCGCACTTTTTACGGAAGCACATCCGTATCTTACGTAATTGACTTCATCTTTGGACTTTCCCTTCCTCCTGCGAATTTCAGAACCCTACTTCAATAATTACGTGAGATATATCATAAATATATTATTATCGAATAAAATTCAAATCATTTCATGTGAGAAACATTTTTTTTTCCTTAGCCACCCTGTATGTTGTTATGAGGAAAACGTGAACACAAATTTGACAGATTATCCCAGAAACATTTTCGAATTACCAAAATATGTTGAGAATTCCGAGGAGAAGGGGGACGAATCATCGTCACACGAAATGACGTATTTCCTAACTGGAATAAGTATTTCTCATATTCCTTTAATTTTTCTCCGTTTTGAACAATTACCTGTTAATGCAAAATTTCAATAATTGAATCTTCAGGATATCAACTGATGAGAAACCTTCCAGGTCTACTGAGGATGGTAAATCAGTTGACGAAATATGTGGGTAGTTATTTCGACAAAGCTCTGCCTGAGTATTCCCAAAATTTTATATTCACCGAAAGTTGAAACAAAATTCTAATAGGTACCTCCTCTCCCTATACCCTTCCTAGGTACACACGATATTCTCCGAACATAATAGGGATTCCCTTTCATGCGCTTCAAGAGATAAAAGAATATTGCTGTATTTTGGTTTCTTCATTCGGCATGGAAAGTTCAGAATGTCACTTCTTTATCTTTAATTGTTTCGGAATAATTCGAAAACTCCTATCTTCAGAGGCTCCACTTCAGAGGCCCAATAATGTGCCTCCATTTACGACTTTTATATACCTAATGTAGGTATCATGCTTGTGATTTATGCAGTATAATGCCATATATTTCATTATACCTTTATAGGGAATGATGGAGTGCAACAGAGGATAAGGATTATTTATTTTTTGTCATTGTTTCCTAATGACATTACCACTATTGAAATATCATACTGTATTAGAATTTCATTTACTTTGTTTGAATACTGTTTTCTCATCAAGATACCTATTACATGGGTAACTATGGATTGTTTTTTCAATACATACAAAAAGTGTTGCTTTTCGGTGTTGGTCTTTCGAAATCAATTCTCTCTCCACTGCTAATTTCTTAAAAAACACTGCAAACACCACAAGTATTTTTATATTCGCGATGATGGCTATTTTATTGACGCATTGTATAATTTTCGACAATTTGCTACTACTTTTCAACTCATGGTGATATAGGAAAGGAACAATCTACTGAACTTTTGACAAGGGGAAGCTTTCGTGACTGTTCTATAATATTCTAATTAATTCATTGGTCCAGACTGCATCCCACTAATATTTCCAAGAATAGAACATTTGACACGTACTTGGGTCAAGTGGTCCATTATTTCGAATGCATGATTATCTCGAATCGCCGAAAAAAATATAAAGAACGATCTACTGGAATCACAAAATTTTCCTGCCTTGTAGCCACAACAGTTCCAGTGAATCAACCATCAAATCACCTTCCAGGATCTCATTATTCAAATAGTTCTACCGTGTGCGAGATTAACAGTTAGCGGTTGATATACTAAGGTTCTAATTTCATAGATGATTGCTATGTGATAATAACGCGAGTAATGACCGCTTCAGACCATTTATGGAACCATATTAGAAACCGGGAAAATAATAGCCCTCGAACTAATGATTTCGCACTGAATGAAAAAATGAGTGTTATTATTTTATTGAATTTCTCTGCGGACGAACCAAGAGTTGGAAATGATGAATGAGCAGATGGTCATACATTAGACACAATTAGCGTGAAGTACCATGAGATTTTAACATGGATTTATTGTTGCTCGAGTTGTATTCATTATTTATAACTATCGAATTAGGTCATTGACCTCATTAGAACAGTGTAGAAAAGTCGGCGACCTCTCACTTTTCAATAGATACTTCAAAGGGGAAATGTTCCAAGCCCAGTCAGTACTTCCTAGGGGTGGGCGATAATGATTCTGAAATATCGATTATCGATAATCATAATCTATCGATATTATCGATTTATCGATATTATCGATATTATCGATATTATCGATATTATCGATATTATCGATAATTATCGATATTATCGATATTATCGATATTATCGATATTATCGATATTATCGATATTATCGATATTATCGATATTATCGATATTATCGATATTATCGATATTATCGATATTATCGATATTATCGATATTATCGATATTATCGATATTATCGATATTATCGATATTATCGATATTATTGATATTATCGATATTATCGATATTATCGATATTATCGATATTATTGATATTATCGATATTATCGATATTATTGATATTATCGATATTATCGATATTATCGATATTATCGATATTATCGATATTATCGATATTATCGATATTATCGATATTATCGATATTATCGATATTATCGATAATTATCGATATTATCGATATTATCGATATTATCGATATTATCGATATTATCGATATTATCGATATTATTGATATTATCGATATTATCGATATTATCGATATTATCGATATTATCGATATTATCGATATTATCGATATTATCGATATTATCGATATTATCGATATTATCGATATTATCGATATTATCGATATTATCGATTTTATCGATATTATCGATAATTTTCCTACAAATTATTATCGATAATTATCGATATATCGATAATTTTTCCCACCCCTAGTCGTGACAAGGGTATTTTTATAAAACTAATTTTTTATATTTACTTTCTGGTTTCTACGTAGGTATAATAAACAAAGCCATTTTGTCATTATGTTATTTTTCAAGGAATGAGCAATCGAATGATGAAATAAAAATATTCCATATAATTAGATAACCCACCTTACTTGATACTACTCTTGTTACTCGTTCAACACATAACTAACCAATAAGTTTGCCACCACAACTAATAAGGGTTGCCACGTTGCCAGATGTCAGATAGCTTCATGCAAGTTGCTGTGCTGGAGTCCTATGTTGTTTGAACAGGGCTGATGTACAGGGTGGCGTGTCTTATTATATTCTTCATTCTTACTTCAATTCTTACCAACAAGTATCCGTTTTATACAGGGTGTTCCATATAAGAAACAAAAATACCTATGTTTCTGATGCTCATTCATTTTGATAATTTTTATATCATTGGTTATATCGGTAATTTCGATAATTTTGATATCATCGACATTATTGATTATTTCGATAATATCGATAATATCGAAAATATCGAAAATATCGATAAAATCGATAATATCGATAATATCGATAATATCGATAATATCGATAATATCGATATCGATAATATCGATAATATCGATAATATCGATAATATCGATAATATCGATAATATCGATAATATCGATAATATCGATAATATCGATAATATCGATAATATCGATAATATCGATAATATCGATAATATCGATAATATCGATAATATCGATAATGTCGATAATATCGATAATATCGATAATATCGATAATATCGACAATATCGATAATATCGATAATATCGAAGATATCGATAATATCGATAATTATCGATAATATCGATAATATCGATAATATCGATAAATCGATAATTTTTCTCCAAATTATTATCGATAATTATCGATAATTATCGATATATCGATAATTTTTCCCACCCCTAGTACTTCCATTCGTTGTCAAACTTGTCTGTAGAACAGCAAAAAAAAAATCTGGAATATACTATACATATTATAACATGTAGTTATAATTGAAAATAGAATGATTTTACAACATAAACAACATGATCAGATATAAAAATATGATGGTTGAAATATGGATTGCTGGTCCTTCATTTGGTAGGATGAACTGATTACTTGTAGAAGTTTGAGTTAGAGCTAAAAGTTCCACTTATGTCCTGTATGGATTCGCGTGGAAATCATGCTCATTGATCATTATTTTTTTATGATATTATATGAAGGTTCCTATACGCTTTTTTCTAATTTTCTAGTTGACACTGCTAACACAACATTACCTATACAAAATGAAATGAAATATAATTACAGTATTTGCAAAAAAAATACAAATAATAAGATTTACACAAGTTTTTCAAATTAAATGTACGAATATTTCCCCGAGTATTTCCCTTGAGAAAGTTACTGTATCGCCTAGCAAAACAACATGTCTTGGTTTTAAGAAATTTCTGGAAATCTTATCATCTGTGCAGTGTTTCACATTTCCTATGGATTTCCATTAGGTAAAGGTTTAGACGTTACACACGAAAAAAGTGTTTATGAATTCGAAAAAGTGAACAATTGTAAGTGCTGACTCACACTGTAGACAATTTTAACCATCGTCGGGAATGATGACAATCGTTTCAGCGTCTTTTTTGCTTCTCTAACTTATTACCCAGTATAGACCTCGGTATAGACTATATAAAAAATTACTCATCGACCGATAAGCGATAGCTCTCTCAATCAATCATTCCGGAAAACCGATAGGATCAAAGGGATAATCGGTTGTAGAGGTTTTGACGTATTTGTCGATCCTTTGAGTAGCGGTTCGCACTAAAAGAGTGGGGGCATATTATATGGGTACTTCGAGAAAATAATGATATAGTGTCGTTTTTAGCGATTAGGTCACGTCACTTTGCATTGAGGACGATTTGATATCGTTCTATTTTATAATGGCATCACATTTTGCTGATGAGACGAAACGATGGTGATGATATAGTATGTGGGAACAGGAAGTTTATTTTCGCGATTAAATAATCATTTTGTTATTTATTTATAGCTATAGATGCAATTACGTATACACATAATTAAATAATCATTTTGTCATTTATTTATAGCTATAGATGCAATTACGTATACACATAATATATGGATATCAATAGTGAAAACTAAAATGGAATTGTTCGATAATAAAAAAAAATATAACAAACAAAAGTTTGCGAGCGATATTTATCATATCATAGACTATACAGGGTGTTTCCTAATTGAATGTCACTATTTGAGGAGACGATTCTTGGGCTCATTTTAAGAAGAAAATTTCATATGAACGTATACGTTATATATGACCTGAACGTCTTAACTTTTGAGATACATGGTGGTAAAGTTCTCAAAAATTAATAGTTTTGTATTAATCTCTAATATACAGGGTGGGTCACGGTAGATGGCACCTTAGACGTTTACGGAGAACGGGACATAAGATCATTCTGAAAATTTGGTTACTCAAGTAATTGCTCTTGATCTATCGATCTAAAATATTTTCAGCTCTGCGGCGTTGCCGCTTCTATCGAAAAGTAGCAACAACTTTGTTATTTCAAATGGAACACCCTGTATTTTATTGCATCTTCAGATTCTCTCTGAAGAGCTGATTTCATCGATATATCACACTTGGGGTCTAGCGGAAATGATTACAGAGATATAGGGTGTGAAAAATCGACATTTTTCAACTTAAGGAATTTTTTTTGTCGAAACTATTCATTATTGGTCAAAACGGCTTACATGTCCCTATCTCAACTTTTGATTAACTATCTACTGATATTTAATTGGGACATATACCGGGTGATCAAGAATCTGAATTCTGCACCACCCTGTATTTGTTTCAATTAAATGTCAGTAGATAGTTGATCAAAAGTTGGGATAGGGACATGTGAGCCGTTTTGACCAATAATGAATAGTTTCGACAAAAAAAATTCCTAAAGTTGAAAAATGTCGATTTTTCACACCCTATATCTCTGTAATCATTTCCGCTAGACCCCAAGTGTGATGCATCGATGAAATCAGCTCTTCAGAGAGAATCTGAAAATGCGATAAAATACAGGGTGTTCCATTTAAAATAACAAAGTTGTTGCTACTTTTCGATAGAAGCGGCAACGTCGCAGAGCTGAAAATATTTTAGATCGATAGATCAAGAGCAATTACTTGAGTAACCAAATTTTCAGAATGATCTTATGTCCCGTTCTCCGTAAACGTCTAAGGTGCCATCGACCGTGACCCACCCTGTATATGTATCAAGAGGCATCAGTTAGTGTAGTATCACATTTTTTGTTGTTGCCACCAGTAGCGTTCGTATGGAATTTCACATACTCATTTTGGCCGACATTGATGGTACGCCACTGATTAATTTCGAAATTGAAATCATTCCTGGAATTCTAAATCATTTCTGAGCATATTATTTGATCTCTACAGTTTTTTCAATCTGAAGCACGGTTTTCACCCAAGAAATTAAAATCCTTTTCACTGCATGATGATCATAACAATATCGTTAATATGACAATATCACAATGCAGAGAAATATATTTAATTTTAAAATTCAAATTTCAGGAATACAATTCCTAGTTTAATATAATCTCTTGAATTGCTCCAGTCCAAATCACGGTTTTCACCTAAAAAATTAAATCTATTTCTCTGCATTGTGTTATTGTCATATTAACGATATTGCAATGTCAATGATAATATATGATATGAAATAATTCCGTTTATTTTGAAAAAAAGGCGACTTTTGAAGAAAACCTGAGAATACGTGAAATCCAAATTTCGAAACCATCTCACCGGTTGAAGTAAACGTGACGAATTATGAAATATACAAAGGGCAGTCATGATTGTGACACCTGATTACATCGAATTTACACATAAATTTCCCCACATGCCTTATAAGTTCCTGGAAATAAATAACATCATTATGGTGTTCGAAAGTAAATCACTATGAACACAGAGTACAGGAAAAAGTGCTCTTTTTTACTTTGAAGGAGGTTTCATTTTGCATTACTTCAGAGAGTAGATGTGATGCCGGTATATTCAGACAATGTTGAAGAGGTTGAAGCTACCTATATATTTACGCCTTTGACAAACAACTCTGCCTCTGAATATGAAAATGTATCGCATTTCCATCGTGTAAATTCACCGAGTCGAAAGTAATTTATTTTTATCGGAATCATATGTGACTAGGCGAAGAATTTATGTACGAACACGCTTTGTAGAAATAGATATTTTGCGAAAAATACGTCTCAGCGGCTATATAACGTTTCCTCCATCATTTTTGAGGTGAATAAATTCGCAGCTCGCAAGTTTTAAAATTTTCTGGAACATACGAGGTATTTCGAAGGACCTGCCCCAATGTGTCCAAGTATATAATACAACTTAATAGAGCTGCATCTCCCCCGAGAACTTCCCACTCATCATTCCTAGAGTTCCTAAATGTACTTGAAACTGCTGATTTTGACGTTTTTTTCATATCATATACAAAAAACGTCAAAACAACAGTGTCACGAACATTTAGGAACTCTAATCATTCCTACATTTTAATTTCCTAAAGAATTGGATTTCATCTCACCCAAGCGCTATCAGAGCTCATGTCCTATATCTTCTTCATAATCATTCCGATCAGTACAGGTGAACAAGGACGGCCGTCGGCCATATCTGAGCAATGAATAATGGTAAAACTTTGAAAGAAATATATCTCTAGAAAAGTGCCCCTAAAAAATAGCTGGAAAATATATTCAGGTTTCTAAAATATCCGCTAGGTTGCGTAACGGCTATGAGTAAAGAGAAAATTCCTTGATAAATTCCACTTTTTCACACTTTTTGTCCCATCTCAAAAAATAAAGTTGTGGAAGAACGTCAAATTATATTTATACTAAACGTCTGTGACTGGTTATCTGTGATTTGAATTGATTTCATATTCATATCACCGTTGCCGCCAGATGACTTGATCTAGAGTATCATTGGATATTCGCGAGATTCACGAAGTGGGCGACATCTAGACTACATAATACGAACTTCAAACTGGGGGAAAACAAACTGTTGTCTATGGATAATGTGCATAGACTACATTGCATTCAGCTTGCTGTAGCTGTAGCCAAACTTGTCAATGACATAAAGTGTTGGCACTGTTGGTAGTGATGATGGTTGATTTGGTTAATTTTTTTACATTATTACATTTTTATTAGTTTAGTGAACAGTGAACGGGTGAAGAATTGGAGATAGTTCAAACAATTCAAACTAATTATGAGGGGCAAATCAATTGACATATAAAAGAACAGCTACAACATGTTTACAATACTCATATTGTCCTGCTTTGGATGAACAAATACAAATCCATTGTTCTACAGAAGTTCCTCTGGACCCCAACTTCAATTTTACTTCATTTTGGGAAGATTTCTCCTTCCACTACTGGACGGTTTTTTCATTTGAATAGAGCAAAATATCTGCCAAAAGAACATCTACAACAGGCAATATTAGCGTTTTCGATCGAATATTGACAATTAATGTCAAGATATTTAAAAATTTATCACTCTTATCAGTACACAGTACACAAGCTATTGGCACTAATGGGATTGAGTGAGGATTGGGTTTGTTTTCCACCAGTTTTGACATGGAACGATGAAAACCGAGCGCCACCTGGTAACATTGATTCCCATGAATAATCCATGTTTTTAGTCAAGTTTGTTTCCATATTATTGTTGTGATTTATTGTGCAATCAATAAGTTTAGCATTAGAAATGTATTGTTGTTTTTGGTTTTCAATAAATAGGTGTTTTGTTTTAAAGTTATAGAGAAAAAATCGTCTTCAAGGTGTTAAGCATTTTCAGACCGATATTTTTACGTTATTCGGATGCAGAAGCGAACACGACACTATTTATTTTCGAACTGATTTATTTAAACTAAAGAAACACTAATTTATATCGAACTTATAACTACTATTTATGTAAAACGATTTATATCACGCGGTATATAACTGTCTCTCTGACATTCGCTGCTTAACTGACTGACAGCAGTTGTTCGGCCGTTTATATATGAGATCACTTGGCAGGCTTTGGTTCCAGAAGGTTCTCGAATGATCTTCCGTCTCATTCTCTTTGTTCTAGATGCTTCTTAGAACAAAACCTCTCTCTCTAATTGTTCCATCGATTGTTTCCAGAACATTCCAGAATCTTCTGTGACGTTATTTGTCACTGCGGCATATATTGAGTATTCGGAAATATGCTGGTGTATGTAGGAATCATTGGGAGGTTGGAGAACAATCTGGGATGCGTGATACAGGATGATCGTTGTACTCCTGTCTTACTGATGATGTTTCTAAAGCCCCTCTAAGGGAAATATCATTACACTTAAATAAGAACTTTTTCTACACAAGCTATTGGCACTAATGGGATTGAGTGAGGATTGGGTTTTTTTCCCCCAGTTTTGACGTGACGATGACGTGACGATGAAAACCGAGCGCCACCTGGTAACATTGATTCCCGCGAATAGTGATTTGAAAAAAAAATTGAACGTAATGGTATATGCATGGTTATTATACGATGAAATAAAGAAACTTAATCTCAACAGACTAACGTAAACCGCAACATGCAACATGATAGCTTTTCGCTAACGGAAGATATTAACTCTGTACATTAATCTCTTTAGTATATTGTTGGACTGAAGGCAACACAATTTGTGCCTTTTCGGTTATCATGGTGTTTTGTAAACGATAAAAATCTCTGAAACTGATGATGCTGCTGCATGGATACCTTTAATGTTCCAAGAACATCATGCGCCCCTAGGGAAGATAGGGAGAGGAGGTATAGGTATTGGGTTTTTCAAAAACTTTTGGAGCATATTAGTTCTTGAGAATACTTCCATTGGAAATAATTCCAAAAAATAGGTTTATATTGCGAAGTCACACCCGTTGAGCATGATAGAAACTTACGTGAGTTGTTTACGTTTTTTTACTCTCAATTTGGAACTTTACGACCAATTTTCACATTGTCGAAGATGAAGATATCATAGCAAAAGGCCAAATGTCATGAAAAGAAGAAAACCCTGACCTCATGTTTCGGTGGCGCGGTTTGGTGGACAATAAATAATGTTAGCCACCATTGTTTTGTCATTTATTGAGCAATTTGGTGTACTTGCTACCCACCAAGTTTCAAAATCCGATCTCCAATGATTGAGAAGTTACACTGGCCGTTTTTGTGAACTTCTTTGTATATGTTTTTTGTGGGAGTAACTCCATAACAGACATGGGCGTCACCAGAAAAAGGGTTCTTTATTTTCTTGCGATTGAATGAGGGCTAATATTTTCATTCTCACTAGTTGGCGCTACTAAAACGTGAGGTCAATGTCAAAGTCAAAAATCCCTATAAAATTTTGCCGGATAGCCCTAGAGGCTGTGGCCTGTTTTATCGAAAATATTCGGAAAACATGATGTAGAATATTTAAACAAATAGAAAACCTCAAGTTATGGAAATACTTGTGCAGACTTACGTATTTTTACTCTCAATGTGGAACTTTACGACCAATATTCTTACGATGGCGAAGAAGAAGATATCGTAGGAAGAGACCATCAAATGACAGCATATTCAACAGTTCTACCAACACCGACCTCAAGTTTTAATGGCGAGATGTGGTGAGCAATAAATGACGTTAGCCCTAGTAGTAATAATGATTTCAAAAGAAATACTGAGTGCCACGTTAGTCATAATTATGTCACATGCATCGCAGTATAAGCAGCAAAACATTTCCTCTACCAAATATCTTCTAATATTGTTTTGGAAGTGAAAATTATACTTCATGAATCAACTTGTTTGCTAATTAATGCGATTGCAGGAAACCAAGTTCAATATTTTGTACTCCTAGATAATAAAACAAGTTCCAATGCACCCAGACAGTTCGAAATGAAGACTTATGGCCAACTATTTCAGTATTAACTTGATTTACAACCATATTCCAGTTCTTAGTTCTGAAATAATTCATACTTCTCTGCCTAGTCTGGCGTACAATCTTGTCTTATTTCTGTTCAGTGCGGGTTAAAACATCACGTCCAAAAGCATTTGCTTGTTCCGACTTGATTCCGACATCGCGCAATGCCCCCTCTGGTGGTTCATGCAGTTCATTATATACTACGAAAGCGCCGTTAAACGGACATACGATTTTTTCCCCTCAATTTTGAGTTATATCTCGAAATTTCATAATAACCCTACTAACGAACGGATGAAGATGTCGTTTTTAAACAGGAGTACCAATATCACGTATAGAAATGATGTTCATTATTATTATTATTACACTCTAAGAAAAACTGGAACACCAGTTGACACCAGCTAACACCGAATGATTTCCTTAGAGGTCCTGCATATTTCAGTGTTAATTCACACCTATTTGTAGAGCACCGGTGTTTGGTGCTATCTCTGCACATTTTCAGGTGAGATTTGTGATTTCGAAATCGATGTAAAGTAATACCAGTCTGGTGTGTTATGTGCAATGTTTTCTGATAGAGTTCGCACTGGTCTGGTGTGAATCACAATACTATTGATCATGAAAAACATCAGTATATTTAAAGTCACACCGGAATGAGTTTACAAAATCATCATCAAATGATCAAATCTACAATGAACGGTGTTTATTTACACCAGATCATTGAATTCTCAACCGGAATTGTGTCAATTCTAATTGAGGACAGTTCTTCATCTGACACGAATCTTCAGAATTCTGACATTTAGGTATGAAACAAAATTGCTTCAATCAATTTGTAATTCATTATAGTGTGAAATATTTTTGTTGAGATATAGGTACAGGGTATCTCAAAATTGCTGGGACACAGAGCTACCACAGGTAATACGGGTCAAAATAAGTTGATTGGACCCAACTTCTTCTTATTGAAAAATATACCGTTTGTCCGTGAGACGAGTTCAGAGTTTTCATAAATAAACATATTTTCAAAAGATCTACAATATCTTTCGGGAATCTTCCATTACTGAAAGAAGAGTTATACTCTAAAATTTGTTTCACTCATTTTTGAACAGCGATCAGCGAACGAAAATGTGTTTATTTATGAAAACTTTAAACTCACCTCACGCGGACAAACGGTACATTCTTTTATATAAACAAGTTAGGTCCAATCAAGTCATTTTGACCTGTATTACCTGTGGTAGCTCTGTGTCCCATCGATTTTGGTGTTGTGTCGAAACATCGAGACAATTGTTTCTGATTTTGACTCCTCAATAAACTTTTCTGAGCATTTGAATTTTATTTTTATACACTTCATGATAGAAACAATCATGCACTTTACACTGGAAGAGCAACATGACCCGTGCTTATTGAAAGCACAGTGAAGAGAGACAGTGCTGAATATTGCTCAACGTTTACTACGAATGGCTGTGGAACTCTGGAGTCTGGAGTGTGGAAGTGATAGGAGCACGTACACATGCAAAGAAGATGCGCAAGGTTGCCAAGCATCACGATATGAAATAACTAAGTATATGTAGGTACCTATAGTTTCATGGTAATTTAATGAACATATAGGCAGTAGGTACTTAAATGAAATTGTCTTCATAAGTTCTTGGAAATACTCCTGTTGGCAAAGAATACCGAAGCTTCGTCGTTCCATAGACAAACGTGTTTTGGAAAGGAGTTGCTTGACATAATTCTAGATTGACGACAAAACGATGATGGGCTGACTCAGCCTGTCGAGTACGTTTGACGAATGGTGGACCAAAATGCATGTAAGCTCTGCAGTAATGATACAGAATGTTGCAGTCATTAATTAGAGATATTAAATTCATCAACTTCTAATCATTATCTTACACCACGATGTTCAAAGTGTCATATATGAAATAGGTTTAAGTAATATAAAATAGACGAGGTGGCAACAGTAAATGGCGACAAATTTGTTCCGATGTTTTTCTGATATTAGTGGTGTTGATTTACATCTATTCCAGTGTCATTTATTCCAGTGATATCAGAAAATACACTGGTGTAGTTATCAATCTCATTACTAGGTGAATATCTTGAAGAGGAATTATTATTGTGTGAATATGGATACTTCATAAAATTGATAGTCACATGAAAAATATGATAGTTGATCACTTTCATGATATGAATTTTGAAAAATTACACCTACTAATGATAATTTCTCAGAATATATCAACTTTGTGTTCCATGAATAGTATAATTTGATGTTTACAGTTCGAATTCAAATAATGAGTATGAACAGTATGATTCCGAATTCAGATTTGCCATAATGTATCACGATTTACACCGTCGAACCCCACGATATCAAATTCCCAATACTTCTGATAGGATAGTACAATTTTGGTGTTGAATAGGGTTAGTGTTAATTCTAACAGTCTGGAATTGAAAAAGACACCAACAGTTTTCTTAGAGTGTATATTATCTAATCAGAATCACTAAAATGTTTCGTCAAAAAAGTGTATCAGTCATCATCAGGAATCATTAACGTGGTGGAACTAAAATCCACAAATTTTCCTCGTTGTGTAATAAATGACTATATTTATCCGAATTTTCATCCTTCTCCATGTTCATTCCACTTCATTTCACATTCATGATGTAATGTTGATATTATGTTTCACATCCTACTGACGCGTTGGAATATATAAAGAAAATCTCTTGCCAAAACTATTCGCCTGTCGGGATAAATCCGGCGCAGGAACAGTCAAAGATGTCTCCTTTGATTTACAAGCGAATGTAATTCTTCCGATTACGTAAATCTGTTGAAATATTGTTTTCCGCAGCCAGTCATAACCTGGCAGGCGACGCCGAGCATTTCCTTCATATAACCTCACTCTTCTTTTTCTACTGCGGGATATGCCACCGTCGCGGGATTCAATTTCAGCGACGGATGGCAAGAAAATACAAACGGTCCAAAGATTTACCAGTATATGGATTTTTCTGCACCGTACACACAAGACACACCAGGATTTATTTATTCGTGGGTAGAAGTGAACAAACAGACAACGACACTGTTTTATTCAAGTGCTGATCTATTCAACTATCATTACCCATAGCAACGGCCGCAAAACCAAACGTCTTCTGTACAGAGACAATAACATGACTTCCCGTTCAGTTCCAATAGATATTTAACATGGCATTCGGAACTATAGAATCATATTATGAAAATGGTATTAGTAATTCAAGATCAATTAATGAAAACCGAGATGAAAACATCCTGTAACTCATTTGTCTGCATCAACATCTAAGTGTCAATGAGAAAATTTTCCAAGTATAATATGTTCCATTTATGAAGCAGATTATATATATTATCTTATTCTCTTTATTATCTTGGGGCATAATCTGATATTTCCTTACTACACATATTTTATTGAAATAGTACTCAACTTTGTATTTATAAAACAGAAAAAAAATCCCAACAACTCTATTTGAAATGAGTGTTGGAAACTCTATAGTATACAGTGTGTCCCACTTACGATGCTCACCATGGGTATCTTTTTAACGGTGAGAGATACGAGGTCGGTTAAATGACACCAAATGTGGAGTTTGTCAAGGCCAACTATAATGTGAAAAAATATTTTGATAAAATCTATTCGTTTTTGTTTCATAGGCAAAAAACAGATTTTGATCATTTTCATGTCTCCTCCGTAACTTCTTTATTTATGAAAATATTCAAATAGGAATTTCACATTCTCATGGCAGTTTTTCAAAGTGATTTCGAAAAAAATATGGAATTTATACCAACTCTTCTAGAATTTGAGATATCAGCACCAACTTTAATTTTTCAAATGTAGGTCATAGCTCACTATGACTTAGTTACAAATAACTTTTTTTTCTCTTATACAGATGATATGTCGCAGTAATAGTTTTGTGTTGATAACAACGGAGTTATCGTCATTTATACAAAAACAAAAAATTATTTGGAAGTCGCCATCTTGAATTTATAAATTTTAGCAAAAAAATCATGATCTCCGACCTCAAAGACCCCCACTTACCAATTTTGAATGGAATCGGACCAAATATTGTCCGCCATCTTGGAGCAGCCATTTTTTTTTTAATTTCAACAAAAATTCCATAATGTATTGTCACCGAAATTATGGACACCTGCCAAATTTCAAGTAAATACAGAAGTTACGGAGGAGACATGAAAATGATCAAAATCTGTTTTTTGCGAATAGATTTTATCAAAATATGTTTTCACCGTTTTTCACTTTATAGTTGGCCTTGACAAACTCCACATTTGGTGTCATTTAACCGACCTCGTATCTCTCACCGTTAAAAAGATATACCCATGGTGAGCATGGTAAGTGGGACACACTGTATAATTCAAGTTTGGTGGTGGTTAATGGTTTATCAATTATGGATTGTAAATTACTGGTTGGTGAAAAATTATTCCGTTACAAAGAGAAATTAATCCGGCTGAAAATCCTTTTGTGTTTTCAATGTAAAAAATTATACAATCTGTAACATTGTTTTGGAGCCAAATACAACAGTGAGTATGATCAATTTGCTCAATATCCCAAGGCTCGAGGTTCTATTTCGAATAATGACGTCATAGCTCCTTCCCCCTTCTTCAGCATGACGTATAATTTCCCTTCGCTGGCATCACTAGCATCGACATTTTCATATTTCCTTCAATTTCCTCCTCGTGCTTTGGTAAACCTTAGTAGATAACAAACTGTATACACAATTTGAGTATTCACATGTTCTAAGGCTTCTAGAATACCAAAAGAACAGTTTTATATTTTTTATATGCATTTGCCAATTAAAAGAAACGCATTCGAGTTACCTTTATATCCGGTTGTGCAAGTATACGCTCCTTTTGATATTTGCTTACGGAATGTTTGCTCTTCTCATACGCTCTTCTGCGTTTTCATATTGGGAAGACATTTTTCGTTCGATATTTTGTAAATACCAGCGGTAAATACACGCTAGTCGGTAACTGGCGCTATTTCCCACAGGGGCAAATGTTGATTTTGGCCTCCGATTCTCTTTGTCGACTCTCCAAAAAGTAATGACCCGTAAGAATTGGATTCCGTTTAGATTTTGACCATTGGATTTGGCGCAGAGGCAAAGTTAGAATGATTATCCAGAGCAGAGATTCATCAAGTCAAGTAGCTTGATATTTACACAAACTACTTGACTTGACTTGAAAATCAAGCTCGTGGCAAATTACGTACTTGACTTGACTTGAATTTGAGATATTTATTACTTGACTTGAAATCAAGCTACTTGTTAATACTTGATCTTGATACGCACGAGTCGCACGGCGTATATTTCTGCAAGCTCGCTCACGCTTAGACAAAATACAGTCTTACGATGCCATTTTCATACAGGGTATACTCACGGTCGATGGTGGGTTAGACGTTCACGTTTATGATAGGAACGCAACGCAGGATTTTTCTGAAAATTTCGCATCTCACATTTCATCACCGGTACTATCGATCTAATATATTTTCAAAATCACGACGTTGCCGCTTCTATAGAAAAGTAGGAACCACTTTGTTATTTCGAATTGAACACCCTGTATTTTATTGCATTTTCAGATTCTCCTTGAAGAGTTGATTTCATCGATACAACACACTCGGGGTATAGCGGAAATAATTATGGAGATATAGAGTGCGAAAAATCGAGATTTTTCAACTTCAGGAATTTTTTGTGTATGCGAAATTTTCAGAAAAATCCAGCGTTGCGTTCTCCATAAACGTCTAACCTATAACATCGACCGTGAGTCACGCTGTATAGATACACAATAAAACTGCTGAAAATCAAGTAGCTTGATAGAACTACTTGATTTTTCAAGTACTTGATGAATAATTACTTGACTTGACTTGACATTGAAAAACTTTCGCTTGACTTGAACTTGACTTGATTTCAAGTCAAGTCAAGTCAAGTAGCTTGAATATCAAGTCAAGCCGTGAATCTCTGATCCAGAGTAAACGATTTTGGATGGGCCGGAGCCGAATCAGGCAGAGTCTGCTAAGGGATTACTAGGCGGGAAATTGGGTATATAATTTCCATTTACTGCCCGAAGCGAATTAATCCAGATGCATCTATTCAAATTATATGCTGACACCAAACAGGAATCTCTTTGTTCTTTTGTATCGCTACATTCAGAATAATTGTTGATATTATATTCACAGCATAAATCGAATTTACAAGCTCATATGGAGTATGTTTTGTATTTGTTCTCCTACACCTTTGTTTATTCTTGACCAACAGGACGTCTGGCATCTAAATGAGTTAGCGTATCCTGTTCACCCAGTTTTTCCTGGGCTTATCCCCAGAATGAGTATTTCGCAGTATAATAATAATATGTCTCTTGTGAGATGTAAAACCACGTTAAACGATTATAAGAATTGTATATTTCATCACAAACGCACATTTTCAAGATTTGTTCAGTATGTCATCCTGGAAGATTCGAGATATGAAGGTCTAGTACAGGTTGATATGAAAACAAAATGGCAGTCTTGTCAATTCATATGTGAGGTAGTACAGGTGAATGGTCGTTTCAATTGTACCTTAATTATGAAAGGATAACATTCTCAAAAATCATTCAAAGAAAATTTCATATTGATTTTTCCGATTTTTCGTAATAAAAAAAACAGTGATACCTATACATCATTGAAAAGGTAATGAGGGGTTCTATTCAAATCTTAAAAGTCCAAACAAGTCAAGATAATGAAAAAAAAAGTGATGGCAAGCATGATGTAATGGACTGGAGCAAGAAGGTATTTTTCATGGGAATATAATGATTTCAGAAAATATGAACCTACCTACTCAAACCAGATTATGAATATTAAGGATGAGACTGTATTATAAGGAATTTGGAACATCGAATATACATACAAATAATTATCGACAAGAGCATGGGAATAGGCCAACACACCTCTGTGTGTTAATCTAATCTTGGCATGGGACAATATACCTTATACGTTGTAATGGCATACCAAATCAACATGATGCACAACCTAAAATCACACACCTTTGTTTGTACAACGTTAACATTGTTGATATCGAGTTGTGCTAACAATTCAGTATTGGCGGTATTGAAGATGCATCCATTCAGGATACATCTTCAGGTTATTTGCATATCTCCTATATAAAAATCAGTATAATGCATCAAGATAATTATTGATCCCCCCCTCCCAAGATGAAGATTACTAACGAGGACACACCTGGGTTCACTTAGGTTAGTATCGTGATGTATGGTATCCCGAATTTGTCCGAATGAATGTTGAGATAATTCTGATAATTTAGCATTTTTCTTATCATCCTATCGACTACCACATCACGTTCAAGATAGGAGAAGTTTAATCCATGACGAATGGAATAACTCATTAAATTTTTTTGTCAACTATCTATAATAAATCATCATTATGTGGCACATTCATAGCAATTCAGTAATTAAACAGAAAGCGACAACATCGGGAATAAAGACACGTGTGACATATTAATTTTCCATCCGCAACAGCTATAGCAGAAGATGATAGCAGAAGGAAGAGGAACTTACCAGATGTGATACTCTCAGCAAGGGTTAATGTGCTGCTAGATGTTTGTGTGGGCTATTAATCAAGTGTGTACGGCATGGACGTATAGCCAGGGAGGGGCAAGGGGTAAGCGCTTGCCTTTCCCCTGGTCGTCAGAAAAAATATCAATGAGTTTTCTGCATGATAGGTAATATCCATTTACTTAATCGATGCGATCGACATTTATTTGACTGATAATTATTGAGTATATGTACTTATTTATTACGAATTGTGTGCATTGTCATAGTCAAATTGTCTAGTTAGAAAAATACTTGATCTCGTGAAAAATCATCGTTAAACGGCCGATATCTCAAGCCAAATGACAATAATGGAATGTAAAAACATCGCTAAAAATCTTGAAACAGACTTTAACGGCTATATACGGATCGCAGAACGACAAATGCACCGTTCAAATCTTCCAGCAGCAATTTTCAGATGAAAATGAATTTTGATTACTGCGTTCAGTGCAATTATCAATCACTATGACAACACGATCGACTTTGACAACTTCAAATTATTTTCCGCCGAATATCTGTCGTATACATTGACAAATTTTGTGACAAGCTTTCGGCTTCGAGCTGTTACAAGGAACGAGCTTTCGATTGTCATAAAATTACCTCGTTTATTATCATTGTCCTAGGGATATTACTATACTGAAAACATATCTATACTTTCTCAATATACTATAATAAGATAGATATGCTGGTATAGAAGATTTTCTTAGAAAATCGCAAATTTTCTCCGATTATTATGATATGCATACCGACAAAATAAGATAAAATAGATTCTGTCAAGACACCCGCAGGCTCATTTCAAAATAAATAAAATGTCGTAGAGTGTGCCATTCGTGTATGTCATCTTTTTTTTATCTACGCAGATATACAGGCTGATCCACGGTGGATGGCCTATTAGAAGTATCTGGAGAACGAAAAGACAGAACATTCTGGAAATTGGGATGCTTCGATAATTGAACATTCTATATCCGTCTAAAATATTTTCATCGATACAGTGTTGCCACTTCTATCAGAAACAACTAGTAACTTCGTTATTTTGAATAGAACACCCTGTATTTTATTGCATTTTTAGATTCTCCCTGGAAAGCTGATTTCATTGATAGATCACACTTGTGGTCTATCGGAAATGATAAGAGAGATATAGGGTGTTCAAAATCGAGATTTTTCAATTTTAGGATTTTTTTGTGTCGAAACTATTCATTATCGATCAAAACGGCTTACATGTCCCTATCTTAACTTTCGGTTCACTATCTACTGACATTTAATTGGAACAGATACAGGGTGATCAGAATTCTGAATCTTGGAGCACCCTGTATTTTTTCCAATCAAATTCAAGTAGATAGTCAATCAGAAGTTGAGATAGGGAAATGTAAGCCGTTTTGATCGATAATGAATTGTTTCGACAAAAAAAAAATCCTGAGATTGAAAAATCTCGATTTTGAACATCTTATATCTCTGTAATCATTCCTGCTAGAGCCCAAGTGTGATGCATTGATGAAATCAGCTCTTTAAAAAGAATCTAAAAATGCAATAAAATACAGGGTGTTCCATTCGAAATAACAAAGTTGCTATAGTTGTGTCTGATAGAAGTGGCAACACTGTATCGATGGAAATATTTTAGACGGATAGAGAATGTTCAATTATAGAAGAAACTTAATTTTCAGAATGTTCTGTCTTTTCGTTCTCCAGATACTTCTAGTAGGCCATCCACCGTGGATCACCCTGTATATATATGTATTCCATTATAATAATATCCATACTAATATTATAAAAGAGAAAGATTTGTTTGTTTGTTTGTCAGTTTGTTTGTTAATATTGAATAGGCTCCGAAACTACTGGACCAGTAATAGTATATTGCGTAATATGTGTTGTGAGAAGCATTTGCTATACAACACGCATTGCGTACTATACTTCACCTACTACCATATAGAACATTAAAAAAGTTTGGACAAACAGTCTGAATTATAATTCTTGACAGTTATGTCATCCGCTGGTGACGGCGATTACGCGATCATGACATACCTATACTGGCGATATAAACGAAAACTGTTGGTAGTGAATACCAAACGTTTAGTAAAATAGGCACCAGTCATTACATTAATCTAATAATACCACTTCAGAATTGTAATACTATACTATATCAAATATTACGAGGGGTCAACCACTATGTCCAATATGTGTACACTTGGTGTCCAATCCCGATGAAATATGTCCAATCCAACATTCATTCTCAGTCCAATTGTCCTATTCACACAATGCAAATGTCCAATCTCGTATTCTTAATATTCGATAGTATTCGTCCAGTAGTAGTAGTAGTAGTAGTAGGTGGGGAGGCTGTAGTCAAGCAAGTAGGCCCCGATGGGACCTTTTTGCTAACCCCTGCTCTCCACATATCTACGCTTCCTTCACCTAGATTTCCTTTACGAATCTCCCTGACCTTCTGATGAAAGCCATAGTATGTCCCTCCACTCTAATATAATCAAGTCATCCTGTTGAAGTTTGTCTATACTCCAAAGATTTCAAATCTCAGCCTCCGTGCGCCTCGTATCAGTCGTATCCGTCCAATTCGAAGTCCAATCTGTCCAATCCGTGTACGTTTTCTGAGAGAGTGGATTACCCCTCGAAATATTACCACTACAAAATAGTATGATACTTATAGTATAGTATATGATACAATTTTGTTGTGGTATTATTTGATGAATGTAGTGACTGGCGCCTATTTTACTAAACGTTTGGTATTCACTACCGACTATTTCTCTGAGTGTAATGAGGCTGTATCTCGTGTGTTCTCGCCTACTTTCTATATATAATGGCCGTAGCTAAAGTACAATAGCACATGACTGGTGATGAAATGTTCATTTGATGGACGAAGAGAATATTGCATTTTGTGCTGCTTCCTCGATATCACTAGGGAAATCTGAACGAGTCTATTTCGTGAATTTCATTTCTTATTTATTGTTTGTCGGTTAGTTCAAAGTGACGGGCGAAGTCAACTTGCCTTAATAATCAGAAGAACTCATGTAGAACTGGTCATAATTTCTGTTCAAGCTGAATTTTTCATCAAAATTATAAAAAATATTGTACGAAAATAGTTAGGATTAGGAAATGCATTTTGTGTAACGATGGGACACGTGAATATCTATTTTTCAATTAAATTGCTAAATGTATCTATCATTCGCGATAGAAAATAGCGTACGCCACCTATCGGAGTTCTTGAAAGCTGTCAAAGCGGCATGTTTACTTCGTTTTCATTGGTTCTCATTTGTTTTTTGTTTGTGCTTATTGGTCATTCATCAAAACAAACCGCTCAGAAGTGTTCAAGTTGCTGCCGTCAGGTGGGGCGACCGAGGGGGCGACATGTTATTTTCTATCTCGAATAGTATGATTCATAACGAGGATTTGATTATCGTGATTGTGCCAAAACGTGAAACAAATGCCAAATTACAGTGTTAGCAGAATCATTAACCTACATATCCTACAACATTCAAACCGACCTGAAAACAATGAACAAGAAAATTTAACGCTTGGTTTAAAACACATCTACCCCAAACATTCGCATACTGCAATAACAATGTAACCCGGCGAACGAACATAAAACAGATGCAAGAGACATTTCCCACCATTTGTAGTTGAGAAGGGGCAATGACGTATGTACTCGTATATAACAACTAATTATCGTTTTGTACTCTTCGTGAAATATGACCTTGGAAGTGAAGAAGAAGAAAAACCCTTATTTTAACGTTGACAAACAAGTTGTCATACCAATCGCCGAATATTTCTCGCAAACACCGCATTTTTTATATTACAAGATTATTTCACAAAAATTCAAGTTCTGTTCCTATAGTGGGGAATGTTTGACAGTCGAATCAACATGATAATATATGTTTACTCTACTAACCCCTATAGCAACTCCAACATCAAAATGTTCAATGAAACAATACTATGATCCCAATACATCATGTTCAATCTCAAGCCCCATATTATTGAAAATATCTTTTTTGAGCATTATTGGTTGAGATTAAACAGATTCACTGACTAAAAACTAGAACTATATAAATGCCAGCCGTAATAATTAGCTATTCTTTACTGGACAACCACATTCATTTTTCTGTCGATTTACCAATAGAAAAACAGTCTCAAATTGAAAATGATGCTGAAGTCAAACAACACATCTTATTGCTATTGTCTCAGGCTGCGTGAAATACACTCACAATTCAAATGGCTCCCTAGAACAAATTTTAATGGGATTATATCAGGTGATATTGGCTGACTCAACAGTCAAGCAAGCTTTACAGTATCCGTTTCAACATAAATATATCAATCCATCCGAGATGATCGCAATTAACCAAATAGCAATTGGATCATCAAATCATTTGGCAACGTCGTGAATAGAAGAAAATTGAAGTGTTCTGTGCATATAAATCATTTGATTTCTATGATTCTCAACAGTCAAGCTAGCTTATTCACAGACACAGTATTATATCCGTTTCACCATAATAATATGTATCTATATACATTCGAGATGATCGCGATTAACCAAATAGCAATTGGATCATCAAATCATTTAGCAAAGTTGTGAATAGAAGAAAATTCAAGTGTTCTGTGCATATAAATCTTGATTTCTATGATTCTGTGTAGTTTTTTGTCAGTGACAGTATAACCTCAAACCTGCCAAACCTGTTATGTGCCTGTTATTTGATGGTGACACCCAGAAGCATAATATCGTTAGGTGCATAATAACAGATTCATTGGAGGAACAGAATTATACCTAGTGAGAAAAATGGTCATCGATTTCAAAAATATCAATTATTATGATAGCCATCTCAAAGGAATTAAACACGACAAATAATGTGAATGAAACTCATTAGTTAGGTACTTAATTGTTATTCGCAAATTATGGCGATTCTAAATAGATTCCAGTATATTTGAAGTGCAGCTTCTTCTGAGAGTCAAAACCTTCCCTCCTGCATTGTCGAAATTTTGGAAATGATCTTCCATTTCTTGAATCCATCGTGGACGTCGAACACAAATTCATCTACATCACTGTCTCGAAGGCAAGACCATAAACTCTCCGTATAGTGCCACCAAAATTTCGCAAATACGTCATATTGATCTATATGTATAGATAGACAAATAAGTTTTGCAAAAATTATCGATTTCATCGCGATTTGAAGTGTGGTGAAACATGACAACACAATAATTGTGATCTACGACATCACTTTAGGATTACTGCTGTTGATGTACTGGGCTTCATTACTATCAATCGAATGCCAATAAAGCTTCAAAAGCAAAATACCAATGTATACAGGGTGTATCTAAATAACACCGAATGAAATCAAGGGGTGATTCCTTGTGATATTTTAGGAAATAAAGTTTATAAAAACATGTGTTCTAACTTGCTTCGTTTCCGAAATACAGGGCATTAATATTTCCATGAAGAATCGTTTTTCTGTTCATTTCTCAATTGTCTTTCCATAAACTTCAATAAAACGTTGTGGATTCGTTGATAGTAATATAGAGCTTCTTCTAGTGCAACTAGATTAGGAATAATATTTCCAGTGGCGCCACAGTGGGTGAATTTATCGATATTCATGGTGAATGTCATTGTACACCACCGGTTTTTCTGAGTTTCATATTTTTATCAGATTGAACTATTCAAATAACAACTTCTTTATCCTCTGTGTGACTTTTGAATCTAGCTTAGTTTTTGAGGAAACAATAAAAATTCGATTTGACTCCAAATTTTAATGTATATAGGTGTTTTCAAGACTTTCATTGAGATTACTCAATAACCCCAATTAGAATCATTTTGAAATTTTGGGATATTCTCAGTCTCCATTCATACTGAATATTGGCACCATGAAAGCTTATACAGGGGGGTATAAATAAAAACAATTAAAAATTCCAACTTCAACATACTGTATCTCAAAAACGGAGCAAGTTAGGACACATGTTTATTTGCTAGAATGTCACAAGGAATCTTTGAATTTTTTTGGTGTTATTTAGATACACCCTCTATAGAGGTATATGCAATAGAATAATGGAAAGGACTATGAAATAATGCACTTCAAGAAAAACGCAGTCAGCAGTCTATAGCAGATGTCATATCAATGACATCGAACATCAACTTTTCAATAATTAGTATGTCATAGTATGTCGGTGATGTGAGGAGAGGAAGGTAGTAACAAGATTATGCGGTATATGAAGATAATAATATGAAGCAAGTGTGTGAATGCAAAGAGGGCATGGAATAGAGTGCATCGACAGGCATGAAATAGAGGAGTGCATCGACATGTATAAGTGGCATTGCTAAATATAATAGAGTACCTATACAGGGCGATTCATTGGGAAATGCGCATACAGTAAGGGTAGATGGAGGACACGGAGATGCTGCTGAATAATCTATATTTCATGGGTCTATCATTCTTCATAACCAAGATACATCAGGGTGATTTATTAACTAATTTTGTAGATATGCAGTCAACTCCAACTGAATTTGTATTTTTCAGATCCTTCATGATTCAATAATATGATTCTTTGAAAATCATATCGTTGATTCCAACCATTCTTTTGATGTCAATTCTAATATGGATATTATTAAAATTTGTAAAAAAAATCCACAGCTGAAACTTCATGAAATTTTCGAAATTTGAATATGTAATAACAATCCAAATGGCACTTGTCTCAATGACTAAACCAATTTTGGAAGGTAACCAAATTTTTCGCACATTGAAGCTCTCATGATTAATTTTTATTTTTACCCAGTTACACTTTAACTCAGTCCGGTTCTATTTATTGTTTCCTCTAATATCTTCTTCCTCTGATTCTGATGGTATTTCTACTATTGATTACTTCTTCTCATTTCATCTGATTTATCAAATTTCCACCTATCTCGTGTTTCTCGTCTACTAATTTCCAAAATTTTGTTCACAATTAATGCATTGCTCACTTGTAATCATTCTAACTACAATTAGGTAGGTCATGCAGTTTAGTAGATTCATGTAGTGACGATGAAATTCTTGTTGAGTGGATTTTTATTAAAAATTTCAATGATCCTGTTCTTACCGATGTTGAATTGCATTATCAAGTTGTTCTTTTGACTTTTTAGTCGATTTAAAGAACAATAAACTTCATTACCTGCCTGATTTTCCGGTTGTTAATATATTTTTGTGGTCGACCGACTTTGTGTTATACTGTTTTTTCAAATCAGGAAAGTTTTAGGCTGTCTGCCACGTTCAGTAAATCGAAGTAATTTGAGAAATATTTCCAGGTCGCCTCAAGATGCATAGTTGCTGAAAATGTGTGAAAAAATCATTGCAAGAGGCAATTTTTTGTGTCCCGATTTACGATGTTCAATTATGAGGAAAATTCGTAGGTAACCATCAGAATTTTCGTAAAACAAGTTGATGAATACATTTTTGAGGAAAATGAATTTGATTATTATTGCCAAAAGATGCATGCATAAGGACCACTGAATGGCACGAAGTCATGTGATATATCTATTCACAACACGGCCCTGGTGCTGGAAGAATCAGGTATTGCTGCTTTCAAATAATAAACTGACTGCCAGAGCTATGGATTACTCATCTTGTCGCTGTTATACCGGGTGGCTACGGAAGTATTGCCTATGGAATATCTCAGTTATTGTATGAAGTAGGTTTGTGAAATTTGGAGCGTCGATATAATGACATAAGAGCTAGAATTTGAGCATATTGACATGTCGAAGTTAACTTCCGGTCTGACCGGAAGTAATATCAACTTTCTTATTTTAAATGGAAACCCTATTATTTTTTCTTTTCGCTTTATTCAGCATTCAATTCCCTTTCTAATGACATATCACAAGCTGGTATCCAACCAGAAACTAGATCAGAAAAAAATTATTATTGAAATCCACCGAGTAGGCCGTGGAAGCAAAATGAAAGCCAAAAATTGAAAAGTTGGCTATGGAAACCATACGTCACTTGATGACACTTGCTACTACTGTGATATTTCATTTTCATTCGTCGGCGTTATAAAAAGCCGCCAAAAAAAATATTGGAAAAATTGGGAAAAAAACAATACTCTGTAGGTCCATAACTTAAATAGGAACATACAACTTCTTCTTGCCTGTACTATCCAGCATAACCATTCCTTTCTAATGATATAATAGAAAGTCATTTTTTGGCTTTCATTTTGCTTCCACGGCCTACTCGGTGAATTTAAATAATAATTTTTTTCTGATCTAGTTCCTGGTTAGATACCAACTTGTGATATGTCATTAGAAAGGGAATTGAATGCTAAATAAAGCGAAAAGAAAAAAAAATAGGGTTTCCATTTAAAATAAGAAAGTTGATGTTACTTCCGGTCAGACCGGACGTTAACTTCGACATGTCAATATGCTCAAATTCTAGCTCTTATGTCATTATATCGACGCTCCAAATTTCACAAACCTACTTCATACAATAACTGAGATATTCCGTAGGCAATACTTCCGTAGCCACCCGGTATATCATGATCGAAGCATCAAACACGAACATGTCACAGAAAGTGTCTTTTCGTCTCCATATAAAATAATAAATTGTTATCAGCCTCTTCCTTCTATATCAGTAGGTAATTGTCCAATGTTTTCATTTATCGCCTTCGTTCATCTAATCATCGGGAGCAATTTTTGCTCAGTACGCTGCATATTCCCATGCAGACACCATAAATTCTCATCAAAGCTACGTGGGCGAAGTAACGCCGATTACGCAGACAATTCATAGCTCGTTACGGGTTGTTTACTCATCAGTCCCAGTTCTTTGATGTCTGTAGAAATACGACCGATGTGTGTACGGCTTCGTTAACAACGGAACATAGACCTTATCTTGGATGATTTTTAATGGCTGCTCCTCATTAAAAAACTATGTATAAAATCCATTTTCAAGTTAATCACTTATAAAGTATATCGAAGACCTTCGGCACGATAATACACTACGCACTATTTCACTATTAACCAAACCGATTTTTAACGTCTCGAGACGTGTTTCGCTAACTATGTTAGAAGATTGAAACTAAATGTTCTATTCTAGTGTGCTACTTATATACTAGGTATATGTCCACCCAACCCTGAACGACACTAACCTCCAAGTTAATGTTATTCATTAGTTCACATGTTAAGCTTCGTCTTATATCACTAAACTATACAGTGGTGAATATACTGCTACAATGAACTAAACTAACTTTGGCTCGCTCAACCATGCTCAACTATTATATATCCTACTTTCCCAACCTTGAAGGATCAGTTACCTGTAGACAGGTTCGATAAACCTTCATTTTCCGAAATTAGGCACAATATCTACATTAATGTAACTAATCCTTCAGGTTGGATATATAAAAGTTAAGCAAGCCAAGGTTAGTTTAGTTCTTTGTACCAGTATATCACCTGACGAAGCTACTGTGTTAGCGAGATATGTCGTGTGTTTGAGAATTTTGTGGAAATCTTATCGTTTGTGAAGTTTCTACATATTTATTTATAGCTTGAAATTTAATTGAATTTCTTCAATAAAAGTATATGATTCAAAGATATGTGGTCCTGCAAAGTCGCAAAATGTAAGTTTACACTGAAATGAGAACATCAGTTTCTGGTTTTGACTCGATTTCGGCTATACTACTGAACCGAATTCGAAGTTTCATCTTTTACGCAAAATTCCTCACTCTTCATTATTGAATTGGGTGTCATTTTTCGTCTGTCGCATTTTTTTCGAGCTACAAGCTGAAAACTGAAAAAAAAATAAAAACTCAGAGCTCTCTTGGGCTCCCAAAAGTTGAGCTCCCTTCCTGGGATGATGCAAACTCACATTATACACTAACTTATTCAGGGCCAAATGAACAGATTGAAACGATTTCCAGCTTGAAGGCAATTAATTCCTCGAAAAATCCTTATTTGATTGGCCTATTAACGCTGTCTGGCAGTATGACTGTAACACTCAATGTGTCTGGCATAATTTTTATTGAAAAGCAAAGATTATCGGCTATGAGCCCACAAAAATTCAGCGCTCTATCAATTATACGTTGCATTGATTTTTTTTCTTTCCCCCTCACGGCCATACCACGACTGTCTCCACCACTGAAAACTGGCCAGACATCCCGTTCAGTTTTTAATGATGTAACGGCAGTACAACACGGCAGGAGATATCTATCTCCTAATCGGACAATAAAATTTGTTGTCAGCTCTCCGTCTATATGGCCAACGTATTAAATTTGAGTAAAATTCCATAAGCTATCTAGCGCCCAAACTATGTTGTTGAGGTGATTTTGCTTGAATCGAATTTTTATTGTTCGAGAAATAAGCAGTAGATTTTTCAAGGACACCGTGTTTGCGTAAAAATCTCAAAGTATCAAAAAGTGAAAGTGGTGGTGAAAAATAAGTTTTTTCCTCGGTTTATTCTGATTTTGACATGCGTCATTGTAATATGACACTTTTCGAAACTAGTTTCATAACTGGTGATGTTTCAATTATAGTGTCATCCAAAATCCTGCTGTCAAACTCGATATTGTCGTATGAAGGTAACTTCGAACAGACAAGCGAAATGTCGTACCCACAAGAATCTCGATACAATTGATTCAAATCAATTTGGGAAACTTTTTTCTCGCCAAAATTAGAAAAAAAATATTTTGTCGTAACAAGTTGGGAAACGCAAATTTGCTTACACTTACTTTTTGAACAAAGCGATATATTTTATTTTCTTCAGAATTTTGAAATTTTTAACATTTCTCAAATGTATGCCCAATAAGAACACGATATACCCAAGTATCGATCCGAAATTCGTTATAAGTCTGTTCTTTGATTAGGATTACTTGATAGTTTTTCAGTTCACGATCTGGGTCGAGATCTGGGTCGAAGAATTAGCAGGGTTTCGGGCATAACAACCACCCTATATCTGATGGTGGTTTATGGATTTTAAATATAAGTTTTCTGCTCAGGAGTTCACATCCAATGAATATATTTTTTGCTACATAAAATTGTTGTTATACTTGACTGAATCTACATGCCGACTCACCCAGTCACCATCATTGATCGAAGAAGCTCTCTCGAATCTTACCTGCAAAAAATTAAATATATTAGGAGTATAAAAGGAGTAAACTTATTTTGGAACCGATACATAAATTCCTTACGACCATATGGATTTGGAATGAATAAATGAAAGTGAAATTCATTTCAATGTATTGGGCAAAAAAAGTTCCAGATCGAAAGGTACCTATTCCTGATGAGAATTCAGAACTCCCCCAAATCCATCAGCCCGAATCATCAGCCCAAATTTTAAAATCCAGGATTGAAAACTCCATTCCAAACTGGTCATCAATATGTTACTTATATAGTGTCTACTATGCATGAAGTGATGTATTAGCAATATTCTTTTTACCATTTTATACATTCTTACTATACTGAGATCAATTGAGTTAGAAGGAGGTGAGACGGATCTGAGTTGACGATTGAATAAAAAGAACACGTTCAGGAAGGGCAAGGAAAGAAAACAACCCAACATAATAGAATCGAATTCCCGTCAATGATATAAGCATTACTTCCGTCTGTGATCACATCATAATATCCATAATTATCTGGCCTGTTGGACTTCATGCTTCAGCCTTAGAGTTGTAATAATATGTCTTTATTGAATTTTATCACCTATATCAAGGAATTTTGGAAACAAATTAATTATTTTTTTCAAAGGATTAACCAACCTGTGGACTGAAACTTCAAAGCTGAAAGCATGTCGAAATGAGAATATAACCTCACGACTTTCAGCACCGATTGCAAAGAACCACAGAATTACTAGAATTAATTCAGTATCACCTTTTTCTCACTACAACACCAGATGAATAGCAAGCTCAGTTGGGGTGAGGGGGAAGAAATAGTCTCAATAAGTTCTTGAGACAACTCACATCAGACTAAGATAAATGAAACATGTTATACAACTGAGCTATTGACCTGCACTGAAAATCTTGGTTAATCTCAGTCAAAGTTGGTGAAAAGAATATTACTATTGTATCGCTTCGAATGGTTATGTGAGATTATATAAATGTATACATTTTGCAAAAAATTTTACCTAAACCTCCAAACAGATGCTTGATGCCTCTGAAATGCTGCTATGACAATAAGCATTTTTTTTTTAAATCATCCGACCCTTAGGCACTGGGTATCTTCTGGCTAGGCTATAGACTTAGATGGGTATTTCACGAATTTGATTATATTACCAAATAGTGTTGTTATAAAATCTCACGCGAACTTGAGCTAAATCCCACGAAATTAAAAGTTCCATTGATTGTTTCTCAAATTTCGTTTTTTGTTGAAAACTCCTGAAATGTCATCACCCTGTGACAATGTTCGGAATTCATTCATTCATTCATTTCATGAAAATTTCGAGTACAAGTGAAAAATTGAAGTTTGCCAACCCTATACTTATTGAATATTATATAATCATACGTATATGACTTGAAATATGGGTTTTGTTGTTCTATATAGGTACACTCACTGACAACAAATTTAATTAGCTACATGGATTTCTCCGTTCTGCTGCAGAACTCAATTTTTTATTTAGAACCCTGATTGCAAATTGTCCCTGACAGCTCCGTCTAATTCCCGTCGTTGTCGACGTCAGACCCAGCAGGAAAACGTCCTAATCACCTGTCGCTTATAAAAAATTCACGTGCAGCTTCTCTTGGCAAAAAAAAAGAGAGACAATCAACGATAGAGCGCGTCGGGCGCAATCAAAAGATTTACTTTTTCGCTTGTTTTTGTATACCTGTTTCTCTGTCCGCTAACGGTGTACGTAACGAATTCAACAGCAGGAGAGCAATTCGTTGTTACAGCACCACTGAGATTTTTCATCAATCAGAGTTTCATGTGTCAGTGCATGGTTGGTGTTTCTGTTTGAAATTTCATATTTTGCACATGAGTATATCGATATATCGATATTTTAAGATTCTAAAAGGAGGCATCGTAGATAGACACAATTTCGCCACTCAAACAAACCTTTTTCTGCAACCGACACAAAAGTCGTCCATTTTGATACCAAAATTAGTTCTTAAATTGACGTTTCTATTACTGACACAAAAATAGGTATGTTGCTAGGCAACATATTTAGTTCCTAGGAGCTAAAGTTGAATTTTAGTTCCTAGGAGCTAAAGTTGAACTTTAGCTCCTAGGAACTAAAAAGGATCTACTGGACGTCATCAAGAATAAACAACATTGTGATGGTTGGTTATTTGGGTTGCGACGCATACCTGATTTGTTTCCGATTTCAGCAGATTTGGCATTTCATACCCATGCTGGAGATATAAATACACCTTATTATAGTTTAGTATTGGAATTATAAACATCTCAGTTAAGTATTTTTGTTTTGATCAGGGAAGCCTTCAAGATTCAAATACTTGCTTGATCTGTATTTCATTCGTTATTCTCGGGATGGATAACTTGTTTTTGAATAATCACGGCAAGCAATAGTTTATTTGTCTCAAACAACGATATTGTTTAGCTTCATTTGATTATCAAGTCAAACACAGTGTAGTATGGAGAGGAATAAATAATCACTATTATCATTGTTGATATGCTCACTAACCTAACATTTTCCACGTCTTGTTCCTATAGCTGGCACTGGCGCGGTATTTGCCATTAGAGCACCTGGTCCATACACAAATATGTCACTCTGTGGTTGTATTTATATTGAAACTACAACTCGAACATCCTAGAAAACCTAACCTGCTGTTAATGCAGGTAGAATATTCTCACCACATGGATTATTTGTCAATATTTGATGCATTGCATGCATATGGCACGGCATTGGTGGTTACTTCACATGTTTATTTGAGTTAATTGTTTCGGTTGCAGAAAAAATAGCATGTTTCATTCGGATCAAAAGTGACTTTGTTCGACTCGCAAATTTTGCTTTCGCTCGGCTTCGCTAAACGCTTTGCCTCGCAAATGCAAAATTCGCTTGTCAAACAAAGTGTCACTTTTGATCCTAATAAAACAATCTACTATAATTCACTCAGGACGGCTTGTACAAAGATGACCGTTTAATAAAATACAACATCGACAAGTTTTTCGTTCTGATCTCGGTTCTGATGCTACGATGCTAATGATTAAACCTGCTTCAATCTTCGATCAGACGAAGATTACGAATACCGATAAGTCGTCGAGGCCGCTTGCGATAAGGCATTTCTTATAGGCGTTCTTCTCAATTACAGGGTGATTTGAACATCGTCGTTAACACGTCCAGACTGATGGTTGTTTCGCTCTCGAAACACCAATTTGGGTTCTGCTATACACACTCATGGCTGCTTTTTTTGATGTTTTGAGCAAAAACACACGTGGTCAGCATTCTCAAAATTGTCTAAGACAAATAATAAAATGTGATATCATTACAGTTACACAGGTGATGTGAACAAATTCAAGCATTTTATAAATTCAAGCCAGTGATTATCATCGTGTAGGTACTGTTAGATAACAACATAGTAACAATGCTTTTGTGGTGGACTATATGACACCCTAAACAATTTTAAATCGTGATAGATAATTCGTTGACTGTTCGAATCACAGGAATCAGCTAATCATTATCAATAGGTGTATTACAAGACATAACGAACAGCTATTGTCCATAAATCGAACAGAGATGCAGAATGTCAACTTCACACAGTACCTGTATATGTAGGTAAACTTTTACAAATTTCCTTGAATTTCAACAAATTTCCTTGAATTTTCGAAATTCTTTCTGAAACTCTCAAATACTGAATATCGAATTCCAACAATTCCCAATGAATCTCAATCACTTGAACATCGCAATTCCCATCTGAGATTTTCATCCGACTTTGATGACATCATTGATGATTATAAAACTTATTGTTTGTGATCAAATTGATCGTGATTCAAAAGTCCCTTCAAGCATAGTGAATACAGAATGTAGGCTCTGTAATAGTTTCTAGTCTCATTATGTTATAGTAGAAGATCCGAACCTAAGTCGACCTTGAATTTGAATTTAGTATATTAGAAAACATATTAAAAATGGGTTGCCTAAAAAAATCCTGGGCAGACTATTTTTAATTATTTTTCGAAAAATTATTTTTAATTAAATGTTGCAACATCAGGATAATAAAAAAATTGTGTCCTGACTGAAAGTATGAAACGTATAGAATGTGCAACCGTTGGGGTGTCTACTATTTACCTGGGCGAACTACTGGGTTGTCAGGTAAACACAGGTATATCGATGCCAGTTACTTTCACTGGATTGGATAATTTAAAAAAATATATATCATCATAAGCGCTGTTTAATTGCGAACACGTTGATATAGGGTTGTCTGCGAAAATTCCGGTCCGATTAGGGGTTTTTAATTTCAACGCGCGTGGAAGTGTGTGACAGAGAGATCCGAGGTAAGTATACTGTGTGATAATAAAGGACCCAACATCGCAGTCGCTTGTGATGGGACCCTGAATAGTAGAAAGTGTGCGAAGTCAAATCCTGAAAACTATATGGTTGGCATTTTGATGATTTCTTAAAACCAACAGGTTTTATCGGAGATCAAACTCCTTTGAAAATCCAGGACATTGTCGAAATGGAAGCAAATGAGGAAGAATCTAATGAATCAGACGAATTCGAGAGTCAAAATGATACTTCTGATGAATCAGATATTGAATAGAAAATATTTATTAGAATTTATTTTTCATTAATATTATTTTTGTATTTATACTGTTTTTTAATAAAATTTCAAATCGTAATACAAGATGTCTAGTCTATCTTTTTTGTTATTTCTTAATTTAAATTTTTGGCGGTCCACTTTGTTTTTATTTCCAGAAAGAGCAAAAAAATTTCAAAGTAAGTATTTGATATTTTTATTGTCTATTATAGATTATAGATATATCATTATGGTTATAACGCAATATACTGATATTATATTGTTTTTATATATTAGTATTATATTAAATATATTTAATTATTATGTAATTAATTAATTATTATTTTTTTGCTACTGAAATATCAGTTGCTCCAAAATAACACGCACTATTTACTATATGAAGGGTAGTAGAGGTACCTCTACCCTCCATAGTTTACACACCGAGCATGCGCACTTTCTACTATCCAGGGTCCCATCACAAGCGACTGCGATGTTGGGTCCTTTATTATCACACAGTATACTTACCTCGGATCTCTCTGTCACACACTTCCACGCGCGTTGAAATTAAAAACCCCTAATCGGACCGGAATTTTCGCAGACAACCCTATATCAACGTGTTCGCAATTAAACAGCGCTTATGATGATATAAATTTTTTTTAATTATCCAATCCAGTGAAAGTAACTGGCATCGATATACCTGTGTTTACCTGACAACCCAGTAGTTCGCCCAGGTAAATAGTAGACACCCCAACGGCTGCACATTCTATACGTTTCATACTTTCAGTCAGGACACAATTTTTTTATTATCCTGATGTTGCAACATTTAATTAAAAATAATTTTTCGAAAAATAATTAAAAATAGTCTGCCCAGGATTTTTTTAGGCAACCCATTTTTAATATGTTTTCTAATATACTAAATTCATGATAAAATATATTTCGTTCTATTATCAGCTCGGTGAAGGTCGACTTAGGTTCGGATCTTAGACTATTAGTATGAGATCTGGTATAGTTGCAAAACGAAATAATCGTGAACATTATCCATTCTGAAATACACAAAAATATTTTCGGATCGAATTTGAAGTACTACTCTACTATTATTTCGACAAATTATAATGGACATATAATGAAACATGCATCATAACTAATTGAATCTGAAATTGCATATTCGTTAAACGAAATTCCAAAGGTTTCCATGTAAATTCCATTCCATAGGAATTCTGATATCATGTGTATCTCAGGTTTATATATGACTCCTAGGATTGTTATTTTTCCACTCTTACCGATACTTCTGAATTTAATTATTCGAATATTATTTTGTCAATTGAATGCTGTAACCTCGGCCATAACCAATTCCTTGCATTCTGATCAGGTACAAAAATCTGCAAATCGCATTGTTGGATTTGAAGTGGATTTGACCTTCTTCGAGACATCGGCTAACGAATTCTTCATATTTCATCGACGTAATGTAGAAATGGGTGAATCGCACTTCTGATAAATAAGATTCTAAAAGGAGGCATCGTAGATAGACCCAATTTTAACACTCAAACGCATTTTTATTCACTCAGGATGAATTGTACAAAAGATGACTGTTTATAAAAATACAACATCGACAAGTGATTCGTTCTGATGCTACGATGCTAATGACTAAACCTGCTTCAATTTTCGATCACACGATGAGTACGAATACCGATGAGTCGTCGAGGACGCTTGTGATAAGGCATTCCTTAGGCGTTCTTCTCAATTACGGGGTAATTTGAACATCGTCCCTAACAATATATAATTTCTAAAATATCGATATATCGGTAACTATCGATATGTCGATAACAATCGATTACTATCGATAACTATGTTTTGAGTTATCGATAATAATTGATATGATTGTGGAATCCAATATCGCGCAAGGATAATCTATACACTTCCTGTATGACAATGATTCGTCCATTAGTTTCAAAGTACTATCAGGCAAAACTAGTTTAGAAATGTCAGACAGGAGACGCATTTTATCCAGGAGATTTGGATTAAACCGTGTTAAGCCTTCATATTTTGGGCTGACGATTCAAAAGTTGGAATATTTCCAATTAGTAAATAAACACCCTGTATTTCTTCGATTCGTATTTATTTGTCGTGCATACATGGCACTTATATTTGCTTCATTCAATCAAATTTTGCTTGATTCAACAATCCTTTTTTTTTTCGTGTAACAATATGAATTGGTAACTATCGAAATGGAAATAATGCTGAAATTCTGATTAATGGAACTACTCTATGTATATTATCCACGTGTATTCGAAATTATACAAGGTACCTCAGCCGAAAGCTTAGCTCAATTGAACGTCCTGATTGGTTTAAAATCATACGGTGAATATAATCATTCTTGCTACATTATACTATTCCTTGCGCAAGAAACTAACCTTGTAGGCCCGCCTCTGATAATAATTGGATCAACTGTAGTAGATCCATTGTGATATCGGCAAATTGTAGAATTGTTGAAACATTCTGCCAAATGTCTTCCAATTGAATTTCATCAAACATCAAATAAATTGCATAAAAATATCCAGAAGCCTGATGGCAATGATAAGAGTCAAGTATAATGAATGATTATGAATATAGGAAATAATCAATTATTATTACAAGTGATCTGGTCAGTGGCGTATTAAAAAAAATCCTGCCTTTATATGCCATAACCAGTTGTTTATGTTGATATGGAACTTTATTCATTTCTTCGGATCTTTCAATGGATTCCTGATGTATAATGGGATTTCTATAGAGTTCCAGCACCCAAACATAACCTGATGCTCTTAGATTCCATTCAGAGATGAGCCCTTCACCTGGTGGGTGATGCTACACTCACTATAACTCTTTGACCTCATTAGAACACCGTAAAAAAGTCGAAGACCTCCATTCACTATTCCTAAATACTTTCACGGGAAATGTTACTCAGAAATATCTGCTATAATTCCATCACTGTATTAATACCAGTCAGCATAATTATCCTTTCGTCGTTAACCTTGAAATATGTCGAACAATTATCTACCAAAACTTATTCGTCTATATAACGGCGAAGCTTTGGAATTATTCGCCTATAGAAGTAGGTTTTCCTAAGAGCGTATAACCTCCAAAAGTTCGAAAAAAAAATCCAACATCTACTTCCTCGCACCACGATTTTCCACAAACATGTTTCTTATTTGATCTGGAAGTATGACCTTAATGTATCGGCATAGATCTAAATACACACATCTATGGTATCGGTATTCCGTGCCATAATAATCATACTTGGTATATTTTCCCACTACGAAACCTAATGCATTATCAACCGAGTTAGTTTTTTGACCCGATGGCTTTTTTATCGAATGCAATTTAGCAAAAAACTCTGTCCATACCATTATGGATCGAAGAAGGCAAAAAGTACACAATCGCCTCGGGAAATACACACACTTTCCATTATACTTTGCGCCGCCATAAAAATGAATAATTTCTCATTGGACGGATATCGATTCCATTGGTGTAGACACAACAACAATTTCAATGGATATCATATAATAATATTAGTACATATGAAAATCTTAGGGTGAGCCATGACTAACTAGCCATAGTCCAACCGCGGATATAGAGAAAGTCAAGGTGAGTTGATAGATATGTGAAGAAATATATTTTTTTTATGGTTATAACACAAAATTGCATTCTCGTAGGAAATCACTATCATTCCGTGCTCGTTAAACAATATACTATATTCTACGGCTATAACACAAGATTGCTCTCGTTTTACTGTGTTCGATACATCAAAGAGGTACTTTGTATGTCATCAATTTTATTTCCGTATCTGATATCACAATTATTCCATTGTGTTATTATATCGAGAAAATCTCATCGCTCATGGAATGTCAAATTGCAGCTCTGTCTAATAGATGAGCATTACTTGACAGGAAATCAGATGGCTACAAGACGAAGAAATCGAAAATGCCGTTGTTATCTATTATAGCCGTAGAAAAATTATAGTGCATAACTTACACGGAATGCTAATTTCCTACTCAAATGATTGCAGCATTACCCTATGGCTCATGCTGCAAACTTCATGTTCATCACTATCATTCCGTGTTCGTTCAACAATATACTATTGCCAATTCGTAACTAAAATACAGGGCTTTATTTGAACGAGGCGAATCTTGCACGATATTTCAGGAGCGTCTCGATGCTATCGCCAGAAATTTACCAGCAACTAGTAAAAAAATTCAGAACCGGACTTGGAAATCCCATTTCATTATTGAATGTCAAAATTTCAACTTTCTGATGGATAGTATTTGTCAAAAACCTCCATCAGAATCAGAAATATAAAAAAAACAGTCGGTCGGTGTTACGTCCCATCGGAGCGTTGCTAATTGAAACAAAGGCTTTGTCTATCTTGAGTGTGTATAATCTTTGGTGGAATGGAGAGCCATCCTACAAAAATTATTGGATACTTCCCTGGCCAGTACCGCGACTATCGCATTAATCATGTGTTTTTTCCTTCGGAGAAAACGTCGTTCCGTGGTCTCATTTCGTGGGCGTGCGAAAAAACTGCTTCTGATAGACATGATTAATGAAAGCAATGTTTGCGGGCGAATGTAGACGCCCGTTTTGACAAATGAAAAGTAATTACGCGTTTTCTGGAGGTATTCATTAAAACAAAATTTTTTTAAAAGAAATTCCATATGCAATAAACCGAAGTGGAACTGTAGGTTGATAGCGAGACATATATAATATGCGGTTTCATAAATTATTATTAAAACTTGACCAAAACTGAGCTTCAATAATTCTTTTACTAATGGGGTATATAGGCATGATGCGAAACCTATCTGGATTTAGTGGACTTCGATTGCAGTTTTTTTTTTCAAGTTAAAAAATCCACTATCTTGTTTATGGGCTTCCTTCCATCTTCCACAACTGGAAAATTGACGTTCTTGCTAATTTGATTTTACATTTCGAAGAGTGAATGCATCAGCTATGGTATGTGCAATAACAAGGAAAAACAACATACTCATCTGTATAGAAATGTTTATAAATGGACCGATAGAACTAGACCAGCTCCGTTTCATATTCTAACTCCACTCATTATTACTAGAATTTCGCTCACATTAGTAGGAAATTTGATTCTTCATATTGAAAATTCATGACCTATTTCACGAGTGAAAAAATCAATCAGTGCTATTCGAAGAATCAGATGACTTGATCTTCCTGTATTATCTGGAGTCTTCGCTATAGATGACCCAGAGCGTTAATTTATCCCAAATATCAACCGAGAGGCTGATGAGGTCTGGTGTGCCAAAACAGTACTGCTCTTGATCTTTCTCTTACTGACAGTTGGGTCAACTTATACAATATACATCCTCTATAGGTCTCTTAATTATGAGATCTAGTTTAATGTATTGCAGAAGTTATTGATTCTTCCGATTCTTCTCGGCGGAAATAAACTCTCAGCTGTTGTAAATGTCAAAAGAAGAGAAGTATTCATATTCTTCAAATCAAGGTGCCACTGACAAGACAATTGATTGAATTTTTATTTTATATGCCCTCGTATATGCCCACTAGAAGTGAAATTTTGAAACACACTGACATTTTGTGGCGAATCATTCGATTTGTCCTAACTACACATTCCAGTATATAGAAGGTGTATGTGCATCCCGTTTGTATCCTTTAGTTTCAGATTAAAATTATTAAAATTTGGGAATGGCCCACCAACTTGATAAATGTCAAGTGTTGACATATATATGTTTAATTTTTCGATTTTCAAATGAAACGCCCTGTATAACGTAGCATTTTCTAATTTTGCATTGTTTTCTGAATCCAATGATGCCACATAAGTGACTTTTTCAACTTCAATATTGATTTTAATTTCATTTTTAATTTTCCACTAGTGTGCAGTGACTATATCCTGATGCGAGTTCTGATGTACCTATATGCTCTTATCGGCAGGTGTAATCCTAGAAAAATTTCAAAAAACTCAAATTTCTTAATTTATTCCCAAATTAAATTAATCACAAGGGTATAGTGTACCACTCGGTGTACCATGATCCTTTTACACCCGGTTTATATTGAATAATAATTCTTATGTTACATGATTTGCTCAAACGAGGAGAGGAAATTCTCAAAAAAGTCTATAGGAATGATCATGATCATGACCTATTGAATCAAACTCGGAATCAAATAAGGGTATAATAAATTATCGTTATCATCATATCGAAATATATTCCTTTCGAGAGATACTTATATTGCATAACATTTTTGAGCGATTTCATATTAAACAAATAACTTCGGAAAGTTCACTGTGATAGAGGTGGAAGTGTTGAGAAATGCAGAACTTTATAATCCCTTTCCGTCAGCTTCCATCTTGAAATATTGTGTAAATTCGAAAAAGAAAAAAGCTAAGAAATTCCGATACTTTGGAACAACTTCAGAACAAGAAAAAACGTTAATATTCTCCTGAACTGTGATCACTGTGAATATAATTTATGTAAGTATATACAGGGTTAAAAATTCGTGTTACAAAAAGTACACAAAATATCGGTGACCAGTCAAACAATAAAATTTTGATAACGTGAAAATATTCTGAAACTAAGAAGTACATAAAACTGTTTGATATTATGACAGTACATGGTAAAATACTGGCGACACTTCAGCTGACAAGTGATATTAAACTCGAAGTTTTCAACTCAATACTCAATGAATCCTTAAATTGGAAAAGTTAATTTCCATTTTTGATTGCCTTATCCAATACAAACGGTTTAGTCTAACAAAAAGACGTATACAGAAACACCAAAACAATAGACTCAAGATAAGAAATTCTGTATTGTGTAGGTATAACAATTTGAAGTCGTAAATATACAATAAATTCCACGTAAGATCGATCTTCATTTAACCCAAATTTGAAATCACGTGATGTCACATAAAACAGGAACCGTAATGTCGGTTCTTCCGCGAAAGCTCTTTTAAAGCGTTTTTTTGTTCTGTATCATTAAGTCTTGTAATTAAACGTTTTCTCTGCGGATGCTCTGTAATTTTGCTAATCCTATTAAAAGTATCACATAACCCGGGTAGGCCTTCTGGTGTATTGATCCGCGTCCCCCATCGGACTGCGATCCTATCGTGATGCCTCGGAGGAGTTCGGTAGCATTCGGTTAACATCATGTGCTCTCCACGAACTAGAGTCTAGGGCTAACACCTTCTGAGGAGGCGAACGTACCCGAACGTAAGAATGTCCTTGACTAGCAGAAGTCCTTTAAAAGCGTGCCAATTTATTGTTTGTTTGTGGGGAGTGGGGATTAGAATTTTGAATCATTGATGAATATACAGAGATGCGTATATTAACAGCAATTAGAGCACACATATTTGAATGTAAAATTACAATTTTTTACTGGGCAGTAACTTGGGGATGATAATGCTTTTTGGTTTGCAAAAGTTATGATAGATTAGACTCATGTCGGTGTTAGGCGATGTAGGTATATTTGTATCAAAAAGTTGTTACTATACCTAGTTATTCTTAACAATGTGCAGTGCTGTTTTTGTATAGGAGTGTCAGTTTGACAGTTCGAATACCTAGAAGCGGGAGGATTATTCTGTTGAACTGACTGATTTGTAATTATGCAACTTTTTAGTATCTCCTGTCCCCATCATCATTTTTCTGTGAACTTGTTTCAAAAATATTTCTTGGTTGGTCCTCTGGTCACAGCTTAATAAGCTGTGCACCTTGTATTATTGCCTACATAGGTAAGTACATAAAGGTAGGAAAGCTCTCGTTCGATTATCAGTCGTCAGTATCACCACAGTATATTATCCTTTTCAGAGTAGGTAATACAAGAGTAATATACAAGAACGAACTTTAGTCACCTTTAATTACGAGTGGCACTGTAGGTACAAAAAAGAATATCGATCGTTCATCCGCTGAGACATCGAACATCCTTTCAGAAAGTTGATGTTCGATGGCTGAGGTGTCTGCTGTCGGCGCTCGGATAAATTCGCCTCCTCAGAAGGTGCTGACCCTAGACTCTAATTCTCCACGGTGCTTTCCACTTCTTGCTATTTAGGCTCTTCACGCGTCATGCAAAGTGTAAACTTTGTACTCCATAAATCCGAAAGTTGGCTCATTATCTCATTATCTAACATTACAGACTGAAAAATTTTGGTGGGTAGAGATACTTGCGCTAAATTTCATCATAAAAATACCTGAACATTCAACCGAAATAATATCATCAGTAGTCTAGGAGTTGCAAATTCAGGAATGAATATAGGCCAAGAAATACTCAATGAATATAGGCCACTTTTCCAGAGATCCTTAAATTTCATAGAGATATTGTTTTTTTTTATGTTCTGGTTCCCACGAAAAGAAAAGGGTTATCCTGTAATGTTCAGAGAACATCGTGAGAACCAAGGGAAATAAGGTAGGAATTGGTGTTCTACTAAAATATCTGAAGGTTATATACAGAGTGACCCATTTGAAAGCGGGCCACCCCTGTATCTCACGTAATCGTTGAGTAAGGATCATGAAATTTGCTGGAGCGAGATATATACCAAAAATGCACTCTATAACCAAGTGGGGTCATCTTCAGTGATATACACTGCTCGCCAACAGCCATGGAACCACCCCAATTTCCTGAAAATGATATTAGGAGTCAAAATAGGTTGAAAATCACTTCGGATTCGGAATCAGGACGCCCAATTCACTAAATATTCATATTTCTCCTTGAAAATTTTCAGTTCTGAAACATTAAGTTTTGTCGCACTTTTCATGGAAGCACCCCCGTATCTCACGTAATTATTGAGGTAGGGTTCTAAAATTTGCAGGAGGAACGGAAAGTCCAAAGATAAAGTCAATTACGTGAGATACGGGGGTGCTTCCGTGAAAAGTGCGACAGAATTTAATTTTTCAGAACTGAAAATTTTCAAGGAAAAATATGAAGAGTTAGTGAACTGGGCGTCCTGATTCCGAATCCGAAGTGATTTTCAACCTATTTTGCCTTCTAATATAATTTTCCTGGAATTGAGGTGGTGCCATGGCCATTGGCGAGCAGTGTATATCACTGAAGATGACCCCACTTGGTCATAGAGTGAATTTTTGGTATATCTCTCGCTCCAGCAAATTTCATGATCCTTACCCAACGATTACGTGAGATACAGGGGTGACCCGCTTTCAAATGGGTCACACTGTATATGCCTCGGGGAACACCTCCCTTGGCAATGTGTTCCAGAGCCTCGCTGTTCGTTGGATGAACGAGTCTTTGGAAAGAGATGTTCTGCAGGTTTCCAAAGTGACCACAAAGGGGTGCGAAGCCTAAACTCAACGGGTTAATCTCGCGGGGACTGCCAAGGGAGGAAAAATTGTTGATATTTCCATGTAATAACCGATTGGAAATTTACCTAACTCCATGAATACTTCCGCATCAACATAGATGACTTCTTTGAATTCAAGAATATGTCGGCCATTATAACTCACCGCCAAAAAAACCTTCCAGCAAAAAGTTTTGCCTATATAATTGATCGCCTTCGCCCTTAACTTTTCTAATTCTAGTCCGATTCTGGTGAAATGTATGTTTCGGAATAGCCTATATTTTAATTTCAAAAAAGCTGATGGACATTTCATTAGGGTGTCCCAAAATCACATAGAAATATTTCAACCACAGATTCTAGGAACAAAAATAGTGAAAAATAGTTATTTGTTTTTCTAGGCAGAAAAGTAGTAGATTGACTGCCGCGGCTGATAGTTGAATTCAGCCAAGGCGCAGTCAATCTACATTTGCTGACGTGTGAAACATAGAATTTTATTTCCAAATGATATAAAACCAGTTTCGTGTAATTTTTTTATTGAAAACTCCATCATTTTGTGTTCACCCAATGTCAGTGTCAATTTTGATTACTAATTTCATTACAATTTCTTGGAACGTTGCACAGCAACAAACTTTTTCTGCCTAAGCAGTAAAAGTACATCTTTTCTGCCTGTTAAGCCGGCAGGAAAAAGCCACTATCCCTGCCGCTTGGAGAAAAAAGCCATTTATATGAACATAAATGTGCCCAGAAATGACCCCCTGGGAACTTATAGCCATCTGAAAGAGGACCCGAAATAATGGTTTTTTGTAAATTTTTCCGAAACCCTTGTCAATAATTTCGGTCAACGACCGATTGAGTTGAAATATCACTCTACTTGACTGTGTCAAACGGTAATTCATGAGCCGATTCAATCAAATTTGTAATAAACATTCTCATTGATAGGAAAACTTGATGAGATATCTAGTTCGAGTTGGGAATTCAGTCAAAAATTTCAATCAGTAAATTCACTCACAATCACATATTATGCACTCACTCAAATGAATTTTCTACAGTGTAGGTGGGGCTAGAGCGTTACCACCGACATTTCTTTATTTTTCCATGCGATATTAGACAGTTTGACCAGGAATTATGGAAATATCATCATTTTTACCAAAAAATGAAACTCCTGTTTAGCACTCACCATTTTCGAGATAAATCGATTTTAAAAGTCTGCTGCGTTATGTGTGATCGAAAAAGAATAGCTTTTATTTTCCCCTATATTATTATCAAGCCATCAGCTTTCCTTGAGTATCGAAATTTCACTATAGAATCGGACTAGAATTGGAAAAGTTACATCAGGGAGATAAATTTCGCTATTTTTTCTGGCTGCTGAGTGTATACTGGTTGCATGCATGTTCATTTCGATTAGAGCTTTGGAATCCTATCCCCGTTCTCAGTTTTTTCATGACATTTTGAAAATCAAAATTGTTCTCCCTTTCTCTACAAATCAACATTCACCATCAAAACCATAAACTTCTTTCTTTGGCCGACTTTGTATCTTCAACTATAGATCCCAATGGAATGGTAGATAAAATAACGATTTGTCATAATAATTATTATATCTTCCAACGATGCTTCCCGTGAAATATCACTCCCGACCACCAAGACTCTTGTCGATATTTTTTCAATCTCATATCATGTGGTAGAAATACGAAGATAACGCACAGAAATCGCAAAGAGAAAAAAATGGCGAAAGACAAACAAGAAGACTGCCGCTAACACGTCAATTTATTTGATTTATGATATCTGACAAACATAAAAACCAATAAGGTTCTCTGGTTCGTCACGGCGGAACTTTCTGATATGAAATATTTCCAAGCATATTTCTAAAAGTTTCCTATACCGAATCGACCACCGAGCGAAATGAAATTGATAGTGGGGGAGAAAACGAACATTGTTGAACCCGATTTTCATCATACAGGGTTTTCCTTAAAAATACATGCTAATATTTGAGGCAGCAATATTTGGACCCAATTCAAGAAAAAAATAATCTGTTTTATTTAAATACCTATATATACTATAGACAACCGCTAGAAAAATGATTCAAAGAATTGATGAGACCCTGTGGCAAATGAAATAGTGATAGCATTTTGCCAAACAGATTCCCAGTGGCGCCGTTATATAGGGAGATAATTATGATTTGTATTTTACTAAGTAGTGAGCAAGAATAGAGAATCCCCACATTCTATACAGAACTGTAAATGGTAATTCAATTTTGTACAAAAACTGACCTTTTATTGATTCTCGCTAGGAATACACCATTTTTGAGGAAAACATGAAAAAATGAGAAAACGAGACGACAGACTTCAAATTTTGATGTACATAAATGCTGAGCATTCCATTCAAGACATCCGTTCAGGATACTGGATAACAATAATATTATGTAACATTCTGAAATTTTTGCACTACTTCAGTCACATAACAGATTACATTTTGTTATTTCTAGAAGCTATACCTGAGGAACAATTTTATACTTCGACCTTTTGTTCTCGATCTAGATTTTGACCTATTTACATATACAAATTTACTAGACATTGCAAACTATTCCCCGATGCCGATGACACACAATCAATTTATCAATTTTCGATCGATATTTATAATGATGCATCTCGTGATGCATGCAGCAGCTGCATTGATACGGCGCAAAATTTGAACTTGAAAATAAATCATCTGTAACTTTTTTCAGCTCTAAAAATTAAAGAACGCTATAGCTTTCTGAAAGATTGATAATTATATGCATAATATGAAGGAACCGACAAGTACATGAATGCAAAAATCTTGGATTGTGGATCGACGCTGATTTGAGATTCATGAAACACGGTCGAGCCTACGGTATTTTGTTGCCTGTGGGAGATGTAACTCAAAAAACTGCCAGAAACAAGTACTCGTCCTCGTTTGTTCAATTTTCAGGCCACAAAATTCTCACTTGTAATCCCCCTAGGTAATGAATTATTGCCGGAAATTTATTGAGTACCTATGAATTTTCTTTATGAACTCATGTACGAGACAAATTTCCCGCATTTAATTCATGCACGTGGGGGAATCGGTAAGAAAACTTTAAACCAAACCGGAAATATATTTGAAAAGAAAACATTGAGTGAATATTAACTCTTCCTGCACCCAAGTAAAATAAAATTTATGGTATCAGACACATTATTTTATAAAAATAATTGATTTCATTGAATTGTTTCACCGAATCAAATTCTAACATTTTTTTGGGTCGAAAAGTAAACTTAACATTCATAATTCGAGTTTTGTTTGTGATGTGTTTCAGAAAAGCGAAGAGTCTAGCAACAGTAATGGCTCTGTCATTTTCGAATTGAACATACGACATTAACATCCTGCAATTTTTTCAAGAAACAAAGAAACCAGACGGACATTTCCCGAGACATCTGACAGTCCCAGGACTATATTGCCAACCCCTGTATATTATCAATTCCGATGCTGAACCGCAAATAATGTCAAAAATTTACGAGGTATTCTTGGTTTAACGCGTTACTTGTCCAATAAACAAGCGCTATGGCGAAACTTGTGAAAAAAGTTGAAATACGACAGCGAACAGAGATTCACACATTTTACACCCGGTTTTGATATACTTCGGAGATGCTGCAAACTGCAATATGTAACATTGTCGCAGAAACCGAGGCAGAAACTTACAGTTTCATAAACTAGTCTGCAAGACACCAAAGTTTTCCAGTTACTTCATAAATAATGGGGATCGCACACACACAGAGAAATTCAATTTTTAATAATAAAACCTCGGCGATGAGGTAAGGGCTCATTCTGAGAAATAATATGAATAATGATAAACTCCGGATAATACATGAGGTTCTATAGTCATGTTATCGCTATCTAGTGACATAGTTATATAAGGTATATTATGGGGGAGCATCTCTTATTCTCAGCTACAACCCATTCCGGCCATATTTCGTCTTAGCCACATCTCGTTTCAGCCACATCTCATCTCAGCCACATTTCGTCTGGCCCACAGAATCCGAACATACTCGAATGATGCGCTGTTGCCACATACTATCCCAATTTTCAATTCAACAGAATCGAATAAATTAGGCATATTCATTCAAGATGGAACACTAGCCACAACTGCCCACGACAAAGCCAAGATTTTTGCGCATTTATTTGCTGGAAATTCCACTCTGGATTCATCGGGAAAACAACCTCCAAACATAACGCCAATTGACAATCATATGCCCGAGATAACCTTTCGCCAACGTACTAGGAAGATTTTATCGGGTCTCAACACCAACAAAGCTTGTGGTTCCGACGGAATCCCACCGATTGTTCTCAAGAATTGTGCTCCCGAACTAACACATGTTCTCTGCAAGTTGTTCGACTACTCTCACAAATTGAGGATATTCATGTCCAACTGGAGAATTGCAAGAGTATGTACAACCAGTTCCTAAAAAGGGCAAAAAGACCCTGCCTAGAGTGCCTATAGCAACTACAGCTCGATCGCACTGCCATCTATTATTTCAAAGATCATGCAGAAAGCTATCAACATCGAGCTCATGAAATACTTGGCACATTCAGGTATTATCAACGATAGGCATTCGGGTAGATTCTGTTCGGATCTTGTTATAACATTGCTAAGATAATAATATTGTTATGATCATAACATATAACAATATTGCTATAAAGTTCTGTATTCTGTTTGCAGAGTGACTGTAAGACTGGTAATAAGTTCAAGTGATAGCAATATTGTTGAAAAATTGAAAATTTTTGAGCTGACAACACTGTTTTCAACCTCTCAAATTAGTCAGTCCTGCGACCTGCACTGACATTTTACAAAATTATATTGTTCAAATCGAGAGATTTTGTATTTGCTGAATCTGGTCGTCGTTGTGCGACTGGTGCAAGTAATCAATCATGTCCCCGAAATGAGAAAACAACTAAAAGCCAGATGAAACAAATCGTGATTTTTTTTAATATTCTAGCAAAATAGCTTGATAAACTATTCATCAGGCAACTGAAATTTCTCTGATATGCCGAAATTATAGTCTCATATTTCCTCTACAAATTGGAACTTCAAGAAGAGGTTTTCAAGTAGTTGGTCACAGTACACAGCAGTGAACCTATCCTATATGTTTGTAATCACCAAGTTTTCCAATAATTCTTCTATGAATTGAAACATTGAGGAAAGGTTTTCGCGTAGTCAATGACACAACTGAACTCTCATATGTTTTTAATCCACTATTTTCTGCATTTTCATACAGTTGGAAGAATTTGTAGTGCAAAAACAAAGAATCCACTACCTTGTTATCAGATAGCAAGCACAAAATTGATGTTGCCGAGATAGCAAGAAAGCTGACCAGATGTCATTGCCAAAAATCGATGATTAGAATTCCACTTTTTCGAATCTTGCTATGATAGCAATATCTTCTCTGCAACCATATTGCTATTTGCAAACAGAATCGACCCGAATGGCTTCCGTCAACAAAAACGTGATAGAGTGGTATTACGAGTAAACCACTCTGCTGACAGATGACACTACCTGACTACTTGAGTGGAATGATCCACCGGTCCTATTCTTTGAACTAGATCTCATAACATTCGTCAGCAGGAGCGAGATAATACTGTTTCGGCTGACCAGGCATCATCAGCGTGATCCTACCTTAGAAGTATGCCACTAGATGGCGATAACATGACTAGAATATCATGTATTATCCGGCGCCTTCAGAATGGGTGAAATATACCCGAAGCTTTCAGAATGCATATTGCTATAACTAAGAATTATTACCAGAGTGAAAACAGAACAGCATCTTTCTGTCGAAAAAGATTCGAAATTCAATGTTCCCAAAATATAAGCGACATTTTCAATCCTTTTCTGCACTGTTTGGATACGATTTTTTTTGTTATATTATGGTTATATCAAGAGATGATTGGTTACCTTGAAGTGTTTGTACTCTTTTTGAATTCCATATACTTCGATAGCATTCATTATCCAACAATAACGAGCATCGAAAAATTCACCACTGTGTACATAAGTAGGTATCAAAAATAGTGAAAATTATATACTGTAATTCGAACACGGTACGACACAATTCAACCAGTTCATTCATTCGCATCTTGTTTTGTGAAGTTTTTCACAGTATATTTACAGTTTTTTGTTTGCAGATGTCAACACTTTAATATAATAATTATTCGCCTTCCATAATATGAGTAATACCGAAAGTTCAAAAATTCGTTGAAGCGTGACATAGAAATCAAAAGTTAAAGCAGATAAAAAATTCACGAATTCCTTGAATTATTGTCATGCATCAATCATAAAATATTGTACGTAACAATGTTATACGCTAAAAAAACATGCATTTGTGTACCACAGCAATTCCGGACAATATCACGGAATTGATAAATTACAAAGCTGAATACCAAATGGTCCACCCACAATCAAATGAAAAAAAAAAAACTGAAATTAGACAATGCTACTAATATTTCATGGAATGCCGTTACGTTCAGTATGACATATTCCCATATTTGTTTTAATGAATTCGCCAGGACCGCCAAAAAAAATTGCATTCTCATCGATTCCCATGAAAACAATATATATGTCGGAATGACATAGCGCAGACTTTCATGGAACGTTCGAACCATACAAACAACGCAAACTATTTACAAAAGGCTGTCGTTTTATTTACTTTTAATTTCGCCCCTTGTTTATGCCATCAATGCTGCTTTCCAATTGTTTGCTCCGCATGAAGTTTCATAAATAATCATCAATAACTCTGATGATTAGTGACAGGCGATTCGCTGAAATATAGACATTCAACTTATACAGGGTGTCCCCATTGGGAAACGGATAATTTTCAATGGTGAGTAGGGCTTGTAGTGTCTCTACATAACAGTTATTATGACGCTGTAGATATTTGATATTTGGAAGGTAATATGGAAAGAAAAGTCATCAAGTTTTGACGGGTTTGAACTATATTGTAATTGTAATTTATTACTGGAATATAAACTCATAGCTTTAGTGGTAATCGATTACCACAATTGGTGACCCGACAGAGAACCGTTTGAAATTGTGCAAAGATGGTAAAGCACCTGCAGAATTTGACCCTGGAGCAATAATAGATTAAACTATATCAAATATCTATAGAGTCATAATAACGGTTATGTAGAGGCACTACAGGTGGTTCTGAATATACAGAGGAATATACCATATTTGTAGGGTCTAGCAAGTTTTATACCCGAGATATAGGGTGTTTTATAAATTTTGTTCAATTATTTGTGAGGACATAACTTGCGAATTTTTGGAATTTGGTGAACAAATCCTCCTTTTTCTACCAAAGCGACTCACCTATTAGCTCGCCTATTAGTCATGGGAAAAATCCAGGTCCGGATTAACGAAAATGGATCATATTTTGGGCCCCAAAAAAGAACACCCAGTGTTTTCGAATTTCCATAACCTGCTCACTTATTTGAAAAGTGCACAAAAATCTGAATCGAATTGTGTACTCATCATTTTCCTGCATGCTCTTTCTTTCTGATTTAGAATTTGAGGTTTTATATAAAATATGCATTTGGATTGGGATGTTTTTAGTTTTTTTAATCAAAATAGAAAAATTAACACGTAACATCCGATATATTCATCTGGAATGTGGTACACGAGTATTTCTTCTACCCAAGCAACTCACCTATCATTCACGAGAAAAAACCAGGTCCATAGACGAAAATTGATCATATTTCTGGGACCCAAAAAGAACACCCTGTATTTCCAAATATAAATAATATGCCAACATATTTGAGAAGTGCACAAAAAGCTGCATCGAATCATCGTGTACTGTACTGTTTATTTTCTTGCATCATGCTCTTTCACTAATGAATTTCTGATTCTGAATTCGAGGTTTTAGGCCTGGAAATATGATCAAATTTCGTCTAGAATTTCGATAACCTGGACCTGGATTTTTCTAGTGACTGATGGGTGAGTCGCTTGGGTAGAAGGAAGAGAACTCGTGTGCCAAATTCCAGGAGAATATACTGGGTGGTTCGTGAATTATTATTGTTATTGGATTGAGATTGGGAAAACTCAAAGCATTCCATTTTTACCTATCCAAATCAAGATCCAAATGTTTAAAACTTCAGATTCTGAAACAGAAATTCATGAGTGAAAGAGCATGCCAGAAAATCAAAAGTATACAATTCGATTCAGATATTTGTGCACTATTCAAATGTAAGCAGATTTTGGAAATTCGAAAATACAGGGTCTTCTTTTTGGAGTCCAGCCATGATGGTTCCTGTTGCTCAGCTCAGATGATGGTACATGATAATGTTTCCGTATGACATCATTTTTGAAATTTGAGTTCATAGAAATACATCGTAGGATCAAGAGATCAAAGGATAATCCCAGAAAGCTTTAATAATAATAATAAATTGCCTTTATTTAGCCTGGCGGAGTTTAGCAAAGCTACTCTTCCACTCAACCAGGTTAGAAATGTGAAATACATTTTTGTTCTTAACTTATTACAAATTTCAAAATATATAACTACAAGAATACAAAATGGATCACTGCTGGTCAAGGATGATTTCCCTGAGCTTGATTTTGAAATATATTGCTGTAGAACAGCAGCCGTGCGGACAGAGTGTCTATATTCTAATTCGCATCCGCTTGCCGGTGGTGGGTTCGATCCCCTTCGACTGCAGAAATTTTTCTGATGGTCCAAGAAAGTGTTTGGGATCACACGTTAAAAGGTAAGGCCCCCGTCATTCCTTGCTCGCACAAGACTTTCGAAGACTTTTGAGGGTTGCTCGTAAGGGGGCAAACGAATGACGGATAGAACAAATTTTAGAACAAATTTTTAGTTATTTGGCGGTTTAATATCAGAATGATGGTTCATATATGTAGAATGGACGAATATTTCGGAATAGTAAGATTATCAGTAGTTCGTAGATTTCTACTGTGTATTTGATTTCTGGGTAATAGCTTTTTGAATAAATAAGATTTTTTTTTTCGTTAAACTTATGCAAAAAATATACTCGATGTATTTGCCGTCTGTTATGCATTTTGAGCCATTCAATTTCTGTAATAAAAGGAGTGACATGAATTTCACTTTTAATATAAATATTAAACGTATACAGAAGTTTTGAACTTTTTATATTCGTGTTGATGTTGCTAGATCGAGACAAGGGTCATAGACAATATCGCAGTATGTAGTTAAAAATTGAAAGAATGAGAGTGTCACATACAGTGATTTTCAATTTCCCAGTGAGGTAATGTCTGTTTGTATATAAATTTTTAAGCAAGCCATATGATCTTTAGACTAGCTTGTTCACATGTTCCACAAATCTCAAATTATAATAATTAATAATTAGTCCCAAGCATTTTATCGTATCTGTGAAGGTAATGCAATGACCATCTACTTGTAATGTAACATTTTATATGAAAAAAATGAATGATATCTAGTCTACTGTCCAATGAGATTCCCAAAAATCTGAAACAGATTCTTCACTATACAAGTATACAATAAGCTCGTCAGCGATAATCGTATGGGACGCTACTGATGTAAGGGACCCAGTGAACCGCACCCTTGTGAACATTCACTATTTCTGTCTGATGGTTGCCAACAATGTTTTGTTAGGACAGAGAAGGGCTCTCAAAAATCTCCCAGCGTCGGCAGTTTCAGCTTCAGCTGGAAATTTTTCTTTAGTAGGGCTCGTATATGCCTTGTTGACATATTTCAGGTGTTTGTCGTGTTTTTAAGCGTCTAGGGCTGACGTCGGATGATGGACTGCATAATATGAAGAACATGATGTCTTCTATGGCGGACGTATTCAAAATATTTGTAATGTAAAAGTTTCCAGCAGAGATAAATTCACAAAGCGATCTATCATTTTTCTTGTTTTGACAACAGGGTCGATGTCGGGGAAAACACTGAAATGGAAAGTCGACATAAGTAGTGCGTGTATATTTCCATTTGATCAGAATCACAATTCACACAAATAATAGGTTAATTACTGAACTGGTATTGATTTTCGAAGCGATAATTTCTATAAAGATCCGTGGGACACATTCTGGCATAAGAATAAAGCGGCAAACTCGCGTCACGATAACATATACTCTTGTACATACCTATATACAAAAATTGACTTACCTCTATACGAAAATGCACCGTTGAGCCGTGATAGGACAATAAAGAAAAATTTTATTTCCAGATTTTCTTCAATATTTCGAAATCCTCGAAAGCTACTGCTCTGGAATTCGTAGTGTAATTATACTAAAGAAGCTAGCAAAGCCACTTTCGATTTTCAACATGAGACACATCTCATAATTTTAGGCTCATTTTAGGCTAATTTATTACCCCATTCCCGAATTTTTTGCTCCTCCCTATCATAGAAAAATCTGTGGCTTTGCTAGCTTTGGCCGAACTCAGCAAAGCCATTTTTGAAAAACTGAATTTTTTGAATATCTGATATAGTGAGGATGTAGTGCTCATTTTAGGCAAATTTATTACCCTATTCCCAATTTTCTTGCTCCTCTCTATCATAGAAAAATCTGTGGCTTTGCTAGCTTCGGCCGAACTCAGCAGAGCCATTTTTGAAAACATAGAATTTCCACCGATTTGATATATTGAGATCGAATGGCTAATTTTAGGCTAAATAATTACCCTTTTTTCGAATTTTTTGCTCCACGTTTCAAACAGAAAAAATACAAGACAAAATTTGTCGAAATACGCGTCATTCACTATACATTATGTATTTCTATCAAAAGAATATTTTATGACGATTTCATGAGGGAAAGTGTTAGTATCGATTGTAAGCTTGATGACTATCCCATTTTGAAATTTTTGGCTACATATTTTTCAAAAGAAACCAAGCAGAAAAAAAAACGAAACGATTCGTCGAAATACACGTTAATTCACTATACATTATGCATATCTATCAAAAGCATATTTTATGACGATTTTTCAAAACAAAGTGTTAGTATCGATCATAAGCTCAATAACTATTGCATTTTGAAATTTTTTGCTGCATATTTTTTAAAACAAACCTGTGGCTTTGCTGGCTTCGGGCGAACTCAGCAGAGCCATTTTTAAAAATAATATATTTTTCACAGATTTGATATATCGATATTGAAGAGCTAATTTTAGGCTAATTAATTACCCTATTTTCGAATTTTTTGCTCCACGTTTCAAACAGAAAAAATACAAGACAATTTGTCGAAATTCGCGTCACTCACTATACATTATGTATTTCTATCAAAAGCATATTTTATGACGATTTCATTTGGGATAGTGTTAGTATCGATTGTGAGCTTGATGACTATCCCATTTTGAAATTTTTTGCTGCATATTTTTTAAAAGAAACCTGTGGCTTTGCTGGCTTCGGGCGAACTCAGCAGAGCCATTTTTTAAAATAATATATTTTTCACAGATTTGATATATCGATATTGAAAAGCTAATTTTAGGCTAATTGATTACCCTATTTTTAAATTGTTTGCTCAACGTTTCAAACAGAAAAAATACAAGACAATTCGTCGAAATACGCCTTTATTCACTATACATTATGCATATCTATCAATAATGTCAGTAGCATATTTTATAACGATTAATCGAGACAAAGTGTTAGTATTGATTGTACGTTCACTAACTATTCCATTTTGGAATTTTTTGCTGCATATTTTTTAAAACAAACCTGTGGCTTTGCTGGCTTCGGACGAACTCAGCAGAGCCACAGGTTTCTTTTAAAAAATATGTAGCGAAAAATTCCAAAATGGGATAGTTATCAAGCTTACAATCAATACTAACACTTTCCCTCATGAATTCGTCATAAAATATGCTTTCGATAGAAATACATAATGAACAGTGAATGACTCGTATTTCGACAAATTGTCTCGTATTTTTTCTGTTTGAAAAGTTGAGCCAAAAATTCGAAAATGGGGTAATTAATTAGCCTAAAATTAACCTTCCAATACCGATATATCAAATCGGTAAAAAATATAATATTTTTAAAAATGGCTCTGCTGAGTTCGCCCGAAGCCAGCAAAGCCACAGGTTTGTTTAAAAGAATATGCAGCAAACAATTCCAAAATGCAATATTTATTGAGCTTATAATCAATACCAACACTTTGTCTCGAAAAATCGTCATATAATATGCTTTGGATAGATATGCATAATGTATAGTGAATAAACCTCGGAATAAATATTTCGATGAATAGTTTCGTTTTTTTTTGCTTGAAACATTGAGCAAAAATCAGAAAATAGGGTAATTAATAAGCCTAAAATTAGCTCTTCATTATCGATGTATCAAATCAGTGGAAAATATATTATTTTAAAAAATGGCTCTGCTGAGTTCGCCCGAAGCCAGCAAAGCCACAGGTTTCTTTTAAAAAATATGTAGCAAAAAATTGCAAAATGGGATAGTTATCAAGCTTACATTCAATACTAACACTTTCCCTCATGAAATCGTCTTAAAATATGCTTTTGATAGAAATACATAATGTACAGTGAATGACTGGTATTTCGACAAATTGTCTCGTATTTTTTCTGTTTGAAACGTTGAGCAAAAAATTCGAAAATGGGGTAATTGATAAGCCTAAAATTAGCCATCCAATGCCGATATATCAAATCGGTGAAAAATATAATATTTTAAAAAATAGCTCTGTTGAGTTCGCCCGAAGCCAGCAAAGCCACAGGTTTGTTTTAAAAAATATGCAGCAAACAATTCCAAAATGCAATAGTTATTGAGTTCATAATTAATACTAACACTTGTCTCGAAAAATCGTCATTAAATATGCTTCTGATGAATATGCATAATGTATAGTGAATAAACGTGTATTTCAAACAAAGAGCAAAAAATTCGAAAATAGGGTAATTAATTAGCCTAAAATTAGCCTTTCAATACCGATATATTAAATCAGTGAAAAATATATTATTTTAAAAAATGGCTCTGCTGAGTTCGCCCGAAGCCAGCAAAGCCACAGGTTTCTTTAAAAAAATATGTAGCCAAAAATTCCAAAATGGGATAGTCATCAAGCTCACAATCGATACTAACACTTTCCCTCATGAAATCGTCATAAAATATGCTTTTGATAGAAATACATAATGTACAGTGAATGATGTGTACTTCGACAAACTGTCTTGTATTTTTTCTGTTTGAAATGTGGAGCAAAAAATTCGAAAATAGGGTAATTAATTAGCCTAAAATTAGCTCTTTAATATGGATATATCAAAACAGAGAAAAATATATTATTTTAAAAAATGGCTCTGCTGAGTTCGCCCGAAGCCAGCAAAGCCACAGGTTTCTTTTAAAAAATATGCAGCAAAAAATTTCAAAATGCAATAGTTGTTGAGCTTATGATCGATACTAACACTTTGTCTTGAAAAATCGTCATAAAATATGCTTTTGATAGATATGCATAATGTATAGTGAATAAATGCGTATTTCGACGAATTGTCTTGTATTTTTTCTGTTTGAAACGTGGAGCAAAAAATTCGAAAATAGGGTAATTAATTAGCCTAAAATTAGCTCTTCAATATCGATATATCAAATCTGTGAAAAATATATTATTTTTAAAAATGGCTCTGCTGAGTTCGCCCGAAGCCTGCAAAGCCACAGGTTTGTTTTAAAAAATATGCAGCAAAAAATTTCAAAATGCAATAGTTATTGAGCTTATGATCGATACTAACACTTTGTTTTGAAAAATCGTCATAAAATATGCTTTTGATAGATATGCATAATGTATAGTGAATAACCGTGTACTTCGACGAATCGTTTCGTTTTTTTTCTGCTTGGTTTCTTTTAGAAAATATGTAGCCAAAAATTCCAAAATGGGATAGTCATCAAGCTTACAATCGATACTAACACTTTTCCTCATGAAATCGTCATAAAATATGCTTTCGATAGAAATACATAATGTACAGTGAATGATGGGTATTTCGACAAATTGTCTTGTATTTTTTCTGTTTGAAACGTGGAGCAAAAAATTCGAAAAAAGGGTAATTAATTAGCCTAAAATTGGCCATTTGATCTCAATATATCAAATCGGTGGAAATTCTATGTTTTCAAAAATGGCTCTGCTGAGTTCGGCCGAAGCTAGCTAACCCACAGATTTTTCTATGATAGAGAGGAGCAAGAAAATTGGGAATAGGGTAATAAATTAGCCTAAAATGGGCACCACATTCTCACTATATCAGATATTCAAAAAATATTGTTTTTCAAAAATGGCTTTGCTGAGTTCGGCCGAAGCTAGCAAAGCCACAGATTTTTCTATGATAGGGAGGAGCAAAAAATTCGGGAATGGGGTAATAAATTAGCCTAAAATGAGCCTAAAATTATGAGATGTGTCTCATGTTGAAAATCGAAAGTGGCTTTGCTAGCTTCTTGAGTATAGGGTAATTTACTATTGGGAATATAGTGAATGTGCATGGAAAACATGTACCAATTCAATCAATACACAGGGAGTAAGGTGATTCGCATTCTCTTTGATTAAAATTAATATAACTTTTCAGGAGTACAGCACTGACCACATTTTGATATTTTAAAGAATGCAAAAATCAATTATCTAATTTTTTTTGAACTGCAGTATTTTTATTATTTTCCTTGGTTTTAGAGAAAAACAACAAAATCAATTTTGAATTATCATGCTCTGCTCGTTTGAGGTATTCGTAACAATATTCATGTGCACTTTCGTATAGAGGAAAGTTGATTTCAATTGGCCTATTTTGGCCTATAGTTCACCCTGTAGAATTTATGGTACGTCGTTCTGGGACACCTTGTATAATATGTTGACTTCCAATGAAGAAAGGGATCCAAAGAAGAAAGGAAACCAAAGTACGAAGGAATCCAAAGAAGTAAGAAAATCTAAGATGTACACGGAATTCAAAGAATTAAGGAAACCAAAGAAGGAGGGAACCCAATGAAGTATGGATATCAAAGATGGACGGAATTCGAAGAAGTAGGGAAACCAAAGAAGGAAGGAATCCAAAAAAGGAAGTGATCCAATGAAGGATGGAATCCAAGAAACATTTCCCCCGAATTGTCCAAAATATTCTGGAAATACTGATCGGCCATAGTTCCGACGTGTGGTCCTACCGAGGTAAGTACATGAGGCATTGTACATTGCATTGTGTAGCAGTCTGAGCAGGCATTGTAAGGGCACTGAAAGGGCAATATGGTGCAATGGTTGGGTTGAATTTGTTGCACTCCGTTTCTGTTGTTCGACGTGATGCCTTCGCCTCCATTTCAATTATCTTTCAATAATGTTGAAAATCGAGCAATGTATGAATGACTCCATAGTTGTAGATAAAGATGTTTTATACATTTTCATAAGTTTTCGCTGGCTTCAATGAATGCTATGCCATGCAAAAGAAAGAAATAATCAATGAATTAGCTCAGAGATTCAATGAAATTAATTAGAACGTTATTGTCATGTTATTGTTTTCGATTTCTCACATATTGTCGAATAAAATGTCTTCCGAAGATAGTCCAGATGGAACTTGTACCTACCTAATAAATTTAAACGAAAATAGATTATCGTTCATTAGAATGTGTGAACCACTCAGGATTTCTGTGTCATCTCATACTTGCTTGTCATCAACCTGTTAAACGAGACATCTGTGTTATCGCACAAAAGAAGAGACCTCCATGTACCCACTTAGCTATGTCGAAAATTTTGATAAAAATGAACTTGACATGGTCGAAAGGGCAATTGACGTTAGCCAAAAATTTCTATGATGTGTCTATGATGTAACCGAATTCCATTAGGCATAGAAGAGGAATTTATAGTATCTATATATAACTCGGACTGTTTTCCCTTTCGTGTGCTTCAAGAGATAAATGAAAAGTAGATATACTATCCTCAATACTATCCTTCACATATTTTTAGTTTCAGAAATGAGGAGAAAAAATCCCAAAAATCATAACGAAAACAGTGATTTCAATGTTTCGATACATCCGAGGGGTAAACCGCGGTGGAATTCTGGTGTACAAACTGGAGTTCCTTGGAATTCCCTGGATTTCCTATGAATTCCTTGGAATTCCTTGAAATTACTTGGAATTTCCAGGAATTTCTTGGGTGAAGTGTGGTATATTCCTCATTTACAAACAACTGGAATTCTATGGAATTTCTTGGAGTTCCTTGGATTTCCTTGGAATTCTTTGGGTGAATTGTGGTATAATTCTGGTGTACATACAACTGGAACTCCTTGGATTTCCTCGAATTTCTTCGGAATTCCGTGGATTTTCTTGGAATTCCTTGGAATTCCTTGGAATTCCCTGGAATTCTTTGGAGTTTCTTGGAATTCTTCGTGTGAAGTGCGGTATAATTCTGGTTAACAAACAACTGGAATTCTTTGGAATTCCTCGCAATTCCTTGTAAAATTGAAATTTGGTGTACACAATTATTTTGACCGCTGTTTACCACTCGGATATATCGGAATATATTGAGACAACAAAACCTAACTTTATCCCATGAGCCATCAGAAATCAAAACACCTTGAATTATTTCTATTCAAGACTCATATTATCGACCTGACCTCTGGGCAATATCTAAGCTTCAACTTAATGGATATCCATCAGGGAAAGCCTCGGAAAAACCGCTTTACAGTTAGTAGCCCAAGTATACAGTAATTCCCATGTGGATGAAATCTAGCTACCTGCAGAGACACTTCCAGAAATACTATACCTATAACGACCTATATATATCGCATGTTCATTTACTCCACATCCGATTTTATATTCATGAATTCTGTATACAATGATTAATTTATTGCCTAAAATAATGTAATAGGATTTAACGTAATTTATCGTGATTTACTCATCAATAGCACATTTTGATTCAATTTAAATGATTATTTAGTTTAAACCATAATTAGAATCAGCCTCGTACTGTTTATAACTAATTTGGCGTCCCAGCATTGAACAAGAGCAATAATATGCAGATTCGGAAATGAGGCACCCTTTGCTTTCGGACAGTTGGGGATCTCATCTACGATTTCAGCTGTGTCCAATACTGCGAATTTCTAGGCTTTTTTGTTCCCACTCCCAAATCTGAACAAACAAACGAATTCTATGAAGTTTACTGTTCCACCTCTCCCACGCCGACTCACGGCCCATTATGATGATGATGGAACAAAAGTTCGGGAAAGGGTCGAGGCACCCGAGTGTGCGATAAATGAAAATTAATGGAATTTTTTAACAGTGGCCTCGGTAGTATCACGGTGCCAGATTGAAAACTGATGTGGGGTGTCTCTACTACACGGTCAAAATTCGGGGAGTGTGTAACGCCTGTAACGAACATGTGTAATCTGCTGATTAAAAATTGTAGTAATGTCGCATGCTTACATAGATTACATGATGATACAAAATGGGATTATAGTAGTTAGATAAAATAGCCAACCAGCCAATTTCGTAATAGTGATGATCATTCAATCATTCTCTTACATTTCGAAAATAGATGATGAATATCAGATACACTGATACACAATACATCAGATAATGTATTGGTAATGTGGATAATACCTCAGCAAATGTATCTTTACCTTGAAGCTCATTCCGTATACCATTTATAGAAAATTTACGAAATTTAGAATCGGTATACAGGGTGTTTCATTATTATAATTGGAAATATGTCAGCTCAAAATATGAAGATTTAACCCAAATCAACTGAATATAATTGAATATATCAGTTTGTCTTGAAAATATAAGGATTATTTGTGCCTAGTAAACAAATTCACGTACCTATTATTGTCATATTTGCATCCTATGAAATTGAGTAGGTCAAATAAACCTTTCTGGCTACTACTAGGGGCGTACATACGACAGGGGTAAGTAGCTGGTTGATGTTTCCCAATAACGACGTCACTGGTGGAATTGCCATTTCATCTCCATTTTTAGATTCAACAATACTTCCTACGTCAATATCCGAGTAAATATGGTACCCTTTTCTCATACCGATGAAATCTTTATTTTTCGAGATATTTCAAGTAAAACATGCAGCTGCACAATTATTTTTATTTTGATGTGTTTTAATCATGTCGATATTTTCGATCATTGAGTTGCATTCATTAGGCAAATAAGACTTCAAACCATACTAACAAAAAAGCATTATCACATAATATATATATATATTATAATTTTTATTTTTATTATTATGAGAATATTCAAATATTCGCATTGGCCCATTGGGAATATGCGAGGGAATATGTATGAATACGACACCAAATCAAGTATTTCCAATACCTTAGATATTTATATTTCGACTTTGTGGTCCTCAATCGAGCAAACATCTACGAAATTATCTATTTCTGAATGTTCAACAATAACTTTGTTTCATTTCTTGGAGGGCGCGAAAGGAAATTCCTATTATGTTCGTGGAACATCGTGCGTACCTAAGGAGGATAGGGGTAGGCCTTTGAAGCCAGTTCAACAATATTTTTGATATCAAGCTAAGCATATTTTTACTTTAGAACTATAATTTTGACGTTTGTAATAAAAATTTTGTTTGCAACTCGAGCGCGAAATACTTTGGTCATCTCGACTAATTTTTTAACTCGGCTACGTCTCGTTAAAAAAATCAGATCTCGATCACCAGTAGCATTTCGCGCTCTAGATACAAAAATAACTATTTTTTCAACATAGTATAAAAACTACAAGTATTAAGCATGATCCTTCACAAGTAATTTGCTATATAAAGTATTAACAATCATTTTGATTGATGATTGAAAATATGATGCTTAGAATGTATTGTGAACTATATGAATGATCATGGATGAATTTCGATCACGAACAAAATAAAATATAAGCTTAGAAACATTGCAAAGAGCTTCTAAAGGTATATGAAACTGATACAGCCGTTTTGGTACAATCAAATGAAAATCATCTAGTATTCAATAACTACTTATTAACTATTTTTTAACTCAGGCGGTTAGCGAAAAAATGGTGTTGGGCCAGCTTAACCGCTAGCTAGCACAACTGTTTCACAATTTTAAACCCAAATGAGTAATGGACATGATTCGAACGGTAAAATTTTCAACATTTTAATAACTTTAGAATCGTGTATCGATAATTTGAATTTGAGCAAATTCGAAAGTTTTTAAGACATAAATATGCATTCAATACATGAAATGCATGTATTTTTTTTTTCATGTAATTCTCAATCGTATTCTTTCAGCAAAAATCAACAGATTATGATAATATATTATATACTTTTCAAAAAAAGTACAGTTGTGATGGGAAATATTCAAAAGAAAATGTATTATAAGAACAGAAAATCGCAAGACTAACGAGTGCTTTCATTAATCTACCATTTAATAACTCCAGCACGAGCACAATCATCAGTTGAAATTGGAAGTATGTGAATGCAGAATCAGATGATATTTTTCAAAAATAGTACAGTTGTGATGGGAGAAAAATTATTATAAGGGCAGAAAATGCCAATATGATGACTAACGGGTGTTTTATATCCTTAGAATACATTTTCTTTCGGATATTTCCCTTTACAACTGTACTATTTTTGCAAAATATATAATCTATTATCATAATCTGTTGATTGTTGCTAAAAGAATACGATTGAGAATTATATGAAAAAATTTACATGCATTTTAGATATTGAATGCATATTTGTCCCATTCGAAAGCTATTAAAAAGTTCGAAAAGTTTGCGTTTGAATCATGTCAATAACTTATTTGGGTGGAAAATTGTGAAACGGTTGTGCTAGCTTGAGGTTAAGCTGGTCCAACACCATTTTTGCGCTAACCGCTTGAGTTAAAAAATTCGGGTTGGTGTTAAATAGTAGTTAATTAATAGTTATTAAATATTAGATGGTTTTTATTTGATTGTGACAAAACGGCTGTGTCATTATTATACATTATTGGATCTTTCTTTTATTTTATTCAGACCAGGGAAGAGTCCCTCTTTTCCTGATATCTATTATGGAAAAAAATAAAAACGGTATTGAAGTTTTATGCGAACAGCCCTTCTGCCCCAAATAAGTTTCAGAAATACATTCTGAGAATTGAAAGAGATCGAACGGAATAAATAAATATCAAAAACTTGAGAATAGTAAATTTGGTCATAATGTCGATATTTTCTCTAGTTTATGGACAATCTCGGTCTTTTCAACTTTGATTGATCACCTGGGTCATAATCAACTGCATTTCGAAGAAGCTGATTCTCATGAACCTCAGCTTTTTCGAAAGTCTTGATGTTTCGATCTTTAATGACTGACACGATTGAAGAGTTTCAGACTACTGAGGCCGAGACTGAGGCATACAGTAAAATTGGCCTGATAGCCATGATATAAATATTCAATTTTTGTCTCAAACCCAATTTACTTCGTCTGTTTAGAAATGGATACAGGGCTCCAATGGCTCGTTTAGCTTTAGAAACTTGCTGTTCAATGTGCTGGGCCCAGGTGAGCTTTTTGTCAATGCACACACCTAAGTATTTAACTTGTGAAGACCACTCTAACTCATGACCATCCAGGACTATTCTGGTTCTGGGAGGCCTCCGCTCCCTTCCGAGTGCGACCAATTGTGTTTTTGTAGGATTCAATTTGATCTTCCATCTTAGGAAGTACTCCTGAAGAGAATTCAGTGCGCTTTGGAGGTTCATAGCTTCTAATGTAGAGGAACTCAGAGATTAGCCAATTCCAGGACCGCAAGTGCCCATATAGATAGAGCTACGTGAGAATATCCGTATAGATATCCGAGAATTCTCTCACAATTGAATTGTGATTCTATTTTTCAATTTCGCCCTTTTGCTGAATATAATAGCGAAGTAGGACAGGGAAGTCGCACGGTACGTGCCTCTCCGCTAGTTTCATTCCATGCCACGGTCTTTTTCGATCTTTTTCTGGGCCTTTTCACTTTAGTGCCGCCGAGCACGTTATAACCGTCAAAATAAATTTCGGAATGTCAGGCCGTATAGCCGGTTCAAACGGCCCAATAAATTATTCCGCTTTAGTGTGGGTCTCCAACTTTGTGGATTTCTATATGGAGACATCGACGGAGATATAAGAAGAACAAATATTTGAAAAAAAATCAATCTCGATATAGGTCACAGAAGGAATAAACCACTATCTTTTTCATCTTTGGTATTCACTGAAATAACAACATTCAATGACGGCAAATGGCTTAAAAATTGTGACGAAACAACTATCGTACAAACACTATATTTATTGCAAGTCATTTGTGTGCTTGGCAGTTTTAGAAAAATAATTTCTGATGGCAGATAAAAATGAATGTACGTTTTGTACTCTTTTGTTGTGATATTATAAATCGACTAAAAATGGCTTCATCATTATTTGTTCACTATGATTCTTCGCTATACCTGAATTGAAAATATTATCACGATCTTAGATCTCAAGGTTGAAACTTGAGCCCAGACAAATGGGAATATCTAACAACATAATATTTAAATTATCAACTCTATTATTTCAATGATATTGCATGGTTGGTTTATGACTCACTCAATTGCTTTTTTCAACTTTTATACTTTACTTACTCACTTTATTGGTACAATATTTGTACAATATCATTTATACAGAAAAAAACATCGTAACCACAAAGGAGGCATAGAACATACCTCAGCAATGAATGCTTGTGTCGTAGTGTTCCATTCTTCCATTTGCGTATCTTAATTTGCTATTTCATACAGGGCGACTTTTGAATAATAGGGATAATGATAAGAATAATAATAAGAATACAATGATAATAATAATGATAATAACAACAATAATAATAATATTGAGTAGATCAATTCGAAATATACAATGAGAATTATTTCACATAAGTTGGACTGGAATAAACAATGGGAAAGAGAAAGAAAAGCAAGAATAATAAGTAGGTACTAGAGGGATATGTTATATAGATTGAATATATTATAATCAAGTTTATTGTTTTTTTTTTCGATAATAAAATTTTTAGTGTTGAGTTTGTAGTTCACTATTTTTGTTATCTGTTTTATCTTTAGAGGTAGCATATTGTATAGTTTAGGTCCGAAATGGAATATATATACTTACCTTTGTACTTATTTTGTAATCTTTCTTGTTTCTAAACCTACATTGGACACATTGTTAGGAATAACTTTGGTTTCTTAAGTAATATTTTCATCAAAGAGTTTTGTGTTGTTTGAAGTAGACTAAGTGTTTTATTGTACATTCCACCCCAAACTGTTATACAATATCTCAGGACAGACTCCGTCAGAGATTTATATAGCAAAAGGTTTCTTTTATCCAAGATATCTCGTAGTCTTTTGACTACGTAATCACAGTGAGCATCCCATCTCAGATTCTGATTCACCATAATACCTAGGTATTTTATATTTGTCAACCTTTTTATCAAGGGACAAGAGCAATTTTGTGTTTCACACCCTGTTTGGTGTATACTCAAAGTATTTTTTTCCGGCTGATCATTTTGTAATAAAGTAAAAGTGAGAGATGCTGTTTTATTAATATTGAGACTCAGAAGGTTATAGTTTAACCATAGCCTTACATCGCTTAGTATCTTTGGTGAATCTTCGTATGCACTTCCCAATGTGTCACCTGTGATAACAATGGCAGTGTCATCTGCATATGATGAGGGATGCCCTTTGAAGTTTTGTATTCAACTCTATTTATGTGAATAAGAAACAGAATCGGTCCTAGTACAGTTCCTTGTGGAACTCCTATTTCATGTTACCAATTTAAGTTAGATTTCTTCGTTTTTTGTCGAGCCTTCGAAGACATCTAACTCGCACTAAAATGTATTCACTGAAAAGCAATGTCATCCACCAGCAACAATTATCTGACATTCAAAGTACCCTCTTCATAAATTAAATAATATTTGAAATCTGCTTCCGAAACTTGAAAGGGAGCTTGAAACTGTTCAATTTCGTCTTTCCTCAAAAACGGATGAAAATATTGTGTTTAAACAACAGTAGATACCAATATTACGTAGAAATGATGTTTATGTCATATTTTTTATCAAAATCACTAAAAAGTTTCTTCAAAAAAAGTTACCTGTAACAAACTTTAGAATAATATATACAATAATATTCCCTTTATAAAATTATGCCTTTGTGCCGACTTTGATAATCATTGATAAATATACAGTGTAATTATTATATCAAAAAACTTTAACGCCATGTATCTTTTTCCACTGCAATGTTTTTTAAAGGCATATTTTGTCCTATTGCCTTATTTTGGTCCAAACAATCCGCCCTTATTGTCCCAATAATTATGACTCACCCTGTGTAATGTTGAAATTAACGTTTCCATCGAAATTTTCAATGTCATCCAACTTATTTTAAGTGAAAAACGAGGTAAAAATCTACCAAACATCAGGTGTAGAGACATACTAACATTATCTTCCGATATTTCTATGAATGAAAGTACCTACTTCGGAAAATAAAGTAGCTATATTTCCCAGCATAAACTCATTTCCAAAAATGCTTAAAATTCTGAAGTATCCCATTTCTGGTTATGACCACTTTATTATCTGCATGAAATTCCCTTCAGACCTCCTTCAGACCATCGCGTGAAAGAAGGAAGAAGGCATTTAAAATATAACGATAATCAGAAAAAACGTCCTGTGTTTCAATAACCACCCGCTACGATCCAGCGCTTCTACAGCTTCAAGTGACAATAATAAATTGAAGTTAACAAGTGGGGTACGTAGTTTTTGAAAGGTATCAGATTAGTATTAAGGTCAGATAATTTATACGACGTTATGAAAGCAGATGATATTTTATCATTGCTCATGTAAGATGGAAGTTGAGGCCATTGCATCATATCATGAGCATATTTATATATTGAAACTATCATTGGGCACCAATGATGTGTATATACGACGCTATGAAAGTTCAGAGAACTGGAGATTTTTCGTACAAACTACGTACTTATCCCGTACCTAGTTTATTGGCAAAAATAAAGACAGTAGAGTGAGCTAGGTACGTAGTTTATGGAAAAAAGAATCAGGACAGTCGAGTGTGCTTTTTTTACTTTCTTTTGTTTTTTGTTTCGTTTCCTATTGGCAAGTGATTTAGGAACTTGTAAATTTTTTAGTTTTTTCATCGTATCTCCCGAACTATTGAATTCAGAGAAAAATGTTATGAGGATTTTTTGTAGATTTTATCAAAAGGAATAATTTTGGTCCTTTAACATTTTCAGATATTTTCAGTTGTTTTCGAGATATTTGGAATTATCTGAGAATAAAATTTTCAACACTTTTGTTCCATCTTCCAATCAACAAAATGAAAAAATATTCCATGCCTCAGTGGAGGTAGATGAGCTTCATCTATCGATAATCTATGTTTTTCAATATATCTTCATAGTACCCTATGGGTCGTTAAAATTTTTTTTTTCATATTTTTCACTTTATTTCCTGTACTATTGGGTTTACAGAAAAAATTATGGAAAATGATTTGTAGGGAATGTTCCAGTGGATAACATTGCACTCTTGATAATTTTCGATTTTTCCATTTGTTTTCGATATATATTGAATTAAAAGGATTTCAAATTTTGATGTTTGGGTTTTCATTTGTTTTTCCAGTTTCCGATGGATGCACGAAAAAATGATTGAATGATAATTTGTTGCGTCATCAAAGAGGCATACGGTGCATTTTTCAAATTTGGATTTAGTCTATTGGTTCAGGAGATATGTCGTTTTAAAGCGAACCGTGTTTTTCGGAAAATCTCCTTGAAAAACCCACTTGGAATTTTCCGACCCTGCTCAATTTCAATAGGCTTCGTCTCTTCCTGATAGAGGTTTTTTTCACAAAAAATGAAATCGATCGGACCACTTTTGCGATTTGTAGAGTGATTACAAGGAACTTCCGGTGAAAAATCGAAAAAACCCGGAAAAACCACCTTAGAGTTTTCCGATTTCCTTCATATTTTAATGACATAATATTGTTTTGAGTACAATAAGATGGCAAAATTTCAAGTCGATATGTCGAAGGGTTCCGGAGATATATCGATTTATGATTAACACAGAGTACAGACAGACAGACAGACAGACCACACACAAAAACCAAAGTTGCTCAAAATTCGATGGGGATCATTTTCTCCAAAGCAACTATACCTCTATCTCGCTTAGTTTCCGAGATAGCATTTTTGGCACGGCCGTAGTATACTCCACTATGTATAGCGTCGTATAACAAGATTAACTCGAAATGAAGCCCCATTTAAGTGTTTGTGATTGCGAGTGTCTCCCATTCCGTATGCACGAAGGCGCATCTAGGCTATGACGATGTATGTCCTCGTGTATCTCCTCGTAGTCCTCGTATATGTTCGATAAATCGTCCAAGACATTTTTGGCTCGACCGACAAACACTAGATTTCGGTAAACAAACTTCGGTCGTATCAGAAGTCGTGTCCATTTCCTGTTTGGTTCAAGTTTCATCGAGGGAATTTGAATTAGTTTGTGGACACGGCTATGATTAACATTGTGACTGTGACACTGAAGCACTCGAGTATTCTAGAATCTAGATAATAATATACGATCATACTTTTTTCTGTGCGTGAAGTTTGTTGCTGTGAATAGGTGTTAGGTATTCAAACGGTATTTGTAGAATATGAACCATATAATATTAGGTAGATTTCTCTATTCTATACTCTCAGCATTTATCAGTTGCTTATTGTTTGCAGATATTAAAAACGTCCTCAATTCGAAGTTCCAATTACCGATTTTAGTAGTTGGGTTCTGATTAGTTTTATCAACTAATCAACATAGTTTAATGATATTTCCCTTGGAGGGGCTCTAGTAACATCATCAGTAAGACAGGAGTACAACGATCATCCTGTATCACGCATCCCAGATTGTTATCCAACCTCCCAATGATTCCTACATACACCAGCATATTTCCGAACACTCAATATATGCCGCAGTGACAAATAACGTCACAGAAGATTCTGGAATGTTCTGGAAACAATCGATGGAACAATTAGAGAGAGAGGTTTTGTTCTAAGAAGCTTCTACACCTTTTCCAGATGTATTTCAGAAAGCGTCAATTCAATTTCAGAAAGCATCAATTGTATTTCAGAATAGTCAATTCTATTTCAGAAAGCGTCAATTGTATTTCAGAATAGTCAATTTAATTTCAGAAAGCGTCAATTGTATTTCAGAATAGTCAATTCAATTTCAGAAAGCATCAATTGTATTTCAGAATAGTCAATTTAATTTCAGAAAAGGTCAATTGTATTTCAGAATAGTCACTTGTATTTCAGAAAGCGTCAATTGTATTTCAGAAAATATCATTTGAATTTCAGAAAGCGTCAATAGAATTTCAGAAAGCGTCAATTGAATTTCAGAATGCATCAAGATCGATTAGTTAGTAGAAAGTGCACTCCATGTAGGAATGCATAGGATGTTCTGTGCTTCCTGTAGTGATGTTTTCATTTTATTCACCCCAATTTTTTTTTATGTACCTTTTAGGTACCTATATACTATTTGATGAACAGATAACAGAATTTCAGGTATAGAGGGGACAATCAGAGATAAACTTCTTCCTATTGCTATAAAAAAGTTCTGATTTTTACATGTTTGTCCAATCGGAAGTGACTGGCTGTTTGAATGATACTGTAGAATAGGCTCCTTAATAACATTTACAAAATCAATCTCTGTTGCTATGTCGTAAATGTCATAATATTTTCACGACTTATGAAGTTGCCTGGCAGGAGAACACCCCGTGGAAAGTGTCTGGCAATTGTATATTCTCTATCATGATAGGATCCGATTGAACATAAAAAGATCAGCTTTTGTTGAAATTATGTTTATGCCAGTTTTTTTTGTACTTTCAACACCCGGTATCTCTTGAAAGCTCATCCAGTACTGAAGATTTTCAACCCACAAAACGATTCCTCCGAATAAAATATACCACACATAGAAAATATCAACCTTGTTGAAATGGCGTCTGGCGGTCGCTGGCTTTCAGACTATAGAGAAAGATTTCTGAAATTCAATTGACTATTCTGAAATACAATTAATGCTTTCTGAAATTCAATTGACGCTTTCTGAAATTCAAATGATACTTTCTGAAATACAAGTGACACTTTCTGAAATTCAATTGACTATTCTGAAATACAATTGATGCTTTCTGAAATTGAATTGATTATTCTGAAATACAATTGACGCTTTCTGAAATTGAATTGACTATTCTGAAATACAATTAATGCTTTCTGAAATTTAATACAAGTGACTATTCTGAAATTCATTTTACGCTTTCTAAAATTGAATTGACTATTCTGAAATACAATTGACGCTTTCTGAAATACAAGTGACTATTCTGAAATTAAATTGACGCTTTCTGAAATACATCTGGAAAAGGTGTAGAACAAAAAGAAGGAGACGGAAGATCATTCGAGAAGGTTCTCGAGCCGAAGCCTGCCCAGTAATTTCATATATAAACGGCCGAATAACTGCCGTCAGGAGTCGAGCAGCGAGTGTCAGAGAGACAGTTATATACCGCGTGATATAAATCGTTTTACATAAATAGTAGTTATAAGTTCGATATAAATTAGTGTTTCTCGAGGTGTTTCTTTAGTTAAAATAAATCAGTTCGGAAATAAATGTCGTGTCGTGTTCGCTTCTGCACCCGAATAACGTAACAATACGTCTGTAACTCTATAGGTGATCTCAGTAATGCCCTCGACTGTGTCTCACATCAGCTTTTGCTTGACAAGCTTGAATATTATGGAGTTAGAGGAGTCGCTTTAGAATTTTTCAAATCGTATCTGGCAAACAGAAATCAAAGTGTATGCTACAATTCAAAAATCTCAATACCCTACTCAATGAACCATGGAATTCCTCAGGGTTTAGTACTGGGTCCTTTATCATTCGTTATGTCAACGATATATTTATACACATGAATTTCATCAATTGTGTAATGTTTGCGGACGATGCAACCTTTTACCATTCTGATTCTAAGTCATCGTCCACCAATATTCTGGACGATGTCTATAAGTCAACCTCCTTAAATAATACAGACATAGAAACGAGCATAGAAAGAATACATCAAATCAATGAATGGCTTATTCTAAATCATCTTAAGCAAAATGTATCTAAAAATCAGAGAATCATTTTCAGCACGAATCCACAAATAAATAATAATGAATGTGTCAAGTTGTTAGGAATAATTCTTGATCAGAGATTCAAGTGGATATTGCATATGAACTCGCTATGTAAGAGTGACCAGCCAAATATTTTTGTCAAGGAGACTAAATAAGTCTGTTAGTATGAAAGTCGTTAATCTATGGTATGAATATAATGAAAATATCATATTTTTCTCTCTTCCATTCACACCTGTCATATGGTACAACACTGGTGGGGCAACCCTTCCCACGCGAGTAGAGCTTTTGTACATCAGAGCTCGCATCAGAGTGTTCTGCAGGCCTTATTTCAAGCAATTCAATATTTTGACTCTGCCATCAATATACATTTATCAAAGTCTCATTTATATTTGGAAAAACTTACAAAATTCAGTTACCCTAGCAATGTTCATTCACATCACATCAGAAATTGTAACAAGATGCAAAACCCGAGACTCAGACTAGCAACGTCTTCCAAAAACACTATAAACGTTGAATTATTCACCTCCATTAAGCTAGCAGAACCACTTCGAATTTTTCAATTTTTTCTTCGGCCATAATTTTAGGCTAATTTAAGGCTAATTTATTACCCTATTGCCGAATTTATTGCTCTTCGATTTATGTAAAAAAACGTGGGTTCTGCTAGCTTAACGTTAAGCTAGCAGAACCACCTCGTAAATAAAAGTTCAATCACAAAACTAATTATGCCATAATTTAAGGCTAATTTTAGGCTCCAATCCTAGCCTATTGCCAATTTTTTCGCACATTGTTTTTTTAAAAAAATCATGGGTTTTGCTAGCTTAACCGTTAAGCTAGCAGAACCAAATCTCAAATAGAGGGAATATAAAAATATTGAGTACACCATAATTTAAGGCTAATTTAAGGCTCTTCGTTGAACCTATTATCGATTTTTTTGAAAATAATTTTCTGCAAAAAATTTCCCAAATCCAACATGAACATGGCAAACCAGTATAGCAAACCAAAAAAAACTTCAATCACAAACCCGATTATGCCATAATTTCAGAATAATTTAAGGCTCTGATCCTAGCCTATTGCCAATTTTTTCGCACACTGATTTAAAAAAAAATCATGGGTTTCGCTAGCTTAACCGTTAAGCTAACATGTGAACATGACAAACCAATAGCAAACCAAACGAAGTTCAAACACAAAACTAATTATGCCATAATTTAGGGCTAATTTAAGGCTCTAATCCTAGCCTATTGCCAATTTTTTCGCACATTGTTTTTTTAAAAAAATCATGGGTTTTGCTAGCTTAACCGTTAAGCTAGCAGAACCAAATCTCAAATAGAAGGAATATAAGAATATTGAGTGCACCATAATTTAAGGCTAATTTTAGGCTCTTCGTTGAACCTATTATCGATTTTTTGAAAAATCATTTTCTGCAAAAAATTTACCAAATCCAACATGAACATGACAAACCAATAGCAAACCAAAAAGACTTCAATCACAAACCTAATTATGCCATAATTTCAGGCTAATTTAAAGCTCTGATCCTAGCCTATTGCGAATTTTTTCGCACACTGTTTTTTTTTTAAAAATCATGGGTTTTGCTAGCTTAACCGTTAAGTTAGCAGAACCAAATCTCAAATAGAAGGAATATAAGAATATTGAGTGCACCATAATTTAGGGCTAATTTTAGGCTCTTCGTTGAACCTATTATCGATTTTTTGGTAAATCATTTTCTGCAAAAAATTTACCAAATCCAACATGAACATGACAAACCAATAGCAAACCAAAAAAACTTCAATTACAAACCTAATTATGCCATAATTTCAGGCTAATTTAAGGCTCTGATCCTAGCCTATTGCGAATTTTTTCGCACACTGTTTTTTTTTTAAAAATCATGGGTTTTGCTAGCTTAACCGTTAAGTTAGCAGAACCAAATCTCAAATAGAAGGAATATAAGAATATTGAGTGCACCATAATTTAGGGCTAATTTTAGGCTCTTCGTTGAACCTATTATCGATTTTTTGGTAAATCATTTTCTGCAAAAAATTTACCAAATCCAACATGAACATGACAAACCAATAGCAAACCAAAAAAACTTCAATTACAAACCTAATTATGCCATAATTTCAGGCTAATTTAAGGCTCTGATCCTAGCCTATTGCGAATTTTTTCGCACACTGTTTTTTTAAAAAAAATCATGGGTTTTGCTAGCTTAACCGTTAAGTTAGCAGAACCAAATCTCAAATAGAAGGAATATAAGAATATTGAGTGCACCATAATTTAAGGCTAATTTTAGGCTCTTCGTTGAACTTATTATCGATTTTTTTGAAAATCATTTTCTGCAAAAAAATTCCCAAATCCAACATGAACATGACAAACCAATAGCAAACCAAAAAAAAATTCAATCACAAAACTAATTATGCCATAATTTCAGGCTAATTTAAGGCTCTGATCCTAGCCTATTTGGAATATTTTCGCACACTGTTTTTTTAAAGAAATCATGGGTTTTTCTAGCTTAACCGTTAAGCTAGCAGAACCAAATCTGAAATAGAAGGAATATAAGTATATTGAGTGCACCATAATTTAAGGCTAATTTTAGGCTCTTCGTTGAACCTATTATCGATTTTTTTGAAAATCATTTTCTGCAAAAAATTTCCCAAATCCAACATGAACATGACAAACTAATAGCAAACCAAAAAAGAATTCAATCACAAAACTAATTATGCCATAATTTCAGGCTAATTTAAGGCTCTGATCCTAGCCTATTTGGAATATTTTCGCACACTAATTTTTAAAAAAATCATGGGTTTTGCTAGCTTAACCGTTAAGCTAGCAGAACCAAATCTGAAATAGAAGGAATATAACCTATTATCGATTTTTTTGAAAATCATTTTCTGCAAAAAAAATTCCAAATCCAACATGAACATGACAAACCAATAGCAAACCAAAAAAACTTGAATCACAAACCTAATTATGTCATAATTTCAGGCTAGTTTTAGGTTCTAATCCTAGCCTATTGCCAATTTTTTCGCACATTGTTTTTTACTCGTTTTTTAAAAACAATCATGGGTTCTGCTAGCTTAACCATTAAGCTAGCAGAACCAAATCTCGAATAGAAGGAATATAAGAATATTCAGTATACCATAATTAAAGGCTAATTTTAGGCTCTTCATTGAACCTATTACCGCTTTTTTTGTTAATAATTTTCTGCAAAAAAATTCCCAAATCCAACTTGAACATGACAATACATTAGCAAATCAAAAAAAGTTCGATCACGAAACACATTATACCGAAATTATATTTTATTCAATGGAAGTGACTTATCACAATTACAAATTTCAGTGCTCTAATGTATAGGAATGTTAAATGTTGGTAAAAAATCTCGTAAAAAATACAAGTTTATGAATACGAATACATCATATATTTTTGCCTGTTCACCAAAATAAGAGACCACTAGTGTGAATACTCAATGATAAAATTAATAAAATATAATGCGGAACTGCCTCGGGCACTGCGTTCGGCTTCAACGTCTCGGAACGACGGGGAATCACGGAAAGACGGGGAATCACCGCAGCATAATTCGCTGTTGCCGGTGAAGCGCCAGCGTGGCCATATTTTTATTCAGAGCGAGGTTTTATACTGATCAATAAAATTTTAGAAGAAAAAATATCGATACATTATATATATCAGGACAAATATCGTCACATAAATATCATGATATTTATCAAGATCTATATCCGGATATTTATCACTGATACCTATATATTTTATCCAACTAACCTTGGTTTTTTCATCTAAAGGAATTGCATCAAGACTATAAGAGTATCAAGACGTTCTTAAACAAAACACTCATTCTTAGAGCTAATCCGCAGTCATTTGCAAAAAACAAGCTTTTTTAAACAGGGTAACAATAATGGAAAAGTCTACGAATATTTTCAACATAATATCTTGCATACCTAATATCTTGAATCATGAGCGTATTTCTCACAGAATTGACTGAGCCATCATTATATCCGAGATTATATCATCATAAAAAAATCAACTACATTCTTTTCACTAAACAATTTCATAGATGCGCGTAAAGTAGGAAGGCGATGATGGAAACGGAAACCTACTTCCAGTTTTTTGCATTTTTTCCATAGCCCCTACGATGTATTATGCAATGCAGATATTATGTATAATCTCTGTGCAATGTAATGCATATTATTATGTAAGATGCAGAAATATTTCATCACATGGCGATTCGGAAATATTCAGAAAATATTTGTCATGTTCATGTTGCAATTGAGATTTTTTTTGCAGGAAATAATTAACGAAAAAATCGATAATAGGTTCAACGAAGATCCTAAAATTAGCCTTAAATTATGGTGCACTCAATATTCTCATATTCTTTCTATTTGGGTCATTCTTCAAAACGAGATTTGGTTCTGCTAGCTTAACGGTTAAGCTAGCAAAACCCATGATTGTTTTAAAAAAACAATGTGCGAAAAAATAGGCAATAGGCTAGGATTAGAGCCTAAAACTAGCCTGAAATTATGACATAATTAGGTTTGTGATTCAAGTTTTTTTGGTTTGCTATTGGTTTGTCATGTTCATGTTGGATTTGGAAATTTTTTTGCAGAAAATGATTTTCAAAAAAATCTATAATAGGTTCAACGAAGAGCCTAAAATTAGCCTCAAATTATGGTGCACTCAATATTCTTATATTCCTTCTATTTGAGATTTGGTTCTGCTAGCTTAACGGTTAAGCTAGCAAAACCCATGATTTCTTTTTAAAAACAGTGTGCGAAAATATTCGCAATAGGCTAGGATCAGAGCCTTAAATTAGCCTGAAATTATGGCATAATTAGTTTTGTGATTGAATTTTTTTTTTGGTTTGCTATTGGTTTGTCATGTTCATGTTGGATTTGGGAATTTTTTTTGCAGAAAATGATTTTCAAAAAAATCGATAATAGGTTCAACGAAGAGCCAAAAATTAGCCTTAAATTATGGTGCACTCAATATTCTTATATTCCTTCCATTTGAGATTTGGTTCTGCTAGCTTAACGGTTAAGCTAGCAAAACCCATGATTTTTTCAAAAAAACAGTGTGCGAAATATTCGCAATAGGCTAGGATCAGAGCCTCAAATTAGCCTGAAATTATGGCATAATTAGGTTTTTAATTGAAGTTTTTTTGGTTTGCTATTGGTTTGTCATGTTCATGTTGGATTTGGTAAATTTTTTGCAGAAAATGATTTACCAAAAAATCGATATGTTCAACGAAGAGCCTAAAATTAGCCCTAAATTATGGTGCACTCAATATTCTTATATTCCTTCTATTTGAGATTTGGTTCTGCTAGCTTAACGGTTAAGCTAGCGAAACCCATGATTAAAAAAAAACAGTGTGCGAAACAATTGGCAATAGGCTAGGATCAGAGCCTCAAAGTAGCCTGAAATTATAGCATAATTAGTTTTGTGATTGAATTTTTTTTTTGGTTTGCTATTGGTTTGTCATGTTCATGTTGGATTTGGGAAATTTTTTGCAGAAAATGATTTTCAAAAAAATCGATAATAGGTTCAACGAAGAGCCTAAAATTAGCCTTAAATTATGGTGTACTCAATATTTTTATATTCCCTCTATTTGAGATTTGGTTCTGTTAGCTTAACGGTTAAGCTAGCAGAACCCATGATTTTTCTTAAAAAAACAGTGTGCGAAAAAATTCGCAATAGGCTAGGATCAGAGCCTTAAATTAGCCTGAAATTATGGCATAATTAGGTTTGTAATTGAAGTTTTTTTGGTTTGCTATTGGTTTGTCATGTTCATGTTGGATTTGGTAAATTTTTTGCAGAAAATGATTTACCAAAAAATCGATAATAGGTTCAACGAAGAGCCTAAAATTAGCCCTAAATTATGGTGCACTCAATATTCTTATATTCCTTCTATTTGAGAATTGGTTCTGCTAGCTTAACGGTTAAGCTAGCAAAACCCATGATTTTTTAAAAAAAAACAGTGTGCGAAAAAATTGGCAATAGGCTAGGATCAGAGCCTCAAATTAGTCTGAAATTAGGGCATAATCAGATTTGTGATTGAAGTTTTTTTTGGTTTGCAACTGGTTTGTCATGTTCATCTTGGATCTGGTAAATTTTTTGCAGAAAATGATTTTTCAAAAAATCGATAATAGGTTCAATGAAGAGCCTAAAATTAGCCTTAAATTATGGTGCACTCAATATTCTTATATTCCTTCTATTTGGGATTTGGTTCTGCTAGCTTAACGGTTAAGCTAGCAAAACCCATGATTGTTTTAAAAAAACAATGTGCGAAAAAATTGGCAATAGGCTAGGATTAGAGCCTTGAATTAGCCCTAAATTATGGCATAATTAGTTTTGTGATTGAACTTCGTTTGGTTTGCTATTGGTTTGTCATGTTCACATGTTAGTTTAACGGTTAAGCTAGCGAATTCCATGATTTTTTTTTAAATCAGTGTGCGAAAAAATTGGCAATAGGCTAGGATCAGAGCCTTAAATTATTCTGAAATTATGGCATAATCAGGTTTGTGATTGAAGTTTTTTTTGGTTTGCTACTGGTTTCTCATGTTCATGTTGGATTTGGGAAATTTTTTGCAGAAAATGATTTTCAAAAAAATCGATAATAGGTTCAACGAAGAGCCTAAAATTAGCCTTAAATGATGGTGTACTCAATATTTTTATATTCCCTCTATTTGATATTTGGTTCTGCTAGCTTAACGGTTAAGCTAGCAAAACCAATGATTTTTTTAAAAAAACAATGTGCGAAAATATTCGCAATAGGCTAGGATCAGAGCCTTAAATTATTCTGAAATTATGGCATAATCAGGTTTGTGATTGAAGTTTTTTTTGGTTTGCTACTGGTTTCTCATGTTCATGTTGGATTTGGGAAATTTTTTGCAGAAAATGATTTTCAAAAAAATCGATAATAGGTTCAACGAAGAGCCTAAAATTAGCCTTAAATGATGGTGTACTCAATATTTTTATATTCCCTCTATTTGATATTTGGTTCTGCTAGCTTAACGGTTAAGCTAGCAAAACCCATGATTTTTTTAAAAAAACAATGTGCGAAAATATTCGCAATAGGCTAGGATCAGAGCCTTAAATTAGCCTGAAATTATGGCATAATTAGTTTTGTGATTGAATTCTTTTTTGGTTTGCTATTGGTTTGTCATGTTCATGTTGGATTTGGTAAATTTTTTGCAGAAAATGATTTTCAAAAAAATCGATAATAGGTTCAACGAAGAGCCTAAAATTAGCCTTAAATTATGGTGCACTCAATATACCTATATTCCTTCTATTTCAGATTTGGTTCTGCTAGCTTAACGGTTAAGCTAGCAAAACCCATGATTTTTTTAAAAAAACAGTGTGCGAAAATATTCGCAATAGGCTAGGATCAGAGCCTTAAATTAGCCTGAAATTATGGCATAATTAGTTTTGTGATTGAATTCTTTTTTGGTTTGCTATTGGTTTGTCATGTTCATGTTGGATTTGGGAAATTTTTTGCAGAAAATGATTTTCAAAAAAATCGATAATAGGTTCAACGAAGAGCCTAAAATTAGCCTCAAATTATGGCAATAGGCTAGGATCAGAGCCTTAAATTAGCCTGAAATTATGGCATAATTAGGTTTGTAATTGAAGTTTTTTTGGTTTGCTATTGGTTTGTCATGTTCATGTTGGATTTGGTAAATTTTTTGCAGAAAATGATTTACCAAAAAATCGATAATAGGTTCAACGAAGAGCCTAAAATTAGCCTTAAATTATGGTGCACTCAATATACTTATATTCCTTCTATTTCAGATTTGGTTCTGCTAGCTTAACGGTTAAGCTAGCAAAACCCATGATTTTTTTAAAAAAACAGTGTGCGAAAATATTCGCAATAGGCTAGGATCAGAGCCTTAAATTAGCCTGAAATTATGGCATAATTAGTTTTGTGATTGAATTCTTTTTTGGTTTGCTATTGGTTTGTCATGTTCATGTTGGATTTGGGAAATTTTTTGCAGAAAATGATTTACCAAAAAATCGATAATAGGTTCAACGAAGAGCCTAAAATTAGCCCTAAATTATGGTGCACTCAATATTCTTATATTCCTTCTATTCGAGATTTGGTTCTGCTAGCTTAACGGTTAAGCTAGAAAAACCCATGATTTCTTTAAAAAAACAGTGTGCGAAAAAATTGGCAATAGGCTAGGATCAGAGCCTTGAATTAGTCTGAAATTATGGCATAAACAGATTTGTGATTGAAGTTTTTTTTTGGTTTGCTACTGGATTCGGTAAATTTTTTGCAGAAAATGATTTTCAAAAAAATCGATAATAGGTTCAACGAAGAGCCTAAAATTAGCCTTAAATTATGGTGTACTCAATATTTTTATATTCCCTCTATTTGAGATTTGGTTCTGCTAGCTTAACGGTTAAGCTAGCAAAACCCATGATTTTTTTAAAAAAACAATGTGCGAAAAAATTGGCAATAGGCTAGGATTGGAGCCTAAAATTAGCCTTAAATTATGGCATAATCAGTTTTGTGATTGAACTTTTATTTACGAAGTGGTTCTGCTAGCTTAACGTTAAGCTAGCAGAACCCACGTTTTTATACATAAATCGAAGAGCAATAAATTCGGCAATAGGGTAATAAATTAGCCTTAAATTAGCCTAAAATTATGGCCGAAGAAAAAATTGAAAAATTCGAAGTGGTTCTGCTAGCTTAATGGAGGTGAATTATTCAACTATACCAGACCAATGATGAATAGTTTCGACACAAAAAATTCCTGAAATTGAAAAATCTCGATTTTGAACACCCTATATATCTGTAATCATTCCTGCTAGACCCCAAGTGTGATACATTGATGAAATCAGCTCTTCGAGAAGAATAAAAAACGCAATGAAATACAGGGTGTTCCATTTGAAATAACAAAGATGATGCTACTTTTTGGTAAAAGTGGCAACGCTGCATCGCTGAAAATATTTTGAATCGTTAGATCACATACGCTTATTAGAGTAAATTTTCAGGATAATCCAATGTACGGTTTTCCGTATACGTCTAAGGTACCATCGACCGTGGGCCACCCTGTATATTTTAGACTTTCTTATATTGTGCTTTTATATTGTGTCGCTTAATATTCATTGACTCAACCTGTCACAAATATACTATAGGTATGTATGTAACGTGATACGTGATAAATGAAGATCTATCACTCTATTCATCTAATTCGAACAAGTCGTCCAATATCTTCACGTTATCCATTATTGAATTATTTTAGTCCGCCACTGGAGCCAGCTCTATTATTTAGCGATGTTTGGTGTGCGTCTTTTCTGTCCCAAAATTCTTATCGGTAATTCGAGTTTTTGTTTTTTGTGAAATTTGTAAGATTCTTTTCCAACTGTAATTAACTTCTATATCAAATCTAAAAGCGAACCTTTCTAGGAAATGAAGATTGTTTCGATACCTGATTCACTTTGAAAACGCGTCAAGTTTTTACGTTCATTGAATAATATATCGTGGTAATAATAGTTCAAGTAGCAGTCAGAAGATGTTTTTGGATAGACATTTCAACTAGATTTTCTTCGGTGCAAATCCGTTCCTGTTTCTTCCATGATTATAAAACTGAAATTCAAAATGAGAAGGGAATGTTTATTTCACCACGTAAGACTGATGATATCCTTCCACAGGTTTTCAAGTTGTTCGGTACTTTTATGACAAAATCAATTTTTGCAAAGAAATTTTCTTGATTTCAAAATAGAAAATCTCAAAACGTTAGAATCTCGTTATAAATATATATCAATACCTACTCAATGTGATATAACTCCGAGTATAATAATTCATATTCACCGGGATGATTTACTCACGATACTAAAGTTCAATAAATTTTCTCAAACCCACTGAAAAAGACTTATCTCACGTTGTACATACATACAATACAAGACATCGAGGTCAGAATGAAAAAGGGCCTTCTCTTTACTATAAAGAGTAGGTATAAAAAAAAGACTATACCTACCGGTGACCAGTTAGGTGGTACTGGTGGTATAGCATCCCACAGTGATACCCATAAACGTCATAACATATTATCTTGGGATAATGCGGTGTTCACATAATTCTCAGAATTAAAGCGGATGGAACCAGAGGTGGAACCATTCGGAACCATCTAAACAAATAAAATCCCAAGTCCCAAGTAGAAGCTATTTAATATAGAAAAAGTTAATACAGACTGCGGAGCTGAAGCAAATGAACGAGAAAGGAAAGGGAAAACATCGCAACGTCAATTGATTGACTTGGCTACCAACTACACAGGGTGTTATCAAATATCAGATATATAGGTACATAATTTGAGAACGGTGATTTCTTGTTTCATTTTAGGATTACAAGTTCATATATATGGACAACTCGTATTATAAACATGTGTCTTAACTTCCTTGGTTTTTCATACAGGGGGGGGGTGCTGAAAATAACATCGAGTTAAAATCTTCAATTGATTTTGCCGGATTCAACTTCAATAGAAGTTTCCATCGAGGTTTCCGAAGCGACAAAATTTAGTCAGGTCGATGACAGCCAAGTTGACTAAAATATTTATAAATTATACATATTGGATATATTTCGTTAATCAACCAAGGTTACCGATGCTTTCGGGTTCGGTACCAACAATTTTGACAGTGGTTATCTCGGGTTATCTACTAGTGACTACGATTGTGGTTTATTTGCGTAATGCCAGTCATTTGTCAAATTATAGTTTTGACCGTTTCTCAAACATTAATTTCGACATTAACGCTCTGCCAGTATATTTGATTTTCAATTATGGAATCATCCAAAAATACCTAATTCAGTAAGCACAAGCAAAGAATGTAGTTTTAGAAATAGAAAAAAGCTCGGAAAAAAGTCATCAAACGGAAAATATTACGAATATTATTAATTTGCCCCAGTAAACGAATCTATCGAAAATAAATGGTTAATTTGTAAATCGAAAAATTAAACCGAAAACTAAAACACGTGAACATCAAAACCAAGTTGATTTACGGAAAGTAGTTGGTTATCAAGTTATCTGATGTTTATCTTAAATATACCTGCATATTATTCACGGTAAGAAGAGATTCAATGAATCAACCTCAGAATCAACAGAACAATAATGAACTGACATTAAAACTTTTCAGTACATTTCAATCTTCTCCTGAAAATGGTAACATAGTTAACGAAACACGTGTCGAGGCGTATGAAAAATCGGTTTGCTTAGTGGACAACGAGGTGGTGAAACAGTGTAGTATGGAAAATCGAGCGAAAAATTAATATATCATTTGAAATGAATAATGTTTCGTCCGGCTTCTATAAGACTCCCGGAAATTAAAAAAAAAAAGATTATGAATGACAATACTCACCGAGACAATTACCTATAAACTTTCTACATTTTCGTCTGGGAATTTTCATTTGTTCGAGTACCATAATGATTCGACAGAAAATTGCTGATTATTCATTTTCATCATAATTCCTCGTCCCTATATATACTTATTTACATATTGTTTCAATCAATTTGGCACCGATTTGCATAACATTATAATTCATCACATTTGCATAATTTTGTAATAATTGTTCTCGAGCTGCGGCTAGTTAGAGTTAGATCACAATATTCTGTTCATAATCATCTCTCTTCGCGATAATAACTATTATCCAAATATATTATCGAAAAACAGTGTGATTCAGGAAGACAAGCAGGAAGACATACATAACTCTGAATAGGTGATGTCAATTGTGAATAAATCAAATAATAATTGGTTGTTATCTTCAATTTCGTCTTCAGTAACCGATGGTCAACGATAACTTATTGATTATGAAACGAACTCAAAAAAATTAATTGACCAAACGAATAATCATAGTCGTCGAGCAAATCATTTTTCAACAGACATGATGATATTTACCTACCTACTCATTATCTTTATACCTATATGTATGAATAATTATAAATGTAGGTAATTGAGTGATTACATCGAGAATCAAACGAATATCTATAATAAGCTCTTTGTTGTATTTTTTATCAGTGATGTTTCAAATTAATGCAGTCAAAATAGTATACACTTAGATAGGAAGAGAGGAATACATGCCCAATATAAACTGGGCCTCGACTGGGCCAGTATCTGGGAAACTACGAGGGATACAGATTTGGTTAAATGGGAGAAAAGTTGGAATTAACTTCTTAGAAACAAATGAGTAGAAAAATTTGTTCATGGTTAAACTGAGTCAGAATGCTAGATGTTAAAACAACTTATTAAATTGAAATAATTGTTTATTCTCTCATTGCAACAAAAAAAAAAACTCATTGTTCCTGTTTTGGATCTAGGGTCCATAAAGTTCCTCTTCATTTTCCCCATCCTTATCTATACATTGTTTCTGATACTAATTTGTAGTTTTTTCTTGTCCCTTGGAGCGCCCGAAAGGGAATCCCTTCTATTATGTGCGAATAACAAAGTGCGTACCTATATATAGGGAGGATAGGATAAGGTAGGTATTGGATTTTTTTCGAACTTTGGGGTATTAATGGTATTATGAGTTCTTTATGGGAATATTTCCTTTGGCATAGAATTCCAAAGCTTTGCCGTTCTATGGACAAACGAGATTTGGATAAGAATAGTTCGACATATTTCGAGATTGACGACGAGAGGATGTGCTCACTAGCAGGGCCTTCACTAGTGACTGGGCTTGTCGAATACATCCGAGTGATATGGAATGAAGAACATTTCCCTCGACAGTTCCCATGGAAGTATTTCGACTCAAAAGTTTTTGAGTTGAGAAAATAATTTCTTCTTCAACAAATCTGATACGTTTTCAAATGAACTTTCAAAGCTAACACTTTCAATTTCGAGAGGAACAACTGATTTTTAGTATAGACGACGTAGACAGACTATGCCGAGGACTATGCGCTTCAAATGGAGGATGCTGCTGAAACAATCATTTTTCGTCCTATTTTTATCTGCAGTCATTGCGTTATGCAACTGAAGATACATCAAAACTTCACTCCCGTCAAATACTCACTATGGTCTGTCATTTTATCGTCAGGTTAGAAATTATGTTATGGGTATAAAGGTTCGGTTTCATAAAACATTCATTATAATAGCATTATCACTACATTATGATTAGAAAATATAAGAAAAGTCCAACTTAATATTGAAATAATCCTCGGAATAATCCGAGAAACATCCCATTCAGGGTAGGTATATATTCGTTTAATATTGTGCCCTGAAAATCCGCAATGTTCGCAGATATTACTCTGGAGTCTAGAGTCTGTATATGAGAAGCGCAACTTGTCAGTGGAATAATCCGAGAAATATCACATTCAGGGTATATTCGTTTCATATATATTGGGCCTGAAAACTCGCAGTATAAGCAGATATTACTTATGAAAAGAATCAACTGCGTCACTCATTCAATTGAACATACATCTTGGGCCATGAGGCCAAACCACCCAAACACCCATCATGGTAGGTCGTTCAGCTAGCACCCATCACGGTACATGTCAGAAAAAGTACGCACAAAACAATTCCACACAACACAGAACACGGTCACACAGCACTAGGCTCAATAATGCTCTGTTATCTTGGTGGATGATGATTAGAAATTTCCAATATTCCCAACAATTATTCTGATTAACTTTCAATGCATGCTCAAAATTTAATTTTGAAGAGAAATACGGATTGTTAATAGACGACGTAATAAGATTATGAACATCAAATGGAGAATGATGCTAAAACAATAATTTCATTCAACTAAAGTACATCAAAGAATTTAGGCTGCCAAATTGGCGTCCCATCGACTCACTATCGACTGTCATTTGATCGTTAGGTTAGGAATTATGTTATACGGTTAACACTTTCGCCGCCGTGAGTATTTTGATATTTTCGCTGTGGGCCAAAAATGTGTTTTGATGCAAAACGCAAAACTATCCAATAAACGGTTCTGAGTGCGTTGTTGAGTTTTATTTCAACCCTCTACCCCTTCAACCCCATTTTTTTTTGGAACATTAATGTTACACCAGTAAAATTTCGATTTTTCGACCAAAGTGGCCTCCTTGGTGTGGTATATTTGTGACTCATGTGAAGGAAAGCCACATTACTGTGAAAGTTGCTGCAAGAAAACCCATTAGTTTCATGATTTTATTTGTTTTCCGTTCCAACTATTTTAATTCCTTTCTTTTCGTCGTTTGAATTTCAGATGTTCTTGTTCAGAGCAGATCTGTATTATGTGTTTTGTTTTTTATTTTGTAACGTTTGTCTAAGCCTAAGGTATAAGAAGAATTTTAGTACTCTACTATTTCAAATACATTGTCGGTGTAACCATATTGATACCAGAATTTTTACGAAAGTGCTGCGGGTGTACAATAATGTTACACTCTTGTTATTGCAGTGTGTACATCAAGTGAGAAAGTGTGAAAAAAAAAATAAAGTCCAAATTGATATTGAAATAATCCTCGGAATAATCCGAGAAACATCCCATCCAGGGTAGGTATATATTCGTTCAATATTGTGCCCTGAAAATCCGTAATGTTCGCAGATATTACTATAGGAAAATATCCGAGAAATATCACATTCAGGGTGTATTCGTTTCATATTGTGCCCTGAAAACTCGCGGTGAAAGCAGATATTGCTAGAAAAAAAATCAACAGTCACTCACCTAATTGAACATACATCTTGGGCCTGACATTCTCCTGCCATGAGGCCAAACACGAGGAGACGGCACAAGCGGCCAAAATCACCCAAACACCCATCATGGTCGGTCGCTCAGCTAGCACCCATCACGGCAAACATGTCAGAAAAATTGCGCACAGAACAATCCCAATAGAGGCCGGGTAGTTAGCATCACACAACACCGAAACACGGTCACACAGCACTAGGCTCAATGCTCTGTTATCTTGGTGGATGATGAGCCGATAGAGCGGATCACTCGGAGCGCGGTTCAAGGAACGACGTCGGCCGTCGACTGCTGGAGATACGTCGCGACGCCGGTGCCAGCTGACTACCCCTCTTGTATGTGTGCGTGCGTGCGAACGCGCCGCTGACAGCGCCGGCAACCTGCAACGGGAAAAGTCGGAGTTAGTGGGCGCGGTGTTGACACATCGTAGGGAACGTCTTCAAGTTGAGGAAATAGTGATGCTGAATGTATAGGCCACGTTTATACCGTATGGATATTTGGTATGCTTACCAAGGTGATTTTACCAAATTCAGACCAAATGCCTTATTTAACGCTTATTTACACCATGTATCTTTAGTAGACTAAGGCTACCAAAGTGTTTACACCGTCTTGGTCATCATACTATTTTAGTCTGGTAGGTACGCAACAAGTTTCGGTACCAAACCAAGCTGGTAACTTCACCGAGTGTACAGTTTATACCACACTAACCAAGAGTATTTAGTTGAAATATAGTCATTAGTCAACTTACCAAGACACGGTATACACTGGTATAAACGTGGCCATAGATTCAATGGGACTAACCAGGGGCGACGAGTGCATGGAGGCATCGGGAACAATGCACCCATGTAAACATTGAGTATGGGTGCACTGCACCCATAGAACGGACATCCATATCTACCAATAGGTACCATACTACCCTCGGAACTACCAATCCAATTTCAATCTACCTACTAGACGTAGGTCATGCATTTTCATCGGTTTGTTTACAAACAACCAAATGTTGTCAGTTTTATTAGCTGCCACTTATAACTGCATGTCATTGAATTCATGTCCGAAAAGTAAAAAATATTATTAATAGATCTTTGGTAATATCAATATTATACTTGGTTATTATAATGAAGTGATATGTCCTAGAACTTCATAACTCCTTGTTGAACATACCTATATCTAAAATACCTACTACTACTACTGCTGCCTATCTGAACCTAACACATAAGATGTACTCGAGGTGTCTTGAATCCAAGAATGGTTTTGGGATACAGTCAATCATTTGAAATAACCCAATCGAACCCGGTATCGTTGAATTCGTTATAATAATCTCTAACTGATTATGGAATAAAATATAGGGTGTTCCATTTGAAAATCGGAAGTTGATGTCATTTCCAGGAAAACCGGAAAATGAACCAAAAATTCCTAAAATTTGAGAAAGTGCGCCCTATAGTGAGCATATTCGATGTTCTAAATTTCAGAAATATCTATTAAAACAAAGGAGAAAAGGGGGAAACGCACCCCCGTACCTATTTGATTTTTCAGAGAAAAAGATTTTTTATATCTTGCTCTTCCCTTCATATCAAGATTTGTATAAACCCCCATGGATATTCCCTAATACATTCAAGTTTTCGAGTTATTATAGTTAGTATAATTCTTAGTTTAGTTGAATCTGTTAACCCAGCATAACGTCCATATAAAGCTAGCAGAATCACTTTCGATTCTTCGATTTTTTTTACCATAATTTGAGGTTGATGTAATACCCGCTGAATGTGGGTTCGCTAAATCACAAAGCTGTTGGCTATTTTTTTTAAATAAAAATCATGGGTCTCGCAATAGCCAGACCGTTTCTATGATTGAAATTTCCAGTGAAAATATGAATGGAGACGAATTAAAGTTGAAAATATCAAATTATATAAAATTACTTGAAATGCCATAGTTTTGTCATGTTCATATTATATTGACATTGTGAAAAGTTTTTCAAAAAATAAGATTGGCAAAAAATCGACGATATAGGCTTAACAAACTAAAAAATCGGTAATAGAGGATTTATTGGAATATTTTCACGATGTAATGTTAGCAAAACCATGAAGGTAATGAGTTAACTACTCGAACTCAACTAATCTAACCAATTAATCAGAAAATTTTCAAGTTTTCATGATTTTTTTTTATTCCACCAATTTTCAATCTGAATGCAGCACCCAAATACGATAAGATTTGTACACAATTGAGATCTTGTATTCAATGATATCAGATTACTGGACTGGAATGCCATCATTTGCATTGGATATAATATATAAGACCTTCTTGAAGGCATTTTCGATCAGGTTATGGGAAAAACCTGCACCATGAATTTCTTTAGATATCTGGGATCTTCCTTTCTCCCCTATATAAATATCATTTCAATCTACCTAGTAGTAGGAGGTAGTAAGGAGAAATCAGATGATCTGCCCCAAAATGTCACTGCGCCTAAAATGTCCCTATTAAAAATCGATAGTCAGTGATACCTTTTTTGAATAAAATTTGGAGTAGAATATAGGTATAGAAAAAATATGGAATTCCACTTATCTTTGAACGTTTCGGGAGAGAATCTGCTCCCGTTTTCTCACTGAGAATGGTCAAAACATAAAAAGACACACAAGAAACACATTCCTGAATGGACCTCTCGATTATAGCAAATGCATCATGAAACCGCGTAAAGCATAAAGTTCCTATCCCCCTTTTTCGAATTGCGCTACTTTTAATATACTAGCGTAGTTTGAAAGGAAGAATTTACTTTTCAAAATCCTCCCTGTTATTGGAAACCGAGACGGTGTCAAATTGGTGCTTATTTAAAATTCACCTCAATCCTCTAAATCGATGTCCATCGTCCATTTTATAACGAACACCCTGTTATAATAATTAGAGATAAGTTACCTAACCAATGATATTATATACGATTGGCAAACCAAGCGGATCATTGTATAACCAAACAAGAATCCAACCCAGTATCATCATTGCGTCAACATTCGGCCGACCCATATCAGTCGACAATCCTCCAAATCCCCGAGATCGACTTGGCAACACTGCCGGGTGCATCAGACGGGCGTAGGATTAATTTGCATTCGGGGTGGATTGGTAGCGATGGGGTGATGTTTTGTGTTTGCGAACTGCCGAGTTTCCACTATAGGGGGACAGTTCCAGAAGTGTCATAAGGTTATATAACAATTAAGGGGTATAATAATGTTCATGAGGCAAATCAAGTGTTGTAGTTTTTGCATTAGGACAATGGGCACAATGGCATGCGTTTATTTTTTTATTCGAGGGGTGGAACGAATAGAACTCTAATAAACCGGTCAGATGGGTTGGCCTGCTGAGACATTGTAGTTGGAAAATAATTTGTTGCTATGGCTGAATCAGCAGTAAATCAGTAAGGGTATTTTGCTATTTTAAATACCTCGTATATCCCTTGTTAGTTGATTTTAGTCTCGGATACAGAGCCATGTAGGAGTGCCCACATAAGAATCAGAGTAACGAGCCCCATCATTTCGGCGTAGTTGATTTACTTTCAGTTTCGTTTGGTAAATACATAAGATGAGAAATACGAAGATCAGAATACCTATTTGTGTATTTAGAGCGCAAAGTGATAGATTGCCGCTCGACAAAGAAATTTGTTGGTATATATCTTCAGCGGTGAATGTTTTGGATTTTTCTGGCTTTATATCCAATAGATTGTTTCTTGAGAAATGCGATAAATTTCAGATACTTATTGATTCTGATATTATCTTTAACATTCAAGCATGAATACGTATACCATCGAATATATAGACCAATGAGTTGATGACTTCAAAGTCTTTGATTTTTTACCAAAATAAGCCAGTAAAACGTTTTATGAATACATATTCACCATCTCGGAATGGCACCAATAATTTATGAATGTATCATATTGTAATTCATATTTCTTCCTTGATTTCTCCGGTAAGAGATTCAAACTCTTGCGCTTTCTGCTATATTATCAGGAAGGAGGTGTGTTTGATGATTCACTGTCACTATTTTCTATCATGAAAGAATTGGGGGTTTTCAAGAATAGATAAGTATAGGTTACAGAGATAAGCGAGCGTTTTTTCAATTTTCCGCTCACGAGCGCAAATGCTGTCAAAGAATGACATTTCTGGGAAAACGTCAACTTTGTGCTGGAATTTGAAAGCGTCAAAGGCTACTTCGTTAAGCGTTTGTAGAAAAATTATTATATTTCTTCGAACTTCAAAACCCGATTATATTTCTTATCGATTGACCATATGACATTCACCTAGTTCAGCTATAGGCAACAAATGTCAGATTTTATTGGAATGTGATGAACTGATGTTATAATAAACAATAGACATTGAAACGAATCATTTTCTTTGTAGTATGTATAACTTGTAGCAGATTCGCTACTTTTTACATCGCAGAATTGGGATATTATTTTATCGGACTATTCAGCATCGAAGGTACTCAAAAGCGCAATTGTATCGATTTCAGAAAGCATAAATGATTATTGTTTTTGTAATATTCAGGGTGTATAAGTCATGGATCGAAAGAAGTGGGGTGGTATTGGGGGGGAGGTCATTTCCAATCAAACTAACCATTTATGTATATGGTCATTCAATTGTTGATGGTTCAAAAGTTATTGAATATTTTTCATACTTTTCCCTAGAATCATGTTAGTTTGTTTACTAAGAAATCTATTATTTTTCTCACAAATTTTATCCGTTTGGATGCACTTTTCACAGGAAATAATATTTATGCCTGTGTTACTTCGAATAAATAAAGAAAAATATTGTTCCTTTAAGTTGTGTTGAATTAAATAGTTGAGTTGATTTTTTAATGCCCCTGGCAGATTCAAAAAATACCCCACGAAGATGACCAACTATCAGAGAAAGTTGCCCACTCAATACAGATTCCGAGATGGTCCATAACATTTTCAGATATTCAAACAATCTGTTTTTTAATCTATGGTAAAAGTCCATGGTATCTCAAAGTGGAGTGAATAGATTCATAAACAAGACACACCAAGTCATCTCCACAAATTTATTAACTGAATAATCAGTGTCTGAACATGTTTCGGACTATCAATAGTCCATCATCAGCAGAAGAATATTTTGAATGACAATTTGTGGAAGTGAAAAAAATGAAAGGCAACAATAATATTAATATTACAATTTACATTATTGAAAATAAATAATGAAGGGCAAACTGCCCACGGCTCAAAGGGGGCTTTATGGAGGATCCCAACACTTGTTCATCCAATTGATCAATTGGATTGCTATAAATTTTTCAACACACATTTTAGCTATTGTTACGTAGAGAATATTCCGAGGAATATTCAATAGTTAAAGTCTCCACACTGTATACAGTCACACATACTGGCGGCATCGAAACCTTCGTTGAAACCAGTCAACATAATGATGTTATCCATGTAAGTTAACCGGGATTAAAAAACACTTAGCGTTATTCTTCATGTTATGAACTTGCACTGGATACTGGATCTTTTATGGCCCAATCGACGACATACGCATATAAACAGCTGAGATGATGGTTGCGTGAGGACCTTGAAAACGAAATCGAGAACGAAATGTTCTGTTTATATATAGGTTCAATCTGTCTGTAACTAGATATTTCTATTATGCTGGCTGGGAGATTAGGCGAGAGAATAAAAATCAAGATGGAATGTGAGAAATGTTCCCACTGATAATATGGTTTATATCAGAGTTCAATGTTCTTATTGAGTAGACGTTGATTTAAATACATTGGAGTTTTATCAGGTTATTTTAACACGGTGTTTTATTGAATGAATAACGGTATTGGAGACCGTACTGTAGTGATATTCCCCCGAATCATCAAGAAGGCAGTAGTGCAACGATCTCCCTGTACCACGCGTCCCGGATTGTTCTCGAACATCCCAATAATTATAACAATTATCATCATATTTCCGAACACTCCATGCAGGGGGTGGATTTCCAATGCTATGCAGATGATCTCGTCCTAATAGTAAGAGGGAAATTTGAAGCGACGATCACAAACGGCCTACAAGAAGCCCTCAATACTGTGTACAGATGGTGCGAGAGGGAGCAGATGTCGGTGAACCCCCGGAAAACTGTAATCATCCCTTTTACGAAAAGGCAAAAGCTAGATAAGCTTCGTCAGCCTGTCCTATATGGAGAGAGCATTCCGTTTGCGACGGAGGTGAAATATCTAGGGGTCACCCTAGATAAAAGACTCACCTGGAACGCCCATATGGCAAAAACTATTAACAAAGCCAGATTTTCCCTCTGGAACCTCAGAAGGGTATGCGGCAAATCATGGGGAATGAACCCCAAACAGTTTTACTGGATTTACCAAACGATGGTAAAACCAATGGTCACGTATGGCTCGGTAGTCTGGTGGACTAAAGGTCTGCAGGGAACAGCCAGGGCAAAGCTTGCTGGTCTCCAGCGGCTGGCGTGCCTGGCCATTACAGGGGCGATGTCCTCTACTCCAACGGCAGCGATGGAAAACCTCCTGAACCTCACTCCCCTCCACATTGTCTTGGAGAGGGAAGCCAGGATGGTTTCCTACAGATTCCTGTCATTGGAAAATCAAATCAGAGGGGGGCGACTGCTGGACCACTCCGGGATACTGTGTGAAACAAAAAATCACCAATCTCTAGGAATGGTTTCCGACATATTGGCCACTCAGACACACGTGAAAAAGTCTTTCAAAGTCCTCTTCCCGAAGAGAGACGAATGGGCAAGCGGATCAGTCCGATTCCCAGAGACCGAACACGTAATGTACACAGATGGTTCGAAAACCCCTCGTGGAGTGGGAGCCGGTGTGTTCAGCAGAAAACCGAAGACGGAAATTTCCGTCAATCTCGGCAAATATGCTACAATCTTTCAGACGGAGGTATTCGCAATTGCATTGTGTGCTAGAGAGTTGTCGAATAAACCTCTAGTAAACAAAAATATCAGTATTGTATCAGACAGTCAGGCTGCTCTTAAAGCACTGAGCTCCAGCAAGATAAATTCCAAGCTTGTATGGAGCTGCATTGAATCCCTAGAAAGCCTGGGTGCTAACAACAGAGTCACTTTGCTGTGGGTGCCTGGACACCAGGGGGTGGAGGGTAACGAGAAAGCCGACATCCTCGCCAAACAGGGAACCGAATCTGTGTTCATAGGACCAGAACCATATTTTGGGGTCACCGCAAGTGCGGCGAAAACAACTATCTCGGGCTGGGCGGAGGGAAAAACACTCACGTACTGGTCCGAATTACCAGGATTGACCCATTCGAAGGCGTTCCTGCCTAAACCATCGGAAAAAATAACCAGGCAGATCCTAGAATGGAGCAGGGGTAACCTGCGAATTCTGACTGGACTGCTTACGGGACACTGTCGTCTAAGATACCACCTGGGAAGGATGGGTCTGAACCAACAAACGGACTGTCGGTTCTGTTGTGTGGAAGACGAAACGGCTGAACACATATTATGTTCATGCTCTAGCTTAGAAAGACTAAGGTTCGACACATTTGGCTTTACCAACCTAGAACCTATCGATTTCAGACAAATCTCACCCAATTCAACCATGAACTTTGTAAAAAGATGTGGATTGTACGGTGAACTGTAACCTCTAGGGGTGGGCCACAATAGACCCATCTGGGGTCGCAGTGGAGGGGAGGTGTTCGCCCCACTCACATGGAACCTAACCTAACCTAACCTTCCGAACACCCAATATGTATCGTAGCGACAGAAGATTCTCGAAGCATCTGGAAGCATCTATAGACACAATTGAAAGAAGGTAAAGTTCTAAGAATGTTCTAGAACGTTCGAGAAGTCACAGCCCGCCGCAACTAATGATATACAGGGCTATTCGCAAAATGATGGATGAATACATTTTAACGTTGACGTGTCTCGCAGATTTTTGTAAATATCCTTCACTCCCCCAGTAGCGAATTTATTCCATTCCATGTATACTGTTTCTAACAATACACCAAGAACGACATATTGCGCAGGAGTGCGGGTAGCATCCATTGTTTCTCAATCTTTTGGATAGCTTGAAAAAATCCCTATCATGTTAGTGAAACATCGTGTCTACCTGGGGTGGATATAGACAGAAGAGAGAGATATTGGAGGCTCTGAAAAGAAAAAAGAATTATAAAAACTTGCCGAGTTTTGTGCCCAAAAGAATGTTCTTGCATTGCCTGATGGTAAAACAGAAAAAAGTAACACATCAATGGGTATCCACATCCACATTTGAAAATAATAGTTACCTAGGTCGCGATATAGGTATATCTTTTTAGCGCACCAAAAATAAACTTATCGCCTCGGTTATCGCCGAGGCCGAGTTTTGTGCCCAAAAGAATATTCTTGTATTGCCTGATGGTGAAACAGAAAAAAGTAACACATCAATGGGTATCCACATCCACATTTAAAAATAATAGTTAATTATTGTAAACCTAGACCGCGATATATATCTTTTTTGCGCACCAAAAATAAAGTTATCGCCGAGGCCGTTTGCGGCAGGCGCAAGATAATCTTGAGGTCGCTAAAATTTCGCAGCCCTGATATCACTATATTTCATGCCATCGTCGAAGGTTGATTGAACTTTGGATGATTGCTGCAATAAATATATTATTGCTTCAAAATCAACAGCATTTCATTTTAAATTTTAATCAACAAAGTCATGCACGGCGTCGGCATGAAAATGACATGTTTGAATATATATAATATTTTCACGGATGTCTCCCGTCTTCGTCCGTGACGCGACACTGTGAGGTTATGAATCTTTTGTATTTCTAAAAGAAGAATTGAACTTTGCAAGTAAACCTCTATAAGTAGGTCATCCGGGAACGTAGTTATTGTTTTTTTCTTCAACCAGCTTGACTTCTTATCGATTTTTTGGTAATATTTTGTGAGGAAGAAACATACACCTCTATGAGTAGGTCATCCGGAAATGCGTACTGGTGTCGAAATCGAGAAATACTATATACTAATAATAGCACACTCTGTTGTTGCTCAGAAAGTTTCTCATATCACCATAGCAATGCGAAAGTGATAACGATCAATGTGGCCATATTCCCGCACGCTCACGTAATCTTTGTTTGGTCTATATAATGTATGCATGATTAAAATACTGAGTTATCATATTTTAATACTTATTATCATTGTACATACATTAATTTGCGTTAGAGTTCAAATTTAGTGCCATGGGAACTAATGAGGTTTTAGGTTTCAATAATAATACATTATACATCAAGGGACAGAAATGAAAGATTTTTTCCACGGTATACGATTTGTAGCTCGAGGAAAAATAGCATTCTGTCCTCAGGTGTATATATACAATTTTTTACGCTGGCGAAAACACACAAATTAGGGAAGAATAAAAGTTTGGTCAAAGTGTTTTGTCATAATTAGTAGTAGGTAAGTATAGTTCGTGGAATTCGTATCTTGACAACATGCATCTTGTTGACAACCAATGGTAACAGCAAATATCAAACTGAAATTTATGAAAACAGCTTCGAAAATGGTTAACGGTTATGGAACAAGAAATCGAGGGAAAACCCCAAGAAACTATTGATACTGCTTCTGCTACCAGTGAGATCTAGAAATCTGTATGATGCAGCTTATGCTCGCTTCAGAGAAGGGTGTCCCGAAACGAAAGTGCAGAGCTATCCGGAAAATGTAAAGTTAGTATAAACTCTCTAGGGAGAAAATATCTCACATTATATCCCTAGGGAATAATACGAGACTTCTGCTCCTCTTTTGTTATAATCTGCGAGAAATAACCACATTGCTGTCTACACCGGTGTGGCTCGGATCTATAAACCGTCGTCGTGACTAGATATTGGTGATATTGGTATATTTTTGGTAGCGTGGTTATATGAGGTGCGTGGTAGCTAACTCTCGGTCAAGCTCACGACAACGAAGAAAACTTATGATTTCCAAACCGTATATCACTTTCAAGTTAGATAAATTTTATCATAGACAAAAAACATATAACAGGGGTAAAATTAGGAAGAATCGCCGAAAAAAACATACTTTCAGTTGATTTCAATAAACAAAATGTGTCATTGATGCACAACGAGAGTATATAGAGTGTCCAGTGATGAAAAAAGAAGGGCGAGTAGTTGCAAATGCGATCCAAGATGGGTGACAAAAGGAGGTGAAATTTCGAACTTTTTCGTGAAATATCTCGATAAATAGTGGTTTGTTCACATTTCCATTGTGAAATTCGTGCTTTTCAGACGAGAATACGTAAGTATCAAAAAAATTTCGGAAAAAAAACCATCGCATGATAAGTGCAAAATCACCATAACAAGTTAAATTAAAAACAATCGAATGTTTAAAAGCATTTGTGTTTTCTGTTTTGAATTATATATTTATGATATATCGAAGACTGGAACCTTTGGCACGATAATACCCTACACACTGTTTTACAACTAACCAAACCGATTATTATACGCCTCTACACTTGTTTCGCTAACTACGTTAGCATCTTCAGTAGAAGAGTAGAACTGAGTTTTAGTTAAGTATAATCTTCTCCAGAAGATGCACTCTACTCTCATGAAATAAGCTAAGGAATTCACACCCTGTATATCATGATATCTTGTGTATCTTATTTTATAATTATTTCTAATTGAGGTTTCAGTTAGTGGTCGGTCAGTATGAATCCAGCCCATCAGTCCTGACCCGTAGTAAACCGCAGGTCACATACCGGAATTCGCTTCGGTCAAAAATGACTCTACCATGAACGTGATCGATATTGTAGGGGTTAGGTACGTGGTTTACGAGTTTACCTATCTGGTGCACTAATCGAAGAATCTCACGACAAATGAGAGATCACATAGCCAGGATGCACACACGTCTAGAAATTCTATTTTTTTGAGTTGTCATTATGTAATGTATACAGTGAGAACCCCTTCAACATTTGAACGGAACAAATCTTCAACTCCTTTTTGGCATGAAAATAATTGAAGACAAGTGGCCTAGTGTCGTGAAGACACCTTCAACTTTTTTTTCATATATAAAGGGGGGTCACGTGGTACCTGATTAAAAGTTCTTGGAAATACTTCCTCAGGCAATGGATTCCAGAGATTTCCCGTTCTATAGAGAAACTAGATTTGATATAGTGCTGTTCGACAATGAAAGGATGTGCTGACTGCGGTTGTCGAGTTGGTCTGGCTGGTATTGCTGGTATTGCTAGTCGTGGAATGCACTATCACAATGGTACACCGTTGACCACCACGTGGAGTGATCTGCCTGAAAGAAAACTCGATAAGAGATGGCATAGCTGAGGTGCGGTAAGCCATATTATGATGGTAGTTTGTGAAAGAGTTCTTGGTGCCAAACACGGTCGAATGCTCTCGATATGTCTTAATGAGGACGCGCAATGAATCGACTCGGATCGGTCGACTCGACTCGGATCGGTCGACTCGGCAGAGTCGGCACGTTTTGCTATGCATGTATAGTTTATCCAAAATCAATTGCGGAGTCAAGTGTCTCAACTGCAGTCACTTCAAAGGGAACTTCAAACACGCCGACGCCGCACAATGCGGGATATTCTGCAATTGATATTGGATAAACTATAACTCAATGCATCGCCGCGCACTGAATCGGTTCTGTCGGCTCAGATCGGCCAGATCGTCTCGGCATCGGCAGAGAATTCTTGAAGGAGCAAAAACTACCGAAAGTGCCGATACTGCCGATTGCTCTCACTGCTTGTACGGTTTTTGGGACAAAGGGGTGTATGAACTATGAACGAAGATGAAAATTCAAAGTTATCTTGGACGACGTGTTGAATGAAAATGTGCGGGAATTAATCAGGTTGTATTATCCCCGAAAAAGGTGCTACCACGACAACATTCATATAGGTTCCATACGGTTCCATAGATCGTTTCTCTTCTGAGATTGATCTCGCGATTGATGTTATGGATCATGAAACTTGGTTTCAGTTTTTTTTTTCTTCGCATGTTGAGGCGATCCTAATATCTTCCTCGGATTCAGTTGAACTTATTTTCTATTTTATCAAAATCAGTGTGTACTGAATGACTGCTTAAGAATGCCTAATGTGCCGATACCGCCGATTCATTTCTCGGTATAACTTGATGTGCCGACCGTTCCGAGCCGATCCGAGAGATTCCCATTGTTTCTCTAATGAAAATTGCCATATATGCGTGACGTAGGCAAGTATATCTCCAGTTGATCTTCGGTGGCGAAAGCCATATTGTCTATTATTGAAGATTCCTGAGCTTTCCAGATATTTGATAAGCTCAATGTTGGATGGCTCTCTCCATCACTTTGGAGATTACTGACAGGGCTGTATAGTTGTTGGGCAGGTTTTTGTTCCCTATAATATTCGATTAGGGCATAGGAATTTGTTTTCCCTTCATCAGTGACCTCAACGGCTCATATTATATAACCTTTCATTGATGAACTAATATTGGTAATATTAACATTGTTGTTGTTTGAAATTTTCCTTGGCAGTCATATTGTAATATATAGTATATATAATATTGTTTCATACAGAAGTGAACTGTTTGTATTCGTTTTATGTTTGACGAACGAAACAACATCAGAAAGCAAAGTTTTGAATTTCAATACATTTTGATTCGACCTTTCAATGGCGCAGGTAACCTATAGAGAGATCAAATAAGCAAATGGCACTGGTGAGGCTGGTAGCAAGACAGCTGTCAAATTTTTTTCATTCATTGGCAGAAACGGAATTTGCTTACTTAAACTATATGTATAATATATTATGTATATCCTTATTATCCAAAGTGGAGTCCATAATACAGGTGAAACTTATATAACTCAACTTCTTATTTATATAATACCAACTATTTCATCATCTACATTACAGATGACTTCCATCAAGCACATTAGTGCTGCCACACCGAGTCAATATCGGACATTTCAGCCACTGCTGAATGAGAGGCTGAATGTCCCACGTTATAGAAATCATGATCACCTACTCTGTTCATCATGATGGGTATATCAAAATGGCAATAAGCCATTTCAATTATGAAAATGCTTGTGCTTTGAGCTATTCTCACTGACTTTACTATGAAGATGACATGACCTGATAGGAGAAGTCTAGATTCTGAGATGAGATTGAATGTTGAACATATAGAATTGAGAATGGAGGTGAGTTTCCAATAAAAACGTATGAAACTACGATATTGTATTAATTTGAATATTTTACTCTTCCCTCTTTCTGCCGTTGGTGGTAATATATCGTCATGATACACAAAATGTGAACATTCCTTGACGTTCGCAAAAAAAAGTTATTTTTCTGTGACGGGAAAAATGTTTGGCATTTCATCTCTGTTGGCAGGTTATAAAATGTCACTTTTCATAAATTACTTTTTTCCCATTCGACTTCGCGGTTATGTATATTACTGAACAACCACTAAATTCACAATTTTTTGAAATCAAATCACAGAATTAGACATCAGATATTTGATTACTTCAAAAGAATGATAAAGATGCCTACCACGCAGGTGTCTCTACTGTTAAAAACTTGAAATTTAACGTCGATAATTTTCAGATTTCAAAATAATGTAATTATCTTGTCAATATTGATTCGTTCGTTCTCCTGTCACAACTTTTTTCCCACGTCATTGAAAAAAATATATTATCAAGTAGATAAATATGAAATTATACAGGGTGTTTCCTAACTACGGTTCCTAACTGCAGGTGGTGATTCGTTAGGTCATTTAAGGAAGAAAAGTTCCTATGAACATATGTCCGGAGTTGCTTCGTTTCTGAGATACAGGGCGATGAAATTGAAGAAAAAAAATGACAATTAGAAAATATCATGATGAATATCCTGGAACCGATTCGGTTGAAATTTGGTACTTTTATTTGAAATAATAAGGCGCTTATTTAGCCCTATTTAGATTGGAATTATTGGGGCTAGTGGCGTCTCAGTGGGCACCACAGCCAACAATATTGTGAAAAAAAAGTACGCCACTGAGTTTTCTTGGCAAACTCTTATTTTTTTCAGATTGAGCAACTCAAAATACAACTTTTTGGTCCCTTGTATTTTCTTCATATTCAGCTTCGTTTCCGAGAAAAAAAATGAAAGCCACTGTATTGCATATCATGAACACCTGCATTGGAGAAATGAGTTTTTCATTATTTCCGCCAAAAATATAATTGACACTTGATATGCTGAAATTTTAGAGAATTTGACAAATGAAAGTACCAAATTTCAACCAATTCGGTTCCAGGATACTCATGATATTTTATAATTACCGTTTTTTTTTCTTTTTTTTTTCAACGCCCTGTATCTCAGAAACGAAGCAACTCCGGACATATGTTAATAGGAACTTTTCTTCTGAAAATGACCTAACAAATCACCCCCTACAGTTAGGAACCGTAGTTAGGAAACACCCTGTATAAACAGTATAGAAAATGCATTCGTGTTAAATGAGTTGTGTTCGGTGTTAAAATTTTTAGAGTTGATATTTAACACTATCAGGGTTCATAGATGAAAACCCAAAGTCATCTCCACAACATTTATTAGAAATCGGTATTGACTTAGGATATAGATTCAAGAATTACTAAGTACTTACATGGGAATGAAAAAAGTAGACATACAAATAGTATAGGTAATAACAGGACAAACAGGGAAATATGCTCCGTGATCTGGAAAACAATGGGTTTTGAAATATTAAGGAACAAAGTGAAAAAACGAGAAAAACTTACGATCCCTGTAAAATGATAGAATTTATTATGTTATTTTGTCGGTTATGGGTCGGGTTCATATTTCACAAGGGTCGACGTGCCTTTGAATTACCGAAAGATGATAATTAAACTTAGAGAAATGAAACTGAAAAGTTTGATGAGGCATAAAGAATTAACCTGATAAAAAATTTAGAATCAAATATGCGTGAAAATGAAGTTTATACAAAAATTGACATGACAGACGTCAGAAAATTTCAAATGTCAAGTAAAGGAGATCATGGAACATAACGATACATCAAGTAAAATATTATGATTTGAGCAGTAAGCAAACAATACCACGAGACTACACTGGCCCCACGAGGCTATATTGGTTATAATAATTGTTGAAAACAAAATGTATACGATGTTGTTGTTCCGACATTTGTAAAACAAGGTTATTCAATATTTATATACAAGTGTTTCCACATATTGTGTACGAATTTTTGCAACCAATATTGATTCAATATATTGTAGCTGCCAATCATTTAGCTGAGGTTGAACTAATATTATCATTTCAATAAGTAGTGTATTTTCAATATACTCTCATATCGGCCCAATATGAAAACAGATGACGTGCTACCTGTAACCTCTTATCATTTTTATTCCACGAGATATCTAAGAATTACGCACTAATAGTGTTGCCGTCTAGACTTATACATTCTAGACTCTTGTCTTGTCTTGTCTAGAATATCAAGACAAGATCATCAATATGTCTTGTCTAGATTATCTAGACAAGACAAGACTTTTCATTTTCCATACAAGACTTTTATTCAAAACTCTTGATTATTTTCAAATCTATATTACAAATAATACAAAAAAAACTTACAAATGTTTAATATGTTTTAAGTTCAAGTACGTTAAAGAAACAAACTAAATTTTGAACAGAAACATATTGTTTAATACTTTCATGAAGCTGACAGGTAGCCCATGAATTGATACATAGGAGTGACCTGGCTGAATCGGAATTAAGCCTATATTCCTATGTTTACGAATGGTAAGCGAAGCTCTAGAAAATATGCGTTCTGCTGGAACAGATGTGGCAGGAATACTCAGCAAATCGCGTGCCATTTTGGCTAAATGTAGGATAAGCAAACTGATGCTTGCACCACCAAACAAGAATATCTTCTTATCTTGGAGCACGTTTACTTGAAAGGTACTCATCAATTTCTTTTCTCCAGAAATGTGGGTTGTCAATAAAATTGTCTGTAGAAGAGGTAGAACTTTCAAATAAAAAATTGAAGTCAAGTGGACTGTTATCTTCAGAGTCAAACTCTTGTCTTGTCTTGTCTAGACGGCAACACTGCGCACTAAATTGACTAAAAATATAGACACTGAATAATGTTTTTCCCATATCATAACTCACACCAGCATGAAACAACCCACTAGCCGATATCCATCGAAATATTATTCGGAAACTTCGACATATTATTTTCAATTCCATCAGCTGTGGGAGCCGAACGCGGGGGAGCGGAAACTCATTTCTTTCGTTGATTAAACGGGCAGCCGAACGGTGGACGTGGGGGGAATGGAAAGGGGCGGAGGGGGAATAAGGGGGGAGATGGGCGAGGTGAGGTGAGGTGTAAAACAGCGGGGAAGAAAGGCGTACGACTCGTACCAGTCGAGCCGCGTTATGAATAAACAATGAAGTCCGGCAGGTCTGTACAGCAACACACCCCATAACGGCACGTCATTTCCGACCCGCTCGAGATCATCAAAGTCTTTTCATATTTATATCAGACCAGATCGAAGGAGAATAACGTAGTGAGGTGGTAATAAGATGTACAGGGTGGCCCACTTAGATGTGTCACCCCCGTAATTCTCAACATATTTTGGTTATTCACAAACTTTTGTGGAATAATTTTTCACGATTTTTTTGAACCTCTTAGAAAATAAGATTGTATGTATATTTAAGAGAACCTTATCTAAATATTCACTACAGTCTACTTTCCTCTTTATATAGCAGTAGGTACTCTAGTGGAACAAAAAAGAACGTGTTGTAATGATTTAAAATTATGAGTGATGGATAACAGATTTGACAAATTTTATTCTATGTCTTTATTTCACACTAGAGTCTGGGCCCATAACCTCTTAGAAAATAAGGTTGTATGTATATTTAAGAGAACTTTATTCAAATATTCACTACAGTCTATTTTCCTCTTTAGCAGTACTCTAGTGGAACAAGAAAGAATGAAAATTATGAGTGATGGAAAACAGATTTGACAAATTTTATACTGTCAGTTCTGGTTTATTATGTCAAGGACTGCCACTCGTCTACAAGGTGTTGAGTCTTGATTGTCAGCTGAACTTCGAGTGTGCATAGCGTTGCTTTTCCAACAGTCCTTACTACAAGTTTATTGAAATAATATTCATATTTTTATTTTTTTGAGACGAGGAGAGAAAATCCCAACAAATCTGAAATAATGAATATCCCACCTCCTCGAGATTAACCTACAGACAGTATTTAAAATTTAGATCATTCCATTTGTTGATGATATAAAGAAAAAGTGAGCACAGATTCAAAAAACTCGTAAAAATTATTACATAAAGTCTTTGAATGAACAAAATATGTTGAAAATCACGATGATGATGAAGGGAGGTGACACCTTTGAGTGAGACATCCTCTACAGGGTGATACTTTTTTTTAATAAAAACTATAAATAGAAAGACTAATTAAATCAACAACTAAATCCAAAGTTACAAATGGAAAGAAGGGTTGTATAAGGATGGGAAACTGAAAACTACATAGAAACTGTATCAATCACTAGACTTGCCATGCTACAACCATCTACAACCTACAACTGAGATGATTTTTATAAAAAACGAAGACGCCTTAGTGAGGTTTTAATAATGTTAATTGGTATTTCTGTGATGCGGGGTATAGGTTTTAGGTGGGGCAGCTGGCCCCTGCCCCTTGGATTCGCCCTTGGTATGATACCTCATTATTTGACAGGTACACACGATGCTCCTCGGGCATAATAGGAATTCTCATTCTCGTGCTCCAGAAGGTAAGAAAATATTGATTCTCTATTCAAATACTTTCGTTTCAGGTAAAAAAAATGTGGTGTCGAATAATATTGAATTCAGTAAAGGAACAAAAGATAGGGGAAATGATTCATGTAGTCACAATTTTTTTTTGATGGGGAAAGTGCCATGAACAACAAATTAAAAGTCTTGGCACATAGGGGATAAGCGGGGATAATGAAAAAAATACTGAAAATAGTTATGAAATTGATAAATTGATGTGTGAAACGTGAATAGTAACAGAAAAAGAATTACATTACTCATTAGAAACAAACAACTTCATACATTTCAATGATCAACAACTAATCATCTTCATCATGAGCATTTTCAATATCGAGTATAACGGTGCAACATTCGTGCACGCACATTTCACCTTGTATATTTATGAATCACGATGTTTCTCGAACATTACAGGGATTCCCTTTTGTGCGCTCAAAGTGATTAACAAAAATCATAAAGATTCCATTTTGGACTTCTATTGATGTATTTCTATAGATGCAGTAATGTGTCTAGATTATAGAAAGAGATATTTTGTTTGCTTATTTATATTATGTTCAAATCCATTTTCACTGAAACATGATATAGAAATTATCGGAAATATGAAATGATGAAAAATATTGTACTAAAACTAGGACTAGATATGATTTAAATTGAATTATGGTAGCAATGAAGTCATATACATTGTGACAGTTTTGTATGGGGCGCCGTTTGGTTCATAATTATTTTTTCGATATATAGAAATTTTAACGCGGTATATAGAAAAAATCCTATATAATATACAAAATTATCAATATTTTATGCAAAATTTCTTATATCGTGTGAAAAATGTTCTATATATTCAAGTGCGACGAAATTTCAATATAAATTAGTATGCCTCACGCCGTTTGGTTCATAATTATTATTTGTAATATATAAAATTTTTACTGAATTTATATAGAAAAAAGTCTATATCAAATGAACAAATTTTATATATGACGAAATCTTTATATATTTGCGTGTCAGGAAAGTCTATATTTGCCCGTCGGCAGAGTTTATATTTGGTTGTACTAGTGTGTGCAGAAATAGACTTTCGGGTTCCAGGGTTTACCGATAGGTGGCTGAACGCGGCTGGACGCAAGGAGATTCTTCAAGAGCCTTATCTCAAGCTCAGTGGAAAATTGAGGAATACTGTAGGTTGTTGAACATATTCATTGATAATATACTGGCCTGTGAAAGGTTGAAACAGTTATTATCATTAGTTTACAATATACTGTTTGATATTTATGGTCAAATTGAGCATGTTCTCAACACTGTTGATTCGCAGGACCAAACCTATGTATATTTTACTTCATCAACTATAGCAGTAACAGTGTTGGTCCCCAGAAGTATGATATTTCAAAGGAACAATTATTAAGGATTTCAAGAACATCTGGTCTGAGTTGGACCAGAATATAAGGATTACTTGGTGTTTCTAAAGCTACATTATATAGACACAGAATAGCAATAAATTTCTTAGAACCTCAGTGTTGCCAGATCCTCTAACCTCATTCTGTGCTGACGTCCAACCGCGTTCAGCCACCTATCGGTAAACCCTGGAACCCGAAAGTCTATTTCTGCACACACAGGTTCAACCAAATATAAACTTTCGCGACGCGCAAATATAGACTTCCTGACACGCAAATATATAAAGATTTCGTCATATATAAAATTTGTGCATTCGATATAGACTTTTTTCTATATAAATTCAGTAAAAATTTCATATAATACAAATAATAATTATGAACCAAACGGCGCGAGGCATACTAATATATATTGAAATTTCGTCGCACTCAAATATATAGAACATTTTTCACACGATATAAGAAATTTTGCATATAATATTGATAAGTTCGTATATTATATAGGATTTTTTCTATATTTTGAGTTAAAATGTCTATATATCGAAAAAAATAATTATGAACCAAACGGCGCCTCATAGTTTTGTGATATTTTCAAAGCTCATCCTCTGCAGAAATCTGTAATCGACAATTTTTCAGGACAATTAGACGCCAGCAGAACCAGACTGAAATAACAATAATAATTCTTGTTTTATTTCTTTCACAATAATTGCAATGAAGTAATGCGGAAGTGATGACAAAGATATTTCAATAATGAAGCGAAAGATCTGAATGATTTTCAGAAAAGTACACGAGAGAACTATTGAAAATGAAATAAATGATGGTATAAATCGGTATAAATATTAATAATGAACCGCGCATAAAGTCATATAAAAGGCTAGGTTGGCAACGATACTTTCTGTGATTTTGTGATCGATCTGTCAATAGTTTGGCGAAGTGAAGATGATACTATAAATACATATAAATGAAGGTACAAACTGAGAAAATACTTCAAATAATACGAGAGAAAGAGATATCCTATACCTATGTATTCGTAACCGCACTGCAATTTGCCTGAACAATCTTTTTGCCCCACTTCTCGTTAACATCGGAGCTATTTCAGATGTACAGAGTACACTGATAGTTATTTAGTGTGCCTCTGGGTTTCGTTTCAAATCGAAAAATGAGACACCCAGGATATTTCCATAGCGTTGTTTGTCCTCCGCAGGTAGGTTATACGTTGATTTCAGAAGTAATGGCGTTCGTCGTTCAACATACAATCATCGATTTATTCATGGGTCTCCTTGTTTCATAGAAAAAATAAATATTTTCCGCTGATCCCCATTAAAACCATTACCAACGAATAAGGTCACATTAATGTGACCTCATTTGAATGGAATCGTAAACATTTTTACAAATTAATATCCGGCAAATGCCAATCAAAACACAATTTATAATCTGATTGGGACATCATTTTAATGGACATGAATGTGATCGAAAAACAATGTGCCTGACCCATTTATTAGATTAAAAAAGTGGTCCGAATGAACAACTATGTCATTGTATTTGTCGAGGTGTTTGCTGAAACTTTATAATACTGATTTTTTTTGTTCTGAACCCTGATGTGACTGAACTGATCGAAGTAAAAGAGATAAAACTGAACTTTCGTACCACTGATCCAGTTCTGATGTTTCAGAAGAAAATATAAGAGGAACAACTAAGTCCGTTCACTCCACAATATTCCTGAGGGACCTGAGGCTGACAACAATTCCAGTTCCAGAGCCAAAACATTTTTTTTTCACATGAAGATCCCATTACGTGTTCAATATCAATGCAATACGTATTCAACTTTTCAAGAAAGAAGAGATACAATCAGTTAAAATGTATGAAAACCAATGATATCTCGAAATTCGCAACACTTTGTATAATACTACTTATGCTCGTATTTATGGTTAAATATGTTCGACTCGACATGTTCTCACGTATCACACTCTTCCAGATATAAGTCGGTAAATCAAACACCCTGTATACTATTCAGAAGAGGTACCTAGTTTGAATCCCCCTCCCCCTTAGAGATTCATCTGAAGACCACCCTCAACGAAAGAACGGCTCTCAGCTAATATTCTTTTGGAGTCAAAAATTGGGTATGGGATCGGCTTTAAATGTAACACTCGCGATGGAAATAGCGTTAGCAGGTGCAGCGTCAGTAATTTGCATAAATTTTCCCATTGCCTATTTCGAACTTTGAATAACCTTCTGAATACGTAATGCATGCAATAAACAGGTGATACGACTCAATTTGTAGCAACTCGAAACGAGTCATAAAGTTAAGTTTTGAAATTTGAACTTACGACAATGTCACGAGCGGAGTGGAGATTTTATCAGTTCGAACACAATACAATACAGGGTGTTTCACAGGTAAAGGGAAATATTTCAATGGTAGATAGGGGTCACCAAGGTGGTTCTGAAAATACCATATCGAATAGGTCTTAGAGTTTCCATAACGGAGATACAGGGCGATTTATCGATTTCGAATAATTATTCATTCGTCTATATGTATTGACCTACCCAGTATATTTTTCTCAAATTTGGTAAGGAGCTTATACTCGGGACGTTAAAATCATTCACCTATCGGGCGGAGTGAAAATCCAGGTTCGGCTTCAGAAAAAATTTTCATTCATTCGAAATATTAAAATAACACACTGTATTTGATAATTAAGACAGTAAATCAAAAGAATCGTGAAGAGGAGAAAAAACTGAATTGGGTTTGATACTTTTTGTTTTCCCGCCAACAATTCTCATCGTAACAATCATTAACAGAAAGTTGAAAGTATGTCAATTTGAAGAGTATTGAAAGTCTCACAGTCTTTATAATGGAGATACAGGGTGAATTATCGGTTTTGAATAATTATTCACTCGTACTTGGGACGATGGATTCATTAACCTATCAGGCGGAATGGAAATAATACAAAATAATTATAATTCGATAATTCACCCTGTATCTCTGTTATAAAGGCTATGAGACTTTTCCTGAAGCTGAACCTGTATTTCCATTCTGCCTGATAGGTCGATGGATCCATCGTCCCAAGTAAGCTCAATACCAAATTTGAGAAAATATTACAGCGATGGGTAGTTTAATACTTATGGACGACTGAATAATTATTCGAAACCGATAATCCGCCCTGTATCTCTGTTATAAAGACTGTCAGACTCAGTAAATTCTTTCGAACGAACATTTAACAAGAATATATCAAATAACCATAATTGAAAGTGGTTTCATAATTTTAATTCTCTTCAAATTGACATACTTTTAGCTTTCTGTTTATGATTATTACGATGAGAATTGGTGGCGGGAAAACAAAAAGTATTAAATCCAGTTCAGTTTTTTCCTCCTCTTCACGATTCCTTTGATGAACTCTGTCAATTATTACATACAGTGTGTTATTTTAATATTTCGAATAAATGTAAATTTTTCCTAAAGCCGAACCTGGATTTTCACTTCGCCCGATAGGTGAATGAAGTCAACGTCCCAAGTTTAAGTTCCATTCCAAATATTAGAAAAATATACTGGATAGTTCAATACTTATAGACGAATGAATAATTATTCGAAATCGATAAATCGCCCTGAATCTCCGTTATGAAGACTCTAAGACCTATTAAATATGGTATTTTCAGAACCACCTTGGTGACACCTATGTACCATTGAAATATTTTTCTTTATCTGTGAAACACCCTGTATATACAGACCTGGCAAAAGCCTTTGATAAAGTCAATCACTCGATCCTTGTGAGTGAATTGAAATGTTTCTTTCTTGATGAAAACATGATTGCATTGATCAGATCGTATTTACATAACAGAATACAGTATGTTCAATATAATGATGCCTATTATAAATGAATATATTCTCAGATATATTTATGAACACAAAAAAATGGTTATATTAATACAGAAATATATTGAGAATTCGCATTCTACATGTGATGAAAATATTAACTCTTTCTCGGTTTATTCAACAGAAAACAACTATATTTTCCTGGCTATATGCCACGAAGAATATTGAATTACATCTATTGAACACACACGATAGGAATTTGAAAACAAAATCTTCTGAAGTAGAGAATTTGCATTCTCCTCCATGTAAAGATATGCAATAATTTCATTCTGAATATTCAACAGAAAACAACTACTTTCCTGGCGATTTGCCACGTCGAACATTGAATTATATCTGTTCCAATATCCAAAAAGAGACCAGAAAAAATCCTTTGAAATTGAGAATTGTCATTATCTCTCAAATCGAATATTATTATTATGCTTTTTTTTTATCGCTTGGAGCGCACGAAAGGGAATCCCTATAATGTTCAAGGAACATCGTTCGTTCCTAGGAAGGATAGGGATAGGAGGTAGGCATTGGAATTTTTTTTGAACTTCTGGAGATTATATGTTGTTGGGAATACTTCCTCAGGCAATGAATACCAGAGCCTAGCCGTTCTATGGATGAAGGAGTTTTGATAAAGTGCTGTTCGACATCTTTCGAGGTTGACAACTAAAGGATGTGCTGACTGGGCTTGTCTCAGAGTATTCGTTGATAATATATGGGAATATTTTATTCAAAAACGCATAAACATTCTTATGATACTACGTAGGTTGACACCTGTTGACAACAAGATTCAACGGGGAAGTGCTCGTGAACGGATACTGTGAAAGCACTGAGTGCACCGATGAAGAACACAGTCATATTAAAAGTGGAACCATGTTTCAAGGTCATCATATTCAGATTTTCTGCGAAGAAATTTACAAAATTCCGTAACACAGTCCGAAGTGACGATGTCCTATACAAAATAGGGAATTGAAATCGGACGATTATACATCAGAAAAGCACCATCTATACAGGGTATGTCACGACGAGCTTACACTCTTTATATCGAGAATCAGTCGGGAGAAATCCATGAAAATCTGCATGTTTATATTTTAGAATACGCTCTCTTCATTTAAATTATTTTCGACAATGCAGTGTTGCCGCTTCTACTAGAAAGTAGTAGCAACATTGATATTTCAAATTGAACACCCTGTATTTTATCGCATTTTTAGATTCTCCCTGAAGAGCTGATTTCATCGATGTATCATACTTGGGGTCTATCGGAAAATATTACAGAGATATTTGGTGTTCAAAATCGAGATTTTTCAACTTCAGGATTTTTTTGTGTCGAAACTATTCATTATCGGTGAAAACGGCTCACATGTCCTAATCTCAACTTTTGATTCACTATTTACTGATATTTAATCGGAACAGATAAAGGATGGTTCAAAATTCAGAATTCTGATCACCCGATTGAATATCAGTAAATATAGTAAATCAAAAGTTGAGATAGGGACATGTGAACCGTTCTGGCCAATAATAAATAGTTTCGACACAAACAAATCCTAAAGTTGGAAAATCTCGATTTTCAACACCCTATATCTCTGTAATCATTTCCGATAGACCCCAAGTGTGATTGTATCGATGAAATCAGCTCTTCAGGGAGAATCTGAAAATGCTATAAAATATAGAGTATTCTATTTGAAATAACAAAGTTGTTGCTATTTTTTGATAGAAGCGGCAACACTGTATTTCTGAAAATATTTTGAATGAAAAGAGCGTATTCTGAAATATAAGCATGCATATTTTCATGGATTTCTCCCGAATGATTTTTGATATAGAGATAGTGTAAGCTCATCGTGACAGTATTATAACAGTTATATAACAAAGTTACGAGCCTGCAACGTTTCCATCCATTTTGGTACTGAACGGTTCGAAGTGATCTGATGGATCGAGTTGAATTCTTGATTAGTCGAAGAGTGTTCTGCGTTTGCGTCAATTAGGGGGGGATTGAGGGTTGGCAATTTTCCTTTCAATATTTTCAGTACACAGGGTCTAGATTTGTATATATGCAACTACTACTGAGACCATTTTCTTCGAGTATTTCATACGAGGGTTTTTCAAAGTGTTCGTTTCAGCTAAAATATTTTCAGTTTTCTGCAACTTTTGGTAATACCGGATATGAACCTCAACGTCTTTATTTTAAATGGAATGAATGGAATGTACATATTTTGATTGGCCATATCAGGTCGCGCTACTGAAACGTGAGGTCAAAGTGGGTATAAAACTGATAGGTATTCATTTTCTTTTCGTGTCATTTGGCCTCTGCCTACAATATCGTCTTTTTCGTTATGGTAGAAATTGCGCGTGAAGGTCCACATTGAGAGTAAAAAAGTCTGCTAAAATTTACTCATAACATCAGTTTTTCTCAAAAGGAAGAAGGAAAGCTCAAAGCTCAAAGTCATCTCCACTACTTTATTACTGATGTAAATCAATCAAGGGAACATGTTTCGGACTTATAAAAGTCCATCTTCAGCCGTTTTTAGAAGTTAATGGAGGTGAAACAGTATTTTAAATTGGATGCCGATGTCTATCATCATAATATTGTCACAACAAAAGAGTTGGATTTCCCACCATGTCACGATATCATAGGTGGTTACAGCATCCATATCGATTTGAAAGGGGTAATGCTTGGCTTAATATTTTGCGAGAGGTTATATTCAAATAGGCACTAATAGTTTAAGGGTATCTGGAAGTATGAGATTATATTCGAAGATAACAATATTTATTATAGCATGAAACATTATGGGTGAAGTGATTATAAATATGAATTAACAACAATGAATATAAAGACCTAATGACAACTTACATTATAACGACCATCACGACGAGCTCCTGTCAAGTCAAGAGGCCCCCAGACCAGACTAACTTCGGAACCCTCACATCCAATAATTATATACATCATTTTATTAGAAATGCACGTTTCTCAGTTCCTTGGTCAGTTTTTATAATTCAATGTCAACGGATGATTTGATTTACTTTATGTTTATAAAACCCTCATGGTTCGGATTACGGAATTACGGATATACCGTATGTTCTACTCGTGACAATATCGTGGTTATATTGGTGAAAAGAGGGGTCGAGAATAAACGGGTTTTCATTGAAATGAAGGGCTCAGTGCCCCAAGAACGTGCACTTATAGAACCAAATGTCAAGTCCCAGAAGGGAAACTAGACGAGCACTCAAAGATGCTCATAAAAACCATATTAGGTTGCAAACATGAAAAAACCAAAGGGTCCCGTACCCTTGAGAAAGCGCACTAAAAATCTATAGAAATCAATTGAAATTGATGGGGCCAAAATCCAAAAAAAAAATGGTCCCAAACATGTCCTCTTCATTGATTTACATCAGTTATGAACTAGTGGAGATGACTTTGAGCTTTCCTTCTTCCTTTTCAAAAATGCCCCCCCACTTTTTTCTATTTTCGAAAAATAAGGCATTTAGGACTCTCCCACACAATTTCGGGCATTTTGATTTTGACATAGACCTCGCACTCTATAGTAACGCCAACTGGTGAAACTGAAAATGTTGCGAGAATTCACTTTACCATGACTTTCGGTATGTATCTATGCACTTTTAGGCCAATCAGAACGGTTTTAGCTATGGTGGTCAATTCGAATTGAATTATCCAAATCTTTTGAGAGGAGAATAGAGGAGGTGGTGGCCGCATTAGAAACGCGTTATCTCTGTTGCAACAATGAATTTATCTCCCAAAACACATTGATCCATTTATTTTCTAAATGCACAAAAGAGTGCATGTCACATATTGATGTAATGTTATGACAACCTTGTTTCGGGACTGTTAGTTTCCTTGTTGCTTTGACAACACAGTAGATACTGACTTTCTTGGACGTCCACCTACATTTCTATCTTGCATGAAAGGTTGACCTTTCTTCTAGCTTGTTATTCTTTCGACTTGTTCCTAAAATTATAAAAATTGATAAGTTTTGTGACTAGTACATATTATATATCATTATAATATCCTGAAAATGAAGTATGACATGCTGCTGTGAATCCAGAAACAGTTTTGATAGCATTAAGTTGGTACAATGCCTTGGAAACTTCTAGAGGGGACCGTCCTAAATAGTAACAATTTTTTTTATTTCATTGATGCCAGGTAGCCGTGCGGACAGAGTGTCGGTATTCTAATTCGCATTCGCTTGCCGGTCGTGGGTTCGATTCCGAACGACTGCAGAAATTTTTCTGATGGCCCAAGAAAGTGATTGCGATCACACGTTAAAAGGTAAGGCCCCCGTCATTCCTTGCTCGCACAAGACTCCCGAAGACTTCTGAGGGTTGCTCGTAAGGGGGCAACCGAATGACGGATAAAACAATTTTAAAACAACAATTTTTAAAACAATTTCATTTTGGAAGGAATTGCTTTTTATCCTCATCTTCGATCGTCCGATTCCAGTGAGTGAATGGATGATTCGAGTTTAATTCAAATTGACCACCATAGCTAGGATCGTTCTTATTGGTCGAAAAATGTATCCATACCATCATATGGTAAGAGGAAATCTTGCGAAAATGTTCGCTACCTCTTTAGGAATCCACACCTTTTCCATTTGTATTTCAAACAGCGTTAATTCAATTACAGAAAGCGTCAATTGTATTCCAGGATAGTCAATTGAATTTCAGAAAGCTTCACTTGTATTTCAGAATAGACAATACGACTTTCGCCACCGGAGATCTACTGGAGATCTACTTGCCTACGTCACCCATTTATGGCAAGCTTCATTAGAAAAACACGGGAATCTCGTTGTCTCGTTGGACATATCGAAAGCATTTGACCGTGTTTGACACGAAGGACTCCTCCACAAACTACCATCATACGGCTTACCACCTTAGCTATGCCATCTCTTATCGAGTTTTCTTTCAGGCAGATCGCTTCATGTGGTGGTGGACGGTGTGTCGTCTGATACCATTGGCATCAATTCCGGCGTTCCACAAGGATCAATTTTGGCACCAACATTGTTCCTTCTTCATATCAATGATCTGTTGGGAGTAACAACTTGCCCCATCCACAACTTTGCAGATGATAGTACCCTCCATACTGCGTTCTCTTCCAGAACTCCTATTTCTTCCCAGGAAACTAAGAACTCACGGCGGAGGCAGGTCAATGCTGTCAATAAAGACCTTGCTGAAATCACAGCCTATGGAACCAACAACCTAGTTGAATTCAACGCCACCAAAACTCAAGCCTGTATTTTCTCTAGAAAGGCGGAACTCAGTATGCCCGATATTGTAATGTCTGGCACCACCATCTCCACCAAGCCCGGCATATCTATGCTCGGTATTTCCATCAGCAACACTCTTTCATGGGATAATTATGTCAGATCCATCGCAAAAGCTGCTTCACAAAAACTCGGATTCTTGTTTCGTGCGAAAAGCTACTTTACACCTCAACAGCTTCTCATGATCTACAAATCGCAGATACGTCCTGTTCTAGAATACGCTGATGCTCTTAGATTCCATCCAGAAAAGAGCCATCCGCCTGGTGGGTGACGCCACACTCACTCACTCTTTGACATCATTGGAACACCGTAGAAAGGTTGGCGACCTTTCACTTTTCTATTGATACTTCCACGGGAAATGTGCTTCGGAAATCTCTGTTATCATCCCTTCACTAGCAATACCAGTCAGACGAACTAGACAGGCCCAGTCAGCACATCCTTTCGTTGTCAACCTCGAAAGATGTCGAACAGCACTTTATCAAAACTCCTTCATCCATAGAACGGCTAGGCTCTGGAATTCATTGCCTGAGGAAGTATTCCCAACAACATATAATCTCCAGAAGTTCAAAAAAAAATCCAATACCTACCTCTTATCCCTATCCTCCCTAGGAACGCACGATGTTTTTTGAACATTATAGGGATTCCCATACGTGCGCTTCAAGCGATTAAAAAAAAAAAAGAAGTTAATTCTATTTCAAAATGCGTCAATTGTATTTCAGAATAGTCTTTGTATTTCAGAGAGTCTCAATTGAATTTCAGAATAGTCGATGAATATCAGAAAGCGTTAATTCTGTTCCAGAATAGTCAATACAATTTCAGAAAGCGTCAATTGTATTTTAGAATAGTCACTTGTATTTCAGAAAGCGTCAATAATTGTATCTCAGAATTGTCAATTCAATTTCAGAGAGCATCAATTGTACATCAGAATATTCAATTGACAATTCTGAAATACAATTGAACCTGCTGTCCAGACTCAATCAAATCAAATATTTTTTTCGGAAGCTCGAGAAGTAAATACTTTGTAAGATGCAGTCATAGTGTTTCATAAGACTTTTATAGATTGAAGTCTAAACTTATCCAATGACAGAATCTGAATTTCCCATTCATATAGAACCTCGGGATTGCCACGCTTACTAGACTGAAAAAACACTAGCTGAAGATTGACGCATCGAACCAATGATGAGTTAGGGACACAACGGCCCTTTTGATTTCCACGACTCCACTTCTTTCAGTGTCCCACCCCAACAAAGGAAACTCGCCTGAAGAACTTTGACAGTCGATTATGGCCGCGCCACAACCGATGTACCGGACGTCCCGACTTGATGGAAAACCTTATTAGGAAGCCGCGATTAGGGCCGTTGATTAGAAACACCCCGACCACGTGATAAATCGCCCGATCCGGAACCGCCCCCCGCCGCCTCCTAGGAAACGTGGTAGCGTCGTCCGACCCGTATTTTATCTTGTCACGAAATGATTGATGGTGGTACAGGTCGAACCGGAAACCGCATCCAGCAGATAAGTGGTCGCCGATAAGCGGTATAGTGTGTTGTACGCCTCCGATCTTTTCGAATTACGGAAAATGAGCCTTTTTTTGGGGAAAAGTCGGGGATCTTTGCCGGGAGAGAATCTCGAATCGATTGACGAACTCCAAACGGCTATAGTTAGATGTTTTCTATGATATCCTAATACCATCGCTGGCGCAAGAACACTAACCCCGTGACTAGAGCAGAATAATATTTTGCAGTCAGGAATAACTGCAGCTATACAATAGATGCATCAAAAGAATCATATAATGCCAAAATAAGATCAAAACTCATATAGATTGTCCCAATGGCTCCCGTTCGTTTTGGTCCCTCGCAAAATCCAGACATTCCACCCCTTGAAAGTCGAATACCCATGGTCGCAGGGCCTACTCTATGCCCTGATGGTCGCCGATAAGCGCTATAGTGTGTTGTACGGCTCCGATCTTTTCGAATTACGGAAAATGCGCTCTTTTTGGAGGAAAAGTCGGGGATCTTGGCAGGAGAGAATCTCGAATCGATTGACCACCTCCAAACGGCTATAGTTAGATGTTTTCTATGATATCCTAATACCATCGCTGGCGCAAGGACCCTAACCCCGTGACTAGAGCAGAATATGTTGAAGTCAGGAATAACTGCAGCAAAACAATAGATGCATCAAAAGAATCATATAATGCCAAAAAAAGATCAACACTCATGGATAGTTCCAATGCTCCCCTTCGTTTAGGTCCCTCGCTGAATCCAGACATTCCACCCGTTGAAAGTCGAATGCCCCACATTGTCTTTCGTCAACTAACTATCAGAAGCATTCTGCTCGGTCTCAGAACGAATGAGAATATGGATGATGGAATGCCACCCATTATTCTCAAAAGGTGTGCACCAGAATTGACACCAATTCTCTGCAATCTATTTACCATCTCCATTTTGCTGGAAACTATAGCTAAAATCCAACCAATCCCCAAAAGAGAAAACAACTATAGGCCAATTTCCCTGCTATCAGTAATGGTCAGTAATGGAGAAAGCCATCAACATTGAGATCGTCAAATATCTGGAAAGCTCGAGAAAGATCAACTGGAGATTTTTCTGCCTACGTCACCCATATATGGCAAACTTCTTTAGAAAAACATAGGGAATCTGTGGCGTTAGATATATCGAAGGCATTCGACCGTATTTGGCACCAAGGACTACTCCACAAACTACCATGATAAGGTTTACCACCTCAGTGATGCCATCTTTTATCGAGTTTTCTTCCAGGCAGAACGCTCCATGTGGTGGTGGACGGGGTATCTTCTGATACCATTGCCATCAATTACGGCATTCCAGAAGGATCAATTTTGGCCCCAACATTGTTCTTACTTCATATCAACGATCTATTGAGAGGAACCACTTGCCCTATCCACGCAGCTTTGAAGACTCTCCATACTGCGTTATCTTCTAGAACTCCCATTTCTTCTTAAGAAACTAAGAACTCGCCAGTCCCATTCAGCGCATCCTTTCTTTGAAATATGTCGAACAACAGTCCTCCAAAACTGATTCATCTATAGAACGGCGAAGCTTTGGGATTCTTTGCCAATGGAAGTATATATCCCCAAGAACATGTTCCAAATATTTGTCTTACAGAAAACAAGATTTATGGTGTCTGTCGAACGTTAAAACTCTTTCAAGGTTAATAATTGTGTTGATTTTTGTGATATAAAAATACAAATATTTTCACGAAATATAGCTCTCTTCATAGGACAATATTTACCACTTACTACAAGATATATAGTCATAGAAAAATAACAATAACGATTCTTATTCCCTTCGAGACAAAACGCGAAGCACATCCCTCCTCTTTGCTGGACTCCTCTCAACTATTGATCTGGACCGTAACAGCCATTCATGAAAGAGTCCGTAGTTACATTGCGGCTTTTCCCTCTCCCTCCCCCTATACCGCCATATCGCCGCCGCGGCGCACAAAACGCGACTTTCTGTGAAAGTAAAATTTTTCGGAATATTCTTCATTTCATAATTTATTTATGGCATCGTATTTTCTACTTTAGTGGGAGTAAGCGTTCCTCGAACGAGAAACGAAGGAAATGGGATAATTTTTCTGATGGAGATTTTAGAGTCACATCGCACCAGGACAAATATTAGACCCAATTCACTCCACTCTCAGATGATCTAGTTTTTACTTTATACAGAATGTGGGAGATATCAGCTGCGAAAAGATCTCGAAAAAGATGGATGGAATTCCACTAATTGTTCTTGAAAAGTGTGCACTAGAATTTAATTGTCACCGATTCTCTGCAAGTTATTTACTATCTCATACAAATCGGGTGATTTCCATCATGCTGAATGACAGCTAAAGTCCAACCAATCACCAAAAAATCTACCCAGCAACTCTTGGCCTATGTCCAAAGTGACGGAGAAAGACATAATAAACATTGAGCTCATCAAACATCTGAAAGCTCAAGAATCATAATGTAATGAAGTATTCTTGTGGACTCACTCCATTATAAAACCGGATTTGAAAATTATTTGGGTACTTGAGACTGTAGCCGAATTGCACTTGTTCCAAGGCTCGAAACCCGAAAACCTAATAGATCTCAGTAATTCATTGATTCCTGACTTTCAACAGTTTTTCCTGGTATTGTAAACTCCGCACCTAGGCGCATCATTATAACCCTGAAGACTTGGATATTTTTCAACCCTTTTCTTACGATGTGAAATTGAGATGAATTGCCTATCTTTTGAAATGATAGATGTTAACCTGATCATAACTTTTTTAATATTGAATATTTTTCAGTCAAATTCATTCATGAGCATAAGCCAGGTTAATATAGAGTCTGTTCCTATGCCCATTTGAGGTTAAAGATTATGATTTTCGCATTTTTGAGGTGTACGTGTGCTCTTAAAGTGAACTCTCGAAGATTCTCGTGGCCATGACAAGGTTGAAGTTCAGGCAATCAGAATCCAGGATTGAGATGTCGTTGCACCAATGCTGACGGGGAGAATAGATACTGAAGACAGGCTATCTTGCCGGCCTCTCGTCATTCCCGCTCTTGTCGTGATCTTTTGCTGATCTCTTAAAGGTCTCATAACAGGTAAAATATTATTGTATAGTGATTTTGTGTTGCACAGTGGGTTTGTATACATTTTTCACCATTTATCCACTCCATTTCACTCCTGTTGTTTTGATACCCGATATCTTGCCCGGTACTTACCTGACCTGTGTAACGGATCCAGAAATTTGTATTTTGGTAATAAACGTTTTTTCTTGGGACCGCATATTTCATATTTATCTCTCTGTTGTCATTGTTTTCATTTCCAATAATGCCCTCAATGATTTTCATTTGTCAAATTGTTTGTTTTATTTATCATTGATTGACGACTGACCAATCTTGTTGTTATATCTTCTTCTTCTTTTTCTTGAGCATTCCTTTCCTGTGGTCTATTTATAGTGCTCCTGTGTTCTGAATGCTGTCAGTCCTGTGATTCATGAAAATTTCACATTGATGGAAAAAAGAACATTAACCTCACAAAAATTCCGATATCGCAAAAATTATAAATTTTAAACAAGAAGGAAAAATAAACACCAGTGCCAGTCATTTGACCGTGTTGCTGATTCTCCAGGTAAAACTAATGAAATAGTTTGAATACATAATTTTCCAAACCTAACCTACAATACCAGACAATGTTAGCGAAACGATGTGTTTTGATTCCTGCAAATATTCAACAACCAATTAAGCAACCAGTATTACAGGCTAAACCAAGAGTTCGTAATTAAAGCCTACCTTCTGTTTGCTCTGTGATTCCAGGTCTACGCTCGGGTCTACGTACAAGTGGTCCTGATTAAGGACTTATCAATAACATTGACCCCGGTTTACTGCATGCACCGTCTGTGCCTTCTTCACTGTAGCTACCCAGGCCTACTTACAAAGTCAGTTTGAAGGAACAGGTGAAGTAAATCACATTCATAAAAAATCTGGCGCCCGAGATATCCGAAACAAGCAATTAGCAGTAGTCTCTGTTCGAACAGCGCCAAAGTAAGGGCTCCCTTGAATACAGCTACCTCTTCCATACCCTTACAATAGAGAATTACTTGCTGACGTTACCCATACATGGCAAGCTTCACTGAGGCGTTAGATATATCGAAAGCATTCTATTGTGTTTCGCACCAAGGACTTCTCCACAAACTACCATCATACGGTTTACCACCTCAGCTATTTCTTCTTTTATCGAGTTTTCATTCAATTCCGTCGATCTACAAGAATCAATTTTGTCACCAATATTGTTCCTAATTCATATCAATGATCTGTTGGGAGTAACCACATGCCCTATCCACAGCTTTGCAGCTGACAGTACTCTTCAAACTGCGTTTTCTTCTGGAATTAAAATGTCATTCCAGCAAATTATAGGAACTCACGATGCCGGCAGGTCAACGACGATCTCGCTAAAATTACAGCCTGGAGAAACAACAACCAAGTTGAACTTAATGCCATCGAAACTCGAGCCTGTATTTTCTCTAGATCAGCCAAACTCAGTATGCCTGATATAACTTGTCTGGTACTAATTTTTCCACGAATACCATGTCTATGCTCAGTATTTCTATCATTACTCTTCCATGTGAAACTAGGATTTTTATTACGAGCAAAGGCTCTACACCACAACAATTTATCATGATCTACAAAGCATAGATTTGACCCGTTTTGAAAAACTGTTCCCAAACATTCGTTAGTGCTCTTAGACCCCAGCATCCAGAGGCGGACTATTTGCCTGGTTAGTGATGCCATTTCTTGACATAATTAAAACACCGTAGGAAATTCGGCAACCTTTCACTTATCTATATTCGGGAATTGATTTTCAGAAAACTCGGGGCCATCACTTCATCACTAGCAACTCCAGCCTAACGAATTCGACAAGCCCAGTCAGACCATCCTTCCGTTGTCGAGCTCGAGATATGTCAAAAAGCTGTTTTCCAGAACTCGTTCGTCTACAGAACGGAAATCTATATGGAATTATTTGCCGAAGGAACTATTCCTAAGAACTCAATACCTACCTGCTCTCCTCATGCTCCATAGGTAGGCACGATATCTCGAACATGGGTTCCAGGACATTCCCACTCACCAGAATCAAGAGGTGCTTAAACCAGGGCCTACTCTAGGAGATAGAGTAGGCGCTGCTTAAACACCATCTGTAAGACCCTATTCCTTTTGTGGGATTCGCAGCACCAGATTGAGAAGAATTGAGAATTTAAACAAGAAAATGGGATCACAACAATAAATCAACAAAAATACATCAAAGATTTATTGAAGAAATTTGCAATGCAAGACTGTAAAAGCGTAAAATGCACCATGGAAGGAAACTTGAAATTAGAAAAAGAAAATCCAGAAAAATCGCCAAATGTGGCATACCAGAATTTAATATATATCCGTCAGTAGCAACTCGACCAGACATTTCTTATGCAATAAGTTACCTAAGTCAATTCAACAACTGTTATGATCAAGAACATTGGGTTGCGGTATTTCCAAGGAACCAAATATTTAAAACATGAATTCAGAAAAACTGGGAGAGAAATAACAGGATACGCAGATGCTGATTGGGGATCTTGTATAATTGACAGAAGATCTTCTACTGGCTATTGTTGTATATAATTTCTTCCTTATCAAGATTATGGCTTGTTTTTATATATTGGAATAAACGATTGCTTGATGTACTCTTCTGATACTCTAGCTGAACCAGCCGAAAATGTTGGTGTCGGATCTTCTACTGGCAGGGCATTGCCTTAGAAGGCTCGACTTGGCGTAAGAATAATGCAGCAGAACAGTATGGAAGCTCTATAATACACAAGTGAATACTAACTAACCCACAACGTGTGTTAGGCAACATAACCCAATAAAGGGAACTATCCAATAAAGTGTAGAAAGAGGTAACGAGTAAATAATCAACTGATGCTTGATGATGGTTGACAAAATCATAACTTCAGCAAAATGAATAGATAATGCTCTTTTTATATTGATTTCAATGCTCTGCATCCTGCATCGCACGAAATGGCGAGAAGATATACTAACAACGTGTCTTAGCCAACAGAACCCAATAAAGGAAACTAACCAATGAAGTATATGTATAGAAAGGTAACGAGCAAACAATCAACTGACGCTTGATGATGGTTGACAAAATCATATACCTCTAGCAACATGAATGAATAGTTTTTATATCAATTTCAATGCTCTGCATCCTGTATCGCTCAAAATGGCAAGAAGGTATCTGAGTTCTGTTCAAATGTGGCTATATTATTGTCATTTCTCCATCAAGCATTCAAGTAACCCAGATTTGGAACTGTTCAAATCATTGTATGTACCAATCAATTTAGAATGTCAATTATTCAATTAGATCTTGTTTAGGAGTCATCAGATATCAAATATATCTAATTTGGGACAATTAAGGTTGAGTGTGATCTAATTGAAAATAGTCTTTGTTGTCGGCCCACCCGATCTTCTATAGTGGTTTGGTATATAATCAGCGATCTCAAAAAACAACAACGAATATACGAACATTAAGTTTTTTTATTGATACATAATGAACTTGTTGAACTTCTATCAGTGTTTTCCTATGAGGCAGAATATCTAAATATACCGGGTGTCCACGTAGTGTAGAAAACACTCTATAGCTCCACTGCAATAACAAATAGACAAAATCTTTTTGGAGATAAATAACGAAATATCAAAATATGTGAGGATATACGTGGTGTTCCTATTGAGAAATCAATTCATGCATATAGCCTCGGCTACAAAAAACATAGCAGTAGAGCTATAGAGCTTAGTGTAATAGCAGCCCTGGAAATGAAGAAAACTGTTGATGATCACTGAACTAAAGCATTAATAGCTATTTATATATCAAGGGAGGAAAGGTATCCATTTCCCCCCGTGTTCGATGTACCACGCATAGCGAAGGTCATCAAACACACATGGGAGGAAATTAACCTTTGCTCCTATGATATATATATGATTTTATCAACGAATGATTTTTTTTAAAGCATCTTTCTTGAAATAATTGTTTCTCAGGCGGTCTATCTCTCGATCCAAATCATTATGCACTACAATAAAGGTATAGTATGCCATGGACAATTGACGGTATTTGAACAAAAGTCAATTTTACACTTCTGTCATCATGAATTGATTAATTTGTATATTGTGTAACTGCATTTGAAAGTTTTGATTAAAAGTAGGTACGTTCGGAATATGGAGAAGCGTATAATATCAAATTATTGGAATACAGAGAATATATTAGTGTTATTTGTTTAATAATAGTGATAAAGACACTGATTACTTGGATTTCACAGATTTTATAGTTATCTACGCCAAAGAAAGCATACTGAAGCTAATTCATTTTACCTCCCACGCGAGTCAATACTTTTTTCCTCCAGTGAGAGTTAATTGAACACTTTTCCTTAAATGAGGAAACTAACGCGTACTAAAGATTCATTGAGTTATTCTCCAATTCGCATTGCGAAGTATTTATTAGTATAGATCAGTCCTTGATCTCCGAAAGCTATGATCAGAAAAATTCTTGCCAAAATCCATGATCCAAATGTGGTGTTTATCTTCTCTTCCATCAACCTATCTTGTACGGGGCCCTTGTCGTACGCAATGATAAATATGTCTCTCATAACAACTTTCAATAATTCCTTTTCAAATTGACATGCAGCGGCTAAACTTCTGAGTCTAGCTGCCCAATCTATGGCATTTTCCGACGATAGCTTCCTCGCACTGTAAAATTTTTATCGTGCTCCAAATACACTTTCATTAGCTTTGAAATGTTCAGTTAGAAAAGGAACTAGCTCAGAGTAAGTTTTTGACTCTGGCTCCGAAGGAATGCACAAACTAGAGATGAGCTTATTCGCACTTTCACTGAGAATGTTCAATATAATATTGCTGCCCTACGTTTCTCTTCGGATATGTTGTTAGCCACAAAATAATTTTCCAATCGTTTCTGGAAAACGGACCAATCCGATACCGCGGGATCAAACTCACGTAAGTGTCAAAGTGTCCGATAAATTCCGTAATTTCGAAATAATTCCAATAATCCTCGTCGCCACTTGTAATGTTTTCAGTAAATATTAACTGAAATAAAGTTCAACGTTTTCATTCGTGAACAATTTATTCACTGCAGTTTACAGTTGCCTGTGAAATCCTTCGATAAGTAATTGCCCAAAAAAAGTATCTAGTGATGAAAGCAGTATACACGACTACTCATGAAATAAACTAGTAGCACATAATTAGATACACTACACAACCTATAACTGTTATTTAAGAACATTAGGAGAAGATATTTTTCCGTACAGCAATCAACCTCCCAAAATATTGGCTATGCATCCCACCCAATTTCATCGTACGGTCGGTTTGTTATTGGAAAATCCCCCTACAAAATTGTGTAATTATCAGAGTGAGACATTCTGAAGTTGATTCAACATGTACGGAATCATGAAGTATTGCAAGAAAGTCCCCCCATCCTGTACAGCGCTTTACAGCGACTTCAAGATACCACCCTGTATATAAGGACCGATTTCTATCTCCTGAATGTCTTCATCGCCCAAGTAATACCGGATGCAATAATTTTCCACAAGAACTAATCTAATAATCCAAACAAATTACAGCGATTGTTTTCGTTAAATGCATCAAGAGTCGCCCCTCTCAGAGGGCATCTTGCTCTCACCCTTTGAGCACAGAGAATTTCACCGGTTAGCTCTGGTGGCTTTGATCTTTCAACCCTAAAAGTGGATGGTTTCTTTAGTCGCCGAATGCGCTCTCAGACTTTGAAATCGCAGGCAAATCCTACGAGTAAATTGATCAATTATCGAGGGTCGGTCGTACGACTGCATTCAAGGAAAAATATAATGAGGAGTGTATACAGGGTAATTCCGTATGTTCGAACAGCTTCTACAATTCGTTATTGAATAATCTGAAATTATGTGTTGGTATACAGGGATATACCGAGCTTTCTGGAAGTGATAGTATACATTGAGAAATAAAATTCTTGGAAATATTAGCGGGATGCAGTCTGGACCAATGAATTAATTAAATTTCTTCGTTATTTGTCGAGCTTTCGAAAATTTTTATTTTCTTTATCAAGACTAACTGAAAACATCGAATGGAGAAATAATATTAAAATATAAATGTACATCAATTGAAATTGGTATACTTACAAACATTAAATTCTATATAAAATTAGCACAAAAAGGAAACATAGGTGTATAAATAAAATGAAATGATTTGACAAAAAAATGTCATAGATGATGGTTGACTCATTTGAAGATGTTGAATACAGAGTGAGATGAATACTGATATATATAAAAATACTGATGTATAAATAATGTTTGTAGATTATATATAAAACATGAATCATTAAAGGAGGACGAGTTGATTTATTATCTTTTTGTTTCTTTAGAAGGAATTTATAAATATTACTAAAATCGTTGATGTCTGTTCTTTTGTTCATCGTTTTATCATTTTCATTAATATATACCATTTCAAGAAAGAGGCGTTTGTTGAGATGTTTTTCATAATCCAGAATTTTGGCATTATCATAATTCATTATATGATCTTCATCTATAACATGTTCAGCAAGGCTACATGATTTTAAATTTCTTCTACAATCACTTTTATGTGAAGTGATTCTGTCTTTTAACATTCTACAAGTTTTACCAATATAAACTAAATTACAATTATTGCAGGGAATTTCAGTCAAAAATAGATCGAATATTATTTATGAAATTCCCTGCAATAATTGTAATCTAGTTTATATTGGTCAAACTTGTAGAATGTTAGAAGACAGAATCACTTCACATAAAAGTGATTGTAGAAGAAATTTAAAATCATGTAGCCTTGCTGAACATGTTATAGATGAAGATCATATAATGAATTATGATAATGCCAAAATTCTGGATTATGAAAAACATCTCAACAAACGCCTCTTTCTTGAAATGATACATTTTAATGAAAATGATAAAACGATGAACAAAAGAACAGACATCAACGATTTTAGTAATATTTATAAATTCCTTCTAAAGAAACAAAAAGATAATAAATCAACTCGTCCTCCTTTAATGATGAATAATCTACAAACATTATTTATATATCAGTATTTTTATATATATCAGTATCCATCTCACTCTGTATTCAACATTCAAATGAGTCAACCATCATCTATGACATTTTTTTGTCAAATCATTTCATTTTATTTATACACCTATTGCCACGTCTCAAAATTTACAAATATAACTTATAATTTATTATCGCATCCAGGTTATCTGAAATGCAAGATTGACCGACCACAAGACAAATAAAAATATAATCTCGAGTAGGTACTTACCTAGGTTGAACCCGTGGTTTCTCTCCAAAAGGGCTTTCTCAGGGTCGTATAAAAATTGTGGCAAAAATTGTCTAACTAGCTCAGCGCGAAAGGCCCAACAGTAATATTGAAGAGATTATTGGATTCACGACGAGAACAAAAAAAAAAAAATTATCAAAACAAACAATCTGATGGCCAACAAGAAATGAATGTTCAAATACTAGGTTCAAGCATTGTCAGTTAAACCGATAATTCTGACGAAATGTTAGATATATCTAGATTTTATCCCTAGGCGCCACGTAATTTAAAAAATGCTTGAACAAAAATAAATACAGATCGAAATATAGTTAGTGATCGTTGATATATTCATCAGCTGACCACCAACAATCTGAAAGATAATTCAGCCTAAATCACGAAATAACACTGAATATCGCTTATTCAGATGACCATCAGCTTTTCATGTATGAAAAAGTTTGAATTTATATCGATCCCTCAATGTGTTAACAGGGGTGGAACAGATCAACAAAACAGTCCAGAAAAGAGTGATACTACGTGTAATTTGAGTATAGTTACAAAAAAAAAAAATGATATCATGGAAATACTCTAGTAATTCTTAATTAATTCTTAATTCACGAATATTTTCCATAAAATATTGAATCGACGATACGAAGTTTATAGCGCTATACCTTTCGTTTACAGGTGGTCAAATATTGAAATCGTAAAAGTATTTATCATCGAATCTATAAATGTTTTTGAGTATCAATCAAACTGGCGGGGTAGTCATCACTTCATTTCGTTGGCAACAAGGGAAAATGGAATGGACTGACCTGTTCTGGATCGCTGTTTCGCCTAACAAAACCCAAAACGTCCTTGAGCACCTCAGGTTTTATTCCACCAAGACTTTATTGCACCAAAAGGTTTTATTTCACCAAACTGAGGTTCAAATTGGAGGAATCTTCAGCGTATATTAAAACCCTATAATTTTCAATAAGATTAGTATTTTCATTACCTACTTATATAAGTAATTTGAACTTCTTATAAATACCTCTGTAGAGGGTTCCAATAAAAGTGCAGAATTAGCTATTGACCGCTATGTTGGTAGGACATCTATGTAGGCAGGTATCAGGATGCTCGACTAAATAATCCCGAAAAACGGTAGTTTCACACTATTCAACGGCTTTACCGCAAACACCAAATGCATCAAGTGTGAAACTTCAATCACGAAACGAATAGAATAATCCTTTCTAAGAAAGTTGATCAAAAATCACTTTTCCGTTCGTTAAGTGTTTAATCAGAAACATCTACCAGAAAACCAAAAATGTCGGAAGAGATGCCCTTTCCCCTTATTCTTCGAGGTGAAAATAGAGAGTACCAACAAAATATATGCAAATTTCTCCAGAATAAAATCATATTTAATAAATTCCAATTTCTCTCAAGGACATAGTTGCCACATAGAGAAGAGCAACGGGGTTGAATATGTTGAAACCTTCAGTTTTATATGAAAATAGATAAAAAATCAATTACAATAATTTTCTCTCGTATGAAAATTCATAATACAGCGATTAATAGTAGCCGTTTTTTTTATTAACGACCAAAAACCTGATCGCGCTGCTAAAGATTGGAGCGCACGGTCATGGTCGTGCTATTCTTCATCGAACTATTTCATATCTACCAATTTCTGAAAATTCCTACGGTACGGCGCGACGAATCGAAATAAATATTTATCGAGGTAATTGGACAGGTGTTCGCGTGCGAAACAATCAGAGCTCTGAAGAGTATGACGGGTTGCCTATGGATTGTATCGATCGTAGTAAATCCGATTGATTTGTCATTGAATAATTATTTAATTGCGCTATACTATTAGTGTTAATAATAAACCGTTACACTCCCCCCTTCCAAAAAGACAGTTACATAACCAGCCCAAGTACCATCCTTATCTGAACATCTCAGTCTTGGTCAGAATCGGCATCGTCAGTTGCTTGCACAGGTTTGAGCTCTTGTACATGCCAGATTCCTTTAGAGTTGCCTAGTCGATCTGACAACTCGTACGTCCAAGTGCCTTTCTTTTTGGCAATGATAAAGGGTCCCTCATAGTCAGGAGCCAGTTTGGCATTGATGAAGTTGAGCTTATCGGACTTTATCTTACTTTTTCGGTATACTTCGTCGCCCACTTGCAAATGTAGGGGTCTGCGTCTGAGATTATATACTTTACGATTTCGTTCTTGAGAAGCAGTGATTCGCTTTTCAACTGTACGATACATTTTCTGAAACCCAAGAAGGCGCTTCTGAACTTCGTTATCAGCATCTTCTTGCAATTGCGTGTTAGCCAGAAGATGTCGATGTTGGTCACCAGTAGAAACATACTCACGACCAAAATTCACGTAATATGGTGAAAAGCCAGTGGTTTCACTTTTTGAGGTTCTTATGGCACAAGAAACAGCTCCCAAACACTCATCCCATTTGCGATGATTACTTTTCACGTATATGGACAACATATTTTTTAATGTTTTATTTACCCGTTCGCAGGGGTCTGCTCTCGGATAATACAGAGGTGTATACGACAACCTGACAGAATATCGTTTGCAGAGTTTCTGAAACTCCTTAGATTTCATCTGCACGCCATTATCACAAATCAACGTATGTGGTGATCCATATATCAGGAAAATATTTTCTTCCACAATGCGACACAAGCTGTTAGCTGTGGCTGAACGAACGGCCGAAGTTATTATGTACTTACTGAAATAATCACTGATTACCAGTATATGAGTATTACCATGAGAAGTTCTCGGTAAAGGGCCCACGAAATCAAGGCTGATAACTTGCCATGGTTTAGTGACGGGTGGTCTGTTTCCCATTAATCCTGCAGGAGCTTTTTGCACCGTTTTGTATTCAGCGCAAACCCTACATGACTTAATGTATTTTGAAACATCAAATCTCATTTTAGGCCAGGTGTAAAAGTGGTGCAACTTCCAATACGTTTTATATACACCAATATGTCCCGATCGAATATCATCATGATTGGCCTTGATGAGGTCTTTTCGCTTATCCTTCGGAACAACCATCTTCCAGTAGTCAGAATGATCAGATAGTTCAGGAATTGTGCAGCGGACATATTTATACAAAAGACGATTTTCTACTTTGAACTGAGAATATTTGTCCGGTTTCTCCGAAACCGCGTCGAGCATTTTTAAATACCAAGAATCGTTGGTGGTGGAAAATGCATGCTCAGTCGAAATCGAATCTATCGCTTCAGGTACGGCGCGTGAAAGAAAATCCGGTACTATATTTTCCCGTCCCTTTCTATGGATAATGGTGAAATCAAAAGGTTGGAGCCTTAAGGCCCAGCGTGCCAACCTGCCTGTAGGGTCTTTCAATCGATGAAGCCATATCAAAGATGCGTGGTCGGTTATCACGGTAAAATGAGTTCCTTCAAGATAATGGCGCAACTTTTCGACAGCGAAAATCACACTTAAGCATTCCCGCTCAGTTGTGGAATAAACGCGTTCTTGTTTAGTTAAGGATCTGGAAAGAAAACAAATAACTTTTTCTCCCTCTTCAAACTGCTGGGTCAAAACAGCACCGAGGCCATACGCAGATGCATCAGTTTGAAGAGTGAAAGGTCTGTTGAAGTCAGGACACGTTAATATTGGTGCTGAGACCAGATGACTTTTGATCTGTTGAAAACTCTTCTCGCATTCCTCTGTCCAAAGGAAGCGAGCATTTTTCTGAGTTAGACGAGTAAGTGGCGAGGAAATGGTGGAGAAGTTTGGCACGAATCTACGATACCAACTTGCCATGCCCAGAAATCGACGAATCTCATGAATATTTTTGGGGGACGGAACGTTCAAAATTGCTTCGACTTTCTCTGAATCAACTCTGAGTCCACGAGAATCCACCACATACCCTAAATATTTCAGAGAAGGTCGGCAGAATGAACACTTTTCTGGACTTAAAGTTAGGCCAGCTTGATGAAGGCGATCGAATACTTTAGCCAAAACTGTTAAATGTGACTCAAAATCTGGAGTAATAATTATGATATCATCAAGATATAACAATACATTAAGCTCGAGGTCAGCACCAAGGGCTTTATCGAGAAGCCTCTGCCAAGTCAGTGGACTATTACAAAGTCCGAAAGGCATGCGTTTGAATTGAAAGAGGCCTCTTCCAGGGACCGTAAATGCTGTATATTCTCGGGAGGACTCTTTCACACTGACTTGCCAGAAAGCCGATTTTACATCTAACGTACTCAAGTAGCGTGCTCCTCGTAACCTGTCCAGTATTGACGAAATATATGGTATAGGATAAGCATCCTTTTTTGTCACTGCATTAAGTGCGCGATAATCAACACAAAACCGATAGGAGCCATCACGTTTGGGAACTAATAGAACCGGTGATGACCAACCACTCTTGGATGGTTCAATTACATCCTGCTCCAACATTTTTTGGAGTTCTTCGTCGATAATTTTTTGTTTAGGTGGCGATACTGGGTAATATCGCCTCTTAATGGGCGGTGAATCAGTTATAATTTCGTGTTCTAAGACTGTGCTAAAGCCCAAACTTGAACTTATGAGTTTGAACTTATCTTCTAAAAGTTTCTCAAGAGCTTGGCGCTGCTCAGGAGACAAGTTATCATGAGCTTCAATGCCGCAAATTTGACTATTGGTTACGGAAAGTTCAGTACCAAAGTGCCAGACATTTCTCTTAAGATCTGGTATAACATCCATAGTTACCCAGAAATCTTGACCTAAAATAAGCCGGTGGGGAATTTGAGGCACTACTAGAATGTCCATTACTTTCACTCTCCCCATTAGGCATACTGGGGCTCGAATTATTCCTGTAGAATAACAAGATTGCCCATTAGCAACTGTACAATTAATTTTTAATTGTTTATCTATAACTAATCCTAAGTTAGTGAGAATTTCAAGACCTTTTTGTCCTATAATAGTCCTAGAGGCTCCTGAATCTAATAGACCCAATAATGGATATCCTAGAACCGTGACTTCAAGGTAAGGCCTGACATCACCATCAGCATGAGAAATTATGAAATCTAGAATTGCCTGACTTTTCAAAGAAAGTGAATTGGTTAAATCGTAAGCCAATTTATTAGGACTGGGAGCATCTATTTGGCTAACTAGTGTCCCAGATCGGAGTTTCCCGAACAGATAGAACAATTCCTAACAGTTACTCCTAATTTTCCACAGCGGTAACAAAGCAACTTAGATGGTTCTGAGCAATCCGAAAACCTATGACCACTCTTATGGCAGTTCCAACAAGTCAAGGGCGTTTTATTTTTCCTATCCTCAGTTTGATTATTTTGGTTAGAACTTGCAAATCTTGTAGTAGAGCTTGTACCGACAGCATCCACTATTCCCGGTTTACTCTCAGATTTTACTAACTCGGAATTATCTTCAGTTTCTAACGAATTTATTCTTATAGGAAGTTTTCGGCTTCGCGACTGATCGGAAACATTCGTATTGGAACCATGGTTACTTACATTGAGTGTTCGTTTTTGCAATCTACAAACAGTTTCTTCAATTGGTTTGCAATATTCTACTAATTCAGATACCGAATATATAGGAATTCCTGCAATATGGACCTGCAAGTGAGGCAGCAAACCATCGGTAATTATGGACAGTCTCTCTGATTCTCGTGGTGTACGAGTTAATCGCGAAAAATGATTTTCCATATCGGCAACAAAAATCACTACTTTCTCGAATTCACCTTGTACCCGATTATTTATAATCTTTTGGATTTCGCGGTCATTATCAGATGGCAAAAAGGTATATTTCAATTTAATTACCAATTCATCCCACGATTCGATATCATTTCTAGCCCACTTGAACCACGTGTATGCGCTTCCAATGAACAGTTCAGTAGCAGCGCGAAATAATTGGTCTTTCCGAACACCTCGGGATACCCTCAAGTCTTCGACACGTTCCAGAAATGTTAGCAGACATGACTTTCCATCGAATTTCTCCAGTGGCCATTTATTCACGTCAAAATGATATCCAGACGTAGCATGGTTCACTGAGGGGCTTCCAAGATGAAGATCATTGAATTTGTTTGCCAAACGTTCCACGGATGGTCGAGAAAAATCGGTTTGTCGGAAATCACGAAGCTGATTAGAACGAGGTTCCGGAACAGAATAGTCAGGTTGTGATTGTGAAAAATGGTTTCTTCCTAAGTACTGATTACTTGAATGGGCCCTTTGATGGTCTGAGAAAACAGTATCAAATGATGGCCTTGGAAAAGTAGGTGGATATTCTGGAATATCGAATCTTACTCGTCGAGGAAAATTTGAATGTGAAATACTAGTAGAGGGCCGCGCAAAAGTAGGAGAACTATTCACATTATCGTAGTTCATATAATGTCTCGATTCCACCGTAGAGGTTATGGGATAATTGACACGAATCTGTTCAGAATTTGAGGGCTCAGATGTAGCAGTACGCGGTACTGGGAATGGCGTATAACCAGTAGAACTAATAGGGACATCAACGAGAACATCAACTAGTATATCCCTAGACGCAGTTGTGGAACTAATCAGACTAGGTGTATTATCCTCATTATGGGGAATTTCCTCATCCAGAAGAGAAGAACAAGGTATTGACGTAGAAGATCTTTCCATTTTAGCAGCTAAGTCATCAACCAACTGAGCACAGTATGACAACAAATTCAGTTTAGCATCCTGTTCTTCTGAGGTTGCTTCCCTTACGCGATTTAATCGATTTGACACATGAATTAGGCGGGAATAAATGCGCTGGTATTCATTTTCCTTATTGGTATAGTTAAATTTTTCTAGGTCAGTCGCTAATTCTGCAAGTTTTCTTTCACATATGTTCAATTCTAAACTACTATCAAAAGAAGAAACTTGAGAAGGGAAGTTATTACGAAATGCTTCCCGTAACCTGTGACGTTTTTCAGCTACTGATCCAATAGAGCTCAATCCTCTGACTGCTAACTCATATGACAATTCATCTGTTAAAAGTCTGTTAATTTCCATTTTCAAAGTTTTTTTTTTTTTACTAATCTCAATATATTTGCTATATAAAAAAAAGGTTGTCACTAGGTAACTTATAGTAAGATTACTCCAATTCCCCCCCTTTCCAAAAAAAAAGGATTGGTGAACCGAGATATGACGCGAAAAAAAAGAAGCTAATCAAAATCTGAATAAAAAGAAAAAAAAATTGTTTTTTTTTAACGTGGGCGCCAATTTGCCACGTCTCAAAATTTACAAATATAACTTATAATTTATTATCGCATCCAGGTTATCTGAAATGCAAGATTGACCGACCACAAGACAAATAAAAATATAATCTCGAGTAGGTACTTACCTAGGTTGAACCCGTGGTTTCTCTCCAAAAGGGCTTTCTCAGGGTCGTATAAAAATTGTGGCAAAAATTGTCTAACTAGCTCAGCGCGAAAGGCCCAACAGTAATATTGAAGAGATTATTGGATTCACGACGAGAACAAAAAAAAAAAAATTATCAAAACAAACAATCTGATGGCCAACAAGAAATGAATGTTCAAATACTAGGTTCAAGCATTGTCAGTTAAACCGATAATTCTGACGAAATGTTAGATATATCTAGATTTTATCCCTAGGCGCCACGTAATTTAAAAAATGCTTGAACAAAAATAAATACAGATCGAAATATAGTTAGTGATCGTTGATATATTCATCAGCTGACCACCAACAATCTGAAAGATAATTCAGCCTAAATCACGAAATAACACTGAATATCGCTTATTCAGATGACCATCAGCTTTTCATGTATGAAAAAGTTTGAATTTATATCGATCCCTCAATGTGTTAACAGGGGTGGAACAGATCAACAAAACAGTCCAGAAAAGAGTGATACTACGTGTAATTTGAGTATAGTTACAAAAAAAAAAAATGATATCATGGAAATACTCTAGTAATTCTTAATTAATTCTTAATTCACGAATATTTTCCATAAAATATTGAATCGACGATACGAAGTTTATAGCGCTATACCTTTCGTTTACAGGTGGTCAAATATTGAAATCGTAAAAGTATTTATCATCGAATCTATAAATGTTTTTGAGTATCAATCAAACTGGCGGGGTAGTCATCACTTCATTTCGTTGGCAACAAGGGAAAATGGAATGGACTGACCTGTTCTGGATCGCTGTTTCGCCTAACAAAACCCAAAACGTCCTTGAGCACCTCAGGTTTTATTCCACCAAGACTTTATTGCACCAAAAGGTTTTATTTCACCAAACTGAGGTTCAAATTGGAGGAATCTTCAGCGTATATTAAAACCCTATAATTTTCAATAAGATTAGTATTTTCATTACCTACTTATATAAGTAATTTGAACTTCTTATAAATACCTCTGTAGAGGGTTCCAATAAAAGTGCAGAATTAGCTATTGACCGCTATGTTGGTAGGACATCTATGTAGGCAGGTATCAGGATGCTCGACTAAATAATCCCGAAAAACGGTAGTTTCACACTATTCAACGGCTTTACCGCAAACACCAAATGCATCAAGTGTGAAACTTCAATCACGAAACGAATAGAATAATCCTTTCTAAGAAAGTTGATCAAAAATCACTTTTCCGTTCGTTAAGTGTTTAATCAGAAACATCTACCAGAAAACCAAAAATGTCGGAAGAGATGCCCTTTCCCCTTATTCTTCGAGGTGAAAATAGAGAGTACCAACAAAATATATGCAAATTTCTCCAGAATAAAATCATATTTAATAAATTCCAATTTCTCTCAAGGACATAGTTGCCACATAGAGAAGAGCAACGGGGTTGAATATGTTGAAACCTTCAGTTTTATATGAAAATAGATAAAAAATCAATTACAATAATTTTCTCTCGTATGAAAATTCATAATACAGCGATTAATAGTAGCCGTTTTTTTTATTAACGACCAAAAACCTGATCGCGCTGCTAAAGATTGGAGCGCACGGTCATGGTCGTGCTATTCTTCATCGAACTATTTCATATCTACCAATTTCTGAAAATTCCTACGGTACGGCGCGACGAATCGAAATAAATATTTATCGAGGTAATTGGACAGGTGTTCGCGTGCGAAACAATCAGAACTCTGAAGAGTATGACGGGTTGCCTATGGATTGTATCGATCGTAGTAAATCCGATTGATTTGTCATTGAATAATTATTTAATTGCGCTATACTATTAGTGTTAATAATAAACCGTTACACTATGTTTCCTTTTTGTGCTAATTTTATATAGAATTTCATGTTTTTCCATTCGATGTTTTCAGTTAGTCTTGATAAAGAAAATAAAAATTTTCGAAAGCTCGACAAATAACGAAGAAATTTAATTAATTCATTGGTCCAGACTACACCCCACTAATATTTCCAAGAATATTGGAAAATAAATATATAGTTCCCGTATACCCCCTTGGAATCATGGTGTATAGGCATGTGGGATTCCCCTGGAATTCCGTGGGATCCCGTGGAATTCTGGTGGGATTCCAGTGGATTTCCAGTGGATTTCCAGTAGGATTCCAGTGGAATTTCTGTGGAATTCCGTGGCATTCCAGTCTGATTCCAGTGGGATTCCAGTGGGATTCCGGGTGATTTCCAGGGATTCTAGTGTACAAACTTTGCGAATAGATTTAAACATTACTTGTTTGGTGTTACATGTTTTAGTCTAAATTAAGGTACCCTAGATAAAACTCAAGACGGTATAACATTGTCGGAATATTTTGGCTTGAAAATGTTGAAGTAATAACTGATGCTGGTATAAAGTAAGTAACCTTGTATAAAGAGAATAAAGCTTCACAAATAATACGGAATTTAAATTGCCCCAGCTAACAATAATAAATGTATGTTGAATTGTCCGAACATGATGGCTCTTGCATTTCACCCGCATTCGTTGACGTCTGGAAAAAAATGGAAACAATTATCCCCACGTCCTTTTTCCAGACATACATCACCCTCGTTCATTTGAATATTTCCCGGCAAAATGAACCCGACGTCCCATCTTTGAAGCGTAAATGCACGTCCACTCCATATTAATATTGTATTTTTCATTAGGGAAAACTAACACATGTTATGAGCACCCACTTTTCATCAAATTTTGTTTCTCTTGCGATGTCTAGCGGGTCGGACGTATGTTATTAAAGTAATGTAAACTGGACCGTCTGCTCTCCTCTGCTTGACTTTCTGATGTTAGCCCTAATTTCGTTTTGTAGATGGTGGCCCACCGATTTTTGGTAGATCAAATCAATCACGATCCCGTGTTGGCACTGTGAACACTGAGGAGAGGAAAAATCATTGAATCCTTCACTTGAAAATCGACATAATATACTAGTTTTCGTTCTGAGAAGTCATCTGAAGGTTGTAACTCCCAGTAACAGGGGCACCCAAACAGTCAATCGAGAGGTTTTAGAATCAATCGCGAAAAAATAAATAATAATCTTACACATAAATATAACATTGCAATATTATAAGATGTTCAGCCTCATATACAAGTTTAATTTACTTTACCTACGGCCACTATAGAAAGTAGGCAAGATCACACGAGATACAGCCCCAATAAGTAGCTCTTTACACACAGTAAGCACATCGCACGGTTTTCTTTTATTCCGCCAGTATAGGTATGTCATGATCGTGTGATCGCCATCAACAGCGGATGACATAACTGTCAAGAATTATAATTCAGACTGTTTGTCCAAACTTTTTTGATGTACTTTATGGCAGTAGGCGAGCAGTAGGTAAAGTATAGTACATAATGCATGTTGTAAAGCAATTACGCACTCATGGAATTACCAACTCGCCGCTCCGCGGCCATATACGTGCGTAACTTTTCCATTCATGATGCGTAATAAATAAATAAATAAATAAATAAATAAATATCTTTATTTTCCTTTAGACTTTCTAAAAAAAAGTATAGGAATAGTCAGGTTGTTACAAATATATAAATCTAAAACTAGATAAATGACAGATTACATAATATGATAGACGAACATTATATAAAAGAGAGAAACATGGTCATTTATGAAAATATTCGTTAAGCGAGTAGAAACACTTTTCTATGAGAAATGATTTCAAGCATTTTTTGAAAGAAGATACTTTTTTGCGTTTTTCAAATATTCAGGTAAGTTATTGAATATTCTAGGACCTAGGATATTTGGTGTATTACTCAAAATATTTGTTCTGCTTGGTTGAATATAGAATTCGTTCCTCGAGCGAGTATTCACATCATGTTTATCACTGTTGCGAGCAAACAGTTGCTTGTTAACAAATACATAGATACATAATTCAAATATAAGGAGGCAGGGCAGCGTTAATATCTTCAACCTTATGAAAAAAGGCTTGCAGGAATCCATTCTCTGAATGCCCATCATACTTCTCACAGCCTTTTTTAGAGCCAGAAAAATATCCTTCGCTGATGTAGATGAACCCCAGAAACATATACCATATCGAATACGTGAGTCCACTTGAGCAAAGTAGAGACTGCACAATTGATTTAAATTCAAGGTATTTCTCAGAGTCCTGAGTTGAAAATTTATAACATTAATTTTTTTCACAATGTATTCACAGTGCTTATTCCAGGTAAGACATTCATCAAGAAATACGCCTAAGAATTTAACAACCTCCTGATTCGTGTTTACGGTTGACTCACCAACCCTAAAGCTCCGATCATTACATTGTTTTTGTCTCGTATGGAATCTAACTGATGAAGTCTTGCTGCTATCAATAAGCTTCTTATATACAACACATAATATAACGTAATATACTATTGTATATGTATCATAATTATTTATAATGAGGCATTTTCCTGAATGTGTTTCGTTTTATTATGAGCAGGCTACTCCTAATCGTCGGTAGTCGTATGTGGCGATATGGTGGCGATCCTATATCACCTGAATGTTTCGTGGCAGATCACTGTCACTAAAAGTCTGAGCACCCCTGCACTACAAAAAAAACTTGAAAGACGATCTAACGGGTCAGAATTTTGACTGCGTTGAGATTTGAAACTTTATTTTGAGAGCCATAAATAATAATAATACATAAGAGGTTTAGGGCATTAAGGAATCATATCCTTTATTTTCAGCCATAAATTAAATTACACCTTGTATTCTATGTACGATTTCAACCCGCAACAACCATCTTTTGGAACCCGTCGATCTATTTTCAAAAACGAGAATTCCGTAATATAGTGGTCAACGAATTTTTTTCGGAAATGTGGACAAATCTGAAATATTCCGAGAAATATTCAGACTTTCAAGACCCTACTTTCGTTTGTCAAAAGGGTCAAAATTTCAAAAACGACTATTAGGCAATTTTTTTCGAAACAGTGACTAGTCTATTCAATTTGGGCATTGCTGAAATAACCCCATACAAAAATTTGAACCTTATATCTCATCTCAATGGCAAATTTTGATATTTTTGATTATTCGATTCACCCTGTATCAAAATGTGAGGAGTTGATATAACCGGTGAAATGACATTCAATGAAGGAACACATTGAATACCCAGATACGACGTTCTTCTACAGGACGATATCTCTAGGTCAACCAAAAATTAATGAAATTGATGTTGAAAATGTTTTTATTATGATCCATATCATCATTTTTCCTGGAATAATAGTAACTTATTCGAGGAATTATTGTCCATACATGAGGAGAACTTTCAATGATGAAACTTCGTATCTAAGTATTGTACTCGGTATTCAATATGTGTTCCTTCATGGAATGACCACATCACCGGTTATACAGAGTGGGCCTTTGAAAACGAAACAGAGGCTCTGTAGGTCGCCAAAACCGGATTATGAAAAGAATCTGAAACACGTCAACTACGGTTTCGAGGGGGACATCGTCCTACAATATTTTCAGCCCTGCGGCGTTGCCGCTGCTAACGAAAAGAAGCAACAACTTTGTTATTTCAAATGGAACACCTTGTATTTCATTGCATTTTTAGATTCTCCCCGAAGAGCTGATTTCATCAATGCATCACACTTGGTGTCTAGCTGTAATGGTTTCAGGGATATAAAGTGTTCAAAATCGAGATTTTTCAACTTTGACATTTTTTTGTGTCGAAACTATTCATTATTGGTCAAAACGGCTCTCATGTCCCTATCTCAACTTGTGATTTACTATCTACTGACATTTAATTGGAACAGTTACAGAGTGATCAGAATTCTGAATCTTGAACCACCCTGTATTTGTTTCAAATAAATGTCAGTAGATAGTAAATCACAAGTTGAGATCGGGACATGAGAGCCGTTTTGACCAATAATGAATAGTTTCGACACAAAAAAATGTTAAAGTTGAAAAATCTCGATTTTGAACACTTTATATCCCTGAAACCATTACAGCTAGACCCTAAGTGTGATGCATTGATGAAATCAGCTCTTCGGGGAGAATCTAAAAATGCAATAAAATACAAGGTGTTCCATTTGAAATAACAAAGTTGTTGCTTCTTTTCTTTAGAAGCGGCAACGCCGCAGGGCTGAAAATATTTTAGAAATATGTCCCCCTCGAAAATGTAGTTGACCTGTTTCAGTTTTTTTTTGATAATCCGGTTTTGGCGACCTACAGAGCCTCTGTTTCGTTTTCAAAGGCCCACTATGTATCAACATGTTATAGATTTCACATATTATTATAGTTATCTATTATATAAGGGAAAAAATTAGTAGATTTGAGCTCCAGGTGAGCTGAAATCTAATATTTTTTCCGTCTATAATACACTATTTTTTTTGTGACAAAAAAACGAATCAATATTGAGAATATTATATTACATTATATTAAAATCAGAAAATCATTTTTAACAGGAATGACACCTGCGTTGCCAGGCATCTTTATCATCCTTTTGGAGTAATCAAACATCTGTCAGTTTAATTCTGTGATTTGATTTTTAAAAATTGCGAATTTAGTGGTTGTTTAGTAACTTACGTAACCGCGAAGTCGAATGGAAGATTTATGCTTTCAGGAAAGAATCACTTAGTTAGTATTCGTTTATACGAGTCGATACATAGATTTCGGTAGGATGTAATTCAATGTTCTGCGTGGCATCAGCCAGGAAAGTAGTTGTTTTTCTTCATAAATCTACCATTCTTGTTCATTTTATGAACATTGTGTAACAATAACTTTGAGCATTGTGGCTATTCCGTTGATTCTGATGAAGTTGCCATTTTGCCAATTTTAAATGTGCAAATAATGAATAATAAAATTCAGTTGCCGTTGGCCACCCCGTACTTTCTATTTTGGAAAGGAGAAGTAGAAAAACATCCATGTGCCATCAGATACATAATATAGTGGAATGGTGGAAGCTTGTGTGTGGGAGAGGGGGGAATGGGGCAGATTGAATATTTGATGGCTTTTGCTTTCTTTTGTTCCCGGCAAATATTTACTTGTTTGTAAAGCGGCTCCGGGATTGTCCTTTGCTGATGGATATTAAAAGTTTTGGATGATGATAGCTAAACTTCGTGTACTCGAAGATTAATCAAGAAAATTGCATGAAAATGATGAGGAAGTAAAAATTACATGGTTTGCGCCTCAAAATTTTTGTTGTTTTAGTTGTTCAACAACGAACCATCGGTCGCTGCACATGAGGATATATATTTCGAATCTGTTGAGGACTGACTGTATCAGTAAGTATACGTTAGTATACTCTGGAGAAGATTCAGAAGACCTTCAGGAAAGTCTGATGTTTTTGATGGAATATTTTCAGAATTCCCAATGCACCTTTTTTTTATGTTCTGGTTCCCACAAAAAGGGATATCCTGTAATATTCAGAGAACATCGTGAGAACCAAGGGAAATAATGTAGGAATTGGTGTTCTTCTTAAATTTCTGGAGGTTATATGCCTCGGGGAACACCTCCCTTGGCAATGTGTTCCAGAGCCACGATGTTCGTTGGATGAACGAGTCTTTGGAAAGAGATGTTCTGCAGGTTTCCAAAGTGACCACGAAGGGGTGCGAAACCTCAACTCGTCGGGTTAATCTCGAGGGGACTTCTAAGGGAGGTACAATTGTTGATATTTCAGAAGAGCATCGTCCATGAAAATATCTATGAAATAGAGCCAGATCGCCAACTTTTCTACGGTGTTCCAGAGAATTGAGTGTTTGAGCGAGGCATCACCCACGAGACGAATTGCCTTTTGGACAGAATCCAACAGTTTCAGGGTATGTTTAGGTGCTGCACTCCAAATATGTGAACCTTGTGAGAACATTCTGCCAATATTAGAATGTTCCACGAGCATATCCCAGGAACATAATAGAATCAATGTTGATGAGTTATATGGTGGCCTCCACACAATTGAGAAGCTGGGAAATCAACTTGGACGTTTCTCATGAATCTTTATACTGATAGTTTAGTTATACCTGGTATGTCGTCCGCACTCGAAACCATACCACACTGCACACAAAAGGAGTCGGAAATTAATTTTCCGATGCGGGATGTTTTATTAATTTTACGATGTGTTTCGTGAAGCAATTTCCAAGTGTTTTACGGTTTCCATAAATTTTCAGGTCGTGCGTTTTTCATGAGCTTTTTCATGAACCGAAATGAACACGAATAAATTAGGATGTAAAAATTTGATTTGCAGGGACCGGAATTATGTATCTATGTTCATCACGGTTTTAGAATTTAATTTCCCAGCAATGACAAACTCTACATTCAGTTGAATTTCAATCGATATCATCCTAGGTACAAACTTTAAATTCTGTAATGAAGCATGTATATTATATAATATGTATATATGTATTGTTTTGAGTTATAATGCCTGATGGCAAGAAATTCGAACGTATAAGGGAAAAAAGAAAAATAGGCCTATATACTTTTGGTTTGTCCTGTGTCTATTTCTACAGAACATCTTATGAAAAAGCGGAAAATAAAACTGTTTTGTAATCATTCAATTCTAAATTCAGTTGGAGAAACGGATGCATGCAGCTGATGGATCATAGTTTTTCTCAAATTGCATTTGATATATCGGATATATCAACTGACAATTGAAAAAAAAAATTAAAAGCGAGTTTCTGAGACCGCAGTATTATAAACCTAAACAACAAAGTATATGCTTGTAGACCTGAACAGATCAACATTTTCCAAGAACTATTTTCGTGTTTAGGTTCAGAGCTAATTAGAAATATCGATTACCTTATTTTCTACGGCTACAACACAAGATTGCTCTTGTTATACGACGCTATACATAGTGGAGTATACTACGGCCGTGCCAAAAATGCTATCTCGGAAACTAAGCGAGATAGAGGTATAGTTGCTTTGGAGAAAATGATCCCCATCGAATTTTGAGCAACTTTGGTTTTTGTGTGTGGTCTGTCTGTCTGTCTGTCTGTACTCTGTGTTAATCATAAATCGATATATCTCCGGAACCCTTTGACATATCGACTTGAAATTTTGCCATCTTATTGTACTCAAAACAATATTATGTCATTAAAATATGAAGGAAATCGGAAAACTCTAAGGTGGTTTTTCCGGGTTTTTTCGATTTTTCACCGGAAGTTCCTTGTAACCACTCTACAAATCGCAAAAGTGGTCCGATTGATTTCATTTTTTGTGAAAAAAACCTCTATCAGGAAGAGACGAAGCCTATTGAAATTGAGCAGGGTCGGAAAATTCCAAGTGGGTTTTTCAAGGAGATTTTCCGAAAAACACGGTTCGCTTTAAAACGACATATCTCGTGAACAAATAGACTAAATCCAAATTTGAGAAATGCACCGTATGCCTCTTTGATGACGCAACAAATTATCATTCAATCATTTTTTCGTGCATCCATCGGAAACTGGAAAAACAAATGAAAACCCAAACATCAAAATTTGAAATCCTTTTAATTCAATATATATCGAAAACAAATGGAATATTCGAAAATTATCAGATGTGCAAAGTTATCCACTGGGACATTTCCTACAAATCTTTTTCCATAATTTTATCTGTAAACCCAATAGTACAGGAAACAAAGTGAAAAATATGAAAAAAAAAATTTTAACGACCCATAGGGTACTATGAAGATATATTGAAAAACATAGATTATCGATAGATGAAGCTCATCTACTTCCACTGAACCATGGAATATTTTTTCATTTTGTTGATTGGAAGATGGAACAAAAGTGTTGAAAATTTTATTCTCTGATAATTCCAAATATCTCGAAAACAACTGAAAATATCTGAAAATGTTATAGGACCAAAATTATTCCTTCTGATAAAATCTACAAAAAATCTTCATAACATTTTTCTCTGAATTTAATAGTTCGGGAGATACGATGAAAAAACTAAAAAATTTACAAGTTCCTAGATAATCACTTGCCAATAGAAAACGAAACAAGAAACAAAAGAAAGTAAAAAAAGCACACTCGACTGTCCTGATTTTTTTTTCTATAAACTACGTACCTAGCTCACTCTACTGTCTTTATTTTTGCCAATAAACTAGGTACGGGATAAGTACGTAGTTTGTACGAAAAATCTCCAGTTCTCTGAACTTTCATAGCGTCGTATATACACATCATTGGTGCCTAATGATAGTTTCAATATAAAAATATACTCATGATATGGTGCCATAGCCTCTACTTCCATCTTACATGAGCAATGATAAAATAGCATCTGCTTTTATAACGTCGTATAAATTATCTGACCTTAATACTAATCTGATACCTTTCAAAAACTACGTACCTAGCTCACTCTACTGTCTTTATTTTTGCCAATAATCTAGGTACCTAGCTCACTTGACTGTCTTAATTTTTTGCCCATAAACTACGTACCTAGCTCACTCGACTGCCTTGATTTTTCGCCAATAAACTACGTACATAGCTCACTCGACTGTCTTGATTTTCCACAAAGAAGATATTTTTTGGCATTGTTTTTACTTTCTTCTGTTTTTGTTTTTTTTTTAGTCCCTATTGGCAGTCGAGTGGGCTAGGTTGAGTCCGATCACGTTAACTTTGGGACAGCATGTGACGCAACGCATATGCATATTCAATGCATACGAGACCACGTGCTGTCCCAAAGTTATCGTGGTCGGACTCTACGTAGTTTTTGTGGAAGATCCAAGACAGTCGAGTGGGCTAAGTACGTAGTTTGTGGGAAGAATCTCCAGTTCTCTGAACTTTCATAGCGTCGTATACACATCTTTGGTGCCCAATGATAGTTTAAATATAAAAATATGCTCATGATATGGTGCCATGGCCTCTTCTTCCATCTTACATGAGCAATGATAAAATATCAACTGCTTTTATAGCGTCGTATAAATTATCTGACCTCTATACTAATCTAATACCTAATGAAATGTACATCTATACTAATCTGATACCTTTCAAAAACTACGTACCTCACTTGTGTATGTATACGGTCAGCCAATATGGTGATGCACTGAGATGGCGATGTTGATGCTATCATAGGTATAATCAAGGATAAATGGCTCATAATCTGAAGATTCAAAGTTCAAAAATATATCTGAGAATATTCCTTTACAATACTTTCACCCAATCAAGGGTTTCAAACTTGAACGATGGGAACTCGTTATACGACGCTATACATAGTGGAGTATACTACGGCCGTGCCAAAAATGCTATCTCGGAAACTAAGCGAGATAGAGGTATAGTTGCTTTGGAGAAAATGATCCCCATCGAATTTTGAGCAACTTTGGTTTTTGTGAGTGGTCTGTCTGTCTGTCTGTCTGTACTCTGTGTTAATCATAAATCGATATATCTCCGGAACCCTTTGACATATCGACTTGAAATTTTGCCATCTTATTGTACTCAAAACAATATTATGTCATTAAAATATGAAGGAAATCGGAAAACTCTAAGGTGGTTTTTCCGGGTTTTTTCGATTTTTCACCGGAAGTTCCTTGTTCTACTGTGTTCGATACATCAATGAGGTTCTTTGTATGTCATCAATTTTATTTCCGTATCTGATATCACAATGACTCCATTGTGTTATAATTTCGAAAAAATCTCATTGCTGATGGAATGTCAAATTTCAAGCAATGACAGCTCTGTCTAATAGATGAGCATTACTTGACAGGAAATCAGATGGCTTCAAGACGAAGAAATCGAAAATAACACTGTTATCCATTACATAGCCGTAGAAAAATTATAGTGTATAACTTGCGCACGGAATGCTTATTTCCTGCTCGAATGATTTTATATACTATTTCATATGACATCATCATTCAATTGGTACACTCTGAGAATAATTGAACGAAGTCTACCAGCTGGTTTTTGAGAAATCTTTGTAAAGAAGAGAATTACAAGGGAGGGACTCCTACTTCTACAGAATGCCAGTTTTTGGAGCTTCCCTTTGGGGATCTCAGTTATTATGAGAGATACAAGGATGTCATTTTTAGTTTTTGAATTATTCGAAGAAAACGAAAATTTGTAATTTTCGTTTTTATTTTTTCAAGCGAAAACCAAGAGACTTCGACGTTTCTGACTGGAATATTCTTGAGGTACTTTTTTATAAGGAATCTGAATGAGTCATCGTATTTTCCATGACGTTCTTGGTTCAAAGTTTTAACATTCCACTTTGTTTTTTCTAATGGGCGCAATATCGGATATTTGCATTTTTGAAAGGTCTTTTTTTTTTCGATTACAATGACACGATATGATCGAATCTTTCTTGTCGATCAAAATTGGCAAAAAAAAGATTTTTGCGACAAGTGCTTTGGAAGGTATGCCAACAATTTGGAACTATGGGAGATTGAGAGATTTGATTTTCAAAACTGTACCGATCGATATTGATGAGCTGAGAAGAACCATAATCACCACTTTCAAGACAAAGATAAGAAGACGGGACATCTCGCGAGCAATTCAGAATCTGAGGAAACACGTAGAAATCTCGGTAGAAATGTGTTTAGACCTTGTTTTGTGTTGCAAAAAATAAACTTCTAGTTCATTACGTCGTCCCTAATTCAAACCCATAGTTTTTGAGTATAGATGAGCTTGACGAGAATGTGAACGTTCCAGATCCAAATTCAAATAAACTTTCGAAATTCAGCTTCTTGAACGAAACTGTTGGCGTTCTTTCCCGAGTTCTTTTCAAAGCAATCTTCGCAAAAATGTTTTTTTCCCAAATTCGATCAACAGGAAAGATTCAATCATATCGTGTGATACATCATTGTAATCAGAAAAAAAAGACTATTCAAAAATGTGAAATTCCAATATGGCGCCCATGAGAAAAAACAAAGTTCTGTGTTGCAACTTTCGCATCAAGAACATCATGAAAAATACGATGACAGATTCAGATTCTTTGTAAAAAAGTGCCTCAAGAATGTCCCAGTCAGAAACGTCAAGGTCTTTTGAATTCCGCCTCAAAAAATAGAAACGAAAATTAGGAATTTTCTTTTTTCCCAATAATTCAAAAACTGTTGAAAAGGAATATTCTCAGATAAATTATGAACATACAAAAATGGATATATATTTATATGAAGCAATACATTGAGAATTCGCATTCTCTATGTGATGATAATATCAACTCTTTTTCAGTTTATTCAATAGAAAACAACTACTTTCCTGGCTATATGCCACGACGAACATTGAATTATATCTATTGAACACACACGATAAGAGTTTGAAAATAAAATATAAAAACTTCTGAAATTGAGAATTTGCATTCTCCTTCAGACAAAAATATGTATATGCACACATCATTCTGAGTATTCAACAGAAAACAACTACTTTCCTGGGTATTTGCCACGTCGAACATTGAATTATATCTGATGAACATTCAAAAGGGGAACATGAATAAACTGAAAAAGAGTAGATATTCTCATCACATAGAGAATGCGAATTCTCAATGTATTGCTTCATATAAATATATATCCATTTTTGTATGTTCATAATTTATCTGAGAATATTTCTTTTCAACACTTTCATACCCAATCAGGGGGTTCAAACTTGAACGATGGAAACTTGTGATTTTTATAGACCTCCAATCGCAGATTCGTGATAGTCTCAATACAGAATTTCATTCCACGCCCTGTATGATGAATGTCAATTTATTATACACCCAAAAGCAAAAAATTCAAAAACTAACAATGACACTTAAAATTTTTTTGCACAGATAAATGTTCAGCATCAAAATGCACAACTTTTCCCTAATTTAATCGACCTCGTAGGTATCTTTTATAATAACATGGTGGACTGTGGAGCTCGATAAACGGACATGCACCCTGTATATTCAAAAACATTAACTGAGGGGGGTAGGTGACTTTGTATACTGTTTATGATACTGATGATACTTCATAGATGTCGATATGGATTATATGTTATGTGTTATATTTAGTGATTGAAATCTGACCTATACTTCCCGTTATTCAATCGAGCTAAAATTTTGCACACCGCTTTTTCATCCGACAACAAAAAACACGAGCATGAATAAACTATCATCATTAATTGAAAAAAGAATCAACTCTGCTAACGAACCAGATTTCAGTATGTTATTGAACAAATCTGAAAAAACAGATGTTACATTTTTATACTTTTCGATCGGGTTGGATAAACAAAAAAACAACAGAAGGAAAAGCAATCCCCATTATTTACCTGGCCAACCCTGATTCAGGGTGCGCGGATTGTGTGTACGTATGGCAACTCGGCAAAACGTTTATATAAGCATTTCCTGGCATTTCTATATCACTATAATCCTTGCACAAATAGGGAAGGCCTTAATATATCGATAAGTCGTTGTGTAAAGATGAACTAAAACTTTTAAAAAAATCATTCGAGGCTATAGGTTATGAACTTATACAGGGTGATTCATTGGGAAATGCGCATACAGTAAGGGTAGTTGGAGGACACCGAGGTACTTCTAGAGAACCTATATTAAATGGGTCTATCGTTCTTCATAACCCAGATACAGGGTGATTTATACCTACATTTTCCCTTTTTATTCAATCAATCATGACTTATGAACCACCCTATACAGTGGGGTATCTTTTTAACGGTGAGAGATGCGAGGTCGGTTAAATGACACCAAATGAGGAGTTTGTCAAGACCAACTATAATGTGAAAAAATATTTTGATAAAATCTATTCGTTTTGGTTTTATACACAAAAAACAGATTTTGATCATTTTCATGTCTCTTCCGTAACTTCTTCATTTTTTAAAATATTCAAATAGGAATTTCACATTCTCATGGCAGTTTTTTATAAGGTGTTTATAATTTCGGTGACAATACTTTATGGAATTTTTGTTGAAATTAAAAAAAATGGCTGCTCCAAGATGGCGGACAAGATTTGGTCCGATTCCATTCAAAATTGGTAAGTGGGGGTTTTTGAGGTCGAAGATCATGATTTTTTTGTTAAAATTTATAAATTCAAGATGGCGGCTTTCAAATATTTTTTTGTTTTTGTATAAATGACGATAACTCCGTTGTTATCAACACAAAACTATTACTGCGCCATATCATCTGTAAGAGAAAAAAGTTATTTGTAACTAAGTCATAGTGAACTATGACCTACATTTGAAAAACTAAAGTTGGTGCTGATATCTCAAATTCTAGAAGAGTTGATATAAATTCCATATTTTTTTCGAAATCACTTTGAAAAACTGCCATGAGAATGTGAAATTCCTATTTGAATATTTTCATAAATAAAGAAGTCACGGAGGAGACATGAAAATGATCAAAATCTGTTTTTTGCGTATAAAACAAAAACAAATAGATTTTATCGAAATATTATTTCACATTATAGTTGGCCTTGACAAACTCCACCTTTGGTGTCATTTAACCGACCTCGTATCTCTCACCGTTAAAAAGATACCCATGGTGAGCATGTTAAGTGGGACACACTGTATATTTTCGTTATATTTTGTTCGTATGTTCTTTGTCCACAGTGGTGTAGATTAACATATTCGATGAAAGTCTTATTCCAGGTCCGGCCTTGAAAAATTAATAAGTAGGTTCTGAGTCGACACAACACCCTTTATTTCAATATTTTGCAATTTCATTCACAAAGTTGGAAATAGCAGAAAAAAATAAGTAGGACTAAACGTATTCAGTGTCTCCGCATTCTTTTTCACTTATTAACTTAAGTCAAATCTAGATTTTTCGATAATGAGGCGGCACAATTTTTATTATCAATGACCTACTTTCAAACACTGTGTATGTTCCTCATTCCGGTAAATTATTTTCCAAATGTAGCACAATGAACAAATATTATGGCATTTTTTCCTACAGGGTGTTTGGAAGTTAGTCATTGAGAATATTAATTTTTCCCAAACACGGACATGTTCCCTCGTTTTTCAATAAGGTTGGGATCAACAATACATGAGAATGTAAAACAGTTGATAATTTAATGGACTGAAGCTGGAAAAGTACCATTTGGAGACGATAATTTTTTTTGTGCCACCTCATTAACGAGCAATCTAGATTTGACTCAAGTTGATGAGTGAAAAAGTTGAATGCGGAAACACCAAATACATTTAGTCCTACATATTTTTTTTGCTTATTCCAAATTTGTAAAAAATGCAATTTTAGAATACAGGGTGTTGTTTCGACACGAAACCTACTCATTAAATTTTCCGAGGCCAGACCTGGAGTAAGACTTCTATTTATTGTGTTAATCGACACCATTGAATATTCTAGAGATTTCTTTCTAGCTTTCTTTTCTTCGTGATATTCCCTAAGATTTGCGGTTGGTGTGTGGGGCTGGAGCCCAATCGACTCGCTCCCGATTTTGCGAGCCCTTCGAGAACGCTTTCATGGCGGTCGGCTATCTGTGTGTGTGTATAAAAGTTTCATAAAACAAATTAAAAAGATGAAAGGCAATACGGGCCTCGCTGATGGAAATTAAAAGTGGTTCTCAGCTCTAGGAAAGTTATTCTCATACGCGACCGACCTAGTCGAGAATCGAGATCGACTCTGATGGAACCAGACATCCGGAAATCCCTTTCCGTAATCGAACTCAAGTTATGGCCACAATGGACCAATGATAATCAGAAAAAAACTAATATTATGTAACAAGTGTTATAAACGTCCTTTTAGTAACGAGTATTTTAAGCACGAGCGGAGCGAGTGTTTAATAAACGAGTGTCTAGAAGAGTTTATAAACGCGTTACATACTATGCTTTTTCTACGAATTCCTGAAATAACATTAACATACCTGCTATTCCTGCTAACCTACAAAATAATTCGAAAGGAATGGGAATTGAGAACATAATAGATGCAACTGATGCATGCAACCAGCAAGACACGTATTAGTGATATTGGTTGTAGATGTGTCCAGTCCATTGCTTGCTAACCTTTGTTTCACGTTTATTGTCATGCTTAGTGCAGAATAAATAAATTATTCTCAAAGATGGATGTTTCATTTTTACACTTCTTGGAGATATGCAAGTACCAGAACATTCTCTTCGATTTCACTTTCTTATTCTACATTTCGCATACATTTTTCATGAAGAATTCTGATACAAACGAATATTGCTTGAATAATTCTGATACAAAATTTGAAAATAACAGTTGACAGTTAATACAATTGACAGACCAGACATGTCTCAAATTACTGAAGCTGTGTTTAATGAACTGTGTTGCCAATGTGTTAAAGAAATCGTGTTGTCATGGTAACGTGTTTAATATTTTGAATAAATCACGGATCGTCAATCTGTGATTAATCATTTAGCGTGGTACATATCCGTATGATAAATGCCATTTTAGTTATGTGAGTAGAAAAATATATATTATGTAACAAGTGTTATAAACGTCATTCAAGTATGGAGTATTTTAAGCAGGAACGCAGCAGAGCGGAGCGAGTGTTTAATAAACGAGTGTCTAGAAGAGTTCATAAACGCGTTACATACTATACTTTCTCTACGAACTCATAATTCCTCTCTTCGACAAGATCACATAATTCCCATAATTCCGAAAATTCTTCCGAGAATTCTTCAAAGGGAATGGGAATTGAGAACATAATACATCATATTGCAACCGCGCATGCAACCAACGAGACACGTATATTGGTTGTAGATGTGCGTCCAGACCACAGAACTCAAAGACCGGATACCTACATGAATTTCTATTGAAATGGCTTGTTTACTGACTTTTGTGAATGAGATCTATACTGACGTAGTAGATATTAACTCTTCGATTCGCCGAGGTGTAAAAGTTTTCGATTTCTCAGGTTTGTATCCATAGGTATTCTGATGGGATAAATTTGCTCACATCTCACATGAATATTTTATTGTCATGCTTAAAGCATAGAATGAATTGCCCGCAAAGATGAGAGCTTCATTTTCACCTATAGAGTTCTTGGAAATATGCGAGGGGTGAATCATGTGGAAAGTCCAGTGTATCCGAGAGAGAGAATTCCTGGAGAAGTCCAGATATTCTGTGGGAATTCCTCGGGAAGTCCGGGAATTGATTGGGTAGTCCGGGTATTCTTTGGGAAGTCCGGGAACTCCTTGGGAAGTCCGGGAACTCCGTGGGAAGTCCGGGAATTCTTTGGGTAGTCCAGGTAGTCTTTGGGACTTTCGGGTATTCTTTAGGATGTCCGGGAATTCTTTGGGTAGTCCCAGGAATTCCTTGGCTAGTTCCAGGAATTCCGGGAATTCTTTCGACAAAGGAAGTCTAGTGTACCCGAAATTGACCCTCTTCGATTATACTTTCGGCTAAATTTCGCATATATTTTTAATGAAGAATTCTGATACACACAGAAATAATTGTCGAATAATTATGATTGCAACAAAATTCATAATGACATTTGACAGATCTTACAATTGACAGGCCGGACAGGAATCGAACGAGTGAAGGTGTGTTCGAAAAACTCAGTTGCCATGGTAATATGATTGATGAAATGAACCTCTGGTTCACTCTTCATTTGTTTCGTCAAACTGGTTCTTAATATAAACAATAGAATTTCAGACGATGACGTGTGGTTCACATATTGAATGTTAGAGCTAGAGATGCTAGATTCCTAGAACTTATTATCAACATCAGTTATACCAACCTTTATGCGGCTAAATCGCAAAATGTATTCCCTATCTCATAGATTAACGACTCCCCGTTAATCTAGATGCCTATCTTCATTGGTCTCAATTCGGTCACGATTGTTACCTCAGTTGTTACATTGATACCTGTAATTTTGGTACGGCAGCAGCTCGGGCACCAGACTAAACGTTCCGCATCCCAAATGCAAAATTCGCTTGTCAAACAAAGTGTCACTTTTGATCCTAATAAAACAATCTACTATTTTTTATTAATTGTATTACCTTGAAACGAGTCCCGAAAACTGTGAGGTTTTTACTGAGGTTATAATTTGTGGTGTCATAACACCCTGAATATAGCTACTTTCACAGATGGCAGATTTCATAAAGAACAAAAAATATGGATACGTTTCCCGATATCCTGCAGTTAACTCATCTAGTAGGTTCAAATACCTGCAAACAAAAGACTGAACAAAAAAAAACTGTTCATTCATGGGCGTTCGTTGACTTTTTTTTATGTTATGGTTCCCACGAAAAGGGATATCCTGTAATGTTCAGAGAACATCTTGAGAACCAAGAAAAATAAGCTAGGAATTGGTGTTCTTTTTAAATTTCTGGAGGTTATATGCCTCGGGGAACTCCTCCCTTGGCAATTTGTTCCAGAGCCTCGCTGTTCGGTGGATGAACGAGTCTTTGGAAAGAGATGTTCTGCAGGTGTCCAAAGTGACCACGAAGGGGTGCGAAGCCTCAACTCGACGGATTAATCTCGCGGGGACTGCCAAGGGAGGAACAGTTGTTGATATTTCAGAAGAGCATCGTCCATGAAAATATCTATAAAATTGTGTATAAAATAGAGCCAGATCGCCGACTTTTCTACGCTGTTCCAGGGTAGTTTCAGGGTATGTTTGGGAGCTGCCCTCCAAATATGGGAGCAGTATTCCAGGATAGGTCAGATATGTGCCTTATAGATCATAAGCAGCTGACTGGTAGTGAAATAGCTTCTGGCCCGAGACAGAAAACCAAAGGTATGGTTTCTCCTGACAACCTTATGTTGACCACAGTGAGATCGGCTTTTTTAGAGAAAAGGCATGCTTGTGTTTTGTTTGCATTGAAATCTACCAAGTTATTGGATGCCCATTCGAGAATTGTTGCCAAGTTCATATTTATGTTGTCAACATTTCTTCCTCGTTTGTTTCTGATTTGCCTGATGGCTGGTATTGGAGCCCTGGAAGAGAAGTCGGTATGGAGGGTACTATCATCCGCGAAGCTGTGTACTGGACATAAAGTTGCTTCCAACAAATCGTTGATATGGAGTAGAAATAGTGTTGGTGCTAGAATTGATCCTTGCGGAATACCAGCATTCATGATAAGAGAGTCAGATGAAACTCCGTCGACCACTACATGGAGAGACCTGTTTGAGAAAAAACTAGCTAGAAGAGAACATATAGCTGGGGATGCAAGCCATAAGATGGAAGCTTGATGACGAGGAGTCCGTAGTGCCAGACTCAATCGAATGCCTTGGAGGTATCAAGTGCCACGGCTAAGGTTTCATCATATTTCTCAATAGATTGATGCCATATATGTGAGACGTAAGCGAGCAGGTTACCAATTGATCTCTGATGATCTGATGATGATCTTTGAAGTAAAATGAAATACCCTGTATAAAATCTACATGTTACCGGGAATATTTCCCCACTTAGGCAACCGAGTGTGGAACAACATTTCCTCAATAATTATTGTGAATGCGAAAACGCTCCATCCGAGTATTCAGTCAATATTAGTGTAATGAATGGGGATAGAAACTCTCCTTGTGAAGAGAATATCTCCCTTTGCCTTTGACAAGCGAAAGGCTCGTTCGACGGCAACACATGTGCCGCCCTTTGGCACGTGTGACGACACGTGAGATGAGAAATTCAAAAACGTTGGTGTAATGATGTATACGAAGTATGGTATCCTAGAGTCAATGAATGGTATTAGCTCGGGTATTAGTTAGATAAGCGTTCGGACTCAACTGAACTCCTGCCCTTTTCTATTTTCTATACAGGGTGTTTCTTAAGTACGTGTAAAAAATGTTGCTGACGTCAAAATAAGAAGAAAAGTTCGTATAAATATATGTCCGAGAGTTATTCGTTACTGAGACACAGAGTGTCAAAGTTGAATTCACTGAGCTTAGGCAAATACGCGACGGTGTTTCAGGCAGAAATTATTGCAATACATCATTGCGTGAAAGAATTGATAAGGCAAGAGTTTAAAGGTGAAACCATTGCGATCTATTCAGATAGCCAGGCGGCAATCAAAGCAGTCAACTCTATGCAAGTTAACTCAAAACTAGTATGGGACTGCTTAGAAACCCTAAATGCACTGGGCAGTCAGAACAGATTGACTCTAGCATGGGTACCAGCACATACAGGGTACGAGGGCAATGAAGAGGCAGACTCATTTGCCCGAGCAGGAGCAAACAAAGCTCTTAATGGCTATACAAAAGACTAGTATCAAATCATGGATGCAAACTAAATCTCAAGAATACTGGAACAACTCGCCAGGAATGAGACAGGCAAAAGAGTTTATTAAAAAACCATCGCCAATATTCACAGAATATCTACTAAGCCAGAAACGAAGTTCAACTAGGATACTAGTGGGGCTTCTCACAGGGCATTGTAGGCTCAACAAACACATGAGTACGATAGGTCTGACTGAAGAACTGCTGTGCAGGTTCTGTCAAGAAGAGGAAGAAACAGGAGTACACATACTTTGCCACTGTGAGGGCTTGTCAAGACTAAGGTTCCTTACGCTGGGTGAGGAAAAACCAGGAGCCCAGAGATACACAGGAGATCTGAAAGCTAGCCTATGGAGTCTCATAGAGAAGGCGGGGCTAGCCGGAGAACTCTAATCCATTTTGAGGGCAGGCACAATAGACCTGAAAAGGTCGCAGTGTGGAGGCAGATAGCCCGAAGGCCCCATTCCAATCTAATCTACTTGTCTTTTGAGTCTTTTGAAAAGTCATAACTTTTTTGTGCGTACCTGTATAACGTTTCATAGTAGATAAATAGATTTCTAGAACCTCTCTAGAACACTTTTGTGTGAAAACTATATTCCTGGTAGGGGTAGCTGCGAGCTGCGAGTTATTGGGATTCGAAATATTCGATGCATTTGAATTATTTCCATGAGGCTCGTAATGCGCCTCTAGTGAATATCAGAAAAGATACGTCAGTGCATTTTTCTTCTTTCATTCAATATTCTCCTACATTCATCCGACATTCATCATTGGAATGTAGGCAAAATATGATTATTACTTCTTTGTACCTACTTTTTTGGACTCTTCCAATTCAAAAAAATAACAATCAAGTAAGTACTTGTCATGTTATTTCAATCCGTTCTTGTGACAGTGAAGTTTGTTGTCTTCTGTACTTGTGATCCAAGCTCTTTCAACTAGAGTGTGTTTTATCTATGATTACTGTTTACATTATTAGTATTAAATTGTAATAACAGCCGATTCCTATTTTTTTATGAAATTAAAGAAAAATAATTTCCCTTACTTAATAAATCAATTTTGAATTCCACCTTCTTGTCATTCCAATTTACTTGCATTGATTATTTCAAATCCCAATAACTCGAAAACAGTTGCTCGCAGCGACCTCTACCAAGAATATATTTTTTACACAAAAGTGTTCTATAAATCTATTTTTCTACTATAAAACGTTATACAGGTACGCACAAAAAGTTATGACTTTTCAAAAGACTCAAAAGACATGTAGGTAGCGTCACCCTCACGAAAGAGACAAGTTAACATAAAATTTGATATTATCATTAAAAAATACCCCTAGATACCAAATTTCATTCTAATATCACAATTATTTTGAAATTTATTAACAAAAATAAGAATTCAACTCTGACACTCTGTATATCTCAGAAACGGATAGCTTTCGGACCTATGTTTATACGTTTATAGGTTTATACGAACTTTTCTTCTTATTTTGAAGTTAGCAACATGCTCCTCTCTGCTCCGCTCGTGCTTAAAATACTCGTTACTAAAAAGGACGTTTATATAGCACTTGTTACATAATATACTATTTTTTTTTCAATAGTCTGTATTGTAAATCAATGGAACAGCAGATTCTCTCAAACGGATCTTATAAAGCTTCTGTTGGAAAATGGGCCTGAAATACAGGGTGGTCCACGGTGGATGGCCTATTAGAAGTATCTGGAGTACGAAAAGACAGAACATTCTGAAAATTGGGATGCTTTGACAATGGGCTTATATCACAAAAAAAATTTATTTCATAATTCGATAGAACTCACCCAAACTAGCTCACCACCGCAAACCGTTTCTTGCTGTGAGCTCCCTACGTTTTATAAAAAATTATTGAAATCCCCGATTTTTCGGACCTCTGAAAACGAGGCGATGATGTGACGTCAAAACCCTAATACTGAAACAAGACTATTCCAGACAGAGATGAATGATACATGATTTCTGACAAATTCTCCGAGACATTCTCTATCCGTCTAAAATATTTTCATCGATACAGTGTTGCCACTGGTATCCACTTCTGAAATTGAAAATTGTTTAAATTTTTTACGCGAAAACGGTGTGTCGGACGGAAAAAAATCAGTAGGTCAAATTGTTGCGAAAAAAATGAGGATTTCGAAAATTATTTTTATTCTCGGAAATATCAAAGCGTTGAATTATGGTGTACTCAATATTCTTATATTCCTTCTATTTGAGATTTGGTTCTCCTCGAGGTTCTCCTAGCTTAACGATTGAGCTAGCAAAACCGAGCAAAACCCATGATTTTATTTAAAAAACAATGTGCGAAAAAATCGGCAATAGGCAAGGATTAGAGCTTTGAATTAGCCTCAAAGTATTTTTATCAGTTTTGTAATTGAACTTTCATTTACGAAGTGGTTTTGCTATAGCTTAAAGTTAAGCTATCAGAAACCATGTTTTTTTCCATAAATCGAAGAGCAATAAATTCGGTGATAGGGTAATACTCGAGGTAATATTATTACCTTTAAATTAACCGAGAAATTAACCTTAACTTATGGTCGAAGAAAAAATTGAAAAATTCAAAGTGGTTCTGCTGGCTTAATGGGGGTAACCTGTCTCTCTCTACCTCACCATAGATGAAACACACCTGTTTCATCTATGACCTCACTCCCTACACAAAAACTCAAAAACACCAGGTTCATTTGGTTTCGAACGTTATAGTCTAAGAGCCAGTGACATTTTTCAGTGATGATTTAGTTAAGGCCTATTTCTTGAGAGGATGTTGAGGAGGGCCTAACTAAGTGTCATCCGCGAGGATTAACCCTGATTCCAGTCATAAGAGGGTGGCAGAACGCCCCCAACGTGTAACAAAAACGTCATCTTTTTATCATTTAGTTAAGGCTGAAATTTTCTCCAGTAGTCCTCTGATCGCCCGCAATCATCGATATAATATTTGCAGAACGATTGGCCAGTCATAAGGGGGTGGCAGATCACACCCAACATGTCGCGTGAGTGATGAACTTTTTATTATTTAGTTAAGCTCCACCTTTTAGTATGTTGTTGTGACAACTATTCCAAGTGTGAATGCCAATTTGCAGAACAAAATGGCGGCATCAACACCCTGGCAGAACGATTTGAAGTTTTTACTTTCAGCCGCAAATATCTTTGGAACTATGATAAATGCGAGAATACAACTTCAGAGACTTTTTGTGGGAAATTTAATTCTCTACAAAAAAGATCATCTGACATTTTTTCGCATTTTGACTTGTTTCTGAGATATACTGAAAATAAAAAAAACTTACAGATATTTTTCACATTTAGACGCACATATCTTTGGAACTATTTAAGATACGAGAATACAACTTGAGAGGCGTTTTGTAGGAAATTTAATTCTCTACAAAAAGGTTATTCGACATTTTTTCTCATTCTTACTTGTTTCTGAGATATACTGAAAATAAAAAAAATTTACAGATATTTTTCACGTTCAGACGCACATATCTTTGGAACTATACAGGATGCGAGTATACAACTTGAGAAGCTTTTTGTAGGAAATTTAATCCTCTACAAAAAAAGTCATCTGAAATTTTTTCGCATTTTAACTTGTTTCTGAGATATACCAAAAATAAAGAATTTACAAATATTTTTCACGTTCTGACGCACGTATTTCGTTGCCCCCAAAAGCCAAACTGTTCAAACTGTATGACGTACATCTATAATTCTATACATGTGAGTTGTAAATTTAAGTGGACGGGGGGAACTGTGTTGATGGCTGTACTGGACTCCCGTGCATTGAGTGATCTTGATTCGGCAGACGATGAGGAGGGTGATTCCGACTGGCAAGAGGATTGATAAAAAAAAAATTTACCTTACTTTTTATACTATCTACTCAGTTTTTGTTTTATATTTACTATCATAAGTTATTCAAATAAAAATTCAAAGAAATTAATCACGAAATCGTTATTATTCAACAATTTCCTTAGTTGCGCAAGATTTATTTGAAATAATAAAAATAATTATGAGTTGAAATTATCATGTTTTTTGAGATATTTTTTATTTATTTCGTATATTCTCTTTCTTGGAAAATTTTTGATATGATGAAATGAACATTAGTGATTCAACATATATTCAAAATGTTTCTTATCTATCGAGATAGTGAAAGTTCAATAATTTCAATTTTTTTTCGAAAAATTTTCATAATTTTTTTTCATGGCAATCAGGTTTTTTTCGGTGAAAATTACAATTTTCGACGTTTCTCAAATTGTAAGAATAAAAAAAACATGGTTTTAGGGAAATATTAATTAATACGTCTCCAACGATTTGTCGGCAATGGAAAGGAAATTCTCTATTTTCGGTATATCTCAGAAACTGGTCAAAATGAGAAAAAATGTCACATGATCTTTTTTGTAGAGAATTAAATTTCCTACAAAACACCTCTCGAGTTGTATTCTCGTATCTTGAATAGTTCCAAAGATATGTGCGTCTAAACGTGAAAAATATCTGTAATTTTTTTTTATTTTCAGTATATCTCAGGAACAAGTCAAAATGAGAAAAAATGTCAGATGACCTTTTTTGTAGAGAATTAAATTTCCTACAAAACGTCTCTCAAGTTGTATTCTCGTATCTTGAATAGTTCCAAAGATATGTGCGTCTAAACGTGAAAAATATCTGTAAATTTTTTTTATTTTCAGTATATCTCAGAAACAAGTCAAAATGCGAAAAAAATGTCAAATGATCTTTTTTGTAGAGAATTGAATTTCCCACAAAAAGTCTCTGAAGTTGTATTCTCGCATTTATCATAGTTCCAAAGATATTTGCGGCTGAAAGTAAAAACTTCAAATCGTTCTGCCAGGGTGTTGATGCCGCCATTTTGTTCTGCAAATTGGCATTCACACTTGGAATAGTTGTCACAACAACATACTAAAAGGTGGAGCTTAACTAAATAATAAAAAGTTCATCACTCACGCGACATGTTGGGTGTGATCTGCCACCCCCTTATGACTGGCCAATCGTTCTGCAAATATTATATCGATGATTGCGGGCTATCAGAGGAATACTGGAGAAAATTTCAGCCTTAACTAAATGATAAAAAGATGCCGTTTTTGTTACACGTTGGGGGCGTTCTGCCACCCTCTTATGACTGGAATCAGGGTTAATCCTCGCGGATGACACTTAGTTAGGCCCTCCTCAACATCCTCTCAAAAAATAGGCCTTAACTAAATCATCACTGAAAAATGTCACTGGCTCTCCTACTATTACCATCCATCGATGGTAACGGTTCGAACTATCACGGTTCTAGAACTTGCGCGTTAGGGTTTTGTTTTTGTGGAACTGTTCTAGGGACTCTTTACGCGTTCGGGTTTTTCCAGTATCGTCCTGGGACGGTCCTAGAACTATCCGAAACCAGTACCTGCTCTCGAGCGTGAACCGTTCTAGGATTATTTTTGGCGCATTTCATTTAGTTTTCGATTCTGTTTGTTCTTGCGTAACGTCATAATGATATATTTTTGTTTTTTTCTACTGTTTATTGCTCTTTTCAATATTTTCTCAATATTATGGAGTTGGTACATTCATTTGATAGTAGTAGATCTTCATCTTCAGGAAGCAATGGTGAAGAAGTAACTTGCTGAAGTTGCTGAAGATATTTTACCTAATATGATAATTCTCGAACTTTTGTTAGATAAACCGAAAAATGGAGGATTATGTTGGGGAGAATTTGCCATTATATTCAAATACACAATTCATTGAACATTTCAGGTCGGTGTCGAAATTCATGTAGGTACAAGGGAAAAAACATTGAAAATCTAGCTACGAATGCTATGAGGGAATATATTCACCATTCCTCCACAGAAGGGTTGCCAGAGATATTGTGAATAGACTAAAAGGAGAGTTTGAAGCTTCAGAATATTATTCGAATAAAGATACAGTATCCAAACTATTGTTTTTTTCGCAAATTCTGAATAGAGGTTATGTTGTCATGGGTTCTCTTCTGCTGCTACTCAGAAAGTAATTAGAATACTGAAAATGTAATGAAAATACGACTGATACGAGTGAAAATATTTAATAAATATTCGAGATACTGAAGATCCAGCTGAAGATACTGAAATAGAAATTTAGAAATAATTAAAATATTCTCGAAAATAATGAGAGGATTTAGAAAAGTAATCGAGTACTTAAAAACTCGGGGTGTACCTACACCATATTGAAAGAGTTGTTTGTCCCTCGGCAAAAACAATTTGAGAATTGTAACTTTAGAGCCGTCTAGCGTACAACCAAACTAAACAAATTTGCACTGAGGTGAGATTGCTTGTATCGAATTGTTTTAGTCTGAGGAATATGTGGTAGGTTTTTGTAAAGACCTTTTTTGGGGCACCCTGTATATGGGGGTATAGGGCTATAGGCACGAGCCCACTAAGCAAATTTTGGAAGCTATGTTGATGCAAGGTTGTAGCAATTATACAAAAACGGACGTTCAGCAATATTGCAATATAAATTTGTAAATGTAACGTTCCAGTAATCTCAATTGCTGTAACGCTACATTATCAAACTTGAACCTCGCTTTCAACTTTGCTTAGTGGGAGCTAGAGTGGGAGGGTATATAGATACTTCGAAAATTACTTAATAGGTAGGTATTGTAAGTATTGTAAGTAATTGTAATTGTTCATAATAGGTATTGCTCGTTATTTGGCACTTCTAACTTAAATTCATGTGGAAAACGTATCTGCAGTTTTGATGTGTTTTAGCGACGAGGGTATCTTTTACTTATCCTATACTACTCTAATGTAAATAGAGTACTTTAGTTTCTAGTTGACAAGTCAAAAACTCACCAGTAGAATTGAACAGGTGCTACACTTGAAAAATGTCTTTCAATGAAATGGAAGCAACTGATGTAAACAAACACATTTTATAAACAAAAATACCAAACTTCACCTTTCCAAAACCAATAAAACACACTTGTATGCCAGTAACCGAAAAGGCACCACAATAAATAGGGTGATAACCACAAAATCCACTTGATTTCAACAGTAAATAACGAGGTAAATAATAAACATTGACATATCGACAATAACAAACGCGCCTGCTCACTCTTCACTTCACTACTTTGGCATCGGCATTCGGCATTCCGCACTCGGCACTCTGCGGCAGCAGCAGGGTTGCCTACTTAGCGGTTTTGTCGCTAAATCTAGTGTTTAGGATAGCCAGCTCAAAGGTGTAGGTCAATCTTTTCAACTTGATTTGCGACGTGTTGGAATTCTAGCGATTCATAGCGGTTTTCATAGAGCTATTTTGATCACTCGAATTATTCGTGATGACGAATATGAATTCACATTGAAACAAGAATGACAAATGACATGGTTTGTTTTCCTCATTTGTGCCACTTCTGCCACTTTTGAATATTTTTTGTAATTGTGAAGCTTGTGAAGATTTCGCATAAATCAGTATCGAAACTAATTATTGGAACCACTTATATAGCACTGAAGACGCCGATATGTATTATGTTGATCAGCTAGAAATATATGTGAGTTGACATGGTTTATTGTGGGGTTTAAAGTGTGATTTGATCAAAGAAATGCCTAAAATACGACCAACAGATATATTTTGTGATTTTCCTATTGAAATTTCATGGGAAAATTTATAATGATTTTGTTTTTTGTGTTTTTATTTTTTCATTCTGAATAAAGCGTTCTACGATTTTTCATCTGAAAACTCACTGAAAGGAAATATGATCAAAAATGTTGCTAAATTACGGAACAAATTCGCTAAATTTTCAAGAATTTCGCCTGCGGCAGGTGTTCTGCTCGCTTCGCTTGATCCGGCGCTTCTAGTGGTTTTTTTCGTATCTTCTTGCGACATTTCATGTTCAGCATCTGGCAACACTGTTGGTAGAATTGATAATTCATTATTCATTTGTAGAGGATGCAATCCATGTCTCGCCATCTCTTTTTTAGACTTTAGAGAATTATTATTATTCACAGAAACCTGTGTTGTAAGCACGTTGTAAGTTGTAATGACGAGATGTTCGAACTGAATACCACCCGAAATCATCTCTCAACCAATCTCAACAAATAATCCGTCAGGTAAGGAATGCTCTTTTATTTTCGATATGATTGATCGAAAAAAAAAAATACTGTGAAGACATGTTGAAGTGCTTCGCTATTTGAATGATGCTTTTTTCAGGAGCCGTTAGCGAAGTTCGGCTCGGCCAGCGTACGCTCGGCCGGAAATTTTCTGTAAACTTGTTTTCCAAAGGATTATTTGTTGCGTCCTGCCTCTAGATGCTGTTCCAATAGTGTTTCAATGCAGGTAGTAATGAATTCGTGCTGACAAGATATCCGGATAGCCTCGACATCTAATACTATGATGCAACTGAAGTAGATTAAGATAAAAAAGTGGGAAGAATCAATACCAACAAAACTGATTCTGACAACGAAAAAGAAGAGGAATAGGGGTTATAGTTTAATGTTAAATACTTTTTTCAAAATAATAAATAATTAAATAATAATGTCTCTTACATCGGCAAACAAAACATTCATGGTGTTAGGTCAATGTGTCCCTTGTTTGAAACAAGGAGCTTCCAAATTCAATGTCAAGAGGTTGGAATTAGACACAAATTTGAATATGGTAAAACTATTCCACTTCATGAAATTACAAAAGGAATAATTCAATTATTTTTGTTTCAGTATTTTCCCAAACACGAATTCGTTTATGCTCATGATCCAGAAAAAAAGTGCAAGACTGGTGATATGGTCCTTATTGAACAACTACCCCAAAAGTTGACAAGACTGATAACACACAAAGTCAAACATGTCTTATACCCACTTGGAGATGTTACAGATCCAATAACTGGTAAAAAAGTAATTGCTGGTAAATTTAGAGATCATATTGATGCTATAAACAAAGTTTATGGAGAAAGGGAAGGAGCTTTCAAATATGAGAGTGCTCCTGCTAGGGGATGGCAGGAAGACCAGAAAGATTTCAGTCACCAGGAAACATATATTAAATATCATGAATCAGGTGAACATGATCCACTTGCTGTTTAAGTCAGTGTACTATTTTTAAATAATTGTATATGAAAATACATCAACCAATACACTTTAGTATTTTCTAGTAGAAATGTGGTCTTTCAATCTGATGGAACTACCCCATTGAGTTATATGAATTTTGGAGAACAGTGTTGTGTGTTTTTATTGAAATAGAAAGAGTAGATGGTTTATGAAATCATATTAGGTATTTTTGGCTGGAAAACTAACTTCATAGTATTATTCCTATGCTTTTCAATCTCCATATGCAGAAATTCAACTAATTCCAAATTACAAGGATTGGCTTTATTATTTTTTATTTTCCCTGGAAAAAATGATGAATTCAAACTAATTGCAAACGATCTCACAAGAAAGGACCCTCCATAGGTTCAAAAACATTAAGAAGAATATAGTCATATATGATTTCATGAAAGATGGACCCCTTTTTATTTCAATAAAAACGCACATAGCCAAAGTGATGTTTGCCTCATTTGTTAACAAAGGATTGAAATAGTTTTTCACAATTATTATGGCATAGGAATCCTGGTTTTCGGCTATTCATTCATTCGCACATGCCATCACATTGTGCTGTTGTACAATACACATAAAATGCTGCGAGAGACGAAGAAATCCGGTTGGTACATTATGATTTAAAAGTACCTACCATAGTCACTCCACCTATAGTTTTTATTTTGAAATTTGGTAATTTCTCTGATTTTTCATCTGAATTCTTTCTGAAATAGGAGCTTATAGAAATACTCGCTGGTTATTTTCATTCCCATATAAAATAAATTCTCTTGATCTGGGGGAACTTTCTCCAATAATAAGTGATGTAATATTCTCAGCTAGAATACTCAGTATTACTATTTATGTTATTGTCATTGTCAAGTTGATAAAAGTCGATTAAATCGTAAGGAAAACCTTTTGAGAATGATAAGGCTTTAATCGACTTTTATCAACTTGACAATGACAATAACATAAATAGTAATACAGAGTATTCTAGCTGAGAATGTTACATCAATAAGGCACTTTTCTCAGAACAACAGTTATAAAATGAGAAGAATGCATGTAACATTTTGATATGAAAAAATAGGATCATATGGATATAACTTACAGCTAGTTCGGTCGGTATTGAAAACGCCATTCAAAGATATACAGTGAGTCCAAGATAAGGATATCTATCATAGGGTATAGTTGATGATGGGAAATGAAAGGTCGTATGGAAAACGTCTCGACGCGATTTTGTAGAGCTTCTAAAATGGGAATGAGAAAGTGTCTTCTGTTTTCCTATCTCTTGAATTAACGTCAGAAAATAATTAAAACGATTCCCATGAACTTAATAAATCTACATTCAAATACACTAACAGTTGTCATTTCTTATCTAACTAATACCATCCAGAGACTCTAGGGAAAACAAGTCTAACTTTCAATCTATGTCAGGGATAGCATAGTTTTCCAAGTCATCAATGTCATTTAATGACCTTGGCAACCGCGAAAAGGTAGCGCGCGAGTTAATATAGAAGTTGTAAAAAGTTACGCGCTCAAAATGTAAAACTTGAGCTTGACCAACTCCTACCTGCAATGTTTTATTAGATTAATGAAAATAAATGAAAAGCAATCTAGCTGCTCTTCAAGTTTCATCTTTTTTCGCCATATCTTTATTTCCAATATTTTTTTCGAAAATGTTTTCAACATTGGTAGATGTTGGTAGATAACCTAATTTGTTGATAATAAATAATGAAGCTTATTATTGATTTTAAACAATAATTATCAAGTTATTACTTACAATATGTATGTTCACCTAACCTAAGGAATTCAATTATTCAATAAATACTGGAGAAATATTCTTATTTATAAAACAAAATATATAATATATATTATTCAATCTGTGCACATTTTATACTTTCATTCAAAGAAAAAAAGAAATCACTTGAAAAATAAATTGTTCAATTTTGCCTACAATTTGCCTCACTTTCATTCCATACCGGGTACCTTCTGGTTCTATAGTTGGGAGTTCACTAGATGCAGTACAAGAAACCATCATGAATTTTTTCATGGCAAGAATGACGTTCATGACACTCACCTAGGAGAGACTTGATCACAAAATGCATTCCATATCCTCATTGGCAATAGATCACGGAATAAATCAAGATTAAGGATAATTTTTCCTCGGAGCTTCTGAAACGTTTTCCTAGTTTTTTTTTCTTGAGTGTAAGGTTCGTTTTTGACAAAACAATGTTAATTTTTTGAGAAATTTTATAGACGTTTCGTCTAAAGGTCTAGTCTTATCAAAACGAACTGGTGAAACATCTAAAACAAGACTTTGAAAACATGTGTTTGACCTTATTTCACTTGGTAAGACATTTTGTGGTACTTTTTGATAGCAGTTACTGTTGAATTTAGTGTCATTTGTTGAATGCATTGTCTTTTGTCAGTGGCAATTATAATTAGTTTGAAAAACGAAGAGTTCATGGAGTTGTTCATGCTCTCATTTTAGGTGATTAACATTTCGAAAATTTCTTGCCTAAACATAAATACACTGATTTCAACAGTATGCCGCCAATTTTATTCACATTTGACATTTCAATTTCGAGAGGTAAATTTTTAAGATTTTTTTTGGGCAATCACCTTTTCTTCAAGATTTTCAATATAAACTTGCAGACAACTACTTGATGAACATTTTTTGTTACTAGTACAGAATGTTCAGATATACAAAATCTGACCTTTTTGAAATCAAATTGATACTTTTTGAAATCTACTTGACCGAACCAGAATTGGAAAAGCTTTGTACAGGTTCTCGCCGATTTAATGGTAACAGTATTGCTATTATCTAAATGGTAGGAGATAAAAAGTTTATTAGATTTGATAAAATTTATGTAAATTAGAACTTTTCAATAATATATGCCATTTTCCAACCTGATTAAAAAGCCTTTTCTGAAATATTTTGCAAAAACTGATTTTGTTTTCATCTATTTTCTTAGTTGATATTCAAAGAACTTTGAATAAGGGTGAAAATAAAAAAATGTGAAAAAATCACAATGCACAATCTGAAAATATTGATGTGCATAAATACATTGACAAAACTTCCCAATCAATAACCCTACCTACGTTTGTCAAGTATCGTTTGTGATCAAGAACATAATAATAACATTCATTGATCCCAAGGAATATACATGGTTGTATTGGCAATTTTACTGACTTCTGTAAGTTCAAAACCAATAAAACTATCTATCTATTCAGTTATAATGGTTATGGAGGGCACAAGAATAATAAATAAATAAACAAATTGGATATCCAATAAAATGGAAGAAAGTTAAATTGATATATGTTCAGTTCATTCTTGAATTTTGTGACGAGATTGATAGATTTAATTAATTGGGTAGGTGTTATAAATATTTATACCACAAAAATATAATAATTTGGGTAAATTGGGTTTTTATTTTGACAGGAATATTTCAGAGAAGGCTGAAATTTTTGCAGTCTGCGAAATGGCATATGCATCGATGTTGCAATGAAGCTTAATTTCACGAATTCACTAATAAGTTGATACTTGGTATTTCCGTTCAATCATTCATGCACCCAAATTAATATTTATCTTTCATTAACTATTCACTAAAAGATGGCCAACTTTAATCACAACAAATTAATCATTCCAGAATTACGTCATTTGACAGGTTGCTGAGGGGCAAACATTGTATTTTGTCAAAATCTGTCATAGAAAACCAGAATTAGTGGGATAGTTTTTCTTGGAATCCAAGTCGGAACCAGACAGTATTTTATAATTTTGTTTGGTGGAACTGTTATTATTTTGTGGATGTGGCAATGCTCATCAAAGGTAACCTAACAGATAGTTTGTGTGCCCCTCAAGAAACCATGTCAAAATCACGTGTTCTAGAATGATCAATACAAGTAAAAGTGTGACTTGTTCCGGCGCGATTCTGTCAGAAGTCAGACATACAATTTATTCTTCTTATTTCTTCAAAATGTGGTTGAGAATTCAAAAAATTCTAATTGTCTGTTCAAATCAGACTTTGAAAACAATATGAACATCTTGGTCTAATTATAATAATGTGAGCAGTGGAGGTTAGAACACCAATATTTTCATCGGGCTAAGTATGCTGAGGACTATGCTTGGAGAGTTTGAAGTTAAAAAAAGGTAGTGCATAAAGGCATCAGTCCTTAAAAAAAAATAATGACGGGTAATGAAAGCAACAGATTAATGAAAAAGCGATGTGCATAAATCCACCTCAAATTGCCAGATCGCATCTGTCAATTAAGCACTACTTGCCACATTGATCTGACACTTAAGCAGTAATTGTCAGTGATGTTGCAATTAAGCATAACTGCCATCAAATAAGCACTAATTACCGGATTGATGCTGCAATTGTCTTGATTGCCAGATTGATGTCACAATCAGGTCCAAATTGCTAGATCGATCTCACAATTAGCTTAATTGACAGATTAATCTTGTGAATATAAAAACAATTTCCTTATGAACGTTCAGCACCTAGGTAAATTTGATCAACTTACCATTTATTAGGAAATAGGGATACTACTACTAAATCGGCGGGACCCAGTATAGTGCTAGTGACACTCAAGGTGGATTTATGCAGCATCATTGAACAATTATCAAGTAACATTCATCATTTAACAAGTAGCAATTAAAAGTGGAACTTCCTGTTTTCAATGAAGGTGTTTATGCAGACATTTAACAATTATCAATTAACACGTTGACTGCCATATCGGTCTATTAGACCGAGAAAAAAATATCCTGACGTGCCGCCTCGGTCTCATAGACCAAGATTGGAGTTGATACACCATGCCGGCTCGGCCTATAGGACCGAGTCAATTGAACCGCCCGTGAAGCCGTCGGTCTGAATTATTGTTAATAATATCGCGGAGAGCGACCAAGAAGGCTTCAGTGACAAGTTTATATTGTATATCGTAAGTATTGCGTACAGCACTAGACCGAGGCCGAACCCGGACGGACCGAGCTGGCGGACCGACGCGGCGTACACGGGTATACATGTATAAACGAGCGCCGACTCGGTCTATAAGACCGAGCCAAATTTCTTCAATTTTTTGGATCCAGTGTCCCAATTTTCAAGAATTTCAACGATATACTATCTTCTGTAGGCTTCAGCTACATAGTCACTCATGGTTTCTGGGACAAAATTTTTGATTTTGCTTCGGCTCTGATACCAACAGTGTGTATATGAGCCCGGCAGTCAACGTGTTAAGAAGTAACGGGTAAGAAGTGGGCCAACTTTCAACTTTCTTACTTCAATTGAACCAGGTTTTCCTCTAGTGCGCAACCAGTACGCAGGTGAACGCGGATTGGTTTCATCGACTGGTAGTGAAGGCATGGATTGGTCAGACCAATGTCAGACCTGATATCTGACAAATGTTATGAAATTTGTTTCAACATAAAACAATCGCACTCAACAAAATAATTGTGAATAAAAGTAACCCAGTCTCTTCCAGGTAAGAAAACATTATGAAATTCGAAATTTCAGCTCCTTATGTAAATTGTAAACAACGAATTTGTAAGGTTATTGCTTCGATAGTCCAGATTTAGGGCAAGAGCGCTTGCGTCATATTAATCCATTAACACGTTGACTGCCGGGCTCATATACACACTGTTGGTATCAGAGCCGAAGCAAAATCAAAAATTTTGTCCCAGAAACCATGAGTGACTCTATGTAGCTGAAGCCTACAGAAGATAGTATATCGTTGAAATTCTTGAAAATTGGGACAGTGGATCCAAAAAATTGAAGAAATTTGGCTCGGTCTCATAGACCGAGTCGGCGCTCGTTTATACATGTATACCCGTGTACGCCGCGTCGGTCCGCCAGCTCGGTCCGTCCGGGTTCGGCCTCGGTCTAGTGCTGTGTCTGATGAGGACGATATACAATATAAACTTGTCACTGAAGCCGTCTTGGTCGCTCTCCGCGATATTATTAACAATAATTCAGACCGACGGCTTCACGGGCGGTTCAATTGACTCGGTCCTATAGGCCGAGCCGGCCTGGTGTATCAACTCCAATCTTGGTCTATGAGACCGAGGCGGCACGTCAGGATATTTCTTTCTCGGTCTAATAGACCGACATGGCAGTCAACGTGTTAATTGTTGATTTGGTTTGCATAAATGTCAATATCCTCATCACTTGTTAATTGATAATTGTTAATTGATGAATGTTACTTGATGATTGTTAAATGTTGCTGCATAAATCCACCTCAAGAACAACATTATGATTCGTTCATGTTAACATATTCATTATTATTCAGCATGTCCTATTCATTTGAAGAAAATGTAGCATGTTCAATTCAGAGTAAAAGTGACCATTTGCCATGCGCCAGTATTAACACGTTGACTGCCATGTCGGTCTATTAGACCGAGAAAAAAATATCCTGACGTGCCGCCTCGGTCTCATAGACCAAGATTGGAGTTGATACACCAGGCCGGCTCGGCCTATAGGACCGAGTCAATTGAACCGCCCGTGAAGCCGTCGGTCTGAATTATTGTTAATAATATCGCGGAGAGCGACCAAGACGGCTTCAGTGACAAGTTTATATTGTATATCGTAAGTATTGCGTACAGCACTAGACCGAGGCCGAACCCGGACGGACCGACGCGGCGTACACGGGTATACATGTATAAACGAGCGCCGACTCGGTCTATAAGACCGAGCCAAATTTCTTCAATTTTTTTGATCCAGTGTCCCAATTTTCAAGAATTTCAACGATATACTATCTTCTGTAGGCTTCAGCTACATAGAGTCACTCATGGTTTCTGGGACAAAATTTTTGATTTTGCTTCGGCTCTGATACCAACAGTGTGTATATGAGCCCGGCAGTCAACGTGTTAAGCGCCACGTGACCAATAAAAGGTTTTGGCGAATGCATTTCGGTGATTCATCCTCTCGCTCACACATGACGTCACGTCCTTCCCGGTCCATTCAATTATTCGACAGAAACTCCCTTTCCAAAGCGGCCCCCATCATGTTCCACTCGCCATCGTCCACTTCGTCAGGGGCGTCCACGCTGCCCTGCGTGTTAAAATAAACTGGTCAACATTGATAACGTCGTGGTCCGAAATATGGCCTGAATACAAATTAGAATTCGCGAAAATCACGAACCAATAGATGGCTCTATTTAACGTCAAATCAACGTCAAATTTCAAACTGAGTATGAACAACAAAAACATTGCCGTATGCACTCATTGCAAATTGGTTATTTCGAAATCATTTTGCAAAATAGTGAATAATGAGTTGACTTCGTGGAATAATCAAATCAAATCAAATCAACTTTATTACTAGATTAAAGTGTAAATGGTGTACAACAAAGACATATTCACATTTTGTCCAGCTTGTCACAAAAAAAGGAAAGTGTAAAAATATTACACATACCTAGGAAAATTGTGTTTACACAAAGACTAACACTCTTAATAATTAGCAATTAATGAATACAACACAAGAAAAGTTATTTACTTATCACAAGTGAAAATTACACAGCCAAAATTTTTTTTTTTTTTACTGAATTATGTTACATCAACGTTTAGAAAAAATCTTCAATACTGTAGAATGCCTTACCTATTAAGAATTTTTTCAATCTATTCTTGAACTGATTCATTGTACTACAAAGTTTTATCGATTCATCCAATTTGTTGTATAATTTGATGCCTATATAATTTGGATCATTTTGGCCGATTTGGAGTCTTTTAAATGGCAAGTGTAACTTACCTCTTTCTCTTGTACCATAATCATGTACACAATTGTTCGTTTTGAAAGAGGTTGAGTTCTTTCTGATGAACACCAAAACCTCGTAAATATATAAACATGGCATTGTCAGAATGCCCAAACTGATGAAGTGTTTTTTACAGTGTGAGTTGTATGGTAACCCCAGCATCAATCTGATGGCTTTTTTTTGTAAAATAAAAATCTCCTTAGAACTTGCGCTATGGCCCCAGTAAATTATTCCATAACGAATAACTGATTCAATTACACTGTTATATAGTAGTAATAAAATGTTGTAAGAAACTGTGTCTTTTAATTGCCTCAAAAGAAACAATTGCCTATGCAACTTAGATCCTAGATTTCCAATGTCACGTCAACTTATCAATTGTTATATCAAGAAAAACTGTTGTTTCAATTTGCTTAAGCGATTTTCCTAACTTCCGTAAAATACTACTCCCATTTTTGTAGTTTTTTCTACGTAATTGATGAAATGTGTTTTTTAATTGTTTAGAATTAAGCCATTCTTTGAACTCCAATCGGCTATTTGCGTGAAAGTCTGTCCCAGTTGTCTCAGCATGTTAGTCTCTTTTGTTCTTACTATAATATTTGTATCATCTGCATATATAACAGTGCTTGTCGATAAATCTGAACAGAAAGTAGGAAGATCGTTAATGAATATTAGGAATAGCAAAGGCCCCAGAATGGCCCCAGAATGGATCCCTGTGGATGGAATACGTACAAGGTTTCCAGTATGGAAAAAATTACTTTTTGTGCAGAGAAATTGCTATTTGGATGTGGATAATGGTGGTATTCATCATTGATATCACACTACAATTCCACAGTTTTCAAACATATGGAATGGTCGGAATGGTCCACTCAACACTTGCATGGACTGGAACCAATCAGCTATTACAAATAGGTATGAAGAAATAAGTGAATTCATCAAGAAATATCACTGGCTTTTATGAAGGAGATGGAATTCTAATGAAGGGTCTGGGAAAAGAAGATATGATTGGAAAGGCTGCTCAAAATGAACAATATCATCGATTTACATAAACAAGGATCTCCAGCAATTGAAGACTTAGAGTTATTCTCAAGATCAAATCATTGCAACCAACATTTATACAAGGATTCTAACTGTGCTTCAGAAAATGTATATTATATTATTATAAGGTAGGTACTGGCTTCTTCATTGTAAACAATAAAAGTTCATGCAATAATTCCAGTTTTTTCATCAGGGAAAAATGAGGTTCTGGAATATGCACTTCAACAAATAAATTATTTTCAAATAAAACACAGAAACTCAAAACAATGGTCGCCATATTTGTTGTTCATACTCGCAAGGCTTGTAAAGTTAGCCACCAGAGGCCGCACACTTCGTGATTTTCGCGAATAACTCACGAATTTCCTTACAAATTTGAAATTGGTTTTCACCGATGATTAGCCTAATCTCTTGACAGTTTGTTGTAGCGATATGAAACTTCTGTAATTTCAGACAACATTGCTACAGGGTGATAATTGAATGGGTGTAAAATTGCATCGTGGTCGTCACCTTACCGTTTGAACAGATAATTTTTTCAATTTTTTTTCTCACCTGTATCCTCTTGAGTGATGCTTTCATTCGAAACGTTTTCGGAATTTTCAAATTCAGAGCTTTAATAATCGTGTTATGAATATTCATTCATAATGATGCATTTTTTCGACGATTAGTTGAATGAAATTGGAAGATGGAATTCTTTTTCGAAGAATCAGCGTTGTAGGTATAATCGTCGGATATGTGATCGTGGTCGAGCACAGATAATTCCGAAGAAGTCTATACAAAGTGATACAAGAAATACTGAATGATGGAATGGAGAATAACGTATTCTTCAATAGATGAAACACAATTTTCTCCGTGTTACTAGTGAAATAAAGCAGTGTTACTTCGTCATGAGGATTTCTGGTGTCTGACCTCGAAACGGTTTTGTAATTTCTCGGATCAAAGGTCATTTAATGAAGGTACGCATTTTAATCAAAATGATGCATTTTCGTTGAGATTAATTATGAAATTCAAAAAATTACGATTGTAGTTCCAGAAGTATAAAATTCATATTTATTCTTGACAATGAATATACAAGGTACGAGAAAAAAATATGTACAGATTGTCCCCGGGATGAAGAAGAATATGTTTAATCGTGATGAAAATTGCTATGTTCCTAAAAAGAAATATAGTATCGGTCATTGGCGAAAATTGTGAAATGTATAAATACAGTAACTTTTCAAGGGATTCATACGAGGAAATATGAAGGAGACTGCAGAATTGTCATAGATTCGATAAAATGTTTTCCATACTAATGAAGATGAATACAGTTAGCCCTCATGAGGCTTATATGAGGTAATATAAGAGATACTTCAGAATTGCCATATATATTGATGCACCTACAATATGGTCTTCAGAGGGACAATTTCCCCATAGTCATAGTCAGAATAACTCTTGAATGTTCATTTCTGCATCATCTTTTTCACTGGGTGATTCATAAGAAATTTATAATATCTCACCTGCTGCTATAGATTTGACGAATTCTGAAAAAAAAAAATTGTTTGCGTAACTTATACTTACCATTATTGCTATTTTGATTTCCTCACGTCAAAAAAATCCTAATTGCATATTGGATTGGCTTTCATTCCAATATGTGAAGTATCTTTCATATTACCTAGTATAAGCTTCATGAGGACTTACTGTATATATCTTCATAGTATGAAAAACATGTTATCGAATCTATGGTAATTCTCTTTCATATTTCCTCGTATAAGCCTCATGAAAACTTACTGTATTTATACAGTTCACAATTTTCGACAATGACCGACACTTTATTTCTTTTTCGATTTTCATCACGTTTAAACATATTCTTCTTCATCCTGGACAATCTGGACATATTTTTTATCGCACCTTGTATATCCATCGTCAAGAATAAATATAAATTTCATACTTCTGGAACTACAACCGTAATTTTTTCAATTTTATGATTTATACCAACGAAAGTGCATCATTTTGATTGAAAATGCGTACCTTCATTATATGACCTTCGATCCGAGAAATTACAAAACCATTTCGAGGTCAGACACCAGACATCCTCATGACGAAGTAACACTCCTTTATTTCACTAGTAACACGGAGAAAATTGTGTTTCATCTACTGAAGAGTACGTTATTCTCCATTCCATCAATCAGTATTTCTTGTATCACTTTGTATAGACTTCTTCAGAATTTTCTGTGTTTGAAAACAATCACATATCCGACGACTATACATACAACGTTGATTCTTCGAAAAAGAATTCCAACTTCCAATTTCATTCAATTAATCGTCGAAAAAATGCATCATTTTCAATGAATATTCATAACATGATTGTCAAAGCTCTGAATTTGGAAATTCCGAAAACGTTTCGAGAGAAAGCATCAATAAAGAGGATACAGGTGAGAAAAAAAATTGAAAAATTATCTGTTCAAACGGTAAGGTGACGACCACGATGCAATTTTACACCCAATCAATTATCACCATGTAGCAATGTTGTCTGAAATTACAGGAGTTTCATATCGCCACAACAAACTGTCAAGAGATTAGGCTAATCATCGGTGAATACCAATTTCAAATTGGTAAAGATATTTGTGAGTTATACTACTTTGAATTCAGGCTATATTTCGGACCACGACGATATCAATGTTGACCAGTTTAGTTATGAAAATAAATTTCACTTGAATTTATCATGAAATAATGTTATTGAATAACTGATATTTCTGAGGTTCACAATCATATTTCAACATATGGCAACTGTACAGGGTTAACAACTGATAACGGCTATCATCAATCATTATTCTTTCAACTTTGATCGTTGATATCTTCCGTTAGCGAAAAGCTATCATGTTGCGGTTTTCGTTGGTCTATTGTGATTGAGTTTATCTATTTCATCGTGTGCATACATATGCATACTATTACGGCAGCGGTGATATGAATATTCAAATCACAGTTGATAGAACAGGAAAAGTCCTTTACAACGAGCCCAAGATTGTTGAATTCAGTTGAAGATAACCCGAGTTACAGAAGTTCAGAAAAAACATAATTTGACTTTTCCCCACCACTTTATTTTTTGAGATGGGGCAAAAAGTGTGAAACAGAATAACCTAGGAATTTATCAAGGATAAAACTGCATATATTTTCAGTACACCTTGTTACAACTGAATACGGAGACATTTTCAATTTTCTCATTACTCATAGCCGTTACGCCACCTAGCGGTTATTTTAGGAACCTAAAAATATTTTCCACCTATTTTCTAGGGTCACTTTTCACAAGATATTTTAATTTTCAAAGTTGTATTATTTGTCGCCTGGATATGGCCGACGGCCGTTCTTAGTTGTTCACCCTGTACTATGGTCTGCCCCTACTCACGAAATCGTGACGTCAAATTTTACTCGCGGTAAATTTTTAGCCGTTTGAAAATTACCGTGGCACTATTGATGATTTTGGCACCTTAAAATCGATCGAAAAATTCTGAAAAAATATGAAATTGAAAGGTATTTGAGTGATGATTCTATTTAACCCATTAGATACTAGCGTTTCAAATAAGGAACACATAACCGTACGAACTCTGAGCGCGTCCAAATATATTTCCAATAGCAGAATTTTCTCCATGCAAATAATTTTTATCTCGTATAACACCTACATCTACCACTGAGTCATACTCAGCTACTTGATAATACCTCCAGCTCGATTCAGATTATTAGATGACTATCGGTTTTACTGTACACGTGTGAAATCTCGCGCCGTGAAGTGTAAGTACATATATTTCTCGAATATTTCAACTGTGACTGTGAATAACTTATGTTTTGAACAGTTTATAACATACTCATTGTGTTGTCTGTGACAAACATTGAAAATTATAGTTTATATCTGATTAGATTTTGTGTTTTTCATCGTGTTCCTTATATGGAACACTAGGCTTGTAGGATGTTGAATGTGTTCATAGTTTGTCAGTCCAAGACATTCATTCAACTTATTGATGACCTACCAGAAGACAGAACATGTGTGTCATATAAGTTGCATCTCGACAATTCATCCACTTCTGTGAAATTTCTTCAATTTCTGATACAATGGCGCTATGATGGTTCTGGCACAGAGCAAGAAAATAGGATTTCTCGTTATTGTCCAATAACTGAGGATGATAAATGAAGCGAAAAAACTTGGTGGATTTGATTACGCCTTATGTTCTACGATGATGCATCAATTGTGGTTGCCAGATGAATGGACAATTCAGTTATAACTGTTGCATCGACCATACACTAAGTTTATTCTTCTCTAACGCGCAAAAAAATGGAATGGACTCGCTGCATATAAAAGTACAATGAGTACATAGGAAGAACAGACTTATAAATTTTGCTAGCCAATTTTCACCTGGATAAATTTCAGCAGGAAATTTATCAGTTGAGTTTCAGGAGAGGAAGCCCACCTGAAGAAGTACCACAATTTAACGAAGTCATCGGCAAGACCACCAACATATTCAACAAATTCTGAAGTAACTATAGTTATTCGCTTGATTAACTGATGTTCATAATATACTTTCAAGCAGGAATAGAGAAAATACATTGAAATTTTCGCAAAGGTATTAATTCAGTCCCTAATGGGTTGAGAAATAAAAAAAATAGTCCACACGCCTATTGTCACTGTCATCACTGATGGTGTGCAGGAACCTTGCAGGCAAAACATGGGGATGTAACCCATCAATACTGCGATGGATGTACACCATGCTAGTGAGACCAATGATCACCTACGGAGCAGTAGTGTGGCACGGCAGAACCGAACTCGCCACTACAAGGAAAATATTAGAGAAGGTGCAAAGACTGGCATGTCTTTGCATAACAGGAGCAATGAGATCAGCTCCAACAGCAGCACTAGGGGTCATTTTGGATCTCACACCTCTACACATCGTGGTGAGGAGAACTGCCCATGGAGCACATCTCAGGTTAGCCAAGGTCGGACTAAGAGGGAAAACGCACAGTGTAAGGGGCTCACCCCCCACTGAGATCGCACACCTCGCCGATCTTCCAACAGACCAAATCATTAGGAAGTTCAGTTTTGAGAAGAACTTCCGAGTGGAGCTGAGCAACAAGCGCGAATGGAGCACAGAATCCATCGAATCACTGGGAAGGAATACCATTACTTGGTATACGGACGGGTCTAAAACACCCGAGGGAACTGGAGCAGGAGTCTTTGGGCCTCGCACCAAATACTTCGAATCCATGGGACAATTCCCCAGCATTTTTCAAGCGGAAATACACGCCATAGGAAGATGCATCCAGTTCAACCTAGACAGGAAATACCGGAAGGACATCGCGATTTTATCCGATAGCCAAGCAGCCATCAAAGCGTTGAGCTCTCCTTACATCAACTCGAAGATGGTATGGGAATGCCTAAGCAAATTGAATGAGCTAGGCAGCAACAATAAAGTTACCCTCCTCTGGGTGCCAGGGCATATCGGAGTGGAGGGGAATGAACAAGCAGACGCTCTGGCACGACAAGGGGCTTCAACGCCACTGATCGGACCAGAGCCATTCTGCGGCCTTGGAAATTCCTATTTCCAAGGAGAACTTGAGAAGGCGGAAGGAGCCTGGAGAGCCAGACAAATTTCAACCGAGAAAGATCTAAGATACTGACAAACCTCAGCAAAGAAAGTCTCAAAGCAATAACGGGATTTCTAACGGGGCATTGCAGACTCAAAGAGCACCTAAGGAAGCTAGGCTTACAGGAGGACGGCACCTGTAGATTCTGTGAGGAAGAACCAGAAACACCCCATCACATACTGATGGAGTGTGACGCTGTACATCACAAAAGATTGAACATACTGGGAACACACCAGCTGACTGTGGAAGAAATACCACAGCTAGACCCCCTCAAAATCCTCAAATTCCTGAAGGAATTGAATCTCGAGGGGCTGCTATGAACAAGAAATCCTTGATATAGCAGGAGCAGATGGGGCACAATAGATCTAATTGGGTCGCAGCGCATCTGTCACCATCCAACCTACCAATACCAATACCAAATACCAATACGCCTATTGTAGCTCTAGTGGTAATAGGTGAAACTTGAAATCGTCCCAACCCTACCTGCGTGTCCTCCAGCTCGAAATCCAGCACGTCATCCACAGTTTCCCCTCTCCTGAAGCGCACGCTCGGCGACTCGTCTTCCTCGCTCACGTAGGAGTCCTCCAGGAGGTCAGCTTCTTCGTCCTGCCGTTTCCGCTTGAACCCCTTAGGAAACTCGCCCGTCATCGAGTCTTCGCTGTCGCTGCTGCTGCTGATGTTTTTTTCGACGAATTCCGGTATCTGTTCCATGTGCGCGTCGGGTTTGGCGGGTTCGTCGTCGCTGTCGTCGGCAAATAGGTCTTCGAACTATGATGAAACCTTTGATTATTTATACCAGCATTACTCAAAGTATGCTCCGCAATGCCTCCGATAGGACTCCGCTAGCAGTCATGATAAAACGAATTCATGACATCAGTGAATAAGAATAAAGCTCGGAATGAAGTTATTTAAAATAAAAATGAACGATCGAAATGAGAAGCTCAATTCCACAGATTGATTTTTGGTGCCGTGTTTGTGATGAATTTCCACAACTCCACACAGAGAGGCTTTGATTTTCTTCTGCCGTTCCCTAAAACTTACGTGTGTTGAATGGACCAGCATATTATACAACTACATAAACTGAATATATACCGCAATAGACTGGATGCCGAACTAGACAATCATGAGAATCAGTGACGGCTCGTGCCCTCAGAACCTGGGTCGGCCAGGGTATAGATATTGCTCTAAAATGCGAACGTAAGTGGGTCAGCGGCTTGAGTGAAGTTCGATGGCAAATAAGCATGTACAGGGTGATTCACCATAATTGTCCTTTCTCCCTCTAGCTCACTTATTTTTGACCCGATTTAAAAATTTGAAGGATGATCTAAAATGATTTCTCAGAATTTTTTTCCCGTTGCATCAGGAAATACAGGGTGCACGGAACAAATGATCTACAGGGTACTACTCGATTTTTCCAAATCGAACACCCTGTATTTCATTGTATTTTTAGATTCTTCCTGAAGAGCTGATTTCATCAATGCATCACACTTGGGGTCTAGCGGGAATGATAACAGAGATATAGGGTGTTCAAAATCGAGATTTTTCAAGTTTAGGATTTTTTGTCTCGAAACTATTCATTATTGGTCGAAACGGCTCCTATGTTTCCATCTTAATTTTTGATTAACTGTCTATTGAGATTTGATTGGAACATTTACAGGGTGGTTCAAGATTCAGAATTCCGATCACCCTGTATCTGTTCCAATTATTAAATGTCAGTAGATAGTAAATCAAAAGTTGAGATATGGACATGAAAGCCGTTTTGACCGATGATGAATAGTTTCGTCTCAAAAAAATCCTAAAGTTGAAAAATCTCGATTTTGAACACCCTATATCTCTGTAATCATTCCCGATCATGGACGTATAAACAAAGATGGACTGGGCTATTTACATTTTCATGTGAAGTCACACAAAGGAACAGTCTAACCACCGAATCGCTAATTTGATGTTGTCATATTATTCTTGCTGTGTGTCAAACTTGAGGACAATTTCCGTTTTTTACTACATTTGATACGTACATGGGACATATAATTCATTGCATTACTCATGAACAACCGAGTGAATAACCAAAAATCACTCAGTTAGTATAAACTATTTCTCAAGTTAAAAAAGTCGCGAGCTGTATATTCATTATCGACAGACAAATTCTGATAACCTAATGCTTTCAAGAAGCTTGGCATCGTTGACAACGTCAACCAATCACACAGCGCTATTTGGAAAAGGAAAATAAATGGCGCAATATTCGAAGTAGTGTTTACGTTTTTATGATCTTCGAATTCGTGATATTCGAGTGAATTTGTGACTTTGTTTGAACAATAGTTTATCGTCAAGTGTCCCGATGGTGCGTAATTGTGTTTTATGCAGGAAAAATGCATATTCACACTCAGAACTATCTTTTCATTCGTAAGTAATAACATTGACATTTCAGCATAGGCGTCGTGCAGGGTGTATTAACTCATAATGTTTGTTAATTCAATATTTGTTGAAAATAATCAGGAATTATCATAGGAAGGGTACATACATATTGCTTGTTGAATACATTAATTGATTTAGTTCTTGAAACCTACATTTTATTTCTCAAAAATGTAAAAGTCAGATGAAACATGTTTCGCAGATTCCCTGTGAAGGGTGAACAGCGGGGTTTGTGGTTGTCGCTGTTGAAAATGAAGGCAGAGCAGATAACCAAAAATGCTCTTGTTTGCTCCGACCACTTCAGAAGTGATGATTTCATATCACAGCCTAGTGGAAGGAGGATTCTGAGGAAAGGGGTTCTTCCAATACCCATTTTTGATGAGTTACCAGCACCATCAGAACAAATAGAACAATCCTGGTGAGTATCTATAAAATATTCCGATAATTTTGGGTAACTTATTATACAGGGTGTGATTAATTCTCCCGGTATGCTGTAAATGGTACCTATTCCATGAATATTGTAAATATAAGTATTTCTTGGATTTTTCATTACTCTGATTTTTCAGGTGTGCAGATGATATAATGGAAAATATAGATCCAACCTTTGATATTATTTTCGACGATAATTCTTCTAAACCTTCAAAAAGGTGGGTTTGACTTGAATTTTTCACAGTTCACAAATATAAGTTATGAATGTAGATTCTGATTTGTCTCCACATTCCGAAATTAACATTACATGAAATATTACAGGTATTTAAATGAAACTGGAGAGCAACATATTAATACTGATATAGACTCAAGCTTCAATGCTGCACACTATGATTCTCCTGGGCCTCCATAAAGGAGGTGAGTTTTGGCTTATCTTTTCTCAAACTATTATTCAACCTCGTATTTAATAACGAATAATGTGGCAAGTGATAGATAATATATTTATTTTACAAAAATACAATATTTCAGATGTTTCAGATGTTTCAATGATGATGAAGGACAACCGAGAGGACAACTGAGTAATGCGGATATAGAAAATGCTTCTTCAGGTACACTCACAGCGTCAGAAACTGAAATGGTGGAGTTGTTATTGACAGATAATACTTGTTCATATTCCCGACATAAAACTTATGAAAAGTGAGTCCTCATTTTGAATTATTTTGGTGATAGTCTCTACAAATGAGTGTTTCCAAAGTGTGCGAACTTCATTTCATGTTTCAGAATGAACAAAACTGTCGAGGACACGTCTAGCAGTGAATTTTCAACACCTGGAAAGGCTATACAAAAAGTAAAAATTTTGAAAAAAACTGTGAAGAGCCAAAAACACAAAATCAAGTGCCTTCAACAATCTGTCAGGAGATTGAGAGCAAAAATTACATCCCTCACTTCACTCCTGACATTATTGAAGAAAAAATCTTTGATAAATGAAAACTCTGAATGGCCATTGAAAGCAAGCCTCTTTCGGTAAGATTTTCAGTGGATAATAACATCATTTTTTTATTATTTCAGGCATCATTATCAGGAGCAACAAATGAAATTTTCGAAAAACTGTTGAAGGGACCCAAAAAACAAAAATACACCCCAGCCTTGCGAAGTTTTGCACTCACCTTATCATTTTATTCCATGAGGGCATATAATTATGTAAGGAAAACGTTCAACAATACACTACCACATCCAAGAACAATTTCAAAATGGTACCAGTCCATAGATGGTAGACCTGGGTGGACACAAGAAGCATTGCACACACTCAAAATAAAAGCAGATGAAGCCAAGAGAGAAAATAAAACAGTTCTCTGTAATCTTGTTTTGGATGAAATGTCTATTCGGAAGCAAGTTGAATGGACTGGAAATAAATTTTGCGGTTATGTGGACATTGGAACAAACCTGGAGAGTGATGAACTTCCTGAAGCGAAGGAGGTACTAGTTTTCATGTTGGTTGCTTTGAACAGTTCATGGAAGATACCAGTTGGGTATTTTTTATTGGATGGGATCAGTGGATCTGAGAAAGCAGCGCTGGTGAAAAATTGTTTACAACTTGTACATGATACTGGAGTAGTAGTCAATTCAATGACATTTGATGGAGCACCAGCTAATTTCAAAATGGCCTCCGAATTAGGAGCTGATTTCAACATTTCATCCCTGAAAACTTCTTTTGAACACCCTGTCACTAAAGAAAATGTTTATTTGTTTCTGGATCCATGTCACATGCTCAAATTGGTTCGCAATTGCTTGGGATCTGAAAAAATTCTTCACAGTGAGAATAATAAAGAAATTGATTGGTCATATATTGACAAATTAGTGGAATTCCAATATAGTGAAGGCCTTCTTGCTGCCACAAAACTCAGAAAAAGACACATTATGTGGGAGAAAGAGAAAATGAAAGTCAAAGTGGCCACTCAAACAATGAGTAAAAGTGTAGCAGATGCTCTTTTGTATTTATCGAAGGACTTATGTATACCTGAATTTGAAGGAGCCGAAGAAACTGCTTCTTTCGTCCAAAAATTCAACGATATTTTTGATATATTCAATTCAAAGAATAGATTTGCTAAGTATTCATGTAAAAAGCCTTTATCTCCACAAACTAAAGAGTCATTTTTCGAATATTTAGATGAAATTGATAGTTATATTCGCAGAATTTCCTGTGAAGGTATTCCAATTTTACAATCAAGAAAAAAAACTGGATTCTTAGGTTTTCTTGTATGTATCAAAAGTTTGAAAGGAATATATCAAGAACATGTTGAAACAAAAAATAATCTAAAGTATATTTTAACTTATAAACTGTCCCAAGATCACTTGGAATTATTTTTTGGGGCAATGAGAAGCAGAGGAGGTTTCAATAATAATCCTACTGCAAGACAGTTTGAGGCAGCGTACAAAAGAATTATTGTACATACAGAAATAAAAGCTGGGAATGCTGGTAATGCTATTAATCTCGATTCCACCTCAATATTGTTTTGTAGCAGTACTAGAGTGACTATCAATAATGATGGAGATGACAATTGTAACACTGATGGGTATATTTTATTTGAGAGACAATTAGAGGAAGATATTAGGTCATTAGATTTCAATAACTCGACAGCTTGGGATTTGACCGACTATGTTGAAGATATTGTCACTTATATAGCAGGATTTGTATCGAGATGTTTGAAAAAAATTTTAACATGTCACAAATGCCTTCGCCTGGTTGAAAATGAGAAATCCCTCTCAATGTTACAACGAAGAAAGGAATACAAGAAATTGACGAACTCATCAGTTTTGGTCATTGAGATTTGTAAAATTGCTGAAAAATATTTCAGATTCTTAGATAAAACCCATAAAATTTATAATAAAAAAATTAAAAACCCAATGAACATCTTGATATCGAATACATTAAAAAATATTCCACATAATCTTTATGATTTATTTGGTGATCATTTTTATGATGGCGATCCAATCGATAGTCATTCCTCACAACTGGTCAAATTAATATTGCAAAAATATTTCAAAATCAGAATACATCATGCCACAAAGAATAAACTCGATTCCACCACCATAAGAATCAGGAGTACACTAACAAAAACAGTTCTTTTTAAAAATCAATGAAATGCCTCGACTTCTGAATTAAAATTTTTTCAGTTTTTCTGTTCTGGTAGGGAATGAAACCCACGACTTACTTGTGTATTTTCGAATGTCTGAATAAAGTGTTTATTAGTAAAGTATTCTTTTGAATGATCGTCAATTCCCTCTATTTTTCGTGTCACAATAATGAGAATTATAGGTACCTATCCGAATGTTCGAAGATAGAAAGCTCTAATCTTTATTGCAAAATTATTCATTTAGCAGTTTTCTTATTTTCAATTCGAAATATTTGTATACCTTGTTGATGGAAATAGAACGAATCAATAGCAAATTATTCTTTTTATATGTAATGAAATCTTGAAAAAATAATTGTTTCCTAGTATCTCGAATATTTTCCAAGTATCAGAAGGTACGCCACTGGCGGAACGTGAAAAGTCACAGTATATCACTTCGCCTCTCTCCCCTCGCCCTAAAGCTACTTGGCTTCAAGATTATGTGAACACAGAGTAGAGGATGCCCAGTCCATCTTTGTTTATACGTCCATGTTCCCGATAGACCCCAAGTGTGATACATTGAGCAAATCAGCTTTTCAGGGAGAATCTAAAAATACAATGAAAAATAGGGTGTTCCATATAAAAAAATCAAATGGTACCCTGTAGATCGTTTGTTCTGAGCACCCTGTATTTTCTGATGTAGCGGAAAAAAAATCAATCAAAAATCATTCAAGATGATATTTCAAATTTTGAAATCGGTTTAAAAATAATTGAGCTAGAGGGGGGGACATTTATGGTGAATCACCCTGTACACATAACCAAAAAATTAAATTGTCCAGCAAGAACCACGAGGTTAGAGCATTCTCGCCAGGGGAAATGGGGAAAGAAAAAGGAGGTGGATAAGGGTTAGTTGGTATGAAAAAATAATAACAAGAAAGTCGAAAAAATAAAAATAAAATAACTCGTGAACAAAAAATATTTATATTCTGTTGAAAACGTAATGTAAACTCAAAAAAATCAACATAACCGACAACCACTCACCTAACGCGAGAAGCACAACAATGACTAATCTGTCTACGCTACGCCGTTCCTGTAACAAGCCACCCCACTGACCCCACTCCTTCGTAGTCGGCTGGCCGAGCCCGCGTGCAGGGTGCAGCCGTAGGTATAATGTTTCCCGCGATGCGATGGATGCATAAATATTATTTAGGTAGTTTATAACCGCTACATGCGTCTTTGAAAATAAATGATATTCTGGAAGTTATACATTTATTACATTTTCGTCACCAGAGCTTTTTTACGATGTTTCAATACCTACTCAGCTCTTGGACTGCTGACATTTTTCTTGCCATATTACCTACATAGGCAGAGGCACAGTAGGTTACATTACAGCAATATTCAAATTGAATTATAACTTATTGACGCTCAGAAGCACTGAAGGAAAATTCTGATACCAATATTAGATGGATATGTTGAATTATGAATTACTGAAAAATTGCAAATTCAAAAATCACCAGTCATTTTTACTGCAACTACTGCAAGCGTAAACAAAAACATGGAAATAATTTTTCTTTTCAGTTTGTACATTTCAAATTCCAACATCAACTTACAAATAAGTATAGGAATTAAAATTATAAATACCTACAATGTAAAATGAAAATAGAATGTCAATCATGCCAATCCGTATATTAAAAATTAGGTCGGAATGGTTCGATACGATGCACAGCGAGCGCACTGCAAACAACTGATACTGATAAGTACGATCGATACGTTGGGCGGCCAGCAGAGCTTGGCCGCACCCAAGGTATGACGCGTATAAGCGAAAATTTAAACTTGAAGCGGGGAATCTGTAGGCGATGCCTGTGGCGATGCGTCGAGACATGAAATCACCGATCGGCCGGCCGTCTGCATCAGTGTAATGAGCTACGCGAGCGTTTCGACTGAAAGCGGCGTTTTGACGATGGGATTACCAGATGTCGTAGGTCCTGAATTAGTTCGTGATTTTCGGTGTATATGCGGATGGCATACTCAAAGGTTCCATGAATGAAATTCAAATAATAGTGGCATAACAGTAGGATAAAGAGCGATGAATTATGAAAACAGTTTCGGAAAATAATTTTATTCATCAAATAGTTCAGTAATTTTCCCCAAATTATTTGGTACGGCCCGGCCGACCCTGCCGTCCCTGACGAGCCGTCACTGATGAGAATTGAATTTTCATCTATCAAGCCTGGCATAACTAATTTGGTGGGGAATAGAAAACAATGTCATGCCTCTCATTTAATGAACTTGGTTTTATCATTTCCTTACCAACTCACTTGGTTTTATCATTTCCTTACCGACTCACTGCTGATGTTCTTTTCCATGTGCGCGTCGGGTTTGGCGGGTTCGTCGTCGCTGCTTTCGCTGTCGTCGGCAAAGATGTCTTCTACCTATGATGAAACCTTTGATTATTTATACCAGCGTTACTCAAAGTATGCTCGGCAATGCCTCCGATAGGACTCCGCTAGCAGTCATGATAAAACGAATTCATGACATTAGTGAATAAGAATAAAGCTCGGAATGAAGTTATTTAAAATAAAAATGAACGATCGAAACGAGAAGCTCAATTCCACAATTTCACTGATTGATTTTTGGTGCCGTGTTTGTGATGAATTTCCACAGCTCCACACAGAGAGGCTTTGATTTTCTTCTGCCGTCCCTAAAACGTACGTGTGCTGAATGGACCAGCATATTATACAACTACATAAACTGAATATATACCGCAATAGACTGGATGCCGAACAAGACATGAGAATTGAATTTTCTTTTATCAAGCCTGGCATAACTAAGTTGGTGGGGAATAGAAAACAATTTCATGCCTCTGATTTAATGAACTTGGTTTCATCATTTCCTTACCAACTCACGACTTAGTGTATCTAACTTTTTTTCGTATGATTATTCACAAAAAATACACATATAAATGAAAATTCCTATAATGTTCGAAGAAGGTCGTGCGTACCTAGGGGATAGAGAGAGGAGATAGGTATTGGATGTTTAAAAAAATTTTTGATGTTCCATTAGGAATTTAATCTGTTCCCTAATATGTGTGTGTGAATGGCGTCGACATTTGCTTGTGTTTTATCGTTATGCCATTTCGGTCGAAGAATAAATAGATCACTTGAAGTGAAGAGCCATCCCAGGATGTGTTGATGAAGATGTCGAAGAATTTCAACTAGTAAAACGGATAGAATTGAGTGCCTATTGTGTCAAGTCAATCAAACTGAAATGATGAAGGGAGGTGTCAATAGAAACAACATATCACACCAATCTGATATACCTACTGTTCTTGAATATGATCACATTTGAAATAAATATAACAACCAGAAAAATAGATGGCCCGTGTGGTGGTCGGATTAGAATAACCCCACGGTAAGTCCTGCCTGTCGTAGAAGGCGACTAAAAGGACGCCAATAGGTGGAAGATGGTTAACGCCATCGCCCGGTGCGATACCACCACATCAACCATAGGCACTGTGAAATGGGTATACTTACCCGTGTTTCAGTAGCTGGTTGATGTTCCGGCCAACCCAACCCAATTTCCTTTTCCTTCCACGCCAACCTCCCTTCTTTATACAGAATACGCGATGATGAGTTCTCCTCAAGTAAAATTATCCGGAAGTAAAATACCTCTCCATTCGGATTTCCGGGCGAGGTGCTCGAGGGGGTTCACCATCGGCTGAAAAAGTCCTCAAGATAGACCTATTTAACATCCGAGGTCTAAGTAAGAACATCAACGATGTCCATCGACACCTTCAAATTGAAAAGCCAGACATATTGGCTCTTACTGAGACACAGGTCAATTCATCCACCAATACGACCTATCTGCTCTGTCCTGGGTACGAACTCCACACACGTTTCAGATTCAAGGGAGGTCTCTGCCTCTACTCTAAAACGAATCTCTCATGTCAACGAGAAAAAACTTTGGAACCAAATAAGTTTGATGTCATGTGGTTCAAACTCGATAGCCAGAAACAGACCAAATACCTTTGTTGTCTCTACTTATCACCAAATGATCCTTCCTATGAAGAGCTCTTCGAATTCTTGTCTCTGAAGCTTGACCAAATTCAACAGAACCATCCAGCAGCAGAAATCATCATCATGGGCGATTTCAATGTACACAACACTGCTTGGCTCGTACACTCTAACAGAACGGATGAAGCTGGGCGACAAGCCGAAGCTTTCGCCATCACTCACGGCTTAGAGCAGCTTATCAAAGAACCCACACGAATTCCCGATGCCAATAACCATTCAGCTAACATACTTGACTTATTCCTCACTAATAATTCAGCACCCTACACCATAGATGTATGAGCTCCACTTGGCAATTCTGACCACACACTTATCTCCACAACCTGCCCATTTTTCATTCCATCAACTGCTCCGGCACCCACACGTCTTATATGGCATTACAATTCAGGAGATTGGGACGGTCTCCGCATGTTTTTCTCCGAGTTTCCTTGGCATAGAGTATGCTTTGACTCTGAGGACCCTTCACAGTTTGCTGCGGAAATATCCGAGATCATCATGCTCGGAATGGACACATACATACCTAATTTTTCGAAAAGATCATCACCTTCGAAAACCTGGTTCAACAAAAACTGTTCTAGAACTGTTGCCTTGAAACAAACAGCCTACCATCGCTGGCGCAAAAACCCTAACCTCGTGACTAGAGCAGAATACGTTGATACCAGGAATAACTGCAGCCAATCAATAGATGCTTCGAAAGAAACATACAATGCCAAGATAAGATCGAAACTCATAGATTGCCCCAATGGCTCCCGTTCGTTTTGGTCCCTTGCTAAAGCGGTCGGCAGAAATTTCACTAATAGTTCATTTCCACCACTGTCCAAATCTGACGGCACATTAGCAACAACATCGCAGGAGAAAGCAAATATTTTTGCAGAGATGTTCGCAGCAAACTCTACTTTAGATTCCCAAGGAAAACTGCCGCCAGACATTCCACCCGTTGAGAGTCGAATGCCCGAAATCGTCTTCCGTCAACGCACTATCAGACGAATTATGCTTGGTCTCAAAACGAATAAGGCTCATGGTCCTGATGGAATTCCACCCATTATCCTCAAAAAATGTGCACCAGAATTAACACCGATTCTCTGCAAGTTATTTACCATCTCGTACAGGTCGGGTATTTTTCCATCATGCTGGAAGACAGCTAGAGTCCAACCAATCCCCAAAAAAGGGAACAAGAACCTGCCCAACAACTACAAGCCCATTGCCCTGTTATCAGTAATCTCCAAAGTGATGGAGAAAGCCATCAACATTGAGCTTATCAAATATCTGGAGAGCTCAGGAATCATCAATGATAGACAATACGGCTTTCGCTACCTAAGATCTACTGGAGATCTACTTGCCTACGTCACCCATTTATGGCAATCTTCAATAGAAAAACACGGGGAATCTCTAGCTGTCGCGTTGGACATATCGAAAGCATTCGACCGTGTTTGGCACGAAGGACTCCTCCACAAACTACCATCATACGGCTTACCACCTCAGCTATGCCATCTCTTATCGAGTTTTCTTTCAGGCAGATCGCTTCACGTGGTGGTGGACGGTGTATCGTCTGATACCATTGGCATCAATTCCGGCGTTCCACAAGAATCAATTTTGGCACCAACATTATTCCTGCTTCATATCAATGATCTGTTGGGAGTAACAACTTGCCCCATCCACAGCTTTGCAGATGATAGTACCCTCCATACTGCGTTCTCTTCCAGAATTCCCATTTCTTCCCAGGAAACAAAGAACTCACGGCGCAGGCAGGTCGATGCTGTCAATGAAGATCTTGCTGAAATCACAGCCTGGGGAACCAACAACCTAGTTGAATTCAACGCCACCAAAACTCAAGCCTGTATTTTCTCTAGAAAAGCGGAACTCAGTATGCCCGATATTGTAATGTCTGGCTCCACCATCCCCACCAAGCCCACCATATCTATGCTCGGTATTTCCATCAACGACACTGTTTCATGGGATAATCATGTCAGATCCATCGCAAAAGCTGCTTCACAAAAACTCGGATTCTTGTTCCGTGCGAAAAGCTACTTTACACCTCAACAGTTTCTCATGATCTACAAAGCGCAGATACGGCCTGTTCTAGAATACTGTTCCCACATATGGGGTTCAGCACCAAAACATACGCTGATGCTCTTAGATTCCATCCAGAGAAGAGCCATTCGCCTGGTGGGTGACGCCACACTCACTCACTCTTTGACACGGGAAATGTTCTTCGGAAATCTCTGCTATCATCCCTTCACTAGCAATACCAATCAGACGAACTAGACAAGCCCAGTCAGCACATCCTTTCGTTGTCAACCTCGAAAGATGTCGAACAGCACTTTATCAAAACTCCTTCATCCATAGAACGGCTAGGCTCTGGAATTCATTGCCTGTGGAAGTATTCCCAACAACATATAATCTCCAGAAGTTAAAAAAAAACTCCAATACCTACCTCCTGTCCCTATCCTCCCTAGGAACGCACGATGTTCTTTGAACATTATAGGGATTCCCTTTCGTGCGCTTCAAGCGATAAAAAAAAAAAAAGATTCTATTTATTGACCAGATTTTATTCCTATATGATATGAATGCATACATTTGAGACAGCCGATTAAATTCACCATATGGATGTCCAAGACAGATACCATATTGATGTCCTTGACGGATACCATATAGATGTCCTCGACGGATAGCTAAAAAGTTGGAAACGCGATATCCTATGGATGTCCATACGTCATCCAGTGTACGCAAACTGGATGTCCTATGGATGTCCGAAATGTGGAGTATGTCCATAGGACGTCCATTGGATCGAGTTATGTTATTAGGGTTATGACAGCAAAGAAGCCAGAAATTCTATTCAGCAGGTGGTGGTATCTATGAGCGACAAGGTGAACTACTTTTTGTTGAGCAGCGACGGGTGGACACCGGGAATGCAGAAAATATTCGAAGTTTATTGTTAGAGGTTTTTATGCAAGAAATAATTTTTAATTAAATGCCTTCAGAATATTAAAGTTAGTGAGTTTCCTGCTTTAGAAAGAAGTATAATATGCCTAGATATTTCAGCAACTTGCAAATAGATGGACTCGAGGAGATTACGAGAGTATAGACAAATCTGCTATGTTTCACTAGCGGCGCTTACGAACCATCTGAGAATTGAGGAATGAAACGACAGTATTCGCGATAGAAAATAACACGTCGCCCTACCTGATGGCAGCAACTTGAACACTTCTGAGCGGTTTGTTTTGATCATAGGCTTGTTCGCGTTCATAATAAAAAACAGTACAAAGCCATCAGGAGCATGCGCAATTTCACAGAACAGTAGGAATATTTCATGATCCGTGGAACTGCGCATGCTTCTGATGGTTTCGGACTGTTTATTTTTCGAACGCGAACGAACCTCATATGACCAATAAGCACAAACAAAAAACACATGTGAACCAATGAAAACAAAGCAAACATGCCGTTTTGACAGCTTTCAAGAAGGTGGCGTACGCTTATTTTCTATCGCGAATAGCGCAAGATCCATAATATAATAGAAAGGTTGTATCATAAAATCCTAGTCAATCGGCGACAGCGTGAATTGCGTACTCTTCGAATTTGTTTACATTTCCACGCCATGACACAATAGTGGCCAAAACAAATTAAATTGTGTTGAAATCTCATACACGTGATTTGTTGAACTTCAGTGACCATTTCTCAATCATCAAAATAGTATTGAAAATATGAAGTTTAAAATAGTACTCCTTTGTAGGGAACTTTCCTTCAATTCAGTTTTGAGAGACAGACACAATGAAGTTGCCTGAATGGCACAGTATATTAAAACTGTTTTAATCTTCTCCTAAAGATGCTAACATAGTTAGCGAAACATGTGTCAAGATGTAAAAAAAAAAAACGGTTTGGTTAGTGGTAAAACAGTGTGTAGTGTATTATCGTGCCAAAGGTTCCAGTCTTTGATATAAATTAAATGTGATATTGCAAATTATTTTAAATATATTATCGCGCCTAAAAAAGATGCGGAGAATGGTACAGGACAGTAAGGCTAAGGCGAATCTAGTAGATATATATATATTGTTAGATCATTGCTCTAGTCCTCCACTCACACTCCCAACACTCACCTCTTTGTCCATATCGGCGATGTCGTCCCTGGAGAACGACATCAGCGGATTGATCGTGTCCATGAATCGGCCGCTCGGCGTCCGCTTCCTGGCCCCCGGCGCCTGGTGCTCGGGGTAATCGGCATCGCGGTGGTGCTCGGGTCTGCTGCAGTGGGGTGGCGGGTGCCGGTTCTTCGACCCCTTGCCCTTCAGGGGGAAGATGCGCTCGTCTGCGTGCTCCCACCTGGACCAGAGCGATATGTTCGTATGTAAATCGTGTATCTATTAGTTGATTTCAATAAATATTAGGCGTTTGTGCCCCCAGGAAACAAGGATGTGAATATAGGTTGACTGACAAAATCCTTCAGGGGGAAGATGCGCTCGTCTGCGTGCTCCCACCTGGACCAGAGCGATATGTTCGTTTGTAAATCGTGTTTCTATTAGTTGATTTTAATAAATATTAGGCGTTTGTGCCCCCAGGAAACAAGGATGTGGATATAGGTTGACTGACAAAATCCTTCAGGGGGAAGATGCACTCGTCTGCGTGCTCCCACCTGGACCAGAGCGATATGTTCGTTTGTAAATCGTGTTTCTATCAGTTGATTTTAATAAATATTAGGCGTTTGTTCCCTCAGGAAACAAGGATGTGAATATAGGTTGACTGACATCCTTCAGGGGGAAGATGCGCTCGTCTGCGTGCTCCCACCTGGACCAGAGCGATATGTTCGTTTGTAAATCGTGTTTCTATTAGTTGATTTCAATAAATATTAGGCGTTTGTTCCCTCAGGAAACAAGGATGTGAATATAGGTTGACTGACAAAATCCTTCAGGGGGAAGATGCGCTCGTCTGCGTGCTCCCACCTGGACCAGAGCGATATGTTCGTATGTAAATCGTGTATCTATTAGTTGATTTCAATAAATATTAGGCGTTTGTGCCCCAGGAAACAAGGATGTGAATATAGGTTGACTGACAAAATCCTTCAGGGGGAAGATACGCTCGTCTGCGTGATCCCACCTGGACCAGAGCGATATGTTCGTTTGTAAATCGTGTATCTATTAGTTGATTTCAATAAATATTAGGCGTTTGTTCCCCCAGGAAACAAGGATGTGAATATAGGTTGACTGACAAAATCCTTCAGGGGGAAGATACGCTCGTCTGCGTGATCCCACCTGGACCAGAGCGATATGTTCGTATGTAAATCGTGTATCTATTAGTTGATTTCAATAAATATTAGGCGTTTGTTCCCTCAGGAAACAAGGATGTGAATATAGGTTGACTGACAAAATCCTTCAGGGAGAAGATGCACTCGTCTGCGTGCTCTCACCTGGACCAGAGCGATATGTTCGCATGTAAATCGTGTATCTATTAGTTGATTTCAATAAATATTAATCGTTTGTTCCCCCAGGAAACAAGGATGTGGATATAGGTTGACTGACAAAATCCTTCAGGGGGAAGATACGCTCGTCTGCGTGATCCCACCTGGACCAGAGCGATATGTTCGTATGTAAATCGTGTATCTATTAGTTGATTTCAATAAATATTAGGCGTTTGTTCCCTCAGGAAACAAGGATGTGAATATAGGTTGACTGACAAAATCCTTCAGGGGGAAGATGCGCTCGTCTGCGTGCTCCCACCTGGACCAGAGCGATATGTTCGTATGTAAATCGTGTATCTATTAGTTGATTTCAATAAATATTAGGCGTTTGTTCCCTCAGGAAACAAGGATGTGAATACAGGTTGACTGACAAAATCCGATTTTGAAAGACAAATTGGCAAATGAAATTACTCCTTAGACCAACCGGCAAGGTTGAAGTGGGCAATCGACTCTTTCCAACCATTCAAGTCCACTGGAATTGACGGCATATTTCCAGCCCTTTTACTAAAAGGACATAAGGAACTAATGCCGTTCATTATCAAAGCAGCCAAACTTACTCTGGCGTTCGGGTACATACCGAGCAGCTGGACAAGGGCGCGTGTGATTTTCATTCCCAAAGTAGGGAAGAAAAACCCTACCCTCAGGGCCGGACTGGTCCGTCGGGCGATCGCCCAATGGCCTGGCTCATTTTTGGCCCACTGGCCTGGGCCTGCCTGTTGGAGCTTTATTTTATACCCGATATTTGGTAGAAATTTTAAATTTCATACAAACGCATGTTTATTCTACCCTGATCTAGAAAATGTATGAAGATATTCATTGACGTGCGTCTATTTCACAAATTGCATGTAACTATGTACGAAGTACTATTTTAAATTGAAATTAATTTTAAATAGAGTAGTAAACTGTCTGTCACAAGATCACGTGGAGGCTTTCATATTAATATCTTCTGAAAGGCCATAACACGACAAAAAAAATCGAGAAATAAATGTCAAAACTGCAGCGTGTAATGTTTTTTTTTATTGTGACAATTTAATTTATGTACATAACATCCCGTAAGCCGCTGTGATTTTGTCATTATGACAGCAAAAAAATTCTACCCTAACTTATCCAGTAACAGAACGGAAATTTAACATTTGAATGCATGACAACTAAAACTGTGAACAAATCTTTGATGGTTTTTATGTCATTCTTTCTCAAACTTGCTTTGTGAGAAAAGTATCTAATCTGTGGAAATTTCGCGATTTGGAGAGTCTTTGAATGGAGAGATTGACAAACCATCAAAAATATAATCTTACCGAATAACACTCAAGCATTTTTTTAGGTCGAAGTAATCTAGTCATTAAAATTCGATTTTTGTTGCTATTAGGAAATTTAAATTTCCAGGTGAATTTGAAATCATTTTTCCCACCTTTATGATACCTCTCTGACAAACCTAACTATCAATTTGAAAGCATTTGACCTTGAACAGCAAAAAATTCGGCCTGCGGCGCTTTTCTGATTTCTGTCTCCCCCATGGCCCGATTTAACCCCTCCCCCCCTATGGAACAAAGCTGATGTATACGCGCCTGTTTAATGTACATTAGTTTCATTATAATTTGTTTATTGTCTTGCTCTCATTTTCACTTATTAGTCTATTGTGACAAGATTTTGATTTTTCCAGCATGTCCGCAACATCAGTGTACGATCTACCATTTTCAATTAATGCTACAGCCCTCGCCACATTAGTAGGAGTCAAATCTCCCATGTTGAATTTTCATTAATCAAATTTATGAATTTTGAATTGTGAATCGCTTGACTTTGACAATAATTAATGACATAAACGAAATAGCCAACGTTGATCCGTATAAGTGTCTGTAAACAGTAAACCGATAGTTAAAATCCTCACAGAAACAAGTTGAAAAACGACACGTTCTTATCCCCAGTTCCGAGTTTCAAGGTGGTGAAATTAATACCAAAATATCCACCTTTTCTTTGAAACTCTGTATTTTCTTGAATCATTGAGATATCAAAATGAATGAAAAACTAGAATATTCGGAAAAGATTGGGCTACAATTTGATGTTGAGAAACCGCTTGTATTATCAATGGTTTACTCCACAGAATGTCTTAAAAAATACCGAAACAACCATACTTTCTTTACACCCCTGTATATGATATAAAGACGAATCGTTTGAAGGTGGTTATTTCTCAGATGTATTCGTGAAGAATAAAGCTACAATTTGTGAAGAAAAAAAATTAAATCAAGCGATCGGATCGAGAGAAAATTGATGTCAAACTTAGTGTAACTTTTGCCCGTTCCCCTAATTGTGCCAGTGTATATATTTCCATTTTTTTAAGCCCACTAGAAAATTATGTAGTGGGTTCTGTTTTGGATTTTTAATCTGTTTTGTAACCCCTTTTCTGGCAAATAAATAAATAAATCTTTGTTGCACCTGCCCCTGACACAGTCTGTGCTATTCAAGAATCGAGAAACCGGCAGTCTCCCTTCTAGGTGTTTATAATAGTTGCGTTTTATTTATCCAATTCTGCCACCGGAATCACTTTAATGCGTCGTTATATTTGCATCTCTTCCGATTCCTGTTGCTACTTTTCATTCCGTCTCACTACAAGGAATAAGGAATGACAGTTGACAGTTGTCTAAAAATGAAATTAGATTGCGAAAAAGGAAACTTTTTGGAAGTAGAAGATGATTAGAAGACATTATTATGATTGTTTCAAGTAGGACAGGTTTTATATCTTCATTCCAAGATAAAATTTATTCTCTCCAGCTCGGAGAACTTTCTCCAATCACCACAATCTTTGCTCCAAATATGCGTTGATTCATTTTCTTGATTTTCAACTCTAGTATTATGATTTTGAAATAATTTGGAGCCCCACTATAGGTCGCGTGCACGATGACCGACCCTGGAGGCAAAATATTGAAATACAACCTCATTCTTCTGTGAATTATTGAAACACAACCTCACTTTTTTATTTGGTTACAAAGGAATCAGAGGATTGATATAGTTTTTCACAATATTTTGGCATACGAATCGTGTTTTTTGCGCTATTCATTAATTCAAGAATGCCTTCGCATTACTTCGCATTACTTGTACTGTTGTACAATGCACAAAAAATGCAGCAAGAGACTAAAGAATATGATTCTTCAGGTAAATAGTAATCTCACATAGTTATCATTATGAAATGTTGTCATTCATCATTAAAATTCCTTCTGCCTTCTGCCACTTCTGCAATACAAGCTAATACTGCTAATAGATTGAAAATGTCTACAACACACACGATCTTCAGCATGTCAGACCAGTCCTCCCGATGGATTGCATGTACCCAATCTTCTTGCATTATTTTAGACATTTCAGGTGTATTTCTATAAGCTCCTATCGCAGAAGGAATTCCGATGAGAAATCAGAGAAATTACGAAATTTCAAAAATGAAAACTATATGTGAGTGACTATAGTAGGTACTTACTTTCAATCATAATGTACCAACCGGATTACTTCGTCTTCTGCTGCAGTTTTTGTGCATTTCACAACAGCATAATGTGATGGCATGAGCGAATTGATGAATAGCGGAAAAATACGATTCCTATGCCAAAATAATTGTGAAAAACTATTTGGATCACTTGTAAACAAATAAGAAAAGTGACGTTGTGTTTCAATGTTTTGCCTCCAGTGTCGGTCATCTGACAGTTCTTGCACGCAACCTATATAAATATCGGGTTTCTCAATAAGAACGCTCGATCTTTAAAGTGTAATAAAAAATAAAGTATAAATAAAACTGACATAATTCAATATTTATTTTGAAGCATATGTAACTACATTATGTTTTAAAAATTATGTCACTTAAATGTCCGCTCCAAATACGGCAGTTTTGCTTGTTGACGAAGCCACTTAACCAAAAATGTGCCTGGTCACTAAAGATTATTTTATTCGCAAAATCGCGGTCACCCTCCAACTGTTCTAGTACCCAGACAGCGAATTCACGCCGATGCCTATGATCGTTGGGCTTTAATTCCTGCGTGATTTGCACCTTATATGGGTGAAGCGATAAGTCGTGATGCAGAATTCGCCAAGTTGACATCCGCGAAAGTCCAAGTTCTTGAGCACGACGCGGAATAGAGTGTCGTGGATTCTCATGCACACTTGCTCGGACTGCCGCAATATTTTCAACGGATCTTACTCTTCGCTGACGTACAGGAGTTCTTTGATCTGCCACTGAACCAGTTCCATCAAATTTGTTCATTAAACGGCGAATTGAGGACTCTGCAGGACGATCATTAGCACCATAAATTGCGCGAAGTGCGCGGAATGTTTGCCGAACGGAACATTGGTTTTGGTAATAAATTTTGACGATTTCGACACGTTGTTGAATTGTGTAACGCTCCATAATAAATGTTAAAGCTAACTGAATATTCCTGCCAAAGATAACGCCTGTGTGACTTTCGACCTTGTAATGCGCTGTTGCCAAAGATCGAGCGTTCTTATTGGGAAACCCTTTATAACCTCTAACATCTATAATTTCTCACATGGAAGGATTGCAAGGTCATGAAGTTCCTCGTTTTATTTGTAAACGTCATTATGTTCTCACCACCGTTACCAGAATGAAACAAATAAAACGCAATTATTGAGTTCATTGCTTACCTCTCGGCGCAGCACCACAGCCAATCCGGCGTGACGATCTTGAGATGCTTGCGCCGCCTGGCGGCATTGACCTTCGCCGTGCCCGGCCGCACCGCCACCAGGTGCGTCGTCCTGTCGTCCAGCTCCTGCACCACCGTGGCGCCCAAGCTGCGCGCCACCTGGTAGGCGCGCGACCGCTCCAGCTCAACGTGCCACGGCACCAGCCCGCTGAACGCCAAGTGGCAGCCCTTCAGCACGTGGCGGCGCACGCGCGGGATCACCTACGTTCGGAGTTTCATTTATTCCAACCAGAGTTGCCGTTTTTATTACCATTGTATTTTTCTAGTACATTTCATACACATTTAGTACGACAACAATCTAGTACAAAAACAAAAGTAAATGTAAAAACTTCAGGAACGATAAGATTTCCACAAAATTCTTAAACACACAACATGTTTCGCTAACACAGTAGCTTCGTCAGGTGATATACTGGTACAATGAACTAAACCAGTGACGGCTCGTCAGGGACGGCAGGGTCGGCCGGGCCGTACCAAATAATTTGGGGAAAATTACTGAACTATTTGATGAATAATAGTATATTACATAACAAGAGTTGTAAAACGCATATTACGCACGAAGTGGAGAGAGTTACACACGATGCCGCATAGCGGCGAGTGTGTAACTCCACAAGTGCGTAATTGCTTTACAACTCGAGAATTGTACTATACTTTTTCTACGACTACACTATATTTTCTTCCGGATAGTGCAGATATTGATGAATTAAGGCACAAATAACGAATACCAATATGAAACTTCTCCCGTCACTAAGCCAGCTGCATGGAAAGTTACAAATCACAAATCTTGTGTTTGTTCATTGATACATTGCATACCGAGACATTTTCCTCAATTCGAAATGAAATGAAGCCATTTTTCATATCTAAACAGCTTCATTAATAGGGAGCAAAACACATTGTATAAAAATATATAATCAACATTCATAATGGATATTTATTTGTAACAGTGCAGCACGAGAGATTCTGTAATCGTTATTAAAAATAAAAAAAAAAGTTCTCCAACTGCGCTCTGAACCATCGACCTTTTGGTTCGGAGCCAGCGCTTCCAACAACTGAGCTACCACCATTTCTCCGTACTAATAGATATTTTATTCATAATTTCGAAGATTGATCTTTTTTAATTATTTCTGTTATTCAAAGGAAAAGGAATTCATCAATTCAATGTTGAGTATTTTTTTCATTCCTAGCTTTTTTCCATTCTAGCTTTTTCCATTATTTCTGGTGGTGTAGAAATAATCTGCTCATCGTCATCGCTTGAAATAATTTTTTTGAGGAAATTGAGGATTATCAATAGAAAATAATCATATTTTCAAAAAATATAACTTTCCTGATGCTTTCGGTTTCGGTGGATAGCTGGATTGATTGATAAAAAGATAAGTACCTACCCACCTAGCTAGTGACATTGATGAAATTGTTAATTGTTATTGACACATCGCCTAAGCAACAAAACAAGTCATCTATCAACATGCCTATGAAAACCGTGCGATCGCTCTCTTTACGCACACGTGTGTAAGGAGTAGCTTACTGCCATTGTTTTGTGTACAATATCCATCACTTACAGTAGTAGTCGTAGGAAAAATTATTTTCCGAAACTGTTTTCATAATTCATCGCTCATTATCCTACTGTTATGCCACTATTATTTGAATTTCATTCATGGAACCTTTGAGTATGCCATCCGCATATACACCGAAAATCACGAACTAATTCAGGACCTACGACATCTGGTAATCCCATCGTCAAAACGCCGCTTTCAGTTGAACCGCTCGCGTAGCTCATTACACTGATGCAGACGGCCGGCCGATCGGTGATTTCTTGTCTCGACGCATCGCCACAGGCATCGCCTACAGATTCCCCGCTTCAAGTTTAAATTTTCGCTTATACGCGTCATACCTTGGGTACTTTTCAGTATTAGTTGTTTGCAGTGCGCTCGCTGTGAACCGTATCGAACAATTCCGATCTAATTTTTAATTTACGGATTGGCATGATTGACATTCTATTTTCATTTTACATTTTAGGTATTTATAATTTTAATTCCTATACTTATTTGTAAGTTGATGTTGGAATTTGAAATGTACAAACTGAAAAGAAAAATAATTTCCATGTTTTTGTTTACGCTTGCAGTAGTTGCATTAAAAATGACTGGTGATTTTTGAATTTGCAATTTTTCAGTAATTCATAATTCAACATATCCATCTAATATTGGTATCAGAATTTTCCTTCAGTGCTTCTGAGCATCAATAAGTTATAATTCAATTTGAATATTGCTGTAATGTAACCTACTGTGCCTCTGCCTATGTAGGTAATATGGCAAGAAAAATGTCAGCAGTCCAAGAGCTGAGTAGGTATTGAAACATCGTAAGAAAGCTCTGGTGACGAAAATGTAATAAATGTATCTCGAAATGTATAACTTCCAGAATATCATTTATTTTCAAAGACGCATGTAGCGGTTATAAACTACCTAAATAATATTTATGCATCCATCGCATCGCGGGAAACATTATACCTACGGCTGCACCCTGCACGCGGGCTCGGCCAGCCGACTACGAAGGAGTGGGGTCAGTGGGGTGGCTTGTTACAGGAACGGCGTAGACCGTAGACCGATTAGTCATTGTTGTGCTTCTCGCGTTAGGTGAGTGGTTGTCGGTTATGTTGATTTTTTTGAGTTTACATTACGTTTTCAACAGAATATAAATATTTTTTGTTCACGAGTTATTTTATTTTTATTTTCTTTCATTTTATTTTTTCGACTTTCTTGTTATTATTTTTTCATACCAACTAACCCTTATCCACCTCCTTTTTCTTTCCCCATTTCCCCTGGCGAGAATGCTCTAACCTCGTGGTTCTTGCTGGACAATTTAATTTTTTGGTTATGTGTACAGGGTGATTCACCATAAATGTCCCCCCCTCTAGCTCAATTATTTTTAAACCGATTTCAAAATTTGAAATATCATCTTGAATGATTTTTGATTGAGTTTTTTTCCGCTACATCAGAAAATACAGGGTGCTCAGAACAAACGATCTACAGGGTCCATTTGATTTTTTTATATGGAACACCCTATTTTTCATTGTATTTTTAGATTCTCCCTGAAAAGCTGATTTGCTCAATGCATCACACTTGGGGTCTATCGGGAATGATTACAGAGATATAGGGTGTTCAAAATCGAGATTTTTCAACTTTAGGATTTTTTTGAGACGAAACTATTCATCATCGGTCAAAACGGCTTTCATGTCCATATCTCAACTTTTGATTTACAATCTACTGACATTTAATAATTGGAACAGATACAGGGTGATCAGAATTCTGAATCTTGAACCACCCTGTAAATGTTCCAATCAAATCTCAATAGACAGTTAATCAAAAATTAAGATGGAAACATAGGAGCCGTTTCGACCAATAATGAATAGTTTCGAGACAAAAAAATCCTAAACTTGAAAAATCTCGATTTTGAACACCCTATATCTCTGTTATCATTCCCGCTAGACCCCAAGTGTGATGCATTGATGAAATCAGCTCTTCAGGAAGAATCTAAAAATACAATGAAATACAGGGTGTTCGATTTGGAAAAATCGAGTAGTACCCTGTAGATCATTTGTTCCGAGCACCCTGTATTTCCTGATGCAACGGGAAAAAAATTCTGAGAAATCATTTTAGATCATCCTTCAAATTTAAATCGGGTCAAAAATAAGTGAGCTAGAGGGAGAAAGGACAATTATGGTGTATCACCCTGTACATGCTTATTTGCCATCGAACTTCACTCAAGCCGCTGACCCACTTACGTTCGCATTTTAGAGCAATATCTATACCCTGGCCGACCCAGGTTCTGAGGGCACGAGCCGTCACTGAACTAAACCAACGTTGGCTTGCTTAACTTTTATATATCCTACTTTCTCAACTTGAAGGAATAATTACCTGTCGACAGGATCGATAAACATTGAATTACGGAATACCGGATCAACTTGAAAGGGTTGATAGCAAATAAATATTATTACCTACTAGGAAAACAAATTCAACAGTAGTGAACTATTGAGTTCTAATTGATCTTTAAGTAAAATGTCAGAATTTTTGAGTTTGTTGATTTCTAATGATTCAAAATGATTGAGTTTCATTCCTTCATTCTCTATGTGTAGAATTTTGAAATTATCATCAAAACTATGGTTTTCTTCTAATACATGGTTGGCGTACGTACGACCTGTCTGAACGATATATACCTTAGGACAAGATCCACAGTTGAGTTTGTATATCCCTGATTTTTCGAATTTAGAAGTTTTGTCTTTATTATTCAAACCTAATAAGTCCTTTGTCTCATTGACACTCTTCAATACAGAATTATTTATTTTATAAGCCGTCTCAATATAATCATGACCCATTGAAAAACTGATACAAAATCATTTTGAAATATTGAGTTCCAAGTAATTAACCCTAGACCAGACATTGAAGTTATTCATATCAGATTGCTGCAGATCAATATCCATTGCTTCTTTCACATAAAGTAAGATCTCTGAATGATCTATAAACAATACCTTCTTCAAGTCAGGGACATCGCCTGACTCCATCAGATCGTACTCGTCGTAGAACTCTTTGTGGACAAGCTTAAGGATCTCTTCTAAGTAGATGAGGTAGTCATCAGGGTCTTCTATTTCAATGAGGTCGTCGTCGGATTTCTTGCCGTTTTCTTCTGGATTAGGTTGAAGGTTTGGCTGCTGCTGTTCTTTACTTATTTCATTACTTCCTGCTTTCTTGTTGATATCATTATTCTCTGTAGTCTCATTGTGACTGCTCTCTTTATTTTCCATGGTTTCTTTTTCATTACAGTCTGTTTGTACTTCTTCATTTTCATTGTTTGGTTTTGGTGAACCCTCACTTTCTGTTTTTTCATTATTGTTATTTCCAATTTCTGCAATTTTTTCGGTTTGCCCTTTAGCTTTTTCCACATTCTCTTGTGATTCAATATTCACCCCATTTTTCTCAATATCAGACTTTTCAGGACTAGGTTTGATTTTTTCTTGACTTATTACAATAGTACCATTCTCCTTAAAAAATAACAAAGGATTATAAGAAAAGAGAATAAGCTCCATGATATCTGGACCATATGGATATAGGATAAACTTTGTCATAACTATATCTTTGGAGATGTCAATGCCAAACTTTGGTAGGTCTGATTCTAGGTTTGATGAGGTAACTGAGTGTACAGGGTCATTCCATATATTCAAACAGCTTTTACCCGGTTTATCATTGAAGCTAGAGAAAAACTTCGAATGCAGAAGTTGTAGGGTTTGTTCTGAACCTCCAGAAAATTATACCAGATGAAACAAATGAATATCGCTGATATAAGAAATGGGTACCAACTTCGTTATTTTCAATGGGACACCCTATATATTTTTCGAAAAAATTCAAGATTTTTTCTTCCTGATTCCAAAAATATATTGGTCATTGATATTTGGTTCAGCCGTTTTCGAGATATCCGAGGTTGAACTTTTTAGATTTTACCAAATTGCAACTGCCATGGAAGAAAAAAAACGCACTTTTATAACTGAAGGAGATGCAATTTCACAGATGTTCGATGTGACCCCGAGGTTTTATAGTAAAACTATCAAATGTTGGATCAACCAAATCCTTTAATTATTCTATTTTACTTCAGAATTGACAACTAACTTCATCCTTAAAATCTCACAGGGAGATTGATGAAGATTGATCCACTACACCTTGTTGTTTTTAGAATCATTTGGCATTTAATTTTGTGATGTTGATTTTTAGTTGTTGATTAGTAATTTACGAAACCGAGAAGTGGAATGGAAGATGAAAAGAACCTGTAGTTTTTTCTGGGAGACGGTGTTGTTGGCTTATTTTTCGGAACTTTCCCGAGGGAAAAAAGTAATTTAATGCAAAGTGACGTTCTGTAACCTGTCAACAAAGATGAAATGTCGAACTTTTCTCTGGTCACAGAAAAAACAAACAGTATTCAAAGGTCTGTTCCTTTGTATTGCCGAACTTGCTGAAGGTGATTTTTCTCCCATATTTGTCTGTTTATGGCATGATGTAAACAGAGAGTCATACAAAAAAAATCAATTTTAACAGTTAGAGCAAACACAAACAAATAGGGCACAAAGAAGAGTTGAGCAATAGGACTCTAATACCTTTCAATTTCATTTCTCTTTAGAATTTTTCTTTTGATTTTATGGTGCTAAAATCAACAAGAATGCCATGATAATTTTCAAAGTGAAAACTGATGTCACGATTTGGTAAATAGGGACAGACCATAGCACAGTTGCCATATGTTGAAATAGGATTGGAAATTCAGAAATATTAGTTATTCAATAATTCATAAATTCTCAATTTTGTATTGATTATATTACTAATTAGACATAAAAAATTAATTGTCTCAAGAGATTCCCTCATCTGTTGTGGCTTATTGCTTCTTGTGTTAATAATAAAATCATTATATCAATTCACACTAGAGGACATTTGAGGGAAAACGTGACAACACGGCGCACTCGACAGTGCATGAATTGTGGGCGGGGCCTCGTCAGTTCTCAGCATTCAGCTGTTTGTTGCCAAGTCCTCAGCATGATATGTTTTATGGAGTATAAGAGATATTTGGGCATACTGGTTGCTTGAAAAAGTCAAGAATGATTGATAATATCATGGCTTCCTCATATTATGTTTTATCTCCTGTTTTATTCAAGGACAAGATTCCAATCTTTTTGATAAATTGATTATAATTGGTGACTCCACAACCTTGCTTCATGAGTGGAAATGAAAGATTATCTGACCAATAACAAAACAGCATTAAAACATCACCATTCATTGGCAGTATGGCCAAATGGCGGCCATGACTGTATATTTGAAAAGAGCTCTGAAATTCAACAATTTTGAACATTGCATAGACTCATTATTTAAATAAAAGAGAGAATGAGAAATGTTGCAAAAATCAATTTAGGTCCCTAAGGACACAGTGGAGTAATTGAATGCCAATAATTCATGATCAGTCCACTAGCCCAATCTCTGATAGATGGATGGATACACTTTCAAAAATAATATACAAAAACTGTTGAATAAAAATTGAATTTTTATTTTTACATTTATTTATGTACCTATGTAACAGAGTAATGTGTTGTGAGTTAATGTAGGGTTAATCCATTCTTTTATAACATTAACAACAAAATCTCACTCATTGAATTGATATCTGGCTGGTTTTTGACAGCAGAGCTGGCTTGAAAAACCATATGCCTGCGGTAACACTGTTTGATGATTTTAGCACTTAAAAGTCAATGAAAAAATTCAACAACAAAAAATGAGTCCACCAGCCTATTGTTAGAAGCTAATATTTTTTTATTGACTTCTTAACCTGTATATCCAATAAAAAATTACTTACTTCAAGTGTATCACATTTTTCTTGACTGTTATCCAATTTTTGTACTTCTGGGTATATCTCATTTTCTTTACTGTTATCATCATTTTCAGTCCTGGGTAATTCATCACTTTGAACTGTATCTATTTTCTTTTTGATAACCTTTCCTCTAATCTTAGTCAAATCAACACCTCCATGTTCATCATTTTCTTGTTTATTAAGACCAGGAGGTGCATTTATGTCTCCTGTATGTTGGAAAAAGTGATATGGCTTCACATGAATCAAGTTGCTTGCATGAGACCATACATCTTCTCTGTCATCAATAATACAGACCATGTTATCTCCACATGGAAATAATGCTCTATAAATTAATTTGTTACTCAGTCAATTATCCTATACAACAATGATGAAACTACCTACTTCAAATTAGCCTTTTTACTGGTGGGATCAAAACACTCATCTCTAGACAAAATCCTATTAGAGAAAATTTTCTGATCACCATCTAAAAATAATGCAATTGTATGTGCATAGTTTCTAGCCCCAAAAGTGCAAATATGTAATTCATAAAAGTCATGAATATTGTTGAGAAACTTGTGAGTAGCAGGTCGCAATCTGGTATGGTACCAACGGGAATTAGGGCCATAAAGTTGAAAATGGTAGACATCTTTGATGTTTGGTGGAATATTGTCATTTGTGGTATGAATGAGTGTTTGATCCAAGTCTACCAGTAGGACAAGTTTTCTGTCTCTTATCAAACGTTCACTATCTGCTTGGCCCAACTTTCTTGCCACCTATAATCCCAAGTTTAATGTTGAATCACCTTAATTTTGAGTCCAAGTACATTGTGTACACATACCTCTTCACTGACTTTAAGATCTGGTATTGCATGAACCATGGAAACAGAGGCACTACCAACAATATCATTTTTCCGAAGGTCTGCTCCACATTCTGCACACATATCATGCATTATAGTAGGATGAGAACATGCTGACAGTTCCAATAATCCCTCTCTGGAAAAAATGATGTGAGGTTAGAGATCAATTAAAACCCCGAAAATATCTATCTAGAACTATTGCTTCAGAAAATTGTAATTTTCTGATCGCTAACGTTTTCCCGCCATATTTTAAACATTTTTTAAATGCTTACCCGGGATTGACAACATCGCCCTCCTTGGCCAAAATCTTCTGAATTGTTCCTGCTTGTGTAGACTTCAACTTTCGTTGTTGAGCTTTCTGGTCCCCCAGGATATTGAAAAGTAGTAAAGGTCGACCTACTGATACTGTTATACCTTCTCGAACTTTCCATTTTGATATTTTTATAGGTTCTGTTTGTTGCTGCGAGATGCACACTGTTTTTTCCGCCATATTGAAATTGAACTGAGCAAATTGCACCAGTAGCTTTTTGATTGGTGAACGATTCCTTGGAGAGGTTTAGCGGGAATTTTTGAAATTCCAATACATTATTAATATTTTGCATGATAATCTGAAACGATTATTTTCTCATATAGTTCATATTTTTATAATCCGAGTATGCAGGCAAAATTCATTTGCCTCCGTGATGAAGTATACTCTTCTTTTTTGCTTCAAAAATGATGTTAACCCAGTTTTGAGTGAGAAAGTCACTTTACGCACGTGTTAGGTTCACTGGTTTTTCTACTAGCCTGCGGAAAAAACCCACCTTTCGTGCGCTACAAATAAATAAAATTGAGTATTATAATATTAAATTAACAAATTTACTTTTCGCACTGTAGTTTACGGAAAAGTGTCCCTTACAACACCAAAATCAGTACGGAAAAGTGAACTTTTCCGCACGCTAGTAGATAAAAGTCGTATTTTGAGCACAGCAATAATATGTCCTTGAAATATTTACATCGAATGTTTTGAATCAAGCTGTATATACAGGGTGTCCCGAAATTACATATATAAAGATTTCAACCACAGATTCGCGATCTAGGAACGAAAATAGTAAAGAAAGTTTATACATAAACATGGTTCCAGAAATGGCCCCTTTGAGGAGTTATATATATATATAAATAACATCTAAAGGAGAACCCGAGATGATGGTTCTTTGTAAATATATTCGAAACCCTCTGTGATTAATAAATAACGAAATTTTGTACATGTGCCTGACTATTTATGCCCGACTAACAAATTTTGAGAATTTGCCGAAATTTTTATCAGGGGCGGCTTTACAGAGGCGCTTTTTTCTCAAACTTCTTTGTTCATGTAATTTTCGGCAGTTTTACCAGGAAATATGAGAATTTCATCTTTTTTACTCAATTCTACAGGAAGTATATATATATATTAACCTTTTGTGTAGTTTCGATAGTCTGCTGCACAATAAAAATAGTACCTTTTCTTAAAGGGTAGGCACAGCACCTATATATAACCGTATTTTATTTTTCAATTTTTTATTTATATGGCATTTTGAATCAAAACATCGAAAGTAGATGGTAAAAGAAGGGTTATTATTTTTCATCAGACCATAATTTTTGGGAAAATGCGGCACTTACCCTAATAATAAGGAAAAAGCGCTATTTTTTTTTTTCATATTATTGTAAAATCGATTTATCTCGAAAATGGTATGAATGCCATCGAAACTAAATATAAGAGTATATCATTTATGAGTAAAAATGTTGAAATTTACATAATTCGAGATCATGCGAACTGCCGAGAATTGGATTGACAAAAAAAGTTGGGAGAAAAAGTACACACACACATTTTCAAATCGGACATACAAAGTTAGGTACATATGTACAAAATTTGGTTATCACAGAGAGGGTATAGAAAATATTTACTATTCATCTGGACAATACTGGACCCAATTCCGACCCATATATTCAATTGAACTGTTTTTACTATTTTTGTTCCTATCATCTGCGGTTGAATAAATATCTCTATAAGTAATTTCGGGACACTCTGTATAATTGATATAGATATACCATAAATTAGAACAAAACTAGGAAATATCAGCCCCTTTTTGTTCTTCTGAAAGACACAACCCAGACAGCACTGGATATTCCGAGAATATTTTCTAAATATGCTAAAAAGGAGTATATTCCGAATATCCACCGAATATACCTAGATATTCTCAGAATATTATAGTTGGATTGTTCATCAGGGGCAGGTATGAATGTTCAAGGAATATTATGTGTTGTATATTCATAAATATTCCAAAATATTAATTCTCTGTTGTATTTTCATGAACTATTCCAAACTGAATATTTTGTGTTCTAGAGGTATATTATATTCATGAAATATTCCATCAATACCTATTCCCATGATTTTCAATATGGTATAACCATGCTTGAACACCAATAATTTTTTTCGAGCAAATGTGAGTATCAAACGTTTAAGTAAGGAGATTTTGAACAAAAAAAGTTTATGATCCCATTCTGAACAGCTCAAAAGAAATTAATTGTTATGTACAACATTTTTTGGACACTGTTCGAGATATATTATTTCTCTCCTTTAATTTGGCTCTCAGCATTGGTTTTATCAGAAAAAATTGTTTCTGATTAAAAAGTTTTGCAATTTTGCAAACACTATGAGTTTATCTTGAGTAAATCATTATTTTACAGAAAGAATCAAGATTGTGAATACTGTTTTTTATATTGATTTGATTAAAAAGCTCACAAAAAATGAGAAACTTCTACTGTTTGAGATTATATATTAATTATATTATAGAATATTAACACATGGTAACCTAAAATTATACTAGAAACACACCTTCATGAATAAAGTTCGTATGACAAAACAAACCTTGTTAAAACAAATAAAAAAAATAACTATTCAGATATATTATATTCATATTCACATCATTTAAATAAAATCGCTAAAAATCATCGATCTGTGCTAAGTATATATACCTGGTGTCTCCAAGAACCAAGAACTAAGCCACCCCATTAACTATTGAGCTTAGTTGAGATGATCTTGAACTTTGGGAGTTTGTATCTATTCTACCTAAAATTTGCATGTATTGATTCAACTTCACAATTGGATCAGTTTTAGAAAAACTTCATTAGTTTTTGAATGAATATCCGGATTTTTTATATATACAGGGTGTCCCATTGGGAAACGGAAAAACTTCAACGGTGGGTAGAGCTCATCGTGGTGGTTCTGAATATACCATATTTGTAGGGTCTCACAAGTTCTATATCCGAGATATAGGGTGTTTTATCAATTTTGCCCAATTCTTTGTGAGGACATAACTTACGAACCACTAAGTATATTCTTTTGCAATTTGGTACACAATTCCTTCTTTTTCTACCAAAGCGACTCACCTATCAGTCACGAAAAAAATCCAGGTCCGGATTAACAAAAGTTGATAACATTTCCGGACACCAAAAAGAACACCCTGTATTTTCGAATTTTCAAAATCCGCTTACATATACACACATAAAGTGCACAAAAAGCTGAACCGAATGGTATACTTGTCATTTTTCCGCATGCAATTTCACTAAGGAATTTCTGATTTTGAATTCGAGATTTTATGCATTTGGATAGGTAAAAATAACATGTTTTGAGTTTTCCCTATCGAATAACAACAATTATCACAAACCACCCAGTATATTCCTTTGGACTTTGGTACACGAGTTCTCCTTATTCTACCCAAGCGCCTCACCTATCATCCACGAGAAAAATCCAGGTCCGGATTAACAAAAATTGATCATATTTCTGGACCCCAAAAAGAACACCCTGTATTTTCGAATTCTCAAAATTCGCTTACATATTTGGAAAGTGCACAACAAGCTGAACCGAATGGTGTACTTTTCATTTTCCCACATGCAATTTCACAAAGGAATTTCTGATTTTGAATTCGAGGTTTTATGCATTTGGATATAAGTAAAAATAATATGTTTTGAGTTTTCCCAATCGAATAATATTATCACGAACCACCCAGTTTATTTCTTTGGAATTTGGTACACGACTTCTCCTTGATCTACCCAAGCCCCTCACCTATCATTCACGAGAAAAATCCAGGTCCGAATAAACGAAAATTGATTATAATTCTGGGCCCCAAAAAGTACACCCTGTATTTTCGAATTTCCATAATATGCTTACATATTTGAGAATTGCACAAAAAGCTGAATCGGATTGTCTACTTTTTATTTTCATACGAATGCTATTTCACTACTGAATTTCTGATTTTGAATTTGAGGTTTAATGCATTTGGATAGGTAGAAATCGAGGTAAAATGGAAAGTTTTGAGTTTTCAGAATTAGAAATTAATTAGTGAAAGAGCATGCGTGATATTGAAAAGTACACAATTCGAATCATCTCTTTGTGAACTTTCCAAATATGGAATCACATTTTGGAAATTCGAAAATACTGGGTGTTCTTTTTCGGGCCCAGAAGATCATAATTTTTCGTTAATCTGGACCTGGATTTCCATCCTGACTGATAGGTGAGTCGCTGGGGTAGAAGAAGGAGGACTTGTGTACCAAATTCCAAATGAATATACTGGGTGATTCGTGATAGTTTTTGTTATTCGATTGGGAAAACTCAAAACATTTCATTTTTACCTATCCAAATGCATGAAACCTCATATTCAAAATCAGAAATTACCTAGTGAAATAGCATGCGGAAAAATGGAAAGCACATCATACGATTCAGATTTTCATGCACTTTCCAAATATGTGAGCGGATTTTGGAAATTCGAAAATACAGGATGATATTTTTGGGGTCCAGTAGCACAATTATTTCGTCCAAATGAAGAGCTGTACGAACAATGATTAGAATACAAAAATGAGAAAAATGAGACACTGACGAATCCTGAATAAATGGCAAATAGCAGCTTCAAAAATATCTCAGAAAACTGAAAATCAACAGGGGTTGCGTAGTTCTTGTAGCCTTTGGGTAGATATCCGGATAATCACATTAATTCACTACTGATTATGGGAATAAATTAAAAATCAGATTCACCCTGTACCGTCTTCCATGAAAAATGAAACAAAATTGAATATGTACATGAATACTACTGAATAATTTCCATGGTAAAACATTTAATTTTACCAAATACAGTTATTTTTACTATTCTTTTCAGAAATGATTCTGAGAAAGTTAATATTCATATTTCATATTCCAAGTGAACTTCACATACAATATTACATTCTGATAAATTTACCCTCAAAATCAGCTTCAGGATCCACCAAATCAGTTCTAATATTGAAAAACCATAATGAATAATTTTTAATATCAGACTACTGACTTGGGTAAATAACTTCAGTGCTTGGCCGATTATCATAGATAGGAGTTTACAGTACTTTTGATAAACCCTAAGAATAAATGTATAAGAGAAGCATTTAACAGCATCCTGAACCTTGAGATCCACCTGCTCCTCCAGCTCCAGGCAGAGAGGGGTTAGTCGGAGAATGTTGTGGCCCAATCTTGATGCCATTTGCCTGAAAATTATAGAAATACCCTTTAGTGGTTTGGCCAAACATGAACATCACTGATAAAAAGTAACACTTTATAGTTCTTTGTATGCCTAGGCCGAGAAGTACTTTTTTGGCGTGCCGAAAGAAGTTATCGCCGAGGCCGCTTCCGGCCGAGGAAAGATAATCTTGAGGTCGCCAAAAAGTTTCGCGGCCATGGTATATACATTATTTTTTCGTCGACCTCTACAAAAAATCACGATTTACTTTCTAATTTCCGAACGAAAAACCGACTATTCCCGAAGGCAAGTACCTTTCATCGGCAGACTCTACTGAATTTTCAGTAGATCTCCTGATTTGCATATTGATCTTCCGATCTAATGAACCATTTTATAATCTACTGACAAATATGTTGACACTTATTTATTATTATAACTACTTATAATATTATCAATCCTTAGTTAATCACATACACATATAAATTGCATGATATTTCGGCACGCTCGGGTTAAATTCATTCTACAAAATGAATAATAAATGTACATATAGGTACTAATTATATTTATGAACCAAAAAAGGACAATACTTTATCTGATTCAGATCTAATTCAAATTTTCGTATATTTCAATTATAACAGTTTGTTTCTTATGTTTAATTTTTATTATTCGACTGCTAGATCTCATAACTAAGAGATCCAGGATGAACAGAGTTGCCCCAATTGTCAGCAGGAGCGAGACAGTACTATTTCGACCCACCAGGTCTCATCAGCCGCTCTCGGTCTGCTGACAACTGGGACAACTCTACGCTTCGGGTATATCATCACCCACCGAGAGCGGCTGATAAGACCTGGTGGGTCGAAACAGTACTGTCTCGCTCCTGCTGACAATTGGGGCAACTCTGTTCATCCTGGATCTCTCAGTTATGAGATCTAGCAGTTGAATAGGTGGTGGAAAAATTCCACTCAAGTATGTCAGCAGAGTGGTTTACTTGTAGTACCACTCTGTAGCGTATAGACGTAGGGGTCTGTACGTGTGACTATAGATGGCAGCGCCATGTCCTACCTTAGAGCTTTGCCACTAGATGGCTACAACATGACTATGTTATACCCTGCGTTTTATTATTCGTTTTGTATTTTTATTGTTCATTTTTACTATTCGTTCCTGTTTTTTATGTACTCAAATTTTATAAGTACCTATGTGACTGTATTTTGTGATATTTCTGAGTATTACTGAATTGAGAATTCAAAATATGATTGTTTTTGTATGATAATGTTTTTTTTTTGTTCACTAGAAGTACCTAAAATTATCCCTTCTTGGAATTCGTATTCGACTTTTCTGAGGTGTTGTAATAAGATAAAAGAGTTACTAAGTGTGGTATCACCCAATAGGCGAATGGCTTTTTTCTGGATTTCTGGATGGAATATAAGGGCATCAGCGTATGTTTGGGTGCTGAACCCAAGACATGAGAACAGTATTCTAAAACTTGCAGTATCTATGCTCTGTAGATCATGAGAAACTGTTGGGGTGTAAAGTAGATTTTCGGACGGAACAAGAATCCGAGTTTTTGTGAAGCAGCTTTTGCGATGGATCGGACATGATTTTCTCATGAGAGAGTATTGCTGATGGTAATACCGAGCATAGATATAGAGATTTCGGTGGAAATGTTGGTACCAGACATTGTTATATCAGGCATACTGAGTTCCGCCTTTCTAGAGAAAATACAGGCTTCAGTTCTGATGGGGAATTCAACTAGGTTGTTGGTTCCCCAGGCTGTAATTTCCGCAATATCTTCATCGTTGGCATGCCTTCGCCGAAAGTTCTTAGTTTCCTGGATAGAAATGTGAATTCTAGAAGAGAACGCAGTATCGAGAGTACTATCGTACTATCGAGCTATCGGATCCGCCAAATTAAACTTCCCACTTTTGAAGAAAAAATCATAATCTCCGACCCCGAAAATCCCCAGATACAAGTTTTGAATAGAATCGAATCATAATTACAAAACTCGTCCGCTATATTCGATCGGCCATCTTTAATTTCCAAATTGTGACGAAAGAATCACAATCTCTGACCCCAAAAACCCCCAGATACAAGTGAATGGAATCGTATCATAATCACGAAACTCTTGCGCCATATTGGACCCACCATCTTAAATTTCAAAATTTTAACGAAAGAATCAAAATTTTCGACTCTTAAAAACCCCAAATACCAATTTTGAATAGAATCGGACCATAATGACAAAAGTCGTGTGCCATATTGGATCCGCCATCTTGAATTTCCGAATTTTGACAAGAAAATCATAATTTCCGACCCCGAAAATCCCCAGATACCAATTTTGAATAAAATCTGATTACAAAACTCGTCCGCCATATTAGATCCGCCAGTTTAGGACCGATTCCCATACCAACCGAATACACAAAAAAAAAATTATACGAATCCGTCGAGCCGTTTCGGAGGAGTTTGGCCCCGTAACAGGGATAGTTATATTTTCTCCCAACTATATCTATGGAAGGGAGCTAATTTTACACAATTCACTAATGGAAAATCGAAAACTGGATTTCTAGCCTATGTAAATTAACAGTAAACGATATGAATTCCTAATATATTAAAAGCATCACCTCAAATATTGTTTGAAAATTTTATCCAAAATACCATGAGTGGAAACATCATGATAAAGTATTTTTTTAATATTGATCGCATTTTTTCATATATTTAATATGATTAACCCGCTACCTAGGGGTTATGATCGATAACAAATTGAACTTCAGGAAACACCTTCAATCAACAAAGAAGAAAGCCATTGCCAGAGCCAAACATTTTCGTGGATTGACATTCAAAAACAAAGGTATCAACATCAGGACAGCTACCTCAATTTACAAGACAATATGCCGACCCCTTATCGAATATGGATTCATTCTATTCAGCACCTGCAGGAAAACAGCATTGAGAAATTCAGAAGTAGCAGAAAGAAGTTGCCTAAGAATTATTACGAAAATTCGCCATCCGGACAATCCCTTACACAACCCTTCCAACACCTTACTCTATAATTCAACAAAAGTAGAACCCATCCTTCAACGTTTCCACCGACTCAGCAAGTCATTCGCAAAATCTACTCACAATATCCCGATCATAACCCCACAAATCATTTCCACCCCAGTAAACTTACGTAGAAAACGTAAATACCCAGAAACCACCATCTACCAAGGATTACTCCAGCTACAACAGGAAAACTAATGATTTTAATTGACTTATATAAATTGTTTTTTTTTTATCTATCTATAGTCTATTAGATTTATTTTATATATCTTGAAATGATCATGTATAAATTTGTGAATAGGCTGAAAGACTTCGGTCGATAGCCTTTTGGGTAATTCCCCAATAAAGATTTTTTCTCTCTCTCTCTCTCTAATATGATTAGGAGTTTTCGGAAACTTAATCGGGTTGATCGTATCCCTAACCTGAGTTGGATTACCTAAATCGAGTCGCACCTACCTCTGTTCGGAAACATGTTGCTAACTCGATCACTGACTTGGGTTGATTTTTCGTGACCCGACTCAAAAGCAGGGTCGCCAGAGTCGCAAAGGACACCGCATGCGCATTACCAATTCAAACAAAATTTATGTCAATCGAAAAACGCGGGAGTTTATCACTAAATACCACTTCAATGTTATCATAGAATATTTGAGTAATTGGCTTTTTCCCTCGTTTTTTATTTGATTTGATTTAGTTATGCATAGAGAAGAGAATATGGGTAGTTCACACTAGAGTCCCTGTATATACCTTAGACAAGAGTCCGGACACAACTATACTTCTGTCCTTTTCTGTTTTCAAAAAATGCATTGATGATTGAATAAATGAATAAGACATATATATCCAGCTTTGTCTTTTTAATTCCCCTAGTATCAATGATTGTCAGAAACAATTTTGAGGGTTAGATTATTTGTCAAACCGTTCATAGCCGTAGGTAAATGTGAGAAATAGGGCTATTTTAATTAGAATAACTATCAAATCTTCAAATAATGAACAACATGAAAACTAGGACGTGGGTGGCATTTTCACCAGAATTTTTTGACGTTTCAAAACTAAAAATTTGGGAAGTTCCCATGCAATAGGCTTGCCTTAGAGTAATAGCCATTTCGTCAAAGCAAAGGCAGCAGTCTCTCTCAATGTCCGAGTAATTCTCTATTTTCATTTTCAAGTAATGGAGAGATTCTACCAATATTCCTGGATTGAAAGCAATGTTCTGATTGTAGGAAATGGAAATTATAATTTCAACAAGTGTTTATATCCAGTGGTACCACAATAAAATTTGATAGCAAGTGCTTTATTAATTGTGTCGGTTCCCACCTCTTCCTGTAGTCTACATACGCCTGTAAATTTTGAATTTGATCTGAATTAAAAACACCGTGGACTGATGACATAGGACATTGCAATTTCTCTAAATCTTCTAGTTTTGATTTCAAACTTTCAATTCCTTTCCGCATCATCTCATTCTCATTTTCTTTCTCTGCGATCGTATCATTCAGTAATTCCTAATACGGTGACGACGAAACTCTTTTCTTGAATGTCTCTATTTTATAAATTGACGGCACAGCAGACTCTTTCAATTTGAAATCCATCAGCTTGAAAGAATATCTATCAAAATGGGCCTGACATTCATCTGTTCTTTACTGTTTTCACAAGTAAATTTGAATATTTACCTCACATATCGCGGATTTATTGAAATTATTTTTCCATCTAGACGTTTCATTGCATTCTCTCATGATATTATCTTTAAAAGGATCATTCTAATGAATTATCGCAATAATGTACGCAGCAGGACATTGAAATAATTTAAAATGCTAAATTTTGGCGGTCATAGAATTTCAAAGTGACAGTGACAGAAATTCGAAATAATTAAAAAAAGTGGGCGGGACAACTATGGTGTTTTGTCACATTATCAGGTGTGCAAACCAAATGAAAGAAAATATTAAAAACCCCAACGGCTGTCAGGTTTGTGACTCTTGTCTAAGGTATATAATAATAATAATAATAATAAATGATTTTATTGCAACAGATAGATAGGTACACATGGTAAATATAACTAAACGAATAATGAGTTGGTTTGTATCTCAATAATCGTAATAATATCATATGAACATGATTATAACCACTATATTTATGATATATGTATGTGTCTGTGTAAACCTATCTATGCAAAAGGCAGAGTTCGCACTTCTACAACTGTGAAGTTAAGAAGCGGCGCTCTTCCACTCAACCTTCAGTAACAAAAAAAAAAAAAAATTAAGAAATAATAATAGAATGAAAAAATAAATAAAGTTCTAGTAATAATTATAATGACATCCATATAAATGTTCCATGATAAAAAACCCAATAAGGAAAGAAAGGTAAGGAAAGAGAAAACAATGACTGTATCTTGTGTGGCAAAAAAATAAATAAATAATGGAAATAGACTATAAACATCTGAATATTCACAAGATAACATTTTCATTCCAAAGTTTTGCTTTCATTCTCTTTCTCAGATTGCTGACAGACAAATGTTTCATATTAACAGGAATTGAATTATAGATTTTTGCGGCATGGAAGGAGAAAGATGCTCTGAAAGCAGTTGTTTTATGTTTGGGAAGAGATATACCATCTTTCCTGCGTATATTGATACTATGCATATCCGAACGAAACCTTAATTTATTGAAGAGATAAGGAGGTTTTTTGGCAGTTATTATTTTATGATAAAAAACGCAATAATGAAGCAATCTTCTTTCCTCCATCCTCAACCATCCAACATCCGCAAAAGCTCGTGAAATATGCTCACCCTTTCTCAACCCACAAATTAGCCTGATGCACGAGTTCTGAATCAACTGAATCCGCCGGCAGTCAGATTTCAATAAGGCAGGTCCATATACACAGTCACCATAATTGAGTTTCGAAAGTACCAACGATTCGCAAAGATTTATTTTACATTGTTTGGTAAGAATTTGTCTATGGCTATAAATGAGTTTCAAACTACAGAAAGCTTTTTTTTATTACTGATGAAACATGGTTGGTGAATTTCATGTCAGTGTCCAGTAAAACGCCTAGATTCTTCTCGCATTCACTGAGAGGCAAGTCCACGTTCTCAATTTGAAGTGCAATTTGATTATGTACCCTATTCCGTGTTATTTTCCTACCAAACAGCATAGCTTTCGATTTTGAAGGATTAATACTCAGGCAATACTTATGTGACATAGTTGATAGTGTTTGCAGATCATTGTTCAGTATCGTACATGCATTTTGCACATCACTTTCTTCAAATGACAAATATAACTGGGTATCGTCGGCATAAAAGTGGGAATTGGAATGTTGGAGATATTTGTGAAACTGCGAGGTATATATGGTGAATAATAAGGGTCCTAAAATAGAGCCTTGTGGCACTCCTGAAGTAACACGAAGTGCCTGTGATATATCGTGATTTGGGATGAGAACTGCCTGGGTCCTATCATGTAAATAATTTTCGGTGAGACTTATTACATTTGGTGACATCCCTATGTAGTGAAGAAGAGCTAACAATAGGCTGTGGTTGATTCTATCGAAAGCTTTCGTGTAATCAAGCAACACTAATACGCATAACTTATTTTCATCAATGGAGCGATAGATGTCGTCTGTGACTTTGACCAGAGCAGTCGTACAGCTGTGTCCTTGACGAAAACCCGATTGATTTTGTGGTAAAATATTGGAAAGTGATAAGTGCTTTCTAAGTTGCTCGTTTATAATTTTCTCAAAGCCTTTTGATAGGGCGCAAAGTATGCTGATGGGCCTCAAATCTTTTGTATCCTTCGGATTGGGGATTTTGGGAAGTGGGAGAACATTAGATTGTTTCCAAACTGACGGAAAAACATTATTTACTATACAATAATTGTAAATATGAGTGATATGAGGAATAATAACAGGACAACAGTGCAGTAACATTTTTATGCTTATTCGATCGACTCCTACAGCGTTAGATTTAATTGACACTAATTTTTCATAGACTTTTAGTTCATCTACAGTTGAGAAGCTGAATTCATTCAAACCCTCTAGAGTATTGTGTGAAAAGAAATTGACAAGATCAGCATCAGGAATTTGATGAGGACTTTGCGAGTTAACAAAATAATTGTTGATCATCGATGGGTTCTGTAAATTTGCTGGAATAGAAGCTGACTGCTTGTTCAGAATACCTAAACTTTTCAACTCTTTCCACATATTATTATTATTGTTAATTCTGAATTGCAAGTATGCCTTCTTTTCTCTCTTTATGGCATAATTTACTTCATTACGTAATGTTTTGAAATAGTTCCAGTCAGCAATATTATGGGTATTTTTATATTTTGTATGCGCCTTGTCTCGCAACCCCATCATCAATTTCAAATTATTTGTCAGCCATGGTGCTCTCTTCTTGGTTATTCTAACAGTTCTGATAGGTGCATGTAAATCGAATAATCCTATGATCGCATTGTTGAATAAAGTAATTTTTTGATCGATATCGTCAATATTTAGAACAGGTGAGAAATCAATTTGTGATAAATCGTGTTCAAAAAGTTCTTTATCGAAAAACCTAAAATCCCTGAAGGTGTGCCAGAAGGGAGTGATCTTTTCTTTCACCTTCCCCAATTCACAGGATACTAAACAATGGTCTGAAATAATAGAGCAATCTACTACTTGTATGTTGAAAATATTGAAATTCTCAGAACATACTATCAGGTCAATAAGTTTTGCAGCTGTAGGTGAATACCTTGTAGGCTGATCAATAACTTGCTTTAAGTCGTATGTATCGATGATATCACAAAGATGTTTAACGCTCAGTTTAGCATTGTCTAAAAGATCCAAATTAAAATCGCCCGTGCATAATATATATTCAAATTTAGGAGCAATAATGCTAAGAGAGTGTTCAAATTCAGATAAAAAAGTATTTTCAGATGTATCAGGAGGACGGTATAGAGTTCCTAGTGCTACTTTCTTATTTTGAAATAAAAAACTTATCCATAACTGTTCGGAATGCAATATTTCTAAACCTTTTACAATTCGCGAACTCAAGTTTGATCTTATGTAAACTGCCAAGCCACCTCCCCTTTTCATGGGTCTATCGCACCTAAACAATCTATATCCTGCCAATGTCACTATGTTATCAGGTATGTTGGACTTGAACCATGTTTCGGAAACTGTAATTATGTCATATTTATTGAATACTGTGTCTCTGAAGTTGGCCAAGTCAGACATAACTGATCGTGCATTGATGTGACATATACTTATGGCCATGGTTATATAATATGTATATGTATTAAAAAAAAAAAAAAAATTAAATGGTGAAATATGATCTTCCGTGTATAATAAATTTCAGAAATTGGAGAAATATTTTATAAATATTAGTAAAAGCTCATATGTATCTATTGAAAATTTATAGAATTTGATGGTTTCTTCTTTTTTTTAGATCTTGTTTCGTGTCGAGGTGGGCTTGGAGTATCTTCACTTTTTCTTTTTGACTGAACCCCTATTTCTTCACCGTCGATATCTCCTTTCGGTTCACAGCTTACTTCCTCACCGCTCTCGTTCTCATCTACTGACGTTGATTCTGGATCTTCGATTTCTTCCGGTTTGTAAATGTACAAGGTCCCATCAATGTAAAGCTCGTTATTCTTAATGAATGCTTCTTTCTTTTGCTTTCTGGCTTCTTTCAATCTTTCGACGAGATATTTGTGTTTTATATAATCAGGTAATGTGTAATCCTCACTTATGTAAATTTTTGTTCCTTTTAACTTTTTCGCTCTGCTCAATATTTGAAATTTTGACGAAAATCTCACCAATTCAACGCTTACTGGTCTGTTGTGGCCTTCCGTTTTCTTCCCCAACCTGTATATGTTCCTCACGTATTTATCTTCGAAGGGCAATTCGAGTTTCTCATTGACAGTTTTCAAAAAGGTTTTCTCCGTATCTGCTTCGGGACCATCTAAGCCATATATTATTAATTTATATTTCTTAGAATTTCTCTCGAGGGTATTCAGTTTTGATTTAAGTTTTTCATTCTCTTGAACAAGCACCTGATTTTTTGCTTTTATTCCATTGAGTTCTGATTTCAATTCGTGAATTTGACCTTTAATATCTTTCAAATCCTTTTGTATCGCGTCGTTTTGGGAAGAAAGTCGTTTCAACCATGTAATAATTTCTTCAGCAGAGCAAGTTTCCATTTTCACGTGAACAATCCTTCAAAATAGCAGGACAGCTAGTACATACCATACTTAGGACGTAGGCGAACTGGCGATTTCAATATTTCAGTGGCTGTTGTATTGATACAATATCAGCTACTCTGATCGATGATATACAGGGACTCTAGTTCACACCTACCAATGAGGCAAGAAAGTAATGTGCTACAATGCATGAGACAAGTTCACCAATCACCAGGTTAATATAATTGTTTGAAACCATATCAAATAAGTACCTACTTGAATATAAAGTGAACATTTTCGTCATTCAGATTCACGAAACCACAGAAAAAAGATCAAATTCTGTGTTCCTAACCTAACACGTTTGTAAACGTTGAACAGGAGTAGGTGATCCCAGTTTTTTGTCACGTGACCTCTCTGGATCGAGTTAATAACCCAGAGTAAGTTTCCGAAAACATCTACTAATACACGCCTATGCCAAGATCCAATGAGATTTCTTCAATTTCCGAAAATCGACCAATCACCATTTGTAGTGATAAAAAAGCTACCTAGCTTTCCCAATAATCGAAAATTTTTTTTTTTATTTTGAAAATAACATACATGTCAGCTTATTATAATAGTGATTATAGTTATTTATTGTACAAGGGAGAAAAGTATAAGATTTTAGCTCCAGGTTGTGTTGTCTCCCGACGTGTAGTGGAGGGATACAATAAACCGAGAGTTAAAATCTAATATTTTCCCGTGTATAATACACTATTTTTTTCTGTGACCAGAAAAACGATGAGTCACTATTGAGAAAATATTACATTATAATAAAATAAGAATATTATTGATGTGAAATTTCACGTTTTCATCTGGTAGCACACCTGTGTTTGACGTAATCAAATATGTGTCAATTTGATTCTGTGTTTTGATTTTAAAAAATTGCAGACAGTGGTTGTTTAGTAATTTACATAACTGGAATGAAAGATAAAAGGACTTTCAGTTCTTTCTTGGAGATGGTGTTATTGGCTTATTTTTCGGAACTGGCACAACAAAAGCTATCAACAGGGTGGGGAAAAAATTATCAATGAAAAGTGACCTGTAACCTGTCAACAGAGATAAAATGTCAAACTTCTTTCCCGTCACAGAAAAAACATTTTCCTTTTCATGAAAACATTATCAAAAAAGTTAAAAACCTGTGCATGATCATGTTACTTAAAATTAGTTTTCTCATTAAGAATAATTTATGTAATAAATACATATTGTACATAATATTATAAAAACGTAGGTAATATAATCTATATTCTTTTATATTCACTGCACTGTTTAATCACCAACCAAACACCAACCAGCTAGTGGTGAAACAGTGTAGTGGATTATCATGCTGGTCTTTGATATAGGATCAAATGTCACACTTTGTTTGACAAGTAATATTTTCGTTTTCAAGGTGTCAAACAGAGTCACTTTTGATAGGAATGATGAAACATGTTTTTTTTCTGCTTGTGAAAATACCACTATTTTGAGTGACTTGAGCATGTCAATGTCAAAGCAGCTATCATATCAGCTGTCATCCAACACGTTTTTAGTTCCTAGGAGTTAAACTTTAACTTTTGCTCCTAGACACAAAGTATTGTGTCAGTAAGAAAAACGTCAACTTCAAGAGCTAATTTTGGAACAAAATTGTAAGACTTTTGAGCTTATTTCAGAAAAAGTATATTATTTCATATTCAAATAACTTAATGATAAATATAATAATAATAATAGTGATAATAATAAGAAATTTTCCGAATTCTCAATCAACCAGCATTTGATTTATTTTTGTAATGGAAGAAAACTTTTTATTTTAAAGAGGCAATTGATTCTAATTTTTTTTACCCATATTGTTGCAATCAACACACTTTTACAACAACTGTCACTGTCACTACCATCAGATAATATTTGAGTTTTCTTAACAAATTGTCTTTGTACAGTAATTTTGTATAAATCTCCCTAAAATACATTCAAGAAATGTTTTTATTGATAAATACATTCCAAACTGTATTAATTTTTTTTCGTCATTTTCATACATTTATCAATGAAAACATTATCTCCTATGTATATACCCTAGAGAAAGATATTATGTTATCTTACCTCATTGTTTATGTCAAATACACCTTCCTGTATTTTTTCATAGATTTCCTTAGCAGTGTTTATGAAAGCTTCTTCCACATTGGCAGCAGTTTTTGCAGAAGTTTCCATAAATACCAAACCATGTTCCCTGGCAAAAGCTTCTCCTTCTTCTTTCTTCACTTCTCTCCTACTTTCTAGATCACTGCCACAAAAAAATATTTTCAAAATGTGATTGTAGTGGGGTGGAACTAGCATCTTGGACTGCCAGGCATTGTTAAAATCAAAAAATTCACAAGTATTCATTAGATTGAATTGGAAGTTATTTGATTATAAACGAGAAGAAGTTCATGCATTTTTCAATGATGATCAGTCAATACTGCAAAATCTTATACAGGGTGGCCCACATTTCATTGCTCCACTATTGCTATCTCTGAAATGGATGTTTAAATGGAACAAAAGTTGCACATTCTGGGGGGCATAAGGATTATGTGAAGAAATCATGGATATTATGAACTATACTGGAGATGATTGAGACAAAAAATAAATGGTCATTTTGGGGAAAAAACCACAGACATTTTTTTTCATTTCATATTTCATTAGATTAGGTAATATCAGACTTATGATCAAAGTTTTCTTCATCCAGGGCCACCCTCAACTTGTCAGAGATAGAAATAGTGGGACAACAAAATGTGGGATACCCTGTAATCTGTATACAGGGTTGGACATATGTGTGGAAACACCTAATTTCTGAATAAACCCATAGATCTAAATAAACCAGAAGTAATTCATTTCTTTCTAACAAGACTTTGATAATTTTTGTCTGTTCTACTCAGTGGCCAATGTTGATTAATGGTAGCTAAATGGATCATCATGTATGTAAATATTTTTTTCATCAGCTGATGTTCTCTCAACTTACATGTCTTTGACTGGTGAGTGGTGGTTGTAGAAATATAAGATTAAATGATAATTGATAAAAAATTTCTTATATTCAAGTTTTATTCCTTAGAGTGTCCAAAAACTAATACTCCTGCTTGCCAATAATATAACCTATCAAGGAACCCCCTAAAAGACAAACCTTCCTGAGAATTTTTTATCAAAACTGCTATTGAGGACTGTGGTGATTTGTTGATCAGTTAGGCTAATGTAAGATGTCAAGGAGCTGAAGGTCTACAGCTTGATCACCTTTCGTAGCTACCAAAAATCAACACTGGCCACTGAGTAGAACAGAAAAAAGATGTCTTGGAAAAAAAATTACCTACTTCTGGTTTGGTCAGAAATAAGGTGTAGGTCCTGTAGGTATTAATTTTGAAGACTTCTAATTCAGTATAGAATTCATTTTTCAGATTTTTGGGATTTTCTCTCCTTGTCTCCAAAAAATAAAAATATGAATACTATTTCAATATAGGTAGTTAGGACAAATTAGATGATTTGCCCCAAAATGTCACTGTGTTTAAAGAATGTTCCTATCAGAGAGCCTAAAAGAAAAATTCACTAGCTTGTCAGTAACAATTTGTATTGAAGAAGGTTTGGAGAAGAGAAATAAAGGTATAGAAAATATATCAAATTTTTACTTGATAGATAATTTTCACTTATAGATAAGTACTATATACCTTTATTTCTCTTCTCCAAACCTTTTTCAATACAAATTGTCACTGACAAGCTAGTGAATTTTCTTTTAGGCTCAAATAGGAAAATTCTTTGAATGCAGTGACATTTTGGGGCAAATCATCTGATTTGTCCTAACTACAGGTATATTGAAATAGTATTCATATTTTTATTTTTTAGAGACAAGGAGAAAATCCCAAAAATTCTGAAAAATGAATGTACAGACAGTATCTTGAGGTATTCAGTATAGGATGCCAAGTAAGACATAATGATATGTGGAGAATACTATGTATTCTATATAATGAAATCGATGAAATCAGAAGATTAGTCATCATACATGATGAGACATTATTAAATTCATCAAACAATATCATCAATTACAAACCTTTTATTCCCAATCAGCATGATGACCATATTTGAATTGGAATGTTGCCTGGCATCATCCAACCATGTAGTCAGATGGTTGAAAGTCTCCCTTCTGGTAATGTCATATACTAACAGGGCCCCAGCAGCACCCCTGTAATATGAGCGAGTGATAGACCTGAAGGCTTCTTGGCCAGCTGTGTCCCAGATCTGGAGCTTGATTTGCTTACTATCAATGGTTATCATTCTAGCACCAAATTCTACACCTATTGTCAAGTCATGAACAGGCTGGAATCTTTTGTCAGTGAATTGAAGCAACAAACATGATTTACCCACACCTGTAAATAATGTTTTAATTTCAGCTGACTACATCTTCATTATTATTATGTTGATATGAAAATGGTCCACATTCTTTGTTGAAATACTGAAGATCATCAAAGAGATAATGTGAAAATGTATATTTCAATGTTATCTTACCTGTATCCCCTATGATAATATACTTGAATAAATAGGCGTAAGACATGTCTACTATAATTGATAATAATTAAAAAATAAAATTATCAGCAATCCCAAAAATCCCAAAATATTTTCACAAAAATACTCAAACTTGTGACAGCAGGACAGCTGTCTAGTGGTCTGCAAGTCAACAAGGTTGTTTGTTGAGCACGAATCCGTTTTGCCCAAGTATATGTATAGGGTGGTTTAGGAGACCAATCAGAGCGATTGTGGCAATGGCGGTAAATTAAAATCACTGATATTGACTGTAAATTCAAGTGTAAATAATAGCCAATACTCTTCTGAAAAATCCCGGCCGTGGGCGAAGTGATCCTGAATAACAAAATATCATTGAAATAGCGAATAAGCGAATCACTATCGGCCCCAACAGTAGTACTTTTTTCAGGGAGGAAGGAAAATAAGGGATATTTTGCATAAGGATCGCCGGCGTGGAATTCGAAAGCTTAACAACTGATCCACGGAGGTACATGAAAATTGTACTTTGAAGAAAGAACTAATATAATTAATTGATCTCCATCATACAGGTCGTGGAAAGAAATTCCGAATTGAGGAATCCCAATCCCTATTCTGAAAATATTCCTTTACAAGAAAGAGAAAGAATTTAGTCAACACTAAGTCCAACACTAAAAGTCAACACAAACACAAGCAGTTGCCAGTTGCCGCACATGGAGTATTTGTTGCACCGTGTCTATAGGCGTTTGTCAACACGCAGGCGCTTTTTTCGGATTGTTCTGATTGGTCTATATTAATTGCCTATGCATATGTTTGGGCTAAGTTTGGGCAAAACGGATTGGTGTATTTGTTGATGTTGAGATCTGCGCATAATTTGCGCATATCTAATGCGCAGAAACGTAATAAACAATTTCAAAAAAATCAATAGTTTATTTCCTTGGTTTATGGTTTATTTACTTGGATTTTATCGCAGCTGATATATCAATGATATCATTGATAAATACGGTAAGCCAGCCACAGCCCAGGCTGGGTAATTTCTGAAGCACAGAGATAGAGCAAAGAGGAGAGGGGGACTAACCCAACTACTCAAGAAAGATCTCAGCAAGGATATCTCAGCTCAGGCAAATCTCAGGCATGAGCCACTGGCACCTTGGGGCCACTAGACGTTCCTGCCACGAGTGCTTCAGTCCACAGATGTCACGGTACTGAAAAACACTAAAAAAAGAAGATCGCAAAGATCTTAACATTCTTAACCTCTTTACAGGTCAACATCAACAAAAATTTTAAATTCTAAAAACGAAATTGGTACAATTTTTCGATTTGTAAAAAATCGACTGATCAACATTCAGACAAATTCGAATAGGAGAAACATGTCTTGCGAACTTATAGAAATCGATGGATCGTTGATGGAAGGTGTAAGAGTTGATTTATGATTAATTTTGATTGTTTTTCTTCAAATAAATTGTTCTTATAGGGTGGACAAATCCTCAGAATATCTTTAACTCTAAGTGCTTTGAGACGTATTCCGGTTAGGATAATAAATATTAGAGGTGGGAGAAGTAAACCTGGTCTAATGGAACAGCATTTTAAAGGTATACCTATCTAATATCATCACAATTTGAGTTGAGACTATTGAGAGTTTCATTGACATTTCATTTCTACCACTAGTTTTCTCCTCAAACTGTAGGTATTTTGCTTCTGAAGGAAATCTGCTCAGCAAATGTTAAAGGTGCAGCTTTAGGATCAACCCAGGTGGAGTTTTGGCCAGGTGAGATAGAAGGTGGATCATTTCGTGCTCAGGTCAAAACAGCTGGCAGCATAAGCCTACTTTTACAAGTAGCATTACCTTGTACACTATTTGCAAAAACCCCAACAACTCTCACACTTCAAGGAGGTACTAATGCAGAAATGGCACCCCAGATAGATTACACCACTGAAGTATTCAGACCCATCCTGGAAAAATTTGGAGCTACTTTTGATTTTGACTTGGTTAGAAGAGGGTATTTTCCTAAAGGTAATGGTGAGGTTATTGTTAATGTGAAACCTATACAGAAATTAAATCCTATTGAACTTATGGAAAGAGGACATGTGACTTCAATTTATGGTTGGAGTTTTGTTGCTGGTACTTTCCCAGAAAGGTTATCTCACCAGATGGCAGATAGTGCTACAAAGGTATTGAAAAGTTACAGCAGAGTAAATATTGAGAGATATAAAGAAGATAGGAATGTAGCTCCTGACAACTGCTCAGGCATCTTGTAAGTCTGATGGAATCTGATGGAACAGAGCTTGAAAATGATGTAAAGTTTACTAAAGAACCTAATGTGATTGAACTAGATGTTATCATTGAATGAATTTAATTCCAGATTAATAGCAGAAACAGATACCAAATGTATATTAGGTTCTTCAGCTCTTGGTAAAAGAAATGAATCTGCAGAAGAAACAGGAAAGAGAGCAGGAGAAGACTTGAAAGATGTTCTGGATGAAGGTTCATGTTTTGATAAACACAGCCAAGATCAAATAATTATTCTCATGGCTTTAGCAAAAGGACAGTCTAGAGTAAGAGTTGGAGATATTACAATGCATACAAAAACTGCCATATTTGTGGTAGAAAAAATGACCAAGGTTAGTAATTACAAATAGGCAATTTATTTTCCAAAAGGCACAGCATGGAGTTGTGTTGTACCTGACTATCCTACTTATTTTTGCCTGCCTGCATCTATATCTGCCTTCAAGAACCTTGAATAATAATTTACACTTAGGTACTCAATCACAGTGATTTGAATTAATGAATTTACTATTTCATTTTGTACTCAACACTTGAAAATTTCCATTACAATCATTAAACCATAGATTCTCTGAAAATCTGTCCATCATTTAACCTGATAAGAAACTACTTAATGAATAATTTTTTGTTTCAGGTGAAATTTGAAATAATTCCATCTGGATCAACCAACATAATTCAGTGTTCTGGTGCAGAATAATATTGTCTATTAACTTTACTTATTATATATTTATATAGACTTACTTATAAAATTAAGAAAATAAAGACCTACTGAAGGTTAATTTTTGGTATACATTGTTCTAGTTTCATAAAAATGGTTTCTGAATAATTAAAAACCCCAATGAGGATGTTTCCAATATTGAGGTTTTGTGATCTTTTACAGGTATTCTTTCTTCTTTTTCATGAAATCAACTTTCAGTTCAGAAGAAAAATGAATCAAAAAGAAACTTGACTCCTTCACCATTCCTATGAAATACCTATATACAGCAGGGTGATCAGAATTCTGATCCTTGAACCAAACTGTATTTATTCCAATTAAATGTCAGTAGATAGTAAATCAAAAGTTGAGATAGGGACATGTGAGCCATTTTAACCAATAATGAATAGTTTGAACAGGAAAAAATCCTAAAGTTGAATAATCTCGATTCTGAACACCCTATATCTCTGTAATCATTCCCGCTAGACCCCAAGTGTGATTCTTTTCAGGGATAATCTGAAAATTCATTAAAATACAGGGTGTTCTATTTGAAATAAGGACTTTTTTAATATTTCCGGAATAACTGAAAAAGTGGCAACATTGGCAATAACATTTTCCAATCCGACTCATTTTGAATTAACCCTGTACATAAATTCAAAAAAATCTAATTTTTTCTGTGACGGGAAAAAAGTTTGGCATTTCATCTCTGTTGGCAGGTTATAAAATGTCACTTTTCATAAATTACTTTTTTCCCGTGGGAAAAAAGTGAGTACTTCTTTCCCGGATATATATCACATATATATACTCTGTTAATGGCTTTTGTTGTGCTATAGTTCCGAAAAATAAGTCAATAATAGCGTCTCCGAGAAAGAACTGCAAGTCTTTTTATCTTCCATTCGACTTCGCGGTTTCGTATATTACTAAACAACTACTGAATTCGCAATTTTTTAAAATCAAATCACAGAATTGAACTGACAGAAGTGACATCAGATATTTGATTACTTCAAAAGAATGATGAAGATGTCTATAAAACGCAGGTGTCCCTGTTAAAAACTTGAAATTTCACGTCGATAATTTTCAGATTTCGAAATAATGTAATATCTTCCCAATATTGATTCGTCCTTCCTTCTGTCACAGAAAAAAATAGTGTATTATACACGGGAAAAATATTAGATTTTAGCTCACGGTTTTTTGTCTCCCTCCGCTACGCGTCGGGAGACAACACAACCTGGAGCTAAAATCTACTACTTTTTTCCCTTGTATAATAAATAACTATAACTGTTACCGACATATTTGCTTGGTTCCATACTTCATCCCAACCCTGTAGATATAGTACCTAGAAAAGTCACATTCACACAGATGGACTATGATATGTACGACGTTGCCAGCATCATCAGTATGTCTAGAATTCCGGGAATTGTATTATAACAATATCATAACAGCAGTAATGGGATTTTTTTAATCCTACTTCGCTGAGTATTAATGAATAATTTTCATAAATCTCTTATTTGCTGGCTGAAGTTGATTACTAATAAAGGTTCCTTATGATATTTTGCAATGTATAGTATCTATAATTTTCCACTTTCGTTATATTACAAAATGATAATCATAACTTGTCAGTCATTATTTTACACGTCCACACCATACAATAATACACATTATACACCTAGGGAATAAAGTTCATAGACCGACCAACGGGAGGGTAATGATTTGTCGAGGGATTTAAAAACACTTCAGTCCTGAGGTGTATAGTGAAATAATATACGATTTTATGCACTTAAGGATAGGCAAAACGGTTGAAATAACGAAAAAAATTAAATGCCTTAAATGTTATGTACTCAATTTCTAAAACGTCATCGAAGGGGCTGTTACCATATCAAGTACCTTAGTAACTATGGAGATCCAGATTTCGGGAAAAAAGTGGTACTTTAAATTCCTAGGGATTTAATATAACTTTTAATGCCTAAGGAGTTGAAGAACCACTTTTTTCCCCGAATATAGGGAATAAAGGTACCTGTTAAATCCCTGATAGTGCATAAAATTCTAAATAACAGGCACACCGATAGCTGATCTGATAATGTGGTCATGTATGTTTTTGTTTACTAGTTTGACTTGTGTCGATTTTTGATCTCCATAGTTATTCGTTAGTCTATGTTTACAGTTTATAGTTGTTAGATGACCATCGCTAATTTTCAAGATATAAACATCAACGACGCCAAGTTTTCTTCTTCTATTTTTTCATTAGTTTTTATTTCGCAGCTATTCGCTAGCTATATTCTTCGTCATCAGCTATTTTCAGACTAGATTCAGGATGTATACGTAACAGTTTGCCGCCCCGAAAATTGAAAATTGCTTTATTTGAAAATAAAATCGACTTGGACTTTATCCATCGCCATTGTATACAGCGTGGACATGAAGAAAATTAAGAAATTTCATGAAGTTACACCAAAATGATAATCATGTTTTTTTTTCTATATCAACAGATAACACACATCTTATTTTCTATTAGGTGTATTATTATGGCATTGAGAAATATTTTGATTCTACTAATAAATATCTCATGAAAACAATTCAACTTCATTCTGATTGCCCATATTGATGTGACAGACTAAAACAAAAATAACACCCTGTATCATACTCCTCAAATTATGATTGCTTTTATGTTGCCTCAAAACAGTCTTCCAATATTTCTCTGTCCGATAGTACATACATTCAATAACAAAAGTACTCTTTCCTGACTTAGGTATTCCAGAAAATGGCAAATATACCTTTGTAAAATTTGTATACAGGGTGATCCACGGTGGATGGTCTATTAGAAGTATCTGGAGAACGAAAAGACAGAACATTCCGAAAATTAGGATGCTTCGATAATTGAACATTAATTCTCTATCCGTCTAGAATATTTTCATCGATACAGTGTTGCCACTTCTATCAGAAACAACTAGCAACTTCGTTAATTTAAATGGAGCACGAGCACCCTGTATTTTATTGCATTTTTAGATTCTCCCTGAAGAGCTGATTTCATCAATGCATCACACTTGGGGGTCTAGCAGGAATGATTACAGAAATATATAGGGTGTTCAAAATCAAGATTTTTCAATTTTAGAATTTTTTGTGTAGAAATTATTCAGTATTGGTCATAACGGCTTACATGTCTATCTTAACTCTATCTTAACACTATTCCGGACATCGAGAAATCTAAAAAATCAAATATCATAAAAGTCGGTCTATACGTTCTTAAGTTATAAATGGTGTAAACAACACGCGACTTTCCTTCATTTAGATAGATATATATATATAGCTATACAGAAAATATCCGGTCAAGAGCTAAAATCATTGAAATAGCGAATCACTATCAGCCCCAACAGTGAATACCTCTATTTTCAAATAATCACTTTGATAAAAGAAACAAATAGGAGGAGTACGACGGAATTTGAACCCACGATCTTTGGCTCATCAAGCACGTGCCTTACTCCATTGGCCATTATGTGTCCTGCGAAATTATGAACAGGGTGATTCACCATAAATGTCGTCCAGTCCTCCCCTCAAGCTCGGTTATTTTTGAACCGATCCAAAAATGGGCTTATATCGCAAAAAAAAATTATTTCATAATTCGATAGAACTCACCCAAAGTAGCTCACCACCGCAAACCGTTTCTTGCTGTGAGCTCCCTACGTTTTATAAAAAATTATTGAAATCCCCGATTTTTCGGACCTCTGAAAACGAGGCGATGATGTGACGTCAGAACCCTAATACTGAAACAAGACTATTCCAGACAGAGATGAATGATACATGATTTCTGACAAAGTGACTTAGTGCGAGATCACAGTTGAAAGAATTAATATATCAGTTACCTCAGTCTCCGTCGGGCGTTTGGTATTATCTTTCAACTATGGCGAGATGAGGTTTCTACGTCATAAGAGGGTCCGTTTTCAGAAGGCACTATTATTTATGTCCAAAAATAAAACATTCCAGTTAATTTTTCGATCGAATTATGTCGTCAATCATTATTTATGTATAAAAGAATCATTATAAACATGGTTTGAGTTAAAAGTTCTACTAAGGTGTACACGCCCATTATATAAATCATTTGAAATGAATTTTTATATTTTTTCCCGCTACATCAGAAAATACAGGGTGCTCGAAACAAACGATCTACAGTGTACAAGTTAATTTTTTCAAATGGAACACCCCGTATTTCAGGGTCCTGCATCTCACCTCCCGTCTTCTATATAGCTCAGTTGTAAGTTGAATCAGGATTTTGATATTTTGCAGACTTCAATTGTATAATAGGTCGCATACCAGGTAAGGAAAATAATTTCGATTATACAGTGTGTCCCAAATAAGTTTGACGTCATAATGATATATTTTTCTACATATTACCTACATACTCCTGGAATTTAATTGAAACCGGTTCAGTGATATTGACGTGAAAAAAATATAACGAAAAAATCTATTTTGCACCACTGGTCAAAAACATTAATAACAAAAAAGAGAGTGCCTGCTCAATAGAATCATAAGAGATACATATCAAATGAGGCCTAAGAGGATCGCTAACCGAGTTTGATTGACACGAATCATCACAGGGTGTGCAAAATTTAGTGACAAACTTTTCAAATTTCGAAGCACTATATTTTTCTTATTTCGAATTGGAGCACAACTTCCTAAACATAGAGAGTCGCGTTGCCAGTCTAATGATTCGGTTCCACTATGAATTGATGTTTGTTCCCAGAACTTCATCAAATCAAGAAAATTTTAAAGTGTGATCTATCTTTCAACAAAGAAAACTTCAACCTTATGTAAATTCCAACTCTTAAGGCTAGTGTTATATTAACCAATCATAATGAAGATCAACGCTTCCCTATGGTTTCCAACGTTATATTTTTAATTGGAATCACTGACAAAACTACTATAGTATCAGTTTGTGTCAGTGTTTGGAATGGATTTATTCTGTGAATAAGAGTGATGCTAATTCGTCTTAGCCCCTGATTGTTCTGATTGGTCTATATATGAAACGCCTCTACTGGATGTATGTAGGTACAAGGAGAACGAAATCTTGCCAATGCTGAAGGCATAGATCATAAATAAGGTAGAATAATAATTTACAAATGAATTTCAATATTATAAGATGAGATTAGTACACATCCCAGCCATAGTTGTATTGTATACATATTACAAAAATATAGGATAAATTCTATAGGATCACTAAATAATTCATTTGGAATGAAGACTTCTACAAAATTATTCAAAATACGAAAATATCAAAATCTGGTGGAATATTGCCTTATTCTACAGTGCCCATTAATTCACATTTGAAACTGTTTGAATAACATCTTCCCAATGCCAAACGCTTCCAAGAAGTTATACCAATGAAAAATCTCAGTAAACTGTTGTGATAATTCACATTTCTGTAGCAAAGGAACTTAGGTGACCAAATGCCTTGTGAACCTAAGTTCTTGCCTCAAAACCCCATCAAATATTGCCTCAGGTTCAACTATTGTGAGGTTGGGGTTCTGCTTCTTGAGTTTTGAGTATTTTGCTTTGTTTTCAGGTGATGCTACAACAACGAAATGTCCTTCGACATTTTTCCCAGGATTTCTAGTTGAACATTTTCCACCACTGGCTTCAATGGCACCTAAAAAAGAGGAATTTTCATTATTGACTCCATGGTTCCAGAATTGGATATTTCATGTAATGAGTACCTTTCAAAACATCAGCAGCTTTACTGACCATCAGTTGAAAAGTATAGTTTGTTAATAGTTTTTTACATTTTGCTCGGTTGAGAGATTCTTCAAGTGAAAAGTCCCATTTTGATTCGGCTTCCTTATCTGTGAGTATAAAATCCCAGGGATCTGAAATAAAGTGAATTCAATGTGACAGATACAGGGTGTTGAATTTCAAAAACAAACATCGTTATTTTGTAATAGAAAGAAGACTTTCCCCATTCAAATTCGGCCCACCATTTTCTTTTCAGAACATTCTTTTCTCTCAACAAAAAATCACTTCAAACCAGTGGCGCATCCAAGGTACTTACTGCATGATTATTGGAGGTAATAAGAAATACCACAAATGCTGACTCTCAATATTTAGACAAAGCTTACAAGGGGAAATAATTACTTCTTGGATCCGACACTGAGTGGGAGTGAGGATAATCAATGAAAACAGTAAAATACGAGTATACATCCAATATACATAATATGAAATAACAAAAATGATGACTATTAATATTTCGAAGAGGTTGGGATGATCCGCCAGAGCTTCAAACATTTTATACAGAGTTGCACTATTCGTGACCAATAAAAACAGTTGGAAAGAATCAAATCATTACAACTCAAACTAATTTCTATCGATGGACATTAGTCAATGTCCTATTTCTGATTTAACCAGGGTGGATTGGATTTTGACCCTTTGGATAAAATGCACGATCCTGTGAAATGTATTTACTGCCATTCATGAAAACGACAAAAACGAAAAAACAAAAACTGCCAAGATTGTAGATTATATCAATCAATCAATCAATCAATCGACTTTATTATTCCCAAGAAACAACATTTGTTTATAGCAGGGAACATAGTGAATACATAAATATATTTGACAAAATAAAATAAAGAAGACAGTAAAATAAGACTCACACTAAAAAAGAATCTTTTTTTTTTCAAGTTCAAATGAAAATGATCCTCAATTGACTCAGCTGTTAGGTACACAATTGAAAACTATAGTAGTTGTACTAGAAAACTATAAAAATGAGATAAGATGTCAATATTACAGGAGTAGATGTTTCTTGAATTATCTTTTAAATTTTTCAATCCTATTAATCAGCTTCAAGTTATTTGGTAGTGAATTGTATTGTATCAATCCATTGTGATAGATGGATTTTTTACCAACATCTGATTTAATTTTCTTGACAGAAAAATGATCTGCTTGTCTGAAATATAAATTACAAACGACGGAAAACAAAACGTTTCGCAAATTAAGTTAAGATGGCGGATGTCGACGGGTCGTCTTCAAACGCTGAGCTTAAATTTGAATGCAAACATTGTAGAAAAACAGTAGTCCACGCGGTTAAGTGCAAAAAGTGCAATCATAACTTCCATCCTCGATGCATGGTCCAAGCTGCGCAGGCAAAAAGTGCATCCTGCCGACATGAAGAACAGCAAGACGTGAATGAAGCACCAGGAAGTGAACATGAAGCTGATGAAGAAAACAGGAAAAGTGAAAACAACGAACAAATGAAATGGTATGTGGCAGAAAACAAACTTCTTCGCCAATTAGTCAAAGAGCTTGAATCAAAGTGCGAAATTCTAAACGAAAACTGCAATCTGTTAAAGGAAAAGATATTATTCATCTCTGAAAAACAAAACAGTCTCACAAAAAACGTAGCAGACAACAAAAACCCAAATACTGATAAAGGTCGATCACCTTCAATAATATCCAAACAATTATCGCCAGTAATCAGCTGTGCACATCGCGCAAAGCCTACCTTCAGCGACGTTGCCAAATCCACGCACTTTGAACCAAAACTGCAACAAAATTCACAACAGTTTTCTAATGTCATGGAAAGACAGAAGAACTTCACAACCAAAGAAGTCAGTGCCGCGATCTTAGATGCACAATCATCCAACAAACTGAAGGAGCTACAAGACTTAGGTAATGAGGATGAAGGCAACTGGGATACAGTAAAATCAAGAAAATTGGCGAAGAAAAACCGGCGATTTGTGATAGGTCGTAACGATAACGACACTGGCATCAGTACGATCGCCAAATACATATCCCTCCACGTCACGAGACTCCACCCCACAACAAAGCCTGATGATCTGAAGAAAACACTGATCAAAGATTTTCCTGAAGTCTCCTGTGAAAATCACACATCCAAATTTCCCGATCTTTATGCATCGATGAAGGTGACAATCAAACAAGAAAACTTCAAAAATGCTTGGAAACGTGAAATATGGCCAAGCGGAGCCTTAGTATCCCGTTTTTTAACGAAAAAGAGGACGATGCCACGCACACAAGAAGAGGCAGGTCCACATTCTGTCCAAAATCAAAACAACAGCAAACAACTCTAGAAAACCTCAAGATATTTCATGTAAACATTCAGTGCCTTGCTAATAAGGTAAACGAATTATGTGCTTTTACTGATGATTCTGATTTTGATATTATTTGTCTGTCCGAGCACTGGCAAACATCAAATAACCTGTCCACCATTAACATAAGAAACTTCTATCTTGCCTCACAATTTTGTAGAAAACAACATCAACATGGTGGTGTTGCAATATACTGTAGAAACAACCTGAACACAAAAAATTTGAATTTAAGTAAATTCAGCGAAGAACTACAATCCGAGTTTTGCGGCATTCTCCTGCAATCTTCAGATATCCTGATAATAACAATCTACAGATCATGTACAGGAGATGTTAACGTATTCATTAAAAACCTTGAAAATCTAATATCCAACTATCTCAAACTGAATAAAAAAATTGTTCTGGTTGGGGACTTCAACATAAATTTCATTTCAAACTCATTACCCCTCTTCAATCTAAAGTGTATGCTACAATCTTTCGGATTGGAAATAATGATATCAGATTATACGAGAGTCTCTGCATCTTCCGCAACATGCATTGACAATATTATTTCAAACTTGAATCTACAAACTTCTGATGTTGGTATCCTAGATCCATGCTTATCCGACCATAAAGGCCAATTTCTATGCTTATCTACAAATAAACCCATAAATCAGGAAACTGATGACATATCTAGAATTTGCTATACAAAAAAAGGATTTGAGAAATTCAAAACATCACTCCTTCATGTCGATTGGGGCATCTTTGCTTCGCCTGATCAGAATATCAACAACTTATGCGATCATTTTATCAGTACTCTCCAACAAATACTAAGACATTCTTTCCCAGTGAAGAAAAAAATAAAAGGCGACCATAAAATCAAAATAACCTGGTACAATGATGAACTCAAAACAATGAGAAGTAACTTGGAAGCTGTCAAAGTTATATCAGAAGTGTCCAGATGTAAACAAGATACTGAAATCTATAAACAAATGAAAAAAACTTATCGTCATTCACTGTCGGAACATAAAAAACGATCCTATGATGAATATATAATGAACTCCGCAAATAAGTCGAAAGCTTGCTGGAATATAATCAACTCAGAAAGAAATTCAATGAATAAATATAAGAGCAAGATCTCAAATGAAATTTCGGAAAAGGAATTTAATGACTATTTTTGTACCATAGCTGAAGAAACCATAAAATCTCTTCCTCAATTAGATGCTGAAGGAGAAAGCAATTTCAAAAAATTCCCTTCCCCTGCCGAGACCTTCTTTCTTGAACCAGTTTGTCAATACGAAGTCCACAGTGCTATAAAAAAATTGAGACATTCTAGTTCTCGAGATATTCATGACATGAACAGCTACTTGATAAAAGAAATAGCAGAACAAATCGTCACACCACTGACTAATTTGATAAATGAGGTTTTCAGCAAAGGAATTTTCCCAAATACTCTTAAAATCTCCAGAGTTATACCCATCTTCAAAAAGGGCGACAAATCATCCCTAGACAACTACCGCCCCATCAGCATAATTTCTATCATAGGAAAAATTATTGAAATAATTCTGAAAGAACGTCTTTATTCTTACTTTGAAAATAGTTTTTTTTTCAGTAAATCACAATATGGTTTTCGTAAGAACAAATCCACCACTCAGGCAGTTTTCAACATAGTGGCCGACATAGTTGAGGGCCTTGAACAGGGCAGACATACTTCCTTAACACTATGCGACCTGACCAAGGCTTTTGACTGTGTATCACATACTATACTCATTGACAAATTGGCTCATTACGGATTGAGAGGTACCATTTTAGAACTCATCAGTTCCTATCTGAACAATAGGTATCAGTATGTTGATTTAAACAACAAGAAATCAGATCTCAAACATATCGAACATGGCGTACCTCAAGGATCCGTCCTTGGGCCGTTTCTGTTCCTAGTATACATAAACGACTTATGTCAGTCTATCGAACCTATAAAATGCGTTTTATTTGCTGATGACACCACCCTCATAAGCTCGGGTAAGCTGCATGACGCACTACCAGTAGCTGCTGAACTCGAAAAGAACGTTGCAAAAAATTGGTTTACGCGAAATAAACTCAAACTAAACGAGAACAAAACTCAAAACTTGATCGTCTCCTCAAATCCTCTGTATCAAAAAGGGCATAATATTACACTACTGGGTTTAAAAATTGATGATAGATTAAATTGGTCCAGTCATGTAGATCAGGTGCTTAGTAAGTTATCTAGTGTTTTATTCATATTGAGGCAACTTAAGCCTGTTACTAATATTGGTGTACTGAAAATAACGTACTTTTCTCTATTTCACTCTGTCTTATCCTATGGCATTCTTCTTTGGGGCAACTCTTGTAATGCGAATAGGGTATTCAGGTCACAGAAAAGGGCTATAAGAATTCTAGCAAATCTTGAGTATAGAGATCATTGTGAACAATCCTTCATCAAATTAGGTATTATGCCACTCCCTACCCTGTATATATTCACAGTTCCACTGGAAATACATAATAACAAGAACAAATTCATAAAGCACTCGGATATACATAATTACAACACCAGATCCGCAGACTTGTTGAATCCTCAAAGACATAGACTAGTTGTAAGCCAACAGAATTCTTTGAATTTCAATCTATACAATGTTCTTCATGAATCTGTTAAACTACTGGAACCAAAAAAATTCAAAACAACAATCAAAAGATTTCTTCTCGATAATTGTTTCTACAGTATATCCGAATACCTCCAAAAATCGAAATCTCTTAGAGCTTAGACTTACATAGGGCAACATAGCTTTTATGTTTGCCATTGTTTTTATAACTTTTTAATTGATCTTATTATTTATCTATTCATTTATGTGATTGTTTCAAATTATTTTATTGATACTTGTCATTTTTTATCATATCATATACGCTTGTCATGTAATTCTTTGATATATATTACAGATACTAATTATTTTTATCACATTTTCAAAATTACCACTATATTGTATTTTAATATGTTAGTATTGATACTTTACTGTGCTACTTTTCCCTTGCCCTGCTGACCTGCTATAAACATACTTGTATGTAACATAGTTAAATAAACTCTATCTATCTATCTATGATGAAATAAAATTGAAAGGAAGGACCTCTGAATGCGCTTTTTTTCATTAAATCGAATTCGTATCTCCTACCGTTTCCGAAATTATCATGCTGTGCAACCTTATCATGGTCACACTGTATACTCCACTAAGTGGATTCATAATCTGTTTGGATTTATTATTAAATAAAAATATAATGAATAAATAAATTTCTTCCATTCTATCTGGGGACCTGGACAAAATCACGAAAAGAAAATGCCGACCCTGAGTTTTCATCGATTCCACCAACGAAAAACATCGAGGATCATTATTTATGTTGTATTTGAGTTTTGACTTACCCAAAAATTCATTGGATTTTTTGGAAGCTTGAATCCAACGAGGAGAACATATTGGCTTGCCTTGTGCCACAGCAGCTAGAAGCTTCTGCGACCGTTTAACTTCTCCTGTAACCAGGACAGTGGCGGCATCTACGTCGTCCACCACACTTCCACCTTGAAATATAAAAATAATTGTCATCAAGAACATTTTGGGATAGATCGAATTTAGTAATTACCTAGATGCTTTATGTATAACTCTAGTTGAGGATTATCCAACATGGTGAAAACCACTTTTGGCCTCTGCTTCCTTTTTGATCTCTGAAACGGAATTCGAAAAACTAAAAAAAAAACAACTGCCACATCATTCAGAGTGTTCCAAAGTAAGAGACTAATTTTCGAATTCTGATTGTTTTATCGTCATTTTGACACACTGTGTGGATGAAAAGTATAAAATGAAGTCATCTGCCAAAGCAAAGTTACTTGGGACCATATCAAAAATATGCATTTTGCATATATAATAATAACCTTTATTATTCCCAAGAAACATACCGGGAAAATTATGAAAGCTCAACTAAAGAAAAAAATTAGATAATCAGATAATCATTTTTAAATCATATACATAGTACATATAATACATATAATGATGTTTCTTCTTCTAGAGATTGTTGAATATAAGTATTTTTCAAGTTCTTTTGGAACAGACTATAAATGAAAAAACACTAAACAGCTTCTCATAACTAGAGTCACTGGATGATATTAGTTATATAAGAGTTCGGACACAGAAATTACAGCTGTTAGTATTATTTAATTTTTAGATTTATTAAGTTACATACCTTGCATTGTGACAAGAGCACCATCTTCGTCCCGCGCTTTTTCAAAATTGTTTGAATTTAACAATACATTTTATGAACGCCAGAATTGAAATATAATTAAGGAAGAAAGCATAACTAGAAATGTCCTGCTGTTCAAAAAATTGTGGAAATTCTGAAGAGAAGGAATTTCATTTATTCAATTTTCCAAAAGAAATATCAACCATTCTCTTATGAAAGGAATGTGTATGAAACGCCCTGGATGGAGAATTAATTTGAAGACAAGCAAAATTTGTTAGGTAGGTACATTAAAATTCACTTCTTATAACAGCTGACTGACAATCAGGCGCTATTAGGGAAATTGAAAAGACAAAGAGCAGAATGTAGGTCTTATTCTCTTATTCACCCAAACGATTGTAACATAAAATAGTAGGATAAAAGAAGTATAGAAGTTCAGCTGTGTCCAAACTCTTATCTAACTAATACCATCCAGTGACTCTACTCATAACAGGGGTCATAATAGAATTATGGCCAGAAAACTCAATGATCTTCCATTTCTTCTATTTAGTCGATTCTCAGACTGTGTCAGAAATTTTTTGAAAAAAAAAAAAAAAAACGAGCGGACATGATACGAGTTGGTCATAAAATTTTTCCATCAACTATATTTCTCCTGTAATGAAGAAAACTTTCGTTCCGAATTCATCATTCATCCAGAAACTACTATCAATCACCCAGTAGCCCTGAAAGTCAGCTTGTCACTGACATTAGTGAAATTTGACATTTGTCGAAATAATCAAGATGGAAATTAAATTTCTTCTGTTGAAAAACAGGGATGAAAATCAGTTTAAAAAAGTAAACAAAATAATTGTATGAAATATCACCTATCCTAAATTCCAAAAAACAATATTGCTTTGTTGGTGCGTTTAAATCTCTGGATCAATTATCACCATAATAATATACCAGTTGGTTGTGAAATTTTTCCATTGACTATATCATTTTTATAGTATTTCCCCAACAAAAAAAAATGCAATTTTTTATATATTATTATCAACTGGAATTTTTCTAGGATTGCCATAGAACTAAAGAATCTAATTACATCAGGATATGCCATTTACCAAACAAATTGAAATAGTTTTCCAGGCAATAATAATAAACAATTTTTCAAATATTTCTACACCATACACCTACTTTATGTATAACAAGAAAGAGCAAGACCTATTTTATTTATAGATTTTTTTTTCTATTCTAGTGGATCAACTAAAGGTGGATTTATGAACTCCGCTCTTTCAATAATCTGTAGTTTCAAAATCATCAACGATTTCACTAATGAGTTGAAACTTGGTATTCTCCTTCAATCATTTATGCACCCAAATTAATTTTTATATCTAACTATTAGCTAAAAGATGACCAACTTTTATATCTTGATGACAAATACAAGTAAAAGTGTGACTTGCGCAGGCGTGATTCTGTCAGAAGTCAGAGAAACAATGTCTTCTTTTTATTTTTACAAAATGTGGTTGAAAATTCAGAATATTCTAGTTGCCTGTTCCAATTAGACCCGAAAAAACAATATGAATAAATTACTCTTATTTTAACAATGCATGTGAGCAAGTGGAAGTTAGAACACAAATATTTTCATTCTGATCATGAGGAAGAATTCAAAGTTAAAAAAGGTAGTGCATGAAGGACCTTACATAACAATAATTTCAATGACAGCCACAGATTAATGAAAAAGTGGTGTACATAAATCCACCTTTACACCCTGCATAGGAAAAACAGTAGTTATATAACTTTCACACCCTTATAGCCAAAAATAATTTTTGAGAACGTACCTCTGCAGAGTTGAGAAGACTTTCATCAGTTGGTCTATTGTTTCTCTTGGGCGTAGATGTCACATCAGACTCAGCTTTCAATCTAGAACCAGTCCTCTTTCTCGATGGAGTCGATGGTTCATCAGAAGATGTTGACGGTTCTTCGTGAATCGTTCCAATGCAATTATCACTCCCAATTTTTTTCATGCTTCGAGAATTCTTTTTTGATGCTGATTCAGTAATTGGTTCGTTCTTCACGCTATTCCTTCTTGTAACTTTAGCTGGAACTGGTTTGGAAGATTCCAACTCATTTGTCTGCAATTTCCGCTTCCCTCTACTGCTGTTTGATGATACATTATTATTGTTAGTCACCCTTCCAGACTTCCTAGTGAGCCTTGATTCATCCAAAGCCTCTTTCATCGAGGTTTCTGCCACACTCATACTCCTCCTGTGTGCGGTGACAGTAACTTTGATCTCATCTACATTCGTGTCTTTCTTCGGCGGTCTTCTCACCTTCGAGGTTTTTGTTTCCAGCAGGGCGAAACTTTGGTTCACATCGTCCGTTCGTATGGTCTCTTGGTCTGTAAGAGTTTGATCTTTCCTTACAGATCTCCTGACTTTTGAGTTGTTCACATCTAGGGGTTTCTTTATGAACGCCTCGATTTGGCTTAGAGTTTCCACGTCATCTTTCTCCGCAATTGTTTCGGCTTCTTCAGGCACTATTTCTAATGGTTTTTTGATGAACGCTTCAATCTGACTGAGTGTTTCAGCGTCATCCCTCTCTATATCAGCCTTGATTTTTTCCTGCAAATTCTTAATATCACTTTTCTTGGTGAGTTTGCGTCTCGAAGGGGATGAAACATCTATCTCTGATTTGGATGTGCCAGATTGAAAATCTTCAATTTCACCAGTTTTTGATTCTTTATTCAAAACATGAGCCAATGGATTTTCTGGCCTAGCATTGTCAGAACATGAACGCATGTTTTCATCTACAAAAGACAGTTCAGACTGTGTGTCATGAGAGAGCATAGACATGTCATTCAGAATTACAGGTGGATCTGCCTGAGCAATATTATTCTGTTCATTGGACGTTTTTTCAAGCGACTCTTTCTTGTCTTCTGAAACGCCACAAGGAATCTCAGGTAATATTTGAGTATCTAGCATATACATATCATTTTGATCTTTCTTACCATCTCCATCTGAAACAAAATTATACTCAGTATACTGATAATGAGATTAGAATAAATTCGATATTTCTGTTATACTGGGGGTGTGCAAATAACTTCGGTAAAATTTTTTTTGAAGGCATATTCATTGAACTATATCAGAAACATACAGGGTGTGCACAATTTTCATTCGTTGAGATAAAAAGGCGAAGATTATGGAAGAAGTGTTAGCAGCTAGAAGTTTTCCATCCATGTCTTCAAAGGCTTTCAAATACATACACAAAACCCGTTATCTTCGAATTCGTGATAATAATTCGTATCCTAATATGGAGTATTAATCAAGGTGTGCAATTTTCTATCTATCTATACAAAAATGTGTATTTAAGTAACAAACTGACGTCTGATGATTTTTCCCAACAATAATAAATAGAATACAATACTGTGTATGATATAATGATAATGGGGAAGTTTCCTTCTGATGGAATCTTATCCCAACAGTTTCAAACTGATCAGTTAAATCTTTTTGCGAACTAAAATGCCAATTGAAATGATTTAAATCATTTGTATTTTCGAACTTGAGCAATAAGAACATTTTCAGCCGGCAAGCGATGACGTAATCGATGAATTTAGTATGAAAATAGGTATGATGAGTTTTGCTGTTTGTGATTAAATATTCGTTCTGAAAACGAAAGAAAAATCAGAAGATTATTTTGCAGTGTTCTACCTACCCTAGCAAGGGTAGGTAGAACGTAGAACACTGCAAAATAAGTTGGGTTTCCTCAGTAAAAATATGTCGTAACAGCAGCCGTTTTCAAGATACAAGGCGTTGAAGAAATGTTTTTTTACACATTTTTTACGACTATGTTTAACTCACGGTCGATGGTACGTTAGACGTTTATGGAGAACGGGACATAGGATCATTCTGAAATTTTGGTTGCTCACGTAGTTGCTCTTGGTCTATCGATCTAAAATATTTTCAGCTCTGCGGCGTTGCCACTTCTGTCGAAAAGTAGCAACAACTTTGTTATTTCAAATGGAACGCCCTGTATTTTATTGCATTTTCAGATTCTCTCTGAAGAGCTGATTTCATCGATGTATCACACTTGGGGTCTAGCGGAAATGATTACAGAGATATAGGGTGTGAAAAATCGTCATTTTTCAACTTAAGGAATTTTTTATGTCGAAACTATTCATTATTGGTCAAAACGGCATACATGTCCCTATCTCAACTTTTGATTAACTATCTACTGATATTTAATTGGGACATATACCGGGTGATCAAGATTCTGAATTCTGCACGACCCTGTATTTGTTTCAATTAAATGTCAGTAGATAGTTGATCAAAAGTTGAGATAGGGACATGTGAGCCGTTTTGACCAATAATGGATAGTTTCGACAAAAAAAATTCCTAAAGTTGAAAAATGTCGATTTTTCACACCCTAACACAACTCACACAAGTCTCTGACTTTCGAGGGTTGCTTTGCAACTAAGCTGGCGGTTAAAAAACACTTTTAAAACACTTTTAATATCTCTGTAATCATTTCCGCTAGACCCCAAGTGTGATGCATCGATGAAATCAGCTCTTCAGAGAGAATCTGAAAATGCAATAAAATACAGGGTGTATCTTCAGAGATTCAATATGACTAATGACAATAGTATTCACATTCACAGGAGACAATAGTTCGACCTGGTCCCTAAGAATCACTTATTGAATACTTATACATGGTTGAGTTAAAAAGAATAAAAACTCTTCCGATTCATTGATGGAAGAGAATTGATGGCTCTTAGTTCCAAGTGTTGTCTCGAAGTTAGAGGTGAGTAGGTAGGTTCATGGTAAGTCTATTATACTTGTAAGATGCTTAATGTACTAATAAAAATATTCTAGTAATCCTAATAATGATGGAGATTTTATTTGATCCCAATTTATTTTGTGGCACGGACAGTGTAATGCCCAAGTTCCCAGAATCAGAAATACGAAAAAAGAAAAAGAAGACAAACTACATTGTTAACCTAACTTCCTATATCGGCTGTCACCCCTTCATTGTCAAATCCTTGTTTAATCTGTAATCCTGTAATGTTCAGAGAACATCGTGAGAACCATGGGAAATAAGGTAAGAATATTCAAAGATAATCCTCATACTATCTGATTCTTCAGTTGTGTGTTGTCTTCTCTGCTGTCTGAAGTGAGTTAGTAAGTATTCAATCCAGAAAACTAATTCTCTATTCATTGAAATGACAATCAGAAATATTCTTGCACTTGTCGATCAGAAATAGAGAATTGATAAGTCGAATCTTATATGGTGTTCTGGGATGATTACGTCACGCGTTTTCTCGCGTTGTTTATGTTATGAAATATTGTTGATTTAAATAATTATTCAAAAGAGTTACAGAGCTCTGAAGAAAAAACGGTTTGCGACAGTGAACTAGTTAGGGTTAATAGCTGGAAATAATGAAATAACATTTTTCACTGATACAAGCCCACTCATCCTTCATCCAGAAACTACTAAGAATCGCCTATAGTAGCCTTGTCACTGAGATTAGTGTCATTTGTTGAAATAATTAACATAGAAATAAAATTCTAAAAGGCTAAGCCAAAAATCTTAATTATTTTTAAATTATCTGTTTCCATTTTTTTTTCGTAAGAATGCATTATTCTTCTAAACGGTTGAGGATCAGCTGTTAGGCCATTTAAGTGGTGTTCAATTCTGAAATGCAACTCTTTATGTGAATTTACCTCTGTATCATATAGACTTTTCACTTGAGATACAACGAAACTGTGTAATGTATAATCCATGTTTTTAGTCAAATTTGTTTCCATGATATTTTTGTGATTTATTGTTCAATCAATAAGTTTAGCATTAGAAATGTATTGTTGTTTTCGGTTTTCAATAAATAGGTGTTTTGTTTAAAAGTTATAGAGAAAAAATCGTCTTCAAGGTGTTAAGCATTTTCAGACCCATATTAATAAGAACTTTTTGCCCTCTTTTAATGCAAGGATTACACCCCCAAAAAGATGCAGCTTACTTTTGAATCACCCACCTCATTTTTCATCATTTTATGAAGGTTATCTGTGAAGGTATATCTAGATCATGGCAAGGGCATAGATCTATCTAGCTCTGATGCATATCATCTCCCTTATCAACTTATCAATGGTAATAGAATATTTGTATTACCAATAACTACTTAAAAAATATATACCTGCTTGTGCATCATTTGGTAGGACACTTATTTGCTGAGTAGGTAAGAAATACACATCATCATCTTTTGAAACCTCTGGATGTTTTCTAGTGGTCTCCTGAGTAGCCTCCACATTAATACATTGGGTGGCCTGAATAAACACATCATCTTCATCATTCTCTACATCCAATTTCTGTGTGGCTTGCTTGAAAATACTGCCATATTTTTCTTTTTGAGATACAGTAACATCTATCTGTTGTGTTGCTACCATATAAATATCATCTTCTATTTTATTGCTCAAAATAGTAGTTAGAGATTCTTCCAAATTTACAGGTTTCTTCTTGAATGTATACTTTTTAGTTGGTACTTTGAAGTCCGGTTGGGTGTCTTGTTCACTGTTGATTTGTTGTGTGGGCATGAAATAAACTTCATCATTCTTAGAGGAATCAGCATCTTCAGCAAATTTCACTGGCATGGGAACTTCCTCTTTTGCACCAATAATTTTTTGAGTTGGTTCGAAAAAAATGCTATCATTTTTTGCTACCTCAGATTCATCATCCATTTGCTGATTATTTTCATTATCAGTAGATATAGAGATTTCATTATTTGGTTTGTTTTTGTCAATATATTCTTCAGTTTTATTTTCTGTACCATCTTCCATAAGTTGTGTTATACCAAGTTTGAAACTTTCTTCTTCAGAAGACTGATTGTCATTAATTTGTAGTTTTGAAGATTTGTAGCTGAATTCTTCTGCAAAGGCATCCTGTGTTGCTGGAATACAGTCTGTATCATTCAAAGTACTCTCTTCAAGTTTTGATGAGTCTTTTTGTTGCATACTGTGTTCCAGATCATCCATGATCTTCTCTGCCACAGTTTTAACTGGTACATCATTGTCTTCAATATCAGTATCTGAATCATCATTACATTTTCCTTGATCTGTTTTCAATTTGTTTTTGTCACTGTTTGAAGCATCAACTTTCTTTTTACCAGTTTTTTCCATGATCTTTTCAGCCACACTTTTAACTGGTTCATCATTGTCTTCAATCTCAGTATCTGAATCATCATCACATTTTTTTTCATCTGTTTTTAATTTGTCTTTGCCACTGCTTGAAGCATCAACTTTCTTTTCACCAATTTCTTCCTCACAATCAGTTTCTGATTCTGAGATATAATCTTTATCAATCTTTGTCAGAGGAACATCCTTGGGAATAACTTTTTTATTTTCAAATTTCTGATTTTTGCTAATTGAATTGTTTGAATCACTATTGGAATCATCTGATTCAAGTCTCTTCAGAGGTTTTTTGATTAAACAGATATCTTGAGTATTATCACTATTATCAGTATCACCATCTGAATCAAGTTTTTTCAAAGGTTTTTTTTTAGTACAGATATCTGGAGTACTACTATCCTCAGAATCCAGTTTCCTTAGCTTGGGCTTTTTTCTTTTTGGTATGTCTTCCTCTGAGTCTTCAATATCAGTTTCAGATCCTGAATCAGAAGATGTCACCTTTCTTGATGAGTGCATATTAGATCCCAAGCTATTTCCTTCTGTTATTGACTTCTGTAAAGATTTTACAGGCTCAGGATTATCACTATTATTTGGTACCACAGAAACTGAATCTTTAATGATTTTTGAGGCATCCTTCAAGTTTACATCTCTATTGCTATTAATATTTTCTTCATCATCAATTTTCTGTATTGTGAAAAAGTCAACAGAATCATTACTGTTTTCATTATCTGGCTGGATGAGTGTTTCATCAATAATACCTTGTGTTCCAATACTTTTTCTACTGTTAACAAGGGATTCTTCTGGTTCAAAATTGTTGATAGTATTCAATCCTGAGCCTGAGGTGGAAGGAATCTGGCTATTATGAATAACAATCTTTTGTTGATTTACTTCTTTGTCTCTAGCAGGCAATGTTGAAACATTGCATTTATCAGGATAAGTCATAATTTGTGTGGCTTCTATATCTTCCTCAATATTATGATTGACAATATTTTGTTGATTTACTTCTTTGTCTTTATGGGACCATATTGGAACATTACATTTATCAGGATAATTCATAACTTGCGTGGCTTCTATATCTTCCTCAATATTCTCTAAGACCTTTTGTTTAGCAATTTCTGGTTTATCAGAGGAGCTATCAGAGTAAGTGACTACTTGAGTAGGAGCATCATGTATATCATTCATATTTTTTTCAATTAATCTTGAAATTGAAGGTTTAGCAAATGGCTTGTTGAAAATGGATTTTGCTGTACATTGTTTTGGATATTCTTCAACTTGGGTTGCCATGTCATGTATATCTTCTATTACATTTAGCTGCTGGCTTTTCTGTAGAGAAATATTTGAGTAATTGTGTTCATCTGACTGATTCAAAGTTGATGCATTAATAACCAGTTGTGTATTAGATGCATAGAAGTTTTGGGTCATGTTTTGAGTCATTTCAAGAGTTTCTTGCAAGTTTACAGTTGTATTGTTATTGGCTACCTGCAAAGGTTTATGGTTATTATCAATGATAGATTATAGAGGAAATTGTTATCACCTTGGAATATTTTGCTTCAACATCTCCGAATTTTATGTCAGTTCCATTTGTCAGTTCATATAATTTGAAAGGGAATAATTTAGCATTATGAATAAAAGTACCATTTGAGGAATTGAGATCACTGATAAAATGCTGGTTTTCATCTACAATCACAATAATGGCTTGGTTCTGACTCACATTCTGAAAACAGAAAATGCATAATAGATAATAGGGTTCCTACATTTACCATTACAATGTTTTTTATTTCATATTATTTACCAAATGCTTGATATTGATTATAGCAATCTTATTCCTCCCTATCGTGTTTATTCCTTTAAACACAGGGTACTGTTTTTCACCCAAGAGCAATGATGCTGCCTGTAAGTAAATTCCAAAGGTAAGTAGTAGATACTAAACAATGAGCCATTATATATTACTTGAATTCGTTTGAATTGATCCACTTTGACTGAATTTGTTTGTTCCATTGTTGATATAGTCAGATATCCAGAATCCACAATCAAGTAATTCGAATTTCGAACTATAAAAATTTTTGCATTTTGTCTTGCCTTGTTTATTGTTTATTTATTTTTCAGCACATTTAATAATTTGTGAATTTGACAGTTTGAATGACTGGTTTGACTTACTAATGTCAACATAGTCATTGTCAGCTGTCAAATTGTATTACATTGGCGGGAAAAACGCTAGACATTGGAAAAACCGTGAATCTCGGGCCAGGACCGTAACATGGGTGTCGGCTTCATTCTGTTTTTACCTGCGAAAAAGTTGGGGTGGTTTTGAGGTGTTTTCTACGAAAGCGCTGAAGGGACATGGTAAATATTTTTTTCAAATATTTTTCACATATTATAGCAGCTTTGAAGGGTACGAAAAGGGACACGGTGAAATGATAAAAAAAAACTTTCACACTCTTATGTCCCTTCAGTACGAACGCTCTTGAGAGTTCAATAGGTCGAAATTTCGTCTCAGTAAGTAAGTACTAAGTCAAAATTTTGTCATTTCATCTTCGTGTTGTCTGGGTAAACAGGGTCATTCACCTACCAAAGTCATAAGATGTTCATAGAAAACCAAAAAAGGCATCAATTTGAAATTTCGGGTACTGCTATTGCGTGATGTGATCAAATTTTCTAAAATATTTTCAATTTGCTGTCATGCACTTCCGGTCGAACCGGAAGTAGCATTAACTTCTTTTTTTTATAGAACACCCTGTATATCATTGCATTTTTCTTCCTGATGAGCTGATTCATTCCATCAATATATCATACTATGGGGTCTAGCAGGAATGATTACAGAGATATGGACGCGGGGGGGTGTTCAAAATCGAGATTTTTCAACTTTAGGATTTTTTGTGTGGAAACTATTCATTATTGGTCGAAACGGCTTGCATGTCTATATTAACTCTTGATTAACTATCCATGCACTGATGTTTAATCGGAACAGATTCATATATATGGTGATCATCAGAATTCTGAATCTTGATCCACCGTGTATTTGTTCCAGTTAAATGTCAGTAGATATTTATTTAAAAGTTGAGATAAGGTCATTCAAGCAGTTTTGACCAATAATGAATAGTTTCGACACAAAAAAATCCTAAAGTTGAAAAATCCCGATTTTGAACACCCTATCTGGAAATCATGTCCGCGAGACCCCAAGTGTGATGTATTTATGAAATCAGCTCTTCAGGGAAAAGTTGATGTCACTTTCTGGTTTACCTGAAAGTGAAGCTTATATAGTAAATGTTTAAAAAAAAAATAGATCCCATCACGCAATGGCTGTTCCCAAAATTTCAGATTGATGTGAATTTTTCAGGTGACTGACTCTGTATATATAAATATGCCCCCTTCACGTCGGTGAACCGAACACCCTGTATATTTTGCGACTATTTGAGTATATTTTTTATACATATACAGCGTGTCTCATTTCAAACACCCCCTCCTCTATCCCAGCTATCAGTCGTGCGATCTTTACCAAATTTGTTTGTTTGTTTGTTTGTTTGTTTGTTTGTTTGTTTGTTTGTTTGTTTGTTTGTTTGTTTGTTTGTTTGTTTGTTTGTTTGTTTGTTTGTTCTATCCGTCATTCGGTTGCCCCCTTACGAGCAACCCTCAAAAGTCTTCGGAAGTCTTGTGCGAGCAAGGATTGACGGGGGCCTTACCTTTCAACGTGTGATCCCAAACACTTTCTTGGGCCATCAGAAAAATTTCTGCAGTCGACGGGGATCGAACCCACGACCGGCAAGCGAATGCGAATTAGAATATAGACACTCTGTCCGCACGGCTACCTGGCCAAATTTGTATCAAAGACAAACATCATTTCAGACAGTGCCGTGCATTTTTATTGAAATGAATAGTGGTCAGTTTTTTATAAAATAATATTAGGCATTTTTTCACAGGAAAACTGACATATTTATTTGAGACTGAAAATGAAAAAGATTAAGCCAATCCTGTTAATTCGGAATCAGGTGATTTTTTGCATATGGGGTTTCGAAAGCATGAGGAACAATAATATGAAGTTAGATTTCCTGTAAAAAAATGCCTAATATGATTTAATGAAAAATCGACACCATTGTAGTTCAATAAAAACGCACGGCGCTGTCCAAAATAATGTGCATCTCTGTAAAACTGATCATATTGATGGTTATTCATACCACACCAAATTTGGTTATAATAACTGAGATATAGAGGGGGAGCCGTTTGAAGTGAGACACGCTGTATGTACTAATTGTACTATCCTGTGTATTTTTTACCATTTTCGGAGATATATGACTTCATATTTTCTCTAGACCCTCTGAGAAGTCTCAGGTGACCACCTCAGTGGCCCAACGGAACCATCACCCAAGTTTTCTTCGTTGTTACCAAATAAAATAGAAACTCACAGATACGTCGATATTATTTTTATTTTTGAAAAGAGACATGTGAAAACATTGTATTTTATCGTACGGCACCTGTGCCAATCACTATCATGTGCAGAATGATCGAAAAACGGCACTTTACTGTGCGTTTATTTGCACTCAATTTCGCTATTTGATAAGGAGATAAAAATATAAAAGATAAGAAAAAAAAAGATGAGAAGATGTGAAGATGATGGAGTGAAAATATGAGATATCATATATTGAATAGTCATTAGTAGTTTGGTGTTAATTCTTTAGGTTGCAGAAAAAAATAGCATATTTCGTTCGGATCAAAAGTGACACTTTGTTTGACAAGCGAATTTTGCGTTTGAGAGGCGAAGAAGCAGCAGTCAATGTTTGCTGAACTTCTTCTTGCAATGAAATACTCTTGCGAGTCTTGCGTGTCTCAGAAAGATATGAAAGCAATTCATTATCATCACAGTCATCATCAAATTCAGCGATATCATAAGCGGTGACAGCTGATGTTGATGCAATCGACGAAGATGGATCTGAATTTGTATAAGTGTCTGCTCGAGTGCAATATTGTTAACCCTTTGGGGGCGAATTTAATTTCCATGATGGTTCTCAGCATTAAGCTGAAAATTCTATATTTTAGGGATGTACAAATGAGAAAAAAATGGGTTCTTTTAATTGTCTAATTAGTATTTTTAATAAAAAATGGTGGTACCTCTATGGTACCACTAGGAAAGTAATGAAAAAAATTATCTAAGACATCGTAATATAAATTTTTGTGGGAAGCCTGAAAACAGTTAGTTTTCTCGGTAAGACAAAGACGCAACATTGCATTAAGGTTCTTTGCATGTGGAGCAATGCCATATCTAGTTCGATGCGGTTGCAACCGTGTGCTGATGCTCTTAGATTCCATCCAGAGAAGAGCCATTCGCCTGGTGGGTGACGCTACACTCACTCACTCTTTGACATCATTGGAACACCGTAGAAAGGTCGGCAACCTTTCACTTTTCTATCGATACTTCCACGGGAAATGTTCTTCGGAAATCTCTGCTATCATCCCTCCACTAGCAATACCAATCAGACGAACTAGACAAGCCCAGTCAGCACATCCTTTCGTCGTCAACCTCGAAAGATGTCGAACAGCACTTTATCAAGACTCCTTCATCCTTAGAACGGCTAGGCTCTGGAATTCATTGCCTGTGGAAGTATTCCCAACAACATATAATCTCCAAAAGTTCAAAAAAAAATCCAATACCTACCTCCTGTCCCTATCCTCCCTAGGAACGCACGATGTTCTTTGAGCATTATAGGGATTCCCTTTCGTGCGCTCCAAGCGATAAAAAAAAATCGGCATGTGAGCAACTACGTATCTCCTTTCGAGTGGTACCTTGAATCGATTTGGTGAAACCTCAGTGATTCGTCTTCTTGATGGGCTAGGCATTGCTGGATCCTAACCAATCGGTCCAGTCACTATCGCAAAGCAAAAAGTAGGAAGCAGAAAGAGCAGCCTCTTGCATTCTTCGAATGTGTATGACTGGATTCCGAGAGCATGCTTTGAACCAGATGAAAGCATTGACTAAGTCAACGAAATGCCAAAAAAGTCTTGGTCCTCATTTTTGAAACTTTTTATCCACTTTGTAATTACCAACATACTGGTCACATCTATCTATATGCGGAGTTCATGTGCATGTTGTAATCCTTCACCAAGGTCAAATATGGAATATCAGGATAACTGTATTGAGTTTTTTTAATCTAAACTATCTCCGCGTTGATTCACGAGGTTATATAATTTTCCAATTCCCAGTCTGAAGAGGTATTTTATTGTGTGTGTGTGATGTCTTCATCAGTATCCAGAAATCCAGTTAGTAATCCAGTATCTTTAAATTCATCATCAAGTAACTCATCGTTGTTCTCTAATCCATCTTCAGAAGGAGCTTCTGAAGTAAAAGAGCTCTCATCTGAAGAAATGTCTTCGAGTAAGCAGAACGCATCATCAGAATATAACTTGGTAAGGTTGATCAAACCTTTTTCTTTTCTGAAAGAATAAAACATATTTGTACTTATATGACAATCTCTCACAAGCGAGATTGTCATATAAGTACATTTGTGATCGTAATCATTGATTCGTAATAGAGAAAAAACAAAAAAATCAACACCCTCAATGTGTGTACTCACATAATCATAATTCAATCAAAAATATAGTGTTCTTTGTCTTTCGAAGTATAATTCTGTTGATTTTTAAATCCTCAGAAAGAAACACTCGTCAATAACCTTGCAAAGACAGAAATTCCAACAAATGTGTTGCAGGAACGTGGCATAACCCGGCCGCGGGACTAGGAAGTCATCAAGCTACACAGACACAGTCTGCAAAAGTTGTCCCGTCAAGGATCAACGCTCACTATGCCCTATGCCGCATAGAAAATTATTTTGAATTGTAGCTCCAGTATGGAACCGATGGGGTTAAACTCGCGATGAGATCTCGTCCATTTTTGACCGAGATCAATGACGCCATTGGCGCTAAAAAAGGCCGATATCTCGCGAAAACGATATTGCATTCCAACATCCTAATAATAAGAACCCTATATATAATAATTTCTAAAACAATTAGTGCATATAACAGTGGTTGAAGTTGGCCTCGATGGCAGCTCAAAAATGATGTCACCGTCACCGACTTGATTAATGTGTATTTCAAATACCTAAGCGTTGTTTCTTCTTACAGATTTTCTTCTTTTTACCTCTCGAAACATGTTTTTTTCTCCATGACCGTTGGTCATTATTAAATTGTTTATGTGGTGGAGTTGTGACTGTAAGTTCTTTCACCACTTCTGATTTATACCTAAATGTTATGTTATTTCTTAGAGCTTTCGATACCTACCAAAATCTGAGGGATATCTTCGCCACTGTGTAGTTATTCATGATTCGTTTTCTGGAAACCAATAAGGCGATAAATCAACTGTACATATACTTCCATTACCCTGTTAAGACATGAGAGACAAGACTATCAAGATCATAGATCGTAGATCAAAGCCGTTAGGTGGGTTCCGAGCATGTTCAGAGAAAAGGGTTGATGCTGGGTCAAAGTTCATCACTGGACCGCTATTGAAGCTGTACGGGACCAGATACGGCAAGCAACTTCGAGGGAGACCTACTGAGATAGAACTATATAACTGGTAGTGTGGGGAATACAACAGGTTTATAAATACCATTCGATTATAATAGGCCAGTCTTACGCAAAGTAAGTATTGTACATACATTTTAATAACGATTTTTTCACCCCGTCAATTCTTCTGATTGCATTTCACGAACGGCGATTCCAAAACAGGGTTACCGTATATACATGGTGTTGCGAAATTCTAAGGTGGGGAAATTTACAATCTGTCTCATTTTCGATGTCCTCACGGGATATCTCATTTATTTTCAAAGATAGAGATTTGCGATTTCCGCGGACTTTGGCAACTCTTTTGTGAAACTCCCGATATCGCATATAAAATTGTCATATCTCTCTTCCTTTTTGAGATACAGGGCGATTTTTTTCAAATGTAAAATCCAGTGGCGTAGTCAGATTTTAAGAATAAGCTGATGCTGATATTCATATAATATATGCAAATATCCCAAACTTATGTTTTTTAAATGGAATATCCTGTATATTTTTTTATATTTGAAACATTGATGCTCTGCGCTTTCTAACACACTCATGAGAAATTCCAAGTATTAGCCATGAATTTAGATAATTTCTAGTATTTCAGTAAGTATAGATATTTATTTCATTGATCGACCTTATGAATAATATATGTGACGCATTGTCCATATCAAGAAGTTTTATATTCTCGTTGTTGCTGATATAGTGTTTCGTCACACATTAGTTTTAATTTCACTAACATCCAACATCACCAAAATTGAGCACTATACCGGGTGTCCCAGTATACCTGTTCCAATTAATGGGCGTGTACACCTTAGTACAACTCTTATCTCAAACCATGATGTTTATAATGATCCTTTTATACATAAATAATGATTGACGACATAATTCGATCGGAAAATTAACTGGAATGTTTTGTTTTTGGATATAAATAATAGTACCATCTATAACGGACCCTCTTATGACGTAAAAACCTCATCAGTCATCTCGCCATAGTTAAAAAAAATACCAAACGCCCGACGGAGAACTGGGACAACTGATATATTAATTCTTTCAACTGTGATCTCGCGCTAATTCACTCTGTCAGAGAAATCATGTATCATTCATATCTGTCTGAAATAGTCTTGTTTCAGTATTAGGGTTTTGACGTCACATCATCGCCTCGTTTTCGAAGGTCCGAAAAATCGGGGATTTCAATAATTTTTTATAAAACGTAGGGAGCTCACAGCGAGAAACGGTTTGCGGTGGTGAGCTAGTTTGGGTGAGTTCTATCGAATTATGAAATAAAAATTTTTTGTGATATAAGCCCAATATCTCAGCCATTTCGAAAAATAAAAATTAAAAAATTTCATGATCTCCAATTCGTTCATCAACTGAGAAAAACAAAAATTGAAAGTCACCTCCGGTTTGACCGGAAGTGACTCTAACTTTTTTGTTTCAAATAGCATTTTTGCAATTTTTCATTTCTACTCAAAATTACCGTTCCAACGATTTATCACACTTCTTAATTCAAATTTGATTTGATGGAGAAAACGAAAATCAAATTGAAAGAATTGCAGTAGGCTATGATATGTTTGTAATCTTGATTTTGACTTCAATAAGAATTTCAAATTATTAGATTTTTAGTAGAACATGTAATTTTCATCTTTCGAAATGGCTGAGATAATCTATTTGAACAGGTATATTGGGATACTCGGTATATTTTTCTACACTAGTATTATAAAGAGGAAAGATTTGATTATTTGTTTGTATTGAATAGGCTCCGAAACTACTGGACCGATTTGAAAAATTCATTTTTCTGCAACCGACACAAAAGTCGTCCATTTTGATACCAAAATTAGCTCTTAAATTGGCGTTTCTATTACTGACACAAAAATAGGTTCGTTGCTAGGCAACATATTTAGTTCCTAGGAGCTTAAGTTGAACTTTAGTTCCCAGGAGTTAAAGTTGAACTTTAGCTCCTAGGAACTAAAAACGATGTACTGGACGTCATCAAGAATAAACAACATTGTGATGGTTGGTTATTTGGGTTGAGACGCATACCTGATTTGTTTCCGATTTCGGCAGATTTGGCATTTCATACCGATGCTGTAGATATAAATACACCTTATTATAGTTAAGTATTGGAATTATACACATCTCAGTTAAGTATTTTTGTTTCGATCAGGGAAGCCTTCAAGATTCAGATACTTGCTTGATCTGTATTTCATTCGTTATTCTCGGGATGGAAAACTTGTTTTTGAATAATCACGGCAAGCAATAGTTTTTTTGTCTCAAACAACGATACTGTTTATCTTCATTTGATAATCAAGTCAAACACATTGTAGTATGGAGAGGAATAAATAATAGGTATTATTATTATTGTTGATATGCTCACTAACCTAACATTTTCCACTTCTTGATCCTATAGCTGGCACTGGCGCGGTATTTGCCATTAGAGCACCTGGTCCATACACAAATTATGTCACTCTGTGGTTGTATTTATATTGAAACTACAATTCGAACATCCTTGAAAATTGAATAAACCTGCTGTTAATGCAGGTAGAATATTCTCACCACACGGATTATTTGTCATTATTTGTTGCATTTGCATATACATATGGCAAGGCATCGCTGGTTACTTCACATATTTATTTGAGTTAATTGTTTCGGTTTCAGAAAAAATAGCATGTTTCATTCGGATCAAAAGTGACTTTGTTCGACTCGCAAATTTTGCTTTCGTTCGGCTTCGCTAAACGCTCCGCCTCGCAAATGCAAAATTCGCTTGTCAAACAAAGTGTCACTTTTGATCCTAATAAAACAATATATTATTACCGTTAGAAGCCGACATTATCTCTGATCAACATAGTCTACTTTTAATTCCTACGAGAAAATGGGTAAGAGGACAAAAGTTAGTAAGAATTATCTTCTTCACATAACTTCTATAGGACTGAACCGATTCGGTTGAAATTTTATAAAGGTATTTCGATGGTTTCCTTTTTCCTGGATGATTTAAAAATACAATTGGACGCGGTAGGAGGCGCTGCTGTCGGTATGTCAACTACTAAACGGCTTGACCGATTGGGTTGAAATTTTTAATACGTAAAACAACAACCAAAAATAAAAAAGATAATGAGAGAATGAAAATAGGTGTGAAAATATTATATAGATAAGCACAAAAACAAATATAACAAAAAAATATGTAAAAACTTCACAAAAAAAATATATATATTATGTTCTCTAGATACGCGCATAGTTCAGAACGACTGCAATAAATGCCTTTTTTCTGCAACCGACACAAAAGTCGTCCATTTTAATACCAACATTAGCTCCTAAATTGACGTTCCTATCACTGACACAAACAGGCAACAATTTTAGTTCCTAGGAGCTAAAGTTGAACTTTAGCTCCTAGGAACTGTGCTAGATCACCATGAATAAACAACATTGTTATAGTTGGTTATTTGGGTTGGGACGCATACCTGATTTGTTCCCGATTTCGGTAGATTTGGCATTTCATACCCACGCTGGAGATAGATTGATAGGTAGAATAGCAACGCAGCAACGATCGTTCCCAAATTGATGTTCCCAATGTAATGTTCGAATCGTTCCAGTGACAATCATAGTAGGCACCCTCGGGATCATCGATCAGGATCATTTACGATAATACCGGAGCATGAACCGTGAATTCGCACGATATCAAGCATCAACCGCGGTAGCCCGACAGAGCCGTACTCATACAGAGCTTAGCTCATAGATGACATGAATTTTGATTCCTTGCGAATATCCAAAAGCTATGCTATAGTTCTCTCCAAACTAAATGCACCGTGCAGCGTGCACCTTTCCGAAGTAGATTCTTTTTCGAAAACTTGTATTTTTATTATCACTAAGTATATAGAGAAAAACTTTTGGAAACAAATTTCTTCCGTTATCGAAGGTTCCCATTTCAAAAATACTTTCAACAATACTGGGTGTGTTATAAAAGTGAGACGACTCGCAGGCGAGTTTTTTCAAATAGAACACCCAGTATTCGAAATTTCTTCCGCTGAGCTTTAGCTCTACATTTTGAATATTGTAAGATTCAGGCAACGTTCATTAGAATTTTTCGAATGGAACACCCTGTATTTTTCATCACAGATTTATTTCGATATCATTCGCCTTTTCACCGCTGAAAAAAAATCAAATTCGGGCGCGGCGTTTTCAAGTTAGAGTAATATCCTTATGTTAACCACTATCTCAGGGCTACTTATAAGGCATGGGTACTTTATTTGAATACAAACAATGGTGATTTGGATTGCGAGAATTAGGACAGTTTTTTAAAAATTGGACCACTTTTATTGTCGTTATTTCCACAATCTAAATCTCCATTTAACTTGAAGGAGGGAAAGTCTACATAATGATAAAAACAATATTTCTTTACTACGCGGGTTTCGAGAGGGAATTCAGCAAAATTTTAAATAAATTCAAGATATATTTGATTGTGGCTATGTTTGACAGGTACACAAGTAATGGAAGTGTATTTCGAAAAATTAATTCATAGTCTGCAAAAAATCTGTGAAAGTAGCATTTTGGATCAATTTGTCAAAACCCACTCTGTTTTAAATTCAAACTTGAAGAGCCTGTAATTGTTCCTATTGTAAAAAAATATATAATTGACCAATGAATGAATAAATATACCATGCCCATTTCAACATGACTCTTCAATAGTGGTAAAAATAGATTTATCAATTATAACGTGGCATCGACGCAACCGATTCCAATTGTTTTTACAAGTATGTGAAGGTGAACCTCGGCGGAATAAATTCCGAATGAACAATACTGTGTGTTCCATTTGAAAATACTCGTCTCCGAGTCGTCCCGCTTTTATGAAACACCCAGTCATGTTGAAAATATTTTTGAAATAAGCAACTTCAGTAACTGAAAAAGTTTTTCCTCCAAAGTTTTTCTCTATAGGTTATGGCTTCCGAGATATCGAAGAATTACGCACTAAATGGACACACAGTAGAATATTTACTAATCTATGTAGTTGAGAAATAGTTATTTTCCTAACAAGTGCGCAAAGTGTTACTTTTTCGCACGCAAGTACAGTTAAGTTTTTGCATGCTGAAAAGACACTTTGCGCACGTGTTAGGAACAACGTTTTTCCTACGAGCTTCGTATCAGATAAAAAGAAAATAAAAAAATATATAACTTATTGAAAAATGTAACTATACAACAATCAGATAGAACAATAAAATATAATAATACAAAATCACATTTTCCCGACGAGCTTCATATCAGATAACAACGAGAATAAAAAAAATCCAACTAAAATTTATTGAATAATTGTCAGTTAAACTTAATAGAAATAGCTAAACAACAAACAATCACATATCAATAAAATATAATGATAGAAAATCAAATCATTTGTTCCTAATATTCATATCGAGGTAAAATACAAAAAATATCGGGAAGAACGGTTGAAAAGTGAGAGGGATAACGGCTTCTTATAGTGCATACAATAGTCTACAGCAACTAAAATGAATATAAATGTTCCATACCAGTGAGATGTTTGGGTAGATTTACTTATGCGCACCCCGTGTGGATAACACCCATACCCGCACTGAGTGCGGAAAAGTACTACTTTGCGCACGCTCGTAGGAAAAATATGTATCGCTTGGTAATACCAATGAACTCAATACAACTGGAAGGGATACGATCGTTCTCTCGAATAGCACAAAGTGTGTCAGGGGCAGCTGCAACAAAGATAGCATGATTTACGGATATCTGTCCTCTTCCAACTCGTGTTGTTTAATGGTGGATTGGTGTATAAATTTTCTTTTATCTAATAATTAAAGTAGTAAAGAATTTTTTCTGTCATCTACACAGGCAAGAAAGTGAAGACATAAGTTCATTGTCTTAGTTCATGTGAAATACGAGGTGAAATATCTATTAATTTGGCGTCTTTTGTTGTAACAAAAGGACTGAATTTGTTGTTGTGAACACTGAACTGATTGTTGAGAAGGTTTGTGATTAGTATTGATAAACAATGGTGATTTATTGTGTCGCCTCTGGATGCAAGAAGAATGAACAAAACAAAAGGAAATTAGCACTCCATGGGTAAGTTGAATATTGTTCTCAGATCTTTGAAAAATATAGTTCATGAAATGATCATCAGTTAGGTTTACAATGTCCAATCTCAGAATATGTTCAAAAACTATACCTATATTATTTGTCAAAGTTAAATACTTCCATATTGATATTGAGTAATATTATTTATTGCAGTTTTCCATTCAAAAGACCAGACATTCTCGAATTATGGATGAAGGCAGTTCTTAGTGAGAATTGGACTCCAACTAAAAGCAGCAAGCTTTGTGGGGAGCATTTCCTGCCAGCAGATTATTCAGGCATACCAGGTACTGCTAGGTTTTTGAAAGCAGATGCTGTACCCAGTATATTTTCATTTCCTCAGCATTTGTTACCAAAAAATGCTGATTCCCCCAGGAAAATAAGAAAACTCATAGGTACCTAGTTGATTAATAATGAAAAAACAGTATGTTTGCACCTATTTAAAATAAAAAAACTAGCTTGTAATTTGTTTTCAGGATGCATCTGTGGACGTTCATAACTTGGGTCCAAAGGAAGAAGTTTCCCATATTATTGACTTTGACTTGCCTACCACTTCCAGCTCCCAAGTTTCGAAGTTGATCAATAAAGAAACTCAAACTGTTTCATTAGAGAAGGATATTGTATTGAGGAGAAAAGTGAACACACTGAGACAAAAAGTAAAAAGGAGAGACCTAAAAATTTCAAACATGAAAGAATAAGTAGTTCAATCAATTTCCAACAGCGGGTATAGTAATGACAATTAATGAGTGACCTAATGGAGGAATGGGAACCTATGGAAATTATGCTCAAAATGCACTCATCAATACCATTCAAGAACCTCTTTTAAAATTTTTCCTATCGTTTTTCTTTCCCTTCTGATAGTTCTAAGACATTGTGCTTCGCTCACCCTGTACAATATATTGTGAAATTTGAATAAAAATATATAATTTCAATTTTGTATTCATTTGACTTCCTGATCCTGTAAGAGTAATATTGAAATTTCATTTTAAAGTCAATAAAAAAATCAGTAATAATTTTTCAATAATAATTGATTATAACATTATCCTTTTTCCTAAATGAATATTTTTATTTAATCACGTTCACTCTTAAATAGAAGCAAAAAACGAGAAAATATTTCAAATTATGCGAGCGCTTCCCATTAGCCAACACAAGATAGAGAGAGATAGGTATCCGTAAACACTGCGGGTTGCCCGAAAAATATTTTTTTCTCCGATGGGCAGCAAATATTAATTTTGCTGACACATATCAATCAGCAAAGTATTACTTTTCCTGCCTAGGCAGCAAAGTAGGTACTTTGCTGCCTAGGCAGCAAAGTGATTACTTTGCTGATTGATATGTATCAGCAAAATTAATAATCCATATAAATTGTTTTTAATTACCTTCATATTTCATTCGAGACTTCTCCGGCAACAAATTCAACTCCACCTCCCTTATTTCTGGAGGTGTGAGTACTTCCAGGTCGCTATAACTGTCCATTATATAATAATTTAAATATACCGATATTTTTTCGCACAACTGTCAGAATTTTCATGAATTGTCAAACTATAATCATCATGGACAACTGCGATTTCTCTCAAATTTCATTTTAATTGAACACTACAGGAAAAATAAAGAGATTGTGGGAATTGTACTAATTTGCAAATACAATATCCTCCTATTTCATCATGAACAATCGAAGAAAAAATTATATGTTCAACTCGGCAGCAAAGTAGATTGACTGCCTTAGCTGACTTCCTAGCCTCGCTACGCTCGGCTATGAATTCAGCCTCGGCAGTCAATCTACTACTTTGCTGCCTAGTTAAACAAATATCTATTGCCTCACTCGTCGTTCACAGTGGGTCCCTTCCAGTTGTTTACATACAGTTCATTAGTTCATTGGGTAATACGGGAATGGGCCCCAAAATTTCGAAGTGCGGTTCTGCCCTCCCAACCTATCTCTCTCCTCTCGGTCAGCGGACATCGGACAATCGTCGTCGCCGACCGAGACCAGGAACGGGACGAAAAGGCGACAGGCGGCCCACAAAGAGACGCGCTCCGACGATCGAGATGAGGAACGAATGCCGCTGCTGGACGCTGGACCAGTTCCGAGATTCGCGCAGTAGCGCAACCAGATTTCCCTGCCGGAGAACGGGTTGAGACGTTGAGACCATGTATGAGACTGAGACTTTCTCACATCGACTGCATTAATCAAGAATGGAATCGGGTTTACTAACGTCCGATGCAACTGATGCAAGGTGTCCGATTTGTCGACATCTGGTGTGGATGTTGGAACGAATTTCAATTTATACAGGGTGTAATTTAATTGATGGCTAAACATATTGGATATGGTTCCTTAACTAAGAAGAAAAGTTCCTATGAATATATAAAATGAAGAGATTTTGTATTTAAAAGGAGGAAGGAAAGCTCAAAGTCATCTCCACAACTTTAATATTGATGTAGTTATTCAACGGGACATGTTTCGAACTTGTAAGAGTCTATCTTTAGAAATAAATGGAGGTGCACATTATTTGTTTTAACAAAGTTGCCGATGTCTCTCATGTCATTCAAAATAAAGGGCCCCGTGCCCTAAGAACGCGCAAATCTGCTGATTTTTCATTCCGAAATCGAGAAAAATCACTGAAAATGGCAGAAACTTGTGAGCAGAAATACTATTCATTCCAAATATTTCGACTCAACATTCTGCTGAAATTGCTGACTATCGAAAGGTAATGTGGCTTCAGTAAACTGTCATTATTTCAGAGGGGGAAAGAATGTAATATTTATTTCCATTGTTAATTAAATTATTCTCAATATCAGAAAATACCCGTTATTGAAATAATAAACGCTGGGTGAATAAATATCTAAATAAACCTGAAATGTCTCCTAAATGCATCATCATTAATGCCATATTACATAAATGTCCAAGTATTCTTCATCATTCGAGCTAGAATCGTCGTCAACAATCGAAGAAACTATGAAGGCTTCAAGAACCGATTGCTTTTCCATGTTAAATATCAAATTTCGAAGGCTAAATTGACTAGTTCAGATAAACGAGAAACTACAGACTGGCAAATTTCACCAGCTGATCAACTGTTGCTGACTACTGATGAAAACCATGAAAACGTGTTCCGAATTACAGCACTGTATTTTTGATTTTCTATTTCGGAACACAGATTTTCAGCAGAGTTAGTGGATCTACTGTCAGTACTGACCAGTTGAATTCGGAATATAGCCTTAGTGTGTTGAGAACTGAAGATCCATGTCGATGACAATACTAAAAATTGGTTACGCTACTGTCCGCTTCAAATGAATTAATCAAGTCGTCGGCGTAACGGTCATTGATTATACGCCATGCACAGAGAAGAGTGCGACCGCTATACCGCTAACAAACTCGCATCTCGCATCTCGTATCGCGTATATATCTCGGCTGGACGGTCGTATCTTCGGATGCTGCGTGCATCCGGATAAACGTGAGAGATGGAAAGAGAGATATAGCAAACCTCGGCGGCGACCGTTTATCGCAGTGGGCTGCTAGCTGATCGACGGGGTTTCGGAGTTTGTCACTTGTCACTATGTCAGATAGGTAATTGTTTATCGCTTCGAGGCTGGGCTCTGCGATTCTGAATTATTGAGATGAATGGATTATGGATTATCGAATTTCGAACGGGCTGTATGATGTATACCTATGCGAGTAACGGCAAAAGCCGATAATCGAGAGATTCCGCGAGCGACAGTGATAATGCATTGTAATGAATACATTATATTATACATATAAATACAAAATACCTACCTACGTAATGAGAAGTCTATTTGTCAAAGTGAGAATTTTGGATTGACATCGTCACAAAGACAATTTGGATCAAATTTTTCCTAAATTACATAAACCTATTGGTTGGGGTGTCGGGATGCCTTCACGTATTTTATCTTGGCGTGATCACGATTATGGGTTTTGTTGCAATTGTTGCAATTATTTGATGATTTTGTAGAATGATTTTATTTGTAGAATAATACACGTGTTGTTTGTTTGTGAATAAGTGGACTGAATGAATTTATAGAAGGCTCAAAGAGCTAGAATAATACACGTATAGAAGATGTTCTTTGTTTGTGAATAAGTGGACTGAATGAATTTATAGAAGGCTCAAAGAGCGTATCTATTGATGTAAAATATCAGTCTGTAATGTCAGACTCTTCGACTAAGACTGATATTCTTCCTGGTTCCTCTTAAAAAACTATATATTATGTTCTACAATGTCTCTTGACAAAACCATTACCACTCAGAACTCAAGTTTCGGTCCTATAAATCATAAATGGAGTTGGCGTAATAGCAGTTTTTAACGAAACCACTCTCAACTATTTATCGGCTCCTGATGGATAAACTTCTATTATATTCATCCCATCTTCCAATACTGCGGGAATGCGTTTTCATCAACCATGATGACTAAACTCCTGATCAAATCCTTAAGTTTAGCACCGAACTGCCACTTAGTTTCGCTGTTGGATTGTATTCAACTATAATAATGTGTGGACCATTTTGTCCAGAACTGCTGGATCAGTGCTCTCAAATATTTGTATCGAGATACATGACTCAAAATCCGCTTATCACGCAAAATCATATATCGTTACAAAAAATTATATACACTCAAATAGTTATATGTTATACATTTTATGTAATGATGTTTCTTTGCTGCATCAGTCCTCAGGCCAGACTGGCCTGAGTATGACATAAGCACACAAAGGCTATTAATGAGGCAGGATGGAGCACAAAGGTATATATTGTACAACAAAATTGGAAAACCACATCAAAGAGGTTTCCTGTTTTTAATAATTACTTAAAATACGCTCCTAAGTTGCGACATTCAATAGGTAAGTTCTGGAAAGCCAAATTAGGTTGGTATTTTAACATGTTCACGTCATAATGTATATTTATATCTTTATGTCGTAAATATACCACTATTAGCACTCGGGAGTATCGTCTATACCTATACCTATAAGTTTTCACAATTATTGTTTGTATTTTTACATATTCTCCTGTGTATATCTTATAGAGAACATATTTACGTGCCACCCATTGTTCAACTTCCAGTTAATGATCAAGGAACACACCTTGTATAACTATCATCAATCAACGAACTGAACCCAAACAACTGCCTTCGAAATGCGAACCGATAATGAGCATCCCACCACCATTACCGCCGCCTCGATATCGCCCAGAACCGTCTATCGGTCTGTCTATCTCTTTCCCCTCGTCACTACAAAACTAGAGTCTAGGGGGAGCACCATTTGAGGAGTCGAATTTGCCCGAACGACAACTGGCCACGATTCAATTACATTCTTGGTATAAGTACTTGTTCTTGTTATTCATACCAAATCTACAGTTGGATTTTGTCCAAAAAAGGGCAATTCGTCTCGTGGGTGATGCCTCGCTCACGAACACCGTAGAAAAGTTGGCGATCTGGCTCTATTTTATAGATATTTTCATGGACGATGCTCTTCTGAAATATCAACAATTGTTCCTCCCTTGGCGGTCTCCGCGAGATTAACCCGTCGAGTTGAGGCATCGCACCCCTTCGTGGTCACTTTGGAGACCTGCAGAACATCTCTTTCCAAAGACTCGTTCATTCAACGAACAGCTTGGCTCTGGAACACATTGCCAAGGGAGGTGTTCCCCGAGGCATATAACCTCCAGAAATCCAAGAAGAACACCAATTCCTACTTTATTTCCCTTGGTTCTCACGATGTTCTCTGAACATTACAGGATATCCCTTTTCGTGGGAACCAGAACATAAAAAAAATAGTTGACAGAAGTTGGTAGTTCGTATTACTCAATTACCTATGATAATATGGAAACTTCAATGACAAAAACTAGTCAGTTTGAATTTTTTTTCATCCCACGAACATGAAAGAGGCATACCTATTATTATCAATTTTACGGTTTACGTTATCTGTCAAAAAGCTGTGATAATTTGCTTATTAGATATAGATAAAGAAAAGTGATTATAGTGAATTATTGGTCATTATACTTGATGATATAAAAGAATGAATCAATCATCATCAATCATTTCACAGGCACTTTTTTTCAGAGAAAACTAATGGAGATGCAAAAAACTGAATGCTGAAAACTTCTTCTATCAGCCACTATATCAGCCACTATACCGACCATACATGTACTCGTACCACAGATTCCTTCACTCCTAAATAAAAGAAAACTAATAACATAATTTGGCAATTTTGTAGGTACTTATTCCTTCTAAATTCCATTTTTTGAAATGCTGAACGACTGGTCTAGAGATTTATTACAAATACATATAGTTAATATTCTGGGTATAGTTCGATAATAATTTCCTTGAGAAATTAGGTGAATTATCATTATTGCTGAAATAACTCAGTCATGGCCTCTGTATATAATATACAGCGTTTACTGGACATAATTGGGATTCCTTCTCGTGAGATTCTTCTCGTGAGATTCAACTGATTCAAGAGATAAAAAGATATGCCAACATACGCATTTTTTCGAGTTCGTGTTCGAGTTTTTGAAGAAAAATCACATTATTTATTGTCACTTCATAACTATGTCAATGTTCACTAAATTCTAACTGCACAGAGTATAGTCCACTCAATAAAGGGGTTGAAGAGTAAGTGAGCAGGGAACTAAGCGATTTCTTTGGAGACTCGTCGTTCGAGGAGTTTAGAGAGTCAACATACTGGAAGTCCTGACTTCTAGGAGGTGAGCTGGAAAAGGGGGGCAGCAAGAAAGTTCTGCATGTGGGTTTATCGCTTATAATATGTCGGAAACGGTTCAGCGTAGCAGAAAATCTCGAATATCAAATGAGAACTGATGAAATTATTCACAACTTTCTTTCATTACACTTTTTTCGTATCTATAACCGATTTTGAGCTGCACGCTCCGGAAAGTGGAATTTTTTGATTAGAAGGTCATTCATTATTTGCTCCCATTCCTCATAAAATACTTCTTCATATCGCCCGAACTATTCATTTCTTTCAAGAAACGTAATAGTGAATATAATTTCCTTAAAAAATATATACAGGGTGTCCGGAAAGGGGAAAGGTCATGTCGTAAATGATAGGGCTGATATAGAGTGAGATATATGGTGTATATAGACATATAGAAATTATTTATATCGTATATCGCAGTTCGATACGGAGTTATTGACCTTGGAAGTTTGAATGAAAAAATATATTCAAGGTATAACTCCTAAACGGTTGCCATGGTATCAATGCTATTCTGGCAACTGAATAAACTCATACTAATGCTCCTTTTGATATGTAAACGGCTGTTCAGTGATTATGTTTTATACAGGATTTGACGAATTTTTTTCCGTTCAATTAATTCGAGGAATTTTTGACAGAGGTACAAATTTGACATTTTGCTTGCACCGTTTGATTCTTCTATCTTCTTTCTTCAAGAATAGCATATTATATCGCAATCGGTTTGTTGATGAAAACTCTATTCATCAACCAATATGGTAATTGCAGTCATTGTCAAAATTGACATCAAATTATTTTGACAGTATTTACTACTTTCGTGACACCATGGTCGATTTTAATAATGATGATAGGATGCCTTATGTATGGACTTGCAGACACTTTCAAGGTCAATTACTCCGTTAAGTTTTTAACAGGAATGACACTTGCGTTGCAAGCATCTTCTTGCAGGCATCTTTATCAATCTTTGGAAATAATCAAATATCTGCCAGTCTGATTCTGTGATTTGGTTCTAAAGAATTGCGTATTTAGTATTTGTTTAGTAATTTACGTAACCGCGAAGTCGAATGGAAGATTTGTATAGTTGTTTCTCAGAGACGATGTTACTGGCTTATTTTTCGGAATTATAGCACAACAAAATCCACCAACAGTGTATATCATGTGATGTTTATCGGATGAAAAAGTACTCACTTATTTCCCGTGGCAAAAAAGTAATTTATGGAAAGTGACATTTTATAACCTGTCAGCAGAGATGAAATTTCAAACTCTCTTCCGTCACAGAAAAATATTGTTTGTTAAATCAGCTCTGTATATACTAATGTGTTGCACACTAGCAAACAGGTAATGTCATGCAGTAGACGAACATAACTTTTCTTGAGAATCAGAAAATTGTATCATAAAGATAATAAAAAAAGTCGAATATATGCTGTCATTTGTCTTCTTTGGCCGTGAGGGACATCATCAGTCCATCAACATCCTCAGTGTTGGATATTTCTTGCTGAAGAGACTCTACGTCAGCTTCATCATCGTCGTCGTCGTCGTCGTCCTCATCAACAGGCACGATGTTGTGAAATTTCCCTTGGCAGTAGAGGCAACGTTCTGTGCGGCACAGTCGAGCATTCTGGCATCCACATTTGCAGGGAGTCGTCAATCTATGCCACAATCCTTGGTGGCCTTGGTGCAGTGGCAAATTATCGTTTCCAGTAGGATCTGTGGGATCTTCGTTGTAATTGGCGCCAGGGTGTCTCACATTTTTAACCTCACTCTTGAGGTGGCAGCTAATTCCCGAGTCACTGCTTGGTGGTAGGTGGGCCAGATGTGCTATTTAGTTGCGCTTTCAGTTGGTGGGTGGAAGCTGATGTCAGGGTTCTTTATTTCCACTGACCTGACTGGTTGAGGGGGGGCTGCAAGGCCGTGCACAGGATTTTTTCTTCGGCGTGGGGCCAATAAAAGAATGAGCTGCTAATACAACATGTTTTTCCAATTGGCGTATATCGGAAAAAGGCGAAAATTATGTTTTTGGTGTAACAAATAGCGCCTTCATTCATTTGCTCTCAAATTGGCGTATATCAAATCCTGATAGTTTGGATGTTATATTTTGTTCTTTAATTCAGGCGTGTATCTGAAATGAGTGAAATATTTCGAAGCAAATCGGCGGATATGAAATACGCCGTTCATATAATTATAAAATAGCATTTTTGTGAAAAAATAGTATGAAAAGTTCGACACAAACTGGCGAATATGAAATGTGGTACTACTCAATATCATCGAATCTTATCATTTCTACAGTATATTCAGATTTCATGAGCTTCTATCATGCTTGTTACTGGTAGTTTTCCAAACGCAAATATGTGACAACCTATTTATTGACAATCAAAACCTAGCAGGATAATTTCATAGCGATAAAATGCATATTCGTCCAATTGTGAAATTTGCAGATTCCAAATTGTAAATTCTTAGTTATCTTATTTACTAAGCAAAAGTCGAGTCGGCTCTTTACTGAAATATCGAATTTTTATTATAATGGATCTTAGTGGAGAAGACAGGTGAAGAAAGAAAATGTGTTGGTTTCCAGTGACTGACTTGTGTGCAAAAAAGTGGGATGGTGATTTCCTAGACTCCAAAACTCTTTCCAGAGCACTTGGTGTTCGTTAGTCTGATGAAATGTATCGTAAATCTGAGAGCGTGAATCGAACAAAGTTCTAAAGTGCTAAAAAACGAGGAGGAAACAATTGATATAAGCTCATAGATGTGTTTCCTAGATGTTAATCGATAACAGGTGTGTTGTGCAAATTCAAAAAATCCACACTTTCTTAAAACACTTGTATCTTCTCTGTGAAAGAAGTTTTTGACGTGAATCAAAACCATCGTGGTAATAAGGCATCACACTTCAACTCAATTCATGATGAAGCTGAGTTTAATCACTCACTTTTGCCACAGGGTGTCAAGAAGTTATATAAGCTTGAAATAGTAACCCTGTATAATAACCAAGTCATCAGCCTATTTTCGAAACTCAAATCCAGGTCAACACTTCAAAACATGAATCTAGGATTTGGTCGGAATTTCACCAAAATCGGACAAGAAATGAACAAGTTACAGGGCGATAAACTTCGCAAACTTTTTTGTTGGCCGTTATTTCGCCAATTCATATAATTATTCTTGATTCATATAATTATTCTTGATTTTTGATTTAAGACTGCAACGTCTGCAACTGATTCGCGTTTTGTATGTATTTTCCTCCATAATCTCATTGAGATTGAATGAACATGATCATTAAATCCCCTTTTGGGGAGTATTTCGATATTTTTCGAAATGTACGGAATGTACCCCCTAGGAATGAAATTTCCATCATCTATTTATGTATCAGGATTCGATTCTATATAATACAATCTGAGTGTTCACAAAGATTTAATGGAATTGGCTCACTCTTCTTCAGATCTCTTTCTGTAGATTAATCGAGGTGGTACATTAATTTTACTTGATTTTTTGTGATTTTCTCTCCTCGCTTCTATAAAATAAGAATATGTGTATTATTTCAATATATTTGTAAAAGGACAAATCAGTGACATTATGGGGCAAATCATCTGATTTGTCCCACTACATATACAGGGTGTTTCATAATTGAATGCTGATTCTAAAGGGCGATAATCCATGGATGAGTTTAAGAAAAATTCTTCATGTGAACATAGGTCCGTAACAGCTTCGTTTCTGAGAAACAGGATGTTGAAATTTAACAAAAAAATCAGTTATTCCCCAATATCTCTGGAACCGCTCTGGCTTTTTTCTTCAATTTTGGTACATGCCGAGTATGAATAGAAATACATTTTTTCCATAATGGAGGATTTCTTAATTTCCATCAGTGGCGTCCCTGTTGACATACTCTGTCATATTTTTCATCAAAATAATGATACGCCACTGTCTTTTTTCCAAATGAATATTATTTTTGTAATTATCCTCTATCTTCTCATAAAAATGGTCTCTTGTCTTTTTTTCGTCCGGCGAACGGTTTTCGAGTTAGAAAATAAAATGCATTCATTTGCTTGTCCCTATTCGATTTTTACTCTTAGTCATCATTTCACAATAATTGTGGTAACCAAAAGATCTGGGCAATATTTTTATAATTTTATGGTAACTATTCTTAAGTATTTGTAATGAAGAAAGAAGCCAGAGCGGTTTCAGAGATATTGGGGAATAATGAAGAATTTTTTTTAAAATCATCCAAGGATTATCACCCTTTCTTTAGGATCAGCATTCAATTATGAAACACCCTGTATATTGAAATAATACGCATATTTTCAATTTATAGAAACGAGGAGAGAAAAAATCAAGTAAAACTTAAATTGCATCTCTTGAGAATATTAAGAATTGACATACGCCACTTAAATTCAACGACGAATTGTTAGACCCGGTATGGGCGGTATGCACACCAATGTCCAGGAGGAAATAAGCTGTCATTCAAAACAAGAAACGTCCATATCGGACACGTAGTTTTCACGATAGTATTTCCTAAACTTCTGGCTACTTTTTGGTGGTGCGATAATTTTTTGGAGAAATGTAGAAAGAAATTCCTATGAATCCTATGTGAGTCAAGAACATTTTTACGTTCGGGTAAATCCGACTCCTCAGATAGTGCACGCCCTAGACTCTAGATTTTCCGCCGCGCCTATCGCGGGATCCCCGCACGGGCCATCCGCGTAGGCCATGGATCCGAGCGCGGGGAGGGGAGGAGGGCTCTCTCGGCCAGCGCTCTCTCCGAAAGGGCCCGCTCCGCACCACCGCCGGCCTGTCGGCGTCATTTCGCAAACGCATCGGTCCGAGTTAGCGGGACGCGTCTCTCGAAATATCGCTGCGCCGCTGTTTCTCTCGGCTCGGGCCATCTGCGATTCATCCGCTGTCGTGGGATCAGGATTCGTTGTGTTGCGGGATAACTGCGATCGCGCGCGATTCGATTGACTGTTCGGCGTTTTTTTTCTGGGGTGTCGTGTAATCGGTGTTTTGGGTATTGTTTCTGGTTTGGCGTTTTTATGTGGAGATTTCGAGTTTTCCTCGGTGTTTTCGTTGAGTGGTAAGTGGAAATAATTAGCTGTCAATGATTAGCAAGTTTTGTTTTAGTTTGAGGTGCGAGTAGTATTTTATTTGTCTATTCATTTGGTAACGTAAATAGTGTTTGTGAAGAGTTGTTTATTAGGATATTGAATATTGACGTTTTAACTTAGTTAATTCATCTTCAAATTCCTCGCTAAATTCATTGTAGGCAGATAATTCTACTTCATTACATATAAATGAACTGTCAGTGGCTCAATTCTAAGCTCTTATAGTTTTTCCTACTTACCTATGATTAGTACACTTTCGCATTTTAATCATGGAAATTGATTACGCCGACCGTCTTACTTGAACCCTCTCGTTTGAAGCTATCTCCGAAAAATATCATTGCGTTAAACGTTAAAGTTCCAGGTTTTTTTTGTTCCCCGTGACCCCGTGACATATCTATCTTTACATAATTATTGAAACAAGTTCTGTAAACTTCTTGGTCAAAACATTCTTTGTAGGTACCTAACCCTGTGTATGTAGGTATAGGTATATTTTTAGATATGCGAGATTCATACAATGTGATGGTTTATTCTTTACCTCTTCCATGCAATTGTTATTAAAGGGTATGCTAAATACCTAAAAGTTACTAAGTATATCACTGAGAAATTGTCGAGGAAATTGTCGAGACCGCAATTGAAAACCTAACTGTCATCTATATTTTATTAGGATTATTGTTTAGATTTCAGTTTCGAATAGTAGACGTATAATTTCACAGGTATCTATCCAGATTTCACCTGATTTGTTTGCAAATCACTATATTCAGTCCGAAGTCATACCTGCAGTCACAAAGACGTTAGGACTTGAGTCCCCTAATAAGACTAGAGAGGTAAGTAAAGAATAAAATTTGAACTTTCACAACGTCGAAACTATTTTTGACACCTCACATATTAAAGTTATCTCGGAAATTATTGAGTATACATACTCATATTTAATGAATAAGTACATAACAACGCATAACAAGAAGTATTCTGTATGTATATCAGCTTGTTTCATCGCCAATGTTGATGTTACTGTAAATGATCCAATATCACATTCCTAGAAACTATATGGATCCGTCTCTGTTATCCTAGCTTTTAGACAACACCTTGAATAGTTCATGATCACGAACCAAATACCTACCAACTCAAAGTTAACGACGATAATTTTTTGCAGGCAATAATTTTCCAGTAATTAGTCGAAAAAACAGCACGCAGCAGCCATTCAAACCAGTACGCCAACCGTTAACGCATCACATAAAACTCTCATTAAGGTGACACACTGAACTCAACTGGTGTAGTGTGAAGTGAAATGTTAAACTGAACCTCACAGCGATCATGGCGACCATGTTAGTGAAAGACAAACTGATGGACACTTCGAAAACGGTTCAGAAGCCGCCGAAAAAGCCCGCGAAGAAGAAAGCGTCCTCCAAGCCGGCCAGATCTGAACAAAACAACAACGACAATCCGCAGCGTTCCAGCGCAGAGAACAAGAACGACATGCTGGCGGCCTATCAGCCGTGGGTCATCCAGACCTACGGCGACTTGGCCAAAACGAAGACCATCACATTGAAAAAGTACGCGAGGATTCTGCGCACTCTCAGAGGCGAAGAGATCGTGAGTGCGGACAACAGTAAATTCCGCTTTTGGGTGAAGGCGAAGGGGTTTTGCGTGGGGCAACCGGCGGGGTATGAGGCAAAGCCGGCAGATGGCATCGTGGGACGGTACAGTGTTTGCGATTCGGACGAGGGGATACCGCCTCTGAATGATAAGCTGATGGGGAGCGCCAAGGACCCACCTTTGTATGTGCCGAACGCACCCTTCAAGGTATGTTTATTCGTGTTTGTATTTCGAAAACTGATGAACCAAAGGTGAATAGAATGGTTGTAGGTAGAGTCGATACTGGATATATTTCAATACCGATTTACTTGCAGGATATCCCTTGGAATATCCTAAATCTAACGTGACCTGACCGTAACTCGAATGTTCTTCAGAAAGTTTTATAGTAACGCTGAAGCTAATGATGAATTTTTGTCCCCCCTGATGGAAAAGTTGTAACCATCTGCTAGTGCTTGATAAGGCATTATAGGTGTTGAAAGTTGCATCAGTACCTCTGAATTTGACGCTTGGATTGCTTTATCGAAGATGCAAAGATCTGATTATTGTTTCCCGATAGCTCTGTCTTCGAATCTGTCTGAAGGGCTCTCGAGCCAGCTACTCAAGGGAATTGTATACCGTGCTGTATACTCTACTTATTGAACTTTTGATAAAATTATGGCTAGAATTATGTAACCCGAGGGGTAACCTATAAATGTCGCAGATTCATTTGACAAGAATCTCAATTGGTGTTCCGTATGTTACTTCGAAATATGGAACATTTTAGCAAAAGTTCAATAAACTGGTTCACGTGGTGACTGTTAGGTTTGGAGCAACGTTCGGATGGTCTAAAGGACTTACTTTCCAGCCCCATAACTGCGAAATATTATCGGGTCTAGAGATAGAGAGATTCAGGAGATTGAAAGGATTATGAGAGTGAGACGCAACGAGTGATTACCAGCTAGTCGACAATAAGGTGATGACTCGGGTGATGAGTTACAACATGTTTTATCAAACTGTGCACTAGGCTACGAAAGAAGTGACAAACATTTATCTTGAGAATATCTGAGAATAACAAGTTACTAACTGAATATTATAAATTGGTTCCTGCATGACTATATGATGCATCTGCACAAATCAAGTTTTTTAAAATGAGGTTTAAACGCATTATCGATCATCATCGGACTAGCTCAATATTTAATCGATTCATCGTGGCTCAATTAATCAACTGATTGAACTTTCACCCTAATAAATCTCGCAGTTCTGGGCTTCTATTACACTAAGACTGCATTCCATTCATAAACGGTAATAAGTTTCTGGTCAAGAAAACTCTCGAAAACACTGGAGGGAAATAAAATCACTAGATCATGGAATGACTTTGAATTGGAGAAGGAGATGCATCGTATATTACTAGGAAAATGATTTTTCACGTCATTGATGGTTGTAAAGCTATTCTGATTCTATCGGTTCTGATTATTAACTCGGTAACGATCTCTCAGCGTAACTAAAGTTCGAAACATTCAAAATGTTTGAAATGACAACAAATATCGGGGATCCAATCCTGTCCTCTAATCCTTAGTCCCAGGCTGTTATCCATTATCCGCCGCATGGACTCGAGCACGAAGCCGTATGTGTGTGTGTTTTGTGTGTCGTTTGCGATGTGTGTCGGGGGCGTCAATGGGAGGCGAGTTGGGAGCATAAGGGCGCAGGGGAGCGGTGGGAGCCCTGAGCAGTCACGGCACGATCGGCCTGCCGTATAAGAACACGGATCGCCGGAGCGATAAGTATAGTCCCGGATCACGTATACGCCTTGTTGGTCTAGGCAGCGGCTGACTTTTCATGGAAATCCCTGAAGTCTGAAACCTATATTTTTGTCGATTCCTCTATAGTAAATACTATAGGTAATGCACCCATACCATACCTTGAAATCTTTAGAGCCTGGCTCCAACAATTTTCAAGTTGGTTATTTCATCTCACAAGGAATCTTTACGACTATAATAATAAGTTTAGCTGCTTGAGTACAGTTTATCAGACAATGTTTACATTGCCCGCCAATCTCTCAAACTCTCCGATGTTTCTGAATCTTTTCACACCGAAGCAGAAACTATAGTCCCACAGATCACGTAACGCGTTGTTGGTCCTAGGAGGCAAACGTCTATAGCTCATGATAGAAAATCCCAGTATCCAGCATCTTAGCATGTATGTTTTCGTCAATATTTTTGTCAATTCCTCTATATGTTCTATTTTCCTCTAGAGAATACATTCATTCATACATTTGTGTGACTTAGTATTTGCACATATTAATAATCTGTGGTACTTGGGACCAAAATTCTCTACAGAATATGTTGTCACGTTCGGTTATCTCACAGGGGCAGACCTTGATTGAAATCATGAGGTGAAGTATCTAGGGCTCATCCCAGATACTACTCTGGAACCGAGAGAACGAGATCGACAGTAAAGCGAAATCCTGAAGCCACTAATAAAATCCAGTGACTCTAGTAAAGCCTATGATCATCTACGCAGCATCAGTGTGATACAGTACAACCGAACAAACTATACAGAAAGCGAAAATTTACTAGATCAATCATATCGAATTCAACAGCGACATAACAGGCCATTCGAGAGGCCATTATTATGGACCTTACACAATTTTACATTGTGACAAAAGTCGTATTGAAATGGAGAGCGTACGGTGTAAGCGCCATTACAGTACATTGACAACTGACTCAAAGATTCCCTCGGGAACTAGAGCAGGAGACATTGGCCCTGCACCAAATACACCGAACCAATAAGCTGATTTCCCAGCATCATTCGTGCCAAAATTCACGCCATGTGTACAGTTCAGCCTCGACAGGAAATATCGGAATAGCAATCCTCTCCAAGCAGCCATTGAAGTGTTGAGTTTTTCTCACATCAATTCGAAGATAGTATGGGAAGGTCTGAACATATCTTCCGGCGGAGTAGAGAGGATTGGCCAAGCAGACATTTGGATACAAACAGGAGCATCAACACCACTGACAAGGCGAGAGTCATTCGATGGCTTGATAATTTTAATTTTCAAGAAGAATTTAATGAAGCGGAAGGAGCAGTAATGGTGCTACAATGACAAAGACTTACAGGACCACAACAATCAAGATTAGTCTCAAGACAATAACGGGATTTCTGACCGGACATCGGAAACTAAAAGAAGTGCAGTACTAGCTTTCCTGGTGGTGGATCATGATTTATCAATCACTATTTATCAGTGATAGAATAGTGTGGCGCTTACTGCCACTGCCGGATAAGCCCTTATGGACTTTCTTTAAGATTAATGATTTTAGCGGAATTGCGGTGCTTTTTTGAGAGCCTTTTCCAACTTCGCCGGAACTCCGGATTACAAAAGGTTCCAGGCGGTTTCACGGATAGTATCAATCAGGTGAAGGAGAGCGGTTGGAGCGGGCGTTAGCGAAATGGCCGATCAGTTCGATTAGGGCCACTTTTGCTCTAAGCCACAGACTTAACGAAATTGGAAGGCCAATGGCATACAGAAAAGAATGTTCCAGGGTAACCAAATTGGTACAGCTATAAATTGATGGATTCCGAGGTGGAATCAATCAGAATAAGTATATTCGAGAGTATATTGGATTCATGGATTGACTTAACTGGACTCTCACTGGAGAATATGCAAACTTTCAACAGTAGAACAGTACCAACACTCTCAATACAGGATGATGATAATTTCCATTTTGTAATTTGACCAATTTGATGATCTACCACGTAATCAATTATTGATTCATGGTCTTCAACATTCCTTCAGAACGGCTTCAGAACCTTCCCAATTTATCATGAGCAAATTCTGGTAGAACTTCGATTAGTTTGGTCCGGTTTGGTCAGTTAAGTTATGAGGGGTCGTTTCTCGGCTTCTCATATAGCTGTCGCCGCTAGTATATTTGGCCCAGAATATTTGAAGGCTCTAGTGATTTTTTTCAGGATCCAGGTTTTTAGCCTCTGTATTTACTTATAGTAATGTCGTTTTGCTGTAGGTGTTGAAAACCTGCATTTTCTTCCTCCGGGGAGAAATGATCAGTAGATATCGGGGTAGATATTAGGTTTTTTGCGGTTTCTGATCAGCTTTCAATGCACTTGTACATTTCTAGTACCTAAGCTTTAAATTTTTGAGATTCTCACCAAAAGTGTTTCTCCAGTGAGATATTTGCTCCCAGACTCGAAGGTAGTTTGGAGTTTTTGGTAAGGCAGAGCAAGGATGACGCCAGCTTCCTTTCCTCCAATCCTTATAACCCCGGTTAGAACGAAGCCTAATTATTTCACCCAGAACGCCAGAACAAGTTATATACAGTTTGCATTCGCAAGAAACTCCTTATCGTTGAGCTGCACGCTGGAAAACCACCGTGTTTACCATTTCACTACCTCCATGTGTGGCTTCCCCATTCTGTTATCGACCGGTAAACTAGTAAACTAAACTTATCTAAAGTACCGCCTTGCCGGATGCATGATTAACCATAGCAAGCACACGTACAAACACATATACGGTTTCTCGGCATCGTGTACTGTTAATTGAAGGGACGGGAAGGATATTTTACCGCCGCCCCTTATTAGTTGATGGGTCCGGTTAGGCCGGATACAGCGGAGTCTGTGGATGTTGGTGCGGTCAGCGTGCAAAAATCTTCTGAACCGATCGATTAATGATCGTATCACGATGGTGCTCATCATGACTGCTCGTTTTATTGAATGGAACGATTCCTCTGTGTGATGTTACGTTCTATATTTTAAATCCCTTCTGAATTCATTGCGCGAGTTTGATTGAGTCGACATATGATGTTATAAGAGTATGATATAATATATTGGTAGAAAGTGTTTAGCCTGATGCTGACCATTATACAGTAGAATACATACAATGTGAATTCTTTCGTCATAAAACAAATAAGTGGACAAACCGAGGGACAAACCCTCCCAAATCAGATGTAACAGCTGCGGGTATCTTTTGTCACATGAGTCCGAATTTCGTATTGATTTGGTTGTGCTCTCCAATGGAAGGTGTTCCAGATTTTAGCAGAAATTGCGATTTGCTATCTGTCAGAATACCTTATTTTTAATTGCCTTCCTGATCACTTAAACGCATGCGTCTGCAATTGTTCAACCTGCGATTTTCGAGGGTTCGCCCACTAATTCATTTTATGTCATTACTTCTAAACTCGCTTTTTCATTTGTGAATACTTGCATAACAACCCTATATGTACATATATAATTATGATCTCGTGTTCGTATGCCTCACTAATTTTCTTTTAGTGAACATCTATTTATCAATGTTTTTCTGGCCGAAATCCAACTTTGGACCGCTTGAGGCGAGGCATGATGCCTATTATGTATTATGCGAGGTACCTCTATATGAATAAAATAAAATTCAAATTTTCCGAGGAGATTTTACCAAGCCCTTAACTCGGCTTTTAACGTAGGAACAATTTTTTCATCAAGAATAAAATATACAAATATAATCAAAACATTCTATCAAATTAACAAAAGAAGTCAGGGGACCTTCTGTTACCTGAGCTCATTTTTTCTTGGCTACTGAAAGGACAAGGGGAATTGACAAAGATCCACCTGACGCCGAACCATTTTAATAAGAAATAGGTATACCTACCTGAATCTTTTTTATAAAACCCTAGATCCGGGCAATAAAACAGGTGCCTTTATATATTTAACACATTACCTGTCATGAGCTCGGTCACGGGTGTCATGTCATCTTATCAGACCCTTCTATACATATATTTTATTGTGTCATTCTCTTATTATCGAGGTCCTTACGGGTTTCAGGTTGGGTTTCAGTAAACTATTGGTCGAGCTTTTTTATGTTAATAATGAGTCTATGCGTTTTTCAAAATTGTTGAATTTCAGAGCTCATTTTTGTTTATTCCTCTCCATACCCCACTGTGTTCGACTTGGTAATCAAATGAAGGTAAACAATATCGTTGTTTGAGAGACAAAAAACTATTGCTTGCCGTGATTATTCAAAAACAAGTTATTCATCCCGAGAATAACGAATAAAATACAGATCAAGGAAGTATTTGAATCTTGAAGGCTTCCCTGATCAAAACAAAAATACTCAACTGAAATGTTTATAATATTCCAATACTTAACGATAATAAGGTGTATTTATATCTCCAGCATAGGTATGAAATGCCAAAACTGCCAAAATCGGAAACAAATCAGGTTACGTCTCTACCCTGGGGGGACCCTCTGGGGACCGGAGCCTGCACTGGGCATAACAAGAAGCCAAACTTCGTCTGCCCTTAACAAATGGGCGGACGAGGCACTAGAAGGATATTGGAGGCGTATAGGCGGCTGCAGGCAATCGAGAGACCTGGTGGCCGGTCCAATTATGCCAAAGACGGCTTGTTTACTTTGCAGGGATCGCCAGGTCCTGCGCCATCTTATAGGGGTACTGACAGGGCACAACAGGTTACGCAGACACCTGTCACTCATAGGTGTGGAAGATAGTCCCACTTGCCATGAATGCGGAGAAGATGAGGAGACATAACTTCACTTCCTCGGAGAGTGTGAGGCGTATGGAAGGATGAGATTCGAAATATTTGGAGAAGATAAACTACAACAGGAAGATTTGGCCGAATAATTAGAGTGGACGGACATCCTGACCTTCATCAGAAGGACGAGAAGGTTCGAAAAGGACCACGAAAAGAGGGATGTGTAGATATGTGGAGAGCAGGGAACAGCCTCCCCACAATACTACTACTACTACTACACGTCTCAACCCAAATAACCAACCATAACAATGTTGTTTATTCTTGATGACGTCCAGTACATCCATTTTAGTTCCTTGGAGCTAAAGTTCATATTTGTGTCAGTAATAAAAACGTCAATTTAAGAGCTAATTTTGATATCAAAATGGACGACTTTTGTGTCGGTTGCAGAAAAAATCTATTATTACGTTACGATGACAAGGACGACCAAAGTGACGATTTCAACTCAATTTAACGACAATACGTAAACATTATTTTTCGCACGATAACGTCTACGTGGAGGTCTACGTACAGTGATTACTTCAACTCTCTAGTGAAATATTTGGCACTCTTTTAGTGGAAGAGGTGCCTCATAGAACGCCGCTGTCCAAAAAAATCTCTCTCATTCGCTGCAATGCACCCACTCGCTCCGATTTACGGCTCTCGGGCTCTCGGCTCTCGAATTCCTTTGTCGCTACCGCCGTCGCTTTCCACCCGCTTCCGTCAGCGCCAACGTGATTGCACCTGCTTACCGGCTAATCTCTTTTGCCGAGCATTTATTTTGTGTTACCGCTTTTCCTGCTGCCTGCCGCCATAAATCATCGTCGCGATCAACGATACCGAAATGATTGTGTGATAATTATTATATTTCGAGAATGTCGACTGTAGAAAATAAAGAATAGTTTCGTTGAATAAAATATCGTTCATTACCATCATGAATTTGTTACTCGACATTCACAGAGGAGTTTGAAATGTCTTTTCGACATGAAGAGTATGGAACTAGAACTAAGGCCACTGATCGTTGGGGGTACTTTTCAGAATCCTCATTTTGTGTTACCGCTTTTCCTGCTGCATGCCGCCATAAATCATCGTCGGGATCAACGATACCGAAATTATTGTGTGATAATTATTATATTTCGAGAATGTCGACTGTAGAAAATTAAGAATAGTTTCGTTGAATAAAATATCGTTCATTACCATCATGAATTTGACCCTTGACATTCACAGAGGAGTTTGAAATTCCTATTGAACAGGAGGAGTCTCGAACTGTCGAACTAATAAGGCAACTGATCGATGAGGGCATTCTTCAGAATACTCAAAATATATCGCTTGGGTCGCTGTGTTATTCCGATAGCATAAACGACCCCTCTTTCCCTTTCAGCCCCATCGGGGTATATTATGTCCCACTCAAAGTTTATGAATATTAACTGGTATGGATGTGTCTCAATTCCAACGTATTTTTGCTTTAGGGGTATTCTTGGTGCGAGTCATTTTTCCATTTATTTTCACACGTGTTGCATTGTATTGATTGTTTTATATCTGTTTTTCTTCATTTTCTTAGAGTTTATGGGCAAGTAGGTGATCATTCATATGTATTTATGATAGTTTGGTACTGAATATGAGTTGGATCCCTTTGAAAACGATGACAACCTCGACAGAGAAGTCTACGAGACAAAGACACCATCCTCTGACTCAGATGGTCAACAAGATAATGAAATCGACAGCGATGATGATCAATCGTTCTGTGTTACCTACTTTGCCGAAACTGTTTCACGCCATATCATACATGAGACTGCAAAATTATATTGAATAAAGATTTGACAAGACTTGAACTTTTATTTCATAGGTTACCAGTGGGACATATATGATCCATTCAACAATACCAATGGAGTATATATATTATGCCCCATCCGTTAATGCAAACCTGTAGGAGTAACCTAACTATATACAAAATGAATCAGAAATCACAATTCCAAATCAGTTTGTGAATAAGGAAAGAGTGGGGCTGAAAGGGTTAATCTACAAACACATCTTATGATGTGAAATATGTGTGAAATCCTTAGTCTTCATGCAACCCCCGTCATCTTACTAATATTCGTTCCTACTGATAGGGTTAAAAAACCTCATTGTCTAAGACAACAGAAAAAGTATATTGACATGAAATACCTAGAAATCTCCCTTTAGATGAAAGACGAGTGAAAGGCCTACGTGACGTTATTGTCTTCCAGAATGTTATTAACCTATGAACTCAGTTGTTACAATCAGAATATGACGAATTTCTATATCACCTTGACTAATCAACTCATCGGCCAACTGCAATTTCGTTTTTACAAAAAATTCTATTAGTTTCTTTCAACCAACGAGGTATTTTAATCTTCATTCTCATGCTTGTCTCTATAAAACCTTGGATTTTATGCGTCAATTCAGAAGATGGAGGTATGGAGAAGCCTTTCTGCCTTTATTAAGGGGCTCCTTTTTATCAGTCCAGCCTACTCTGTGTTCACTTAATTTACTCCCACAATCTATGCTCTTACATTTATGAGCCAACATTCAGAGATAAAGATTGTTGGTCTATTATAATTTTGCTGTGTTTATACCCTTGTTGTCGGTCGCTTGTTGTTTAGTACAATCAGTAATCAGTATAATAAATCTGCGGAGACTTCCCTTTATAAAAATTCAGCAAGGAAGAGTATGTTATCTAATCGTGATTGTTTTTGAAGGGTGATGCGTCAAGCTACACATTTAACCCAAGAAACACCGACCCTGATAAACGTTAATCGATTCGAAAATGTATTGGAAGACAGAAATTGATCAGTGTAAGCCTCGGTGTAAGCCAATAAAAAAAAACTTCGCGAGTTGTGTTTTTATTCAACAATGTCGATGTATATTGAGGATAATCCTCGGGATAACCTCGGTCTTTTGGAGTTGATGGATCATCTCAACCGCTACATTTTGAAATGATTTGATTATCCATGACTCTCTGCATTTTTTTTTAAATTTTTGGTGTATATCTGATTAGCATTTTTTTGTCCCTGGCTTAACTTTCCAATACCCAGGAGAACAATAATGTAAGCAAAAAAGTTGATATAAAAATTAGCGCTCCTAAGACTACAATGTCATTTTTGAGGAATAAGAGCGAAGGAAGATATAGTTTAATCTTCCTTCAGGTGAGTCTATCAATCTCTTGTTCTTTTTTCATTCGATATATGCATCCAACTGCATCCGCAAAAATAAATCACAGTGCATTGATTCTCCTTTATACCGTGTGGAGTGTGTATTTTAATTCTGTTAATCTTCACACATTATCGTAGCTCTGCTTGAAATTGAAAAAACATCAATAATCGATGATGAAAACCCCAATAAGTGGTATATTTATTATAGGAACGTCCTTCACATCAGGTCTCACATGCATGCACCTAGAGTTGAATGAGCTTTATTTTCGGGCCTCCAAGGCAAATCCATTTCCAGACCCCAGACCTTTTAATTACCAAAATTAATGAATCGACTGATACGTGATATCACAGTTCACAGTCACACCCCATCCATTTGTTTTCCCGCTCCCCGAAAAAGCCCCAACGTAACTTTATACACATACGTACACATCACGTCGAGTAGTCTCATCCATAATGAAAACGCTGAAATGCAGTCGTTAGCAGGGTTGCCAATGTGTGAGGAATCCAAAGATCTGTTAGTATTAAAAGCTAGATGGTGTCTATAGAGAGAAGAGTTGAAAATACATAAGACTCATGAGAGTGAAGGGAGGACTGGGAGGTAAAGGGTAGAACCAACATGGTACAGAAATCAGCTAATGGTTAGGTGAAATCGGAGAAATATTTCGTGACGCTATGTCATATGACGAACTGATTCATCTTTTAATGCTCGTACAAGACGATAAGGCAAAGGCGCGTCAAGCGAGGTGTCAAGTGTGAAGTAGTTTGATATTGGGAGAAGTCCTTTCATTGTGAGGATTCTACATCGCCTTGACAGTTTGCTCAAATGTGAGCATTTTATGTGAGGATTCTTCTTCTATTTCTTGTTGTTTTTTTCATTAAAAATATGAAATTTAAAGGTATTTGAGTGATGATCCTATTTAAGGAGTCCACTCGCCTATTCAAACTCGAAAAATATCACAATGACCACTAAACATTCGATAAAATGCAGGGAAACTTGAATGTAAACAAACATTCAGTGTATATACTTTCCATTAGTTACTCGAATATCCGCAAGAGGTCTTATCGCTTATTTTGAATCGCTCAAGTGAGTAAATTTCACATTTTACATCGGCAACGCTGGTCGTTAAAAACGTTTCGTTTCGCCGTATCGTGCGACATAGACATACACGGTTGGGGTGCTCTAGCGAAATAGGGTGGCGGATGAAGGGCGAAGGGGGAGGAAACGACTAACCCCCAGAGCGCCCGTCCGACATCTGGGCGAAGTGTCGTTGTCTGTGAAAGCGTGACACGCCACGCTAAGCACGCGTGCTTCTTTCTCTGTGGCGGGGTCGAAAAGCGACCGGAATGGAAAATGGAATAGGGAAAATGAGTTTTAAATAAGTCAGGCAGGGCATACAGCACTTTTGTATCGATCAACTTGGAATTAGTTTATAGCGGCGCCGGGTGAAGGTAAACTTCGTCGTTTCTCTTTATGAGCCATTTTTATAATGGCTTGCAGGCCACGTCTTTTGGGTTTCTGTATCAGGATCTTTTCTGAGAAGAAAACAGAGAGAACGCAACTTTCGCCAATTGAAAGGAACAACAACTTGATTACTTTTCGAAACATTTGGAATTGCTATTTCGAAGTGACAATTTTCACTTTGGACCGGCAACGGGCTATTTGGACTGATATTTTGGTTCATTTCTCTACTTACTTGATCTTCACACGATAATTAACCAGCTTCATTACTAAATCAGGACCTTATCTGAGAAGAAAACAGAGAAAGCAACTGTCGCCAATAGAAAGGACCAACAACTTTATTACTTTTCCAAACATTTGGAATTGCTATTTCAAAGTGACAATTTTCACTTTGGACCGGCAACGGGCTATTGGACTGATATTTGTTTCATTTCTCTACTTACTTGATCTTCACACTGTAATGAAGTGTTTTTGAACCAGCTTCATTACTAAACTGGTTTTGATTAATATCTAAGCACCTGAGACTGATTCTAGTTGAATTCCACTTGTTCGAAAGCTCGAAACCCAAAAACCTGAGAGAGCTGAGTAATTCATTAATTCCTGACTTCCAAAGCTTTTCCCGAGGGGTGTCTCACTCTGACAATCTGGTGTACACTTCCTTTCCAATCCGCTTCGAATCTTGGAAATCTCACCAATCCAAGCTTCAATCTTGGAAATCCACAAATATCTCTTCGAATCCCTAAATGTTTTTTCAAATATGACAATCCGCGAAAATAATGTGTCAATCTTTGGAAATCACAGCTCGATTCTTGAGATTTCATAAATCTCTTATCGAATCTCTCAATCTTTCTTCGAATACTACCAATCCCGAAAATATCGTGACAATCTCTCAATCCCAAGCAAGAATCTCTCAATCCCACGCGCAAATCTCTCAATCCAACATCTTCCCTAATTAGATTTTTTTAACTTTTGGAGATTATACAGGGTGTCCCATTGGGAAACGGAAAAACTTCAACGGTGGGTAGAGTTCATCAAGGTGGTTCTGAATATACCATATTTGTAGGATCTAACAAGTTTTATATCCGAGATATAGGGTGTTTTATCAATTTTGCCCAATTCTTTGTGAGGACATAACTCACGAACCACTTAGTATATTCTTCCGCAATTTGGTACACAATTCCTTCTTTTTTTACCAAAGCGACTCACCTATCAGTCACGAAAAAATTCCAGGTCCGAATTAACGAAAATTGATTATATTTCTGGGCCCCAAAAAGAACACCCTGTATTTTCGAATTTCCATAATATGCTTACATATTTGAAAGTTGCACAAAAAGCTGAATCGGATTGTCTACTTTTCATTTTCATACGAATGCTATTTCACTACTGAATTTCTAATTTTGAATTTGAGGTTTTATGCATTTGGATAGGTAGAAATCGAGGTGAAATGGAAAGTTTTGAGTTTTCAGAATCAGAAATTAATAAGTGAAAGAGCATGCTGGATATTGAAAAGTACACGATTCGATTCATCTGTTTGTGAACTTTCCAAATATGGATTCGGATTTTGGAAATTCGAAAATACTGGATGTTCTTTTTCGGGCCTAGAAGATCATAATTCTTCGTTAATCATAATCAGGACCTGGATTTTCATTGTGACTGATAGGTGAGTCGTACAAGAAGGAGGACTTTTGTTCCAAATTCCAAAATAATATACTGGGTGATTCTTGATGGTTTTTGTTATTCTATTGAGAAAACTCAAAACATATCATTTTCACCTATCCAAATGCATGAAACCTCATATTCAAAATCAGATATTATCTAGTGAAATAGCATGCGGAAAAATGGAAAGTACATCATACGATTCAGATTTTCATGCACTTTCCAAATATGTGAGCGGATTTTGGAAATTCGAAAATACAGGGTGATATTTTTGGGGTCCAGATATAATAATATGATCAATTTTCGTTTATCCGGTCCTGATAGGTTTTTCTCGTGACTGATAGGTGAGTCGCTTTGATAGAAGAAGTCGAAATTGTGTACCAAATTCCAAATGAATATACTAGGTGGTTCGTGAGTTATGTCCTCACAAAGAATTGAACAAAATTAAAAAAACACCCTATATCTCGAATATAAAACTTGCGAGACAAATATGGTATATTCAGAACCACCATGATGAGCTCGACCCACTGTTGAAGTTTGTCCGTTTCCCAATGGGACACCCTGTATAAGTTCTTGAGAATATTTCCTTTCGCAAAGAATCCCAAAGCTTTGCCGTTTTATTAGACAGAGCTAATATGTACAATGAATAATGTAAAAACTTCACAAACGATAAGATTTCTACAAAATTTATTAAACACACGACATGTTTCGCTAACACAGTAGCTTCGTCAGGTGATATACTGGTACAATGTTCATTGTGATATACTGGTACAATGTTCATTGTACCAGTATATCACCTGACGAAGCTACTGTGTTAGCGAAACATGTCGTGTGTTTAATGAATTTTGTGGAAATCTTATCGTTTGTGAAGTTTTTACATTTATCATGGATTTCCATCAAGTAACGGTCGAGTCAATTAAAAAAAAAAAACAATGAATAAGTCATTGTGTAGGTCTCTTATTTCGATGGACCTATAGAGATTTTCCACACTATGTGGAGACCCGGTAAAAGAAGAGCGATTGCTTATTTAAATGAAAATGTCACGAGATTCAATTTTTTTCAAATCTGACCTCGACCAGTTGGAGTCAGTGGCAGCGAGGCAACGAGGATTCGCTTTCATTTTGTCAGAGAGGTATACTTTCTGAAGGTTATTAGCATTTCTCTTTTCTGAAACTTTTGTTTCTCATAACAGTGTATTTTATTCTTGAAAGAACATAATGATTGTCAACCATTATGACCAGAAATTTTTTTTCTGATCTTGAAAACTGAAATGTTGAAAAAATCCGTTCAATTTTGATGAACCTTGCAAAACTTTCGACAGTCTCATGTATACTGAAAATCTCCAGAAATCTCTCAATCCTTGATAAATCTCGTAAATCCTTGAGGAATCCTTAGGAATCCGAGAAATCTTGAAAATCTCGAAGATTTTTGGGAAATCCCAGGAATCTTGATGAATATTCAGGAATCTCTCAATCTTTGATGAATCCAATAAATCCTAAGAAAATCCTTAGAAATCTGGAGAAATCTTGGAAATCTTGCAAACCTTGAGGGATTGCTACAAATCTAATCAATATTGCTTCGAATCTCACAATATCCAATATGGTGTACACATTTTGTTGAAGTGAGACACCCCTCGGCTTTTCCTGATAGTAAACTCCGATAAACATTATTACAACCTTAGAGAGTTCGATATTTTTCAACCCTTTGCTTATGATATGAAATTTGGATGAATTATTTATCTGTTAAAATGATGGATGTTTACCTGGTCATAACTTTTTTGTTATTAGATATTTTCGAGTCAAATTAATTCAATAGCGTTAGCAAGGGTAGCAAATTCTGTTCCGGAATCCATTTAGGGTTAAATATTGTTTTTTTCGCAATTTTGTGAGTTTGTGCATACTCGAGGATTCCGACCAATCAGAATCTAGGATTGACCTGTCCTCTGGTACTAAGGAATCACTGTCTACTCTCTACACTCTCTACTCTTCACGCTCTTCAATCTTGGCTCTTTTCCTGGTTCTCTTGCTGATCTCTTAGTGCTCTCATATTTCATTCAAAGCCAGTGAAAAGTATTAATGTATAGTGATTTCGTGTTGCACATGTAAGTTAGTATGATATTTTTCACCATTATTATTCATCCTGTTCATAGATTCATTTCATTCCTGTTGTTTTTCATACCGATACTCACTCACCTGTGAAAGAATCCAGAAATTTGTATTTGCGAATAAACGTTTTTTGTGATTGCATACTTCATATTTATTTCTCTGTTGACATTGTTTTCAGTTCCGAATATTTCCAATAATTTATTCGATGATTTTCAATATTTTCATTTGTCAAATTGCTTATTATTATTGACTGACGGCCGACACTGACATATTCAGTTGTCAATTCTTCTTCTTCTTTTCCTTGAGCATTCCAGTCCTGTGCGCCGGTGCCCCTGTGCTTTGTGTCCTGTCAGGCTGTGGTCTGTGGTTTATGAAATTTTGACATGGATGAAAAAAGATAATTTACCACACTAAAATTCCGATATTGAAAAATTAGAAAATCGAAGAAAAGGGAAAAATAAATATGAATTCAATCTGTTTAATTTGTTTGGAACTGTGTTTCCGATTCTCCAGGTAGACTTGATGAAATGGTTTGAATAAATAATTTTCCAGGCCTAATCTAGAAATACCAGAGGCCCGTTTTCGACAGATATTTGCTTTGATTCCTGTAATTATCCAGCAGAAAGATGGCAACCAGTATTCCAGGCTAAACCCAGGGTTTGTAATTGAAGCCTACATTTCCGTAGCTTCTTGATTCCATCTCGATTCGATAACATTTGCCTCTGGTTCATACTGTAGGTAACGAGGTATATATACCTCCTGTACCTTTCTCCACTGTTGTTACCGAGACCTTCTAATAAACCACCTAATGAACAATCTGGCGCCCGAGACCCCTGTACAAGTACCAGAGTAGAGTCTGTCCGAACAAGCGCCAAAGTAAGGGACACCGAAATAAAGGCCGTTACAACACTAATGCCTTCAATTTTATCACTTTTCAAACATGTTCTAAGTGAAGAAACTACATCAGACATTTTACAACATACTTATATCTTGAAACTACGTAAAAAATGAGTCTGGGTCATTCAATCGAAAAAATCAGTCCAGCAAGGAAATTTTATGATTTTGAATCGGCTAAATATCATTTTCAAGGTAATATTCAACGTTTTTCAGTCATTTTACGCTTGAAACTGCCATGCTGAGATTTAGGTTCAGTGTTTTATACCTATATGCAGGGCTAAAGAACTGGTAAATACGGTTGATTGTCTATCGAAACACTCCAATTATTAATTATTTAATAATCATCAGAGATATCTACTATTTTCAATGATAATTAAAGTCGCCGCACCTTTCAAAAACGCTTGCTCGTGATGACGTTATTTACCAACAAGCACCATATCTCGAATTTCTCAACAAATAATAAAAACCATATAGCTGAAAAATAATCAATTTCAGATATACAGGTCTTCGTTAAAAAACATTTATCGGTGTCGGTACTCTTATTGCAGCGTGCCTCGCAGAGTTTTATCGTCGTCCATGTTTTTTGAAGAAAGCTGTACAAATAAACATGAACGTTACTAGCCTCAACGGCAATGAAGTTTTTATTAGGTAGCATTCTCAGATTCTGCACATTAGAAGATTGTCGTTATGGTCTTATGGTACTTACCACAAAATGGCGCCTTGCAGATAATCTAACTGATCTCTCGAGGATACTTCGTAGACTCAGTTGGCCGAAGATATATGTTCGTAATTTCGTTCAGCTGAACTAAGTGGATAGGTCATACTCATAACAGATGCAATAAAGACGGCGACGATATCGATAGACAGCAACTTTTTGTTCATTGTATACTGGGTGATCCAAAAGTAAGTGGCATCTTTTCAGGGGTGTATTCCTTGCAAGAATATAAGGCAAAAAGTTCCTATTAATAAGAGTCCGAAAATGCTTCCTACACAGAAAAGGCGATTGCATATCTATATGCACAACATTGTGTAAAAGATGTTTGTGAAGTATTATTTAACATTTGTTCAAATAATCACTACAGTCATTTCGTGAAATGAAACAAATGTTTGTGTATATCAATTTGTGAAATATTTGTACATATCCATGTAGCGGAAAACTACACAAAAATATGCACATCATCCAATGCACACAATTATTGTATTGACTAAATACACCGCTTTTGAAATAATGTTACTATTTGTGTAATATTTTGCCACAGGTGTGCAATTTTCTTCCACTTGGTAACGGCGTCCTATCGCCTTCTCCTTCTACCTACTTATATCTCAATCTCAATATTCTGAATTCGCACTTGACCTGTAGATGTGTTACAAGAAGGTTACAACTGTGTATGGTGCAAAATATAGAATCTTCTCATTTATTATTATCTGGCGAGTTGGTGAATGATTGATGATTGTACTTAATGACCATAGATATAGTCCTTCCGCAAAATTATTTCATGTTTACTAGTGCCACAAAGTGAAAGATGTAATAAGATGTATCAACAAAGTGTCGAAGACATTCTTCTTTGTTGGGAACTGCTTGAACTCTGGTATCTACATTCGCTGGTAAGTTATTATTTCAATAATACCTGATAATAATTAGCTTCGACTTGCTTTCAATTTCAACACCCATTGAAAGCAAGTCGAAGCTAATAGCTAATCATTAGGTTTAATTGAAATAACTTACCGGAGAATGTTGATACTAGTTTAGGTAGTTCCCAACAAAGAATCGACACTTTGTTGATACATCTTATTACATCTTTCACTTTTTGCCACTAGTAAACATGAAATAATTTCGCGGAAGGACTATCTATGATCATTGAGTACAATCATCAATCATTTACCAACTCGAAGATCCTGCAGTCTACGGAAGTACACATACTTTTGTATCGTTACGAAATTTGTGTACAAGAAATACACAAATTTGTGTTATTTTCAGTACATTGAATTGTGAACATTTCCACAATTTTGTAATGCTAAGTTCACCCACTTACACAATTTGTGAACACATATCACACAAATTGGTGATATTTGTCGAACAAAATATTGGATGATTTTATATATTTGGTGTCACGAAAGTACATAAATTTTGTTTGGTTTTTGAACAGAATTGTTTTGAAAATTACAAAACTAAATTGTTTGATTATACAGAAAATCTCTCACACAGAATATTGCGCGAAATATACACAAATTGGTGCTGTCACCATTTTAGAAACAAACTGTGTAAAAAATCTACACAAATGTGTAAAAAGCTTACACTTATTTCTCTCTGTGTAGAGGAGCTAACGGCTATACGCCGCTTTCAATTGGACACCTCAAAGAAGATTTTTCCCTATAACTATAAAATCCTTCACAATAAATTTTCAAAATTGGTGAACGGCATAAATAGTTGATTGTATATAAGATTCTCAATTCAGAATCCAAAAATCCTATTCAGGGGCGTCACATGCAGGGGAGGGTAAGTGTAAAAATTTCTCTTCTTCTTTTGATATTCAGGTTATTGTCATTTTCGCAAATCATAAAGTTTTCAAAGTCGATTTTCTTCTAAATTGTACGCTCTATCGAAATCAACTAAGAATTTTATAATTTTCAAACGAAATCACAATAACCTGAAACTCAGAAGAATAAGGGATGTTTTTACACTTACCCTCACCCGCATGTGACGCCCCTGATTGAAATTCCGGGAATTTTGAATTCAGAGTCTCATTTACCATCAAATCTTCATGCAGTACACCAATTTTCGGAAATTTATTGTGAATGATTTCGAAGTTATAGAGAGAAAATCATCTTTGAGGTGTCCTATTCAAAGGGGCGAAGCATTTTCGGACCATTATTAATAGGAACTTCTTGCCTTATTTTCATGATGCAAGGAATACGCTCCTAGAAGGATGCCGCTTACTATTGAATCACCCTGTATATTCTGGAGGGCTATATTTCGCAGATTTCATCGTTAAGTTCTGTGGGCTGGCCAAATTTGAAATTGGATGACTGAGTTGAACATTTTCGAAAATTATATGTTTATTTTGAATCCCCCCTCATTCTTCACTTTGAAAAAAATTCAGAAAGACAATATATAGTTCTAGATTCTCCATGTTTCTCTATTTAGAATACCAGGTATTTCCTAGAAGTTCGCCTCTTGATCTCCGTTGTCCCAAGCCAACAGATTGCCGATCTAGATATCTTATAATATGATTCCAATATGGATGGATGCTTCCATAACTTCTGGAATGACAAGTTGAATAAGTTAGCGGGCAAAGTTCGGATTGTCGGGCCACCCTATGCTGCAAAGCCATAAAGCGAATCACGAATCAATTTTTGCTCCTTTCTTTCCGTTTCTTCCCTAGCCCCTATCATGTACCTATATCCATTGTCGGTGCGATTTGATGAGGGAATATGTCAGGAACGAGCTAGCAAACAAGACTTTGAGGGAGAGAATGCAAGAAGACGGAAATTATGAAGACTTGTCAAGAAGTCTAATAATTATGAATAGTGAAACATAAATCACCGATGAATGCAACAGAATAGGTATTTATCTCGGTATTTATACATCAAGGTCACATCAAGGTAGAAAACAATATCATTATTATACTCAGGAACCAAGATTATATCTCGAGGCTTCAGCTGAGGGGTATATAAGGTGCCGTGGTAATAATATTCTTCTTCTACCAAAGTGTATATTGATTTTTTTTTCACCACTAGCAATATATTTCAATCATTATATCGTTTCACAGAATAATATACTGTGATAGTTCTGTGGAACTGAAATGTAGACCTGTCACTATGAAAGCACTTCTTTTCAATTCTAATTAGTCAGCATGATAGCATATGACAAGTCGTTATTGATAAATATCTACTATATCGATTTGAGTGCCATTTCTGTGAATGACACTTTACGCCTTCAAAAGGCGAGTAAGTAATGGCAGGTTCAACAGCTAGTGGTGGAAAAATGTAGTTATTGAGTTGAAATAGATAGATGGAAAACAAAACAAGAACCGTTGAACGACAGAATAAAAGGACAGTTGAGATGGTTTGGCCACGTGTGGCGCTACGAAATTTTTTACTGAGCAAACCCAACTTATTTTGCAGTCTTCTACCTACCCTAGAGTTCCTTAATGTACTTGACACTGTTGCTTTGCCGTTTTTTGTATATTAGAGTACGGACACTAGAGGGTAGCAGTGACAATCAAACATAACCACAAACGATTTTGAAGCAAATCATATGTTTTGCCAGACAAAGACAAGAATATGTTTTTCGCTTAGATAAAGGATCCTCGCATCTTCCTTCCTCCTGGGAAGAGTACATCCATATATCTTTCTCTGTCTTTGATTTTTGTATGAGAGTGCATAGCGTCTCCTCGAGTGGGTAAAAGGGTACGATAAATTGATTATAACATTATTTCTTCTCAAAATATTGAATGATAAGGCTGAAGGACCTCAATGGAGGTTGGTATCAAGTTGGTATGTACATATATACCAACAAAATACATATACTATTCCTATGAAATAGGTCTTTTATATGTAGGTATCAAAAAAGTTCAGGATGGGGTAAAAACTGATAAATCTCAACCAATGAAACATACTTTTATTTCGTATGGAACAATTTCACTTGTACAAGAGTGGTAGGTAAAAAGTAATTAATAAATGAACAAATGATATAGCAACAATAACAGCTGATTTCAGTTAGGATGAATAATAAAGGTTCTCCAAGACCATCCAAGACATACAGAAGTAGGTATAAATGGACTTCAGCACTCGACTCACTATAGATCGCAGTTCACATTGCTAAAGGGGATTGTTGGTTTGAACCCGGCCATCAGAAAATCATTTTCAATACCAAACATAAATGATGCACTCGTTAAGCGTTCTCTTTCTGTGCTCTGATAATGTCTTGCTCGTATCGTGGTACCCAAGACCCAAGAAGTGGTTCAGAATCCACTAGGAGCTATGTAGTCGTCTAGCACTTCTCAACTACGCATGAACATGCACATCCAGACTTGGGAACTCAGCTTTGAAGAAGCGATACACGAATCTTGAATAATGTTTCGGTAATAGTTCTGAAATTTGCTAACTCTGACTTATGTATCTGAATCTTTCTGCTGTAACTTATTTTCCAACTCTCTATTTTTTTCTTCTAATTGTTTCCTGAATTCCTAACTCTCTTTCACTTGTAAACTTTGGATTTTTGAATATTCCTGATCTGAAAATTCGATTCTCAAGTCTTTTTCTTTCAAAATATGTTCGAAATGAATTTCATTATCTGCAAGTTTTTCGTATCTTGTTGGTTCTGAATTGGAATAAGGTTCTTTTCGATACTCGCTCAATTTATAAATTGTGGGTTCGGCTCTCTCTTTTCAATACGATCCTATTCTTCAACATCAAATCTTCCATTCTAACGTGTACCTGATGAGAATGCGTTGAAAAATGTTCTATATCCTACCAAGAAATTTTAATACCTCGCAAAGTTTGTGGCCTGAACCTATATTCCATGCCGGCCGCATCATATTCTGTTTCCATTTTTGTAGAATTACGTTATCCGATGGAAATTTGAATAGAGTGAATTAATTCCCGCGTGTTCTCACAGTTGGAAACTGCATAAGCTTGCATCTTTCTCCTAATTCTATCAATTTGTCAAACCTTTGAAATTTATGTCATGTACGTCCGTGTACTGCCAGTTCCTGCTCTTTCTATCAATTTATTTGTGGTTATGTCTGATTGTCAGTGCTTGTCATAGTGTCCGTATTCTAATATACAAAAAACGTCAAAACAGAGCAGTGTCAAGTACATTTAGGAACTCTAACCTACCCTAGCAAGGGCGTCAGGCTTTATTGAAACACCCTGTATATATGTTATCGTAGTAGGCTATGGAAAGTCGAATACTGAAATGATGCATACCAGGAGGTTGAACTTTGGGAGAACTGAAAAAAAAAACGCAATAAAATGATGAATGGTCTTCACTTGAAGTGAAAAACTCTATGGGCAAGAGGAACATGGAACGATGATATCAGAGAGGGGTTAATAATGAGAATGAGGACATAATATAGCAATAAATCAGGGAACTGACACAATATAGGCAGCAATAATGAGGGGATAAACGCAAGAGACAGCCGCAGTAGGGTTGAGTTGAGAGAGTGTTTTCACGATCTTCGTTTGATCGACCTCTCTGGGCTCATCAAGGAATTAATTTTTCATTGTCGGCAGCGAAAATGCTGCAAAGCGAGTAACCAATCAATTTTTGATCCTTGTCCATTCCTGCTCAGCCCTCAGCGGGTAATGGCGTGTAAATCCGTTGTCGATACGGATCGACAGCCAAAAACGTCTGGAGTGGAGCGAAGCAGGCGAGGCTTCAAGGGAAAGTGCAAAGAGACGGAAACTCCGAAGACGGGGACGAGAGGGCTGCAGATGGGAGAGTCGCAACTCGCAATATCCCGACAGGCTGCGTCGAGCGTGTCATTATGGAAGATTGCACAGCCCGCTGCCGATTAGATTATCACCGGCAGTGGCGGTTCCCGTTTCCGTTCGCTCCCGTTGAGACGGTTCGCCTATTTTCTCCATCGCTTCTACATCATCCGCAATAAACCGGGATGGGGATGCTAGGCAGGCGAGGATATTGATATTGAAGGGTGTTCGCGGCACCTGGAAGGGTAGGATATTGCGGTTGACGGGAGCATAAAGTCTGGCGAACGGCGGCCGTGATGGCTGTTCTTATACGGCCGATACTCATAACTGAGTTGTACAGATGAAAATAATACTGATGGGAGTTCAAATATATATTTTTCTCATTCCCTTTCAGAGATATTCGCAGTTTGAGGTGATTATCTGAATGCGGTTTTAATTTGTTGACTCAATTCGAATGAATACTGGACTTGCTGATTCTGATTATTTCCAAGAAGAACTTAATAAAGCTGAAGAAGCAATGAGAGTCACACATTGGCGAAGACTTCCAGGACTACGGCAGGCCACAGAACTCCTCGGCAATTTCAACCGAGGAAGATCGAAGACACTGATCAATCTCAGCAAAATTAGTCTCAAAGCAATAACGGGATTTCTAACGGGGCATTGTAGACTCAAAGAACACCTGAGGAGGCTTGGCTTAGAGGAGGACAGCACCTGCAGATTCTGCGGGGAACATCCAGAAACATCCCACCACATCTTGCTGGAGTGTTTTGCCGTACACCATAAAAGATCGAAAATACTGGGAGCATACCAGCTGTGCGTGGAAGAAATACCATAAATAGATCCCCTCAAAATCCTTAGATTCCTGAAATAATTGGAGCTTGAGGGGCTGCTATAAACAAGAAAACCTTGAGATAGCAGAATAAGATGGGGGCACAATAGATCTAATAAGATCGCAGCGCATCTGTCACCATCCACACTTATACCAATACCAATACCGAATGATTCTGATCCATCTCCTCTAGGTATAAGCAGGGACAGCCTGGACCGAGGATTAGACCTACAACTTAATATAAGTCCAAACAGCATAGTTGTTTCAACAAATTAGTCATACAATTGAATGCCTTTAACATGTTTGAATAAAAAATATGCTTCTTCCAGAGAATTCGATTTTTATTCAGATGTTTACGTCCATCAGGACCGAATATCACCAGAAGGGACCGACTTAGGAAGAACATTAATTCGAAATACCTGTACTATTTATTCAATACTCAGGTTTCCGTATATTTATAGGACGCCCTGTTTCAACCATGGTGAATAGGAATGTTAGCTCATTGACTCTGGAAATATTTTCAGCGGTATGAGTTGTGTAGTTCAGTATTTGACTGGCCCATGGGAAAATCTAAAAGATGAAATATGAAAGATTGATGTATTTATGCATAGTAAGATTCTTGATATTTTATTTAAATTAGACGGGAGTGGACGAGTTTGATAGGAATTGAACGAACCCGATAGATAATCGACAAAGTCGGTATGACTGAACGGAATTAGTCAAAATTGTACCAAAATAGATCATATTGAAGTGTATTGATCTCTTTGGTTAATTTTGAATCTATGACATCGAAAAATATCATCAGACAGATTTGGTCATGATTGGACATATTAGTTCAGAATTATACATATTTTCTCAAGATTGAACAGATTAGCTAGAACTGGACCAATTTGGATTTTCTGTGTATCAAAATTGATAAAATTTTAGCTACAATGGCTATTATATATACTGGACTGGAATTTGTCATATTGGACTGGAATTGATGGAGTTTCATCAGGATTGGAATTATTACCGACTTCTCGACCTACTTCTTGCATCAAACTACACCTCGAACTAGACTCATATTATGTTAAATTCTAGTAGATGTGAACGTGGAAGTCTATTGAGTAGAAGCTTGAAATGATGTTTGGTCGATTAAAAATTTTAGGGGATGTTGTGTTAGGGATGCCTTTCTGCATCACAGATTTTTCGGTGGGTCAAATATTTTCATCAATTCGATTCCAATTCATTCTAGATAATGATAAGTGGATGAATATTTTTCAATAAATGTTATATTTTCTTAGAATCAGATATATTATTTTTCGTTACATACAGAAAATATTGAATTATATTTTTTGATATGAGCCATCAGGAAAGTAGTTGTTCTTTGTTAGATATTTGAACAATAGGCATTTTATATGTTTTATCTTATAGATATTAAGTGTTTCCAATATTTGGCAGATATATAATTGCATATTATGTGGCATTATCCAGGAAAGTAGTTATTTTATTATTTATCAACAAAATAACATTATCTCAAATTCTTATTATGAAATGAAAACCTGTCATTTCTGAATAATCTCTTATTGGGTCAACGTTCTTTTCAAACAATGTCACTACAATGAACAATGAACACTGATGAAAATAACAATAGTGACGCGCTGTTCTTCAAAGTTCCTGAAGGAGCAGAACTTGAGGACTCCTTCTCGTTAAGTATCTAAAATCAACAGTTTGGAAATAAATAAATCGTTATTTCGGTTGTATTGGTGTTGTTTTCTGTTAGATATTTCAACAATGATTTTCCTCACAAAAAAAATCTTTAACGTTGTAGAAAATGTATAGACACTGCAAAACAACGACGTTTATCCACGACCCTGATGGCTACTATGATACACGCTCGAAAATCCCATTACATCCCGCGGAGCATTTTGCTTCCGATCGCTCCGCCGCCTCGGAAATAATCTCGATTCTGGCGTCACGTGGACCGGCGGCGTCGTAAGAAAAAGCGACGGGCGATTAACCGAATAGCGCCGATAACGAGGCCAATGCTACGATTGCTATACGGCGCCGGATGTCGGTGTTAGGGAGTTACACAAGAGTCTACCCGTTATGGAATCTTCAGGAACGATATCCGAAGCGGTGTTCGGTCTACAGGAAATTTCGCTCCTGATCCTGAAAAGAAATAATTGAAATTGCGAATCACTATCGACATCAACAATAAATGCCGCCACAGTATTTTCTTCAATGAATCACTTAAAAAAAAAGCTCTTCGTGAGTTCCGCTATTTTTGTTCCTGAATATTCCATTATTAGAGCTCAGGGCTCTGTGATGAGTCCTGCGCGCGGTGCAGAGGTGGCTGGTGTCGGCCAAGGAACGTGGGTGTATTTGCGAAGTGTTAGTCTCAGAGGCCTATCTCCTGGGGCCAAGCCCCTTATATAGGTGATCTCGCTGAGGTGACCCAAGAGGGTGGGGGAGACGATCAGTCGCTATCAGTGGTGAGTGAGTTATGGGGGGGGGATGGAGGAAAATAAAAGGTGAAAAACAAAAACCTCCTGCTCCGTGGAAGTCAGATACACAGACCACTAAGCTCTATCGCTTTACCCGTAGTAGTCACGAGTAGTCGTAGTTTCTCAATATGAAGAAGGAAGAAATATAATGTGTTTTGGGTGACATCACTGGACCTCGATGTTTGGAAGATTCGCTGGTCTAGCTAGACGCTTGTATGTTACTCTCGCTTTGCTGAGGAAGAGGTTTGGCGATTGCAGATTGGATCATCTCACGACGAGGTTTTGTGACTTAGACGCCAAGGTCATGTGATTTGACACCCCTGGATTATTTTCTTTGGGGATTTATGTGGAAGCACAACAGTAGCGCATCTAGGATTTAGTTATGGAGGGGGTAAATAGGTTGTAATATCATTTTTTCAATACAGAAATTTCGTAGATACTGAAAATGATACCAAGAACTGAAAGTTGAGACAGATGTGTGAAATTGAAATAGAAACAACTTTTTTTCGTAAACTTTTCGAACAAAATTTGATAGGTGAGCCTATTTTCAGCGAATAATTTTGAAGAATGTTACTTTATTTGACATTTATCGAGTCACGCGTGCACCGTCCGAGTAAGTCATTTTCTATCTCTTTTTGAAGCAAAACTGAATGGTCAAGTCGAATTTCAAAATTTATTATTATTGAAAGTTTATCCTATATAATTTCTGAAAGACAGTACCTATAATGAGAATAAGTAGGTAATACAGTATGAGATATCCTATTTTGTCCATCTTCTAATTCATACGTTCGACAGATGGACATAACTGCGACAGAACTTGACAACTGAACAATATGTGATCGAAGATAATCTCAATATTTGGTTCTTCCAGTTCACTTCGATTCACAATCAAGCATTAGGTAGGTGGGCAAAATGGATCGGAATATGAAAGAATGTATGTTCATACTGATTCAATATAGTTAATTCTACTGATATAATATATCGGTTGGTTCGGACGAAAAAATATCACTACTATCGTTGAATGAAATAATTCCGTGATAACAATAATTTATTTCATTTCATTTCATTTCAGTTAATTTATTTCTAATCCTTAGGAGGGGTATTTACCCCCTGTACCCCCCCCCTTGGATGCGCGCCTGAAGCACAACTCTATGCCAACAAGCCACAATCTTTGGGTCACTTCAAGGTATTGGTGGAATACAGCCGGAATGATTGCACTTGCACAGAGTGATCAAAAATTGAAGCGATCGGATGCGTCTGTGTCTACGAGCCCGTGGTGGATATATGAACAATATCTTATTTTATACAAAACTGCATTGTCCAAGCTTCGAATTGAAGCAGGAATTAAGTTGATATGTCAAACCTTTGTTTAAATTCAAAATTGAAATTCTATCATTCTCAATGAAAGAGCCTTCAGTTGTTACGCCTCGTTTCTTGTACCTATATTGAAAACTGTATAGGAAAAAGAAAATGATATGCGGCTGAAAGTGTTCAAACAAATAACAAAATCACAAATAGAGAGAAACTCACAGTCATTACCACAATATTTCATAAAATGAACAAAAATGGTAGATAACGAGAGAAAAACAACTACTTTCCTGGCTATATGCCACGCAGAGCATTGGATTACATCCTCCCGAAATCTATGCAATAATTCGTATAGACGATTAAAATCGCAAGTGTTTCCTTCCTAAACGCCGAGCTGCGTCTAAGTGGTTCAGGAACGTGTGACTACCTGCAGACCGGTTTCGAGCTGTTGGCTCTCATCAGTACAGGGCTGTCCCAGATAGCTTCTTGACCGCTATCTGGTGCGAACCTGACCCAACGTAAACGCATCCCAGCATTTATACACCACGAGGCGTTCAACGTCCGCGAAATGATCGCGAACGCCGAACGCCACCTGGCAAGGAAAGAAACAATGGCTGGTTGCCCGACTGGCGTATTTACAACTATAGGAAAAAGTACTCTCGTTATCTACCATTTTCGTTCATTTTATGAACTATTGTGGTAATAACTTGGAGTGTCTCTCTATTTGTGACCATTGCATTCCACTTTGAGTATTTGGCATTTTCCTAGTTGGATTGACTCGAAGAATTACTATGACATCAATAATTTCTAATCACTGTCTGCATACCAAAGGAGGCAATAAAGGCATATTTCTGCTTGGATACCAATTTTGTACAGTCCACAATTTCACATAAGAACTAGCGAAATCTACACCCATCACAAAGTATTCTCCAGAAAGACTACTATAAACTTGAAGGCCGCATGAATGCATCCTTCATTCCCCTTGGCGATGAATTTCGCAGTTTGAACCCGACAATAATGATGACTCCGTCATATCGTAATTTCTTTGTCGCGTACTCGGCGCCCCCATTTCTGCTTCTTCTGACTTACATAGAAAATACCTCGGTTATGCTCTTTGGCAGCCGGCAAAGGGTCTTTATTTCTCCAGTCGTTCCGACACAAAGCGAGCTCTTCTCTTTGAAGCTTTGTACTCCAGAAAATCGTCCGAAAAATGACCAGAATGGGGAACTCATATTCATTGGAAATTGGCAGACGTGAAGTTACAAACACAAATTATGAAAAAAATCTATATTCTGAATATTCTTCAAGAATTATTGAAAATAGCCCATTGGCCATTGCGAATGTGTTGTGGACTACATACTGGGTGGTCCAACTAAAACTACAGCCCGATTTTGGGTCTTCCAAAATGAAAATCCTAAAAAACGTTCGGACCCGTCGATTTCTGATTCAAGGGGGAACGACTTGTCTGCTTTCTTCATCCTCGTAACATCAATCCCCTACGAGGGGGAAGCACAACTCACAGATTTTCAATTTTGGATGAGGTGTGTTGCGGTACCTCATTTTGAAGATTTCATCGATTAATATACGGCCCTTTAATTACGCGTGAAAATGTTGATCGATAACGAAATGAGAGAAGAAACAGTGAAAGAGGCAATGTCGAATTAACTTGAAAGTATTAATTCTCATGTTTATTCACAAAAAAGTTTTTTGACGCAATATCTGTTCGATTTACCCCAGTTCATCGTGAATACAACATATATATCATGGTGTTCACATAATATTATATTCTGTTAGATCGCACTCGACATAAATTCATCTACCGAGTAAATACTGTGTTTCTATAGAAGCTGTTTGATAGCTAATTTAAATTTAGAAGGTCGCATAGTATTCGATGGAATCTTCAGAATGAGGTATTGCAACACCTCTAATCCCCATTCAAAATCCAGAGGCTATGCTTCCTCCTGGTAGTGGTTGACGTTAAGGTGATGAAGAAAGCAGACAAGTCGTTCCTCCTCGAATCAGAAATCGAGGGGTCCGAGCGTTGTTCCGCGGATTTTCATTTTAAAGCCCTAAAATGGGTCTGTAAAGTTTTCGTTGAACCACCCTGTATGGGGCTCATAGTTCCCATGTTCTTTGTTCTCATGGAAGGACGGGCGCGCCGGGATGTGGGATCGTTCGCATCAGTTTCTGCTTTTTCGTATTATTAGCCAGGGGTGCGGGACAATTAATGCTCGACGAAAACCGAAATGATAACGAGTTGCGGTAATATGCATAAGTTTTCACTTGAATATTTCGTACGTTATTCGCCCATTTTTTTTTTCACAACCAGATGACAACCAATTCTCGTACTAACTGTTTTCACTTTTCACAAAATAGATGGTGATTGCGATTGTACAGGGTCATTCCGTATATTCAAAGAGACAGGGTTTGTTCCAGTGGCAGGGGGCCTGCCCCCCCCCCTCCCTGAAATTCAAGTTGATGAGAAAGTAACCTAAGTGAATTAAAAAATCTCCAAATTGTACGTACGCACATCAGGAAACTTATACAACGCTGGCAACAGCGGCGACAACCGTTATTGTTGCAGAACGTCCTGAAATACGTCCCACTCCCCACTCTCATCAGTGCTTAGTGCGTGCGCATTGCTGTCGGAAATTATAAGTTGCATTGGCATGCCAGAAGAATTCCAATTTGTATTCATACAGAAGTTACAGAATATAGAATCCCACCGGAATTCCACGAGAATTCCATGGAATACCGAATACCTCTGAAATCCGACATGTCTGTACACCATAATTCCAAGGTGGTTTACCCCTCCGCATTCGTTGAAAAAACGTAAAATGTCGCGGGAAATAACGTTTTATTTTAAAGTTGAAAAATACGTATTTTCAACAAATTTATGAACGAATCGTTGAATAGTTACGTTGAATATATGCTACGTATAAATGTAATGTTATATTTTACAACGTTAAAAACAACGTGTAACGTATTTTTTACCCATTCAACGTTGAATACATGTGCAAATTCGGTAATGAATGAATGAATGAATGAATGAATGAGTGTTTATTTACAAGAAGCATTTTTACAAAAAATGGGTAACATCCTGTGGCCTATGTCTAGGTGATATAATAAAACCCAACTCAATTGACATGAACAGACAGTAAATAAACAGAAGGGGATACCCGACTAAGTTCATTGAAGAACTTGTCTCCGGGAGATCACAATCAATTAATTTTCACTATCTGGAATGCGTCTACTTTATGTTATTCTAGCCAAATGAAGTTACCTGTGGAGTTATACAAACCAAAGTGAAAGTATCCTACAAAACTAGGTAGACTTCAATACTTGAAAAGAGTTTTTTTTTTTTTTTTTTTTTTCCTATATACTATATGCGAATACACACATAATTTTGAATTTATAATACATATATGTATGGGTAAAAACAATGAATACTCAAGAAAAGAACTGAAAAATAAGCATTTTTTATGAGATTTCGAGTATGCCTTCTTTCTAAATCTAAATCGGATCAATAGCATACGAAAAGTACTTTCTATCCTTGAAGTTAATCCACTTTTTGAGCTTGTTTCGAAAAAGTCTGTTGGATATCTCATTTTTCAAGTCATTTGGTAATTTATTATAAAGTTTAGATCCTATAAAGCAAAAGCTCCGTTGACCGATTGCTTTATGAGTAGCAGGGATATATAAAGCTGCTGCAGCATTCTGTCTCGTGCTATAGTTATGTAGTAAATTGTTTCTATATTGACTGTTAGAGTATAGAAAAGAAATTGATTTGAAACAAAATAGTTGTCGAACGTCCATAACCTTCGCATCCATGAATAGTTGGTCTGAAGAATATTTGCGAGTTTTTTTTAGTATAATTTTCAGAATCCACTTTTGAATAGTATTGATTGAATGTAAATAATTATTTCTAATTCCTCCCCAACCAATTATACCATATTGTAAAATGGAATCAACGAAGGCATAATATAATATTTTCAGTTCAGTGAACGTTAAAAATTCAACTAGCTGTTTGAATCTATAAATCAGACCCCTCAGCTTATTAACTATGTTACGGGCCTGAATATCCCACCTCAGAAATGAGTCCATATGGATGCCAAGGTATTTTACCGTTTGAACAATTTCAAGGGTATGGTTTCCAACAATGATGCTTCTATAATCCGGTAGAGATGGTTTATATGAGGTGAATGGTATAATTTTTGTTTTTGTGGCATTAACTGTCAATTTATTCGCATCAAACCAATCGAAAATCTTTCGAATGTCATCTGTAGCAGTTTGTTCAATTTCCGCCCAAGAGTCGCCTACATAGACAATTGCAGTATCATCAGCGAAAGATAGTATAATGCCTGCAGTACTTAGTTTAAGTAGATCATTCAAGTAAATCAAAAATAGAATTGGACCAAGAACGGTGCCTTGTGGGACTCCGAAAGTTACAGATTCCTCATCACTGTAAATATTATCAATTTTGACAACGTGTTTCCGGCCACTGAGATAACTAGAGAAAAGGTTCAAAGCAACACCTCGTATTCCTTGGCGTTCAAGTTTATCTAGCAAAAGCTTATGACAAACCGTATCAAAGGCTTTTGCCAGATCAACAAACACACCCAAACATGGTTTTTTGTTATCAACTGCTGTATATATGATCGATGTTAATGTTCTATAACAATGAGTATAAACAAATAATATCAATGATAATATAATAATGATCTGTAAATTTACTCACATGAGGATAAAAAAATTGTTGAAAAAAAATGCAATACATTTTGATTATTCCAATACAAATTGTCACTGACAATCTAGTGAATTTTTCTTTTAGGCTCTCTGATAGGAAAATTCTTTAAACGCAGTGACATTTTGGGGCAAATCATCTGATTTGTCCTTACTACACGTATATTGAAATAATATTCATATTTTTATTTTATAGAAACGAGGAGAGAAAATCCCAAAAAATTTGGAACAATGAATGTACCACCTCCTCGATTTTGAATTTTAGAAAACCTACATAAGCTCGTACATAAGTTTTGAAATTTTGTCAGACATACTTAGACATACCCATTATATACCCTCCCCCTCCCGTTCACTCTCCCACAACACGACCCCACCTATATAATATCTGTGACACGTCACGACAACCATCCATCTACATTAATTAGCCGTCGGCTGTCCCACGCCACCCCCAGCCCGCCCCCGAAAACGTTCGAGCAGGCGATAAACACCCCGACGCTCGGCTATTATGCCGCCGCCGCCGCATTGTCCACCGCGACGACGAGCGTCAGCAAAGATTATTGGATTCTATAAGATGGTGCACTTTTTGTTATCCCTATCTATAAGATGGTGCACTTTTTGTTATCCCTTGGAGTTTGTTTGCCCAAAGGGGAAATTATTGAATCTGTTTGAAATTTATGAAATCAATGCAAAGCTTCCTTTAACAACAATGGGTTATGTTCTCTGAATGAACAAATTCATTTAGACAGAATTAAACTCGAAATTTTACTTATTCAAAATCAAATTTTCATCAGTTTTTTCTCCTTTGTTGGTCTCCGACATAGTCATTAAAAATAATTTTCAACTTTTCGAGTAATTTCTTTTCAATATAATTTTCTTGTTTCTTAACCTCAAAATATCTGCTCTTCTCTGTTTTGTTTTGTTATGTGCTTGACGGGCTCGACCTTGTGGGTGCTCTTTGTCACTGTCAGGATGTTTCATGTAACTTGTCTTTTGTATTGTCTTGTGTAGTTCCGTGTTCTTTCCGGCCCAGTCAGGTCACTTCCGTCGTGTACTTATACTGGGCAAAAAGGACTACACGGTTTTTATAATTCACTTTCGCGGATGTGTGCTCAGTGGAGGACTATATAGTTGGTTACACACCCTAATATATTTTGTAACACCTTCGGGTGTTGGAACTCCTAAAATACAATGAAACCCATCAATTTCTATCATGATTTCCAGATGTAACTCACCTTTTTTCATCCCCATGCTATTTTAGCACTCTTTTACCAATCCATTTTTTTTATTAAACCAACAGCCCGATGCACGAAAAATTCATATTAATAAACCAACTTGTTCTAAAACGTTCTGTAACTACCCATACATTGAAAAAGTAAACAAAATAAAATATGGATGAACATGTTCTGCATATGGTTGAAAGACTTAGGCAATTATTATATGAAATATACAATCTCAAAGCTATTTTAATGAAAAAGAACCTGATAATAATATACAACTCACTAGTCGAATCTGTAATCAGATATTGCATCACAGTATGGGGGGGAGTCTTTGAAAATATACTGAATAATATTCAAGTGATTCAAAATTCAATAATTGAAATAATGTTCAGAAAACCTAAACAGTTCGATACAATACAATGATTATATAATGAAACAAAATTACTCAACATCAGAAGTCTATATATGCAAACCAATGCCTCATTTGGATATACTCCAATAAAGCAACTTCCTGCATGGCTAATTACAAAAACACCAGACATGCAAATATTGTATATGTGCCTTTTAAAAAGAGTCATACACAAAGAACAATATTTCACACACAATAAGCTCATTATGACTCTCCTAAAAAATGCACCACTATAAACATGCACAAATATATACTTTTTCACTAGTAACAATTTTTTTTCATATTTTTTTCCATATTATTCCATTTTATCCTTTCTGACTCTGAAATATCTGTTATTAGTGTAATGGGGGAGACCACCGATTTTTTAAAACGACATTATCGTGATCTCTATACTGAAAAACTACCAGCGAATTGATTTTGAATTTTGTCATCCATGCTTAGACGATGAAAAAAATAAATTAGACTCTGTCCATTTCAAAACACACAATTCCTGCGCCATTTGAAATTTTGTCAATTCATTGGTGTGACTGGTGCGACGTCTTAGTCCCAACACGCCTATTGTCCTTGAACTGACCAATCACACTGCAACACTGTAGAATGACGAGGTATCAGAGAGAAATAGCTACAGTTCGGGACTAATACGTCACGGCTCCACCATTATTATTAAAAATGTATAAATATCATTGTTGTACCATATATGAAAATTATTGATATTGTCACCGTGAGGAAGAAAATGGTTGGCACAAAACAAGCCATATGCGCTTAGGTTGTCGTCCATTTTTTTTCCAAATGGTCTAAATATAAACATTATACATATATATATCATAATCATTCGAAATGAATAAATGAATAAATGAAAAAATGATGAAATAACCTCGAATTTGTGAGGCCTTGGCCTCAGTGCTCGTTTTATTGGATCAAAATCTCATCTCATTTCGTCAAAAAACCGACGATTTCCGAAGTCGAATTCGATCTCTACTTGGTCGAGAAATAGAATAAGAAATGAATCGACTTCGAGTTCATCATCGTATCGTACGACAATTGACAATCATGAAACATAATCCCCCTGCACAGAAGCGGAAATTGAACGAGTGACTCGTCTTAGAGGTGATCTTCTGTAATCTTTGACGTCAGCCAGTAACGCGATAACGCGAAATTGGGAACGGCTCAGCTGAGCACGCCGACAATTTGCCGCACCGATGTCGGGGTAATTCGACGAGCAGAAAGACGGGTTGCGGGGAGAGAGAGGGGCAGGCCTAGAAGCGACGGCATAATTCCACGAAAATGAACACGTGATGCGACACGAAGAAGCTTCCTAAGTTCCTACTCCAGATAATAACTGATTCCATGAACTGTGATATAATTCGTATTTACCTACGGCCACTCGGCCACTATAGAAAGTAGGCAAGAACACACGTGATACAGTTTTCGTTTATTCCGCGAGTATAGGTATGTCATGATCGCGTAATCGCCATCAACAGCAGATGACATAACTTTTTTTTTATGTTCTGGTTTCCACGAAAAGGGATATCCTGTAATGTTCAGAGAACATCGTGAGAATCAAGGGAAATACGGTATAGGAATTGGTCTTTTTCTTAAATTTTTGGAGGTTATATGCCTCGGGGAACACCTCCCTTGGCAATGTGTTCCAGAGCCTCGCCGTTCGTTGGATGAATGATTCTTTGGAAAGAGATGTTCTGCATGTCTCTAAATTGACCACGAAGGGGTGCGAAGCCTCAATCCGATGGGTTAATCTCGCGGGGACTGCCAAGGGAGGAACAATTGTTGATATTTTTTTTTTAGAAGAAATATCTATAAAATAGAGCCAGATCGACAACTTTTCTACGGTGTTCCAGAGAAGTGAGTGAGTTTGTGAGCGAGGCATCACCCACGAGACGAATTGCCCTTTTTTGGACAAAATCCGACAGTTTCAGGGTATGTTTGGGTGCTGCACTCCAAATATGGGAACAGTACTCCAGGACAGGTCGGATCTGTGCCTCATAGATAGATCATAAGCAGCTGACTGTGATAATACTGAAGAACGACGAGCAGAAAAAGGCATCAGCAGTGTCAGCACCTTCTCCCAAAATAAATAATTTTTTCGAGATTGAATTCAACTCTCATGAAACAATTATTGTTGTTTTTACCATATCCAATCTCCAATGGGCACAACCAAGGGCGTCGCCAGCGGAAAAAATAGGGGGGGGGCACCATAAAAAAACTGAAGAGAAAAATCAAATAGAAAGAGTTTCATGAGTAAATCAAAAAACAGAAAAAAATCTATACAGTAAATCAGTTGAAAAATAATCTTCTAGGGTTCTTTGGGAATTCGTTGGTCACTTTTTGACGAAATCGTTCAAGTTTTTGAAAATATGTTGCCTGTGTATACTCATCATTGCGAGGCCATTGAGTCGAGCATCATACATGGTGCTCCTCAACCAGGTTTTGATTCTCCTAAGGCTACTAAATAACCTTTCAACTGTACAAATCTTACAAGGTAAAGGCAACAAGGATCTTCAGAGCCTTCTCAACTTCAGGAGAAAAATATACTTCCGGAAGTTCTTTGCTCAAAGTGAGCGTTATCATAAGTAATATCACGATATTCTTAATATTCAAGATAATTCTGTCGCCTCATTGTTCACGAAATTGTGTTGCTGAGCAACATCACGAGTCAGGACGAAAGGTAGGGCTGTACGGCAACACAATAGATTTGACAAGGAAATGAAGAATTATGAGAATATATTCAGAACAGAGTGGAGACTATTTCACGTTCACGAAGCAAAGAAGCATTTATTTTGAATGTATGATTCATTCTGACAAGTACAGTCATTATTTTTTGCCAAATTGACAGACTTCGCTTCGCTACCCATGGTTACATCGTTGAAAACATATATAGTTTTCGCGATAAGCACACGTTTTCTCTGGCTTGTGATTGGTCAGATTATGTGATGAATGAAATAGTCGTTTCAATCATAGCAGGGTGACTGGTGAGCGTAAACGTAGGGGGGGGGGGCAGCTGCCCCACCCTGCCCCTCTCTGGCGACGCCCTTGGGCACAACTAATCCTTTTCCAATTTTAGTTCAAAAAGCGTCAAGTTGATTTCAAGAAGTATCAATTTTGTATTTCCAAAATTATCAATTCAGTTTCAAAATTTGAAGTTTCTGAAATTAATTCGATAAATTTCAAATACATTTGATACTTTTTGAAATTAAAATGGCTAATTTGAAATACAATTGACGCATTTTAAAATTGAATTGATAATTTTCAAATACATTTGATACTTTTGAAATTAGGTTGACTAATTTGAAATAAAAATGATGCTATTTGAAATCCAAATGACTATATTTGGAAAAACAGATGACCCATTTTGAACTAAAATTGGAAAAGTTGTAGTATTATTTGAGCCAACAAAATGATTATAGGACAATTACCTTTCCAGATTTTTTGTGTCTTCTTCCTATATAATATGACTTGTTCATAGATCAATAGATCATCATCCTGCATGTTGTCCCTATTCACCCTAAAATGATATTCAAGGAACATAATATAAAAATTTCATTTCTTGCACTTCAAAAGATGAAAAACATAAGCCGCCGCATTTTTGTTGTACTTCTTCTTGAAAGATCCAGCACAAGAATTCTTCTACTATGCTAATCCAAAAAATATTTTGAAAGATTATAAATTGAGGAATTGAAACGACAAAACCGATGAATCAACAATGATGGCGTTCCTAGACGTGCCATTCAGTTACGTGGTGATTTGAACTAATATGCTTATATTGATTAGGCCTACAGTATATTACCTATCCTGCGAGGAGTCTAGTTATCTTTCTGGTTGTGCTCCTATTCTAGCTCGGTAGATAGTCAATGAATATGATGCGGCGACAGTTTTTTTTCCAGTTTTTTTTTATTGTGCCTCTCTAATGAGCTCATTATTTAGAACCCAAATGCGTATCGAAACAGCTTCTTCGAGGTTGGTAACATCAACCTGTCAAGTGCCGTGTAAAAATCAGACATGGAACATGCTTTATCGGCTATAACAGTCATAGAATATATCAATTAACCCAAACTAACATACTAGTCAGAAAGAACCTAAAAAAAAAACACGTTTGAATTAAGAAAAGTTCAATAAACCGCGTGATCAGAATCAGAAAATAGTTCAAGAAACATCAGAATCGATCTTGATGAAGGTTTCCTTTTTTGGATTTGGATTGTGCTGTTGTCATTTTTTTATACGTAATTATAAAAGAAAATCACCACATTGTGAGTTTTAATTTTTCAAAACATCTTTCATTATTGCGAAGAAGCCTCATCAAAAAACTCTGTAGCTCAATCGAGGCTACTGAAAAGATCTACTTATTTATAGGAGAATTAATAGATTTTTTCTCAAAAGATTGAAAAGAAGAATCTTGTGAATGATTTCTACGCTGATCAAAGTATATTTGGAGAAGAAATGTCAACGTTTCCATAAGAAGAAATATTGCGCAAAAAACAGTTTCAATTATGATGAACTTTATAAAATAACATGTTCCAATCACCTTCTACAAGCTTCATTATCAAACGCGAATAAGGAGAGGAGCGTGCTTGCTGCCTTCCACCCTCATTTTATGATTCTTCCGAAAAGTCCAAACCTATGAACTTTTTCTCTGCCCTACCAAGACTTAATTTTGCTCCCGATTCTTCACTTCCTGTTTCTGCCTCGCTCAAAATACATCCCAACTCTCCAACAATAATATGCTTTTTCTCTGAACCCTCCATCGCCGCTATCGACAACACCTTAGAATATAAAGAGATAATCAGAAGTATTCGTTATAAAACAACCGTGTTTCATTTTATTACTTTTTTTTCAATTTTGACGAAACTCAGCAAAATACCAACAGCAACTATTATTTTTATATTATTTCCTGTTGTTTATTCGTTGTATGTAGTGATGTAAAATTCTCGAAAAAGTATTTTTGGAGAACGTTCCCCGAGCACGAACGAGCATGAACGAGAATAAACGAGCATAAACGAAAAAAAAACCGGGAATTTATGTTTGGGGTGTAGTAAAGTATTCAAAAACATACTTTTCGTGGTTCTTTCTGAAAATGCTCAAAATTTCTCAAATTGCTGAAAATGCTTAAAATTATCCTAATGCTCCATAAGTAAATGACACGATGTATATCAATATTCTATGTTACAACTATACAGTGAAAGTAATGATTAACTTCTATACCATAACATAATAAAAAACCTTCATCAAGTAGAAAAATAGCAAAAACTAAAGTAACAATTAAATATAGATGTTAGGTTTTGAATAAGGTGTGGTTTTTAGATTTAAAATTTGACTGGTTCAAGACTTGTCAAAAAAGGTCGAATAGAGATGGACTCACCTGGAATCTTCCCTGATCCGATCTTCTTCGGGGTTGCAACCACCTTATCCGCTGATCAAAGAGTTTGTGGACTGTATGAAGGGCTGGCTGTGTTGTACACTAGATTTGCTTTGCATTTGTTCGATAAAGAGTCACTTATACACAGTGAATGTAATGGATACAGAGAGCACGCGTATTTCGCTGAATATCAATGCGACTATATTTTCTCGGCATGTCCGTCTCCAAACCAGCTTTGACAGTCACAAAAAATATGAGACAAAAAACGCCTTCGAATTAGAAGAAGGAAAATATAGAAACACTATACAGAGTGATAGTGAATATTTAATTTCATGGCAAATATTAATCCCTAATAATAATATGAGGAAAATTATGAAGAACTAATTAATGAGGAAAAAAAATATATATATTTATAATATTTATGCTGCTAACTTAACCTACAGTTAACGTGGGGCGTTAACATTTCCGCCCACCAAAATACCTAGTATTTTCATACAGGTTGGGGAAGAGGACACAACTTTACCAGAGGTCTCTGAAAAAAACCTTGGTTGGTCCGAACTGTTGCCACTCTCACAATCCCATCGGACCCCGGATGCGTTTTCACTATTCTGGCCAAGCGCCATTGTAGAGGTGGTAAGGATTCGTTTTTAATTAAAACTAAGTCCCCAATATTGATAGATATTCCCTTATTTAGCCATTTGTGGCGCTGTTGTAGAGTATTCAAATAGTCGGTGTGCCAACGTTTCCAAATGTCCTGCTGGAATCTTTGTACTAGCTGCCATCGATCCAAACAATTGAGTTTTAAATGAGAGAGGTCAGGATTAGGGAGAGATGTAAGGGGCTCCATAGTGAGGAAATGACCTGGGGTCAATGCTGTCAAGTCGTTGGGATCAGAACTTTGGGGGTAGAGGGGCCTTGAGTTCAGAAGACCCTCAATTTGGACGAGCAGTGTATAAAACTCCTCATAGGTCATCACTTGATTTCCTACGACTCGTATCAAATGTGATTTAATTGCTTTTATTCCAGCCTCACTAACTCCATTGAAATGAGGGGATCCAGGAGCACTGAATTGAAATGAAATTTTCTCAGATTCAGATGCTTGACGCATGAATTCGGAAAGTACTCTTTTTGCACCAACAAAATTGGTACCTTGATCGCAAAGAATGCGATTACACCGTCCTCGTCGGCTGATGAAACGCCGTAAGGCAGCAATGAAAGTATCGGTAGAGAGGTCAGAGGCCAACTCAATATGAACTGCCTTTGTGACAAGACAAACGAACAAATATAAGCTTTGTACGATTGAGATCCTCTTCCTCTACCACGAGTGATATGAAAAGGGCCACCATAATCCACCCCTACACATGAAAATGGTTTAATTTGATTTATTCGCAGGGAAGGTAGGTTGCCCATGAAGGGTTCTAAGGGAGTAGGATTAACACGGAAACATTTGTGACATTTCGAGAGAACATGTCGAATGGCACGTTTCGGTGATAGAATCCAAAATTCTTGGGCAATCAAAAAATGCACAGTTTGCAAACCAGGATGGAAATTTTCTTCATGAATTTTTTGGATAATAAGATACGTGAGACGATATTTGGTCGGTAATAAAATAGGGTGTTTCTTATCATAAGCGAGCCCAGAATGCACCAAACGACCGCCCACCCTGAGGAGACCATCTTCTCCAATGAATGGATTCAATTTTCTGAGGGCTTTAGGTAAGGGAAGCTTATTTTCCAAATCAGTAATTTCGACATGAAATGATGAATGTTGAACACCTTTCACTAGGGCAAGCAAGGAGTGATGCAATTCAAGTGCTGTGAATGCAGTGGAGATTTTTGCTGTGGGATTTCTCAGATTATTCATGAAACGAAAACAATAGGAAATAATTCTAGTTATTTTATTGAGAGACGAATACTTTTCAAGAAGAGTCTCCAAAGAGTCGAGAGCAATGAATGTGAGAAGAGTTACCGTTTTCTCCTCTTCCAAGACGAGAGATCGATCGGAACTGGGAGTGTGAGTGGGCCACCTGGTTTTTGGAAGGGTCAGCCAAGTTGGTCCGTGGAACCAAAGGGGATGGTTCATTAGGTCTAAGGGTAGTAAACCTCGAGAGGCACAGTCGGCAGGATTGTCACTCGAGCGGACATAATGCCAATAATGTGGTGGTATTCGTTCTTGGATATAACTCACCCTATTACTGATAAAGGGTTTCCAGCGATGAGCCGATGATTTTATCCAATCAAGAGCGACCATAGAATCACTCCAAGCAAATATATAGTCGAAAGAAAGCGTATCCTTGAATGTGTTGAGGATGAAATCGAATAATTTTGATAGCAGGGCAGCAGCACAAAGCTCTAAACGGGGGATAGAGATTTTTTGTAAAGGTGCAACTTTAGATTTGCCACTAATCAACCGAGTTTCATATTCATTTTCAGAAACTTTGAAACGGAAATATATCACTGCAGCATATCCCCTCTCCGAACTGTCGGCAAAACCATGCAGTTCACAAGAAAGATAACCGGGTATGAGAGCATGTCGGGGTATTTTTATTTCAGAAAGACAGGTGAGTTCGTTCTTATATTTTGTCCATTTATCGATGATGTACGGAGGGGGTTTCTGATCCCAATCACATCCAAGGCTCCAGAGATGCTGAATGAGGAATTTGGAGAAAAACGACAGTGGTGTTAAAAAACCGAGAGGATCGAAAACTCGACAAACTTCAGAAAGAATGGCTCGTTTCGTGCAGGGTTTATTCGAAGGAATAACATCATAAGAGAAAGTATCAGTACATGGAAGCCATTTGAGACCCAATACTTTTACCACCGAATCACTTCCATCACTACTATTGAAAGACAGGGCAGTTTGCTGACAGTCCTCATGAGGAAAATTTCTTAGTAGGTCCGGATGATTACTGGACCACTTTCTCAAGAGAAAACAACCCTTTTTCAGTAAAGATATTAAATCTCGTTGTAAAATGATGGTTTCTTCCAAAGAGTTTCCACCTGAACAAATGTCATCCACATAAACATCTCTCTTCAATACTCTGGAAGCATTCGGAAAATTATTTTTTTCATCTTCGGACAGCTGAAACAAAGTTCTTAGGGCGAGAAAAGGGCTTGCAGAGACACCAAAGGTGACAGTTTTCAATCGGAAGTCTTGAACAGGGTCATTTTTAGAAAATCGCCAAAGCAACCTTTGGAAATCACGATGGGATTCTTGAACCAGAATTTGCCTATACATAGCCTTAATATCGGCAGTAAAAACATAGGTATGACAGCGAAAGTTCAACAACAGAGCGACAATGTCTTGTTGAAGCTTTTTCCCAATGAACAAGGTTTCATTCAATGAGATGCCTGAAGGAGATTTGAAAGAAGCGTTGAATACGACCCTTACTTTGGTAGTGGGACTATTAGAGTTAACCACACAATGATGGGGAATATAAAATGTATTTTCATATGGAGAAGCGATATTTACGGCTTCCATATGATCGTTGTCGAGATATTCCTTCAATATATTCGAATATTCTAGGAATGTAGAGGGGTTTTGATAGAGTCGCCGTTCTAGAGAATAAAAACAGCGAAGAGCAGAAGAACGAGTGTGAACAAAATAGGGTAACGAATTTTTGAAGGGAAGTGATACAGTATATCTCCCTGAAGAGTCACGGGAATGTGTTTTTTGGAATATTTCTTCACACGCGATTTCGTCAGGAGAGAGGGCACTGACTATAGGAATTTGTTCCAATTGCCAGAACAATTTCAGACTTTCATTCAAGGTAGAGTTGCATTCACAAGAGACGTGAAAAGAATTCACTTCGGGACCATTAAAAATAGGAACCTTACCCATAACTATCCATCCAAAAATGGTTTTAAAAGCAGCGGGCTGACCGGCAGGTCCTACTAATTTTCCTTCCTCTAAAATGAGAGAGAAGATATCGGCACCAAGCAACATATCAATAGGCCCCGGCACATTAAATGACGAATCAGCCAAGGGAATATTAGCAAACTGAGATAACTTATTGATAGAAATCATTCTATTTGGTAGGAAAGATGATATTGTGGGAACGATATTAGCATCAACGGAAATGGTAGGTTGACATATGCCAATAGGGCGCAACAAACAAGAAATATAAAATGAAGCAACCGATGACATATCCCCCAAACCGTTGATGGTGAGGTTTGATGGAAATCTGGGTAAGTTCAGCCGCTTTGCACATCCCTCAGTGATGAAGGAAGCTTGACTGGCCGAATCAAGGAGTATGCGGATGATATGAAAATTTCCTGCCTTGTCACGTATCTCAACTTTGGCAGTGGATAATAAAACTGATGAGTCTACGAGAGTATTAGTGAGAGTAACAGCGTCAGATGACGATGACGTTCCTGGAGCCTGTAGCTCAGGAAGTGTTGACTTTTGAGGGTTTTCGCTAAAATGTAAAAGAGTATGGTGGGAATTTCCACTGCAAATATAGCAGCAAGACTTTGATGCACAATTGTTTGCAGAGTGTTTGTAACCTAAACATTTGGTACACCACTTATGTTGTTTAACGATATCATACCTTTCCTTGGGAGATTTTGAAGTAAAGGTAGGACACTTATATATTGAGTGATTCATTTTACAAAGTGGACATTTATTATTAGTATTATCAGAAGTATTTACCAGAAAAGTTGAAGAGTTTTTTGTATTTGGTGAAGAGTATCTTTTATTTTGAATGAATGGAGTTTTTATTGTCGACTTGAATAATGAGACAGATTTGAAGGCTATACATTGATCACTCAGAAAATGATACAAAGCATTATACGTCGGTACGTCTGAAGAGGCATGTTTCAATTCGAAGCGTTTCAAAGACTCTTCATCAATCTTTTTACTGAGAAGGTTGAAAAGAATGAAATCCCACTGATCGACGGGAAAACCTAAGTTATCAAGGGATTGAAGATTATTGTTGAATGTATCTAACAAATTCCTCAAACTAGTAGAAGATTCAGTAGTAATTTTAGGTGAACTATTGATTTCTTCCCAATAAAAAGTTGCCAAAGCTCTTTTATCCTGAAAACGATCAGTTAAATTTTTATAGGCAATATCATAATTGTCATTATCAAGCGGAATAGTTTTTATTACCGATAATGCCGGTCCAGACAGAACGGACAATAAATATTGGAATTTTTCAATATTTGAAATAGATTTATTTTTATGAATCAGTGAGTCAAATAAACCAATAAAAGTTGGCCATGTTTTTAAGGACCCGTCAAAATTTGGAACATTCAATTTTGGTAGTCTTATACTAGAGTTGTTAACACTATGAAAAGAAGAATCTAAATTATGATTGGCTAACTCAAAGAGATCATAGTGAACGGCCTTAATTTCGAAGTATTCCGCATCTACTACAGCTCGAATTCTTTTTTCGGGTTCCAAGTCGACAATTTCTTGTAAAACTAAAATATTGATGATGGCACTATGTTGTTCATTGAATGATTCATAAATAAGTGCTAATTCAACACATCTGATTTTGAATATTGTATGCAGAGCAGGGTCATCCCTCGCATTAGTAGCACATTCATAAATCTCATGAATTCTATCAACGGCAATATCGCGTGCAGCGCGATACTGTTTCAATTGCTTTGCTGACATAGTTACTAGAATTATGTCGAGCAGTGTATGAGAAATCACGGAAATTCCCAAAAGAGATTCCTTCAAAAAATCTACGAGATTATTTTTAAATGAATCACTAAACAATATGTTTATAAAAACATATCTTCCGGGCAGATGAAATTGTGAGAGAGGCACACGATCTCAAGTTGGAAAAAAAATAGAGCAAAAACAAGGGGATTCCAACTTGAATGGTGTTTTGTTGAGAGAATATTTGTGAAATAAATTCAAGGTCAACAAAAGTATGTTGAAGAGAACAATAAATTTATTAATTCGAAACACCTGCAAATCAAATATTCACCATAACATCCGGTTCGATGTGGCCATAAATGTTAGGTTTTGAATAAGGTGTGGTTTTTAGATTTAAAATTTGACTGGTTCAAGACTTGTCAAAAAAGGTCGAATAGAGATGGACTCACCTGGAATCTTCCCTGATCCGATCTTCTTCGGGGTTGCAACCACCTTATCCGCTGATCAAAGAGTTTGTGGACTGTATGAAGGGCTGGCTGTGTTGTACACTAGATTTGCTTTGCATTTGTTCGATAAAGAGTCACTTATACACAGTGAATGTAATGGATACAGAGAGCACGCGTATTTCGCTGAATATCAATGCGACTATATTTTCTCGGCATGTCCGTCTCCAAACCAGCTTTGACAGTCACAAAAAATATGAGACAAAAAACGCCTTCGAATTAGAAGAAGGAAAATATAGAAACACTATACAGAGTGATAGTGAATATTTAATTTCATGGCAAATATTAATCCCTAATAATAATATGAGGAAAATTATGAAGAACTAATTAATGAGGAAAAAAAATATATATATTTATAATATTTATGCTGCTAACTTAACCTACAGTTAACGTGGGGCGTTAACAATAGAAATGAACTGAAAATACCATGTTAGGTTGAGAAGAAATATGTTTCTAGAACAACAATTTTATTGTCTTTCATTATCAATTCATTGAGTCAGTTTTTTGTCGCAGGGCTTCAACAGACAAGAAAAGACATTTTTCAAGATGAAAAGTCTATGTAAACATATATGCGTGGGAGCATCGTTTCCGATATACAGGGTTTCAAAGTTACCGGTTTTTCCAATGTCCTCCTACAATTTCCAAAATGATGAATTGAAATTTGGTACACCTATCACACTTTGGAAACGCAATATCTGAGGCTATCGAGCGTTCTTGAATACCTACAGGAAGATATACTTTTGAGGGTCGTACCCGAGTTGAGCCCTCTCGAACTCTCGTACCGCCTCTGTTTTCGATATGAAACATCAATTCACATTTTCTCTTCAATTTGGATACTTTATGCTCCCTTCTGTTTTTTCGAACACTGTATGGGCTTCTGGGTAAATGCCTAAAATAATTTACTTGTAATGAAACTTTATTTTTCGAGTTCGTTTTTTGTAGCAGAATTCTAAGAGCTAAAAACACATTTTCTAAGACGAAAACCTCATGTAAACATATTATATGCGTGAGGGTTTGAAATTTTGAGATTTTTATTTTGTTTCCAACTCGGTTTCCAAGTTGTCTCCTACATTTTTGAAAATAATGATTTGAAATTCAGTACACTTGGTACACTTTGGAAACGAAGGTTATCGAGCGTTCTTGAATAGCTACAGAATGATACACTTTTGGGGTTGAGCAAACTTTGAAACCCTAATTTATATCGGAAACGAAGTTACCACGCATATGATGTTTACATAGAAGATTTTCATCTCGAAAAAATGTCTTTTTCAAGCTGTTAGAGTCCTGCTACGAAAAACTGACTCACCCTGTATATTTTTGCGCCATTCGATAGAGCAGAAAAATCCCTTTTCAATGACATATCACAAAAGGACATATATTATGTTCTGTCCGCCCTGGCTCCGCACAGTTGGTGTAATACCAATTTAAAATATAAGACATTTATTGCAGTTGTTCTGATCTATTTTTGTTATTTTTAAATTCTCTATCATTCTCTCACTACCTATTTTTTGTAATTTTTTGTTGTTTGATGTATCAAACATTTCAACCCAATCGGCCAAGACGTTTAGTATTTAATGGTATTTATGTGAAGAAGATATGTCCGGAGGGCGGATTCTTAATAAATAGGGCAACTATTACACGTTTCCCCGTAGGAATGAAGCATTTTCCCCAAACAAATCTTTCTCCTTTATAATATTATTATAGAGTATAGATATGCATTGAGATTATTGATAATTTCAATATGTTCTGGCAATTTCGAGGGCAATTTGTTGAATAATATTGTACAGATATATGCTTGACATACCTACTACCCTCTTGTTTTAATTATCAATTCAAAAATAAAAATAAAATGATGAAAAATAAAAGCAAGAGAGGTAGTGTGTGAAGCCTTTTATCTCTACATAATGACCGATACTTCGATGAAATTGATTGAAATAAGCGTAAGTAAAATTCCAATTTTAAATTTCAGAGAAAACATTTTTCCATTATTCTCACCAGAACCATTATTATTGTTTCAATTTCCAGGGCATTTGACTTTTTTACTTACTTAAAATGGCTTCAATAATGGTGCTTCGGTCTTCAGTCAGTCATACGATTTATTAGGTGCATTTCACAAATGCACTTGATTCTGTGTGGCCAGATGGTCGAATATCTTTCATCTTTCTATTCTATGGTGTGCACAGATTTCCGACGTCCCGCCATCGCCGTAAGTACTCACAGCGTCGTTCCCGCCGTCTGGCAGAAATCCTGCAGGAACGTGTCTCGCCTCTTGATTCTTTCCGCCTGTTTGCCATTCCCTCCCACTTCCACCCCACGGAGTTTTCCCGCCCGTTAGTAATCATCGCGCGTGTTTTCGATCGGCTGTTCTTATAACCATTGGAAACGGCTTCTTTCGTATTGCGGCGAATAAATTACTTGGAATTTCTATCTCAATTTCCATGGCCACCGGAATTTCAAAGTATCGTAAAAGAGTGAAAAAAAAACGGAAATTCTACACCATCGGACGATATTCCTGAAAAACTGAGGGGTTAATGGTTAAGCAGTTATGATACCGTATGGTCCCGAAATGAAGATTACATAAAATATCGCCTATCGCCGCTTGAAGTGTAGGTATTGCATACTTAGAATGCGGTACATTCTCGAATTTTGACTGATTGAATGTGTGGAATGGGTTATCAAAATAGTAATTTACGTAACAAGTCTGGAAAATACTGTATCGTGAAATTTGAACAGAATACCTATACCTACTAACTGCTACATTAGAGATTTCGTATGGACATTTTCAAACTCACTATCACTGCTGCTTTCGATAGTTTATTGCGATAATTGCAACCAAACTTTCAAATATCAAAATGTCAACTAATTTCATGTCAAATAGATGTCAGCCGATATTTCGCTGCTATGGTAATTATCATCTACATTTATCAAAACCCTATTTACCAAGAATTTTATTGTTACAGTGACAACAATGATGTGATACTTCCGGGCCTAGTCTGGAAAGTACTTACTTCCTGGACTAGGCCTCAAAGACGGTTGCCGAAAAGAGTATTTTTCTACAACTGCTATGAAAAGTAGCGTATTTTTCATAGCTTACTTATAGTTTCAAAACCATGTATTGCTCATGCTGTGAGAAATATTTTTTCTCACAGCGTTTTGTCAACACCACATACATTTCCATGGGGAATGAACAAAAATCGACCAAAACTTAGTTGGCTGCTGTTCAGCTTTGAATATTTGTCACAGCTGCCAGCAGAAGTTTTTTGAAATTCTCAAGGTACTTTCTTTAGTGCTTTAATTAAAATCGCAATCCCCATCAAGTATTTATATTTCAACAATTCATAATAAATAATATAAATAAACTAGCTGAGAGTAGTGACGATTTTGCGATAATACACCTCCAGAGATAATGGAAAAAGCTACAAAAGTTAGATTTGTTGCCGGAAATTCCAAGAAAACAGTATGTTGCGTAGTGCTACAGAATAAAATGAATACCAATAAGTTACATTACTTTGTGTGGGGAAAAGTACTTTTCCCACTTGCTGCAAAATATACTATTACAAAACATGTTCAAAATGACCTCCATTGCTGGCTCTCAGATAGTATAATAGTCTATTTGACAAAATACTCCTGGGTCTTTGTAATAGGTATAATTTTCGATCAATCCGATTTTATTTATTTTATTAGAACAAGTTGGGGCATCACCTCATTTCGCAATACAGATGAGAATATGATTGTAACAAAATTTTCCACCAAACGAATGGATAGGACATAAACATTTACAAAATATACCCAAAATACCACATCAATATTTATTTTAGGGAAGCCTAAGTACGTAAAAGGATATAAATGGTATAGTTGACTCTTTAGTATCTTTCGGGATATTCTCCAGAAATCACCAGCGCGAGTGATGTTAGAAATTAACGATATACTATTTATACTGCCTTATACTGTCGACTATACTGCATTATTTCGCAGTTCAGAGAGCGGGTTTGAGTTCAATGAACATCCTGTTAGAGAAGATCAAAAACTTTGTGAAAATCTTGATTCATACAACGATCTCTATTAAGATTGATTTAATTACCTATATTTTCCAAACTGTTCAATTCTCAATTGTTTGCTACATGTTTGAGACATCTTAAATTGTTTGGAGCGAGGTTTTAGGGTTTTGTTAGGCTGACCCGAACAATTTTAAAATTGCTAGATAGTCCATGCACTGAAGAGTTAGAAGCATGCGTTAATATTTGGCATGAGCATACTGAGGTATGTTTCAATAATTTATTTAATAATAATTTATTACGCACTCGATAACCTAACTGATTGCTGGACGATCATGGACATCCTTTAATCCACCCTGATGGGAACATATTGCGGAATCTCGTGATCCTGATTAATATAGAGTTTCTACCCTGTTGGATCCAGTGAAAAATAAAAATAGGTAAACTATGAAATACTGGAGGCATACTGAACGCCATCAGCTTAAAGCATTCAATAATTTCTGGCTGATCTTCTTTGTGATGTACACTGCTGCCCAAATAAATCGTAACGACTCGTGTCACAGTTGAGAGAATATTACATATACAATATTATCTCAACTGTGATCGTGTCATGATTTCCTCGAAATATCTGCTTATGCCCACGGACTATTATATCTATCTTTATTACACAGCACGACCGCGACGGTAGGTAGTTTCCTATACCTAAATCCTATTATTATCATTCTTCGTGGTATGGTGTGAAAAAGCAGGTAGAATGAGTAGTGAAAGTTCATTCCATAATTTGGTTCAATATCATAATATAAGTATCTAAAGAATTTCGAATGGACTCGGCCGTTATACTTGATGGAAATCCATGTCAAATGTAAAAACTTCACAAAGGATAAGATTTCCACAAAATTCTCAAACACACGACATGTTTCGATAACACAGTAGCTTCGTCAGGTGATACACTGGTACAATGAACTAAACTAACGTTGGCTTGCTTAACTTTTATGTATCTTACTTTCCCAACCTGAAGGATTAGTTACCTGTGGACAGGTTCGATAAATCTCCATTTTCGGAAATTAGACACAATATCTACGTATCTAAAGAAATTCAATATTGTCACAGTTTTGGATTTTGGATATTTATTCCTCTGGAAATGCCGGTAGTTAGGACATGAATTTTCGTTATTGAAACAATTCTGTCAAATTAAATGAAGAAATTTGATAATATGATTCGTAGAATGCATTCTTGAAAGATTCGGTGCACGTCATTGGCTGATTTTATTTTCAACAAAATATACACGGTGTTATATACATATAACATTGTGACAAAATGCAAGCAAATAGACAGAAGTTCCACAGTTTTTCGAGAAACAGGGTGTGGCAAGTTTAAAAAATATTGTTTTTATCAATTCCTAAACCTGATGTCCATCAAACTTGGTAGATTCACTAGATTCCACAACGTTGTGGACATGACTTTGGGTTTCTTCATCTATGAAATATACCACTCCACTTTGAGTTACCATGGGTTAATTTGTTCAATTCACCAGAATGTTTCTTGCAACATGTTTTCCTTCAGACACTATCGAGGGTATTCGTGAACAAATAGATTGATTGCTTCAAGGGTCAATAGGTTATTTCTGAATATCTGAATGTTGGGGCTCAGAAAGCGACACGTGACTCCATTCTACGTGATTAGACAACTCGTTTCTTCTGTGTTTACATTCCGCTACTTTCATCAGCTTCCCCAGGAAGAAATGCTCTACAGAGAATATGAGAGATCACGAAGGTTGTTAATTTGTGACCAGCGGCTGAATGTCTCCTCGTTTCTTTGAACTCTGCAATTGACCCCGCGTCTTTTATCCTGCGATGCCTCCGTTCCTGCTCCTTTCGCTTTCAATTCAATGAATGGAAAGGATCCTGCCGCGGGCACGGAACAGCGATTGGCTTTCGCCTGCCTTTCCTCTAAATTTCCTGCTGTTCGGCTGGTTGACTGCCGTGAAGCGAGTCGAGTACGCGGCCGACGGCTTAATAATAAAGACGGCATTTCGTTTGGAGGAGAACAAAGGAGTGTTTCACAGTTCAGCCAGGGAAAAAGAGAGAAAAATGGGACGCGATGCCGCTTTGTTGTAATTAAAGTCGTGACTCGGAGACGAATTTAGTTTGTTTTTCAAGTTATCGATCTAAAACGGTAGACTCGATTTTACAGTTGTATAAGGTTTGAAAGAACCAACACAACAATGGGCCTGTGTCCGTGAAAATTTAGTATATTGTTTAACGAGCACGGAATGATAGTGATTTCCTACGCGAATGAAATTTGCAGCATGAGTCATAGGCGAATGCTGCAATCATTTAAAAAGAAAAAGTTGGGGTCGTTTCCAGTAAAACCGGAAGTGATAGAACAAAAATTTCGTCAATTAATGAGCAATTTGGTATACTAGCTGCCCACCAATTTCCGACACCCTATCTCGAATAATTCAAAAGTTACAGTCCTGATGGCCGTTTTTTGTGCACTTCTCTGTATAAGCCTCAAAAAATGTCAACTGTTTTATTAAATTTCAGATATCGTGATTTTTGTGATTGTTCGTGTAGTCATTATAAGAATCAGAAACTCAATGTTTGGATGGAGACACTGAAGAGTGAATTCCATGAATAATCATCTGAAACATCTCCGTTATTCTGAGAATGGTGATGAAAAAAATATGGTGAGCCCACTCTCCAATTGTTTGTAAGACTTGTACTTGATAAACATAAATCGAATGAGAATCGATGAAGTGGGAAACGAGCATATCCTCGAGTATACCTATATTTACCTATTTCAATGAAACTTGACGTACAGATTTTGTATCATTTGCATTTTCAATACCTTACTTTTCATTGTTTTGGTGCATTATTTATCAAATAGTTTTCGTCAGGTAAACAGACAGATTCTGCAATGTTTAACCAGTTCATGTATAGTCCTTCTTTTTGAACAACAATACATCAAGCATATCAATTTATTCAATCAAATTTTATTACATTCATTTCAGCACACTATCGTAGTTTGTTGATCATTCCTGCAAGTCACCTAAAAAGAATGGATGTTATTATCAGAGTTAAAATACCTACTGAAATCTCTCCCTTTTTTTGTGATTCGCCTTTTTTGCGAAGTCCTAGGTTGCCTTTCTAGATTATATCTCTATCTAGAATAAAATTATCGACTGCACAAAGTAATAAAGAATTCCTTCTCTGATTAAAAGTTGCTGTGGCGCCCCTTGTTAAGTTCTAATTCGAGTAATTTTAATATTATGTTGCATGATTCTTTGAGCTCAAAAATCTGAACAAACCCATGCCTATGCCGTTTGCATAATTGTGCTAAATATTTTTTATAAAAAAGGATTGTTTACAATACCACCATTTCGACAAATTATCGTTTTCAAACTTATCCGAAAAATGGCTTCCTGATTTTCTGGAACTCCATTTTTATGGATCTGCATTGTTAAACTAATTTTGGTGGACTCAGGATTGAACTAAACAAGATGCACCCAAGCGATGTACGTTTATCAAAGTAGGCGTCATAAATCAAGATGATTGATATGATATGATACATGCAGCACACACCGTAGTTTCTTTTCTTCATTGTTCTGGAGGCTGAAAGCTACTATAGTTGGGTTATAAACCCCCTTTTCCCCTTTAATCGTTGGTACTTCCGTTTTTAATCATAATCATGTTGATCTTACAATTTATATAAAACATTTCATCGCGTGTTGTACTTTTAGATCGTATAAATCCTTGCCAACGAAGCCGTGATAAAATCGAGCAGACAATTTCAGAAAGGTGTTCAGTTCCTACTGTAATCTACTTGATTTGGTTTCAGGTCAGAAAATGCCTTCTGTGATAGCCTGCTCATAGGCCCAAATACTTGATGATGGAAATAATGACCAAATCAGCCTTGTTCATTTTTGGCCCGCCGGCCAATATTTAGTAGAAATTACAAAATATATACAAAAACATGTGCATTCTACTCAGTGGCGTAACTAGAATTTGTGGCACGAACGGAAAATATAAGGAGGCCCTCCTTTCGATAACTACCTCGTTTCATCAAAGAAAAACAAATCTTTGAGATAAACTTACTTAAAAAATTTACTGAGATTGAAAATGATGAAAAACGAAACCTTGAATAACTTAAACTAATTTATTAAATACTAACATAATTTTGGTCTCACTGTAAACATTGCAAATTGATTGATCAAATTTCAAAGTTTCAATTTGTTGGCAGCGAATACCACATCATATAAATACATCATGGATGCGTTACCATGGTAACTCAGTGAATCTTATTTTGGGTTCGATCATATCATATTGAATATCAGAAATATCAAGAAAACTGTAACATAACCATCACAACTAATAAATACATGTCCTTCAATTATACATGAATGATTATTACGAGAAGTTAACTATACGCCGGGCGATAAAGTAGTCAGCGTGCGGTAAAGCGCCACTTTACGCCCGCAAAACCGCGTGGTAAAGTCCACAAAATAATTTTTGCTTGACAGATAAGTGTCCCTAGGTTCATTTGAATAAAAAAACCATATCTAACTTCTTCAAATATTCGCTTATTTAAGTTTAACTTTTTTTTTAAGTGAAAAATGTGTCTTATGCTAGTTACGCCGCTAAAGAAATCTCAATATTTTTGGTGATTAGTGAATACCAATCACCAAAAATTGCATTTTGAGCAGTTGACCTCGACATTTAAAAAAATAAAATTATTGTTCTATCTATGAAATAATATTATCAAATATACAACTCCTTTTATTGATGATTATCGAAAATGTCAGTTCAAAACTGACGGAAATTTTGAAACGTCGTACTTTACGTGACAAGTTGCGTAAAGTAAAATATCACATAACTGCTGATGAAATGCATTTCAACACCAGTTATGTAATATATATGGATGGGCGAAGATTCTATTCTTTCAGCCATTCTTCATGATATACAGAATTTTCATCTCTCTATAATATAACAAAAACTATATCATATCATTCATCCGATTTGAGAGAGAATGTCAATGGGCGTGTACACCTTAGTAGAACTTTTAACTCATACCATGTTTATAGTGATCCTTTTATAGATAAATAATGATTGACGACATAATTCCATCGAGAAATTAACTGAAATGTTTGAGTTTTGGACATAAATAATAGTACCTTCTGAAAACGGACCCTCTTATGACGTAGAAACCTCATCTCGCCATAGTTAAAAGAAAATACCAAACGCCCGACGGAGACTGAGGCAACTGATATATTAATTCTTTCAACTGTGATCTCGCACTAATTCACTCTGCCAGAAATCATGTATCATTCATCTCTGTCTGGAAAAGTCTTGTTTCAGTATTAGGGTTTTGACGTCACATCATCGCCTCGTTTTCAGAGGTCCGAAAAATCGGGGATTTCAATCATTTTTTATAAAACGTAGGGAGCTCACAGCAAGAAACGGTTTGCGGTGGTGAGCTAGTTTGGGTGAGTTCTATAGAATTATGGAATAAAAAGTTTTTGTGATATAAGCCTATTCTCAATTTCAGAGGATTTTTATTTTTCATACTCTCCTTTCGGATGTTCAACAGATATAATTCAATGTTCGAGGTGGCGAATAGCCAGGAAAGTAGTTGTTTTCTCTTGAACGAACCGAGAATTGATATTTTCATCACAAAGAGAATGCGAATTCTCAATGTAATCCTTTATATATATATATACAGGGTGATCCACGGTGGATGGCCTATTAGAAGTATCTGGAGAACGAAAAGACAGAACATTCTGAAAATTGGGATGCTTTGATAATTGAACATTCTCTATCCGTCTCAAATATTTTCATTGCTACAGTGTTGCCACTTCTATCAGAAACAACTAGCAACTTTTTTATTTCGGAAGGAACACCCTGTATTTTATTGCACTATTAGATTCTTCCTGAAGAGCTGATTTCATCAATGTGTCACACTTGGGGTCTAGCAGGAATGATTACAGAGATATTGGGTGTTCAGAGTCGAGATTTTTCAATTTTAGTATTTTTTTGTGTCGAAACTATTCATTATCGATCGAAACGGCTTATTACATGTCCCTATCTTAACTTTTGATTCACCATCTACTGGGATTTAATTAATCATCAACACACTTGTTGTATTACAGACGAAAAACTCACTCACGCACACAAATACCCTGTTCCATAGTCGAGATGGCATCTTCTACTCTGTAAAGACCTCCGAACCGCCCGACATCCCTTGGGGGGTGTATAAGGGGGCGGCAGCAGGAATTTCGCTATGCCGACGCTTCGCTTCGATGTCTCGGTCGAGCAGTCGGGGACGTCTTTTTCCGCTTATCTTTCCGTTCGCTCTTTGGGTCCCGAATCGGGCTAGCAATCACGACTAGAGTCTAGGGCCAGCACCTTCTGAGGAGGCGAATTTACCCGAGCGCCGACAGCGGACACCTCATCCACCGAATCAACTTTCTGGAAGTTGATGTTCGATAGGCTTGTTCGCGTTCAAAATAGGTTCATTCGGTTTCGAACAATTACTGTTCTAGAACTGTCAGGAGTTTGTGCAGTAGAATCGATCGCGTTTGGATTTTGTGGAAATGTTCTAGGACTGACTCTTTACGCGTTCAGGTTTTTTCAGAATCGTCCTGGGACGGTCCTAAAACTATCCGAAACCAGTACTTGCTCTCGAGCATGAGCCGTTCTAAGATCATTTTTTGGCGCATGCTCATTTCATTTAGTTCTCGATTCTGTCTGTTGTAAGCGTAAGCGTAACGTCATAATAATATATTTTTAATTATTCTACTTTTCGCTTTTGGGAGTATGATAAATTGACATTCATCATACAGGGCGTGGAAATGAATTCTGAATTGAGACTCTATCAATGTATTGGTTTATATCAATATATATCCTTTTTTGTATGTTCATAATTTATCTGAGAATATTCCTTTTCATTCTACTTTTCATTGCTTTTTTCAATATTTTCTCAATATTATGGAACTAGTACCCAGCGAGCACAAAAACATCTCAGAGATGTTAAAAGTACGAGATTTCGAGACATTGAACCTCCACTGCGATGTTCTGTTCACACATGAATAGAACTATTATAGAACAGCCAATGTCCGCCGCAGGCGGCAATTATCGAGATGTCCTTGATATGTCACAAAACTACCTTCTCCCTAGTTCTTTTTGAAGCCTTTTCATGGACACAATAAAACATTTTCAACGCGTCTTGCGCACATTAAATCGCTGTAAAAAAACCATTTTCGAGGTACTTTTCTGAAGCCTTTTGTCAAAATGAACTTTTGCATTAGGATTCCATTCCATTTCCCTTGAATGAAAAAATGCTTTAAAAATAGATTGAAAATAAAAATATTTTTTTGATATGAAATTACCTTCTAAATCGGTTTCTGGGTAGTGCTTACTACACACAGACATATAATTGGAAATAGGTTTCCCAATTTTTGAAATGTTCTCCACAATGCATAATTTTGCATCTGCGGAGAAGCTGTGTATTGATAAATTCGTACTTTCATGTATTGATTACACTGAGGCACCGAACAACACATCTTGCATCTGATGGTCATTATTACAAACTAAATAAGTCTTCTAACACAATTAACTTCACCAAATTCCTTTCTGTTCGTTAGCATCGTGATGTAAGCGTGACACGCTGCAAACGCGAATACCAATTGCGAACAAGAAGAACAAATTCGAAAACAAATCAGAATTCATCGTATTGTGACGTGAGCATGAGACGTTGTGGTGGGGCAAACAAAGAAAGGGCACAAAAGAACAAAAACAATACTTTCAATATCCTTCTAAGACCTCTTTGGGAATTGCATATTACGCCACAAAAAAACATCCTCATGCCTACATTTCTAAAACATCCCAAAACATTCCATCAGGGATACCTCTCAGTAGGCAAACAAAGAAATGCCACAGAAGAACAAAAACAATACTTCAATATCCTTCAAAGACCTCTTTGGTCAGTGCATATTACGTCTCAAAATAACATCTTCATGCCAACATTTTCAAAACATCCCAAAACATCCTAGGGATGTTTGTGCTCGCTGGGTACATTCATTATTGATAGTAGTAGTTCTTCATCTTCAGGAAGTAGTGGTGAAGGAGTTACTTGCTGAAGTTGCTGAAAATATTGTTCCTCTTCTGATAATTCTCGAACTTTAGTTAGATAAACCGAAAAATGGAGGATTATATTGAGGAGACTTTGCCATTATATTCAAATACACAATTCATTGAACATTTCAGGTAGGTGTCGAAATTCATGTAGGTACAAGGGACAAAACATATTGAAAATCTAGCTATACGAATGCTATGATGGAATTCACCATTTCTCGGCAGAGGGATTCCAGAGATATTGTGAATAGACTCAAAGGAGAGTTTGAAGCTTCTGAATATTATTCGAATAAAGATACAGGTCCCAAACTATTGTTTTTCTCGCAAATTCTGAATAGAGGTTATGTTCTCAGAGGTTCTCCTCTGCCGCGTTCGGGTTTTCATAATTTGTGAACCGTTCTGAGACAGTCCTAGGATTCGAAACGACTGCGCACTAGTTCTACGCAGTTCGAGAACGATTCTTGAACAGTTCTGAAATCGGAACCCGAATGAACCTAAAATAAACAGTCCGAAACCATCAGGAGCATGTGCAATTTCACAGAACAGTATACGAATTTTTCAAGTTCAGGATAGGGGATACAAAAAAGTTGAGTGCTGAAGTTCTTCCCGATTCATATGAACTTTCTTTTGGCATTCCGTTTATTCATTAGATTTGTACTCGATTTTGTTTTGATACTCAACCACTGGTTGCTTTCTTTCAATTTCAATGTTAAAATTCATGTACCCACATCTCAAACTTCCTGCATAATTACAAATCATGTCAGTTCAACAGAATAATCCTCCTGCTTCGCGGTATTTCAAACTGACACTCTTCGTAATTATGCATCAAGTTATCGATGTATATAACCCGAATATTTTGAAGTACTGAATATTATAAAGTACCTACCTATACACCACACATTGTTAAGGACAACTAGGTATAGTAACAACTTTTTGATTAAAATATACCTACGTCGCCTAACATCAGCAGGAGTCTAAAGGAACAATCTATCGTAATTTTTGCAAACCAAGAAGTATTTTTATCACCATGTTACTACCCAGATGAAATATTTCAATTTTACACTCAACTCGGTATGCTCTAATTGCTGTTAATATACGGATCTCTCTATATTCATCAATGATTCAAAATTCTAATCCCCACATAGTTATGTTCAAAATAAACAATAAATTGTCGCGCTCTTAGAGGAATTCTGTTAGTCAAGGACATTCTTACGTTCGAGTACGTCCGCTTCCTCAGAAGGGGCTTGCCCTAGACTCAGTGCAATCACGAACTCGCGGCGCGTTCAGGTTAATAAGATAGAGAATGCGTAAAAGTTTCGAGACTCCTTTTGGCGAGGGGTAAGTACATGGGGCAATCCGGTGTACAACTTGGGGGTATTGCGGGGTAATGCGAGGCAGTGTGGGGCATTGCGGGGCAATGCGAGGCATTGTCGGGCACTGCAGGGTATTAATAGGCATTGCAAGGTATTGTGAGGCATTGTTAGGCAATGCGGGGTATTGAAACAGCACTGAAAGGGCAATGTGGAGCAATGTTTGGGCTCAATTTGTTGCGCGCGCATCCGTTTCTGTTCGAGGTCACTATATCCAGTTCTATGGTTCAAGGTGATGCCTCCGCCTCCATTTTGATTGCGCCATTCAAGCGTTTCGCATCGCGTCATGCTGTCATCAACTCCGGCTACAGCTAGCTTTGGATTGGATTGGAATTGGATTTAACCGACTATTCGAGTAAAAACTACGATATAGATAAGAAAAGTCCATATGTGAAAGTCACTTTAGAAAATAATAATATGATTATAATAAAAATAGCATCATTATGCTGGCTTCTGAATGAGAGGTAGGGACGGATCAGTAACGATCGATCGCTTACAGCGTTTCAATTCTATATCCTAGATCTGTCCAAAAAAGAAAGTCGGAAATACCTGCTGACAATTCAATAACTAAGAAAATTGAATGTATCGGAGATTCTTCAGAAGAAGAAAATGAACCAGATATTGTTTCAGACGATTCCACAGATGTGGAGTCATTCTACTCTTTGGGAGAAAATCGAGAAGAAGATAGGATGATGAAAAAACTTGACGTTTTCGATCCTGAAATAGATAATTTATATGCAGTGGTATTTGATAAAAACTGGTATCTGGGACTGGTATTGAAAAAAAAACCAAGACAGATTTGGAATTAGGTTTTTAGGAAACATTCCAACAAGTGGCCAGAAAAATCTGAAATTGAAAATTCTATACCAAAAGAATGTATTTTTTACGGACCACTTGTACTTGGGGAAAATTCTCCGTTTCTCCTGAAAAGAGCGGATGACGTGAACATTTCCAATCTTCATTTGGAGTCGAGAAAAAATGTTGAATTGTAAAAACATACAGTATACTAATGTGATATCCAGTGTGATATGCTTTAACAAAATATATATTCAGGTTCAAGCTGTTTTTGGTTCAAGAAAATCTTAACTTCGTTTTAGTTTTGAAAAACTTCACTGTTTCAGTTTCAAGGAAGAACTCAGAGTTTGCGTTTTTTTAATAACTATAAACTTGAAAAAATGTTTAATTTTAGTCGAGATTTTAGTAATGTTACCTATAATATCTGGACTTATATGCCAAGTGTTCCTGTTACCACACTATGATCTCTGAATTATTGTGATCTGAAGAAGTACCTTTAGGAATAACTACTTAGCCATTAAGTATGGGAGAAAAAAAAATGTTGGTCCTATGTTTGTTTTATGTTCGACTGCTTGTTATGTGTGGTTTTTTACAAAAATATTTACAATTATTAATTATTCCTCGTCCCTTCAGATGATTAATTCAATAAGGCATTAGAATGAATTTGAACTATGTTAAAGACATAAGGTAGTTTTCACATTTCAATATAGTCTGTCTCTCTTCAACACATGGAATAAAAAGAGATAGTATTATAGTGCACTAGGGGCATTGTTGGGCATTGGGGGGCATTGTTGGGCATTGCGGGGCAATGTTGGGCATTGAAGGGCAATGTTGGGCAATGCGGGGTATTGTTGACTGAAAAATGGGCATTGCAGGGTAATTTCGGTGAATTGAGGCATTCATTACCCCCTGGTGTACAAAAAATGGCTAAGTACTTACCCCTCGCCTTTTGGGCTTTTACGACTGCGGGGATGCTTTATTACATGATGCGCCGCTTCCATTCCGGTCTGAGATTTCTCGGCAATTTTGTCCCTGTCGTTTTCTCGAGAGGGCATTGCCGTAACTCATTCGAAAGCGCCGCAGTGCCAACAAACATTTTTTGACTTCTTGAATTTCTGATTATGATGTCAACATTGTCAGCATTCCGAGTTGAATCAGGAATCGATGTGGATATCCGACTTCTGAGTTACAAGTCGAAACTTTGAATTGTATGTCGAAATTCTGAGATAGGTACAGTTATGTACAGTGATGCCCAATAAATTGGTAACGACTCTTGGGCGAATTGAAATATTTTTGTCTAAGCACATGTACTATTCACTGTCTAGAAACGAGCTGCCTCCCTCATTAGCATTTTATGACCTGCTTCGCACTGTAAAGGTATTATATAGGGTATATCCTGCGGTATACCCAGAGGTGTTATAATTATTATTCAAACTTGAAAAATAACAATGACATAGTTATTTCTTGGCAACTACAATGAAATAAATAGGCATTGATCTGGACTGCTTCACAATCATTCAGTTTTGATGAGAACGATATAATATTATCATTACAAGAATCCAATCTTAAAATAAAGGGATTTAAGAATGTGTAAATTTCAACAATCCACAATTGATTAATCAAATCTCTCAGTTCTCGAGCTTTAGCTCGAGCTTTAGGGTGTTGGAATTTTCAGGCAAAAATTATTTCATTATAATAACTTCAATATACTGTCTACAACAAGTTTCAGGGCATATGTTCACATGAACTTTTTTCTCAAAATGGAGTGAGGAACCATATCCCTTATCATTAACCATCAATTAAATCACACCCTGTATAACCAGGAGAAAACGATCGATAAATTTCTAATGAAATAATAAAGATATGGTACTAAACTATATAATTTCAGGTATCTTCAGGTAACCCATTCATTTTCAAAATTATGATGAGTTGAATGAATCTCTCAAAAATATTGGGTATATCCGAGGGTAAATCTGACATAGCGCACTTCCGAATACGGGAAGTAAATTGAATTCCCTTATTTCTGATAGAACACCACATTTTACAGATATGTTTGAAGTAGTTCTCAATAATAATTTGTCATTACCCAGTAATGCCATGGTAAACTACATTTTCTGATGAAGTATTTAAAAATAATAAATCGGTTTTTGGGGCACCTTGTCTTTTAAGATAATGAAAATGGGTACCGGTATGTTTTAAATGATCCTGCTGCAAAATCCATCGATATTTTCAGTGAAAAACTGTCTCATAGTACTTTTTGAAATTTGGGTCAATGAGATTGGTCACCGTTGGTCATGAAAACAGTTCAAGAATGAAATCATTTTCTGGTTGGATGGGCATTTCGATTCCCTATCCAACAAATACATTGTTCGCAGATTCTATCATATTATTATAGTAACAGGGGTGGTAAGCTCTTGCAGTGGACACACTGTATATAAAAATTAGAATTGAAAGAATCTCTATCTGGCAATGAAATTCCAATCAAAATGTTCAAATGTCACTGTTGAAAATAATACATTTTAAAAAAATATCAATGGTGAACACTTCAAAATATGAATTGAAAAATGTATCACGGTTTATATCATAGAATAATGAAAATGGGTCGAGACTCCGAAAACAACAAAAACTGTCGCCGGCGACTCCTGTTTTCAAAATGTTTCTAAAATGTCTCTGAAAAGTAGTAAATTTGTTGATATCGACAAGAAATTCTTTCTTGTTGCTGTTTTGTCTGTTTGGTGTAGATCCAATATTATATAGACAAATAAATCTCGGAAACTACAAATTGATATCAAATAGAGATGAAGAGTTGTAGTATTTAAACATGCACTGTTTATATAGAACGAATTGAATATTGTTTTATTATAATTTCAATGGTATATCCATGCATACGATATTTCATAAATATAATATAGGTTCGTACGTTCCAAGAGATGAAAAAATTACGTTTCGTTACGAATTTTGATTTTAATTCTACGACAGCATCCTACTCACGTTTGATATTTTGATTATCATTTATTGAAATGAATATAATCATAAACACATTCTCCTCGGACAACATTCCTGATGAGATTTGCTGATTTTTGCTAGAATTTACAAACCTAATTACAGTATGTGCAGTTGGAAACCGCAAAAACATCGTATTTTTCGGAGCGATGATCGCTCAGAAAATGAAATAAGTATGGTAGGTTTATAGTGACAAATGAAAATGGCTATATCTATGAGGGATAATCGACTATAGAAAAATTCTGCGTTATTCGAATTTGGTATTTTCATAATACTATATACTATTCCAAATGGTTCCTCACTTGAACTGGTACAAAAATATTCGAAATATCAATTATTAATTATTATTTATGTTCCCAAAACTATCAACTTCTGTGATATAAAAATATATATCATATTTTCTCTACAATCAACGTAAAATCCAAGAATGCAATAATATTTCAGGTGCCCCTATAGAAAAAAATGAACTCATTTGTCGCAGCGCTCTTTTGAGACACTCCATATGGATAAATCTTAAACCATCGAATAGATTGAATCAATCCCCACAGCTTATGCATTCAACAGTTTTTGTAATACGTAAAATGAAGAAGTTACAAGGAGGGCGACCCCTACTATATACATATTACTTATATGAGACATTTAATAAATTTGTGTTAGCTAGATTGAGTAAATTTGTGATATATTCCCTCGTTTTTTCCATCAAGAATAAATCTAATACGAGCAGTGAAGCTCATATAAAAAATGACATTATGAAAATTATTGCGAATGACTAAGTGACAATGACAAACTATCAAACGCCTTGAATGAAGGTAGCAGACGAATTGGTCATACATATTGTCCAGAAATTACACTCAATACTATAGTGATTTCAAAAATGGAAAAAATAATCTAGTAATTGATCTAGAACTTTCACTCCAATCAGAAAAAATATTAATAAGCCGGGTGATTGATTAGTGTGATAAAGTGCAGTATCTTCTATGTCGTCTGAGATATCAAATTGTCACACTGATAAAAAGGATTCCTTGGATTGAAGGAATTTGACTTTACCTCAAGGGCGCCAAGCATTTGAATAGGGCGGAATGCATGGACATTTCGACCCAATATTCCAAAAACTTTGAGGCAAGCGCCTAAGTTTCTTTAGCATGAAATTATATAAATTCGAGGCAAGAAACTTTGGTTTTGCCCTAATAACTAATGCTTTTGGCTTAAAATCGTAGTTTTCCCAACTTATGGGGAATGTTGAGGTAGATGCCATGATTTCTTTAGCCCAATGATATATGAGTTTATATCAAAATACCCTGAACTTTTCATAATGAACAATGATTTTTGGTCAAAATCATTAAGATATAATTTCAAAGTTATGAGATTTAAGATGAAAGATATGGTATTATTGTATTGAAATATAGGACTTCGCTGTAAATACAGCAAATTTTTGATCCAATATCTTATGGTCTTGGAACAAAATGTATATGATCTTGATGCAAATTCTCTGGAGATTTCTTGAGAGGATACTCCTGTAAAATGTTGAAATAATAATTAGAATTTCAATTGATTTCTATAAAAATTTTGAGGATCATATTATGAATCCTTAACAAAACCCCATTATTGGTTTGTTGATATCAGATTTAGTTCTGATGCTCTGACGAAAAAAAGTTTTGCATTGGTTGAAATATACTTGGAAATCAAAATATCCCATCAACTTGTTTTAGCTTCTCATTTATCCCTGGGCGAAGAATTGTGGAAATCCTGAAAAAACAATCATTGATAAAAAAACTCATTTATTTTATAAAATAACACATGAAACATTTTATATGATGATGAAATACCTATCTACTGAAATAAGTATAGGTGGGTACTTACCTTGAAATGTTTGCATCATATGGCTCAAGCGCCTCGCATCTAGAAGTTTTTCAAACTCTACTGAATCGCTCATGATCCACAGCACAACGCAACACGACAGAAATGGCCGCTAAAATGCATTGTCAACGGGACGGTACTCGGCACGATCTTTGGCACGATGCAGAAGAAGAAGGATGATGGAAAGATGGGGTCGACCCATGCATTGCGCATGACTCAAACGGAGTCGGTATGTTTTCGGTTAACCTCGGGTGGACTCGATCTCATCAACGGTCTCAACCGAACGATTTCAGATCTTGTATCAAAGTCTTGTGATCTTGAGGTAGATGCAAACCAAGCAGGACTAGAGACAAGGTCGATGATGTTCTCTCAAAAGCGTTTACAGCCAAAAGATTCAAAACCTTAATACAAAAACAGCAATAATCTGCAGATGAGAGCAATGTTTTTGAAAGGAAGAAATTGTCTTTGTCAGGAGAGAAAAAAATCTAAAAGCATCATTCTTTTGTCACCAATCGGGTATTTTTATCAGTGCAATTTGAGAGATTTTAGCAATAGATAGTCTTGATGTTTTGAATCATTCACAGTATCACAGGGTGACAGGACACTGTTCTGAATCAAAGTAATATTTTTGTGAATATAGGAGATAAATCTATGGAGAAACTGAACTTCATCAAACCTAATCAATCACCCTGTACTCCAAATTTATCTGCACGGTCTATCGAAGCCTAAGTATTATACTTAAAAATTAGAATTTCCGGAAGTAGATAATCGCGTTTGAAGATAATAGGGTGTATACCGTTTTCTTATCGCGCATGCTGATGAGAATTAGTTCTTATTTCATTAATAGAAATACCATCTAATCGAGAGATACTCTAGCGAAGTGAATATTTACCCCAAATCTTAGAAAATATTCAGAGATACACCAGACTATCTCGTACCACAAACCACAATAAGAAATAAGTTATTGAAACAGCGGGCGGTTGGAATAGATATTAGTCCGGGCGCATAAACCGACATTTTAAAAGGATTTTCACACGAGTCGTTACCTATTTAATGGGCTCCACTGTACGTAAGTCAATTGGAGCAAGTCCAGCAGAAAACATACCCCGCTCGCTGTCGGTTGGTTTGTTCAATGTTCAAAGGGACCTTGTGCAGGTATCCTTGCTCAAGGCGCTCCATCTGACTTTAGAAAGGCTATGCAAGTCTGAATACAAATGAGAATTCGGACATACCTATCAGAATACTGAGTAATGTGAGATTTCTCATTTGTATCTCATTAGTTTGACCTAAATCATAGAATTTAGACTTATTTGTCGGTATTTAAAAGTATATATCTCAAAATTATATCGTCCACTTCAAAGTTATAAATCATAACCCATTTTTCCCACATTATTAGAATTGTCCGACTTATGAGTTAAGAATCGAAACTCTGAATTTTATTTTTAAATTCTGAGATATAGTTAGAGGTATAGTTTCTCCAAAGTCATCAATTGGGGCTTCAGAAAGGCTATGAAAGTGAATACAAATGAAAATTCGTTCATACATATCAGAATACTGAGTAATGTACGATTTCTCATTTGTATCCCATTTGATTAGTTTGATTATATCACAGAATTCAGACTTATTTGTCGGTATTTAGAAGTATATATTTCAAAATTATAACTCATAACCCATTTTCTTCCCTTAAATAAAATTGTGGCTTGAAATTCTGCCATGTAAGTATATACAACCCATAGTATATTCTGGCGACTACTGGATATGGTTTTTATCATTATAGGAGGATACAATTTCTCGAGGATGTATTGACTGAGCTTGTCGAGTTCGTCTGACTGGTATTGCTAGTAATGGAATTATTGGAATTATAACCGAGATTTACGAAGAACATTTCCCATGGAAGAATATCTATACATATTATAGGAAACTGAAAGGTCGCCGTCTTTCCTTTACGGTGTTCCAATAATGTCAAGGAATTATTGAGTGTGGCATCACCAATTTGGCGAATGGCTCTTTTCTGGGTGGAATCATTATGAGGGAAAAGTATATTCTGAAACGGGCCAGATTTGAGCTATATAGCATATGTATAGTATGTATAGTTGTTGATGCGGAAAGAAGATTTTTACTTGGAATACCGATCATAGATGTGGTGGACTTTATGGGAATGGTTGGTAGAATCTTGAATCAATCAATGTTTCTCATTTTCCACAACTGATGAATTTCTATCTACCATAATACCACATGAATCATAGCTTTTTCAATGTTATATATGAATTAACCTGTATAAATACCATATTGTTACTGAAAATGTATTGATTATGCAAGCCATTGGTTTTCAACTAATTTTAGATGTACAGAATAGAAACAACAACATTCCCCCCTGAATGGATTGTTTTGGAAATTGGAATATCTATACCTATATATAATTGAATTATTTAGTCTAACGGAAAATTGAATGCACATCATATTTGTAATTAATTAGTACCAATTTATTCAGGTAGCATGTATCTGTAATAACACAATGATAACAAATAAGGTGATAACTTGAATGATATAGTTTGCGATTTTCATCAGAAACTCAACTAGTTGAATACTATAACCATCACTATATCAACTTTTTTTTATTATTATTATTTTTTTATCGCTTGGAGCGCACGAAAGGGAATCCCTATAATCTTCGAAGAACATCGTGCGTTCCTAAGGAGGATAGGGATAGGAGGTAGATATTGGAATTCTTTTTGAACTTCTGGAGATTATATGTTGTTGGGAATACTTCCTCAGGCAAATTTCAGAGGCGTGAACCAAAAGGAGTTTAATTAAAGTTGAAAAGTTTCTATAAATTCATCTCAAAAGGATATAGAAGGGCGTTGAGGTGTTTTGTTGCTCTAAGTTGTCATTCAGTTGGTATCCTCTGAAGAGAATGATATATTGATTTCAACAAATTTTCTACATGCACGTATAACTAAAAATAATACATTTTGAATCATAACTATTCAAATATGTAGTACTTCGCACTGAAAAATGTGTTAGACAAAGACAATCACCGCTGGGTTAGACAAAGATGAGTATCTCCATACCTTCTATAAAAATTTGTTTCACTGTAGTAAACATTTTATGAATTATTTTGGTTCACCCGAGGGTACACCATCATATCAAGGAGATCTAAAACTATAGAAAATGGTAATGAAAAATCCAGGTCCGTGTTTAAAAAATTAAAGTTGATGTAGAAACGTCGGATCTCCAATTTGACAATTCCATTATGTAGAGCTGGAGAAGTGGCAATTATGAAGTGACATTTATTCTGAAATATCTCTTCAAATAAACTGAGGAATAAGTATATATTTCGCATATTTTCATTTTTTCCGTATATCTCCGGAAATGATTGAATTGTGTTCAATTTCAAAGCATCAATTTGTTGAGCATGAAATGGTTTCCTCTCGGGTTCCCTAATTTGTCCTACTCTGTATCTCTTTGGTCTTTAGGTTACCGAGATCCTCATGCTTACCCACGAATTGGTATGCTTCGATGTATTTTGAGAGTGCAATAAAATCGCTTGATTCCACCCCTGAACATCAGTTTTCCACTGTCGATTACAGTTCGGCACGTAGGGTATTTGCTCTTTGTTTTGTGAAATCCATCAGGAACAGTCATAAATTGCTAATATTGCGTCTATGTTTGAATAATTCCAATTTCAATGATTCATTTGCCCCAACGCAAATCCGATAATAAATTTCATGCAAAAAGTATAGGTATTGAATTGGCATGCCAACATACCAAATCATTGTATTTCCCAGGACTTCGTGACCTCGTGTTACCACTTTTCAATTCCAGTTCAGCTAAAAGTTATATATAGGATGGCATTGAAATGAGTGCAAATATTTCGAACTCTGAGGAAGCTCGACGTATACTATCAAATGGCACAAATAAAAAATATAGGGATCAATATAAAATTTGGGGTTAGACCTCTTTCTCCACCCAAAACTCTACACTGTAGTGTAATAAGAAAAAGTAAGTGTATACCTATACTATATTTTCATTATGCAGCAGCAGACTTTTGAAATCGATTTATCTCGAAAATGGTTTGTTAATGTTTTCCTACGACTACTACTGTAAGTGATGAATATTGTACACAAAACAATGGCAGTAAGCTTCTCCTTACACACGTGTGCGTAAAGAGAGCGATCGCACGGTTTTCATAGGTATGTTTGATAGATCGTGTTTGATAGATGACTTTGTTTCGTTGCTTGGGCAATGTGTCAATAACAATTAACAATTTCATTAATGCCAGTAGCTATCTTTTTATCAATCAATCCAGCTATCCACCGAAACCGAAAGCAGGTAAGTTATATTTTTTGAAAATATGATTATTTTCTATTGATAATCCTCAATTTCAGTTTGAAAAAAATAAAAATTCACATATAAAACCATTATCTCGGGCTCTTCTTCAGGGGCACATTATACTGAACCCAATGTTTATTAATAATTTTCAAGTATTCTTGTTCCTGGAATCAGTGGTTGAAATCTTTCTATTTGATTTCGGAATACCCTGTATACAGCAGAGTATTAAGTTTCTACAAATTATATGCGACGCGACAATTATTTTTGTAGTACATATAGATATTAAACATTCGTAGAATGTAGATGAACCCTATATAACACTTTCTTATTTCTTATCCAACTTTCTAGATTTTTCTGAGAAAGCTCGACGTATTTACTATCGAATGGCACCAATAAACGAATAAAGGGATCAAAATAGGTAAGACCCCTTATCCACCCAAATGTCTACAATCTAGAAATTACGTCACCTCACGTGGAGTTCAATAATTTAAATTGTTTTAAAGTGGCTTTCCTGTTTTTTTTTTTCGATTTTTTGTTCAATTTTCGGGGTGTTCCGCGTTAATTATAAGAATTAAAAAAAAAACGATATTTTGGGAATATTCGTTAGACTGTATAATGTCGATGTGCTGAATATATGTGTACTTATTTGAAAAACAACTCGTATTATACTGGGTGTCCAATAAGAAGTGGGGTGGTAGGGGGTCTTTTCCATAATCAAACTAACCGTATATGTATGACTTCTCAATTTTATTTGATTACTAAACAATCAATTAAAATAAAACTATCTCACATTTGTGATTTTATCTTTTTCAAATTCCATCCGCATAGAAATAATATTTATGACTTGTGTAACTTCGTATCAATTAGGAAAAAAATTGTTTTTCTTGAGTTTTGTTGTATTAAATGAATCAGTTGATTTTTTAATGCCGCTGGAAAATTTGAAAAACTACTCCACAAAGTTGATCAACAATCAGAAGATGTTGCCTATTTAATACAGATTCCGAAATATGGTATATCGTATGAGATTATTCAAAACAGCTTCCTTGTTATTTTTATTTTCAAATGGATCACGTTTTAAAAAAATATTGATAACTTTATGAACCATCAACAATTGGATAACCACATACGGTTAGTTTGATTGGAAATGACCCCCCCCCCTACCACCCCACTTCTTTTGATCCATTACTTATGGGACTCCCTGTATATTGAAAAGCCTGATGTATTATACGAACACATCTGTGATTTTCTCAAGCACATATACTATTCAGTTCAGTCATGTTCAGTTGTACATCGTATATATTGTTTATTTTTCTCTTTCCACCAATCGGCAGTTCCGGAAAGCCGGAGCCGGAGCCGGAGATATACTATCAAAACATCATTAGGGAACTTTTCTAGCGGAAACTTTAACTTTCCAGCCAGCCAGAATCAGCGAATAACGTGGAATAACGGAATTCACCGAGGCGGAGTGATATTTTATTCCGAAACGGACGAAAAGCCCACATGGAACAAGAGAGGACGACTACTAGATCCCGCTTGATTTATTAGCAACTTGTTGCGATCGTGTTAATCACCACAACTTCAATAGAATCTCCGTCAGTTCTACAAGGGTCTTTATCTCCGTGCCTAGATTATGTTGGCCTCTTAGAGAAACCGCGATAAGCTCGGTGATAAGCCACACTGACAGAAGTTTCCGGATCGAATCAGCCTGTCACTCCATACGAAACAAAGTACCTAGGTAAAACTAAAGTAACTTTATAAGGCTATGTCAAGTCATTCGGTTGACTCGACTCCAATCAAAAGTTAGCGTGGTAACTCTGTGGGCAGGTTTGAAACGTGACCGATATTCCCAAACAGCTGCTTGGTCAGACTGATGGTCAGCCTTCATACTGAACGTATGTGCCCGGTCAAACCACAGACTTGACACAGCCTAAATAGAGTATCGACAATAGTGTTGCACTTTTTGATTGGTCAGACCTCTAATATAGAGGTGCTTCCACCTGTCTTGTTTTCTCCATTTGGTTCTAGGCATTCTATTCCACTTTTTCAATGCTTTGTCTCTGTGTTCTGCTCTTTGGACACAAAACATCCAACAATCAGACATTAAACTCTATTACCTTGAATATTAACTATTAGAATCCGTCTTTTGAGACTCGTAAGTCTCAGACTTCCAAGGCGCAGATTCATAACTGCATGGGAGAAACCCTTCAGATTTTTAGCTATTCAGTGACTCGACCACCAATGACATTCCGGAAACGGCAGCCATTTGGAAGTCTTTCATCTTCACTCTATTTAATTTTCTACCTATATAGGTAACACAAGATATGAATTATGTTGAATATGTTAGATAAATAGACGTTCAACGGAGACGCGCGTGACGTCACGCGAAAAATGAAACCAGAATGTTGAAAAAATCACGTGAAGAATCATTCGAATTTTAATCCAATAGTGACGTCAAGGGGGAAACAACTACCCAAAATGTGTACACCATATTTAAATATCTGGTTATTAAAAAGTACTGAAAATACTTCAAACTGGTACTTAAGGTGCTGTTAACAGATACTTAAATACTGAAGTACTCAAAACGAGACTTAAAAGCTCATTAAATTGTACTTAATGTATTAAAAATCATACTTAAAGTACTTAAAATTCCATGGTGTACACCAATTTAAAGAGTTGTTTCTCCCTCGAGTGACGTAGGGCTTATTGGTAGTCCTGTACTTGTCCAATTGTCACAGCGACCAGCACCGAGTAGCTCGGTGTATATACCTAGTTCCGAAGAAAAACTTCGTCATAAGCGGTAATGAAAACGCTACTGTTAAAATCAAGGTCTATCCAGAGGGATATTTCATTCACTTTATTCATTTCCGTTTGGGTACACCTTCCCTACCTGCCCTAGGGTTCACCAACTATGGAGTTGGTGAAGGGGGATAAAATGGGAACATTCAAATTAAAAATGAACGGAGTGGATATCGGAGTAAATATACATGGGTAAACTGTGGTAGTGGGTAAAGTGACAGAAATAGGTTTTCAAAATACTTTTACCGGGTTTAACAGGAAATATGAATGAAATATCCCTCAGATGTCCTTGGTGCTTGTGGCAATTGTACTAGAGCTCGTTCTTCAGCAACTAGCATGCCTGGCCATTACAGAAGCGATGTGCTCCACATCAACGACAGCGATTAAAAACTTCTTGAATATTAATGATATCCACATCGTCCTGATGGAAAGGAAGGCTAGGATGATTTCTTACAGAATCTCATCATGGGAAAATCAAATTGAGTAGGAATGACTGGAGGACCAATCGGGAATATTGAGTGAAATGAAAAAAATCACCATACTCTGATATGATGGCTACTCAAACACATGCATGCACGAAGAAGTCTTTCGAATCCCTTTTCCTGGAGAGAGACCAGTATGAAAGGTGAAAGGAGATCAATCTAATTCCCAGAGACCGAACACCTTATGTACACATTTGTTACAAAAACCCGAGATGGAGGATGGAGTTGGAGCTGGTGTGTGAAAACCGAATATATACTGAAATCTCAGTTAATCTTGCTACAATCTTCCATGTGGAAATACTGCTGTGGGTGCCAAGACACCAAGGGTTGGATGGAAACGAGGAAGCCGACATCCTCTCCAGAAAAGAGAATGAAGCAGAACATACTTTGGAACTTACGAAGATTAATATTCATCTTTCTGGAATTTTGTATTTCACTTCCCGGAAAATCATAGCTGATTGAGTTTATAAAACTTTGCAGTTGACATTCGAACACTCTTCAATAACTGTTCACATCTCAGAGTAAAGCAGTAAATAAGTTCTAGTATGGCTCTCTACAGGTTCCTCCTTTGGGATAGATGTTTCTAATCCAAAATTGCGGTTCATGTTACTTATTTTTTTGCGTGCATAATGAAATATTACTGAGATGCTCATGAAATGAAAATCATTCTTTTATTCAATTTCTGCATGCCGTCTGTACTAAACGGCTGTTCATAGTGATTCTGACAAAGTCAAAGGTTTTGCTGAACTTTCAGTTTTCAGCCTCAGCAACCGACAACTTACCTAAATTGCCTGTAATTTTTCTAAAACATACTTCCACATAATATTATCATCTGATAACGAAATGATATATGTCCCAAGGTCATGTAAAAACATTGTATTGTACATTGTACTCAACATGTAGATTCGAATGCTTGTAGTGCATGTATGTCCGGAATAACGGCGGCAAATACATCGCTGTGCCGTGGATTCGACTCAGATTAAGGGTTGGCACAGGTGAGATTCTGAGATCTACTATCCAATTGGTATCGGATGACATAAGTCTTCATTATCAGATGACGGTCGAATTTGCAGCTGGCTCTCCTATTATCCTACAAACAAACTAATTCAACCCAAAATATCACCGTGAGATACTTCGCGATTACTTGTGGCAATGTAGACGTCACCAGAGAAAGGTATTATCGTGACCACAGATCATCCAACGTCAAGATGCGAAAGTTTTGTTTCTGCCCTCGATGTTCGATGGTTCGAAATTCGTTACCTTGAATGACACCACCTTATATACCTACATACATAAACCTATGAGGAAAAATATATTCTTGATTTCACACATTACTCTTCGACCTGCACTGAAAAAGCATGTTTGCACTATTCGCAGAAATGGTAAAAGTTTCCTCCGTGGCATATTCATAATGAAGAAAATACTCATGTATCGACCAATTTCACTTCAAAGAATATTTCTGGTCATTTCTTTTCGGCCTAGTGGAGTGTAGTGATCGCAGCATAGAGTAGTTCAACTCATCTTAGTAGAAATTGGAGGTAATTCCACTGTGTAACCATAGCGAAGTCGCGTACATACGCATACACATGTAGCGAAACGTTGCCATCTTTTTAATATGTCGTGTTGTGTAAAAATGATTCGCCCAGTATAGGGTTTTATTTATCGGTCGTACCTTGTAGTATCATCTTCGTTTGCGAAGCGTAGTGCGATAAAAATTAGCTGCCTCCGCCGCGCGGTTGGGTTTTTGCCATAGTTTTTGCGCTGTGTTTTGCTAGTTTATTTATTCGGACGTTAAATACCCACTTTTTTCGGTTTTCATTGGATATCAAGGCTTTTACCATCAAGACTCCAAAGAGAAAAGTAATCGGCTTTGTATTATGCCTAACTGATTTTTCAGCCAAAATAATTGCAAGCTAAATTGAAAGTGCCCTTGGTTTGAAGAAGGATTCTTTTCGTTGGAAAGATATCCTTTGTGCCTGCATTGTCTTTTAGGTAGGTGAAGCTTTTCTTTAGACGATATTTTTATTGCTGAGCTTGAATTCTGATTATATACAAGTTAGGCTAGATCTTCATTTTGCATTGTCTTTTAGCTCAAAAATTATATCTCAACATCACGAAACTAACGCAGTGCGGCCGGCAGGAACCAATAAAACGGACTATCCTAATCTGGTGTTTTTCTGACTTCTGAGACCACCACGCCCCGATTTCCCCTGAATTGAAGAGTCTCGTTACACACATTTGGTTCTGGCTGAAGGAATATTTGATGCAGCCTTCGATGATGCAGCCTGATGCAGCGCTGTTTTGACGCGCGCTGTATCGTCAAGCGCCATGTTGTCGAAGCTCTGTTTTGGTAGCACGAGCACGCTATTTCGTCTGGTTACAGGCTTACAGAGCCCACTTTGTCGTCTCTGGAGCTTGTTTGCTCGATCGTGATATCCGATTCACGAGGAGATGCACAAAGAGGAAAGCAACCACGTCTGGTACGCCTTTGAAGATGTTCGAGCAGGTGTCAATTTCGCGCTTCACCGTTTCGAATTCAAATTATTGTTTGACGTGGTCGTGAAGATCTGAGAGCGCCTTTACGAGAGCGGGGGCATTCGGATCGATGAACTGTCCCATTGAAATGCGTACGACAGTGGAGTTGGAGAGGAAATGGATGGGGGACAGTTCAATTATTTTTTATTATTTTTTTTATCTCGTAGCGCACGAAAGGAAATTCCAATAATATTAGTAGAGCATCATGCGTACCTAGGGAGGATAGGGAGAGGAGGTAGGTAGGTATGGAATTCGGGGGTTATATAGGTAAGATTTTGGGAATACTTCTATTATCAAAGAATTTCAAAGCTTCGCCGTTCTATAGACGAACGAGTTTTGGTAGAGTATTGTTCGACATTTTTCAAGGGTAACGACGATGAAATGTGCTGACTGATAATAAATGTTCAGCGTACAGAAACTTTGATCCAGTTGTAATGTTCTAAACGAAAAAAGATCAGATCAGTCCATTCACTCTGTACTCTGTTAAAGAGGTTGAGGTTATGTCATCATTCATGTTATATTGCATCAGAAATTTTGCCATCAAGCAACAAGCATATCACCATTTTGAACTGAACCAATTTATCCTCATACTATGGCAGAAGAGACTGGCTAGGGGAGGGATGAGATAAAAATGAATGAATTGGTGTAGTTTTTAGACACCAGTTTTATAGCTACCCCGATACACTTGTGCATTTATCCCAGAGAAATGATGGTGTAACTATTAATTTGGATTATCCGGTATCTTGGTGAAATGTGAATTCGAATGTGAATTAGTATAACTGATGTTTTTTCTTTTTTCCAGGTGAGTACCGACGCCGAAATTCATGGGACGATGCCAAAAAAGGTAACTTTTCAGGACTACCTATATATAGCCGTAGTCACATCATTGTTCTTCGATTTTTCGAGCGTTTCCATTACATCATCGCTCGCTATTTTCCTATTTTAGACGATGATTTTTGAATTCATCTGTATCGGAACCATTCCAGAAGTCCAGATATTCAATCGATTATAATACGACTCTTTACACCCTTATGGCATCAGGATTGAGTGTTCTCCTGAATATATGTGACAGTTTGAGATATGTTTTCTAATTAGTGATTGTGAAATAATGGGCAGTGATGGATCTTATCCCTATCACAACGACATCCCGGAAAATATGATAAGCTATTCTATGAGATATCACAACTAGTGGTTGCTACTAATTTTTTAAATTGGGTTGCCTTTCAGTCAAGCGGTAGATTTGGATTGAATCACTTTTTCCCTCCCTATATTATATAGAAACAGTTACGTATAAACAGTTCGTAATTCGTGACTCGTATCTGTGTGTGTACACACCAACTGGCTCACTGGCCATCAACCTTACGAGAGATCCTTCAGCCCATGTCTGTTCTGTGTAGGAGTCATTACTGACTCCATAGGCCACTGAGAAGCACTGTTTATTTGAATGTAACAGTGAGTCGTGCGGAATCCTCTCCGCAGTTATTATATTTTTCATATTGTATGTGTGTGATATTATCCTGTATTCGAGAACATGGAATCATGAGGTTGAATTTGAACGTGAAGAGTTTGTTTATGAACCAACTCTTCCTGAATTAATCACGTCTTAGGGCACAAAAATCTGATAGATGCAAAATATTCTGTTCCAAATTTTTGTCAAACTAGCTCAAAAACTTCTAATATAGTATCTATCTGTGAATTGAAATGTATTATGCCGACGCCAATATCTAAAACAAAACATGTCCGATTTTCAGAAAAAATAGCTGAAAGTCACTATCCCTATATGTAATGTGTGATGGTTATCACATTTATTTAATAGAATACACTGGAGATATTGGTATACGCAGATATGATATATATTTGACAAATCTCTAATTAATTTCTTATATGACATATATCAACAACATTGTCCTAGCGACTAATCATATACCAAATGTTATTTATCAAATATAAATAAATATGAATAAGGTTGCCACAATACTCCCCCTCCAGTGAATCAACTAATTTATAACAAAAGTAACAGTTTTACTACATCCAACATTTTGATTATTACCTGGAATATTTTCTTTTGCCACATAAGCAGGCTTCACTCTATCTATACTTACAGGTATTATATTATCGTCTTTATTGATAACTATAACTTTGTCATTTCGTTTTTCAACTCTGAATGGTCCGTCATAGAATGGATTCAACCCAACACGCATCCTGTCATTTCGAACAAATACAAATTCACAATTTTTAAGGTCCGAACTAACAAATGGTTTTTGAGAATTCCTGAAACGAGTTTCCGTTGGTTTGATATTCGAAAATGTCTGTTTTAATTCTGATAGAAATGAAGAAACGTCGGGATTGAATTCCGATGACGTAAAAAATTCTCCGGGTAATCGTAATGTTTGACCATAAACTAGTTCTGCTGCTGAACAATTGAAATCTTCTTTAACAATTGAACGAAAACCTAATAAAATAAGGGGTAGTTCATTTTTCCAATTTTCTGTATTTGCTCTTGCCATCAAAGATGATTTGAGGCTTCGATGAAATCTTTCTACCATTCCGTTGCTTTGGGGATGATATGATGTTGTGTGGATTTTATGAGATCCAAGAAAATCGGTTAATTCTGAAAACAGTCTGGACTCGAACTGACTACCTTGATCAGTTGTTATGGTTTGAGGTACACCAAATATGCTGATGTATTGTTGAAAAAAAGTTTTTGCAATATTGTTAGCAGTAATATTTGTGAGAGGATATGCTTCAGGCCAACGAGTAAAGCGTTCAACAATGGTCATAATATATCTACACCCACCTGAAGATGGTAGTGGTCCTACCAGATCTAAATGGATGTGTTGAAATCTACCTTCAGGAACTTTGAACTTTCCTACTTCAGATTTTGTATGACGTGAAATTTTTGCTTTTTGACAATTTATACAAGTTTTTGCCCAGTTGGTGATGTCCCTATTCATCCTGGGCCAGAAGTATTTGTCAGTTATTAACCTTTTCGTTGCCCGTATACCAGGATGAGAAATATTATGCAGTTTATCGAATATAACAAATCGAAAATCTTTAGGAACATATGGTCTATATTTTGAAGTAGATATTTCACACCAAATTTTATAATTTGATAGAGGATTATCTATTTCTTGAATGCGAAATTTCAAATTTTTGTTTTTACCCTGACTAGATATGAGATTCTGAAGTTCATAATCAACTCTTTGTGCATTATACAGAGATTCAAGGTCTAGAGATTGATCAACAGTTTCAGAGATTTCTAGAATTCGCGAAAGGGCATCGCTAACTACATTATTCTTACCTTCAATATGCCTGATATCCGTACAAAATTGTGAAATATATTCCATTTGTCGTATTTGTCTGGGACTTCTTTCAGACTTTGAACATAATGCAGTAGTTAATGGTTTATGGTCAGTATATATTTTGAATTCTCTACCTTCTAAATGATATCTGAAGTGTTTGATGGAAGAATATATAGCCAAAAGTTCCCGGTCAAATGTTGAATAGCGTCTTTCTGTTTCTGACAGTTTTTTTGAATAGAATGCTATAGGTTGCCATGAACCTTCTTCAAATTGTTCTAATGAGGCACCTATTGCAATGTTTGATGCATCAACTGTTAAATTTATATCCGAAGTTTCCTTTGGATGTACTAACAAAGCCACATTAGCCAGTTTATGTTTAACTTCTTCAAAACTTTTGTGACAATCTTCTGACCAATCATTTATCTTCTTATTCTTTTGATTTTGTAGTACCGTGATTAGATTATGCAGTGGCGTCAACGTTTTTGCAAGATTTGGTATGAACCGATGATAATAGTTTATCATTCCAACAAACCTCTGAAGTTGCTTTAAAGTTTCTGGCTTTGGAAATTCTCTAATAATTTGTACTCTCTGTTCAGAAGGTAAGATACCTTCAGCTGAAACTAGGTGGCTGAGAAAATTCAGTTTTTCGACTCCGAATTCACATTTCGATGGTTTGATATTTATTCCGAAAAGATCTAATTTTTGAAACAATCGCTCTAGATGTTTTAGATGTTGATCATTGTTTTCACTAGCAACCAAAATATCATCAATGTAGACAAACACAAAATTCAAATCTTTGGTTATTTCATTCATGAATCTTTGAAAGGTCTGTGCGGAATTTCGTAAACCGAATGGCATTCGCGTGAACTCATAGAGTCCAAAAGGAGTTGTGACAGCAGTTTTGTAGACATCTTCTTCGGCAATTGGAATTTGATGATATGCACGAACAAGATCTATCTTCGAGAATATCTTACATCCCTGTATACGTAAGTTGAAATCATGTATGTGTGGTAAAGGGTATCTATCTGGTGTTGTAAGCGTATTTAATTGTCGATAGTCCCCACATGGTCTCCAATCATTTGCTTCTCTTTTTGGAACCATGTGTAGTGGTGAAGAAACTGGAGAAGATGAAGGACGACATATTCCTAACTGAACCATGTGCTCGAATTCGGTTTTAGCAATAGTATGCTTTTTAACATCGAGCCTTCGTGGCTTGAAATAAGGTAGCATACCTGTAGTTATGATATGATGTTTTACTGAGTGTTTGACAGACTTCGAGAAGTCGGGGGACATGAATAATGACGGGTACTTTGCAAGAAGCTGGGTATATTTATCATTTGTTACGAAAATCTTTGGTGTCGGAGTGTCTAAGTTTGAAATAGAACCACTAACTGTCAGTGATGTTTCTGAATCCATCAAACATTTATTTTTTAGATCAACCAATAATCCAAAGTGAGTTAAAAAATCTGCACCAATAATAGAATGATTGACTGCAGCAACAGTGAAAACGAAATGAAAATCGCGTCTCAAGTTCAAATTAACTTTCAATAGTTTTTTTCCATATGTAGTGATGGGAGTACCATTGACAGCTGAAAGTAGATTGCCAGTATCTCTTTTGTAATCTGTGAATATATCACGTGGTATGATTGAAATATCTGCTCCCGTGTCAATCAGGAAATTTAGTTTGTTATTTTTATCACGAATAAATAGGCGACAACTAGCGTTTCTGTTATATGTCGCCATTATAACAGAATTAACTAGTTTTCCTGATGCGATGTCTTGTTAAACTGACACCATGGTCCTGCACATTTTTTTGCTTGACCTTTGAACGTTTTATGATAATAACACACAGCACCATTTCTACTGGGCGACCTGGTTCTACTGCGGCTTCTGTTTCTACAAGATTTACAATAATAATTATTGTTAAATCTTGTAGTGCGAAATCGTTCTTGTTGCATAGCATTTATTTGAGTTTGAACATCATTGACTTTTGATTCGAAATTATCGTGTTTCTTTGTTAGTACATCTAAGGTTTCACTAAATTTTAATGATAGGTCATTGAAAGCTTTGAACATATTTTGAGCAATAGAGGTATTATTTGACGATGTATCATTAGCAATAATCGGATAATGATTGGCAGAAGATTTCATCTGAATTTCTGATATGTTTGATTCACGATAAGTTTCCCAAATTTTGTCAGCGATATCAAGAACTTCCCGCAAATCAGTCTTACCAGACGAAGTAATAGCAACTAAAATTGACTTTGGTAGATGTCTCTTCCATAGCTTAAGCAGTAAATTCTGACTCACGATAGAAGTTCCACCAACTGTAGCTGACATATCTCTGTAGAAGTCGGAAGGTTTACGATCACCCATCTGAGTGCCAGAAAGTAACATATCTAAACGTCGTTCTTCACTAGCTGTGAGTCTATGAATAATTGTATGTTTTAGATTGTTGTATAAATCCGTTTCAGGAGGGTTCTCAATAACATCATAAAGATTTGAAATAATGTCTAATGGTAATCCTGCAATCAAGTAATCATATTTTGTTCGATCTGCAGTGATGCGTGCTAAGGTGAATTGAGATTCTATTTGACGAAACCAGATTTCTGGTTTAGAAATCCAAAAAGGTGGCAATTTAATAGAAGCAGCAATCTGATTGAAAGTATTTTGGTCTGACCTGATAGGTTCATCTTCTACTAAATCTATCAAAGAAGCATTCATTGAAGTTTGAGTTATTATGGCAACTTACGGAATTAATTTTTATAATGCAAATTTCAATAGTGATGATCCAGCAAAACAAATATATGGGATTTCGCTGCTATACTCTTCGAATATTCTTGAATATCGCCTCTCCAGTTGTTGCAGGTAAAGTTGTCTTCGATTTCTTGATTATAAATTTGCGAATATTGACTGTCCTGATGATGTAATCCGTTGATTGAATCTCCTTAGCTGCGCCTTCAAGTAGTTGTATTTTTATCTTCAGAGAATATGCTCCAGTGTTCCGAATTTCTAGTCTCAAATGAGCTCTGTGATTTCTAGTAGCGACGATTTGATGAGGGCAGTTCTTTGTCAATGTCGGGGTCACCAATATGTGATGGTTATCACATTTATTTAATAGAATACACTGGAGATATTGGTATACGCAGATATGATATATATTTGACAAATCTCTAATTAATTTCTTATATGACATATATCAACAACATTGTCCTAGCGACTAATCATATACCAAATGTTATTTATCAAATATAAATAAATATGAATAAGGTTGCCACATAATGTTGTCATTACTAATGTCATTGAAGGTTGGGAAATGTCACATTACACACCTCTACTTCCCGCCCACACTACTTCCTGCCGAGCTTCCCGCCCACACTTTTTTGTTTTTGTTTTTCATATGTTCTCGTTCCCACGAAAAAGGATATTCTGTAATGTTCAGAGAACATCGTGAGGCTAATCTCGCGGGGACTGTCAAGGGAGGAACAATTGTTGATATTTCAGAAGAGCATCGTCCATGAAAATATCTATAAAATAGAGCCAGATCGCCAACTTTTCTACGGTGTTCCAGAGAAGATGAGAGAAGTGAGTGAGTTTGTGAGCGAGGCATCACCCACGAGACGAATTGCCCCTTTTTGGACAGAATCCAACAGTTTCAGAGTACTCCAAATATGAGAACAGACAGGTCGGATCTGTGCCTTATAGATCATAAGCAGCTGACTGAAAGTGAAATAGCTCCTGGCCCGAAATAGAGAACCAAGTTTTTGGGATGCACTTTTTTCAATTGATCTCATGTGATTTTCCCAAGAAAGGTTATTCAAAGGTATGGTTACTTCTGACAAGCTTATGTTGGGCACAGTGAGATCGGCTTTTTTTGAGGGAAGGCATGCTTGTGTTTTGTTTGCATTGAAATCTACCAAGTTATTGGATCCCCATTCGAGAACTGTTGCCAAGTCATATTTATGTTGTCAACATTTTTCCCTCGTTTGTTTCTGATTTGCCTGGCTGGTATTGGAGCGTTGGAAGAGAAGGTGATATGGAGATCTCAGAGGGTACTATCATCCGAGAAGCTGTGTACTGGACATGAAGTTGCTTCCAACAATTCGTTGATATGGAGTAGAAATAGTGTTGCTGTTAGAATTGATCCTTGCGGAACACCAGCATTTATGATAAGAGAGTCAGATGAAACTCCGTCGACCACTACATGGACAGACCTGTTTGATAAAAAACTAGCTAGCAGTGGAGGCAAGCCATAAGATGGAAGCTTGGCGAGGAGTACGTGGTGCCAGACTCGATCGAATGCCTTGGAGATATCAAGTGCCACGGCTCATTTATGTAATATTTTTGGTACGTTCAGAACGAAACAGAGATTTATTAATTTTGATCGAAATATGATGGTTGTATGTATATAAAATAGTTACAAACCTCGGTAGTCGTCATTTTCCTCGAACCGAACCAGGCAAGCCAGGTTAACTTTATTATGACGTCACGGTAACTTTATCATGATCACGGTTTACTTGTGGAGCTTGACAGATGTCAAGTGCACAGAGTAAAATAATGTAATATGGTACAGACAAATCATTCAAAGTTACATATTATACATATACTTACAAAGTACAAAAAGTAAGTAGTTATAATAATCGTCTATACTCGTCAAACGGTTTTAGGAACCTAAGAACCTTTGTCTTTGTGATTGATGTTGGCTGATGTCCGACGGATCAGTTCATCATAAACGTACAAACTTTCGAGACGCATTCAAACGGCCCGACCCGCGAGCCCAAGCCCATCCGGCCCCTTTGTTTCATCAGCCTCCCTCCCTCTCGAACAATGCGACACACTTCCTCTTCTCGCTTCGATCGCGCCGTCGAGCACCCGTAGTAACCGCGTTTGGCCATAAACGGTGCGAAACGACGAGCAATAAGCCGAAGCCGGGTGGGTCGTTTCGCCCGCCATTTCGTCCAGCTCGCATAGATCTTGATCGGTATTTGCGCAGTATCATTTCATTTTCTGGACTCCGCGAAAAGAATCCCTGTTATATGTTATCTTCGGGGAACATCGTAAGAAACTAGAGTGACAATGAGAGAGTATTCTTGGCAGGCCCGGATTAGCAGTTATTTACGTCCTAGGGCCAAAGTTCAAAATTACTCCCTCGAGTACCCCCCCTTCCAGTAGTTCTGGGGAGAATGGAATTTTTTAGGTATATACATATAACTGGAAATCTCGTTTCATGGCTTGTTTGTGGTTATTCAAGCTATTAACACATTTTTAGTTTTTGTTCTCTTGAATTCATTTTCGACTCTTTTCTAAGAAAAAAAATCGTATCAATCGAACAATAACAGTGATTGAAACTCAGATTGGAATTCAAAACTTATGGAGAGCATATATTTGCAATTTGAGTAAGCAGATAACAGATATTAACGATTGACGAGAAAAAAAATATTGAAGAAGATGGCGGTAGTCTGCGGCAGTCACGTGATCGTCTTCGTCAGGTGACGTCGGATTTCCCCATATCCTGCGCCCCTCGCAAGCGTGCGCCCTAGGCCATGGCCTAGGTTGGCCTTATGGGTAATCCGGGCCTGTTTCTTGGCCCCTTCGCCACTGTCCGATCAATAATAATAGTATAAGTTTTTTGTATTGTAAATATACACTCACCGTAACTCTTTTAATTCTTGTCTGATTTTTGTGAAATTTCGATCAAATCGAATAGATTCATGTTCCGAAATGTTGGCCTGATTATTATTTTCCGTGAAAAGCTGATGAATTATTGATCATTATACGGGAAAAACCAAAGTTACTCTTTCACCCTCTACTTCTTAACGCCCTGTGGCGAAATTGAGTGGCTGAACTTGGCTTTATCATCCTTTGGATTGAAGTGTGATCATTTCTTAACACAATAGTTTTTGATTCACGTAAATATCAAAAAATTAATATCACTCATTTCTGACTATTTTTTAGCACTTTGTTGTTGTTGTTTGTCAAAAACCTCAAGCAAAAATAAACAAAAAACAGACCTGTATATAGTCAATAACGAGTATGCCCTCCTCGAGTTTGAATTACAGCATTTAACCGCTGTGGCATCGAGTTTATCAAATTTATCTAGTATTCTTGAAGAATTGTCTAAAATTCTTCTTGAAGGGCGAATCATAGCTCTTGAAGAATCTTTGACAAGGACGAAGGCGAATAAGCCTCTGTAGGTCATCTCTATATATAAGATGCTCTATAGGTTCTGAATTAATTAATAAATTCGATACTTTCTTAAAATACTTGTATCTTCTTATAGAAAGGAGATATTGACGTGAATGTAGAACCATTGTGTTAAGAAGGGACAAAAAAGGATTACACTACAATTCAAAACTTGATGAAGCAGAATGTTGGAGAATGGATCTGAATTATTGTTCATGAAAAGAAATAGAATCCATACTTTCTTAAAACACTTGTATCTTATCTTGAAAAGTGGTTATCAACGTGAATCGAAGAGGATTGTCCTTAAAAGGGATCGCACTTCAATACAAAATATAATGAAGCTAAGTTTACCTCGCAAAATCTTGTAGCCTCGCTTGTAGCCATCTTATCGAAATTAAAGGAATTTGTATTTCAATAATCATCGATACACTCAAGGGCGTTGCCAGCGGCAAAGCTAGGGAGGTAGGGAGGGGACCATTAAAGCTAAAGAGAAAAATCAAATTAGAAAAGCTCAATAAGAAAATTATAAAACGGAAAAAAATCTATTCAGAAAATCAGTTGAAAAATGATCTTCCAGGGTTCTCTGCGAATTTGTTGGTCACTTTGTTGACGAAATCGTTCAAGTTTTCGAAAATATGGTACATGTGTGAGTGTACACATTCCTCTGTAAACAAACAAAAAAAGTGAGGTTGTGTTTCAATTTTTTACAGAAAAGTGAGGTTGTGTTTCAATTTTTTACAGAAAAGTGAGGTTGTGTTTCAATATTTTACCTCCAGGGTCGGTCATCGTGCACGCGACTTATTACATACGATTATTTCCCAGCGTGATCCAAGTGATGATTGTCGACCGGTGAGTGTCTCCTTGTTAAGATCTATGTGGGTATGTAAGTCGGTCCACGCTTCAATCGCTATTGCTGGGCGAGAATGGCAAGATGGATGTTACGGTCCGACGAAGGCGATGCGTATTTTACGCGGTCCTGCTACGTTCGCTCGGCTCTTCTCTTTGAAGACGCACGGCTTTTGGGGTGGCAGGCGGGCGGCGGAACGAGGAGCACGAACAAAGCGGCCACCTACTCCTCGGATTAGCGCCATGGGCGGCGAAGAAATATAGGATTACAGATTTTCAACACCCGGGCGCACATTGAAACGCAGGCAACACAGGTGACGCAGGGCAGCACAGGCAATACAGCACAGGATAACTGCATACAGGTTTTCTCTAGACACGTGGCTGAGCGCACATTGAAAGGCAGATTTCCACAAACTGCTTCTTATATTGAAGGTGTAGGGTAGTAATGAATGAACTTATGGACTTATAATCAGAATCGGATTCATTTTGACTAGAGAGAAGTAGTTTTGGAAAAGCGAGTAGATGAAGAAGAGAAATTCTCATGGAGAGTTCCAGTTAACAACCGAATTTTCAGATACCCGATATTGTATAAACTCTCACACAGCCACACACGTTTCCACGTCTCGCGCAGGAATCTGTGTCTCGAACGTCGAACACTGAATGACGCAGGTCATTCGAGTCATAGTTCTGCCCTGCTCTACCCTATGTCGCAATTTGCGTTGATGCATAAAAAATTCCTCAAACTGTGATTGAAACCACAGTTTAACAAAAACACGTGATGCTGTCCTGCGCTTCGTCACCTGTGTTGCCTGCGTCTCAATGTGCACCCGAGCTAACACATTGCATACCAAACTGTAATCGGAAGATCACTAGAGGTCAAACTACTGTTTGACAGAATTTCGATTCCAGAAAAAAGTTTTTCTCTACACATTTTTATTTTCAGTTGGTTTCTCTCCTTTTTTTATGTCTCTCATTTGGGAAAGACGTGGGTCTGCAGAAAAAAAACGTTAGTTTAGCGCTTGTGGATACGTCTTACAAATGGATTACCGACAATTGGACGTGGTCAATTGGACGCACGAAAATTGGACGCGGATAATTGGACGCGGCGACAATTGGACGCGGCGACAATTGGACGCGGTGACAATTGGACGCGGCGACAATTGAGCGCATGCGAAAATAAAAATAATTTTATAATTCCAATGAAATTTATTGCATGGAATATGCAGGGCTCATATCTATAATATAACAAATACCTAACCTAACCTAACACCTAACCTTCATAATGAATTTCATTGGAATTATAAAATTATTTTTATTTACGCATGCGTCCAATTGTCGCCGCGTCGAATTGTCGCCGCGTCGAATTGTCTCCGCGTCTAATTGACGCCGCGTCTAATTGTCGCCGCGTCCAATTGTCGCCGCGTCCAATTGACTGCGACCAATAGTCGTGCATCCAATTTTCTACGTCCAATTGACGCGACACCCTTACAAATATGAACAACGAACAGAAAGATTCTCAGACAAAATGTAGAAACAATTCCCATTAATTTCCTGCATTTGACAGACTACAATATCCTCAAAGAAAAAATGACCTTATACAGAGATTATACACTCCCCTTATATAATATGTCATCAGTTTTCAGGATTAATTGAGAATGTTGAAAGTGGAGGTGAGAAATTGTCGGGTCAAAAAATTGTCTATAGTAACACATGTTGCCAAACTGCTATCGAAACACTCATGCATGAGCATATATTGATCAAAATTTGTATACTACAATCGCAAAATATCTGAAAATGTTTGGATATATTCTCGGTTCTCGTATGGAACAGGATTGATTATTTGGATGGATTGGCCCTTATGCATTGATATTGGAAGGGTGATTGATAGTTTGCCAAGAAATGTAGAAGATTACATTTTGTTATCTAAGTATTATTATGTTTTTACTATTTATTTTACAGTACCAACTCAACTATTATCAAAATATTATCATTAGCTTTTATTGCTGATTAAGTAATTTTGTTGATTTTTCTGGTTTCACTATTCAGAGGTATTTTGATTACCAGTAATATGATTTGTTTATTTTTCTTACTATATATCATGTTATTTTGCATTTTTTGCAATATAAATACATGTTATACAGGGTGTAGACTTTAACTGGAATAAATTCGCTGCCGGGAAGGTGAATGATTTTCCTGAGAATTCGCGAGACAAGTCAACGTTTAAATGTATTCACCTACATTTTGCGAGCAATATGAAGGCAGAAGGGGTAGTTGGAATCAACCCCAGCAAGTTTTTTTCAAATGCAACCCTATGGCTTGCGACCCCCATTGGAAAGCTGGTTGAAAGCGAAATCCAACGTACTGATCAAATTTCAGATTGCAGTACGTTTGGGGGTCGCATGAAATCAAAATATAATTTCAAAGTTTAAAATAATTTTAACGTATTTTCATCAAAATTTCGATTTTCAGTGACAGTAATGTAAGGCTTCCTAAAATAAAATCATCAGATATCAAATTTTTTCAGTTGTTAACGCGGTGTGTCAAACAATGAGAATTGTACTCAAGAGTAAAGTTCCTTCATACTTTTTTCCTAAAACGAATAATAAAAAAGTTTTCCATATGGTTCCAACTAAGCCAGAGCACCAGTGTTCGAGTGGCGATACAAACTATCAATTTTAGAAGGACTAAAATTCCGCCACCTCAATAGTTCTCAGATTAAAATTTATCGAAAATACATTTTATCCCGAATTTCATTATCCAATGTGTTTCTAACATTGAGAATATCATGGTCAATCAGAATTCCATTTCACTTGAAGCAAATTGCAAATTGATCGAAATAGTGAATTGTCAGAGTCGAAACTGTTATTATTATCGTTATAAAACGAGTGCGTAGATTTTTGAAACAGAAATTAATCATTGTAAACTTACCTTATTATCGTTTCACGAAAATCTGGTTGCCATGTTCATGATTAAAAAAGTAACAAGTGAATGAAAAGACCACATTGGTGGTCTTTTGTAGTTAATAATTTAGTGCGGTTTTCATGTTGATCCAATATTTTCTATTTCATTTGGCTGAATCGGATGCCAATATTTATTGGAATTTCGAGATGCTCTGATTGATTCTTTGAATTTTTGTGTACTCGAACTGATTTGGTATAACTTAAAATGTAATTTCTGCAACGTGAATAATCAAAAGGAGAAAATATGAGGTTATTCCACATGTTCTATCGCACTACCTTTATGTAATGTCAAACATTACTATGATGATATGAATCCTGCCTAAACGCGGTAAAGTTGATATCGGTGCAGTAGTATGAAAAAATATTCCTACAATCACTTTGTGTGAAAAATTGTTTATATAGAATTAATTATCATTCATCTAATGAAGAGAATGCTCCTTCGGTAATTTTCAATATTTTGTGGACGCCTCTGATTCGTTTTCCGCGGCATCGCTCGGACTTTGTGTGTTTACCCCACACCTGACACCACACCGTTGATAATTGTCGCTCGGTTGAGCTGGAAATGACGTAGCGTAATGAGACAGTCGGGGTTTGCACCGGAACGAACGGCTACGCCATTTTGAAATAAAATTTAATTATCGAGTTTTCTCCTTTTTGTGTCATTTGTTGTTGACGAAGGACAAAGAACCGACAGTTTATCCATTCAGCGGTCATATCCAAAGTAGTTTGGCTCATAATAAATATATAACGAAATAGTAAAAGCTCTATGATGATGCGACATTCAAAGTTTCGAATGAAGAATGACGAATTAGTTACAAAGTTAGATACTCCGTATTGGTTTCTATAAATGCATACGTTACAATTCCATTGATACACTTACAGCGTCTTGAGTAGACTGTAGACTCCTATTAGGATTGTAACAGACAGCGATTACAGAAGTAATCGTTCTGCTTATTACAAATTCTCTCCTTATGACATTGGCGAATTTTAATTATGTCTGTTAGTTGTGTTCTTCGGTTAGTATTGTCTCATAACTATATGATATCAGTGTCATCCAACTTCGTAACATATGAGGAGAAAGTTTGTTATTAAAGTATCAATATCAAATCGATATTGACATGTCACGTGATCACTGGTAAGGCGTTTGAAAAAATGACTATGAAAAGGGCAAAACGTGAGGTTAGAAGGCAAGATATCGAGAAAATGTATTTGAAGAAAGTTGCTTAGAATTTAATTTTATACTGACATACATATTTTCGAGCAATTATTCGATAAAATCGAAAATACCGAATTTTTCGGGTATTTTTCGATTTCGTTAAAATCATCTATTTTTTTATCCAAAATAGGTTGATAGTAGTTATACATTTGTATTTGATCGCTAAGAATTATGCGGTGAAGCTTATCTTACCCAAACAGTGTGCGACAGTGAACTAGTCAGGATAAGTACTTCAAAATAATGAAATAAAATCACTGAAACAGGTCCATTGGCAACAAATATATAATTTAGCATAGATTAACGACTCGTTAATCTATGATAATAGCATATAATAGTCTACCCCTAATTCAAAAACTTCACTGAGTTACCATGGTAACGTCTATTCCATCAGTGTTATTCCTCACTGCAGCCATTGTGTATTTCTATCGTTCCCGAGAGGTGAAGTGGTATTCACAATGAAAAATCGAATATACTGGTCGTTCATAAAATGTTTTATGTATTTCGGGCGTTACTTGTTTGGCGTATCAGTTGTAAGAAGAACTGTACGCCTTTTTGAATAGTCGTTTTGTGAGGATAGGTAATTGATAGTTGTGGGTGGTTGTGGCAATGCCGAACACCATAGTTGTTGTTGAATCGTATATTGTAGAAAGGATGAAAATCCGAACTGCTGTTTGTACGAATGCCAACTGTATACCCGAAGTAATATTGGGCGAACTGCGTTCACTCTGATCCTGATGGTTCCAGAAACACTGACCTGATAAATTGCTACGGTCCATAAAAGTCTATTACACATAGAAAAAAACTATTGTGACACTGCGCGTGCTTCTGATCTTGTGTGAACTCGAACAAACCAAATATTAAGATTAGACTCCAGATAATTAATAGAAGTTTGCCTGTTGATAAAGTACACACTTCAGGCACAAAAACTACACAAATATGATAGAGCACTTTCTTGACAGCTGCAAATTAAACTTTGTGTCGACCTTTTTTTCATTATGGTGCCTGCCGGCACCGCCGGGTTTACCGTTTAATTGACGGTCGGCAAGCACATCAGCGGCATCAGGATCAGCACAATGGTTAGGGACCCCGCTCTCGCTCTCGCAGGATCGTATATATAGGAGTCGCAGGAGAGAGACTAGGGCGACAGCACAAAGGAACGACAGCGGTGGTGGCGGCGAATGCGTCAGTGCGTCACTACAGGAAAGCCGTCATATATATAAACTACGCAACAAAAAATCATGATCTCTGATAGAAGTCCATGTTTGCCCAAAGTGGAGTGGAATTTTTCGAAAGGAAGAAGGAAAACTCAAAGTCATCTCCACTACTTTATGTTATGACATGTTTCGAACTTATAAAAGTCCATTTCCAGCCGTCTTTAGAAGAAGAAGAAGAAGAAGCAAAGGCATGTGAAAATATACATATTGTTATAAAAACCAAAAATCGACTTACATGGAGGTGAACATTATATGTTTTTAAAATTGATGCCGATGTCTATCATCATAGTATCGTGATTGTTGATAAATAGAGGTTGAGAAAAAACGGGTTTTCATAAAAAATGAAGGGCCCCGTACCCTAAGAACGCGCACTTATGAAACCAAAAGTCAAGTCCCAGAAGGGAAACTTGACGAGCACTCAAAGGTGCTCGTGAAAACCATATTAGGTTGCAAGACAGGAAAAACCAAAGGGTCCCGTACCCTTGAGAGAGCGCACTAAAATTCAAAAATCAATTAGAATTGATGGGGCCAAAAGCCAAAAAACGTGTTAAGGCGAACTTGAGGTTAGAGAAATGAGAAAAAAAAATTGAAACATTTGTTGGTGATATTTTATTTGACGTTACATAGTACACCTGTCAAATCGATGATTTAAACTTTGACCTTCATACTTCACGTTTCTCGGGTCGTTGATGTTGTCTTGATAACTTCAAAAAAAGCGCGTTTTCGAAAGTGGGATTTAAACAAGCTGAGGCTTCCTTCAAATAAGCAAAATAGATTAGGTACAAATAAAAAAAAGAAATGCCTTCATCACTAAAACTTAAGAGGACAGTTTTAAATATTTCAGATCACTCTTCAGGCCCTCTGATGTTTTCTCCTCGACAATTACAACTCTCACAAAAAACTCTCTCATTGTTGATACAATGCAGATTGTTTGCCGAATTGTTACAAATACATACACGGTTGGCGAGAATAATTTTCCTATAGAGAAACCGTGTGCATGGGCAGCGACGTTGCCATATGCTTCGCCATACCCCTTCGAGCTAGTCCATTTTCCGGCTCTACTGAAGGATTATCGCTTGTCGCACGTACCAGACCGTCCAGACTCGAGAGCAACGACGCCCATGAATCGTTCCTCTATGAGAACATCATTTTTGCCAGACGTGTATATGGCATGTGAATGGCAACTTGATTCGGCTACCGTACTTCTCCACCAGTCTCGGCTGGATAATCGGAACAGAATTAAAATTGAAATTGAAATTCATCAAATGCTTTCTTTCTTTCTTCAATCATATACAAAGTAAAGTAGAAATGAAATTCACAGATGGTTTTATGATTAACAAAAAATTCGTTCAATAGAAGAAGAAAAAAAATCGTTCACTAAATACAAATAGATAACTATCATACTATAATATACGTACTGCGTATCAATGAAAAATCATCTGATTTTTGTTGTTTGTTGTTTTGATAACCTCTCTCAATTATTCCTCTGGTTTCAATGCTATAACAGGGGAGGAGGAAATATAATTATTATTTTCTCGACTATATCTCCGCAATGATGTTGATTCAACAAAAATTGAAGATATCAAGTTGACTTGACAGTTGGAGTTGATGACTGTTGTAATCTAAAAGTTAACAATCAAACTCCATATTTGATCCTTCCGGGTTCCGGGTTTCCCTGAATTGAGTCAATATAACTGTTGAATTGATGATCGAAAAGCCTCACCCAACGGCATTTTTTACCGTTTAAATGACTTCAAATTTATTTGCGGTTTTACGTTGGTAATTGCAGGAATTTGTGAAGGGTTCATTTGTGGCTTATGGAAGACGTGTCTTTACAGCACGTGAATAATTTCTCATAAACATAGTTTTATGTAAATGCGAAGTTCGTATTCACGTATAAAATGTCTTTCGCGTACTCAAATCTCTATTTTCGCAGTAATGCGTTTTATCCCGTTTTATTTCAAACATCTAACGGCGTCGGATAACAAGAGCTGCACGGAATATAAAGTCGAGAACGACGTTCACGGAAACTTTGCCCTCAATTAAGACGAACGATTCACCGCACTCGCCTGGCGTTTCAAAGAGATGTCGCTACGGTTAACAAACTGTGATAAACATGAATAAAAATCCAACATCGAGAAACCGATGTAGAATTCTCTTGTTTCTTCATGTTGACGATGTTAGTATTATAAAGATTTTCAACAGGTGTCGCTTCAAATATTTATAGCGCCCTGATACCTAATTATTTCTACATTAATAAAATTCTGCAAATGAGTTTTCAATCTAATATAATCCTAAATTACATTCGATTTGATTGAGTGTCGAATTTTCGGATGCTCCTTCCATTTTGGGTGCAAATCCGAAGCGCATTCTTTCCACGAACCTGTATTTACTTCTTTATGGGCTTTGTTTTTTTTATTGCGGAAGACACCGATCGAGCGACCGGTTGGTTAGGAGATATAAATATATTATGTTATGTTATGAAGCTGGAAGTAAGTGTGATGACTATTGTATAGGCCCTGAGGCACTATTACGGTAAAGAATACTTTACAGGGTTGGTCTAGGCGTGGCTGATGGTAGCTTCTTGAAATATTTTTTTTATCTTTCGGAACGCTCGAAAGGAAATGTTCAAGGAAGAGCGCACGTGCATGGGGTAGAAAGGGAGAGCAGGTAGGAAATTGAAATTGCTTTGAACATAGGAATCTTTGGATATGAAAAATAATCGTAGATATGATAGAACATAAGTAGATAGGATCATCAAATACCTTTTTGGTATATAATAGAAAGTTTGATCATTCAATGTATTATTTAAAATTAAATAATAAAATTGAACAAAAAATATTTAATACTTTTATTATTTAATATATCATTATTTCGAAATTCTAATATTCAATAAATATTATTCTTGATATCAAGGTCGAGAGAGACATCGGAACTCCTACCTATAAACCATATATCTTCTTACCGTATTTACCATGTCGATATGAGTGAAGAAATCACAATATCAATATATATAATATAAAATATTCCAAATAGGTATTGATATTTTCCTGGATATCCATATTTTAGATATCTGGGTGAAACGGCGGGTACTCTGAATATTTCCACTGGACATGCCTCGACAGGATATCCTTCGAATATTATTTGGATGCCCAATGTGTGGATATCTGGAAATAAAATTGCGGACCATAGGATTTTGCGTGCGACAGTGGAACAGCTCAAATATGAAATATTATACGCGATGGATAATCAAGTATTCAACTAGAGACTAGACCACTCTACGGGACTGTGGCTCAGCGTCGTCCCGTCGTCTAGTTGAATACTTGCAATGATAGGTACTTGCTAAACTTGCTTATTCATCGCGTAAAATCTTTCATATTTGATCTGTTCCACTGTGCATGAAAAAACCTATGGTCCGCAATTTTATTTTCAGATCGGTATATGGAATGCTAATGTATAATTGGGGAGAATTCAGAACTCCTAATAATCGTATTTTGCAAAGTAGATAAAATCGAGCTCAAAATGTGATACACAATTGTCCAATTCAGACCAAGGTAGATACAGTGTGTCCCACTTTAAACAGCACCACCTTCGTATTTTCGTATACACTGATCTACTTCAAGAATTTTTTTTTCAACATGTACTACTCAATAATATCTACATTCCTGGATATTGAACTCTCTCATTCCTTTCGAACATAGCCACCTATGAACAAATAAAAATGCAGAAAAAGTAATAGCAGGAAATTTTTTAGCGGAAATCTGACTACAACTCTCTAAAATACATGTGGTCAAATTTTCACAATGATATCATATACAGGGCATTATTTATTATTAATAAACGTTCGATGTTCTACTATGATCAGAAAAAATATAATAATTTCATGATTTTTTTCAAATACCAAATACCAAATACCAATTGAACACATATTTTATACTATTTCTGAATTTTCTGATCATATACAGTGTGTTGTTCATACTAGGAATCAATTATTTCTCGAATTCGCAAATTAGGTCGTTGAAGATGTATAGAACAATGGAGATATTTTGATTCGCAGAAAATTTGCGTTAGGAAATTGTCTACCTATAGAAAGGGTTAGGCAGGTTAAATTTTTAGTTCAAGCAATATTTCTAGTTTCTTCTCGAAAAAGAAATGATATAGTCTTTGCAAAGTCTCTTGATACAACTTGATCAGAAGAGATCCGCTATCACGACCGTCGGTTCCTTTGAAAAGTTAAGATCGAACGCGTGCCGCGGCGATGTTTTTTTGCTGTATATGTCTAGAGTGAATTTGCAAAGACTAAAATAATACTTATATATTTTCACACCAATTCCCCGTTTTTGTTTTCTATTAAAATGGATTCACCATATTATGTTTCTCTACAAATTATTGATTAGAGAAATATTTATTTACTTTGAACAGATTTTCTTCAATTGATGTCTTGTCTCAGTTATTCCGTCAGAAAATATCATCTTATGGAGGCAAATAATTCTGATATCATGATCTGCTACTCCAAATCAGTAGCACATCATCAGTATTTTTTTTTTGTACAAGCACTGTTCATCATAATATAATATGAAATTGAATATTTTTTCATTCGATATAGGGTTTACGAAATATTTGCTCGGATATGAAGAGTGTCACCTCAGCAAAATTTATCAATAAATCAATAAAAATATAAATAACAGTATCTGATGATTCACCTATTTATTTGATTGATAGATATCTTTTTATTGAAATTGTCACTAGTAAAACGCCGTCGGCCTACAAAAAAATACTCAAAGTATTGGTCCATGTTTTCAAAAACAGTTTAAGAACCCTACAATATGTATATAAATCTCAGTAATTAATCGCCAGTTAATCAATTAATGATCATTGCAGTGCCTCATGTTGAAAAATTGGAGTGATAAGATATATAAAATGAGGTCTTGTGTATATTTTCCCAAAGAACCGTAGTAGAGATTCAGGATATTGAAGACTTGAAAAAATACGAATTCGATATCATTCACCTCTCGAAAAAAAATTCCTTCGATTGTCTTGATATTTGATAAGTTCTATTGAAATAACAAAATGATCAGAACTTGTTTTATCTATCAAAAGGTGTCATAAGCACCGGATGAGTATCAGAATCGAAGAATATGTTCCACCACTATTTTTCTGAGCTGATGAATGCCTCCTTTTTATTGCTTGCGAGAAATGTATGCTTGAATTTTGTCATAATGTTATATGTAACACCGTGCAGATTTTGTTGGAAATAAAATCATAATGATATTTTTTTTTCATTTAATCTGACAAAAGCGCTTCAATAACGATAATTAATGTTTTTACTACCGACATTTCCAAAGATGAATATCCAGAATCTAAAACTCTGAAAATTATGAATTTCTTTAATACTTCATATGTCTATGAACTTTTATGTCACGATCTCCCATACTTCCATATTTCAAAATAAATGATATTGAACCAAATTTTTCTACCTGCTTTTTCACACTATATCATGAAGGAGGATAATAAGATGATTTAGGTATAGAAAACTACCTACCGTTGCACCGTGTGCTGTGTGATAAAGATATAATAGTCGATATACGATTTTTTTGAGAAAACCATCACAGAACTACCATCAGATTTTTTCGATAGTATTTTGTTTTTCAAATAATCGAGAAAAACCAATATGTTGCGTTTTGACCATCCCCTGTATCTCCGTTATTTGAAAACTCACGACCGAGCTCACGACATTCATAATATGGGCACCAATAGAAATTTCAATCCTCCTTTCAAAAATGTATCACTATAACATATCATATATTCTTCTGAACGAATATATCAGAAATCAATGAATCTGAAAATTTCCATAAGAAAAAACAATAATGCTATTGTCATTATCTCGAAGACGCAGGAAGATATTTCATTGTTCTATCTTTTATTCAAAAGTTCTTGAAAAACTGCTCACGAAATGTCTGAGCCAGAATGCCGTAAGTTTTCAAATAACATAGATACAGGGGATTGTCAAAAACGCACCACTTTGGTTTTTCGCAATTATTTCAAAAACAGAAGATGATCGAAAAAATCTGATGGCAATTCTGAAATAGTAATAGAATTCTGAGAAACATTGCTCATTTGAACGACTGTGTAGCTCTTATAATAACCGAGATAGCAATACATATAGCACCAATCTGGGACAAAGTGTATAGCAAAACAACGTTTGCCTGGAATATAAATAGCGTTTCATTTCACCCTAAAATGCCCTATGCTTTCAATTTTATAACCGTACCACCCGTACTGACCCTGACCACCGCGCCCAAGTGGTTCTAAAAATAGATAAGATGAGATAAGTAAAATGAAAATAACCAGCGGGCCAAATTAACACCCTATCCTACAATCCTATATGCTTGCGGATTCGCCGTGGAAGGGGTTCTGAATTCTCTGCCTACCGCCGTCACCCTCTCGCACCTCATTCCTCAGGTGATCGCACTAATTACTTTTTTACCATAATTATAGTGAGTTACCCAGTGAGTTAACAGGTAGAAGACTGATTATTTTTCCGTAATGTGAAATTCTCAACATGTTTCATTGTATTCTTCTTTATTCTGAGCGCCATCTAATAATGATAATTAGAATCAAAATTTTGCAACGCCATCTATAAGACAGAAGCTGAACTAATGTACCCCTGAATAGGCCTGAATTCAGACACGATTTATGTAGGTCGCCACCAATTATCGACGCCATATTGTTAATTTTGGATTTTTTCCCGTTTTCTTTGGAACGGTGTGATTTTGGAAGCCAGAATTTGGGCAGGGTATGGCATTTTAGTGTATCTAGGAGTTAAACCAATTTTCATTAAAATCTGTGACACAAAATTTCTCAATGTTTACATTTTTCAGTCATCGCCTGCTTTCTTCAACAAACGAGTTTGATTTCGAAAATTACTTTAACTCCTAGCTTGAGCTTTCGTCCTTAGTATCATCCAAACCGTTTTTCATTTGGACTTTTCGTTTGGCAGAAAATGGGGCTGGAAAATAGGTCTGCATAGCGATTGTCGTGAATCGTCGGTCTTAAGCGACTTTACAGCTTCTTTTAAAACTCCCGAAGTATTCCGTTTACCTCTTCTCCTCCACCTCTCTCGTTCGAAGGCACTCAATTCTGGCGCAGACTTTTATATGAGGATAGGGAAGTAATGTTTCGAGAAAGTCTTAAGACGTTCATTAATTTTTAATGTCAGAACGGAATATTTTCCTAAGGTATCAATAAAGTAACTACGATTCGTGGAATTTAAATAGTATTATAGGTACGTAGTTTTCTTGGTGATTTCATGAATTTATACAGATATGCATGGAATTAAAAAGGACAAGGTGCCGGTTTCGACACGAATGCCCTCATCAGACTTATAAATCATAATATAGTATTATACGTATATAGAGAAAATAATCAATATCATCACCTAAGTCACTACAAACTATACTTTGATAGGAAGAGTATTCAAAATTGAATTGAGAAAAGAGCAAAAGCACTCTGAAGTTGGCATTCCACTTCTGCCTTTTCCTTTATAATTGTCCCTTCAGTTCTCATATAGGATATAGACACGGGATAACAGTCGACCACTTTTAAGTGGATCTAGGACACATGAACAACTTACATAAGCGAACACAAAATAATGAAAATAGCAAGAAATACAGTGTTCCTTTCCTAAAATGATTATTAGAATCCATAACGGCGCCGACATACATACCTATGCCATTATACAGGGTGATTCACATAACAACCGACATAGAGCAGGGGCATGTAGGGGGTCCCAAAATATGGCAATTTAACGCAACTTACCTCTATACCAAGTTGCTTCCCTAAGGAGTTATAGGCTTTGAAAGTGAAGTTATAAATTTTGAAAAACATCAATATCTCCGTTATTCTTGAACTTAAATCAACCAAAGTTGGTACACTTTGTAGTTTGTAGATGTATTTAGGGCGTTACTTGACAGTAACTAGAGTTTAATTGAAATTTGTAAAGGGGGTATACTGGGTGGCGCACCATTAATATTCAACAGAATTTTGTTAACCCTTGATGAATTTTGAAAATCTTTGCTTTGTTTTGTGGGCAATTCAATTCTGAAACTTTTCCTACTCTAGTAATTTTTCGAAAAACCTCATCATTTTCATCAAAAACTCGAATAACTGAAAACGCTCGCTCTAGGTGTGTTATTTAAAATCATCGAAAATTTAAAAGTGGGCTATGAAAATAAACGTCAAACTTGACAATGAAGCAAGTAAGTTGTTCGATCAAGTAATTGTTGTTTGAGTGTTTTTAAAATGAACGAGAAGTTTTCTTTTAACGAGCAAGTTGACATGCTTTTAGTGCTAGGTTTTTGTGAAGAAAACTGAAGAAGAAGTGTAGAAGAATATCGTAGAAGATTTCCTAACCGTATCATTCCCCATAGAGAAACATTTTCTAATGTTGAAAGACGAGCTATATAGAGAAACGGGCAAGTTTTTCAACAATACTCGAGAACGTGCTGTCGCACTCAGGCCGCAAGTTGAAGTAGCCATTTTGAATGCTATTGAAGATGATCCACATATTAGTACTAGGAATTTATCTCGACAAATTGGTATATGGCAGAGTTCTGTGCATCGAGTTATCCATCGCAATCTACTACACCCTTATCATGTACAAAAAGTCCAAGAACTTTTACCCGGATATTTGGTTCAACGTGTCAATTTTTGGCAGTTTATTCTACACCAATGATGAGGTTTTTCGAAAAATTACTAGAGTAAGGAAAGTTTTAGAATTGAATTGCCCACAAAACAAAGCAAAGATTTTCAAAATCCATCAAGGGTTAACAAAATTCTGTTGAATATTGATGGTGCGCCACCCGGTATACCCCCCCTTTACAAATTTCAATTAAACTCTAGTTACTGTCAAGTAACGCCCTGAATACATCCACAAAGTTTACCAAATTTGGTTGCTTCAAGTTCAAGCATAACGGAGATATTGATTTTTTTTCAAAATTTATAACTTCACTTTCAAAGCCTATAGCTCCTTAGATAAGCAACTTGGTATAGAGGTAAGTTGCGTTAAATTGCCATATTTTGGGACCCCCTACATGCCCCTGCTCTATGTCGGTTCTTATGTGAATCACCCTGTATAGGGTGTATCTAAATAACACCGAAAAAATTCGAGGAGTGATATCCTGTGATATTTTAGGAAAGAAAGTTCATATGAACATGTGTCCTAACTTGCTTCGTTTTCGAGATACGGGTATTAATATTTCCATGAAAGATCGTTTTTTTATTCATTACTCAATTGTCTTTTCATCAATTGCAATAAAACGTTGTGGTTTTCTTGATAGTAATATGAAGCTTCTATATGTCCACTAGATGTCTGATGATTGTGTGAATATACCATCAAAATTTCATTCAAATCGGCTCAACCGTTTTCAAGATATTGATAAAAAACTATTTACTATCTCGGACACGAAGCCAGGAATCTCCCCTGGGCTTTTGTCACCAACACTCTGAAACTCTCTGTATCATAACGTACTGTATGGTTAGGAAGAATAAGTGCGAAAAAAATTAGAGGACGCCATATTTTATGGAGCAGAGTTCAAACAAACATTTGTCTGGAATTATTTCGTTTCCGAGATACAAAGTATTCGTTTTGTCAATAATTACTCAGAAGTCTTCCTGCCAATTCCAATGAAACTTGGTGGTTTTATTGACAGGAACATGGAAGCATCTTTTGGTGTGATTCGATTCGAAATAATAATTCAGTTAGTTTTGAAAAGTGTCAAATTACATTTCAAAATTAGAAAAACATCAAAACATGGGCAATCACTTCTCATTGGCAAAATATTGGCATTTTTCAATAGTAAATCACAAGGTTGATAATTTAATTAATTTAATTCAAAATGTTAATGTAAGCAGTTGTTTTCAACCCATATATTGAAATCTCACAATAACCTGAATAAGTAGATATTATTATCGAATCAATCTGTGCTCTATTGTCTAAGAATATTCTTCTTATTGACAAAGCTTGAATGATATATTATGTAGTGGAATGATACATTTCGTCAAAAAAGAATAGTTATTTTTGTATCTAGAGCGCGAAATGATACTTTGGTGATCGAGATCTGATTTTTTTAACGAGGCTTTGCCGAGTTAAAAAAATAGTCGAGATGACCAAAGTTTTTCGCGCTCGAGTTGCAAACAACATTTTTTCTACAAACGTCAAAAAATATAGTTTTAAAGTAAAAATATGCTTAGCTTGATATAAAAAATAGTGTTGAACTGGCTTAAAAGGCCTCCCTCTATCCTCCCTAGGTACGTACGATGTTCCACGAACATAATAGGAATTTCCTTTCGTGCGCTCCAAGAGATAAAACAAAGTTATGGTTGAACATTCAGAAATAAATGATTTCGTGGGCGCGAAGTAGGTACTTCGCGCACTGTTTTACTTCGCGCATTGTTATGTACAAGGTATCATGGTAACGTAGGAAACTGAAAAATAGTGTCACTTCGCAATTTGTTATCAATGCGCGAACCTTGTCATTTTTTGAAGTTTGTAGAAAAAGAATATTTATCACAGTTTAATACCCTTCCTGAATATTTTTTTTTTTGCTTATTTCAAAGGTTCTGGTAAATGGTTATACATTTTTTTGCTTTCATATATAACTGAATTTTTTGTGATAGATGGATTTTGCCACCATAAAAGCTTACACAGAGGTTTCCTAAAAACTCGATTAATCTTTCCAATTCATTATTCATATATACATAAACATTTTGGAATTTTCTCTCCTCGTTTCTATAAAATAAAAATATGAGTATTATTTCAATACGTGTAGTGTGGACGAATCAGATGATTTACTCCAAAATATCACTGATATAGGTACTTATATATAGAAAAACTATCTCAGTTTTCACTTATCTTTGGACGCATCGGAAACAAATGCTCCCGTTTTCAACATAAAGAATGGAAAATATTTTTCTCACAAATTCTCTTCAGGTGATAAATTGTGACGTTGGCAAACAAAATAAATGAGTTACGGGATGTTTTCATTAATTAATCTTGAACTCACCATTTTCATGCGTTTAGATTTTAGTAGTGAATACCATGTTCTATCTATATCAACTCAACAGGAAACAATGCTATGGTCTCCGTCCATGCAAGTGGATTCCTTGATTTTCCACTTTTGGTTGCTATCTTCTTTTCCAATGATTTTACTATCATTGCAATCTGCTATATGTTGTCCATTTTCAGTAAGGATATGTGATGATTGTGATGTTCAGCTAGTTTCGATATTTCGATATGTCTTTTCTTTAACTCATAGAGATATACCCTGTATACACCACAGAAATGTATATTCTCATCAAATTAGCACTATAGGTACTCTAGTGCAAATCTTGAAACAATCAGGACCTCAAGAGACATCCAATGGTGGTATTTGTTGTGAGCTGGTGTAATTTTGTTTCACTGTGTAGTTTCACAAATTCTCTTGTCTGATTCTCTAATTAGGCAACTTGAAACTTGAATAATTCTATGCGAGAGAGTTTCCACTTCCTCTATCAATTTCAATTTCCCGAAATCGCAGCTCGTTTCGAAGTGGGGGTGTAAAGTCTCAATCAGCGCTCAATCTTGCCTGGTGGTCCAATCAGCGATGCGCCTCCGCCAAAACATGAAGATGATAAATCGTCCGCCATAAATACCGGTAGCGATGGAGAGATGAGAGGAGACCAGCCAAATGGTGCGGTAAATTAGTTCAGTCAACAAAGCGGCTGTAGAGGACATGACAGAAGAAAGAATTCTTAGCTCAAAAGATGTACCGATTTGGAGTAGTCAGGAGGTAATGGTTATTTATACACCATGAGCCGTAGGCAAATGCTGCAATTATTCGAGTGGGGAATTAGCATTTCGAACGAGTTATGAGTTATACACTAAAAGTTTTCTTACGACTGTAACAGATAACAGCGGCATATTTGATTTCTTCGTCTTGTAGCCATCTGATTTCCTGTCAAGTAATGCTCATCTATTAGACAGAGCTGTCATTGCTTGAAAATTGATGACATTCCATGGGGGATCAGCAATCTGCCAAGTTTCTGCTAGGACTATACAATCTACATTTCCATCCAAATAACTCAGAAAAACTTTGAACTCATCAAGATTCGCATTAATCGAACGTATATTGTGATTCAACAGTTTGTAATTGAGATTTTTTCGTTTATCAAGAATTCCTCTTTACATTTTCCAGGACTAGATAATGAGAAGGTTTTTGCCTCATCGATTTTGAAATCACGTATACATGGGTTCATCTTTGTATGCTTTCATAAATATAAGGGCTAATTTGTAAGATATAATAACACAATGGAGTCATTGTGATCAGGTAGCCGTGCGGACAGAGTGTCTATATTCTAATTCGCATTCGCTTGCCGGTCGTGGGTTCGATCCCCGTCGACTGCAGAAATTTTTCTGATGGCCCAAGAAAGTGTTTGGGATCACACGTTAAAAGGTAAGGCCCCCGTCATTCCTTGCTCGCACAAGACTTTCGAAGACTTTTGAGGGTTGCTCGTAAGGGGGCAACCGAATGACGGATAGAACAAACAAACAAACAAACAAACAAAAAGATACGGAAATAAAATTGATAACATACAAATTACCTCATTGAAGTATCGAACCGACAGAGTAAAATACGAGCAATTTTGTGTTATAGCTTGAGAAAAACATACTTTACGCCTTGAAAATTAGTAAATAATGGTAGATTTTATAGCTAGTGGTGGAAAAACAAACATACTTATTACTATAGAGGTCCTTACTTCATATTGAGTGTTAATTCTTTCGACAGGGTTGGGCAACTACAAAATATTTTGATATATTTCATTTGCCTAACAGAACGTGATGAATTTAGAAGAAGAACTACATACAGGGGTGCGTGAACTCTCATGTAGACATCATGATTATTCCATTGCATCCATTATCTGAAACAATAATTGTGAATTGATAACTGGAGGTTGACATATTATTTGTTGTCAACAGAATAGCCTCAACTATTCCTTCAAATTTTCTGATAAATAGATAAATAGTGTGCAGTTCAGCGTTATGGCCGAGTTACGGCTTTTATTTATTTGAATATTATGGTACTTGATTTACTTGGAAATTTCGAATTGTAGTAACTATTGACCAGTTTCAGATAAAATATTGACTGATATTCCATCTTGAAGGTATAGTTTATGCAAAGTCTGTTGAATAGATCATCAAACGAATGTAGCACTCTTTGAACTTTCAGAGGGACCGACGGCTTGCGGTGATGTGTTTTTCCAACTGACTTTGCATAAACTATAACAAAATTCTATATAACGTGTTGGAGACTAGAATAGATTAGCAAAAAGTGTGAGTAAACAGGGCGATTTTTGAGAAGCTGCACCATCCGATAGCATATATCTCCTGATATCTCGAAAACTGTGGACGATATAGAAAAAATATTGCGCTGTAAACTTTTATATAAGATATCGTATAAGATATAAACAAAAAAATCATAAGTGGGCTTGTATTCGTGCCCTGCCCCCTTATGGTATATATGGGGACTTTTTAGTATGTTAGCGTCCTGACTACTCCAAACGCATCCCTGAATTCAGATATTATCATTTCTCCCATGTCCCTACACCCTCTTCTGGACGTCTATTGGCTGGACTGAAAAGGAAAAACACGGTGTTTCCCCTGTTGATTAAAGGTGTATTCGGTCTCTCGTCCCCAAACATCGTTAGTTTGACACGGGTGGAATCTATGCGGGAGGGAAAGAATCCCGTCTGGTTGGAACAAATTCGGATGGATGATTAGTCGGTCGGGCAGTCCAGTAACGAAGTTCGACGACGTTAATATATTTTCTTGGGGGAAGAGGGTAAGGGGGTAATTAGGGTGACCAGTTTTTGAGAACGAAAAAAGATCACATTGTGTTTTAACCCATTAGTGCATAATGTGTCTTATAATGGACGCTCCTTGTCTGATTTTTTGTGACGTCAATCATGCAGGAATTGAATGTTTCATGCGCCAGAACTATAAGTGTAGTTCAACAACAGACAGCTATCACTTCTATTTCATGAATTTGTATCTCGACAATATTCTGCACATGATCAAATGGATAACAATTTGTATTGCACCCGACAAGGAGGGTAAGTATTTATTATAATGGAGTATAATGAATTTCAGAATTTCCTATCCCTCAAGATCTCATTAAATGCATGTGTTTATGAACCTATAAGGTAATTCGAATAATTATTTTTTTTGTAAGACACTCAAAATATTGCTTTTGTGTTGTGTCCATTCTAATGGACTCTATGCATATCGGTCATCAAAATTTTTTTGTAGATCATTCTTGCAACATCTCCTAGACATATGGAAAATGGCTCAGATATCGATCAACCAACAGATAATCATATATTATATTGCCTCCAGAAGAAAAGTTGGCAGAAATGCAGTTATTCGAATTTAGAAACTGCGAATCCATAATAAATCATATTTCTAAAGGAATTATCAGTACGACTTTCATTATTCTGATCCTGATTTTGACGAAATTGAAAATAATATACATCTTTGCATTATGGAAAGGCATATTATTGCATCAAATACGTTACGTTACGTTATACTGCAGCACGTCAGCTATAGACACGACTCCATCCACTCGTTCGACTCCTTTTTTTCTTCAACGGGTTCACATTTTCTTCCACTGGATCGTGTGAGGAGCACCGAAAAAAGGTCTCGAAGTATCATCCCAAATAATTTCTTGATATGATGAATTTCCATATACCCATCAGCTGAATTCCATTCAGTAGAGTATAAAAAATTGCAATTTTATATGTAAAATAGGACTGCATTTGAGAGATGCTTCAAAATGGATCAAGTCATCATGATGTGTAATTTTCATTATTATTATCATTTTTACTATTATTGATAATATTGTGATTGATGTTATTGAGTTTTTCATGTTCTGGATATCTACTGATCACTTTCATCAATGAACCAATTTGCATAGAGTCCATTAAAATGGACGTGTCATATAAAAAAAATCTGTTGTAAAAAAAAATTATTCGTCATGAGTTATCATTCTTTGGGTATATTTGAATGAGTGAACATCTTCAAAAAATAGAGATTTGAAAAAAAGTAACTTCATGCACTAATGGGTTAAGGATGACAATGAGTGGAAAAAGCGCCGCAGGAGATTTTTTCTAATTATTCAAGGTCAAAGGCCTTTAAATTTAAAATTGGAGTTTCCCCTACCTTCGAAACAACTGTCTATTTTTACCAATATCCTGAGTCAAAAAATTTAAATAGAAAACAAATAATGAGGAGTGATCATTGGTTGATTCCAGATATAACATTTCTTAATCCGCCAATATAGCCTTTCTCTAATTTTATGAATTCACCATTGAAAGAACTATCGGATGACGTCGGTTTATGAGTGATGAAACAAATTTCTCCCGTTCCTGATCTTTTTGCAGTTTGTTCATATTCCTTATTTTCCTAGTATAGAATTTTGACTAGTTACTGACTAAACAAGACTCCGAAAGAGATGACATTTACCTCCAAAATGAAAAAGATGGGTTCATATAGATGTTTGTTTTATATATTTGAAATATATTTCAGTTTCATATATTTAAATATGTGTAAATACTTACATAATACGTACATAAAATTAATAATTGTAAATAGGAATTCAATTCGATTGTAAACTTAGAATAAACATCATCTTTATTATTATTATTATTAATCACCACTTCAATTGTTTCGGTGTTATTCAGATACACTCTGTATATTCATAGACGTATAATGTTACTGTGTATCACGCAACTCTGATAAAAACAAGTAAAAAACCGGTTAAACTAATGGGATTCGCTATAGTGTGTTAAAAATGATCCCACATTTCCTTTCGTAGTAAGCCTTATTTCATTCACGAACGAAATTTACTGATTAGCTCTCGCCGTGGCCCCATTTGCCGAGGTGTTTTTCTCCCGAGATTTACACGCTATCCGGTGATTTTCTATCGAAACGTGAGCCGGAATTTCTTCGTTGGGGCGCGCTGAGACTTTGATGTTTTATAAATGAAGAAATTATGAAGGCTTCCTTCTTCCTTCGTTTAATGGACGGGGAAATAATCTAGAGAAAAAGCGGCTTGATCGATCGATCTCTGCCGGTCTGCTCGGCTCCGTGCACCATGACATGACGAGACTTGAAGAGTTATTATACATATTTATTGAAAATGGGTTATAAAATCGCTCGATTTTCAACATTTAATGACAGACATTATTGTGATGAATCGAGTAATAAGAGTAATAATGACAGTAGGATATCGTAATAATCTGACATCCCATCGTCTTGTCAAATTCAACTAAGTAGGTATTCTACTTATATATTCTATATATGTATCTGCTTGCATTCTTCTGAACGAAGACAATAGCATTGCTTCTTGTTCTGTTGTTATAGACAGAACATGGAATTCACTACTAAAATCTGAACATGAAAATGGTAAATTCAAAATTAATTAATAAAAACATCCTGTAACTCATTTGATTGCCAACGTCACCAGTTGTCACTGAAAACTGAAAAGCTTCAAGACAGTTACGACTTTGCTACCAAAATAATCATTTTTTATGATGAAAATGGGAGCAGATTCGGTCCCGAAACGTCCAAACATAAGTGAAAATTTGATATTTTTCCAAACTTCTTTCAATACAAATTGTCACTGACAAGCTAGTGAATTCTTCTTTTAGGCTCTCTGATAGGGAAATTCTTTAAACGCAGTGACATTTTGGGGCAAATCATCTGATTTGTCCTCACTACACGTACACGGAGAGAAATATGTACGTCAAATAGACGAAACTCAAGGTTTCGTTCGTTAAAAAAGGTGTGAAGACGATCCCATTAGAGCATTTTGTGTCAGACTGATCATTTTCCGTATTCGACGTCATATTTTATATGCATTGGGCAACACATCACTATAAAATATCAGAACATTAAATATAATCATTTTACAAGTACTGTAGTATTGAATAAAAAAGCGTATACAAGTATTAAGAAGATATGTTCACGTCATCCTAGGTTGTGTAAAACTGGCTCAGCCAATGTTTTTGACAACTTTACTGTCAACATTTTGGTAAACGATCATTCCCGATAGCCCGTTTTACGCAGATAGGATGACGTTAATTTCTCTCTATAATGTACTCGTACGCTTTTTATACGTTTATATACGTTCACTGAGGTAGCGGTAAAGCATCATTATTCTAGTTTCCTCCTGATGCCCCCCATCAATCAAAAGGCTATATATGCGGAAAAAAGCAGCTGTCTATGCACTGAATTTGATGATGCTACGAGAAAAATAACAAAACTCCCGAACTGCGGGTTTCTTTTTACCGCATTCGGATCACGTAGTCACGCTTAAGAGTTCCGTTCGGAAGTTGTTTCAACTTGGAAGTTGTAGGAGTAGACGGAGTACCTAACAGCGCAGGTAAATCAATTAGCCAGCTGGAATAGCAAGCAAAGAAGTATACAACGAAATTAAACTGTAACTATGGTAGAACAGGAACAGGACGTAAACATTGAAAAAACTAGACTGAAATCAGACAAAGAGACAAATAATTCTCAACCAATCGAATTGTTATCTAGATCTTTCGACTTTGATTGTGGTACAGTTTTTCTAAACGATAGCAGGGATGTTCGATATTGCTCCCTCGTAGTGACACTTGAATAGTCATATAGGTCACCTATATTATGTCCTGTGTCATCTTGATGACTTGAGAATGCGTAACATTAAAAATATAAATAAAAAGTGACGTTACGATGTATCTGTATTCTGTACTTATTCCAGACGTTCTCTCACCGTTCTCCCAATGACAATAATGAAAATAATCATTATGCACTTCAGGGGTTTAAAGAGGAAAACATGTGGATTCATAAAATACATTTTAAATCCCTAGGGATTTGATGTAACACTTTTTTCCCCGATACCATAGGTGTAGTGAAACAGAGAAAGGTGATCATGAATATGAGTAAATTTACAACAAAAGAAAACATATACCAAACACAAAATGGATTTCGTCTAATGAAAAAGGTTCGTCCACTGAAAGAGATTCTATAGATTCAGAAGCATTGTGATAGGTTAATTTGTATTACATTGAAATTACTATTGTTTGTGATTGTGAGCATATAAAGCAGCAAGCAGCTCTTTCAGTAGAAGACAGATGGTGACGTGGAATATTCAAGTTAGATATACATATATCTTGTGTCATACGAGTCAAGGCTTAGGGATCAAAGTAATAACTGTTTCTATATAAGAATTTGAGTCATTCATATTTATACAGTGTTGGTATAGTGAGTATAGTTCAACTTTTCTGAAGTTACAACGTTGAGAAATTTTGATAACATATAATGATGAACTTTCGTTAACAAATTCCGTCACTTTATATCTGTGACTTCTGCCCCAAGCTTTTTCAGTAAATCATTATTCGGATAGTACCTATTACTCGACTCGTACTTCCGTAACGATCACAAGTGAGTTTTTTATGTGACATCATCAGGGGATCGCCAACCTTGAACTATGAGTCACGAGCTTACATCCTCAGGACCCCAACCCAACTAATCGAAAGTCCCATTCAGCCGCCCTCGAGCCGACTAAATTACGAGGGAAGCAACTTTTAATAAACAAAATTAACCGAGACATTCCTGTTTGCCGTGCCTCGCTGAAAGCCTCTTCCTCTCTCCGGCAAAAAACTTAATTATAAACTTCATAACTCGCCTGAAATCCCCCGCGGCAGCACAGTCACCTGTAGCCCGCCGGCCCCCCGTCTTACTCCCCTCCCTAGATCCAACTATCCAGCAGGATCCCTCATCGCTCTCCATATCCTGGAAGATGTCTCGGCACCGTGAAAATGAGATAGCACTAACCCGATTAGGGTTTGGCTGCAGCAGGCCAAAGGGGATGAATACACACATTGGCGGCGGAGCTAATAGGGATCCTTAAGATTGACTATAGAATGAAGAGTATGAACTATTAAAAACACCGATACAGCATCGAGCCTGGTGAATTATGAACAAAACTATCTCTGTATGTAGCGTTGGATATATCAATGGCATTCGACCGTGTTTGGCACTAAGGACTCGTCTGATACCATTGCCATCAATTCCGACGTTCTACAAGGAATACAAGAATCCATTTTTACACCAACATTGTTCTTTCTTCATATCAATGATCTGTTGGGGGCAACCACTTGCCCTACCCACAGCTTTGAAGATGATAGTATAATCTCCATACTGTGTTCTCTTCCAGAATTCTCATCGCTTCCCAGGAAACAAAGAACTTACGAATAAGGCAGGTCAACGCTGTTAATGAAGATCTAGGTAAAATAACAGCCTGGGGAACCAACAACCAAGTTGAATTCAACGCCACCAAAACTCAAGCCTGCGTTGTCTCTAGAAAGGCGGAACACAGTATGCCTGATATAACAAAGTCTGGAACCATCATTCCCACCAAGTCCACTATATCTATGCTCGATATTTTCATCAGCAATACTCTCTCATGGGAAAATCATGTCCGATCCATCGCGAAAGCCGTTTCACAAGAACTCGGATTTTTGTTCCGTGCGTAAATCTACAAAGCACAGATACGGATACTGTTCTCACATATGGGGTTCGGCACCCAATCATACGCTGATGATCTTAGATTCCATCCAGAGAAGAGCTATTCGCCTGGTGGGTGATACCACACTCACTAGTTCTTTGACCTCATCAGAACACTGTTGATAAGTCGGCGACCTCTCACGTTTTTATATAAATACTTCCATGGGAAAAAGACATCTCTGCTATCATTCCATCACTAACAATACCAGTCAGACGGACTCGACAAGCCCAGTCAGCACATCCATTCCCTAGGTACCCACGTATCATTTATCGCTAGTGACGAGTAATTTTGATGCATTTTTGTGTGTCTTGGTACTTCCTACTTCCTTTCAATTATGTCTGTTGTTAGTATCTTTGCCTCAAAGCATATTTCTGCAAATGTTCTGTGATTGACCAAAAATAGTTGGTGGAACAAAGGCCAAAAGTGGGGCATAATGGTGTCTAATTCCAAGAAAGAGATTGAGGAGAGTAGAAATCTCTCATATCATGCCATCTGGCTGACACGAGGGCTGACATGAAAGTGCCAGACCTTAGGACTTGGTGAGGGGTGAAACCATGAAGTTATAATCAACAACCAACAGATATTAGGTTCGAGTACATATATATACGGGTTTAGATGAGGGGTGTGGGTAAAGTAAGGTTGTTCTTTTCTATCATTCGGTTGCCCTCTTACGAGTAACCCTCAGAAGTCTTCAAGAGATCTTGAACACTTTCTTAGGCCATCAGAAAAAATTCTGCGGTCGTGGTGGAAATCAAAACCACCTACCGGCAATCCAACGTGGATAGAACATTGACGATTTAACCACGATGCTACGCTGGCCACTAAAGGGTAAATTGCAGTTGACTGAAAATACCCCAACGTCCCTTTCAATCAGTTTTTATTGGATGTGAAATCGCCTAAAAATTCAAGTGCAGTTTGGCCTTCGTTAGAATAGTTACGAACACTATCGTCGAGAGAAATAGAGTCCGTAAAAAGGAGAGAAAATCTGCTCAGTAACTATATTCTATTCTATTGCGCTATCATATCATTTCCAAAGTGATGGAGAAAGCCATTCAAGTTATCAAACATCTGGAAAACTCAGGAATCATAATCACTTGCCTACGTCACCTATGGCAGGTTTCATAGGGAATTTCGTTTTGTGGCGTTAGATATATTGAAACCATTCGATCGTGCTTGGCACCAAGGAATTCTCGAAGAACTACCATCATACGGCTTACCACCTCAGCTATACCTTCTTTCATCGAGTCGATAGATCGTTCTATGTGGTGGTGGACAGAATATCGTCTGATACCATATTGCCATTTACTGCGTCCCACAAGGAACAATCTTGGCCCCATATTGTTCCTACTTCATTTCGATGATCTGCTGGAAGTAACCACCTACATCCACAAGATTACAGTTGTCAATACTCTCCATACTGTGTTCTCTTCCAGAATGTCCATTCCATCTCAGAAAACTTAGAATTAACCACGAAGGCAGGTCAGCGTTGTCAATGAATATCTTGCTGAAATCACATTCTGGGAACCAAGAACCTAGCTCAAGCTCGGTATTTCCATCAGTTTTCGACCAGCCAAAGAAGTCCTGGTACGAAAAGGAGAGCGTGAAGGCGTTCAGTCCTCGGACCCTAGAGTAATAATTATTGAACAATTCAGCTTTGCAGGTGATGACTTGAACGATATGACCGACTACACTTTTGAACTGATACATACCATAATTTCTAGCAAGCGCTCGAGATTCCGTTTTTAAAGGTGAGTTGATGATCGCACCATTTATGTTGTGCTCAGTGGTCTCACATTATTTTCTGCGATTATTTATGAGAATTTATTTTCAATGGAAAATCATATTGGATTCATCGCAAAAACTGCTTCACAAAAACTCGAATTTTCGAAATTCACTTGCTACAATGCTGAACCATGTCCTGAAGGACGCTAGTTAACCTCTGGACACCCGACACCAATAGCAGCGGTCGCACCCTTTTCGTGATTTCTGTCAATATAAGGCCACGTGAGCAATTCCATTTTCGCCCTTCTCGAATTTCTCTCTACACGCCCTTGTTCTGTAAACACCTGCGACTTGTCATCTCATGTTATACGTTCCCGAGGGTTACGCTAAGCTCTAGCTGGTAGCCGTAAATTTTGCATTTTGCAGAGTGGCGCGGCGCCGACAGAATAGAAAGTAGAGTGTATCTCGCACTTCGGAGAGGGATGATAACTCGGAAAGGGATATATACCCGAGAGGAGCAAAAAAAGCTGAGCGTGAACTCTGGAAATGTTTGGAAATGATGTGGCTGCGGTGGGATGAAAATATATACGAGTGTATGTCAGTAATGAGATGGCGTAGGGTTATTGTAATGGGTCGTCTATTATACCAAGAGCAATGATCTAAGTATTTTTTAATTATTATTTGTAGGTATACAAAACAACAGTGGGTCCCTCAACAAAAGTAAACTACAAGCATCTATTATAAGTACGAAATTGATGAAAGAACAAAAAACGCCATATGGCATACCAATGAAAGGATTCTATAAAGTGAACTAATTCATAGCAATTCAATGATATATTCAAGTTTGAAACATTAATTTTGAAAATTACTGTCCATATCTTCAATAATGAATGCCTTGAAGCTGTATGCATTTCTTTCCATTGCGTTTGTCTATAGTGCCTTTCTACCTTTTTTCTAAAACCAAATCATTCATAATTATACTAATTTCTTCGTATAATTTTTGTTTTCCTGCAAACATTATTTGCAGGAACTATAGGAATCGTTAGTAAGCGCCTATAGTGTCTAGACTATAGCCTACTTTAGCCTACTTTATAATGGCACTACCTTTAATAATGGGCCTGTTTCAATGAAAACTTATATCTCAGTATTTTGAAATATTAACCCAAACTACACTGTCACAAAGTTTACGACTTAGATATTATCATATTATCACTGTGTATATATACCAGTAACATCCCTGCCGTGGAAGTATATTCCTGCAATGTAGCTATGCTCTTATTGGTTGTTGGGAGATATGTCACTATACAAATATTTTTATACTTATCGGGTAATCAAGTCTAGAAGATCTAGCGTTTTTCATGAACGTCGATTTTCTTTACTGAAAAAAAGTATCTACCAACTCTATCAACTCATGATGATTTTCAGTTTTGGAGTCAAAATCAAGGTAACAAACAATTTCGTAGCCTACTGCAACCTACTCATTAGAATGTTAAAAATACGATATTCATGTGATTCAAGTGATTTTGACTAGGATGCAGTAAACTAAGTAAACTGAAAAAATTATGAATATACAAAGGAAGTCAGATTCAATTTTTGTTCAGCTCAAATGAAAGGATTTCAAGAAACAGTGAAAAATCCATTTTAATTTTTAACTTTCAACATGAATTAGAAAATATATTTTTTTATGTTCTGGTTCCCACGAAAAGGTATATCCTGTAATGTTCTGAGAACATCGTGAGAACCAACGGAAATGAGGTAGGAATTGGTGTTCTTATTAAATTTCTGGAGGTTATATATGCCTCGGGGAACACCTCCCTTGACAATATGTTCCAGAGCCTCGTTGTTCGTTGGGTGAACGAGTCTTTGGAAAGAGATGTTCTGCAGGTCTTCAAAGTGACCACGAATAAGGGGTGCGAAGCCTCAACACGACGGGGTTAATCTCGCGGGGACTGCCAAGGGAGGAACAATAATTGTTGATATTTCAGAAGAGCATCGACCATGAAAATATCTATAAAATAGAGCCAGATCGCCAACTTTTCTACGGTGTTCCAGAGAAGTGAGTGAGTTTGTGAGCGAGACGAATTGCCCTTTTTTGGACAGAATCCAACAGTTTCAGGCTATGTTTGGAAGCTGCACTCCAAATATATTTTTTTTTATTCTCAGAAAAAATACTTTATTGAACAAATTAACATACAACTATAACAATTCATAGTATTTTTTTTTCCAAATCAGCAATAATGCTGGTGATGGAACTTAAACTTAATGATGAATAAACAAGTAATCAAGTTAACATCAAACAAAAATACACATTTTATATTTGGGTACAGTCTTGAAGCATATTCAACCTAACAAAAAAAAACATAACAAAAAACACAAAATACATACTAAGTATTGATTGCATTCATATAAATCATTAGTTCTCTTTTGAACGATGCATAACTATCTTTGTTTTTGATGAAATTTGGTATAGTATTATAAGTTTGAATACATTTGAATATTGGGTCATTCAGTGCCACATTAGTTTTTACTTGTGTTAGATATATTTGATTGTTTGCCCTGGTATAGTGATTGTGAACTTGGTTTACTAAATTCATTGGTGTACTACTTTTTTGCTGATTCTTCGAGACTTTATATATATATTTGCATTGTTCAATAAGTAGAATTTTATCGAGTGGTAATATTCCAGTGACACTATATAATGTATTGGTATTTGTTTTATAATCGAAATCAAACAGTACCTTTACTACTTTGTTTTGTAATGTTTTGACTTTTTTCATCATCGTATTAGAGCAAACTCCCCAGTTCGTTATTAAGTAACAGTATTCCAGGAAAGGTTAGATCTGTACCTTATAGATCATAAGCAGCTGACTGGAAGTGAAATATCTCCTGGCCCGAAACAAAACCAAGTTTTTGGGATGCACTTTTAGCAATTGATCTCTCGTGATTTTCCCAAGAAAGGTTACTGCTGATAGTAATACCAAGCATCGAAATGGATGTCTTCAAAGGTATGGTTACTCCTGACAAGTTTATGTTGAGCACAGTGAGATCGACTTTTCTAGAGAAAAGGCATGCTTGTGTTTTGTTTGCATTGAAATCTACCAAGTTATATTGAAATCTACCAAGTTATTGGATCCCCATTCGAGAATAATTGTATTATGTATAAAAGGTCCTTCAAAATTGCAGGAATGCGGAAGGTAAACCTATACACTATCACTTCTGAACTATAATTTTCTTTCCTTCCGTTTTTTCGTACTTAGTTATTCTGTAAAATCGTAATCGTTGCTTAAAAAACGAAAATTACGCTGGCTCCGGATGCGGCATCTTTTCCGAAAGATCATTATTGAGAAACAACCGTTCTCCAGTTTTTTTACTCGTTTTCTCGTTCTCGATCTCGTACAATCAACCGTAACGGCTGCTGCATCGCTTCTTTGGTGGGCCGGGCCCGTTCGTAATTAGTCAAGTCTATACCAAAGCGAACATAATGATCCGCAGCATCGGCGAATACGGTAGCTATTATGGCCATAGGCGTAGGTATGGGGTCCCCGTGTTGAATGAATAAACACCTGGAGCTGGAGTGACTGTCTGCTTATTCAAAAATGGGTCCACTTGACTGCATATCACGTGATCGGTTTGGAATAGTCAATGATCTAACTCAATGTAAACACGTGGAAGGGATCCTCTGTGAACAGATTGTTCAGGCAACCCGCAGTGGTTACGGATATCTATGCGGATACCTTCATCTTATTTCTATCTTATGTTGTCTAATGGGACGCGCTCGCATTATTTGAAATATTCCCTCTTCTTTTGCTTATATTTAAGAGTAAACGTAATTAATTATAAATATTAATTTAGGAAGAAGGAAAATGATGCAATCAATGAAAATAATTATAGATTTTTTTATTGAATCAGAAGTGTAATTTCGTTTTTATTCTTACATGAAATCTTTGTTGCCGTACTAAGCGAAAAGTTCGTATTTGACGTTTTCGTCGGAATTGAGATAATCATATTTGTCGTATCTCGAACCACTCATGCATTTTCTGGTAAGTCATAGCGGCAAAAATAAGAAATCAAATCATGTTTCAAATTTGTCATATCTGCAATGTTTGAACACTTTACCAAGCTCAGATGTTGTGTCTGCCATTTACCAGAAGCTCAAATAATGTCGTATCGGACATTATGTTGAGCAATTTTGTCGTATCTACAAGGAAAGAAAGACTTACAAAAAATTTAGTGGGAAAAGTAATTCAACAATGATATGCACATGATATAATTCATGATATCGAAAAAGCGCTAATGCAGATTATTATGAATTTCAGAATGAAATCATGAATGATGGGTATACTGATTGAAACAGAAAAACGGCAATATCTCAGAATCAATGATACGACAGTATGAGTATAGCCTCGAGAATAGCCCCACGATCTAAGACAGAGATCAACCAATGCTCGCTTGTTGATCGTAAAAGTTCTTCGCGCATCCTCACCCCCTTTCCAACAATACCCAACTCATCAATGGACCCATTTCATCAACATCCAAGTCAACAACGACTCAACTCACTCTTTAACAACCTGACTCATCAACACGCCCATCTAATGAACACCTACCTCGTCAACGACCTAATTCATAGACGCATCCATGTCACCAACATCCAACTCAACAACGAGCTAACTCATCAACGAACTCATCAATACCCAACTCGCCAAAGACACAACTGATCAACGACCCACCTCATCAACGCACATCAACGCCTCCTTAGGTAAGCGCGATGTTCCACGAACATTAAAGGAATTTTCTTTCGTGCGCTCCAAGAGATGAAAAAAGTTATCAACGACCCTACTCATCAATGACCCAAATCATCAACGTACCCATTTCATCAATACCCAACTCATCAATGACCAAATTCATCAACGTATATACATTTCATCGACACTCGATTCGTCAACGTTCCGACTCATCTATTCCATCAGCAGCCAATTCATCAACAGCATAACCCATAATCGTGCTATCTCATCAACGTTCCAACTCATCAGCAACCCAAATCATCAACGACCCAACTCATTAACAATCCAACTCATCAACGATCCAACCCATCAACAAGACTACTCATCAACCCCAAACTCATTGACGAATTGTAGACAATTATTTCGAAAATCAGCTCTGGCACATATCATATAGCAAAACTGAAATATTGTGAGCAATTAAATATTACGTACCACCAAAAATTCTCTAGACCACTGATGAACTTATCACATGAAACCTGTTATTGATTGTGACAAATAATAATCCTCGATAATTTATGAATGATAAATAAAACGCATGCTGTAGATATACCATAGACCTATTATCCACATAGGTCTATGAGATATACGAAATCTGAATAATCATGGATTCTCACTAAAACCCAGCCTGTCTGTTATGAAAATGTGATAAACCTAGTGATCACGCTCATTAAATACCGTCTTGCACTTTCGTAATATACCTCAAGGATGTCAATAATTGGACATCCCAAAATTCCCAGATGATACATTTCTTCGAAAGTCCCGAGAACAATGTCCGTAGGATATTATTGTGCTTTTAGGGTTGTCTTACGAAATCAATACAGCCACTTTAGGCCATATAACTGGGTCGTTGATGAGTAAAGTCGTTGATAAGTTGGTCGTTGATGAGTTTGGTCGGTGATAAGTTAGGTGTTCCAATAAAGGCCAGTATTTCGTGCAAGATAATCTTGCACGAAATACAACACTGCCCTTTATTGGTATATATACACGTGCACACAGCTAAGTATCCCTCACTAAAGGTAGGTGTTGACGGAATGGAGGTGTTGATGAGATGGGTCGTTGATGAATTGGATGGTTGCTAAGTTGGTTGTTGATGAAGAGGGCGCGTTGATGATTTGGGTCGTTGATAGATAATTGGGTCGTTGATGAGTTGACCGTTTATAAAATAGGAATTGGCAAGTTGTCAGTTGGTAACAGGCTGGGTTGCCCTGCTCACTATTGTCCTTCTATTTGTTGTTTATAGGTCAGTGGTTATTGAATGCTCGCCCATTTCCGGGTTCCGCCCCTGCCTGGATAAAATTGTTGCGTCCGGCTTCAACCAGCAGAGGCTATTCCGCCAGTGGCCTGCCTGGCCTGGCGCTGGCGGCCAGTACTAACTAATTAGTCCGTGCAGATGGCCCCACCGTCGTCCATCATCCTCTCTCTCCCCCTTTCCCACCGCTTCCTTTTGACGCTAGCGGCCGAATTGCCCTATACCACAAGCGTATCTAGATGTTAACAAGTAGTTCCTCTTATGGAGTACATTACAGGCACAGAATACTCAACAGTATTCTTTGGTACAGGTTAGGAATAAAATCACCTGCATCATGAAAGTTTTGCCAAATGGTTGCAGTCGGTTGACAGTTGATACGAAGACGATTTCAGAGGCGCGAATAGGCTGTTACCGACAGAATCCAGCGGGCGGCGAGACTTCTCAGATGTCGATTAATGGTACGAGTGACACCTCTCATGATCATGGCTAGGTGATTTTGGCTTTGACGATGCTGTCGATCAACTTTTTGATGTTTTTATTGGTTTACAATAGACACCGTCTGTGCATTCTTCACTGTAGCTGCCCCAGCCTCATTAAAAACCCAGCTTGTGTTTGAGCAGATGAAGTAAATCGCCTTTATCAAAAATCTTGCGCCAGAGGTTTATCCTAAACAAGTATAAAAAGGAGTCTCTGACTGAACAGCGCCAAAGTAAGGGTCCCTGCTCCTACAGCTCCTACAGCTCCACAGCGCCCATACCCTTACAAAATGGTAGCTCACCAATTCAAAAATCAACCAATAATATCACACGTTTCATCGCTAACATCGGCAAAGCCAAGATCGCTTAGATGAGAACACATGGAGAATCCTGATAATTAATATAAATATTTAGAGGAAATAGTTACAGTCATTATATTGATGAGTTAATGTCTGCAGCTTGTAGAGATTTTCACCAAATATATACAGATTCCGTAAATGATGCTGTACAGAGTGAGCTTTCACTATCTTAATAAAATACTATGTAAGTGCTATTAAAAAACAATTAAACGCAAATCGCAATAATAAAATCCAGCGCTACAACAATGTCCACACTGTTGCAAACCGGATTGTAATATGAAACAAAGCACTGAAACTCCTGAAACAACATTTATTTTGAAATCTATGGACGAAGAATCGGGACAACACAACGAGAAAGAAAGAGGTGGACCGAAATCACCAAACTAAGGTCATCACGATTCAGTGTAACGAGGAATATCTTCGGATAATATTCTACTGAGTGTATGATAATTCAAAATAAGTGGAAATACACATTCGTTTTTTGGGTTTTTGGTGAATCTTGTGTTTGATATAATTCAAAGATTTGTCACCCAATTTGAAATTGATATATATAGGGTGTTATTTGAGTATGTGGCGATCGGGGGATGATTATTTGGGTGATTCTGAAACGAAAAGTTCATTTAAACATAGGTTCAGAAATGCTTCGTTTTCAAGATACAGGGAGTCAAAGTTTCAATGAGAAATCGTTTTCATTAAATGATCAAAATTCTGTTTTCCAATTTCAATGAAACTTGATTTTGTTAACAATATGAAGAAGCTTGTTTTGGTGTTATTAGATTCGAATTATGATTCTAGTGGCGCCGCAGTGGGTTATCTTTCCGATATTTATAGTAAATAAGGGACCTACGACGTCATAGTTTTTCCAAGTTCGATATTTTTATCAAATCAATCAATTGAAGATACAAATTTCTTGTGAATTTTGCATATCAATTAGTTTCTGAGGAAATAATGACAAATTAATTTGATTCAAAATTTTAGGTTGGTGCCCTCAAATACATCCATTGGATATCCCCAATAACCTCAATGAGTATTGTTCTGAAATATTGAGACTTCCACAGTAACCAACCTGACTAAATTTTGCCATTATGAAAGCTTATACAGGGTAATCATGAAAAAGAACAATCAATACTTTCAACTTCAACACCTTGTATCTTGAAAACGAAGCATTTCAGGACCTATTCGCGATTCCATTCATTAATCCCTGTCTGACATTGATCATTTGTCCCAATTTGAATTGGGTTCGTAATTCTCACATTGAGAAAGAATAGTTTCAATTTAAGTTCTGTTTATTTTCATTTTAGATTTATGTTAAATATATCCATGCTGAATTATTCGTTCCCAATTTGAATATGATAAATCTCATAATTCGAAAATGATTAGTTTCAATTTGAAGTTGTGAAGGTATGGTGTTCATATGACCATCACGACGAAATCACAGAAAAACAAACAGGGTGTTATTCAAGTATGTGGCCAGATTTCAAGGGATGGTTATTTGGATGATTTTGAAACAAAAAGTTCATGTAAACACAGTTCCGAAAATGCATTATTCACACATTTGATGAAAAACTCCATATCCATTATAAAAGTTTGAAATGATAATACCCCTCTGAAAAACGTAGGTCATGGAACAATAATTATATCTAATAAAAGCCGAAATATGATATGAAAAGGAACAGATCAGATTACAGATTGAGATCAAATACTATCATTTATACTATCAATACGATAAAATAATAGATGACTCAAACTTCAAAGTCAAATCAATTCATTGCTTCTCCGTTGAATTTTAAATTATGGACTTTTTATCAATGAGGGCTTCATTAGGATTCCAATTATAACATTTCTTCTACGAATAATTGTTTTGTATACAGTAATAGCCTTGGGCTATCCCATGGGGCTATCCGGTTCTTGTTTTTGTACTAGATTAGTTTTATATTGACGTACTAAATGTGCATGAAATGTACTAGAAAAGTACAATAGTAACAAGAACGACAACCCTGCTCAGAGTAAGTTTCCGAAAACACCTAAAATGTATAATTATAATTATCATGCGTCTACTCGCCGGAAACTGTGCGGTCACGCTGATGCACTGGGCCCTATATACAGATCGGTCCCCCGATGATCCGATGCCCTTTCAATTAGCGGAATTACGAAATGCGGGCGTATAATATAATGGGGCGCATGACAAAAAATGATGACGTGCTCTGAGTGGCGATCGCCCTGAAGAGGGGTCTGGATTATCGTCGGTGGGAAACGGTCCGAGGAATATATTGATGGGGGAGAGATTATGATGGCGATTGCGAAGTGTGGGGTAGGGGTGGGCGATAATGATTTTGAAATATCGATTATCGATAATCATAATCTATCGATATTATCGATTTATCGATATTATCGATATTATCGATATTATCGATATTATCGATATTATCGATATTATCGATATTATCGATATTATCGATATTATCGATATTATCGATATTATCGATATTATCGATATTATCGATATTATCGATATTATCGATATTATCGATATTATCGATATTATCGATATTATCGATATTATCGATATTATCGATATTATCGATATTATCGATATTATCGATATTATCGATATTATCGATATTATCGATATTATCGATATTATCGATGTTATCGATATTATCGATATTATCGATATTATCGATATTATCGATATTATCGATAATTTTTCTACAAATTATTATCGATAATTATCGATATATCGATAATTTTTCCCACCCCTAGTCGTGACAAGGGTATTTTTATAAAACTAATTTTTTATATTTACTTTCTGGTTTCCAAGTAGGTATAATAAGCAGAGCCATTTTGTCATTATGTTATTTTTCAAGAAATGAGCAATCGAATGATGAAATAAAAATATTCCATATAATTAGATAACCCACCTTACTTGATACTTGTTACTCGTTCAACACATAACTAACCAATAAGTTTGCCACCACAACTAATAAGGGTTGCCACGTTGCCAGATGTCAGATAGCTTCATGCAAGTTGCTGTGCTGGAGTCCTATGTTGTTTGAACAGGGCTGATGTACAGGGTGGCGTGTCTTATTATATTCTTCATTCTTACTTCAATTCTTACCAACAAGTATCTGTTTTATACAGGGTGTTCCATATAAGAAACAAAAATACCTATGTTTCTGATGCTCATTCATTTTGATAATTTTTATATCATTGGTTATATCGGTAATTTCGATAATTTTGATATCATCGACATTATTGATTATTTCGATAATATCGAAAATATCGAAAATATCGATAATATCGATAATATCGATAATATCGATAATATCGATAATATCGATAATATCGATAATATCGATAATATCGATAATATCGATAATATCGATAATATCGATAATATCGATAATATCGATTATATCGTTTATATCGATAATATCGATAATATCGATAATATCGAAGATATCGATAATATCGATAATATCGATAATTATCGATAATATCGATAATATCGATAATATCGATAATATCGATAATATCGATAATATCGATAATATCGATAATATCGATAATATCGATAATATCGATAATATCGATAATATCGATAATATCGATAAATCGATAATTTTTCTCCAAATTATTATCGATAATTATCGATAATTATCGATAATTATCGATATATCGATAATTTTTCCCACCCCTAGTGTGGGGACTAATGATGGATTCCAGATTCCGGGATGATAGGCCCATGCCCATTAACGCCTAGATTCACCGTATTTCCACAGATACTTCGAAGGTTTCTAAAGGCAATAATTGAGAAATAACTTACAGACATCGGGTTTATCTTATTATTCTTTTTCAATTTCGGAAGATGAAATCAGGAAGATTGTGAGCATCATCAATGCTTCACGGCACATTTAAAGAGATACATAGCGGTGATTTCGTCCCGAATTTCTATATCTTCAGTTTGTTCAAAGATTTTGTCTTTCAAAGTGTGGGGACGATGTTAAAACACTTTTTCGTGTTGGCTGTAGCGACGTCCTGTTGGAACCACATATCTCTTAGATCGGTGTACTTCCTCAGCTCTCCCAATAATTCAGGTTTCAGGTTTTATTAGGTTCATTCGGGTTCCGATTTCAGAACTGTTCGAGAATCGTTTTCGAACTGTGTAGAACTAGTGCGCAGTCGTTGCGAATCCTAGGACTGTTTCAGAATGGTTCACGAATTATGAAACCCCGAACGCGGCAGACGAGAACCTCTGAGAACATAACCTCTATTCAGAATTCGCGAAAAAAACAATCTTTATTCGAATAATATTCTGAAGCTTCAAACTCTCCTTTGAGTCTATTCACAATATATATCTGGAAATCCCTCTGTGGAGGAATGGTCAATATATTCCATCACAGCATTCCTATCTAGATTTTCAATATGTTTTGTCCCTTGTACCTACATGAATTTCGACACCCACCTGAAACGTTCAATGAATTGTGTATCTGAATATAATGGCAAAGTCTCCCCAACATAATCCTCTGTATTTCGGTTTATCTAACAAAAGTTCGATAATTATCAGATTGGGTAAAATATTTTCAGCAACTTCAGCAAGTAACTCCTTCACCACTGCTTCCTGGAGATGAAGATCTACTACTATCAAATGCATGTACTAACTCCATAATATTAAGAAAATATTGAAGAGCAATAAACAGTAGAATTAACAAAAATATATCGTTATGACGTTACACTACAACAGACAGTATCGAAAACTAAATGAAATGAGGCTGCGCCAAGAATAATCCTAGAACGATTCATGCTTGAGAGCAGGTACTGGTTTTGGATAGTTTTTGGACCGTCCCAGGACGATGACGATTCTGAAAAAAACCCGAACGCATAAAGAGTCAGTCCTAGCGAAAAGTTCCAAAAAACCCGAACGCGGCCGATTCTACTGCGCAAACACCTGACAGTTCTAGTACAGTAATTGTTCGAACCCGAATGAACCTAATCTCTTTAAAAAGGAATATTCTCAGATAAATTATGAACATACAAAAATGGATATATATTTATATAAAGCAATACATTGCTTTATATAAATATATATCCATTTTTGTATGTTCATAATTTATCTGAGAATATTCCTTTTCAACACTTTCATACCCAATCAGGGGGTTCAAACTTGAACGATGGAAACTTGTGATTTTTATAGACCTCTAATCGCAGATTCGTGATAGAGTCTCAATTCAGAATTCATTTCCACGCCCTGTATGATGAATGTCAATTTATCATACACCCAAAAGCTAATCTCTTTAGTTCGAATTCGAATATAGTTAATATACATTCAGTTTATTACTACCCTTTATGTGTATCGCGTCAGGCATCAAACTCCACACGCGGTAGGAAAGGGATACCTTTGCTCCCTTGATATATAAATAGCTATTATGTATGTTTTTTTCTTGAAATACAGGAGACAATATATCTACTTATTGATATAAAACAAGACTCATATACCTGATGCATTCGAAATGAAAGTAATTCACTATTTTCTGGTCGTTTATCAACTAGCACTCTTCAAACGTTCAAATGATTTTCTGTGCGAATAGCTCGACTTTTGTTTCCCACTGTCAATGTTATAAGGAATACCTATTTCTCCTATTATTTTGTCTAATTTTTTTGATGTTCTAATTCCTTCGAAAAGGGATATCCTGTAATGTTCAGAGATCAGAGAACATCGTGAGAACCAATGGAATAATAAGGTAGAAATTTGTGATCTTCTTAAATTTCTGGAGGTTATATGCCTCGGAAAACACCTTCCTTGGCAATGTGTTCCAGAGCCTCGCTGTTCGTTCGATGAACGAGTCTTTGGAAAGAGATGTTTTGCAGGTCTCGAAAATGACCACGAAAGGGTGCGAAGCGAGGTGCGAAGCCTCAACTCGACGGGTTAATCTCGCGGGGACTGCCAAGGGAGGAACAATTGTTGATATTTCAGAAGAGCATCGTCCATGAAAATATCTATAAAATTGAGCCAGTTTGCCAACTTTTTTACGGTGATCAAAAGAAGTGAGTGATTTTGTGAGCGAGGCATCAACCATGAGACGAATTGCCCTTTTTTGGACAGAATCCAACAGTTTCAGGGTATGTTTGGGTGCTGCACTCCAAATATGGGAACAGTATTCCAGGACAGGTCGAATCTGTGCCTTATAGATCATAAGCAGCTGACTGGAAGGAAAATAGCTCCTGGCCCGAAACAGAAAACCAAGTTTTTGGGATGCACTTTCAGCAATTGATCTCACGTGATTTTCCCAAGAAAGGTTATTACTGATAGTAATACCCAGCATCGAAATGGGTGTCTGTAAAGGTATGGTTACGGTCGAGAACCAGTGCCGATCGGTTAACCAGTGCATATACCTACCCTATATCTATGATTTTCTCTTGCGCCTGTACTATAAATATCCATCCGCTTTTTTCGACACAAAGCAACGACAAAGAGGCAGGCAGGCGGGTTCGGCGTCGGCGGCCGCATTAATCCCCTTCGCCCTCGTATACAAATTCCCCCGCGCATAACGTGCATAATTCCCAACCGGGCGTGATGCTCGCCGTACGGCGTACCGTACATACGACCGTTGAAGATAAAGGCGGAAGGAAGGATCATTAGCAGACCATTATTCCTTTGATGCAAGGAATGACCGCCACGTGCACGGACTTCAAACGAAACGACAACGTGCGGTATGTTTTCTTGCTGTAGCTGCTCCAATAATTGACTTTGAAAAGACAATACTTATTTTTTAGGTATATGGACTTATTTCTTATCATTCACCATTTTTATGAATTGAGAATTGGAATCTCCAACATGCAACGAAAAAAAGTTGATTTTAAAGGTATATGCAATGTATACGTCTTCGTTGTACGTCTTGGTAGGTGTCGGTGTCAAGTAAACTCAATCAATAAATACAAGTATATAGCAGTGGTAGAGCTTTTTCGAGATCCTATTTCTGGGAATTCTAGATTGTAGATTTCCGTACTTTCTGTGTACGGAAGATATTTTGTAAACTCAACTCGACTGACCAGTAGTAGATCTTTGTAGACAGCGAGGGAAAAACTCAAAATTCTATGCGATGAATTGTTGTAAGTATAAATGCGTACTGATTGAAAGTGATTCTTTACTAAATGGCGAAAATTGTTCTCAAATTGTAACCAGGTAAAGCTTGACACCTACAGACCGGTTTTGGATATTGGCTATTGGCACTTATCAGTGCAAGGTAGTCTTCAGACAGCGGTTCGAAGACCCCACTATTTAAAGCAAAACCTTACCCAACGAAATTCCAAATTGGCATGTACTTACTCACATACACTGCCCCATGGTAAGGTAACATATAAACAGCGACATATAGATGAGAGAAAATGAACCTGAAATTTCCATTTCTGAGAGAAGTATATGACACTATGAGAGGATACTTTTGTATTGCTGCCAACATTCGAGAGAGGGGTTGAAGAGGATTTTGTTAAAATCTATTTATAATAAAAACTACATTCCGTAGGTTATCATGAAATGTGCACAGTCCCATTATTAATGGGTAGGTATAGTTAATTCATTAACAATCTTTATTCAGAACAATGATTTTGTTGATTTTCAAAAACAATTTGCACAGATTCATGTGACGAACTAGTTGAAAATGATAAATTGACAAAACAACTAACCTTCCAAATTTATTTCATGATCTACTGATGATAGAGTTGTAGTGGCACGAGACGAATTCCGCTCAGTAAAATATAAAAAAAGTTCATATATACATAGTTCCGAAAATGCTTTGTTGGCATTGAAACTGCAATTGATTTCTTCGGAATATGAACTGGTGAATTCCCAGTGGAAGACAAGATAAGATACTGAATAATAATAGGATAAAACATGTTTATACCATGTTCCATATTGAAATTCAAAGGTTGTATTTATTTGGCACTATCGCCTTTGTACCTCCGAGGGTTACTGCAATTGCTTCAACCATACATACCAAATATAATACCTAGTGAACGTATTATTTTGCACATACTTGGAACGAATAATTCACTAAAAGAAATTGATGGAATCAAAGAAAATGATGTGTAGAACTGATTTTAAGTGGTACAGTTTCCATTTGGAAATTACTGAAACAAACAATGCAAATAAAAGGTTGAAGTTCTATTTTCTACAACATTATCAATTTCAAGAAGTGGACTTCCTTTTCCTAGCCCTTACGTTTTTATGTTCAGAATTCTTGCTATGAAAGGCGTTATCAACAAGTGATGCTACGAACATTCTTTTGCGTTCCTCATTCGTCATATTTATGCACTGGCTTTGCACATCCTGTATGCATCATTTTTCCAATCGAATACAAAACAATACAATTTTAGTTGTTTCGATGGAATACCAGCCAGTGGGCACCGGTTCTACCGACAGAATTCGATATAAGAAACGTCGAATGAGAACAATGGTAAATAGTCCTTCCTTCCGCCTTTACAATCAACCGGCCCGTCGACCGTCGATCGGACCCCGCGGGCTCGAGAGGACGGGGGCAGATCGCAGATCCGCCGACGGAGATATGTGATTACGGCGTCAATTAGGGAGAAGCCGGTCGCATGCGATGCGAGCGAGCGAGGGAACGAATTAGCGGCTGTGGCGGCGCGCTCGTTGCTTGGTTCCTGTATCGCCGCCGGAGGCGCGCCATTATCCCCGGAGAGCAGGCCCGGATCCGGGCAGGGATCGCTACCGTCCGCGCTCTTTCTTTGTGATCAAAAATCGGGTACTCCATTAGAGTGGGACGCATGAATTCGTTTTGCCAGAACATGCGTGCTGATGATCTGACAATCCAAAATGTGCAAAAATTGCGTTTGCGCATAGATATGGTTTGCGTTATGAGGCACTGGATTATACAGGGTCTCAATAAATTATCGTAACATCGTAGTGGCTGTTGACATTTTTTTCCATTTGCCGCTTCCGACTAATGCTGTAAACAACATTTAACGACCAAAAAGACAGGAAGTGATCATATACAGGATCTTTTTTTATATCGTTTTGCATACACTATGGAAATGTATCCCAAAGAAAGGAGTTTGAAAAATAATGGAACAAATCAAAAATATTTATTAAAGAAGTAATAAATAACGGTTTATTCCATTAACCTACATCAAATGTTCAAAATGTTCTCCGTTGTTCTCCAAGCATTTTCGACGTTTGTTGTCCAATATTTTGGCAGCAATGTGTTATTGAGGCTTGCAGCTCTACAAGGTTATTATTGTCTCTCTTGAATACTTCGTCTTTTAAAATCCAAAAAGGCAGAAATCCAAAGGCGTCAAATCTGGAGAACGTGTTGGAAAAGAAGGATTAACTCCTCGACTTATCACACGGTTGTCATAAAATTCTTGTAAATATTCTAAATCTGCACGTGTGGTGCACTGAACATATTATCAACTACTAAGAAAACAAATTCAACTGTGGTGAACTATTGAGGTCTAGCTGATCGTTAAGTAAAATGTTAGAATTTTCGAGTTTGTTGATTTCTAATGATTCAAAATGATTGAGTTTCATTCCTTTATTTTCTACGTGTAGAATTTCGAAATTATCATCAAAACCAAGTTTAGTTCATCGTACCAGTATACCACCTGACGAAGCTACTGTGTTAGCGAAACAGTGTGTTTGAGAATTTTGTGGAAATTTTGTTTGTGAAGTTTCTACAATTACTCTATATAATATGTCTCATTCCAATGATCTCAAGTAACGGTCACTTTTCGACCAGCATACCTCTTGATCTGATATTATGGTTTGAATTTTTTCATATATTTCCATAAAAACGACAAAAACGAGCGACTACTGGAATTGGCCGGCAAACTGCCACGCTCACCCTACCCCTAGCGTTCAGTATTTCCATCACACGTGTCGGATATTGGGCTTTTTCCCCGACATCATTTTCGTCGCTGAAACGCTGAAAAAGAGAGAAGAGAGCGTAGTTTTTCAGGCCGTATGCGGTCGGGCCGTAATGTGGGTCGTCGATCGCCATAAAATCCGAGCGCAGGAAACCGCATTATAAAACGGCAGGCGGGCAAGCAGGCTGGCTGGTACAGAATACGCACCTTTCGATAAACGTAACTCACCCCGACACATTACAAAGACAACGTGTACTTTTTCAAATCGAGACCTATTCCTCCACTTAGAAATTTTTCTCAGTATATCAAACTAAAAAATTAGGTTGGAATCACCATATCTCTATGAGGTAAATCTTGGATATTGTAAATTTAACAGAACATCTACTGTTAGTTCCATCTAAGGTTTGACCTGAGCTTTCCGTTTCGACTGAAGTGGATTCTGACAATGAAAAAATATATTCTTTATGATGAAGTTAAGTTGCGAGTACATACCTAATGATGTGTTTTATGCATAATGAAATTCATACCCTATTCTGAAGTTCTCCTGTTAATCATACAAGGAAAATTTCCTGAGTGTCCATGAAGTAATACCAAATATATTCGAATTTCCTTATCTTTAGTATGTCTCGTAGACAGTATGGAAAAGGTGATCGAAAGAAAAATGATGAAAGTTTTTGGAAATCACAAATATTAGAGAATGCAATTGATAGAAACTTCAACATGAGGTCCATTGATATTTGTTTGACCTAGAAACATCTTCCTGTAGGAGTCAGAACTATGAAACATCGTATTTGAGTAGGTACCTATTCTTTGAAATACCACTTCAGTTGTTATATCAACCCCTTATAGATTTCAATACAGTGAGAACCGAAAGCGAGACCGAAAGCAAGAATTTTAAAATGTTATATCCTATATTATTATGTCACTGGGTGTCCGGAAATATCAGAGAGTGATGAAGATTTACAACAGGAACTAAATGCACATGCTCTATGAGGTCCAATTCGATCTCGTAAATGGATGCATTTTTATCTTAGACCAAACAAATCCATCTATCAGGAAACCACAGTAGTATCCTATCTCAGACCATCCTTTTATGTTCCAAGAAAATATGGAGCGTTTCATGTTGATTCTCATTTTCGATCAATATTACTGAACATGGAAATTGTTACAATCGAAAATGGCAGATTTTTGATAGCAGTGATGTACGGTCTACAAAAAAAACAAAGTGTCATGATCGAAATCAAGTTGCGGGATGTAAGAGCAATCTCTGCCAGCATGAGTCACCATGCGCAGAAATTGGATCCTGTCATTCTATACTTACAATACTTTCAATAAAACAATTTATTATTATCATTATAAACATTATTATGAATAAGCGACTCGAAGGTTACTGTTTTTGTAGACCGTATATGACTGCTATCAAAAATCTGTTTCCTGTGATTCTTACAACTACTTCACAGTAATATATATCAGTAAAAACACAAGAGCTTTTTTTATCGGATAAATTCAAAAACATTCGCCGATCAGTCATTTCACGAGAAAAACTGACTTGAAAAAATAGCGAAACCGTAGGTCGAGCAATTTTGTCTAATGTCAGTTTTTCAAGAGAAATAACTGATGGAAAATGTTTGAGTTAGTAAGGGAATTTATCCACTGATAAAAAGGATTCCTTGAATTGAAGGAATTTGACTTTACCTCAAGGGCGCCAAGCATTTGAATAGGGCGGAATGCATGGACATTTCGACCCAATATTCCAAAAACTTTGAGGCAAGCGCCTAAGTTTCTTTAGCATGAAATTATATAAATTCGAGGCAAGAAACTTTGGTTTTGCCCGAATAACTAATGCTTTTGGCTTAAAATCGTAGTTTTCCCAACTTATGGGGAATGTTGAGGTAAATGCCATGATTTCTTTAGCCCAATAATATATGAGTTTATAGCAAAATACCCTGAACTTTTCATAATGAACGATGATTTTTGGTCAAAATCATTAAGATATCATTTCAAAGTTATGAGATTTAAGATGAAAGATATGGTATTATTGTATTGAAATATAGGGCTTCGCTGTAAATACAGCAAATGTTTGATCCAATATCTCATGGTCTTGGAACAAAATGTATATGATCTTGATGCAAATTCTCTGGAGATTTCTTGAGAGGATACTCCTGTAAAATGTTGAAATAATAATTAGAATATCAATTGATTTCCATAAAAATTTTGAGGATCATATTATAAATCCTTAACAAAACCCCATTATTGGTTTGTTGATATTAGATTTAGTTCTGATGTTTAGACGAAAAAACGTTTTGCATTGGTTGAAATATACTTGAAAATCAAAATATCCCATCAACTTGTTTTAGCTTCTTATTTATCCTTGGGCGAAGAATTGTGGAAATCCTGAAAAAACAACAATTGATAAAAAACTCATTTATTGTATAAAATAACACATGAAACATTTTATATGATGATCAAATACCTATCTACTGAAATTAGTATAGGTGGGTACTTACCTTGGAATGTTTGCATCATATATGGCTCAAACGCCACGCATCTAGAAGTTTTTCAAACTCCACTGAATCGCTCATGATCCACAGCACAACGCAACACGACAGATATGGCCGCTAAAATGCATTGTCAACGGGACGGTACTCGGCACGATCTGTGGCACGATGCAGAAGAAGAAGGATGATGGGAAGATGGGGTCGACCCATGCATTGCGCATGACTCAAACGGAGTCGGTATGTTTTCGGTTAACCTCGGGTGGACTCGATCTCATCAACGGTCTTAACCGAACGATTTCAGATCTTGTTTCAAAGTCTTGTGATCTTGAGGTAGATGCAAACCAAGCAGGACTAGAGACAAGGTCGATGATGTTCTCTCAAAAGCGTTTACAGCCAAAAGATTCAAAACCTTATTACAAAAACAGCAATAATCTGCAGATGAGAGCAATGTATTTGAAAGGAAGAAATTGTCTTTGACAGGAGAGAAAAAAATCTAAAAGCATCATTCTTTTGTCACCAATCGGGTATTTTTATCAGTGTCCAATTAAAAAAAAGTTCGAGTGTTTTTTGGAAAGATGAATCAACGACAATATACAAAGAAACAACAACAATGATTCATTCATTGCGGAATTGATTTTTCCATATTTTCGTGGTTTCTTCAGACGAAATCCTAAAACGGCTCAACTTGCAATTTACGCGTGAACCATTCCCATCAATCAAACATGACACGACAGAAATTGGAGTGACATCAGGGGCAAATAGATCAAAGGAGCAGGCAGTTTATCATTGATAAAAAAGGTGCATTCTTCTTCATCGATGTCAAAATGACTCACGTCGTCGTCAAATAGCGTTTTCCGTGTAGGAGTTTATTTATCGAATATAACAATTATTATCAACAAGAAATGATCCTTATTTGCTTCGACTTCGAAAGACCGATTTGAGATTAGGATACATTTTTGTATAGAAGTTCCAAGGTCTTGAAAACCATGGGAATTCTACTGAGGCCAAGTTGAGGGTTTCTGATAGGTTATGAATATATTGGTGATCAGTTGATCACTATGCGTTTACATAAAGTAACGGCCGAGTCATGGCTAAAGTAGTCCACTATTCGTGTACGAGTTTGCTATAATTTCACGCAATCATAATATGGAAGCCTAGAAATGTGAGCCCATCGAGATGTTCTGAGAAATGAGAATCACACAGTGTGCGGCGCGACGTTTCAGACGTTCCCACAGGGAGTTACCGTTCTTATCGCAGATTATTCGGTGCCCTGCCGGCCCACTCAATTCCTGCGAACGCGACAGCCGGAGGCCGGGCCCATTGGTGAATAGCGCGCCAGTCGGCCGCTGCAGGAGTTTTATCGCTTCTTCCTGCTGGGGACGTGCGGCGGCATCGATATTATTAAAAGTTCCCAGTTAGACAAGTGGGAACGTCGAGCGCAGAATACTAGAGCAGATTTTGTGACTTATTCGATGTTCAGAGTGTCCCATGTTCGATGTTTACGGAAAATTTCACTTATTTTAGTTATTTTTGAAGCTAGAGATTTTCGGTTTTTGCGACTTTCTTGTGATCCTCAAAAACCGCAAACAAATTTTTCATGGCCCACTTTGTTTTTGAGATACAGGACAGCATTGAAAATATTACATTTTGGAACCCTCCTGTATCACAGCTATCTTTCAACGTATATGCCATCTCCTATCGAGTTTTCATTCAGTCACTTTTTGTATTATTGGACCATTTAATAAAATGCGTGTATTGCTTCTAAGTTATAACTCGGAATTTTAAAATTCCGAGTTATAACTCAGAATATTGGATGTAAAATTCCGACTTATATCTCGGAAAATGTGGTTTGTGGTGGATTGTGGCAATTTCACTGATTCGAAAATGACAGTAACGCTGTCACTCCGAAAATTACAATCTAATTTGTGTTTTGATTGGCATGACAACAATAAATGTTTCCCACATCATCAATCCAAGCCTATAGAGAAATTTTTATAACAACCGATGTTTATTTTTCAATATTTCTTTATTTCCACAATAAATAGTGCAATTTGCTGGATGATTTATAGATTCAACTAAACTAAGAATTAAAAAAACAACTATGAACAAAAAGTTAAATACAAGGAAACATCTATATGAGGGTTTATACATTTACATCGTGTCATTCAAATTAAGAATTAAGAATTACAAACTTAACAACTGAAAATTAGGAAATTCTGGAGGCAGAACATGAAGATTGGATTAGTTATTGTTCAAATGGAGATTTGAGATAGTTAATTGAAATATTTTTTAACAACATTTTGATATTTAATCAAAAGACATTTCGATTATAAATTGTTGATTGTTAATTGTTAATTCCTAATTGTTAGTTTAATTGAATCAATAAATCCAGCATGAAATATCATACTTCATACTTCAACAAACAAACTTAAACTTTCATATTCCATCACCAACTACTAATATTTCACGATAATATCATATTGTTTTTACCGCACTAGTGCGGAAAAATGACACTTCCCAAACTAGATTGCGTGCGGGTATAGTGTGAATTTCGCACGCTTGTAGAAAATAGTATATTGTGTAACAAGTGGGAAAAGTGCTTTTCCCCACATGTTGCACACTATACTTTTTCTACAACTGCACTTATTCAAAGAATCCGAGTAATGTAGCTTATTGGTATTCATTTTATAATGTGGCACTATGCCACATTGAATATTGTGACCAAAGAGTAGATGCCTTTCCTAGTTCCTCAAAGTATTTCAAAAGAGTACACTTTCCGAAGAAGATTTAATTTCTGTATTTCTTTAGATTCCATACATTTTTCGTTCATGCCAATTCATACTTTTCTCTTGAAATTTCCGGAAACAAATACTTTCGCAGCTTCTTCCATTATCTCTGTCTCTGGCGGTGTATTTATCAAATTCGTCACATCTCGGTATATACATCATATTATTTATTATGCATTGTTGGAATAATACTTGATGGAAAATGCGATTTCTATCAAAAGCACTAATGAGAACTACCCTAAAGAGCTTGAAAAACTTCTTCTGACAGTAGTGACAACTATTCAAAGCTGAACAGTAGCCAAGTTTTGGTCGATTTCTGTTGATTCTCCATGTGGTGTTGGCAAAGTGCCGTGAGAAAAAATATTTCTCACAGTATGAGCAATACATGGTTTTGAAACAAAGTTAGCTATGAGAAATGCGCTACTTTTCATAGCAGTAGTAAAAAAAATGAGTTGGCCCGTATTTCCACTTGTTTCCTGCCCTTGTCATCTTTCGCCGACAGTCGGTTCCCGTTCCTTCATTGCCCCCGCTTCTTCACTGCCGCCGCATTCCCCTGCGAAGCTCTTTATCTCCTCGTTCGCTACCTTTAAATCACCCGAGAGGCAAACAAATTGAACGTGCCTGCTGCAAAACGGGCGAAAGCCGAGGAAAAAGCCGCTCGCTATCTCCCAGCCGCGGCACGTATTTTCTCTTAGCTCTTGACCCGATCCGCAGGCGGTAGCCACGCCAATCTTTGCCAGGTCCGGTTCCAGACAAGAAAACTCGTGTAAAGTGAAACTCGTGTACAGTGTTTACCAGTTTTCGATGCTTTTGCGTGATATATCAGTTATCTTTGGAGATAGAACCTTGTTTTCGCGGTCCTGTGCCACTTTTTTGTGAAACTCAAGATGGCCTATTCAGTATTTGCAGAACTGTTTCCGTAGGCCGATCTTGAAAATGTATACTATTTGAAGTTTCTCAGCGAATATGTCAAATTAAAATCTTATGCCATAGAGAATTTTACGCAGAATCTAGTGGCGCACTCAAATTTTTTTTTTTGGAGATACTACCCAAACTTATGATATTCATAAGCTGCCCCAAAATCCCCAAAACATTGAATTTTTATAGAGGGCTATGGATTTTTCATATAAAAATGTTTCAATTGAAGAACAATAACAACACTAATTAACTAACAAAACACAAAACTTAAGTACCTGATAGCAACATTTTTTTTTATGTTCTGGATTCCACGAAAAGGAATATCCTGTAATGTTCAGAGAACATCGTGAGAACCAAGGGAAATGAGATAGGAATTGGTGTTCTTCTTAAATGAACACGTGATGCGACACGAAGCTTTCTAAGTGCCTACTCCAGATAATAATTATTAAAGAACGTCGAAAAACGTCAAATACGACGTAAAATATGTGTACACGAAGATTACCGACGTTTCGAGGTATGCGTAAAGATGAGATGAAGAACGAGAAGGTAGAGATTATTCCCGTTTTTACTTCAGGAAGTTATAAGTCTATTCTAATCATTGAGAATAATCAATACGTTTTGGTTGAGATAAACAGGTTTTCCGGTTATTATTGAATGTTTTACGTTGCGGATTTCACGATTCTGAACTTTTTTTTTGTGAAGAAAATTAGGAAGCCTCTTCTCAGATATCTATACGATAACTTGTTAGAATATACCTACTTATTTCTGGGTAAGAATTAAGAGGATCTACAGTCTATATGAAACAAGTCGTAATAATACTATATATGTCCTCTGGCCTCCTTGATAAATGATATCTGACATGGTGAATGTTAACAGTTTTCAGTGACGAATGTCTATAAGTCCGGCACTGACTTTTATCCTCTGGCGAAAGGGATGAAGCAGGAAATGGTGTAACAGGAAAAGTTCTCGCCGGAATCCCTATTCCCTACTCCGAAATAAAATTCTCTAGAGCGACCGGAAGGAAAGTTATTTTTCTGGTCGATCCCAATATACACAGTCTTCGGATATTTCTGTGACTTGTACATAAAAAAATGTACGTCTTGTATAAACTTGAAAATTATTTTATAAAATGGATAATATTGGGGATATAACCCTTAGTAGAAGGGATAATAATAGTAGATTGTTTTATTAGGATCAAAAGTGACACTTTGTTTGACAAGCGAATTTTGCATTTGCGAGGCGGAGCATTTAGCGAAGCCGAGCGAAAGTAAAACTTGCGAGTCGAACAAAGTCACTTTTGATCCGAATGAAACATGATATTTTTTCTGCAACCGAAACAATTTACTCAAATAAACGTGTGAAGTAACCACCAATGCCGTGCCATATGTATGCAATGCAACAAATATTGACAAATAATTCATGTGGTGAGAATATTCTACCTGCATTAACAGCAGGTTAGGTGCTCAAGGATGTTCGAATTGTAGTTTCAATATAAATACAACCACAGAGTGACATATTTGTGTGTGGACCAGATGCTCTAATGGCAAATACCGCGCCAGTGCCAGCTATAGGAACAAGACGTGGAAAATGTTAGGTTAGTGAGCATATCAACAATGATAATAGTGATTATTTATTCCTCTCCATACTACACTGTGTTTGATTCGATAATCAAGTGAAGCTAAACAATATCGTTGTTTGAGACAAAAAACTATTGCTTGCCGTGATTATTCAAAAACAAGTTATCCATCCCGAGAATAACGAATGAAATACAGATCAAGCAAGTATTTGAATCTTGGAGGCTTCCATGATCAAAACGAAAATACTTAACTGAGATGTTTATAATTCAGGTATGCGTCTCAACCCAAATAACAAACCGTCACAATGTTGTTTATTCTTGATGACGTCCAGTAGATCCTTTTCAGTTCCTAGGAGCTAAAGTTTAACTTTAGCTCCTAGGAACTAAAATTCAACTTTAGCTCCTAGGAACTAAATGTGTTGCCTAGCAACATACCTATTTTTGTGTCAGTAATAGAAACGTCAATTTGGGAGCTAATTTTGTTATCAAAATGGACGACTTTTGTGTCGGTTGCAGAAAAAACATTGTATTTTATCGAACGGCCCCTGTGCAATCACTATCTTGAGCAAAATGATTGGGAAATCTTTCCTGTGCGTTAATTTGCACTCAATTTTGCGTTTTGGAAAGGAGATAAGAATAATGCCATCGGATACCAATTGCATATTATAGATCTCAAAAACCTACCTATCAATGTTGGCATTTCGTAACGAGGTGGAAAATAGTTATTTATACACCAAGGTAGAGAAGAATATCGTTCTTACCCAGGTACCAAGATTATAAGGTATAAGTATAAGGTCCCGTGATTATAATATTCTTTACTACCAAGGTATATACCTTGAATTTTGGTCACCACTAGCAATAGTGAATTTTCTGGACTGAATACTCACTGCAGATTACAGAGAACACAATATTACAACTGAAGAATCAGATAATAAGATGAATATCTTCGAATATTCGCATCTTGACTTTATGAAACAAGGATTTGAAGATGAAGGTGACAGACAATATTGACGTTAGGAAGTTAGGTTGAAAATTTAGTTCGTCTTCTTCTTCTCTTCTTGCATTTCTGGAAACTCTAGGCATTACGCTGTTGCCAGGACCACACAATAATCTGTGAATGTTAATACTGTTGTCATTGGTCATATCGATTCTCATAAAGTAATTACTAGTTACAAATCTGGCAGCGTCGAAATATGTGGTCCTTCTTTTTATGCGGAAGCAAGAATTCAAATAACAATGACTTCCGGTTTGGTTCACGACGTCATCGAAGCTGACATTTATCGATGATGCCGAATTTCATTATTAAAAAAATTATATTTGCGATGATTTTAAATAACGAATGATTGCATCAAATACTATTTATACACGGAATGATCCATATGAAATAGGTTTGTGGCGTGTGTACAACTCCATTCTTATTATTGTGTGGCCGAGGCTGCGTCTAGGGGACCGGCCAACATTTTCCCTGCACTATCCTAATTGCAGCCCCCACGAGCCGCCTCCGGAAAGGATTCATAATTTCGATTGAGACACTGAATTTTCTTTGATAATCTGGGAAGGATGTAATTACCTTCAATACCACCCTCTCCTCTTCCTCCTGGTATACGCGTTTTCGTCCTTCAAAAACGAGCTCTGAGATTTGTAATCAAACTCAAGACGCGTGACTCATGCAGGCCAATTTTTCGCAATAATAAGATATTGACGGTCTTTGAAATTTTTGATTTAGAAACAGTCTGTTTGATTCACAAATATAAAGGAAATTTCATGGACACAAACATGGACAAGATTACGCGTAATAAAAGAAACCTTGCTCTTCCTCTGCCTAATTCATCTTTAACGAGACAATCCTTAATTTATAGAAGTAAAAAGATTCACATTCATTTACCAGGTTATATAGCTATAATCAGTGATTTGAAGCACTTCCGGAAATCTGTCAAAGATATGTTAGTGGGAAAATGCTTGCATAGTTTAGACGAATACTTAGCCTACAAATTCTAGTCCTTCTATGATATGTGAAAATTTCACACCAAACATTTTCGATCAATTTAAAGCCTTTATTTCGTATCGTTACCATAGCAACTGAACAAATTTCTTGGACATTTTTTCCTCCTCCTTGTGGGACGGAGCATGAAATTACACTGGAAATTTTTTGACGTTTATAGGTTGAATGACATTTACATTCAACTTCAGATTATTTCGAGTTCATTCTATAAGTCAATAAATGAAAATCATTTATCAATAACAGTTTACCATCTAATATTATGTAGGTATACTTGCAAATTCGAAATTTACAAAAACACATGTTGTTATTACTATACGTTAGTTCTTACATTTCATCACAATCATCATTTTCAACTAAATCATCTAAGTCTTGTTAAAATTCCTTCAAATTGATCGGATATGTTTGGTGTGAATTTTCTTACCGAATACCACTTTAGCTTCAATTAATATCCGGAAATGGGGAAGACCACTGAGGGAAGAAATCCGTGCAAACCTCTTTCAATCGACGAATCATGATTTACATTTTATGTACAATCAATATTATGAGTTGAAGTTGAAGGGAATCGAATCTATATCGTTTTGAAATGAGCATATTTCATTCGATATTTCAAACAGCCAAATATGATGGTGGAGTCGTGACGTATTAGTCCCGAACTGTAGCTATCTCTCTCTGATACCTCGTCATTCTGCAGTGTTGCAGTGTAATTGGTCAGTTCAAGGACAATAGGCGTGTTGGGACTAAGACGTCGCACCAATCACACCAATGAATTGATGAAATTTCAAATGGCGCAGGAATTGTGTGTTTCGAAATGGACATATACTAATTTATTTTTTTCATCGTCTTAGCATGAATGAAAAAATTCAAAATTAATTCACTGGTAGTTTTTCAGCATATATAGAGTTCACGATAATGTCGTTTCAAAAAATCAGTGGTCTTCCCCATTCTTTCGAGAAGACGAATACATTGAAAATTCTCCCGAGTTCTATGTTCTATGTAATAATGAAGATACTAAGACTTGTTCTATCACAGAGTTGAAGACGGCTGTGATCACAGCCGTCTTCATGTTATTTTTATATATTCCTCTTCTATTCTATTTTATTTATTTATATCTTGCAATCAATGTATCGCAAGATATTGACTTCGTCGACAAAATGTGTTTATTTTAGTTTAGACAATAAAGCTTATCTATCTATCTATTCTTGCCGCCCCCGCGACCCCCCCCCTCCTACTCCGGCTCATGATGTAGCGGTGGATACCGTCGAGCTGTCGCGCTGGCAATTCTGATACAAAATATGAAAATAACAGTTGACAGTTAATACAATTGACAGGCCAGACATGTCTTGATTCACTGAATCTGTGTTTAATGAACTGCGTTGCCATGGTGATGTGTTTAAGAAATCGTGTTGCCATGGTAACGTGTTTAATATTTTGAATAAATCACAAATCGACAATCCGTGATTAATCGATCATTTAGCGTGGTACATATCCGTACGATAAATGCCATTTTAGTTATGTGAGTAGAAAAATAAATATTCGGACGCGGTAATCACCCCGACTAATTGACGAACCGGGTGAGTTGTCCTTTTCTAAAAAGGATGCTTGTTGATTTATGACTGTTTTGTAACCGCCCACTGCTATCTCTTCCTAACCCCCCCGGACCTCAGGTATAGGCGAGAATTGTCGCGTTTCTCAACCTTAATATCGCCCGATGCGATGTTCCCGATTGTCTAACGAGGGGGCGGTGGGGATGGTGGCCAGACTTCAGGGCCGAATTCAGGAGGGTCTTTGGGGCCAGCGGCGGTAAATTTTAGGAGGAGAACGCATGTTCCAAAAGCGGAGGCACTTGCAGAATTTTTTTTTCATTGACATCTGTTGAGCTGAAATCATAATATTTCCAGATTTTTTTGATTTTCTCTTCTGGTTTCTATATAAAAATAAAAATATGAGTATTATTTCAATATACGTGTAGTGGGGACACATCAGATGATTTGCTAGAAAATCTCTCTGCGTTTGAAAATTCTCAGTGATACTTTGTTTTGAAAAATGTTTGAAGAAGAGAAATATAAATATATCGAAAAAATATCAAATATTTACTCATCTTTGGACGTTTCTAGAACAAATCTGCTCCAATTTTCAACATAAAAAATGGAAAATTCCATTGTTTCAAATGATTGTCTTCAGATATCAGTAAATTTAAGATTGATTAACGAAAACATCCTGTAACTTATTTACATGTCAACCTCAACAATATCCGTTAAACTACTGCAATTGTGATGCATTTTGTCCGATGCTCATTATTTCCTCATCTTATTGACCTTGGAATTATCAAAATCAATTACACAAGTGGTATAGCATCTAAGACAAAGACGAGTGCTAATCTAGTTATAATTTGAAAAAAATATAATCACCACGAATGTAATTTGGCGTGATTATTGTTTTAAGTATTTCGCAGAATGCCCAGCGAAAACTAACATTTCACAGCCACACACTTCAGTTTTGCGTAATTTTTGTTCTAACAGACTTCTTTGTCGAACAAAACAGCCTACCAAAAACGCAGTCAATAAGCACCTTCATGTATTCAAACGTGAAACAATTATCGCTGTAATTTGCTACTGACGAATTATCAGTATGATACTGAATGATTGGCTATAGAATTACGCATTGATATTGGTTGAAACAACGAAAACGTCACAATTTGAAATATGAAAAATAGAATCTATTGAACATATTTTTTCTATAATACAGTGATGATAATATAATTGTTTCTTGAGGATCATCCTGTTATATCAACGAATATGTTGATCATGCATCATTTCAAGATTTTTCACCAAATCAAAGCTTCAAATTATGCATTTTCTTAAAATAATTATAATACTTCATGTAGTGATGATGAGTGTGACAATTCCAAAAATTTCTAGATGGTGCGATATATTCGTCACCTCAGAAAAAAATAGAAAAATGTTCCTTCTAGACAGGAGGTCTTGATGGATATTCATGAATGTTTGGACACATTCGATTATCATCCATTAGAATCACATTCTGAAGAGATGAAAAAAATATTCGGTAATTTTGCACTTATCATGCGATGGTTTTTTTTTCGAATATTTTTTTTGGTACTTACGTATTTTTGTCTGAAAAACACGAATTTGATATTGAAAATGTGAACAAACCACTATTTATCGAGATATTTCAAGAAAAAGTTCGAAATTTTGCCTTGTTTTCCCCCTTGTGTTGGATGCATTTACAGGTACTTGCTCTTTTTATTTTGTCATTGGACACTTCATATACTCATGATGTACTTCAATGACACATTTTAAGCTAGAAAATTAACAGGAAATATGATTTTTATGGTGAGATTTTCCTATTTAGTGAGCAAGCATACCAGATGACCGCCATTTAATCGATGGGTAATCCAAATAGGAGATGTCAAATGTCAATAGATTGCTTTGGAATGACATCACACACGCCATTATTTCAAATGATATTCTTTATTCTTCCTTCTTTTCACTAAACATGGATAAATCACAAGAAAATCATATTTCTAGTTGACTCATATAATAAAAAATATGTGTCCAACATTGTGTGATATATATAAATTGTCCAATGATGGAAAAAGAAGGGCAAATTGTTCTAATTGCTTCCCAAAGACAGGCGGAAAAGAAGGTGAAATTTGTAACTTTATAGTGAAATATCTCAATAAATAATGGTTTGTTCACATTTTCATTATCAAATTCGTGTTTTTCAGACAAAAATACGTAAGTACCAAAAAAATTTTTCGAAAAAAAACCCATCGCATGATAAGTGCAAAATTACCAAATATTCAGGAACTGAAAAATAAATCACTTGAGCCAGTCAAAAGTGACGATGCATTGATCGCAAAATTTTGATTTAACATTTCGAATGGTGAGCATTTTAGTTGGTTTGGGATAATGATGCTTCCAAATTCACAGACAAAAAAAAACCAATAGCTTACAAAGTTCCCATCGAATTTTGCCCGTATACCCGATGGGCCCGTCCGTACATGGCTGGCGGCGGTTTCGTGAAACCGGCGGCGGCGTATCGGGGACGGTAAACGGCGCTCCGCGGTAGGACGTTCGAGCCCCGCGCTTTCCCCACCCTCAAGCCGCGTCGAGTGTACCCAGCCAGCTGACAGGTCAAACGGCACGGATAAACAAGACAGTGGCGTCACCTCAGACTGAATAAAAATAACATTTAGGTAGGCGATTCATTCATAAATCACGAAAGAGTATATGCCAACAATCCTCAACGCCAAACACGGATAAGCGAATGAAATCATAGATAAACTATATTCTCCTAGATGGCCAACGCACATGTTAACTTCTTGTTCCATTTTCGCCATCAGCGCCTCAAGTGGCGCAACTATTTCTAATACCAGGAATTTTGAATAATTCATGATATTTTCAAATATTTGACATAAAGAGAAGCCGCAGGGTATAATATGAAGTTATAGTCATGTTGTAGCCATCTAGTGGCAAAGCTCTAAGATAGGATCCAGAGATCGCGACACACACTGTATGGCGCTGCCATCTATAGTCCAGACCCTCACGTCTATACTAACAAGTAAACCACTCTGCTGACAGATGTCACTACCTGACATACTTGAGTGGATTTTTCCACCACCTATTCAACTGCTAAATCTCATAACCACAAATTCGCACGTGCAGAAATCGGCCCATTACATTGCCTATCTATTGTTTTTTTAATCTATGTCATAACTAAGAGATCCAGGATGAACAGAGTTGCCCCAATTGTCAGCAGGAGCGAGACAGTACTGTTTCGACCCACCAGGTCCCATCAGCCGCTCTCGGTCAGGTTAGGTTAGGTTAGGTTAGGTTAGGTTAGGTTAGGTTAGGTTAGGTTAGGTTAGGTTAGGTTAGGTTAGGTTAGGTTAGGTTAGGTTAGGTTAGGTTAGGTTAGGTTAGGTTAGGTTAGGTTAGGTTAGGTTAGGTTAGGTTAGGTTAGGTTAGGTTAGGTTAGGTTAGGTTAGGTTAGGTTAGGTTAGGTTAGGTTGGGTTAGGTTAGGTAAGGTTAGGTTAGGTTCGGTATATCACCCATATGAAGCGCTCAATATATTATCTTTGCTCATTTTCGAAGCTAGCGACTATAGAAAAGGATTAAAACTAAATTGGAAATAGACAATACTGAAAACAAAATTCGAAATACAACATACATATAGTCATTTGGTAACAAATACAATGTATAATGAAACAATTAAAAACTCATTAGTACACTTACTACATACTCACTCCCATAAAAAACACTACAGCAATTCTGTTGGATACACATTCTTCTCCTCATAGAAATGTGGTTTACAGATGTTCTATTGTCATCTGGCTCATTCTTAATTTCTCGATAGGGGTTTTTCGAGGTGTTTTCTATTTTCCCAATCAGGTCTGCTCTACTATTTATGGAAGTAGAATAAGCTCAGGACTTCAGAAGACCCCAAATATAGTAATCCACAGGTTTTAAGTCCGGTGATCTTGCAGGTCAATTGATAGGACCACCTCTACCTATCCACGTATTAGGAAAAATTGTAGTGTTGTGGTGTTTTTCATGAGAGTGAGTATGTAGTCTATGGTATGTAGTAAGTGTACTAGAAAGAGTTTTTTCTAGGTATGTTGTATTTTGAATTTTGTGTTCTGTATATATTTTCCATTTCCAATTTAGTTGTAATCATCGTTGACGCTAGCTTGAAAAAAAAAATATTTTGAGCACATCATACTATGAGAATTACTAATTCTCTGTGCACGAATGGAAAGTACATCATTGAATATACATTTTGGTGATGTTTTCAGATATGGCAAAAAAAATTGAAAATTCAATTGTACAGGGTGTTGTTTTCTGGCAGAAATAGTTTTGTAAATTTCATGTGAACCCAGACCTGTTCTATCTTTTCTATCTTTTGTTGTGTACCAATTGAAAAAATTTTTACAGGTTGGTTGGGAAGTTATGAGACAACGAATAGGATATGGGCAAAATTGATGAAACATTCCGTACAGAAATCACCTCAGTGACCCCTATCCACCAATAACAGAACAACCATACAGGAAGATCTGGTTGCCATAAGTCGCTGGAGCTCTGTATGGAAACTACCATTGAACTCAGCGAAGTGTATGGTGCTGCATATGGGTAGCAATAATCCTAGAATTAGGTACACCCTCAGCAATTCGGATTTGCCTGTAGTGGACGAACAAATCGATCTCGGAGTGACAATCACCAGCAACATGGGTTGGTCCCAACACGTCAACAAAACAGTGAAACGAGCAAATAGTGCGTTATACCTTCCTTATCAGCAAAACTTTTCATAGTCCTTCTCCTACACTCATGTGTAATTTATACAAGACTTATGTCAGACCTCATTTGGAATTTGCTGCTCCTGTTTGGTCACCGTGGTTGATTCGCGATATCAAATTAATCGAGGGTGTCCAACGCCGTGCCACTAAAATCATCAACGGACTGAATCAAAAATCGTATGCCGATCGCCTGCAACATTTAAACCTGCCTACTCATTACTGGAGACGAACTCGAGGCGATCTGATCGAAATTTTTAAAATCCTAACAAATCGGTACACAGTAGACTTATCTAGCATGTTCGAAGTGAATGAGAGTGAAAGGTTGCGCGGTCATCCATACAAACTGAAACGCGAAAGATTCAGAAAATGTGTACGCGAATACACACTATTCAACGGATCCTTCCAGCTCTGGAACAGTTTGCCTGCTAACGTAGTCTCTGCGCCATCCCTGAATGCTTTCAAGAATTCTTTGGGCAAACATTATAATGATAACCCACACATATTTCCCCAACATTTCCTACTCATGTAAATTCTACGACAGGCTTATATAGCTGATTCAATCCTCATTAGTTATTATTTTAGAATTAAGCAATTACTTTCATGATTATGTATTTATGTATAACTTTAGTATAAAGAGTTTATAAGCTTCTAGCTTCTACTCTTGTTAGTTTATAAATAAATAAATAAATAAATACCTTTCCCAATGAAACACCCTGTATAACGCAGCTGATTCGTTCGTAGCCGGAGACGATAATACAGCAATCGGGGGATGTTTATTGCCGTTGCCTCGCTCTGGCTTGGCACCCTCTCCTGGGGAATGTGTTGTGTGAGTAACTCCCGTCGAAGGATGAGCAATTCGGGTCGGGGTGAAATATGGCAGTGTTCGGTGGGCCGGAATCGCTATCACTGATGCTGTGTTTACGATACAGTAATGACGGTTCATTGTTTTCCATATTGTTGGGGGTGAATTGATTTCGAGCCGATTGACCTCTAGTCTTGTAAATCGAGGGATGAAATGAAAATTTTTTATACCGACTGCGTATTTTTTCACCTTGATATGGCATTGGACTTCAACAGTTTTACGGATTATAACAGTTTATAAGCTGAATATTTCGGCTCTACTGAAGCAACAGAGCAAAAAGATATTTTCTAGCTTATTTGTGAGTTTTCATAAAAATGTATCCTCATATCTTTTTCTGACCTACCGTTTTTTTTTCAGTAGCTAGTGACGAGGCATATAGCCTCCAGAAATTTAAGAAGAACACCAATTCCTACATTATTTCCCTTGGTTCTCACGATGTTCTCTGAACATTACAGGATATCCCTTATTTTTGTGGGAACCAGAACATGAAAACAAAATTCTTGTTGAGGAGCATGTCATCTGACATTTTCATAATTCTCAAGCGTAGAGTTTGGAAATTATCTGATATATTATTCAGGACACTCCGTATTTCAGAATGATTACAAATTTTCAGGTATGTTTTAAGACTTCCTAAATGAGAATCTGCCGCTAGTTTCTACTGAATTCCTCATATAATAGAAGTCATAGAACTTTTTGGAATTAGATTTTTGAAAGTAGTCATTAATAATATACAGGGTGAGACTGAATTAGACAAATAAACTTCGTTTACTACACTGTGACGCCACTGAAAACATTATTTTGAATTTAATCACATCAAAAGAAGCTCCATGTTACATTCAAGAACAGCATGGGGATCTCGGAAACGGTAGGAGATACGAAGTCGTTTAAATGGGGAAAAAGTTGCGCATTCGGAGGTTCATATCGAGAGCCTTCGAAAATTTTGAAAATTATTTTCAGTTTTTGAGTTATATCGTAAAAATTGAATTTTTGGAATATCTATTTGATTTTTTTCTTCGTTATTATTAGAGAAACAGCCAAACTGACAATACTTTTTCATAGCAACTTTTGATGACGTTCGACGTGGTGATACCGTTTTTTCTATGCGACGTTTCGTATTCGTGGAACCATTATCAACTTTTGTTTTTTAAATGCGGTCCTGATAATTTTTTCACAGATTCTGAAAGGTTTTTTTTATTCTGAATTCAACCATGTATTATACAAGGTGGTTTATGTGTGTTTCGACCTACTTTTAGCCATCATTAATGTTTTTTCGAAATTCCAAAGGAAAAACGCCATCAGTTCCACTTATTTTGAAGGAAAATTAGTCAACACACTAATACCTCATCAACTGGTTCCAATCAACAACCCATTTCATTTTGCAGAAACAAAAATTCCATCCCTACAAATTCAGAATATGTCAAGCGCTAAAACCAGGCGATGACGAAAGGCGCAGGACATTCTGTGAGTGGTATACCAGGAAATGTCAAAATTTTGCAGATATCCCTCGAACAATCATCTGGACTGATGAAAGCATGATCACTGATCGTGGTATCTCCGATATAAAAAATACACATTATTGTTCACGAGAAAATGGACATTTATACATTACAGCGAGACACCAACACCGTTTCGGCTTCAATATGTGGGTTGCAATATTTGGTACACGAATTATTGGTCCTTCTATTTACTATGAAACACAGACTTCCGAACGTTATAGAAATTTGCTTGAGAATCATCTTGAGGAAGCTCTAGATGATCATAGATGATTTACCGATTGCGGGAGTTCAGAACTGTTGGTTTCAACAAGATGGCGCTCCGGTACATAATTCCAGAGGAGTCCGTGAGTTTTTATCCAGAAAAATGGATTGGTACTCATTCTACAGTCCCTTGGCCAGCGCGGTCGCCTGATTTGACACCAGCTGTATTTTTTCTTAGGGGATATATCAAACTTTGTATACGCAAATAACTTTGATGATGAAGAAGAACTAAGGGACAGTGTCTTAGAAGCAACTGTGAGAAGAGGATATCTTTGTTCAGAAAATAATGGTTATCAGTTTGAACATTTGTTATGAATGTCTCTGTAGGTATTGTCATAGTTCAGTTGTTAAAGTAATTCGTGTAAGAATTCTTCAACAATTTTAAGCGCTGCATTGATCGAATGATGTAGTGAAATATTTTTCATTCACTTTTCAGTATTGAATAACTGATCCATCAAGTTTGACACTAAATGATCAGAAATAAGTGGAACTGATGGCTTTTTCCCTTTGGAAGTTCGAAAAAACATTGATGATGGATAGAAATAGGTCGAAACACATTCGAAACACCTTGTTTAATACATGTTTGAATTCAGAATAAATAAACCTCTCAGAATCTGTGAAAAAAATATCAGGACCGTATTTAAAAAACAAAAGTTGATGATGGTTCTACGGATACGAAACGTCGCATGAAAAAATCGGTATCACCAAGTTGAACGTCATCAAAAGTTGCTATTGAAAAGTATTTCCAGTTTTTCGGTATCTCTAATGATAACGGAGAAAAAAAATAAAATAGATATTCCAAAAATTCACTTTTTTCGATATAACTCAAAAACTAAAATTAATTTTCAAAATTTTCGAAGGCTCTTGATATGAGCCTCCGAATGCGCAACTTTTACCCTATTTAAACGACTTCGTATCTCCTACCGTTTCCGAGATCCCCATCACGGAAAAAAAGGAATTGTTGAATCAAGCAAAATTTAATTGAATGGAGCAAATAAAAGTGTCATATATGCACGACAAAATATAATCTTGAAATGAGTTAATCTATATCTTGTTTCAGAGCGAATTTGAAGTTTGAATCAAGTAAATATGTCTTGCATGAACTCTGGATCTTCTTCGATCAAGCACATCCATGAATTGTTTATGAAGAGATATTGAATTGGCTCAAACAATCATTTTGTTTGATTCAAAATAAAAAGATATTGATTCAATCAAATATCTAGTTGATTCAACGAAATATTTGGTTGATTCGAATAAATATTTGGTTGAATCAGTAAAATATTTGGTTGATTCAATTAAATATTTGGTAAATTCAATGAAATATTTTGTTGATTCAAGAGAAACTATATATCCATTCGACAAATTTGTTTTGTCGAACCAAATCAATATTCGGAGATTTTCTGAAATTTCCCATCAATAGAATAGATAGATAGATAGATAGATAGATAGATAGATAAATTTATTTCAACAGAGTATTCTATAATCATTCACAAAAGTGGCAGAATATTTTTGTCTGAGAAATACGTCAAGAAGAACTTTTAGAATTATCAATAGGTTAATACATGAATTTAAAAATGATATGAAACATTCACATGAGTTTATGGATATAAGTTTCAAACACTATTAAAACAATTTAAAATAAGTGACAAATTTCACATGTAGATTTAAACAGACATAAGTACATAACTTTTCAATAAATACATATATACACATAGATAGCATGGTTTCGAATAAAAATTTCATTCATGTGTTCCTACAGGCCAGAAAATATTCCTCGATACTGTAGGGCTCTAAGTTGCATAGAAATTCCTTAACAGACCTCAGAAATCTGTCAGCAACCACAATATCTTTTACATCTTGTGGGAGGTTATTATAAAATTTCATTGCACTATAGATAGTACTGCGTTCATAAATGCATTTTGCATGGATGGGATATGAGAAGCCTTTCTTTTGTCTTGTATCATAGATATGTGTTTTCCGATGTGTGTCAAAATGTTCTGGATGATTGATAATGAATTTAATAAGCTCAAAGATATAAATTGCTGATACAGTCAGGATTTTTTTGACTTGAAAATTCCTCTACAGGAATCTCTTCTATCTATATTGTAAAGTATCCTGATAATTTTTTTCTGACATAGAAAAACTCTGTTCAGCCCATGACTTGAGCCCCAGATGATTATTCCTAGTCTCATAGCAGAGAAAAAATTTGCATAATATACTGTTATCAGTGCTTCAGGGTCAACATTATTTTTCAGAACTCTCATGGCATATGTTATCGAGGATAGTTTATTGCATAGATTGTCTATTTGACTAGTCCAACTCAAAGTGTCGTCAATGTATATACCTAGAAACTTGACTGAAGTGTTACAAATAATCTTTTGATTGTCTATAATTAATTAATAAAGAATACTAGGAAACTAGTCGACTCCCAGCATAGATCTGAAGTCTTTACTTCTCCTTAGCTGATGGAAAACTATTTCGGATTGCTAATCATCCTAAGTTTGATTTATCCAGCTGATATTTCAAACACGAAGAATCAGGCTTCACGTATATAATGAATTCGAGGCAGGCATAGACGAGGCGAAATGATCGCCATCTAGAGGCGAAAATTCAAGTTGATGTAGAATGAACAAAATATTTCATTGATTTTACATATTTCGTTGCTCTATTCAAGCAAATGATCCGTTCGAAACGAGTTTATTGCTACATTGGAATAAGAAAACTAGTATGTTGTTTCAAAGATATAATCTCATCAAAATGACCATTATTTGATCGAATCAACGAAATGTTCATAGTTGAATCAACATCGACATTATTTTGGATCGACATAATTTGTTTTTGAAGAAACCATATATTTTGTTGATGGAATTGATATTATACTGTTGATTCAATTAGCCTACATTCTTGATTTGAACAAGCTGCTTCCATGAAATGATCATGTATCTGGTTGATTCAACAAAAAAATGCTCAGTCCAACAAAAATAACTCAAGCATAAATAATTTGTTGATGCAACAAATCCTTTTTTTCCGTGCATGCTGTTCAACCTTATCTTGGACAGACTGTATATAAACTTTATTTTCTAAACTATCACAAGGAATCACCCCCTGAAGTTTGTCGCAATTTTTCACTAACACCCTGTATGATACATCCGGTAAAAAGTACTCACTTTTTTACCATGGGAAATGAGTATTTTATATAAAGTGCCATTTTATAACCTGCCAACGGATATGGAATTTCAAACTTTTTTCCAGTCACAGAAAATGTATTATGATATAAATATGGGGATGACATCGTCACAAATTCCGTCCACCGATTTCGTGAACAAATTCTAATTTTCGTGACCGCAACCGCACGAAACTCGCCCTTTAATAAATAAACGAGTAGTAGGGCCACGCACACCCGGCGTCCTAACCCTTCTCAATCCCGAATTTTGAGCGAGACGTATCCCACAGGAATATACGCTCGAAAAGATTACTCTCTCTCCTATCCTGCGGCCGCAATCCCTGCCCGGGCTCTAAAGCAGGATCCGGCAGAATAAGGGCATCTCGAAGGTTCTTTACGACCTTTATCCTGCTGCTCGGAACACACCTGAAAAGGGATTGACAATAAGTCTCTCTCTCGGTCGGGTTTTTTATCTCACGAAGAGATATTTCATTCAGGGATGTGGGTGTAAAATGCGTCAGATTTGGTATTCTTCATTATACACGAGTACAAGGCTATTTTTGTTTTCATAATCTGGTTCCCACGAAAAGGGATATCCTATCCTGTAATGCTCAGAAAACATCGTGAGAACCAAGGTAGGAATTGGTGTTCTTCTTGAATTTCTGGAGGTTATATGCCTCGGGGAAAACCCGCTTTGCCAATGTGTTCCAGAGCCTCGCTGTTGGTTGGATATGAACGAGTCTTTGGAAAGAGATGTTCTGCAGGTCTCCCAAGTCACAACGAAGGGGTGCGAAACCTCAACTCGAATGGTTAATCTCGTGGGGACTGCCAAGGGAGGAACAATTGTTGATATTACAGAAGAGCATCGTCCATGAAAATATCTATAAAATAGAGCCAGATCGCCAACTTTTCTTCGGTGTTCCAGAGAAGTGAGTGAGTTTGTGAGCGAGACATCACCCACGAGACGAATTGCCCTTCTTTGGACAGAATCCAACAGTTTCAGGGTATGTTTGGGTGCTGCACTCCAAATATGGGAACAGTATTCCAGGACAGGTCGGATCTGTGCCTTAAAGATCATAAGCAGCTGACTAGAAGTGAAATAGCTCCTGGCCCGAAAGAGGAAACCAAGTTTTTGGGATGCACTTCTAGCAATTGATCTCACGTGATTTTTCCGAAAAAGGTTATTGCCGAGGTTATTGCTGATAGTAATACCAAACATCGAAATGGATGTCTTCAAATAATCCCCATTCGAGAATTGTTGCCAAGTCCATATTTATGTTGGCAACATTTCTCCCTCGTTCGTTTCTGATTTGCCTGGCTGGTATTGGAGCCCTGGAAGAGAAGGCGGTATGGAGGGTACTATCATCCGCGAAGCTGTGTACTGGACATGAAGTTGCTTCCAACAAACCATGTCCATGTCAGATCCATCGCGAAAGATGCTTTACAAAAACTTTGCTTTTTATTCCTTGCAAAAAGCTACTTTGCATCTCAACAGCTTCAACCTATGCTGATGCTCTTAAATTCCGTTCAGAGACAAGCCTCTCGCCTATTTGGTGATGCCACACTCACTAATTCCTCAACATCATTGGAAAATCGTAGCTCTCGACAACCTGTCACTACATTATAGATACTCTCACGTAAAATGTTCTTCAGCAATATTTGCTATCACTATCAGACCTCGAAATATGTCTATAGCAAAATGTTTTCGTCTATATACAGCGACAAAACTTTGGAACTCTTTGCCTATTTATTTACACTCTTCCCTATAGGTATGCACGATGTTTCATGAACATAATAGGGATTTTCTTCCGTGAGCTTCGAAGGACAAATTTAAAAAAAAACTCGAAAAATGATCAATCTTTTGAACAAGTCAGAAATATGAAATATTCACTGTTGTATTGTACCGGGTGAACAACCAAAAACGGCTGTCGGCCATATCTCAGCAACGAATAATGATACAAGTTTGAGATAGAATAAATCTGATGGTATGCATATCATTACACGATGTAATAGAGAAACTAAATGTCAACAGACCAACGAAAACCGCAACATGATAGCTTTTCGCCAACGGAAGATATCAACTATCAAAGTTGGAAGAATGATAGATATGACAGCCGTTCTTAGTTGATGTTTACCCGGTACATGACACAATTTACATGATTATTATCATGTTCGAAGTTTGAAATACAATGTATTTTTATCATTAAGTACTCATTGATGTTTGAAGTTGCGTATGAAAATATTATAAAGATGGTGACCCAACCTTATGAAACACCCTGCATCAAATTGAAATATCTGCTTCAATCTCCCGAGGTACTTGTCTCCTGTTCTGAGTCGAAATTTTTCAACAGACGAGATTAGATTATAATGCCTTTTTGGTAATCTTTATGAAGGGTGAAAAAACTTTGGTGAAATATGACGTCGATGGGCATTATCTCAAACTGAAAATATATAGTGGAGAAACACGAACGTTCATTCTCTTTTTATAGCACCACCCGTGAAATTCTTTTGTTCTTTTATGCCGTTGTTTCGCCACGCTAGCATGTGCGTGTATAAAGTGATAATTGTGTTTTATGGCTCTCGGTGAGTACCACAAACCAATTATGGAATCGGAAAAAAACGTTTGCCCGTTCATGACGCAATTATTTTCGCTCTGTGGTTGACGCATTGGTTATTTGTAAGCAGAAAGTTATCAAAAACATTGCGAATTCGAGATGGAGATATCATATACAGTGTGATCCACAAAGGGTCGAATCCAAATATTCCATAACTTATCTCAAGATTTTTTTCCAGCAGAAAGAGCATCTCACCAGTCTACATGCATTAGCATATGATTTTATTTCATGAAGACTTTATACGAAAATCGAAAACATTGTCAAAAAAACCATGGAAGATCGTGGTGATTTATGGAAGATATTCATACTTGACTCTGTTTATTCTCGAGTTATTATCGATGTTATGAGAAGAGAAGTCGTTTGTCGGTCTTCTCATCTGTGAAATGTTGACAATGTTGCCACATGGCACATATCGGAAATCTCCATAAGAAAGAATACGAGAGCCTAAAGTTTTCGAACCATTCCCAAACCTCATTGTCAGATTGGTCACAGTGAATCACGTGATACATTATGGACGCATGCACATTCGCTCGTAGAAAAACTTGAAATACATTAACGAAACTCTCGGGGTCTCGAGAGGAAGGAAAAACATCCTTGAAAGCCTAAATCACTAAACAAATGATCACAGTGGACTGACGCCATGCTATTAGAGGACCAGAATAAAACTCTCTGGCCAAACTCAGCCTCCACATATCTCAACATATCACGTGATGGGAATGGTTCGAAAGATTTAATAAAAAATAATAAAATAAACCACTGGAATCATGAATTGGTTGAGGTACGTATCTCTTTCTTTGGATTCAGATCTCATCACTATCATTCCACAATGTAAACCATTCCCAATGAAAACCATTATTTACAGATTAACTAAATATTAATTGACAAACCCCATGGCCATGGGCGAAACGTTTTTCTATACTAATTCCTTGAAATTCTTTATGAAACCGAATCCAAACCCCAAGAAGAAGCTGCAAATCAAAAACATAACAGGATTCAAGAAAATCCCTCAACAAACAAATAAAAATGTATGCAGCTGGGATAGGTACTTCATGGTAAAATATGGTAGATCTTTAATTGAAAAAATCATATTATACTTAGTCATATATCATATAAGAGAGATAATCAGATATGGTATGTTCGATAACCAAAATTTAGTTCAATCTGGTTCTCGACCACAGTTGCCCAGAACTGAATATGGTCGAATTGGTTTCCGGCCATCAATAAATGAATTTCAGGAGAAATATCATTCAGGCCTTGATGATCGCAGACCAATAATTAATATGTAAATGAATCGGATTCAGAAATAAATTTGAAAAATTTTCAAAGTAATACAACTAGACATAAACAACTATTCGAGATATGCTTTGGTTCTCGACCACTTTGTTCGAGAAATAAATGAAAATAGAAATACAGACAGACAGCTATCAAATGATTTTCTGTGCGTAAAACTGAACTTTTTTCCCGGTCTGCCAACTATTTTGAATTAAAGGGAAGTGGCCTAAAACATATTCCCTAGTAATTTAAATGGTATAATGATTATTTCTCTTGTTATTTTGTCTCAAATGCCAGAACTGTCGAGAACCAGTGCATCTACCCTACAATTTTTAGCAAACAAAAAAATCGCTTTTATATTGGAGATACTCTGAAAGTTAGCATTTCTGACTGGTTCTCAAGAGTCGAATAGTTGATGAAATTTCGGGATCCCAAAAAATTATATAGCACATATTTTTCACAAACGTTTAGTCTTTTTTATCCAAATAACATTGAAAGTGGATTTTTAATGACACTTAACAGGGAGAAAAGGTGTACTTTTCCTGCCTTGGCAGAAAAAGTTTGTTGCTATGCAACGTTCCAAGTAATCTGAATCAAATTGGTAATCAAAATTGACAATGACTTTGGGTGAACAAAAAATGATGGATTACTTGGACTTTGCGTGAAATTGAAAAGAATTTGGAAAAGAAATTGTGTGTTTCACATGGCAAAAAAAAGATGTAATACCTTTGCTGGTTTCCTAGCCTAGGCTTTGAAACGCCAGCCGCGGCATTAAATCTTGTACTTTTCTGCCTAGTAAAACAATGAACTATTTGGTGGTCAGTGTGCTGGTCTAAATCGCAAAAATAAGGATAAAGACGATGTTCTTCGTATCGCACAGAATTATTCTGTCTCTATAGTGGATAGATATGGATAGGTATTATAGCGTATTATAGCTAATTATCTCTTGTTCTAACTCAGATTCGACCAAAAGCTAGTTCGGTTAATAAACTCGTACTTTTTTCCTACAAAAAGCAAACGAACTGATTGGCGAGTTGAGCCGGGAGTCTGACAATAAGTTTTCCGAGCCTGCCGTTAACTTGTTTTAATTGGCGAGATCCCGGCGTATTTCCCGTCCACTAATTGCTCCAATTAAATACTCGACAATCCGAATACAGAAATCCAGAATCGGAACACGTGACTCACGGGAGTGAGCGGCATCAGCATCAGTCGGGCGCACTCCATCTTAATTAACGTAATTGATCGAAACTTATACGGCTGGTGTTGATTATTCAATTAAATCGGTGCGGTTTTACACGTAATAATGTTCGATATGGATAATGATTAATTTGGTGTACTGCGAATTTATTCATCTGATGTCAGTGTTTCGTTTACATCAGCAATTGAGTGGAGGTAGCTTTTCATGGTCCAAAATTGATGTTTGTGAAAAACAATAAACTCGAAAAGGCTTCAGATTGAAATATCTGATGAGTTCACCTGGAAGTATTTTCTTGATTTCCTGAGAGAGATATATAATACTCTTTCTCTTTATCAAGTTATAGCATATAATACGAACTAAAAATTGTATCCGCTTACAAAAAATCAGTGATTTTTTTCAAAAAAACATTTGCAGAAATGCCTAAAGATATTTCTATCTGAAACCTCATGAACTAGCTGTTCGAAATCTGAGAATGGTCAACAACTTTATTTTTTGGTTTAAAAAATGAGAATTTCTGCTTTGAAGTGGCAATTGTCACTTTGTTGTATCGACAATTACCGTCAATTTGAACTGGCAATTGTTAGTCCAAAACTTCTAGCGATAATATTAATTGTTTCAGTCATGGAAACCATCCATCCTTCTCAAAGTGGTCCAAATTTTTTTCAAAGAAAAAACAGAATCTGCTTAAACAGCCATCTTCAGACACATCAGTACACAGTACCTGTAAACATATTTGATTTACAAACGAACAATAAGTTGTTGAGGAAAGAAACATACCTATGAGGCCATGTGGAAATCACATTATATAATAAAAACAAAAATTAAAGAGCCGTGGAGTCATTTAGCCAAAAATCAGTCCGGTAAAGAAACACTTATTGTAGATTTTTGAACCGACTAAACAGCAAAAATAACCCAACTATCATCAGGTTCAACATTGGCACAAACTTAGGAATTTTTTTTTATAAACCGAACTGATTTTTGGCCACAACTTTAGGGTTTCTTTTAGCTGTTTAGTCGGTTCAAAAATTTTAGTATTCCTTTACCAGACTGATTTTTGGCCAAATGATTTTTATTTCACAATGTGATTTCCACATGGCCTTATAGGTATATGTTTGTTTTTCTCCGATTGGCAGCAAATATTGATTTTGCTGACACATATCAATCAGCAAAGTATTGAACACCACAGGAAAAATAAAGAGATATATATCATTATGAACAATCGGAGAAAAAATTATATGTTCAACTCGGCAGCAAAGTAGATTGACTGCCTTAGCTGGATTCCTATAGCCTCGCTACGCTCGGCTATGAATACAGCCTCGGCAGTCAATCTACTACTTTGCTGCCTAGTTAAACAAATAACTATTCCTCAACAACTTATTGTTCGGTTAGAGAAATGGTTGTGTATACTTAGTATAATAATCAATATTAATGAGTAAGACTCAGGCGATAGTATACAATTTAATCGCAACTCGAACGGTTTCGGCACTAAGCCATCAACAGGAGAGTATCTGAAAAGTGAATTTTCCTTTTACAGGTACATTATATGTAAAAATGGTTAGAAATAATTAGATTCAGAATAAAAACGTTGAATAGAACAAAAACTCACTTGTCATATATTGTTGCAGAAGCATTTAAAACCTTGTAAATGTATTGAACAACATTGGTTAATTCATAAGATGTTTTTGGATTTATCCAAAATATTAAAATGGCACAATAGTGAAGTGCTGTAAACTTATTGTTCGTCTATAAATCAAATATCTTTACAGGTCCTGTGTACTGATGTGTCTGAAGATGGCTGTTTGAGCCGAAACTAGTCACAATACATTTTTTGTAATATAATTTTAGTAGTCGACCGATTTGGTATTATTTTGTTTTTTCCTTGAAAAAAATATTGTCTCACTCAATTCACGTGTTTATTTCAACAAGAGGGATGTATTTCCCTTCATTGATATTTTGTAAATATTTATTGAATTTTTCGTTCAATAAAGTATACTATTTTCAGATTCAGCTCATCTATAGATACTATATAGACAGTGCTATATTCAATAATAATATCGAAAACGTTGGTGGCGTCCTCTACAAGTGACATCCAAACTAAAAACGGATTTTAATTTCTCGTCTCAGAAAACCCGCTGATGCCAAATTTCGTGCTATTTTGTCACCCTATTGATGAATCATTGAGAAAAAACGGAATGCAAATTGAAACTTTCATACCCTCTATCTTTGTTATTACTTTACTTCAGTTTTGGACTGAGGTAAGTTTGGCTAAATCTCAATACCTATATTTATTCAAGGCTGATACAGCGGACATAGGAATTCATTCAGAGCATTGCAAAATGCATCTCTCATTCCGAACTGAAAATTTTGTACTGGAAATGACAATTGTCAGTTCAAATCGACGATTGTCACCTCGAAAGTAGAACTTGTCAATTCAAAGTCGACTATTATTCAATGTCATCTCATCGTAGGTTTCAGTTTGAATAAATGTCACTCGGATTGCCCTAAAATTTTGCAGGCACTTTGTCAGATGGCAGACTAAAACTTAAAACCTCCTTTTTTCGTACCCTTACATCGGTCACCTCGTATAATTTCATCTCGAACTTCGAAGTCGAAGCAGGCCGGTGGCTCTGGACAGTTGGCCAAGACCATATGTCCGCGAAATGCGATTCCATTTCCGCGATTTAGAAGGGACAGCACCTGTTGCTATTCTGTCCTTCGCCTCTCCGCTCCTTTTTGTTTCCATTTGACGTTTCCTGCATATTCAAAATCCAGAAGGTGCCAGAAGAAGAGCTCTTGGAGTTCGTCATTCTCAAAAGTCAACTTTTTACTGAAATAAAGTTAGCAAGGACAGCTCATAGTCATCTACACACTTTTAATGATGTAACAATCAGTCATGGGGACATGTGAGAAATGGAGAACTAAAATTGATTGATGAACTATTCGTATTGTAACGTTGGCTATAGAGGTATCAGGTGTCAAATTTCAATGAAATCGCCGCCACTGTCGAAGTTAATTAATTTATTGTAGGTATACCTATATTTGTCAGATCCAAAACTGTTTTTTGAAAATAAGAGCAAGAACAACTTCTTTTGGACACTTCGTTTTTGACACTGTTAATAGACAATGCAAATTGCATGAATATGTCCAACCTTTTTCAAGTGGAATATGGTCTATTCCATGACAATTTGAAAAATGAAAACATTACAAACGAGAAACAAACAGTAGCATTATAGATAAAAAATAAATATTGCCAGTGACCTCAGAGCAACGAAAACATAAACCAAGAAAAAAAAACAAAACGTAATGATCCGACCATAGATTATCTATTGTTTTTTTAATCTTATGATCCGACAATTCAAATTCTCTTCTAAAATTATAATTCCTAAAATCAATGAGGAATGAATCAAGCAGCGCCACCTAGTTACTAGAAGTCAAAAGTTTGCCTTTGCACTACAGTCAGAGATCTGCCGGCGGTGTGAGAAATCGATCCTTTCTTTCTCGACAGAACACTGTGTAATATACGACTTCATGAGGTACGTGTGTAGATTCGATAGGAGATGGCAGCACATACGAATTCAAAGATTATTTCTGATTTGATAACTGCAAGGGTTATTTTGTTATGCAATATTTTTCCATTTGATTGTAGAGGGTAGAGGTACTTTACCTTTTATACAGGTGTTTCATAACTCATCCAATATCCATTATATAGTATCAGAAGAGACTGAAAATCAGAATGAGAAAGAATATCATGTCAATGCGGCATTGACTATATAAATGTAAATTGTGTCTCAATATTATGGTATAGTCAATTGGAGCTGCTACAATTGATGGGCTACTGGCAAAATAGGAAAAAAATAAAAAAAAATTTTGATTATGAACAAAGAAATATTATTTCCTTTTGAATGCAAACGAGACATACCTACAGTGTGTGCGATTTCGAACTCGCAACACCCTCCTATAATTTGGAACATGTTGACCGATTTTCCAAAAACAAAAATTCGATAATATAGGTAGTACTCGAAAATGTGGAAAAATCTGAATTATTCAGCAACCAGCAACCAGCCACTCCCGTATGGGAATTTTGGTTTTGGAGTGTGGAGTGTTTCTTTCCTCATTTTCTACTCAGATGGCGTTGCTCTCATATTGTCTATGAAGGACGCCTCTGAGGAAATATAATGCCGACTTGATTTTTGTTTGGCTAGTCTACGCGTAGCCGGCGGTCTTTGGACTGCTGGCTGAAGACTGTCCTGCACTGATGAGAGTCAAAGAGCTCAAAACCGGTCTGTAGGTGTCAAGCGTGGCCTGGCTAAATCGAAATCAATAGGCATTCAGGAAAGAATCACTTGTATCAGTATTCGTTTATACAAGTCGATCGGAGTCGATGCATATATTTCACGAGGATGTATTTCAATGTTCTGCGTGGAATTAGCCAGGAAAGTAGTTGTTTTTCTCCCGGGATCTACCATTGTTGTTCATTTTATGAATATTGTGTCTTGTATTTATTTAACATTTCATTTCACTTTGAGCATTGTGGCTATTTCGTAGTTGTAAGAAGAAGAATCATTCTGAAATTTTGAGACTTTTTCAGTCACCTTTGAAGACATCCATTTCGATGCTTGGTATTACTATCAGCAATAACCTTTCTTGGGAAAATCACGTGACATCAATTGCTAAAAGTGCATCTCAGAAACTTGGTTTTCTGTTTCGGGCCGGGAGCTATTCCACTTCCAGTCAGCTGCTCATGATCTATAAGGCACGGATCCGACCTGTCCTGGAATACTGTTCCCATATTTGGAGTGCAGCACCCAAACATACCCTGAAACTGTTGGATTCTGTCCAAAAAAGGGCAATTCGTCTCGTGGGTGATGCCTCGCTCACAAACTCACTCACTTCTTTGGAACACCGTAGAAAAGTTGGCGAATTGGCTCTATTTTATAGATATTTCCATGGACGATGCTCTTCTGAAATATCAACAATTGTTCCTCCCTTGGTAGTCCCCGCGAGATTAACCCGTCGAGTTGAGGCTTCGCACCCCTTCGTGGTCACTTTGAAGACCTACAGAACATCTCTTTCCAAAGACTCGTTCATCCATCGAACAGCGAGGCTCTGGAACACATTGCCAAGGGAGGTGTTCCCCGAGGCATACAACTTCCAGAAATTCAAGAAAAACACCAATTCCTACCTCATTTCCCTTGGTTATCACGATGTTCTTTGAACATTACAAGATATCCCTTTTCGTGGGAACCAGAACATAAAAAAAGGTCACCAACACCAACTAATCATGAAAAACAACAATTAATACTTCCAACTTCAACACCCTGTATCTTGAAAATCTATGGAATTATGAACTTTTCGTCTTAGAACCACCTAAATAATCGCCTCTTCAAGTTTGGCCAGATATTTTAATAACACCCTGTATAGCCAGTATCCCAATCCGAACATATTCTATCACCGAAAAGCTATTTTTCTCGCTATTTTTACTAGCATTTGAGAACATCATACATTTCCTTTAAAAAATCTCGCAAACATTCCTCGTCGCGTGGTCGGCCCCATGCTCCGTCATCAAAAATTCACATCGGTGTCTGTACCTCCAAAGCCCTCGATACACTCCAAAGCAAAAACCGACGCGAATACAATATTCTTCTTGAAGTGCATCGCAGGCTAATTCAATAATGCATGGCTAATTATAGCTCGCCCCTTTTCCCTAAGTCCCTACTTGCGGGGCTGCACAACTTCCACCCTTTGAACCAGTGGCGCAGCGAGGAGGGGGGGTTTAGGGGTTGAAAATCTCCCCCTCCCCCCCAGAAACAGACTCGAATTAGAAAATACTGGGTGCTTCGAGATTCAGAATTCTGATCACCCTGTATATGTTCCAATTAACTGTCAGTAAATAGTGAATCGAAAGTTGAGATAGCGACATGTGAGCCGTTTTGATCGATAATGAATAGTTTCGACACAAAAAAATCCTGAAATTGAAAAATCTCGATTTTGAACACCCTATATCTCTGTAATCATTCTTGATAGACCCCAAGTGTGATACATTGATGAAATCAGCTCTTCAGTAAGAACATAAAAATGCAATAAAATACAGGGTGTTCCATTTGAAATAACGAAGTTGGGGTCCACTTCCGGTACGACCGGAACTGCCACAATCTTCAAAATATTTAAGCCAGATAGAACTTATCAACAATAGTGAACTACCAAATTTTCAAATTCGGCCCTTCTATGGTTTTTTATATATTGATCGATGCAGTTCTCGGAGGGACACCCTGTTCTGTCAATGTTCTTTTATGCCGTTTTCGACAATTTTCTCTATGGAATAATCCATTTTTATTGAAAAACTGACAGAGATGTCAAAAAATATTCACATCAGCCATCTAAAAATGTTATATCGGCAACTTCGATTCAATGCTTATAAATAAGTGAAAAACGCCATTAGGAAAAATAAGCTAACTATAAATATATTTATGAACAGGAGGAAACTATCTTTAACCAGAGTCGAAAATATACAGGCTGTTCCATTTGAAAAACTGCTTCGGATTTTTTCTTCTATTTTGGGATTCGCATTTGTTCATCAACTTTCATATTTGAAGTTTCTTTCCACCTCGTTTAGTTGGAGCTGTAGGTAGGGTTCAAAATATACGATGGCACCCTGTACATACGTTTCGTTTTGTATTCTATAATATATTTTCGTTTTTTTTAATATTAATACTCTCTGATGATTTTTTCCTACCCCTTTCCCCCAATACCAAATTCTGGCTGCGCCACTGCTTTGAACAAAGGGTTGACGCAGGACACGGGGCTAATGAAATTACAGCCGGGTGGTGAAGGGGTGGCAGAGAGGTGGAAAGGGGGTGGTGAGGGTGCGGGCTCAGCGCGCATCGCGTGGCGATATAAAACGCTGAGGGGGTGGGTAGGGGAACGAGGTGATATTTTGGTGTGAACGTTCCATTGAATTCCATTCGTTTTCTGGGGTGGAGTTTTCCGGTGCACGGTGTCACCTTCTGGAATTACGGGAATGGGGTTGGACTCGCTAGTCAAATTTCCAGCACGAACATATTGAAACAGGCTTTACCTACGACCACCTATGAATGCAAAGTGTTGCTACTCAGAAAATACCTAAATAGGCTTCTCCTACAACCACCTCTGAATGCAAAGTGCTGCTACCCAGAAAGTACCTCGTAACACTATAGCAATGTGACAAAAAATCAATATTCAATGAACATGTAACATTTGAAAGATCAAATGAATGCATTTGTAGAGCAACATCAGTTAATTACATCAGTTCAATCAGTATTTCGATCCCAACATAGTACTACAACAGCTCTTCTTTCAATTACTGACGATATTTTCCGCGCGATGGACGTGAAAAAAATTACTTGTCTGGTGCTTTTAGATTATAGTAAGGCCTTTGACACACTCGATCACGATATACTCTGTAAAAAACTTAGCTCTTTTGGATTTACTCCTAAGGCAGTCACTCTTATCTCGAACTACCTAGCTAATCGTACACAGAAAGTGATTTTAGATGGTGAGATGTCAGAGGCCGCATCTGTAAATTCTGAAGTACCTCAAGGATCAATTTTAGGCCCACTGTTATTCTCCTTATATATATCTGATTTTCACCTCCACCCTAATCACTGCTCAATACATCACTATGCAGATGATACGCAGTCTTTTACACATGCTGATCTGCAACTCCCACAAGCCTCCATAAATTCCGACTTGGATTCACTGTTTGATATATCATGTGCTCACAATCTATAACTGAACTCCAAGAAATCTATGGTAATATCATTTGGACCTAAGAAAGTTAGAGATTCTGTTGATAATCTTCTGCAAATAAAAATAAATGACAACATTCTTCCCATCTTGAATGAGAGCAAAAATCTTGGACTTTGGTTGGATTCAGACATGAGATTTACAAAACATATCAGCTATTTATGTCAATCATCATATAATATATTGAGGCAATTATATCCAAATCGAGATATCCTCTCTACCAAATCTGAAGCTTTAATCTTCTCAAAATTATCATATTACGATAGTATATATGGTCCTGCTTTATTACAAGTGATTCATTTCGCTTACAATTAACGTATTCAAAATTCTTGCCTAAGGTTTTCATACGGAGTACGAAAATATGATCACATATCTGCTAAGATGCATGACTCTGGATGGTTACGGTTAGAACAATCAAGGTATTTGCATTTGTTAACTCAGGTGCATAAAGTTCTGAAAACCGGTAAACCTAGTTTTCTCCACAGAAGACTACAAACTTTCCTAGATATCAACCGAATTTCCAGTCGCAATAAAACCACGCAAAAACGCAGTTTCTTTTATATACAGCTAGCAAATATTATAATTCACTTCCCATGGAATATAGATCTTTCACTCTCAGTAACTTCAAGAAGAGATTAAAGCTTGATCTTTCAGCCAGGTAGGTCTTATTACAATCAAAAATTTAGCAATGCTCTTCGGACAATCCTTTGTTTATTCAATTCTCAATATTATGCGAGATGTTATGCAATTTTTCATTTGAATTCTTTAATAATTTCTTTTTATTGTATACTTATAATATATCAGAGTTTCTTCGGGAAATAACGCATCTACATTGTTTCTAAACCTTTTATGCTTTATATTTTTGTAAATTAACTTGTTCTTCTCATTTTTGGGGTTGAGTTGAAAAACAGCTTTCTGCTGATACTCCGCCTATTCACCATTGCAGGTTTGGCAAACTATTTTTGTCTTTTGATTTTTATTTGTGCATTTTGAGATATGGAATTGTATTCTGGGGAGTCTGCAGTGATCAGCTGCTGTTCTAGAGGAGTTTTGTCTTACAAAAACGGACTCTAAGATGTGGAGCGAAATCAAGGGGCTCATGTAGACAAATTTTATTCAAGAATTGCGGCGTCCTGGCAGTAGTTGGCTTATACATCTTGGAAACAACGGCTCTAATACAAAAAAAAAACAGAGCTTCTCTAGAGCTTGTTTCATCACATTAAAACACAAGACAGAACGGACAAGTTAAATTGATAAGACTCCGTACCACTATGATCAAAGACTTCATTATTCATAATGGAATAAAGATATTCAATCATTTGCCAAATCATATCAAAGAAATTCCGTTAACAAAAAATTCCGGACCAAGGTGAAAATATAACCAATCTAGGATCTATATAACGCATTAATTCGATCTACTTGTTACTTATGCCATCACCTGTATTTCCATTGCTATTTTATTTGATTTCTTTCTAAACATAACTGTTCCTCTATATGGAGTCTGCAAGCCATCTGACGACACAACGTTCAGAAGCCAGTCGCTTAGTATCTGAAGAAATCTAACAATTGACGGAAAAAAGTTACCATGCTCCCGGTCAACGGGTTGGGTACGTCCAGCAGAAATTATCCAAGGTACTTCCATGTGAATCTAAATGATATTCGTTACCAGTCAGGACAAGTGAGAATTCGCTATGATGATTGTCTGATTGGAATCCATTTATGCTGGTGAATAATCTAGACACCATTTATATAAAGAAAGAAGAATAGCTAGTCACAGTTCATACCCCCACACATTATTTTTCTACGACAATAACACAAAATATTATATATTATCTTTGCAACAGGTTATCGTTTTGGAATTGTTTAGACCTTTTTCGTAAATGAATAAATAATGAAGATTCGAAAAATGATATCAGTCTGATTGTACTATACCTACTTTCAGTTATAACTAGTTGATTTCATTTCAAAAGAAACATGAATCGTTGAGGTAAAACTTCTTGAGAATTATTGCGACAGAATCGTTCGTTGCTTATACAAGGTGGTTGGAATTTGAGCCTCATCATTGGGAGGATCTGGTATACCGTAAGAGATATATAGCAAAATTCCAATTAGGTACTTTCAAAGGTTTTTAGACAAAACCATGTTATCATGATTTTCAAACCAACTTTTCGTCTTTGAGCTGCCATCATCAGCTTTGTATTTTTAAATACGGCCCTGTATATTCCATTATAGATTTTAACGGTGTATCGCAGTCATTCGAAAAAAGTGTTCGTTTTTATTCCGATTAAAAGTCTATTTTCTCTCCCTCTAACATATGATTTATGTTATGAAGATGCCATTAATATGATTTTTCTCAATTAGTGCCATACTTCGTTGATTTTAGGAGATTGGAAGCTCCCGAAATCCATAATAAAAAAGTCAGGGCCGTATTCAAAAAAACAGAGTTGATGATGACAGCTCGAAGACGAAATGTCGGTTCGAAAACCTGATAACATCATCTTGTAGAACAGAAAAAGGGGCAATGTCTGATTTGTTTTGTTATATCTATTCAAATAGAGTCATCAAAATATCAAAATGAAATCGCGAATATTCGTTTTTTTCCAAAAATCTTTGAAAGTATCTGGAATTTTTCAAATTTCAAGGCGGCATTTTGTTAGGCATGAAATTACGCAACCTTGGAATCATTTAGGAGATCCCAATGATGAGGCTCTAATTCCAGCCACTCAGAAACCCTGTACAGATGAGCTCATATAATTCATTGATGCCAGATGATGTTATTTTTTCTGGTCATTGACAAATATTTGGATTGTTGTTTTTTGCAATTTTTGAGTACGTCAACGTTCTACGCAATTCTAGAGAGAGAAATTGAACATCCTTGACTAAATACTGCTTAGTGCGAATGTGCGATCGCCGATATTTGCCGATATATAGAATTTCAGCTGAAATGCGGCAATTATGGATGATTGCGAACAAGGAAAACACTTTCGAGGGGATGATTCATTTCTATCGATTAGGTACGTTCGCTCTAATGCACAGGCGATCATCCGAACGTTGGTCTTCTAATTGAGCCGTCACCAGTGCCGATAAGAAAATTCGTTTCGACAGAATTACAGAAACGGATTCGCCATATTCAAAGATGAAATAGTATATTATGTAACAAGTGTTATAAACGTCCTTTTAGTAACGAGTATTTTGAGCACGAGCGGAGCAGAGCGGAGCGAGTGTTTAATAAACGAGTGTCTAGAAGAGTTTATAAACGCGTTACATACTATGCTTTTTCTACGAACTCCAAAAATTACATTAACATACCTGCTATTCCTGCTAACCTACAAAATAATTCGAAAGGAATGGGAATTGAGAATATAATAGATGCAACTGATGCATGCAACCAGCGAGACACGTATAAGTGATATTGGTTGTAGATGTGTCCAGTCCATTGCTTACTAACCTTTGTTTCACGTTCATTGCCATGCTTAGCGCAGAATAAATAAATTGTTCTCAAAGATGGATGCTTCATTTTTACACTTCTTGGAGATACGCAAGTACCAAAACATTCTCTTCGATTTCACTTTCTCATTATACATTTCGCATATATTATCAATGAAAAATTCTGATACAAACGAAAATTGTTTGAATAATTCTGATACAAAATTCGAAAATGACATTTGACAGTTAATAATATTGACAGGCCAGACATGTCTCAAATTAATGAAACTGTGTTTAATGAACTCTGTGTTGCCATGGTAATGTGTTTTAGAAATGGTGTTGCCATGGTATCGTGTTTAATATTTTGAATAAATCACAGATTGTCAATCCGTGATTAATCGATCATTTAGCGTGGTACGTATCCGTACGCTAAATGCCCTTTTAGTTATGTGCCAATAACCATTCAGCTAACATACTTGACTTATTCCTCACTAATAATTCAGAACCCTACACCATAGATGTACGAGTTCCACTTGGCAATTCTGACCACACACTCATCTCCACAACCTGCCCATTTTTCATTCCATCAACTGATCCGGCACCCCCACGTCGTATATGGCATTACAATTCAGGAGATTGGGACGGTCTCCGCATGTTTTTCTCCGAGTTTCCTTGGCATAGAGTATGCTTTGACTCTGAGGACCCTTCACAGTGTGCTGCGGAAATATCCGAGATCATCATGCTCGGAATGGACACATACATACCCCATTCTTCAAAAAGATCATCACCATCGAAACCCTGGTTCAACAAAAACTGTTCTAGAACTGTTGCCTTGAAACAAACAGCCTACCATCGCTGGCGCAAAAACCCTAACCTCGCGACTAGAGCAGAATACGTTGATGCCAGAAATAACTGCAGCCAAACAATAGATGCTTCAAAAGAAACATACAATGCCAAGATAAGATCGAAACTCATAGATTGTCCCAATGGCTCCCGTTCGTTTTGGTCCCTTGCTAAAGCGGTCGGAAGAAATTTCACTAATAGTTCATTTCCACCACTGTCCAAATCCGACGGCACATTAGCAACAACATCGCAGGAGAAAGCAAATATTTTTGCAGAGATTTTCGCAGCAAACTCTACTTTGGATTCCCAAGGAAAAGTGCCGCCAGACATTCCACCCGTTGAGAGTCGAATGCCCGAAATCGTCTTCCGTCAACGCACTATCAGACGAATTTTGCTTGGTCTCAAAACGAATAAGGCTAACGGTCCTGATGGAATTCCACCCATTATCCTCAAAAAATGTGCACCAGAATTAACACCGATTCTCTGCAAGTTGTTTACCGTCTCGTACAGGTCGGGTATTTTTCCATCATGCTGGAAGACAGCTAGAGTCCAACCAATCCCCAAAAAAGGGAACAAGAACCTGCCCAACAACTACATGCCCATTGCCCTGTTATCAGTAATCTCCAAAGTTATGGAGAATGCCATCAACATTGAGCTCATCAAATATCTGGAGAGCTCGGGAATCATCAATGATAGACAATACGGCTTTCGCCACCGAAGATCTACTGGAGATCTACTTGCCTACGTCACCCATTTATGGCAAGCTTCATTAGAAAAACACGGGGAATCTCTAGCTGTCGCTTTGGACATATCGAAAGCATTTGACCGTGTTTGGCACGAAGGACTCCTCCACAAACTACCATCATACGGCTTACCACCTCAGCTATGCCATCTCTTATCGAGTTTTCTTTCAGGCAGATCGCTTCATGTGGTGGTGGACGGTGTATCGTCTGATACAATTGGCATCAATTCCGGCGTTCCACAAGGATCAATTTTGGCACCAACATTATTCCTTCTTCATATAAATGATCTGTTGGGAGTAACAACTTGCCCCATCCACAGCTTTGCAGATGATAGTACCCTCCATACAGCGTTCTCTTCCAGAATTCCTATTTCTTCCCAGGAAACTAAGAACACACGGCGCAGGCAGGTCAATGCTGTCAATGAAGACCTTGCTGAAATCACAGCCTGGGGAACCAACAACCTAGTTGAATTCAACGCCACCAAAACTCAAGCCTGTATTTTCTCTAGAAAGGCGGAACTCAGTATGCCCGACATTGTAATGTCTGGCACCACCATCCCCACCAAGCCCACCATATCTATGCTCGGTATTTCCATCAGCAACACTCTTTCATGGGATAATCATGTCAGATCCATCGCAAAAGCTGCTTCACAAAAACTCGGATTCTTGTTTCGTGCGAAATGCTACTTTACACCTCAACAGCTCCTCATGATCTACAAAGCACAGATACGGCCTGTTCTAGAATACTGTTCCCACATATGGGGTTCAGCACCGAAACATACGCTGATGCTCTTAGATTCCATCCAGAGAAGAGCCATCCGCCTGGTGGGTGACGCCACACTCACTCGCTCTTTGACACCATTGGAACACCGTAGAAAGGTCGGCGACCTTTCACTTTTCTATCGATACTTCCACGGGAAATGTTCTTCGGAAATCTCTGCTATCATCCCTTCACTAGCAATACCAGTCAGACGAACTAGACAAGCCCAGTCAGCACATCCCTTCGTTGTCAACCTCGAAAGATGCCGAACAGCACTTTATCAAAACTCCTTCATCCATAGAACGGCTGGGCTCTGGAATTCATTGCCTGAGGAAGTATTCCCAACAACATATAATCTCCAGAAGTTCAAAAAAAATTCCAATACCTACCTCATATCCCTATCCTCCCTAGGAACGCACGATGTTCATTGAACATTATAGGGATTCCCTCTCGTGCGCTCCAAGCGATAAAAAAAAAAACAGAAATAACAATGTTGTTTATTTTTGATGACCCAGTACATCCTTTTTTGTTCCTAAAGTTGAAGTTTAGCTCCTAGGAACTAAAAGTGTTGCCTAGCAAGATACCTAGGTTTGTGTCAGTAATAGAAACGTCAATTCAAGAGCTAGTTTTGGTATTGAAATGGACGACTTTTGGGTCGGTTGCAGAAAAAGAAATATTGAAGGAAGATAAAGCTGAAGTGTGAATTTTATTCCCACTTGATAATGTAGCTATTACACACTATAGGTATTACAAATTTCATGAAAAAAAAACACGCTATGATTGTTGCCTCCGGTATGTATGAAAAGTAGGTTTTTATGCAAATACAAATTACCAACCAATGTTCAGAAGAAGATAACCTGTCATTCAATACAAAGAACGCCCAAATCGGACAATTAGTTTTAACGAAAATGTATCTTTAACTTTTGTCTACTTTTTGATGGTGCGTTAATTGGAGAAGTGTATATCGAAGATTTCCTTTCCTATATAGTACCATCGTCCACCAATATTCTAATGAACGATGATAGTACATAGCGGCCACGTTTATTCCGTGTCTTGGTAAGCTGACTAATGACTATATTTTAACCAATTACTCTTGGTTAGTGTGGTATAAACTGTACACTTGGTGAAGTTACCAGCTTGGTTTGTTTCCGAAATTTGTTGAGTACCAGACTAAAATAGTAGGATGACCAAGACAGTGTAAACACTTTGGTCTACTTTTGTATAGCCTTGACTTGAGTTGAGTGCGAGTATCTGTTATTTCATAATTTCAGCTAATTTCGAATCCTACTAATAGGAATTATTCATAGTTCACGAATTCAAGTGGATTTCCACAACCTAACTTCAAAAAAATAATCAAATCAAAACAAAGTTAGTCGAATAAAGATACATGGTGTAAACATGCGTAAACTAAGGCATGAAAAAAGAAGTGAACTAAGTGTATTACTTATTTATTTCCTTTATTGAATACAAAAAAGTGAAAATGAGATCAAATCTAGATATGAGAAACCTAAATGGACGATGCATTCCAATTTTTGAAGCAAGGATTGACACATGAACCAGGTTTTTTTCGGGCGAACTGGGCAAAAATTACTAGTTTTCCTTTCTTCTTTCATCTTCGACTATTGGCAACATCTTTTCATTTCGGATATTTTTTCTGTTGATTGATTCGGCTCCAAGAAATTGAATTTGTTTGTTCTTGTTTTTTTCTATTTGCTGATCCATAAGCTTCATAATTATTTCTTCACGAAAGTCCAAGATTCTGACATTCTTATTCTGATAAAGATTATAAATGTAATAGGTATTCCACATACACAAATCCAACAAATGGAAATTAAATCTGCGGTACCACCTCAAGGTTTTTCTTGGAGTGGAATAATACATCATTTGGTCGGAGCGGTCAATACCTGACATGTGTTTATTATAATCAATAACACATGCAGGTTTAATCTTCTTATTAGTAGCTCTCTCTCCTTGAATTTCAACCATCGAATGTTTATGCAAAGTACTTATCATTCGGACATTTCAACAAAAAATTGGGATGCCTCACCTTGGGCTTGCCTCATTGTTACTTGTAGATATGTCAGAAAAATTACTAAACTTTACACTTTTTCACAAAAAACTCCTCAACGTACACCAAAATTTGCTTCGGCTAATGATACGATTATTTACTACTCGAATAAGCTCTAAAATCAGCCAATAATTATCATGACCAAATGCGCGAAGAAGAAATTGCAAACCATGTGATTCGCCCCATGCATGTTGCCACATTTATTCTAATGTCTTTATCCCAATTGCAAAAACAAATAGAAAAATCCTTAAATTTATCCCGTACTATACATATGAAACCAACTTCGTGGTCCGACACTTTTTTTTCATGTTCTGGTTCCCACGAAAAGGGATATCCTGTAATGTTCAGAGAACATCGTGAGAACCAAGGGAAATAAGGTAGGAATTGGTGTTCTTCTTGAATTTCTGGAGGTTATATGCCTCGGGAAACACCTACCTTGGAAATGTGTTCCAGAGCCTCGCTGTTCGTTGGATGAACGAGTCTTTGGAAAGAGATGTTCTGCAGGTCTCCAAAGTGACCACGAAGGGGTGCCAAGCCTCGACTCGACGGGTTTATCTCCAGGGGACTGCCAAGGGAGGTACAATTGTTGATATTTCAGAGGAGCATCGTCCATGGAAATATCTATAAAATAGAGCCAGATCGCCAACTTTTCTACGATGTTCCAGAGAAGTGAGTGAGTTTGTGAGCGAGGCATCACCCACGAGACGAATTGCCCTTTTCTGGACAGAATCCAACAGTTTCAGGGTATGTTTGGGTGCTGCACTCCAAATATGGAAACAGTTTTCCAGGACAAGTAGGATATGTGCCTTATAGATCATAAGCAACTGACTGGAATTGAAATAGCTCCTGGCCCGAAACAATAAACCAAGTTTTTGAGATGCAATCGATCTCACGTGATTTTCCCAAGAAAGGTTGTTGCTGATAGTAATACCAAGCATCGAAATGGATGTCTTCAAAGGTATGGTTACTCCTGACATGCTTATGATAGTGGATATACTCGCTGTTTAAACGCGTCCAGTTAAGTGGACGCGGTATACGTGTGAAGATCTCGTATGTCCAGTATACTGGACAATGGCATCCAAGGTGTTACTTGGCTTATAGGACATCTAGAAGCTAGCCGACCAAACCGTCGAAACGAAAAACATGTTCTCTGGTAACGATCCGAGCCCCGACCGGGCGCATAGGGCCGCAAAAGAAAGAAAAGAAAACCGCACCGCAAGTGACCTTTTCCCTTTTCCGATCCCTCGAAATACGGCGCCCCCGGTCCCTCGCAGCGTGCCGGGGGGAGCGGCAGCGAGAGGGGGGATCGGTGGGGTGTGGGGGGGAGTAGAGCCGAGTGGGCCTTCGAGCCGGATACTCCGGAGGTCTGCGGGGTTCAGGATGATTCGGCACAATTCCGGAGAGCATTCAGCCGGGGATATAAAACCGGGGGGGTTATCAGGGACTGGGAGGGGGTCTGGAGGGGCGACAGGCCCCAGCGAGGCAGCCAGTGCCCCCCGGCTCCTGATAAGGGCGTGTACAGGGTGTGCCGACTAATGTGGGTAATCTTGCGATTCTGGAAAATTTATATAATATATTGTCACGATGAAATAGATGTTTAGTCTATCCATATCGATTTCAAAGGGGTAATGCTTGGCTTAATAGTTTGCGAGAGGTAAAATTCGAATAGGCACTGATAGTTGAGGGGTAACTGAAAGTACGAGACTATACTCAAACATAACAATATTGGTAATATGGGTAGCAATACAAATATATGAATAACCAACAATGAATATAAAGACCTAATGATAACAACTTACATTATAAGTTCTTGTCAAGTCAAGAGTAGACCCAGAACAGACTAACTTCGGAACCCTCACATCCACTATTTATATACATCATTTTATTAGATTTGCACGTTTCTCATGAGAGTTCCTTGGTCAGTATCCATAGTTCAATGTCAACGGATGATTTGATTAACTTAATGTTTATGAAACCCTCGTGGTTCGAAATTACTAATATACCGTATGTTCTACTCGTGACAATATATAAAGATTTAACACGGAGAGAAACATTAACGGCCAGAGGGTATTCGGAGTCTTTCCCATTTGGGCCATATTTGACTGACAAGGAATTCTCCCGTGGGGCTGCGACAGTCTTGTGTGGCTGACAGAGGGGCCATTTTAGTCAAAAATGAATTTTCGTCAGTCGCAGTTGACTGACACTCTACTGTGCTGGATCTGTGATATTCAGACGTCAACTAAAATTAATTAATGCATAACTTTGGATTCCGATCACTACATCGCGCTACTTGTAATGCGGCTTGTGGTGGATGGCCACTAATAATGACCACGGCCCTCCAGGATTATTTCATGTCAGTCTTCAATGACTGACATGGCCGTTAAAGTGAAAAATTGACTGCTTATGATTCTGTGCCATCCTGAAACAAAGTTGAATTTTTTCATGAAATTATTTTCATAACTATATCTCCTGGCCGACTTTTGCAATTATCATGCAGTTACTTCTTGATCTTGAACAATTTGTTTGATTTTTTCATCATAGCATCCACCTTTAAAACTCAAGTGTTCATCTGAAACTTTTTGTGACCTTATTATACAGGGTGTTTCATGAGGAGACTCACATAGCCAAATGGTTAATAGGGGAAATCAACACGAGTTAATCTATATATATGAAAACATTTTTTGACCCTCCATAACGAAGATACAGGGTATTATGTGAAATTGCTATATAACTTTGAAGGTCGATATTACAGAAATGATTCGTCGTAATCTGCTGAAATTTGGCAGCAATGTACCTCTACTGAAACTATTCAAGATAACATATTATGAAAAAAATATTCAGGTCCGGACTTGGTAAAATTTTATATTTCATTGCTATGTCAAAAAAGTTCACTTTGTGACCACTTTTCTCAAAAAATTCCATCAGATTCAGAAATATCAGACAAAATGCTATAAGAACTGCTCTTCAATTTACACGGCACACTTTGACCGGTTCAACAAAAAAATATGGAACAAAAACGTTCGAATGAATTTTCAATTTCGACCTGGCTGATAACTCTCAACTTTTAACTGGATTCGTGTAAATTGATTTTTTGTACATTTTTATTGTATAGAAATTGACAAAAGAGATTAGTTATGATTCTTTAATGATTTGACATGTTAGTTTTTGATCGAACTTCTAGATAGATATGATTACTCGTGACTCTATTTCATAAATTTATTATAAAGTGGGCCCTGTTTTTATTTTATGTAACATGACGTTTGTTGATAGGTAAACACTGGTAATCGAAATATTCTTACACTCTAGGTGCCACTTCATATTCCAAATGCTGAACAAGACGAAAATGTTTAATACCATAGAATGTTCCCAGACCCAAGAATACGTTGCAGTAAAACCTTCACGATGATGAACATTAGGAATTTTGAATAAATAGCAAATGCATATCCTTATGTCACTTGCAGAAGTGTATCAATAACAAAAAATGGAGCTAAGTTTATGCGTGATGGCATAACTAATTTGATAAATCACCATAATATGGGCACATGAATCTTCATGTCGTAATTCCATCAGATGGTACCTACCTAGTACTAGCCTATAGTACCTACCTATCAGTTCGGATTATCAACAAACGTCACGTCTCGTCACACAAATGAGAAACCGGACCTACTCGATATCTCACTTCAAGAAACACCCATAAAACAAAGTCAGGAATAATAATATCTATCTGGAATTCCGATAAAAAAATATCGTGTTTTTCTTTTCGTCTATTCTTCTGTCAATCACTATTGAACGAAAATGTAGGAAAAATCAATTCACATGATACCTGTTGAAAGTTGACAGTTATTAGCCAGGTCGAAATTTAAAATTCATTCGAAAGATTTTGTTCCATATTATTTTATTGAACCGGACAAAGTGTGCCGTGTAAATTGAAGAGCAGTTCTCATAGAATTTTGTCTGATCTTTCTGAATCTGATAGAATTTTTTGAGAAAAGTGGTCACAAAGTGAACTTTTTTGACATAAAAATAAAACATAAAATTTTCCCAAGTCCGGACCTGGATATTTTTTTCATAATATGTCATCTTGAATAGTTTCAGTAGTGATACGTCGCTGCCAAATTTCAGTAGATTATGACGAATCATTTCTGTACTATCGACGATCAAAGTTATATAGCAATTTCACATAATACCCTGTATCTTCGTTATGGAGGGTCAAAAAATGTTTTCATATATATACATCATCTCGTCTTGATTTCCCCTATCAACCATTCGGCTATGTGAGTCTGCTCATGAAACACCCTGTATAAGTACTTTGATTCGATTGATATTCACTATCATTCTGTCAAAAGAACATATACCTATAATACTACTACGGGTGGGCGATAGTGATTCTGGATTATCGATTATAGATAATCACAATGTATCGATATCATCGGTTTATCGATATTATTGATATTATCAAAATTGTCGATATTATCGAAGTTATCAATATTATTGGTATCATCGATATCATCGATATTATCGATATTATCAGTATTATCGATATTATCAATATTATCAATATTATCGATATTATCGATATTATCGATATTATCGATATTATCGATATTATCGATATTATCGATATTATCGATATTATCGATATTATCGATATTATCGATATTATCGATATTATCGATATTATCGATATGATCGATATTATCGATATATTATCGATACTATCGAAAATTTCTAGGTTCTCCCCAATTTCCCAAAATCATCAATGAATCCAGTGCTATCTCATTGTTGGAACATTCATCATCTCTTCGTATATAGAAGGGGTGGAACTTAGCTGAAGGCTACAATATCAAAGATCGACTCAAGGAACTCAGGTTGTTCATGTATGCTGAGTAAGTATACCCAAACAACATGTTTCTATAGAGATGTTCAATTTTTTGTTAAAATTTCGACCAACCGACCTTTTTGCAAATAGAGGAGCTCCTATTCCAACAGATGACAAGCGATATGATGAATTTGACCACTGGCCTGTCGCCTATCATTGATTCTCTGATATTACCACGGACTTGCTGACTGGAAAGTTGCGGTCTATCCCCTGCTTCCTACTTGAATAATGAAAGCAATTGTTTCATTACTTCCCATAACAAACCATAAACAATGAATGCATATTTCTCCCAAATCAACGTTTTCATCATTCTGAGTTGAAATCCCATTTCAATTCCAATTAACACGATTGTGAGGGTCCTGAAAATAATATTACACTATTCTCAAAAAATTCGAAAAAAATTCAGGGATTTTCTGAGGTTACTCTGAGTCACACCTGCTAGAGAGATTTCGGCACTACTTTTTCACTTATTCTCGATTCTCGGGAGTGTAACGAATATCTGAGATATTAAAGCCATTAAAGGGGATCATTCCTAAGTGAGACACGCCGAATACTTGAGTTTTTCCAAACCTATATATGTATATAGTTTTTAGTTGACGAAATTCTCGTGAATAAATCTTCATTTTGTGATTTGAATTCAATAAAAATGCATACGGGATTCAATTTTCACCCCATCCCATGGAAAATGTTCTATATATACGCCCTATTGCTTCCGAAACGACCTTTTTTGCACAAAGGAAAATATTCTCAAACTCGACCGCCGTGCCGGCTGTTACTATGGTTTTAGCAGGTGGAAATGGAAAACGTCGGAAAACGCGGAAGGAAGTTGTACGATCGTTTCAGGTGGTGCGGGAAATACGCACATGGGCGCCGAGTAGAAAGGGGCAGGGGCGACACAACACCCTTATTCTGGAAATGTTTCTTGAATTCACATATAGGGAAAAAGTAATGAGGGTTCATAAATTGTCGACATTATGTGTTTCTTGTAATTGACTTGACATAGACAATAGCATTCAACACCTCGCTATACACACATTTTGTGATGAAATTCTTTTTTAGTGACTACAAATAATTTACATTTCTCTGTACCAATGTTGAATTGTATCATCATCATCTAGCTATATTTAGTCGATTTAAAAAACATGCGATTTCATTACTGCACTGAATTTTCGATTGTTTGACCTGGCTTTGTCTTCTACATAGTTATGTATTTTCTGAATTGACTCGGTCGTTATTTGATAGAAATTCATGGCAAATTTCCACATAATTCTTAAACGCACATGTTTCGCTAACACAGTAGCTTCGTCAGGTGATATACTGTACAATGAACTAAACCAACCTTGGCTTGCTTAACTTTTAGATATCCTACTTGTAACAAAGTAGATTGCCGACGCGCGGGCATCTAGACACGGTGTGGTGAGTTTATGCTGTTTATGCGTGTTGCTAGTTACTGTACCCGTCAATAGTCACCAATGGATATGTCAGTTTGTCAATTGTCGACTTTTGTCAGATTTTGGCGCCTTCTTCCACATTTTACTTCGTAGGAAAAAGGGTTAACATTTTTCAAAAACTCTTTCTTGATCAAAAACAGGAGTGCTTCCTGGCTTTGATACTATCGAATCGTCTTTTGATAGTGCGGTCTGCACTTTTAGGTAAGTTTTTATAATATATTGTTGATGATGTTTTTCTAACCTCATCCGCTCCACCGCGTGAGTTTTGGATCATTTTCTCATTGTGGTTTTTTGTCTCTTTTAGTTTGTGTGAAATAAAGATTTTGGAAAGGTGAAAACCGTAATTAAGGTGTATTGAATAATCCTGTCCTTTTCAAAAGTACCCCTGAGAGCGGCGAGACCGCGTATTGTCACATCTTGGCGCACCAACGTAAAACCGTAGGCCTGCGAGTGTTTTCCAGGCTATTAAACACACTACGAGAAACATGGTTATTCATACACCTACTCCAGCAGCTCCACACACGTATCAAACGAGAGCTAGAGGCAGAGGCAGATTGTCAACAACGCCAACTGCAAGGAGCCCTGGCAAGACCTCTGAGGATAGAAGCCCACCTGTGTTATATGCAGAAGGTGATGAGAACTTGCTACAAGGTATGATTAGGTTAAGTGATCCTGAGGCAGCATCAGCTTTGGAGCAGTTACCAGATGAGATCAGTAAATCTGGTCACAGGAGTGTTGATAGGGGGCCACATGGCAAGGATTCTGCAAGTGGAGGCAGTGAAAATGTTGATAGGATAAACAACAAAGGGTTTGGTGGTGCCAAACCTAAAATATCAGATGTATCATTAGGACAGAATCCCCCTAATCTAGCTAAAAGTAGAGTAAAAAATGCTGTATATTCCACAGGACTAGGGCATAAGCAAAATGTGAATGTTTTACAAAATAAGGTGATTAGAGAGAACCAGAATATACCAAAAAAATTATCCTTTGTAGAGAATACAGAAAATTTAACTTATGTACAGGGAAACCAAAAGGTTTATGATGATTTTACTTATGTACAGGGAAACCCAAATGTTGAGGAAAATTCTACTTATGTACAAGGGCATCAAACATCATGCAGAAACCCAAATATTATTGATGGTTCAACTTATGTACAGGGAAATCCAAAGGTTTATGATGATTTAACTTATGTACAGGCAAACCCAAAGGTTTATGATGATTTTACTTATGTACAGGGAAACCAAAAGGTTTATGATGATTTAACTTATGTACAGGGAAACCCAAAAGTTTATGATGATTTAACTTATGTACAGGGGCATCAAAAATTAGTAAGCAATCAGGTTTTCATGCAACAAAATCAAAGTGATTGTGTACTCCCTGGTCATGGTCAATTACAAAATGGCCGTCAACATGAGATCAGGGGTAACCACATTTATGGTAGTGGTATAGGGCCACGGGGGCAGAAAAGAGGTGATAGTCCAGTTACAAGGCCTACACCTACTTTATACCATGACCCTTATCAACAAAATGTTTGCTCGCAGTGTAATGAAAATGCCACTCATCCTTATGAAAATGTTTATGGAAATAACCCTCCCAGTAAGTTAGGTCCTTCTTGTCTTAATCCTAACACTGGTGCTATAGGCCCCCAAGTAAGTACAAATTATGTGAGGGAAAGTTATCCAAATACTCAGGGTGGAGGGGGAAATCAGTTTCAGAACTTATCTGTGTATGCAAATCTTGAAGCAACTAAAGTCCTACCCTACTTTGACAATGAAGGCATCCATCCAGTATTGTTCATGGAAAAGCTGGAATATTCCTTAATAAATTTCAGAATTCCTTTTAATCAAGTACCACATTGGTGCCATGCACTTTTTAGGAAAAAAGCCAGAATCTGGGCGGATGCTATGCTTTATAACTTTTCGAGTTTTGAAGAAATGAAACGGTCTTTTTTAGCATATTTCTGGGGGGATGCTCGCCAGCTGGAAGTGCGCAGTCTACTTGAGACAGGTCGTTATAAGCCGTCCGAGGAATCATATGTCGACTATTTTTTAAGTTTAGTCAGTAAAGCTCGGTACTTGTTACCATCACTACCAGAGCCCATTCTGGTGACAATGATTGCTCGGCACTACCCCCTGTCGATATCAGCGGCCTTGATAGGGGTCAAGACTTTCCATAGTGCCATTGAAACTTTGTCTCAGGCGGATTATGTATCTCGGTCTCACTCGTTTCCCGATCGTACTGTTAGGGACAATAGGGATCATCAGTTTCGGCGTGAGGGACGTCAGCCAAGGGGACATTTTTCGGCTGATCATCCAGTAGGCCCTCGGAATGTGTCTGTTTTATGTGATGTCGTCGAGGAAGAAGCTTCTGTTCCGGAAAACTGATATCAAACTACCAATCTGGTCCAGTGGTAGGGGTTATTCAGGGGACTACCCATTTGCATTCTCCTATGTCAAATTACCCTGTAGGAGACTTATTGGCCGAGGAATGTGATTACAAAAATCATGCAGCTCCTCTCCCTCGGTCTCCGTTTATCCAAATCTCCATGGGAGGACTAACTTTTCCAGCCCTTGTCGATTCGGGAAGTGAAGTTACTTGCATGTCTGATGAGGTGTTCAGTCAGGTGTTATACGTTTTACCAGATCTCCCGTATTTCAAAGTTAGTGGGGTACGCATCACGGGGGCATTCCGGGCGGGACAAAAAAGGGTGTCTCAGCAAGCTCTTGTCTTTTTCTACCTCGGAAAGCAATGTTTTCAGTGTGAATTCCTGGTTATTCCTGGACTAGTCTACCCCGTTATTTTAGGAGTAGATTTTTTGAGGACATATCATGGCATTATAAATCTTCAGGAATCTAAGGTTGTTTTATTCTTTGAAAATAAGCGAATTGAAGTTCCAGAACATATCGAAGATCATTTCAGGGAGAAAACTAGTGTTGGGGCTACCCGTATGTGTGCTATTAGTCATTCGCATCCGGAAGCTATGATTAGTAACCTGGATGAAGTAGTTGATTTGGCAGAAGTCATAAACCAGGCGTCATTGTGTCCGGAACAGGAGGCGGTTTTTTCTGCTTTGCTCCAAAAGCACTATGATATTTTTTCGGAACAACCCGGTTTAATTTCAGAATATGAACATACCATCACCCTCACCGATCCCACGCCATTCACAGTGAAACCTTACCCAGTTCCAGTAGCGCACCGGTCGGCAGTGCAGGCGGAGATTGACCGGATGGAAAGTTGGGGGGTGATCGAGAGATCAAATAGCCCGTTTTGTAGTCCTCTGGTGACAGTGTTGAAGAAGGATGGCACGGTGCGGGTGTGCTTGGATGCCCGGCGGTTGAATAAGGTAATGGAGGCAGAAAATGAACTTCCCCGGCCCATTGAGCAAATTATGATGGAACTGTCTGGCGTACAGTTTTTGAGTTCTCTCGATTGTACACATTCGTACTGGCAGATCCCGATCAAGCCCGAACATCGTAAGTTCACGGCATTCCGATATGGGACTCGGTGTTACCATTTCCGGGTGTTACCTTTTGGTCTGAAAACGGCCGTATCCAGCTTCACACGATGCATGGATAGGATACTCGGGGCGTTTTTTCAATCGTTTGTGCATTCATATGTGGACGACTTGTTAGTGGTATCACGATCTTTTGAGGAGCATATCCAACATTTGGACTTAGTCCTCACCCGTTTGAAAGAGGCGGGCCTCACGTTACGTTTAAAAAAATGTGTATTTTTTAGAAAAGAAATGAAGTTTCTTGGTTATGTACTGAATTCTGAAGGATGGATGGCCGATCCGGAGCGTGTCCAGGCCATAAAGGATTTTCCAACTCCGAGAAATGTTCGAGAACTACAGGGTTTTTTGGGGCTCTGCAATTTTGATAGGTGCTTCTCGGCAGATTTCGCTAAGGTTTCTGAGCCGTTAGTAGCATTACTTCGTAAACAAAATCGTTGGATTTGGGAGCAGTCGCAGATCGACGCTTTCGAAAAACTGAAACTTGTTCTGTCGCAAGAGGTGATGCTTTACCACCCCCGCGTCGACCTCCCGTTCGTCGTACAAACGGACAGTAGTGATTTTGGATTAGGGGCGGTACTTTTTCAGAGGGACGGAGAAAAAAAATATGTGGTGGCGTATGCTAGTCGAATACTTCTCGATAGAGAACGAAGATATTCTGTGCCCGAGAAAGAGCTTTTGGGGGTGATGTTTGCACTGAGTAAATGGAGAATTTATCTCTTAGGACTGCATTTTACCATACTGAGTGATCACAAAGCTCTCTCCTATTTGAATTCATGTAGGCTGTTGTCGGCCAGAATCACCCGTTGGGTATTGGCATCTCAGGAGTTTTCGTTCGATTTGGACCACATCAAGGGGAGTCTCAACGTCATACCAGATATCCTCTCCAGACAACCCCCAGCGCGTTTGTCCAGCCCATCGAATAGTTGTTTCAGAATTTGCCCGGTGTTGAAGAATACTCCCATCTTCCACTCTTTGTTGAAGACGTTGTCCGAGGACCAGTTGGCGGATCCAGCTTTAGCGGTAGAAATAGAAAAGTTGCGTTTGGGCGGTGCGTCGGATCGATTTTGTTGGCAGAACGAGATTTTATATTTTGGGAGTGATGACAAATTTCGAGTGTGTATCCCCAAAAAGAGAATAGCTGAATTCATTAAATGCTATCATGAGTACTTTGCCCATTTTGGGGTTTACAAAACTTGGACGGCACTCCGAGCGGATATTTGGTACCGTGGACTTCATAAGAAGGTCAAGCAGGTGCTCAAGCAGTGTGACTTATGTCAGAAAACAAAAAATTCCATTTTGCCCAAACCGGATCTAACTACTATTATTCCCGAGGGACCAGCGGACTTGGTGGCTGTGGATCTATATGGACCCCTACCTATGTCAAGAGGGGGAGTTTCGTATCTTCTAGTGGTTTTGGACGTTTTTAGCAAGTTCGTCGCGTTGTATCCTCTAAAGCGAGCCACCGCAGAAGCGGTCGTCAAACATTTTGTGCAGGACTACGTTAAAAAAATAGGCCAGCCCAAGAGGGTTCTGAGTGATCGTGGGACCCAGTTTACTTCGGGGATTTGGAAGGATTCTCTAAAATCTCTGGGCATTGTCCCGGTCTATTCGTCAGTAAGGCATCCGGAGGGGAATCCCTCCGAAAGAACTATGCGTGAGCTAGGTCGGTTATTTCGCGCCTATTGTTACTCTAAACACACTCGGTGGGCCTTAGAAGTCCCGAAACTTGCGGAGGTATTAAATAATGTCCAGCACGAGTCTACTGGTTTTGCACCAATAGAGTTGCAGTTTGGGAGGGAAACCCGATCTCCCCTTCGAGAGAGTATCATTTTCCCCGGATTGGTCCGTTCAGAAAACCATGTAAAACTTTTTCTAGCCCGTGAGCAGTTGTTGTCCCGGGCTGCGCGTCGTCGTCTAAAACACCCTGGACGACCTTTCACGCCTTTCTCGGTGGGGGAACTCGTTTTGCTGAAGGCAAACCCCATATCGTCGGCCTCGCTGCGGGAGACGAAAAAGTTTTTACTTTTGTTCGAGGGTCCTTTCCGTGTCAAAAAGGTTCTTAGTCCAAAGACCTATGTTTTGGTTTTGCCGGACTCGGACCTTGAGCGTGGAACTTTCCATATTAGTCATCTGAAAAAATATATGTTTTCTTGTGATGGTGGGTTGGAAAACTTGCCCCCCCACACAAGAACGGGGGCAGATGTAACAAAGTAGATTGCCGACGCGCGGGCATCTAGACACGGTGTGGTGAGTTTATGCTTGAAGGATTAGTTACCTGTGGACAGGTTCGATAAACCTTCATTTTCGGAAATAGGCACAATATTTACATTAAAATACGGTGTACCGGATTAACTTGAAAGGGTTGACTAAGAAAACAAATTCAACAGTGGTGAACTATTGAGGTCTAATTGATCGTTAAGTAAAATGTCAATATTTTTGAGTTTGTTAATTTCTAATGATTCAAAATGATCGAGTTCCATTCCTGTATTTTCTACGTGTAGAATTTCGGAATTATCATCAAAACTATGGTTTTCTTTTAATATATGGTTGACGTATGTTGAATTTGTTTTCTTTTTAAAAAAATTCATCTCATGTCCATGAATGCGCTGATTAACGTACGACCTGTCTGGCCGATATAAACCTCAGGGCAAGATCCACAGTTAAGTTTGTGTGTGAGTTTTCGAATTTAGAAGTTTTGTCGTTAGTATTTTTTATAAACCTTCCCAACGTGTTTGTTGTTCTATTTATGCTACGTGCAAGTCCTGTTTTTCTAGAAATGAAGCTAATTTTTCAGTTGATGATCCGAAATAGGTTAAAGTTCTATAATTTTGATTATTATTCTTGATGGTAGGATAAACTTCTTGAATAGATTTATTATGAAGTTTTTTAGAAATTAACGTTGTATCCGTTGTTGACTGCAATCTGTTTCATGATATTGAGTTCTTTATTGAAATTTACTTCCGAAAGAGGGACATTCACTAGCCTGTATATCATACTATTATATGCTGCAATTTTATGTTGATGAGGATGTGTTGAATTATTATGAATATTGATATCAGTGTGGAAAGGTTTATGGAAAATTGAAAAATCATTTATCATTAATTCTACTTATTGTCAAATCTAAGAAATTGATTGACTTCTCGGTTTCTATTTCCTTGAGAATTTTATGTTTGGATGAATAGTATTAATATATTGGTGAAAACTGTCTAATTGTCTATTGGTTCCTTTAAAGCATACTATAACGTCATCTACGTATCTATACCAATACAAACATTGTTTTATCAATGAATGTTTATGTATTATTCGCTCCAAGTTATTCATGAAAATTTCAGCAAGTAAAGGGCTCAGTGGATTTCTCATAATCAACCCTTTTGACGGCGGAATATATCTTGTTGTGAAATTGAAAGTGATTTTGTTTGAGACATATCAACAGAAGGTCTGAAATCTCTTGTTTGGTAATCGTATTAACGTGGTTTTTATATAATAACTCCTCAACTAAAAATATAGTATCATCCTTAGGTATACTTGGAAATAAGTTTTGTACATCAAATGACATTGTTTTCTTTGTATTGTTCCATTCTCTTTACAGGTATTTATTGTTTCTGATGATGGTTCTTGAGCCGAAACGAGTCTATATAGCTAATATAATTTGTGGTCGACCGATTCAATGTTTCCATTGTTTTTATTAACCATAAATAATGTTACTCTATCAAATTAACTTGACACTATCCGATTGAAACTGAACCTTCATTATATCGGCGAAAACAATTTGAATCCCTGATCAAGTCTATATGTGTTTCATTCGAGTAGAATATCGATTGAATATCATTTTTTGTTTCAGAATTCAACGGGGGATCCAATCTACCGAAAAGTTGCAGTGGTTGAAAACTTCTTCGACATCATCTATAATGTTCATGTCGATTTGGAAGGGCGCCCAGGAAAACATGCGGGACAAAAACGGACCTATCGAACGGTAAGATATACAGATTCCTAAATGGAAAAGTGAAAGTGACGTTCGTGTACGTCATCAATAAAATAACTCATACGGTATGGCCGACCTAAAGTATATTTTATTATACAGGGTTATTCACGTTATTCGACCCGAAGCATTGTGGCTAGACCATTTGTTTTTTTGACAGTTTTTTTTTTATGAATAGAGACCTATTAGCGCCATATTTTAAAAATATGTTCATCTTGTACAGGGTGTGCCAAAAGCACGAAATGTATCAAAGTTGCTAATTTTTAAAAGAAATCCCTGTATATCATTGCGTTTTTAGATTCTCCCTGAAGAGTTGATTCCATCAATATATCACAGAGATATGGCGGTCTTCAGAATCGAGATTTTTCAAATTCAGATTTTTTTGTGCCGAATCTATTCATTATTGGTCAAAACGACTTTCATGTCCCTGTCTGAAGTTTTGATCTAATGACACCTAATTGGAACAGATACAGGGTGGTTCAAGATTCATAAATCTGATCACCCTGAAGAATAAAAATATCGTTTCCATAAGTAAAACTGTACCTAGTTCTTAGTTTCAGTCCTCGAATAAATTTTTTTAGTTTCATGAATGAATTATTTGAAAACAACTTGTTACTTGAGGGAGGCAGAAACATCATATGTAAAATGATATATTCGAGATAACATATACTACTCTTCTTATTCCAATGAAGAAATAGTTTCAATTCTACCATTTTCTTGGATACATCATTGAAATCTACAATGTCAATGAAATATTTGGTTGACTCAAGACATCAGGATAATAGTTATTTTTGTATCTAGAGCGCGAAATGCTACTTTGGTGATCGAGATCTGGTTTTTTTAACGAGGCGTAGCCGAGTTAAAAAATAGTCGAGATGACCAAAGTATTTCGCGCTCGAGTTGCAAACAACATTTTTTCTACAAACGTCAAAGAATATAGTTCTAAAGTGAAAATATGCTTATAAAAAATAGTGTTGAACTGGCTTAAAAGGCCACACCCTATCGTCCCTAGGTACGCACGATGTTCCCATGAACATAATAGGAATTTCCTTTCGTGCGCTCCAAGAGATAAAACAAAGTTATTGTTGAACATTCAGAAATAAATGATTTCGTGGATGTTTGCTCGATTGAGGACCATAAAGTTGAAATATAAATATCTCATATATTTTACATACAATGCGCGAAGTAGGTACTTCGCGCACTGTTTTATTTCGCGCATTGATTTGTGCAAGGTATCATGGTAACGTAGGAAACAGAAAAAAAGTGTCACTTCGCAATTTGTTATCAATGCGCGAACCTTGTCATTTTTTGACGTTTGTAGAAAAAGTGCTTTTTTGCCACATGATGGACATATTTTCGTCGAAATAGTCTTGAACACTGAAGTTCTATGTTAGAAATTCACTATATAAAGCTATATTAGTTTTTTCAGTTCCATTTTTTATCAATATCAACAAAATAATTTGTCAAACTGAAATGGATTTTCTTTTAAATCAATGTAACATTTCATTGAACTAACCGAGATAACACAATATTTCATTGAGTTTACAAAATATAACAATGAATCATTGAAATATTTAACTGAATCAATATCTCTCTCATTTCGAATCAAACAAAATGATTATTCGTGCTAAGTCAATATAATTTTACATATTAAAACGGGAAATGTTCTTCTGGAATCTCTGCTATCATTCCATCACTAGCAATACCAGCCAGACGACATCGACAAACCCAGTCAGCACATCCTTCCGTTGGCAACCTGGAAATATGTCGAACAGCACTTTATCAAAACTCGTTTGCCTGAGGAACTATTTAAAAAAAAGTCTAGTACCTAACTCTTTCCTAGGTATACGTATACGACGTTCTTCGAACATTAGAGGGATTTCCTCTCGTGCGCTCCAAGTGATTGAAAAAAAAAATGATGAGCATATAGATATGCCAATTTTATAAGCTAGATTGAAATTCAGTTTGCTTCATTCAACGATGTGGTATTTTTTTGTGCATAGGTAAACTCGATATCAAAGATCAAAATATGATGAGTAAGTCGTGAAGATGCTTGGATATAATATCACAAAAAAAAACAAAATCAGATTGTTTCGTGTTACGTACAGCGTCCAACCTGTCAGTTCAACCTCGACATTTCCGCAATAGCGAAAAAATGTCGCATTTCATTTCATTTCATTTCATTCGCTGGCAGATACCGGAGACGTATACAATCGTATACGAATGCATGCATTCCTGCAACAAGAACACGAGAGACAGTTGGCTGTTTCCTGCATGGCTGACGAGTCAGATTTTATTTATTCACTGCCATATGTGGATGGCATATACTTAACAATACATTTACATACAGTGCGACTCACTTAACACCGCAACACCCTTAGGAAATCTAGAGTTCCTTAATGTATTTGACACTTTTGTTTTAAAGTTTTTGTATATTCAGATGTCCGACGCTTCGCAAGCAGTGACAGTTAGAAATACCCATAAAAATGATCTCGAAGCAGATCGCACATGTTTTTCGCTTAGATGAAGGCTTCTCGTATTCATCTTCCTTCCTCTAGATGTTCAGAGAGAAGTACATTCATATAATTATCTTTTTATGTCTTTCATGTTTCAATGAGTGTGCTTGGTGTGTCTTCAAGAGGGTACGGTAAATTGCATATTTACGCATACAAACACATACAAATCATCTAAAACACGATCGAGTCTGGCACCACGGACTCCTCGCCAAGCTTCCATCTTATGGCTTGCCTCCCCAGCTGTGTTCTCTGCTAGCTAGTTTTCTCTCAAACAGGTCTCTCCATGTACTGGTCGACGGAGTTTCATCTGAATCTCTTACCATGAATGCTGGTGTTCCGCAAGGATCAATTCTAGCACCATCACTATTTCTACTCCATATCTACGATTTGTTGAAAGCAACTTCATGTCCAGTACACAGCTTCGCGGATGGTAGTACCCTCCATACCGCCTTATTCTCTTCCAGGGCTCCAATACCAGCCAGCCAAATCAGAAACGACCGAGGGAGAAATGTGAACAACATAAATACGGACGTGGCAACAATTCTCAAATGGGAATACAATAACTTGGTAGATTTCAATGCAAACAGAACACAAGCATGTCTTTTCTCTAGAAAAGCCGATCTCACTGCGCCCAACATAAGCTTCTCAGGAGTAACCATACCTTTGAAGACATCCATTTCGATGCTTGGGATTACCATCGGCAATAACCTTTCTTGGTAAAATCACATGAGATCAATTTCGGAAATTAGGCACAATATCTACATTAAATTACGGTATTCCGGATAAACTTGAAAGAGTTGATAACAAATACATATGATTACTTACTAAGAAAACAAATTCAACAGTGGTGAACTATTGAGGTCTAATTGATCATTAAGTAAAATGCCAAAATTTTTGAGCTTGTTGATTTCTAATGATTCAAAATGATTGAGTTTCACTCTTTTATTTTCTACGTGCAGAATTTCGGAATTATCATCAAAACTATGGTTTTCTTCTAATATATGGTTGGCGTATGTTGAATTTGTTTTCTTTTTCATAAAATTCATCTTATGTTCATGAATGCGCTGATTAAACGTACGACCTGTCTGACCGATATATACCTTAGGACAAGATCCACATTTGAGTTTGTATACCCCTGATTAAAAAAATCTCCAACCATATATTAGAAGAAAACCGTATAGTTTTGATGATAATTTCAAAATTCTACATGTAAAAAATAAAGGAATGAAACACCACTAAAATTTGTGGAGATGACTTCGAGCATTCCTTCCTTCCTCTGTACAAATATGTTCTTCGGGCTGCCAAAGTCCTGCAAAAGAAAGCCACTAGCGTCTGGAGAAAGGAGGACGTAAATGACCAACGTAGTGGGAGAACCCCGCCAAGCGCGATAGTGTAGTTTGTTTAACGTCTGGAGGCAGGTCAGAAATCACCAACATATTCTGCACAACAGTTTGATTCCATTTTGATTTTTATATGTGTGCAACGCACGCATAACTGAGTATAAATGAGTAGATATTCTGAAAACAGTTGAATGTCAACCGACTATACACTCCTTCCCTCTTCCCTTAATTGATACATAATTTGGCGCCAATTAAGGATATTGGCTATTTATCTACCAATAATGATATTATAATATTGTTTCACTCCTTCGCTCCTATGTTCTTCCCTCACGTCGCTAGGTGATCTGTGCCCGCCATAAACAAAGTATACTATCGCCTACTGTGCTAAAAGGACGATGTAAATGACCAAGCGCGATAGTGTAGTTTGTTTATGGCGGACAGGCGGGCACAAATCACCTAGCGACGTGAGGGAAGAACGTAAGAGCGAAGGAGCGAAACAATATTATCATATCATTATTGGTAGGTAAATAGCCAATATCCTTAATTGGCGCCGAATTATGTATCAAGGGAAGGAGTGACATTCAACTGTTTTCAGAATATCGACTCATTTATACTTAGTTATAGTTTGGTCTGCGTGCGTTGCACACATATAAAAATCAAAATGGAATCAACTCACCCTACATACTCGCCATTTCTCTCGCAGATAACCGAGACGTACGCCTTCCTGCCGCGCGAGGCCGTCACCCGCTTCCTGCTGGGCTGCACCGAGTGCCAGAAACGGCCACGGTCGCCGTCCCCGCCAGTGGCGGCGGTTGCCCCCCCGCTGCCGACGCCTAGCCCCAGCCCGACGCCGCCGACGGGCGTCGCAGCGCCGCTGGCCGGGCCGCAGGTGCCGCATGGTGGAGTAGCGGCACCAGCGGTGTGCCGCGCGTCGCTGGGTTACGGAACGACGAACGGAGGTGAGAAATATTGACACTTTTTTATAGGCGTGTGAACCACTTCTTTTTATTTCCTAAATAGAATCCTTACTCAATTGCCATTCAATTCCATATTTTTTAAAAAAATTTCGGTCGATTCCAATGTGCTCAAATCATCAATATTTCCACGGTAATTTTCAAGCGGCTATAAATGTACCGCAGATAAAAACTGACGTCACGATCTTGTGAGTAGGGGCAGACCATAGCACAGTTGCCATATTATTATGTTGAAATACGAATGGAAACTTCAGAAATATCATTTATTTTATAATTCATAAATTCTCAATTTACGTATTGGTAATATTCTCAATTAGCTATAGAATATTCATTGTCTTGTGATTTTTTCCCTTATAATGTGATGCGTTTATATTGCATATAATGAATTTGTGTTAATAATGATTATATTAATCCACATTAGAGAAGATTTCGTCTGGTAAACGCGAGTTAACGTGACAATACAGGATTATGGGCGTTGTCTTGTCATTTCTCAGCGTTCAGCACAGCATTGCCAAGTGTCTAGCCTAGCCAACATTATCATGATGTTTTGTTTGGAGTATAAGAAATATTTTGAAAAGCTGATGGTTGCTCGAAAAAGTTACAAATTGATAACTATAATATCATGACTTTCTCCTGTTAGGTCAAATGGAATATTTAATTCGAATATAGTTTTATTGAAACGTCAGGACAACTTTTTGATGACTTGATTATAATTGGTGACTTGACAACCTTGCTTCATGGGTGGGAATGGAAGATTATCTGACCAATAATGAAACAGCAAAAACAGTCAAACGGCTGCTATGACGGCAAGTTCGAAATGAGCTCTGAAATTCAACAACGCGTAAGAAGTAATGCAAACATTAATTCAGGTCCCTAACGATACAGTGACGTAGTTGAATCTCAATTATACACTACCTGTCCACTCGCCCATTAACTAGATATACAGATAATATATCATTTTTCAGGTCAAAATTAGACTTATATTATAAAAATGTGTCCGCAGAAGCTTTGTTCACTACAGAGTAGTTTCAAGATTTTTAAATTGTTTTATGTACTTCAGGGATTTAAAGGGTACTTTTATTCCCTTCTTGAGCTGCATTTTCGATCTGTTCCATCGCGATCAACGTCTTTCAATCGGTGTGGCGTGTTTGACTAATATTTATTTTTTTATGTTTTACTTAGTTACTTGTCATAACACACCAAGATTTTCAGTTGCCGATGACAATCATGATCTGGATCACCATAGTTACTGAGGTCGTTGATATGGTAACAATCAGCCCCTTCGATGATGTTTAGATGTTTTAGAAATAGAGTAACTACCGTTTAGTAGCATTTAAATTTTTTTTTCGTTATTTTTTCTTCAACGTTTCACCTATCCTGAAGTGCATAAAATAGTATATACACTTCTGGACTAAAGTGTTTTTAAATCCTTCGACAAATTATACCCCTCCCGGGCTATGAAATTTTTGTCTACAGTGATTTAAAATATCACTTTATCCTCTAGGTGTATAATGTACCATTTCATCATACAGTATGCCGAGTGACTGTAAGGACTATAGGACTATAGGGAGAAACCTTTCTCATCATATTTACGCATCATTGAACGTTATCGAAAAAAATTGAAATAATTAAACTGCTCAGAAACTGGCTGCTTGAATTTTTTCCACGAGAGGATATTCATCGTTACCGTTATATATATATATTTGAAATCAGAAGAAAGAGCTCTATTACAAGAATGAAATACAAGGTGTTCTATCTATGTCTATGTGTAATTGTTTGCTTTACGATGCTTTTTTGCATTTTCTAGAAACATATTCTGAAAGCGCATAAAAAATACTTCATTATCACCCATTTCAACGTTTTTCTGAAAAACCAATATTAAATGATATAGCTATTTAGTAACATATGAAAAATCACCCTGTACCCTATTAGGGACAATCTGTATAGAAAGTTTTATGAAAAACATCGATTCGAAACACTGAGTTCATGTTTTCGATATTGAAATCATATTTCAAATTTAATTCAATATATCAAATTTCTTGATCCATCAAATAATCAATTTTTCCTTCCTAGGCTTGAACGGTTTCTGCCACAGCCCCCAACCAGACCGCACCCGAACGCCTCCGAAGCGCGATCCCCCCTCCAAAACGAGCACACCCGAACCCCTGCCGAGGCGCTCGAACAACCCGCTGGACGTGTGCAACCTAACGTCACGTGACCCGCTGCCCAGGAGCCCTGCCAGGAAGCGGCCCCACGAACAACTACCAAATCAGGTATTTATTAAAATTATACATCGAAATCTTGTCTACGGTGAAATTTTGTGAAAATCTAGGATTGGATAAATCAAAGCATGCTGAACAACAAATGTCCTTTGGTCCAAGGTCCGTTGTGCCCGTTAAAAAAAGTTATGAGCTCTTGCAGCCAAACGAGATAACCTCTACCAGAACAGCCGTTACCACCGATTCAACAAGGCCTGCATGCTCCGTGGGTGACGTCACTTAGTCAGGCCTAACCAGCGGCTCGAAACGATTAGCGCTTATAGCGCTATAAGGCGACCGCGTATTTCGATATTAGTTTTAGATCATCATTGAGCCGATTTTGCTGCTTTTTGAAGGGCTTCCGGTTAAAAAAGGATGCCAGTCGTCAACTGAGCCCTTCTTCGCACCCCATTCGATTTTATTATGGAAAAACGAAGTTTTAAAGCAAAAACCAGGATAAAACACAAATATCCACCTATATACAGCAACCCATTCGAATTAAATATATTGGCAAAAATTGTGGTGAAGGTAAACTTCACACCTACTTATACAGGGCCCGCAGAACATAAACTTATCGTGAGACATGCCGTTCGTTACAATTACCTATATTTATCTTGGAGAATTCCTATTACCTGAAAAAATAACCAGTGAGTGTTTTCAATTTTCTGTTATTGGATTTTTCACCCAAGTGGATCGTTACACTTGAAACCGTAATTTTCAAGGGTAGAACTGCATTTATCATGCGATGGTTTTTTTTTTTGAAAATTTTTTTCGGTACTCACATATTTTTGTATGATAAACCGAATTTTATAATGAAAATGTGAACAAACCACTATTTCGCCTTCTTTCTCCCCTTGTGTTGGGGGCATTTGAAGCTACTTGCTCTCATTTTGTCATTGGACACTTTATATACTCATGATGTACTTCGATGGCACATTTTTATATAGAAAATTCAACAGGAAATATGATTTTTATGGCGAGTTTTTCATATTTAGTGAACAAGCATTCCAGATGACGACCATTTAATCAATTGTTGCGTTTTATTTGTCCGATTCCACCACCGGAATCAGTTTGATGTGTCGTTTTATTTGCAACTTTTCCGATTCCGGTTGCTACTTTCCATTCCATCTCACTATAAGGAATGATGTGGAATGACTGTTGACAGGTGTCAAAAAATCAAATTAGGTTGACCAAAAACGAACCTTTTTGAAAGAAAAACACATTTAGAATACATTTTCAGCAGCGTGAGTTTCACTAGTTCATGATTCTTTCAAGTAAGACAGGTTTTATATGTTCATTCCCAGATAAAATAAACTCTGTCGATCGCAGAGAAGTTTCTTCAATCACCACAATCACTGCTCCAAATATTAGTTGATTTATTTTCTAGATTCTCAACTCTAATATTATGCTTTTGAAATTATTTGGATCTCCACAAATATAACCTCTTATGTAAATTCTCTCAAGCAAGGTTATGAAGTTTCCCGTTTTATTTGTAAACGTCATTCTGTTCCCACCACCGCTACCAGAATGGAACAAATAAAACGCAACTAATAGTCAATCGAAATACGAGATATCAAATGTCAATAGATTGCTTTCGAATGACATTACACACGCCATTATTTTGAATGATATTCTTCCTTCTTCTCACTAAATATGGATTAATCTCAAGAAAATCATATTTATAGTTGAATTATATATAAATTGTCCAATATGATAAAAAAAAAGGGAAATTTGTTCTAAATGCCATCCAGAAGACAGGTGAAAAATAAGGTGAAATTTTGAACTTTTCAGTCAAATATCATGATAAATGCAGTTTTACCTTTTTTGAGTAGAGTGTTTGTAGTTCATGTTAATATGATAGTTGCAATTTGATCATTGTAATGAATTCTGCATTCATTGCCACGAGGCAAATGACCGTTTTCAGAAAGAAATTTGAGAATGAGAATTAAAAATGCCCGTTTATTATGAACATTCAAGAAAATTTCCTCGAATTCAGAGATGATTTTGTTGACTATAATATACGAATACAAATCTAACTGCACAATCAAAGCTTTTCTATTTTTCCTATACTTATACTTTTTATGAGAGAGTAATTGTCTTCTATTATCAATTCATCATTATAAATTGAGCTCTGTTTACTACTGAACATAGATACTTAGATGGAGTAAAATCCTCGCGGTGAATTGCATATACTTACCCACATTTTCGATAGCTCCTCGTCCAAAGGGAAACTAAAAGCATGAACTTTTGAACCACCCACATAATTCCCCCGACAAAAGGGAACACAACACTTGAAAGGCATTGTTATTTCGCCGATCACAACACAAAATATTTCACAAAACAGTAATTTTTCCGCCAATTATTTTGATGAATAAACAACAAAAGAATTCGGGACCGTTTCAAAAACATACGTGAATCACCGATGAATTAACACGAACTGACGCGTAAGTCGACAAGCGATAAAATAAAACACTGGCCTCACTTGGCGACGTCACGAGCTGTTTACGTCAGAGTCTGCTGGCCTTGTTGTATCGGTGGTAACGGAACAGCACATCCTCTCTATAATATGGTTTTGGCTACTATATCAATGCTACTATGATATTGTTGAGTTGTCAGATAATGGTCATTCATGTTATGTCAGTAAAAGTCATTGAGCAATAGTATATTACACACCGAGGTGGGAAGTGATTCATTTCTGGCGTGAGATTAGTTAGTTAACCGAGACGCAAAGCGTAGAACATTATTCAGACTGAATTGGTTTTGATCAATTACTAGTGAAAATTGTCATTCAGTTTGGCCTTGCTTCAAAGTGCATGTAGCAAATCAGCGGCAGTTTTGATAACAATGAGAAATATGGGTTCAACAATAATGAACCGAAATATTTCAATCAATGTCTCCATTTGGAATGAACAGAATAAAATTATACAAATATTCATAACATCTTCTCAAAAGCTCATAAGTCCTCTACTAGATAGATAACATACAGATCAGAACCTCGTTCACATGAAGAATCAAAACAAGATTGTCATTCGCATCACTGCAGAAATATTCGAGAAGAGTGACCAAATAGTTTATCATGAACTTACTTTGGTGTCTGACATAGATTTCAGTTCGAATAATGAATCAAACAATAGAGATTTATACTTTCTCAACAAGCACAACTTAACCCTATCCTCTCTCGCAGTTTTTGAGTTCGAAATCTGTCAGAGTAGAGTTAGGAGGTTTAAATTATATCAAACAGATGTCGCTACAAAAAACATAGACTTACGATGATTTGGTGATGGGTGCGCTGAATTTCGTAGATGGTGAAAATGTTCAAACCTAAAATTCCCTAGAATTCAGACTTACGAGGTTTTGATAGTAAGCCGACGATAATATGTATGAGTAACATAGTCAAATAAATCTATCTATCTATCAACGTTTTATTCGATTTGAACAGGCGCCGCCCAAGCTATGGTCGCCCGTGGAAAGCCTCGAGACCGGTGGGGAGCCTCCCGAGAAGAAGATGCTGCTGGGAGGCGACATCGACTTCTCGCTGCCCATCACCACCACCTACTTGAAGTACATGAGGAGTTTGGGGTGTCGGGACGAGGACGCCTTCAAGTTCGAGAATAGACATGTGAGTTTGGCCATTGAGCGATTCTTGTGTGAGGCTATTTCTCATTATTTCCACTGAGGGGCTAGTAGCGCCAGATGTTTACCAAAACACGTACCAAAAATTTGTTGAATTGTTTCACGGTCGAACGAAATGAAATTTCTTCGATTCCGAGAATTTTATAGATCTTGAAGAGTGCACATTATTTTTATTAACTGTGGGTAATATTTTTACCTACTACCAATAAGTAATGAGAAACATTACGAAACTGATTTCAGTTTCGTAATGAGATACTTTACCACAGTTGTGCGGTAAAGTGTTACATCACAGCACGATACAATAGTTTCACAAGTATATATACGCCCAACCCTTGCAACCGTTGAATTTGTCAGTAGCTTTAAATCGTTGATGTATGGTTATTAATTTATTTGTTGAGTTGAGAGAGTTTCAAAAACTCTTCAAACACTCACTGACTCAATTACCTAGTGATTGAGGAACTGTCCCAAAGATGAAAGTTCAAAAAATCCACTGGATTCTATGTTCAAGTATTAGTAATTTTATCAATGACAGAATTCTATTCTGTTGTGTTCTGTTCTAGTAAGCCAGTATTTAACAAAGAAGTTGAACTTTTATAGCTTAGGAATTGTTATGATTATTATTAGTTATTTTTTAGATTTTTGGTAGGTTATTGAAGTATCAAATACGTTAGCATTGTTTTAATATTATATTTGCTGAAAAATAACAAGAAACAGTATTGATTGACGAGTTTTATTGATCATGTTCATGCACTGAAAGTTTAAAATTGGAATATGGTACCTATGAGACGTACAAATATACTACTGGTGCAGAAAATTGCGCGATTTTTAACGAAAAGTGAAATCTATGGAATAAGTGCTGTAATAGATAAGCTATTCAATTTCATGTGTATGTGATGGTGTGAAATCTATGTTGATTAACAACATGAAGGTAGGTCGAGGACCAAGGACGTCTTCAAGCTCTAGAACAATCACGTAAGTTTGGTCATTGAGCAGGCTATTCCTCATTATTTTCACTGAGGGGCTATAGTAGTAGCCTAAGATTTGTTGAAATGCTTCACAGACAGTCGAACGAAACGAAATTTCTTCGTTCCGAAAGTTTCTCGGCCATGTACAGATAATTTTGTATAGTATTTTTCATTGGATTCTTATCATCTAGGATTAACTTATTCGTACAGTAAACTGTGGGTATAATTTCTCAATAACGAAAAGTGAAATCTATGAAACAAGTGATATAATAGATGAGCTATTCAATTCCATGTATATGTGATGGTGTGAAATCTATGTTAATTAATAACATAAAGGTAAGTCGAGGACCAAGGACGTCTTCAAGTTCTAGAACAAACAAGTAAGTTTGGTATCTATATCTCTTCATTTTTTCAAAACTACTCTTTATTTTCTACTCACTTCTTTTTAGTTTCGCTATCTATAAAAACGTGTTTTATTAGTTTTTCAAATTACTGTTTATTATTAGCTGATACCCGGCAAACGTTGTTTTGCTATATGTACATTTATTTCTTGAAAATATTTTTTTAGTTGAATGCACTCTTTTATCATTTCGTTTTATACTTTTCTTTAGTTTGACTATCCATCAAATCGTGTTTCATTAGTTTTTCAAATCACTATTCTATCTCGTTTTTCAAACTATACTATTAATTTTTTACTTCTAAACAGTTTGGCCTCTAGTTTGGCTATCCATAAAAGCGTGTTTAAATAGTTTCTCAAACTATGTACTATTTATTGCAAAGCTCTTTCGCCATATTGGATCCGCCATCTTGAATTTTCCAAATTCAAAGAATACAGATACAAATTTCGAATAGAATCGGATCAAAATCAGAAAAGTCGTCCGCCATTTTAGATCCTCCATCTTCCATTTCCTAATTTCGATGAAAGAATCATAATCTTCGACACCAAAATCCCCGAAGTACAAATTTTTGATGGAATCGGATCATAGTTACAAAACTCGTACGCCATATTGAATCTGGTATTTTGGATATCCAAATTTTGATGAAATAATCATTATCTACGACTCCAATAACTCCCAGATACCAATTTTGAATAGAATCGGACCATAATTAAAAAACTCGTCCGACATATTGGATCCGCCATTTTGAATTTCCTAATTTCGAAGAATAAATCATAATTTTCGACCCCAAAAACCCCCAGATACCAATTTTAAATGAAATCTGACCATAATTTGAAAAACTCGTCCGCCTTTATATTGGATCCACCATCTTGAATTTCCTAATTTTGACGAATAAATCATAATCTCCGACCCCGAAAATTCCCAGATACCAATTTTGAATGAAATCGGATTACACAACTCCGCCATAGTGGACCGCCATCTTGAATTTTCGTTTCAAAAAATAGATTACGACCGATTCTCAAACCTTTCGGATCAGTTTGGCCACTACACTTTATGCTAAAATAGTGACAAAACTATTGCTACAGTAACAGATATTCGGGTTGATTCTGTTTCCAAATAGATGGTTATAGAGAAGATATTGGTATTCGAGCAAGAAATGGTGGAATCGATTTTGGGCAATGTGATCTGTCAATTTCGATAACATCGATTTTGTGCTTGTTTTCTCACAACAAGGTTAGAAATGGCAATGAATTCTTCGTTTTGCACTCCAATTTTGCACAAATTCATGATGAATTCCATCTGGCTTTTGGCTTATTTCGGGAAATGATTGATTATTTGCACTAATTGCACAACCACGACCTAATTCACCAAATATTAAACGTTCTTCAATTTTTGAAAAGGTTGGCCGCTCAAAAATAACAATATATTAGCAATAATGCATGATCCAAGCATTTGATACAATTAACCTTTTTCTCGCTTTTTTTTTTTTTTTTTTTTTTTTTTTTTTTTTTTTTTTTTTTTTTTTTTTTTTCGCTTGGAGCGCACGAAAGGGAATCCCTATAATGTTCAGAGAACATCGTGCGTTCCTTGGGAGGATAGGGACAGGAGGTAAGTATTGGAATTTTTTTTGAACTTTTGGAGATTATATGTTGTTGGGAACACCTCCACAGGCAATGAATTCCAGAGCCTAGCCGTTCTATGGATGAAGGAGTCTTGATAAAGTGCTGTTCGACATCTTTCGAGGTTGACAACGAAAGGATGTGCTGACTGGGCTTGTCTAGTTCGTCTGATTGGTATTGCTAGTGAAGGGATGATAGCAGAGATTTCCGAAGAACATTTCCCGTGGAAGTATCTTGCATGTATCTCGGCATGTATCCTTTTTTGCACCTCTCATAGTTATATTATATAGTTAGGAACTTCCCTCCCCTTCTCAGATAATTTTCTTGCCTTCGGAAAGTACGACTTTTTCGAACCAAAGAGGTTTTGTTTGATCCCATTATATTTTTTCGGTGTGCGGTGAACCAAACCATGATTCCTCCACCCTTGAGCATACTTTTGTTCACGTCTACCCTCTACCCCTAGTCTTCGTTTTCCACTAATTGTTTTTATTTGTATCTTACCGATTGTCCGGCGTTGGATTGGAATCGGTGGGGTGCCTGAGGGGTGAGTGGCGAGAATTGTAGCCAGTGGCGGCTCCAGGAGGGGCGTGTACCCTCGCCAAAAAAAGTTTTGATGCGCCAACAAAATTATTTTGTTATTTTTTTGTTGGATTGAATACACTTGTGCCACTGCGAAACCAATAAAAATATTATGTACAGGGTGAGTCAATTTTTGTAGCATCAGGACTTCAACAGCTTAAAGAAGATACTATATTTTCATAAGTGTGTTTTTTAAGTTTTGCCACTGAGTTTCATCAACACATCTTATGACAGCTTTCGATCATTCTAGGTATTTCCTAGACAATTTTTAAGAAATGTCGAATAGAGTGTTCTCGAAAAATAACGTTTCATAACAAGTGAATTATTTTTTGCATTCATCTAGAAATTCATACAGTTTTCGGAAAACATATAAGAAAGCAGAGGCAGCACAGAGAAAATTTCTAGAGAAAGAAACTAGAAAAACATTGTAAAAATCTCAAACTTTGACTCCCGAATAATCCAATTGACATAGGTAGTTGCTTCCTTGATCAAGATTTCATTTCATTCAACATCATTTGTATAGTTGACATGAAATATATTTTGTTGATTCAACTATCATTTCATTGTTCTATCAATCATATACATTTTGTATTTTTTGTCATAAGTTGATTAGTTTAGCCCAAGATCAGATTATATTTTTGAACAGAACCAATAGATTCATTATATAAAATACATATTTTGTTTATCAATTATTTAGTCAAAGTCTTGACACTAGATGGCGTTTCTTTCTACCTTTCATACGCTTGCCTCCATTGGAATGTACAACATATACCTAGAACATCCGTTTATACTGTGACCGTTGCAAGTCCGTTCATCTTACTAATTTTGAAATTTGGAAGTCTCAAATAGGACATGTAAACCTATTTTTTCAAGAAATGAATCTTGAATAATTTTTGAATAGAACATCCCGTATATTATCACAAATTCAATAGTTTTCGAAGCATTAACGTTTAAAAAGCGACATTTTATCATGGTCATTTCAAACCCAACAAAAACTCGAATGTTGCATTCAATCAACTTTGCTTTGGAAATAATTGTTGTCGCGATAACACCTCACCTTTTTTTCGCAATAACGGCATCTGTTATCTGTGTACATAACTAAATATAATCGTTTTTCAGATGCTTTCACGTTGTATCATGCTTCTGTGTCTTTCATGAACGTTTGGAATAAACATACAAGACAGGTACATTGCATCATCACTTCTTCTTTATATATATAATTACCATGCATTACATGTCATGTGGATGACAGGTGTCCCTGCGTCTCAGCCATTGAAATCGAGATTTCGTTGTATTTTGTGGATATACACGTAATGAACATTTGTTCAAGATGTTCTATGGAGATGAAGGTTGAAGAAATTGCATTTTTGGCTGTAATTCAAAAACTACATAATTAGGAATTTACAGTTCAGCCTCAAGGGGAAGAGTAAACAGTGAGGAGGTGAAAAGTCTCCCCTCCCCCCATTTAACTTTTGACCGGGACCGATTGATCGCCTGGGTCATACACATACATAATCAACTGCATTTCGAAGAAGCTGATCCTCATGAACCTCAGCTTTTTCGAAAATCTTGATGTTTCGCTCTCTAATGACGGACACGATTGAAGTGACTTTCAGGTACCTGGCGATTTGATTATTCCGAACATACCAGGGAGATCCTGTTACCATGTTCGCGATGTTGTTTTGGAATGTTTGTACCCTGGTGATATGTGATTTAATCGTGTGGCCCCAGAATACTGAGGCATACAGTGAAACTGGCATGACATGTCATGTGTCGTATGATCCAATATCCTGGAAAAGTAGCGTCTGAATCCGGTACTTTGCGCCCTCTAGAAATAAAACCGGATCCGCCACTGTTTATGGCGCGTTGACCTGCTGGAAAGCGGTGAAGGGGGGGCCATCAGGGAGGTATTGAGTGATGGGGTGAGGGCGAATGCGTCGGAAGGGCTAAGGAAAGATTGATTAGCGTCGAAGTTGTGGGTTGGTTGGGGGATGATCGGGGGCGAAATACCTTTGGCGGACGATATATCGACGAGTTGTGGGGCTCTGCGGAGGGCGGGAGCGACGAGGTGCGGTCGTTTTCCTTTTTGTTCCGTCGCCAGGGGGTGTAGTCCAATAAAATGGTATTTTCACGTGGAAGAAATTCAAGTAATCGGTTTCTCTAAGGTTAAAAAGTTACCAAAGCGTACTTCGTTGGTTTCCGCAGATAATTTATATCCTACGCATTTCTCGAAGAAACAAACTCTACTGCCTGATGTGGAAGAGCTCTGCCATGAGAATTTGCATTCTCCTTCAGATAAAAATATGTATATGCACACATCATTCTGAATATTCAAAAGTTTTTATATTTTATTTTCAAACTCTCATCGTGTGTGTTCAATAGATATAATTCAATGTTCGTCGTGGCATATAGCCAGGAAAGTAGTTGTTTTCTATTGAATCAACTGAGAAAGAGTAAATATTCTCATCACATAGAGAATGCGAATTCTCAATGTATTGCTTTATATAAATATATATCCATTTTTGTATGTTCATAATTTTTCTGAGAATATTCCTTTTCAACACTTTCATACCCAATCAGGGGGTTCAAACGTGAACGATGGAAACTTGTGATTTTTATAGACTTCTAATCGCAGATTCGTGATAGAGTCTCAATTCAGAATTTCTTTCCACGCCCTGTATGATGAATGACAATTTATCATACACCCAAAACCAAAAACTTGGTTTTTTGTTTCGTGCCATGAGCTATTTCACTTCCAGTCGGCTGCTTATGATCTATAATGGTGGATTTATGCAGCAATTTTAAGTCATAAGTTGTGAGTCGTAAGTTTTAAGTAATAAGCTTTAAGTCATAAGGAGAAGAATGAGCATTCATGCAGAGATTATTAAGGACTGTCATGTCATAACCTGTGTCAATCCTGTGTCATAACTGTCATACGGAAAGCTTTTCTCATTGGTCAGGTTCGCGTGACAGCTAATGTTCTCAGACTTCTTAGTTCGAGGTTAGGTTCTTGTCGCTCAGCTGTTTGTGTTTGTTTATTGTAATTTTTCGATATTACTTGAAGACTTGACTTGAAATAGATTTCGGTGAATGATGCCAGGAAGTATAGAAGAGAAGGCAACTATTATGTTGATGTTGACACTATTAACGACAAGTTCTTTGCTTCTATATTTAACAAAAAAAGAAACCCAAGGAGATACTCAGTTCGTCCCATAAATAGGAATAGGAAGGAAAAGGGCATGTTCAATAATGTCTTGACGAGCATGTTAGAAAACGATGAAGATAGCTTCTTCAAATATTGTAGGATGACCCCGAAATTATTTTTCAATCTTCTGCAATTGGTAGAGCCCTTTTTACAGAAGGATAAGACAAAACGCCCCCTGTCACCTGCTCAACGTCTGATCATAACATTACAGTGAGTATACACTTCCACAGTAGAAATTTATTGATAACCTTGATATAATTGCAGTTATTTGGCTGAGGGTTGTTCAATGCAAGAATTGGCATGGGGTCACATGATTGGCCATTCCACAGTTTGTGTTATCATTCATGAAACGACAAAAGTTTTGTGGGATGTATTAGCACCAATTTATTTAAAATCTCCGTCAACTGAAGAATGGCAGAAAATATCAGATGGGTTTTACAAGAGATGGAACTTTCCAAATTGTTTAGGGGCAATCGATGGAAAGCATATTGCGATTCAAGCACCATACCATGGAGGAACCCTATATTTTAATTACAAAAAACATCACAGTATTGTGTTGATGGCCAGCTGTGATGCCTTTTATAGATTCACTGCAATAGATATTGGTGCAGCAGGAAGTAACCATGACTCGACTGTTTTCAAAGAGTCTGGTTTTGGACGTGCGATTTTGAAAAATGAATTGAGATTACCCCAAGATTCCGAATTACCTAATACCAATGTTATCTTTCCCCATGTATTTGTTGCTGATGCTGCTTTTCCTCTAACCCACCACATAATGAGGCCATATCCACAGCAAAATGCAGGAGAGAGAATAAGAATTTTTAATTATAGGTTGTCCAGGGCCAGACGTACAATTGAAAATACTTTTGGAATACTGGCACAGAGATGGCGTATTCTGAGAAAACCAATAATTGGTGATGTAAGCACCTGCGAGAATATTGCTCTGGCGACTGTTGTGCTCCATAATTATCTTCAGAGAGCTGAGGAAGATATACCTCTTGAGGAAAGACACTATTGTCCCACAGGTTACACAGATTATGAAACCTCTGATGGTACTGTAATACCTGGAGCATGGCGGGAAGAGAGGAATTATCTCAGAAGTGTGGGCAGATTAGGTGCTAACAATGCACAAGCACCTGTAAGAGCCAATAGGGACATCTTATGCGACTACTTCAACAGCCAAGTAGGAAGTGTACCTTGGCAGTTAGAAAGCATCTTGAAGGGTTCACTACCTGATAATTTTTAGCTGTTGATTTTAAATTTAAATGATGCTGGTTTTTCTTTTTTTATAATAACTTTAAAATAAATTGATGATGAAATACTCTAGGACCATTATTCCTCAAGCAGTACTAATCAAAGACTAATACAGTCCATTCATGTATAATTTTTACTTGGGATGGTATAAATAAAAAGTTAACAAAATCTGAACTAAAATGTATATTGATATAACTTCAACAGGTACCTAGGGAGATAAAAAGCACAAAAAAGTAAAAAAATAAAAAATCAGGTACAGGGGTTTGCTAAAATTAAAAATAATTCTCTTTCAACAAAACAGGTACAAGAAATGAAAATGATATTATTAAAAGGGAAAAAACAACATAAGTAACATTCTCAGTCAGATAAAAAAATATAGGAACTGACATAAAACAAAAATGATCATAAATCTCACAGGTTGTCCATTTCTAAACACAGAACAAGGGAAGGTATACCTGGGTAGATATTTAAAAACCATCAAAGAATTTCACAATATATACCTTCCCATGTGCTTCAGTTCAAACTTGACAAAGTTTATTGCATCTGTTCATTTTTTGCCAGGTGAAGAATCTTGATTATTTCCTGCTTGGCAGTGAATTTGACATTGATATTTTCAATGCTCCCTAATTCAGCAGCCACCATCCTTCCGAATAAACAATCAGGTTGTTCCTCTTTTTGGCTGCTTTGGTTGATAACTTTGTCAAATTTAGACCAAGCACTATTCATTGTTTCAATGAGTGTTGATTGCTGACTAATCTTTCTCCTCTTCTCTTGGCGCTCATTTCGCAAAATGCTGATAGATGGTGAAGATTTTTTGGCAGGTGTAGTTGAAGTTGAGGTACCAGGAAGAGGTTCTTCATGGTTCAATTTTCTTTTTCCTGTGGCAGTTCTTTCTGGCTCTGCATCATCACTGACTAGCTCAATATCTGACATGGGATCAAGATTTTCATCATGCCCTGCTTCCTCAATATGTTGTGGTTCATTTGTATTAAATATTTCAGACATGGTATCCCATACATTATCAGATTGACTTGAATCTTCTATTTCCTGACTTTGTAGAGGTTTGGATACATTACCTTTTGTCCTGAAAATAATTGCTGCATCAGAGATATCTTGAACAATAATTCAAAACATCTATAAAACATACTTCCTTCTTCGAACATATTCAGAGAGAAACCCCATTTCCTCCAACCAAACCCACGTCTTCCCCTTTCCACCTGAACCAGAAGGTACCACTTTAACTTTTTTCGATTCTCTGGTAAACAAGTTTCGAAGGGTAGCCCAACGCGCTTCACATTCTGCAGCTTTAAAAATCAAAAACATAGTTCATCTATTCAATGGAATCTCAAAATAAAAACTTTACCTGGGCGGTGCATGATTTCACTGATAGTTTTCCAGGCATTGCTTTTTTTTTTCATGATTCCTATAATCTTGATGTTTCATATCATAAATTATTGAAAATTGTCGAACAATTTCTATAAGTTGGCCGTCGTCAATTTCCATTTTGCCGAATTAGGGAATGATAAGAAATAAGAATGTAATAAACGAAAAAAAATAAATAAATACAATTACATTAACCTCACATTTTTCAGAAATGACGGGAATGACACAAAAGTCACGAAACACAGAATGTGAAATTTTACACGCATGCGTATATACAATCAGTTTTAAGTTATAAGTCGTAAGAGATAAAAGTTGGCCAACTTTCTTACGACTTAAATCTTACAACTTAAAACTTAAAACTTAGGTAAAGTGTATAAATGAGAACATTGAAAACTAATGAATCAACTCCTTATGACTTATGACTTAAAACTTACGACTTACAACTTATGACTTAAAATTGCTGCATAAATCCACCATAAGGCACAGATCCGCACTGTCCTGGAATACTGTTCCAATATTTGGAGTGCAGCAACCAAACATACCCTGAAACTGTTGGATTCTGTCAAAAAAAGGGCAATTCGTCTCGTGGGTGATGCATCGCTCACAAACTCACTCACTTCTCTGGAACACCGTAGAAAAGTTGGCGATCTGGCTCTATTTTATAGATATTTTCATGGACGATGCTCTTCTGAAATATCAACAATTGTTCCTCCCTTGGCAGCCCACGCGAGATTAACCCGTCGAGTTGAGGCTTCGCACCCCTTCGTGGTCGCTTTGGAGTCCTGCAGAACATCTCTTTCCAAAGACTCGTTCATCCAACGAACAGCGAGGCTCTGGAATACATTGCCAAGGGAGGTGTTCCCCGAGGCATATAACCTCCAGAAATTCAAGAAGAACACCAATTCCTACTTTATTTTCTTTGGTTCTCACGATGTTCTCTGAACATTACAGGATATCCCTTTTCGTGGAAACCAGAACATAAAAAAAGATGACTGTCGAAATTCGTAGCCGGCTCTTGAACTTTGATGTAACGATTATTTTTAGAAACCCTGTATTTCATCCTCATATAAAAGGCGTACAAATAGCCCTCCGAGCAACCACTCTCCCAATCACCGAGAACTCAATTAGAACGTCTAAGCCTTCAGTCTTCAAACTGTCGTCACACCCTCTCCCCATCATCCCCCCGCCAACCCCCTCATCCCTCGTCGCAAAAACGATGCAATAACAGAGACCGTGAAAACCCTCGTTCGTGATGAATTGGAAGAAAGGAAAAACGAAACTTTGTGTTATGTCACCACCCGGACCCCACCTCGGCCACCCCCGCACAGATAAGGGTGCATTCGGCCCTGCTGTCCGTCCGTCCGTACGTCCCTTCGACGTTAGTGCTTTCGTTCGCTTCAAACGTCGTCAGCACGGAAAGGGCCTAGCTGGAGCGCAAAGGATGATGTCAACTCTGCTCATCTTTTAAAGGATCATAAAGAATTTCATAAAAACTGATATTACCGATAATACCTAGAATGAATGTCCGCCATTGGATTTTGACCCGGCGTTGGTAAAGCCAAAATCTCGCGAGCTGACAAGATATGTGCATGTGCATCCTAATAGCTTATTACAGATTTTTTTTGGGATTTTCTCTCCTCGTCTCTGTAGAATGAAGATATGAATACTATTCCAAAATACGTGTAGTTAGGACAAATCAGATGATTTGCCCCAAAATGTCACTGCATTTAAAGAATTTTCCTATCAGAGAACCTAAAAGAAAATTTCACTAGCTTGTCAGTGACAATTTGTATTTAAAAAGGTTTGTAGAAGAGAAATAAAGGTATATACAAAAAATATCAAATTTTTTACTCATCTTTGGACGTTTCGGGAACGAATCTGCTCCCGTTTTCAACATAACAAATGAATTTGCCGTATGGCAAATTCATATTTGTCCTGACACTTTTCAGTTCTTTTCAGTGACAATTGGTGACGTTGGCAATCAAATGAGTTACAGGAAGTTTTCATTAATTATTCTTAAATTAACCATCTTCATTTTCAGATTCCAGTAGTGAATACCATGTTCAATCTATATCAACTGAACAGGAAGCAATGCTATTGTCTCCGTTCAGAAGAATGCAAGCAGATAGATTGAACATGGTATTCACTACTGAAATCTGAAAATAAGAATGGTAAATTCAAAATTAATTAATAAAAATATCCTGTAACTCATTTGATTGCCAACGTCACCAATTGTCACTGAGAACTGAAAAGTGTCAGGACAAATACGAATTTGCCATACAAAAATCCATTTCTCATATTGAAAACGGGAGCAGAATCGTTCCCTAAGCGTCTAAAGATAAGTAAAAAATTTGATATTTTTTTTATATACCTTTATTTCCCTGCTCCAAACCTTTTCCAATACAAATTGTCACTTTTTTTGTCGAAGTAAACTTGGCATGTATCAATAAGAATTTTGTTGCCTGGCAATCTGGCAGTTTTTTGAGTTGAATTACCTAATGGCAACAAAATTCGAATTATAAATGCCAAGTTTACTTCGACTAAATAAAAGCTAGAGTGTAATTCGGTGAGACAATTTAATTCATCAAACATTTGTTCATGGCTGGTTGTCATGCTTCCAAAAGTTAGGTTTCGTTATTGTCGCTGGAAAAGTTAGGGCAAACTTTTTTCGCTATCATAATGACAAAATCACGCGGCTCGTGGGATTTTTCAAACATGAATTGAATTTTCACTGACAAGGAAAATTCTTTTTCCGCAAATCGCTAGGAAATTTTGACATTCCTGTCAAAATTTCTTGAAGAATGTCATTTCCTTACTGTAAGGAAATGATATTTCTAGTGTTAGTTAGTGTTCTACATAAATGATTGAAAACACATTGCTTATAAGGAATTAATTTATATTTTGAAAACATCAAGTCATTGCTGAATACATTTTTGAGATTAATTTGTTATATTTACAGTAATTTGACAGTTAGTACAATTATTGAACATTGGAGGAACACTGTCAGAACTATGAGAAACATTTTGGACAACATGCGGGGTGGTAGGGTTATTTTGTTGAATATTCTGTACTGTGAAAATTTTATTTGCCACCTCAACCTTATTGTTAAGCGATTCTTCGATATATCCTTCAGCAACGTTTGATGACTTCCATCCGCCATGCCTCTTTAAACTAGTTATGTCGGCACCAGAGTCAACCAATATTGTTGCAGAAGACCGACGAAAGCAGTGACCAGTATATTCTGTCGGATTTACCAAGTTCAAATAAGTAGCAACTATTTTGGGCATTTTTCTAAATTGATGAATTCCTACCACTTGTCTACAACCCTTTCCGCTTTGATATTTGAAGCAAAATCGGTCACTGTTCATATTTTCTGGTCTACTTTCGATAAACATTCAAGTAGATCTGATTAATTACAAATGATCTTGGTTTGTTGGTTTTCGAATCAGGTATGCTGATAAAAAGCTTAGATTCTAGGTCTTCTATATCGTGTACAGTCATTCGGACTAACTCATCCATTCTACAGGCCCCAGAAATACCAAATATTACAGCCACCTAAAAAATAAATAAAGGTATAATCTAAATAGAAATTAAAACCTTATAAATTACCATTAAATTTTCTTTATCTGGAGCTTCCTGGATAAATTTTTCAATTTCTTCCTTCCTTAAAATCTTAGATTTCTTTGCCCTATAACCTTGAGCTTGCCGTTTCAATAAAGAACGAAGTTTTGAGTATGTAGATATATCTACATTGTGTTTAATTGCAAGGGTTGACTTCAGCATTGAATAATTGGCCCATAATGTTGAAGATTTCATCTTTAAAAAAAGGTCTAGGAAGTATGCCATTACAACATTTTCTGAGCAAGAACTCGTATTTTTACTCATGCGATAATCCATAAAACGTCTGTATGCATTTTCGTACTTTTCTCTTGATTTCTTTGGCAATAATTCTAATTAAGCAGTATTCACTGCCTCAACCAGCTCTGGAGGAGTCCCAGGAATGGAAATTTCATCATCACTTATCATTTTACTTTCGAGAACACCAGCAATTGAATTTATAAGCGTCAAGTTTGACAATTCAACCTCAATACGTTTCCATAGTAACCCAAGTAATTTTATCAGGAATTTCAAAGCACCATTTTTTTTTTATCGCTTGGAGCGCACGAAAGGGAATCAATACCTGTCGAATTTTAAACGATTTGCGGAAAAATAGTATGTTTACCTCGTAGGAAAAGCCACATTCCTGGACTCTGTGTTGCTAAGTCTCGGCTTGCGCCTCGACTAGCAATCTTCACAGTCGCCCAGGAATGTTAAGCTCTTCCTACCCGGTAAACAATGTACTATAAACGCAGAGAAATTTTGGGGCAATTCATCAGATTTGTCCTAACTACAAGTATATTGATATAGTATTCATATTTTTATTTCATAGAAACGAGGAGAAAAAATCCCAAAATAAAATAAAAATCTGGAATAATGAATGTACCACGTACCTCCTCGATTAATCTACAGACAGTATTTAGCTCAATTTCATACTTTATCCATCGTCTGTCGTCGCTGTTTTAGCATTTTTTCAGTTCAGATGCGAGTGACAGGTACTTAAAGTGCTCTGGGGTGTAATACATCCCACCTAACCATTTTTGTTACATTTGATTGTTCAAGAATATTAGTTGTTCTTCTTGAAGGAAAAGTTCTATTTTGACACTAGGTATATGGTGACTGATTTTAGGCCGGAGGATCAATTTTCATGACAAACCCAATACTTTAGAAATGTTTTTATGGAAACGAAGAAGTTTTGACAAAAAAATGAGTTTCAGCCACCTTTTGAAAATTCATATTTTTGAAAAACACCTTGTAACTCTGAAACTAAGATATATATCGATATACAGTTTTCACCATTGAGTTTGTCATGTGAATTGATCAACAGGCATCAACATCGGTTTTTTTTCTATCTAGTACGGGAATAGAACTTTTCCTTTAAAAGTGACCACTTTGGCCCACCCTGTACATTGTAGGGAATACCTATTGAAGAGTGTTTGTTCCGAATAAGCCCACTACGAATTTTTCAGCTTCCTGTTTGCTTTGTATACGTGTTTTTCTGACACACTCTTTAGAAATGTTTAATTCCGCTGACAGGTTAGGCTATATCGCTCAATATATTCCCAATTCTCATTGGTCACAATAAGTCTCAATGAGTCACTCAGATTCCATATTTGTTGAGTCTTTCTTCACAGAAATATTGTCGCGGGTGAGTTATGTTAGATTAGGGAGTTGTATATAGTCTGGTCGGGTGTAGTATGGGCGAATAACTCATTATGTTCTCGTGCTTATCTGGGATCTATAAAGGTTGTTATCCTTCTTTTTTCATTACGCGAAGCCATGTTTATTATTGTTAATCTGCGAGCGAATACGCATGAATCTAAAATATTTCACGTAACTACATTGTCATCAATAAGGACGAATCATTCAATACTAACAAATATCAGGTCAACAGTGGTATTGAAATAGATGTATTGAACGTTTTGTTTCAGCAGCGAAGAGACTGTCTGTTCGCTGGTTTCAGTTTGAACCAGCAGTTGTCAAGTTCATTTTATGATGTGTCCATTTATGTAGATAACTTACACCGTTTTCCACTCGTCGTACTCAATGTTTGCTGTTTTGTGGAATTGAAAATGAATAGATATATTATGCTGACTGTACAATTCCAGCCCAGTGAAAAACGATGTTAAAATGGAGGATGGAATTTGAATTTTCGATCAAAATGCTTTCAAAATAATTTACATCCACATCGGACTCTGAGAGGAAATAAAATTGTAAAACATAATAGATATAACAAGACCAAGTACAGGGGCGTCGGCAAGGGGGAAAGGCGCAGTTTATCTTTTGTAGTATATGTCCTTACTCGGATACATTCTCAATAAAATTGTTTTGCTTCAGTATTCAATCCCTATTTTGTTTGTTACACAGATGAGGTTTACAAATTATTCGACTTATTGCCTGAATGACTAAATTTAGATCTAGATAAAAGAAGCCAAACATGTGTCCAGTCAATTATATACAGATTGTATAGTTCTGAAAACAATGTAAGTGCTGAAGCAAAAACATATGTATATCTTTCTATCCATAATATATTAAAAATAATTGCAACTTTTTGCTCTACAACTCGTATAATGTGTGATGATGAATTGATTCATTCCGTTCTTTTTTCATTCCCATGTTTTATATTAGAATTAACTCTTTTCTCAATAGGTACTAACTAAGAACTGTACATTATTATGGTGACTTGCCCCCCTCCCTGTGATTATTTTTGAGGACGTCCCTGACCAAGCAGGTATTCTGCTAGCTAAAATATTTGGGTATGGATAATGTTATAATTTTTTTCGTATTATTTTCGTTATAATATATCTTTATGAATGATGATTGTAACCAGTTTCAAGTGGAATTCCTTGAAAAAACATCGAAACATTATCAGTTCGAGCAGAGATTATCTAGGTGAAAGAACCTGAAATGTGAATTATGTAGTAGGGATAGTGCAGTCATTCGTTGTGTGATGAAATACGCCAATAGGAGTAGGTTTTAGTAACTAGGTTTTAGTAACAAAGGGTCCATTCAAAATACCCTGAATGAAATGGTTATCAACAGGGACGGGCCCATTGTGAGTGAACCCCCCCCCCCCAATCTTAGGCGAGTTGGCAAATTGAGTTTGGGAAAGTTTAACAATTGAAAAACGTTTCATGATGAATATTTGTTTTTCCGACTCCAAACTAGAAATTTCCAACTTCAAAAACATGGAATTTTGATTTTGTAGTCAGAATTTCCAGTTCAAACATGATAGGAGATAACATTTTCAGTCAAACTACGAACTTCCAACTGCACACTCAACTTTCCGACTGATGATGAATAGATAATTCAAAGCTTGAAGTCGAAAAAATGAAATTTCAAATTTTGAGTTTCAAAATATGCTCTGTATTTCTTCATTATCAAATTAAAACAGTTTCAGGAGAATGTTTTTTAAAAATCCACCTAGGGTGATCAATTGGAATTGATAAGTTTTTTTCTGTGACGGGAAAAAAATTCGAAATTTCATCTCTTTTGTCAGATTATTAAATGTCACTTTTCATAAATTTCTTTCTTCCCATGGGAAGAAAGTGAGTATTTTTTTCCCGGATATATATCACATAGAAAGAACTGCAAGTCCTTTTATCAACGATAGGCAATATGGCTTCCGTCATCAGAAATCAACTGGTGACCTGCTCGCTTACGTCTCTCATATATGGCAGGAAACTATCGAAAAATATGGTGAAACCTTAGCCGCAGCACTTGATATCTTCAAGGCATTAGATCGAGTCTGGCACCACGGACTCCTCGCCAAGCTTCCATCTTATGGCTTGCCTCCCCAACTATGTTCTCTTCTAGCTAGTTTTCTCTCAAACAAGTCTCTCCATGTAGTGGTCGAAGGAGTTTCATCTGACTCTCTTATCATAAATGCTGGTGTTCCGCAAGGATCAATTCTAGCACCAACACTATTTCAACTCCATATCAACGATTTGTTGGAAGCAACTTCATGTCCAGTACACAGCTCCGCGGATGATAGTCCCCTCCATACCGCCTTCTGTTCCAGGGCTCCAATACCAGCCAGGCAAATCAGAAACGAACGAGGGAGAAATGTTGACAACATAAATATGGACTTGGCTACAATTCTCGAATGGGGATCCAATAACTTGCTAGATTTCAATGCAAACAAAACACAAGCATGTCTCTTCTCTAGAAAAGCCGATCTCACTGTGCCCAACATAAGCTGTTCAGGAGTAACCATACCTTTGAAGAAATCCATTTCAATGCTTAGTATTACTATCAGCAATAACCTTTCTTGGAAAAATCACGTGAGATCAATTGCTAAAAGTGCATCCCAAAAACTTGGTTTTCTGTTTCGAGCCAGGAGCTATTTCTCTTCCAGTCAGCTGCTTATGATCTATAAGGCACAGATCTGACCTGTCCTGGAATACTGTTCCCATATTTGGAGTGCAGCACCCAAACATACCCTGAAACTGTTGGATTCTGTTCAGAAAAGGGGAATTCGTCTCGTGGGTGATGCCTCGCTCACAAGTTCACTCACTTTTCTGGAACACCGTAGAAAAGTTGGTGAGCTGGCTCTATCTTATAGATATATTCATGAACGATGCTCTTCTGAAATATTAACAATTGTTCCTCCCTTGGCAGTCCCCGCGAGATTACCCGTCGAGTTGAGGCTTCGCACCCCTTCGTGGTCACTTTGGAGACCTGCAGAACATCTCTTTCCAAATACTCGTTCATCCAATGAACAGCGAGGCTCTGAAAAACATTGACAAGGAAGGTGTTCCCCGAGACATATAACCTCCAGAAATTTAAGAAGAACACCAATTCTTACCTTCTCACAGGGCATTGTAGGCTCAACAAACACATGAGTACGATAGGTCTGACTGAAGAACTGCTGTGCAGGTTCTGTCAGGAAGAGGAGGAAACAGCAGTACACATACTTTGCCACTGTGAGGGCTTGTCAAGACTAAGGTTCCTTACGCTGGGTGAGGAAAAACCAGAAGCCCAGAGATACACAGGGGATCTGAAAGCTAGCCTATGGAGTCTCATAGAGAAGACGGGGCTAGCCGAAGAACTCTAATCGATTTTGAGGGCAGACACAATAGATCTGAAAAGGTCGCGGTGTGGAGGCAGATAGCCCGAAGGCCCCATTCTAAATCTAAATCTAATCTACCTTATTTCCCTTGGCTCTCACGATGTTCTCTGAACATTACAGGATATCCCTTTTCGTGAGAACCAGAACATGAAAAAGAAAATCTTTCATTCGACTTCGCAGTTTCGTGAATTACTAAACAACCACTAAATTCGCAATTTATCGAAATCAAATCACAGAATCAAACTGACAGATATTTGATTACTTTGTATAGCAAAAACTTAGAGCAATTCTCTTAATCGTCTATAGGTACCGTTTCAGCTATTGGATAGCTTTTGTTAGTGAAGGATTAAATTGTGTTGACTTGTGACCAGTTTACTTGTTTTCTCGTGCTAAGGGGTCCGTTTTATCCAGCCGACCAAGTGTGTTTAGGACGAAGGAGTACGGCTGAGGGGACTGTGGGACGGGTGGGCGGCAAGGGTCGAAAAAGGACTACGAAGGGTTGTTTGGAGCTCGTTGGCGGTCGTTATGAGCTCCCCGAGTAGGTAAACAATAACTAATGAAAAATTATTTCGGTTATTGTTTTTTTCAATCGGTCGATATACAGATATCTATGTGGCTGACTTTGAACTTTTGAGGCTGTCTAAATATCTGGATTGCTCAAACATTAGTGAAAGGAGGTTTATATTTTGTGATATTCATCGCTCCAGTGTAATTAAAGGGTGCTGGGGGTAATCAATGCAAAGTTGTTTTGTTTAGTTTGCAATCTGTTTAATATCGAGATGTCTCTTTCTGAATGTATAATTCACATCTATCATGAATTGATACAGCGATATACATTAGGTACCACTTTTGTGGATGGTATAAATTTAGAAAAATGGACTATCCTGAAAAACGTTTTTCATACATACATATAAATTTCAATATTAAAATATGACGTGAAGATCTCAGCTATTTCTAGTTCTTGAATTATTGAAAGGAAATGGAAATTTGTATGTTTTGTTATTATTTTTTCAAGCGAATATCAAAACACCTACATTTTTTGTAACTAGAACGTTCTTTAGGCACTTCCTTATCAGGAATCTGAATCTGTGATCATGTTTTCTACGGTTGTCTTGAATCCAGACTTGCACTCGAAATTGTTTTTTCTTCTGGGTACCATACTGGATGTTTGCACTGTCAAAATGTCTCAACTTTTTCCTAATGACAACGATGTATCACACAATATGAAATTGGGCAAAAATCATTTTTGTGAAGAGTGCTTCGAAAGAACAGCAGCACACTCAATTTTGGCAGTTCAGTTGAACACGCGAGCAGAGTTCTTTCTTTTCAGTTCAAGAAAAGCGTGATATGATTCAGATTTAATATGTGAATTCACTTAAAAATTCATGTTGATTTTGTGGCGCATAGAGATTCATGTCAATTGAAATGGTAAAGCAGTAATTTTCTAAGTTGAGTGTTGATAAATAATGGAAAAAGTGGTCACATAGGACACAAACTTTCATTTTTCAGTTCTACACGGTCGTCTATTGAATATAGTGAGGAAAATTATATTCCAATAAAGATTCAATAGTGTTGATTTGAGTCCTTAATATATCCAGTGCAATTAAAATAATTTCAAGAACATTCAAACTAATTATATATCGAGGATCGAACTGTTTAATGTGGACCAAAAGACGTGTCAAGATGTATCAGATTAGCTGTCTAGACATCACATGTCACATATTACGATTTAGCACTTTTAAAATAAGACTGTTTCATTTCCATCTTAGTAAACTCTGTTCTGTTTATTCAAATCCTCTATTATAATTATATATTACACAGGCTGGAGATGGACCTGTCTAAATCCTACACATTTTCAAGAACATTGAATCGTGTGAAGATCATCTCGAGCTTTCTTCTTCTTCAAACTATTCCACTCCACATTGAGCAAATATGGAATTTTACCAGAGACTGACCCAGGGGAGTCGATGATGTTTTCTCTTGGGAGGGGGTAAGAGCTTTTTGGTTCAGGAAATGAATGAAAAATCTTTTTTTCATTCTACCACTATTTCACCTGCTGAATTTTGTGGAAATCTTATCGTTAGTGAAGATTTCACATTTCCTATATGGATTTCCATCAATTAACGGCCGAGTCAATTGAAAAAAATTATGTTATAAAAAGCCTTAAATAATGTATGTGGTGTGTAACGTTACTTGATCGCCATTCCATGAACAATTTCAAGTCGAAAATTCATCATACACTTTTGTCCAAAACTCTATAGTTGAGGAGTAATTAGCAATAATGAATCTGACAGAGTGTATAATGAAGCATAGAGAATGTTGAATGATTAATGTAATATTTTATCAAATAATATTTGATTACTTACACAAATTCAATCAAGGTTATGTTCAAAATGTCCCCCTGCTGCTTAACAACAAATTCTTGTGCGTCTAATTATTGAAAACGTTGCTTTCCGAAAAGTATCTGGATCGTCTCTTATGGATTCAGGATTCAGCTCATAATATTTTGAATTAGCTCAAATCTGGTTTGTAGTTCATTTGAATACACTTAACTTTAATTGCTCATATAACTCCTTAACTATCGAGTTTAAGACGAAAGTGAATATTGCACTTTCGACTTGAAATTGTTCAAGGAATGTGCGCCTAAGCTATTCAAATATCAAAGCAACTCTGAGAGGTCAGAAATATATCTTTGGAAATAATGAAGGTTATTATATTGCAAAATCACTAAATCTGACTTGAAATACTCATTAATTTCATCGAAAACTTATTGACAGAAATTTCAATCAACGAACAGCTTATAACTTATTTCAATAATTTTGATTGTGAATATGATAAACAATGTTGGATTTTACTTCAACAGGAAAAAAAGTCGTGCAATCTCATATCAGTCAATCTTACCAGGTATTATATGCTATTTCACTTTTCAGATGTAAAATGAATCATACTATTGCAGATTACTCATTAACTTGCTTCCGCTGTAGCATTCGCCCACCGCGATGATTAATTGTAGTACCCTGTCTCTAGACGCTAGTTATCAACAATGAAGTTCCATGGTTCTGATTGGTCTGTACTAATCTAGTCGAATAGCCCGCACATAAGTGTCAAGTCCTATTTTATGTATGGTTACTCATGATGGTATAGTCACTGTTGAGAATGAAATACAGTGAATTCTCATTTCTCCGTGTATTTGTAGAATTAAGGTGAATAAAACTATGAGAACCATGTGAGGTGAGTCTTTTGAATTTCACAAACAGTAGTATAGTGATGTGCTTTACTGGAACTATAGTAGAACGAATACCTACCTAGTTGAATTTGACAAGACAATGGGATGTCAGATTATTACGCCATCCTACTGTCATTAATACTCTTATTACTCGATTCATCACAATAATGTCTGTTATTGTTGAAAATCGAGTTAGCCTCGGAGTTAGCAATGTATAAATGACTCCATAGTTGTAGATAAACATGGCTAACTTTCAACCTAAGCCAGGAGTTAAGAATGTTTTCCCGTAGTTTTCATGTCATCGCAACGTCAGATGATGACCGTGGCTACCCGTTACCATCGAGAATGGTAACGGGCTACCGCGTATTACCTATCTCACGAATCATTATTCTTGGGAAGAGTAATCGACGTCCTTGGATTGACCACAATTTTGTTAGAAAATGCCCAAACACGTGGACCGAACAACTCAACAAAGATTAGCTGACTCTCATCTTTCGATATATTCTCCAGGAATTACCATCGAGATGGTTGGAGATTTGATTGAAGTTCGCTCGAAGGAATAACAATGGATATCCCTCTTTCTTCTGCACTGTCGGGCAAGAAGGACTCGAAGTCAAGAAACCATCAAGTTTCCGTCCATCCTTAACCTCGATGGCCGAACCGAGAAAACCCCGAAACCTTGGAAAATCCACTCGATCCTTGTTTTTTCCCTCCAATGGTCGGTGCACCCTTTCGGGTATAAATGATTGGCCGAGCTTTTGGGTCAAAGCACGGGTAGTTTCGGAAGCGAAAGGGTCGTTAATAAACGTTGGGCCCTCGCTGGAAGACAGAGCCCGAAAGGACATGGGCGCCCACAGAGAGGGGTCAGAGGGGACCGTCGCCCCCCTTAGAATCCTGCACTTCCTTGTGTGTTGAATTTCCCAATATATTGTTATTGCTCACAAAAACAATGCTATCACCTACCAGGATTATTGTACTGCATGCCGGCAATAAGTACTTCAATTCTTCATTTCATGGTTTATTTATAATTTGTTATTACTCCAACTTCGTTTATTCCAAGAATGAAATGGATGGTCAATGAAAAATGATATCGATATTATATCAAATTGTCCTCGTTTGTTGTCAGGGTGTCCTTAAAAGGTCTACACAAAAATTCACCACATATTCCTCCTGAAACAAATCGAAACGAGCAATTTTCGAAACATATACTGATATGTATATACTAAGTTGTTCAGTTTTGGCGATAGACGGCTCTTACGTAAGTACTCACTACAACAAATAACAACAAAAATAACTGCCAGTAGGTTCATTAGGTTTCTTGCATTGTATAGATGAATATTCTGAAAAAATGCCGTGAAATAATTATCTGTTAATCGTATTGAACGTTTTTCAAGAGTTGCCCATAAAATGATATTCACATATATTAATAATCTATGATATTCATCATGATTATGATATGGTTTATTTGTATCATATATATAAGAGTGATATCGCATGAGCCGTTTCAAAGATATATAAGAAAACTATTCAAAAAATGTAACTTCAGAGTCGTTCAGCGATAACTTTGATACTGAAGTGAGTTTCTTTAAATCAAATAGTTTTGGTCTGAGAAATATGTCTTAGGTAGGTTTTTGTGAAGACTTTTTGAAGGCACCCTGTTAATTGTTGTAGACTCATTTCTGTTGTCATTACACACTTAGAGATACAGTGTTGATATTTAACACCATTCAACACTAGCTAAAGTTAATATATGCCCCTCTAAATAGTGTTGAATTCTAGGAGCTAGTGTGAATAACAGTGTCAAGTTTACACTTGATAAGTACCTAGAACACAACAACTCTACCATTGCAAATCAATGGGAGTCGATAACACTTTCAAAGTGAAGTCATACTTTAGTACGGTCAATATTCAGTGTACAATAACTCAAAATACACTATACTTCATTGAATAATAATTTATTCAATTAGATGTACAACGATATAGTATAGAAATTTGATATTCATTACACATTATTTGAATGGGCGTGTACACCTTAGTAGAACTTTTAACTCAAACCATGTTTATTATGATTCTTTTATACATAAATAATGATTGGCGACATAATTCGATCGAAAAATTAACTGGAATGTTCAATTTTTCAACATAAATAATAGTACCTTCTGAAAACGGACCCTCTTATGACGTAGAAACCTCATCTCGCCATAGTTAAAAGAAAATATCAAACGCCCGACGGAGGCTAAGGCAACTGATATATTAATTCTTTCAACTATTATCTCGTGCTAATTCACTCTGTCAGAAATCATACATCATTCATCTCTGTCAGGAAAAGTCTTGTTTCAGTATTAGGGTTTTGACGTCACATCATCGCCTCGTTCTCAGAGGTCCGAAAAATCGGGGATTTCAATAATTTTTTATAAAACGTAGGGAGCTCACAGCAAGAAACGGTTTGCGGTGGTGAGCTAGTTTGGGTGAGTTCTATCGAATTATGAAATAATTTTTTTTTGTGATATAAGCCCATTAAAGATCTGTATTGGGCATATGCGGATCTATTCACGTAGGTTCACACTTTCATGAGTAGGTATTCTGATCCCCCAGAACCTATCACTTTGATGTCTTGAGCCAGCAAGAAGAGTTGACAAGTCTGTCGGTTTCGTACAAACCTCACTCACTGGCTGATTTTACTGCTAATAAAAATACATTGTGGTTGTGTAATGAATTAATTACTAAACTTGAATATATCTTCTCAAAGACAATCAGTGAAACTTTGTAAGTTCCAGCGTGTTCCAGTTTTAGAGTTTGATATTGAGGAGCTATTTATATATGAACCATCTTCAATATCGCTGGCATTGCTCGTGTACAGGAGTCATACTCATACATCACAGTTATTATCCTCAAAATACACTACACTGTTTTACCACTAACCAAACCGATTTTTCAACGCCTCGACACGTGTTTCGCTAACTATGTTAGCATATTCAGGAGAAGATTTAATCAATTCGTCTCGTGGGTGATGCCTCGCTCACAAACTCACTCACTTCTCTGGAACACCGTAGAAAAGTTGGTAATCTGGCTCAATTTTATAGATATTTTCATGGACGGTGCTCTTCTGAAATATCAACAATTGTTCCTCCCTTGGCAGTCCCTGCGAGATTAACCCGTCGAGTTGAGACTTCGCACCCCTTCGTGGTCACTTTGGAGACCTGCAGAACATCTCTTTCCAAAAACTCGTTCATCCAACGAACAGCAAGGCTCTGGAACACATTGCCAAGGGAGGTGTTCCCCAAGGCATATAACCTCCAGAAATTTAAGAGAAAACACAAATTCATACCTTATTTCCCTTGGTTCTCACGATGTTCTCTGAACATAACAGGATATCCCTTTTCGTGGGAACCAGAACATAAAATATAAAAGTTTCCACCATTGATAGAAGTTCATCAAATTGAAGGCACGTTACACGAAAGAATTTAAATATTTATCAGGGTCATTCAGTCGCATTTATCGAACGAGGCTGTACTAATCTCCATTCATTTTTCGGCATTTAAAAATGCTTCAAACAGTACAGCTCATTTTTTTTGCTTCTGGATACATTATAATATACTTCCTGCGAAGAAAATTCAATCAAATGAAGAAATGATGAAATTTTTAATTATATTTCTGTTCTTACCCAATTCTGATGTTATCAAAATAACAACACATTTTCTGTGGTTATGATTCCATCCAAATTCGTAAAAAAGTTCAAATATTTCAACTTCATTGCGATATTCGCAGTGGCCATTTTGTTTGCATAAATTTTGCGGTGCATAGTGATCGTGTGAGCGCATGTAGTTTTGAATAACACTGGCTAACACTGGCGTATTGACAAAGTGTAATATGACACTATGGTTCCTGACGCGGATCATGAATCACTCTGAAAAGTTTACACCGAACACAACTCATTCAACACTGTGTGAAAACATTAACTTCATCTTAAGCTGGTGGAAGTCTAACTTCAAATTTGAATGTTTTTGTCCTTGAACGAAAAGAAAAAGTCGTCTGCGGCGCATTTCTCTATGATGCCTAACAGGTCTAGAAGAATTCCTGCGGACGCCCATGCGAAAGGACAAAAGGATACACGCGAGCGGAGACCGATCCGGGGCGCTGGGCGGTGGGCGGGCTCCCGGATCCCTATCCCGGAGGATGAGAAAGGTCCGGCGGGTCTAAAAAGGATGAATCATGAGCGATGGATCTTGTCGGGATAAGCTCCTTTGGAGAACGAGAGAAAGGGTCCTGGGGGAGTGGCAGGAGGATGTGAAAGAAAAGGAAAGGAAAGAGGCAAAAGAAATAGTCCGGCGACCAAGATGAACTTTGTTTCGCTCACTGAAAACGTTGCTATAGGTACAAACTGTACAGTACAGTAGGACCTTTTCTCTCAAATGAAGACATTATTTCGAGAATCTATATAGCAAGTAGTTCCTCAGCTGAATAAGCATCAGCGTTTGTTCTCTTTTCAGTTGGAAAGTTCACACTTCATAGCAAATTTTGGTAACAATCCTGAAAAAGTGTGAGAATCAGAAGTTCCAGTATGTTATTCGTATTTTGCCGCTCCTGAATATTTGCGAATCGTGAGTTACGCCATTCTGTGCGGATTATGCGACGATATGTATACCACATACAAATACAATGTTTGAGATTTCAATCTCCACCTAATTTGGAACCAGTTGACCGATTTTCAAATACAAAAATTACATAATATAGTACACAACGAGCTTTATTCGAAAATGTGGACAAATCTGAAATATTCAGATTCTCAAGGCTTACATTTGTTTGTTGAAGGGGTCAAAATTTCAAAAACGACTATTTGGCAATTTTTTCGGAACAGTGACTAGCCTATTCGATTCAGTCATAGCTGAAATACCCCATACAAATTTGAACGCAATATCTATAGGGTGTTAGGTATTCAATGGCAAATTTTGATATTCTTGATTTTTGGATTCACCCTGTATCAAAATCTAAGAAGTTGATATTACCGGTGAAGTAGTCATTCAATAGAGGAACACATTTTATTAAATTAATGAAATTGAATTTGAAACATTTTTTATTATAATCCGTATTTTTTTCCTGGAAATATAATAGTTATCTACGTGACAAGTGGGATATATACATTATTAAGGCACGCATGTGCGGATTGCACGAAGAAACCGTAGGCTGAGTCGTGTAACCACATGAGTGCGTTAATAATGTATTATCCCACGCTTTGCGTACAAAATTGTATCTATTCAACTGTCAACGTTTTCATAACTATATTTAAATGTTCCTCATTGATATTCCAATGCGACGTACCTACTTATGACAGTTTTCTGATAATTGAACACACAAGTTGCATGTGATTAATTTTGTAACCGTAGCAACGGTAGTATAAACAAAGTAAACTGTCAGATCGATATCCAGAACCATCATTACGTTTCTTGAGTGAAAATGAATTCAAGTAAACATAATCTACCATCTGATATCGAAAATGTGGCGACAAGGTTATTTCAATTTCCTTTGTATTCATTCAATGAACGATTTATTTTGGTTGAACTTTCTTATCTCATCGAGACAATTTTCAAAGTGATACTGTATGGTGAACTGTGTGAAAAATGGTTTTAACCTCAACTTCAATTTTAGAACTTGCGATGATGAAATTTTCGAAGTACTCTATATGTTCCTTCATTGAATGGCCATCTCACCGGTTATATAAACTACTTAGATTTACATTACATGGTGGATCGAAAAAGTGAGAATTCTGAAATTTGCCATTGAATAACTAACACCCTATATAAGGTATTGCGTTAACATTTTGTGTGGAGGTATTTCAGCTATGCTTGAATCGAATTTATATAGTACTATACAATTTTGTAGTGGTATTATTTGATGAATGTAGTGACTGGCGCTTATTTTTCTAAACGTTGGGTATTCACTGCCGACTATTTCTTTGAGTGTATAGCTCATTCTTGGCTTTTTTGAGCAAACAACATGTCCAAATGAATATTATTCTCCATAATCCACAAAATATCATGTGACTGTTATAGAGACTTGGCAACATAATGCTGAATGCTGAGAACTGACATGACCACGCCCACAAGTCGTGTGCGGGGTTGTCAGGTTCACCGATTCAAATGTCCTCTAGTGTGACTCAATTTAATTATTATCAACACGAATTTATTATAAAAGCATTAAACCACAAATCATAACGAAACATTTTGATACAATTGAATATTTATTGCTACCAAAACTCTATTGAGAATATATTATATATATAGTTTACTGGCGGTAAATTTCTAGCCGTTTGAAAATTACCGTGGCATTATTGATGATTTTAGCACCTAAGAATCGATCGAAAAATTCTTGAAAAATATGAAATCGAAAGGTATTTGAGTGATGATTCTATTCAAGAAATAAAAAAAAAATTAGTCTACTCCAGTGGCGTGTCTAGGATTCATGCCCCCCCCCGCGAGAATTGTGCAAGGGCCCCTTGTTTTCAGGTTAATCTACTACTATCTACTAATTTTGTTGTGAAGACATGTGTTTTACTTCTGTGCTATACTCACCTACGACTCTACAATCACTGTGAATAAATAACAACTTCTTAGAAAACATGGAGAAATTACATTGAAATCTAAAAACGAACGTATAATTCTTTGAAATAATACAAAATATATATATGAAACAAAACAAAGGAACAAACTGAGATCAGGAGAAAAGGGGGTACATAAAATATGATCAAGAAATAAATAGTATGAAAAAATATGTATATAATCGAAATCAGTTGAAGTCTCTTCCTCTTGCCTTCCTATCTGCAAATTCGTTAATAAAAACGGATTTCTCCATTGCAGCTGCTTCTTCTGCTTCTATTGATGGTATTGCAAGTTCACTTAGTCTCTCTTGTGTCATTTTATTCCGCAAATAATTTTTGATGATTTTTAATTTGGAAAATGACCTCTCAGCAGAGGCCACAGTTACAGGTAAGGTCAGAAACAGTAATAGAGATGTGAAATAACTTCAGAAAGGTTGGAAGATAGAGTAGAACTCTGCAAACTCTCTTATATCATTCAACTTCAATATTTCTTCTTTCAGTGGTAAAAGCGAAATTACCTCGAGAGGAAAAGTGGGAGATAAGTGACTGGGGTATAACTTTTGTAGGTTTTCAGATGATTTGAACAAATCTTCTTCCGACATTTCAACTAGCAGTTTTGGATTAAGAAAGTTGAATTTGCTGACAGTGGTATTCATGGCTTCAAATCTATTTTTGATTTGGCAGAGAACGATGTCAAGAGTCTTATAGTAAATGTTTACTCTGAAGAAATGTTCTCTTTCAGAAAATAAATATTGTGTGTTGGGTTCTCCAAATATGTTTTTCGATGTAATGTTTTTTTTCTCCTGAAACTTTGGTTGAATACTCCATTTTGCGGCGACATTAGTAGCTTCCGTCTTCAGTTGGTCGTAATCATCTCTATATTCTTTTATTTTTGTATAAGTTGACTCTAGAGATTTGCAAGCCCTGGACAAATCTAAATCATGCAATTGCAGCAATTTCGATGCTTTGTTAGCATCTTCCAGAATTTTAGAACACATAGTGCACACAGAGGGTAGAAGCGTAGAAGGTGGAATATTTGCAGCACATCACCACAGTAAAGTAAGAGTCGTAAGACTGGGGAATATATTCTGAAAACTTATTCGCGTTATCGAGCAGGTCAGGAGAATAACAAATTCAAACATATGATTACCAATTCCGCGTGCTGCGTGGGCCCTTTGGGCCCCCCTTGACGTCTGGGCCCCCCGCGCCGCGGGGTTTCGCGGTATAGTAGAACCGCCACTGGCTACTCGCCTATTATTTGACTGCTTTATTTGTACATATCACAGTAATAACCCGGAGAGTGGTATAATATATATTATATCGTTAAGATATTGAAAACTTTAGGTTTATCGGTCTTAACACATGGACTAAAAAGACTGGGATAAGGAAAATCTATAGTAGCTTTTCCTCGAGCGAAAAGTTTGTTGGCGACAATCATTCGTTTTGAGCGAAAGAGAAAAATGAATTCGGCCTCTCCAGACTTCGAATTTGTGATTTATTAAATGTGCGGCTATAGATGGGCTGACTGCCCTGTCGAATTTTGACACGTTCACGTTGATTCAACCAGTGTCGATCTAGATAAAATCCTAGTAGGCGACCTAGTGCAAGGAGGTATATTAAAGCTCTAGGCTACTAACTACCTAACTAGGTTGCCATCTAGTACGACAATGATTCAACATTCAACGTTCATTCAACATTAATGGAGTGGAATTGGTGGACGATGCCACAGTCATCAGCTGACAATTTAATTCATCAAAAATTATTTGTTTATGGGTGGTTGTCATGCTTTCAAAAGTTAGGTTATGTTATTGTCGCTGGAAAAGTTGGGGCAAACTTTTTTCGCTGTCATAATGACAAAATCACGCGGCTTGTGGGATTTTTCATACATGAATTAAATTGTCTGAGGAAACAAATTCGTAGGTACTTACTTGGCTTTGTAGAGAGAATTTTGAACAGCCAGTTTATAACTTGTTTGAAGATAGTCAGAGATAAATGCGGTACCCCTGCTACTAACCTCACCATGCTATCATTAGTATTTTTGGGTAGAAGGAGAAGTTGTTTCAACGTGTGGATGCTCAATGGGTGGCAGAACTCACAAAATATACGTTGTGAAACATTAGAAATGTTATGCTTGTCCCAACGTCAAACAATATAGATCGGTACTATGTTCTGTATAGTAGAATATTAAAATTTCAAAGCACCAGGTGCTGTCTACATCAAGCGAGATTTATGGCATCTACTTATTTACTTGTTTCTTTATGATGGTGTCATGTTTGTGCGCTCCAAAAATAGTATTTAGATATTGTTGTGGGTGTCCGAAAAAAGTGGGAAATCTAAAGGATTCAGATAGAACCTGAAAGTATTATTATTATTATTCACTGCTTCAACAATTATTATTCAGGGTTACTGGTAATTCGATACATTTCTTTGGAGATGTCTTATGCGAAAGTTTAACATTTAAAATTTTCTCCAAGAGGTAGACTTCAAGGGTTTGAAAGTTAGTTTCCCGAAAATCTGATGTACTTTTTTTCAACCTTTCGACTAGAATACATAATCAACACTGTGGTTTTATGTTTGAAATTGAAAAAAATCAGGAATACTTCATAGATCATAGATGAATTTTAAATGCAAAGTCGAATTTTTTATTGTGAATCGTTATTTTTAGAAAAATATCTATGCCACATTTGTCAAAAATTTGCCAAAACTTCCTTAAGGCAATAGCTATCTAACTGGGTACAAATGAAACTGAAAGTGGACCTTATTCTTTTCTAGACAATTTGAACGGGGAAATGTATGTACATACATTTTCTCCGGCATGATTTACGGGAGCTTCTTATAGATGTTCCTCTCCCTCTCGCCATCAGAGGACGAATGATATTCCAACAAAACGGTTGTCCAGCGCATTATCGGCTGATCGTTCGGCAGTTCCTAGCCGTTGGATTCGAAGGTCAGGTCCAATAGGTTGGCCAGCGCGAAGCCCTGACCTAAACCCCCTAGATTATTATGTGTGGGGTTATATGGAAGCGGTAGTTTATGATACCACAGTAAATACCCGGAAAGTGCTCATTCAAAGGATAACCTGCATGCACATACAAAATAATTTGAAAAACAGAATAACAAAGACGGAATTAAGAAGACGCTGCCGAGCAAGTATTCGTAATAGAGGCTCTCACTTTGAACGGGATTTTTGAAAAGTAAATAGTTATAGAAATTTTTCAAGTACGTTTTTACTATTTATTTACTAACCCGTATCGAGCACTTTTAGTTTCATTTGTACCCAGTTAGATAGCTATTGCCTCAAGGAAATTTCAAATTTTTTTTGACAAATGTGGCTTAGAGATTCTACTGGAATTATCCACTAGAAAGAAATAAAATCCACAATTCACTAATAAAACTACGACGTTGTATTTACAGTTTATCTATGATCTAAATTATTATTTTTTCATTTCAAACATATGACCATAGTGTTGATCATGTATTCTAGTTGAAAGGTTGAAAAAACGTACAGCAGATTTTCGGGAAACTAACTTTCAAACCTTAAAAGTCTACCTTCTGGAGAAAAACAGAAAATTTCAAATATCTCAAAAACTATTAACTTTTGCAGGGTTGTAATCACTCATTACCACCTCCCATATCAGTAACCCTGATGTATACATTGCTATAGAAGTTACAAAAAGTTACAAAAAGTTAGATGACAAGTTGCCATAAATGTTTTTCCTACAGGTTCATCTTACGGAGACATGGACTCCTGAAGGACGCCGCTGAAAAAACGTTTTTTCTTTTGAAAATGATTTTTACCAAATGAAACAGTGTCCTTGAAAATAATTCAGCGTTCCTTATTTATGAGGGGTGGACAAGAACAAGAGTACCTAACGCAAATTTGCATTTATAGACCTCCATCATAGAGGGTGTTGAGAATCTTTGCATTAAGTTGACAAATTATAACAAATTACAAAGTTTTTTGTTCAACAGATACGTCAAAATGTTGGGATAAAGACTATGAACCTTGATTTTGATTTCAAAACGTAATCATTGTCTGCTGAGGAAATCTTACAAGAAAACAAATACTGCATCGCGCACATTCGTAGAATAATACTTCAGATTTCAGATCCACCATTTGAATTCAAATATTTTCACAATTATTATCGTGTGTACTAATGACATCCTATTTGTGCGACAAAATGCACTTCTCATTGGTATAGGTATTCAATACTAATATTATGAAGAAGAAAGGTTTGTTTGTTGTTTGTTTATTTCGAGCTGCATGCATGAAACAAAGAAATTGATTCATTCAAAAACATTCTACTATAACATCAGCTCGACACAAGATCATTTTGCAGGTAGGGAGGGAATGAGAATAACGTGACAACGCCGATTTTCTGAAGGGCTGAAGGAGAAGTGCTAACTGAAAATTAATGTGAATGTAGTGACAGTAAAAAAGCGGATGTGATTCCGCCTCTTTATTCTGAACATTTGCTCAGGTATACCTAATCTATGGCTGATATAAGCAAGGTGCATCCATATTTACTTCAACGTTAGTAGAATTGATGATTACTTGCATAGGAGGTTGCGTCCAATCAGAAATCGCGGTGAGAGGAAAGGGGTCATTCATGAAGTAATTTCATAAAAAATTGGAAATCTACATTATATTTGAGATTTGGACAACAGTTGTTCAAGTTTCACCGGACTACATGCAAGTATCGACCTCGAAGATTCTTTTTTCATTCCTGACGCTGCCCGTCTGTCTCACTCTTTTCAGAAAAGTATCTGTAATCGTTTCGTTTCCTTTCTAACCGCGAACTCGACAACGACAATTGCCCGTAACAAAAATACGACCTCACATTCTACAATATTCCACTATATATCTATTCCTGTCTCATCTTACCAACTCGAGTAAGGCGATCCGTCATTCTCGGCTTTTTGTTCTTTCTCGGCCGCTTGCCATTTTCAGCGCTTTTTCCTCTTCATCTGATGAACGTCCTCGTTCATCGTATACCAAGTACTCTGCCGATGGAAGCGGCATTCTATTTCGCATAGTTGAACAATTAGACACCGAATTCTGCCTTATAGGGACTTCCTTTAGTGTCGATGCGAGATAAACGCCATTATTGTTTGTTTTGTGCGAGCAGGATTGTATTTCACAAATATGTGAAAACTGAGACTATGTGTTTCGAGAATCCAGCGACAACTATGACTGACTTGGTTACTTTGTATGTAGATATCACTCACGAGGAATATCTAGGCACGATGAAGAAAGAACAATATTCACCAACATGCATATCCTCAGTCGTTAAAGAACCAACTCACCAACGCATTCAACTCATCACGACACAACTGACAAACAATGGGGAAGTTTCCTAAATTGAGGTTTTTATCTCACAGTGAGGTTTGTAAAAAATTAATACATACGTATCTTTTCTTTTCTTCGTAAGATCAATTTTCACTTCAGAAAGAAATAAATGAAAGAGGAACTTGGCTCCTCTACCATTCCTATGACGTACTTTCTGAAAATCCACATTCACACACGACGTTGCCGACATCATCAATATGTCTAGATTTCCGGAAATTGTTATTTGAATGCATAATAACTATCATAACAGCAATGGGATATAATAGGTTCTTCAATCCTACTTTGTCAAGTATAATGAATAAATCCCATAAATCTCTCATTGGCTCAATGAAGTTGATTACTAATAAAGATAAATTATGATATTTTGCGATAGTATCTATAATTTTTCAATATCGTTATATACTATATGTTATTCATAACTTGTCAGTCATTTTTTTGCTAATGAATTCGTTCCTTGATAAAACGGATCTATTTTCTAGGAAAGTTGCAGATTATATCTTGCAACAGCACTTAATACTTCGAGTCCGTCCACACCACTCAAAATACTGACAGGCACAACAAGAGGAAGGAGCCATGGGTGTCGGCTTCATTCTGTTCTGACCGATGACAGTAAATTAGGAAGGATAGTATCATGGAATGTTGCCGATACTGATTCATTGATATTTTCGTTCAGGATCGACTGGATCGATTCAATGCATAAATAACAAAACCATAACCTGTCAGAATGAAGCCAACTACCCTCTGCATTCCTGCTCCGAGTGCATTTGTGGTTATGTATGTTTTTGTTTACCAGTTTTACTTCTTCTTCTATTTCATTCATTCGTTCTTCATTCGTTAGCTATTCGCTAGCTAGAAACTTCACCATTAGCTATTTTCAGACTAGATTCAGAATGTACGTCACAGTTTGCCGCCCCGAAAATTAGAAATTGCTTTAATTTGAGAATGAAAACGACTTGGACTTTATCTGTCGCCAATCTGTATAGCGTGGACATAAAACTGGAGAGTCCGGAACTTAGTTTATGAAAATACATCGAGAAGAAACTTCCCCAACTCACTATTTGATCAGTAACGAACTTCTCGTGAACCCTATCTATACGTGGACCTAATAACAATATCAACTACCAACAGTACCAACACACTACACTACCAATGACATTCTCTACAACTTTCGTCTCCTTTACTTTTTTCGAATTATCAACTACTAGCTATCAGGCCCAGCGCGGCTTCGCATGGTTGGTGTACCCATTTAAAAAAAAATGAGATTTGTTGCAGTCGTTTGCTACGCTGTTTCTGAATAAAACTATTGAATCACTGGAATGCAAGGGAAAGCACAGCAGTCACCAACTAACCTAATCAGATGCTATGGGTCCGAACCAGAAATATTTATATTGCGCCATGGAATGGGGAAGACCACTGAGGAAAGAAATCCGTGCAAACCTCTTTCAATCGACGAATCATGATTTACGTTTGGTCTACAATCAATATTATGAGTTGAAGTTGAAGGGAATCGAATCTATATCGTTTTGGAATCAGCATATTTCATTCGTTATTTCGAAAAGCTAAATATGATGGTGGAGCCGTGACGTATTAGTCCCGCACTGTAGCTATCTCTCTCTGATACCTCGTCATTCTGTATTGTTGCAGTGTGATTGGTGAGTTCAAGGTAGGCGTGTTGAGACTAAGACGTCACACCAGTCACACCAATGAATTGACAAAATTTCAAATGGCACAGGAATTGTGTGAATGAAAAAATTCAAAATTAATTCACTGGTAGTTTTTCAGTATAGAGTTCACGATAATGTCGTTTCAAAAAATCCGTGGTCTCCCCCATTGTGAGCGCCAGTCCAATTCACAGGTTGCTCCTGATATTGATGGAAAATTCCAAGTGATTGAAACAATGAGCGCTAAAATAATGACTTTAGAAAATGAATCAATGGTGTGGTGTGGTATGAAGCCCCTATTCAATTAATCTGTCACATCAATTAGTAGAGAAAATAAACTTTACCCAAAATCCCTGGCAAGTACCAGACCAGATATATCTTCCGATGTCCCGTTGTGATCACAAGGGGCTGACAAATGGAAGTGGTCCTGAAAAATATATATTAACGGGCTCGAGGTCAGTGTCTCTTATATCACTGTATGATATTTGTATTACTAAATTCGGATTGATAAGCTTTGGGCAAATTGAACCCCGAAAACGTTAGTGTGAAGATTGAAAAATATAATTATCAGGTTGAGATACACATATAGTTACGGTCCTGTCCGTATCCAGTCCAGTCCAGATAGATGACAATTCCTATCTTCAGTATTGATGAGGATACCACTCTTGGGTCGTTTCAGGGTTGGATAAACGTGGCCTCTAACGAACTAGTGGAGTAACCTCATCCTGATCTAGAGATTGAAATGTTGAAAACTGGAGTAGATTTTTTCTCCAAACGTTCAATGGCAATTATACTTTATTCATATTGTTCAATATATTTCCTTCAATACAATAAGTGCTATATTTTTCTACAAATAATATTTGAACAGAGTGTCACTGACTATGAAATGAATCTTCCTTTTATAGATTTCTAATAAAGAAATTTCAAGCATAATGACGTTTTGAGGCAAATCATCTGATCTGTACTTGCAGGTATATTGAAATAATACCAATATTTCAATTTATACAGGGTGATTCATTCAGATTGGGTGAATGTCGTCATTGATTACTGTCTGTTTTTACACTCTCGCTTCGCTAACTTTATAATTCAAAATTATTTAAATGTTATAAGTGGAACATAAATCTCTTCAAGATCGAATAATGCAAACACCGTTAGAGCTAGACAATTTGAAAGAGAGTACATTATTTATGGAAAATTGAACAGGCCTCCAGATTTTTCACCCATTTTGATCCATCATACGATGGACAACGAAGATATGCCACTAGCGCGCACAAAAAAAGTTGCTAATTGGTATTTCTCATGCATGTCAGAAAACCAGAGACTACAAAATTTCCTGTTCATGCTATTAAAACTCACAAAGTTATTGAGAAATTTTGAAATAATATTCCCCCAAGAATCTCCTGAACCAGCAACATTCCAATCAGGCATGTTGGGCTGAATCGTAATATTTTAGTGTTTACTATCTGTAGTTATTTTCCATTCTTAATTAATCACTCTGTATAGACGAGGAGGAAAGCTCTAAACATCTGAAGAGACAATAAAGAGAGATTTTGACTTGGTGCAAATCCAGGACATCTGAGGCTACGCCAATGCGCTGCACTATTGCCTGGGTCGTTACGTAAAATAGCGAGGGGCATATAACCAGCGCACCAGAGGCACCACCGGATTATATTGATAGTAATTCAAGTTTATTGCCAATAATCGTGCTAGATACGGCTTCTGCAGACATGGGGCTTTAGTGCACCACTATGTGCTTTAGCCTTTTTCGCACGGAAAATAAAAGTGCAGCTCGTTACGGCGGGTTTGTAGAGCATGGCGGTGACTGTATATATTTATATGACGTACTTGAATTTGTTTAATTAAAAAACCAACGGGGCAATAATAACGAACAGATTGCGTGGAAGTGTCAAAACTTGTTGTAGTCAGCACCGCAAACGGGTGAGTTCATCATAATGAAGAACCTGTCAGTCAAATACTCTTGCAGCTACTATCATATCGAGAGAAATTAAGAATATGATAATGAGTTTCAGTTTAATTTTAAGTTATAATTCTGTACAGGACATTCCAAGAGGGTGACCACTTTCTTGATGGATTTGCATTGGTAACTTGAGGGTGGTCTGGAGAATACTGTACCAAAATGCCTAGCTCTTTCTATCAGTCCACATCCTCACTTTTACCTAAACTTTGGTTGGCTCTCAGTCAGGTATTGCTAAAAGTATAAGATATTTTCAAAATCATTGATGGCCGCAGTAGGGTTTTCGCCGACTGCGCCGTGTTGTTCTGGAAACTCGAAGATTTTGTGGAAGAAAATACGACTTGGTGTCAGGGTGTTAGAAGCTATTTTGGTTAGCGTTATGCGATCTAAAAGCCTTTGGGTGTAACTGCCGAATAATAGCGTGCTACTATATAAGACAGGGTAGGGTGCCTGTTTTTAGGTGAGTCTTCTTCTTCTTCTTCTTTCTTTTCAATGGCCTCTGTTCTGTAAGACAATTGGCCAGCACATTCCTTTTAATTTGTTTGGGCCACCCTTAAGGTGTGTCTGAGACACGATCTGAGATTACCTCATACCCTGACTGATTTGATACTTCCTATTGGATATTTTAGGTGAGTCACTATTATTATAGATAGGAGTCTATATCTCGATACTATTCCTTTCTGGCGAGGGATATTTGACTCTGGTTGGAGGTTAGGTAATGTGCTGGAGCTGATATTGTTACATCATTTTAGATTGTTGTATGATGCGAATAAACTGGCTGACGTTGTGAAACGAACCAAACCCGTACAATACGAAACGTTGGATGCAAAATTTGGAAACGTCAAAGCAACGTGGATTTACTGTAAAATGGAAAATCTCCAAAGAAATGTTTAGTAGTTCTGAAAATAATTGAAGGATAAGCAGAATATCGAAATGATCGAATTTTGTTCTTTCATTATATCTCAAGAACTGGCTTCCTGATACGCAACTTTTTCTCCATTCAACCTACTCTCTACAACTATACCTTTTCAACTTCAATTTCGGAATCGGTGTGTTATATTTCGGAAAAAGTAATCTCGATTTCAGAATTGATTAGTTCGATTTTAGAAATTGTAAACTCAATTTCAGAATCGGTGAGATGAATTTCAGAAAAAGTCCATTCAATTTCAGGAATAGTAAGTTGTATTTCAGAATTGCTAGGTTCAATTTCAGAAGATGAATCCTTATATATGTTTGAAATGTTTTCAATTGCAAAAGAGAAGATTGTTTACAGTGGATGGAACGGTGTTTGAGAGTGGGACATCCTGCAGATACCATAGTGGTAGCTCTGGATAATGCACCTGTACATTCAAGAATAGAAGAGATATGCATGAAGGAAGAATTTCAAGATGTTATATTCTGCAGATTGGCACGTTACAGCCCTATGTTGAATCCGATTGAACATATATGGAGTGCCTTCAAGTCAGAAGTGAAGAGCTTTTTGCAAGAGCATCACCAAAGGGTCATAGCTGGGGATCCGAACAGATTGCTCATCCAGAAAGAATTCATACTGCGATGTCTTGAAGAATGTGCAGATCATTCAATGAAAATGATAACAAAAATTAAAAAAAAATGTGCAACGCTACCATCCTTCTGCGATTCGGATGGAAGACATCTGTGGATTGAATTGAGATTATAATTATGTTTTGAATTGTTTTTGAAAAGTTGAATATTGTAAATATGGTTTGTTAATCTCACATGCAATTGGAAACATTTCAAACAAATATAAGGATTTATTTTCTGAAATTGAACCTACCAATTCTGAAATACAACTTACCATTTCTGAAATTGAATGGACTTTCTCTGAAATTCATCTCACCGATTCGGAAATTGAGTTTACCATTTCTGAAATCGAACTAACCAATTCTGAAATCGAGATTACTTTTTCCGAAATATAACTTACCGATTCCGAAATTGAAGTTGAAAAGGTATAGTATATTTTAGAAGTTACCAATACAATCCCATTAAAAAAGTGACCACCCCGTATATTAGCGGGAAAGATTAGAAAATCGATATCGCGACTCATGGAAATTCTGATTTTATCTTTTGAGAGAGTCGAAAATGAAAAGTTGTCAGAATCCCGAATTTTCTTGACACCATCCGTATTGAAACAAATTTGCGACCTCAGTCGCTTACTATCACTCTTCTGGCTCCTGAGTCAATTTATGTTAGTGGTGTTGAAAAATGTTTCAATTTCCTAACATATTCTATCTCTGACCATGCCAGAAATATAGTTTTCTGAGTGTGCTCCTGAAATTTCAGTTCTGTTTTTCTTTCGGAAACTTCTGATTTTCCAACATTATTTATATTCTACGCGATTCGCTTCGACATTTTTGTGAAAAGGAAAAGTAAGTTAGTCTGTGAGTCACTAGACTCGCAAATTTTTAATGCGGATGGTGTTCAAGAAAGTTCTGAACATTACCATCCGCCTGCTGGGTGATGCCACACTCACTAATACTTTGACTTCGAACACCGTAGAAAAGTCGGCGACCTTTCACTTTTCTATCGATACTTCCACGGGAAATGTTCCTCAGATATTTTTGTTATCATTCCATCACTAGCAATAGCACTCAGGCGAGCTCGAGAAGCCCAGTCAGCACATCATTTCGTTGTCAACCTTGAAATATGTTGAACAATACTTTACCAAAACTCGTTCGTATATAGAACCGCGAAGCTTTGGAATTCTTTGCCAATGGAAGTATTCTCAAGAACTTATAACCTCCAAAAATCCTTTACCTATCCTCCCCAGGTACGTATGATGTTCTTAGAACATTGTATAGGAGTTTCCTTTCGCTAAGGTTGCAGAATGTCCATTATATAACGGCAGAGCTGGGCATTATTTGAATTTACAAATACTTTTTAGTATTTAAATATTTTTCGGTATTTGAATACCGAGGATCTAAATACTTTCTGGTTGAGGTAATACTATTTGTACGTACAAATATCTGTTGGAATATATTTATAACTTAGTATGTGCAAATGGTTCTGCAAAGTATTCAAAATTCAAATATATCTGAAGTATTTAAATACTTACGGAGTATTCAAATACTTACGGAGTATTTAAATACTCATAGGCATTCAAATATTTCAGAAGTATTCAAATACTCGTGAAATATTCAAATACTGTGGAAGTATTTGAATACTCAGGAGTATTTACATACTTCAAGGATAATTAAATATTCAGATTCTGACTTTCGGCTATCACGGCTATGATATCATCCTGTGGATTTAAGCTTTTCAGAATCTTAGTTGATTTCAGAGACCTCCACATTCAACATCCAATATAGTGAATGGTGAATTTATTTCGAGGATCGAAAATCCAAACAAATCGAGTAAAAATAATTGGTCATTCTGTTTAACAATACCAAATAAGTGAGTAAGTCACTAATCAGACATCATCCACTTCTATTGATGTCGGGTTTTGCCAAATTGACGCCTTCCCAGTGCAGTAAAACGAATTATTTATTTTTTCATAACTCAAATCAAAGAATTCAAATACCTTGGAAATAATCATATACTTTGAAAGTATTTAAATACTTACTGTGAACTATTCAAATACTTTGTATTTGTTATTAGAATACTTTTTGACCTAAAATGTTTTCAATATCCGAAAGTATTTAATACTTAATATTTAAATACTTTCCTGACATTCCTGAGAGTATTTGCCCAGCTCTGTATAACGGTACACCCTGTTTAGTCAACGTATCTGCGTAGTTTTGTGTCTGGCGGAGGAAACGTCTTTTTACCCGAAAGCGAAAAAAGTTGCGGATCCGCCTTCTAGTGGAACCGGCAAAGATGGAGCCAGGTCGCCTCGCTTTTGCCTTTGCCTTTGGCTGAGTTGGCTAGCTGTTGTCGCTTTTTTGCCTTCTGGTCTGACCGACTCAAAATGGTCTCGGCAGTTCGTCTTATAGTCCGGGGTATTTAGCTCATTTTATATCGTCAAACCAGGATGAACAGAAGATGGTGTAGAAACTCCTATCAAATCCCATCTACTGTTTTCAAGTCAAAGTTATTGACGTAAGGTAGTAGAGGCATATACAGTGTCTTTCAAAAGTATCGGAACGGTCTGATATCTCAGGAACGGCTTCAGAAAAATTCACGAAATTTTCTACAGGGTGATTATTGATGATGCCCGATTCAATGGTGGCATCGGCAATGTTGCCAAGTTTACAGTTTTTTAGATATTAGGAGTAACTTTATTTTTTCAAATGGAATACCCTATTTATTTTTAATAATTAATCAAGCGCCTCCTAAATACTTGAGTCTCTGAATATCAGATTCGTAATTAACGTGATTTTCGAAATATGACAACATAGCATTTTCGTTAAAAAGTTCTGGAACGGTCCCATATTTCAGAAACGGCTCAGAGAAAATTTATGAAAACTTCGAAAGGATGGTTGTTGATGAGGCGTCGCTGAATGTATTGCAATGAAAACAAATAGGGTATTCCGTTTGAAAAAATTGAGTTACCCCAAATATCTGAAAAACTGTTGGTTTGGCAACTTTGCCGATATCACCATTGAATCGGGCATCATCAACAACCATCCTTTCGGAGTTTCCATAAATTTTCTCTGAGCTGTTTCTGAAATATGGGACCGTTCCAGAACTTTTTAACGAAAATGCTATGTTGTCATATTTCGAAAATCACGTTAATTACGAATCTGATATTCTGGGACTCAAGTAATTAGGAGGCGCTTAATTAATTGCAATAAAAATAAATGGGGTATTCCATTTGAAAAAATGAAGTTACTGCTAATATATGAAAAACTGTAAACTTGGCAACATTGCCGATGCCACCATTGAATCGGACATCATCAATAATCACCCTGTAGAAAATTTCTCAAGCCGTTCCTGAGATATGAGACCGTTCCGATACTTTTGAAAGACACTGTATGGCCGGCCTTAATGATTTCAATGTTTATTGGTAAGATAAAGAAATAAACGTACAAGAGTCTTCAACATTATTATAACTTTGCTAATGAGAAACAAACAGTAATATAACATTTGAGCTATATGTAAAATCAAAAACAAAAAATTCATATCAAAAAAACTATGTCTTGGGCCATATTCCAAAACCGGTATGATTTTATGGCCGATAGTGCGGAATCCACCAAATCTTGACGCAAAATGTTATCTCAATATAACTGAAATAAAAACATAAGGTATGATGGATACCTAGTTGTGGTGCACGCACACAGAGATGTGAGATATGCCAACAATGTGGTAGAAACTTCTTGTTCCAAAATTAGCTAATGATACTATTATCGCTCCACGATCTCCATCAAACTGTACTAGTTGGTCTCACGAACTGGAATGCAAGATGCGGTATTAGAAGGGAGTATACCAAGCTACCCAAACACAGCAGCGATTAGATGTCAAACTTCTTTTTTGTATTGAAATGACTCGAAATTTCCATGCGGGCCATATAATCTCTCTGGCCATATATGGCTCCACTACCTTACGACTTACTTGACTGGAGGATTCTTTTCAATATCGCAGAATATAGGTCGCATTTTACCCGTTAGATGGCGGAATCTCAACCAAAATTCAAGGTCGGTAGAACTGATGATAATCAAAATTCCCCAAAATTACAGTTTCGTACTTTCGAATCACCTCAAATCATTTGATTTGAGGTTATGTTATGAATGTTATGATACTATTATTTCTGGTACAAGCGGTGTGTAAGCGCCGTTTTCTGTCATGAAAGGAATCTGTAAAAAATGTCGCCATCTTTCGGACAACTGAGAACTAATGTGCCATTATTGCGGAATCTGCGGGCAAGCGTTTTGGGAGACATTGATGAAATCATTGCTAAGCTAAGGTTTTTTTAGTGTGTCGATACCTTTCAGGATGATCCTCATGAGAAGGTCACGGAAAAATTGGTATAACCTGGAAAAATTACATTCGAAATCGAGATTTTTCATAATGTGTCCTCTAGGGTTGGTCTAGAAGGTCAAGAAAAATCATAATAAATTTCATAGGAAACCCCACCAAATATTTTTCCAAGAACAATAGCAATTATATAAGTATACCATAATCGTTGGGTTGTGTGCCATTTTTCGTGAATTATTTTTCAAAATCTGAGCAGAATCAATCATCAATTATCACTGCGTATAAGATGTCACTATCTGAATCCTGAAAGATGAATTTAATCGTCAGTATCATTCATTTAAAACAATGATGCTATTTGGACGTTTCGGAAAGGAATTGGCTCTCGTTTTCTTTCAACAAAAATATGGAACATTATTTTCTAGAATTGATCTTTTTGTTATGATCAATCGACACTTCTCAGTGACGGAAGTTGAAGAAAATTGTTACAGGAAGTTTTCATTTATTGATCTTGAATTTACCATTTCCATAATCAGATTTCAGGAGTGAATACCATGTTGTTTTCATAGGAAGTAATGTTTCTGTCTCCGTTCAGGAGAATGCAAGTGGATTCTTTGATTTTCCTTGTTTGGTTGTTTTCTAATTTTTCCATGATTTCAATATCATCTCACGCTGCTACGGTAAGTAATCTTCAGTTTTCCGGCCATAATTTGAAAACTAAAATTTCTTTGTCAAATTTCTCCACAGTTTATTTCTCACCTATACTGTTTTTGAATTTATCACAATGGCTGGTAATGTGGAAAGCTCGAAGCAGATGGCACTGGTGAAGTTTCATCAAATTGTTCAGTGATTTCTCAACTTTGTATTGTGCAGGAGGCAATAAGAGAAAAATAGCCATTTTGAAATGAAAATGCGCTAAAAAAAATTCTAAAATTGTTCTATCCGTCATTCGGTTGCCTCCTTACGAGCAACCATCAGAAGTCTTCGAGAGTCTTGTGCGAGCAAGGAATGACGGGGGCCTTACCTTTAAACGTGTGATCCCAAACACTTTCTTGGGCCACCAGAAAAATGTCTGCAGTCGCGAGAATTGAACCCACGACCGGCAAACGAATGCGGATTAGAATACTGACACTCTGTCCGCACGGCTACCTGGCCCTGCAATCAAAAGTTTGTCATGTAAGGCCAAATACCTTCGAATTGAAAGTGAGTTTTCTGGCTGGTACATGCAGGTATGCATGTTCAGATGCATTCATTTGGTGAAATATAGATTGTAGATTGTAGATGAAATATAGATTGTAGGTTGTAGATGGGTCGTATAGGCTGGGAGACCTCTCGATCACTGCGACCCAGAAGATCTATTGTGATTGCCCTCATCTAGTGTTGCCTAGAATTTTCCTGACGGTTGAATTTTCCACCTCAGCAGGTGTGGGATAGACTTGTTCTGTTCTAGGTGATTCAGCCTTTGGCGGACTGATACTTTACATGAACAAATTATGTGTTCCGCGGTTTCGGTCGCATTGTTGCAAAAGCGGCAAGTGTCAGTCTCCGCCAGGCCCATCTTTTCGATGTGGTACCTCAGAGGGCAGTGTCCTCTGAGAAAGCCTGTGATAAGCTTCAGCTCTTTTTTGCTAAGGCTGAATAACTCTCTGGCTCGGTTCTGCGAATGGTTGATGTCGTTGACCTGGAGTTGCTCTCCAGTAGGACGACTTTTCAATTTCTTCCCATTTCCTGAGTTCTCCCTTTAGGTGACATTTGCTTATCCCACAAAAAGCGAAATATAAAATAACATCCAATGTTCGTAATCGAGGGATACAATTTTTCTTCATTATAAAAATATCGGGATATAAATAAGAAAGTATAGTCAATGCGGTCTTTCAATAGCCTTCAATAATTAATTTCTATTATCTTTCAGGAATTCTGGAAAGGTTATTGAATGTGAACTTTTCATCGAAAAGATATTGAAATATCGCACCCCACGTCTGAAGCAGAAACACAAATTATGCATACCTGAATGAATATACAATGTGTCCATTAATTGTTACATGCTCTACTAATGGAAGAAAATTGAAATAAATGATTTCATGAAAATCTTTCACGATCACCTATGAGAAGAATCACCTTTGGAATTGCCTAATGGCGAATTCCGACACCAAAGAACAGGGCAATTCATTATTTTTCATTCTAGAGCTACAAAACGAAAAAATGATGGTGATATCAATACCCTGAATATTTGTTAGCCAACGCTTATGAGAAGAATGGTGACCTGTTCGATTCCAATATCTTGGATGGATTCGGATATTTTATACTATTTTTTGGTAGCAACTACTGTTGAATTGAGTGTCATTATGTCGAACGCATTGCTCTTTGTCTATGTCAATTATAACCAGTTTGAGAAAGTTGTTCTTGCGCTTATTTTCAATAATTAACAATTCAACAGTATTTGATCTGATGAATACACAACAGTTTTGACAGTGATGCTGATATTATTTTTATTTGACTTCCAACACCTTCTTAGCCGACCTTACAAAATGTCTAACTCTTGAAGATATGGTGAATTTGTGGATGAGATTTTCGGGTTGCTGGTATAGTCTTGACCTAGTATAGCTAATTGGGTGAGTCGAAAGCGCCATTAGTGTAACAAGATATCTGAATGGAGATTTGACGAGACGACAGCCACGTGTCACCGAGTTATAATAGTCCATAGTCCACACGTTGGGTGGGCTGTTAGGGTTAGGTTTTAAATTCGCCTTTTATTTCGCCTCTTTCTGTCCCACTTTAGCACTCTTTCTTTCCAACCCTTGGCCTCAGAGTTTGATCAATAGCGGCCATCGCTTGTTGCCACTAATGTATAGCCTCCAATTCATCAGGGATATCTAGCAATCAATTATCACTTATTCTAGTGTTCCCCATCGTTTTCTAATATGTCAGAGCTTCGCAGATTATAACGTCAACATTTTCATTGTCTGTATATAAACATTTTATCCAGATTCAAGATTGAGAAAACATGATTGATTTTCCAATTGGATTATTGAGGTATTTTATAATGAAGATATTTCATTCAAAGATATAATGCCCAAGAGAGCAGCAACAGGTGCAGAGCCTTCTTAGAGCACAAGTGGAATTATTTCTCAATTGTGAACACAGTATTTTACTCTTTTGCGAGAAATGATAGCAGTCAGAATTTGGAATCACCCATTTTCAATAGTAGGTATATACTTATGAAAATTGTGCCATCATTAAAATATTCATACCAAAGAAATGTAAACATTGTTGAGCTACAGGAACTCGTTTTTAGCCCAGAACAGAAAACAGAAATATCGCACATGCTCATTCTGATATCGAAATCCAAAGTGCACCATAATAAATCGTAATTTTCCAGTCTAAAGGGATGAATGTTGGCCAATTTCCCTTTGGTATGACCTCAGACTTATAGGAAAAGTGTATGAATGTACAGTCAGAAGCGAAGAAGTGATTACAGGTGCTATCACCTCCCATGCGACATGTTCATTGCATCTGATTGAACGTTTATATTGAAAACCAGTAATAAAGCTTATAACTTGAAGCAAGTACGTTTATATTGAAAACCAGTAATAAATGAAGCTTATTACTTAGAGCAACTGCATAATATCGAAAATGGAAAGAAAATAGATATAGGAGGTATGAAAAGGAGATGATAATTTAAATTCTATATCATTTTTGAACTCGAATATCTCGAGAAAGGATTGTAGCACTTCAAAAGCTTTGCATTGCTAGTATACAAATTATGGAGGAGGTTGCGCTGGGGAGTTCAGGGTTGAAGTATGCGTATTATGATCGCGTCAAATGGTGTCCCCCTTCAAAAATAACAAAAATCGTTGTTTTTTTGTTAAACAATTCTTCTGAGAGGTATTGAGGGTGGATATTCCTAAGTTATATTCCAAACCAGACATAATATTTCGAAAACAACTTGGTGCAAGTTGAACTTATTTTTTGTAGGTGCTGAACAGTAGATTAGGCTACATTGACGACTGATAGGATCCTCGTTGTTTCACGCCATTCCCATTATATTCTTCCTGGGGGGCAAAACATACCAACATGCCAGAGACAAATAATATGCCCCTGAGCGTCTCTCCCTTCATCAACATTCCACAGCGTAGGAGTTATAGGTACAAGGCGTCCAGAAAGGTCATGTCGTAAATGGTAGGACTGATAATGTTAGTATACTTCATATAAAGAAAATGTCTATCGCACTTCGTAATTTCGATCGATTAGCACTCGTAGTTGATGCCATGAGATTTCTATAGCAACAAAGATTGGTGCATCTAGTGATTATAATCAAAAAAATTACCACCACCTGTGTAATTACTATTTCACTTCCAGTCAGCTGTTTATGATCTATAAGCCACAGATCCGACCTGTCCTGGAATACTGTTCCCATATTTGGAGTGCGGCACCCAAACATACCCTGAAACCGAGCCTGAAACTGTTGGATTCTGTCCAAAAAAGGGCAATTCGTCTCGTGAGTGATGCCTTGCTCACAAACTCAATCACTTCTTTATTTCATAGATATTTTCATTGACGATGTTCTTCTGAAATATCAACAATTGTTCCTTCCTTGACAGTACCCGCGAGATTAACCCGTCGAGTTGAGGCTTCGCACCCCTTCGTGGTCACTTTGGAGACCTGCAGAACATCTCTTTCCAAAGACTCGTTGATCCAACGAACAGCCAGGCTCTGGAACAAATTGCCAAGGGAAGTGTTCCTCCAGGCATATAACCTCTAGAAATTTAAGAATAACACGAATTCCTATACCTTATTTCCCTTGGTTCTCACGATGTTCTCTGAACATTACAGGATATCCCTTTTCGTGGAACAACAACATAAAAAAAAAACTTTGACGACACAAACATTATTTGAAAACAATAACATACATAACAAATGTTCAAAATCATAACCATCTTTATTTTCTTGAGAGATATTCTCTTCTTACAGTTGCTTCTAAGACATTTAACCGTTTCTGGGGTAATGCTTCTGAATGCTTCGATAACAACGTTCCTTACAAAGTTTTCAACGTATCCCCATAGAAGCGGTGTCTAATCAAGAGATCGCGCAGGCACAGGACCTCCTAATAAGTTTAGTTATCAACAGTGATAATTACACAAGTGGTAGTAATTATTTGATAATTTTAACTAGATGCACGAATCCTTGTTGCTATAGAAATCTCATGAGTGGACGAATTTGCCCAAATTGTTCACCCTGTAACTTTTTTAATACTAGTCCGATTTTTGTGAAATCTCGATCAAATCGTAGATACATGTTCCGGAATGTTAGCCTAAATATTAGTTTCCGTGAAAAGCTGATGACGTGTTCATTATACAGGAAAAACCCAAAGTAATTATTTCGCCCTTTACATCTTAACGCCCTGTGGCAAAATTGAGTGGTTGAACTTGGCTTCATCATGTTTCGAATTGAAGTGTGATCTTTTCTTGACACAATAGTTATTGATTCATGATCTTATTTTGAAATTAAGATACTAGTGTTTTAAGGAACTATGTCATTTTTCAATTCTTAGTAACAATAATCAGAACCTACATAAATATACTCATTGATTAACAACTTAGGAAATTATCACTTATATCTACCACATTTTTTTAGCCCTTACCGAAAAAAACCTTGATTACAAAGAACAAACAGAAAGCAGACCTGTAGTCAATAACGAGTATCCCCTCCTCGAGTTTGAATTACAGCATTCAACCGCTGTGCCACCGAGTTGATCAAATTTCTCAAGTAGTCATGAAGAATTGCCGAGAGAATTGCCTACATTTTCCTTGAAGGGCGAATCATAGCTCTTGAAGAGTCTCTGACAAAGTCTCTGGAGTTCATCCCTAAGATGCTCTATTGGTTCTGAATTGTTGTAAATAAAAAATAAAAAATCTCATACTTGTATCTTTCCTTGAAAATGAGATATTGACGTGAATCTTGAACTATTGACTAGGATCACACTTCAATTCAGAACGTGATGAAGCAGAATGTTGGAGGATAGTTCTCAATTGTTGTTAATAAAAATCGAAAAATCCATTCTTTCTCAAAACCCTTGTATCTTCTCTTAAAACGTGATTATCAACGTGATTAAGAAAAAAATGTGTTGAGAAGGGATCACACATCAATGAAAAACATGATGAAGCATTAACCACTCACCTTTACCACAGGGTGTTAAGAAGTTGAGTAGGAAAGAGTAACTTTAGTTTTTCCCTGTTTAATGATCCAAGGCATCTATGTCATTTAGGTACTAATATTCAGGCCAACATTTTGAAACGTGAATATACGATTTGGTCGAAATTTCAACAAAATCGAACAAGAATTAAAAATGTTACAGGGCGAACCACATAGCAAAAATTTTTTGCCGTTTTTTTGCCGGTGAGTGTATATTAGAAATATTATAAAATGGGCTTTTTCGGGCTAGCGCACGGAAACAGCGCACGAAAAAACTTTGAGAAAAACCATGGAAACGAATCATACATGCCAAACATTGTAATGTCAGAATTGACTATTCTCTGTCAATGAAATTTATGCCGACAAAACGAACTCAGAAGAAAATCTCGAAATTCCCGAATATCCTATAGAGCAAGCGGTATAAGCGACCGTGAATTTATTACCAGTAAAATCTAGATATAATACAAGAAAATAAAAATGTTCCAAGTTTCTTTTGTGTCTTTTTTATGTTATATTTTATCATTATATTTTCATTTTCAACGAAATTTTATAGAAAAATATCGTTATTATACACGTCCATAAATGATTTTTCTATTCCTATTTCCAGACTCGTAATGAAATATACACAGTAAAAAAAATATAGTGAAATTGAACACTATACCTGTTCCCAGCAGGACCACTAAGCTTTAGAGTAGATGATTTAACTCTATTATATAGTTCAGTATATTATAGTGTGATTTTCTAATTCTATTAGTGTAAATTTTCAATGCAAGCATATTCATACTTACTCTATTCATTTCTCTATATATATATTGAATGAACACAAAAATAGAGTTGAAAGAAACAATTTCGAAAGTGAATATTCCACTCAAGACCCAAGCTAGTGTCAATGTCATCACTTTAGAGTGAAATTCAATAACCGAGTATTATACATAGTCTCAAAAGTTGACAGTGGGAATATAATAGTATAGAGAGTAGATATCACACTATGAACAGTGTTGGATCTATACCAGGAATTGATTGAATTGTTCACTCTACCTGCATTGTTCAAATTGACACTACTTTGTGCTTAGGAGCTAATAAGAAGTTATAATTTATTCATCATTCTAGATTGATATAGAACACTAGTTGAGTAAACTAGGCAATACTTACTGTTGAAATTTTATCCGAGTTAAATTGATCATTCTTTCACATGCCACGGTATTTATTGGCCTCCGGCAGACGTTCAGCGGCGAAATCTAGGCACTATCGGCAGCGCCACTTGCATACAGTCGCTCGAATTGACGGATATCGTTTGATATTTGTAAAATGACTCGAGTCGCACTAGACTGATTAGTTAACCTATCTGTTCCATAAATCGCTCGAAATAATAATTCGAAACAGAAAAAACGGGAAAGAACGGAAAAAAAACGGGAAAAAACTAAGATGAACGAAAATACGTGGATAACTCAATGTTGAGAAAATCTCTCACAACGCTGGTATAGTAAAAAAGCTACTTGGAGTTAATATCATGATCATAATATTATCGACACTATATAATCATTATTACTTTTTTCACTATCCAGTATAGACAAATCGATCTGAAACTGCATGAATTGTTCGTAAATTAAGTTATATGAATTGATATTTTATTGAAATTTCAGGAATATAGAGTGAATTCAATTAAGATTAGTGGAAATTCAATCTAGAATTAGTTCCTGAAGAGATAATCTGGTGAGAGAAGTGTAGTTTTAGAGTTGATTGCAGTATCAGAGTGAGTTTGTCAGAGTACTTTAACTCTAAAAACATACTTTGCGAATTCAACTCGAAGCGTTTTTTCACTGTGTACTATTTCATGAATGAATTATGGCGGCATCTTGAATCGAACTCCTCATCCGAGCACTGATATCTATACAAATAGAAGTTTAAATTTCCGGGTGTTGAACGCTTTCGGTTGAAAGAGGTCAGGGGGAAATGCATCGACCAAACTGCAAATCCGATTTGATCACATGTTACCGCCTCATCCCCCTCCAATTATCCTCATTGTCGGCGATTTTCCGTCAGTCGCGCTTCCAAATTATCCTCCCCCAACAGCAGCAGCCCCTCACCCCTTCTGAACTCCAACAGCGATGTTCCTGCGAGCGAGACGCATTAACCGAAAATAATTTTTCGAGCTACCCTTATCGATCACCGCGCTCCGAAGCCAGAGAGGCACCGCGGCGACCCTCTTCCACGTCGGGCATTTACCCCCTTGGAAACCCTGTGTATTAGCCAAGTCCGAGAGAGACACTTTTATATCCAGTATATCCAGTGCGATGGCTAGATCGATTCCTTCCACGGCAACACTAGATGAAATATTTCGAATTTCATTACAATTCATTCATCATTTTTGTATTATGACAATTCTGTTTGATGAATGAAGAAAAAAAATTCAACCAAAGAAATCTCACTCTCCTATATTCATAATAGTACATTACGTAATATGTGTGTAAGAAGCATATTCGCACGAATGGAAAAGTTGAGTGAGTGCGTAATTGCTTGCTTTACACCACGCATTACGTACTATATTTTACCTACTGCCATATTCGACTGTTGGCCCACGACACAGGGTTTATCGATGTTCTAAGTCGGTATGCCATTTAAGGGACCCACTCACTTAGTCCAAGTTTACAGGAAGGAGTGCCTCGGAGAGTCGCAACCCAGTCCTTGCCCCGGCCCTGACCTCACCTTCCGGTTGGAAAAAATTTCAAAATTTTGTTTAAGAAGAAGCTCGGCAATGAAGTGCAATGATCTTATCTCACGAGAATTGGGGCGCTTGCTGGTTTGCATACGCCTAGGTCACTCCCCAAGGGAGGCATACGAACCGGAAGTGGCAATTTTTCAATATTATAGTCGATGATCGAAGAATGTATGCCCTTTGGCGAAACAATGAATTCTGATTCATTAATCAGTTTCCTGACATTTGCATACGATTCCGGAGAGGGGTGCTCGACTTATTCGAACATCAATTGACTAGACATCTTTAAAATAATCGATGATTTAAGTTCGTATGCAAATCTCTAGACCGATAAACTAGGATATTCTTCATAACTGGATGCTATTTGCATACGAATTCAATGTGAGCATACGTTGTTATGATCGGGCAAACCCGCGCGTGCCTCGGTCCGGCGCGGCGCCCCGCACTGCAGGCCAGAGGTGCACCGAAAGCGAACTAGATAATCGGGAAGTCTCATAATCTCACTTCACATGAAACCGGGTCGAAGATTATCTTCCTGGTAGTGATGAGGATATTCGAAGACGCAAATTGCAGATATATTTGTATTTATCCATCAGAAATTTACAGCTCAACAAAATTACATGTGTGAGAGGTTTAGTACCAAGAAATTTTTTTATGTGATTTTAATTTGAAAAACAGGGTTTTTAAAAGATGATCAAAAAAAATTTACAACAAGATACTCACAAGATGATCAAGAGGGATCGTACAGGGAGAAGAGGGGTGGATTATTGCTCATGTTCGAAATTCACAATAAATCGAATTGAAATTCTTCCTGGGGCTTATGGGTCTGCTCATCATAATACTGGCGTCTAAAAAATATATAAAGAATGTTTATTTAGTTTGTTGAATGTTCTGGGTATAGTATGGGGTCCTGAACTTTAATCTACATTTTTGTTTTCCACATAAAAAAAAATTATTTGAAAATGAAATTATATTAAATGAGAACAACATTATATTTCAAAGGAGAAATTATACGTCGTCCTCTCTATCATTATCTTCAGAGTCATATTCTCCAGAGTTGTCATCAGTACCTGTTAGTAAGAATATTATTTAATTATTGAAAAATCTTGGCATGATCGAAAGATATACCTGATACTTTCTCATTTGAACTCTCAGAGATTATGATCGTACCAAAAAAAAAGAATCAAGGGCCCAGCCCCCTTCATTATTTTTCATGTAACTGACAATGACATGATTTCATCAAACCCAGTATAGTTGAGTTTAGTGATAAGATTCACACGCTGCTCTTATATACAGGGTTACTGGTAATCCGATTCATACCACTGGCAGGGAAGGCAGTAAGAAGTGAATAAATCTATAATATACATTATACAAAAGTAAATGGTTTTTGAGATATTTAAATATCGGATCTCCGACAAAAGGAAAAAACATTATTGAATGCCTACTAAATCATTACGTGCTACACTCTACCCGGCTGCTGCAGCAAATCATTGTTCAGATATGAAAATTGTTTCAGCAAAAAAAAGGAAATACTTTAAACCCGGGATTCATATTTCTGGCACAATTTGACAATTTGGCGCATGATTGCTATAAGAGTGCTGCGTGTAAATGATATCGCTAGATGCTGTAGAGCGGTATTCGTCATAATAATCTCAACTCGATAGTGAGGTGAAGAATAGTGTTTCAGTAAAAAGAAATCAACAACTACCCAATAGTTTATTTGTTATGAACAACATGTGCATTTTTTGATAACAATGAAAAATCTCTTGGGAAAATCATTTTAATTGGTCTTTGAAATTTTAAAATCGGTTCAGAAACAACTAAGTTACAATGGGAGATATTTAAGGTGAAACACCCTGTACGGAATGTGCAAATTGTATGCAAACCATCATCTCATATATACTGTGTGGTCCACTAACCATGGTCAAAATTTGAACATTTCTTCGATTATCGATTATTTGAAGAATATCCAGTCAAATGATGTTCGAATAAGTCGAGCTCCCCTCTCCGGAATCGTATGCAAATGTCAGGAAAATGATTAATGGGTCCGAATTTATTGTTTCGCCAAAGGGCATACATTCTTCGATCATCGACTATAACACTGAAAAATTTCCACTTCCGGTTCGTATGCCGCCCTTGGGGAGTGACCTAGGCGTATGCAAACCGGCAAGCGCCCCAATTCTCGTGAGATAAGATCATTGCACTTCATTGCCGAGCTTCTTCTTAAACAAAATTTTGAAATTTTTTCCAACCGAAAGGTAAGGTCAGGGCCGGGGCAAGGACTGGGTTGCGACTCTCCGAGGCACTTCTTATTGTTAACTCGGACTGAGTGAGTGGGTCCCTTAAATGGCATACAGACTTAGAACATCGATAAACGCTGTGTCACGGGCCAACAGTCTATATAGTTCTTCAGAAAAGTATGGACAAACAGTCTGAATTATAATTTTTGACAGTTATGTCATCCGCTGTTGACGGCGATTACGCGATCTCGCGATCATGACATATCTATAATGGCGGAATAAACGAAAACTGTGCGATGTGCTTACTGTGCGTAAAGAGGTACTTACTGAGGTTGTATCTCTTCCGTAGGTAAAAAATATTCCATCGAAGAAATAATTCATCTCAATTTGAAACTCAACTACTTCCTTGAAAGGATATACAATATTACCTTCGTTCGATGCCGCTTCAAATTCTCCCAACAAAATTCACGAATGTGTTGAACAGAAATGTTATTCCAAGATATTCAGCGATGCTCTTGTTTTGAAATTTGCTCGTATTTCTGTATATAAAGCATACCGCACACTTTAATAGGGAAAGTGGCCCCCTGTCGAATTGGCTGAATTTTTGATATGTTATAGTCCAAGTCATTCCAAACAAAAAGTTCAATGGGCACAACTTTTTCTATAGGCTAGTTTTGGCGCTAGTGGCACTTGAAAACATTCATTTGTTCTTCATTGTTATACGACACGGAACGGTATTTTGGGTAATAATAACTACTCTGCATCATCAAGATCTAAACAGTCATCAATATCAGATACTATCGGAAGTATTTTTTTTCGGTGTTGTTATATTTGGTCAATTATACAGTGTGTTCTAGCTACTTACAACTTCCAAAGTTCAATAATTCGAAAATGGTTACAAATCGTCTTAGGGATCTACAATGAGAAAATGTTTATGAATCCTATCCTACATCGTATTCTACATCACATAGTCAAAAAATATACGGAGTGTTCATTGTAAAAGAAAGCGAAAGTTCTAACATTCGAAACATTCCGTACCTATACTATTGATATATTCTCAGATGGAACACCCTGTGAGTTATCAGATGAATAATTAGAGTTCAGTCAAGGGTTTTCTATTATATAGGGTCGACGATACCTGGTTGAATGAGTACGTTAAATGTAACATATAATCGAGGTATAGCCCATTATTTTCTCCATATTACATTAATACTGAATGTGCGACTAGAGGCTTGGTTGACTTAGGAGGAATTTTTCCGCGATACTCCTTGAGCATCAATATACTGAATGTAAAAACTTCACAAACGATAAGATTTCCACAAAATTTATTAAACACACGACATGTTTCGCTAACACAGTAGCTTCGTCAGGTGATATACTGGTACAATGAACTGTTCGTATCGTTTGTGAAGTTTTTACATTTATCATGGATTTCCATCAAGTAACGGCCGAGTCAATTCAAAAAATCAATATACTAATCATATTAATATTCATTCCACAAAACCCTATCAAAATGATATACCACTTTGTTATATTTTCCATGAGTTCCATCATTAATTTGAAGTATCCATAGATATAATATATGGAACACACTGTATAATTGATCCTTGCAATGAACAAGACTTCCAATAGTATCTCTGCTATTGTAACTCAAAAAGAAAATATTTCCTTCTGATGACACACACTCATGAAAGTAAATGAAATTCTCGGATGAAAGATACAGAAATACTTCAATCAACTATCTATATATTTCAAGTATCTATATAATGATTTCATAGGGAGATTGAGAATGCAATCTTGGAATAAGAGAATGGCATTCTCGACTTGAATACCTAAACCTAATTTGATTATTTCTTTATTGATTTTTAAAGCATTTTATGTAGGTACCTATTTTCACTCCTCGAAGAGTTTTATTTGATTCCTCAAGTTCCTCAAATGTTCACTCTCGAAGAAGTTCACTCATTAGTATTTATTTTGCCATCGCTTAGTTATTGTGTAGCAACAATTCCCACCAAACCACAAAACTCCACGACACAAACGAAATGGAATGCACTTATTTTTTACCGCGTTCAAGTGGAAATGTCGGCTCCCGCTCTAACATATTGTATATAAGTAATATCAAAAAAATAATTTTATTCAAACTAGAGTCCCTGTATATACCTTTGTCTAAGGTATATACAGGGACTCTAATTCAAACAAGGAAGCTCCAACAATCTTAGGGATTAAATGATATACATATTTTCACAAATCATTAGAAATTATACGTAAATTTTAAGATATCATGTGATATCAATGTTGAATCAGAATGAAAATATGATTTCTCATCTATAGCGATATACACTCTCTTCTAGATTTCCAAGTGTTTAGTTAGGAACGAATTGAGATCTTTCAAGTAAAATAATAGCCTTGCAATTTAAACAAGTCTTTCGATTTCTGACAAGTTATTCGAGTGTTCTGTTGAAGTAAATGATCAAGAATATATATTATTCGATGTGCGAGATTGGGTCCCATCAATAGAATATGGAGTTTTTGACTTGAAGAAATAAACTCTCCACCAAAGATAATATTCTAATAAGTACACTATTTTCTTTCAAACATTCACTTTCCACTGTGTATTATACAACTGAATATTTCAAACAAGATATTATAGACATTCCAGAAAGAACAACATTGATTCTTCAGAAACAAGTGGAAGACGCAATGTCTTGGTTTTATATATATGGAGATTGGATCTTAATCCACAAAAAATCAAGTTGATTATATCCAATCCTAAGATAAAAGCTACATATTCAACAATTAGAATTTTGGACCACGATGTTGAAACATCAACTGCAACAAAATACCTTGAAATATCACACATCTTTAATAAAATCGATACTCCAGCACACTAGATTTTTTCTCCATATTTAGCAGACAATGATGAAATCATAGATGACAGCCCGATGTAAACACTCCCGAAGACTGACTTATGAAAATCAAGTGATTACCATCGAAAGTGTATCTAGAATCTATGACATCCTTTACAGACCAATAGTTAAATACGGGTTCCTATATACTGTATATCGAGGTATATAGTAGAGAAGAGAGATCCTGCCAATTATCAAAATTCGCCACCCAGATATTCTCTTACGCATTATACAATACATCTAATAATACTCACTACCCAAGATTCCTATCAAATTTTCCAATGATGATATCAATCTGCTATTGATTGAGCTACTGTTTTTCACTATTCCTGAAAACTCCCAAAGAAAGAAACACTCCCCAGAAAAACCAATGTATGTATGAGTCCATGTGTGTTCATGAAATATTACGCAGAATCCAAGATGTACCTAGACCTACCGACCGACCTATTGTATGCATATAATATCCTTATAATATCACTAGTGAAGATTCCGAATCATCACTTGTAATCCCAAAAACATAGCTATGTTAATAGAAGAACAGTGAGTTGTGTGCAAAGAGCAATATAGTGTGGAGATTTCGAGTAATTTTTAGAAAACCCAAGAAGGTTTGAGGATAAAAAGTGTGTAGAATATGCATGAAAGAACATGGGATCAACATAAATTTATATTGATTGCCTTACCTATTGTAATTTTTTCCTAAATAAATGTAAATTTTCAACATTGATTCTTCAGTTATTTTAGATGTATAGGTATTCCAGCGTTCTGACTACAGATGTTCTCATTTAATCTCTGTCTTTATTTTATGGAATTCAAGCAGAAAGGTATAGAAAGTGATAACAAATGAAGAAATGGCAAGACCGTACTCCATTGATCTGGTAGGGGCACTGGTAAAAGTATTTTGAGAATAATATCAATAGATACAACTTATCTAAGTTGCAATTATTCATTAAGGTTGATCAACAGCTTATCATCAAAAATATTTCAGATTGATGATTTGGTTTTCTAAAATATGGATTTCAAATCGATTTGGATTGGATCCCTATGAGAAATGTTTGTTGTTTACCGTCAAATTTGACGTTTTTCCAGCGTCATCTATTGGTTCGTGATTCTTGCGAATACAGCTATAAGCATGAAGATATGAATCAATTTCGAATATATTTGAGGCAAAAAGACGGTTATGTGGCACAACCCCATTTGCGCTCCTTAGTTTGACAGTGCCGTTGATTATCTGTTCCACGTATGCCACCACATTCTACTCCTCCCAATGCCTCCCATCTCCTCCCCGACGTCTCGTCCCTAATCCCACATATCATCTTTCCGCAAAATCGTCCTCGTCCCCCATTCCTCGACAAGAATATTCACAAAAAATCCTCTTGGAAAAGTTTGCCAGCGCCACACTACTCCTATATCGGAGTCGAGTGCCGGGTGACAGTTTCAGCCCACTTCCCAGCCCTGACGGGGGCTCCCCAGGGAGGGCCCAACATGCCTGCAAGATATAAGAAATGAGGAGTGTGCTTGATGAAGATATACCGGGTATATGTACAGTGTGTCCAGTTTTCGATGCTTTTGCGTGATATCTCAGTTATCTCTCGAGATAGAACCATGCGGTTTCCGCGGTCCTGTGCCACTTTTTTGTGAAACTCAAGATGTCCTAATCAGATTTTGCATAACTGTTAGCGTTTATGAGATACAGGGCGATTTTGAAAATTTATACTTTTGGGACCCCCTCTATATCTACGAAGTTTCTCAGCGAAAATGTCAAATTGAAAAGTTTTTCCATAGAGAATTTTACGCAGAATCCAGTGGCGCACTCAATCTCTTTTTTCGGGGTATGGTTTTGGAAATACGACTCAAACTTATGATTTTTTAGATGGGACACCCTGTATTTTATAAGCTCATAAAATTCCTCATTCTTTTCTCTTCAAAATGATATATTATGTATGGATATAAAATTTTCAAAAATGCTCTAAAATCACTAAAACATTGAATTTTTATAGTGGGCTATGGATTTTTCTTATAAAAAAGTTCCAATTGAAGGAATATTTCATTTGATTTTTCCATGAAAAGGACAAAAAGGATCCCAACACTAGTTAACTGAGAAAACACAAAAATTACGTACCTGATAGCAACAAATAAATAGTAATAAAAAGTTCATAATAGAGAATTAGCACCTGATTAAATATTCACTAAGACAATTGACTTTCGAAATCAATCACTAACTTATTCATTGAATTTTTCAAATTGATGTCCATTTTCCCTCACACACTTTCTCAATACGTCTTAATGCATTCAAAATCATTAAAAAATGTCTTTGTAATTCCTGGAAAACTGACGTCAAGACGTATTGAGAAACAGTGTCAATTGTGTGTTATGGAAAATGAACATCAATTTGAACAATTCGATGAATGAGTTATTGAATAATTTCGAAATTCAATTTTTTTTTATCGCTTGGAGCGCACGAAAGGGAATCCCTATAATGTTCAAAGAACATCGTGCGTTCCTAGGGACGATAGGGACAGGAGGTAGGTATTGGAATTTTTTTTTGAACTTTTGGAGATTATATGTTGTTGGGAATACTTCCACAGGCAATGAATTCCAGAGCCTAGCCGTTCTATGGATGAAGGAGTCTTGATAAAGTGCTGTTCGACATCTTTCGAGGTTGACAACGAAAGGATATGCTGACTGGGCTTGTCTAGTTCGTCTGACTGGTATTGCTAGTAAAGGCATGATAGCAGAGATTTCCGAAGAACATTTCCCGTGGAAGTATCGATAAAAAAGTGAAAGATCGCCGACCTTTCTACGGTGTTCCAATGATGTCAAAGAGTGAGTGAGTGTGGCGTCACCCACCAGGCGAATGGCTCTTCTCTGGATGGAATCTAAGAGCATCAGCGTATGTTTTGGTGCTGAACCCCATATGTGGAAACAGTATTCTAGAACAGGCCGTATCTGCGCTTTGTAGATCATGAGAAGCTGTTGAGGTGTAAAGTAGCTTTTCGCACGGAACAAGAATCCGAGTTTTTGTGAAGCAGCTTTTGCGATGGATCTGACATGATTATCCCATGAAAGAGTGTTGCTGATGGAAATACCGAGCATAGATATGGTGGGCTTGGTGGGGATGGTGGAGCCAGACATTACAATATCGGGCATACTGAGTTCCGCCTTTCTAGAGAAAATGCAGGCTTGAGTTTTGGTGGCGTTGAATTCAACTAGGTTGTTTGTTCCCCATGCTGTGATTTCAGATCTTCATTGACAGCATTGACCTGCCTGCGCCGTGAGTTCTTAGTTTCCTGGGAAGAAATGGGAATTCTGGAAGAGAACGCAGTATGGAGGGTACTATCATCTGCAAAGCTGTGGATGGGGCAAGTTGTTACTCCCAACAAATCATTGATATGAAGCAGGAATAATGTTGGTGCCAAAATTGATCCTTGTGGAACGCCGGAATTGATGCCAATGGTATCAGACGATACACCGTCCACCACCACGCGAAGCGATCTGCCTGAAAGAAAACTCGATAAGAGATGGCATAGCTGAGGTGGTAAGCCGTATGATGGTAGTTTGTGGAGGAGTCCTTCGTGCCAAACACGGTCGAATGCTTTCGATATGTCCAACGCGACAGCTAGAGATTCCCCGTGTTTTTCTATTGAAAATTGCCATGAATGGGTGACGTAAGCAAGTAGATCTCCAGTAGATCTTCGGTGGCGAAAGCCGTATTGTCTATCATTGATGATTCCTGAGCTCTCCAGATATTTGATAAGCTCAATATTGATGGCTTTCTCCATCACTTTGGAGATTACTGATAACAGGGCAATGGGCCTATAGTTGTTGGGCAGGTTCTTGTTCCCTTTTTTGGAGATTGGTTGGACTCTAGCTGTCTTCCAGCATGATGGAAAAATACCCGACCTGTACGAGATGGTAAACAACTTGCAGAGAATTGTTTTTGTAAATATTCAATCTGGTGCCTATTCTACATTATGAACTTTTTATTACTATTTATTTGTAGCTATCAGGTACCTGATTTTTGTGTTTTCTTAGTTGATTAGTGTTGGTATTGTTTTTGTCCTCTTCATGGAAAAATCAAAATGAATATTCCTTCACATGGAACTATTTTATAAGAAAAATCCATAGCCCACTCCCGTTCGTCGGGCTATAAACTATAAACTATAAACCCTTCATATTTTTTCATCTAAAAACGACATTCTGGATGCAACTCTCCATTCCACTTGTAAGCTCCACACTCGTAGCAAGTGGGAACTTGCAAAAATAGTAGCTTTTTCAATAAATAACTTTGAACTTTGATCGTGACTTTTATATTTTTATTCCTTGTCAGATCTGTATATGTACATACAAGGTAAGCGAAAAATATATCAAAAACAAGTAAATACAGAACGATTATTCTTTACACCACTAAAATAGAATCATTTCTTTGGTGGATTCTCTGCTGATACTGCTATATAGAAAAATAGAAAATAGTATATCTTTAACGAGCACGGAATTATAGTGATTTCCCATGAGAATGAAGTTTCCAACGATATCTTTTTAGTACCAACCTCCTTGCCGATTTCCTCGTGAAAAACAACACCTCGTATACCCTCTCGGTCCTATAACATCCCGGCAAGAATAAAACTCCGTAACAAGCAAACATTTCGGACCGCTCGCAAGGCTTCAGATGTCCCTTCGCTCCGGGGCGCTCCAGACCCTTATCCCATGTCCAATTGTCCACCTCGACCCACGCACCCCCTCCCCTTTCCTCTCTACCCTCGGGCGCCAGAGAGCGGACGACCCTGCCCCGCATCCTTGAGGGTCGAATCTGACCCTCCGTTTGCCTTCAGGAACAGGACACCGAAACGTACACTGATAGAAAAGTTGGGTGGATTATTCCATTCATTTAAGGATGAATGAGGGAGAAATGGCGATTGCATATCTATGCACAACATTGTGTAAAAGATGTTTGTGAAGTTTAATTTAACATTTGTTCAAATAATCACTATAGTAGTTTCGTGAAATGAAACAAATATTTGTGTATATCAATTTGTGAAATATTTGTACATATCCATGTAGCGGATAACTACACAAAAATATGCACATCATCCAATGCACACAATTGACTAAATACACCGCTTTCGCAATAATTACACTATTTGTGTAATATTTTGCCACAGGTGTGCAATTTTCTTCCACTTGGTAACTGCGTCCTATCCCCTTTTCCTTCGACCTACTTATGTCTCAGTCTCAATATTCTGAATTCGCACTTGACCTGTAGATGTGTTACAAGAAGGTTATGAGTGTGTAGTGTGTAGAATATAGAATATTCTCATTTCTCATTTATTATTGTCTGGCGAGTTGGTGAATGATTGATGATTGTACTTAATGATCATAGGTAGTCCTTCCGCAAAATTATTTCATGTTACTAGTGCCACAAAGTGGAAGATGTAATGAGATGTATCAACAAAGTGTCGAAGACATTCTTCTATGTTGGGAACTGCTTGAACTCTGGTATCAACATTCGCCGGTAAGTTATTATTTCAATGATACCTAATAATTATTAGCTTCAACTTGCTTTCAATTTCAACACCCATTGAAAGCAAGTCGAAGCTAATAGCTAATTATTCGGTTTTATTGAAATAACTTACCGGCGAATGTTGATACTAGTTCAGGCAGTTCCCAACAAAGAATCGACACTTTGTTGATACATCCTATTACATCTTTCACTTTGTGCCACTAGTAAACATGAAATAATTTTGCGGAAGGACTACCTACGCTCATTAAGTGAATACAATCAACAATCATTTACCAACTCGCCAGACATTGTTAAATGAGAAGATTCTATCGTTACGAAATTTGTGTACAAGAAATACACAAATTTGTGTTTTTTTCAGCACATGGAATTGTGAACATTAACACAATTTTGTAATGCTAAGCTCACACACTTACAGAGTTTGTGCACACATATCACACAAATTGGTGATATTTTTCGAACAAAATATTGGATGATTTTATATATTTTGTGTCACGAAAGAACACAAATTTTGTTTGGTTTTTGAACAAAATTGTTTCGAATATTACAAAACTGAATTGTTTGATTATACACAATATCTCTCACACAAAATATTGCGCGAAATATACAAAAATTGGAAACAAACTGTGTAAAATAATCTACACAATTGTGTAAAGACGTAAGAAGTAAATCATGTCCTCATCCTACTTTACCTTTGAGGTGTGAAATTAATGATAATTCTCCTAACAATGGTCCATACTTATTTAGTAATCGACTGTATACCAATAGGAATATCGCTAATGACCTTGAGAGAACTGTATAATGTTCATCTTGAGTCAATTTTGATCTCATATCTCTCCATCTGAAGTTTCAGCTTCAAAATGAGATTTCAAAAACGGGTTGACAAGGAAAAAAGTAATGACTGCAAAACCAGAAAGTAAATTTTTTGAGATCACTCTGTAAATAAAAGAGATGAGAAGACAATTTGAAAAATGTCTCTAGGTAATGAGATCATCTTCATGCCTCTGCTGTTGAAGTTGAAAAAAAAAGTTTTTGTTCATTTGGGATCCTTTTGAAAATGCCAAAATTTTACACAGTTTCAGGTGACACCCTGTAGCGATTTTATATGAAGAACCTCATGTTTTGAAGATGTACCAGAATATAGCTGAAGAACTGAGCTAGCGAACAGTGGTGATCCGAATTCAAATTGTTGGAAGCAGAAAAAAGTTATTCAGGGACAAAATTTTGGGGTGCGACGAAATTAGTGTTGCCTAGTTTATTATACCAGTGCTGAAAGCCTTTGAAAATGGTAAAAAGCGAAACAAAATTTTACTAGAATCAAACCCATCGCAAAAGGAAGTGAATATAACAAAGATGACAGGGAAAGAAAATTGAGAGCGATCTGTTTTCGGGAAGTGGAAAGGGGTGAGCTTTTAAAGGTTGAAAACGGTTAACTCCGATATCTGGCATAACTACAAGTCTCATAGAAAGTTGAAGAGCAAAGATGTAGGTAATGAAAATATCCATAACTTCCCTTTTCACACTTTTTTCTCATAACCACAAAATTGATGAGAAAAATTCAAATATCCAATTCTTTGGTGTTGAATTTTTTTCTTATACAAATAAAAATTAACGAAATTAGTTGAAAACTTACCTCTTCATGTACCAAACACATTGCAATATTTTTGATTTAAAATATTCATTTCTTCACCTCATTTTGACTTGATATCGAAAAAACACCCTATATTTTCAATTGAAAATTATCGCGTCAAAATATCTGCTTTTTATGAAAAGTCGGTGTACTTTTTGTTCTTTGACATCTCTACTTTCCGATGATGTGAAAGATATATACATTACTGGGATACATTTTCTCAGAAAATGCGAAGAAACCCTCGAAGAAACCAAACCCGAATCCGAATTTTTTTCAATAATATGTACAATTTTGAGCTATTTATTGAAATTAACACTAATTACTCGAAAAACGTGAGATTTCATTTTACATTTATAAACAGAAGAATTAAAATCATTCCAATTGTAAAAAACATGCTGAAATGATGGTTCCAAATAGAAAAGATAGGATTTCATCTTAAAAATGTTCCTGCTGCTTTTTGGAACAAAGGTTGCGCTTAAGGGTTCACATCATACCTACAGTATGCCGAGTGGATAGTAAGAAGCTACAGCGAGACATTTTTTGAGACCTCTAGCCCTTTTTCGGTTCATAAACTTTTTTGAGGTGCCCCACTAGCAGATTTCGAATATGAAATGAGTTCTTTGTTTTGTTTATTTATAAACCTTTTCGTCTCTTGTAATTTTCACGCATCTGCGACCAATATCGAATAAAAAATCTTATCTTGTCGACGGAATGAAGGGAATCACAATCTGTCATAGAAAAATGCGGTGAACAGTAATGGAATCGCATAACTCAGGATGGTAAAATTCGGTTATACTGTTGTTTATAATTCCACGTTTTTTGCAGTGTACCCCCACACGAAGACCGAAACTCGATCCGACGGCCTAGTGCCTACTGGGATGGGATGGGATGGGAAGGAATGGGGTGGGTTGATGGCGCCCTGAAAAAATACAGACGGGTTGGATGACGGAGAATGGCGCTTGGAGTGAGGGTGGTGGGACAGTGGCTCGCGTGAGCTATGAAAATCGGTGGTGCTTAATTAATAGATAGATAGAAAATTCAATCCGTAAAATGAGCTCAATAACATACCTATCGTATCGGTCAAAGGCTAAAACTAATTAATTTCAAATACAGGGGGGTCTTTAACTGGAATAAATTCGCTACTGGGGAAGTGAATGATTTATCTGAAAATTCGCCTCGTTATTTACCTACATTTGGCGAGCAATATGGAGGATATAACACTTTAGGGGTAGCTAGAATCAACCCCAACATGTGTATTTCAAATGGAACTCTATGGCTTGCGACCCGTCATCATTGTTAAGCTGGTTGAAAGAAGAATTCAGTGAAATGATCATATTTTAGTTTGCAGTTTGCAGTTTCATAAGAATTTCGACTTTTGGTGAGAGTGATATATAGGGCATTTCCACCAGTTTGCTTCGTTTTGAACTGTGAATACGGCGAAAAAAGTAGAATTTCTTTTTGCGGCTCTATAAAAACACTGGAATACAATTGCAGATTGCAGTTGTGGCAAAAAATTATGTCATTAATTGATCAACACACATTTTGAGCGATTGATACGTTGAAAAAACAATTGAATTTTGAAATTTCATTTCAATTTTATGCAACCATTAAACGTATGAAAAACAAAAATTTTACTAGTACGCTGGATTCCTCTTTCCACAAGCATTCCAATGATGGGTCACAAGCCATATGGTTACATTTGAAAAAATCATATTGAGGGTGGTTTCAGCTACCCCTAGAGGGATAGATACATGAATTATCTTTTGGAAAGAGTAGGTAAATACATTAAATCGTTGACGTATGTGGGGAAATTGAAAAAAAATATTATTCACCTCTTCGCTAACGAATTTATTCCAGTTGAAGTCCCCACACTGTATAACAAACAGTACACTAATCAGGTACACACATCCATCACATATACCGGGCGTAACAGGATCATGTTACACCAAACCATTTCGATGAATTTAAGTGACATTTTTATCAGAATGAATTTTTTTCAGCATAACAACTGACAATATCAGCAGACTCGGTCAGAATAGTCATGGCACACGCAATGGAACATAAAATCCTACTTTTTCATGAAAAAATTGAAGCCAAAAGTTTCAAAATGAATTGAGATTGAATTTAGGAGTAAAGTGTATTAGAGATAACTGTTGAGAATCATGAGCAAAGTTCAAAAATGGAATAATATACGGGGAGTTCTATTTTAAACGAGTATGGAAGATGGCGCTCAGCCGCCATTTTAAAACTTTTAGCTTCGATTTTTCTCATGAAAAAGTTCGTTTTTATCTCCTATTGCAGCCCTCCAAATTTAGTTGCGATATACCAGGTGTTTCAAAAATTAGTAGGGGGGGAACGGACTTCAAACAGGCCTCTCGCTATACACATTAATAACCATCATTGATATAAGTGGATAGCTTGCTGGATTTGCCGTTATCAGAATAATATAGAGCAGGAGGTTGACTGGTGTTTTGAAATCTTGAGAAAAAAAAAAAGATTTTCGAGGATAAATCCGAGGATTTTTCAAAATATATACCCATTATGGAGATACTATCGGACACACTGTATATATAACCTATGTTTGATATATTTTCGAATTTAGCTTTCCGTAGAGATTCTATAATGGGCTTATATCACAAACAATTTTTATTTCCTAATTCGATAGAACTAACCCAAACTAGCTCACCACCGCAAACCGTTTCTTGCTGTGAGCTCCCTACGTTTTATAAACAATTATTGAAATCCCCGATTTTTCGGACTTCTGAAAACGAGGCGATGATGTGACGTCAAAACCCTAATACTGAAACAAGACTATTCCAGACAGAGATGAATGATACATGATTTCTGACAGAGTGAATTAGCGTCAGATTACATTTGAAAGAATTAATATATTAGTTGCCTCAGTCTCCGTCGGGCGTTTGGTATTTTTTTTTAACTATGACGAGATGAGGTTTCTACGTCATAAGAGGGTCTGTTTTCAGATGGTACTATTATTTATGTCCAAAAATAAAACATTACAGTTAATTTTTCGATCGACTTATGTCGTTAATCATTATTTATGTATAAAAGGATCATTATAAACATGGTTTGAGTTAAAAGTTCTACTAAGGTGTACACGCCCATTGAATATGATATAGAGAGTATTCTATTTGAAAAAATTGTCGCGGACGTCATTGCTTAGTGGACCACCCTATAATTTCAATGATTCCTTATAAGTGTGGCAAATTGTAATTGACAATCGACCTGTTTCAGGAGATTCCTCTGGAATGGATAGTTTGGATAACAATGAATTCATTCATTACTTTACGAAAGCACTGTGTATATCTCTCAACATCATTTTTGGAAATGAGTTCAAAGAAGACGGTTATACATTTTTTGAATGTTGAATGATCCAAAGAAATATTGGGAGACAATTTTGTACCACTGTGTCTAGAGTTTCGAGTGACATTATCAGATTAATTTGATGCACAGGTGTAATTCAGGTAGACAATTACTCGAATAAACAAATTGATGTTTACATGGGGAAGCAATTTATAAGCTGGCGTTATTTTCGTGAATGTTTACTAATGCATCGATTAAATTACCATGGAATACGTATTTACCTTGCAATTTTTTTTTTCGAGTGTGCAGTTCTTGTCATATGTCAGTTATGTCACAAACAATCTGCAAAAATAAATTAATACTTTCCAACTCTATATCAAACAATTCACCTCTTGATCGTTCAGCCAAATCTTTGTTATAGTCAGATTGACCCCGAAAATAATCGAACTTCGACTGAATAAACTAAGAAGCTATATAAGCATTAAGAAACAAAGATATAAAACCAAAAAGCTTCTTTTCGTCAACCAATCTTCATTATAACTCACTTACAAGATGGTTGAAGAATGTAGTTCTTAAAATGATTTTAAAAAATAACGAGGAATTCTTCTTCAGTTGAACACCCTTCTCTGTGTTTCTGGGTTCGATTGATGCAAAACTATACTGTGATTTGAAATATGACATTTCGTTTGTTATCTAAATTATGGATGGGAGCACTGCATTCCTCAAATCTTTTCATTTTTAGTCAGTTTCGTCAGTTCATACAAGAGTTCGTTTGGTGGATTATGAAGTATGTTGTCAGGGTGGAGAATTTTGGTGATACATCGGAGGGTGGACGTTTCAGCTACTCGAAGGTTTCTGAGGGCGGGCTTTCGACAGCTCGAGTATAAGATATGAGCGTATTCTAATATTGGACGGCGAATCATCTTGTATATTTCTGATGCGGATTCAACATCAATGCCGTGGTCTTTGTATGTCATTGCCCGGAAGTGTTTTCCTCTTGCTTTGCACTGATTTTTGATTTTTTGTGTGTGTTTGTTGGAGTTGAGTTCGTTGTCCATTTCAATACCAAGGTACTTTGCTAAATTTTGGCTTCTGAGAGTGTGATTGTTGATTGTGACTGTAGGTAGATTGTCTGATGTTATGTGATAAAATATAACAAACTGTGATTTTCTTGGATTAGGTATCAGTCTCCATAGTTTGAACCAAGTGCTGGTGTTATTTATCTGTTGCTGTTGTTGACTTCAGTGTTCTATTATGAGAGATTAGAGCTGTGTCATCTGGTATTTCATTATTCACATGACGTTCCCAGAAGTTTTTTATGATTTTTTCGAGAGTACTGGTAGGAGTGTGATGGGTCGATAGTTACAGGGTTTGGAATGGTCTGTATTTGGTTTAGCAATAGTGATAATGATGCCCTACTTTCATTCTGCTGGAAAATAACGGTTATTCAGGCAATATTCATAGATGGTTATTATGTGAGCGTGTATTTCATCATCTAGAGTTCTCAACAGTTTCTTAGTGACATAATCAACTCCTGGAGCTGTGTTGTTAAACAAATTTTTTATAGTAATTATATTATATACATCATCTCGTCTTGATTTCCCCTATTCCCCATCTGGCTATGTGAGTCTCCTCATGAATCACCCTGTATAGTAGATTCGATTACGGATTCACGACGTACCATCCTATATGGTACCATCACACTGATCCGACTGCTGCCACCATTTTCCCCGGAATCTCATCTATCGTTCACCCCGAAACATCCCCGCACCCCTCCTCCAAGTTTCAGACGACGCTTTTTCCAAAACTTTCGCCCACCCTCCCCTTCCTCGTCCCCGATTCTCGTTCCTGAGGGACACCCCAACCTGGCAGATATCCGAGACGGGGACTGCCGCTGCAATTTACTTGATGAAGGGCGGACTGGGGATCCCTTCGAGGGCCTTCGAGGCATATCCTCTTCGTTTTCGTTGTCCCTTTTCGTTCTTGACACTCTCGGCCAGAGGTAGCTGAAAGTTCTCGCTGATGCGTCATTGGCGTTGCGAAGGAGAAAGGTGTAGTTTGAATTTAGTATCGGGTTGATACTATTGAAGTACATTTTTCCATGACTCAAAAAAATGCGTATATTTGTGCTCTATCTCAAGTGTAACTAAATGTAATGAAGTGTTTTTTAACCAGCTTCATTACTGGACTGGTTTTGATTAATATCTAAGTACTTGAGACTGATTATAGTTGAATTTCACTTGTTCGAAAGTTCTAAACCTGAAAACCTGAGAGAGCTGAGTAATTCATTGATTCCTGACTTTATAAAGCTCTTCCTGATGGTAAACTCCGATAAACATCATAACAACCCTAAAGACTTCAATATTTTTCAACCCTTTGCTTATGATTTAGATGAATTACTTATCTGTAAAAATTATGGACGTTTACCTAGTCATAACTTTTTTGTTATTTGATACTTTTCAGTGAAATTCATTCAGTAACATCAGCTAGAGTAGTAGATTCTGTTCCTGTGTCCAGTTCTTTTAGATGCTAGTTCCTGTAGGCATAGTTGAGGATTCCGACCAATAAGAATCTAGGATTTAGCTGTCCTTGTACCGAGGTAGATGGGGAGTATAAATACTGAAGACAGCTAAGGGACCGCTCTCTACACTCTATCTATGATCGATACTCTGCTCTAGACACTCTACTCTTCACCTGTGTCTATCCTGGTTCTCTTTCTGATCTCCTAGTGCTCTCATATTTCATTCAAAGCCAGTGTAAAGTTTCAATGTATAGTGATTTCGTGTTGTACATGTAAGTTTGCATCATATTTTTCACCATTATTATTCATTCTGTTTATGGATTAATTTAATTCCTGTTGTTTTTTATACCGATACTCGCCCGACCTATGTAACGAATCCAGAAATGTGTATTTGCGAATAAACGGTTTTTTTGTGATTGCATCTTTCATATCTCTTTCTCTGTTGTCATTGTCTTCAGTTACGAATATTTCCAATGATTTATTCAATGATTTTCAATATTTTCATTTGTCAAATTGTTTATTATTATTGACTGACGGCTGACACTGACATAGCCAGTTGTCAATGCTTATTCTTATTTTTCTTGAAAATTCCTGTCCTGTGCGCCGGTGTCCCTGTGCTTCATGTCCTGTCAGGCTGTGGTCAGTGGTTCATGAAATTTTGACATGGATGGAAAAAGATAATTAACCCTCACTAAAATTCCGATATTGAAAAATCAGGAAATCGGAGGAATAGGAAATTGTTTGAATAAATAATGTTCTAGGCCCGTTTTCGACAAAGATATTTGCTTTGATTCATGTAATTATCCGAAATAAAAATAGCAACCAGTATTCCAGGCTCAACCCAGCAGGTAGAGTGAACCACCTCATAAACAATTTGGCGCCCGAGACCCCCTTGACAAGTACCAGAGTAGTCTCTGTCGGAACAAGCGCCAAAGTAAGGGCCCCAGAAATATAAGCCGTTACATAGATATCTCTAAATTATCTACTACTTTCCACTGTGCTTTGTTCTATAAACAAAAACACCTTGCTAGTTCTCATTTTTCGACGCTATCGACCAGCTCAATCCACACATGCTCTTGATCGTTAACTTCGAGATATATTGAACAATATTTCTATTTAAAACTCGTACATATATAAAACGGCAAAGTTTTGAAATCCTTCGCAAGAGAAGTGTTTTCAAGAACTTATAAGTATAACCTCCAATAGTTGAAACAAATTTCAATACCTAGTACCTTACCTCACTATATCTCTATAGGCATCATGATGTTCCTCGAAGATAAGGAATAACTATCCTGCACTCTAAAAATTGACCATATAACCATCTCACTCATCTTAAAATTATCACATAATCTGACCAATCACAAGCCAAAGACAACTCTTGTATTATCGCGAAAACACTAGCTGTCTTTCAATAGGCTCCACGATTTCGTAAGTAGGGGCAGACCATAGCATAGTTGTCATGTGTTGAAAGACGATTGGAAACTTCAGAAATATTACTTATTCATTATATCATAAATTCACAATTGAGTAATGGTAATATTCCTTATTAGCAATAAAAATTCAATTGTCTCAAAATGATCCCTAATGATTTGTGGCTTAATGCTTATAATAAATTTGTGTGAATAATAATTTTATTAATTCATATAGGTACTAAAGGAGATTCGAATCGGTGAACGTGACAACACGGCGCACAACTTGTGGGCGTGGTCTTGTTATGGAGAATAAGACATATTTGGTATGCTGGTTGCTCTAAAAAGTTAAGAATGAACTTATTGAACTATAATATCATGGGTACCTCCTATTATGTTTTATTCAACGACTAACATCTTTTTGATAACTGGATTATAATTGATGACTTGACAACCTTGCTTCATTAGTGGAAATGGAACATTATCAGACCAATAACGAGACAGCATAAAAACTGACGTCACCATTTACTCGACGTATCGCCAAAATGGTGGCCATAAAGGGTCGTTTGAAATGAGCTCTAGAATTCAACAGTTCCGAACAACGCATAGAATCATTATTTACATGAAAAAAACGTAAGAAGTATTGCAGAAATTAATTTAGGTTCCTAACGACAGAGTGGAGTAATTGAATGCCAATAATTCATTATCAGTCCACTCGCCTCTGTCAGTTTGACATGAAATAATCAAAGGTGTAGATGCCAAATTTTCAATTGAGGTGAATTTTCGAAAACATCTCGAGTTAGTAGTCTAATATAAATAACGTATGTCGTGAAGGACGTTTCTGAATATCATGAATCGAGTGGTCTCAGCCACCATTGTTGATTATTCTTTCTGAAATGATATTTTTTCCTATTTAACTTTCACCCTGTATATTCTACTATGGTGCTTTATCCGACTCTCATAGACCTCCTGAAGACATGAAAACAGTTCTTTCCAATATTCAGTTCCAGTGGAATTCTGGAGGAAAATTTCAAGAAATACAAAATCAAAAAATAAACATTACTTTTTTTCTTATGGAGAAATCATGAAAATGTCCGAGATGAGTACAATGTTCCGACACTATCGCAAATGTAGACCTAGGTGTAATGGTTCCACTTCACACCCAGTGAATTTCGTTCTGCAAGTCGATGAAATATCACATCTGGTATGGAAAACCGCATAAAAATGTCAGTTTCGTCAATGGTCAGCGGTCTAGTAGTCAAATACCTAATATAGATTCATTCATCTTCGAAAGGAAAAACCACATCGGAATATGGGGAATTTTAGCGTAAATAATCAATGTTGAATTTTGTGCATGGTACGGATCAGCAGTTTAATTTGTATAAAATCAAAACACAACACATGTAGAATACCTACATGATGCCACAAATAATCCTTCAATTGTGATATTGATATTGTGATAATGGTACATGCTAACGCTAATGACAGTCCCGGAAATACGGAAACACTTTAGTGACACTACGCATCAGTGGCGTAATTAAGATTCATCCCTGGGGGGTCTAGGTCCAATATTCAATATTTAGGGAAAAAAGCAATTTGTAGGTAACTTACGTTGGTTTCAATAAATGTGTGCATCATTTGGTACCAATAACAAAATAAAGACATAGTATTGAAAAATAATAAATATTATCACATATCAACAGGTAGATAGATAGATAGATAGATAGATAGATAGATATATATATACTTTAATGTCCAAGAAAGAATTCTGATTGACAAAGTAATGATATTACACAACATACATAATTGATGAAATAGAATAAAAAACAAACCTTGCATGTACATTGAATGCAATTGTATCAAAAAATATAAAAAGAGTTCGACACTAACACCATAAGTAACATATGAATAATATGCACTATCTCGTAAATAATAATAATAATAAAAAAACAAGTATAAGTATGAAAATAAGATTGAATAATAATAAAACATCAAAAGTAAAAGAAAGACAGACATAAGATATATATATATATATATATAACATGATAACATGAAAACAATAACATCATACTGATGGTACCAGCAATTTGTCATCATAGTACTCTTGTAGGCTGTAATAAGCTTTTTCGAGCAGTAAATCCTTTACCGATTTTCTGAACTTTTCGACATTCCTCATATGCTTCAGCTCCTCTGGTAAGTGATTGAAAATCAGTTTTCCTTCGTAAATATTGGAATGTTTTGTCAAAGTCAGCTTTGGTATTGGTAGGTAAATATTAGAGGTTTGTCTTGTGTTGTGACTATGAGGCCTATCTCCATGTAAATTAGCAACACTTCTTTTATGAATTAGGCATACTACCTCGAGAATAAAGATGCTGATGACTGCAGTTAGGATTCGATATTGACTGAAAAGACTTCTATCCCTGAAGCTGGCCCTACATAAATATCTGATCGATCTTTTCTGTAGTATAAAAACTTGGTACAAACATTGAAATAGGACAAAGAAAACCAAAATTAAAAATTCGACTAATTCAGTTACTGAGAAGAAGAATTCAAACTGTTGCATTTTTTTGTTGAAATCAAGCTACTATTCTTGGGGAGATGGAGAAAATAAGAAAGGAACTAACTATTCAATGTACAGGGTGATTCAAAATTCGATGTAAATAAAATATTGTTGGGATCAAGATAAAACTTCTTCATCATATAATGATGTGGCCTAAAATGCAACACCTTCGAGCTACAGTCACTGTAAGTTGGGTAAAAAACAAAAGATTATTTGAAATTGTGATCATAATAACGTATGCAAGTATTGCAGTACCGCACGCCTCTGAAATAGCAGTCTCAAATGCGTTCCGACATGCGATCACCTCCATATGCAAGCGTTTAACCCATTGCGCTCGGAAACGATGTCGTGACCCCTTTCGTTGATTAGGGTTTTTTGGAAAACAGTTAGTTGTAATGTAAGATAGCGAATTCATAATTTTTTTATGGCCCACAAGATCATGCTTTTCAAAGTCAGATTCTCTTTTGGAACATACAATTTGGGCCAATAAAAGGGTGGAACCCCCTTCAAGTCCTTCAAAACTGGGTTTACATAATTTTTGAAGAAAGAAGAAAATAAGGTGTCTATAAAAAGACAAGAGCATGCTAATTTTCAGAAGATGTGATCCGTTATTTTAGTCACAATTTTAGATGATCTTTTTTTTTACCTAAATTCACAGTGGCTGTAGCTAGGAGGAAGTGTATTTTGAGGCACATGTTTATAAGAAGAAAATATCCTATTTCCAATGACAATAACTAACCTCCGATATTCGTTCGGAGGTTCTTACAAATTACAAATCAATTTCTCGTGATATTTACTATATCCATGTATATTCTTCCATTATAGCAGCAAGAAGATCAAAAACACAATGATATTCGAAATAATATTGTTGAACTTACCCTCCTCTACTGTCTGAGTCTACTCGAATTATATAACGATGGATCCATGGCTGACCAATTACGAGAAAAAAACGAATAAAACCACTTGAAACTATCGAAACGTGTTGGTTGTAGCTTCAGTGAACCTACTCAATATTCGTTTATTCTAAACATAACCTCACAATATAAATAACACTTCTTAAAGTATCATCCGTTGAAATGGATACTATGCACCAGAGATGCACTAATGAGTTAGGCCACAGCTACGCATGCTTCTGATTGTTTCGGACTGTTAATTCATTGTTCTGAATGACAACCTAGTTAGGTAGTTAGTAGGCGCGTACTAGGTTTCCATTTAGATCGACAATGGTTAATTATTGCACCAAATCATTCCGAAATTCCCGATGGATTGGAAAAACCATCTCAAAGTGATGACATGGTTAGGAATCATTCCAAAATTGTATGCATTATTGTTTCCTTTATTTCAAAACACAGTAGTTATCTAAATAAATACAAAAAGCTCAAAGTCATATCCACACAATGTTCAAATCAACAACAATGGAAGATTTCGGGGGAAAAACAACTACTTTCCTAGCTGATGCCACTCAGAACATTGGATTACATCCTCCCGAAATCTATGCATCGACTCGTATAAACGAAAACTGTTACAAGTGAATCTTTCCTGAATGCCTATTGATTTAGATTTAGCCTGGCCTGGCTAAATCGAAATCTATGCATCGACTCGTATAAACGAATACTGGTACAAGTGAATCTTTCCTGAATGCCTATTGACAAAGATTACTGAAATCTTCTGTATAGTCTATGCTATTGGCATTGGCCAGGAAAGTAGTTGTTTTCCCCCCGAAATCTACCATTGTTGTTCATTTTATGAACATTGTGTGGATATGACTTCGACCTCTTTCTATTTATTCAACATTTCATTCCACTATGAGCATTGTGGCAATTTCGTAGTTGACAGTAGTTATCTACTCCAACTCCAATCTCCAAATTACACTTTCGACCTTGCCTACAGCCATGGAGACCACCCTCAGGTCGGCTCACACATGTCAGTCGCTGGTTTTCGAGGCTCGTTACAGGGGCAGTGGGCGGCTCGGATCGGCTAGCGTGCGCTCCCCGACGAGTGGGCGGCGGTCCCCAGCCGCCCACCATCGGCCGCAGAGCGCTTTGTTGTCCGTCCCCCCTGTCGCCCCTCTGGCCCCACACACGAACCGACGGCTCGCTAATGCCAGAATGCCACGACGGCATATCGCGAAAAAATAAGTAGAGGCTAGGGCGAGCGCCATCTGAGGAGTCGAATAAATATAGAAATTTTTCTCAATATATTGGAAGAAATAAATTTATTATTTTTGTCGCCATTGTAATATCTAGACAATTGTTATGATATTTTTTTAATTGATTTTAAGTTTTTTAAGTTAGGTTTGTATAGGCATGAAAATATATTGCATAGGTAGGTAGGTAGTTTTTATGCTATCTAATTAGTTTGGTTAAAGATTCTAAAACCATTGGTTTGGAGAAAAATTGAGATCATTTTGAGTTAAATAATAATAATTATTGTATTGCATAGATGAAGTGGCGAAGTGTCAGCTGATGCTGTTTTACAACTTAACCCTTGAGGGAAAAGGAAGAGAAAAATGTTCAGAACACAATAGTACTATGGACATAAAGAGAAGTTTCATTGATAGTTTGAAAATCGGTCAAATCTCGAGCTGTGGGAAATAGAATATAAATAGTGCAGCGAAATCCCTATCCCTCAATCAGTAATGCTTTCAGTTTCTTTTTGAAATTAAGTAAATTACAATTATGGAAATTAGTAGGTAAATAGTTATAAGATTTACAAGCTCTGTGTGAGAAGCTTCATGTACACAAACTGGTTTTCAATTTTGGAACAACCAAGGTATTTTTGTTTCGTGTTCTCGCATTATTATAGTTTCTGAATGTGACAAGTTTAGCAGCTGAATAAGTTGGGGAAGATGTAGTTATTACTTCATGGGTTAAAGTGAGTAAATGAAGTTCCCTCAATTTTTTCAATCTCAGTCATCTGGACTCCCTGAATTTTGCATTAATGTGATCATATTATCGAATACCACAGGAAAATCGTATGCAGGGATTCTGAATTCGCTGTAATCTGTAGGCATCATCCGCAAGAGTGCAGGGCCGTAGACCGCGTCAAAATATGAGAGCTAAGAGATAATCAAGGATTGGCAGAGATTTAGTTTAAGTTTCGAGGTGGGTAAAATGTCCTTAGAAGGGTATAAACTGTCTCAACATATTGAATGAGCTCTGACACAAATGTCGTGTTTTGTGAATCGTAATTGTTGATCAAACCAGCCACCCAAGTTTTTGCATTCATCGACAAATGGTAGTTGTTCATTGGAAAGGTTAAGTGAAAAGTTCCCCTCAGTCAGTATCGACATATAATTTCAAAATATCAAAAATATAGATATATATATATATATATATATATATATATATTGATAGACGGTATAAAGTCACCTCCACACCGTTACACATGTAATACGTTGTCACCTCATATATGACGTTGTGACTTCCGAAAACGGAAGTCACAACGTATCCCCATTCATTTCAACACGATAGCCAGCAGATGTCATCAGAAGGCCATTCCCGAAAATTTCTCCGGAGGTCACTTTGACCACCCCATACCTCCAAAAAAGTTTTTTAGTTCGAGAGTTCAACGTCAGTGTTTGGTGGCGCTCCATGTCCATATATACGATTGATACATGTATAACGAAGTGACTTCCGTTATTCAGAATGCATATTGAGACCTCCGAATTTCGGCAACACTGTAAGCCTATGTGTTATTATTTCTGAAGCTCGTTTCACGTCTCATCAGTATTGAGTCACAATATTCGTGGTACATAAAAACAGGTATCCAAAAAAATTTATATTGATTCAAAAAAATGAAGAAATGAAGGGTAGAACTCAACGAATTATGGAAACTTGATTTTTTTTATGATCTGGTTCCCACGAAAAGGGATATCCTGTAATGTTCAGAGAACATCGTGGGAACCAAGGGAAATAAGGTAGGAATTGGTATTCGTCCAATTCCTCAATTCATTGAATTTCTGGAGGTTATATGCCTCGGGGAACACCTTCCTTGGCAATGTGTTCCGGAGCCTCGCTGTTCGTGAAATGAACGAGAACGAAAGAGATGTTGTGCAGGTCTCCAAAGTGACCACGAAGGGGTACGAAGCATCAACTAGACGGGTTAATCACACAGGGACTGCCAAGAAAGAAACAATTGTTGTTTTTTCAGAAGAGCATCGTCTATGAAAATCTATGAAATAGGGCCAGATTGCCAACTTTCCTTTGGTGTTCCAGAGAAGTGAGTGAGTTTGTGAGCGAGGCATCACCCACAAGACAAATTGTTTTTTTTGGATAGAATCCAACGGTTTCAGGGTGTGTTTGGGTGTTGAACTCCAAATATGAAAACAGTATCCTAGGACAGGTCAGATCTGTGCCTCAAAGTTCATAAGCAGCTGACTGGAAGTGAAATTGCTCTTGGCCCGAAACAGGAAACCAAGTTTTTGGGATGCACTTTCAGCATATAATCTCACGTGATTCTCCCAAGAAAGGTTATTGCTGATAGTAATACCAAGCATCGAAATGGATGTCTTCAAAGGTATGGTTACTCCTGACAAGCTCATGTTGGGTACAGTGAGATCTGCTTTCCTAGAGATAAGGCACGCTTGTGTTTTGTTTGCATTGAAATCTAGCAACTTATTGGATCCCCATTCGAGAATTGTTGCCATGTCCATATTCATGTTGTCAACATTTCTTCCACGTTCGTTTCTGATTTACCTGGCTGGTATTGGAGCCCTGAAAGAGAAGGCGTGGTCGTGTGTTCGAATCGCTGTTGAAGCAAGGAATTTCTTCAATGTTTGATTTAGGAATTGTATATTGTTCAGTTTCAAAGCATCGGTTGGAGATAGTCCTGACCGAGGTCCTGGCGATTCACTGTTGCGTTCGACTCAACAGTGTTGCTACTGAAATGATACATGTAGTTAGTAACAAAGCCTACACATAACACACAGGAAGAAATCAAGATTATGTAGTTGTGAGCATCAGGGGACGGTGTATGTAGGTGAGTGTGGAAAAACCACCAGCTGAGCATGAGAGCGGGCCAATGCTGCTTAGTGGGCCTCCTCTAACGGCGGTTAACGAGGTAGCTGGCAGGCCTGCCACTGCAGAATATGGTAGTGAGTACATTATACTTGCCTACGAAACACGACCGGAAAACTCTGGAAGAGAGCTGATGGACGGTACCTGGAAAGGGTGTTAGCCAGCTCTCTTAAGTGAACCACATTACTCATTGAACACATATTGGGGCTTGCTGAAAGGTACCTTCAGGGACTAGTTGCTGACTGCAAACGTACCCACCTTCTATCAGTACCAGTACCAGCAATAGTAGTCAGACGTACACAATAAGCCCAGTCAGCACATCCTTTAGTCGTCAATTTCGAAATATGTCGAACAACTTTTCGCTATAGAAATACAATGAGAACAGTATGCGGGTCCACGAACTTTAGAATTCTTTGCTGGAGGAAGTATCCATCTCCCTATCCTCTACTCTAGGTTCACACGATCTTTTTGAAATATTTCTGGGATTTCTATCCGTGCGCTCCAATAGATGAAAACACTACGCAATGTTAGACGACGAGGATTCCGTAGGAAGAATCAAGGTGAAATTGGAAAAATTGGGCCGATTCACGTACTATTCCGCAGATCTTTAGATCATTCAGCTCTAGATACTGACAATGGGTTGACCCCAGTTCATCATTGAACATCTCACCAACTCTCATTTCGATAATATTCAAGTCATCTATGGATCCATTCTTTCAGTACCCAATTCATCAACGACCGAACCCATCAACACATCCATATTAATCTAACCCGATTTCGACCCAACTCATCATTACACCCTTGATTACACCCCTTTTATCAACAACCACTTCGTCATCAGCACAACTCATCGATAATCCAACTCATCGATGATCCAACTCATCGTCGCACCAATCTTGCCAATATGCAACGCTCCAACGAGCCGACTCATCAATGACCCAAATCACCAACTACCCAAATGATCAATTTATCACCTCATCAACTTACCAATTTCATCAATACCCTTTCCATCAACGATCCAACTCACCAATTATCACCCAACTCATCAACGTACCCATGTCATCAATGAATCAACTCATGAATAAACCAACTCTTAACCGAACCGAATAATCAATGACTCGACTAGTCAACGACTCACCTGGTTAACGATCCAACTCATAAAAGTTTCAACTCATTAACGTTTCAAATAATCAGCGATTCAAATCATCAACGACCCAACACATCAACGGCCCAACTTATTGACAACCCTACTCGTCAACGAGCTAACTCGTCATCATTTCGACTCATCAACGCTTCGACTCATCAACGTTTCAACTCATCAACGTTTCAACTCATCAACGATTCAACTCATCAACGCTCCAAATCATCAACGACACAACGAGTTGCAAAGTTGAATAATCAGCACTTTGTTGTGTTGGGTCAGGTGTGGATGAAAGAGGTGGGTTGATGAGTTGTGTGTTGATGGAAGGAGAACTTATTTTGATGAGTTGTGTCGTCGATGAGCTTTGTCGTTGATGAGTTGGTTCGTTGATGACCTGCATTAGTGATGATTAAACTCAGTGATTAGTTGGGTCCTTGACCAGTTGTGAGGTTAATAAATTGGCTGTGGATGAAGTTGGTAAGTTGGTGAATCGAACCTCTCTGATAAGTTCGATTGTTGGGTCGTTGGTGATATGGGTGTTGATAAAATTAGTGCGTTGATGATATGGGTCGGTGACGATTTGTCTTGTCGCTAACTTGAGTGTTGATGTAATAAAAATTAGGTTAGTTGAATGTGGGATGGTTTATGAGATAGAGGTGGTTGATGAGATAGAGGTGGTTTATGAGATGAGTATTGATGAAATGTATAGGTTGATGACTGGTTGTTGATCAGTAGGGTCGTTAACAAGTTAGGTGTTAACGAAATATGGATGTTGATGAGATGGATCGTTGATGAGATGGATCGATGCTGAGTTGGGTGTTTATGAAGTGGACGCCCTGATTTGAGTCGTTAAAGGATTGGGTCGTTGATGAGATGACCATTGATAGCATGGGAATTGACAAGTTGTCCGTTGATGAGCTGGGTCGATCTGATTCCCCTACCTTACCAGTAATGAGTAGAGACTATTACTATTTTCATGTGTCATCATGTGCAATGATGGAACGACAAAGCTGACTGAGTAAATTCTGCAAAAAAATACGTTTGGGTAATGAAAAAATTATTGAATATTTGTAGAAGTACCCCGATATCTACCTTTGAAAATCGAGTACTCCTGTTGTGTATTAAGTCATTGATAAACTGTGGAATGGGTAGTAGTAGTAGTATTCATACTTAGTTGTATGTACATACCAACTGACTATTAACCTCACGACAGGTCCTTAAGCCATTGTGTGTGTTTGTTACTAACTCCATACGCCACCTCAAGAGCAGCACGAATAATTTGAACGCAACAACGAATCCTGCGGAATCAGCTCCGGCCGAGGCTACGAAAATTGGAATTTTCTAACTCATTTTATGAATAAAAATTATCTGCTCTGTCGGGCATCGAACCTAGCAACCTCTGTGAAATGAATATCTACTATATTATGGAATTCTCATGTCATGCACTGTGTTTGTCGCCAAACTCTGCCGAAACGGCCCGACCGATTCTCATGAACATTTTTGTGCATATCTGATAGGTCTGGGAATCGGTCGTAAGCTATTTATTGAATCTAAAATTCAACATTGGGTCGTTGATTATGATATTTTCATCAGAACTTGAAAATTCAAGATGGTGGATTCGATATGGCGGAGGACTTTTGTAATTTTGATTCTATTCAACATAGCGGTATCTGGAGGTTTCCAAGGTCGGAGATTATATGATTCATTCGACAAAACTGAAACATTAAAGATGGCGGAACGAATATGGCGAACGAGATATCTAATAATGATCCAATTTTATTCGAAATTTGTATTTGGAACTTTTTGGGGTCGGAGATTATGGTTTTTGCGTCAAAATTTTGGAAATTCAAGATGGCGGATCCAATATACCGAATGCGCTTTGTGATAAATATTTGCTTGGGAAACTGAAGAGATAGATTGCCGAACTGAAAAGAACTAGACAATAAAAAATTTAGATAATGGAAGTGTGTTGACAAATATTCCACTGAAAGAATGTTTTTCTCGAATAATGTATATGGCGAAACAACGCTTGCTGTGTCAGCTAGTTATCGTATATAATTCTCTATCATATTGCTTTCCTCACACGTTTCGGTTGAAGTCACTTCCAGAAATGTGGCAGCACTGCCGGAAGTGACTAAGTTCAATATATGATGCGTATATAGAAAATTCAGCGGAGGTCACTTTGTATCTTATATATATACAAAAAACGTGAAAATTTTCAAATTCGAAATCGTTTCCCCTCTTTTGAAAAACGGGTAGATTGAGTATATATACGCATATATACGTTATTTTTACTCGAAAAAAGTATTTCTATGACCCGGAGGTCAGGTTGCCCTCCAATATAGCGGAAGTGACAACCCATCGGTTATCAATATATATATATATATCGATAACTATCGATAATTGAATTGTGAAATCCAATATCGCGCAGCCCTAATACCGGAACTAGAGTGCCTCAAACATCTCATTTCACGCCCTCTACTCAAAGAGTGTTGTCATGTTGTTGAACAGCTGATCAAAAAACTTGAGACACTAATATGATTTATAAGAGATGGAATGTCATTTTTCTGAACACATTCATTGAACGAGTGCAGACATAGTATTATTTGAAACCCTAACAGTGACGGAACACCAAAGGTACATGGAAAATAGTAATCGTCATTCTCAGAATTTTTGCAATTTCTTACCGAACAAGTCATTTTCGAAAAAAATTTCGCAGGGACGTCTATTCAATTTTTTGACGTTTACTGACGTTTTGAATCTAAAATGATGACAATTCGGAAATGTCAGTGGTGACAAGCGTGTCCACACTCTTTGAAGGACGTGTAATGAGATGTGCGAGGTACTCTAACAGGAACGACAACAACTAGTATCTGGAAGAATGATCGGTATTCTTGTTATTCATACTAAAACTGAAGTTTAGAAAGTTTATGATTCGTACTGATTACTTAAATTTACCTATATGAAAACTTCGATGATAAGAACCAGTCTGTTTGATATTTTTTTTGTATGTATCACTATCACACGAACACCGCGTATGCAGATCATTGTCAATAGTAATATCACGATGTTCTTAATATTTCTAGGTAATATCCCGAGACCACGTCGAATAGCCGACTATTATTTTTTTCATAATTCCATCAAGAATACCTTGAATTTTGACAATTTGATGCGACCATATGAACATATAGCTCGAGTTCGAATGGCCGAATTGAATTGTCTCAAAATGAAAGGTACTCGAGATGAATTGAAGAAAATAATAGTCTCTATTTGTCATGGTTGAGTTATATTCAGTAAGATTATTTCATGAACAGTATAAAAATACAATTCATCTAAAGTTAGTGCTTCTGAACGTTCCTTTATTGTTTGAGGAAAATATTGCCAGGCTTTGCTTTCTTGCATTATGCGCATCCCTGGCACCTTTGAATTCGATGTCTTCAAATGGATGGACAGTTTTCTACTGAAAAAAAAAACAAAAATTGTTCCAAGCAGACTCTTAACTCTTCTTGGTATTCTCGGATATTGATTCGCTTACATATTTACTGCTGATTTCTGTAGTGGAAGTAGACTCAAAACGAGACATTTCAATTTTTAAATAACATATAATAAAATGTCAAACTGACTAATGACAAACTTTGACAATCATAGCACGCTTATGCTGTCGAAGAGAATAGCTGCTCATATCATGTTTGTTTGACTAAATAGCCGCTGATATCGCATATCATGTGACTTCAATCATGAAATTTCATAGGTGCAGCTATAGGTGTGGATGAAATAATCGAGGTAATTCTCTCACTTCATTGTTCACGATATTGTGTTGTCGAGCAGCGGAAACACAATTGAGTTGAGATACAGAATTATGAGAAGATATTCAGAACATAGTGGTATTTTGCTCGACTATTTCAACACGCGACATCTACAGTTATAATTTCTTGAAGACATCAGCTAGTATGTTTACGCGATAATACATGGCATGCGATTCGTCATATTATGTCAGAATGTTTTAGATGATTGGGGTAGTCAATATCATTGTTCACGTTAATCTGAGGCTGTTATATAAAACGATTCATTTGTCTTCTTATTTCTTAACCAATACTGCATGAGTTACCTACCGAGGAATATTTCCGATGCGAATTGCAACCCCTTGACACGTGTTTCGATAACTATTTTAGTATCTTCAGGAGAAGATAAAAACTCTTTTGCACAGTTTTTAATCTTCTCCCGAAGATGCTAACTTATAAGGCCGGAAGTGGCCCGCACAAAAAAAACAAAATAATTTCTCTTGTCATGTTTTATTATCGTGAATAGTACTTTCAACGTGCATACTCGATACAATAAACCATGTTTTTGAATTTTTCCAACAATTTTCTTGTTATGTTAACTTTGGTGGCGTATCTCAACCGACAATAATTTGTGTTACAAATCAACGATGTGAAAGCTTCCTCAAAAAATCACCATTTTGCACCTGATTTTTCGATTTTTTCTGGACGAGGGCTCCCGGGCCCATCCTTTCATTAGGGGGTATTCTATACCCCTCCCCCCCCCGATGCCCCACGAGCCCAGATCCCGTACCACAAGTGGAGCCTAGGGCCTGTATTTCCCAAATCCGCCCCTGCTAACATATATAGTTAGCAAAATACGTGTCGAAGCGTTGCAAAATCGATTTGGTTAGTGGTAGAACAGTGTAGTGTGTTTATCTATAATCTATATTGTAGACTCGATACCTACTTCATCCCTAAATAAATTGAAATTGAAATACAAAGTGATAATTTGCTCATTAGTAATTTCTGGTCATTATATACTTGCGATGATTAGAAAATGAATCAATTATAATCATGTTCATTTTAGGCACCTTTCTACAGAGGAAACTAATAGGGGTACAAAGAAACGAAAAAAAAAAAACAAACTTGAGTCCTGAAGTTTATCAGAGAGTAATTTCATTATCAACTATACTATATCGACTATATTCATGGGAATCTACTTCTTTCACTCCTGAATAAAATATTGAAAATTGAACATAGTGTATTTTGTTACTCAATTTTTGAAAAAACTCTTTTATTTTTCCTTTGTCCACTATTCACGAACTACGAACGAACCAATCCTAATAAGAACTGAAGAAAAATGTATTCAAGCATGAGGAATGGTACCAATATTGTTGATACTCTGGGTGGTTCTATAATTTTGCTGAAACATCACAGTCGTGGTGTCTGAAATGAAAGGTTTAACAGGGATTTCTGCTCTTGTGATTCAAGAGATGAATAGATTATTCAACAAACACTTATGATCATCATAAACATCTGAAAACCGTGGAACGCCCACAGGCAAAAAACTAACTTTTCTAAACAAGATTCCCAATGTTTAGGTAATAATTTGCATACCTATGTATTTATGATTATTTTTATGCAATGAATAGTTTCAGTTTATTATGCAATAACTACGCATGTTTTGTATGGTTAGCCTTTTAGATTTCAGTATAAAAAATGCAAACTGTTTTTTCGTTACGTTACTTATATTTCATCCAGCTGACTAAATTTTGATTTTGATCTTGATTTTTTTTGACTTTTTATAAAACCCTGTTCATGAGTCAAAACTTGAAATCATAATCCATATACAATTATTATTCGAAGCTCTACTGTGCTACTAATGACTGAAAACAAAGATATGAAGTGCGTGCTTTTAGAAAAATTCCGTGTCAAGGCCATTCTTCATGTTTGTCGGGTATATTCGATTCCTCAGATGATGCTCGCCTTAGACTCTACTGAAAAAATGCTGCCTCCGGGTTCTTCCTTCCGACCGCTCGGTTTCCATCAAAAGGGGGGGAAAAGGACAAAGCCTTGGCAAAAACTGTAAGATGGTTTTCGTCAAGTCACTCTGCGACCTGCGACCGTCATCAATTGCAACTTTGATTATTGATTCTCATTTTGCCGCAGCATTATCATTGTATAATGGACAAAGGTGGATTTTAACGATAATAATAATAATAATAATAATAATAATAATAATAATAATAATAATAATAATAATAATAATAATAATAATAATAATTGATTTCATTGATAGTTAAATATAGATATAATGAATATAATAATCATATGAATTCACCAATTCGTAGACAGGTACGAGCTTGCTCCATCCAAACAGAAAACCCCAAATTGGACACTTTTGAAGGAGAAGTTCTATTCTCAAATTTGATAGAAGGAAATGATCTCTGTACCAGAAAATTGATGGTGAAAACTGCATATCGATATATATCTTCGTTTCTGAGTTTTGAAAAGTGAATCATTTAGTCGCTCCGGCAAATTTATATTGATTGTCTTCTGTGATTATTTATTTAGGTACCTTATCATTAACTACAGGATTAGAATAATGTAATTGCTTTTACTTCATACCATCATAAGTTACCACTTCATATCAATGTAAGTTAGAAGAGCAGTCAACAACAGAAAATATTATAACAGTTTCACAAAAACAAATAACTTGCCAATTCCACAGCTTTGCAGCAGATGACAGTACTCTTTATATACTGCGTTCTCAATATCTCTCTTTTCCCCGAAAACTGAGATCCCACGACGAAGGAAACAACCTAGTTGAATTCAACGCCACCAAAAGTCAAGCCTTGTATTTTTCTAGAAAATCGAAACTCCATTCCCTAGAAGTTAATACCATATCTATGCCTGCTATTTCCATCAGCAATACTGGGAAAATCATATAAGATCCATTTCGAAAGCTGCATCACGAAAACTCGGATTTTCATTCCAAGCGAAAGATATATCTGCCACATTCCACCTCAACAACTTCTCATGATCAAAACAAAGCACAGAAACTGTACGTTATAGAATATTGTTCCCACAGGATTTGCACCTACCTCCTCTCCCTATCCTTCCTAGGTAGGCATGATGTTCTTAGAACATTATAAGAATTTGTTTTTGGATGCATCACAAATTGATATTCATCACAGGACGTGGAAAGACATTCGGAATTTAGAAAACCCAATCACGAATCTGCGATTAAAGTTCTATAAAAATAACAAGTTTCCATCGTTCAAGTTTGAACCCCTCAATTGGGTATGAAAGTATTGAAAAGGAATATTTCCAGATATATTATGAACATGAAAAATTTGATATATATATAGCAACACTGCTCAAAGTGAAATGAAATATTAAATAAATACAAAAAGCTCAAAGTCATTTTCACACAATGTTCAAAAAATGAACAACAATGGTAGACTTCGGGATAAAAACAACTACTTTCCTGGCTAATTCCACGCAGAACATTGAATTACGTCCTCCCGAAATCTATGCATCGACTCGTATAAACGAATACTGATACAAGTGATTCTTTCCTGAATGCCTATTCCTAACAGTAGTATATAAAGTCAATTTCTTCACCCACTACAAAATGACGGAACATTTAATAATTGTCTGAATACATCGACTTTAACTTCATAATTTTAGGAAATAAGCTAAGTTCAGTTCAGAAGATGCTCGAAATAGTTGCCTTGAACTCCTTACGTCGATATTTCTGCAAATATTCATCATTTTCTGTCGTATAACCAATATTGAAGCAGGTGTAGTTTCGTACTCCTTCTGCTTCAAATAGAATCATAAGAAACTCTGAAGGTGTCAAATCTGGCGAGCAAGCTGGCCATTTCGTTGGACCTTGACGGTCGTTGGATACCAGGGAAAGTATTATCCAAATAGTTCCTTAGTTGTGTGAAGTAATGTGGTGGTGCTCCATCTTGTTGGAATACAATATCCATATTAATGTGTTTGTAGTCAGGCAACTATTGAATGTTCCGCCATTTTGTAGTAGGTGAAGATTTCAACTTTAGATTCTAGGATTAAGAAGTATTCTCCAGGAGCATCAAAAGGTTATATCACAAGATCCCCTTTTCATTTAATTGTTTTTTCCCAGATGGCACCCAGTCGTCATCTCGAAATTTCCATCTGTCAATTTCACTCCAAAATATAGTATTCATGCATTAATTTCATCATCCCAAGTTTCAATTTTTTCAGTTGACCCGTTCAAAAAATTGAAAGTGGGGGCATTGAAGAAGAGCACTGTATATAGATACCAAAATGATGTTTCATTCATAAATTTTCGAGCACAACTGTTTCTATGATGTATTCGCCCCTACCTTCGAAACTCTGAATGTTTACTTCACCTTGCTGATGGAACGGATCGTCATAAGCATTGTTTTTACAAGGCCGTTCATAGCCGCATCGACCTTTTAGGTTTCCAGCCTTTGAAAACATCACGTAAATATGGCGGTCCAGAAGAATAACACGAAATGTTATTTCTGGCTTCTTGTGTCTATATGGACGTGAAAAAAGTCCTGGGACGTGAAAATATCGTCTCGAGTTATATACGAAGAATTATTTTTATAAAAATACAGCTGAATAAAAATCCGAATCTGGTCACTTCATTTATACATTGAGATTCAAGCTCAACCATGTGAAAAAATTGAATATTTATTTGCGCAGCAAAAAAAAATCGGTAGTTGCAGCAAAAAAGTTCTGTTGCTATACAGACAGCTGAATATTTATTGCGCAGCCTACATAATAATTCACCACCATTAGCTCAGTCATTAGCACATAACTATTTTTGTCCACCATGAAGATTATTTCATCTATATCAATATTCACTCATGAAAATTATGAAATGATTCCACAGCGTGATATTAAATATATATGACATATCAATGTTAGCATTTTGATAATTGATTGATGTTTCTGTACTACGATATATAATTATATTTATTTCTGACAGTGACATTATAAGCTTATATCGTCATAGTTACGATATCTATTATGAGGGTCATAACTCCCTTGGGATGTTATAGATGCTATAATTCCCTCTAAATAAAATCAAATAAGAAATGCCTAGCAACAACCACGCAGTAACGTAGCAATAAGGAATCTCCTATTCGCGGTAGTCAAGATCATCATCTGACGTTCTGATGACATTGAAACTATACGGAAAAACATGTCTAACTTTCAATCGGGTAGGTATCTAATGAATGAAATCAGTCAGAAATAAAATTATCTATGTATCACGGGAATTACTGAGCCTCAATAACCTCAGGCAATTGCTGTCCCTCGGGCCAGAGGCCCTCGGGACGCAAACTTTGCCATCGGTAATTAAGGCCCTCATAATTCCCTTAATACATAAATAACTATTGATACATTTAAATGTGGACATGCAATGCAATAATGGTTGTAGGCTCTTGTTGGGGATTCGGTTTCGATTATTTATTTACTAACCAGCACTACTTCACATACATGCCCATAAATTCCTCAAGTTCCTCCCTTGTGCATTCTCGTCAGTTCGAGAAATAACACACACTGAACTGAATATCTTTGGAGGAGAGACTGAAGATTCATATTATAAGGAATGAGAACTACGAAAACTGACCCGATGTATATGCTTACCTAACCTCGCACAAGTTTCGATTCATGGGGAGTTGGTTCCAGTGCTGACATCAAGGAAAGTGTGCAATTCAAAAAATAATTGAAACCCAATGCGGAATGTTGATGCGCAGATGCAAACAGTGTTGTCAAAGCATTTTCATTCCCAATTTTGATTGGAATTATTGTTCTTTACCATTTTGAAAGTAAATTTGTAAAGGAAATATCTTCGATTGACGTCACTATGGGTGTAGGTATACATTGTCACCAAGACAAGGTTGCACTGCATGTCTGAAACGGTAGGAGATACGAATTCGGTTAAATAGGAAAAAAGTTACACATTCAGAGGGTTTTTTTATCGCTTGGAGCGCACGAAAGGGAATCCCTATAATGTTCAAAGAACATCGTGCGTTCCTAGGGAGGATAGGGATAGGAGGTAGGTATTGGATTTTTTTTTAACTTCTGGAGATTATATGTTGTTGGGAATACTTCCTCAGGCAATGAATTCCAGAGCCTAGCTGTTCTATGGATGAAGGAGTTTTGATAAAGTGCTGTTCGACATCTTTCGAGGTTGACAACGAAAGGATGTGCTGACTGGGATTGTCTAGTTCGTCTGACTGGTATTGCTAGTGAAGGGATGATAGCAGAGATTTCCGAAGCACATTTCCCGTGAAAGTATCGATAGAAAAGTGAGAGGTCGCCGACCTTTCTACGGTGATCCAATGATGTCAAAGAGTGAGTGAGTGTGGTATCACCCACCAGGCCGATGGTTTTTCTCTGGATGGAATCTAAGAGCATCAGCGTATGTTTTGGTGCTGAACCCCATATGTGGAAACAGTATTTTAGAACAGGCCATATCTGCGCTTTGTAGATCATGAGGAGCTGTTGAGGTGTAAAGTAGCTTTTCGCACGAAACAAGAATCCGAGTTTTTGTGAAGCAGCTTTTGCGATGGATCTGACATGATTATCCCATGAAAGAGTGTTGCTGATGGAAATACCGAGCATAGATATGGTGGGCTTGGTGGAGATGGTGGTGCCAGACATTACAATGTCGGGCATACTGAGTTCCGCCTTTCTAGAGAAAATACAGGCTTGAGTTTTGGTGGCGTTGAATTCAACTAGGTTGTTGGTTCCCCAGGCTGTGATTTCAGCAAGGTCTTCATTGACAGCATTGACCTGCCTGCGCCGTGAGTTCTTAGTTTCCTGGGAAGAAATGGGGATTCTGGAAGAGAACGCAGTATGGAGGGTACTATCATCTGCAAAGCTGTGGATGGGGCAAGTTGTTACTCCCAACAGATCATTGATATGAAGAAGAAATAATGTTGGTGCCAAAATTGATCCTTGTGGAACGCCGGAATTGATGCCAATGGTATCAGACGATACACCGTCCACCACCACATGAAGCGATCTGCCTGAAAGAACAACAACAACAACAACAACAACAATTTAGGACAAAGAGTGAAATTTTGGAATTCCTATTTTATTTTTTTCTATATTCTGCCGGGAATCGATCTAGCCACCGTTCGATGTTGGATTACTTGTCGAGTGCCTCGTATACTGCACTATTCACACATTTTATTACTATGGGTCACTCTCTATTCTTGTTATATTCAATAAAAATTCCAGCGCCAGTCTATCGTGCAGCATTAAAATAGTACTGGGGGGGTCTCTACCCCATCGTAGGTTGTGGGGAAGCGAAAGGGGGGCTTTACTATCAGGGCGAACCATTAAAGTTGACGGCATCGTAAAAGAGAACCCATCAAAAGTTGTCTCGTCTAAGCCACTTGAGTACAGGAATCGCTGCAGGGTTATTATTGGAGTATCGTTTCCAAATGCCACAGCCCCTGAACAGTGCCGGTGGTACACGGTGGTCCAAAATTGTTTCCAGATTTTGCTGGTAGATGTATTGTTATACGAATGCTTGGACAAAAACATCCCATGTTTAGGCGTATTTGTAGACCTAAGTAAGGCTTTCGACACAGTCGACCATACCAAAGTTTACAGATAATTCTGTAAACTTTGACCATACTATGCTTTTAGCCACACTAGATGATATAGGAATACGAGGTACAGCAAACGACTTATTTAGAAATTATCTGACAAATAGAAAACAGAAAGTGAGAATTGAAAATGAGACAAGCACGGAAGAAATAATCACATGTGGTGTTCCTCAAGGGACAGTGTTGGGACCGATATTGTTCACAATATATTTAAATAACTTATTCCTACAAGAAAACTCTGGAAAAATCCTAAGCTTTGCTGACGACACAGTCATTGTTTATAAAGCAAATAATTGGTATGATCTGAAGACGAAAACTGAAAATGATCTTAATAATTTAAAAGATTGGTTTGATAGCAGACTTCTCTCAATTAACTTCACCAAAACCCACTACTTGCCATTCAGTAGTACAGAAACGTCTCTTCCAAATTTCGACTTGACCATTCAACAAAATCTGTATATTAGACCTGTCAAAAAAATTAAGTATCTAGGTATTATTTTGGACCCTCACCTAAGATGGGATCAGCAGATGATATACCTCACAAAAAAGCTACGCTGTATTCTATATAGATTTAAGCAGGTACAACCATATCTTGAACTGAAGCAAAAAAAAATTGTTTATCAAAGCTTAGTCGAATCTCACCTGAATTATGGGATTATAGGATGGGGAGGAGTTTCACGAACCTACTTGAATATGCTTGAAATCTCGCAAAGAAGGTTTCTAAGAATGATATTGGATAAAGACTACAGATACCCTAGTGACTTTGTATATGCTGAAACAGAAATGTTAGATATAAGACAGCTTTATTCCACTCAAGTACTTATCATGCAACACCTAAATAGGTCCCACCTGAATGTACTGACCCACTCGTATTCTACCAGACAAATGAAGAAATATGTTACCCCATTTATGAAAAAGGCAATAGGCCAGAAAAGCTATCATTATATTGCCCCAAAACTATATAACTTCCTACCTGACTTTCTGAAAACTGAAACTTCCTGCTTGGTATTCAAAAAACAGTTGAAGAAATTCGTAAAGGAGATTGAAAGGAAGGAACTTCATAACCTAATTGAACGCTAAAAAAAAAAAAATGTTGATATAAATTAAACTGTCATGTAATGAAACTAATCAAAAATGAAAATAACAAAATTGAAATGTACATTTTATTCCATTTTACTTTACATTATTTATTTTAATTAAAATTATATTATTATCATTACCATCACTATTATTATTATTATCAACAATACTATTACTCGTTATATATATATATATATATATATATAGAAGGGAAGTCGTTGCTGACCAGTAGGAAGAAAACTAATGTATTGGGGGATGCAGCAAGTAAAAGCGAAACTCTTTAAAGTTTATCCAAGCTTTCGGAAATGTTTATTTCCTTCTTCAGGGATGCTACAATGATATATCATATTAATGTGCACAAAAATAGATAATATAAATATACATACATCTTTGTTGAGATTAGTTACATGGATGTTATAAGATGATAGACATATCATTACACATGGTGCCATCAGTAGGAATAAAAATCTCCACAATAGTCAAGGCAATAAAAAAGGCAAAATACTGACATTTAGAAATTTGTAAAAAGACCAGACGAAATAATTAACATTTTAAAAAATTATTCACATCCATGCTGGAAAACCACGGATGGAAAGTCAGGTTAGGACCAACATAACCTAATCTTCTCTGTCAATTCCAAAACAAAATCACTCAGAGTGCTGTGTGCACTGGATGTACGTTTAGGTTGGAACAGACAAATTCTGGTATTGAAAAAGAAGAAGAAGTCTTGACTGTCATCTGAAAAATCTGAACATTGGAAAATGGAGAAAACAGATAATATTCATGTCGAAGTTTTAATATCCATTGCAAGTAAGTGTGAATAAATTATGCTTAGATGATTTATGTCAGTTCTTTTATTTATGCAGTTGTTTTCCTGGGAGATGAAAGCCATTTCAAGAAAAGTTCGTTTTTTGGAATTTTGTTCAGTTGCCAGAATTTTTGCTGACTGGAAATCCATTTGATGGTCATATTGATTAACATGTTCAGCCAGTGCACAACGTTCAGGATGCAACCTACAGTCACTTTTGTGAGATGTGATTCTATTCGCTAGAGACCTTTTGGACTGTCCGATATATTGCAAGTTACAATCTCTACAAGGAATGCTGTAAACTACATTCGAGCGTGATGTTAGTGGGACTTTATCTTTGACTTTTGAAAACAACGATTTAAGTGGCAAAACTGTTCTATTAGCGATTTTGATGTTAGGATGATCCTCAAAAATCTTAGAAAGTTTTGGAGTGACTTCACTTATGTAAGGTAGTGATGCATAAATACAAGGTACTGGAATTGCATTAGTAATATTGTTACTATTGTCTGTAATCCTGTTATTCAGCTCAGCAGGATCTGTTGTGGATGTACTGAATAAAATTTTATTAATTAGGTTGTGTGGGTATGAGTTATTCAAAAAAAGATTTTTCAAAATATTTAAATTTTTCTTATGGAAAGATGCATCTGAAATCTGAATCACTCGATTTTTCATTTGTTTCACCAAATTCACTTTCATTGACTGTTTGTGGTATGAGAAATAGTTTAGGTATCTACCTGAGCTACAGGGTTTTCTATACCAGTCAATTAGAACTTTGTTATTCTCCAATCTTATCAATCGTGTGTCTAAGAAAGGAACGGAATGTTCTGTGTCTTCAGCTTCCATAGTGAATTGGATATGTGGGTCGTAGCTATTAAAAGTGTCTAAGATCTCATTGATACCATCCTTCGGTAAGGCCAAAATAATGTCATCAACATATTTTTTGATAAAAAATACATCAAAAGAGAGGACTGGTAGGACAGAGTCTAATAGTTCATCCATAACATATGCTGCTAAGATTGGTGATATTGAAGCACCCATAGGTGTGCCAAAAGTCTGTTTATAAAATTTGTTATTGAAAGAGAAATATGTGCTGTCAAAAAGAAAAATTATCAAATCAAGGAAGGAGTCTTTGCTTAAATTACAATAATCACTGATGCGATTCCAGTTTTTGTCAATGGCTCTAAGACAGGTTTCTAGATACACATTGCTGAATAGTGAGACTACATCTAAGCTAGCCAACACAAAATTGTCAGGTAATTGAATATTATTAAATTGTGAAGACAGTTCGAACGAATCTTTAATGAAATATCTGTTATCATTGTCATATGCCTTAGTGAGAATATCAGTAAGAAAAGATGCTATTTTTTCCGTAGGGGCACCAATTGATGCCACTATCGGTCTGACTGCTAAAGTGGGTTTATGAATTTTTGGCAATGAATAAAATTTTGGAGAAATGCTGTTGTAAATTGTGAGTTTCTTTTTCATATTGACATAATTATGAAAAAGAAACTCACAATTTACAACAGCATTTCTCCAAAATTTTATTCATTGCCAAAAATTCATAAACCCACTTTAGCAGTCAGACCGATAGTGGCATCAATTGGTGCCCCTACGGAAAAAATAGCATCTTTTCTTACTGATATTCTCACTAAGGCATATGACAATGATAACAGATATTTCATTAAAGATTCGTTCGAACTGTCTTCACAATTTAATAATATTCAATTACCTGACAATTTTGTGTTGGCTAGCTTAGATGTAGTCTCACTATTCAGCAATGTGTATCTAGAAACCTGTCTTAGAGCCATTGACAAAAACTGGAATCGCATCAGTGATTATTGTAATTTAAGCAAAGACTCCTTCCTTGATTTGATAATTTTTCTTTTTGACAGCACATATTTCTCTTTCAATAACAAATTTTATAAACAGACTTTTGGCACACCTATGGGTGCTTCAATATCACCAATCTTAGCAGCATATGTTATGGATGAACTATTAGACTCTGTCCTACCAGTCCTCTCTTTTGATGTATTTTTTATCAAAAAATATGTTGATGACATTATTTTGGCCTTACCGAAGGATGGTATCAATGAGATCTTAGACACTTTTAATAGCTACGACCCACATATCCAATTCACTATGGAAGCTGAAGACACAGAACATTCCGTTCCTTTCTTAGACACACGATTGATAAGATTGGAGAATAACAAAGTTCTAATTGACTGGTATAGAAAACCCTGTAGCTCAGGTAGATACCTAAACTATTTCTCATACCACAAACAGTCAATGAAAGTGAATTTGGTGAAACAAATGAAAAATCGAGTGATTCAGATTTCAGATGCATCTTTCCATAAGAAAAATTTAAATATTTTGAAAAATCTTTTTTTGAATAACTCATACCCACACAACCTAATTAATAAAATTTTATTCAGTACATCCACAACAGATCCTGCTGAGCTGAATAACAGGATTACAGACAATAGTAACAATATTACTAATGCAATTCCAGTACCTTGTATTTATGCATCACTACCTTACATAAGTGAAGTCACTCCAAAACTTTCTAAGATTTTTGAGGATCATCCTAACATCAAAATCGCTAATAGAACAGTTTTGCCACTTAAATCGTTGTTTTCAAAAGTCAAAGATAAAGTCCCACTAACATCACGCTCGAATGTAGTTTACAGCATTCCTTGTAGAGATTGTAACTTGCAATATATCGGACAGTCCAAAAGGTCTCTAGCGAATAGAATCACATCTCACAAAAGTGACTGTAGGTTGCATCCTGAACGTTGTGCACTGGCTGAACATGTTAATCAATATGACCATCAAATGGATTTCCAGTCAGCAAAAATTCTGGCAACTGAACAAAATTCCAAAAAACGAACTTTTCTTGAAATGGCTTTCATCTCCCAGGAAAACAACTGCATAAATAAAAGAACTGACATAAATCATCTAAGCATAATTTATTCACACTTACTTGCAATGGATATTAAAACTTCGACATGAATATTATCTGTTTTCTCCATTTTCCAATGTTCAGATTTTTCAGATGACAGTCAAGACTTCTTCTTCTTTTTCAATACCAGAATTTGTCTGTTCCAACCTAAACGTACATCCAGTGCACACAGCACTCTGAGTGATTTTGTTTTGGAATTGACAGAGAAGATTAGGTTATGTTGGTCCTAACCTGACTTTCCATCCGTGGTTTTCCAGCATGGATGTGAATAATTTTTTAAAATGTTAATTATTTCGTCTGGTCTTTTTACAAATTTCTAAATGTCAGTATTTTGCCTTTTTTATTGCCTTGACTATTGTGGAGATTTTTATTCCTACTGATGGCACCATGTGTAATGATATGTCTATCATCTTATAACATCCATGTAACTAATCTCAACAAAGATGTATGTATATTTATATTATCTATTTTTGTGCACATTAATATGATATATCATTGTAGCATCCCTGAAGAAGGAAATAAACATTTCCGAAAGCTTGGATAAACTTTAAAGAGTTTCGCTTTTACTTGCTGCATCCCCCAATACATTAGTTTTCTATATATATATATATATATATTTCATAAAGTGTTTTATACTACGTTTATATGTTTATATTCACCCACACACAGGGCTCGCCCTCAGTGGGATAACAATTTATTCATCCTTATTGTAAGTTGAATGGTGAATAAATATTATTATTATTATATTATTATTATTATTATTATCATTATACTGGGTAATTTTCCATTTTCCCCTTTTTTAATATTGAAGGTAGTAAAACGAAATTCGGGGGTTGTGAATTATAGTGCGATTGTGTTTTTTCATATACAGTGTGTGCGATTTCAACCCGCAACACCCTCCTAATTTGGAACCCGTCGACCGATTTTCAGAAACAAAAATTCCATAAAATAGTACTCAACGAGCTCTATTCGAAAATGTGGACAAATTTGAAATATTCAGATTTTCAAGGCTTGCTTTTGTTTGTTGAAAGGGTCAGAATTTCAAAAACGACTATAAGGCAATTTGTTTTCGAAATAATGACTAGCCAATTCAATTCAGGCATAGCTGATATATACCTATATACGAAATTTGAAAGCAAAATCTCATATAGGGTGTTAGTTATTCGATGGCGAATTTTGATATTTTTGATTTTTCGATTCACCCCGTATCAAAATCTAAGGAGTTGATTTAATCAGTGAAGTAGTTATTTAATAGAGGAACACATCGAATACATAGGTACGAAGTTTCATCGCTGTAACTTCTACAGGAAGATCTCTCTATAGGTCAACCAATAATTGATGAAATTGAAATCGAAGTTTTTTATTATGATCCATAACTTCTTTCTAGGAAATATAGATAATGGTGACTTATCCAGGGAAATATTCTCTAAACATAAAAATTTTCATTGTCATCTCAAATTTTCATTCCATTTCGCCAAAATCGGTATATTATTATGATCACATCAAACATCAGTATATTGCCTAGCAGTCTTTAGAGAGTATTTGTCATTTTATTTGTGTTATATTCGACAGCTCTTTATCAAACAAGACGATTTTCAAAGTAACTGTGCGGTGTAGTGATGTGTGTGAAATACGGTTTACTTGGGTTTTCAGAATGATGAATCTCAACTTTATTTTCATTGATTTTAGGTTGATCTAGAGATATCTTCCTATCTATGCTGTAGAAGTTACAGCGATGAAACTTCGTATCTATGTATTCGATGTGTTCCTCTGTTGAATAACTACTCCACCAGTTATATCAACTCCATAAATTTTGATACAGGGTGAATCGAAAATCAAAAGTATCAAAATTTGCCATCAAATAACTAACGAACAGATTTTGCGTTCAAATTTCGTATGAAGGTATTTCGACTGCTTGAATCGAATAGGAAAGTCAGTGATTCTAAAAGAAATTGCCTAATAGTCGTTTTTCAAATTTTGACCCCTTCAACAAACAAAAGTAGGCCTTGAAAATCTGAATATATCAAATTTGTCCACATTTTCGAATAGAGCCCGTTGAGTAGCATAATATGGAATTCTTGTTTCTGAAAATCGGACGACGGGTTCCGAATTAGGAGGGTGTTGCGGGTTGAAATCGCACACACTGTATATCTACTTGCTTCGACAACAACAACAGGATATGTATCTGGTATGTTTGTCTATGAAAGGTGTAGCTCTTTGTCCTATTAGCTTTAGTAAAATTTGTTAATCCTACAGATGCTAAGGTGAATAATTTTTTGTGTATCATCAGGGTGTTTCGTTTTTAGCTACCATGCCTCAATAGAACATAGAAAAACTTCCACTGAACACCACCTATTGAGGTTTGGCAGATTAATACAAAAATATGTTGATTTTTTCAGGTACTGACTAATCATGTATTGAACTTCTCAATCTGGCATGCATGCGTTAATAATCAGTTGGGAAGGTTATTGGAATATTTACTGAATATGAATTGAGTATTGTAGAGAGCTGAAATGGGATCATGTAGCTCAATACTCACGAAGATCTTTGCCTTCAAAGTTCCCTGCTGCATACAAACTATTTTGAAATTTTACAGCCAATTTCAGCTCATTGAAGGGACATACTTTCCATGAAAAACAAATAACTAGCAATTCCAGTTTTTTCCATAAGTATGCTGGAGTCGAGTTGTGTCATCAGAATCCAGTATATTATTCATACAATAGGATAAAGTTTGAAATTCCTTTTTTTAAAACAAATTGTATTGTTTGAGAGAAAAATATTTGTTCCAAATTCAATCGGCGATAATTTAACGTTTACTGATTGGTCTATAATCACATTTGGAAAATGATTGTCTTCCAACGTTTCCTAGAACTTTTGAATTAGTAGAGATATCTACTTATTATCTCAATACAGGCATCAAAGTTTGTCTTATCTACCGGAAAAAGTCTGAACTGAAAAATATCTCGGAAATGACCCCAACTTTCGATATTTAAATAGGATACCCTGTATGTCACTACATAATTGAGGAGCAAAAATGCAAAAGCCGATAAATCCACTTTCCATATTTTACCCGCGAAATATTGATTCTCACTAATTTTGGTGTACTCTCGCCAGATTCGAGCAAAACCCTATACCTAGTTCACATACAAATCTTCATCTGGAATAGACCCTTCCGTGCGAATGCCGATAAATCTATCTAAATATTATCTGTGAGTTATTTATTGAAATTTTCTGATGAATACGTGGCTGGGTTCTGACTATTCATTGTACCATTGAAATTACAATGAGTAACCTAATCAATTTCGTAATGTGCTGGATTCAGTAATATATTTTATTGCGTTCACCAAAATCTTCGTTCAACGTTTCGTTTCGAGACTGAGATCCCCATGCTGTTCATACTTATATCTTGGGCACCCTGTATGAAGCGTCCAGCCTTCGATACTATAAAGTTGAAAAATTGACAATTATCTAGTAAGCTTCATATAAAATACTTCTCTGTTTACAAACCTCTTCGATGAATAATATCACTGCCTCAATGCCAATTAACATATTTCAGTTAATGAACTTTACATCAAGTTTTGACTCCAAATGAATCGGTTTGAAGCAAGCTCTTCATATTATATGCATGTTTTTCAACATTAGGTTTTCACTGGAGCGAAAGAGGTTAATGCAATTACCACTCCTTATATGGCTACAATTAAAGGTTCGAAGGATATCCTTTCGTGTATATAGCCACTCAATGCAATGAAGTGTCTACTTATACAATATATCAAGCCCTGTTGTAGGTACCTTTCACTTACATACCATCCCATCGTCTAGGAATTTTATTAGATTTTGTTAACTTTAAACAGAAAATTCAAAATATCCAATGAGAATTAAAAATGCCAGTGTCTTTTTGATGATGGGTGTCTAGTGTCTATCTACTACGAAGCAATGGACTGTATTTATTGTTTACTATGTTTTGCATTCTGTTAATGTGTGTATATATTATAGACAAAAATCTTTAGTACATGAGAAAAACGAGCTGTGATATACCCACTAACCTTTAGTGAAGATTGATGTAGATCGAGAGAGTGGTCGATCAAAATGTTTCTGAGCGAGATCGAGAATTCTTGAGATCGAGATTCTGCACAAATGGGAGGTACGCACCAAAAACTAGCGTCGTCTCTTCCACGAGATTGTGGAAAATCACAGCAGTATAACGCGCCAAAATTGTATAAGAAGATTCAATTTATATTTAAAAGAAAAGAAAGAGATTTTTCAGACTAATGCCAAATACCTACCCAATTGAATAATAAACAAAATATATCAAAAATAAAATTATGAAGTGAGTGTGGAAACGAAACAATGGGAGTGATTTGGAATCACCAAAGTGTCTTCTAGCTACTTGTATCGAATGTATATTCAAGTATGAACCACCCTGTATATTCCAGATGGATATATTGATGAAGACGTCTATACCGTGTAGTTTTTTTCATATTGGTGATCATAGAGAATCAATGAGAATTGCACGCATTTAGTGATATAATAATAATAATACTAATGTTTATTTCCACAGAAATGCAAATACAATAATTTCAAATATAATCATCAACATTGTGAGAAAAAATCACAGAAAATATGGGTACATAAACATCGATGCCAGAAATACTCACAAAGTGAAAATAAAACAGCGATATAAATATAAAATTATCAAATGTTTCTCACAAAAGATCATAAGAACTAATGAGGACATTGTAGATAAAGAAGAAATTGTTGTGATTTGTGATCTGTATTGCTATATTTTTTCAATTAAAATAAATATTGGAAACATCTAGGTATTCGTGTATTTGTGTACGTGGAATTTGCAATAACCGCATCTTGATTTTGAATTTTAATGTATGGATTTGATGAGTATTTTTATATTCATCGGGTATCATAGTATATATCTACACTATTCCTACTACTGACTCAGTTTTAATCTTCTCCTGAAGATGCTAATATAGTTAGCGAAACACGTGTCGAGGCGTTATACCACCGATACAAGTCGAGGCGTTAAAAAATCGGTTTGGTTAGTGGTAAAACAGTGTAGTATATTATCGTGCCAAAGGTTCCAGTCTTCGATATATCATAGTATATAGTTTTGGCGCCACGTACAGATGTGTTGTCTAGAGACTAACATAAAAAAATATTTGTCGTATGTCCCATAATAATTGTGATTCAGTATAAAGCTGGTTTGACGGGTAGGTTGTCGGTTTATTGTATATAATCTTGATTAGCCATTTCTGGATTTTCTCTAGATTTTCAATCTAGCAGTTAGCAGCTGCTCCCCATGCTATTATTCCATATCTAATGTGGCTTTCAGCTAAGGAATAGTAAATTATTTTCACTTGATGTGAGGTGAGTATTTTTTTTTAAATATTCAAATTTTGAGTAGTAGAGTAGTATAAACCTGATTTTCTTAGGGACGTAATTGATCTGGATATCCCATTTTAGGTAGCTGTCAATGTATATACCTAGGTATTTAATATGCTATACTTTATAGATTGAGGTTGAGGTCCCATTATTTTGAATAGTGAGGGAGTCATATTCTGGTAGGTATCTATCGTGGGTAAGATGTGAAGGGAATGAAGTTTGTCTTGCTATTTTTTCAAAATGCGTTTCAGCTAAGTTTTTTAGGGTTTTCCAATTGTCAGCACCATGAATTACTGCTGTGTCATCAGCAAAATTGACTGCATCTTCTTCAATATCGAGTTGGAATAGATCATTCATGTAGATGTTGAATAAAAGGGGCCCCAGGACAGTTCCTTGTGGAACTCCATAAACAACGTCTTCAGTGGTACTGAAACTGTTATTAATCTGCACCATTTGTTTTCTGTGTTTCAAGTAATTTTCTAGAAGAAGATAGGATGTCCCTCTGAATCCAATATTTTCTAATATAATATTTAGTATACCTGAATCGAAGCTGTTACTTGCGAATCAATTTTTGTGTGATGATGATTGCTCAATTATGTTATACTTTCATCTAGAACTAACACAATGGCATCAGCAATTTCCAATCAGCAAATCAGCTACCCCTTGTGGGCACATCCTTCCACATGTGTTATACTTGAAGATTGGATAGTCCGTGTCTGTATTTAATTATTGTATGTAGCCAGTACCACTTCTCTGTACATACATTAAAAGCAACGGTACAGGAAATGGTCGCCAACTGGAGAAGCTTCATAAAGATCGTGCCTTGCAAAACAGATGTTGCAAGAATCACTGAAATAAATTGTTCCTATCTAGATGGTGAACGATTTATATTTGCTATACCATGAGCATAGATGTATAGAAAGTCAAATATAAACATCTCGCCATGAGCCATGAGCTTTATGCAAAATTCTCCTCTCACTTCTTCGTAGTTACCATTTAGTTACCTACATCTATTTACGAACGACAATTATTATCGGAAATGTTTTATTTCGTATTAGGTTACTACACAGTTAGTACAAATTAAATGCTGAATGGTTCATATAACATCACTATATTCAGAAATTTACTTATTGACATTAAACTGGAATTATTTTCATTAAATTACATCAAATATTCAATATATGTTCCGATTATCCTATCAATATCAGTTGAATATCATAAAATTACTTCGATAACATACCCACTATATGTCAATACCTATATACTGGGTGATTCATTGAGAATGGCAATCTCTGAACTACAGATAGTAAACTCCAAAATATGAAGATTTAGCCCGACATGCCTTATATTATGAAAATGTTGCAGATACAAAGAAAAATTGTATCTCAATTTCTCCATACTTTTGGTCAACCATTCACTTTGAAATCCTGTTTGTGTTTGGCGTTGTTAGTGATTGTCAATATTGTTTACTGCCTTTTTGCCACTGTCACTGCGCTAACTTTATAATTCAAGATATTGAAAATGTTGAAAATGAAACACAAACCTCTTCAAGAGTGAAATATAAAGCAAAAACCGAGCTAGACAATTTGAAGAAGAGGTTATTTTCTATGTGAAATTGAACGGGCTGCCAGATTTTTTACTTATTGTAATCAACATTCAATGGACAAAGAAGATATTATGTAGTTTACCGAAGTAATAGAGTGCCACCAGCACCCTCTATGAGCAATCACAAAATAAGTTACAAATCAATATTCCTCATGTTAAAAAACCGAAAACTACATAATTTCATGTTCATGCTGTCAATACTTACAGAGTTATTGAAACATTTCAAAATGACATCTTCCCCTTAAACACCCTGTATTTCCTAAACCAGTGACATTCTCATTACTCATATTAGGCTAAATCTCCATATTTTGGTCTTCACTATCTGTATTGTTCACAGATTGCCCATTCTTAATTGATCACCCTGTAGATAGATGAAAAATTACGAAATTGGTCTAAAATAGAGGTGAAGAGATGAAACTCCAGAAATAATCTTCGCAAATTCATTTGTTTCTACAATTCGAACATAATTCTGAACATAGTTGATTCATAATGAATAGTCACTATAGTGAAATGAGATTCATATACATATAAATTGTTATGGGCTTATCTATTGGTCATTTGAAACATTTCTAAACCCATCATTGTATATTTCAAAGTTAGTATCTGAATGATATACCGTATCGAAACGAAATCGAGGCAACATTCAAACCACTCCAATTTGACATAATTAGAGACAAACTGGAGGGAAATGAGAACAGTCATAGACGCATCGAACAGATTCTCATAAATGGCGAAGGTTTCTTGGCATAGGAATTAGTATCTCGAGTCCCCAAATTGGAAGGCCCTCATACAAGTATTCTTCGAAATTAATAAACTGGTGTTTTGAAGAATCTGGAATCTGCACTGAGGAAAATTTCTATTGATCATACCCCGAACTCGAATCAATCCATCAAATAACTGTAATAGCAAAGCCAATTAGGTAACAACTCACTTGTGATTATTGTAAATTGTCGAATAACTTATATTCTTGGATTTTCTTACCGCTTGTGAGTGCATCTACATAAAATAGGGCGAAGGTCCCTCCAATTCTACAAACTTATACTTGTGAAAGTGTTTGGCGTTGGCGTATATTCACAAAATTTGATTGATCGAAAACAGGACTAAGGATGAGGCTGGATAATTCCAAGGTTTCAAATATTTGAGCTTCCAGGTATAGGATTTATGTTGCCTTCTTATTGTTTTCTTTGAAATCAAGAAGATGAAGCTAAATGGGAAAAATCTAAAAACTACACTGGTATATTAGCTGTAATATCTTGGGGACATGTAAAAATTGTGGTTTTAAAGTCGGCTTTGCTAATTACAACTCACTTGGGATTATTACCAAATTAGACTAGATGAAAATAGATCTAACTATTTGGAAAACATCTGTTTTCACCGAGGTTTTCACTAGAGTACTTGAAATGAATATCACCCGGCACTTGTCAATGGAATCGATTTTATTGCTAAATTTGTCTCGAACTTATTGCACCTTATTGGGTGAAATATGATTCTCATGAATGGCCGAGGATTCTTTTTAACATATACCTACTAGTGAAAGTTTTTGGCGATATTCACGATCGGAAATAGGACCAAAAAAGAATGAGGATCTATATTGGATAATCCCAAGATGCCCAAGGTGAAAACACGAAACTTCATAGGTACTGTATCCTCTGAACTCAAGAAGCTAGGACAACTGAGAAAAATCTAAACTGAGCATAGATCGCATTTTGTTATCAAAATGCATGAAATCGGACTACTGAAAAATATGTTGATCTCACTATTTGGCAAAGATCATCTTTCATCAGAGTAGAAGATTTGGACAGAATATATCATCATCGTCACTCGTCAATTGAATTAGACTTATTGGGTGGAATATAATCTGGGGTTGAGTGGATGAATATTATCCCCACAACAGGATGAGATGAATGATTCTGATCCATGATGGTGTTATATTGTTTTTTGTCCCACTTTTCAAGCTGGGTCAAACTGCACCACACCTAGAACACCACATAACCCTCCACCTCCAAATGTCGAATGTCGGGAACGATTGGCGTCGATTTCCCTCCCTACCCCTTCCCAACCCTTCCTCCCAATCCTCCCAGATACCAGATAGTTTTTTCGGCACTGGGCATAATCGGCTATCGTAGTTCGTTAGTTTGTCCATGTTTGTCCGTGGTTTGTCCTGTACAAGTTCCTCACCGTCATGTGGGGGATGGCTCGTTGCCTCTTCGTAGTGGGGATGGGGACGCATGCCTCTCGCAACGCGGGGGCAAAACTAAGGAAGGGCAGCCAGCGGCAGATAATGTTCATTCTCCGTTCGTTCGTTGGCAATCGAGTAGGCCACAGCGCGATAGCAGTGCGTACGACGATCGTCGTTCACGTTCCTAGTGCCGGTCTCATAGCCAACTAAACTGCGAAAACAGGAAAACACGCTGCCGATAATCGTTGTGCAACTTTGGTGTTTGGACACTACGATAATCGGTTAACCAACTACTGGTCGTTAAACTCTGGTAACTGGAGCGTATAATAATACTCGCCTTTATTTTGGAAGTGCTTCAACTCTCGAGTGGGCTCGGTGCCCTGTTGCCGACCTTCCTCAACATTCGAAAAAGTAGTTGGTCATGGACAACGCTGTTCGCTCGAAATCAATTTCGTAGGCAAGTGCGTTTCCATTGATGGTTCGAATGGTTCGTCAGTGAGTTCGGAAATTATTTGGTTGACTCGCGGAGATGTCGGCTAAGAGGAAGGCTTCGGCTATCATTCAGCATCACAAGGTGAGGTTATTTATAGGCATTGAATGCAAATCGAGTAGCAAAACACGTTCTATTGTTAGTCCTTCGCCAATTATTTTGTTTTGCTCGTTGTATTGCTTGCTGGACCGTTGTTTGTTTTGTTGTGACGAAATTCCGATCAAAATTGATGCATTGACGAAACTTCAAAAATTTAATTGTTTGAAGAAGCCTCACAGACACACGTGATTCACTCTAATCCCATAGGTAATTGATGTATAAAAATGAAAATCAGACACATTCATCTGAAACTAAATTTAGTACACCCGATGAAAAATAAACATTCTTTATCTTCATCCGAAAGGGCATTGACCGATATATCCAAGTTGTTATCGTTGCTTCATGATATTTTCTCGTGGTGGATATATTATACCTATACATATAGGGGAATACCTATAAGCATCGAACAACATTGTTCGATGCTATGAGTAAAGGAAGAAGGTACCTAAAGGATACGACAAAAAATCTGGTGTGAGGAAGATTGGTGTACAATTATCAGTTTACTGTTTGAGGTAGGTGGGTATATACCTCGATAGAAATATATGCTCATAGTACTTACAAGTACTATCATGGTATAAGCAAAAAAGAACTACAAAAATCAGCAAATTCCAGTAGTACTAGTAATTATTGGAAAGTACAGGAAATTGATAGTGGTCGTTGTCAACCTTGTAATATGTTGAACAACACTATACCAAAACTCGTTTGTCTATAAAACGGCAAAGCATTGGAACTTTTTGCCAATGGAAGTATTCAAAAGAACTTATACCTAACCTCCTAACCACCAATGTTTAAAAAAGTTCCAACACCCACCTCCTCTCCCTATCTTCCCTAGGTACGAACGATGTTCTTCGAACATTATGGGAATTTCCTTTCGTGCGCTCCAATAGATGAAAAAAAAATATACTGAAGTATGTGCCGAGGTTATCGCTATATGACTATTAGTTATTTTTTGGTTTTACTCGAGATCAAATATTATAGGTTTAATATTACCCATTTGCTCTTTCTATTCTGAACTTTTCATATTTGTATAACAATTGTAATGTTGATAGTTTCAAGTATAGTAGCACAGTTATGATTCTTGTTACTGTGAAAGTAGCGAGACCTTTATTGTACAGGGTTCCAAGTCGAGGTCAAAATATACCTATCAATATATACCAATATTTTGTTATATAATTGACAATTGAATTATTTTCATTGGGACGCCACTGCTGAATTATAACTGAAAAAAATTACTTCCTTTTTTTTCGATCTATATCCGCCTATATCAGTTCTTCATTCATTTTGGGTACCTTCCATTATTTTGTTGATTTTCGAGTAATTCAGCAATATGTTGTAAGTTGTAACATTCCTTACTATTTTGGAATCTGATCGAAGATGTGATTATGAAGAATATGAAGACATAAAAAGATTCGAATATTTTGCGTTGTTTCTTGAGAAAATCTCCCTGTGAGCCCTGTATCTGAAACTGCACTATGTCCTTTGAGATCAACCCTGTAATATATCGAAATATAATTTCTTCAGATCATGATGAACAAATAGGATTGAGATATTTCCATTTATCCTATTGATTCGAAAATTTAGACCTGCCAAACCTACCCCGTATTGAAGTACACAAAATTTGGGTCAGTAATCTGCAACTATTTCATTGACAATGAAACTAATAGTCGATTTTGTGAAGTTTTCGCTCATTTTGTTTCAACAAAATATGTGTTTCTGTTTGTCTGTGTAATTAAAAATGGCGGACCAGCCAGCTCATCCGCCAAACTTATAAAAAATCAAAAACACGGTTACACGGTTACACGAAAGCGATCCCTTTTCGGTCAATAACAATTTGTTGTCCAACTGTTGGTATGAAGTTAGCTGTGGAGGAAAACATCAATGAATCATTTATTATTGAGCGATTAAAATACAAATAGCTATTGTATGGAAATTTGAAGGTGTTCTAAATCCTCGCCTAAATCGGAGAATGCTGGCCCATTTGGTATTTGCATCCAACTGGGTATCTCGCGGTATATTATAATTGAATCTTGGACGAGCCAACTTCGCATAGTGACATTTTGACATTTTCACAAGGAAAAAACTGGCTCAATCTGATTGATTTTTGCCCCATATTCTGCATTGTAATCAGAAGGCCGGTTCGAACATTGAAGCATTAGAATAAATATACAGTAAGTAAACGCTACTATTTTGGCTTTTTATACCAATAATAGAAAATGAAGGTGAGGTATTGAGTTTCTGGGAATTAATCATCAATTTAAATTGAAAACCGCATTCCTTTTTGGAGCTGTTGTCTCCATTCTGTTTTGGGTGTATGAAGTGTATTCTAGTCTAAAATAAACATGTGAAGAAGTCTATTATGCACAAAGTGTATAGTTGTTGAAGGAAGAATACATCCCAAAATCATCTTCACGACATTTGATAGAATAACATGGTTACGTTACAGAAGAGGGGGACATGTTTCGGGTTTATAAATAGCACATCATCAGCCAAGAGGTACTAGAACTATCTACAACAATGAGTAAACTAGTATAGTTGGAATAAATGAGATTCACATGATGATGGAACAATTGCTTAGTTCAACTGTGAAATAGTGATGAAAACATTTCAACATTAATTAGCAGGGTTTCAGTTTAAAGATGTCCTCTGATTCATCATTCGACAAACATCAATTTTTGGAAAAACTAGCAGCATTTGCCCGTGAGTGTAAAAGAGAATTTAACTCCAGAATGTCTAATAGGTAAAGTAAAATTCCTCCTTGACAAACATATAAAATGTGTGATGTGGATATTATATTCATCTCGTTATATTTGGAATGATTTACTCTCGGATTTACCCATGTGAAGTAGACACATTGTGGTGTATCTGTATTTGATCGGATTCCAGAAGTATCAAACAAAGTTTTGAATAGTTTCAGACGAGTCTAAATTATATAACATAAAAGTTGGGTCCTAACTTAACGCAGCGCCATTTTGTCAATTTGTCAAACTTCTAGAGTTTTAGTTGTAGTTCTGGTGAATTGAGAAAGTTATAAAAAGGGGACATATAAGAATAAAAAAGAATCTGAATTATGTTTTCGTGGCCACCCTTGTCCTCTCACTATTTGAAGGAAATATCGATTGATCTCTAATTTCTATGCGACGAATGTGGCTAGTGAGCTGGAGATTTTCTACCCCAATACAAGGGTCGATGCATGGAGATATATAATTATAAGTCTCAGTCTCTGAATAAGGGATGAACCCTTGAGGGTAATCACTAGTGAAAATCTCATTATTCGAACTCTTCGAAATTTGACCAGATCAATGTATAGACTGCCGAATTCCAGCCGAATTCTGATCACATTATTTCCTCCATCCTAAATAAATAAAGATTGAATTTTCAGTTGTTATAATATTGCGTATCCAATATTTTCTTTTCGTAAAAACCACAAATATTTAGGTAATTGAACATAATAGTTATTTTTGTATCTAGAGCGCGAAATGCTACTTTGGTGATCGAGATCTGATTTTTTTAACGAGGCGTAGCCGAGTTAAAAAATAGTCGAGATGACCAAAGTATTTCGCGCTCGAGTTGCAAACAACATTTTTTCTACAAACGTCAAAAAATATAGTTCTAAATTAAAAATATGCTCAGCTTGATATGAAAAATAGTGTTGAACTGGCTTAAAAAGCCTCCCCCTATCCTCCCTAGGTACGCACGATGTTCCACGAACATATTAGGAATTTCCTTTCGTGCGCTCCAAGAGATAAAACAAAGTTATGGTTGAACATTCAGAAATGAATGATTTCGTGGATGTTTGCTCGATTGAGGACCATTAAGTTGGAATAAAAATATATCTTATATATTTTACTTAACAATGCGCGAAGTAGGTATACTTCGCGCACTGTTTTACTTTGCGCATTGTTATGTGCAAGGTATCATGGTAACGTAGGAAACTGAAAAAAAGTGTCACTTCGCAATTTGTTATCAATGCGCGAACCTTGTCATTTTTTGACGTTTATAGAAAAAGATATACAGGGTGTTTCGAAATTCGACCGACAACACTTCACAGATGGTATCTCTCGTGATATGATGAATAGTGGTAGGAACATAAAGGTCTAACGTGCTTAGTTATCGAGATACAGGGTGTTGAAACTGAGAAATAAAAATAGTTTTTCCCCAATATCTCAAAAACAGCTGATTTTTTTGCATTCAAATTCGATGAGCGAATCAAACTTCAGAATCTTAATTTCTAGACGTCGGATTCATATTTGACAATTCTTCCAGTGGCGCCATTAAGGGGGTATGATTGCATGATTTTCCAAAAAAACATGTGTTGCGATATGAATTTTGAAAATTTTATATGATTATATCAAAGACCATTCAATTTTGAATTGAAAATGCATACTTGATGGATCTCGATAGAACCCACCATTTCCGAGAAAATACGAAAAATGTAAATAGTCTTCTAATTATACTTCATTTCAAATCGATCAATCAAATGAGAAAAATTCACCCAAAAAACCACAACAGTATTGAAAAAACTCTTGATACGTATTTCGACAACTGAATTGCCATCCTCAGAAGTCCTGAAAAGTAAAAAAATAGTTCGCTGACTGAGATATTCTCCGAAAATAACCTGTGGGACTGAGGACTACTAAGGATGTCTACTTAGTTTCCGAAATACTCATTTATAGTTTTTTCAATATTGTTGTGGTTTTTTGGGTGAATTTTCTTTATCTGATTGATCGATTGGGAATGAAGTGATTGGAATACTATTTACATTTTTCGTTTTTTCTCGAAAATGGTGGGTTCTATCGAGATCCATCAAGTATGCATTTTCAATTCAAAATTGAATGGTCTTTGATATAATCATATAAAATTTCCAAAATTCATATCGCAACACATGTTTTTTTGGAAAATCATGCAATCATACCCCCTTAATGGCGCCACTGGATCAATTGTCAAATATGAATTCGACGTCTGGAAATGGAGATTCTCAATTTTAATTTGCTCATCGAATTTTAATGAAAAAAAATCAGCCGTTTTTGAGATATTGCGAAAAAACTATTTTTATTTCTCAACTTTAACACCCTGTATCTCGATAACTAAGCACGTCAGAGCCTTATGTTCCTGCCTCATTATTCATTAAATCACGAGAGCTACCACCTGTGAAGCGTTGTCGGTCGAATTTCGAAACACCCTGTATAAACATGTATAGTATTTAGCAGATATTTGAGAAAATAACGGGAAAACATTTACAGTGATCATGGTTAACACATAAGGATTATTGGTATATACTTGTAAGAAAATAGCAGGGATGAATTAAAAGAGATTACAGTGGAAGACATCAGAATGCTCACCCACGAAGGAAATGATGAAAAAATCAGATATTCATGTGAATGAGAATTTTGGAGGAGAGAGAAAATGAGAAGACGAAATAGGAAATTGAAGAAGCTAAGAGGAGATTGAAGAAAATTAATGAGAATTAGGGAAATTCAGGAAAAGTGACTGGGAGTTGAAGTACATGAGTAAATGAAGGAGAGTAAGTTTAGTTATTCTTTGCCAAAGGAAGTATTCTGAAAATCTAATGCCTTCTCTTCTTATCCTGAAAAAAACATGACAAATGTGGGGATTAATGCGGATGAGAAAAAATGGAAGAAAATTGAGAAAATTATACAGATTTTGAGAGAAGTTCCACCGAGAAAATACTCTTAGGATATCACCTAAAAATGAGGAGATAATTGGAAGTTGAAGGAAATGACTGGCATGAAGAAGATGAATAGGAATTGGAGGAATCGAGAAGAATTATTGTAATAAAATGAAAGATTTGACCATGGCTTCGGTGAAAATTGCTCTTATGGATGCTGGACATAATGGAAATTAGAAGAATCGAGAGCAAGTCGATAGAGGTTAGGGAGTTTGAGGGGATTGAATAAAATTGATTGAATAATTTGATAGGAATTGAACGGAAATTGAGGTAATGAGAAGGCTTGCCGTCAGAGGAAATGCCTACTCCTAGAAGAAATGACAGAAAAAAATTTGAGAACACTTTCGGATATAAAAAAAATTGAGCTGGGATTATGGAGGAATTGAGAAGAATTTGGTCAATTGGCAGCAAATAGATATAGGATATGAAGAAAATAACCATATCATAGACAATAAGCAGTTGATACTATGGTATTCAAAATGGAGATATACATATTATATATTGAAGAAGTCTGAGGTCGTATCGCAGTTATCGGAATATTCGATTATGATTGTTTCTTTCATTTTATGTTCAAACATAATATGTGTCAGCCACTTGTCTGATTTTGATTACTATAGCTATGAATATTTGTATATCGAAAAAATCGAGGAAAAAATTCAGTTTAATTTTTCAGAACTCTAAAATGGTCGTTTTGACGATATCAATGTGGGAGTATTATTCGGGAATTACTCTTAACGATTTACGTATGGTTACATAATAATTGTGATTGGAAACTTCCGAACTATCCAAAGTTGTGATAACAGGGGAGTGTGATTTGAAAATAACTGGCGTGTATCAAGAGGTGAATTGTCAGAGGATTGTTTCCAGAAAGTTACTATATAGTTGTACCCATTTCTGAGGAAACGCCTGTTAAAATAGAGTTCGGACACTAACAAAAACTATTGTTTCGAACTTGCAATTCCAATAGCACATATTTCTGCTGTATAATTTCGACATAAATTCGCGTCAACTTTATCCTATCGATTCTTCGTCATCCAACATCGTTTCCTGTAATTAAATCGAATTCATGCGGCTCCGAAGAGAGGTTTTATGCAAATCGGGCGCAAGTGGTATCGAAACTGGTCTAGTTGGCCTTGTCCGTGTATGCAGACTCTTGAACTGATCGCAGTGATCGTTGACAAACCGACCGTGCATGACAACTGCATAACGACGCGTATGGCGTATGTCTTATGTCTCGGTCGTGTACTTGTTCCCTTTTTCGGATCTCTGCAGCATTGCAGCAAATACATGTTGAATGTTCGAGACTGAAATCGGCAACAAATTATATGGGAATAGCGATTGCAAAAACTTGATTCGGACACTGTTGGTTAGGTACAACTATATAGAGTGCCTAGAAAATCTGACATTTGATGCTTTTCAAAGAATGAAGACACGCTTGTCATAAGACACTTGTGTCTTGAAACAACTGAATTATATATGAGACACAAATTCTTATGAGATATGGAATGAGTTTTTCTGTATAGCCTTTCATTGAATGACTGCAGACATATTTTTTACATGAACCCAAACAACAGGGTATATCACTGAAACCTCATCATTTTGTTTGAAATATTCAAAAGAAAAACAATACCTGCTCATCGATAACTGACGAGATATCCTTATATACCTATATTTATGCAAAAGTATCAAAATAAGAGAAGTATTCTCTTCAGAAATAATATTTCTCAGCATAATGATTGAATTTGACCATTCCAAATAGACGCGTAAATAATGAAAATCGCTCAACACTCTGCTTAACATAACCACTGATTATAATAATAATAATACGTTTATTATTCCCCACAATGACAAGTATAAGGTTGTAGGTAAAGCATACTTAATGTGGCGAATAAATGGCCAGAGTTCAGTTACATTCTACCAAGTAGATTGAAACTGTTCTTTCATTCTGGCCAGACCTAATCCTAACAAGAAACTATAAATCTAACGGCTAAAGAACCTAAGAGCATTAGTATAGTATATGAAGAGTTAAGAAGAAGAGTGAGAGAGGAAAAGAAGAGGGAAAAGAAGGAAAGAGACAAGTATGCACAGCAGGAGGATCACTAAAAATAAATAGAAACGATTCAATCTCATATATTGATACCAAAAATGAATCAGAAATTCTGTAGTCGAAGCAATTGTTTCGTTACCATACTTTTGAATGATTTAAGCGAACGACTGAAATCTGTGACACGAAGAGCATTAATAAGATTGGCGATGTTGTACGAGAAACTTCTTTTATAAATTTCTTTCCTATGTCTAGGCACAGTGATAAGACTAGAGTGACGAATATTCAAGTTATGAATATCACTTCTGAAAGATATTTTATTATACAGGTATTACGGCTTTTTCGTTTTTAGCACTTTGTAGTAGCTGCAAACCATGTGCAATTTACGTCTCTTATAAGCATGTTCAGCCAATTAACAACTTTTAATTTATGAGAAATCCTATTTCGTCTGCTGATACCAAAAATGAATCTTAAGCAGGAATTCTGAACTTTTTGAATGCGTTTTAAATCAACAACATCTAAGCAAGGTCCGTAGACAGTATCGCAGTAATTGAGCTGGGATAACACCAATGACTCACAAAGCATTATTTTGATATCTTGTTCAAGAGAGTGCCTAAGAGGGTAAATCATTTTCAAATTATTGAATAGCATTTCTCTCGGCATTTCTTCAGCATATGCTTGACATTTTTTGTGCTGTTCTTAAATAAGAACGTGATACTTCAATAAGTGTTGTTTTATTCATTATACATTCAGAAAATATGTTTTGAAATTGAATAAACGTTTTCTTCTGATTGACGGATTATAAAAATTGTAGTCACAAAACGTAGTTGTCAAGTATTTCAACTAATGACTCTTTAGTTCTATCACAATACATCTCTTCATATTCTCGTTCCGCATTCGAAAAATGTTTCCTCATTTTTTGAGGATTCAAGTAGACTGTATAAAACCATCATTGTTGGAATTTTGGCAATCATTCAGATAATGTACAGTGTGTCCAGTTTTCGATGCTTTTATGCGATATCTCTGTTATCTTTGGAGATAGAGTGGTGCGGTTTTCACGTTCCTGTCCTACTTTTTTGTGAAACGAATAATGCCGCAAACAGGATTTCCACAGTCCTTTATGTTTTCGAGATACAGGGTGAAGTTGAGAATTCTCAATTTTTGAGCACCTCCCGTATCTTGATTACTTCACAAATATAATACAATGGCGTACTCAGTTTATTTCTGTAATCGCTCATTATCAGTTTGATCTGATTATGTTGTACCCAATAGTTTGGTGAATGACATATACGATGAAAACCTCAGCATACGCCTCAATATCACTCAAATTTGCTTATATATCATGTTCCTCTGATATATTACCTTCGATATACTATACTCTCCTCTATCTATACATTCTGTGTTCATTACTCTAAACTGAAAATGGCGGTTTGTTATGCGAAATCAACATATTCATCCAGGCCTAATATCGATTGGGAGTGAACCGAGAAGTGAACTCACCAAAATATCTACGAACATTGGTGGCGCACTGGCGATTCCACCAAAAACTGTTAATAATAGGAGACCAAAACCACCAAACATATTATAATGATCAATGGACACTTGGCGGCACTTATTTATGATTATCATATCGCTTCTGAGAAAGGAAAAATAACCCATACCTACTAACGTAAACAAAGTAACCTTGCATATCTTATTTATTTACTTATACCAGATACCTACATACTAATTTACTGAAAACACGATTCACTTGTAAGTGAACAAAGTTTGAAACATGAATAAAATGTAAGCATTCGCCAAAATTGGTATTGAGGGGGATATTGTTTCTATGATAAGGAAATTGGTACGTTTCTGACAAACAATCAATTCACAATAATTCGGAAAGCTTTGGAAGTGTCATGTAAGATGTGGAAGAGTATGATAAGGATGAACTTGATCATGAATGACTGAATTACCTATTTTTCAGTGATATTATCAGTTTGAGTATTTTGTTTATATTAATTACTAGCTGACCCTGCAAACGTTGTTTTGGCACAAACATTATTTCTATAAAATATTTTTTTATATAAATATTAATCAACACACTTTCATTTTTGTATTTCTACATCTTTTTAGTTTTGCTACTATTTATAACAATAGCTGACCTGGCAAACTTTGTTTCACTATATACATCTATTTCTGGAAAATAGTTTTTAAGTTGAGTATTCATCAACACACTTATTATTTTGTTTTTAACTTCTTTTCAGTTTGGCTATCCATAAAAACGTGTTTCTTTAGTTTTTCAATTTCCTATTTATTTTCTACTCCTTTTTTATCTCTTGAAGCGCACGAAAGGAAATTCCTGTAATGTTCGTAGAACATCTTGAGTACCTAGCTAGGTATTGTTCGACATTTTTCAAGGTCAACGACGACGGAATGTGCTGACTGGGCATGTCGAGTTCGTCTGACTGGTATCGCTTGTGATGGAATTATAGCAGAGATTTCTGAGGAACGTTTCCCGTGGAAGCATCTAGAAAAGTGAAAAGTCGCTGACTTTCTACGGTGTTTCCATCAGGCGAATGGCTCTACTCTGGATGGAGTTTAAGAGCATAAGCGACGATATATCTCTTTAGTTTTTAGTTTGACTATCTATAAAAGCGTGTTTCATTATGCCATCTGCCATCTTAAATTTTCCTATTTTGAAGAAAAAATATCATCTCCGAGTCTCCGACCCCGAAGACCCACAGATACAAATTCTGAATAATAAAAATCAAAATCACAAAACTCATCATAATTACAAAACTTGTCTGCCATATTGGACCCGCCCCGACCCGCCATCTTGACGTTCCTTATTTTGACGAAAGAATCATAATCTCGATCTCCGAAGACTCCCAGATGGCTTGGCTGTGGACTCCTGGGATGAAAACAAGTTGATTTAGGTCAACTTACTCATATCCAAAATCGTCTCGTTGAGTTGCTTCAAGGCGTTGAAGTTTTTTTGGAAGAAATAATTCTGCTTATAAAAAGAGTAGGCTAGTACCTATATCCAAATCGTTTCGTTGAGTTGGTCGCGAGAGTTCTTGTAATGCCCGCGAGGACCAGCAACATATCAGTGTGTTAACAATAAGAATACATTGTAGCCATGATCGATAAACAGTCCGACTAATTAGATTATTTTTCAAAAATGCGCAGGATGCATCAGATCAGAAATTATTTATTTGCAAATGAACCTCGAGACTTATCAAAAACTAACACGATACAAAAAATATTTCTGAAGGGAATATTTTTCTGACAAAAAAAAACTGGAAGTTTCTAGTCTGACCCCTGAAAAGTTATCACCGAATTTGTACGGCAACACGGTTGTTTGAAACACTTGCAGGTCACTGATCTGATCAAAAACATCTCAAAACGTGCCTTACAGACACAGAACATGCCATGCCAAAAATTATGGAAATCGATCTCAGCCTACTCTTTTTATGGGCAGAATTATTTTTTTCCAAAAAAACTTCAACGCCTTGTACCAACTAAACGAGACGATTTTGGATATAGGTTAGTTGGCCTAAATCAACTTGTTTTTATTCCAGGAGTCCACAGCCGAGCCATGTCCCAACCTTTTACAGACACCCTGTATAAGCAGCATTATAGAAACCTCCTTGAGATGATGAAATAGTCATCCAAACATGTGTCGAGGCGTTGAAAAATCGGTTTGGTTATTATGCCAAAGGTTCCATTCTTCGATATACTTTCAATATTGATGAAATAAACCTCTGGTGCGCTCACTCTTCATTTGTTTCGTCAGACTGGTTCTTGATATAAACAATTGAATTTCAGACGATGACGTGGGGTTCACATATCGAATGTTAGATGGCGTGATTCTTAGAACTTATGATCAACATCAGTTCTACCAACCTTGATGCGGCTAAATCGCAAAATGTATTCCCTATCTTCATTGGTCACAATTGGCAAGGTGATCGACCGTTGGGGGCGCTGCTTCAAAACAAGATGGCGGCAAAGAGTGTGTTGTTTGTTTACATAATTTCTTGAGATTTGCATACATTTTATTCTTGATATTTCATCGTGTTATTTGTGTTTATTGTTGAACTTTTTAATGAAATCATAATATTTTTTGTTGGATCATACTGTTTCATCGTAATGTGAGGAAAATAACTGTTACCTACTGACTGAATCGTGGACCAAATAGTCTGAGCTTTCTTCAAACCAGTGGGACAGCTTTATGGGATATCAACAATCACAAGCATATCCACTATCATCAGAAGCTGATATATTCACCATTATACCTCTGTAACTCCACTCTTCAAGCTAAAGGATCCTACAGACCACAAATGGTGATACCAGGAGTGGAGTTTTTCAACAGTGAACAGCCTTCTGTGAACATATTGAAAACCATCCCTAAACAATGTGTTAACCTATTGGACTATTTTGTGCTAAATATATTATAGCCATCAGAATCATGTGCAATTGATCCATACAATAGAAATCAGCAGCAACCAGCTCTAATGAGTCTAAACCAAGAAATAATTCAACACCAAAGGCATTCTGACATTACTGTGGATTCAATAGTAGATACAACCTTCAATGGCATATCTTCAACAATATTACTTCCAGGTTTTGAGGATTGTTTACAGTGCAACTCCCATACCTCATATATTATGGTGCTCCACTGCAATAACAGCAAATTGTCATGATCCTATGTACCATGTGTGTGAATTTCATAATGTGAATATTCCTAATATACTTAGAGTAGTGGTAGGTGACATCCTAGACTGAGTTTTTCTCTTGGAATTCATTCAATATCTTAATGCTAGTTTTTTTTACCATATTGATGATATCATTGAATAATTTGGAATTCCAACACATAAAACATTGATCAAATGACCTAGGATTTCAGTTAATGTATTTACACAGTATATCATCATATAAATTTTGTGATTTGATATCATTTTGTAATCCTAAATTCATCTAATTGAAAATATATATCTTATCAATTTGTATAGTTGATTATGTTTCATATATTTTGGAACTGAATTAATAATAATTTTTGAAAATGAAAGAACATTTACATAACATGTGTTTTTCTGTACTTGTGCCACTCCAAAAGAGTCCAGAAAGAAGTACCTACAAATAGATGGATCTTCCAGTATACTCCTTCCCCCAGTGCTCATGTATACTGTTTTTCCCTGAATTATTTTACAAGATACCTTCATAAAAATTTACAATTATGAATGGTTTTGAAATCCAGGACTTTCATATATGTAGAAATGAATTAACAATGAGCAAAAATAAGTATCTACCAGGAAGGTACCTATTTTAAAAGAAATCAGTGAAGATTATAAAGTGAAACTTTGAAATTGCATCAAAAAAGAATGGGGTGTTGATTGAGGTGGTTGTGGAATTGAAATATGAATTTTGAAAACCTACAATAAAACATTACAAAACAGAAAAAAAAGTAGAACTTTTACTTAGGAATAAATACAGTTTAATAATAACATACAAGCAGTAAAATTATGGATACATTTTTCCAAGATACAATTTGAAATGTCTTGGATATGTTCAAGTACCCAAATAATCAGTGATATCTCCTTAAAAACTTGAATTCAACTTCAAGGAATCTGGGTTTTGGTTTCAATTTGTGTACCTAATTGCACTCAATTGTAAAATACCCTGTATGGCAACTCATCCCCTGCTGAAAAATTGAAGAAATGTTAGTACCTACTATAAAAAAACCATATCTATTAGCTATTACACCATCTAAATATTCAAATAGAAATAGATTGTGTCACTTCAATGTATGTTCAATGATTCCATTCAAGCTGAGAATGACCTGCTTGTACCAGGGTTATTATATATCTATAAAATATGCTACTGTTTTTGCTCATATAAATGTAATTGGGAGCTGTATTTCAACTTAATCATTTTGGAAGTACATGCAATCTGCATTGGCTATTTTACTACAAAGATGATACTACAAAATAGGAATCTATGGAGGCCTAGGCAGGATGTCATGAACATGAGTCAAGCATTACAAATAAAACCATAAATTACCCACCTGCACATGTTCATAATGTCTTTTTTCTTGCCCAGCTTTGTGTATTGCAGTTCAAAAGTCAAAGGCATTGAATTTGCTTCTTTATTTTTCTTATAAAAATATTTGAAAGAAAAACAACCATACTTATTTTTCCAAGTCCTGGAGACATTTCCCCATAAACAAAATAGGTATGAACTGTTGATCATTTCAATCATGTTCTCTCTCAGATAGGCACTGCAAATAAGAGTTATTCATCAGTAATAAATATATCAATGAATCACAAATTTACCTTAATGTTATCATTATTGGACCAATGAATTGAAGAAAGGTAGGAAGTTTTTGTTGGAGCTGCATACATCCAGTTTTCAAACTCATATTGGATTCTCAACGTTTATCCATTTTTTCCATTCAGCTGAACTGATTTTTCATTATCAGAAAAGACTTCTTGAGTGCAGGAAATTCATATTAGAGGACATCTTATAGGTCCTACATTTATCCATTGGAAGCTTCTACTAGTTCAACCAGCAACCAAACACAGTTGATTTCGCGTATTATCAGAGATTTCTTGATACTAATTTATAAAATAATATATAATTGATTAGGCAATTGATATAAAGTTCATGTCTTGTACTCAAGAGACGCAAGAAGAGAAAATTAACGTAATTTGTTGAATGGTCGAATGGTATTCATAAGATATGAAACCCACTGAACACAATAACAAACATGACCTTGAATTACGTCCTAAACTGGTTCAAATTTGCCCACCAGGTGCCGTATCGGAATCGTCACCTTGCCAATTCGGTCACAATTGTCACATTGATGCCTGCAATTTTGGTACGGCACCAGACTAAATTTAGCGACATTCACCCACGCCATGTTATGTTCATCGCAGTAGGCGAAAATCAAGGAATTGTAAAACAGGAATGGATTGAAGTGCGTACACCAGAGGTTTATTTCATCAATCTTTCAATATAACAAAACAGGGTTTATATGCTGTTTTCGTTGATGGTTCAGTAGGAAAACATAATTTCAGTTACGGACATGTGTCATGCGGTGCCGGGCGACGTGCCTGGGGACCGCCGTATGCCCCGTAGGGGGAAGTGGGGCAACCATGGGCCCGGGGACGATGGGGACGGGGCGCGCGCTCGTCCGCCGTCCCTCGTCCGGTCGGGGGTTGGGGGTTGGGTTGGTTCGGGGGTGGGCACCCCTGCCCTAGCTGCCGCCACCCCGCCTGCCTCCGCCTCACCTCTAGATCGATACTGGGAGCCTGACAGTGGCGTCGAATTTTTTTCGTGTCTTTTACCAGGGATTGGGGTTTCTGTCTAGGATGGGTGAGGGCCGGTTAATCAATACCCAGCAAACATTGAACTACCGAGAGAAATCCGGCCTAGTGCAGGCAAGTCTGGGAAAGTGACGATGCCGGGGTATTGGTAATGGACCGATGATAGCCTTGTGATGGTAAGATGTCTGGAACCAGTTGAACATTAACGAATTGTGGCCTTTTACTGGCCAATATCCTGTTCACTACTTGTCCCCCTGTTGGATGTTCTGGGAACGTCTACATCAAAAATTAGCTGATCATTTGGATCATTATTATATGTGACTGTAGTGATAGCTTCTGTTTTGTTTTTCTCTGGTTTGTTGTCGAATTATTGTGCTCCTCACTTTCCCTCGTCGTTATTTATGATGACAGGAGTATTCTCAATTGATAATATAGGAGATGGATTCTTCAATAATTATGATAATATTGAGTAAGTATCAATCTACCTATCTAGTGTTTCGGATTTCATTCTATCTCTCCAGAAGCATAACTTTTTAACTCATTCGTTGCTGTCAAAAGTAATCTTAGTTTATGTAAACACCTGTATATTATAGAAGTAAATAACAATAAAGTTCCAACTACAGATATGATATAAAGAAAGGCTACTGATTACTGATGAAGAGGAGTACCTACTTCTCATCAACGAAGAATCCATTTTGAAGGAATCATGCATGGTATCCAAATATGATGTAGATGTAGATACCAACTGGTGAGCAGTCACTCTGAGAAGTTTCATCATGAAAGGAGAGAGAGGTTAAGAAGATATTGTGTCATTCATAAATTGTTTTCTTGAAATCTGGTATGTTTCTGTATGATATGATAATATATGATATGAGAGGGTAACATTATGAAGTATAGAGTTACCAGAACTTTCAGATCCATTGTACTTCTAAAACCACTACCCCTTCCCCTACCTCGATAGTATGTAACCAATGTCGATAATTAGCCATTGCAGTCCCATCATTTATGTATGTGCTGGGCTCGCTATGGAAAACTCAATGAGTTGATTATGTTGTACTGGCCTTTTGCGGGGGGAACTGAATATGATTGACGGGTACCCAGCACTGGGACCAGCTGCTGGCCGCAGTTAACTGATAGTCCCACATATGGTAGTATTTACTGGGCCGCTGATGTCAGGTATGGAGAAAATATATGAGGCCGATTTTATTAGCTATAGTTTGGTTTCCGTTGCGAACGGCACAAGAAAAGATCTCTCACATACAGAAACAGGCTTGTCTGGCGATTGCTGGGGACATCAGCACCACACCGTCATCAGCAATGAAAATCCTTCTAGACGTACCTCCTCTCCACAGTTTCCTGGAGAGAGCGGCTAGATGGACAACATACAGAATTGCGCATATTGCAAATTGCACACGAAGCGCAGCAAATGTCAGTAGATAGTATATCAAAAGTTAGGATGGAGACATGAAAGCCGTTTTGACCGATTGAGAATATATAGTTTCGACCGAGGTTTCGACACAAAAAAATCCTAAAGTTGAAAAATATCGATTTCTAATCATTCCCGCTAGACCCCAAGTTAACACTTGTTGACATTGATGCAATGAGCTCTTCAGGGAGAATCTAAGAATGCAATGAGATACAGGGTAATCCATTTGAAACATCAAAATTGCAGCTACTTTCTTGTATAAAAGGCAACGCTGTATTGCTGAAAATATTTTAGATCAAGTAACTTGGATTTTTGGAATGATCCTATGTTCCGTTCTCCGTAAGGTACCATCGAACAAATATTTTCATCGAGACTTTTATGCAGTGAGAAAATAGTGGATAATTTAGAGAAATTGGAGGACTCGTGATTTCAATGGAATATTCAAGATGCAGAAAGGAATTGTATTGTCAATATTGGATATTAAGTATTTACGGTTTACTTGAATTTCGGTCAATAAATTCCTTTGTTCGGGTGTGAAATTGCTCCCTCCTACCGTTTTTTCGATATTGTTATCTATATTTTTGTTCCTTCCTTGGCAGTCCCCGCGAGATTAACCCGTCGAGTTGAGGCCTCGCACCCCTTCGTGGTCACTTTGGAGACCTGCAGAACATCTCTTTCTATACGAAGTTTGTCGGTCTTATTCTGACTCACCCTGTATAATAATACATGGTGTTTCAAAATTCGCCAAAAAGATTCCAATGAGTATTTTTGAGGTCGAAATTATACTCTTTTCCTATAAACGTGCGGTCATCTGTGGTGGCATCCCCTTATGAGCTACTCCTCCTCCAAAAATTAGATTCACGTCATTCTTGAGGAAAAAAGTTTATAGAGCTCCTGAACTATTTAGTTACAGTCAAACTACATCTTTTTCTTTTTCGTAACTCACTACTTACCAACTAGCTGTAAGAAGTGAGGGGTAAATTTTAAGAAACATGATGGTATTGGAAAAAAGTCCTGTTTCGACCTACAAACACCCTGTAAGTAAAAAACGCATTTCGATTCCGGCTCTGTTGCTGAAATCATAGATTGAGAAGACTGAAATGATAATAAGTCGTTGATAATATACCATTGAATTGACGCAGATATCCATCTCGTGGTTTCCTCGAAAGTATGAGATATCTACGAAGGCCTGGAAGGGACACATAAAATAAAAAAAATAAAAACTCTTCAAAATTTTGAGTTATAACTCGGAATTTTAAAATTCCGTGTTATAACTCGGAATATTGGATGTAAAATTCCGACTTATATCTCGGAATTTTAAAATTCCGAGTTATAACTCGGAATTTTACATCAAAATTCCGACTTATAACTCGGAGTTTTAAAATTCCGACTTATAACTCGGAATTTTAAAATTCCAATTACATCCAATATTCCGAGTTATAACACGGAATTTTAAAATTCCGAGGTATAAGTCGGAATTTTGATGTAAAATTCCGAGTTATAACTCAAAATTTTAAAATTCCGAGTTATAAGTCGGAATTTTGAAGAGTTTTTATTTTTTTATTTTTTGTGTCCCTTCCAGGGCTTCGTAGATTTCTAACCTGCTGCCAGAGTTAATATTATTCTTTGAACCTTGATAATAAATAATACTGCGAAATGCAACTTACTCAAACAGAGCCGTGCAAATACGATCGACACAAAATAAACAGATATTCAATTTGGATAGTCCATCAGAGATAGACAGAGCCGTATTTGAGGGGTTAGTGGTTAGAGTTTCAAAGCCCTTCCTCCACACCCTTAAGGCGGGCCTTTCGCGACAGCTTTCCGACCGAATATAGCCTATATATATATACTAGTTCAACAACTATTTCTAGGTGTCAGTGTGATGTCGAAATCGGAATAAAATAATTAAATTACAGCTTTCACAGCTATTGTAGAGTTCTTCGATTTCGTCTGTTACAGCAGGTCACCAATAGGTGGCACACAATTGAATGCAATCGTAGGTAATTGTATTATGTACGTGCAGTGTTGCCAGAGCTACTGCTCCACGGGCCTGCTCAACATGATTCCACTTTTCACTCCATTCAAGTCAAGCAAATACCTATATCTCGCTACAATGAAAATTTATGTCATGAGTCATTTTTGAAACTGTCTTCACAAATAGTCTTTCGAATATTTCTTTTCCTTTTTAATTTCATTTTCTACTAATATAACTTATCATTATTGGCGTCGCCAGAAAAACTTCCAAGGATGGGGATCGAAATCATTGTTCAGGACAAAATACTCAAAATAGTCTGTGTTATTCAGAAATAATGTGTGCAAGATTTTTTATCAAGTTCAGATGGCTATAAATAGAAATTTCGTGTTTTCTGTATAGGATAGGGTATATACGTAGACGATTGCCTAGTTTCAAATATCTTCATTCTTACGAATTCACACTGCTATTACTGATATAAGGGTTATATTGATATATACAGTGTGTAGAATGAAAGAAATCCTTGATTCAAATTTCATGTTCTCTAATTCAGACCTGCTTGCTGAAATACAAATTTCGATCATAATTGCACTTATGAAAAAAACAATTTTTTCGAAGTGAGAACTTCTTGGCGCGTTGAGCACATTTTTGGGTGGAGAAAAACATTGGATTTCGCGTCATCGTCACGACCCGTTCCGTGTCCCGTTATCGCGAGGTCAATGAATAGCAATAAATTTGAAGGGTGCAGTATCCCATCTCATCTTATATTATGTAGTATTTTGTTATTATGATTAGATTCTATTCTAAATTGGTATATGGAAGTTTTCGGGGTCGGAGATTATGATTCTTTCATCATGGCTCCACCACCATGGCGCACGAGTTTCGTAATTATGATTCTATGCCATTTGAAATTTGTATCTGGGGTTTTTCGGGGTCGGAGATTATGAATCCCGAAATGAAAAAATTAAAGATGACGGATTCAATATGGCGGACGAGTTATGTGATGATGATTCTATCCTATTCAAAATTTATATATAGGGGTGTTTGGGGTCGGAGATTATGATTCTATCGTCAAAATTGGGAAATTCAGGATTGCAGATCCAATATAGCGGACAATTTTAAGTTTTCTAATTTTATTATCCGATTCTATTCAAAATTTTTACTGGTGTTTCAGGGGTCGGAGATTTTGAATCATTTGTCAAAATTTGGAGATTCAAGCGAACACCATCTCAAAAGTTTTTGTTAGTCTATCTTAGACAGCGAATGTTTTTAGGTAATAAAGTTTGTCGAGTTAAGTGGAAGTGGTACTTTGAAAACTGTGAGATCTCAGGGGCAACGGTTGAGGCAGAGGTATAAAATTCACTACTGGTGGGTGGAGCTTAAACACTACGCCGATGACGAAAAAACCATTGCTCCTTTGTAAATCCGTTCCTCGGCCGAATTACGAGGGCAGTCTAAAACTTCAGTACGACGCGGCGACGGCGGCGTGCTGACATGCCGACTTGGCGTACATTGCAAAGAACGCTCCAATCGTTGGACTGTCGACTAGCCTTGCAAGCCGTTATAAGCTTGAAAAAAGTTGTCATCTGGGTAATGGATGCGTTCATTTAAATCCAGCGAGGTGAATTCATTCCGGATTGCAAATAGCGAGAAAAATCATTCCGATTTTGAAGTTGATGCAATTTCTTTTTTCATTTTTAAGAGCTCAGTTGTCAGTATATTCCGAGGTATCTTCCAATGATCTTCTCACGACTGTAAGCTGATGTTGCTTTCGTATTCTTTCGATACTAATTTCTCCTCAAATTATATTGTTATTTGCTTATTGATTGAATTGAAGTTGTTAGTATAAATATTATAATAATGTTGAAAGCAGAAATGGAATAACAATAAATCTATAATATTATTTTACTTGATTTTTTTTTTTGATTTTCTCTCCTCATTTCTATAAAATAGAAATATGCGTATTATTTCAATATATTTGTAGTGGGACAAACCAGCTGATTTGCCCCAAAATGTCACTGCGTTTAACAAATTTTTCTATCAGGGAGCCTATAAGAAAAATTCAGTAGCTTTTCAGAGACAATTTGTTTGAAAAAATGTTTGAAGGAAAGAAATATAGGACTAAAGAACACAAGTACCATATCAAGAGAAGACATATCGATAAATCGAAGCTAACTGAACATATCCTTACTGAAGATGGAAAACATAATATGGCAGGGTGGAATAATATCAAAATCATAGGAAAGGAAGATAACAACCAAAAAAGAAAAATCAAGAAATCCGCTTGCATTCTTCTGAACGAAGACAATAGCATTGCTTCCTGTTCAGTTGATGTATGTAGATAGAACATGGTATTCACTACTGAGAGCTGAACATGCAAATGGTGGATTCAAGAGCGATTAATGAAAACATCCTGTAAATCATTCATTCATATGCCAACATCAGTATGACACTGAAAACTGTCAAACTACTTCCAAAGAGAAATATTTTGATGAGAATCGGTCGTAATCTATTTTTTAAATCAAAAATTCAAGATGGCGGATCCAATATGGCGGACGAGTATAGTTATCCGATTTCATCAAAATTGGTATTTGGGGGTGTTCGTGGTCAGTGATTATGATTCTTCCGTCAAATTTTGGAAATTCAAGATGGCGTATCCAATATGGCGGACGAGTTTTGTAATTATGACCCGAAACTATTCAAAATTGGTATCTGGGGGTTTTCGAGGTCGGAGATTATGATTTTATACTTTAAAATTGAGAAATTCAAGATGGCGGATCCAATTTGGTGAAAGAGCTTTGTAATAAATAGTAGTTCGAAAAACTGTAATGAAACACGCTTTTATAGATAGCAAAACTCGAGGCCAAACTGAATAGAAGTAGAAAATTGATAGTATAGTCTCGAGTATAGTTTAAAAAACGAGATAGATTGTCAAAGTAAAAAGAAGTAGAAAATAAAAATAGTAGTTTGAAATACTGATGAAACACGATTTCATGGATATCCAAACTGAAAAGAAGTTCAATACAAAATAATAAAAGTGTGTTGATGAATATTTTACTAAAAAAATATTTTCTAGAAGAAAATGTATATAGCAAAACAACGTGTGCCAGGTATCAGCATCAGCTATTAAAATACATAGTAGTTTGAAAAACTGAAGAATCCCGTTTTCATGGATAGCCGTACTAAAAAGAAGTATAAATAAAATAATGAAAGTTCTTTGATAAATATTCATGTGAAAACATTTTTTCTACAAATAATGTTATGGCAAAACAACGTTTGCCGGATCAGCTAGAATATACAAGGTGATTCTAAAATAGGTGGTCAAACTTTGGGAGTATATAGAGTGAGTGAAATAATTACGAAAACCTCGGTAACATTTTTTTCAGAAGTGCCCCCCAAGAAAGATACAGCCCCTCAAAGGGGGGCCTCGGAGAATGATTTTGTACTATTATCGCCAACACCTTGTAAGATGAAAATCTAAAATTTTGTTTATCCACTAACTATTCAGTGCCGGTTAGAATGGAGTTAAAATCACCTCAAAATTAAATACAGGGGTGTGTCAAAACAGGGAGGTGGGGGGTAAAAATAACCCCAACTCTTTTGTTCATCGCAATTTCAGTTTTTTTACATGAAATTATGAAATCTCAGGGCTATTAACATAGAAAAGGATCTCTTGTTGGATCTCGATAAACTGAACCATTAGCGAATAAAATTTATTTTTCCAAGATTTCATTTAAATTGCAATTTTGGTAGGTATGCACTTAAGTTTAATTATCTAGTTCAAATCTTGCAACTGAATTTTCACCTACTTCTAATCGTCTGATCAACTTGGAATTTGGCAGATGACAGTTGACAACGCGTTATGGACTTTTTGATAGAAAAAAATATGGTGGCTCCAATGTGGCTGACCAGATTTGTGATTATGGTTCAATTCGATTCAAAATTGGTTTGTAAGGGTTTTTGGGATTTGGAAATTTTGAATTCATTGTCGGAATTGATGAATTAACAATAGACGACGAGTTTCGTGATTATGGTCTGATCCTATTGAAAATACTAAAATGAAAAATATTGTTAAAAACAAGCTTTTTTAAAATTTTATTCGCTAATAGTTAATTTTATCGAGATGCAACAAGAGCACCTTTTTTATGTAAATAGCTCTGAGATTTCATAATTTCATGGAAAAAAACTGAAATTGCGATGAACAAAAAAATTGGGGTTATTTTTACCCCCTACCTCCCTATTTTGAGACACCCCTGTATTTTATTTTGAGGTGTTTTTAACCCCATTCGAACCGGCACTGAATAGTAAGCGGATAGACAAAATTTCAGATTTTCATTATGCAAGGTGTTGGAGATAATAATACAAAATCATTCTCAGAGGCCCCCTTTTGAGGGGCTGTATCTTTCTTGGGGGTCACTTCGGAAAAAAATGTTACAGAGGTTTTCGTTATTATTTCACCCACTCTATATGCTCCCAAAATTTGACCACCTATTTTAGAATCACCTTGTATATAATAATATACTTCTTTTCTTCAAACATTTTTTCAAACAAATAGTCACTGACAAGCTACTGGATTTTTCTTTTAGGCTTCCTGATAGAAAAATTTTGTTAAACGCAGTGACATTTCGGGGCAAATCATCTGATTTGTCCCACTACAAATATATTGAAATAATACGCATATTTTTATTTTATAGAAACGAGGAGAGAAAATCCAAAAAAATCAAGTAAAATGAATATACCAACCACCTCCTCGATTTACCTACAGACAGTATTCAATAATATTAGTTGGGACGATTCCTTGTCCCAGAATTACCCAAATTTTGTGAAACAAATATAAAAAAACAGGACATTTTTAGGATTTATTTTATTTTTAATTTTTCATTCTGTCTCACACTGTCATGCCCCTATTTGTCCCACCATCTACTAACATTTCTGGTAGAACGTATTCAATATAAAAGTGGGGGATCCCTATAATGTCGTTTTTTCGAGGGATTTTCTTAATTTCCATTTCCATAAGGGTCCAAACACACCAAAAACAGAAATTCGTATTGGTAATTCTCACTTGACCCTGGATTTCAAAGTACACATTATGGCATTGGCTGGTGGTCCTGTCTTTTTTCCAGAATGTTGTTTTCCTTTCGATTATCTCTTCATCCACAGTCATAGTTCTGGCTCCAGATTGACATTTCATTTCCACAATGGAGTTTTTTCCTTCCGAAATTCCGTCAGGACTGGCAGCTATGTAACTAAATTCTTCATCAATGAATAGTCCACATTTTCAATATAATTTTGTGCTTTATATACTACACAGCTTGATAAAAGTGTGTGAGAATGTGTGTCAGAATATGGCGAGTTCGCTTCGATCCACCCCTTCAGAGGGGTAGTTTATACTGGACGATTTTCAAAAGTCCTTGCTGACCGAGTATTTTTAGTTGGTATTTTTTTATCAAATGATATATTTGAATATTCAATGAGAATATAAAGATGTACCAGTGAAATAATTCCGATCCACACCCTCAGAGGGGTAGTTTATTCTTGCTGTTTTTCAAACATCCTTGTTTACCGAGCATATCTGGTTCGTATTTTTTCTAACAATTGCATATTTGAATATATTATAGAAATATAGACATGCCACCAGTGAAATAATTCCGATCAACCCTTCCAGAGGGGTAGTTTATATCTGCTTCAACTTGCATATCTGGATTTTTCATGAAAATATAAAGATGCCACCAGAAAAATAATTCCGGTCCATCCTTTCAGAGGGGTAGTTTATTCTTGCTGGTATACAAAAATCCTAGTTGACCGAGCATCTCTGGTTAGTTTTTTTTACAAATAACATATTCGAATATTGTATGAAGATATGAAGATGCCACTAGTGAAATAACTTCGATTCACCCCTTAGATGGGTATAGTTTATACCTTTTCATGAATCCTTGTTGACCGAGTATTTCTGGTTCGTGCCACCAGTAGAATGATTTCGATCAACCCCTTCAGAATGGTGATTTTATATACTGCTATTTTTCAAAAATCCTTGCTGACCGACCACTTCTGGTTTTAATTTTTACTTCGAATTGCATATTTGAATATATTATAAAGATATATAGATGTCACTAATGAAATTATTTCGATCCTCCTCTTCAGAGGGGTAGTTTATTCTTGCTGTTTTTCAAAAATTCTTGCTGCCCGAACATTTCTTGTACGAGTTTTTGCTTCAACTTGCATATTTGGATATTTTATAGAAATATAAAGACACCATCAATAGAATAATTCTGATTCACCCCTTTAGAGGGGAAGTTTATTCTTACTGATTTTCAAAAGTCCTTGCTGACCGAACATCCACCAGTGAAACAACTCCGATCCATTTCTTCAGCGAGAGGTAGGTAGTTTATGCTTTCTGTTTCTCAAAAATCCTTGCTGACCGAGCATTTTTGGTACGAATTATCGTATTTGAATATTTTATATAGATGCATTGATGCCACTAGCAATATAATTTCGATAGACCCATTCAGAGGGGTAGTTTATTCCAGCTGTTCTTCAAGAATCTTTGCTAACTGAGCATTTCTAGTTCGTATTTTTTCTTCAACTTACATATTCTGATATCAAATATAGAAAAACAGCAAGAATAAACTACCCCTCTGAAGGGGTTGATCGACATTATTCCACTGGTGGCATCTATATATCTATATTATATTCAAATATGCAATTTGAAAAAAAAATCGAATCAGAAATGCTCGGTCAGCATACTCTAATATTGGTCAGCAAATTATACGCCCCAAGCACGCGTCATTGTTGAAAAATTTTCAAAATCGCAATACTCCCGCTGTGCCACAAATCATAAATGATTGCTCCAGAAATACATGGAAATACAAAATTATCTCACCCCGCATGCTAAAAGATTTTCGCGCTTCTTTTCGATTGGTAGCTTTGAAGTTACGAGAACAGCAAACAGCGGTACCTATTTTTTATAAAAGGTCGTAAATCATGCGGCGAGGGTCAAAAGACGCGTGTCAAACCGCAGCGCTAATGAGTCGTGGAAAAAACTTTGATACCGATAAAAAAGCGCATCCATTTTTATTGCGATAAATATTTTTTTGATATGCCTAGAACTGGATGGAAGTAGATTTTCTATCGTTTCCACAATTGTTTCTGATTCGTCATTATTCCCGAGGTAATCCTAATTCAATTTATTCGCGTAAATAAACGTTTATAACGTTATATTTTTCAAAATATTCCATGTTTCGGGAACCAAAGAAATATTATCGTTAATTGCCAGACCCTCGTAAACATTGCAAATAAGGAATGTATATTTCATCTCCATTCATAAATGTTAATTCCTATCAATTCTGAGAGCGGCGCCACTCTCTGGATACAAATTGTTGCCATGCAAGGGTTTCGTAGTCCCTAACTTTTTAGGTTAATTTTTCATTTTGAGTGGATGAAAAAATTAGTACATATCTATGAAGATCTAATCTATGTTCCTGTCGTCTCACTTTTTCGAAATTTGATTCAGTTTTTTCTAAAAAAAATCTCAAAATAACGTGCTTTTTGATGATTTTCCAATTTTTTTTTTTAAGAACCGAATCGAATTTCCAAAAAGTAAGACGACAGGAACATAGATCAGATTTTCACGAATATGTACAATTTTTTTCATCCACTCAAAATGAAAAATGACCCCGAAAAGTTAGGGACTACGAAACCCTTGCATTATTGCTTTATATCATAGTACAACTTCCTCTTAATAAAAATTCTGTTTGATAGTGATAAAACAGTGCATGTATAGTGTGAGTGTGATTATATCGTTCCAAAGTTTCCAGGATTTCCTGGTTTCGGTCTTCGACATAAACGGTGAGAAATTGATTTCCCATCATATGCTTTCTATATCTCACAATCCATTTTGTTTTAACTTTTTTTAAATCATTTAAAAATCGAATTATAATGAAAAAAATATAAGAAAATTATGTTCATGCTGATATAAAACTCACAAAGTTATTGTATGAGGAATTTTAAAATGAAATATTTTTCTTGAACAACCTGTTTCTCCAAAACTAACAACATTTTCTATGAGAGATGTGAGGCTGCATCTTGATATTCTGATGTTTACTATTTCTAGCTCACACATTGACCATTTTCATGGTGATTTAAAACTTACAAAGTTATTGTATGAGGAATTTCAAAATAAAATATTTTCCTTGTACACCCTGTTTCTCCAAAACTAACAACATTTTCTATGTGAGATGTGAGATGTGAGGCTGAATCTTGATATTCTGATGTTTACTATTTCTAGCTCACACATTGACCGTTTTGAATGAATAACCCTGTATATATTTCAAAGAAAATTTTAATATCACGGAATTCATTGAATTTCAAAAATCTTCCCCAAAGAAGATGTAAGTGGAATATGAAGTATCTACCTACGATAATTCTCTAAAACATGAACTGGATGTTCGATAACGTCTCCAAATGTCTCGAAAAAAAAGCGACTGCTATATTTTCAAATATTTCGTATGTGGCTGACTTTCCTGTTGCCTCGCTTTTCTGCCCATTCTTATGAATTTTTGCGACATATCATTTGCAGCAGCTTGCAACACTGGCTTTTCAATTATTGATTATATGCCGGTTAGTTTGAAGTTCATCTGAAGTTCACGCAATTCAAAGGGCACGTGGCGGACTGCGGAAAGACGGGGAATCACCGCGCGACCAATGAATATCCCCCCGGTTCGCCGCGGGAGGGAGAGAGACATATAACGATTTCTCGCTCAGTTTTGTTTTGTTGCCGTGGCGGTATTAACCTTTGTGAATATCGCCATATCAATGGATCCAAAATCTGAGAACTGTACTCTGAGAGTTCTGAGACGAATGTTTTTGCATGAGTTTTAGAGTGAAATAACCTGAACTTTTGACACAGATCAACAAAGCTTTTTGAAGTTTGTTCCACAACTGTGCCATTCCTATTATTTCCATCTATATGCTGACATAATTATCGATCTCATGAATAGAATTGAATAAATTCTGCTGAATTTGTATGTTTAAATTTTCAGGTCTACTTATATAATTATAATTCAGTGACAAATTCTAGGCCGTTTCAAACTACTCTATTTATTTTCTAGTTCTTTTTAGTTCGGTTCTCTATAATACCTCTTCATTTTTTCAAACTACTCTTTATTTTCTACTCACTTCTTTTTAGTATGGCTATCTATAAAAAGGTGTTTCATTAGTTTTTCAAAGTAATATTTATTACAATAGCTGATACCCGGCAAACGTTGTTCTGCTATATACAATTATTTCCAGAAAATATTTTTTTAGTTAAATATTTATCAACATACTTATATTCATTTGTTTTCTAATTCTTCTCCGACCCCGAAAACACCCAGATACAAATTTTGAATAGAATCGGATCATAACTACAAAACTCAGTTGCCATCCTCCATCTTCAATTTCCTTATTTTGATGAACAATCATAATCTCCCATCCCAAAATCCCCCATATACAAATTTGGAATGGAATCGGATTAAGTTACAAAACTCGTCAGCCATATTGAATCTGCCATCTTGGATTTCCAAATTTTGATAAAAGGATCATTATTTTCGACTCCGAAAACCCCCCGATACCAATTTTACATAGAATCTGATCATAATAATTAAAAAACTCTTCCACCATATTGGATCCACCATTTTGAATTTCCCCGTTTTGACAAATGATTCATAATTATCTACGACCTCTAAAACCTCCAGATACCAATTTTGAATAGAATCTGACCATAATTACAAAACTCGTCCGCCATATTGGATCCGCCATTTCGAATTTCCTAATTTTGATAAAAAATCATAATCCCTGACCTCGAAAACCACCAGATACCAATTTTGAATGATATCTGACCAATCTGTTCTGTTCAGCACCAAAACATACGCTGATGCTATCTTAGATTCCATCCAGAGAAGAGCCATTCGCCTGGTGGGTGACGCCACACTCACTCACTCTTTGACATCATTGGAACACCGTAGAAAGGTCGGCGACCTTTCACTTTTCTATCGATACTTCCACGGGAAATGGCTATCATCCCGCCACTAGCAATACCAGACGAAGTAGACAAGCCCAGTCAGCACATCCTTTCGTTGTCAACCTCGAAAGATGTCGAACAGCACTTTATCAAAACTCCTTCATCCATAGAACGGCTAGGCTCTGGAATTCAGTGCCCGAGGAAGTATTCCCAACAACATATAATCTCCAGAAGTTCAAAAAAAAACTCCAATACCTACCTCCTGTCCCTATCCTCCCTAGGAACGCACGATGTTCTTTGAACATTATAGGGATTTCCTTTCGTGCGCTCCAAGCGATAAAAAAAATAATTACAAAACTCGTCCGCCATATTGGATCCACCATTTTGAATTTCCTTATTTCGATGAAGAAATCATAATCTCCGACCTCGAAAACCCCCAGATACCAATTTTGGATGGAATCTGACCATAATTACAAAGCTCGTCCGCCATATTGGATCCGCCATCTTGAATTTCCAAAATTTGACGAAATATTCATAATCTCCGACGCCGAAAACCCCTGAGTACCAATTTTGAATGAAATCGGATAACTATACTCGGTCGCCATATTGGATCCGCCATTTTGTATTTTCTATTTAAAAAATAGATTACGACCGATTCTCATACCTACCGAATACGCACAAAAAATTTCATACGAATCGGTCGAGCCGTTTCGGAGGAGTTCGACCACTATGACCGTGACCGTGACAGGAGAATTTTATATATTAGATTTGTTCGTCTTACAAACACTCGGAGAACCTCCCCTTGAAATATGCCCAGATAATTGAATAATACCCTCTGTATTATCACGTCGCCTAGATTTCATAATATGTCCGAGTAATATGTATAACATTGGCAACGGTGTAAACGGGTTTGAATTCATCATCTCTCCTAAGCGCCATCTGCTTGCAATACAATGCACCATTCCTCTCTGCCGCAGTCTGTCATTTCGAACACTGCCATCTATCAGGTAGTGCCTGAACTACCACATCCTAGTTTCCTGCATTACATTCTTTCAAGAAATGGAGTTTACCGAGATCAGCTGGGATGAATGGATATTTTGTTGACAGAATAATCGTTTTTGTTGCTTCCTGTCCGAATGGAAACATTTCAAGAGCTGATATTCCAGTGACACCTTGCCGAATTTCCAACAATTGTACTGAGATCGAAAATATTTCAATTTGAGACAAAAAAATTTCAATGTTTACGTTTTTCAAAAATCTGTATCTTCTATAAATAAATGAGTTTCGACTCCGTATGATAACCAGGCCCTAGTCCCAACCTTCTTCTTTACGATGATTTAATCAGTTTTTCAATTGAATCATTCATAAGCCCATATAGCAACATCTAGTGAAGGCCTGCATGTCGATTTGGTTGAATCTCTCCTCTTAAATAAAATGTGATCTTGTGTATTATGAGTTAGTAGAAGAATATGAGACTAATACCTATAGATCTGGGATATTAGGATACGGCGAGGGATACGGTGTTTGGCAATAAATTCATAAAATATTCGTATATTTGGCATTACCTTTCTTGATCTGGTAGATTTTGCAATAACAAAATCACTATTGCCATGGAAACTTAAATGTTGCGAAAGTTCCTCAATTAATCGTTCCAGAATTACGTCATTTGACAGGTTGCTGAGGGGCAAACATTGTATTTTCTCAAGATTTGTCACATAAAACCAGAATTAGTGGGATCGTTTTCCTTGGAATCCGAGTTGGAAAGAGAAAGAATTTCATAATTTTGTTTGGTGAAACTGGTATCATATTGTGGATGTGGCAGAGGGATGGCCAGGGCTATGCTCATCAAAGGTAACCTAACAAATAGTTTGTGTGCCCCTCAAGAAACCATGTCAAAATCACGTGTTCTAGAATGGTTAATATGAACGAATATCATACCGAGTGTCAATGAATTTATTAGAAAAGTCAAAGCCCCTAGAATATTAGGTGCATCAAAATGACATATGGTATTGGTGAATGGTATGTGAAGAGGAGAGGTTTTGCACGTTTTCCACTTTTCGGTCACTTTCGGTTACATGGCTTCGATTTTGACTTTTAAATTGAAGACACGGAATTTTGTTACATTATTGCAATTTTTGCGATAATTCTGGATCAGAATATGACATTTTTGTAAGTTTTCACGCCTCATTAATTTTTTTGAAGTCACTTTCAATATTGCATCTATAAGTAGCCTATATCGGACGTAAACTAATGGTGATGTGGGAAAATGACCACTGCAAGTTAGAAATAAAATACCCTATTAGAAGAAGTCATTCTGAAATGAAAAAATTCTGTTGAAATCAGCTCTGAAAATTTTGGAAATACAAATTGAGGGGTATTTTAACACCACTAGAGAATTAAAAAAAAAATAATAAGTGTTTCTTCGAAAAAAGTTGAACTTATTTCTGATTTTTCTCCAAGTAATTTTAGAAAATTCCACAAGTGGATACATAGGGAATTGAATTTTCGATTATGTTTTCAATATAGGTACACCTTTTTGACATCTAAAAAGTGATAATGCGTCATTTTTTGAAGTCGAGGACATTTTTCCTCAGCAATTCTCACCCCAGTAAGTTTTGTATTCAGTAATATATATATTTCGATGTACCAATAACGCGAAAAACTGTCTGTATAATAATTTGACCACATCTATGACAGATTATGTCAACTTAATCTTATAGACTAATCATCAACAGTATATTGTTATATGGGAGGGAAATTCCCGGTTTCGTGAGAATTTTTGGAACGTTGAGGAAAAAAGGGATTTTTCTGGAAAAAGGCCGTTTGGTAAGTAGATTTTGATGATATGGCCAGGTTTTGAAATCTGAGAAAACAATGATAGATGAGTTCCACATGTCATTATTTTGTGATCTGAACCCAGAACACATAGCACATAATTATATAATTGCTATTGTTTTTTGATTTGACTATGTGTGTAAGTTTTGCAATAATTGCTCACTAGTTCAAAACAATATGAAATATGAATATTATTTCCATATATGAGTATGGACAAGTCAGATGATTTGCCCCAAAATATCCCTGCATGCTGAAAAACTAAAAAAATCTACAGAAATAGTAGAAACAAAATCTAAAATTGAACGTTTTTCTATTCGAATTTGTCGCTCAATAATGGGATCATACCAGACCAGACCAGACCATATAACAACACAGATCATCAATGACCACAATGGACGAAAAGCGATGAAAAGTGTTTGCTGACAATAAGTTAGTGTCTGCGGTTTAAAAAAAGTATATTTTTTCAAAGAAAGATATATCAGATTAAAATTAACTGACATAGCTAAAATCGTTCTGATGGACTAAAAATGCGTTCATATCGAAGGTCATGGTAGTTTGAATCCTTGCCTCTATTTGATGAGTGAGCCGATCGAGTCGTTGGTGCGTCGCCAAATCCAGCGATAAGCTGATAAGAGCAAGATACCTTCTGCCGACGACCTCTCATCTCTTTCCCACTTGCGTCTAGCCCCTGCGTGCAACTGGCGTGCCGAGGCAAACATTCGAACGCCGGCCTTATCCAGCGCCGCGCCGACTGCCCATCGGAAAACTTGCGTTTATGGATTTGTGATTCGTCATAAAAATTTCAAATAAAATTGCATCGTTATTCACTCGATTTCATTGATGAGGAAAAGAGGAACTTATTCTAAAAACAGTCTTCACGAATTTTTGAATGACCCATAGGCTTTTAGACTTAGATTACTTTTGTTGAGTCGATTTAAATAAAGTGACTCTTCACGAAAAGGAAAAAAAATAATTTCTTCAAAAATTTTGAATATCTGAAAAGGAAACTCAACGTGCAGAAAGAAATTTATTGATGAATCAATAGAACTAGAGGTACATCGAAAAAAATTTATATGTATTCAAATACCTATGTCAGACTTATAGGTATGGTGGCTATAGTCAATTATAGCCACCTTACTTATAGGTATGATTGTATATACACTGGATACCTATGTTATACCACTCTGTACTTGATGCAAATGAATAACAATTGTTATTATTATTAGGTACCTATGATATCAATTGCACCTATAGAACCTACCTTGAAGGCAGCATCTGTATCTTTAGATAAATATACTGTTCTGAATGAGAATGTCAACATGCCTCACAAGTCACAACACAAAAATCGAACCACAACGAAGGTTGTATTCAACGAAAAAAAAATAATTAACAAATCTAATAAGTTGAAAAAACCATCAACAGACGAGAGGAATAAGATAGCAATTTCCCTATCAAATAACTCTGCACCAATCCCATGAATTCAATAGATTCTTTTCGAGAGTATTTTGTTTGTTTTTCTCATAGTGTATCGATGATGGTGTACAATACCTACATGATTCTGCACTATTGTATGCATCTATGTCTGTATTTTTTATTAACATTGAACTTTTTTCATGAATAACTGTTATATTAATCTTATTCGTTTTACAAATTAGTTACTTTCATTGTTTAGTTATTATAATTAATTTGGCACTCCCGTACATATTCTACCCGCATAATGTAAAACCATTGTCGGCTAAATGAAAAATAATCAGCCGTCTTGATTATTTTTCATTTAGCCGACAATGTTTAAAACATACCTATAAACCAAAATCGTCAATCGGCGCTGGATAAGGCCGGCGTTCGAATGTTTGCCTCGGCACGCCAGTTGCACGCAGGGGCTAGACGCAAGTCTCTTTCCCTATCTCTGGGTCTGTGCGTCAATGACCCTTCCTGCTGCCTGCTGCACTCGCGATTTGCGTACAACGTTGCAATACATCCCGGGATTTCCGTAGATCTACCGACTAGCTAAACGAGCTTCAGTAACCTCGCAGCCCGGCATCTACGGCTTCAAATGATCTTGATCAAATTTCCATAATTAAGATTGTAAACACTAAGGTATATTCTGGACCTATCTCAGTTACTTCCAGTATTACCAGAGCCCACGATCAAATAGATTTTTGCCCAAAATATACATTGAAACAACTTGAAAATACATCTTTTCCTATTGTATCAAATTTCGTTTCAGGAGAAAATATAAAAACCAAAAATTTCCACGTCGATCTCTGAATTCGCTGTGGAAAACTGTGAAAAACCAATCGCTATACTTATTAGAAATGTCAATTTTCAACAAGAATATCTCCGGACGTGGAGAACATTTTTGGGATATCTCAACATCTATTCATTGACCCCTCAATTGCCCATTTGACCTTCAATTTAACTCTTACGGTAACTAAGATCCCCATGCTGTTCATCCTCATCTTGGGCACACTGTATAGTAGTGTATACTTCTGGAATATAACATAATTCAAAAGCATTATTGAAAATAGGTACCTACTGGTCACTCAATCACAGAATGATAAGTGGAATGACTCAGCAATTGGTGAAATTGTATTTCCTTATATATTCTTTTTGGTATAACAATTACGAAACATTCAAGCAACAGGTTTTCTATTACTCCACCCAATAGTTAAAAAACTTCTCATGGGAAAATGTTTTTACTCTCTAGAGGAATACTTTGCATATGAGTTTTCGTCTTTCTGTGAACTGTGAGATGCGGAGAGTGATTGATTCAGACTTTCCATACTTTTCGTCCGACCGCAAGGTCGTGGGTTCGATTTCCAGCACGGGCAAGGAACTTTTTTCAATATTTTATTTACGAATTAAATATTGTAAAGTTTCGGAGCATCGGCTGGGGATAGTCCTGCACGATTCGCTGTTGCGTTCCAATTAACAGTGCTGCTCCTAAAGTGGCGCATGGAGTTAGTAACAAAGCCTACACAGAACACGCAGAAAGATATGATGATGTGGTTGTGAGCGTCAGAGAAGAAGTAGGACGGTGTATGTAGGTGGGTGTGGAAAAACTACCAGCTGAGCGTGAGAGCGGGCCAGCTGCTTAAGTAGACCTCGGTCTCGGGGGTTAACGATGATAGTTAGCAGGCCTGCCACTGCGCATATGGTAGTGAGTACATTACTAGCCTACAAAACACAGCTGAAAAACTCTGAAAAGAGAGCTGATGGGCGGTGCCTGAAAAGGATGTTAGCCAGCTCTCTTGAGCGAACCACATCAGTCATTGAAAACACTTGGGGTTGGCAAAAAGGTCCCATTGGGGACTAGTTGCTGACGTGGAAACGTCCCCCACCAGTACCAGTACCAGTTCCATACTTTTAATGTGTTTTGTTTGTCAATAGTTTTTTTTATATTTTTTATACAAATTTTTTATAGATTTTAGTATCGAACGATGATGATTTCAATATGCATATACTACGTACGAATGTAATTGTTACATATTTTTATTTGTGACCTTTTATACAAAAATGTGAACGCTTTTAGTATAATGTGATGATAAATTTTTAATGTTTAATTTGTATACATATACTATAAATGTATTTGAACTTGAACTTTGTCGACAAAATGTGAACATTTTAGACAATAAAGTTTATCTATCTATCTATCTATGATTGAAGGGCTCATAATTTGATTGAACTTTGATGACTATTCCACTCATCTTAAAATTCTCCCATAATCTGACCAATCACAAGCCAAAGACAACTTGTATTATTAGTAATAATATAAGTACTTTAAAATATTCCGATAATACATCGATAACTGATTGCAAAGGGTGTCAGTTTGACAGTTGAAATAATCCGACCGCAAAGAGGGAGGATTATTCTGTTAAACTGACACGATTTGTAATTATGCAGGAAGTTTGAGATGTATAAGCATGAATAGTTTGAAGTTCGAATTGTATTCGATGCGATTATTTTTTGAGTAGTTTTGAACGAACGTCAACATTTTACGACGCGCTTTGTTTGTAACAATATGAATTGGTTACTATCGAAATAACTCCAAATTTCTGATTGGCGGAGTTACTCTATGTATATCCACGTATATTCGGAATTATACAAGGTAGCTTAACTCATTTTACCACCTCCTCGATTAACCTACAGACAGTATTTAGCTCAACTCAATTGAACGTTCTGATTGGTTTGAATTCATACGAAGAAAATAATCGCGAAAAAACACTAGCTGCCATTCAATTCTGATTGGTCTATTAGCGTTGGTGTTTTCAACGATGTATAACCAAATAACCATGGATAGCAAACTGAAGTCAGTCAGTTTGACATGAAATAATTATAACTGTAGATATCAGAATGAATCGCTTTGGTGTTATGGCTTGTTCATTTATAATAAATGCTTCTTATGCCTCGTGAAATAGTCTAGCAAAATCTCGATCAAAATATCACTCTGTCCTGAGTATCTTCTCATAATTCTTACCGCAAAGTAATACCACTCGTCCTAACGGGCTCGTGGTGTTGCTCGGCAACAACAAACCTACTGAATTTTCTAGAATTTTCATGTCAATTTTATGGAGATAAAAGCAAAATAGTCACTATTTGCACTATTGGGAGACAAACCAAGATATTGATTTCAATCAACATTATAAAAATGAGCGAGATGCAAGATCATGAATCAACATATTTTGAATCAAGGAAAGTGCGCGCTGATAAATTTGATTAAACAATTAAAACATTATATCGAAGACTGGAACCTTTGGCACGATAATACACTACACTGTTTTACCACTAACCAAACCGATTTTTTAACGCCTCGACACGTGTTTCGCTAACTATGTTAGCATCTTCAGGAGAAGATTAAAACTGTTTTAATCTTCTCCTGAAGATGCTAACATAGTTAGCAAAACACGTGTCGAGGCGTTAAAAAATCGGTTTGGTTAGTGGTAAAACAGTGTAGTGAATTAAAACATTCATCAGAACAAATTATATTCTATTCATTGTATATTATGAAATATAATAAGAATCATCTAAGTGGCAATCGAGGTTGCGATATATCTATTGACAGTTGTTTTTTTTTTACAGGAAAATCTTCCTACCCCAGAATCTTCAGAAGGCAACGATGAAGATCATTACGGGGGTAAGAAAAGAACCATCTTATGTTTGCACGAAATTTATTAGGACTTCATCTGCTTGCTCCTAAATTTCGATAGATTGGTTTTCTGAAATATTATTACAATAATACACATGCACTAACAGTAATTATTAGATTGGATGAATGACAAAGAAGAGAATGACAAAATTTTCGAATTATTTTAAAATGAGCAGGGTTGCTTTCACTAATTTCGACAGTTTCAACTAGTAATTTCTGTCAAAATAGTTATCGATCAACTACAACATTATAACATGTCTGATTTTCTGTCACGTGCTTCATAGTAGAGTTTAAACGGGATCCTATCGTGCTATCCCGTGGGCACTTTGTTGCTAAAATGTAAAACCCATTTTTTATCATTCCTAAGACCTTTGCAATGCAAAATCACTTGGTCGTCCAAAAATCGTAGTAGGAGGGGAGTGGGGGGAGCCTTTTTTAAAAAAAAAACCAATTTTTTTTTTCATCGGTTTTCAGATCTAAGATTTGAGATAATTCATTCCTCAAATTTGTATACCCATCCGGAAATCAGAAATATTTTTTTTCAATTTATAAAAATACGTCGCAGCATTGTTGTATATGGAGCGCCTTCACACAAAACCGCTTGCCCTGCACACCCATATTTTTAAAATCATTTAACTCGCTCTACCTCGAAAAGTATTGGGTCTAGCAAAAAAAGGTTTTCTATAAACGTTAAAGACCAAACATCAGAGAACATGTTGGGCTTTTTAGAATTTTGATTGGATAATTGGTTCACGGGAAAATTAAATAAATCGAACGGCATGTCGCGATGAACAGCGGCGGCCGCAGAGACACGAGGAAGGGCGAGATTGCTATGCCTGAGTCAACCGAAAATCCACTCTACTGATGGCGATGTTGGTACGGTCGATTTTACCGTGACTTCACTGTTTTCTTGTGAATTCGAATGCATTGTTCTGGTAGCGCGGATTCCACTGAGATAACTAGTGATGAGTGATAAAGTTCTTGTCTATAAATCATATTATTAAAAGCGAATAATAACTTATTGGTAAGTTAACAATATTTAGAACTTACTTAGTGAGTATTAGGTAGAGTTACTATTTTTTTGTATCCTCTAGAAATGGATTTAACGAACAGCAGCAGCTCTGACAGTGAAATTGAGTCGAAAATCAAATCAAGACGTGCTTCTTTTCGTAAAACTTGCAATGAACAAGACGTTTTTATTCAAAATGTGTGTCTTATTTGTTTGGAAGGAGGAAAGCTGGTTATCTCTCATGAAAAATAAAAAAAACTATCATTGAATGCACGAAAGAACGTATGACAAATTGTCATGATGACAAATATATGCGGCATATATTCTCAAAGTTTGATGATCTAGAAAATCGAAGTTTTTTAAACTGGCACAGAAACTGTTATAAATCGTATACGTCCTCAAAGAACATTGTCTCGTACAAGTCAAAAAATAACAAACTGGCAGCTGATTTTCCAGCAGATTTTTGTAGAGCAGATATTTTTCAAAAACGTCCCTTGCGGACACCTTTTTGATTCGAAAAAGTGCGTATTTTGTCAGAAGCGATCACAGTATCAAAAACTAAGCCAAGTTATGACTCATAATATGCAAGAAAAAATAAGAACAATATCACGAAGTGACCCTGTGTTTTTTGCAAGAACTGGAGACAACGACTTAATTGCCTCGGAAATAAAATATCATGCCGCTTGCGTTTCAACAGAATTACGCAATCTCAATGAAAAATCGGTTGGAAATACTTATATTGAAAAAACAGAGAAACTTTTTGAGGAAATCAAGAAGGGTTTGAAAAAAGGTAAAGGATACAGCACAAAATCAATTGGCAAAAGATATCGTGAAATTAGTGGCATTGACGACATGAGTGAGAAACAAATAGTGAAAAAAATTAAATACCATTTTGGAGATGATGTTGAGTCAATAGGGTCTCCTAGACAAAACGAGCCCACAATATTCTTGAAGAAGTTTTCAAAAGAACAGGCAATTGAGCCAATCGTGCAAAAGTTTCAGTTTCTTTTTCATTCTCACTTTCATTGCGGACAATAAGGTTAACAAGGTAGTACAAGCTTTCAGGAATATACTTTTTGTAGTCTCTATATAACATTAATTTTTTAAAAATCGGACTCAGTCGACATCTTCTTCATCTCACCTCGGATAGTTTGGCAGATTTTTACTAGAATGTGTTGCTCCGATGCACCAAAACTGAAACTAGGACTAGGACAGATTCGTCGTGGTTTTGCACGATTGTCTCAATTGCCTGTTCTTCCGAAAACTTCTTCAAGAATATTGTGGGCTCGTTTTGCCTAGGAGACCTTTTTGACTCAACATCATCCTCAAAATGGTATTTAATTTTTTTACTATTTGTTTCTCACTCATGTCGTCAATGCCACTAATTTCACGATATCTTTTGTCAATTGATTTTGTGCAGTATCCTTTACCTTTTTTCAAACCCTTCTTCATTTCCTCAAAAAGTTTCTCTAATGCTTTATCGTCTGTTTTTTCAATATTAGTATTTCCAACCGATTTTTCATTGAGATTGCGTAATTCTGTTGAAACGCAAGCGGCATGATATTTTATTTCCGAGGCAATTAAGTCGTTGTCTCCAGTTCTCGCAAAAAACACAGGGTTACTTCGTGATATTGTCCTTATTTTTTCTTGCATATTATGAGTCATAACTTGGCTTAGTTTTTGATACTGTGATCGCTTCTGACAAAATACGCACTTTTTTGAATCAAAAAGGTGTCCGCAAGGGACGTTTTTGAAAAATATCTGCTCTACAAGAATCTGCTGGAAAATCAGCTGCCAGTTTGTTATTTTTTGACTTGTACGAGACAATGTTCTTTGAGCTCGTATACGATTTATAACAGTTTCTGTGCCATTTTAAAAAACTTCGATTTTCTAGATCATCAAACTTTGAGAATATATGCCGCATATATTTGTCATCATGACAATTTGTCATACGTTCTTTCGTGCATTCAATGATAGTTTTTTTTATTTTTCATGAGAGATAACCAGCTTTCCTCCTTCCAAACAAATAAGACACACATTTTGAATAAAAACGTCTTGTCCATTGTAAGTTTTACGAAAAGAAGCACGTCTTAATTTGATTTTCGACTCAATTTCACTGTCAGAGCTGCTGCTGTTCGTTAAATCCATTTCTAGAGGATACAAAAAAATAGTAACTGTACCTAATACTCACTAAGTAAGTTCTAAATATTGTTAACTTACCAATAAGTTATTATTCGCTTTTAATAATATGATTTATAGACAAGAACTTTATCACTCATCACTAGTTATCTCAGTGGAATCCGCGCTACCAGAACAATGCATTCGAATTTACAAGAAAACAGTGAAGTCACGGTAAAATCGACCGTACCAACATCGCCATCAGTAGAGTGGATTTTCGGTTGACCTAGGCATAGCAATCTCGCCCTTCCTCGTGTCTCTGCGGCCGCCGCTGTTCATCGCGACATGCCGTTCGATTTATTTAATTTTCTCGTGAACCAATTATCCAATCAAAATTCTAAAAAGCCCAACATGTTCTCTGATGTTTGGTCTTTAACGTTTATAGAAAACCTTTTTTTGCTAGACCCAATACTTTTCGAGGTAGAGCGAGTTAAATGATTTTAAAAATATGGGTGTGCAGGGCAAGCGGTTTTGTGTGAAGGCGCTCCATATACAACAATGCTGCGACGTATTTTTATAAATTGAAAAAAAATATTTCTGATTTCCGGATGGGTATGCAAATTTGAGGAATGAATTATCTCAAATCTTAGATCTGAAAACCGATGAAAAAAAAAATTGGCTTTTTTTTTTGAAAAGGCTCCCCCCACTCCCCTCCTACTACGATTTTTGGACGACCAAGTGATTTTGCATTGCAAAGGTCTTAGGAATGATAAAAAATGGGTTTTACATTTTAGCAACAAAGTGCCCACGAAAATCTATTCTAGAAGCCTTTTGCCAGTCTATTTACTCTACTATCAACTTCATGAAAGGGTGATATTAGTTATGAGAAACTGAAATATGGAACTATTGTCAATATGAAAGCGCACTTCTTTTTAATTCTAAGTGAAATATTCCAGTTGCCATGACCATGACAGCATATGACAAGTCGTTATTCATACATATATACCTACTAGATTCGAGTGCTATTCCTGCCAATCTCGCATCAGAACAGTGAATTCGGATTAATTTTGAAAATGAGTTAATAATGGTAAGTTATATAGCTAGTGTTGGAAAAAATTATGTATTCGAATTGTTCAACCGAAATAAAGAAAACATTCATCATGTCATACAGACTTAACAATATTTTGCAAGATTATGATAATATATATCGAATAAATAGTTTTATTCGCTTATCGAATTCAACAAACGTAGTATAGCGTAACTTGATTTTGCAATATAGAAATAATAATAAAAGCTTCATGATAAAGGATGAAGGAACATATAGTATCTACTTAGATAATATACAGTGTGTCCCAGCTAAAACTTGACACCCCTCCTTATCTCCGAAGTCGTTAAAATAATTGAAAATCACTCGGGCAAGTCGATTTAAATTTGGCGGGGGACGAATTTTTTTCTAACTACTATATCCCAAAGTTGAAACCTTGATGCGAAAAGGGCATTTTCAAATGGAACACCCTGTATGTCATTGCATCTATAGATTCTTCCTGAAGAGCTGATTCCATCAATGCATCACACTTGGGGTCTAGCGGTAATGATTACAGAGATATAGGGTGTTCAAGCAAGTTGCAGCAATACATCAGTGTGCAGGAGAGTTAATAAGGCAAGAGTTTAAGGAAAAGACCATCGCCATTTACTCCGACAGCCAAGCGGCTATAAAAGCAATCAGCTCCATGCAGATCAATTCCAAACTCGTCTGGGACTGCTTGGAAACCCTACAAGAGCTGGGCAGTCAAAACAGACTGTACTTAGCCTGGGTACCAGGCCACACAGGCTACAAGGGCAACGAAGAGGCTGACTCACTAGCCCGAGAAGGAGCAAGATGTGCTCCTATCGGTCCAGAACCTTTCTGTGGTATAGCGAAAGCGCTGCAAAGAACAAATAACAGCACTTGGATGAAGAAGCAGTCTCGAGAATGGTGGAACAAGGCGCCGGGAATGAGACAGGCCAAAGAGTTCATTAAAGAACCAGCGCCAAAATTCACGGAGTACCTACTAAGCCAGAATAGGAGAACAACAAGGATCTTGGTTGGGCTCCTGACAGGGCACTGTAGACTCAACAAACACATGAACAACATCGGATTGGCGGACACAACCATATGCAGGTTTTGCCAAGAAGATGAGGAAACCTCAGCACACATACTGTGCTACTGCGAAGGCCTGACTAGGCTAAGGTTTTCGACGATAGGGGAGGAAAAACCACAGCCCTCTCAATATATGGAGGACCTGAGGTCTGGCCTATGGAGTCTAGTAATAAGGATGGGTTTAGACAAGGAACTCTAACATAACATGAGGGCACACACAATAGATCTGTAAAGGTCGCAGTGGAGAGGCTCCCAGTAGCACATGAGCCCCATATCAATCTAATCTAGGGTGTTCAAAATCGAGATTTTTTAATTTTTTGCTTTTTTTGTGTCGAAACTATTCCTTATCGGTCAAAGCGGTCACTATTTACTGATATTTGATTGGAACAGATACAGGGTGGTTCGACATTCAGAATTCTGATCATCCTGTATCTATTGCGATTGAATATCAGTAAATAGTAAATCAAAAGTTGAGATTGGGACATGTGAGTCGCTTTGATCGATGAGGAATAGTTTCGACACAAACAAATCCAATATAGTTGAAAAATCTCTCTTTAATTTTTAAACACCCTATATCTCTGTAATCATTCCCGCTAGATCCCGAGTGTGATGGAATCAGCTCTTCATGAAGAATCTGAAGATGTAATGAAATACAAGGTGTTTCATTTGAAAATCGAAAGTTGATGTCCTTTCCGCTTCAATGTTTCAATTTTGGGATATGGTAGTTACAGAAAAAATTGTCCCCTGCCAAATTTAAATCGACCTGGGACACACTGTATGTAAAATAAAACATTAATATTTCATATTCAGTCAAGAATATTAGTAGAACTAATTTTTAGTTCCAAAGAAAAACAAAAGACTCAAAGTCAGTCGACCACACATTAATGTGTGGTCGACTGACTTTGAGTCTTTTGTTTTTCTTTTGAAATTTTATTGGACCACTTTGAGATATGGATGATTTTCATAATTTTTAGTTATTTACTGAATGATCTTCTTTGCTGTGGCAACGAATAGTGACTATATCTCACAAAAATCGATCTCAAATTTCTGTAAAAATTTTGTTCAACCTCGGCTATCATTGAGGACATTATATAATGTTTCTAAAGTGAATCGCAACATTGATGTATCAATGTACAGGACAGACATTCGAATATTTGACCAAGTTTACGAAATATATTTTGAGACTGCTGGTAATGGTAACTGGGATTATTGAAATGATTACTGAATTATTTGCCTTATTTGGCATTGGTCCTCAAATATCGGGACCACCATTATGCTTGAAGGCCTTCTAAGGGCCCGGGCTTCAAAGCGTTCCTCAAATGTGATCATCGATAGATCCGCTACTGCTTCATTCAATACTATACCGGGTGACACAGAGTATCGGGCGACCCCTGTAACTTCTGCATTCGTGAACGAATTTTTCTGAAATTTGTTATAGTTATATAACCAACCATTTCGGATTCGATCACATTACAATCCAATATAACGGGCTTCAGGTTTTTCCGGAAATGCCAGCAACTTTGTTTTGTCAAATGGAACACAATGTATATTTTCACAAATTCCAGTTCAACAGGTCATAACGAGTGCAATATTCTTTGTCAAATGACATTTTTTCGAAAATGTTGGAATTATGATTATCATTTTATTTTACCTCGTGGATAAATGAGATGTGTTCAAAGGGTCAAAGCTATTGAGAATGAGTCCCATCATATCAGAGAGAGTCATGGAAACCATCCATGCTTCTCAAAGTGGTCCAATATTTTTTCAAAAAAAAAAAAGAGAAAAAAACAGTGAAACCTTGTGTTTTACTGTTTTTTCTTTGATATCAGAGAAAAATAATTTTTTCATAAATAACCACTTCTTGTGTCACTTATCAATGAATAATTTCATTCACATCATATTCTGATCAAAACTGCAATTTGGTCAAATGAAACATACTTGAAGGAAAAAAATGACATATCATTTTCGTATTTCGGTGCAGTAACAAATTGTCTCGCAAATTGTATACATTCAAATATCAACAACTCGTTTCATGAATTTTCTTGCAGTTCGAATAATTTTTCAAGTAAGCTGTGGAAAACAACATTTCTGAATATTGTTATGAGATTGCACTTGTTTTGACCTGTTGAATTTGAATATGTAAAAATATACAGGGTGTTCCATTTGAAAAAACGAAGTTACTGGCATTACTAATAAAACCGGAAGTTCACCATATTGAATTGTGATGTTATCTAATCCGAAATGGTGGCTTACGTAAATGTACCAAATTTCAGAAAAATCTGTTTACTAATGCAGAAGTTGCAGGGGTCACCCTATCAGTACTATAATAATGACAATATTGTCATCCGGATATTCTTTCATCTCTATAATAGTTGAAACAAATTCAATTTCATATACAGTTCAGAAAAAAGCTGAATTTTGATATAAGCGAAACAAATTGTTTTTCGTATCTACCTATAAATCGTATAAGGTAGTGACATCTTTGTATCTTCACCCCAAATTCAAAATAATACAATACTGTGACAGCTGCGCCAAAACTGCACTATAAGCTAATTTAGTAATTTACTCTTATCTCAGGGGTTATCTCATCGGGTTCTTCTTAACGGGAAGTGAAATGAAAAACTTGGTGGTTGGTACGCAAGAACGGTAGTTATTTGTTTTTTCATCATTCATCATGCGATGGGTTTTTTTCGAAAATTTTGTTTGGAACTTACGTATATTTGTCTGAAAACCACGAATTTGATAATGAAAATGTGAACAAACCACTATTTATCGAGATATTTCAAGAAAAAGTTCGAAATTTCATCTTCTTTCTCCCCTTTTGTTGGATGCATTTACAGCTACTTGCTCTCCTATTTTGTCATTGGACACTTTATATACTCATGATGTACTTCAATGACATATTTTTATATAGAAAATTCAACATGAAATATGATTTTTATGGCGAGTTTTTCATATTTAGTAACAAGCATACCTGATGTCGGCCATTTAATCAATAGTCAATCCAAATACGAGATGTCAAATGTAAATAGATTGCTTTGGAATGACATTACACACGCCATTATTTTAAATGATATTCTTTCTTCTTTTCACTTAATATGGATAAATCTCAAGAAAATCATATTTCTAGTTGACTCATTTAATAGAAAAAAATGTGTCGTACATTGTGATATATTGTATATATAAATTGTCCAATGATGAAAAAGAAGGGCAAATTGTTCTAAATGCCATCCAGAAGACAGGGAAACGAAGGTGAAATTTGTAACTTCATAGTCAAAAATCTCAATAAATAATGGTTTGTTCACATTTCCATTACCAAATTCGTGTTTTGTGACAAAAATACGTAAGTACCAAAAAAATTTTTCGAAAAAAATACCATTGCATGATAAATGCAGTTTTACCACGAAAGGCACTATTGGAGACATCCGAATGAATGAACAGATATCAATATAAACCGGCAACATTATTCACTTATATCTTATATCACGCAGTTTTTTCAATAAAGTAACCTGTCATTTTAGCAATCAAGTCTACTCACCTAATACCAGGGTAGATGGTCCGAATGTTAGAAACAAATCACACATCAGAAGCCCCAAATGGCTATCAGAATATAATACATCACATGCACATGCACCGTAGCTAGGAACTCAAACATGCATCACCATATACCTACCAAAACAATCGCATTGCCCGTGTTTTTCCAAGAATTCGCGGAGACGCGCAAAAAACGATCGAAAACATACCACACACACAGGTTGAGTATTTATTAAAAACGAGATAACTGGTGTCTCGATTGGTGAAACAAATAACCATGACTTGCGGAACTTAGAGGTCTCTATTCATGTTACATGAATCATGTATGGGGTGAGCTGATAGTTCCGTTACAATACCTGTAGAATAAAAACTTCTGGAGAACTAAAGTGACCTATTTGCTCCCGTGAGTGGAGGTATTTCCCGAGCGCTCTGACCTCGTGAAACAACCGCATCGAAGGGTTTGATGAGTCTCTATCACGAGGGTCTAAAGTACCTACATTATTTGCAAAACAGGAAAATTATTGAATTTCATAAACACTTGAGCCTGGAAATGCTTCGCTTTCGAGATACAGTATGTTGAAGTTGATAATACACCTATCAAGAAGAGTATACCTCAGTTTAGCACCTCAACATATCTCCAAGATTTTCTGATAAATAAAAATGTTTCGAAAACAATATGATTTTCTAACTAAGAACGCACATTTTGCTACTGAAAATCGAGAACAGAGAACATCAAATACGCGAATCAACGGGAAATGGCCATGGCGTTCCACAAGGATCAATTTTGGCACCAACATTATTCCTGCTTCATACCAATGATCTGTTGGGAGTAACAACTTGGCCCATCCACAGCTTTGCAGATGATAGTACCCTCCATACTGCGTTCTCTTCCAGAATTCCCATTTCTTCCCAGGAAACTAAGAACTCACGACGCAGGCAGGTCAATGCTGTCAATGAAGATCTTGCTGAAATCACAGCCTGGGGAACCAACAACCTAGTTGAATTCAACGCCACCAAAACTCAAGCTTGCATTTTCTCTAGAAAGGCGGGACTCAGTATGCCCGACATTCTAATGTCTGGCTCCACCATCCCCACCAAGCCCACCATATCTATGCTCGGTATTTCCATCAGCAACACTCTTTCATGGGATAATCATGTCAGATCCATCGCAGAAGCTGCTTCACAAAAACTCGGATTCTTGTTCCGTGCGAAAAGCTACTTTACACCTCAACAGCTTCTCATGATCTACAAAGCGCAGATACGGCCTGTTCTAGAATACTGTTCCCACATATGGGGTTCAGCACCAAAACATACGCTGATGCTCTTAGATTCCATCCAGAGAAGAGCCATTCGCCTGGTGGGTGACGCCACACTCACTCACTCTTTGACATCATTGGAACACCGTAGAAAGGTCGGCGACCTTTCACTTTTTTATCGATACTTCCACGGGAAATGTTCTTCGGAAATCTCTGCTATCATGCCTTTACTAGCAATACCAGTCGGACGAACTAGACAAGCCCAGTCAGCACATCCTTTCGTTGTCAACCTCGAAAGATGTCGAACAGCACTTTATCAAGACTCCTTCATCCATAGAACGGCTAGGCTTGAACTTGAACTTGAAAAAAAATTCCAATACCTACCTCCTGTCCTTATCCTCCCTAGGAACGCACGATGATGTTCTTTGAACATTATAGGGATTCCCTTTCGTGCGCTCCAAGCGATAAAAAAAAATTGAAAATTTGCAATTATGCCGAGAATTATGATTTTCAGCTAGATTTTCAAATTTTGTCGTTACAAAGATTCATTGGTATACAGGGTGTAATTTATATTTTCAACATGGACACCGCATGATACACGTTATCAAAACCGTTGCGAACAGGTTTTTGGTGCTTAAATTCTTAATGCTTAAATGCCTATTTGAAATTTTGCGATTATGCTTTTCATCTGGATGCCTAAATATTGTCGTTGAAAATAGTAATTGATATACAGGGTGTAATTTATATTTTCTATATCTTGAACCCCATCATGAGAATTGTTAAGAAAACCTTTGCAGACATTTTTTGGTGCTCAATAATTTCCTCGTCAGAATTGTTCGAACATTCTCTATATAATTCGAATTGAAAATTGTTTTTGGGATGAAGATACTTTCGATGAATCGAAATAAAATCAAAAAGTTTTTGGATGTGAAATCAACCCTGCTAATCGTGATATAATTGGCTGTGCAGGAGCTGGGGCTATGAAAGACAGCGACAAGCTCAGATTGATGCTATTGGCTTGGAACTACCACAATAATCAAGGTAACACACACATAATACTTACACGTTGCATACACACTACTTGTTGATATACTAACTCGCATACAGACGATTTATTTTGTTTTCTTATTGTGCTGAATTGAAAAGATTAAGATTCTCTATGATTTCCTTGCATTTCGAAATTGGTTGACTTCGACAGGATAAGAATAGCTTTTTTCTGCAACCCACACAAAAGTCGTCCATTTCAATACCAAAATAAGCTCTTGAATTGACGTTTATATACTGACGCAAACAAATTTTGCTTTGGCTCGGCTTCGCTAGACGCTCCGCCTCTCAAATGCAAAATTCGCTTGTCAAACAAAGTGTCACTTTTAATCCAAAAAAACAATCTACTATTTATGCTCTACACCTTTTCTAGTTGTATTTCAGAAAGCCCCGCCCAATTCAATTTCAGAAAACGTCAATTGTATTTTAGGATAGTCACTTGTATTTCAGAAAGCATCAATTGTATTTCAGAATAGTCAATTGAATGTCGGGAAGAGTCATTTGAATTTGATATTTTCTGAAATACAAATGACACTTTCTAAATTTCAGTTGACTATTCCGAAATACAATTGACCGAAATTCAATTGGCTATTCTGGAATACAATTGATGCTTCCTGAAATAAAATTGAAGCTTTCTGAAATACAACTGGATAATAATAATAATAATAATACTCCCGAGGTGAATGTTGGTTGTCGGATTATTTTGGTGCTTTCGCAATAGTGATAAAATTTATAATCACTGTATTCATGGAAACCATTCATACTCTAAGTAAGTGGTCTATTATTTTGATTGAGATTGTCTGGCTGGTTCCTCTGTTTGTTATTGAAGATAGAGCCTGCGTTCTTCACGTTTTTGCCCTATATTTTTGTGAAACTCGGTCTAATCAGATTTTGCATATATTACTGTTTACATTTATGAGATATACAGGGCAATATTGAAAATTTATACTTCTTCTACGAAGCTTTTAGAAATAATGTTGTGCTCTACGACTAACAGAGTCTCGACGCGAACTCATATATTTTTCAAAGGAACAACCTGTTTTTTTTATTTGGTACTCCTGGAGGATCCCTCTTAAACGAATGCATCAAAGACGACTGGCACTCTTCTTCCAAAGTGGTTCAATGTTTAGGTAATAAAGCTGACAACGATTGCTCTGTTATAATTAAAAAAAACTCGGTGAGAGACGCATTGGTTGGAGAACCGAATGCAATTGAGTAGTAACAAATCTGTAACTGGGTGATGAGGTTGGTCCTCACCAGAAGGTAATTTTCTTCATCTTTGCATCTTTCCTACGTCAAATACTCACAAATTGTCGTGCCTATTGATTTAAGAAGTATTTAGGCTCATTTCTTCCAAATTCAAATTTTACAATTTGTTTTTTTATAATTTCAAGAAAACTATCAGATCTAGAGACATCCTTTTATGCCCAATTTGGAGCAATAAAAATTTACTGCAACTTCTTTTCTAGGGCTTCTTCCGTAGGTTGAATGGTTATGTGGGTATTCGGTCCGAAACAAGAGCAAAACTTGAAGTTTATATTTTTTACGAAAATTAGCAAATATTTGAAGTACTATATCTTGAAAGTTATTGAATGTACAGAATTGCAATTGAGCTGAAATTGATTCAAAATCTTTTCACTTCAAAAACTGTAACCACATCATTTATTAAAAAATGCATAGTTTAGGAGTTATAACGCAATATCTGAAAAAATTCCAAAAATATTCTGCCGTTGCCAGTATTACGAAGCGAGCCGTTACCACCGATAAAACAAGGCCTGCATGCTCCGTGGGTGACGTCACTTAGTCAGGCCTAACCAGCGGCTCGAAACGACAAGCGCTTATAGCGCTATAAGGCGACCGCGTATTTCGATTTTAGTTTTAGGTCATTATTGAGCCGATTTTGCTTTTTTTTTGAAGGGCTTCCGGTTGAAAGAGGATGCCAGCCGTCAAATGAGCCCTTCTTCGCATCCCATTCGATTTTATTATGGAAAAACGAAGTTTCAAAGCAAAAACCAGAATAAAACACAAATACCCACCTACAGCAACCCATTCGAATTAAATATATTGGCAAAAATTGTAGTGATTCAATCTCATTAGAGGTAAACTTCACACCTACTTGTACAGGGCCCGCAGAACATAAACTTATCATGAGATTGATCGAAAGAAAATTGGGGAGAATGTATTTTAGTTTGATAGACATGCCGTTTGTTATACCTAATTACCTATATTTATCTTGGAGAATTCCTATTACCTAAAAAATTAGCCAGTGAGTGTTTTCAATTTCCTGTTGTTGGATTTTTTACCCAATTGGTCGTTAGACTTGAAACAGTAATTTTTAAGCAGAGTGTTTGTAGTACATGTTAATATAATAGTTGCAATTTGATCATTGGAATGAATTCTGCATTCATTGTCACGAGGCAAATGACCGTTTTCAGAAAGAAATTTGAGAATGTATTGAGTCAGAAACCAAAGAGTCCAATGCATTCGAAATATGTTTCAAAACCCTCTTTTTCTGATCATCAAGACATTTTTCCGAATTATGTATCTCGTTTTTATCTATTTCAATTAGTAATTCCTTGATTTGATTGATATTATTAGAGATAAAAGGTGTTTCCAGATGGGCTTTTAGAGATGTTTGTATCGCTAGGTCATACAAAAATGATTCCACATTCAAAACAAAATCAATCACAACCTAATATGTAATTACGGGCCCTGGAGAATAAGACAATTTGAATAATGTGACTTTTTGCAAATCGATAATTTTGAACCACTTTTCGGGCAACTGAAAAGACTCTAATACAACTAGAAATTCTTGAAATTCTGTGTAGCAAAATTATTTTTGGTAATTTTCGAATTCAGTTTTACTTTTGGTAAGTGCTTGTGCCAAATTTTTAGTCTCTAGTATCTCAAGTTTTTCATCACGACTTGTGCGTAATTTTACATCTTTCGATAAATAAGATGGACAGTTGGGAAATTGAGACGGAATAACATCTCGTTTGAGCCTAGGAATTTTCAAATCTATTGTTACAGTTTTGCCAGTTTTTGAATCGGTTGCAGTAGATGAAGTAATAATATCATCTCTAGTAAGATGTAATTCACATACTTTACTGTACTTAGATGGAGTCTTAAAATTCTTGCGGTGAATTGCATGTACCCACTTTTTCGATAGTTCCTTGTCCAACGGGAAACTAAAAGCATGAACTTTTGGACCACCCACATAATTCCCCCGACAAAAGGGAACACAACACTTGTAAGGCATTGTTATTTCGCCTATCACAACACGAAATATTTCACAAAACAGTAATTTCTCCGCCAATTATTTTGATGAATAAACAACAAGAGAATTCAAGCACACGCGATTTACCTACGCCACCGTTCTTAAACAAAAACAAACTGACGATCGATCGACGCGAATGCCTTATTGGAAGATGGCCTGAGTATGCGACGTCACGAGCTGTTTACTTCAGAGTCTGCTGGCCTTGTTTTATCGGTGGTAACGAGCGAGCACAGGTTCTTAGAAGCTGCAAACTTGGGTTTATACTACCCTAACTGACACTAACAACATTATAAAAAATCGGAATCACATCACGCTTTGCGATTTAATGTCTGTAATGTAGGACAGTAACCTGAAAACCGCAAAGCTCTACCTCCAATATCAACCGAGTAACCTGACAGTCTCATTCAAAACTCAAAATTCAAAATTGATGATTTTCGTGGTCATTGGAATAACTCCCGAACGATCGGATAAAAACTTTATGGAAAGTGGTGAAAATGGCTAAGTTCATGATTTTAAAAAATGGCGAAGGAAACGATTTTGAAAAATGGCGAAGGAAACGATTTTGAAAAATGGTGAGGGTAATGATTTCGAAGAATGGATAAGGTAAGGATTTTGAAAAAGGTAAAAGTAATGAATGTGACACGTGAAGTTTCGTGAAGGGTGCTCCATAAAAACGCACACATTTTGAAGCGGAAGTTATCATTTATCAGCAATGATGAAAGCACCAGTGTTGCTGGCGTTGTAAGATTGGTTGGTGGATTTCTGAAAAAAAAAATTAGGCAAGTAATTTAAAATTTTGTGAACTCTCTATGGTATGAGAACACTACTGAATGCTGGAATCATTAACCTTTTCCTGAGAACTCCTTTGAAAGTATACGAAGCTTGAAAATTTCCAGGGAAGTATGTATTAATCATTTGTGAAACCTTCAAGAAGCAAGACATTATATTTCAGATTGTTCGGAAACTAGAAATTTATGATTTCAATCTCAATGAGTGTCTATCTACAGAGGTTCTCAAAGTTTTCAACATAGAATTGGGAAGAAAGGGAAATGAGAGTGATTATAACTGAACTAGAACCTAGTGAACCTGAATTCATTGTGAATATGTAATAGCTATTTATAGGTATATATCAAACGTATCTATTTCCTCCCGCGTGTTAACTTCAACTTAACACACCTGGGAGGAAATGGATACCTTTGCTCCCTACATATATACAAGGTGAATCGGAACAACATACTGTGAATTATACAGGGTGAACTAGAGATCAAAATTGGCTGATGGAAATCAAAACATACCTAATATGAAACTGCATCCTTGGTGAGATGGCGACGAAGAATAATTTTATTCACAGATTTTGTTGAATATTCCAAAATTCTCGAAATGTAGGTACTTTTCTATAATCTGTAGGGTATTTCGTTATCGTAAATATGACTGGAAAGCATTTCATAACAATTCAATCAGTATACAGGAAGATAGATATTTCGCATTCTCTTTGATAAAAATTGATGATTTTTTTACGCCACTGACCACATTTCGATATTTCAATGAACCACAAAGTTGATTAGATAATTGAATTTTTTCACCACTACTTATAAAACCTACCATTATTTACTCCTTTTTCAGGCGTAAAGTATATTTTTACTATCAAGATAGTTTTCGTCATTTTATGAACCACCAGTAATTCACTGTTCTGATACGGGATTCGCAAAAATTGTCACTCGAATCTATAGTAGATATTTATCAATAACGACTTGTCATATGCTGTCATGGTCATGGCTACTAGATTTCAATTGAAATTGAAAAGCTGTCATGGTGACCATAGGTTTAAATTTCAGTTTCACGGAATTATAATGATGAAAATATATTGCTAGTGATGAAAAAATTCAATATACATCTTGGTGGTAAAGAATATTCTTTACGGGACCTCATTCCCCTCGGCTGAAGCCTCGGGATACTGATATTCTTTACTACTTTGGTGTAGTGGTAAGTATTGTCATTCATTGAAATATCAAAATGTAGTCTGTGGCGTAGTCCAAAATAGTTTCATCAATGATCATCAGAGAGAATGCGTAATACCTATCTCCCTGTATATTAATTGAATTGGTGTGACATGTTTTTCATTCAAATTCACACGATAGTAAATTACCTTACGAATTTCAGAGAAGTATACAAATCAAAAATAACAATAATAATGATAATAATGATATTTTGTTGCTTCTTATATAAACAGAGAGAGAAGAAAATAAAGGTAATATGAGGAGAATATAACCCGACCAATTTTGGTCTCTAGTTGACCTTATAGAATTTATAATACGTTGTTCTGGGACACCTTGTATAAATAGCTATTTCATCTGATAGCGATGATGATCGGCAGTAATTCAAGAACGCTTATAATGATTGACGATGAGCTGAATACTAGGTATTTCATTCATACTTTGTGTTTTCGATAATCAGAAAAATCAACCCAAATTCCCTGAGAAGAATCAATCAAGAAGAAAACCCTAAGAAGAATTAATAAAGAAATCAAGAATCACTAGAGAATTTTTTTCGAACAAATGAAGCCGCTGTCAGGTTCAAAAAGAGCACAGCGGCATAGCTAGTTGTATCTGAAGAACTGGGGTTCTTCTTCCAAGTATGTCAAGACCAAAGCAAGAACCAACGTCATTGGAATTCGTGCTGGATTTGGCTCAAAGGCTTCGTAATTAAATTGCAAATCAGTTTGGAAGAAGAGCCCAGTTACTGAACTAACACAACATTTATAATTCTAAAGTATTAACTGAAGCTTCGCAACTTGTGGTTGGCTACTCAAATACAAAAATACAAAGGGGTTCCAGAAGTGAAAAAAGCTTAGGGGAGGTTCTGCAATATAAACTGCGTGACTATGAAGTAATCAACTATTATAAAAAATACTTGTCCAATTCTGGAACGGTTTGTTCCATGCTGTGTAAAAATCGTTTTTTTAGAATGAGATGGTTAGCTTACTCTTCCCATTAAGTTTGTGGTTTCACATCTACAGGGAGAAACATCGACCCATTACAAAAATGAATATTTTCAATGTTATCCCAATCATTCGAAAAAATTTTAGGATTTTTTCCTAGGGCATATTGTGATTGCTTGATGAGATTCGCCGAAGCGGTTTCGAGATTTGTTCGTTAGCATACTTCATTGATGCGCTGCATTTTTTTTATGGAAAGTTGACGTTTTTCTGAAGTGTCCTCAATTCCAGCTGATCTGTTGATGTAATGAAATACTTCATTCATGAAATCGATACAGGGAGGAAGGCATCACTTCAATTTCTTTTTCAAATTGAGCGAATATCGATCCACAGGGTGATTGGAGATACCAAAGAATCGTAAAATTCAGTCGAGGATCATTTTTGATCTCCTGATTGTATGTTGATAGAATATTTTCTCAAATATTGAACTTATATTCAACTCCTTCCTAGATGAATTATTGAGCTTATATTTCCTGCTACTTCATACGAGGAATAATTTCGAACGTAATTTCTCAATCATGCTGAGCTCAGATGCTTGTGTAGCCATCACCCTATATCTTCTATTTCGTATTATTGTGTCATTATTTTATATTGTCACTAGGAACAATAGTCAGTTATCATTCAGAATGTCTTTTCATTTTGCATTGAGAAAAGGGTAGTAGGTTCCAAGAGGAGAATATGAAGGCAAGGGTTGCATTCGGTGGAGGAGGTTTGACCGTGTGGGGTGGTATTACACGAACTGGCCGCACAGAGCTGATTATATTGAACCGTGGACAAACCATGAATGCCACTCTTTATAGAAATCACATTCTGGGTCATTCACAAAGGGGCTCAAAACTATGGTGATAGGTTCATTTTAGCCGATGACAATGCTCGCCCTCATCGTGCTGGGATTGTAAATGCACTCTTGGAGAAGAACGGCATAAATATAATGATTTGGCCAGCACGATCGCCAGACATGAACCCGCTTGAAATCAGAAATAACCCGACGTACCAAGAACCGATCAAGTTCGAGAATCTTTCAAAAATGATTCAGGAAAATTGGGAGAGAATGCCAAGACAATTCATACTTACAGAGTTTAGTAGAGAGCATGCCATCAAGATGTCGTTCTCTCCTGCATGTACGTGAAGCCCCTACTAAATATTGAAATTTCCGGATGTGTCAGTAATTAATATGTGCTTGGAAGTTTCAATTTTGTAAATAAAAATAAATCATGCAAAAGCAATAATTTTCAATACCTTGTATATTACCGACAAAACAATGTATGGTGTAGGGAACACTCAATCACAAATCATAATAGCTCATGAAGAGTATTTCGATACCTGATGTAAAAACACAGGTTTGACATCCAGAAAGGAGTTAAACGGCATGATTTCAATATTGGAGACAATATTCTGTTAACATGTTATCAGTGAACCAAAAATGATAACAGAAATGATAATAAATCATTCTACGTCAATACAGAGCATTCAGAGGTCAAATCGCAATATGCATGACTGAATTTTACGATTCTTTGATATCTCGAATCACCCTGTGGATCGATAATCGTTCGATATCAAAGGAATTGAAGTGACGACTGTCGTCATGTATCGATTTCATGAAAAAAATGTTTTTTCTGTGACGGGAAAAAAGTTTGGCATTTCATCTCTGTTGGCAGGTTATAAAATGTCACTTTTCATAAATTACTTTTTTCCCGTGGGAAAAAAGTGAGTACTTCTTTCCCGGATATATATCACATATACAGGGTGATTCAAAAGTAAGCGGCATCCTTTCAGAGGCGTATTCCTTGCATGAAAATAAGGCAAAAAGTTCCTATTGATAAGGATCCGAAAATGCTTCCTAAGGGAGCTACGGCCCTTTGAATAGGACACCTCAAAGACGGTTTTTTCTCTATAACTTTAAAATCCTTCACAACAAATTTTTAAAAATTGGTGTACGGCATAAACATTCGATGGTAAATAGGACTCCGTATTCGAAATAATTTCCAAACGAAATCACAGTAACCTGAATATCCGGAGAAGAAGGGATATTTTTACACTTACCCTCTCCCGCATGTGACGCCCCTGAATGAAATTCTGAAATTTCGAATACGGAGTCCTATTTACCATCGAATGTTTATGCCGTACACCAATTTTTAAAAATTTGTTGTGAAGGATTTTAAAGTTATAGAGAAAAAACCGTCTTTGAGGTGTCCTATTCAAAGGGCCGTAGCTCCCTTAGGAAGCATTTTCGGATCCTTATCAATAGGAACTTTTTGCCTTATTTTCAAGCAAGGAATACGCCTCTGAAAGGATGCCGCTTACTTTTGAATCACCCTGTATATACTCTGTTAATGGCTTTTGTTGTGCTATAGTTCCGAAAAATGAGTCAATAATACCGTCTCCGAGAAAAAACTGGAAGTCCTTTTATCTTCCATTCGACTTCGCGGTTTCGTATATTACTAAACAACTACTGAATTCGCAAATTTTCAAAATCAAATCACAGAATTGAACTGACAGAAGTGACATCAGATATTTGATTACTTCAAAAGAATGATGAAGATGCCTATAAAACGCAGGTGTCCCTACTGTTAAAAACTTGAAATTTCACGTCGATAATTTTCAGATTTCGAAATAATGTAATATCTTCTCAATATTGATTCGTCCTTCCTTCTGTCACAGAAAAAAATAGTGTATTATACACGGGAAAAATATTAGATTTTAGCTCACGGTTTTTTGTCTCCCTCCGCTACGCGTCGGGAGATAACACAACCTGGAGCTAAAATCTACTACTTTTTTCCCTTGTATAATAAATAACTATTTATTTCATGAACAGTTCAGCTGATAACAAGGACAATTCGAAAAAACCTCAACTTTCCATGGATAAAGATGTTGCGCGTCAATGACGTATAATAGTGAAAAATCTCGAAACCGTTTCGGCGGAATACATCTAGTAATCATTAGATTTAGATTTAGAATGGGGCCTTTGGGCTATCTGCCTCCACAACGCGACCTTTTCAGATCTATTGTGTTTGCCCTCAAAATCGATTAGAGTTCTTCGGCTAGCCCCGCCTTCTCTATGAGACTACATAGGTTAGCTTTCAGATCTTCTGTGTATCTTTGGGCTTCTGGTTTTTCCTCACCCAGCGTAAGGAACCTTAGTCTTGACAAGCCATCACAGTGGCAAAATATGTGTACTGCTGTTTCCTCTTCTGTCTGACAGAACCTGCACAGCAGTTCTTCAGTCAGACCTATCGTACTCATGTACACTAGTATTCTAGTTGAACTTCGTTTCTGGCTCAGTAGATATTCTGTGAATGTTGGCGATGGTTTTTTAACAAACTCTTTCGCCTGTCTCATACCTGGCGAGTTGTTCCACCATTCTTGAGATTTGGTTTGCATCCATGATTTGATACTAGTCTTTTGTATAGCTTTCGCAATACGACAGAAGGGTTCTGGGTCATTCAGAGCTTTGTTTGCTCCTGCTCGGGCAAGTGAGTCTGCCTCTTCATTGCCCTCGTACCCTGTATGTGCTGGTACCCATGCTAGAGTCAGTCTGTTCTGACTGCCCAGTTCATTTAGGGTTTCTATGCAGTCCCATACTAGTTTTGAGTTGAGTTGCATTGATTTGACTGCTTTGATGCCAGCGTGGCTATCTGAATAGATTGCAATGGTTTTGCCTTTGAACTCTTGCCTTATCAATTCTTTCACGCAATGATGTATTGCAATAACTTCAGCCTGAAACACCGTCGCATAGCACCCAAGCACAGTGAGATTCTCGTCTTTGGCTTGGCCCCATAAATACCAGCTCCTGATCCTTCCTCAGTTTTGGAGTCGTCCGTATAGACAGTAATGTCTGATCTAGCAATCATAATATGCCCTAGAAAAAAAATCCAAAAATGTTTCCAAATGATTGGTATAACTTCGTAAATATTTATTTTTGTAATGGGCCTATGTTTCTCCCTGTAGATCTGGAAACAAAAACGTAATGGGAAGAGTTAGCGAACCATCTCATTATCAAACAATTTTTACACAACATGGAACAAACCGTGCTATAGAATCGGACTATTATTTTCTATAATATTTGATTTCAAAATTGGGTGGAATATTCAAATGAACCACTTCATTTGTCACGCAGTTTATTAAAAACTCGTTCCAAAATGTTCTCGATTTCGAGCTATTGTGCTATTATCGGACACCTATGTGCCAATCAAATTCAATCCAAAATTCCAGGATTTTTGTTGATCATTTAGATAAACCCACTAATATTACACCATTTTTATATCTCGAATTTTTCAGTGTCTCGCTTCGTTTTCGAAAAAATATTACAATATCTACCATACATTTGAACGACTCTGAACTCCATAAGCATGGAAAGTCGTACACTACACTGTTTTACCACTAACCAAACCGATTTTTTGAACGCCTCGACACGTGTTTCGCTAACGTATTATCGTGCCAAAGGGTCCAGTCTTCGATATATGAAAAGTCGTTTTCTGCAATTGTGCCTAGCGGTGGTGAAGTATTTCCAAATTTTCATAGAAGGTGTATCCGAAACACATTTTTCAAATTGATAACTGATGGTAAATTCGAGGATGAATCCAAGCTAGACACATCAAAGTCTAGAGTCAAGAATGTATTTTCAGTTGGTTTATCTGAATAATTGATCTAAACAGCAAATAACTATAGGTAGGCCCCTGGAAAATCTGGACGAAATTTGATTGTTTCTGTAGATAACCGAATAAAACCGACAATGAAACGTAAACATTCAATTGAAACCGGCTGATAAAAGAAACGAGTAATGAAGTCACTTCAATAAACTCAACACCTGTTTCTCGGAAACGATGCATTGTCTTCGTTTTCAGTATTTTGCTAAGCGGAATCTCTACTAGGCTTTTGTCAATTCAATTCTGAAACACTCTATACCGGGTGTCCCAGATCTTTTCATACAGCCAATATCTCAATCATGCTGCTTGGAAAAAAGTTTTAAAAAATTACACTTTGCGTTTTTAGTTGTACAATTCTTTAGTGTTTGTGTTCTCGTTTATTTTTCATAGACTGAACTATTTTAACCATGTCTAGTGGAACGAAATGCAGTATTTGCGGAGTAAAGATTAGACAGGAATCCTCTTTTCATAAGTAAGTTTGAATTTCCAAAATCTTGGGCTTGCAAATAAGTAGGTAGATCTGAAACTGAAAATCATAGAACTGAAGTTAGGATTTAGGAGAAAGCTTTCGATAATAATATCTTATCTCATGTATAGGTAGTACGGTACTAATGATTTGATAAAATCCGAAGCTTTGTAGGTAATGGTAGGGTCAACAAACAAGAGTTTGACAATGGAGCTTCAGCCTCATAATTTTTCTCATACATTATAAATGGAGTTATCAATCATCCAGCAACAAGCATAATATAATGGGAATTTCCTTAAAGTAAACCCAGTTCGAATCAGTAAATGACAAGTAGTGTAGTGTAGTCCTATCACGATAAACAGATTTGAGATCTCTTTCACCACATTGAAAAATAATAGATATACCTACCTAGGCTAACCCTGACCTATATTCAATATTCAATACCAAGATCTGAAGCAATAATGTTGGATTAAACGGTGTGAGTTTCGAGATTCCACCGAACTGAATGAAATCATTAACGCAGTTCATTTCATTATCATCTGCAATAGCTCTCTCCTGTTCCTCAAAGTTACTGACATTATGCTTTGCTATATTTCGATCACATAATAAAAGAATAAATCGAAGTTGACGGTATTATACTGTGATATTATCAACAATTATTGATGATTATTAATATTTTATTATGATCAAATAATTATTTAGGAACCTAACCTAACTTAAAATCTGATCTTCACGTCAGCAGTTTCCATCCTTCACTTTCCGTCCTTATAGATTCAAAAAGTACCTCTCATTTTGGTCCGATTTTTGTTGAGATATCGTATAATCGATGCGCCATATATAGAAATAGTAGAAATATGGTATACATCCACCTAAGACAATACCTTCTACATTTTCTCCAAATGAGTATTCTGTGAATTGGACGTCAGTAAAATCATCAAGTGTGATACATCGTTGAAGTTATGTAAAACATAAATATGACACCAAAAATAAAATTGATGGTTGGATATCGACTGAGAAATTGCAACAACATGCCACTCATATAGGTTAAAAATATTACAATAAATCGCCTCTTTCTTTGAAAAAAATCAGTTTTTTTGGATACAAGAAAAAAATTAAATCGTGGTTGATTGAGAATTCAGAAATTTTGGAAATTTGATTATATATGATAAAATACATAGGCAACATTTCATATTTTTTTTATAGTTATTTTTAGATAATATAAAAATGTATTAAATATTTTAATTGTACTCAATGAGAAAATGAATTTGAGTAAGACAGTGGAAGGAAAAAAAATACATGATCATGGACAAGTTTTCAACTTTTTTGATCATGTTTATATTATATATAAAAAAAAGTATATTATTATTGATATAGTACGCTGATATGTATGTTATTTTAAAAATGAATAAATAAATAAATAATAATTGCACTTCACTAATCAACAAAAATATTTATAGGGTGTAACTTGAAAATAAATGAAGTTGGGGGTGGTTTTTCTGGGGTACTCTGACGGAAGTTGACTTTGACACAATGGCTTCAAAGTCATTTGTTTTTTTTTTATTTTTTTCCCAAGCAGCATAACTGAGATGTTGGCTGCATGAAAAGATCTGGGACACCTGGTATATACCCAAAATACTACAATAATATTAAGTAATCCCCAAATCCTGATATCGGTCAATGAGTTGCCATCCTCAGTATATTCCTGATTCCTAACAGTATCATTCAAGATATTCTCCAGAAACTATGCGGTATTTTGGGTATAGTTTTTGTTTTTGTCTCGAATGTACTAATTGTTGGCGTACTCAATAATTGCATTTTTATTTTTTTATCCATCCAGGAAATAGAAATGGGAATAGTGAAATCCCCGATTTATCATCAGTACCTGGAAGCGAAGAAATGGTTGGGTTGTGGGCTCAATACCACTCCGCTTTAGGATTATCCAAAGGGAAGGCAACGCCACCTACAATAAGAGATAATTGTGTAAGTATGAAGCGGATAGTCAGTATACAGTGTGTCCCACTTACCATGCTCACCATGGGTATCTTTTTAACGGTGAGAGATACGAGGTCGGTTAAATGACACCAAATGTGGAGTTTGTCAAGGCCAACTATAATAAGAAAAAATATTTTGATAAAATCTATTCGTTTTTGTTTTATACGCAAAAAACAGATTTTGATCATTTTCATGTCTCCTCCGTAACTTCTTTATTTATGAAAATATTCTAATAGGAATTTCACATTCTTATGGCAGTTTTTCAAAGTGATTTCGAGAAAAATATGAAATTCATACCAACTCTTCTAGAATTTGAGATATCAGCACCAACTTCAGTTTTTCAAATGTAGGTCATAGCTCACTTATGACTTAGTTACAAATAACTTTTTTTTCTCTTACAGATGATATGTCGCAGTAATAGTTTTGTGTTGATAACAACGGAGTTATCGTCATTTATACAAAAACAAAAAATTATTTGGAAGCCGCCATCTTGAATTTATAAATTTTAACAAAAAAATCATGATCTTCGACCTCAAAAACCCCGACTTACCAATTTTGAATGGAATCGGACCAAATCTTGTCCGCCATCTTGGAGCAGCCATTTTTTTTAATTTCAACAAAAATTCCATAACTCCGATTAATTTGAAATTTGGCAGGTGTTCATAATTTCGGTGACAATACATTATGGAATTTTTGTTGAAATTGAAAAAAATGGCTGCTCCAAGATGGCGGACAAGATTTGGTCCGATTCCATTCAAGTGGTAAGTGGGGGTTTTTGAGGTCGGAGATCATGATTTTTGTGTTAAAATCCATGAATTCAAGATGGCGGCTTCCAAATAATTTCTTGTTTTTGTATAAATGACGATAACTCCGTTGTTATCAACACAAAACTATTACTGCGACATATCATCTGTAAGAGAAAAAAAAAGTTATTTGTAACTAAGTCATAGTGAGCTATGACCTACATCTGAAAAACTAAAGTTGGTGCTGATATCTCAAATTCTAGAAGAGTTGGTATAAATTTCATATTTTTTTCGAAATCTCTTTGAAAAACTGCCATGAGAATGTGAAATTCCTATTCGAATATTTTCAAAAATAAAGAAGTTACGGAGGAGACATGAAAATGATCAAAATCTGTTTTTTGCGTATAAAACAAAAACGAATAGATTTTATCAAAATATTTTTTCACATTATAGTTGGCCTTGAAAAACTCCACATTTGGTGTCATTTAACCGACTTCGTATCTCTCACCGTTAATAAGATACCCATGGTGAGCATGGTAAGTGGGACACACTGTATACCGATTGTCCTTCGATGACATGATAATACTTAAGAAGGTGATTCTTATTGGATCCATTACTTTCGAGATACAGGGAATTTGTCCATGTTGAAAATATGCATAGATTCTTCTTTTGTACAACCAGTATAGCTTTTCGTGCTGGCAAAATTCAGTTCATCATGTGACTGGAATAGTGCAAGAATTTCAGCATGTTATGGTCATGGTTATCCAGTAATCTGAACAGATTTTTATGAATGGAGTACACTGCATTCACATTAAAATTCACAGTCTACTCTCGTTTCTTCGTTTTTTTTTTTTTTTTTTTTTTTTTTTTTTGAAAACAACAGTTCGTCCTATCGAGTTGTTTCAAGTTATTTTCGTACAAAATTGAATGGCCTTTCATAGATTTGAATGATCTGGAAATTCTTGTTCGTTGCCAGTGGCGTAGCTACCAGGATTGCCTGAGGGGGCAGGGCAAATCCCCACGTCATCAAGGTAGAATAGGCGCCGTTTAGTTTTTGCTAGTTTCTTTCTATGAAAATTCCGTTTAACAGCATTTTAGACACCACCTCTTTCCAATGGAAAAATAGACTGCTGAGTTTTCGGAATATCGTGTCTAGAATTAATTGTTTTGAACCTTTCCATTCGGTGTCCCTATAATGGTGGATTTATGCACACCGCTTTTTTATAAATCTGTTGCTCTCATTAACCGTCATTAAATTCATTTTCATTCAAGGACTTGATGCCTTTATGCACTCTCTTTTTTTAACTTTGAACTCTTCTTCATGATCGGAACATAGTCCTCAGCGTACTTAGCCCGATGAAAATATTTGTATTCTAAGCTCCACTGCTCACATAATTAAAATGAGGCTAATTTGTTTATATTGTTCTCAAAGTCTGTTACCATATTATGACTGTTTACTCGTGGTGGTTTGATTACGATGTCGTCTGAAACCGCCGATATCTATTGGAATTCTATGTACAATTATTGAGTTTGCATATTACTCAATTTATTTTCTCAATATTTTAGAGTCCAATCAACGCTGAAACTGGGTCGGCCCACGACGAAACTAGCTCGAGCGGAAACAAAGAGGACGAAGACGATGATGACGACGAAAGTGATGATAAAATCGACACACAATCTCATGACCCTGAACGGCTGAAAGCCTTCAATGTAAGTCAACATCATTTATCTTCGCATTTATGGTAGGTAGTCCGAGACAAGTAATAATTTCTGTCCACATTTCCTTTCGAGGTTCAATTCGGTTTATTGTACAGTTTACAAATCAGAAAATGGCAGGTTGCTGTTTTTATTATTATTGCAGTGTCGGAATCGATGTACATACATACCTCAAACTTCCTGCCAAATGTCTATCTATGCAATGTCCATCAGATGTCCCATTACTTTCATAGACTACAGTTACCGCAGGATGTATTTATCGGCTCAAACACTTATTTGAGTCCAAGTGGCGCCACCTGTATTGAATATCGTGGATGCCTCTAGACTATATGTCTCTAGGAAACATTCCGAAATATCAAAGAAAAAAGCCAAATGCTCAAAGTGGATTGCGATGGTCACAAAGAGAGAGAAACTCGAAGTCATTACCACAATAGTTCATGAAACCAGAGAAGAACAACTACTTTCCAGGCCAAATGTCACGCAGAACATTGGAGTACAATAATTCGTACAAACCAATAAAATCGCAAGTGTTTGCTTCCTAAACGCCGAGCTACGCCTAAGTGGTTCAGGGACGTGTGACTACCTGCACACCGGTTTCGAGCTCTTGGCTCTCATCAGTGCTGGGCTGTCCCAGATAGCATTCTTGACCGCTATCTGGTGCGACCCAGACCCAACGTGAACGCATCTCAGCATTTATACCCCACGAGGCGTTCAAAGTCCACGAAATGAACGCGAACGCCGAACGCCACCTGGCAAGGAAGGAAACACTTGCGATTTTGTTCGTCTATACGAATTATTGCATAGATTTCGGGAGGATGTAATCCAATGTTCTGCGTGGCATATAGCAAGGAAAGTAGTTGTTTTTCTCTCGTTAACTACCATTTTCGTTTATTTTATGAACTAGTGTGGTAATGACTTTGAGTTTATCTCTCTTTGTGATTCCGAAATATATTTCAACCAGGAAAACCTATGGAGGCACGGACGAGGATATATTCCATGAGATGGACTATATTACAGATGACATTCGTAATACAATATCGATATGACATCTGATGAGATGATTCCAAAAGATCATATTTCCCCACGAAAACTCTAGAGGACGAAGAAATGATTTCAATCAGTGATCTTGTTATTTATGTGTACAAGATCATCCAGGCCCACCCCTATAATTACCTTATTTTTTATCGAGAAAAAAAAAAGCAAATGCGGAAGTTGAATGCTGAAATGAAACCTTTCCATAGCCCTTATTACAGGGTGATTCCAGAACACCCTGTTTTTTATATTTTTTTCGAAATCTGTGATTTTTTGTTCCAAATTCGCATTTGCACTTTTCCTTTTCCTGTTATAAGCAAGCCAAGGGCGGGAAGTTTGAATCATCCTTTATTTAATTTTCGATGAATAGGTACGGTCTGCACCTATGATGATTGTGTGCACTTTCAACGAATTATATTTCACTCGTGGCAGTTCATTATCACAGCAAATGAATTGTTCATTCATCACAATCAAATTCTTCAATAACAGCTAGTTAACAATAAAATTTCGTGCGATCTAAGAGATAAAAAACATTACCATGAAGTGTTCGGTTTCTGTCCTCAACCGAACTGTTCATTTCTAATGAATCAACTATCAATGATATAATATGATGCTTACTGTCAGTGTATTTTGCCATCAATTCAATATGATACCAAAAGACCAAATCATCATGTATAAGCATTTTCATTCTTCTTCTCACAAGCAAGTTTCTACACAGTAGATCTTTTTACATTAGAGCCTAGCCATAGCACCACTATACGGGAAATATTGCCACGGTAGCAAGTCAAGAGCGTATAAAATTGTTTTGTAGTTTGTTTTGCCAGAAGCGTGGTGGTCATTAGAGTAGTATTCCTTCCTCCGAACAAGATCTGTGTAAATAGTGAGAAGACTGAAGTCATCAACTTCCACAAGAGAAGGAATGACTCCAAGCTACACAGACCTTAACCGTCAAAGGGGTTGAGGTGACAGACACGAGCCCTGTGAAATACCTGGGGGTTGAACTGGACACTCGTATAACTCTCAGGCCTAACACCAACTATCTCATCCAAAAGACACAGGCAGCAATAAAAAGATGTACCCCTTGTTATCCAGGACCTCTGCACTCTCGTTGGAGAACAAGGTCCTGGTGTACAAGCAGGTCATCAGGCCTGTGATAACATACGCGTGTCCTACCTACTCATAAGAATAGGTTACAGGTGCTGCAGAACAAAGTCCTTCGTATTATCACCAACGGTGATAGATACTCTCGAGTGGCAGATCTCCACGAGAGATGTGGTAATTTGCCTAGAATCAACGAATTCATCCGGAAAATATCAAATAAATTCTACAAATACCACATCGCTGGGAGTGACCTTACCCGGAACATCACCACACTACGCCAACACCATAACATACGCAAAAAACACGGGCTGATATATGCATCAACCGATGTGTTCAGATAACCTGATATAATCTATAGTGGGAATCTCCCCGGATTCTCGGACATACCCGAGACACCGGGGGGATCTAGACGAGACTATTTCCCAAGCAGGAAAATGAAAATGTGCCGTGGACGTGAGAAATCACAGCCAGCCACTGAACTCGGACAGATGTGCTACACAGAAATGTGCAGTACAACTGCCCGAGCAAAACAAGAAGGAGGTTATTACGGGTTTGATCTTTTTTTTTTCCTCCAAAAACGCGAGACTTTCCCCGCACTGATCGCGTCTGAACAGCTCCCCCATCCTCTTGGGTACCTTCAGCGAGGTTACCTATATAAAGGGCCTAGCCCTAGGAGATAGGTATCTGTGACGAACACCTCGCATATCAACTCACATTCCCTCAACTCACACCTGCAGATGTACCAACACCTCTTACAAAATAATGTGTCTGTACCTACTCAAAAAGAACAAATAATAAATGACTTTAATACCTTTCTCCGAACGAAAAGACCAGGGTTCGATCCCTACTCCAGCTAATTTGTTTTTCGAAGTAATTAACCGAAAAAATACTATGGAGGCATTTATTGGTTAGGCCGATAGTGATTCGCTATTTCAATTATGTTTCTTCTCAGGATCGGCCGGAAATTTTCAGTTTCTCGCCCCCCAGCGAACAGCGAGCGAGGCGCAATATTACCTCGCTATGGTGCTATGGCTAGACTCTAGTCTTTTTACTAGCTCTAATGAAAATTGATTGTATTGTTCGTGCTTGCATTTTTTTCTTGTTCCGACTTTCAATGTTTGAGTTGATGCCCGTATCACTGACAGATAACATTGGTTTTGCAAACCATAAATTCGTTTTTTTTTGAGAACAGTTATTAGATTTATGAGTTTTATGTACATTCTTACCTCGAATAAAATCCAAAAAAGGCGTGGAATTTCCTTGGAACGCTTATGCAGATTCTGTCCTACAAACAATGTTTTAATGAAATGCCTGATGTTACCCATTGTTTAAGCTGAGTTCGCTTTTTTTTCAAATGACAATCCGATATCGGAATAATCTATTGATATTCTAATTTCAGATGTTTGTGAGACTATTTGTGGACGAAAATTTAGACCGGATGGTTCCTATTAGCAAACAACCCAAAGAAAAAATACAAGCCATAATTGATTCGTGTACGAGGCAATTTCCCGAATTTGCAGAAAGGGCACGAAAAAGGATCAGGACGTACCTCAAATCTTGTAGAAGAAATAAAAGGGCTAGAGATCCAAATTCAGCTTGGGACGCGGTAAGATATTTCGCATCTTTCTGTTTTTTATGCTTAGTTACAAGGTGAGTTAAGGTGTGTCCACCCTAAGGACTCATCATCCCTTTAAAAAAAAAGTTATTCATCGTAGCAAACCGCTAACAAGATATACCTACGTCGATTTTAATTTAGCGGGGAACACATTTATCTGTAATGGGTCTTTCCAGTTATTCATAGAAAAAATATATCTCGGAGTATATGGCTCTGGAATACCATGAATATGATTTTTTTCTCACCAATTCATCGTATGAAAAATTATTGAAAACGCCAATATGAACAAGCGAATTCAAACGGTCAGACATGACAGCGAAACGTGTGACGTCAGTGCGCGAGCAATTTGGATTGGTGATTTACTCACCTTCTCGCGGGTGCCAATAAAATGCACGATGGACTTGACAGTGTTGCCAATTTGGACAGAATCTATGATATTTCCCGATTTTTTCATTTCAGCAAAAAATACAGATGCTGTTAGATAAATCAACTAATAACTACTTACCTGGAGATTCGTGGTACTGAAAAATTGCCCGACATAATCAGTTAGTTGGTTGATTTCTGTTGGTGGATTATTCAAAATTGTAGGGGAAACATTTTGTATTGAATTACAGTGCAGATATTCATGACATTCAGTTTCAAATCGCTGCCAGTAATGTACTTTCAATTTTAGGTACTCACCTATCATCTGTTCCAACCTATACCTATCTACCATAGGAAAAGAAACAAATTTTAAATCAATCAATACTAAATTGCTTACTTCATTCTATTCCTATTGATTTTAGTGCAAGCATCACTGCCTTCTTGTCAATAATATCAAGAAATAAGAACAGTGAAGTTATGCGGAGTATGAGATATTTTCAACTTGGCAACATTGTGTTGACGCCAGTTGCCTCTTCTACTCTTTGTCTTGTAGACATAGTTGCCAGGTTAGCAATTGAATCTTCCGGAAATGAGTACTTGAGATATAGTAACACTGTTCAATTTGTTGATTATAAAAATTCGTCAACGAAATTTCAACATAATAACTGAAAACAAACTATGGATATATAAAAGGCGTATTACTGTTAGATGCCTGCATCATATTTTATCCTAGTTCTAGTTGATCTTGAAACTAATGGAATACTTCAGAGTTCAGAGTAAATTGAATGTGATCAGCAGTGAATTACCAATCAACTAATCACCTACTACATAGTTATTTCGAATCATTGCATTGCTTGCACCATCTTGAACATAGGATCACTTCAAGGATTTTATAGAGACCTGGCACCAGCGGAATGCTTCCCAGCCGTCAGAACTCCAACCAATCAAATTGTAAGAAGACACTGACATCACAGCTCAGTAGCGTTTCAATTCACAGTCACAGGTATTGAAATAGCATTTTCAATATTAAATGATTCATTTGTTGTTCGATTTTATCGATAAATATGTGACCAAGATAACGTTTTTAACTTCCTTTCATAACATTATAGCGAAAAAGGGTCAAATTTTACGATACTGGAAAGGCCCATTATCAAATCCCAAAGTTTTCGATTTCCAAATGGAACACCCTATATATTTCATTCCATTACTGTTTAGGTTTGAATTTAATGCACTCAGGAAAAATAGATATGTTTTTAATGATATATTATTGACATGAAAATTGATAAGGCTCTATTTAGACGATCCAAAATAAACATGCAATGCATGCAAGAATGTTTTCAAATTAATTATTTCAGAATGGTTCTGACAGTATGTGCACCTACCACAACTCAGATATCTGCTGACTTGAACGCTCCGGGACATCCTGTACCTATTGTTATATGAAAGCTCATAAAATTAAGAGTTTTGAATTATGAAATAACCTATTTAATGTCACCCCGTATATTGAAGAGCTTTTTTTTTCAGTCGAGACCTACACCTGCCCATCTTACCTCGGTACAAGCAGAACAAATTTTAGCATCAGCTTGTGAAAATGAAAGCCATAATGCAAAAAGGATGAGGCTAGGTTTAGAACCTGTTAGTCAACCTATGCCTGTGGTACCAGGTGTTCAAGTAAGTGTATGTACCATTACTATTACTTCGTGTTTCGATCCCTGGCATTACTATTACTATTTTTATCGAATGATAGAAAGTATATTCGTGGCGGCATATCACTTTGAGCGTACGTACGTTCGATGGTAATCTGGTATTGAGATGATATTTAATTGACAGTACGACACCTAGAATGTAATGAAATGAAGAGATTTTCTATTTCGTGTAAAATTTATTATAAAATCGGAAAGCTCTTCGTCTGAAAAGCCATCATCAGTGCTACACCTGCAAGTAAGTAACATTTATGAGGTCTTCGGCCTCGTTTGACAAATTTATTCCATCTCACATCGTAATTTGAATCTTTATACACGACCGGGCGTAAAGTATCACTTTACTGCCCGGTTGTGGAGGCGCGTAAAGTGGCACTTAACCGCCCGCGGACTACTTTATCGCTTGGCGAATAGGTAACTCGTAATAAGCATTTCTGTATCGAGATTTATGTTCTAGTTGTAATGGTTGATTATCTAATACTACAGTTCTGTTGATATTTCTCAGATGCAAAATAATATGATCGAGCACAAAATAATTTATCTGTGATGACATTGACAGCAAATAATAGTCTACTCCCATTTCAAAAAATTTGCATGAGTTACCACGGTAACGTTGATTACATCAATGATATATTCCTCATTGCAGCAATGATGTATTTCTATCGTTCTTGAGAGGTGAAGAGGTATTCACAATGAGATACTATATTACATAACAAGTGGAGAGAGTAACTAAAGTGCGTAATTGCTTTACAACTCGAGAAATGCACTATACTTTTTCTACGACTACACTATACTTCCATCAGGATAGTACAGATATTGTGTTAAGGCACAAAAAATATCGAATACCCCCGTCACTTGAGAATGAAGAAGTACAAATTACAATTATTTTATTTTTTTATTGGTTAAATTGCATAACGGGCCATTTTCCTCAATTTGAACTGAAATAAAGCCGTATTTCATATCATAACAACGTTATTAATAACAAAATAACACATTTGATAACCTTACATAAAATTCAACATTTATAGGTAATGTTTATTTATAAAGTCACTGTGCAATTCTTGAAAGTATGAAATATCTTCCAAAAATAACATGATATTATTCCAGTCCATGAATTTTGTGTACAATATTCATCCCTTACAATAGTAGGAAAAATCAAATATATACCGGTCGTGCATGAAATTGTATGTATTTCGGGCGTAACTTGCTTTTATGGATCTAGGCGTGTTAATAGCCCTATTTTACGCCCTTATTGAAACATAAATAATTTTTACGATAATTTTACTAAACCTCTTGAAACCAGTGACGTGACAATAAATGAATAATCTAATTTTTTCCATGTTTATGATCTGCGCAATAGAGTGACTTGAATTTTTGCTATTGCTTTCAGATATTAATAAAACACTGTAGACCACAAAGTTGTACTTTCAGTTGCATAATTTACAGACAATTAAAAAACTACGAAAAGTATGTAGCATACTTTGCTATTGGCTGTGGTGCCCACCGAGACGCCACTGAACCTAATGATTTCCCTCTAGTTAGGGCTAAATTACCGCCTCATTAGTTCCAATAACCAAATTCAACCAAATAGTTTTGAGGAAATTATGATATTTCATAAATACCTTTTTTTTTAAACTTCACCGCCCTCTATCTCAGAAATAAAGCAACTCCGGAGATATGTTATAGGCACTTTTAACGACCTGATGAATCACCCTCTGGTGTTTCGTTCCATAGTTTGGAAACACCCTGTATATTGACCTATTCAAGTTTCTCAAGAAAATCATTGAGATCTTCAAAAACTATATTGCAGAGTATGGTTATATGCCACGAAATTATTTGTTCCATCATTCAAATGACCGGTTGATTATGTTATCTACCATGAAATGAATAATACCATATTGCATATTTTTACAGCCTACAGACACTACCGCAACAATTAATAGAGGACTGGATTTCTCAAGTAGTAGTACCCCTGTCAAGATGGAGAATGATAATATGGTGCCAAGTGGTTTCCCTGTATCAACTACCCCATGCAGTACCCCAAATTCTGTATCTAAAGTTTTATCGGCTACACCCGAAATGAAAACAACTCCTCTCAAGTGAGTATGCAATGATAGATGTTTGACCTATAATATCCATCATCAGTAGTACAACTGAAGGAGTATGGGCCCAATCTTTCCATATTTTTCCCATGGCAAGGATAAGCGATCGTGCTAAGGCGCTTTCATATAATAGGTAGCTCCACCTAACGGCGATAGCTTGAACACTTCTAAGTTGTTGACTTTGATAGATGTAACCTATAAATGAAACCAAAAATCAAATGTAAACAGAATACTGCTTTGACAGCCTTCCAAAAACCCTTCCAGGTGGCGCGTATTCACTATCGCGAATATCACACTTCAAAATCACATGCGGTGTTGAAATGAGATACTGACATATATTCCATTGACATTTATTGATATATTTGAGAATTTTATAGACATATCTATTTCTTTTCATTGTCCAAGAGTCAACTCATCAAACATCGTTGTATTCAGAGAAAAATCTCAATCAGAAAATAAAAAACATATGGTGCCATTTGAAATAAAATGCTGAAAGTTGCTGATTTGAAATTTTGGAATAATAAGACAACCGATTGAGTTATTTCATTTGCTTTTTTGTTGAATATTCACTTTCAAACTGGAAAAATGTAAAATTCTCAACTTCAGGAGATTTTGTCTTCAAATCCTTATCCTGTGTGGCATATAGCCAGGAAAGTAGTTGTTTTCTGTTGAATAAACCGAGAAAGAATTGATATTTTCATAACATAGAGAATGCTAATTCTCAATGTATTTCTTTATATAGGGTGAACCTGAAAGTGAGGTATTCTTTTTAACAGGATACATATCTCACCAAAATAAGTTGTTTGGCAAGAATTTGCTGATATAAAATATTTAAGATAATGAAGGTAGGTACAGGTATTTGAAGGTTCAAAGAAGACTCCAAGTATGAAACATTTTGTTTTCATTTTCACAAAACAACACAAACAAATTCGTTATTAGTCCAGCATTAGATACCCTACAGTTGCATTATTTCATCAGATAAATTAATAAATACCTATCTTCACATTTTCAACCTATTAATTTTTGTTTTAATGTGATTTTATTATCTTATTTTCACTAATGAATGTTAGATTAACAAGAATTTTTAATGTACAAAACCTTGAAATGCCTCTACCTCCGATATTTTACATAAACAATTCTTGGCCAAACAACTTATTTTGGCGAGATATATACCCTTTTAAATAAAAATCTCACTTTCAGATTCACCCCGTATATATATCCATTTTTTCATGTCCATAATTCATCTGAGAATATTCCTTTTCAATAATCATTAATGACCACCGGCATTCCAACTATTTTTTGTAAAAGAAATCTACTGGAATATCTCTGTATTTTGATGTATATCAAGTTGTATTGAAATTACTATGAATTCAAATATGTGATATTCATCAGTTCCTTATAATGTCCAATGAATTTTGGCGTTTTCTTATCAGGAAAAAAATGAAACTTTTGTAGCAAATTTTGATTCAAGTAAACAACTGAACAACCAATATGTTTTCTTTTTGCAGTATTTCGAACACCAGTAGCGTATTAGGCACAACGGGTATGAACGGAATAGGGATCTCGAGCACCACTGGTTCAGCGCCGACTGCGATGTATAGGCCGAATTTCACCCAGGCCTTCCAAAGGACAGGACCGTATCCCTTATTTCCAGGGTCAACGCCATTCGCTTCAGCCGGCCTCCTGACGAACGGTAAGTCATTCTGAAGACAAAAACCCAGGGACAATGGGACATTCAGTTAGTTTCGAGGGCTTTTTCACCTGCATGTGTAGGAAAACTATGGTAGATGTATAAAGTACGCCATCTATATAGTATAGAGTGAGTACATCAAATAGACTGACGACAATAGACCTCCAAATGGCTGCCGTTTCCGGAATGTTAATTGTGGTCAAGTCACTGTATAGCTGAAAGTCGGAAGGGTATCTCCCATGCAGTAATGAATTTGCGCCTTCGAAGTGCCCACCTGATGTTATTTAGATATTTGATATTTTGATTCCATCATCTAAATAATATGAGACTTACGAGTCCCAAAAGACGGATTCTAATAGTTAATATCCAAGGTACTGACGTATAGAGTTTCATGTCTGATTGTTGGATGTTTTGTGTCCAAAGAGCAGAACTGAATGGAGAAAACGAGACAGGTTGATGGATGCAATTCCATATTAGAGGTCTGACCAATCAAAAAGTGTACCAATATTGGCGTCACTTTATTTATAAAGTTCCTCTAACATAGTAGATGTGCAGGGATGCTATTAAAGAAACCTTATAACAAAAATGAAACGGAAGTATTCAAGGAAGTCACATTTTGTTCAAACCACATTCAGTTCAAGCCACATCTTGAAGCCACGTTTCGTTGGGCTCACAATCTCTGGTCGTATCCGAACGATGCGCTGTCGCCACATAAGATTCATAGATCTCGATTTCCGGAAACGGATATTGTAGTCCTAACGAGACATTGTCGCGGTACACCTTCATATCATTCAAGCCACATATCGTTTGAGCCACATCTAGGTCAAGCCACATTTCATTTATGATTTGAGTCGCATCTCCGTCCAGCCACATATTGTTGCAGCCACATATCCTTGGAGCCACAAAAAAAGTGACGGCTCACCATGACATTTTCATCAAATTCAAGATGTGAAAAGAGCCGACTCCTAACGAAGGATTCCCATCACATGATTCTCTATATTTGAATAATAATTATTTTTTGCGAAGCAATTTTGCCGCCGAGATCAATAAACATTTTAATTTTGTCTTCGAGCGCAGGCGCATGCTTCTAGCATGTATAATGTTATTTCTTTGTGACAAATCTGACGGTGAGGCTTCGTAAACATGAGTGTCTCGTTACCTGTGGGTCCAACTGAATATGTGGTTTCAACGAAATGTGGCTCCATCAAGATGTGGCTGCAACGAGACGCACCCAGTAAATGTCTTAGTGAATATTTGTCTCCATGAATATTTTTAGGTCCTGCTGATTTGAGTATGAAACAGAAACCACTGCTCAACCATAAACTGAATTCTGGCGAGATGACTGCAGTGCGACAACTCATTACTGGGTATCGCGAATCAGCTGCATTTTTACTAAGATCTGCTGACGAACTGGAACAGTTGTTGTTACAACAGCAGTAGTGACCCTTTTTGTGTAATAAAATCAATTTTTTTGTCGTGATTCCTCTTTGATTATTCAATAACGAAAAATAGCTGATCTGAGAGTTGGGAAAGTTTCTAGTTGATAAAATATTGTATTAACCTCTGAAAAAATTGGGAAATTATTTTTTTAAATACTAGTCACGCTGATTTTATATGTCTATATAACTATCAAAATAATTGTCTAGTCAATGTGCAATGTGAGAATTTCATATTGAAACAAACTCACTGAAACTATGAGGATATCTTTTTATTTTGTGCAATTCATTGAATTAATTCCAACAAGTTGACTTGTTTTATTGACTATTTTTGATGTGATAACTTGTAATAGAATTAGTCGTTTTTTTATTTAGATATTATCAACTGGACTTTCACTTGTGGCTCTTATTCAATTCTGTGTTTTCGGTGTTATATGTAAATAAGTATCTACCTAAAATATTGTGCATAATACCTAGTTCACATTGCTGCTAATTAGTTAGTCCTTATGAAAGCTGATGTACAAAAATGTTTTTTAAATATGTAAGATATTTATTTATTAAAAAGTGAAATTTAATGATTCTATTACAGGGGATATTTTATTATATTTGATATGATCGTTAAGAATTTATTATAACTCTGAGTACCAAAGAAGAAATATTGTAAATATATTGATATTGATAAATATAACAAAAATTGCTTATGTTTTGATTGTAACATTTTGTTGATGTAAAAAGTTTTGCTAGACAGCCCCCTCCACTTTATTATATCGTTGTGATGAAGATTGTACAGGGTGTTTTTAAGATGTGGTTAGGTTCAAAAATACTAATCATTAAGAATATTGTGAGCACTTATGTTCAAAATGTATTTTAAGAATTTGATGATTTGCTTCATTGGTTTTGTGAATTTTGATTTTTCCAAAATGTTTGTTGGTTTATATTACATGGTTTTGAACTGATAGGAATAACCATATTCGATTCCAGTGTATAATGCAGGAAGATTCTAGAATTTTGTCACAGCACACAAAATTAAAACATTGTCAAATATCAATTTGAATTTTTCAAACTACTTTCACTTGGAATAGATGGACTTTTTCCTGAACGTCACGCCATTCTCATTTAAATGAAAACAACATCTAGGGACTGCATAATTCTGATGTCCTTTTGAAACAAAGTACTACTGATTCAATTTCAATGACCAATACAGTGAATAACTAGAATTACCTATAGATGTACCGTATACAAAACTTTATTATCATAGATTCTTCAAAAAAAGGTATTCAACAAAATGATCATGGTGATTTAATATTCAATTTGTCAAAAATGAAAAACTTACTCTATATGTATATACCTATTCATTTTAATAATTTTCCAATTCTGAGGAATATAAAATCTGATTCCTATATAATTATTTCTTCTCATGTTCGAATTTTTTGCAAATCTTCAAATTTTGTGAAGTGGATATGGTGATGACTTTGATATTCTGAATAATACCTATATGTTGAAAGCACTAAAAAAATGGTCTGTCTGCTATCTTGGAACGTTTCAACAAATGCATAAACTCTCATCAGGAATCAATGTTTTTAAAAATCGATAAAATACAAAGTTTTTCATCGTACATATTTTTGAGGTGAAAGATAACCTGAAATATTCACTTTTCGTAATCCCGCATACTGTTTGTTATTTTGATTTAACGGTATTTAGTTGACAATTGATCAGTTGATGTTAACAGCCCCCGTCCGTTGAGATTGTTTAACGGCCGGCGGCCGTTTTAAAATAATTATGATATTGTAAAGCTTTTCCATGCCAACACGATAAAATTAACGCACTACCTATACTGAATTATTTTTGAAAAAAACTGTATCCACATCAAATGTGTTGGATATTATGGAAATTAGGAAAAAGGTTTTCTAGGTGTTTTCCAATTTAACTGAGGATGGATGAACATTACTGGATTGAATAGACCAAGAGAGTTGTGACGCAATATAAAGGTCAAAAATGTTCCAAACAGGCCACTCAACAACTCAATGACTATTAAATTGGAGTGATTGTTCGATAATTGGTAAACAAATGAAACAACAAGAACGTTTGTAATTTTCAATTGTCAGAGACGCCAACATGCTTTCCTGGTCCATTATAACTTCATATTAGTTTTGAAGCTATCAGATTTGTTTTTGTAATAAACTCAAAATCAGCAGAACTATGTTGAATTTGTGGCTTTTGTATATTCAGTGTCAGAGTCATTCTAAAGTTTTGTTTCAGAACTAAATCAACATTCCAAAGCATTTTCTAATGTATAAAATCTCTCGAAATGTATTTTGATCTGAAATCACTGCCAAATTCATGTAAAACAATAAAATATCCACATTCATAATGCATTTTCATTAATAACAGAGTAGGGCAGGTTCATATTTTTGTTTGGATGTATGACAAATTGTGATTCATCATACAGGGCGTGGGAAGAAATTCTGAATTGAGAAAACCCCCCAGTTAACACAAACATCTATGAGATGTCGCATTCATGGCAGTTGATGTCATAAAAGCGAATCACAATATTACATCGCTGATATCTACACGGAATTCCTCGTGTGACAGATAGTTCGCAAATTCCATCACATTCTGTAGGATCTGAGACCATTATGGATATAATATCGAAGAAGCTCCTTGACATAACAGAGACTATAATTTTGTAATCTAAAATTTCAGTAGTTGAGAGTCGTAATTCGATGTATCTTAATTGACAAACTGCTTCACATTGTGCAGAATGATAAAACAAAAATATGCGTCAATTTGTGAATCTCTCTCACATCTCAAGGAAATTCATTTAATATCGAACAATACTTGGAATTATCGGTCTACTCTCATACTCATGAATGTAGCGCACAATGTGACTTATGATAAGATTCGTACACACTCGGTCGGTGTCGGTCTGACTAATGTACACGTGTCCGTAAATTCTTCAGCAGTGGCATGCTTTCGTATCGTCCATTTCGATGTTCCAGTTCATTCGGTGTTAGTATGCAGTTCGGGTTTGACGTTATTGCTCACATACTGAAGCATGTTTTTCTAATAGTAAATTATGATTGACTAAAGATGCTATGTGCTTCTCATCTAAGTTACAGGGTAAGTACGATTACCTACAACGTTCATAACTTGATACAATACTGGTTGACAATGAGGAAAGGGTAGACGACACGTCGCAATTTCAAGACGATGATGATACTTACAATGTTAGCTTTGAAGATATCATTTTGAGATCAGGGTGTGAGTGAACGTGCACATTCTGATTGTACCTACATATATATAAGAATTGGTGCTACTCACGGTTGAACTATAAGTGGTGGGACCTAAGGTGGGCCCAAAGTCTGATTAAGAACAAAATTTTAGCAACATGAATGGAACGAAAAAATGCGCCGCAGCTATTCTCTATCTCCGTTGTCACCCGGTATGAAATAGTAGGTATGTAGATATGAAGTGACTCAAACACTTTTCAATATTCTCATTATGGTTATTCTCTACTCACTCTATAAGATAGTATTTCTTATCTATACTTACCCTATTATAGTTGTATAGATGATCAACAGGAAATGGGCAAAGAGAAATCAATTGATTGTTCTTATATTGATTTCCAGATGCCAAATCACAAAAGACATCTGGACCATTACCTTGGAATAATTTTAAATATTGAGCAGGGATTGGTTTCCATATGCTACAACGGAAGGAGCGATGAGGAGCAGATATTGGATGTTCTTGGCTACATGATGTGTTCGCATAGTTGGATTGATCCATTGATCTCATTCAAGTTAATTTCTTCACTATTATACAGGGTATATCTTCAACAGTTAACGCGATCTATATATGGAGAACTAAAAGTAGCACGATTCTTAAAATTTGTAGGGACGATGAAGGAATTATGGGAAATCCTTCTAAAATATTTTCGTTATTGTGAAGCTTCTGATTTTTCCGAAAGTGACTTCATCTTTGTTATTTCCAATGGAACACCCTGTATTATTCAACATTTTTGAATTCCTCTCATAATTTTGATTCAAATTAATGCATCATACCTCATACCCAAAATGGAGCGTTCTTGAGTTATTCGAGTTTTTCTTGAAAAAGTTCGACAAAATTTGTCATTCAATGCAGCCTTTTGAACATAGAAAATTTTTATGGGAATTTAAATTTTAAGTGATATGCATATTGATTAAATCGTGAATATTGATTGATCTGGAACATTGAAAATCTCAATTTTTTTCGAATGAAAACCATATTTTTTTCCATCATAATTCAATTCTATAATAAAAATGAGCCCTAGTTCGAAGTGACTTCCCTATACCCAGAACCAAAAATTTTGGAGATATTCCAAAAATAGTTTTTAATCCTGCATACTTTTTCCAGAAAAACACGAATAAGTCAAGCACGCTTCATTTTAGGTATATATATATACTTAAGTAAAAGTATGCAGGATTAAAAAGTATTTATGGAATATCTCCAAAATTTTTGGTTCTGGGTATAGGGAAGTCACTTCGAACTAGGGCTCATTTTTATTATAGAATTGAATTATGATGGGAAAAAATATGGTTTTCATTTGAAAAAAAATGAGATTTTCAATGTTCCAGATCAATCAATATTCACGATTTAATCAATGCATAGCACTAAAAATTTAAATTAGGGTATGATACATAATTTTGAATCAAAATCATGACTTGAAGAGGCCATATTTTGAGGAAAATTACTGTCCGGAGCTTCAATAGTATAGAGGAATACAGAAATGTAAAAAAATTCAGGGTGTAATTTATATTGAAAAAAAAAAATGCCCTCACTTCTGGAAAAAACGGAAGCTTGACGATAACAAAAATATCTTAGTTGGATGCTTCATGTTTCCTTCACCGTCATTACGAATGTCCAGAATTGTGCCACTTTTAGTTCTCCATATACCGGGTGACACAGACTCATGGTATACGCCCCTTTTCTAATTTTTTTCTTCTAGCTATATTTCTAGAAGTTGAAACATCGAATATGCTCACTAGAGGGCACTTTCTCACATTTTAGGATTTTTTCCACCTTTCCGTTTTCCTGGAAATGACTTCAACTTTCGATTTTCAAACGGAACACCCTGTACTTTATTTCATGATTGGTTGGAGATTATTATAACGAATTCAACGATACCGGGTTTGATTGGGTTATTTCAAACGATCACGAAGATATTTGCGTTCGAAGTTTCGATATTGCGCCGTCACAACCATTGATCATAATATGGATACTTCAAACGTAAATATCTTCGTGATCGTTTGAAATAACCCAATCGAACCCGGTATTGTATTTGTTATTATAGTCTCTAACCAATTGAAGAATAAAATATGGGGTATTCCATTCAAAAATCGAAAGTTGATGTCAATTCCAGAATAACTGGAAGATAAAGAAAGTCATAAAATGTGAGATAGTGCCCTGTATATAGTCAGCATATTCGATGTTCTAAATTTCAGTAATATACCTAGAAAAACAAAGGAGAAAGAGGGGTAGACCATGAGTATGTGTCACCTGGTAATCCCGGTATAGATATCGCCTTAACTCGTGAAGATATTCCCTGTATAATAATCATTTCAACAATGTCCAGGCTAACGCTGATTCTAAAATTTTAATCATTGTTAGATGTAGCTATAGTTTTGCTCAATATTACATGTACGTACATATTTTGATGTGAAATGAGATTAATTTTCAATAAAATCGAGTAGCCTTGTGAAACGTTTGAGTTATCTATTTGACCAGAGATTCGACACCTATCAGTCCTCTCATTGAATACCTTCATCAATCTACATGTGATTTCACTAGAGAATCAAAACTAAATGTGTATGTGGCATTTTTGAGAAGCACAATATAATTTTCTCAGGGCCGCTATTATATCAGTATAATAATCGAAAAGAACCTCACATTTAGAAATGGTCGATGGTTTACCAAACCTCACATTTTGATTATAATGTAACCTCAATGTGAGTCTAATTTAAACGTGAAATCTAGAGTCACATTCAGCTAACTTTGAGTCCCATTCGGCATCTAAATGTGAATCATAAAATGACCAAAAGGGTCCGGAATAGCAGTCATTGTGATTTCAGTAGGACTCTCAATTCGAGTCACGGATGTGATGTGTGGCATGAATGTGATGCCCTCTAATATCTCTGGGATCAATCTGTGTTAACTGGGCCAATCATGAATCTGCGATTAGAGGTCTATGAAAATATCAAGTTTTTATCGTTCAACTTTCAACCCCTTCAAGCCTCAGCGAAAATTTGGCGCTGCGACCATTTGAAATTCATATCACGGCACTGAATTGAGCGAATTCCAAATTTCAAGAATCATCTGGAGGAGAATTATATCTCCTACAACTTCAGTCCAACGACATTTTTCAATCGAAGCAGTTATTTTCGACCTACAGGTGTTAGAAGTTGAGGATTGTCAACTTTTTAGCGATGTTGGTGAAAATTGCCTATCAGCTAGGAGTGATTGCGACTGAACTGCTGAACCAATTTCACTATTCTTAACGTTAATCGACGCGAAATTTAATGATCTACAAAAAAAATGTCGTTGAATTTTTTTGTAGGGCGCGAACTTTAAGAAATCATGGGCAAAAAACTAAAAAAAGTGCGAAAATCTCACGGTTTTCTGGGCTCTCAAATCTGAAGCACAACCTTGAAACCGTCGCAAACTCATATACCGGTTACTTAGGACTCCGAAGAAGTATTGAAATGATTTCCAGCTCTGGAGCAATTTTTAAGGACTAGAGCTCTTTTTGCATAAAAATATTAATTCTTTCTCGGTATATTCAACATAAAACAAATACTTTCCCCGTTTAGGTTATTTACATCTAGCACAAACAGTTTATATGACTTTATTCGAATAAATGGTTTCTGAAAGATGTACTTATATCCCAGACATCATGATTACATATACGAATGATTTTTGATTTTAAACTCAAGAAGATCAGAGTTTCTACATATTTCACCTATAGATTTAAATTTTCATTTTTTATATTATTTTACATCATATATATTATTATTTATCCGATTTGAAAAGAATGTTGATTCTCAATTTTAAAAGATTTTCATTTCCATATATATTCTCCTTTTGGATGTTCAACAGTAAGTAATTGTTTTCTGTTGAATATACAGAATGATATTATAAACATATTTATTTTATCTGAAAGAGAATGCAAATTTTCAACTTCATGTTCCTTGTGGCAACGTGGCATATAGCCAGAGGAAAGTATAGTTGTTTCCTGAGAAAGAATTAATCCCAGATAACACCAATACCTTACCAATACCATCGGCCCTTTATATACTATATAGGTGCATGAGTAGCACACTAGGATAGAACATTCAGTTTTCAATCTCCGAAAGAAGACAAAAATTTTTACACTGAGGATGTGTTTTATTTGAAGTATTTGAAGTAGATATATATAGGTACCTAGTGAAAATTACAGTGGTGAGCTAGTTTGGGCGAGTTAGGCGAGTTCTATCGAATTATGAAAGGACATTTTTTTAGTATATAAGCCCATTGACACATTTTTAGTATTGTTCTGTTTTTGATTTGATAGAAAAAAACGAAAATATTGAGGATTTTTTAGATTTTGGATACCTAGATTTTGGAAGATAGAAATAGAGTGAATCAATAAATCATATCAGCCTCTTCTGCTTCAGAAGATAAGTATATAACCGTAACGATATAACTAAAGGTGGCTATAATAGCCACCTCAGATATAACAGACTACATATAGCATCGAACACCAACTTTCAACGCATATATAGGTCACAGTTCACAGTAAGCAATAAACTGTGTATAGGTACACCGAAATTCGTTTGTCCATCAGGTATCAGGTGTTGTATTCGCGATAGAAAACTACGTATATGAGAAAACTTGAACACTTCTGAGATGAGCAGAAACAAAAAAACAAATGTGAACCAATGAAAATTAAAGTAAACAGGCCGCTTTGACAGCTTTCAATAACTTCGATAGGTTTTTTTTTTTTTTTTTTTTTTCGCCGAGGTGGTTGAAATCTTTTATAGACATCATATGGGTCCAATCCCCCATATGATAGTGTGGGAGTCCCCTCCATGGTATACCCACTAAACACTCCACCCCGTTGTAGGCTTCAACGACACTTAGGCCTAGTGGCCCATTGTATCTCACCTACATGCCGTTATCAATTTTACCACATACGACTCATGGTGCCTATTAAGGGAAACTTCAATATGAAAGACCCTTTTCGTTCAGGTTCCTGAAGATTGCTCTTCCGATCCCTGTTCTCGTCTACGAAGAAGGCCAAAAGTTTTCCTTCTCCTACGAGTGACGGGGGAAGGGGTTGGTCCAGCCCTGTGGTGCCCCCTGCACAGGGCTAAGGCTGTTTACTCTGGGATGTCGCCCTGTTTCCCAGAGGCCCCGTTAGCGACACCATTCCTCGGTGCCATCCATCCATCGCCACGGGTTCCCACAGCTTGGATTAGGTTGCCAGAGCCTCGTTGACCAGACCTCGACCACCTAGACAAACATCAGCAAATCGCCCCATCCCTGCCACAGATGTCCACAAATTGTCCCATCTGGAAGAAGATAGCAAAGATGGTCCCAAAATGCTTCATCCGCCAAGCGGCCGCGGCCTGCCTTCCCCACACCACTTGATGGTGAGGTTGGGCTTGAAGGGGAAGAGGAAAAGAGAAGTTGGCCAAGAAAGGCCGATAGAAAGATTGAAAACGGAAGAGAGAAGAGGATATCACCCAAGACAAGTTGAAGTATGGTGAATATCCGGCTAGGGTACCTCGGGTTCACCATTCCCGTACTCACAAGTTGTGAGCCCCTGAGGGGACTTCGATAGGTGGCGTACACTAATTTTCTATTGCGAATATTCTTTGCACTAGATAATTTCCATCAGAAAATTGGTCACGTCACGGCGAATAAGCCCATCTATCAGTGCGGACATTTTTCGCTGGAATGAAAAAAAAAACACCCACCCATACACGGATTGTTCAAGTTTGCCAGTGCGTAGTATCCGTCCGACTGTCGGACAAATAGTCACAGCCTTTTTTATTTTTGTGGCGAAACAGCTGTCGAAAGATGTCAATGTCATGATGTCAACCGTCAACTAAAAAAAATATAAAAATAATAGGTTATGTTTTGGAAAGTGACAGATGCAGTGGAAGAAGAGTTAGGTAATAGATAATTTTTAGGGCGAAAGAAATGTTGAGGCAGTTTTTATCAAGAACGTTTTCTCGTTCTCTCCCCTGTTCCATCAGTCAATTCTCGAATAGAGCAATTTCTTCAGAAGCAGTGGCTGAAACCACCATAGAAACTAGACCAACAGTCAGGAAACCTGATGAAGTAGCTCGGGGTCAACTCACAGATTTCGGAAAATACGTTGCAGAATGCTTGCCCAAGTACATACAGACTATTCAAATAACAGCTGGAGATGAATTAGAGCTACTGATTGTACCAGAAGGTGTGGTTCCTGTACTACAATTCTTGAAAGATCACCACAATGCCCAATTTGCAAATCTCGTTGATATTGGTGGAATGGATGTTCCTTCCAGACATAATAGGTAGATTTAAAGCTAGCTACCTTGCTAGCAACAATCAATTTGATATCTGAGCATTGTTATGTTATAGGTTTGAAATCATTTACAACATACTCTCCCTGAGATATAATTCTCGGATCCGTGTAAAGACTTACACTGATGAACTAACCCCAATTGAATCCTGCAATGAAGTCTTCAAAGCAGCAAATTGGTATGAAAGAGAAATATGGGACATGTATGGAGTATTCTTCTCCAACCATCCTGATTTGAGACGTATCTTAACTGACTATGGTTTTGAGGGTCATCCATTCAGAAAGGATTTCCCTCTCAGTGGATATGTAGAGGTTAGGTATGATGATGAAAAGAAACGTGTTGTTGTAGAGCCATTAGAATTGGCCCAAGAATTTAGGAAATTTGAATTGAGTGCACCATGGGAACAGTTTCCCAACTTCAGGAATGCCAATCCAGCTGCTGAGGAAGTAGTTCCAGAAAAAAAGTAAAAGTGTAATATGTATGAAAAACAAAATAAACATTCAATACCATATTGTTGAATTATATATTGCAGGCTGCAACTTACATTTATTTATTCATTCATTTTGTGTTAAATATTTGATAGAATCAGTAGCTAATATGCACATATACTTAGTAGGTGTATGAAAATCATAGATATACTGATTTCATAAGTCAAAGTATATTTGAAAGTCATAATTTGAAAAATCAAGGCAATCTACAATGCTTCCAAAACTACAGAAATCTTGTCATCTCTCCTCAGATAGCAAAATGTCTCCATCAAGCCATTGGGGGCCATTGGGAGCATTCAATTGATTCAAACCTCTCAATCTGAAAGTTGACCCATTTTGCACAATGACTAGACCTGATCCTTGATTGAAAGTGAGATGCTTATAACTTCAAACATATCAATTGAAAGCATAATATATCAATCAATGACCTGATTCTAACCCCATTAAGCTAGCAGAATCACTTTAGATTTTTCAATTTTTTCTTCAGGCATAATTTAAGGCTAATTTATTACACTATTGCCCAATTACTTGCTCTTTGTTGATTTATGTGAAAAAAACGTTGGTTCTGCTAGCTTACTATTAAACTGAATACCATTAAACTAGCTGAATATCATTAAGCTAGCTGATCAACTTCCTGAATAAATATTCAATCAAAAAACTAATTATACTTTAATTTAAGGCTCTGGTGAATAAATATTCAATCACAAAACTAATTATACTATAATTTAAGGCTCAAATCATGGGTTTTGCTAGCTTAACCATTAAGCTATTAGAACCCAATCCAAAATAGAAGGAACACAAGGTTATTGAGTACACCATAATTTGAGGCTATTTTGAGGCTTTTTGTTGAGATTATCATGGATTCTTCATTTTATCATTTTTGGCGAAAATTTTCCCAAATCCAACATGAACATAACAAACCAATAGCAAACCAAAAAAAAACCGATTTTTTCTCGCACATGTTTTTTTTTTAATTATGGGTTTCCCCTTAGACTAGCAGAACCAAATCTCAAATAGAAGGAATATAAGAATATAAAGTACACCTTGATTCAAGGCTAATTTAAGGCATTTCATTGAACCTACTATCGATTTTTTTGTTGATCATTTCTGCAAAAAATTTCCCAAATCCAACATGAACATGACAAACCAATAACAAATCAAAAAAGTTCAATCAGGAAACGAATTATATAATAATTTAAGGCTAATTAAAGGCTCTTTTCCTAGCCCATTGCCGTCTTTCTTTAGCACATTGTTTTTTAAAGAAATTATGGGTCAAGCATTAAGCTAGCAGGACCAATCTCGGGACCAATGATTTAAAAAACAAACAATGCGAAAAAATCGACAATAGAGGATTAGAGCCTATAATTAGCCTCAAATTATGGTATAATTACTTTCCTGGTTGAACTTTTTGGAATTGCTATTGGTTTGTCATGTTCATGTTGGATTTGGGGAAATATGTCAAACTAATAAATCGATGATAAGCTCAACAGAGAGCCTTAAAATAGCCTTAAATTATGGTGTAATCTATATCCTTGTAGGTATTCCTTCTATTTGAGATTTGGTTCTGCTAGCTTAATGGTTAAGCTAGCAAAACCCATGACTTTATTTTTCAAACAATTTGCGAAAAAATCGGCAATAAGCTAGCAGAACCCACGATTTTTTACATAGAATGAAGAGCAATAAATTCGGCGATAGGGTATCAAATTTGCCTTAAATTAAGGCCGAAAAAAATATAAATCCAAAGTGGTTCTGCTAGCTGAATGGAGGTCCTATTGTTTGTCAGTGAACTCCACTGTATCTTGGAGGTAGAAATTCAAAATTTTGTGAAACATTTCACACCTAATATTTTCGACCAATTAAAAGCCTGTATTTTGTATCATTACCATAGCAACTAAACAGATTTCTGGATATTTTTTCTCCTCCTTGGGAGGAAGGAGCCTGAAATTACACTGGAGAATCGTTGACATTTATAGGTGAAATGACATATTCATTCAACTTCACATTATGTCAAATTCGTTCTATAAGTTGATGAGTTCCTTGAAGGAAAATAAATTTCTACCAACTTTATTATAATGAAATTATGAAAAACTGAGAAATTGAGCTACTATCGACCTATTTTTTATCATTTTGTGTAACTAAAGTGAGTTAATTGTGTTTTATTTAACCTAACAATGTCATGGATTTAAATTATATTAATACTACATACCGCAGGAATAATAGTTTGAACTGCTACCAGCTGCCTTATCATTATTTTGCGTAACTAAAGTCGGTATTTTCTTTGTTTATACGTCCATGGTATTTTGTATTTTATTCAGCGTAATCCTATCCTAGTATTCTTTAAAAATTTCGGTGTGAATTTTCTCAACGAATATCACTCTAGCTTCAATTAAAAACCGAAAATTCTTTTTGAACACGAATGTTTAGAAAATTCTCCCTCAATATATACATGATCTCGAAAAAATTTCCGGTAATAATTGAATCTCTCGTGGCCAAGTGAAAATCTAAATGCAGCACTGGACAAATGTCAAACACATGGTGAGTCAGTTTTTTTTTAGCAGGACTTTCAACACCTGAGAGAAGACATTTTTTCAAGATTAAAATTCAATTTGAACATATATTCGTGGGAGCTTTGTTTCCGATATACAGGGTTTCAAAGTTTTAAGATTTTTCTTGTGTTTTTCCAATTTCCTCCTACAATTTCCAAAATGATGTATTGAAATTTGGTACACCTATCACCCTTTGGAAACGCAATATTTGGGACTTGAACTAGAGCCCTTTTCCTCAGTATGATTAGGTTCTGAAGAGATTGAATGATGGAACGCTACACCGTAAACTACTATATTTTTTATTCAAAATAACTAGACACAACCAACTTTACAAAATTCTACTCTCTCGGACCCCTCTCTCCCTCTTCCTCACCAGTAGGATACATACACTACCCGACACATATTACGCTTGCGAACCACCTCAGACTATCGAGCGTTCTGGAATACCTAAAGGATAATAATATACACTTTTGAAGGTCGTACCCGAGTTAACCCTCGATCGTTTCCCTTCGATTCAGATACTTTTTGCCCTTTTTTTTCGAAAACTGTATGTGTTTCAAGAAATGCCACAAATAATCTACTTGTAATGAAACGCAATATTTGGGGCTATCGAGCGTTCTTGAATATCTACAGGATGATACACTTTTGGTGGGGTCGTGCCAACTTTGAAACTCTGTATATCGGAAACGAAGCTCCTTTACGCCTATATGTTTATCTCGATGTTAATGGCTTGCCTCCCCAGCTGTGTTTTCTCTCAAACAGGTCTTTCCATGTAGTGGTCGACGGAGTTTCATCTGACTCTCTTACCATAAATGCTGGTGTTCCGCAAGGATCAATTCTAGCACCAACACTATTTCTACTACATATCAACGATTTGTTGGAAGCAACTTCACAGCTTCGCGGATGATAGTACCCTCCATACCGCCGTCTTTTCCAGGGTTTCAATACCATCCAGACAAATCAGAAACAAACGAGGGAGAAATGTTGACGACAACATAAATATGGACTTGGCAACAATTCTCGAATGGGGATCCAATAACTTGGTAGATTTCAATGCAAACAAAACACAAGCATGCCTTTTCTCTAGAAAAACCGATCTCACTGTGCCAAACATAAGCATGTCAGGAGTAACCATACCTTTGAAGACATTCATTTCGATGATTGATATTACTATTAGCAATAACCTTTCTTGGGAAAATCACGTGAGATCAATTGCTAAAAGTGCATCCCAAAAACTTGGTTTTCTGTTTCGGGCCAGGAGCTGTTTATTCACTTCCAGTCAGTTGCTTATAATCTATAAGGCACATATCCGACCTGTCCTGGAAAATTGTTCCCATATTTGTAGTGCGGGACCCAATTATACCCTGAAACTGTTTCTGTCCAAAAAAGGGCATTTAATTTTTGTCTCGTGGGTGATGCCTCACTCACAAACTCACTCACTTCTCTGGAACACCGCAGAAAAGTTGGCGAGCTGACTCTATTTTATAGATATTTTCATGGGCGATGCTCTTTTGGAATATCAACAATTGTACCTTCCTTCGCAGTCCCCGCGAGATTAACCCGTCGAGTTTAGGCTTCGCACCCCTTCGTGGCCACTTTGGAGACCTGCAGAACATCTCCTTCCAAATACTCGTTCATCCAACGAAACAGCGAGGCTCTGGAACACATTGCCAAGGGGGGTATTTCCCGAGGCATATAACCTCCAGAAGTTTAAGAAGAACACCAATTCCTACTCAATTTTCCTTGGTTCTCACGATGTTCTCTGAACATTACAGGATATCCCTTTTTTTGGGAAACAGAACATAACTGCTACAAAAAACTGACTCACCCACTACATTATTCCAATTTCTTATTCTGACAATATAACATATACGAATGCAGAAATTACAGGGGTGGCTCGATACCCTGTGTCACCAGGTATGTCGCAATATGAATAAATTGAAATGAATTTTCGTTCCACTAAAAAAAGTTTTGATTAATAACTGATTGAAGCTCATTTACTTTTCTATCATCACCATTGTAATCAACGGAAAACATGCTAATAGGTTGCTAATTTTTAACATATGTCGTACTTTCAAATTAGATTACTGATCTGGTTTGAAGCTCTCTTGGAAGATTTAATAATAACATTATGAATTGAATGCATGGCATTGGTTGCATCATAAGATAGATGTCTTCAAATGGGCCTGTTTCAGTAAAACATTAAATTTCATCATTTTGAAGTACCTACTAATCCGATATTTCATAACATGAGGAACGCGGCACAATCTCAATGCAATAATTATACACGAAACGACTTATGTACCTATTTTGTGTATCTCGGTACACTCCATCCTTACTACTATGGGAGTGAACTCTTATTTATATCTCGATTGGTTGTTGTGAAATTAGACACTATTTGGTGTTTATCGGTAGGTACTATAATTAAAACAAAGTACCATAAAGTAGCATCAAAGTGTTTGTGGAGGATTTGATTCGAACATATTGAAATTATACAAAAATGATTGTTGTGAGAGGTATATTGCAAAAATATTTCCAAACTCGTAATTAATGGTAATCTGTGAATATTCACTCAATGAAACTTCACCTAAAATAGAAATTATCCTAAATAACGGCAGTACACACAATATTTGAATCACCAAAATCAATATTGTTTCAAACAAAAATCAATTTCATAAGAGATGAATAAACGTCACTTTTCCAAGCAAATCATAAGTGGTATTCCCGATCCCTCCCTCGATATTCCTTATTACGCTTACAAAATTGACATTTTGTATGCAATCCAGATGGGAAGCCAAATATTTCTCATCTTCGAGTCCTTATTGGTCACAATGAATCACGTGAGCATTCACTTGTAGAAAAACATCCTTGAAAGTCTAGATTATTAGTACGCCAATGAAGGCAGAGGGCTGACGCAAAGCCTATATACTCTATCTCACCGGGCCGTAGTCTATCCCCTCTACCTCGATGCTGACGTCACACTAGTAGGTTGAGATTTCACATCATTTCATATCGGTGCGTTCGTAATTGAAAGGTTATAGCTCATTAACTTTGAAAATTAGGAGCACACTCAATCGAGATGAATGGATCCCTGATGAACTACTTAACTTTCGGTAAAAAAATAAATTTATTAGGATGAACCAGTACCGATTTATGATGTTGTAAAGAAATTCAATTCAAGTGAAAATCAGGACGTTATACTACGAAATAATATTGTCTGCCAATTTAGAATCGGTTTAAAATGAAACTGACTGAGTATGTCACACTAGGATAATGCATCAATTAAATAGTGAGAAAATTGTTGAGTATTCTGTAGTAAAAGAAAATCATATCGATTTGTAGGCAATGAAATTTACTACAAAAAAGTCAGTGACAGCGTGTATCCACAAATAATAGGTTTAGCATGGGGGCCGTCTAAACTTTATGAACTAGTCTGTAATAATCATCTGAATCACCATTTTACTTGAATTGAAATATTGGTTTGTTATTGGCTCTTGGGAATTTTGAAAAAAATTACAGTCAATCCAGATACTATGAGAAGCCTTTGCATGGTTGAATCATTTCTGTGAATTGAATATTGAAATTCTAGCGGCTGATTAAAAAACGACAATTCATTTTGATATGCTAAATTCATTTTGATATGCTATATTCATTGAACTATTGATCGTAAATCAGTGAATATTGATTCATCTCTTGAAAGAGTCTAGTGTGCACATATTTGATCTCCTGACATTTTTTGAGAACTATTACCGTTTTCTAGTGGTACATCAATGAATTGGGAAACGCAATTTCCAGCGCCTCGATTTTGTACCTACTATAGTGTGACGTCACGAAAGCGATGCTCCGGCCCGGTGAGATAGAGTAGGCCCTGGCTGACGCCATGCCATTGGCGGACCAAAGTACAACTCCCTGGCAAATAACTGACTCGACTACTTCACAATTTTTTTGCAAAAATACTCATCGAATTATACGTATCTCATTGAATCACGTGGTAGGAATACTTCGAAAGAGTCTCCCGTTAATATCATGAATGTCGATTGAATTATATACATAAAAAACGTCATTTTCGTTGAGATGAGAATTACGAAGACCCGGAATACCATTATAATTTCCAATTGCCTGAAATTATACAGGTTGTTTCTTAGGTACGTGTAGAACATTCAGACGACAAAACAAGAAGGACCACGGATTCATCGTATTACAGATACAGGGCGATTATGTTGATACAGTGGCGGATTAAGGTAGCTGGAGATCCTTGAAAAATGTGAGGGGTGTATGTACTGCAGGCAATTATTATTATTTACATCAAGGACATGCGTTTTACTGATACTTCATCAGTATCCGTTAAATATAATTATTTTCAAAGCACATTTTTGGGCGGATTAAAAAATAGGTGACAAAATAGAAAAAATACGGATTTGTGAAATAAAAATAATAAAATGAAATGATGGATGATGATACAATGATCATAAGAAACTAAAGATACCATATAAAACCGTCCAAGTATGTGAATAGTAGTTCACAAATGAATTTTCATTACTTTGGCAAGATGTCTTAAATATAATTGAAACAAATAAACGGTTTCTATACGTTCGGGAAGAAAAATGAGTTGTTTTCTGTGACAGAAAAAAAAATTATAGTTAAGTTATAAAATGTCACTTTTCATAAAAACTTTTTTCCAACGGGGAAAAAAGTGAGTACTTTTTTCCCGGCCAATATCACCGTCTCCGAGAAAGAACTGCAAGTCCTTCTATCTTCCATTCCAGTTCGCGGATACGTAAATTATTAAACAAATACTAGTTTTTTAAAATGAAAACACAGAATTAGACTGACAGATATCTGATTACTTCAAAAGAATGATAGAGATGCCTGCAAAAAGATGAATGCAACGCAGGTGTAATTCCTGTTGAAAACTTCAAACACGTCGATTATTTTCTGATTTTGATAAAATGTAATGTAATATCTTCTCAATATTGATTCGTCCTTCTTCACGGGAAAAATATTAGATTTTAACTCACGGTTTTTTATCTCCCTCCGCTATGCGTCGGAAGACAACACAACCTCGAGCAAAAATCTACTACTTTTTTCCCTTGTATGATAAATAACGATATAAATGTCTGCTGAATTTATCACATTCATTTCTTTCAGAAATTCAATAAACTGAAGAACTTCATATTTGAACTAGATGTTGTCAATATCTCTGCTATATTTTGTAGTTAATTTCTCACTCAGTAAATTCATTTCATTCTCGGATATATTCGAGTCAAAGGAAATACGGAAATCATCGACAATGTTTTAATACACCTCACTCCTATTATGAATCAATCACAAATGATATTGTGAATATTAACCATGAAATCATTTTTGATAGTTACATTATTAAATGAACTGATGTTTTTTTGGGGCCACCTGTTCTTCGGGGCCCTAGGCGCGCTCCTATTGCGCCTATGCGGTGATCCGCCACTGTGTTGATATACTGATACAGAAAGCCAGCAAATATTATAGCAATATTAGCAAAATTATGCATTTTTTAAATTAGGATTATCCCGAAGATGAAGAACTTGCGGAATATGTTTATGGAAGTTTCCTTCTTGTATTGATGTCAGCAACTCGATCTACACACACATACTCAAGCAACACCTTGTATACCATATATTACCATCATTACATCAAGTAGGTAACTAACATAAGTAATAATCATTTCCAAGACAACTGTACTTGATGTAGACAAATATCCAAATGAATAATAAAATAATTTTTTATTTATATTACATATTCAAATAGGACATAATATTTCAAATTCAGCACATATATCCAGAAAGCTAACAAAATACAAATAAAAATTAAAAACAAAATATTCTAAACCATACTATTTATTGTTTGATTAAAATACTGCTCATTTTCAATTTAAAACATAATTTCAGTTGACTTGGGATTCTCATTTTGGTTAAAAATCATATTTAATAATTGTCTTAAATTAACATCTTAATTATTTCATACTATCCACTTATCGTTAAATCCATTTTATGGAATTAGATAATTAATTAAATTAAATTCAAATAATTCATACCTGCAAACAGCTATTGTAAAAGAAAACTGTCTCTGGATTGATTGAACATCAAGCTTGCAAAAAAACGGATACTTTCAATGAGAAAGAACAAACAAATTTCAAACATGAAAAATATCATTACTGACTAGAACTCGTTCAGAAAGACTGAATCTCGCAATGAAAAACCTGGAGCAACAAAAATTAGGCAACAGAAACTCGAACTGTAGGGGATAAAATATCACATTTGAGATATATCAAATGAACACAAAATACAACACTGCAGGTACAAAGAAATAAAATGATCTAAATTAAAATTTACCCTAAAAGAAATATTCTCATTCCACAAAATCAATCATTATTAAGCATTCTGTGACTAAATCTACTCTTTTTTTATCACGTTTCACATTTTGATGTAACTCTTACATGTTTACTCATTTAGGCTAGATCTACTATACAAACTCGGTAAAGAGATTTGCCAATACAATTTTAAGAAGCTTTTGCACAAGCATAAATATTTTGAGGTTGCCAGTACCTGTTGGTGAGAATGAGGTATGTGGCAGAGAGCCTCTGTCACGCATGTTCACCTTCCAGTTCGTAGGACCTACCATCACCATACATACTCATAGATGCGATGTAGTGATTGGGCATAACCTTTAACAATAATAAAAGTCCATACAAACATTTTCTGATATTCCAAACTTTCAATCAGAAAACTATTGATCTATCAACAGGTAACAACCAATTTTGAATGGTTAGATGAAAAGAAAAATAGAATCTAGTGGCTTCTAGAATGATGGACTTCATCATTTGACAGTACTCACCGAGACTATTTTACTGTCACAAACCGTTTCTTCCTGAAAGCTTCGTATATTTTTTAAAATAATTATTATTTTTCATCCACAACATTTTAAAACATCAAAAACAGAGAAATTGACAGCGGAATAAGAAATTGATTTTCCTACGACCATTTATGAAACCTATTGCACACTGTATTGTTGCTTAAAAACTATCTCACGTGGTCTTTGTTTGGTCTACATGATGTATGAATGATTATTTTCTTCTTATGATTTTACAACTATCAGAATGTTGTAATGAGTCAAGCTACCTTGTATAATTTCGAATATACGTGAATATACATAGAGTAACTCCGCCAATCAGAAATTTAGACTTATTTCGGTAGTAACCAATACATATTGTTACATACAAACAAAGAGCGTCGTAAAATGTTCGTTCAAAATTATTCAAAAAATAATCGCATTGAATACAATTCGAACTTCAAACTATTCATGGTTATACATCTCAAACTTCCTGCACAATAATTACAAATCGTGTCAGTTCAACAGAATAACCCTCCCGTAATAATTTTTCAACAAGTTATCGATGTATAACCCGAATATTTTGAAGTAAGTATTACTACTGATTATAATACTGAATTTTCATACTTTAATACTAACTATAACCATTTTCGTTAGTCTCACACTACATTCTTCTTACACCTTATGTTCAGTTCATTTTAATTTATTGTTAAGTTAATGTTGTAGTGATAATGAGCTAAAAGTTCAAGTTAATGATGATTCAATGTCTTTATGTTAAGTTAATGTTAATTAAATCGCAATTTAATGTTGAATTAATGTCAAGTTAATGTTGAGTCAATGTTGAAAGTTGATATTGAGATAATATTGAAGTTGAATCAAATAATATTAATAATCATAATTCCACCTTCATGTGATCGAATATGATTAGAAACATGATACCTACACAGGTCTCATGAAAACTCATGATACATATTATAATCTGGATGTATGTGGTAGTAGGAAGAATAGTGTACAAAACTCGTTGAAAAGTGCATTTCCTGCGCTTGTTTCGTTCACTCGGCGCTTTGTGGCTCGTCCTGAACGTCCGCACTCGCGCGGAACATGTTATTCTCCACTCTTGTTATGTAAATTCCGATTTTTGTTGAAGAAATTAAGGTAAAAAAGGGAAAAATACTGTGAAAAATATCTTTTGCTTCTCTGGATTTCCTGTTTCACATAGTTGATGTTGCAGAAGATTCGCTCATCGTTTCACTACCTATCAGTGTTGCTACTACTTTTGCTTTCAAGGTCGAGTCTCTCAAATTGGGATTTGGAGATTAAAATTCAATTATACAGGGTGTCCTTGAAAGGTTTTCACAAAAACTTACCATACAGGGTGAGTCGGGAGGAACGCAACAAACATCAGGTGTGTATTGTACAGGGTGAACAACTAAGAACAGCTGTCATCAACCTTTTTTCCAACTTTGATTCGTCAATATCTTTCGTTAGCGGAAAGCTATCATGTTGCAGTTTTCGTTGGTCTGTTGAGATTTAGTTTCTCTATTTGATAGTGTAATAATATGCATACATATTACATTTTTATTTCACGATATCTATTGATACTCCAGATCACGCCGACAGCCGTTTTACGTTGTTCACCTGGTACACGTAAAAATAATTTGAAAATACCCATATGTTCTGATACGATTCTCATTTGTTTTCATTTTAAATTTGAATAGATTTGTGGCATTTTATAAGACTCTAATTGAACGAACTCGATTGTTTCATCTGTTTTGTTGTTCCGACATGTGTTTGTGTCAAAATGTCAGTGTGTTTGACGCGTATATCCTCGAGTTAGTACGATTAAAGTCTTATAAAATGCCACAAATTTATCCAAATTTAGAATGAAAACAAATGAGAATCGTATAAGAACGGGGTTTTTGAAATTATTTATACCTGTACAATACACACCTGGAGTTTGGTGCGTTCCTCCCGACTCACCCAGTATGTTGCTCAGACAAAAACAATTTGATCCAAGCAAACTTACCTCAGTACGAAGTTGCTTAGTTTGGGCGCTAGGCGGCTCTGAAGTTACAATTTTCGAATCGTTTCTGACTGATCAACTCCAAGACGATCGATAGATATTTCATAAAAATCGTTCAAAATTTTCATTATTTTGAAGCTCAATATATAGATTATAAGCAACGCTTGTGAAAATATATTATATATAGAAGCTTTTTGAAATCAAACACACTGTACCGCAATATTCACAATATCTTGGTAAAAAAACTCATTATGGGGTAAGAGGCAATCAGCAGAACTTATTCATGTCTTATCTCACGGATAGAAAAGCTAGAGTCAAATGGCAAGACGGTGTATCTGCCTTTGTAACAACAGAATACCACCACGGAGTACCTCAGGCATCAATTTTAGGAGCCGCACTTATTATCTATGTCAATGATCTGATGTTCAACTTAGTTCATGTTAGTGAAAGTATTTGGGTATGCTGATGACGTGTCTATAATCCACTGTGGCCGAAATGAAAAAAATCCTTAATGACAAAATCTCCAACACTGAACAAATGATTCAAATTTGGAATGAGAGTAATCATCTTACTCTCAATAATGGAAAGACTCATGTTCTGAATTTCAAGTTGAACAATGGGTCAGACATAGTCTTCTTTGTTTATACGTCCATGCGTCAGACGGAAACGTACTTAAATTGCTTAGGGTACATCTAGATGCAGGTTTGAATTGTTGACCTCACATTTCCACAGTAGCGTGATGAAATGAAAGCGTCTAACATTGGAAATAATCACCCCTTAAGCGCCGGCTAGAGACCGAGTCCCGGCTATATTTTTTTTATTTCAAACCGAGTATAGTGTCTGCATCCCGGGGAACGAGGAGGCAGACAGACTAGCCAAGATCGGTTCAGGAACGACACCCATTGGACCAGAACCGATATTGGGAATACCCAATAGTACGGCTATGTTCTTCATGGAGGAAATGCTACAGAGGCAGTTCCTTGAAACATGGCGGGACACACCAGGAATGAGACAATCAAAGCTCCATATAAAGGAACATTCAAAAAGGCTCACGAGAGAGATCCTGTCACTTAATAGAAGGGATCTCAAGATGGTAGTTGGGCTCTCAACTGGGCACAACTACCTCAACAGGCACATAGAACTCATAGGGATCAAAGATGATCCCATCTGCAGATGGATGTGCAGAGAAGAAGAAGAAGTTTCTGCAGATAGTCCGGTAGACTACTATATAATGATTGTGGCCCGCTGATGTTGTCTGTCGGCCGTTTTTGGAAGGAGTCTTAAGGCCAGCGATATATGTTATGCTGGGTTATTGACGTATGTATAAACACTCTTGTGTGGTAACATTTTGGACCATTTTTTTTCCACAAAAATGTGGCCCCAATTTCGGAATCACTCTGTATAAATAGCTATTGATTATGCTCCAATAAGGTTTGTTCGAAAAATAAACTCCGAAATCATCAGGAGCATGCGCAGTTTCACAGAACTATTGGCATTTTTCATATTCCGTGTCTTTTCATCATTCATCAGACGTACAAAACACGCATCGTTTTTTTTTCGCATTTATGAAAATGGTTAAAAATAAATAGCAGCACTTCCTTAAAAAGTTACTGCAAGAAGCTGGTATGGAAGGGACTCTTATACAGGGATTCTATAAATGAACGTAACATCGTAGTAGCCGTCGAAATATTTTCTTCATTCGCCTCCTTTCATTTATGGAGAATCACACATTCGTTTTTCATTTCTGACATCAATCACTATTCGTGGTCGCCAAAGTCATTACGTTGCGATGACATTAAAAACTACAAGCGGAAGAAACAAAATATTCCGCTGTTGAAACTTGAAACTAATTGAAATTGTGGTCATAAAATTATCTGTGATTGAATCCAAGTTTGCCGTGGTGGAGCCGACATTTTGTATTTTCAATAAATATTTTCAACTTACCTCGAATACAATATCCTGATAACCATAACAGAGTGTACTTCCAAAAGGATTTGTGGTATTTGTGGAACTAGCCCTATTCAAAACCACGGGCCTTTCGCTGGGAGTCAATTTTTTACAAATATCGTCCCAGTGACTGTATGCCGTGATGTTGGTTTCATCCAGACACAAGTTGAATTCGCATCTCATGTACATGTTGAAGTTGTAATGGCCAGGATAGTTGGTATGCAGCACGATTTTCTTCACTAAATGAGATTTTGCATCGAAAAGGACGTCCTGAAAGAATGTTCAGACTCAAAAATTACGACCAGCTCAAACATTATAAAGCCCTCTAGGATAATACATTACTAAAACAAAAAAGAAAGTTATTGCGCTAATGTCCAGTTTTCGATGCTTTTGCGCGATATCTCAATTATATTGAGAATTTTCAACTTCGCCCTGTATCTCAAAAACATATAGGACTGTGAAAATACTGTTTGCGGCATTATTCGTTTCACAAAAAAGGAAGGCAGTAATGTGAAAACCGCAACACTCTATCTCCAATGATAACTGAGATATCGCGCAAACGCATCGAAAACTGGACACACTGTACAGGGTGATCAGTTAAGGGTAGCGAGCGGCCATATCTCATAAGATATTGGTCGTATAGATTTGAGAAAAAAAAATCATGATAAAAGTCGCCAAGAGGAATTGCTGGAAATTATTTTCGAGTTTGTCAAACGTCCGCTAGAGGGCGTAACAACCAACACCAAGTAGAAAAATGGGATTTTTATAGAATTTTGTCTAATGAAAGTATATCGATGATATCATTTTCATATTTACTGACCATTTCCCTGAATTTTTTGTCTGAAACATTTTGTTCTATCTATCCAAATAAAGCGGTGGGGGAAGTTCAATTGTTTTTCTAAACAAACCAAGATTTCTCCCGTTCATTTCGACCGATTTTAGCAAACTTAGGCTCATATAAAAGAGCATAATTTGCCCTACAAAACGCTCATTTGGTTTAGAATTTTTGACTTTTGCTGTCGCCGCTAGATGGCATTAGCTGAAGTGTTTTTTCGAAAAAAACAAATGTAATGGTATATTAATTTTTATATTTCTTAAAAGAGGATAAATTTCTCTATAATTTAATGAAAATAATTCATCATCTACCTTTTTTTATACCGTCGATATTGACCAAAATATAATTTTATTACATTAAAAAATGGCGTGCCACTGTTTTTTATCAAAATAAAAATCAGTTTTGTAATGTCTCATCAGTTGCTTACAAAAAGAACATCCTGACTTTTTTTCGTAAGACAAACGGTTTTGGATTGAAAAAATGAAATAGGTTTACAAAATTATTATAGATATGGGCGCCTCATGATAAGGACAGTTCTCAAATTGTCTCCTTATCTCTTTTATTTACAGAGTGATCTCAAAAAATTAACTTTTGGGTTTTGCAGTCATAACTTTTTTCCTCGCCGACAGGTTTTTGAAATCTCAGGCTCATTTTGAAGCTTAAACTTCAGATATGAAGATCAGAATTGACTCAAGATGAACATTATACAGTGTGTCTCACTTCTAGTGGAAGCCCCTCTGTATCTTCCGTTATTGTTGAGTTAGGATTCTAAAATTGGAAAGAGCGGTAGATATACTGAAAATACACACTATGACCAAGAAGTGGAATCGTCTCCAGTGATATACACTGCTCGCCAACAGCCATGGAACCACCCACAAAAATGATATAAGGAGACAAGATAGGTTGAAAATCACTTCGGATTCAAAATCAGGACGTCCCTTTCGCTTCATTTGGGATCCTTATGAAAATTCCGAAATTTTTCACAGTTTCAGGTGACACCCTGTAGCGATTTTATATGGAGAACCTCATGTTTGAAAGAAGTACGAGATTATAGCTGAAGGACTGGGCTAGCGATCAGTGTAATCCGAATTCAAATTGTTCAAAGCAGACAAAAGTTACTCATATTTTAAATTATTTTGGGATGCGACGAAACTAGTAGTTCTGGAAAATCTAGAATGAATGAGACTCAGAAGCATTATAAGGAACCTTTCAGATGCATTTCTTGGGACAATTACTACTCCCTCATAGAACTTGTTTCTGACTGGAAGTTATATTCCCAATAAATAAATGAAATAAAATGTTATTGTGGTTCAATATCATATTTGAAGGTAACTCAATATGACAATGTTCGTGTACACCTTAGTGGAACTTTCAACTCAAACCATGTTTATAATGATCCATTTATACATAAATAATGATTGACGACATAATTCGATCGAAAAATTAACTGGAATGTTTTATTTTTGGACATAAATAATAGAACCTTCTGAAAACGGACCCTCTTATGACGTAGAAACCTCATCTCGCCATAGTTAAAAAAAATACCAAACGCCCGACGGAGACTGAGGCAACTGATATATTCATTCTTTATTCTTTCAACTGTGATCTCGCGCTAATTCACTCTGTCAGAAATCATGTATCATTCATCTCTGTCTGGAATAGTTTTGTTTCAGTATAAGGTTTTGAAGTCACATCATCGCCTCGTTTTCAGAGGTCCGAAAAATCGGGGATTTCAATAATTTTTTATAAAACGTAGGGAGCTCACAGCAGGAAACGGTTTGCGGTTGTGAGCTAGTTAGGGTTAGTTCTATCGAATTATGAAATAATTTTTTTTTGTGATATAAGCTCATTGTGGAAGGGAAATGTAAGAAGAGAGAGCATTAAGCATTAAGAGAAAAATATAACTCTCCTGCATGTCCTTGTATCTTAAGTTCCATTGTAAAATTATTAGAAAAAAAATGGGGAATATCACTAGCAATAGCAATAACTTAGGTTAGAATCAATATGGCGCCTGGTTGGCACCAGATATTGAATCAATAGAATAATGCAACCATACCAACTATATTGTTTCCGTTTGTGATTTTCCGTGGTTATAAGTATGTGAAAAATGTGTCACTTCACAATTTGTTATCAATGCGCGAACCTTGTCATTTTTTGGCGTTTGTAGAAAAAAACAATTTATTGATCATTAATGATTTCTGTGTGCCAACACTGCCAACCAGAGAATAGTTTGACAGGTCGATGGATTACCCAATTCATTTAAAGGTTAGAATAGTCTTACTCATAACATTTTGTGAGTTACCAACACAAAATTTGCAATATATGTTATATGTTGACACCCTGAAAAGAATCCTCAACACTAGGACATATGCAGAAAGAGGAAGACATTTTTCTCTCTCTCAAGGCTAACTTTTATTGAAAATATGCTCACAGATCAGTGACTGACGGGAATGGAAACTACTGAAAATTCATCACATACCATTCCTAAAGTGAAATAATTGAAGAAATAATCACTTCTGGTGGCGCTAATTTTCCTATGTGCATTTGGACTATGTATTCTCATTTTGTCCTCACTCTTGTAAAAAACTTTTGAGGGAGCTCCAAGAGCAGAAGCCACATCTTGAGCAGAATGCCCCAGAAGAACTTCACGTTCAAATAGTAACTTCACTGAATCTATCAGTCGACTATTGGTACCTAGAAGAATTTAAATTTTGAAGAATGATGTTTGCTGCAATAATAGTGATCTTATACAGGGTGACCCAGGGTTAAACCACCAAACGTTTAGGATCAGTTTTTCAGGCAAAAATAAGACTTTTTCTTCCTATTAGCATGTATCCTAACTTGCCTCATTTTAGATAGGGTGTCAACGTTTTTAGAAAAAATTAGTTTTCCATTAATTACTCAAAAAACTCTGTGCTGATTTTGATAAAACTGTTCACTTAGAATAAAATTATTATTTCCAGTAGCTTCCCAGAGGGTACTCTATCTAATATTAAGATAAATCATTGTACGCCACTGTTTTATTTGTATTTATTTCTTAAATTAAACTATCAAAAATACTTTGTAATGTTAAAGATGGTGGTCATTTTGAGCAGTTTTTGTAGAAATATCAGTCAGATAGTTTTATCCTGCTACAATGCAGGAAATTTTTTTAGAAATAATAAATAATTTGATGAGACAAAAAAATATATTTTCGATAGTTTAATTTAAAAAATAAATATACAAATAAAACAGTGGCGTACAATGACCTGATATTAGATAGATTACCCTCTGGGACGCTACTGGAAATGATAATTTTATTCTAAGTAAACAGTAAACAGGAGCCCCTTATTCCCTCAAATGAGCATGCCAAGTTTGAGTAATTTACAAAAAACTTATTTTTTCTCAAAACTTTGACACCTTATATCTCTAAAATGAAGCAAGTTAGGACACATGCATAGGAAGAAAAAGTCTCATTTTTGCCTAAAAAACTGATCCTAAACGTTTGGCGGTTTAACCCAGGGTCACCCTGAATAATAATGAAACTTTATTAATTGAAATAGATCAATTACCTCCTCCTGTGTCCAATAACATGAATAGAATTTAATCATCTTCCAATGATTGGATTTTTTCTGATAATTTTTTTTTGAATATAGTAGATATTTTGGGACAAACCAATTGATTTGTCCTTACTACATGTTTATTGAAAACATACTCATATTCAAAGGAAGAAAAGAATGCTCCAAGTCATCTCCACAAATTTTAATGGTTAAATTCAATCAGAAGGGACATGTTTCGGTCTTCTAAAAGACCATCTTCAGCCTAATTAAAAGTTCTTTAATACAGTAAGTAACCTAACTTTTTCAAATTTTCAAATTTGAATTTAACATTTTCAATTCATTTCAATGTCTCTTTTCAATAGCTATGAGTTGATTAACTGTTACTGATTTTCAAATTTAAATTCAACAATTTTTCTGAAAAGTATTTTTTCAACAGTTAAAAGCTGATTACTTACTTTGAAAGTGCTCTGCTAGAAAAAAAAATGAATAAATTATTTTGCATGAAATACATTTTGTACAATCATTAGAAACATTTTTGTAACACAAAGTAATATGTGATGGACACAGGAATAGGTATAGAATTTCAATTAATTTCATACTTCAACAAGTTTTTGTGCATTTGCTCACCAGCCAATAGGTACAACTTCAATCCTCTAGTATATGATTCACCTCTAATGATCTCTGCCTTTTGAAGGTACAGTTGCCCATAATAACAAGTAAGAGGTAGCTCAGGAGCATATGCATGATCAACACTTGATCCACAGTAGATTGCCATCCGAGATACCAAAGGGGAACTACCAGCAGGAAATTGGAGAGATCCCAGATTATGGGTACTACCTATGAAAGAAAAAAATATATTTTCTGTAATTTTCAATTGAAATATACTGTATCCAAGATAAGGATGTCTATTATGGGGATCTCGGAAACCATAAGGGATACGAAGATGGTTAAATTAGAGAAAAGTTGCGCATTTTTGACCCTGACTATATGACGTTTGAAAAATTTCAAAATGCCGAGTATTTCCGGAGATATGCCTGAAAAACAGAAATATGCCGATTTCGTTTTAATTTTTTTCTGACGTTGTTTGAAGATTGATAGGAAAACGAGAGACACTTTCTCATTGCCACTTTTCGTGCTCTACAAAAAAGCCTTGAGAGATTCTCCGTACGACGTTTCGTTTCGGAGAAACCATCATCAACTTTATTTTTTCATATGGCCCGTGAAGAAAGTATACCCTGTATTAAATAGCATATTTTATTACTAATACAACGATGTATGACACAAAAAGATTCTGCAATATTTGAATCAGAAAAAATGGTTTTATTATTTCGTATTTTTTGGTGTATAAGTAGGCGGTGAAATGACGGCGCTGAGAAAATGTCAAAATAATTTTATTGACATATTATTGACACATAGTGTTTTTGAACTTTGTTCTTACTAGTGATTTTTTTCTGTTACAAAATGGAACGTGTTTTTTCACCTGAGGAAAAATTTGATATGTTGAAATGTTATATCTTATGCCATAGCAACGCCGTTGAAGCTGATCGTATGTATTCAAATAACTATCCAGAGAGAAGACAACCCAGTTCAAAAATTTTCGGACGATTGGTTTCGAATCTAAAGCAGTAAGCCCTGTGATGAAGAAAAAGAAAATAATGTAATATTAGCTGTAACTGAAAACCCAGAAATATCTGTTAGAGAAATTGGTATAGCGAAATCTACTGTCCATTTCATTTTGAGAAAACAGAAATTCCACCCGTTCAAATTCAGAATCTGTCAAGGCCTCAGATCTGGTGACGAGGAAAGGCGAAGAACATTTTGTGAATGGTACACCAGGGAGTGACAGGAAGATGAAACATTTCCACATAAGATTATCTGGTCGGACAAGTGTATGGTAACAAATAATGGAATTTTCAACCGAAGAAATACCCATTATTGGTCAAGGGATAATCCCCGAGTACACCGAATGGCTAGACATCCGCACCGTTATGGTTTTAATATGTGGGTTGGGATTTTTGAAACAGATTTAATAGACCCCTTTTTCTAAAACAATTCCCTTACCTCGGAGCATTACCGTAACTTATTGGAACGCGATTTGGAAGGAGCTTTGGACAACTTACCGCTTGCAAAGGTTAGAAACTGTTGGTTTCAGCAGGATGGTGCGCCCGAGCACAATACCCTAATCGTGCGCGAGTATCTATCGAACAGATTTCCGGGAAAATGGATAGGTACACTTTCAACAGTTTCTTGGCCCCCTCGTTCGCCGGACATCACTCCGCTCGATTTTTTTCTCTGGGAGTATTGCAAAAATTTGAGGATCAGCTTAGGAGACTAGTTCTTGTGGCGATCAAGAGCATTACACCTGATATGTTGAGAAGTGTTTTGAATTCGTCAGCAAGAGATGTTATCTGTTTTTGGAGAATAATGGTAATTTGTTTGAACATTCTCTATAATTTTAATTAGTTTTTTTGAATTTCTAGTAAGTAGTTCTTAACTAATTTGTTTAATTAATTAACATATGACGTGACCTACCTACGTATACATATATGTATAAAGTTTTTAAATCTTCAATAATGTGATTTCAATTCAATATTTCGAAACACGAATTATAATAGCCTACTACACCATACTGCGCAGTCAATCAGTCATTTCACCGCCTACTACACCAAAACGTTCGAAATGATAATAAAAACCATTTTTCGGAATCAAATATTGCAGAATCATTATGTGTCATACATCATTGTATTCGTAATGAAATATGCTATTCAATACAGGGTATACTTTTTCACGGCCGCATAAAAAAATAAAGTTGATGATGGTTTCTCCGAAACGAAACGTCGTACGGGAGATCTCTCAACGCTGTTTTGTAGAGCTCAAAAAGTGGCAATGAGAAAGTGTCTTTTGTTATTCTATCTATCTTTAAATAACGTCAGAAAAAAATAAACACGAAATCGGCATATTTCGGTTTTTCAGGCATATCTCCGGAAATACTCGGCATTTCGAAATTTTTCAAACGGAATATTGTTAGGCTCAAAAATGCGCAACTTTTCTCTCATTTAACCATCTTCGTTTCTCTTTTGGTTTCCAAGATCCCCATGATAGACATTCTTATCTTGGACACAGTGTATATGCATGTTAACATACCACACTGAAATTTGGATTCAACTGGAAAGTAAAATGAGAGACCCCTAAAATTCAACATGAAAAGTTGTTTCTCAGAATCATATACTCCAGGGTGTGTAGCTCCAAAGGAATGTTCTATTTGTTCTATGGATGGTAAGATTTCAGGTGAATTGAATTCAAGTCCACTGAAAAATCATATTTTTTTATAAAAAGTAGAAGGAAATATTTGGAATTGGCTTACCAATACTTCAATTTGACTGACTTCATTGAATAAATTTCAATAATTTTCAGTCGTTGTGAAACAGGATCAAAGAAAAGTCTGATACCATCTTGAGGTAGATTAATAACTAAGTCAGCTTCTAATGGTTTCTTAAATAATAGGTATTGATAATAAAATAAAATGTTGTAACATATTTCTTGATATTACTCACTGTATCACTGTAAAGAACTTGAACACCCTTTACAACTCCAACTTGTGACTGAATAATTGCAACTGCTTGGGAAAAATGCATCCCTAAAAATAGATAGAATTATATTTACAATCGAATCTATTTATTTAAAGAAACTCTGAACACAAAATGTGTTTCTACATGGGCCATAATATTATAGCAAAGAGAGTGCAAATCAACTTTTTCTTGATTGAGTTCTTGATATAGATAGTTTTCCTTAGTTTTCCTTTGTCACTATTGATTTATGTTCACAAGAGATTTTCAGTGACCACTGAGATGACCAATGATGGTTTGGGAAATAGGAAGATTGTTGGTTCATTTATTACAAAACATTATGGAATTTCTCATTAACTGACATCAACAGGTTTTTTATTATAATCAAAATGTTCAAATAATTTCAAGAACAAATAGGTTCCTCAGAAGTCAGAACAGCAGGTAGCTAGGGGAATAATAGAACACAATGATGATTATAGTTGTAGTCAATTGTAATCAAGTTCAATTTATAAGGTAGCTAGATATTGAAACACAATTAATATTTTAATTGAATACAAAAAGTCCTCAAGAAAGGCCATATTTTTGTATCTCATGTAAAGTTCAAGGTAAAGTTATGTCTTTACAAAAACACCAAATTTTCATAATGGGCTAGACTTATATTGGACTCGTAATTGGACTATTGCATAAAGTGTTTACCTACCTACAACTTAGCCTACCACCTAGCCAACAATGAAAAAGAACCATTAATTTCATCAAACAACAGGTAGATGATACTCACCCACAACAAATTCCCATTGTTCACAACCGAGGGATCGTTCAGGAACCACTTCCAGAGTCAACATTTTCACTTTTTTTATACTAAATTATTATGAAAATACAATAATCTTGTTACTACGCTTCCATTTATCTGAATCTGACAGGCTTTGTCCAAAATAATACACAGAGACGTCACAAACAGCTGATCCAGCTGATCGATAGGCAAGAATTCAAACAACCACGACTTTCGGTAGGGACGCATTTTTATACCAATCAGAATGATCTGAGCTATGGTAGTGTCTATTCGCACGTAGGGTGTATATGAGTAAGTACGAATACGTGTGTAAAAATAGTGGCACTTCATTCATACGCATTTAGGAACAATGAACTGAATGTAAATTTAGGAATGCTATCCGTACGTAAACTGACCCCTGACTTGACCTACAACTATATTCGCGTGCGTACGTCTACGTACAGATAGGTTGTGGCATATTATTAGTAGGTATATTACGTAACGTGTTGTATGAAGCATATTATGCTATTACGCACGAATGGGAAAGTAGTGAATAATTGCTTTACAACACGCATTACGTACTATACTTTACCTACTGCCATAGTACATCAAAAAAGTTTGGACAAACATTCTGAATTATATAATTCTTGACAGTTATGTCATCCGCTGTTGACGTCGATTACGTGATCATGACTGACGGAATAAATGGGAGCTGTGCGATGTGCTCACTGTGCGTAAAGAGCTAATTACTGAGGCTGTATCTCGTGTTCTTGCCTACTTTTCATAGTGGCCGTAGGTGAAACTACGATACGTACGTATACGTATACTGACGTACAATTAATATGCCGTATCCGTACGTATATATTCGCATGCATGCATCATGTGCATGTGATCGACACAATAATCAATCAAATTTGAATCGCTAAACTGCTTTCATATGGAATTAGCATTATAAAATCGACTTTTCGTCTTGTTTTTTCGAATGAAACCATAAGATTACCTCTGTTTACCTTTATTCAGAGATATTAGGTCGGGGAAGGTTGGGTTAAGATAGAGTCCCTTGATGTAAATTGACGTTAAAGTCATCTTAACAGGGTACGGACCAAGGAGAGTATTTTATAATCCTTGGGTACGGACAGATCCTCGTCTCCTCTCACTCTAAAGTGTTTGTGAAACAGTTGTATAGTTCCATCCTTATTCAATTCTGGGGATGAACACTAGATTTTTGACATTTGTTATTTTTTAGGTTATATTGAGGTCATTGGCGTATCATACGTAATTTTCATATGGAATTCCTGATTGAACTATACCAAGATATAGTTGAACAATCCTCTAGTTTTAGAGTTTACTACTCTAGCATATTCTTTGCGAGGTAGGGAACATATAATTTGCACTAAAAGCTTAATATATTTCACCAAAAGAGACTGTTCGCTTAGACTGTATACCAGGGTTGACTGAATTGACTGAATGAATTTTGATTTCAAGCTGAGCAGTAGTTTAACAATGATGGAAGTAAGATATGGTGCGCGCATTCGGCCATTATTACGTATTGAAAATTTCAGAAAAATCACTCGACCGCCTACTATGATTTCTCTACGTCACAACGAGCGAGACGTTGATTCTACATTTTCCCGCTATATGGTGATGCTGCTATTGCTGCTGTGACGAGTGAAAATAAAATGGCAAATGGGTACGCGGAATGTATGTAACAGTGGGATTATTCAACTCTGAATTCGAAAAATCTGCGACAATTTCAAAACTGACAGATATCATGATTGTGCAATGTCGCCATCTATTAGAAGATCGACGGAACCATTGCTCTCACTGTTCTCGAGAGGTCGAGTAAAATTTCTGAAACAAAAGCGCATCAGTGATTACACCATATCTTACTTCCATCATTAGTTCAACTATGAGCTGAATGACCTGAATGGCAAATGTGTGCTATGGTTTGTCCCTACTTACTAAATCGTGACGTCAGTTTTTACTCGCGGTAAATTTTTATCCGTTTGAAAATTACCGTGGCATTATTGTTGATCTCAGCACCTTAAAATCGAAGGAAGAATTCTGAAAATATATGAAATTGAAAGTTATTTGAGTGATGATTCTATTCAAGAAATGAAAATAATTAGTCAACTCGCCTATTTCATTTTTGCAAATTTCAGAATTCGAACTAAACAAATACGAAAGATACAGGGATGAAGTTATGACTGCAAAACCTGAAAGTTAATTTTTTTATATCACTCTGTAAGTAAAAGGGATAATAGTACACTTCGAAAAATGTCTCAAGTTAATCTGCTGTCAAAGTTGAAAAAAAAAGTTTCCGTTTATTTGGGATTATTTTGAAAATTCAAAAATTTTTCACAGTTTCAGGTGACACCATGTAGCGAGTTTATATGAAGAACCTCATGTTTTAAAGAAGTATGTACGAGCTTATAGCTGAAGGACTGGGCTAGCGAACAGTGTGAACCACATTCAAATTGTTCAATGCAGAAAAAAAGTTATAATCATATTTAAAAATTTGATGACTAATCACCTTATTCAGGAATGCGGGCTGGATATAAAAATATAATATACCAGAGGAAATTATACAATTAGTACAGGGTATTTCGAGACAAATTTCCAATCTGAGTTTATGGATAATAATAAGAGTTCGACAATTCGTGTGTGACCATTTCAAAGAAATTTTGACGACTTCGAAAATTTCTCTGTGAAAATTGGCAGTTGCGGTACCTAGCCTAGCACAGTCCAGCGATACGGATTGACAAATTTTCTTCGGGTTTGTTGTAATCGCATACATTTCTCACAAAAAATACGTATATGTATATGAAAATGAATCAAAAGAGTACCTACTCTAAGATTTCTAGATGTATCGAATGGTATCGGCTCAAAATACCTATCAGATTATACTATCACTCGTAATAAAAAAATTCGAAAAACTCACCAGCGTGAAAAAGGTAGAAAATGATTTCTGCTATTTCATTATTTGAAATTTTCGATTACTATCACTCAATTTTTAGGGAACACTCCGTTTGGAACGATAAATAATTCCTTTCGCGTATTTTTCAATGTCGATCACAAAATTCGACAGTATGTGATGACATCTAATATACTGTCTTGATTTACCACTTGGTCCCGAATGAATGACTAATATGAGTTGAATCATTGCTAACCGATTAATTTCTGTACAAATGATTTATCTATGACTAATGTTGATAATGGAATTATACGGGGGGGGGGAGTCTATATGACTAATGAGGATTATGCGGGGGGAAAAGAGATATATAGTATACAAAATATAAGATGAAGTATTGAACACGGATATACTGACAGTATTATTTTCGAAAGTCTAATGATTTAAAAAAAAATTACCCAGGCTAAAAATATAATCTTTCCCAAAATATCTAGATATGTTTTGTTAACTGGAAAGAAGAGGAAAATAATGAACAATGTGGTCAACTTTTTATGAGCGCGCATCCAAATTGAAATTTGGTATAATAATAATAATAATAATAATATGTTTATTTCAACAGAATCAGAATACAATGGAAGAAATAATGATAGCAAGTTAACATTAGGTAAATAAACATTAGAAAACCCACAGAAGAAGCAAATGCTGCTTGAAACGTGGTGAAAAAGTATGAACTTCGTTTGACGAGCCATTATTGAAAATACTAAGGTTAATAATTTTGGAATATAAAACTAAGTAGGTACAAAAATTCGAGAGTGTAAAATATTTATATACAAAATAATCAAAATGGATAGATATAAAAATAAATGAAATGAAAGAACTCCGGTGTTGAACAATCACAAATAAAACTTCGGAGACGTATAATATATATATGTATATAAAATTACTGACAATACTAAAATGAATAGTTTCAAGAGTGTAAAATATTTAATTAGTTTTTGTGTGTGAAAATGAAATGAGCACTCGAAAATATCTAAAATAATTGACAAATTGTTCTATGGAACGAAATCCATCGAAAGTTTACCTAATTCGGCTCTAATTAAGTTGAAATTTGACGACTGGTTATTTTTTTGTAATAAAATTGGATTTTTTGAATAACGAGTTCAATAAAAATACTGTTCTTCAAATTGGATGCGCACTGTTGAAAAAAAAAAGAAGTTTTTTGTTTTGCCTGAAGACGGATCTGGATTCTAAATTCGATTCATATTTAGTTTTGATGAGAAATATGAGTTGAATATACCTACCAAGTATGAATCAATTATACACAGTGGTTCAAAAGTTATGACCTGACCATAGATGAAGATTTCGTCAAAATCAAGATTACGTTCTGTGTCACAGTTATTGGAGATGGTAAATTCTCAAAAGATACAGTTTCGAACAGGAAGCACGAAAATCAGAAGAAAATATTCCTTGATCGGAGAAAATACAACAAACGGTACGAAACATACAGGGTATGTCACGACGAGTTAACACTATCTCTATATCGAGAATCAGTCGGGAGAAATCCATGAAAATATGCATGTGATCATAATTCTGAATATTGAACCACCCTGTATCTGTTCTGATTAAATATCAGTAAATAGTGAAACAAAAGTTGAGATAGGGACATGTGAGCCGTTTTGACCAATAATGAATATTTTCGACACAAAAAAATCCTAAAGTTGAAAAATATCGATTTTGAACAACCTATATCTCTGTAATCATCTCCGATAAACCCCAAGTATGATATATCGATGAAATCATCTCTTCAAGGAGAATCTTAAAATGCGATAAAATACAGGGTGTTCCGTTCGAAATATCAATGTTGCTACTACTTTCTAGTAGAAGCGGCAACACTGCATTGTCGAACATATCTTAAATGAAAAGAGCGTATACCAAAATATAAGCATGCACATTCTCATGGATTTCTCCCGACTGATTCTCGATTTGAAGATAGTGTATGCTCGTAGTGACATACCCTGTATAGGGTAATGAAGTTAAATGAACACAGAGAAATATGAGGAAAAATTGAGAGAAATTCTCTGCACTCACCAGCGTGAAAAAAGTGATGCTTTGATAAAACAACACGAAACACTAGAACAACACACGATCCCGATATTATTATTATTGAATCGAATGAAGAAAACAAAAACACCATATACGAATCAATACGATCACTCAGTTTTTAAGGAACACTCAGTTTGGAACGATAAAATAAATAATTCCTTTCGCGTATTTTTCGATGTCGATCACAAAACTCGACCGTACGTGATGACATCTAATATAAGACTGTCTTGATTTACCACCTGGTCCCGAATGAATGACTAATAAGTTGAATCATGCTGCTAAAACCGATTAATTTCCGAACAAAAAATGATTTATCTATGACTAATGATGATAATAAAATTGAACGGGGGAGAGGAAGATATTTTGTATAAAGGTCATTTTTTTTTCGAAAATCACTAACGATATGGATGAATTTTACATAGGCTGAAAATATATTTTTTCTAAAAATCTCGTGATTATGGAAGAACTTAACATACAATATGTAGTGGAGAGATCGAACCCTTTTCATTACCAAGAAATAATTTACCACAGTGACATACAGGCAAACAATTTTTGTTTTAAAAATATTGGTCACACGTAGTGGAAATAAATCAAAGGAGTAGCTAGTCTGAGATTTCTAGATGTATCGAGTGGTATATCGGATCAAAATACCTATCAGATTTTTGACATTTGTTTTGCCACTCACTAGTTGTTCGGTCAAAAAGAGAAACCACAGAAATCAACATTCAATACCGCCATTTTGTTCGATTTCCCTTGTCATCTTATGTTCGATCGAAATATTACGAGCAGCCAGAGCGATTAACTTTTGAAATTGTTGGCGCGAATTCATAGAATTTGTCAAGAAAACGCATGGAATAGCTGATACAGAACTAGGTGATAGTCAACAAAACTAGAGTCTCGAGATCATACCCGTGTGTTCACCGAACACGCCCGATCGTTCCCTAAGCGGTGGGGAAACGTAAACGGGCAGCAGTAACTACGTTATGAAACTAGAGCTTAGCCATAGCACCAGTGCGAGAATATTGCGCCTGGTGCGCAGGTCGCATAAATGACTTCATCATACTTCGTCTCGTAAGCAACTGGTTGGCTCAGTAAGCAGAGCATCGGCATGCCAAGCCGGCGGGCCGGGGTTCGAATCCGTGCGAGGCTCATCTTTTTTTTATTTTTTCTTGTTCTCAAGTGATTTCTAAAAAATATTCTCTATGGGAAATAGGTTCATTTAGGGGTTTTCTATGTTTAGGCCAGAGGTGAGGTTCGGTTAGGTTAGGTTAGAATAGAATAGAATATTGAACGATCAAACGAACTTGTGAAGTTCGATCGTAATTGTGTAAAGCGCCTCGCCCGAATAGATCACTAGGTTTACTATGTAGTACCGCTCTTTGTCGCCAGTTGGAGCCACAAATTTTAAAGGATTGACGTGTCAATCAAGAAAGGAAAATGTTTTATGCCCGTGTTCCGTGTCGCATCTCTCGTGTTCTGTGCTTCTGTCGTTATTATGCTTTTTTGTAGATCTACCCTTGTCAATATTTGAAGGGAGGGAAAGAAATTTCAAATAAAAATTTCGATTGCTGAGGGTATGGGACGTGATCTATTCGGGCGAGGCGCTTTACACAATTACGATCGAACTTCACAAGTTCGTTTGATCGTTCAATTGTGTTACAGCGCCTCGCCCTCTAGATCACTAGGTTTACTATGTAGACTTTTAAAGATACAAATATTGCAAGGATAGTAAACATTTTATTATTCTAGTAACACATTATGTTCCAATCGAATAATAAATTAGTCATTCAAGTTCAGTTTTGGAATACAATCTTATTGAAATTATACTGAGGTTCCAGAGGTCTTTTGTAAAACCTTGCAAAGGTCGTTGAATGTTCAGACCATCCTGCAGCTTTCCTAATAACATCATAGGAGACACCTTTACGGTAGGCAGCCGAAGTAGCGGCATGTCTAGTAGAGTGTGCAGAAAATATTTCCGTATTTACTCCAGCTGACTTTAATACCTGAACTATCCAGCGTCCAATAGTTGCTCTAGTTGCTTGAACGAAAGGTGCCTTTGAAGTTATAAAGAGATATTTATCGTGCTCTGATCTACTGTTTGCAGTTCTTTCTATGTAATTAAGTAGTGTAGATGTTACACACAAATTTGGTGTTTGGTGGAAATAGGGAAATTCCATGTAAGGTTGAAATGCACTGGTTGGTGTTGTCTTAATTGGGTCATCAATAAACACATGAGACCCCTCTCTATCAAAAATTATGTTTTGAATGTTCATTAAATGGATTGTTTGAATTCTCTGACCAGATGCCAGTGCTATCAAAGTAGCAAGTTTTTTCGATAGATTCAATATGTCCAAACTTTGGTTAGGACCCATGGAATCTATATACCTTAAAACTATTTGAGGATCCCAAGTGATGTGGTATTTGGGTTTAGGTGGACGTGACCTTCGTACTCCTCTTAAGAAACGTCTTATCTGAATATTTTGTCCAATTTCACCAGGTAAGATGAGTGCAAGAGCAGACCGGTGTTGGTTAAACATACCATAGGAGTAGTTTTTTGAATCTAATTGTTCTTGTAAGAAAATCAACACATCTGAAACTCCTGCATTATAAAGACTAATTTTGTTTCTGCAACAAAATAGCCACCATAGGTTGAAGGTCGTGTTGTACTGCTTCATGGTAGCTGCTTATAGAGATTCTAATGATGTTTCGACTGTTTCTTCTGGGTATCCTTTGCTTAAGAAAGCCTCCCTGACAATTTGCCGGCAACCAGGATAAGGGAGTGACTCATTGGGTGTGATGAACTGAAAGGAGAAGATAATAAGTCAATTTTTGGCCCCAAATAAACCAATTCTGATATTAAAAGTTTCTTAAATAAAGGGTACCATGGTTGTGTAGGCCAGTAAGGTACAACCACAATACCGTCAACCTTGTCTGAAATAATTTTGTTGAGTGTACGCAAAACCAAGGAGAAGGGTGGAAATGCATAAAAATTAAATTTTTTCCAGGAGACAGTGAAGGCGTCAACCGCCCAAGAATCAGGGTCTGGATGCCATGATAAGTATTTTTTGCATTTTGCATTGACTTTTGAGGCAAATAAATCAATATCAGGTTTACCAAGATGAACAATAATATTACTATAGGCATCCTCTGATAGTTCCCATTCAGTCTCAGTAGATATTTTTCTAGAACTCTCATCAGCTTTGTTTTCTTTTGACTGAACATATGAAGCATGGAGCCATAGATCTCGATCCTCACACCACTGCCAAATCTTTTTGGAGAGGCTATTGAGTTTTACGTTTTGAACACTACCCATTTTATTAATGTAACTCAAAGCTGTAGTATTATCTACTCTCAACAGTATATTGCAGGATCTCAGATCTTTGGCATAACATTTCAAAGCATAAAATATAGCTTTTAGCTCTAAGTAGTTTATATGGTGAGTGATTTCAGATAATTTCCACCAACCATAGGTGTTTTGTCCTTGACAATATACCCCCCACCCTGTTTTTGAAGCATCTGAAAATATTTCAATATCAAAATGGTCTTTAATTATTTTATTTTTGGAAATCAAAACTGATTTTTTCCACCATTCTAAGTCACCTTTGATAGACTCGGTTATTTTCATAGCACAGTTATAATTCTGGTTAGATTGTTTCAAGGCCAAATACTTCTCTCTTTCTAAAGTTTTTGTATAAACTTTACCATATTGTACAGCAGGGCAAGCTGATACAATTAATCCTATGAATTGTGCAAATTCCCTAATTTTTACATATTTCTTTGACTGAATTCTAAGAATTGAGTTATAAATTTTTGTTCTTTTTTCTTGTGTAAGTTCCAAAGTCATTTCTACTGAATCAAATATGAAACCCAGAAATGTACATCTTTGTGCTGGATTGAGTTGACTCTTGTCTTCATTGATAGTAAAGCCTAAAGAACTCAAAAGCATAACCGTACAGTGAACCGCTTCCTTGCATTTTTCTGAGGTTTCTGAAGTTATCCAAATATCATCCAAATATGACACACAGGAAATGTCTTTCTGTCTAAGTTTAGCTAAGACTGGCCTCATCACTTTAGTAAAAACATATGGTGCTGAGGAGAGGCCAAATGGTAAGGCTGTGAATTCATAAAGGGTATGGTTAAACTTGAATCTTAAATATTTTCTATAGTCCCTATCAATTGGAATTGAAAAATAGGCATCCTTTAGATCTATAGTTGCCATGTATGATTCGTTTTGAATAAGTTTCATAACAGTTCTGGTGTCCTCCATTTTAAAATGTGGGGGATTAATAAATGTATTCAATTTTTTGAGGTTAAGAATGAAACGTTTTTTACCATTTGGCTTATTTACCAAGAAATAGTGAGACAAAAATTGATCTTTCATTCCAATACACTTTTTTACTGCTCCTAAGCTAACTAAATCAGTTATTGCCAGAATTAAAGATTTGTCTTTCTTCTTGTCTTTTGGCATGTAGCATGTAGATTTAGGTTTTTTCAAGAAGGGAATTTTATAACCTTTAATATAATTCAGGACTGTGCTCGTAGCACCTATATCCTTCCACATCCCAAAATGTTTCCTGAGTCCACCTGCAATTTTTCCTACCTTTAGGATCGAAACCTGCTCTGCTGTTGACTCCTTCTCTGCAGAGGTCTCTGGCCCTCCTGTCGATGATCCCTCCTGAACCTCGACGGGCCTCGGAAGTTTAAAGAATGTGTGATTACTTTACTTTTAGGTCCTACATTTGTAGGCATATTATTTACTGTATATGGCTTTTTGAAATCTCTACTGGACTTTTCTACTGCTCTGGCTGCTTTAATTTTTTCTCCCAGGTCAGAGTCAAATAGGTGTTCACCAACAGCTGATGCACTAGTGAGTGCTTTAACAGTTTTATTTAGATGTGGAATTATTATAGCTCTCCTCGTAAGAGACATTCTATAATGCAAATCAGCAAGGATTTTTCCTGCCTCACTTAGTTCTCTTATGGCCTGTTTCTGAGATTCAGAATTATTAGTTTGATTTTGTGTTTTCAATATCAAGTTAAGGGTCATACCCAGTGCAGCAATTCCTCGTCCTAATTGGTTTTGTCTGTTGATGTGAAAACTATCCTTTTTGATAATCATCTCTGGAATAGCAGTTACAATTTCTTCGTTAACTTTGGGTGCTATGAGTGTTGGTAAGTTAGAGGGAGGTCCATATTTTTCTATGAGTTTTGATCTCTCATCTTTTCCTAACCCCTTACTAATTATAGTTTTCCACCTATTACATATAATTGGATGTAATTCAAAGGTTTTGAGGGTATCTTTTTTCTCTCCTAGCAATTCTAGAATTTCATCATCATCAACCTGACTTTCCTGATCGCCAGGTTGTGAGAGAGGAGAACCCAATCCAAGATGTTCATTGTTCAACAAGGGTTCATTATCCTCATCTGAGACATCTAGTATCTGTGAATCTGAATCAACACTTGGTCTCCTGTGTTGGGACGGTGAATCAGACTCCTGGGCATGTAGCCTTTTTGTATTGGAGATCTGTTGACAATGTGTTCGGTCCTTCGTAACATAGTCCTGGGCTCGTAACCCGTTTGGGACGTCAGACCTTGGGGACATGTCCTGGGCACGTGACCCACTGTGGACACTTGACCTTGGAGAAGTATATGACTTCTTTTTACGGTCACCTCGAGAGTCGCCTGGAGAACTGGTACGAGACTGTCCATATGATTTTTCCGAATATCTTTTGGATGGGGGTCTCTCATGGTTTGTGTCACTTCGGTACCTTTCATGATCGACATGATCATAACTTGGACTTGAGCGTTGCAAATGGCGGCGACTCTCCTGTTCCATCTTCTTCTTCATATCGGCAATTTCTCGTTCTAGGTCGAGTAATAATTCACGGCGCGATCGTTTTACTTCTCTGCTGTTGAGCGGAGAACGTTCGCGGCTTCTTTTCGATGATTTGGGCATATTTAACACAGATATTTCACAGTTTTTTCAGGAAAAAACTAGCAATAGCGTCCATTACTTAGCGCACAAAAAAGCGTAATAACGACAGAAGCACAGAACACGAGAGATGCGACACGGAACACGGGCATAAAACATTTTCCTTTCTTGATTGACACGTCAATCCTTTAAAATTTGTGGCTCCAACTGGCGACAAAGAGCGGTACTACATAGTAAACCTAGTGATCTAGAGGGCGAGGCGCTGTAACACAATTTTATTTGGTGTTAATAAACATCAAGTTTTACACAAACATGTCAACGAAACAAGTACAGATATACTCATAAAATAGATAGGTTAGGTTTTCTCATTTTTTATGCAGGAACAATATTTTCCTTCCTCAAGAAAAATTCTCCTTCTAGAATATTTTATTTGGTGTTAATAAACATCAAGTTTTACACAGGTCAACGAAACAAGTACAGATATACTCATAAAATAGATAGGTTAGGTTTTCTCATTTTTTATGCAGAAACAATATTTTCCTTCCTCAAGAAAAATTCTCCTTCTTCAAGAAAAAAGTATGATGAAGTCATTCATGCGACCTGCGCACCAGGCGCAATATTCTCGCACTGGTGCTATGGGCTATGGCTAGGCTCTAGTCAATTTCTCGCGCCCAGCGACCTGCGCACCAGGCGCAATATTCTCGCACTGGTGCTATGGCTAAGCTCTAGTCGTTATGAATATTGGCGCGTGCCTGAATTATTTTGGAGTCAAATTTGTCAATTTAATGTACTTCGAAACGGAACACTAGTAGTTGTGCCTTCTTGATTTACATATATATTATAGGTAGACATCAAATCAATAAACATAGTGCTCTCGCCATCGGTATTTGCTGAATTTCGCTATGGGAAAAATGTTGAATAACTATATTGGGATGAAGAATGATCTATACAGGGTGTATCTAAATAACACCGAAATAATTCAAGGGATGATTCCTTATGATATAATATGATGAATAAAGGTCATATAAACATGTGTCCTAAACTTGCCTCGTTTTCGAGGTACAGGGGGTTACGTCCTGATTTCGAATCCGAAGTGATTTTCAACTTATCTTGCCTCCTTGCCTTTTCACTGAAGATTACCTCACTTTGGTCATAGTTGGTATATATATATCTATCGCCCCTTAAAATTGAACAGTTACGTTAGATATACGGGTTGATATTCCATTATAGAAGTGACATGCACACTGTTTATATTTTTAAATACATCCAGTGGGATTGAATTTTATTTTAGGTTGAATAGGCGAGAACACGAATTTCTGGAAAAAATACCATGGCCTTTAGTATGACGATAAAAGTCTCGGGTATTTTTTTCAGATTTTTATTCGAAGTAGTTTTTCCACAAAAAATTTGCAAAGTATTGATCCCGTTCAAACGAGCTGGAATATCGCGCGTTAATGTGACGTGACAAGTATTAGACGGTGATCCGGCAACGTCGCTTGATATCTTCTGGACTGTTGACTGTGTGGACAGTTGACAATTCGTTCATCTGTCACTACTGTCAGTTGTTATTTTATTTTATTGTTTATTTATTTTTGTCGGCCAATATTATTTTTATTCGTGCCATCGAATTATTTATTTTTTCTCATCAACGTTTATTCACATTCCTGGGATGGTAGTGGCTGTAAGGAAATGCCACAAACTTGGTTCCATCCTCCTTAATCAACACTGAACAAAGTATATGGATAAACCATACCTGGAATCAAATGATATATTTTGCTGTGAGGATCGTTTTGATGTGAGTAGAATTTTTTCTTCAATATGGATTGATCATACTCATTTTGTTCTAGCTTGAATATGACATGTTGAACTGGGTGGAATTAAAACTCATTGGATCTAGAGTTTATATGCCTGAAGATGTGATTCCATATTCATTAAACGTCCAAAACTGAGAAAACACCCATCAAAATCCTAACTTTCATCTTCAGCACGGAAAAGGAGATCTCAATAATCCCTTGAGAATTTGGGAGATGAGATGAAATGGAACTTTCCTCAAATCATATTGACTCTCCTTGAGGAAATTTCTTGGAAGTACCAGTGAGTGTTTCAGTTGAAGAAAGTTTTCTTGAAGAACCTGAAAAGTAACCTGTCATGGAAGAGACTGACATCAAATACTATGAACCAGAACCAAATTGACAGTCCCATAACATATTGTGATCACATGACTCAGGACTGTTGCTGATTGATATACAAATATGTTTGTGATTTTTACCATCATGATTAAGTTTATTTGTTTTCTTGAAAACTTTGTGATGATCTGGACAAGATATTGATATAATATTTCCATGTTCTACATCTATATTCATTCTAGAAATGAAATATATCTATTAATATTTAACTGTTCTAATTATATCTACTGCATAAAGTGGACAATAAATGAAAATTTCAACCAACATTTTTGAGCATTCTTGCTTCATTTTGATAATTTTTGTGTACTACCTATTCCTTTACATTTTTGACAAATTTTCCCTACATGAAATAGTGACAATACCTATCTAGTAATTTTGGCTTGTATGATTTTGTTTTTTGCATTGAGAATTGATGTTGCATCTTCCATCATTTCTAGATATGCCAGTGCTCTCTTGGTTTATACTTACTGGATTTTTTTCTTACTACTTTCATTACTTTTTTGGTGTTATGATAGGTATTCATCTTTCTTACCAATATTCCACTGACAATAAAATATGAATGAACTAGGTTGTTCAAGTAAACATGAATTTCATATACCTACCATCTCCAGTTTGTGAAGATATAGTGTATGATCAATATGAGAAGGGATTTCGAAGTTGTGTATGATGAAATATGTTATTTATAAGACACTGGTGAGCTCTAAATAAGTCCAATTTTGAAATAAGAGAAGAAAAAAACTACTGTTATTTTATAATTTTATTAAATGGGTGGAATTAACAGTTTGCCACAAATTTTCAGCATCTTTTATGATTTTCTAAAGGAATATAGGGTCATATCACACTTCAAGTAACTGAAAACTACCATTATTCTCAAAATTCTCCTGCTTATATAATGTACCTTCGAATGTCTTGCACTTTGAAGCAGTAATTCTTCCATAGCAAACTTCAAACCATGCTGATAATGATGATTTGTTTTGATTCACTATCATATCTTGCACCAATTCACAATCACTGTCACTGATATTCTGATGAATGAAGTCTTGGAATCCCCTAGGAGACAAATTGGAAGAATGTTTTCTGGACAAAATAATTAGCTTATGAATCAGAATCAAACTCTTTCAAAAACAGTTATCCTTGGCATCCATGTTTTCCATCTACTTCAAAAACTACTTCAAGAAATTTTGATGGAACCACTGGGAGGGTAGGAACTTGTTTTGGTGCTAATTCTACAAGTGGCATGAATGTTGATAGGAAGCTCAAAAATTTGGTAGTTTGGACACTGAGTTGGACACTTTTCAGTAACACTCCATAGAAGGTACAGAGGGTTCTTCTGATCTTCCATGTAACCATAATAAGAAAGCCACACTGTGTTTACATCTACCTAAGAATATAAAAGAATATAGTTTATTAAAAAGTCAAGAATTTATGTACCTTTTACCTTTTGAAACTGCACAATCCAGACTACAGTTTCTTCAGCTTCATGAACCTCAGCCTCAACCCTTTATGGTTTAGGACGAACTTTATGTTCCGGACTAATCTTCACCTTTATGAAACAGCTCATGCCAGTTTTTTTTAACTTGCAGAATTCAAAAACCATAGAAGATTGTGATTGCTTTTTCGAATACTGGCTTCATATCTCCAATCAATAAACATGAACCATCAGACTATGTCACAATAATAGTCACAATGATTTGAATATTTTGATTACACAAGAAAATATTAAGCAAATGAAAAATCAAAGAAAAACTCTGATGTTTTGATGTTTAGGAGTTCGGTTTCTTAGGTTAGGAAATATGTAGAATATTTTGAAGGTACAGTACAGCGTTGCCAAATGCACGCCAATACTTGTTACGTCATCACGTATCCGCCATTATTGGTTTTTTGAATGGTCCACAAATTTGTAAGGTTTTGCAAACGCGTTCTTTGGATAATGACAGCATTTATTGTTGAAAAAACTACTGGTACACATTATTTCAATGTTATATTTATTTATTATGCACATTTGAACTGAATTCGTGCTATTGTGTTCTCGCCTATTATATTAGAGTGTGTTTTTTTATGTGATATATTTGTTTTGTTTATTTCAAATATATATATTTTTTTAGTATAGGCATACCTACTAGTACTTCTTTTATATAATTCTGAAATCTGATCCACCCTGTATTTGTTTCAATTAAATGGCATCAGTAGATAGTAAATAGAATGTTAGGATAGGGACACATGTAAGCCATTTTGACAAATCAATATAGATATTGTATAGTTTCGATACAAAAAAAATCTCGATTTTTCACATTCTACGTATAGGTATACCTTGAGCTTGATCAACGAAATCATAGCTCAATTAGAAGAATCGAAAAATGTAATAAAATATAAGGTGTTCCATTTTGAATAACAAAGCTGCTACTACTATACTACTAAGTACTACATAACTACTAATAATAATTTCTAGTGAAGCAGATGAACATTATCGAAAATAATTTGAATAAAACGAGCGTCCTCGCCAACAAAACATAAGCATATAGCATATAATATGTACATATAGTTTCATGATTTTCGATAAGTGGTTCGCTATTTACATGTAGGACTCGTCGTGACATAGCGAATTATTGCAAATCAAATCATCGCTTTCATTATCTGATAGGTCGCAGTAGATCACTTGATGCCTATCAAATGTTTCTTATTTATTCGAAAAAAAAAAAAATGTTGAAATGTGATCAAGAAAACTGTTGGTGGCCCACCCCGTACTACAAAAACAAAATACAGCATGAGAGAAGCTGCCTGCCCACTCGTATCATGACTGCCTGCTTACGTCTCGGTCTCCCCACCGCTTAGGTAACGATCGAGCGTGTTCGGTGAACACACGGGTATGATCTCGAGACTCTTGTGTCAACAAAACGCACCTATGATATCCCTTCTGCATGAAAAAATGTTGGCAATTTTCTGAAAAAGTGCGACCGGCTTTTATAATAATATCAAATTTTGCTCATTTTTTTGCTGATGTTATTTTCACTATTTTTTTATCAATAAAATTTCAACAATGTATCTGTCGTTATCCTCGGAGGGGGAGGGGAGGAAATGTATCCTCTCTTACCCCCCTTAGCCGCCCATGCTCAAACAAACAATCCCAATCACAACAGTAAAAAAAATGTATGAGGATTACACAATATGTACACATTTATTGGTTATCAATTTATATAAAATGCACGTAAGATATAGGTACTATAACATTAATATAATGTCATGAAAAACAAGATCTATATTATCAGCCATCACTTTTGCTGCGAATGGGTTTGATTTTCTCTGATCGTGTCTGAAGCCTAAAGCAGGCGGTTCCAGACGACTCTTGTATTCGGCGAATGGGCGAAGAACTAATAACAAAACATTCGGCGAAATATACAGAGTGTTTCAGTTTGTTTATTCACATAACTATGTAGATTACCTATATGTTAATCCCTTAGAGACATAATTATATTAGAAGCAACAAGGGTCTTACTCCTCTGTACTTATTTGATGATGATGAATAAACATTATTATTATATCTCAAAAATGCAACATTTCAATTTCCTTGAAACCCAGTGGAGTTGTTTGTTACTGAAACACATCTTCGAGTGTAATTAAATCAGCAATGTATAGTCACAGGAGAGCTTTTAGTTAATATTTGCATGAAAAAAGGTGCACTGCTTTTCACGATATTTTATTATTTTATCGAGTTTTGCAATCAAAAAGGAACTTTTATCATCTCAGAGCTACTCCACTTGTCTGTGGTAAATCACCTGCAGAATTGTACCTCAATAGGAAATTGAGTTTCCGTTTGGATGCTATTTTTCCGTGTACACTCCACAAGTCCAGGACATCTTCGATGACTCCTCGTTTATTCCATGAAGGAGAATGAGTCCAGATCAGACTTTTCATTAATAATAAGAACGTCTGGCATTTCGGCGTAATTCAAAAAGTTCTTGGACAATGACACTATTCGGTTCCATTGGATTTCGGCCGAACACTGAAACGACATGTCGACCAACTTAGATCCAGTTTGGTTCCGAAGCCTACTGTTACCTTTGGACCTAGCATTCGATATACCAAGAATACCAGCAGTACCACAGCCACATAATATATCAGAATGTGTTGTTGAACCCGTAGAACCAAATAGGTATCATGTCCCAGATCTTCCTCAAGATCGACCACAGCGCCAGCGACGCCTACCTTCACGTTTTGCTGACTACGACATAAAGTCTTAAAATTGTTGTTAAGTTTTATTTTGATGATTTGTGTATTTTCTAATCATGTGGAGGAGACTGTCGTATCCTAGACTATTCGATATATGTCAATAGTTCATGACATACGATAATTAGTTTTTCAATAAATGTTACAAGCCCTTCTAATATATCCCAGTTCTATACAATATATATTGTCTATCATAATGTGTATTTTTACTAGTGGTTTGCTGTTTTATCGTCGATCTCATGAATTTTGTTTGGTATTGTTGTTTGTTTTTGTTCTAATATTGTATGTCCGCTGTTTTGTTTTCCTGTCATACGGCATGAGTATTATATTGTTGAACAGGGATAATACTGCGCATACTCGTCAACCAATATTTCCGAGTCGATCACGATTCACGCGGTACCTATATATGCTATTATATATATATGATTATATACGAGAAGCAAATGTTTGCTGAATACAGCGAAGAGACATTATACTGTCTCTTCGCTGCTGAATATAGAAGTAGTCTGGAACTGCCTTTTGTAATAGTTTGAGATAATACTAATGGCATTTCAATGGAGTTGATGTTTACAAACAAAATATGTCCCTCGAATAACAAATATGATCTTTATACATATGATGCTCCAGTATTTGAATTTGATCGCGTTGTACATGTTCCATTGGAATGTTGATTCGATGATCTTTTCAAAACGTGATGCGACATTGGACTGTCACTGAGTCTGTAGTTCTCTGCTTTTTTCTTGCAAATTCCACACCTAGAAAACAATAAAATCTACAATAACTACATGGTGCGCTTCATCAACATTACTTGTAAATGATATTCAACAACAACATGCACTCAGTAAGATCTCATAACATACACGTGCGTTTTGAGAAGAAAACTTCTTGGTTTAATTAAATTACAATCAAATTTTTATTTACGTAAGACTTTATTTGGTCTATTTACACAAATTTAGTCAATTGAAAAACATAAAATTTTTTAGCATTAGCGAGATATATTTAGGATTGAAATAAGAGTGATGCCACTGAATGTAGACAGCACATTATGCAATTTCTTGTAGCATGCTATGAAAATAAATGTCATGTCATTTATATTGTCAATTTCTTGAACAAAATATAATTGTATCCAAACATTTTCTCAACTTCATTTACGAATATGTCTGATATTAGTGAAAGTGATAAAATTATGAGCACTACACCAGAGATTTTAGAAAAAGCTCAATCTGCCACACATAATTTGTTACCGCTAAAATCCAGAGAAAGGTACGAAATTCCCTATCAAACATTTATCAGCCACTATATTAGTTGATGCAGGAGGGTGATATGCTATCATTAAAACGACTTGGTGGCTGGCAATTTTCTACAGTAGCGGAAGGCTATGTGAATCAATCTCTTAAAAATAAAAATGACAACGCATCAAGAATATCGGAGGCAATTACCAATTATCAATCTTCTTCTTCTGACCACTTCTGACCGAGCAGTACTAAAATTATAAATAACCGGTCATCACCATTAAATAATAAGGCACAATCGATTTGCAATAATTGTTTTCAATTGTTATTAACAACAATTATAATAAAGTTTGAACGATTGCGATGTTTTTTATTTAATGAAAAAAATTACGCATTACGCATTACGCACACAACTCTTGTTACGTAATATACCGTCAAGAAGTACAAATGCCTATGAATTAATATCATTCACACTCCCGTTCATCTCAAGATCTTTTATCATAAATTAAATTTTCCAAATTAAAACATTCAGTAGATTGTAGTTTCGATCAGGTCCACGGAGTTCATAGACGTCAGTTCCTTTATATTTTGTAAAAAAACCGCTTACCGCGCGATAATACCTAGGTAAGCAATATCGAAAGGTAACGGCCATTCCCATTGCGGAAAATTGTGAATCTAGCATCGATTTCAAATATAAATAGAACCCGAATCGATAAGGCAGGGGCATTATTAGTTCAATCGTTATTCGATTCATCACTACCAATTATTTTATTAAAATCAGTACATAACATTTATTCATCGATTGCTGACTTCCAAAGTGACACTAAGCCACTTTGGGGGTGTGACATCTCCTCGACTTTGGTGCTGCTGCCCATAACATAATGTAAGTACCAAGAACCATAATCTTGTTTCTGTTTTTCGCTCGTTCCATGTTTGTTATTTGCTGTTCCGCCCTTTTGGCACATTTTTTATGATTTCGTGATTAAATAAATTGTTTGTTGTACTTTTGAAAAACAATTCTCTTTATTTGGGGATGAATGTGGTTGGGTGATGAAATACTGAAAATTCTCTTGTGAAATAGCCAAGCGAGTACTCTTAAGTTGATATATCGAAGTTAAAGCGATGACTGAGTTGCGACACGTGGTGAAGGTCCATCTGAGTTGCGACAATACTATTAGGGCGTTATAGCGTTAACTCTTTCGGGCGCCGTGTCCACTACAGTGGAAAAACATGTGCAAAACATGTGCTTTCATATAAGTTTTAAACTGTAGGTGCGTTTTTTTGGTTTCCTACTGGTGGCAGTAGAAGTGACGACCAATAAAACGATGTGATTCATATTTGAAAGTTGTGACATTCAGCTGATCTTTTTTAGGATAATTTCGGGATTTTGCTGTTCATCAAGTAATACCGCAAATGTATTTTTTAACATTCAGAAGTAATTTCAGGATGAGTCCAGAAGTTTTTGAAAGTATTCTGGGTAGAATAGAGAATAATTCCAAAATATTTCCTGAGGCGAGTTCACTTCACGGCAATTTTAGGTCAGATTTTGAGGTTAGATTTTATAAAATACCACCATTTCCGCCATTTTATATACTCCCTCCACAATCGTCTTCCTGTCATTCCGTATGAGAAGACGGAATGAAAAGTTGAAACCAGTTTCAGAATTTCGTTCAATAAAACGACATGGATTGTCATTTCGGTGTAAAAATCTTGCCAATGAAACGCACCTTGTGTAAAAAACAACAAATATTGAATGATTCATCAACAGTAGGTGAGTGAATTGATTATTTCATGATTTGAAATATAGAAATCACCTAGAATATCACATATCTCGTAGTTACAATCGATTTCATTTCAACGTCCATTGAGATGGACAAATACTCCTCAGATGTTGAAGTATGTATGAAATTATATAATGATAACGGGTGGGGTTGATAAACCAGACTTTTTATTGAGCTTATATCGATCTCATTTAGGATCTAGAAAATGGCCCTTACGAATGATTATACATGCCATCGATCTAGCCTTGGCCAATTCTTGGTTAGAGTACAAGAAACAAGCTGAACGCCTTGAAGTTTAGTTGTTTAGTAGAAGGTCGGAATTGTTTTTTGAGATTTCATAATAAATAGTTTACTCTGTACTGGATCTTGTCTTGGATTTCAATTTTTCACCACAATTGACTCAACTACCTGAAAGTACTTTGTCCATTGAGGTGGACAAAAAAAAACAAATATGTTGTTTTTTCCACATAGAAAATTTATAAAAATAGAATGAAACCGGACTATAGGAAGAATAATTGTTTTCTGTACATCTTAATGATTTGGCCCCGAAAGGGTTAATGAGTAAACGAGATTCCTTACCATGCCACCAACATATACAAATCCCTCCTGTACTGCCCGTTCATCAGCGCATACAAATAAGGATTGGCACACGCGTTCAGCGGATAGAAGAACACCAGCAGAATCTTGGACTTGGTCACTCCGATCAGCGGGTAGCCGGCCAGAGCCGTCAGCCCGAAGAAGGCGATTGGGGCCACCGTGGCGAAGTCCACGAAAATCAAGAGGGCCATCTTCTTGGCGATGCACATCTCGCCCTTGGTGCTGGCCCTGCGCGTTTCGTAGCCGAGGCTGAGGTAGATCTGGACGTAACAGAAGACGATCAGCGCGAACGCGAAGCCGTTGATGAATATGACGGTGTACAAGTAGGCTTTGTCGATCAGCTCGTTGGTTTCCATCGGGAGGCATATGCTGGAAAATATCGACATGGAATCTTCCTGGTGCTTCGAAAAATTCACATTTCAAATATTGCATTCACAAAACCAGTTGTATCTATTGAAAAGGAATTTTTTCAAATAAAATAATGAACATAAGAAAATGGATACATATACAGGGTGTCCCATAAGTCGTGGATCAAAAGAAGTGGGGTGGTAGGGGGGTCAATTGCAGTCAAACTAACGGTATATGTGGTTATCAAATTGTTGATGGTTCAAAAGTTATTCAATTTTACTGAACAACGCGAACCATTTGAAAAAAAATAATAACAAAAGGCTGTTTTGAATATCCCCATATGTTATACCATTTCGGAATGTGTATTGAATGGGTACATTTTTATTTTGAATTGGTTATCTTCCTGGGCCGGTAGTTTTTGAATATGTCAGGGGCATTTAAAAATCAACCTAAATATTCCATTCAATGAGAAAACTCAAGGAAAATAGTTATTTATTATACAAGGGAAAAAAGTAGTAGATTTTAGCTCCAGGTTGTGTTGTCTCCCGACGCGTAGCGGAGGGAGACAAAAAACCGTGAGCTAAAATCTAATATTTTTCCCGTGTATAATACACTATTTTTTTCTGTGACAGAAGGAAGGACGAATCAATATTGAGAAGATATTACATTATTTCGAAATCTGAAAATTATCGACGTGAAATTTCAAGTTTTTAACAGTAGGGACACCTGCGTTTTATAGACATCTTTATCATTATTTTGAAGTAATCAAATATCTGATGTCACTTCTGTCAGTTCAATTCTGTGATTTGATTTTAAAAAATTGCGAATTCAGCAGTAGTTGTTTAGTAATATACGAAACCGCGAAGTCGAATGGAAGATAAAAGGACTTCCAGTTCTTTCTCGGAGACGGTATTATTGACTCATTTTTCGGAACTATAGCACAACAAAAGCCATTAACAGAGTATATATATGTGATATATATCCGGGAAAAAAGTACTCACTTTTTTCCCACGGGAAAAAAGTAATTTATGAAAAGTGACATTTTATAACCTGCCAACAGAGATGAAATGCCAAACTTTTTTCCCGTCACAGAAAAATAATATTTTTTCTAGTAATTGATAAGAACCATAGTAAGAACTAACACATGCCATAAAGCTATTTCTGGGATGTCATTGTGGATGAAATTTGTGGAAGAAAGAATCACAAATGAGAAATTGTTTTATTGTTATTCATTCTTTTAATAGGAATGAAAAAATAATAATAACTTTTGAACAATTAACAATAGACGAGTGGATTAATTTTTTTTCATTTCCTCAATTGAATCATTACCTACTCAAATACCTTTCAATTTCATATTTTTTAAGGATTTTTTTGGTCGATTTTTAGGTGCTAAAATCATCAATAATGCCACGGTTATTTTTAAACGGCTAAAAATTTAACGCCAGTATTAAGACTGACGCCACCATTTCGTAAGTAGTGGCAGACCATAGCACAGTTACCATGTGTTGAAATACGAAGGGGAACTTCAGAAATATTAGTTATTATTCGATAATTCATGAATTCTCAATTGAGTATTTGTGATACTCCTATAATTAGCAATAAAAATTCAATTGTCTCAAAATGTTCCCATATGATTTGTGGCTCACTGCTTATTTGTGTGAATAAGAATGATGATAATTCACACTAGAGGGCATTTGAATCGGTGAACGTGACAACCACGGCGCACGCATTGTGGGCGTGGTCTTGTCAGTTCTCAGCATTCAGCACAATGTTACCAGGCCTCCAACATTCATATGATATTTTGTTATGAATAAGAAATATTTACCCACACAGCACATGACATACACTGGACGTCCATTTTAGGTCCATCTCAATTCCAAACGTCCATGGACATTGAATGGGCATCCAATGTACGTACAAACATGGATTATCATTGGATGCTCTGAATTGTATGTACAGTGAATGTCCACTCAATGTCCAACCACTCAATTATGTAGAATGTACATTCATTGTACGTATAAAGTTGGATGTACAATGAATGTTCCAAAATTAACGTCCATTGGACATCCGCCATCTCACGGACTAAAACTCTCATGGACGTTTGATCAACAGCCATTATACGTACAGAGACGGACGTACATTGGACGTCCATTTAACGACCATTCTGAGTCTGAGCATTCATGAAAAAAGGTTTATGAAGGTTTATGGACATTGAATGAATGTCCGTTGTACGTTCAGAGATGGACGTAAGACTATTGTTTTTCCAGCCATGTGGAGGGGAGGCAAAAGATCAGATCGGTCGGTAGACAAGCGGTAGCGTCTGGCGTGATGCTGACGCCATTTCGCCATTTTCAGTTAGTAAATGACCGTGAACATGACGTGTTGTGTTTGTGATGAATTGTGAAATGCAGAATGTTTAGGACCAGATCATTCGAAGTATAGGTATGGAAGCATGCATGTTCGAATGTGACTCCATATATCTGATATAGTTATCAGTTATTACCTCATGCTTTCTCATCCTTCAGGTTGTTATTTATTTTCAATGGGCGGCTGAACAGGATTTGGGGTATGGACAATCGACTTCTACCTATATAGCAACTCATAATTTTTTTTACAGAAACAAGAATTCAAAGTGGACTGAAGAAGACATGAATCAACGATATATTTATATTTATGTAATCGTCACCAAATATTTATATCTGAATAGAAGAACCTATATTTGCTACCTACTGTTTCTTCATTTGATATCCAAAGTTGTGCATCCATTATACGCCCACAAATAAACATCCACTCTACGTCCAGAGGGGGTCCTCAGGACATCCAATAGACGTCCAATGGATGCTCAGATATCGACATCCATTGTACATCCGTCCATTGGACGTCTTCACGATTCACGATCCGAAGTGGACGTACATTGGACATACATGTGCTGTGTGGGTAGACATGCTGGTTGCTCGAAAAAGTCAAAAATGAACTAAAACATCGTGGGTTCCCCATATTATGTTTCATTCAACGACAGGACTCCAACATCTTTTTGATAAATTGATTATAATTGGTGACTTGACTACCTGGCTTCATGAGTGGAAATGAAAGATTTTCTGACCAATAACGGAACAGCATGAAAACTGACGCCAAATGGCGGCCATGAAGGTCCGTTTGAAATGAGCTCTGAAATTCAACAATTTCGAACAACGCATAGACTCATTATTTACATAACTGTGGAGTAATTGACTGCCAATAATTCATTATCAGTCCACTCGCCCATTGGATAACGACATATACGGTTAGTTTGATTGGAAATGGCCCCCCTCCCACCCTCTTCTTTTGAATCATGACTTATATGGGACACTCTGTCAAAAACATTGAGAATCCGCATTCTCTATGTGATGAAAATATCAATTCTTTCTCGGTTTATTCAACAGAAAACAACTACTTTCCTGGCTATATGCACGACGAACATTCGAGTACGAAATTAGCATTCCGTGCAAGTTATACACTTCAATTTTTTTACGGCCATAATAGATAACAGTGGCTTTTCGATTTCTTCGTCTTGTAGCCATCTGATTTCCTGTCAAGTAATGCTCATCTATTAGACAGAGCTGTCGTCATTGCATGAAATTCGACATTCCATGGGCGATGAGGTTTTTTTTAAATAATAACACAATGGAGTCATTGTGATATCAGATACGGAAATAAAATTGATGACATACAAAGTACCTCATTGATGTATCTAACACAGTAAAACAAGATCAATCTTGTGTTATAGCTTATAGCCGTAGAAAATTAGTATTTGTTATATACATCTTCCTTCCGTCATGCATACATATTCGTTTGTAGTAATTATTTTTGTAGGTACACATAGTATACATACCTAGTACTGCTGTAATTACTGACACCCAAAATGGGCAATGCGGCAACTGTTATCGAATAAATCCACCCTCCAAAAAGAATATACATGGCAGATCTGATAGATATACGTTTAGTTAAATGCAAGGCATATGTTATAGCAAACCATCGTTCCAAGGTAACAATGGTCAGAGTATAAATGGATAAGTGGCTGGAAAATACTGTCAGAAATCCTGCTATTTTACAACCCATTCCTGCAAAAAAAACATACTTCATTCTCACAAAATAATATAATATGTATGTACCTAGAATCTGATTCTGGAAATGTTTGTTCTGGGGTGATCCATTTGGAGCTTTAGCAATCGAAGTGAAGTCAAACACGAGAAATTTATGGCTAGCAAAAATGATTGTTTGTTCTGGAAGATATTCAATGACAATTATTATGTTTTTCCTGTGACGGAGAAAAAGTTAATTTCATCTCTGTTGACAGGTTATAAAATGTCACTTTCCATATATTACTTTTTTCCCACAGGAAAATAGTGAGTACTTTTTTTCCGGATATATATGACATGTATAGTGTGACTCACTACTAATGGAAATGCCCCTGTATCTTTCGTACATGTTGAGTTAGGATTCTGAAATTTGCAGGAGCGGGAGATATACTGAAAACACACACTATAACCAAGTGGTGTCATCTTCAGTGATATACACTGCTCTCCAACAGCTATGAAACCACCCACATTTTCGGAAAATGATATTAGGATACGTTGAAAATCACTTCCGATTTGAAATCAGGACCAGTTTACCAGTTTTTTATATTTTTCCTAAAAAAATTTCAGTTCTGAAAAATTAAATTTTGACTCACTTTTTATGGAAGTACCCACATATCTCACGTTATTGACTTTATCTTTGGACCCTCCCTTTCTCTTGCAAATTTCAGAACCCTACCTCAATGATCACGTGAGATACGGGGGTGCTTCCATGAAATGTGGGTCAAAATTCAATTTTTCAGAACTGAGATTTTTTCACAGGAAAAATATGAATATTAGTGAATTGGACGTCCTGAGTTCGAATCCGAAGTGATTTTCAACCTATCTTGTCTCTTAATATCATTTTGCGAAAATGTGGGTGGTTCCATCACAAAAAAAATAGTGTATTATACACGGGAAAAATATGAGATTTTAGCTCACGGTTTTTTGTCTCCCGACGCTTAGATAGTGGAGCCTTGAGCTGAAATCTAATACTTTTCCCCTTGTATAATAAATAACTATCCAGAGATGACTATGATCACTGGGTTTTTGTTCTTACACAAGTTGAGTTTTCTATACGGATACAAGCATCACAGATTATGTCGTAAAATCCCAAGTTGATACATTCGTGAGGTCTAGTTGCTACGAACGACATCTATCAAACAAATTTGAATTATCTTGAACACTTTGTGTCACAGGTCCAATATTGACTAAACTTTTCACAATTCTCACACGATTTGCTCTTGGTACATCCATCAATATAAATTCACCTTCGAAATTTCCGTAGGTACAAAATTGCGAACTATTTGCCAATTGAATGGTGCTATCTAAAAAAAAATATTGCTGATCTTTATTGCTAAAGTAACTAGGCTAGAACCGGCGACACACACACACCACGCCCCCCGAAAGGTTGAATGCCCAGGATCAAGTGCCGCCATATAACTAGCTTACGTTATATGATAGCTCCTCATCCCCATGTCCACCCACCCCCACTCACTAACGAGTGGACTTCAACCTTATGGTGCTTATGCATATGTTTTATAAAACCCATTACTTGGTTTCAGTCTTCCGACTTTTAAACCTTTTTGTCTAATGTGTGTTTCCTAGCCTGACTTTGCGTGGTGGTTCCCTACCCTAATGGGAAGCAAATTTGAGTTTATGTATTATATTATTATTGGTTCACTTTTTTATAGGGTATCAAAGGAGAGACTCTTCTGTTTAATTATCTGATGATTATTATGCAACTTTTATTGATATTGATTCAATTTCGTTCTTTTATCTTATATTTGGTGAACTGGGCGCCTGTACTTTATTCTTCCGAAGCGCGGGTCTTGATTTAATTGTCAATTAGTCAGGTCGTGCAGTAGGTAGCGGGTGTTCGTGGGTTTCCGTTCTTCCGAATGTAGTCTCCGCGTGTTGTCTTATGTAGTTGTCTATGTAGTCTGGGTTTATGTTCAGGTCCCTATAGATTAATCTATTTGGGATATACCATGGGGCATTTACTGCCATTCTTATTGAGACATTTAGAAATGCATGTACCTATTCGCTTTTTGTATGTTTCTGCGCATTGGCCCCATGCACTTGATGCATACAAAATTATTGGAAGTAGAATGGTTCTCATTAGGCGCAGCTTCAATTCTAGAGCCATGTTGCTTCTGCGACCTATTAGAGGCTGTAGATTTTGCCTTGCGGCTTTACCCCCTCGTGTTGAAGTTGTTCGCGGGTTTAGGGATATCTGCGGTAAAAATGGAGAAGAGTAGTGGTGAAAGGACCGCACCTTGCGATACTCCTGCTTCTAGCTCCCTCTCTGCAGAGATTTCGTTGCCAACTTTACATTGGCATCGCCTTCCCCGCAAAAAGGGGGCTATTAGCTTTACCATAGTTATCGGGTACCCGTAGTCTGCCATTTTGGTCAGACCCTGTCGAATGCTTTCGAAACGTCAAGGAAGACTGCTCCAGTATAATGTCCTTTTCCGAGATTGAATCATGCAATCGCGTAATCTACTATTCTGAGAACTTGGAGTTCTGTGCAGTGCCTTCGCCTGAAACCAAATTGTTCGTTTGGAATTACGTTGAGTTCCTCTGACATTGTTGGATGACGCGTTCTGCCACTTTGCTCATGGATGGGAGCAAACTGATAGGACGGTGGTTTTGTGGAAACGTGTGATTTTTGTTTGGCTTTGGGATCATTATTACTGTAGCAATCTTCCAATCATTTGGAAAGTAACGTAGTCAGGTACGCATGATTTTCATCGAACATTATAGGGATCCCCTTTCGTGCGTTCCAAGAGTTAAAAAAAAATGGATCACCCGTCATGAAATTGAGAATCGAGCTAGCATTATCCTCACCATATTGCCAATTGTATGCGAAATTGAAGTAGGCCCCAACCGAATGGTAATCCATCGAAGCAATGAGCAATAGATACAACCCCATGCAAAAATCAGCAAACGCCAGATTGCAAATGAGGAATCTTGCCACCGTGATTTCTGATTCGCCGAAAACCATTACTGTTATTACGGCTAAGTTTCCTAGTATGGCTAGTACGATCACACACCAAACTGAAATCCTCAGCCAGGAGAGACCCATGATGTCTTCGCAGGGGTTCAATGCGTTGGGCTCAGGAAAACATTCCACTTCAGGAATCCTAAAAATGAATCAATACAGGGTGCCCGTAATTCTAGCATAAGCATGGAGATCTTATTGGTTATCTTGAGAGATATGATGTTGCCTCTGATTTCTGGTGTTATCTTTCAAGAATATTGCGAAATATTCTCAATGCCGTTATTTCATAACACACGCAGAAAGGCACAAACGATAGTCAACTTTTTTTTCCATGGACCCCCCCCCCCCCATATTGAATTTTTATATTTCTGAATACAGTTTTTTTTCTGATTCTGATTCCTTCCTATCAGATGATATCTTATTTTCAGAGCACATGATATTTTGTGAATATATATACAATGGTCAAATAGTTATTAAAGAATATTTCACTAGAATGCTCAACGAATGATCATAGAATATTTCGGAATGTTTTCATCCTGCAACAATTATCTCTGAACATCCAATTCGACATATTTTCAGATTATTCTGCCGAATATTCTGGGTATATACTAAATCGCATCAAAATATGTTACTGGTGTTATTCTAGTATTATTATATTTCATTACCATATATTATAATGTTTCCTCTACAATGTTATACATATTTAGAGGCTTTAAAGCATCAATTTTTTACCAAGATATTCGCTGGCAAAAAAACTCCACTCACAAAAATGAATTCTCAATAATTGAAAATGATACCTATTTGTCCACCCCCTAATTCTTATATAAAGAAAACGCATTCGGATTCTTCTCCTAACAGTATTTATTCGAAACAAGTTCACTCAATGATTCAAATGTAATAAATGATTCATTTGGAATATTCGAGGAATTAACAGACCCTAGAAAATAAAGCCAGTTCTAGAAAGATTTGCTTGTTCTGATCGAGATGCAATTATAAATCATTCCTTGAATGGAAATGCACATGACCATTTGTATCGTGATAAGTAAATCTTTAGAGCTTCTTTTTTGGATTAGCCCAAAAACTTTCTGGAAAAACACAATTTTTTAAATTCATGAGATTTCAATCAACATCTCTAGGAAATGTTGCCAAATGTAAGATGATTAACAGTAAGTGTGAGAGGGCAATGTATGTAATATCAAATGATTGGGGTGGAGTGTTTAGTGGGTATACCATGGAGGGGACTCCCACACTATCATATGGGGGATTGGACCCATATGATGTCTATGAAAGATTTCAACCACCTCGGCGAGAAAAAAAAGTGTGAGAGGGCAATGTATGTAATATCAAATGATTTTCCTCAGAGTTTCGAACTCTAGTACGGAAATGTTTTTTCCATTGTCGCTACGAATATGATTTATGTAATTTTCGAATATTTCAAGAGCATTGAATCAATTCTTTGATGACGATTTGACAACGGAGTTTCTATTAACATAAAATATACAGAGTGGGCCGTTGAAAACGAAACAGAGGCTCTGTAGGTCGCCAAAACCGGATTATAAAAAAAATCTGAAACACGTCAACTATATTTTCGAGGGGGACATCGTTCTAAAATATTTTCAGCCCTGCGGCGTTGCCGCTTCTAGAGAAAAGAAGCAACAACTTTGTTATTTCAAATGAAACACCATGTATTTTATTGTATTTTTAGATTCTCCCCGAAGAGCTGATTTCATCAATGCATCACACTTGGGGTCCAGCTGTAATGGTTTCAGGGATATAAAGTGTTCAAAATCGAGATTTTTCAACTTTATAGCATTTTTTTGTGTCGAAACTATTCATTATTGGTCAAAACGGCATTCATGTCCCTGTCTCAACTTGTGATTTACTATCTACTGACATTTATTTGAAACAAATACAGGGTGGTTCAAGATTCAGAATTCTGATCACCCAGAGAATCTAAAAATACAATAAAATACATGGTGTTCCATTTGAAATAACAAAGTTGTTGCTTCTTTTCTCTAGAAGCGGCAACGCCGCAGGGCTGAAAATATTTTAGAACGATGTCCCCCTCGAAAATATAGTTGACGTGTTTCAGATTTCTTTTATAATCCGGTTTTGGCGACCTACAGAGCCTCTGTTTCGTTTTCAACGGCCCACTCTGTATTGGGGTGTGTTAGTGCTTGAATTTGAAAATTTTAATTAATTTGCCCAAGCAAAATGCTTGAATAAATCTATCCACTCAATTATGGATTATGATTATTTTGATAGAAATTAACAATGTTGCCGGGTGTTTAATATTAGTTACTCGATCGTATGGCAAGTAAAAGCGAATTGAAAAGGTTATATTGATTTAGAAAAAATCATTGTGATTGATTGTGTAAATTGGTTTCATACACTCCATGATATTTATCACTTTAATTTCGAAAACAGCCTTTGTATAACTCTGATAGGGGATATGGGAGTATCTTACCTAAACTTTTAAAAACCATTGTACACCATTGTTTCAACTTCATATATTATCTAATCAATATAGGTACGAATCCGAAAAAAAAATATCTGCTGCATTTCCCGAATCCCTAGAATAGTCGCCTGTATACTTTTTGCTGCATCCTGGAACAAAAAATAAATTCTATTAAAGAAATGCTGATTGAATAATTCGGGAAAATATCACGAACAAAACACACGAATATAATATGGCGAAGTCATCAGGATTCCGAGAAATACAGCAGATAATTTTCTAATGAACCAGAAGTAAACAAATATAGGTAAATTACCTACAATAATATCTTATATCTATTATAAAGAGGGGAGATTTGTTTGTTTGTTTGTATTGAATAGGCTCCGAAACCACTGGACCGATTTGAAAAATTCTTTAACCATTAGAAGCCGCATTATCCCTGATGAACATGAGCAACTTTTTACACGGGTAGTCTATATAGATGTATTAAAATGAATACCTATTTCCCTTGATGGTCACGCCATCACGCGTGAACGGCTTGACCGATTTCACTAATTCTCTTTTTGTTGTGTTTGTTATTGTCAGGAGAAGGTTTTTATGAGAGGAAAAATTCAGAAATTCAAGATGGCGGATCCAATATGACGAACGAGTTTTGTAATTATAATCCGATTCAATTCAAAATTGGTATCTGGGGGTTTTTGGGATCGGAGATTATGATTCTTTCCTCAAAATTTGAAAATTCAAGATGGAGGATCCAATATGGCGAACGAGTTTTGTAAGTATGACCCGATTCTATTCAAAATTGGTATCTGGTGGTTTTAAGGGTCGAAGATTCTAATTCTTTCCTCAAAATTTGAAATTCAAGATGGCGGATCCAATATCGCGGACGAATTTTGTAATTATGATCCGATTCTGTTCAAAATTGGTATCTGGGGGTTTTCGGGTTCGGAAGTTATGATACTTTCGTCAAATTTTGGAAATTCAAGATGGCAGATTCAATATGGCATACGAGTTCATTAATTATGATCCGATTCTATTTAATATTGGTAAATGAGGGTTTTCGGGGTCGGAGATTATGATTCTTCCATCATAATCAGAAAATCCACGAAATTAACGAACTTTGTAATAAAGAGTGCTTCGAGAAACTAATGGAGCACGCTTTCATAGATACCCAAACTAAAAAGAAGTAGAAAATGAATAGTAGTTTAGAAAACTAAGAAAAGACGCTGTCATGATTAGTCAATCTGAACAGAAGTAGAAGATGAAATAATAAAAGTGTGTTGTTGAGTTTTCAAAGAATATTTTCTAGAAATGATGTACAGAGTTATCCATCGAAAAGGCCCAACCCTATATTACGTCATTTTTTCATCAAGGAAAAAAAACAATGTGCGGAAGTTGAATGCCGCAATGAAATCTTTCCACAGCCCTAAATGTAGCGGTGGGCCTTTTGGTCTTTCTAATCATCTATAAAAACAACAAATAGAACACGGTTTTGTTATATTGAAAGTAGCTCATGTCACCATCATGGTAATGATAATATTTGAAATAGAAACGGACACGTATTGAAAATGAATAAAAGCACATGCTCTTAGAAAAAATCACAGGCTTATACTGTGAAAGAAATGCAGCAATACTATTATTATATAAAAATATACAACTGTTTATTATGCAACTAGGGGTACAGGGGGGAGCACTTTATGAATACAGTGTATGCGAAGACTGCATGAAACTTACCGAAATATAATTTCATCACAATGTGATTCAAGCTGCTGTTCGTCAATGTCAGCAGCTTCGGAATGGAAAAAACCTTCGTCCTCATCATCGCTGAAATCATCATCGGTGAATCTAGCTTCTTCCTTATCGATAGCTTTGCCTCTCAACGGAACCAACATGTCATTGTGGATATTATTCGGGTAGATCGGAAAATCAGATTTTTTCTTCGATGAATTCGAATGATTGCTGAAATTTAACGTTAGGTACTACATGCCTGGGGTCGGAACTATTTAAGTCCGACTGTCCAAGGCTACAAACAGGACGTCCGTAGGACGTCTGGAAACGGGATGTCCAAATATTCATGTTCTTACGACGTATCCCTATTTTGTACGTGATGCATCTCTGACACCTATGGCATGACCACTGATCAGTGGCGGATTTAGGTGGGAAGGCGGAAGAGGTCTCGCCCCGAAATTTTTCAAATTTTGCAATATATTTGTGATGTAATAACTCATCAACTCAAGTAATATATATTTTGAATAACAATAAATGAATCGGGAATATATTATATCAAAGCTGGATTTGCTAAAACATATGTTTTTTAATTTTTCTTCTGATTTTTACCATCGAAGCTGAGATCGAAACCATTTAAAATCGAGAAGAATACGATTTATTCTTCCTTCATGATATTCAAGAAATCACATGAATAATACGAATTTCTCTCATCACTTTTTAAGTGACGTGAACTGTCATTCAAAATATGGTGTCATAAAAGAAGCCATGAGCTGTTTATTTGATATCAATTTCTCACCATACCACACAAGAAAACTAAAATTCCAATACCAAATGTTCTAATCCTATTTTCTATAGTGGCCGTAGGTGAAATATATAATTGCATTCGATTAAAAAGTTTGTTCCGATTGCTGTTGAACATGACTTACTTTGACACCTAGGAAATTGAAGAATACTGTATTTTGTGACGCCGGTCCAGCAGTGTTTCTCGTGAATGAAAACTGAAAATACGCCGGAATCTATGATATGATCTAACGTGTTCAGGGCCAGATTTAGATTTGATATGGCCCTGATCTATTTGAGATATGCATGGGACGGACGTGAAGCATTGGGACAAATAATGCTGCAGTTTATTAAAGAATATACTACTTTCCAAAAAGGTCTGTAAAAAATCTTCTATACATATTCTTGAGGTCGAAATAAGCCGATTACACCAGTCTGCATGCTCCGTTTTAGAGATACAGGGTAGTAAAGTTGAAAATTAAAACTAAAATTGTTCGAAATTTATGAACGTTTTTGAACGTTTCACTTCAAAAATTGGTAGTCGGTTTTTTCTGGAATGGGAAACCTGAATACGGACACCTCTTAACTGTGGCCATTAGAGGGCGCTTACCAATGCACTTCTCATGGTTTAGAATGGCCACAACGTGTAGTTTTTGACTTTTTTAGTTGAGGAATTAATGTTCTGAACATTTTCAAGCAAGAAATCTACTAAAGCATAAAGTAAGCCTATTTTGAGATATTTTGGTTCTAAGTGTTCGATGGCGCACCGAAATATTTATATTATTTTGTTTATTGTTACCTTTCTGGATATAATTTCGTGAGTGAATTAACAGTGCAGAAATGGATTTTTCAAAATATTTTTTTGAAATGTTCTTGTCGATTTGTATTTTTTAACTTTATCATCCTGTATCTCAGAAATGGAGCAATATTACCTTTAAATCGGCTTATTTTCACCTCAGGAATATGTGCTGGGATTTTGTAAAGACCTATTATTAGGGACAATAATTATTGCTCAGCATTCGATCTTTTTTTTTTTAAATTGGTGAATGATTATCAAATATGCTGAGTCTGCTGATAGAAATAATGCATAATCATACTGATTTTCGTTTTTAGTTATTTGAATCCTTATATATTTTTCACGAATTGACTCTTTCAGATTGTTAAGCACATCTATCCATATTCTTCCAATATACGTTTATTTGCTCACTGTACAGAGAGTACATACATATTATATACCTTCGAATATCATACTAAATGACTGATTCAAAAAAGCAATGATGAAATTATAATGATTAAAAACTGAATTTTGGTAATATTGATAATACCTACAGTATTATATCGACCAAACGAAAAATAATAGTAGTAGCGACGCTTAACATACATTACATGGTGAAAGAAATGCTAAAAATGGCGAATCTCGTGTTGCAAAATCTACCTTTAAACAGAGCAGATCAGGTCCTCATTGTAGTATAATTATAGTTATCACCGTTAACACGCAACTATTTTCTATTCTGAAGAAGTGGATTGGAGCTGGAGATGTACACATAAGTTGTACTACTTACTATGTGGTATACTTCCATTCACCAGATTCTAAAGATCTCCTACTTCTCAAACCTTGTGGTTGGTTCAATTCCTTGCAAATTTTCTTCATGTTTTCTTCGAATATAGCGTGCTTTTTGGGGTTATGTTGTGCGGGATATTGGAAAGCACAACAGTGGAAGGAATGGGTCAGTCTAGCTTCCCTCAAATTCTAAAAAAGAAAAAATATATGTGAGGATGTAAGTGAATTAGGTGTTTCAGATTATAGTCGGGAAATCTTCAAAGGCAATAAAAATCGTAAAAATAAAAAGAAGATTTCAAGAAACTTATTTGTATGTTTCCGAGATTTGTTTTCTAGGTAATCATGGTGAAATTTTCTTAGAAAAAAAATATTTTCTATTTATCAGCAGATAAACTCCAATGCATTTTTTTTATCGCTTGAAGAGCATCAAAGAAAATCCCTATAATGTTCGAAGAGATGTCTCACTAGAATAGAATCACCGAGGCTTGCAAGCCTGTTTTGTGACTTCTATACCAGTAAGGCCATCTGAATGAAATGTATATCCTTATTTAAGGCGAAATAGCACCAAAGTAGAAAATGGTTGAAAATGAAAGAAAAAGGGTAATTGGGGTAATTATAGTAATTTGGGTAATGTCGAGAGAAATTGTATGATTCATATGTGTACGCCTTTAGTAAGTACCTAATTTATGATTGAGTCGGGTCCTTGTGAAACATTCATCACAATAATTTTGAAAAATAAGGAGAGGAAATATGTTTTTTTTGTTTTGAATATTTTCAATACAGACAGTATTTAAAAGTTTTAACGGTCAGAAAATTGGTGGCAATTTTTTTAGAGATACTTTCTCAATATTTTTTTACTTCTTTTTTGAACTTTTCCAAATTTCGAATTGTTTTCAGGTTTATAGGCAGAGTATTGAATATTTTGGGGCCATAGAAACGGAATGAGTTTTGAGTGCTAGTTTTACTGAAGGAGTCAATTTTTTTATTCAGGTTTTCCGTTGACCGCCGGGTATCTCTTGAATGCTATAGCAGAGATTTTCGAAAAACATTTCCCGTGGAAGTATCAATAGAAAAGTGAAAGATCGCCGACTTTACTACGGTGTTCCACTTGATGTCAAAGCGTAAGTGTGAGTGTGGCATCACCCACCAGGCGAATAGCTCTTCTCAGGATGGAATCTACTAGCATCAGCCTATATGTTTGGGTGCTGAACCCCATATGTGGGATCAGTATTTTATAACATGCCGTATCTGTGCTTTACAGATCATGAGATGTGTAATAGCTATTCATATATCTAGGGAGCAAAGGTATCCATGGAGGGCATTAGACACCCATGGGAGGAAATGAACCTTTATTGTTCCCAAGATATATACCGGGTGTCCCATTTTAATCTTTATTTGTAAATTTCTCGAAATGTATGCATCTGACAAAAAAAATTGCCGAATAAAAGTTGTATGAGAAACCAGGCTGTGATTTCAGTAAGATCTTCATTGAAAGCATTGACCTTCCTTCGCCGTGAGTTATTGGTTTCCTGGGAAGAAAGGGGAATTCTGGAAGAGAACTTAGTATGGAGAGTACCATCATCTGTGAAGCTGTGGATAGGGCAAGTCGTTCCTCCCAACAGAGTGAGATATGGAATTGATGAAAATGGTATCGGACTATCGGACGATAAGAAATCACATACAACATCGACTTTCAGTGATAAGTTGATGCTCGATGGCATAGCTGAGGTGGTAAGCCGTATGTTGGTATAGTTTGTTAAAGAGTCTTTGGTGCCAAACACACTCGAATGCTTTTGAATTAGTTTCGATATGTCTAACGCCACAGATAGAGATTCCCCATGTTTTTCTAATGAAGCTTGCCATATATGAGTGACGTAGGCAAGTAGATCTCCCGTTGATCTTCAGTGGCGAAAGCATGAACTATCCAGATATTTGATAAGCTCAATGTTGAAAACTTTCTCCATCACTTTGGAGATTACTGATGATAATAGGACCATAGGCCTGTATTTGTTGGGCAGGTCTTTGTTCCCTTTTTTGGGGATTGGTTGGACTGATTATTATGGAATTGTTTGTGAATATGAGGATGTATCTTTTGGAGTAACTGGATTTAATAATAATTCCAGTGCCAGCCCAGAAGGTTATATGACTATATTTTTATTCAGAGAAGATACAACTTTTTTGTTTGAAGAGTTTTTTCATATCTTTGCTAATTTAAAAACAAATGAAGATCTAGATATACAGGCTGATTCACGGAGGATGGCACGTTAGACGTTTATGGAGAACGGGACATAGGATCATCCTGAAATTTTGGTTACTCACGTAGTTGCTCTTGGTCTATCGATCTAAAATATTTTCAGCTCTGCAGCGTTGCCGCTTCTATCGAAAAGTAGCAACAACTTTGTTATTTTAAATGGAACACCCTGTATTTTATTGCATTTTCAGATTCTCTCTCAAGAGCTGATTTCATCGATGCATCACACTTGGGGTCTAGCGGAAATGATTACAGAGATATAGGGTGTGAAAAATCGGCATTTTTCAACTTTAGGAATTTTTTTTGTCGAAACTATTCATTATTGGTCAAAACGGCTCACATGTCCCTATCTCAACTTTTGATCAACTATCTACTGACATTTAATTGAAACAAATACAGGGTCGTGCAGAATTCAGAATCTTGATCACCCGGTATATGTCCCAATTAAATATCAGTAGATAGTTATTCAAAAGTTGAGATAGGGACATGTGAGCCGTTTTGACCAATAATGAATAGTTTCGACAAAAAAAATTCCTAAAGTTGAAAAATGCCGATTTTTCACACCCTATATCTCTGTAATCATTTCCGCTAGACCCCAAGTGTGATGCATCGATGAAATCAGCTCTTGAGAGAGAATCTGAAAATGCAATAAAATACAGGGTGTTCCATTTAAAATAACAAAGTTGTTGCTACTTTTCGATAGAAGCGGCAACGCCGCAGAGCTGAAAATATTTTAGATCGATAGACCAAGAGCAACTACGTGAGTTACCAAAATTTCAGAATGATCCTATGTCCCGTTCTCCATAAACGTCTAACGTGCCATCCACCGTGAATCAGCCTGTATAAATCAAAATTCTAAAGTATCCAACGTTCATTCAAGACAACTGTTGAGATCACTCCGATAGCCAGAATAAATATAATTTGAAGACTTAGAATGTTAGTACCTACTTCATATAAAAATGACAAAAAAAAATTAAGTTCTTGTATAATTTTGAAACGGTTGCCATGGATCAATGATATTCGGGCAGGTAAATAAACTCATACTAATGCACCTTTCTATACGTGAACGGCTTTTCAGTGATTATGTTTCATACAGGATGGGACAATTTTTTTCCGTGTAATGAAAGCATTCCTGACAGTGGAGACAAATTTGACATTTTGCTTTCACATTGATCGCGATATATCGATATGTTTTGACTTATCGAGAATTGATATGTGAAATATAATATCGCGCAGCCCTACCCTGGATAGGTAGGTGCAAACGGTATTCAAAATGTTACAATGTGCTTCGATATCATTCTGGAATACTCACGTTGAGATCATAAATACTTGGTATAGTTTTCATTGTTGGGGTACCCTCAATTTTGAGAGTTTCTAGCTGCTGCAACCCTTTCATCGGAAGACTATCTATGGAAGTCGAAGATAAATCTCTGAAACATTAATAATCGGAGGTAATACCACGAGTCCATCAGATATTATCGATAGTTTATTCAATTTTCTACGAAAACTCTTTTATTTGGCAAAAATATGAAAACAAACTGATTGATAAAATCACGAGTCCGTAGGGATAAAATTTGATAGACGAGTTGTATTTGTGAAGATTATTTTTTCACCGATTTGAGAAAAACACTGATTACACGAGTCGAAGAGATTATACATACATTCATTGTGTTCATTTTGAATGAATTTTGAAGCTCTCAACGCCGGAAATTTTTTGTAGACTTTGCTAGCTCGTATTATTTGTTGCGTCCTATCAATATACACTAATATCTGGTGTCATCACTGAACAATAACCTAAGAATGTTATTGTTTATATTAATAAAGGGATAGTTTTCATTCAGCCCAATAATAATAATGATTATTATTGATTCATTCATCTCATATAGGTAAAAGGATGAGAAGATAGTCAACGCAGGTGAGTCAAACTATAGTTTTGAACTATATAACCTATAGGAATGTTATTGTTCATGATAGGAATAAGGAATAGATTTATTCAGTCCAGTGATAATTATTATTCATTCAAGCATAATAGATATCTGTAGAATAATGGATTGCTATTGGTTGAAACAACAAAAACGTCACATTTTGACATTTGAAAAAAAGAACCGAAGGTAATACCACGAGTCCTGCGAATATTATCGATATTTTTTTTTTATTTTTATATTTTATATTTTTTTTCTAAAAGGCTTTTTTAATTAAATAAAGTTTGAGTGAGTATTCACAAAGAAAATTTTTTTCACCAATTAGAGAAAAAGATTAACGAGTCCAAGTCATTATACATACTTCTATCATGATTGATGGTCATATGGTTCTGAAGGTATAATATGAATAATATACTTATAAAAATAAGAAGAGAAATATCAAGTCTAGCTAGTTTTGAATGTTACCGTTTATGAAAGGGACAGTTTTTCTTCAGTACATTGATAATTATTATTGATTCAATCATCACACATACCTATCTCCTATCTCTTTATTCATAGTTTTGTTTTGACAGTTCAATGTAAATTTTCGGTATAATTCTGAATGATTGGCTAGAATAACGGATTACTATCGGTTGAAACAACGAAAACGTCACATTTTAAAATGTGAAAAAAACAATCAGTATAATTAGGAACATCATAATAATATTAGTAGGTACTCACAAGAGTCGAAGGCTACTGAGTCCATTGAACGCATTTTCACCTAAATTCCTCAGATTGTAATTTGAGTGCATGTATCTAGAAGAAATATGTACGTGGAGAGATCAGGTATTATGTCATCTGATATACCTACTCACAGTTCTGCTATCTCTGATCCATTGAAAGCATAATCTTCCACTGTTGTTATTTTATTAAAATTCATGGTCCTATAAGTAAAACATTATCCTATAGATATACATAAATACAGGGTGTCTGGTTCACCGACGTACACTCGTTTTCAGAAATCATGTCCCGGTTGGACGGTGTAAGGGCTCTTATTGCAGCAGTGATTTAGAGAGGCCAGAGAGCACACACCGTCCATGTGCGACATGTTCACTTAAGACGAGTGTACTAATATTTTGAAGGAGGTGATAGGTAAGTGCACTCGTCTTCAGTGAACATGTCGCGGTTGGACGATATGAGCGCTCTTATTGCTTATTGCAACGGTGATCAAGGGAGCTGACACCGTCCATGTGCGACATGATTTCTGAAGACGAGTGTACATATTGAACATGTTTAACCTCATAGTGAGTTAATAAGTACATTTATTTCCATTACACACAGAACAGGTCTGCCATTGGCATGAAGAAAGATTAGTCATTTGACAAAAACATTTGATAATGAAAAAAGTCTGAGCTCTATACATTTGGGAACTGCAGCGTCTTCTTACGAAGGCGTTGAGAGGCCACCAATTATTTTTCATAATTCCGATTAAGTATCTGGTCATTATTTAATACCGACTCATTATGTCGGAATTCCGACTTAGTATTTCAGAAATCTGACTTATTATCTTTGTATATTTATTCGGAATCCCGACGTGATAGGTCAAATTTAGGGGAGCAATTTGAAACTTTGTGATATATGAAATAGCAGTGTACAATGAGTAAATGATCAAGTACGGACTAGAAATTCACGTATGTTATGTTGAATGGAAGGTATATTATCTCTATTCTTGCTGACTTTTCGATTTCAGTTGGATTTCACTGAAAAAAAAATTATATGACAGCTTCGACCAGAAATTATCTTCGAATTGACATGAATATATGTTGTTACAAATTCGTTGATTGGCCTATCATTGACCGAAACTTGACAATTTTCAATAACGGACAACAGTTCTGTATAAAAAAAAGATTATTAACCACTAGAGCTATATAGAACCTTCCATTATTTACTCATTTTCAAGACGTAAAGAACGTTTTTTCTGTGACTGGAAGAAAGTTTGGCATTTCATCTCTGTTGGCAGGTTATAAAATGTCACTTTTCATAAATTAAATTAAATTTTCCCGTGGGAAAAAAGTGAGTACTTTTTTCCCGGATATATATCACATATATATACACTGTTGATGGCTTTTGTTGTGCTATAATTCCAAAAAATGAGTCAATAATACCGTCTCCGAAAAAGATCTGCAAGTCCTTTTATCTACCATTCGACTTCGCGGTTACGTATACTGGACAACCACTAAATTCGCAATTTTTTGAAATCAAATCACAAAATTATACTGACAGAAGTGACATCAGATATTTCATTACTTCAAAAGAATGATAAAGATGCCTACAACACAGGTGTCCCTACTGTTAAAAACTCAAAATTTCACGTCGATAATTTTCAGATTTCAAAATATTGTAATTTCTTCTCAATATTGATTCGTCCTTTCTTCTGTCACAGAAAAAAATAGTGTATTATACACGGGAAAAATATTAGATTCTAGCTCACAACACAACCTGGTGCTAAAATCTACTACTATTTTCCATTGTATAATAAATAACTATTCTTCCACCAAGATAGTTTTCGTCATTTCACGAACTGTTAGCCAATAAAGACTTATACATATACTACATAGCCATTACTGTTATAACTAACCCTGATTCACTGTTCTGATTTAGTAGATATTTTTCAATAACGATTTGTCATTATGCTGTCATGGTCATAGTGACAATAGGTCTATATTTCAGTTATTTGGCGAGCGGTGGAAAATATTTTTCATTACAAATCTTTGAAATCACCTTATTTTCATCTATATATCAGTAATATTGTAAGATGGGCATTTTCGGCTAGAGCACGGAAACAGCATACGGAAAAACTTTGAGAATAACTATGGAAACGAATCATACATGCCAAACACTGTATTGTCGGCATTGTTCATTCTCTGTCAATCAAATTTATGCCAACAAGTCAGAAGAAAATTCCTAAATTTCCGATAATATTCTAGAGCGAGCGGCACAAGCGACCATGAATTTATTACCAGTAAAATCCAGATATAATACCAGGAAATAAAAATGTTCCAAGTCTCTTCCGTGTCTTTTTTATGTCATATTTTATCATTATATTTTCACTTTCAACGGAATGCAATAAAATTTATCGTTCATTACACGTCCAGAAATGATTTTTCCAGACTCGTAATGCAATTTACTATAATTTACACCTTGGTAGTAAAGAAAATTATTACCCCGGGACCTTTTATCCCTCGGCTGAAGCCTCGGAATTTAATCTTGGTCACCTTGGTGTATAATTGTTATTCATTATACGAGAGAAAAAAGTATTAGATTTTATCTCGAGGTTGTGGTAGCGGAGGGATACAAAAAACCGAGAGCTAAAATCTAATATTTTCCTGTGTATAAAACACTATTTTTTTCTGTGACAGAATATAATCTTGGTCACTGGGTAATAATGATATTCTTCACTACCTTGGTGTATAATAGTTATTTATTATACGAGGAAAGAAGGTATTAGATTTTAGCTCGAGGTTGTGTTGTATCCCGACGTGTGCGGGGGGATACAAAAAACCGAGACCTAAAATCTAATAGTTTCCCGTGTATAATAGAACATTTTTCTGTGACAAGAAAAACAACAATTCAATATTGAGAAGATATTACATTATAATAAAATCAGAAAATTAGTTATGTGAAAGGACCCCGCACGAAAACACGGGAAATTGGCTCTCGGTCGAATTGGCTGAAATTTTACTATGTTGTTGTGGAATGGCTCATTAAATATGTGAGTTTAAGAAGTTTGTTTAAGAAGTTTAAGTAGTTGTACAATATTGCTTTTCATTCAGATACAGGGTGAGTTAGATTTTGTTGAATATTATTCAAAATGTTTCAACTCATGTTTCAATATCTCATTTTACTCACACTATTTCGAATATGTTGACTATCATATGCAAAAAGTTTTTAAATTTTTTATGTTTCGTTTCTGAGATATGCATCCCTATAATACCTGTAATACTGTGAACTCAAAAATTGATATCTCAGAAACGAAACATAAAAAATTGAAAAACTTTTTGCATATGATAGTCAACATATTCAAAATAGTGTGAGTAAAATGGGATCCAAATTGACGGAACTGTTTTCGAGATATTCAATTGAAACATGTTGAATAATCTCCAACAAAATCTAACACACCCTGTATCTAAATAAAAGGCAATATTGAACAACTGAATTCACTAGTGAGTTATACCTCAGCATTCATTCAATCAACGGTATCAATCAATCCTTTTCTTTGTGATCAAAAACAAGCTGTCAATTGTTTTCAAAAAGGGGTATATCACAAAATTCTAAAAATTCATATTTCGAACAGAGATAGTTATAAAGAATCAAAATACGTTTTCGAAGCCTACAATAGACTGAAACTTTAATGTCTCAATGTTTAATGTGTAAAAATTTAATGTTTGATGTATAACTTGTTGGTTTTGGAATAATGTTCGAATTGTTTTACAGAAAAATGAGTTTTTTGACCGTGCCTCGTATACACCCTGATTTACTATAATTTATGTGATTATAACTAGTCATGCATGTTTATGAGTTCCGATCAATACATTTTCTAGCTTATTTTGTTTTATTTATACTGAAAAAACAGTTTTTTTTCTTTGTCAATCCTACCCCGATACGACGTTTTTACGAACTTTGTCGGCTTGTATCTTAGAAACTAAACATACAAAACTTCTTAAACTAACATATTTAATGAGCAATCCCACAACAACATAGTAAAATTTCAGCCAATTCGACCGAGAGCCAATTTCCCGTGTTTTCGTGCGGGGTCCTTTGCAGTTTTTAACTAGTAGTACACTTGTATTTGCAGACATCTTTTTGTAGGCATATTTATTGTTGCTATGGAAACCTTATGACGTAATCGAACATGTGTCAATTTAATTATGTGTTTGGATTCAAAAAATTGCGATCAGTGGTTGTTTAGTACGTTATATAACCGCGAAGTGGAATGAAAGATTGAAGGACTCTCAGTTCTGTCTAGAAGACGGCGTTATTGGCTTATTTTTCGGAACTGGCGCAACAGAAGGCATCAACAATGCACCAACATATCCAGGAAAGAAGTACTTACTTTTTTTTCGTGGGAAGAAAGTAATTTATAACAAGTGACATTCTGTAACCTGTCAATAGAGATAAAATGTCAAACCTAACAGAATAGTTATTTATGTATCAAGGACGTGAAGTAGGCTTTCATGGTCTGCTGCGTGAATAGTGGCCCGATGGCGTCAGTATTTAACCCGGACAAGTAGAAAAACTGCAGTTATAACGTTTTTAACTCAAAATAAGTTATCTGATGTACAGCTTGATCCTTCTAGCTTGGCTTCTGAGAATTGGATGCGCAGTAGACCAGTCGGCGGAGTGGTGCGAGTGCTTATTATTGTCGAGTACGGTTGTACTTCCCAATAAAAAGGCATAGTGGATCTCTGTCGCACACTACCCATCTTTATTCATCGTTTGCGCATCTCAGGAGCCAAGCTAGAATGGTCAAGCAGACCATCGACTTCCATACAAGGAGACGTATTTGCTACTTACACTTGTTGAGCTGACAATCTAAAGGTGTTTGCTGGTATCTTCTCGATATGATTATGATCCATATCTCTGAAATCAATCAGGCGTAAAGATGAATGGAAGCATGAACGCTTATGCCATACCCTGTATATACAGGGTGCGGCAATAGTGCGAGTGCGTCAGAGGCCGGTTGCTTTGGTTTTATGATATAGCTAGCTAGAAATATGAATCAAAAACGGATGCGAACTAGATAACCGGGTCTATAACGCCATATACAAGGTGTCCCAAAACAAAGTACCATAAATTCTACAGGATGAAGTAGATACCAAAATACGAAAATAAACCGTTGAGCCTTGAGAGGGCGATGAAGAACAATTTTATATCCAGATTTTCTTCAATATTTCGAAATCCATCAAAGGTACTGCTCTGAAATTCGTAAGTCAATTTACTATAGTGAGTGTGCATGGAAAACATGTCGTACCAATTCAATCAATATACAGAGAAGAAATAGGTATTTCGCATTCTCTTTGATACACACCCTGTTCCGTTTAAAATAAATTGATCCCTCTTCTTGAAGTTTTTTTTTGGGTCATCCTGGGTTTATTTGGCAATTCTTTTAATGGAACCTGTTGTCTGGTTCACGTTTTCGAATCATGTCCTTACTATCATAGCTTACCAGAGCCATCGGACTCCGATGCACTATATTTATTGCTCGCCCACCCAATTTCAGTTATTCTATACTTACAGCAGAAACATGGTATTATTTGCTGGTAGGTGGCCAAGATCTGGGATTTCTCTTAGTCTAGTCCAAACAATTCTCCTAGAATTGGAAATTATTAGTAGAAAGGGATATGAAGCTTTCAGGGTTTTGTCATCTCTTAAAGCGCACGAAAACAAAATCCTATAATATTCGAAGAACATCGTGTGACGTGTGAACCTAGCGAGGATAGGAAAAGGAGGTATGTGTTGGAATTTCTTTCAACTTCTGGGCCAGTCGAGTTCGTCTGACTGGTATTACTAATGATGGAATGATAACAGAGATTTCTGAGAAACATTTCCCGTGGAAACATCTACAGAAAATTGAAAGGTCGCCGACTTTTCTACGGTGTTCTAATGAGGTCAAAGGATTAGTGAGCGTCGCATCACTTTCTCTATCACTTTGGCGATAGCTGCTATCAGGGCAGTAGGCCTATAGTTGTTGGGCAGGCTTTTGTTTCAATTTTTGGGAATTTGTTGGACTCTAGCTACTTATTTTCCAGCAAGATGGAAAAGTATCTGACTTGTACGAAATGGTAAATGACTTGCAGAGTATCGCTTCGAAAAAAAAATTGGTTTGGGGGCCGCATTATAAAATACTTTATATGCTACGTTATCAGTGAGGTATATGGTATATATACGAAGAAAATACGCGCTTATGTTATGATTTTGATTTATTCAAAAAATATTGTTAATGTGAAAATGAATTGTGCATATTCCAAAGGCCCAATGTGGGGGCCTTATATTGGACTGATCTAGAGTTCACCAAATATATACGACTAGGCTCTGGAATTCATTGCCTGAGGAAGTATTCCCAACAACATATAATCTCCAGAAGTTCAAAAAAAATTCCAATACCTACCTCCTATCCCTATCCTCCCTAGGAACATACGATGTTCTTTGAACATTATAGGGATTCCCTTTCGTGCGCTCCAAGCGATAAAAAAAATATTTTAGTGTAACTCCAAGAAGGTGGATAATTATCCAGAAAATGTGATACTGGCTTATTCTGGGCAACATTCGAAGACTTTGAAGTCATCAAGATACATTATATTTTTGAGTCTTTGGGAGATCAGAGAAGTAGTATCTTCATTTCTTGGTTCGGGAATATAGTTTAATTTAATATTATTCTTCAAGAGACCTCAATGACATTCCACTTTTCACTATTTGTGATAACGATTTTGAGAAAAAAAATATTGAGGAAAAATATATATAGATTAAGGTGATTTTAAGAGAAGTGCACAAAAAATGGCCAGTGCTGTGTGTATCGATTCAGGGGATCGATTTACACATACTAGAAACATTTTTTGATCAAAATGTCGAAATATATTGGGTGTCATATTTGAAAATTGAAAGTTGGGGTTGCTTCGAACGGGAAGTGATATAATGATTCTATCAATAGACGGAAATTTGGTATACTTTCTACCCATCCAATTTCAAAAATTTCAAAATCCGACCTTGAATGAGTCAAAAGTTACAGCACTGGCCGTTACTATTTGTGCACTTCTCTGTATATTATTGATTTGAAGTTAAAGTCGAATTTGAAGTTATGTTCATCCCCCTTCCAGTCATCATCATACATCTATTCGAAAAATTCAAATTACAAGTGTTTGATTGCGTTCGCCTTCATTAATGTATTTTTTGTGTGTATATAAAGTATAGGAAATTATACTCACAAAGAATAGAAAGTTGATGAAGTTACGCCCATTAGAAGTCCATGTAGAAACTTTATTTGTGGTGAATACGATATATACCTGGAATTACATGAATAGGCATATACACAATCTTATATTATATACAGTGTGAAACACTCCGAGTGTAACTACCCTTGCATTTCGGAGTAAAATTGAAGATTGAAAAAAAAATCCAATATGTATAGTAAAAACTACTTTTTCGACTAGCGTGCGGAAAAATCCTCTTTTCTGCACTCATTTTAGTGTTGAAAGAGTAACTTTTTCGCACTAATGCGGAAGAAACTTTCAACACTCAAATGAGTGCGGAAAAGAGGAATTTGGGTTTTTCTGGCACGCTAGTAGATATATAGATAGATATCGTTTATTTGACTACTAATACATAAAGTTGATGTTTGTAGGAAGTCATGTGAAGATGGATATTGAATGGATAAAAAACAAATATTGTGAACTATAAAGACAAACAAAAGTAAGACTACAGATGAAATCTAAACAAAAAGCATACAAGGTGGTAGAAAATATAGTGTACCTAACACATGCAGAAAAGTATCACTTTCTGCACTTGTTAGGTAAACTACTATATTATCAGATGGTCTGGAGATTGTGTCTGATTCATCATTTCTTGGCCTTCTGTGATTAAAACTACAACACAAAATTCTGGGAACTATATATTATATAATTATTTCATTTCAAGAACAAATTACATATTCTATTCCCTCAATCTCAAATACTCAAATACGGAGTTCAATCAGAATATCATAATTCGATGGTATTTTTGCAAAAGGGCGAATACGCCATTTTTGCAGGAAATCATAGATTTGGGATATTAGTACGATCTGTCAAAAAGACGATTGTGTCTGGTTGATGATAAAGTTTTCCAATGACGGCTAAATGGACTGTCTGACGGGTTATACATGACTGTTGCATTATTTGTTGACAAATTTTCTCACTGCCTGTCACTCATTGTCACTCGAGATTGAAGAGCTTTGTTCGAGGTTCGAGATACCAAGTAAAACTGTGAAAAGGCCAACAAAATAAAGTGGTTAGGAGTGTTCATGCCAAATAACGCTATTATATGCATAAATAATAATGCCATTCAAGTGGAAATCATCTTCGTCAATTCGTGAATAGGTAAGGACATGTTCAATTATTTCATTGATTGAATTTTTAACTGCCTAATAAGTGAAATGTACTGCAAAATTTCATATTGTTTCACAAAATCTGTGATCTTAAGTGATATTTCTTGATTTGTATTTTCAGGAAGATACTGAATTTTCTCAACACAATGTTGAAGCAGCTCTTGCTGTGGAGTTTATCACTGGGTATGAGATTCGAAAAAGCAAACCAGATATTTGATATACGATTATTCATACATTTCATTTCATACGCCAGAAGGCTGTAAATACATGATGAAGACACAACTAGCAAACCTGAATAAATAAACTACCCAGAACTAAACACAAAGAAGAATGCTTGATTGAATGAAAATCCGAAAAAGTAAAGGAATTTATCGATATTCAACAGAACACATCAGGGACCTGACAGTGACAGTGATAATAATAATAATTCAATATAACCTATGTTATTGGAAAACAACCGAATAAGAGCTAAACAAATGACTTCTCCGCAAAGGACGGCAAGTAAACCCCTCTGGTGGAGAATACACTGAACTGTGTGATTGGACAGTCATGTAGTACTCGTCAGACAGTCCATCGAGCCGTCATTGAAGTTTTCATAGTGAAAAAACAAATTCACATTGGGGCGAATGTGTTCATTATTTTTCGGCATAAGGGCGAATGTAGCGAATGTTAAATACAAAAGGACGAATGTTCTTACACGTCAATCACGTCATATTAGAAAATCTAACCTGTCTTAGTTTAGATCAATAAAGAATGTCAGCAGTACTGTTTTGCACTGAAATTGGCGAGAAAATGTCTGATAGGGCAAGATATATAGCGAATATCGGCTGTGAAAGTTATAATAAAGAGATTACACTTAGGAGCAATGTCAATTTGATGAGGAAAAATAGCGATGTAGCGACTGAGAATGTTACAGATGTTTGTGGGGCTACATCAAATAGTGTCGACTGTAAAACAGACAGTAGTTGTCTTCATGCCTTCCACGAATATGCGAGGCGAGCAAACAGATCCTTTGAGAGAAGTAGTGTCCACTGGAGTGTATTTTCAAAATGAAATATCCTCTTCATTCAACGAAACTTTCATAGGTTGATTCGATCTCAAGTGATTCAGAGGCTGTGGAACATAATATTTTTGACATTCCTCTCGATATTACTAACATGGATGTTGTTTTCGAAGAAAATATCAACATTACTGAAATAACAAGTCTTTCAAGTTTCAGGCATACAAACCAAAAACCCAGATTTAATTGAATGTATTCACCCTATTTCACATACACTTGACTCATATACCTACTATATTACATACTTTCCAAAAATTCACAGAACTGAAGCCGGAACATCTGTGAAAATCAGACAGAAGGATTACATTCAGCAAAAGCGTTCCGGGAACTTTCGTTTGCAGAACCTCATTTTCTCATTCTTCACCAGAGTTTATGATTAGTTTTCCGGAAAAGGTTGAAAGAGCATCATCCACTAATACAATCAAGCAACTCATGAAACGAAACTCCCAATAGTCTCAAAAAAGTATTTGGGTTTGAGAAGCTTATGCAATAATCTTACAATACCAAAGAATTATCGTCAAGAGTTTATTTCTATTCCCTATAAATCTGATATTCAGGATGTTTCGCCAGGAACGGATGAAGAAGACGAATCTAATAATTGTGACCAGTAGCTTCTAAGATGAAACACATGTTTTTTTCAATTTTCTGTATTTTTCCAGAATATATTTGTGGAAATTATTGCTATTTTTTCACCATGGAATGGCAGTGCGTTTGGGAATCTTGTTCAAAAAATTATTTCAGTAGAATATCTGCACTTTATAAGAAATCACTGGAAGTATTGTATCGTCTCTTATTTGATATCCGATAACAGAAAAATGTTCATTGGATGAATTATATAAAATAGATTCTCTTAAAGTTTCATATAATATCATGAACAATAATCTGAAATCCAATTTTGTTTTGAAAAGAAACTCAGAAATTCATGGTCATCACACGAGACAATTAAACTTATTTCATCTTGATTCTGCTACTTCTATAATTGATCAAAAAAAATTTACTCACGCTGCTCTAGCTGAATTCAATTAATTACCACATGATATTAAAAATTGCAGACACATTTCAAAATTTGAAATTGAATTAAAAAAACACATGATTTTATTACGAAATGGATAAAATTGATACTTTGCCATCTACTGATTAGTCCCTGTGGCCATTTTTATGACTTGATCGATTTAGCATATTTAGATTTTTTAGTATTTTTTGTTGTCGTTGTTGTCACCTTATGTTATTTCATCATTGTTGAGAATTCTATTTCTGACTGGAAGTTAGCTTCTCAATAAACAATAATCGATTATAGAAACTAGGACGAACGTAGGGCGAATATATACCAAGTTCAAAAATGTGATTCACCAAAAGGGCGAATATCCACAAACATGTGATTTATAACGATATTTTCAACTTTCCCTCAGTTTTATCAAGGGAAATATGTTCACCAACCAAAATGCCACACTAAATTGTGAACTTTTTTCTAGTACCTTGCTGACGTGATCTGGAATAGTTTTTCCCGTATTCCTCGAAAGCGTCATTTAGCGTATTCGCCCTTTTGCAAAAATACGATCGAATTAAATTCGAGTATGCATGGGAATCTCGGAAACGGTGAGAGCTACAGGGAGGGTTAAATAGAGGCAAAGTTGCATATTATGGAGCTCATTACTATGATGTTGGAAAATCTGAGCTAGCCCTCTCACTTTCAGAGGTATACAAGAAAAAACGAAAAAATTGATTTTTGTTTTCCACTTATATCCACTTTAGTACAATAGATTTCCAGAAACTGTTTGCACTTTGTCATTGCAACTCTCAATGGGCTGTGAAAATATGTAAACGAAAGTGTTTAACAGGGTGTTGTTTACCTTGGGCCACCGCTAACTATGAAATTCTATATACGGTATATACTGTGTATCGCACTTCTTCGAAAAAGGTGTTTGTTTTAAATCCTGATAAAAATCTATTCTTTGTCCCTCTTCTGCACATGAGTTCATAAGTCATTAGCAGTTGATCGCGAGAGCTTCTGGAATCGTTCGCGAAAAAATAAATAGGTAATAGCATTGAGTATTCACACTAGTTAAATAATCAAGGATAATAGTCACCCTAGTCATCAGGAGCGTCCGCATAGGGGCCCGCTAGCATCCCCTCTAGCCCAGTCCTTACTCAGATACATTCTCAATAAAATAGGATTGGATTATTGAATCCCTATTCTGTTTGTCGGTAACATGGACGTATTTTTATACGTCCATGGTCGGTAAGATGAGGCTCACAAACTATTGGACTTTCTGCCTAAATGAATAAATGATCTAGATAAAAAAGCTCACACTGAAATGTTCAGTCAATTACACATTGTATAGGTTCAAAAACAATGTTATAGGAAACTTGAATGAATAATGTCGAGTAGATGAAATAAAGTCTGGAGAATTTTAGATACAGAGAATGTAAGACTATCTTTCGATCCATAATATGTATATTCAAAAAAATTGCAACTCTTTCCATTAAACTCGAATAATGTGTGATGATAAATTAATTCATTCAGTTTTTGTTTCCATTTCCATGTTCTATATAGAATGATAGTTATTTATTATGCAAGGGAAAAAAGTTGTGGATACCGTTATGACATTTCTTTAATATGCAAACCCAACTCATTTTGCAGTGTTCTACCTACCCTAGCAAGGGGGTTACCCCCTGTATATTGAAAAACTGAAGCACTATCATTATTATACTCACAATGTCCTCAGATCTGACATATTGGCGAATGAACCATCTTCTATCACCCTTAGGCTGTAGAGGTTTGAAAGGGTGCTACAAAATAAAAGAATTATGCTATATACTAAAGTTAGGAAATATAGGGTGCGTGAAAAGTTGTTTGATATCAAAATCCAGATCTTTTTAGCCACCACTTTCCCCGACAAAATTGTACAAAAGTAAAAAAAAACATTCTACTTTAAGTACTGCATGAATATGGTGAAATAGTAATATATAGAGTATAGACTGAACTGAGATAGTGTCAACTAGTTAGGAAACAAATTCTTGTTTTTCATTGTGTAATACCTCCATGATGATAAGTTTTATATTTTTTCTGGTTTTCCTATAGGGAAGGGGAAAACTCGTATGTTTTTCCATGAATTCTTGTGGACTGAACGTTTTTTGAATAAAAATCATCTCAATTTTCAGTTAAATCAATTCAACTCATGAAATAGCACGATAAAAAGCTTTGATTTTTTTCCTGGCATCCCTGATGGAAGACACTATACTCGTGATGTGTTTTTTCATAAAATTATGCGGACTAGGTATTTTTGAAAGTATAATCTCATCTCAATCAATCATCTGATGTAATAAGACTACCAGAAAGCTGTGTTTCCTAGTCCTTCATAAAGAGCACTTTACTCGTATGTTCCTTCATGAAATCTTGCGGACTGTTTTTTTTAAAGTGAATTCATCTGAATTTTCACAAAAATACCATTTTCTTGAATACTTTTTTTCTTGTCCTCCTAGAGGGTATATACTTTACTCGTGTCTCTATTCATAAAAATTAAATAACACTACATCAAGCTCTTCAACTTTTTTCTAGCTTTCCTATAAAGACCACTTAACTCGTGTGTTTTTTCTTAAAATCGAGCGGACTGAAAGTCACAAAATTCAATCCAACTCATATAAGAATGGTTTTAGTTTGTTTGAGGATTTTTTTTATGATATGAAGAAAGAATAAAGTTGGTGCCAAAATTGATCCTTGTGGAACGGAATGGAACGCCGAAATTGATGCCAATGGTATCAGACGATACACCGTCCACCACCACGTGAAGCGATCTGCCTGAAAGAAAACTCGATAAGAGATGGCATAGCTGAGGTGGTAAGCCGTATGATAGTAGTTTTTTTGGAGGAGTCCTTCGTGCCAAACACGGTCGAATGCTTTCGATATGTCCAACGCGACAGCTAGAGATTCCCCGTATTTTTCTAATGAAGCTTGCCATAAATGGGTGACGTAGGCAAGTAGATCTCCAGTAGATCTTCGGTGGCGAAAGCCGTATTGTCTATCATTGATGATTCCTGAGCTCTCCAGATATTTGATAAGCTCAATATTGATGGCTTTCTCCATCACTTTGGAGATTACTGATAACAGGGCAATGGGCCTATAGTTGTTGGGCCGGTTCTTGTTCCCTTTTTTGGGGATCGGTTGGACTCTAGCTGTCTTCCAGCATGATGGAAAAATACTCGACCTGTACGAGACGGTAAACAACTTGAAATAATATTGATATTTTTATTTCATGGAGACGAGGAGAAAATCTCAAATAATCTGGAATAATGAATGTACCGCCTCCTCGATTAACCTACAGACAGTAATAATGCTTGAGTTGAAGCATATTTTTTTGATGAGAGATTTTTTTTTGGGTGGGTTCTTCTTCTTCTTCTTCTTCGAAGTACTGGTGGGCGGGTGAACGCCCTGCAAGTGGGTTATTCGGGCCCATTGTGCGCCCACATGTTACGACATTCAGCTGGGTATGCCGACTGCCTTGGAGAAGTTCAGAAGTTTGGGTGGGTTATGTACCAAATATTATCTACCAGTAAATGAATTGTAATACAAATATATGAAAAACCTTCACAGTATGGCCCAGATCAGACATTAAACTCACACGTCTCTCATCTCCTTCCTGTAGGGGTCAAAAGAGGACCTTGTGATGCACTTGATGTGGCTGTCTGTGACCGTCAACTTCCTTAGCGATCGCGACAGATTTCCAGGTATTTCCATGAGCGTTTTTCCGTAGCAGTGGACGTCAGTGCCATCTTCGTTTTTTAGATCGCACCTATACGAGGAAAAGCCGCGGTCCTTGTAGTTGATGACGTCTTCTTCGAAATTGTGAGCTTTTATCGAAAATATCACCGCTGTGCTCCAGATAACCATACAGCGCATGACCTGAGAAAAATATAAATAAATAAATATACTACCCAGAAATAATGAATAAAATACATCAATTTATCCATATATAGTTTCTACCCATGGTTCGATTCCACTATAAGCTGTAGGCCTCGCTCTTTCTAACCTCACACAAGTTTCGACTTCTGGGGAGTTGTTCCCATTTTCGAAGAAGCCATATACAAATTTTACGAATTTACAAAAAAACGCCACGATGACGTATTAGCGCCATAGTATTATTTTCATTTCTTTCAGAATGTCAAGGTTTTTTCACAAAGTTTAAAATTTTCGCTCAATATTTCAGGATTTTCTTGTGAAAATTCAGAAATCAAGGATTTCGATTGTCTCTCTCATATTCTTCAACTAATTCCAAACACTTCAATATTTCATGGTAGCTCAAATCAAGGAAGAATTATTTATCGGTTTTCTGAATATTATAAGAAAAAATTGATCAAGCTATATCTCAATGTTGACAGGCAGCTAAACTAAGCACCGATTGGCATTTTACGTAGATTTCTTCATAGGGCAGGTACAAGCGTCCCAATACGACTTGGTATATCGTTGACGACAAGATAATAGAGAGTTGAAGTGTTGTCATGAACGTTAACGTAAACGTAGAAATTGACAGCTACGCATGCGCATTTTCCAATTCTTCACGTTTGCGTTGTTAGTGGGCTTACGGGTGTACGTTATCTCACGTTCCTTCACGTATACCTTAAATATCAAAGTACGTTAACCAAACTATACTCGAAATATGTCGATGAGTCAAAATTATCAAATTCGAGATCACCAACGAGTTCTGCATCAAGGAGTCCTCTAATTTTGACAGGAATAAATGTTCGAATCTAAACACACAACCAAAAATCACCAATACAAACCGAAACCAAATGTATTATTACGTTATGATGATAGTGACGACCAAAGTGGCGACTTCAACTCAACTTAACGACAATACGTAAACGTTATTTTTCGTACGTTAACGTCGACGTGGAGGTCTACGTACAGTGATTACTTCAACTCTCTATTATAGAGAGCTTCCGGAAGCGTAAAGAGTTTTGAGCTCGAGCCATTTGTGGTGAAATAAACAGAGGTGTAAAAAAGTGAAATAATATTGATGGATCTAGGGGGTGCACTGGCCCCTAGAGCCCCCCTTGGTTGCGCCTCTGACCACAACTTATATGGATATTGAACACTATATAATTATATATAAGTTGATCAATGTATTGTGCAGTTTTCCTGGGTATAGTAACATATATCCAGATCTGATAAAAAAGTTCCTAATATCCTAATATTTTTACTCTTGTAAAACACTCTTTATTCGGGAAATATCGAATCCTGCAAATATAGGTTACAACAACCCATTGCCAAGAGGATCGTTGAAAATATAGTGGTGCTTGCAATGATAAATAATGTTGCTAGGTAGAAAATTGGAAACCTCACATTATTCAGAAAAACTTGATAATTGAAAAGGTAGGAAAACATTGTAAATTGATTTCAAGGTATATGTCGAGCATTATGAAAATGTGATCGAAGAAATTCACGAAACTTCTCATCAAATTGGGAACATGGAGAACTTTTGCAATATTTCACAGAGGTTCATTCGTCTTCCTGTATCACCGCATAACCACATGTCATCATGTTTTTTCAACTGCGATCAATATTCATATCCCCGATTCCTGAAAATATGTTTCTGATAGAATACAGTTCCGATGGAATACGGTTCCGATGAATTACTGAACTGAACTATGAAATACAGTGCCGATGAATTGATGTGCCGATGGAATACAGTTCCTATTCGATACGATTTTGATGAAATACAATTCTGATGTTTTACTGAAGCGACGAATTACGGAACTGATAGTTTACTGTTGCTATGGAATAAGGTTCTGTAGAATTATCATTCCTATGTAGTATGGTTCTTATAGAATACCCTATCGATAGAATGAGATTATGATGAATTACCGTGATGATGAAATACGGTTCTGATGAATTAGTGTTTTGTTCGAATACGGTTCTTATTCAATACCATTCTGATGGATTACATTTTGACTCACGTTTTGTTATTATGCTACGAAGTACGGTTTTATGTTTTACATAAATAACAATTCTAAAGAATACAGTAACTATCAATTACGGAACCTACGAATTTCCATTTGATGGAATATATTCTTATACATTATATTTTGATACTTTATATTCTGACGTTTTGGGTGTTCCCATTCCTGATTGATAGATAATCTTCAAAATAAAAGGAACCGCATCCGAATATTGTGTTATTATTGCGAAAATATTTTATGTTGAGTTTGGTGCGAAAATGTTAATGTGGTTCATTAAATTAGCAGTTATTTTGGAACAAAGTTTTTTTTTTTAGTTTTTGGATGTATGATAAATTGATATCCATCATACAGGACGTGGAAATAAATCCTGAATTGAGAAAACGAATCTGCGATTTACCTTGTTTTTCTCTTCCGCAACCAAATCCACTTGTATGTTTGAAAAATATGGATAAAACATTTACTTCTTTATAACTGTAGAAAATATGTATATTTGTTTACGTAAGGCTGTTTAAACAATATTTTAGGAAATCAGTGTGAAATACTTATGAGTACTGATGCCACTGATGGTGTCCAATAATCAATGGTACACAGTGAAACTGCAAATTCCCTAGCTGAAAATATTGAGATTTGGCTACACTATAATTATTATACCAGATAATCATTTTCAAAGTGCGGGATGGAAATGATGAAATATGCATAGATTAACGAGTCCCCAATATAGGCTCTACTTCTGTCTATAGGTAGGATTCGTCAATGTGACAAAAAGGTTATTGTGGTTTATTAAAAGTTGAGGTATGTATATAACTTCCGTCCTTCGAATAAAACTCGACTGATCTCTTAAATTTTCTGGAACGGTATTTGGAGGTGGGTCACAAACTGTAGTCATGAATGAACCACCCGGTAGACATATACAATGAAAGAGGGTTAGTAAAGAAATATCGAATGAAAATAATTTCTTATATTGACAAAATATCAAGAACGGAAATGATGGATGGATAAATATTTCACTTCACGCACAACATTGTGGTTTGCTACCCTTATAATCGACATTTTGAAGTTTTCGAATTTAGTGGAAAACAGGGACGAGCCCTTGGGGTTAAGGGGTTCTACCCCCCTCCCAATCCTAGGCGAGCTGACAAATTGAGTTTGGGAAAGTTTCACAAAAAAAAACGTTTCATGGTAAATATTCGTTTTTTCTGACTTTGAACTAGGGATTTCCTACTTCGAACTAAGAGTTTCCAACTTCAAAAACATGAAATTTCGATTTTGTTGTCAGAATTTGCAAGTTTAACCATGAAGAAAAATTACATTATCAGTTCAAACCAGAAACTTTCAACTGCAAACTCGACCTTTCCGACTGATTAGTAGTAGATAATTTGAAGCTTGAAGTCGAAAAATTCAAATTCCGAATTTTTTTCTTGGAGATATCGAGTTTCAAATCGGAAAATGTGATTCCTAGTTACAGGTTTTTGATCTGAAAATATACTCTGTACAAACCGGGCTCATAGAAAATGAAAATTTTCGTATCCCAGTATTCCCAGAAAAAACTCGGAATTTCGAAATTTCCTACTGATGAGAAAATATCATATTGTGAATGAATCAAAAGACAACACAAGACAACCGCGTCGTCCTTCGTATTATTCATGGAAAATATGGGTGTTAAGGAACTATATTTTTTATTCAAATTCAACAAGTCTAACATGAAAATCAACCTATTAATGCCCTGTCCAATGAATTCGTTGTCACAAAATTGACTCCCGATATTTCTATGGGACATAGAACATCGAACATCCAGAAACATAGTCGCTCTTATTATAAACTTGTCCTCTATTTTGATTCGAATATTTCCTCGCTCTTCTTGAAATATTTCTGATTTAAGGATCACATCCTGATTTTTTTTGATTTCTGCATGCTCCTTCTGAATTAGCTCCTCCATAGTAGTGATCTTAGAAGAATACACAATAGATTCAAGATAACTCTAAAGGCGATATTCCACGGTATTTGAATCGGGTGTTCTTGGAGGCCAGTTATGAGGACACCCCGCGCAATCCACGTATCAGGAAAATTAACGATTTATGAAATTTCTGACTGAAATCTATAATTCACAGAATTGAAAAACAATGTAGAGGAATGAATCAGGATGTCATCCGAAAGTCTGTGAGAAATATTGTGAAAAGGACAAGAAAATGTTTGGATCAAGATGGAGGGCACTTTGAGCAATTGTTATGATTGTTTGTGGTAGGTAAATCCAAGCAATTTGCGGTAATGTTTGTTATTCGATTGGAAAAATCAAAACATTTCATTTTTACCGATCCAAATGCATGAAACCTCAAACGCAGAATCTGAAATGGAAGAGCATGCAGATTTTCGAAAATCCAGGGTGTTCTTCTTGGGACCCAAAAATATTATCAATTTTCGTTAATCCGGACCTGTTTTTTTCTTGTGACTGATAAACAAGTCGCTTGGGTAGAAGGAGGAGATTTTGTGTATCAAAATCCAAATAAAATATCCTGGAGGAGGGTTCGTAAGTTATGTCCTTTCAATGAATTGAGCAAAATTGATGAAACACCCTATATGTCGAATATAAAACTTGTAAGACCCTATACAAAATGTAAGAAGTATTCCCTGAACTGTACTACAAATATGGTATATTCAAATCGAAGGAAATGAGGCACCTGATCGCCTTGCAAAAAAAGGTGCAGCATCTGCACTCTTTGGTCCTGAGCCTTTTTGTGGGACAAGCAAATGTCACCTAAAGGGACAACACAGGAAATGGAAAGAAATTGAGTCCTCCTACTGGAGAGCAACTACAGGTCAACGACAAGCGAAAAGGTTCATCAACCATTCGCAGAACCGAGCCAAAGAGCTACTCAGCCTCAGCAAACCAGAGCTAAAGTTTTTCACAGGCTTTCTCACCGGACACTGCCCTCGGAGGTACCACCTCAAAAAGATGGGCCCTGCGGAGACTGACACTCGTCGCTATTGCAACAATGCGACCGAAACCGCGGAACACATACTTTGCTCATGTAAAGAATTATTCTCTCAAAGGCTGAATCACCTGGAACAGGTCTATCTCACACCTGCTGAGATGGAAAATTCAACCGTCAGGAAAATTCTAGGCTTCATCAGAAGTAGGGTAATCATAATAGATCTTCTAGGTCGCAATAATCGAGAGGTCTCCCAGCCTATACGACCCATCTACAATCAACATGGTATATTCAAAACCACCTTGATGGCATCTACCCTCTACCCACCATAGAAGTTTTTCCGTTTCCCAATGGGATATCCTATAAATACAAATTTTTAAAAAATTTTCGAGAAATATTAAAATATTAGTGGTGAAATACTGTGAATAGTAACAATACCTAATCTAGAAAAAAATACCCCTTCTGCGGAAGAAAGAGTTTGACTGATAGTATGTAAACGGATGTCTAGATAAGCTTTGCCAAAATCAGAAATATGAATTCGATATTTCAGGGCTGTCAGAAGATATTGCAGAAAAATTGATATTCACACTTCACACTGAAATCTATATTTTTGAAAATGATGGTCTATGTTTAATATACATTCACAAATGAAATATTGAGAATTTTCCGAATCTCTTATTTGTCTCTTTGGTATCTCATAACTAAATAGACATATCTTTCGTACGCAATCTAAAATGGAGATCGATTGTAATTCATATACATGCTGAAACGTCATTTTTGTTCATTTACGGTGGAAAATACGGAGATCTGAAATTGGGACTCATCTCTAATGTGTGAATGTGAATTAAAAATAAATGGGAATTTTATACAGAGGTGGAAAATGCACAAATTATTGAATTTCGTACAAGTCATACCTTGACCTTGTATATTCAAATGTTACAAAGTGTTTTCAATGGATGTGAAAAGGTGGGTGTGACATTTTTCATTATTTCGCATATATTTTGGCTGTTCTCAAAAATTCCTGAATGGTGATTCTCTCGCAGATTACTCATTTTATCAGAAAATAGCATCAAACTATATTTCTCTGCCAATAGTGACAATTGGAACATTGTGTGCACAATATCAATATGATGTACAGTCGTCTTCAGAGAACATGACACGGTTGGGCGGTGTAAACTTTCGTTTTTCCTTCAGTACCGGGCCACTCCTAGTACCTTCAATTGAAAATAATTATTCATTTACCCACTTATACTGTTTGGAAGAAGTTATCGTGCAATATTTCGAAATGGAGACAATGCTAAGTGAGCGGGAAAAAAAATTAATAGTCAAAAATTGTGAGGTTGGATTGTTTAGAAAATGTAGTCTCCTTTCGAGTGTCCTAAATTCTCAATTGAGTATTGGTAATACTCCTAATTAGCAATAAAAATTCAATTGTCCCAAAATGTTCCTTATGATTGTTAACTATATTAATTCACACTAGAGGACATTTGAATCGGTGAACGTGACAACCACGACGCACGACTTGTGGGCGTGGTCTTGTCAGTTATCAGCATTCAGCAAAATGTTGCCAAGTCTACATCATTCACATGATATTTTGTTATGGAGAATAACACATATTTGGACATTCTGGCTGCTCGAAAAACTCAAGAATAAAATATAACAGCGTGGGTTTCTCCTATTATGTTCTATTCAACGACAGGACTCTAACATCTTTTTGATAACTTGATTATAATTGGTGACTTGACAACCTTGCTTCATGAGTGGAAATGGAAAATTATCTGACCAATAACGAAACAGCATAAAAATTGACGTCACCATTTATTCTACGTATCGCCAAATGGCGGCCATAGAGGTTCGTATGAAATGAGCTCTGAAATTCAACAAATTCGAGTATCGCATAGACTCATTATATGACCTCATCAGATTCTGATTTTCAAATGTTATCCGATAAGAATGATATTTCCTCTTAAAGGTAGTAGGGTGTCATTTTTGGGTTGAAATTGGTAGGAATTTATTAGGAATGTGGTTGTTATAGGTAATTTCATAGTTTTTCAATTGCAAATATATATCCTATGAAAAACTTTCTTTATTTCGCACATTTAGGTCAACTGCAAATTGATATGCGCGTAAGTACGATGTTTATCGTAATAATTATGAAAATAACCAGACTCACTCAATATATCACTGAAAATGATCCTATCAATTAGGTAATGGCGCCAAAGTGTTTTCCATTAACTGTTTTTTCTTCCTTTGGAAAATTGAATGGAGAGTCAATATTGTCAATATTGTCAATAATATGGTTTCGAGGAAGGATACAGAGTGACAATGAGATTATGGCCATTTCTAATGTTAACCGATTTTGTTTGAAATTTGGTGAAGCAATATGTCAACATTTTCGTATATGACCAACTATCATTCAATTTTTATTCACTCACAACTTCATTTTTCAATACCTACTAAGAGAATATCTTCAAAAAAATAATTGATTTTATTTCTTCGCCAGTATTAGTCATTAAACTTGATCACCCTGAACAGTATCCAATACAGGCTGATCTATACACCTGTACACTATATACAGTGTGTCCCAAATTCGATCCTCACCATTGGGATCTCAGTAACTATGAGAGATAGAGAAACGGTTAAATTAGCAAAGTTGTAGCAAATTTGATGTTGAATCATAATCTATCGAGAAATCCGGGCTAGCTTCAGTCATTCTTGAGTTATTTGAGAAAAACTGAAATCTTGTATTTTTGTTTTTCTCGAATATCTCGGAACCTATTGATTTTATGAAAAAATGACTTCAACATTCTCATAGCACTTTTTAGTGCTCTTTTCAATGGTTTTGTCAGTTTTCCATCAAAATGTCAAATTTCTGAGATATCACCTACAACTTCAATTTTTCTTATGGACGCCATATTGGATTTTGACAGATTTGAAATCAGCAACAAATTTCCTTTCTAGTGATGTATCACACTCACAGTTTTGTTCTATTTGGGGTACTGATTTCCAATTTTTGTTTTTATGTCAAGTAGGCTATGAATTCTGTGTTCTATGTTCTTGCATAACTTATCGCATGGAATTGGATGTGTACTATTATAGCAGAAAAAAAATTTAATAACAGTTGAATAATACAAATACTGAAAAAAAAATCAATTGAACTGCTCGAAATGGCCCCCATTGTTCTCGATACATTTTAATATTCGCGAGCGAACATGATTCGCTGCTTTTCTCAGATGAACTCTGTTGATGTTCTGGAATGTGTCCATCACCCTATCTCGTAGATCATCAATATCTTGAATTGGATCTTCATAAATTTTATTTTTGGCGTAGCCCCACAGGTAAAAATCGAGAGGCGTACAGTCAGGCGACCTTGGAGGCCATCTCACAGGTCCATGGGTAGTAATTAATTTAGCACCAAATTGATTCTCGAGATATTCCCTAACCAATCGCGTATTGTGCGGTGGGGCACCATCTTGCTGAAACCACATTAACTCATATTCAGCAAGTGGTATCTAGTCTATAAAATTCGAAATTTCATTTCTCAATAGCTCTGAATAACGTGGACCATTCAAGTTATAATCGTAGATTATTGGACCTAGTAGTCTACTGCCTGAAAAAAATACACAATGAGAAAGTTCTCGATTCTTTCACACTGGTTATGGAACCAGTGACAAAACTCGAGACGACGTTCATTATCACCAGGTCTTAACCCTTGTACTATCACTGGTTTGAAAGGGTGGTACTTATCATTCACTAAATGTCTCTGGATTGTTGTTTTCGGCACAAGAGTTCTCCGACTAAGCTCTCGAATTGAAATGGTAGGAGTTTGATTGATGATTCCTTCGATATTTGCAATATCTTGTTCATCCAAGCGCAAACCATACCTTGGCCTAGGTGCAATGAAACTTCCATGCTCTTGCAAATTTTTTTGTAATGTTAGAAAAATAGAAGGATGCGGTTGTTGTCTTTCTGGATATAAATGGAAGTATTGTCTAGCTGTTTCTCTGTTATTTCGATTATTTCTGATATAACAATTGTACATATCAAATTTTTCGAGATTTGTGAACGGCATTGTTTGCCCCGAAATAATTGACTTGTATTTTTTCTTGACGTTTACAGAAATGTCACTTGGCTCACCTTTGCTCCAAGCCTACTCTATGAAAGTTGTGCCAGAACACATTATCGTTAATGTTTATAGAGAGCTTAGCGCATAGCCTACTGGACATAAAAACAAACATTGGAAATCAGTACCCCAAATAGAATAAAACTGTAAGTGTGATACATCACTAGAAAGGAAATTTGATGCTGATTTCAAATCTGTGAAAATCCAATATGGCGTCCATAAGAAAAATTGAAGTTGTAGGTGATATCTCAGAAATTTGACATTTTGACGGAAAACTGACAAAACCATTGAAGAGAGCACTAGAAAGTGCTATGAGAATGTTGAAGTCATTTTTTCATAAAATCGATAGGTTCCGAGATATTCGAGAAAAACAAAAATACAAGATTTCAGTTTTTCTCAAATAACTCAAGAATGACTGAAGCTAGCCCGGATTTCTCGATAGATTATGATTCAACATTGAATTTGCTACAACTTTGCTAATTTAACCGTTTCTCTATCTCTCATAGTTACTGAGATCCCAATGGTGAGGATCGAATTTGGGACACACTATATAGGCATATCCACTGACGATTCCCATGAATTCATTCTAAGCATGCTTGATGATGTTTTTTTTTGTTGTGAAAATCAAATATGCCCTGAGAGATTTTTGGTTAAAAGTCGTGAAAAATGTTTGCTCGAAAGTCTATCTGCCTGTATATTGATTGAATTGGTATGAAATGGTTTCCATGCACATTCATGACAGTTGAATAATAAATAAAATAAATTAATAAAATATTTATCGAACCTTTCAACTATCGGAAACAATAGATAAGATACGTCAATGTTACATTTCATAAAAGAACAGTGTAATAATTAAGGAGTTGACAAATATGACGAAGAAGAGAGGGGTAGAGAAGTAGAGGGGGTCGGCACATTTAGCGAAAAAAGTTTGACATTTCATATCTGTGTACAAGTTATAAAAAGTAACTTTTCATAAATTACTTTTTCCCCAGGAAAAAAAAGTGAGGATGAGTCAGTTTTTTTGAAGCAGGAGTTTAACACCGTCTCTGAGAAAGAAGTGCAAGTACTTTTATCTCCCATTCCACTTCGCAGTTACGTAAGTTACTAAACAACCACTAATTTCGCGATTTTTCAAAATCAAATCGCTATGACAGATATTTGATTACTTCAAAAAAATGATAGAGATGGTGTAATTCCTATTAAAAACTCCGAATTTCACGTCGCTAATTTTCTGATTTTAATATAATATGATATCTTCTTAATATTAAATCGTCCTTTTTCCTTTCACAGAAGAAAATAGTATATTATACACGGGAAAAATAGTAGCTCACGGTTTTTGTCTCCCCGCTCTATATATACGCGTCGGGATTTTACAGTCCTGCCAACTCAGCCATTTTATGGCTAGTCCTAGCCATCCTTAAACTCATCTAGCTACTAAAAATTGCATCTAACCATCTAGCCATTTTTTTGTAGCTATTTTTCATTCAGAATGTCTTTGAAATTATTTTCATTTCCATAATATTCACATAGATAGTTCATTATATTCACGATCTAATCTGAGTCAAATTCAAATCAGTTTGTATTTCAATGGAATTTGTACCTCAATGTCAATGACGTCAACACGTCACTTCATTCATCAATGTCAATACTACTAGAGTCAGTAGAGTCTAACTCTAGATCTAAGCTCTAGACTTGAAATTTTATTGTCAGAATAGTAATCCTCGGTCATATAGCTAGTTCTTGCTAAAAAAATTGCAAAAAAATGTTAAATCAGCCAAAAAATGGCTGAAGAATGTTTCGCTTGCAGCCATAATTTAGCGTTCATCCATCAACAATCATCTATAGCCTTTTTGAAATTTGCTGTAGGCAACACTGGTCGGGAGACACACAATCTCGAGCTAAAATCTAAATCTACTACTTTTTTGTCTTGTATAATGAATAACTATTTTTCTGTGACGGGAAAAAAGTTTGGCATTTCATCTCTGTTGGCAGGTTATGAAATGTCACTTTTCATAAATTACTTTTTTCCCGTGGGAAAAAAGTGAGTACTTTTTTCCGGATATATATCACATATATATACACTTTTGATGACTTTTGTTGTGCTAAAGTTCCGAAAAATGAGTTAATTATATCGTCTCCGAGAAAGAACTGCAAGTCCTTTTATCTTCCATTCGACTTCGCGGTTAGGTATATTACTAAACAACCACTAAATTCGCAATTTTTTGAAATCGAATCACAAAATTAGACTGACAGAACTGACATCAGATATTTGATTACTTCAAAAGACTGATAATGATGCCTACAACGCAGGTGCCCTACTGTTAAAAACTTAAAATTTGACGTCGATAATTTTCAGATTTCAAAATATTGTAATATTTTCTCAATATTGATTCGTCCTTCTTTCTGTCACAGAAAAAAATAGTGTATTATACACGGGAAAAATATTAGATTTTAGCTCACGGTTTTTTTTTTCCCTCCGCTACGCGTCGGGAGACAACACAACCTGATGGAGCTTACTGGCAACTACTTTTTTTCCTTGTATGATAAATAACTATAATTCTGTGAACTCCGACATGAGTATGTATTGTAATAATGAAAATCCCTGGTTTTGACACCATGACTCTCGAAAACGAACAATTTTCGGACATATTCGGTCATATATATAGGAATTTCCTCATTTTTATTGAAGGAATATCTATCCCTATACCTACCTTCATTACTTTATTCTGTGGAATTGGAAAATTATCATCATTTCCACCCATTATCGTTATATCGTTATATTCCACTCTCGAGTTCTGACTTCGACATTTTCTCAGTTATTATTAGTAATTGCTGAACTCTGGGCCTGACAACCGCGGTGATTTTTGTAATCCTTGTTTTTCATTTCCAATATGTACCTATTTTATTTCACGCCTTATTTCAAACTCAATTTCAATTTGCTCGTTTTCTGAATTTATATCTTATTAAAATCCATTGACCTTGAATTTCCCATAAATTTGGACTGCGGGGGAGCATTTCATCAAAATCTTCAGTGGCCACGGTTATACCGTATGGATAGTTGGTATGCTTACCTACTAACTAAATTCAGACCAAATGCCTTAGTCAACGCATGTTTACACCATTTATCTTCAGTAGACTAACGTTACCAATTTTGTTTTGATTTCATTATTTTTGTGAGGTTATTGGTTGTGGAACTCCACTTGAATTCGTAAATTAAGAATGAAACTTTTTAGTATGATACGAAATTAGCTGAAATTGAATGAAATATTATTATGAGAAATCATGAAATAACTGCCACCGTCTTGGTCATCATACTATTTTAGTCTGGTACGCAAAAAATTTCCGTACCAAACCAAGCTGGTAACTTTACCAAGTATACAGTTTATACCACACTTACCAAGAGTATTTAGTCAAAATATAGTCATTAGTCAGCCTACCAAGACACGGAATAAACGTGAGACTATACTCCCCTCTCTTGACTTGAATTTTGTATCCCTATCATTTTCAATGGTCGGTTGGATTTGTAGAGATTATTCAATAAACAGGTTGATTCTATAAAATCTATATATATCTAATTGAATAGACATTGAAGTGAAGCACTTCGATTGTCGCTTACTTTATTTGTTTTAGATTAACTTGTTTGTTATCGCTACGTATGTTGATCAAATCTATTAGAACTGTAACTTTTCAGTATAGAAGTCAAAATGAAATGAGCCAGCCCCGCACATTTACCAAACCTCTCTGCTGTACAGCGGTTGGCTTTTTTTATCTCTTGGAGCGCACGAAAAGGAATCCCTCTATTATTCATTTTGCTTGATTTTTTAGGATTTTCTCTCCTCGTTTCTATAAAATAAAAATATTCGTATTATTTCAATATATTTGTAGTGGGACAAATCAGATGATTTGCCCCAAAATGTCACTGCGTTTAACAAATTTTTCTATCAGGGAGCCTAAAAGAAAAATCCAGTAGCTTATCAGTGACAATTCGTTTGAAAAAATGTTTGAAGGAGAGAAATATAGATATATTGAAAAAATATCGAATCTTTACTTATCTTTGGACGTTTCGGGACCGAATGTGCTCCCGTTCTCAACATGAAAATGCAAAATATTTCTTATTGGAAGTTGTGCTGCTTATAGTTTGACAGTTTTCAGTGTCATACTGATGTTGGCATATGAATGAGTGATTTTAGTCTACAAATGAGTTACAGGATGTTTTCATTAATTGATCTTGAATCTACCATTTTCATGTTCAGTTTTCAGTAGTAAATACCATGTTCTATCTATATCAACTGAACAGGAAGCAATGCTATTGTCTCCGTTCAGAAGAATGCAAGCGGATTCCTTGATTTTTCTTTTCTGGTTGTTATCTTCCTCTCCTATGATTTTGATATTATTCCACTCTGCCATATGTTGTCCATCTTCAGTAAGAATATGTTCAGTTAGTTTCGATTTATCGATATGTCTTTTCTTGATATTGTATACTTGTGTTCTTTAGTCCTTACTGAGAGAGGTCTTTTCGTGTCACCTGTATAATACTTGTGTTTGTTGAAAGTATTATACAGGTGGAACGAAAATACCTCTCTCAGTAAGGACTAAAGAACACAAGTACAATATCAAGAAAAGACATATCGATAAATCGAAACTAACTGAACATTTCCTTACTGAAGATGGACAATATATGTTCGAAAAATATTTCAGAATTTCCTGCCGTGCTATATATTATAAGTTATGCAGTTCAATATTTCATGCAAGGTAGAAGTACTGAATAAATACATTCTAACAAAACTATTCAGTGCTCTCGTAAAGTATTAGAGGTACAGAGTAGATAGATCGAGATTGATAATCGACCTGTTTTCTGAGATGCCTCAGAAATGGAGAGTATGACTAAGAATGAATGTATCCAGTACTTTACGTGAGTATAATAATATCATAGTGTTCTTGATCTGATTATTTGATAAGGCTCGAATTAATTCAAAGAATTACCTAATCAATTAGTCAATTAGTCATCAATTGGGATAAGATATCAGTGTGTTGTTTCATTTTTCTTCAGAATAAGTGGAACTGATGATATTTGATGATACACTATTTGTTTGAATTCTAAAAAACATTGATGATGGCTAAACTAGGTAAATACATTCAAACCACTTTGTTTGATGGATGGATGTATTTATAATAAAATAAATATGGTGTGCCGGGCACTATTTCCAGTATCTTTAGGATAATACGGGGAAAATCTTTGTATTCCATCCTTCTTGGATCACTTCCTTCTTTGGATTCCTTCCTTCTTTGGATTATTGGATTACTTCCTTCTTTATTGGGTTCCTTCCTTCTTTGGTTTCCTCATTTCCTCGGTTTCTTCACCTTAACCTTACTCATCTTTGACTCCAGAGGAAAGCCAGAACCCCGAGGGGTGTAAGTACATGGGACAATCCGGTATACATTCTAGAGAATCTAGGGGCATTGCGGGATAATTCGAGGCAGTGTGGGGCATTGTGACGCATTTTTAGGCAATGCGAGGAATTGAAAAGGCACTGAAAGGGCAATATGGTGCATTGTTTTGGCTAAATTTGTTGCGCGCTCATCCGTTTCTGTTGTTCGCCTACATTTTCAGGTAGGATATGTTCCAGGACTGATTCCATATTTTTTGCCTAAGTTGGGAACCAACTCGAAAACCACCATATATACCAATATTGAATAGAATTCGATCATAATTACAAAACTCGCCTGTAATATTGGGTCCGCCATTTTTAATTCTCAAATTTTGACGGAGGAATCATAATCTCTGACCCCGAAATCCCCCATTCACCAATTTTGAATAGAATTGGATTACTCAATTACAAAACTCGTCTACCATATTGACTCCGTCATCTTCGTCATCTCAAATTCTCCAATTCTGACGAACGAATCATAATCTCCAACCCGAAAACCCCCATATACAAATTTTGAATAAAATCGCATCATAATTACAAAAACTCGTCCGCCATATTGGATCCGCCATCTTGAATTTTCATTTTTGACGAACGAATCATAATCTCCGACCCCGAAAAGCCTCATATACCAATTGTGGATGAAATCCGATGATACAATTACCAAATTCGTCTACCATATTGGATCCACCATCTTGAATTTTCCAATTCTGACAGCCGAAAACCTCCAGATACAAATTTCGAATCATACTTACAACACTCGTCCACCATAAAGTGAATCCCCCATCTTGAATTTTCAAATTTTGACAAACGAATCATAATCTTCGATCCCGTAAACACTCAGATACAAATTTTAAATAGATGCCGCAGTGGAAGTCCTGACATGGGCCCACTCACGTTTAAACGTAACATAACCTAGCCATATTGATTCCGTCGTCTTGAATTTTCCAATTCTGACAAAAGAATCATAATCTCCAACTCCGAAGACCCTCAGATACAAATTTTGAATCGAATTGGATCATAATTATTACAAAACTCGTCTACTATATTGGATCCGCCATCTTGAATTTACCAAAATCATAATATCCGACCTCTAAAACCCCCAGATGCCAATTTTGAATAGAATCGGATAATAATTACAAAACTCGTCCGCCATTCATTTGGACCTGTTGCCATTTTCATGATATATTGTCACTAGAATTAAGTACACCTGCCAAATTTCAAATCAATCATGGAGTCTAAAGGATCGAGTCGGTTACATACATACATGTGAAGCTAATGTTAAAAAAAGTTTATGATATGATGATATGAATCGTCGCATAGAGACATCATATTATCACGTTAGCTCATAAAAAGATGCTGGAATAGTATTTTTAGTTCTTCTGAACTTCCAATTATAACGTGAAAAAATAAAACAGAGTTTCCAAAAATTCACCTTCGCAGATTTGACTGAGAAACTATCAATAATTTTGAAAATTTTCCAAATCTATTGAGATGATCTTCTGAATGCGCAACTTTGTAGAAGTCCGACCACGTTCTTTGGGACACCACGTGACTCAACACATAAAAAAATTGTTCCAAAATTGTTCTGTTCTTATCCATCATTCGGTTACCCCCTTACAAGCAACCCTCAGAAGTCTTCAAGAGACTTGTGCGAGCAAGGAATGACAGGGGTCTTACCTTTTAACGTGTGATCCCAAACACTTCTTTAGGCCATCAGAAATATTTTTGCGGTCGTGGTAAGAATCGAACCCACCTACCAGCAATCCAACGTGGATAGAATATTAACGCTTCAGCCACGAGGCTACGCTTGCCATTAAAGGCAAATTCAATGGTGCCAGGTAGCCGTGCGGATAGAGTGTCAATATTCTGATCTGCATTCGCTTGCCGGTCGTGGGTTCGATTCCCAGCGACTGCAGAATTTTTTCTGATGGCCCAAGGAAGTGTTTGTGATCACACGTTAAAAGGTAAGGCCCCCGTCATTCCTTGTTCGCACAAGACTCTCGAAGACTTCTGAGGGTTGCTCGTAAGGGGGCAACCGAATGACGGATAGAACAATTTTAGAACAACAATGTATACCGTAGTCGGACATCTCATGCCGTTTTCGAGATACCTCATTTTGGTCATACTGTATAACGTTCATCTTGGATACTCTCTGTATAATTCGTTTGGAGACATCGTTTCACAGTCTTTATTGGTATAATAAAGAGCCGAGCTCGCTGAAATCAATCAAAGTCTCCACTCTTCTGAAGATTGTGATTGATCAGTTTTAATAATCCAAATCCTGGCTATGTACACAAAAAATATCCCTCTACCCTCTACCTCTCATAAAATGAAATATCTTTTCAAATTATGTATTTCTTCAGGCAGAGGCGGACATGTCACCAGACAGTTCGAGTTCGTCATTAGACAATAGGCAAGAACACTAATTTCTACATAGAAAAAATACTATCACATGTTTTCTGAAGAAGACTGTTCATCACGATGCGAAAAAACACAGAGAATTTAAAAAAATTATTTATTTCTTCCAGATTTCCCAAAATGAATTCCCAAAGAAAATGCTCCCGTTAGAACAAGACGGAAAATCGTCACCGGTAGTGACGTCACATGTTCTTGAGATAAACAACGTTGCCGTCTCAACCGATTCTTCACTTGTTTGAATATTTTAACATTGATCGATCTCATGATTTAACTGATTTCAACACTGTCATGGATGAACTGATCAAGACAGTTTGAGACTATTTTGTTCTTGTTTTCCTTTTAGAGTGATGTCACGAGAATTTGATATCCATTAAAATAGCAAATATATCAAAATCGTTCAGATTGTTGTATAAACTTATACTATGTTATGTATAAACGAATAGTTGAAGATTGGACCGAATTTTGTCGCTGCTACAGCGTGCAACAACCTACTCGATGTCAGGTATATATGTATACAGTGTGTCCATTTAGTGCGTAATTCTTCGATATCTCCAAAAGCCATAACCTATAGAAAAAAACTTTGAAGGAAAAACTTGTTCAGTTACTTGAGTTGCTTATTCCAAAAATATTTTCAACATTACTGGGTGTTTTATAAAAGGCGTTGCCAAGTTATAATTGATAAATATATTTTTACCACTATTGCAGAGTTATATTGAATTGGGCATGGTATATTAATTCATTCAAATTATGAAAATAGTTTTGGCATACGGTAGCAGCAAGGTATACCAATCCAGTAATTTTGCGACATGCTCATTAACAGGGTGCTCAATTTTGCATTTAGAATTTTGCAAGATTCAGATGACATTCATTAGAATTTCTCAAATAGAACACCCTGTATTTTTTTTCACAAATTTATTCCGACATCTTTCGCCTTTTTATTGCTGAAAAGAAATTAGAATCGACAGCGGCGTTGTCAAGTTATAGATAATTTCCTTATTTTTACTACTATTTCGGGGAATAATTTGTACTTCATAGTTCTTTCAATGATTTGTATAATCAAATTTCTTCTTGACCACTCATATACTTTTTTACAATAGCAACATTTACAGGCTCTCCAAGTTTGATTTCAAAACAGAGTGGTTTTTGACAAATTGATCCAAAATGCTACTTTCACAGATTTTTGCAGACTATGAATTGATTTTTCGAAATACACTTAAATTTGTGTAATGACCTGTCGAACATCGCCACAATCAAATATATCTTGGATTTTTTTAAAATTTTGCTGAATTCCCTCCCGAAAACCGCGTAGTAAAGAAATATTGCTTGTATCATTATGTAGAGTTCGCCCGGGGGTAACGGTTTGCCTCCTTCAAGTTTAATGGAGATTTGGATTGTAGGAATAACGCAATTCAAATCTCCATTGTTTGAATTGTAGAAGTTGTTTCAAAGGTAGGCGTTGCTTTTGGCATGTTTGTTTGTTTCACATAGGTACATACCTATTATTTAAATCATATGTAACAAGATTACGGAATATTTCAAATTTGGACAATGCGTATATCGCAAAAATACCTGAATGTATGTAGAACCTCGAATATCATGTGGCAAGCAATATTCCCACACTCAAATCAAATAAAGGAAGCATGTCTTATAAGTTGCCCTGAGATAGTGATAAACATAAGGAAATTACCCATAACTTGAAAACGCCGCAACCGAATTTGATTTTTTTTTTTCAGCAATGAAAAGGCGAATGATGTCGAAATAAATCTGCCCATTTGAGAAATTCCAATGAACGTCGTCTGAATCTTACAATATTCAGAATGTGAATTTTAGCACCCTGTAAAGGATAATCTCGCAAAATTACTGGATTGGTGTACGTGAGACCTTGCTACTACTGTATGCCAAGAATATTTTCAAAATTTTAATAAATGAATATACCATACCCAATTCAACATGGCCCTTCAATAGTAGTAAAAATGGGTTTATCAATTATAACTTGGCAACGCCGCAACCAAATTCAATTTTTTTTACAGTGATGTAGAGCTAAACTTTAGCGGAATAAATTTCGAATAAAAAATACTGGGTGTTCTATTTAAAAAAACTCGTCTCCGAGTCCTCCCGCTTTTATTAAACACCCAGCATTGTTGAAAATATTTTTGAAATGGAACCTTTAATAACGAAAGACATTTTTTCTCAAAAGTTTTTCTCTAGTGATAATGGATTTCGAGATATCGATGAATTACACACTAAATGGATACACTGTATATAGAATTGTCAATGGTGGTAAAACGTATCTACAAGCAGTGGCGCATATAGGAGAGGGGCGAAGAAGGTCTCCCCCGACACTGGGGGGCATCATTTTGCAATTTTTGAGAATCTCACTGTACAGGTGTCAATGAAACACTTATCGATATAGGTACATCAGTACTGTCATTGAGATGCTTTTTTATTTATTATTATATAAAATTTCTTCAGAAGAATATGTTCAAACCATTTTGTGAAAAAATTGACTTGTGTTTTTATATTTCCTCCTGGAATTCGTATTGATAATTAACTATATATAGGTAATTACTCCTATATACACATAATGTATAGGATTCAACCATAGATTGATTATCAATTGTGAAATTGATAAACCGTCTCGTTGTTGTTGTTGATATTTCATTTGTTAAGAAACCTTAATGAAAAACATCTGAGGCCTGATATACCTACTCATACACAAAGTTGTAGAAAATAGTTTTTAATATAGAATAATCGGTGAATATGTAAAACTCTTCTATTTTAGGAACAAGAATGTTCCAAACAAAGTGTCATTGAATAATTATTGAATTTTTCTCATAGGTTTTTTGTTGCAAAATGTTAAGCGCAGTAACATTTTGGGGAAAATGATCCGAATTTTCCTTATACTTCACCAGGTAAATATACATATTATATTGAAATAATACTTTAATTTTTTATTTAAAGAGACAAGGACAGACTCCAAAAATCTAGAGAAATGAAAGAGGTGACCGCTAGACGGAACGTCAGGAAGCAAATCTGAAAACACCATCATGTAGTAGTGAAAAGTAAAAATGTCAAATAATGCCAAAACAATTGAAATAATTTCTCAAAATTTTATGTTATTACAATATATCCGGGCATCGTGATCCGGACGAACCCGGAATTTGGAATTACTAAACGGTATACATTGTTATTTAGGTAAATATGTAACTTTGTCTAAATTCAACCATCTTGGTATCAACATCTTATATCGTTTCCGATATCCTAACGGTGATGTTTTATTTATTGCAATTTTAATAATGTTTCGAAAACAATAGTAGATTGTTTTATTAGGATCAAAAGTGACACTTTGTTTGACAAGCGAATTTTGCATTTGCGAGGCGGAGCGATTAGCGAAGCCGAGCGGAAGCAAAATTTGCGAGTCAAACAAAGTCACTTTTGATCCGAATGAAACATGCTATTTTTTCTGCAACCGAAACAATTAACTCAAATAAATATGCGAAGTCACCACCAATGCCATGCCATAATGTATGCAATGCAACAAATATTGACAAATAATCCGTGTGCATGGTGGGAATATTCTACCTGCATTAACAGCAGGTTTATTCAATTTCCGAGGATGTTCGAATTGTAGTTTCAATATAAATACAACCACATAGTGACATATTCGTGTATGGACCAGGTGCTCTCATGGCAAATACCGCGCCAGTGCCCCAGCTATGGGAACAATAAGACGTGGAAAATGTTAGATTAGTGAGCATATCAACAATAATAATAACGATTATTTATTCCTCAACATACTACACTGTGTTTGACTTGATAATCAACTGGAGGTAACAATATCGTTGTTTGAGACAAAAAAGTATTGCTTGCCGTGATTATTCAAAAACAAGTTATCCATTCCGAAATGCCAAATCTGCTGAAATCGGAAACAAATCAAGTATGCGTCTCAACCCAAATAACCAACCGTAACAATGTTGTTTATTCTTGATGACATCCAGTGCAACCTTTTTTAATTCCTAGGAGCTAAAGTTCAACTTTAGCGTCTAAGAACTAAAGTTCAACTTCAGCTCCTAGGAACTAAATATGTTGCCTAGCAACATACCTATTTTTGTGTCAGTAATAGAAACGTCAATTTAAGAGCTAATTTTGGTATCAAAATGGACGACTTTTGTGTCGGTTGCAGAAAACTTATTATATATTTGTACTCCTAATTCTTAGTGATCTTGAAACTCCAATTGTCGTTTTACTTTTTATTGGAGCTGTTTCGCTAATGCAAAACATGTGAACCAGTTGATCGAAAATTTGAAAACAGCAGCTCAGTAATCTGAGTGCATGAAATATTACTTGAGTGATTTTTAAGTACCTATAAGTATTGGTCAAAAAAGCATGATGGACCAACAGCTGTGTAAATATCCAAATTTCTATTTCTATCGAACCTCTGCATAAAAAATACTCAGACAAGTGACAACTAATTTATCATGGTCTATATTTGTTATACCTACGCAGGGTCGTAACTAGGGGAGAAGAATAGACGAACAATGCCCTTAATTCCATGAGATTTCGTTGACGTACAGGGTGATTCACCATAAATGCCCCCGCCCCTCTAGCTCAGTTATTTGTGAACCGATTTCAAAATTTGAAATATCATCTCAAATGATTTTCGATAAAGTTTTTTTCTGCTACATCAGAAGATACAGGGTGCTCGGAACAAACGATCTACAGAGTACTATTTAATTTTTTTAAATGAAACACCCTATTTTTCATTGTATTTTTAGATTCACCCTTAAGGGCTGATTTGATCGATGTATCACACTCGGGGTCAAGCGGGAAAGATTACAGTGATATAGGGTGTTCAAAATCGAGATTCTTCAACTTATACAGATACAGGGTGATCAGAATTCTGAATCTTGAACCACCCTGTAAATGTTCCAATTAAATGTCACTAGATAGTAAATCAAATGTTGAGATAGGGACATGGAAACCTTTTTGACCAATGATGAGTTTTGACAGAAAAAAATCCTAAAGTTTAAAAAATCTCGATTCTGAACACCCTATATCTCTGTAAACATTCCCGCTAGACCCCAAGTGTGATACATTGTTGAAACCAGCTCTTCAGGAATAATCTAAAAATTCAATGAAATACAGGGTGTTCCATTTGAAAAAATCAAGTTGTACTCTGTAGATCGTTTGTTCCGAGTACCCTGTATTTTCTGATGCAACGAAAAAAAAATTCTGTAAAATCATTTCAGATTATTTTTCAAATTTTTAAATCGGTTCAAAAATAAGGGAGCTAGAGGGGGGGGACATTTATGGTGAATCACCCTGTACCTACTTTCGATAGATACAGTTTTGAAAATACAATGAGATCAATTCTAACTCAAACAAAGCCGAAAAATGAAGAACAATCGTCAAAAAATTGTATACCTTGTATTTGTGGAAAGTTTTATACAGGTGAAACCAAGAGACCTCTTTCAGTAAGGACGAAGGAACATAAGTACAATATAAAGTAAAAACACATCGATAAATCGAAACTAGCTGAACATATCGTTACTGAAGACGGACAACATATGACAGAGTGGAATAATATTAAAATCATTGGAAAAGAAGATAACAACCAGAAGAGAAAAATCAAGGAATCTGCTTGCATTCTTCTGAACGGAGACAATAGCATTGCTTCTTGTTCAGTTGATATAGACAGAACATGGTATTCACTACTAAAATCTGAACATGAAATTGGTAAATTCAAGATTAATGAAAACATCCTGTAACTCATTTGATTGCCAACGTCACCAATTGTCAATGAAAACTGAAAAGCTTCAAGACAGATACGACTTTACTATTGAAATAATCATCTCTTATGTTGAAAACGGGAGCAGAATCGGTCCCGAAACGTCCTAAGATAAGTGAAAATTTGATTTTTATTCTATGTACCTTTATTTCTCTTCTTCAAACTTTTTTCAATACAAATTGTCACTGACAAGCTAGTAAATTTTTCTTTTAGGCTCTCTGATAGGAAAATTCTTCAAACGCAGTGACATTTTGGGGCAAATCATCTGATTTGTCCTTACTACACGTATATTGAAATAATATTCATATTTTTATTTTATAGAAACGAGGAGAGAAAATCCCAAAAAATTTGGAATAATGAATGTACCACCTGCTCGATTAACCTACAGACGGTATTTAATAGAATTTTTCTCGGCAGTTTTTTGCGTTGAATTTCTTGAAGGCAACAAGTATTGAAAATGTCAAGTTTTCTTCAAAAAAAAAAACTTGAGTGTAATTTCGTAAGAAAATCGCGACATTCCAACGGATTAGACACTTTACAACGCATAAGTTTGAAAAACATTGACATAAATGCCATCAAAGATTTGTTCACAATTTTGGTTATCATGCTTTCGAGTAGCGAACATTTTTCACTTTCATGTAAGGACAGAACCACAGCGGCTAATGGGATTTTTTACACAGTCATCTTTGAATATTTTTGGTTATTCGAAAGGTGTCGAACCTTTTAATGACTTAAACTATTTTTTCATGTATCAAATTCTATTCTAGTTACGAACCTGTACTTACCTCCTTCTTGTAGAAAAAGCAATGTAAATGATACTGATACAGTGTTTGCGATTTATTAATATACAGTGTGTCCACCTTAAGGACTTACCACCCCTGTAAAATTGTTATTATCTGACCGATTTCAAAAAACTTTTTTTTGTTGGATAGGTATTTGGAATGTCTATCCAACAAGAGAGTGATTTTACTCATGAACTGTAATCGTGGCCAACTGCGACCAACTTTATTGACCCATATTTGAGAAAGTACTATTAGGGATTTTTTTCACAAAAAAACAATGATGGATTCTGAATCACGATCACTTAAAAACCACTTTCAGTGATTCTTATCATCATAAAACACTGGGTGCCCGAAAAAACGAATTATGTTTTTTTTATAGGTGATCAGAAAATGTAGTATTGTGGTATTTTTGAGAAGAATTGATGGCACATTATTATTGAGGATCACTTTGAACATATCTGTACCAATTTTCATTATTCAAAAATACGATGTGTATGAGAAAACAATTAAAAAGAAAAAGTAGGCAATATTTTTTCATCAACTCAAAAAAAATATTAATTTGGTTTTTCGAACACCCTGTGTTTAATGATGATGAAAATCGGTACAGGTATGTTCCAAGTGATCCTGATTCATCTTTTTATTATGAGTGAAGAATTATCAGGATGGAAAATATTGCTTACCTATCCTTTTTATTTTTTTTTCTCAGACACATTGTATATTCAAATGACGAAAATTGGTACAGGTATATTTGAAATAATCCTCAATGATAATTTGTGATTATTTCTTTCTAGAAAAACCACAGAACTACATTTGCTGATCACCTATTTGAAGAAAATGATGATTCGTTTTTTCGGACACCCTGTGTTTTATGATGATGAAAATCGGTACAGGTATATTTCAAGTGTTATTGATTCAGAATCCATCATCAAGTTTCGTGGAAAAAATTCCCTAATAGTAGTTTCTGGAATATGGGTCATTGAAATTTGTCGCAGTTGGCCACGATAACAGTCCAAGAATTAGATCACTCGCTCGTTGGATGGGCATTTCAAATACCTATCCAACAAAAAAAGGTTTTTTGAAATTGGTCGGATAATAATGATTTTACAGGGGTGGTAAGTCCTTAAGGTGGACACACTGTATATCACGACACCGACACCTTTCTTCGTATTCGCAATGCGTTGACAGATTATACCTACAATAATTAGTTCAGTTGACAAGGAAGAAGATATAATTTCAATGTGAAAATTCCATGAAAATTCCAAAAGTCCCCGGACTTACGATGCGAGTCAAGAACAAAGGTCGACAAAGAAGATCGACTCTTTTTCGATTTATCGTTCATATTTCGAAATAGGTACGTCATATAAAGAAAACAATCGATATAAAAATTGAAGCTGGTAAAATTTTCTATAAAATTGTATGAATGTGTCTTTTGCCTATCGAATTTGTGTAAATAATAATCATATTAATTCACACTAGAGGGCATTTGAATCGGTGAACGTGACAACCCCGCGCACGACTTGTGGGCGTGGTCTTGTCAGTTATCAGCATTCAGCACAATGTTGACAAGTCTCCAACATTGACATGATATTTTGTTATGGAGAATAATAAATATTTGAACATCTTTTTGATAACTTGATTATAATTGGTGACTTGACAACCTTGCTTCATGAGTGGAAAGATTATCTGACCAATAACGAAACAGCATAAAAGCTGACGTCACCATTTATTCGACGTATCGTCAAATGGCGGCTATGACGTCACGTTTCAATTGAGCTCTGAAATTCAATGATTTTGAACAACGTATGGACTTATTATTTACACAAAAAGAGCGTGAGAAGTATTGCTAAAATTAATTTAGGTTCCTAACGACACGGAGTAATTGAATGCCAATAATTCATTTACAGCTTTTTTCCAGCATCTTCAATTGTTTTCGAGATATTTGCTAGCGTATCGTGTAAATTTAATTTTGCAGAACTGACATTTTTTCAAGTGAAATATGAATAGTTAGTGAATTGGACGTCCCAATTTTGAATCCAAAGTGATTTTCAACATGTCTTTCCTCCTAATATCATTTTCCGAAAATGTGGATGCGGTTCCATGGCTGTTGGCGAGCAGTATATATCACTGAAGATGACTCCACTTACACACACACAGGGTGTTGCACTCGTTGGAATAAAGGAAAAATGTCATATAAATATATACCTTTTAACGTATCGTTTTCGAGATATAGCGTGTTGAAAATATACGAGTCTGATTATTGTTTTTCGATGAAATGTTCGAAACGGTTTGAGATAAATCAACAAAATATCTCAGATACTAAACTTTTTACGCTATATTAGATGATTTCATGAAGTGATTCAGTGGCGGCTGAATCTGGTGGTAGTGGAGGAAAAACTCACCCCAGTTTTTGTAGGTCCATTCAATTTTTCATTTTCGAGTACAAAATGTGAGGAAAAGATGTCTGCGTTTGATAGTTCTGTTGTATTTTTTCAATGCTTTGCAACGATTTGGAATTGAACCAGATTAACAATATGAGAAATCTAAGCAAATGAAAAATAATAACTGGACAAATAACACAATGAAACTTCAATTTACCTTCACCACCTGCTGCCACTGAATTACTTTGTAGAGGGTGAAAAGTTCTGAGAGAAATTTTGTTGATTTAGGTATCTCAAACCGTTTCGATTCGAACTTTTCAATATTCAGACTTATTTTCATCACCACATATCTTGTAAACGACGCATTCAGAAGTATATGTTCATATTAACTTTCTTATACCTTGTATATTATGTATATACTATATAATAAAAGGCCAGCGTAGCCTCGTGGTTAAAGCGTCTATGATCTATCCACGTTGGATTACTGGTATGTCGGTTAGATTCCCACCACGACCGCACAAGTTTGAAGACTTCTGAGGGTTGCTCGTAAGGGGGCAAACGAATGATGGAGAAGAACAATTTCAGAACAATTTTAGAAAATACATATGTGATGTAACATTTTGAAGGTAATTGAATCCTTTGTTACTTCTTCGTCGAATATCTCGACAACAATAAATGGAACGGAAAAAACCCACTCATACAATTGTGTAAACAATTTTACCTACGGCCACTTTAGGAAGATATAGCCTCAGTAAGTAGCTCTTCACGCACAGTAATACACATCACACAGTTTTCATTTACTCTGCCAGTATAGGAATGTCTAGAGTCACTGGATGGTATAAGTTTTGTCATGATCGTGTGATCGCCGTCAACAGCGGATGACATAACTGTCAAGAATTATAATTCAGACTGTTTGTCCAAACTTTTTTGATGTACTATATGGCAGTAGGTACAGTATAGTACGTGATGAGTGTTGTAATATGCTTCTTACAGCACATATTACGTATAATATACTATTATCAGTTATAATTTTGAGTAGATTGACTTTTTTGCTGTGACGTACCGTTTCCAAGATATGAACGATAATTTGAAGAAAAAACTCCTATTTAAACCCTGCACTTGGCTCCCCTCGTAGGTTCGGGGACTTTTGGAATTTTTACTTCCTATCAACTCCGAACATATCCCTGGTCTCAAGAAAAAATCTTCCTTGTCCTCTACAACCCGTTCATTGACTGAACTATTATTTAAATACGCGCGTTTTCAAAAGTTGGATTCAAGCACGCTATAAGGCGTTCTTTAAATAATCAATAAAAAATACTTCAATCATCCCCACCATATTCTTGAAACTACACCTTTTTAAATTTTAGTTCAAAAATGGTCAATTGTATTTCCAAATTGTCATTTGGATTTCAAAAAGCATCATTTGTATATCAATTTAGTCCATTCAATGTCGAAATGTATCAAATGTATTTCAAAATTATCAATTCAATTTCAAAATACTACAATTGTATTTCAAATTAGTCATTTTAATTGCAAAAACCATCAATTGTATTTCGATTTTATCAAATTAATTTCAAAAACCAACACTTCAAATTCCAAAATGGTCATTTGTATTTCAGAAAATATAAAATGTATTTCATAATGCATCATTTGGATTTCAAATCTGAAAACGCACCGGCAAAGGTTAGATAGGCGTTATTGGAACGCTTCTGGCTTCTGGTTTCTGTCATTGTGGCATCATCGATAGAAATGATTTGTTTTGAAATTTAAATGATGGATTTTGAAATTGAAATGGAATATTTTGAAATTCAAATGACTAATTTTGAATACAATCGGCGAATTTTGAAAGTGAATTGATAATTCTGAAATACATTTGATACTTTTTGAAATTAAAATTACTAATTTGAAATACAAATGACGCATTTCGAAATTGAAATGATAATTTTGAAATACTTCTGACACTTTTTGAAATTGAAATGACTTATTTGAGATACAATTGATACTTTTTGAAATTAACTTGACGCTTTTTGAACTAAAATTGGAAAAGGTGTAGACACCCTATCCATTCCGTATCACTTTAGATAATAAAGAACTCCTCAAACATGCAAGTATTTACATTAATCGTAATCGAGATGATTGGATGAGTTGGTATTTAGTTCCAAACATTTTTATCGTCTTCACTATGATATGATATGATTGAACTAAACCGGCTCTCTAAATAGAATATCTTCGTTTCTACAATCACTGAATCACTCTCACTGGTCCTTTCTGGAAATTTTTCGAAAGATACTGAGTAAAGAGTCAACTCATCTTCATTATTACCTTTTCAGTTCGGCTGAGGATGGTAAGAAGGTGGTGAAAAATATAAAAACACCGAAGGAACCGCTAGAGAAGTATGAGTATGATTTTTTTCTCTAGACCACTGTGCCGTCTATAAAATACGATAAAATATGACATATTTGTTGAATTCGGGGCAAAACTTAGATGAACAAAACAGAAACTTCTCGATATAATCGGCTGAAATTCACCAGCTAATCATCTTTCCACAAGTTATTAACAATGCGAGAAAAATTCCAGGATCGGACTTAGGAAACTCATTTTCAAAAAATGTTTCTCTTCAGAGTCATATTTTCCGAAAACTTCTATTGGTTTTAGAAACACTAGTGAAAAAACAACAATAATTCATATTGCTTTCATTTTGATCGGGCATATTACTCTAAAATTCACCTACCTTTATTCAAATTCATTTCATGCATATAACGATATGGAAAACTGGGAATTCAAAAAGGACAAACAATTCAACAGGTTGATGTTAATGAAAATCTCAAACATTCAACCGTTTTAACCAGTTCGTAGAATCAACAAATGGGACGGAGATGCATGTTATAACTAACTGACAGTTATAAAAATACGAATCTATTTCAATATTTTTCATTAGGCGGAAGAAACCTATATTCAAGAATTCAAACAGAACAAAGAAAACAGATGTTGATGTTAAATTCCAACATTTCTAACTCACCTCACTCAGTTTTGTCAATCTATGCCTCTAGTTTATAGAATCAACAAAGTTGCCGGTGACACACTAACTCCTTGGAAGTCACTAACTCACTCAACGATTTGCCGCCAAGCGAGAGATTAATACTAGATAACACTTATTGCTATTGCGCTAATAAACGTGATTAGGAGGATGCGCTCTGGTATCCAGATTCGCGCGACACTGACATTTTTTGTGGGACTAAATGGAGTTTCCTAAAAACGGTTTTCACCTTCGTTCAGGGCCGGTCTGAGGGAAGTTATCGAAACTATACAGTAGAAAACGCCAGTGACACCCAAGGTCTATTAACTTCTATAAGGTTACCTCAGTTACCTCATAGTATAGCATTAGGGTGCGTGGGTGCGCGGAGAGGAAGAACGATCTGTGACGTCACTGTTTCCCCGCCGTGAGACTGTAGATTTTGTAGTTTGTCACTGTCAAATGGTTTCAAAAATATTTTGAGGATTCGCGAATTTTAGACTTTGGTTGAAAACGTGGTGACAAGAAGACTGAATATATCTCTGAAAGAGGGTAAGAGGCTGTATAATAATATGGTGTATTATTCAAAGCTGTGTGGAGTCAAGATAGAACAAACAAATGTTATAAAAAGCCTGTGTTTACAATCATCTGCTCTTGGGCAGCCTCCACATGAGATTCAAATAATTCCAAAGGAAGATGATGAGCTGTGGAAATGTGAATGTTCCTGTGAAGCAGGAATGTCATGGTTTTGTAAACACGTTTTATAGGGACTTATATTGACAGGTAGGAAGGTGCACTTTTGATCCATCACACACAGGTAAAAAATAAATGAAATTTCAGGAATGAATACTTGAAATATGTGAAGCTGCATATATAACACACACAGAAGTGGTGAAACGAAAAAAAAGATAGTAGATCAATCAAAGATCCATTATACAGCAAAACCATTTCAATAGTTCTGCTATCCATTTATTATAAGAAGGAAAGAAATCCCCTGTGACGAACAGTACCTACCTACATGCAGGGTCAAGTAGTAAGGATGGAAATCAATGGGAAAATCATTCTCCTTTTGTATAATTCAAGTTAATTTTACAGGGTATATCAGCCAATGAACTCAATGTAAACAACTATTGCATGGTACTCAGAAACACTGGTTAGTTCATCAAATTTTTACATACCATCATGAAAACTGTATACTCACATTAATTTTGAATTACTTTAGGCTATACTTGCTACTTCAATTTTACATGTAGCAAGGAGTCTTGGGAAAAAAAGGCAATCAACTTCTTCTTTCCAAAGGATTTTACAAATAAATTTGTTCAGCATGGAGTTTAATATGAATCCAAAGCTCTTTAAAAATGTTCATTGAAAATAATATTGAATTTCAAATCATGCAAACAAATTTGTTTCCCAATATTTTCTATGGTTAGGATTTTCTCCATGTGGAATTATTTTTCAGGAAGGAAGACCATGAAAATAATTGAAATAGTGTCCTTACATAAAGGTCTGTTTAATAATGTGTATAACATTCAGCTTGAATTATTTTCTCAAATTTTCAGGTGAAGAAAAAGGGTCTGAACATTTTGTGGAACAATGCCCTTTCTTGATAGGAGATGAATGCAAATTTTTCCCACACTGGTGCGGGAAAGTTTTTCCCACACTGGTGCGGGAAAGTTTTTTCCGCACTAGTCCGGAAAATACTGGTTTCTCGGACAAGTAGACAAAATTCTAGGCCGAGCCGTATAGGCTCTTTCTCAAAGTAAAAGCGTCTGGAGAGTGAGCACTTCCCGGACGGTTGCCGAAAAATAGTTATTTATGTATTAAGGGAATTATGAGGGCCTTAATTACCGATGGCAAAGTTTGCTTCCCGAGGGCCTCTGGCTCGAGGGACATCAATTGCCTGAGGTTATTGAGGCTCAGTAATTCCCGTGATACATAGATAATTTTATTTCTGACTGATTTCATTCACTAGATACCTTCCCAATTGGAAGTTAGACATGTTTTTCCGTATAGTTTCAATGTCATCAGAACGTCAGATGATGATCTTGACTACCGCGAATAGGAGATTCCTTATTGCTACGTTATTGCGTGGTTGTTGCTATGCATTTCTTATTTAATTTTAGCTAGAGGGAATTATAGCATCTATAACATCCCAAGGGAGTTATGACCCTCATTATAGATATCGTAACTATGACGATATAAGCTTATAATGTCACTGTCAGAAATAATAGTAGATTATACCACGAGTCAATAATGATAGCTATTATTCTCGAGGATTTTTTACGAACCGAGCCGCGTTAGCGGCGAGGGAGTAACATTCCGAGAGAATAATAGCCATTATTGCGAGTAGTATACTCTACTTTATTTGCGACTAATATATTAACTTGTGGTTTCTGAAGTATAATGCCATATATTAATCCCGCAGGGAATAATGGCGAGGGATTAATAGTCTTTATTCCCTGCGGGATTAATATATGGCATTATACTTCAAAAACCACAAGTATAATATATTAGTCGTGAATAAAGTAATTTATGAACAGAAGTGAAATTTCTGTCAACAGAATGTCAAACTTTTTCCCGTCACAGAAAAAAAGTATTTTTTCTAGATATACAGGTGTTTGCAAAATAGCAATGATTAACAGATGCCAATTGAAGAAATACCTATGCCATATTCTGCAGGATATGTTACTACTTGTAGAAAAAGTTCTGACAAGTGTGCTTATCTGCCTCCTTCCGCGGTTTGCCCCATAATATGCAGTGCATAACTTATAGTGATTGGTTGAGCCGGTCCTGCCTCTTTCCGATTGGAGTATAGATTGGATTCTTACGATTACGAGATGAAGATAAGGATAATGAAATATAAATATAATGTGAAAATGAGAAACGCACACGTTGAATATACAGTGTGGTCATTTAAGTGTGCAACATATATGGGAATCTGTTTAATGAATTGCACAACCAAAATACAGATAGTGCCGAAAGTTGGTGCATGTTCGATAATCATTTTAGGTGCACTTGGAATGGTTGCAAGTCAACAGCATACAGGGTAGGTCAAAAAATATATAAATTGCTCAAGAGTAAAGTACCCTTATTTCATAAAATTCAGTAAAATGTTATTGACAAAAGTTGTTTACAATTGAAAGTTATGCCTAAATACCAAAACATGGCCTCTCAAGCCATTTTTTAGTTTTTCAATTCTGTTCGTTAATAATTTCCAAATTTGTAATATTTCGAATACAAAATGTTCACATCGAATGAAAGTTTCTGAATATGCATATTATCATTCATGATGTTTTACCTTGTTAAAAATATGGTTTGCGAAATTTTAAAGTTAAGCTGAATATCGTTGCAACAAACAGAAAGTGTGTGATTCCCTAAAAAAATTAAAATCCAAGTTAATTGCATAAATACGCTTGAATTTGATCAAAGGTATGATCAACTGATTTTGTTATGATTAACTTATGAAAGTATTCAGGGTGAATATGAAATAAATTACATATTGGGAAATTATTCACGAACAAAATTGAAAAACTAAAATATGTCTTAGGAGACCATGTTTTGATATTTGGGTACAGCTTTTAATTATAAACAACTTTTCTCTATAACATTTTTCTAAAGTTTCTGAAATGATGGTACTTTACTCCTGAGCAATTTTTATATTTTTTGACCTACCTTGTATGCTGTGTGACCTGCAACCATTCTAAGTGCACCTAAAATGATTACCGAACCAACTTTCGGCACTATCTGTATTTTGGTTGTGCAATTCATTAAAAAGATTCCCATATGTTGCACACTTGAATGACCACACTGTATAGGGTGATTGGCTACGAGTTTAAAGACTTCAACAAGCAAGTGTATTCTTGAAAATTTGTTTCTACTCACTGAATCGAAAGTAGGCGTTTGCTTTCTTTAGTTTCTTTTACTCCCACGGGTGGAAAAAATATTAACTCCCTTCGGAGTTAATAGTTATTTTTGTATCTAGAGCGCGAAATGCTACTTTGGTGATCGAGATCTGATTTTTTTAACGAGGCGTAGCCGAGTTGCAAACAACATTTTTTCTACAAACGTCAAAAAATATAGTTCTATAGTAAAAATATGCTTAGCTTGATATGAGAAATAGTGTTGAACTGGCTCAAAAAGCCTCCCCCTATCCTCCCTAGGGACGCACGATGTTCCACGACTATAATAGGAATTTCCTTTCGTGCGCTCCAAGAAATAAAACAAAGTGATGGTTGAACATTCAGAAATAAATGATTTCGTGGATGTTTTCTCGATTGAGGACCATTAAGTTGAAATAAAAATATCTTTTATATTTTACATAACAATGCGCGAAGTGAGTACTTCGCGCACTGTTTTACTTCGCGCATTGTTATGTGCAAGGTATCATGGTAACGTAGGAAACTGAAAAAAAGTGTCACTTCGCAATTCGTTATCAATGCGCGAACCTTGTCATTTTTTGACGTTTGTAGAAAAAATAAATTGGCCTCTAGCGTCGATATACCTATAAAAATCTGTGCAATCCAAATAATCAGTATCTTTATCAATATTATAAAATAAATATCAATAATATGTATCATTTTTGAACTTCAATGATATATCATACTCTTTTTCATATTCCGAGCGTATTTCTAATCAAAACTCTCAAATACTGTTACACAAAATATAAATCAATTAATTCATGATGACAGAAGTGTGAAATGGACTTTCGTTCAAACGCCGTCAATTGTACAGTCGTCTTCAACAAACATGTCGCGGTTGCAGTGGTGCTCAAAGGAGCTGACACCGTCCATGTGCGACATGACCTCTGAAGACGACTGTACATGGCATACTATACCTTTGTAATGCATAACGATTTGAATCGAGATATAGACCTCCTGAAGCACAATTTCAAGAATGATCCTTTAAAAAAATGCGTTCGTTGATTACATATTATATCATTGGAGCAAAAGTTCATTTCCTCCCATGTCATCAAACTCCACACGCGGGAAGAAATGGATACCATTCTTGACTTGATATACATGGTGTTCCATAATTAGCGTGCGATACTTCACCAGCAGATTTGACCACCAAATGTAAAAAAAAGTTCATATAAACATAGGTCGAATAATGTTTCATTAGCGAGCTACATCCTCCTAAAGGTGGTACCCTGAAGATGATTTTTATTTTATATCTTCGAAACTGTTGATAGCAGAATTATGAAATTTCGCAAGTCGATCAACCTCTTCATTTTCAATAATATGCGATCATAATAAATTCAAAATTACATCCGGAAATGGGTCAAACTGTTTGGGTGCGTTTATTTTTTCGCTATTTCAGCAAACAGTTATGAAACTTTGAAGCCTTTTGCATAACAAGGTGCCTCTTATCTAACTTAGATAAGAAGCAACGATCTCGAGTTAACTCGATTCAAAAATTACTTCACATGTCATGAAAATTCATAATGAAATTCAACTACGCAACACTAATTTCGTCGCTCCCCAAAATGTTGCCCCTGTTATAATGTGAATAACTTTTTTCTGTTTTGAACAGTTCGAATTTGGTTTACACTGTTCGCTAGCCCAATTGTTTCTCAACTTTGAAAACAGAGGCATGAAGATGATCTCATTACCTTGAGATATTCTGATCTTCACATCTCTCCATCTGAAGTTTCATCTTCGAAATGAGACCGATATCAGAAAAATCGGTTGACGTGGAGAAAAGTTGTGACTGCAGAACCAAAAAGCTGATTATTTGATATCACTCTGTAAATAAGAAAGATAGAAAGACAATTCGCGGAATATGACGTTCGTCCAGAACAACTCAGAAAATAATCGCATCGTATACAATTCGAACTTCAAACTATTCATGGTTATATATCTCTAACTTGCTGCATATAATTACAAATCGTGTCAGTTTAAACAGAATAATCCTCCCGCTTCGCGGTCGGATTAATTCAACTGTCAAACTGACATGATTATTCAACAAGGTATCGATTTATGACCCAAATTTTTTGAAATACTTATAGTATCACTACTGATTATTGTTTCCCGTCATTTTTTGATTGCTTGAATCTCGTTATCAGAAAAATCGCAAAACTTCACATTTTTCAGTTTTTTTCCGAATAATTGGAGAGGTTACAAAATGTACAAAATCGTTTTGAGGAATATACTCAAGCATTGAAGCATTTCGAAAATATAATAGGAAAGAATCCCAAACATTGCTCCTCACATTGGGGACATGCCATAGTGAATTTTGCATTAATTCGCCAGATCATTCATATAGCTGTTAGATTTTTCTTGGAAATAACCAAACCGCATCTGAATATGTGAAATAATCACAAAATCATTCCATGTTCAGTTTAAGTGCATAAATTGGCTAGCTGCGAATCATCTGATGATCAGCAGATTGTTTGGATTTGTTTATCTTGGACACATTGTAAGAATCTATTATGTTTATTGAAAATGTTTTTTTCAGAATCGCCTACTAAAATATTTGTGTTATATTTCGAATCATCTTGTATGCAATCATTGGCGCATATATTATAATCTTTGATGACGGACATGGGCGTCGCCAGAATAATTTCCAAGGGGATAAATGAAATGTGGTCAAGTCTATTCACAATGAGTTTCTGAACAAATAGTTTTTGTGTCACTCATCGATGAATCAATTCAGTCACATCATTTTGATCATACATTATTTTTTTTCGAATAGAACTCCTATCTCTCTAGAACATATATTAAGAAAAAAATACATATCATTCTTGTATTTCGATGCAGTAAACAAATGTAGATATACATTCAGAAATCAATAATAACTAGTCCATAAATTTCCTCGTGAATTTCCTTGCAGTTCGACGCCCATGATAACAAAGGCCTAAATATATGAATGAACCTCATTGAACATGTTTCAATAATTATAATCCCTCTTAGAGAAGATAGCGCCGACTACAATATTTCATTACAGAACCAGTGTGGAAAGTGACATATTTCGCACGAGTGATATTCAGCACGACGCCGCGTCATAATATACTGAAAATTCAGTAGAACTGGCAACCCTGCATCGGACGAAAAGAGTTTGCGGACGAAAAGTTAGTGTCTGCGGACGAAAACTACTTGCCTTCGGAAATAGTCGCTTTTTCGTTCGGAAATTCAAACGTAAAATGTGATTTTTTGTAGAGGTCAGCGAAAAATGAATGTATGTGATAGCATCCAACATCAACTTTCAGACAAATTGATATTCTATGGTGATAGTAAGTATTAAAATATGATTATTCAGTATTATAATCATCCATAAATTATATAGACCAAACAAAGATCACGTGAGCGTGCGGAAATATTGTCACACTGTTCGTTTTCACTTTCGATTTGTTATGGTGATATATACTTTCTGAGCAACAACACAGTGCTGCTTTCATAGGTGGTCGTAGAAAATAGTATATTGTTGAACGAGCACGGAATGATAGCGATTTCCTAATTTTTCTACGGCTATAATAGATAACAGTGGTATTTTCGATTTTTTCGTCTTGTAGCCATCTGATTTTCTTTCAAGTAATGCTTATCTATTGACAGATCTGTCATTGCATGAAATTTGACATTCCATGGGCGATGAGTTTTTTTTTAAATAATAACACAATGGAGTCATTGTGATATCAGATTGGGAAATAAAATTGTTGACTTACAAAGTACCTACCCCAAGAGCAATTCTGTGTTATAGCCGCAGAAATAGTTATTTTTGTATCTAGAGCGCGAAATGCTACTATATATATTTCGCGCTCGAGTTGCAAACAAAATGTTTTCTACAAACGACAAAAAATATAGTTCTAAAGTGAAAATATGTTCAGCTTGATATAAAAAATAGTGTTGAACTCCCCCTATTCTTCCTAGGTACGCACGATGTTCTACGAACATAATAGGAATTTCCTTTCGTGCGCTCCAAGAGATAAAACAAAGTTATTGTTGAACAGGAATAAATGATTTCGTGGGTGTTTTCTCGATTGAGTACCATGAAGTTGAAATATAAATATCTCATATATTTTTCATAACAGTGCGCGAAGTATATAGGTACTTCGCACACTGTTTCACTTCGCGCATTGTTTTGTGCAAGGTATCATGGTAACGTAGGAAACTAAAAAAAAGTGTCACTCCGCAATTTGTTATCAATGCGCGAACCTTGTCATTTTTTGACGTTTGTAGAAAATAGTTATTTGTTTAACTAGGCAGCAAAGTAGTAGATTGACTGCCGAGCGTAGCGAGGCTAGGAATTCAGCTAAGGCAGTCAATCTAATTTGCTGCCGAGTTGAACATATAATTTTTTCTCCGATTGTTCATAATGATATAGGAGGATATTGTAATTGCAAATTATTACAATTCCCACAATCACTTTATTCTTCCTGTAGTGTTCAATTAAAATGAAATTTGATAGAAATCGCAGTTGTCCATGATAATTATAGTTTGACAATTCATGAAAATTCTGACAGTTGTGCGAAAAAATATCGGTATATATTTAAATTATTATATAATGGACAGTGATAGCGAGCTGGAAGTACTTACACCTCCAGAAATAAGGGAGGTGGCAAAAAATATACAGTTGAATTTGTTGCCGGAGAAGTCTGGAATGAAATATGAAGGAAATTATAAACAATTTATGGATTATTAATTTTGCTGATACATATCGATCAGCAAAGTAACCACTTTGCTGCCTAGGCAGGAAAAGTAATACTTTGTTGATTGATATGTGTCAGCAAAATTAATATTTGCTGCCAATCAGAGAAAAAATATATTTCAGCGCCTATTCATATGTAGGCACATATTTTATTTTCCGTTTCTGTTTATAAGACGTCTCGTCGACTGAAGAGTTTATCAAATAATAAACTTAACCTATACGGGACCTGTTTGGTTGGTAAATGTTTCCAAGAATCTTTATTTTGTATTATTATGTAAAAAATATAGATTTCTCATATGAAATATTACTCAAATTTCAGCTTATTACCTTGGACTCGTTTCAAAATAAGATCCCTAACTATCATTGAAATGTTGTAATATCAGCTGATAATGGCTAATAAAGGAATTATTACCTGAAAAAACATATGTGTATACATTCATTCTTGACACATCCACTTGTACTGATATTACCAGATGTTTCTTGAAAGAAATTGGTATAATATATACTCATTAAAGGTATATGAATTATTATAAACTCCTTGCCAAATCAGAATACCTTTCACACCTAGTCATGAATAGAAAATTCGTCAGTCTAGCAAATGGGGTTGTATCGATGCTATAAATCACCTCACCTAGCCCCCTTTCAGTTTTCTATACCGCTATCTCCCGAATTACACCCTGTATATTCTTGATGGATATAAAAGTGACCACTATATGGACAAACAATATTTGATTCGACATAGAAAATAAATTTTGACTGTCCCATTTTCAATGTCCTTACGGGATATTTCATACACTTATTTTCAGAGATAGATGTTTTCGCGAACGTTGGCTACTTTTTGTGAAACTTTCGAAAATGCAAACAAAATTTGCATAACTCGCTTTGTTTTTGAGATACAGGACGAAATTAAAAATGTTGCATTTTGGGACCTCTCCTGTATCTCAGTTATCTTTCAACTTATCGAGAAAGTGCAAGAACTGTCTCTCACACATTTTTTCACGTAGAATCCAGTGGCATATTCAGATTTTCGAAATGAGCTAGAATTATGCAGATCTAACCTGAAGTTATATCTTTTTTTTAATGGAACACCCTCTGTAGTTTTCCATATTTGAAACAATAAGGCTTTGGGCTTTCTGGAAATATATCACACTTTTATAATATTCTAAGTATAAGCCAAGAAATTATATATAGTTTCTAGTTTTTCAGCGGATTTTTCGTCGATGGGCCTTGTGAATAGGTGGCAACATTGTCTAAATCACAAATTTTCATATTTACCTCATTACTGACACAATTGTTCGTCAAACACTAGTATCAATTTGAACAACATTCGACGTTTACAAATATTCAGCACACCGTTGTGTCGTCAATCTCGAAATATGTCGAAAAACTCTTTACCAAAACTCGTTTATACATAGAACGGCATAGCTTTGGAATTGTTTTGGCAAACAGAGTATTCCCAAGAACTTATAATCTCCAAAAGTTGAAAAAAATCCCAATACTTATACCTCCTCTCCCTATATCCTCCCTAGATACCCACGATGTTTCCCGAACATTATAGGGATTCCCTTTCGTCCGCTCCAAGATATGATGAAAAGGTGGTCGTATCTCTTTTTTTTTTCCTCATCTTTTGTTTGCCTGAGAGTACACTTCAACCTTTTGACAGTGTGAAACCAACCTGTTAAAACCACAATGGAATCTGTATTCAAGCAAGCACTATAGGCTTGGACGTTCCCCTTTCTTCACATTTTTGAAGTGGACATTCTGCGTTTTTTCCATGTGAACGTATTTTCGAACGAGCATGCGTTATTGCTATGGACTTCTGATTATACTGGAATCAGATGGCGGTGCCAAGTCAATTTCCACTATATTGTGACATTCCCCCTTTTTCCCCTGTGGTCTTCAATTAGTATCCTATTTTGACGGCACGGATTTCTGTGCTATCATTAATTGTCTGATTCCATCATGAAATTCCTGGAAATATTCCTCGATTGACGCGCATAATCCAGCTTCCACATTGTTTCATAACTTTCTTGTCTACGGCTCGATACTTTCTACTTTCTATAAACAATGTCATTCGCCAAATTTCTAGGCAGCAAGTGGCAATAAGCTGTCGTATAACAATCGCCGAATGTTATTGTCATTTGGTAAAAAAAAATCGAATCGAAGGAAGCAGGAAATACTCTCGAGTACACTCCCGTGATTCTCGATTGTTTGCCATGACAATAAAACTCTCTGTTCTTATCGATAAAAACATTATCTCTTATGTATTTACCCCCGAAAAAATGTCTGAATGATGTTTTAGGCGCAATAAACTTTATTTTTATCCAGTTTTAGTAGTGTATCCGAATACACAGTAGCAGCATTTCATACCATACCACCATGCATACCACCGACGGTAGGTGGTATGATACTATTTTCGAAAAATTCAGGAGGTGATTCCTCGTTATAATTTAGTAACATGTGTCCTAACTTCCTTGGTTTCTGAGATACAGAATGTTGCAGTTGGGAGTATTAATTGTATTTTCATGCCCCGCCCTGTAAGTACCTACTAGCTTTCATGGTGCCAAAATTTTGTATGGTTGGAGACTGACTAACTCTCAAAATTTTAAGATGATACTCATTGAGGTTATTGAGAGTAATCTCGGTGCATTGTCGATCTAAATGAAAACCTACTAACTACCTAACTATAGGTTTCCATTTAGATCGACAATGCTCGGTGTCTTGAGAGCATCTACCTAAAAATTTTGTGTCGTATCGATTTTTTATTGTTTCCTCAAAAACTAGGCGAGATAAAAAAGTAACACAAGGGCTGACAAAGTTGTTTTTCCAATTGTTCAATCTATTGAGAATATAAAACCAGTGGCGCACTATTATATTCTGCATAAAAATACAGGAACTGTACATATTTCTACCATGAAAAGAGGCTGCCTCTAAGGAGAATACCTAGGTTGTGTCAAGGCATTCGTTCGACCACAGTGGTGATGCCAGGATGGCCAATGGTTGACTCGACTCCCATCAAAAGTTAACGTGGTAACGTGTGGGCAGGTTTGAAACGTGACCGATATTACCAAACAGCTGGTTGGTCAAACCGATGGTCAGACTTCATACTGAACGTATGTGCCCGGTCAAACCACAGACTTGACACAGCCCTAATGACCATCAGAAAGTGTCTTCTTCTCTTCTTTACCAATATATAGGGTGGATTATGAGATTTGGCAAGAACATCTTTCGGTCATAACTTCCTTCGATTTTTCTGATTTTTTCATGAAATATTCCTCTACTTAAACCTAATCGACTGACATTTTTCTATCGCTTGGAGCGCACGAAAGGAAATCCCTATAATGTTCAAAGAACATCGTGCGTTCCTAGGAAGGATAGGAACAGGAGGTAGGTATTGTTTTTTTTTGAACTTCTGGAGATTATATGTTGTTGGGAATACTTCCTCAGGCAATGAATTCCAGAGCCTAGCCGTTCTATGGATGAAGGAGTTTTGATAAAGTGCTGTTCGACATCTTTCGAGGTTGACAACGAAAGGATGTGCTGATTGGGCTTGTCTAGTTCGTCTGACTGGTATTGCTAGTGAAGGAATGATAGCAGAGATTTCCGAAGAACATTTCCCGTGGAAGTATCGATAGAAAAGTGAAAGGTCGCCAGAATCGACAAAATCCAGGGCCGTTTTTGAAAAATTTCGATAGTTTAGTTTTTACCAAAAAGTTCATCCTGCATAAGGTTTTTGTAAACTGTGACAATGAATTTCCAAAGCACACAAACAAGCATCAAAAATTAAATATTCAAAATCCTCCTCACACTTTCACAGAATATTTCGAAAACGATGAATTAATTATAAGCAAAAAGGAAAATTTCACAAAAAAATGTATTCATTCGAAAATAATTACTTCGCAACGCATAAAATTTCACAAATAAAAGTAGGACTCACATTTTCAAAGCTTTAGCCAGTTTAGCCCAATGGAAATCAACGTGTTCTTTCATGTCCAGGCCTGGTTTTCGTCTTTTCATTTTTTGTGGAGGGTAATAATCACCCTGTAGATCTTTTTCAAATCAGTGGATGGGGTATTCAATTCAATTCAAGTCGAAATATGCTTTATTGTCATAAGTAAAAACACACTTGTTGATAAAGCTTGTTAAATTACATGAAAATAAATAACACAAAGTACGACAATAGTACGACAAATAATAACAAACAACATTCAAAAGCTCGTATAGAGCTATGTCTACCTAGTTGAAAATATATTAACTTCATTTCGAATTCAAAAAAGTTATACCTATTCAGTAAATCAAAACTCCATTGAAAAATATTCATCCAGGCTATAGAGTGGAGTTTGGACGAGTAGTGCTTTGACTTTAGTGCGGAACTTTTTATCACATGATATTTTTTTGATGTCAGTTGGAAGGTGATTGAATATTTTTATTCCATTATAAATGATCGAGTTCTTGACCATAGTGGTTCGGGGTCTTATCAACTTAATTTGACCATTCTGCCTTGTATTGTATCGTGACGAGACAAGTTGTGAGGCATATTTGTTCAGATGTTAATGGTCATCGATTCAAATGATTCAAGATAGGCGAACACAAAATAAAGGTTAATTCATGAATATTGGGCTGAAAGACTTCGGTCAATGGCCTTTTGGGGTATATCCCTAATAAAGATGTTCTCTCTCTCATGAATATTTTTCAAGAGCTAAGGGACCAAATTAATTGATTAAAACAAATCGAATAGATAAAACCGTGAATTGAAATCATATAATTATTCATAGCGATGGCCATCAACATTCTCACAGATACCCCATCCACTGATTCGAAAATGATGTACAGGGTGATTATTATCCTCCACGAAAAAATTCAATTACTAAATCCAGGCCTGAGAATAAAATAATATGTGGATTTCCACTTAGCTGAAGCATTGAAAATGTAAGTCTCACTTTTATTCGTGAAATTTATGGGGCGCGAAGTATTAATTCCCAAAAAAAAAATTTGTTTTGCTAAGTTCTTGTTTTCTCATGAAATTTAATGTTTTTTTCAAACTGCAGTGAAAGTGTGAGGAAAATGTAGAATATTTTATTTTTGATGTTTGTTTGTGACTTGCTATAAACTAAACTATCAAAATTTTCTAAGAACGGTCCTGGATATTCCCGATTCTGAATTAGGCATAAGTCAGTGGATTAGAGAGTAGTAGCGGAATATTCCTTGAAAGAATCAGACGAATCGAAGAAGCTGTTGGAAAGTTACGAAAAAAAGATAATTCGCCCTATATATTGGAAAAGAAGTGAAGAAGACGCTTTTTGATGGACATCAGGTATTCCCCTCAGGGGCCTCTATCCGTGGTGGGAGTATGTACAGTTCCTGATGACTCACCCTGTATATCGTATCATTTCGAATCTCATCATGCACACCAAAGAAAAAAGCTCCGTACCTATTACTATTAATAAAACCTCCATGTCTCATTGAAATTGAGAAAAAGACTTTGAAATATTGATACCCTGTATCTCTAAAACAAAGCGACAATATTTATATCCAATTTTTTCATAAAATATGATAAGGAATCACCCCGTGAAAGGGCGTGTACACCTTAGTAGAACTTTTAACTCAAACCATGTTTATAATGATCCTTTTATACATAAATAATGATTGACGACATAATTCGATCGAAAAATTAACTGGAATATTTTATTTTTGGGCATAAATAATAGTACCTTCTGAAAACGGACCCTCTTATGACGTAGAAACCTCATCTCGCCATAGTTAAAAGAAAATACCAAACGCCCGACGGAGACTGAGGCAACAATATTCTTTCAACTGTGATCTCGCGCTAATTCACTCTGTCAGAAATCATGCATCATTCATCTCTGTCTGGAATAGTCTTGTTTCAGTATTAGGGTTTTGACGTCACATCATCGCCTCGTTTCCATCAGAGGTCCGAAAAATCGGGGATTTCAATAATTTTTTATAAAACGTAGGGAGCTCACAGCAAGAAACGGTTTTCGGTGGTGAGCTAGTTTGGGTGAGTTCTATCGAATTATGAAATAATTTTTTTTGTGATATAAGCCCATTATTTGCACTTATTTTCCAACCCTGTATAGTCATTCCGTTTTACGTTATTTCAACAACTATTTAACGAGGATTCAACACATCAGCTCGATTTGCTGAAGTTCGTTAATGGGATCAAAGGTGATATGATCTACTGGGTATTTCAAATTCAGACCTTTCAAGGGTCTGTGGATCTGTGCGTCTCCGACCTGTGGCTCCCCAAGGATGAGATTTATATAAGCTGTACTCATATATAGGATGCATTTAACCTAGTTGAATATGAAGAGTAAACCCTCCAGACAGCACAGAATATTCTATGAATGTACTCACAACGTTCACAACATACCTCTTTCAGAATATTCCAAAGAATTTTCATAGAATATGATGAGGCTGTTCTGAATGTTCATATAATGTTTCACGAGAATATTCATAGAACATTTCATCTAAATATCCTAAAATCCTACAATATTCCATTATATTGTATGAATGTTCTTCAGGAATGATCATAGAATGTATATTGTTCCAATATTCTAGGTATGTACTCCAGGTATGTTCATGGAATAAATTATTTAGATACTCTGAAGAAGAGAGAAAAATTTGTTCCGTATAAACATAAGTCCCAACTTGCTTCGTTTTTGAAATACAACGTGAAAACTATGGAGAAGAAAAAGAAAAAATAGTACCCAAACTGCTACTGATTATGTTGAATAAAGTATTAAGACAAGTTGATTTCAAAGTTCAAGATTTTGAATTTGCTAATGCAAAGGGGGTACTTGAGCCACAAGGTGGCGAAAATACAAGTTCATGACCAAGGAAAAGTCACGTGGCAATGTGAATCAATGTGAATCATTAATGATAGACAATAAGGATTTCGCCATCGATGATCAACTGGAGGATTTACTTGCCTTCGTCACCCATTACACAGCAACAGCTTAGCAAATGATAGTACCTACTTATTCGCCATACTGGGTTCTCTTCCTCCTCTTTGGATGGAAATCGCCTGGTGGGTGATGAACACTCACTAACTCTTTGACAACATTGGACCACCGTAGAAAAGTCGGCGACCTTTCACTTTCTCATAGACGCTTCCACAGAAAATGGTCCTCAGCAAACCAGAGCTAATGCTTATCACAGGCTTTCTCACAGGACACTGCCCTCTCTGAGGTACCAACTCAAAAAGATGGGCCTGCCGGAGACTGACACTTGCCGCTTTTGCAACAATGCGACCGAAACCGCGGAACACATACTTTGCTCATGTAAAGTATTAGTCCGCCAAAGGCTGAATCACCTAGAACAGGTCTATCTCACACCTGCTGAGGTGGAAAATTCAACAGTCAGGAAAATTCGAGGCTGCATCAGAAGTCTAGTGTTAGAGGACCAAAACTAGCTAAGGGTAATCACAATAGATCTTCTAGGTCGCAGTGATCGAGAGGTCTCCCAGCCTATACGTCCCATCTACAATCTACAATCTATGTAGATATTGCCTAAGCTTTCTTTTATGAATGCATTCCTCTAAGGCAGGAGTTCCCAACCAGGGGGGCACGCCTCCCAAGGAGGGCATAGAGAGATGTCAAGGGGGGCGCGGGCGCAAAGCGTATATTTTTTTTATTATCACTAAGGTGGTAAACAGGCAAAAAAAAATAATAAACTACATCAAGAGCAGCGCTTTGAACAGTCGGTTATTTACTTTACTTTGCGAGGATCTTGATTCTGATCACAAAGTTCTTCTGTTCCATACAGAAGTACGCTGGCTGTCCAAAGGCAACATGTTGGCTCGCCTTTATGAATTGAAAGAAGAGGTAATTCTTTTTCTTGAGTTCAAAGAAGAACACGATTTGCTCACAATGTTCAAAGATGACACATTTCAATGTATGTTGGCTTATTTAACTGACATATTTGGTGCCTTGAATGAGCTAAAATTGAAACTTTAGGACAGAAACGGCACTATAATAAGCAATTATTAGTATATTCAGGGGTTCATAGCAAAGCTTCAACTTTGGAATAAAAAATTGTCTTTTTCTCGGCTGTTCGAAGCAATCAAAAATAACGAACTAGACGCAAATTTGAAAGCTGACATAAAATCTCATTTACAAGCGCTGGAATACGAATTTCGCCGATACATGCCGATACTATCGAGACATCGATTCAGAGTCACCAATATGGCACATGACAAGAAATCCATTTGTTGTCGATGTGTTACAATTATCAGAAGAAGTTCAGGAAGAATTTCTAGAAATGAAAGCTGATTCGTCCATGAAAGATGACTTCCATCTTTTGACATTGGAGAAATCTTGCTTTACGAGTATTAATTCCTTTTTCTTCAACTTACTTGTGTGAGACAGGCTTTTCTGCTCTAGTTTTAATTAAAACTAAACAGCGAAATCGTTTTGTTTGTTTATTAGAATTAAAATAAAAGGCTTTTAAGTACATAATGTGCGTTTTTTGTATTTATTGTAAAAGTATAGGGGAGGGCATGAAAATATTATTAGTAGTCCGGGGAGCCTCAAGAAAAAAAAGGTTGGGAAACCCTGCTCTAAGGGTACTTAATGACCTGTATAATGTCACAATATTTTATCGTGAAAAAATTCAGCAACCATGAACATTTTTGAAATTAAAAAAATATATATAACTCTTTCATAATATACGTGGGTGAAAATTCTTCTCCATAAATGTATTCATCATAGGCTACTTTAAATACGCTGTGTGTCATAATGTTTGGTCGGGTCCATTCGAGAGTCCTGTTCTTTAACAACAAACATTATATTAGGGCGGAATAACCATATCATATACAGGCTGTAACATAAGTACGTTAAAATATTCAAGTGACGTATTCCTGAGACAATTTTAAGAAAAAAAGTTTTGATAAACTAGTGTCCAAAAATGCTTCATCTCGAAGATACAGGGTGTTGAAATACAGAAACTAGTTCATGTGTCGATAAACATATCATAGGAAAAACGTAGTTCATTTTGACGAGATCTGCCACATATACATACTCAGTTATTGTAATGTTCTCAGCAACTTCACTTAGCACCCTAGGAGCTAAGCTAAGTAACATGCATCGATATAGAAAATTATAAATATCGCGAAAACGATCACCTCCAGCGTTGTTGAGGAAATGTACCTTTCTTACTTGAAAGAGATGTGGGAATGAGGTTTTCTCATGAAAAGTACCAAAAGTTCACTGTCAAAAATGTTAGGGCAATTTGAAATAAATAATGAATGCGTACGCAGCGCCCTGTAGATGTTACATGAAAATTAATATACGGAATTATGATTTCACACATCAAAAAAACCTCCGGTACCAAATTCCGTGCAAATAACTCATTTTTTGCAAAAGTTATTTCAAAAAGCGAACAAAAAAATTCAATTTTACTCTTTCTGCAAAATGAATCATTTCCGGACACAAGGAAAACGTCACTCGAATATTTCTACGTACTTATGTAACACCCTGTAAATGAAATGAATAGTGACAGCAACACTTGAAATCATTGTTGCTGATAGATTTCAATTAATCGTTTGTTCGATTTTTTAAGGCTGATGGACACTATGTGTCCGAAACATGTGTCTTTTATTTAATTTTGAAAATTTCAATGAATTTTAATTAATTATTGTGATGAAAACAATTTTCAGATATCATTTCCTCTTCAATTATTGGAGTTTGTGTTGATACTTTTCCAAAATTAACATATCTTCGCCCATTCGCCGAATACACGAGCACCATAAGAAAATATAGATTCATAATATATCCACAGGGTATTCGAATACACTATAGAAATACATATCTGCCAGTTTTTGAGACATTTCGTTAGAAAAATATGGGTCACAGTAAATTGAAATATTGAATGTTGGTATCAGTTGGAAGCCATCCAATACAAATAAAAACAAGACTGATTTCGCAGCATGATGGTCATTTATTTCAAAGTTCATTATCTGCAATACAGTCGTCAAAATAAGTGCACAGGACAAGAGTAATGCGTCAGTGTGTAGATAGAAATAACTAAAATGCGACCATTAATGAAAAATGAATATGTTTGAAAAATAAGTACGATACAATAAGTACAGTCGTATTAAGAAAAAGCGTACAAGAAAGTAAACTATTCATTATCAGTCAGAACGGCTTCCATGTCTCTATCTCAACTTTTGGTTCATTATAATATACTGACATTTAATTGGAACAAATACATGATAGTTCAAGATTCAAATTCTGATCACCCTATATCTGTTTCAATTAAATGTCAGTATAGATAGTAAATCAAAAATTAGGATAGGGATATGTAAGTCGTTTTGACCAGTAATGAATAGTTTCGACACAAAAAAATCCTGATGTTGAAAAATCTAGATTTTGAACACTCTAAATCTCTGTAATCATCTCCACTAGACCCCCAGTGTGATGCATTGATGAAATCAGCTCTTCAGGGAGAACGCAATGATGCAATGAAATACAGGGTGTTTCGTTCGAAAAATCAAAGTTGATGCTAATTTCTAGTAGAAGCGGCAACGTCGCATCGTTTTGATTATCTTAGACGTGTAGATCATGTCAATTTATATATACCTTCAAATTTTCAGATTCATTTTCAGAATGAAAACTAAAAGTTTGTAATATCTTATGCTGGTTTACGAATGATTTCAACATTTTGTCCTATTTGCTTCCCCCCCTGCATTTCTTCCTGGCGACGCCAATGCATATTTGAAAATGATATCACCACGTACATGAAAACATTGTGAATATTATTGGTCTAAGTCGACTTACACCACTATCCCCAATGTCCCAAGATAAGATTCTTGAAAAAAGCGTCACACATACAATACAATAGTTATTTATTATTCAAGGGAAAAAAGTAGTATATTTCAGCTCGAGTTTGTGTTGTCAACCTACGCGTAGCGGAGGGAGACAAAAAACCGTGAGTTAAAGTTTAATATTTTTCCCGTGTATAATACACTATTTTTTTTCTGTGACAGGACAAAGAATGAATCAATATTGGGAAGATATTTCATTATATTATAATCATAAAATTATCGACGTGAAAATCTAGTTTTAAGCAGGCATTACACTTGCGTTGCAGGCATCTTTTTGCAGGAATCATTATTCTGTGATTTGCTTTCAAAAAATTTGCGAACTTTCTGGTTGTTTAGTAATTTCAGTTTTCGCGAATTGGAATGGAAGATAAAAGGACTTGCAGGTCTTTCTCGACAAAAGCCAACATTCATATGGAATAGCGTTCTGGGGAAGCTGTAGGAACCAATTATTCCAAAGGAGTTTTATGTTACAAAAGAGAAGCCACTTTTTTCCCGTCACATGGGATGCAGGATGTATGGATTACTGTTTCTAATGAAAAATCTGGCAGGCTATATTCCGTACTGAATACTGATGAATAAGTTCAAATCAGCATAAAATGTAAATTTGAGAGGTATTCCGATTTCAAGTGATTCACACCGGTCACACTGTATTTTTTTGTATGTAATAAACAAAATGATATTGACAAAAAACATTTATTAAATTATGAGAAATTAAACAGCTATTTACATTTATTATGAATTATGAATATCACTTATCATCGGCCGGCTGTTTGACCCAATATCCCCATGGTGCAAAAGTGTCATGCCCACTATGTTCGGAAGGTCCTCTATATACTTTTATTTGTACCCTACCATGATGTTCTGAAAATAAGGGAAAGTATAGAGTTGGAATCGATAAACATAATAAATATTTCTCAGATTGGTGAATCATAAAAATAGTATAGAAGCAAAACTGTATTCTGAAGAACCGTAAAGTAACGTAATACAGGGTGTTTCAAAAAAACCTAACCCCCTTGCTAGGGTAGGTAGAACATTTTAAAATAAGTTGGGTTTGCTCAGTAGAAAAATGTCGTAACGCCATCCGTTTTCAAGATACAAGGTGTTGAAACAATATTTTTTTACATATTTTTTACGATTATATTGAAACTACTGGCAACATAGTGATGAAATTTTGTATGGATGTTTCTTGGAATCTGACACATCGCATGCATCTGTTTTTATATCTGACTCTCATAGAGGGTGCTAGTTTCGTACCGAGTAGTTCTGAACATAACTTTTTTGAGGTTAGATTTTTCAATCCAAATGTGATGTGAACTTGAACATCATTCAATTCCACACTAGAACCTCTTGGTAAAACTCGATACTGTGTTCCGTTTTCGGAATATTTCGATTTGAAAATGATGAAGTGGTAACTGTTGCTGGTATAAAGCTATATGTATTAGAGTGAGTATTATGAAAAATTATCACCTACCTATTTATTGAAAACCGAAAACAACAATACATTTCTGATGCAAAACTCATTGATTCAACAATGAATCACAAGAATAACATCGAATCAGATTTGACTAAGAACATGGATTACACACAGTTTTGTTGTATCTTGAGTAGGAAGTCTATGCTACATAGGTAAATTCACGTCAAGAGCTGTGAGACATAATTGAACATCACGTGAATGACCTAACAGCTGATCCTCAACTGTTCAGAAGAATAATTCGAATATAGAATCGTGTATTCCTCGAAACGTAGGACATTTTGAACACTTACCTACTCTAACTGATTCAGTATTTCATGTTCCTAGTCAAATATCTCCTAATTTTCTATTTATGATTCTTTGTTCCATCAATAACTTCAGCACAAGAATAATTTTATTGTTTTTGAATATGAATAAATAGGTAATTGAACTCAATAAAATTCATTTTATACCAGCATCATTAATACTCCATTATTTTTTAATCGAAATATTCCGAAAACAGAACATAGTATCGAGTTCCACCAGGAGTACCTTTTTGGTGTAAAATTGAATGATGTTCAAGTTCAAATCATATTTGGATTGAAAAATCTAACCTCGAAAAAGTTATGTTCAAAACTACTCGGTACGAACCGTGTAACTAGCGCCCTCTATGAGAGTCAGATATAAAAACAAATTCATGCGATGTGTCAGATTTCAAGAAATATCCATACGAAATTTCATTACAATGTTGCCAATAGTCTCGGAATAATCGTGAAAAATGTGTAAAAAAATAAAACACCTTGTATATCATGAAAACGGATGTCCTTACGACATTTTTCACTGAGCAAACCCAACTTATTTTGCAATGTTCTACCTACCCTAGCAAGGGGGTTAGGTTTTTTTGAAACACCCTGTATATGATAATATAAAACAATGAGCCGTACACTTCATCAGAATATAGAATCAGAGTACCATTAAATCGTCATAACCATAGTTCATAGGAACCGTAATTCGTCAGCACTGTGTATTTCATCGAATCAATGAACCATCATAACTGTGTTTCGTCATCAACTTTTCATAAGAACCATATTTTATACATATAGACTCACGTATGTCTATGTACAGCGTGTCTCACTTATTTAAACGGCCCCCTCTATACAGGGTGTTTCATGAATGAATGCTGATCCTAAAGGGTGATAATCCTTGGATGATTTTAAGAAAAATTCTTCATGTGAACATAGGTCCGTAACAGCTTCGTTTCTGAGATACAGGATGTTGAAATTTAACAAAAAAAATCAGTTATTCCCCAATATCTCTGAAACCGCTCTGGCTTTTTTCTTCAATTTTGGTACAAGCCAAGTATGTATAGAAATACTTTCTTTCCATAATAAAGGATTTCTTAATTTCCATCAGTGGCGTCCCTGTTAACATACCCTTGTAAACTACACGGCCACCACAGAACCAAAATAAAATGACTTATTAAACCCGAAACTATATTCAACAAAATATTATAATTATACAGTAACAATAAACAAGTGATCCCGACCGAGAGCGCTTCGACAATGACAATGGTCTCTCTCTGTGTGTTACGTATCTGACACCTCATCGCTTCATCACACCAGTGATATTCCTTGCATTCTTGAGATAACAGTCACAGTCGGCTAACCTGACAAAACTTCACGTCCTCGTGAAGCAACGGCTAGATCCTGGATCCTGAAACAATGAGATTATTTCGATATCACTGAAGATAATATACAACCGAAGAAGAATAAAGAAAAAGAAATATTTATTCCTCTTCGGTGGAACTGCCCTCCGTTGACGAGACAGTCGTTAAAAATAATTTCATTCGTTCAGACGGACATATGCCCGTGTAGGCTGTCCTTGAACGTTTCGACCCTGGCAAATCATTCACCACGTACCGATCGTTATCAAGTACTTTCGTAACTACAAAGGGTCCTTTATAACGTGGTTCAAGCTTCCTACTCCGCCCGTCATTGGAGGTCTTATTTGCTTGAACAAGAACGTGTTGGCCAACTGTAAACGTCTTTATATTAGCATGCTTCTTATCGTATATCCCTTTTTGATATATTTGTTTTTCCTTAATCTTTTGTGATACATCATCTCTGAGATTTTCCAAGTCACGATGTTCGTCTCGTGTCTGAGAGATCTCTGATGTAAGGAATGCATCGTTCACATTCCGAGGTCGGTATCCAAAGAATATTTCATGGGGAGTTTTACCTGTGGTGGAATTAACCGTCGAGTTGATTCCCCACTTCACCTGACTGACAGCTTCATCCCATCGGGACTCGTCTACAGTGGATGCCATTAGAGAGGAAAGAATCGAACGATTCATCCTCTCGGCCTGTCCATTCGCCCGTGGTGTTGCTGTAGCACACAATACTCGTTTGATTCCCAATTCATGGCAGTAATCGGCAAATTTCTTGCTCGTAAAAGCTGCCCCTCTGTCACATATAAGCCTTCTCGGAACACCAAACATTTCAAATATTTGGTTTAGAAGCTGAGTGACAGGCCCCGTTTTCGTATTTGGAACTGCTTTCAGAAAAACATATTTTGTGAATCCATCAACTACAACTATCAGATAGGCGTTTTTCTTTACACTAGTAACAAAGGGCCCAAGATGGTCGATATGAAGGGTGTCCATTGGAATGCTTTCTCTTTCGATTGGGTTGAGCCTTCCTGGCTTCTTTCCAGATGGCACTTTATTATACATACATCCCAAGCAAGAGTTTATGTAATTCCTTACATAATTCCTCATGGCTGGGAACCAATATCTGGCGCTGACAGCTTCCAAAGTCTTGTCCACTGCGAAATGCCCGGCACCATCATGATAATACATCAATATCCTTCTACGAGCAGATTTCGGAATCACCCATCTATGTCCACCAGATGTTATACGGTAAAGGCGTTTTTCTTTCAAACAATAATTCTTCCGAATCTCTTTGTCCTCATCCTCTGACGGTTGTCGTGATAAGGTTTCTATCAGCCGCTTGCACTCGCTGTCCTGTAATTGTGCTGATAGGACCCAATCATTTTCATCAACACTCACTAACATCGCATCGACATCTGAAGTTGACTCATTACTTATTGGCGGGCTTCTACTCAAAGCATCCACATGTACCATCTTGGTGCCAGCCCGATATTCAATTTCAAAATCGAATTCTTGTAGGGCGAGCCACCACCTGGCAATTCTTGGAACTAGATCCCTTTTCATCAAGGTATGCCGTAGTGAGTTGCAGTCGGTCACTACCTTGAAACGGATACCTATGAGGTAAATTCTGAATTTCTTCAAAGTGTTGACAAGGGCTAAGGTTTCTAGTTCATACGAGTGGTAATTTTGTTCCTCTTTCGTAGTGGCCCGACTAAAATACTGAACTGGTTTTAGAACGCCTTCCCCTTGTATTTGCAATAATATACCACCTAGCCCAACTTTGCTAGCATCGCAGTGAACCTCCGTCGTTGCATCTCTATCATAAATTGCCAGTACAGGGCGTTCCGTAAGTTTAGACTTCAACATTCTAAATGCCACTTTTTGCTCACTGCCCCAAACAAAACTGACATTTTTCTTAGTTAGGCATGAGATCGGTTTTGCAATGGCAGCAAATCCTGGAATGAATTTCCTGAAATAGCTTGCCAAACCAAGAAAACGTCTCACATCATGTACATTTGTAGGCTCAGCAAATTCCGATACGGCTTTGATTTTGTCAACACCTGGTCGAATACCTTCACCGGATATTTCATGTCCTAAATACTCAATTCGTTTTTGAAGGAAATGACACTTACTCAACCTCAAGGTCATTCCGGCTTCTTGAAATAGCCTCAACACGGATTCTAAATTTTCCATGCCTTCGAGGATCGATTTCGATGGAATGAGTATATCGTCCAGATATGCCATGGCAGTATTGAAACGTAGAGGGCCCAGTATTCGATTGATGGTCCTCTGGAAGACTGCAGGGGCGTTAACCAAACCAAAAGGCATTCTCAAATACTCATACTGCCCATCTGGAGTAACAAATGCTGTCTTTGGAACTGATTCTGCCTCCAGAGCAATCTGATGGTAACCTGAAGCCAAATCCAAACTGGTGAAGTACTCATTGTCCTTGAGAGAGTCCAATAAATCATCAATTCGTGGTAGTGGATATTTATCCTTGATGGTTTTCCTATTGAGAGCTCTGTAGTCAACACACATTCGTTCCTCTCCATTCTTTTTCTTAACCAGTAGAATAGGACTTGCATATGGTGAGTTAGACTCACGAACAATATCATTATCAAGCAAACCCTGTACTATATTCCTTACCCTGTCCCGTTCCGTGAAAGCCATTCGGTATGGGCGGTAGGTAACAGGTGTATCATCACTGAGTGTAATGGACATTTTCGTAACATCTGTCTTACCAACTTCATCGAGTGACGTAGCGAAACAATCCCGGTATTTATTGAGGAGTTTCAAAATATCGTTTCGTTCAAGAGTACTCAGTTCCGGACTGAGCTGTTTCTCAATATCATTCAGGTTGAAATGCTGGAAATTCTTAACTTCCATTTTCAGACACTGAAAAGATTTAATATTAGAATCCTCAGAGCACGTATAACCTCTGGCAATTACTTCACCTCTTTCGTAACAAATTTCACCACCTGAAGAATTGATAATAGGTAAACAACCACCTTGGTTCACATTAATGACACACCTAGGTATTATGTGGAACTTGGTAGGCCAGTCCCTGTATTGTAAGTCGATAAAAACATCCTCAAAATGTTCGGTACTATAAGTTGCAATGATACCCATCTGGAGAGGAGGAATAACAGTCCTCTCTTTAGCAAAAAGACTGATTTTTCTGGAAGGCAATTGATTCATTGTTGTCAAATGGTTTGGATTATGATTGAATAATCGTATTTGGTTTCCATGGACGACAACCATTACGTTCTCGTTATTTATAAACGGTTGTCCCACGATGACGGATACATTTTGAGCGGAATCAGGGACAACTAAGGCTTCGACCTTAGCTGATGCCAAATCAACCTCCAAAATTATTGAAACCTTGGCATCGACGCAAACCGAACCGCCTCCGTAACCACGTAAACGAACCATAGCAGTTTCGCATTGCAAACCCAACCTTTTGACTTCCGAATCTTTTATAGTCACAGCGGCACAGCCTGAGTCAACATAACCCCGTAAAGGTTCCCCATTGATGACACAATCAATGAAATAGCAAGTATTCGAATCAGAATTCCCACAAATGTTCGAGAGCTGTAAAACATGCGTGGACTTACCTTCAGCTTGCCGGTTTTTGCCCTTCCAGGTGCCTGACTGAGACCCTACAGTGCATTTATCTGACTCGTGACCTAATAAATGGCACTTTCCGCATTCCAGACGTTTTTTAGGGCAATTCGATTGGAAGTGTCCGCGCATCTTGCAATTGAAACATTGTACGTCCTTGATGTCCGGTTTCCGATTTCCTAGGAGACTTTTTGAACCGAGAGAATATCTCAAATCGGTTCTTGAAGGTCGCTTGGAGACATTTTCGACTCGGGTCTGCTTAGCTGTACTTGATTTACCATCACGAAGCATCGAAAGGTATTCTTCATACAGTGCCTCAGGTGTTGCGTAACGACCTGCTCGGGCACCATTTTGAATCGTAACATCGGTGATTCCGTCAATAAGGCATGACACTGCATGTCTGCCAGATATTTGGCTCGTTCGCAGCAATTCCATTTTGCTGAAGTAATATGTGGTCATTGTCTCGTCTGACTGTTTCACCCTGTCTAGCATTTTTCGTAACACCATTGCGTAGTCGACATGATCTGGAAAGGTTTTGACGATCAAGACTTTCCATTCGGGCCACGTACCAGGATAGCTCGTTAAGCTATGGTACCAAGTCCTCGCCATCCCAAACAATCTTGATTGCATATGATAAATAGTTGTGATGTCATCCCAGTTATTCACATTTTTCAGCTGATCAATTTTATCCAACCACTTCAATGCTGATAAGTTTTCATTCTCCGGGTTGAATTCAGGAATGCAGTCACTCCGGACAGAAAGACGTCTACTTTCTGGCTGTGTACCTTGTCGCACTAACAATTCTAACAAATGTTCGATGCGATCCACTCTCGATTCTACTGAACTTGTTGAAGCTTGATCGATAATACGTGGACTATTATGATTATCAACTTCTGCTGGTACATGCACGATAATTTCTGGTGGACTTCCAGAACGTCGTCTTGTAGTGGAAATGTCACTGTATCTTTTTCTTTTTGATCCACCTTCGTCTGCAGGCATTTGTTGTAATCTCTTTTCTGGGACACGATCGTTCTTCTTCCTGGATGCTTTTCTATTTGATGATCCCTTGTATCTACCATCACGAGAGCTATCAGAAGAATCACTCGAATCACTAGAATCACTTGTAGAACTTTTGTGTTTTCTAGGCATTTTCGTATACGGTACACGTTGACGTAACAGTCGGAAATTCCAGAGTCGACTATGAATGTTCACCCCAACACCTGAACTGTAAACTACACGGCCACCACAGAACCAAAATAAAATGACTTATTAAACCCGAAACTATATTCAACAAAATATTATAATTATACAGTAACAATAAACAAGTGATCCCGACCGAGAGCGCTTCGACAATGACAATGGTCTCTCTCTGTGTGTTACGTATCTGACACCTCATCGCTTCATCACACCAGTGATATTCCTTGCATTCTTGAGATAACAGTCACACCCTGTCATATTTTTCATCAAAATAATGATACGCCACTGTCTTTTTTCCAAATGAATATAATTTTTGTAGTTATCCTCTATCTTCTCATACAAATGGTCTCTTGTCTTTTTTTCGTCCGGCGAACGGATTTTGAGTTATAAAATAAAATGCGTTCATTTGCTTGTCCCTATTCGATTTTTACTGTTAGTCTTAATTTCACAATGGTGGTAACACCAATAGATCTAAGCAATATTTTTATAATTTCATGGTAACTATTTTCAAGTTTTTGAAATGAGTACGCATAAAATTACATTATTATTTTTAAAAACATAACTATTAAGAACAAAAATACCAAAATCAAATTAAGTGTTCAAAATGTCCGCCTCCTGCAAGTCCCCTATTTTTCCGGGAAAATAAAAGAAAATAAAGCCACTCCTGTTAATTCAGAATGAGGTGTTTTTTTGCATATATAGGAGTTCGAAAGCATGAGGAACAATAATATAAAGTTAGTTTTCCTGTTGAAATAAAATGCCTAATATGATTTCATACAAAATTGATCTCTTTTTGCTTTTGGGTGTATGATAAATTGACATTCATTATACAGGGCGTGGAAAGAAATTCTGAATTGAGACTCTATCACGAATCTGCGATTAGAGGTCTATAAAAATCACAAGTTTCCATCGTCCAAGTTTGAACCCCCTGATTGGGTATGAAAGTGTTGAAAAGGAATATTCTCAGATAAATTATGAACATACAAAAATTGATATATATTTATATAAAGCAATACATTGAGAATTCGCATTCTCTATGTTCTCCTTTTGAATGTTCATCAGATATAATTCAATGTTCGACGAGGCAAATAGCCAGGAAAGTAGTTGTTTTCTGTTGAATATTCAGAATGATGTGTGCATATACATATTTTTGTCTGAAGGAGAATGCAAATTCTCAATTTCAGAAGTTTTTATATTTTATTTTCAAACTCTTATCGTGTGTGTTCAATAGATAAAATTCAATGTTCGTCGTGACATATAGCCAGGAAAGTAGTTGTTTTCTATTGAATCAACTGAGAAAGAGTAAATATTCTCATCACATAGAGAATGCGAATTCTCAATGTATTGCTTTATATAAATATATATCAATTTTTGTATGTTCATAATTTATCTGAGAATATTCCTTTTCAACACTGATCTCTTTTTATTTCAAAAAATACGTACGGTACTGTTCAACAGGATATGTTCGTCTTTGAAAAACTGATCATATTGATGGTAATTCATACCGGTTCAAATTTGGTAGCAGGTGAGATATAGAGGGGGGAAAGGCGTTTAAAGTGAGACACGCTGTAGATGTCTGATAATTGTTTGAATAAATAATGAAACTCTCTGAAACCGGAGGCAGCGTTCTTAAGCTATCAATAAAAGACTAAATTCTTCAACACACTGATAGCCCATTCATACTTAGATATGGTACAAATTCCGGAGGTGCCAGAGTAGTCGTGGAAAAAAATTGTGAATTGTAATTCTTCTGCTCTTTTATTATAGGTGAACCAAAAGGTGAAAATGTTGTTTGTGCAGCAGAAAACTATGAAGTTCAGCGGTAAAATGCGATTTAAATTTGTTGTAAGTTCAAAAACTCCACAAACGATAAGATTTGCACAAAATTCGTAAATTCGTAAAAAAAACACAGTAGCTTCGTCAGGTATCAGCTAGCTAGCTATTACTACTAGCTACTGTGCTAGTAGTATGGAGCTAAATTTAGTCATCATCAGATTCGAAAAGAATGTTTTTTTTTTAATTGACACCATCTTTATCTGAAATAATATGCATTTTGCTGGTCTTAGATTCTACCAAGAAATCACCCCTTATAGTTTGCCACACACTTAAATAACACATTGTATATTTGCCTTCCCTGGGATTTTTTGAATCCGGCTCCTATACAATATGCACCTATCGATTCAACATTTTATAATTTGAAATTGTGTTTAGAAATTGAGACTTACCATCACCTGAAGCTGCTGCTTCCAGATCTTCTATAGGATATGAAGAAGTTATCACAATAATACAGACTAGAAGAATGGTTAAATGTAAAATCTAGAAAACAAAAACGTAGTTTTAAAACTTGTTCCAGTAATTGACAATAATATCATTACCTTCGACATCTTTCTGATCGGGATTTGCTTCGAACTGGTGAAGAAAGTTGAAGACAAGAGTTTATATGTGAAGATTGGCGTCATGGCGTCTAATATGAAACGCCGAGTTATATTGAAGCGTGAAATTGAAATCGGAAACTTTTTCTCATTCGAAATTGTAAAAGTGCGACAACACTTTCATGGGCTATTGCACATTTTTCACTATTTCTTTTATACATAATTCGATATAATAACGACATCCGGATTCCAGATGCAGATTTTTTGTCATATACAGGAAGTTCGTCCATCTGCCGTATTATACATACAGGGTGGCCGTTTTTCTAGCTCCACCATGGGGATCTCGGTTATTATAAGATATACGAGATCGGTTAAATTAGGGTAAAGTTGAGCCTTTTCATGCTGAACAATGGGCTTATATCACAAAAAAAAATTATTTCACAATTCGATAGAACTCACCCCTAATAACACACGTTATCCAGACGACATCCATTTTATATCCATTTGCCGTCCAAGACATCCATGGACGCCAAATGGAACTATCTTTTGATGTACATTGTTGTATATCCAGCTGATGATCTAGTATATGTACTCCATCTGGAAGCCTATCTATTTCCATATGGACGCACATCGAATAGCCACTTGGATGTCCATACCGCATACTTGGCAGTACATATTGGACATCCATAAGTGCATTGTCGGGATGTCCATTGTAGCGAGAAATTTTGAGAAGAGTGAAATGAGAAGAAGAAGATCTGAATTCATCTGTCAGAATTCGAAACATAATATAGGTTATGTTACTCCCATACATAAAGCAGGGGACTATAAAAGTACGAGTAATTACAGACCAATATCTTTGATCAGTAACTTTGCGAAAGTTTTTGAAAAATGTCTCAAAAATAGGCTAGTGAACTTTTTTGATGTACATGATGTACTAACAGATAGACAGTTTGGTTTCAGAAAAAATGTTAGCACAGAAAATGCGGTATTAGATCTTATTCAACAGATAGTGGTTAATTTGGACAAATCAAAAAAATGCATGGCAGTATTTCTTGACTTAGCCAAAGCCTTCGATACTGTTGCGCATGATGTATTATTGCAAAGGCTTAATAGTGTTGGTATACGAGGTCCTGCATTAAATCTTTTACAGTCATATTTGACAGATAGGGTGCAAAGAGTAAAAGTTGATGATACATTGAGTAATCCTGTCAAAGTTACTTGCGGAGTACCACAGGGAACAGTTCTGGGTCCCATACTGTTTCTTGTATATATTAATCAAATTGCAAATTTGAAAGAATTTCAAGGCCACCTCATATCATATGCAGACGATACAGCTATTGTATTCAGTGCAGATTCTTGGAATGGTCTTCATGAGAAAGCTGAGAAGAGTATGACCTCCATGTATCTATGGCTCAATTACAGTTTGCTCAGTCTAAACTTTCAAAAGAGTAAATTCATCACTTTTAGTTTGAATACATTGGATCAGACAGAAAAAAATATTTTGAAGATACATAAAATCACATGTGACCCACTGAGTTGTGGCTGTCCCATCATCGAAAAAATTTGTAAAATTAAATATTTGGGGATCATCGTAGATCAATTTCTAAGGTGGGATGAGCATGCAGCTTACATAAATAAAAAACTCAGACAACTAATTCATAAATGTTATTTGCTACGTGACATTCTCAACCGGAAAAACTTGCTGTTGATTTATAATTCACTAGCTGAATCCCTCTTGAGGTACTGTATTGTGATTTGGGGGGGACTAAGTAATAATGCACAACGAAATTTGCAAACGACACAAAATAGTCTCTTGAAAATTTGTATGAAAAAAACTAGACTGCATCCAACAGTTTTATTATATGAGGAGGCTAGAACTTTCAATATCAAAAAACTATTCATCTACCAATCTTTACTATACATGCATTCAATAACAGAACCAAAAGTCAATACTAACAAACACCATCTAACGAGATCTGTGGTCAACAAGTCTATAGACGTACCTCTATTTGCAAAAAGTCATGCACAAAGATTCATTTTTTATTTAGGTCCGAAGTTGTACAACATGCTACCAGTTCAACTGAAAAATACCAAAAGTAAATTCAGATTTAAAAAAGAAATAAAAATACTTATCAGAGCTAATAAAATCAAATTGGAAGTAATGGCATGATGGTGATAATGGTAGTAGTGGCATTGAGTATGGCAATGATGATAATTGAGTATGGCAATGATGATAATGAAATAAAATACTTATTCATACCATTGAAACAGATATTTCGCAGTAATTAATTTAATCACTTTAAATCACTTACCCGTTAGTAATAGTATTAGTAATAGTATTAGTGATTTAATGAACAGTTTTATTTCCGAATAAATCCATATTACTTCTTGTATTGTCATGTATCCAGTTATACATTAAACTTATACGTTGATTGACCACTTATTCTAGTTGGCTCCATAGTAAATAGTAAATATTGAAAGTGATAATGTAAATATTTATGTATATAGATGAGTATAATAATGATATTTTTCACGTCCTTCGATTGCTAGAGAAATACATAATACAAGCATATCAGTGCTTAGATGTTTTCCTATCAGTTGAGGGACACAACAATAATTTTATAATTTATCTTTATTCCCATTATACACTTATACTTATAAGTAATCATATAATATGAAAAATGTGAAACTAGCATCTGAATAAATAAATAAATAAAAAAAAAAAAAAAAAAATTTCATTCATTCATTTTGGTGGACTTTCATGATAATTACTAGTATTTTATAGTTGACTTATGCCCCAGTTTCCTGCTTTATACGGCCTTCATACAAGTAAGTTCTTATTATTTCTGTGTCTATTCAGGTGTTCCTAATTGCGAATTGTTACGATAACATAACATATTTCTTGGATAGGTAGGTAAAACACCCTTCACCAGAATGAACAGAAGGAAAAGGATTCGAAACAGGTTCTTCCGACGTATCTACTATAAAGTAGAAAAAAATTCATCGGATGTTGACAAACTCTTGAATGATACGACAACAGATGATGTGTGGGCAAGAATCACTGACAATTTCGCAGTTTGAGGAATTTTCATCTTGGGGCCAATTATCTTGCTCATCGACCTAAACTGACGATAAAAATTTATGGAACAATGTTCATGAAAACTCATCTTGGACATCTCCATATTCCATCAATCTGTCTGACAGATGTTGACCTTCAAAGTGAATTGTCGTGAACGATTATTGAGTTCTTGCGAGTACAGGATCCCAAATGATGAGATATATCTGCCATAGTTTACATTGTTTCTGGAATATCCTGAAAAAAAATCGGATTAGTATTATTTTGAATTTAATGTTCATGAAAACTTATCTTGGACATCTATATATTCCATCAATCTGTCTGACAGATGTTGAGCTCCTAAGTGAATTGTCGTGAACGATCATTGAGTTCTTGTGATACAGGATCCCAAATGATGAGATATCTGCCATAGTTTACACTGCTTATGGAATGTACTGAAAAAAAAATCGGATTAGTATTATGCTTCTCTGATTGCGCAATATATTATTCATTATAATTCACACCTATGAAAGAAAACATGGGTGTATCCTTTAGAGCACTGCTTCATTGAAACAACGACTGTTGATTTCTGAAAGTGCACAGATAATTTGGAAAAGAACTGGTATCAAACCACTGTTTATACCTAACTCTTAAAGGCGACACCCTCTTTTGTAGAGAGGCATTACGAACGCCAAAGTTGATACACTCCCCTCGTAAGGGTACCGGACGTGATTCCATACACTCACAATGTCGACTAATTTTTCGACTTTTAGATTTAATGATTGATAACAACAACAATGTTCATGGAAACTCATCTTGGACATCTCCATATTCCATCAATCTGTCTGACAGATGTTGACCTTCAAAGTGAATTGTCGTGAACGATTATTGAGTTCTTGCGAGTACAGGATCCCAAATGATGAGATATCTGCCATAGTTTACATTGTTTCTGGAATATCATGAAAAAAAAAATCGGATTAGTATTATTTTGAATTTAATGTTCATGAAAACTTATCTTGGACATCTCCATATTCCATTAATCTGTCTGACAGATGTTGAGCTCCTGAGTGAATTGTCGGGAACGATTATTGAGTTCTTGTGAGTACAGGATCCCAAATGATGAGATATCTGCCATAGTTTACATTGCTTCTGGAATAAGCTGAAAAAAAAAATCGGATTAGTATTATGCTTCTCTGATTGCGCAATATATTATTCATTATAATTCACATCTATGATAGAAAACATGGGTCTATCCTTCAGAGCACTGCTTCATTGAAACAACGACTGTTGATATCTGAAAGTGCACAGATAATTTGGAAAAGAACTGGTATAGAACCACTGTTTATACCTAACTCTTAAAGGCGACACCCTCCTTTGTAGAGAGGCATTACGAACGCCAAAGTTGATACACTCCCCTCGTAAGGGTACCGGACGTGATTCCATACACTCACAATGTCGACTAATTTTTCGACTCTTCGATTCAATGATTGATAAAAGTCGTTTTTTATGAAGAAATGCTCGAAGAAGAATAAAAATACGATCTGTATTTGAATTTAATGTTCATGAAAACTTATCTTGGACATCTCCATATTCTATCAATCTGTCGGATCCCGAATGATGAGATATCTGCCATAGTTTACATTGCTTTCGGAATATCCTGAAAAAGAAAATCGGATTATTAATATTTTGAATTTAATGTTCATGGAAACTTATCATGGACATCTCCATATTCCATTAATCTGTCTGACAGATGTTGAGCTCCTTAGTGAATTGTCGTGAACGATCATTGAGTTCTTATGAGTACAGGATCCCAAATGATGAGATATCCGCTATAGTTTACATTGCTTCTGGAATATACTGAGAAAAAAATGGATAAGTATTATGCTCCTCTGATTGCGTAATATATCATTCATTATAATTCACATCTATGAAAGAAAACATGGGTCTATCCTTCAGAGCACTGCTTCATTGAAACAATGACTGTTGATTTCTGAAAGTGCACAGATAATTTGGAAAAGAACTGGTATAAAACCACCGTTTATACCTAACTCTTGAAGGCGACACCCTCTTTTGTAGAGAGGCATTACGAAATCCAAAGTTGATACACTCCCCTCGTAAGGGTACCGGACGTGATTCCATACACTCACAATGTCCTCTAATTTTTCGACTGTTTGATTGAATGATCGATAAATCGTTTTTTATGAAGAAATGTTCGGAGAAGAATAGAAATATGATCTCTATTTGAAATCAATGTTCAAGAAAACTTATCTTGGAAATCTCCATATTCCGTTAATCTGTCTGGCAGATGTTGAGCTCCTAAGTGATGTGTCACAAACGAATATAGAGTTCTTGTGAGTATTGGTTCTGAAATGCTGGAATATCTGCCATAGTTCACATTGCTTCCGGAATATCCTGAAAAAAAACTCAGATTAGTATTATCTTCTTTTTACTGTGTTCCGATAAATCAATCATACCGTTTATGTCAATTTCATTTCCGTATCTGATATCTCAATGACTTCATTGATTGAGTGATTGACTGATGTCATCAATGCATCACACTTGAGGTCTCTCGGGGATGATTACAGAGGTTCCAGTTCAAAATCGAGGTTTTTCAACTTCAGTATTTTTTGTATCGAAACTATACATTAATATTGTTCGTAACGAATTACATGTCCCACTATTCACCGACATTTATTCGGAACAGATACAGGGTGATCAGAATTCTGAATCTTGAACCACCCTGTATTTGTTCCAATTAAATAAATGTCAATAGATAGTAAATCGGCTTACCACCTTAGCTATGCCATCTCTTATCGAGTTTTCTTTCAGGCAGATCGCTTCATGTAGTGGTGGACGGTGTATCGTCTGATACCATTGGCATCAATTCCGGCATTCCACAAGGATCAATTTTGACACTAACATCTTCATATCAATGATCTGTTGGGAGCTTGGTTGGGAGTAACAACTAGCCCCATCCACAGCTTTGCAGATTATAGTACCCTCCATACTGCGTTCTCTTCCAGAATTCCCATTTCTTCTTGGAAACTGAGAACTCACGGCGCAGGCAGATCAATGCTGTCAATGAAGACCTTGCTGAAATCACAGCCTGGGGAACCAACAACCTAGTTGAATTAAACGCCACCAAAACTCAAGCCTGTATTTTCACTAGAAAGGCGGAACTCAGTATGCCCGATATTGTAATGTCTGGCACCACCATCCCCACCAGCAACACTCTTTCATGGAATAATCATGTCAGATCCATCGCAAAAGCTGCTTCACAAAAACTCGGATTCTCGTTCCGTGCGAAAAGCTACTTTACACCTCAACAGCTTCTCATGATCTACAAAGCGCAGATACGGCCTGTTCTAGAATACTATTCCCACATATGGGGTTCAGCACCAAAACATACGCTGATGCTCTCAAATTCCATCCAGAAAACAGCCATTCGCCTGGTGGGTGACGCCACACTCACTAACTCTTTGACATCATTGGAATACCGTAGGAAGGTCGGCGACCTTTCACTTTTCTACCGATACTTCCACGGGAAATGTTCTTCGGAAATCTCTGCTATCATCCCTTCACTAGCAATACCAGTCAGACGAACTGGACAAGCCCAGTTAGCACATCCTTTCGTTGTCAACCTCGAAAGATGTCGAACAGCACTTTATCAAAACTCCTTCATCCATAGAACGGCTAGGCTCTGGAATTCATTGCCTGAGGAAATATTCCCAACAAAATATAATCTCCAGAAGTTCAAAAAAAATTCCGATACCTATATTTCCGTTCGTGCGCTCCAAGCGATAAAAAAAATAGAAAAAAAGGGGATTAAATAGATGGTGTTTCATTTGAAAATCGAAAGTTGATGTTATTTCCAGGAAATCCGGAATGTGAAATATTCCTAATATGAGGAAAGTGCCCTCTAGTGAGCATATTCGATGCTTAAAATTTCAGAAATATTGCTAGAAAACCAAAGGAGAAAAGGTGGGTATATTATGAGTCTGTGTCACCCGGTATGCCTTGCTCCTGCAAATTTCAAATCCTAACTCTACAATAACGAAAGATACAGGGGTGCTCTCATTAGAAGTGAGAGACACACTGTATACAAACCCAACGTCTAATATATTTTTAAAATTCATCTTCCCATGGAGGTTGAATTTTTTTTATTATGTATGGGATGGTCCATTTAAAAAAATTGTCGCGGAACTCATTACTCAAAAGTGAATAACCCTGTACATTTAATTTTCCCCTTATAAATGTGGGAAATTGAAAACAAGAATCGTCCTGTCTCAGGAGATTTCTCATCGGGAATGGATAATTTGGCTAAAAATGAATTAATTTAGTACTTCAAGAAAACACTTTATGTACTTGATCGCTCTTGTGAGAAGACTAATTCAACACAGGTCAATTCATCCACCAATACGACCTATCTGCTCTGTCCTGGGTACGAACTCCACACACGTTTTAGATTCAAGGGAGGTCTCTGCCTCTACTCTAAAACGAATCTCTCATGTCAACGAGAAAAAACTTTGGAACCAAACAAGTTTGATGTCATGTGGTTCAAACTCTATAGCCAGAAACAGACCAAATTCCTTTGTTGTCTCTACTTATCACCAAATGATCCATCCTATGAAGAGCTCTTCGAATTCTTGTCTCTGAAGCTTGACCAAATCCAACAGAACCATCCAGCAGCAGAAATCATCATCATGGGCGATTTCAATGTACACAACACTGCTTGGCTCGTACACTCTAACAGAACGGATGAAGCTGGGCGACAAGCCGAAGCTTTCGCCATCACTCACGGCTTAGAGCAGCTTATCAAAGAACCCACACGAATTCCCGATGTCAATAACCATTCAGCTAACATACTTGACTTATTCCTTACTAATAATTCAGCACCCTACACCATAGATGTACGAGCTCCACTTGGCAATTCTGACCACACACTCATCTCCACAACCTGCCCATTTTTCATTCCATCAACTGCTCCGGCACCCCCACGTCTTATATGGCATTACAATTCAGGAGATTGGGACGGTCTCCGCATGTTTTTCTCCGAGTTTCCTTGGCATAGAGTATGCTTTGACTCCGAGGACCCTTCACAGTGTGCTGCGGAAATATCCGAGATCATCATGCTCGGAATGGACACATACATACCTCATTTTTCGAAAAGATCATCACCTTCGAAACCCTGGTTCAACAAAAACTGTTCTAGAACTGTTGCCTTGAAACAAACAGCCTACCATCGCTGGCGCAAAAACCCTAACCTCGCGACTAGAGCAGAATACGTTGATGCCAGGAATAACTGCAGCCAAACAATAGATGCTTCGAAAGAAACATACAATGCCAAGATAAGATCGAAACTCATAGATTGCCCCAATGGCTCCCGTTCGTTTTGGTCCCTTGCTAAAGCGGTCGGAAGAAATTTCACTAATAGTTCATTTCCACCACTGTCCAAATCCGACGGCACATTAGCAACAACATCGCAGGAGAAAGCAAATATTTTTGCGGAGATGTTCGCAGCAAACTCTACTTTAGATTCCCAAGGAAAACTGCCGCCAGACATTCCACCCGTTGAGAGTCGAATGCCCGAAATCGTCTTCCGTCAACGCACTATCAGACGAATTTTGCTTGGTCTCAAAACAAATAAGGACCGTTACTGATGGTATTCCACCCATTATCCTCAAAAAATGTGCACCAGAATTAACACCGATTCTCTGCAAGTTGTTTACCATCTCGTACAGGTCGGGTATTTTTCCATCATGCTGGAAGACAGCTAGAGTCCAACCAATCCCCAAAAAAGGGAACAAGAACCTGCCCAACAACTATAGGCCCATTGCCCTGTTATCAGTAATCTCCAAAGTGATGGAGAAAGCCATCAATATTGAGCTTATCAAATATCTGGAGAGCTCAGGAATCATCAATGATAGACAATACGGCTTTCGCCACCGAAGATCTACTGGAGATCTACTTGCCTACGTCACCCATTTATGGCAATCTTCAATAGAAAAACACGGGGAATCTCTAGCTGTCGCGTTGGACATTTCGAAAGCATTCGACCGTGTTTGGCACGAAGGACTCCTCCACAAACTACCATCATACGGCTTACCACCTCAGCTATGCCATCTCTTATCGAGTTTTCTTTCAGGCAGATCGCTTCACGTGGTGGTGGACGGTGTATCGTCTGATACCTTTGGCATCAATTCCGGCGTTCCACAAGGATCAATTTTGGCACCAACATTATTCCTGCTTCATATCAATGATCTGTTGGGAGTAACAACTTGCCCCATCCACAGCTTTGCAGATGATAGTACCCTCCATACTGCGTTCTCTTCTAGAATTCCCATTTCTTCCCAGGAAACTAAGAACTCACGGCGCAGGCAGGTCAATGCTGTCAATGAAGATCTTGCTGAAATCACAGCCTGGGGAACAAACAACCTAGTTGAATTCAACACCACCAAAACTCAAGCCTGCATTTTCTCTAGAAAGGCGGAACTCAGTATGCCCGATATTGTAATGTCTGGCTCCACCATCCCCACCAAGCCCACCATATCTATGCTCGGTATTTCCATCAGCAACACTCTTTCATGGGATAATCATGTCAGATCCATCGCAAAAGCTGCTTCACAAAAACTCGGATTCTTGTTCCGTGCGAAAAGCTACTTTACACCTCAACAGCTTCTCATGATCTACAAAGCGCAGATACGGCCTGTTCTAGAATACTGTTCCCACATATGGGGTTCAGCACCAAAACATACACTGATGCTCTTAGATTCCATCCAGAGAAGAGCCATTCGCCTGGTGGGTGACGCCACACTCACTCACTCTTTGACATCATTGGAACATCGTAGAAAGGTCGGCGACCTTTCACTTTTCTATCGATACTTCCACGGGAAATGTTCTTCGGAAATCTCTGCTATCATCCCTTCACTAGCAATACCAATCAGACGAACTAGACAAGCCCAGTCAGCACATCCTTTCGTTGTCAACCTCGAAAGATGTCGAACAGCACTTTATCAAGACTCCTTCATCCATAGAACGGCTAGGCTCTGGAATTCATTGCCTGTGGAAGTATTCCCAACAACATATAATCTCCAAAAGTTCAAAAAAAATTCCAATACCTACCTCCTGTCCCTATCCTCCCAAGGAACGCACGATGTTCTTTGAACATTATAGGGATTCCCTTTCGTGCGCTCCAAGCGATAAAAAAAAAAAAAACTATGGATTGCTAGAGTAATTTTTCGTTCCTTGGAGTAGGTACAGAAATAGATTTTTTCTACTACTGCTATGAAAAGTAGCGAATTTCCCATAGCTAACTTAGTTTCAAAACCATGTATTCCTCATACTGTGAGAAATATTTTTTTTCACGGCACTTTGCCAAATCCACATAAATTCCCATGGAGAATCAATAAAAATCGACCAAAACTTGCTGCTGTTCAGTTTTGAATAGTTGTCACAACTGTCATAAGAAGTTTTTAGAATTCTTTAGGGTAGTTCTCATTAGTGCTTTTGATCAAAATCGCATTTTCCATCAAATATTATTCCAACAATTCATAATAAATAATATGATGTATATACCGAGATGTGACGATTTTGATAAATACACCGCCAGAGACAGTGATAATGGAAGAAGCTGCGAAAGTTGGATTTGTTTCCGGAAATTTCAAGAAAAAATGTATGAATTGGCATAAACGAAAAATTTATGGAATCTAAAACAATACAGAAATAAATATTTTTCGGAAAGTGTACTTTTTTTAAATACTTCGAGGAGAGGCGTCTACTCTTTGGTCACAAGATTCAATGTGGCATAGTGCCACACTCGGTGCCACATTATAAAATGCATACCAATGAGCTGCATTACTCGGATTCTTTGAATAAGTGCAGTTGGAGAAAAAGTATAGTGTGCAACATGTGGGAAAAAGCACTTTTCTCACTCGTGTGTTTGCGAGTGTGTTTGTAACACTCGTGAGAAAAGTTGAACTTTCCCCACTTGTTGCACAATATACTATTTTCTACTACTGTTATGAAAAGTAGCGAATTTCTCATAGCTAACTTAGTTTCAAAACCATGTATTGCTCATACTGTGAGAAATATTTTTTCTCACTGCACTTTGCCAACACCACATACATTTCCATTGAGAATCAACAAAAATCGACCACAACTTGGCTGCTGTACAGCTTTGAATAGTTGTCACAACTGTCAGAAGAGGTTTTTTAAATTCTTTAGGGTAGTTCTCATTAGTGCTTTTGATAGAAATCGCATTTTCCATCAGATATTATTCCAACAATTCATAATAAATAATATGATGTATATACCGAGATGTGACGATTTTAAAAAATACACCGCCAGCGACAGAGATAATGGAAGAAGCTGCGAAAGTTGGATTTCTTTCCGGAAATTTCAAGAAAAAAAGTATGAATTGGCATATTGGTACGAAAAATTTATGGAATCTAAAAAAATACAGAAATCAAATCTTTCACGGAAAGTGTACTATTTTGGAATACTTCGAGGAACCAGAAAAGGCGTCTACCCTTTGGTCACAATATTCAATATGGCATAGTGCCACATTATAAAATGAATACCAATAAGCTATACATTACTCGGATTCTTTGAATAAGTGCAGTTGTAGAAAAAGTATAGTGTGCAACATGTGGGGAAAAGCACTTTTCTCACTCGTGTGTTTGCATCACTCGCCCTTCAGGCTCGTGCCACAAACCTTCACACTCGAGAGAAAAGTTGAACTTTTCCCACTTTTTGCACAATATACTATATTTTCTCGCAAAGTGTCTTTCACGTGTTATAAAAGATTAAAAAACTCACCAGTATGAAATCTGCATGTAGTCCACAAATGAATTCTCAAAACACTTCACAAAACACCGACACAAAACAGAATAACGCGATGTAATCACTATACCGAACGATGTATTTGAAAGGCACAATATTATCACTCTTTATAATAAACACAGTTGTAGAATTAAAACAGTTCTTTTTCTACGGCTTTATACAAATGAAAAAATGTCTAATAGATGAGCATTACTTAAGAGAAAATCAGATGGCTACAAGCCGAAGAAATCAAAGATTTCGCTGTTATCAGTGACAGCCGTAGAAAAAGTATAGTATATAACTCGCACGGAATGCTTATTTTCTAATTAAAATGACTATCATTCCGTGCTCGTTGAACAATACAGGGTGATTCACGATGAGCGTTAATTAGACGGTTCTGGCAAACCAAGCATCAGATGAATCCACCCTGTATTTGTTCCAATTAAATGTCGGTAGATAGTAAATCAAAAGTTGAGATAGCGACATTGAAGCCATTTTGACCAATAATGAGTTTCTACAAAAAAAAATCCTTAAGTAGAAAAATCTTGATTTCGAACACTCTATATCTCTGTAATCATTCTCGCTAGACCCCGAGCTAGACCCCAAGTGTGATGCATTGATGAAATCAGCTCTTCAGGGAGAATCTAAAAATGCAATGAAATACAAGGTGTTCCATTTGAAGTCATAAAGTTGCTGATACTTTCTCGTAGAAGTGGCAAATTTTCAGATTCATCTGTTGCTTGGTTTGCCAGAAACGTCTAATTAAAGTTAATTGTGAGAAACCCTGTATACTATATGTAGCACGGAAGATGACAGAGATATAGGGTGATCAAAATCGACATTTTTCAACTTAAGAATGATACGATCACCGACCGTATGCGATGACATCTAACACAAGACTGACACGATTCACTACCTGGTCCCGAATGACTAATTAGTTGCGTCACCTTTCTATCCTATCAATTCCCGAACAAGTATTCATCTATGACTAATAATAATAATTATGATGATATTTTAAGTAGGTATACAGGGAGATGGGATGAACATGGAATACACTACTCTGGTATACAGGGTAATTTGAGACGATCATCTCAACTTAAATACTGCGAATTTTTGATCAACTTTCTAATTTCTGATGAAATCTAGTTTATTTTTGTCTCAACTGAAATCTCTGAATTATCATTGAACATTTCACAAATCACATTTTCGATCAATTCATGAAATGTCACATTTCAATCAATGACAGATCTGTCATTACTCAAGAGAAAATCCTCGAGAAAATCAGATGGCTACAAGCCGAAGAAATAAAAAATGTCGCTGTTATATATGACAGCCGTAGAAAAAGTATAGTGTATAATTCGCACGGAATGCTAATTTCTAATTACATGACTATCATTCCGTACTCGTTAAACAATACAGGGCGATTCACGATGAGCGTTAATTAGACGGTTCTGACAAACCAAGCAACAAATGAATCTGAAAATTTGATGGTAAGTGTATAATGTCTTCGCTGGTATAACTTGATATAATCTACACGTTTGGAATATTTTAAACGATGCGGCGTTGCCGCTTCTACTAGAAAGTAGCAGCAACTTGGTTTTTTTCAAATGGAACACCCTGTTTTTCATGAATGTCACACTTGGGGTCTAGCACGGAAGATGACAGAGATATAGGGTGTTCAAAATGAACTTTTTTCAACTTGAGGATTTTTTTGTGTCGAAACTATTCATTATTAGTCGGCTTACATGTTCCTATCTTAACTGTTGATTTACCATCTACTTACATTTAATTGAAATATATACAGGGTGATCAGAATTATGAATCCTATCACGTGTTAAAAAATATTAAAAAACTCACCAGTATGAAATCTGCATGTAGTCCACATATGAATTCTCGAAACACTTCACAAAACACCGACACAACACAGAATAACGCGATGTAATCACTATACCGAACGATGGTATTCGATAGACAATTATCACTATTTTACAAAGTTGTAGACAGTTCTTCTTCTACGGCCATACCACAAAATTACATAATTGCCCTTGTTTTAATGAGGTAGGTACCTTGTATGTCATCAATTTCATTTCCGTATCTGATATCACAATGATTTTTTTGTGTTATTATTTCACAAAATTTCATCTCCCATGAAATGTAAAATAATAGATGATCAGATGGCTACAAGTCGAAGAAATAAAAAATGTCACTGTTATCTGTTACGGCCGTAGAAAAAGTATAGTGTAAAACTCGCACGGAATGCTAATTTCTGTGCTCGTTAAACAACACAGGTTTTTCACTATGAACGTTAATTATGAATTTCTGGCAAACCAAGTAACAGATGAATCTGAAAGCAACTTTGATTCTTCAAATGGAACACCCTGAATTTCATTGTATTCATAGATTCTGTCTGAAGAGCTGATTTCAGCAATGTATCACACTTGGGGGTCTAGTGAGGATGATTACAGAAATATAGGGTGGTCAAAATCGAGATTTTTCAACTTTAGGATTTTTTTGTGTCGAAACTCATTATTCGTCGAAGCAGCCATCATAACTTTTGATTCAATATTTACTGAGATTTAATTGGAACAGATACAGGGTGGTCAGAATTTTGAATTATGAACCACCATGTATTAGTTCTAATTAAATGACAGTAGATAGTAAACCAACAGTTAAGATAAGGACATTGAAGCCGTTTTGACTAATAATGTATAATTTCGACACAAAAAATCCTAAACTCGATGCTGAAGTTGAAAAATTTCGATTCAGAACACCCTATCTCTGTAATCGTTCCCGCTAGTCCACAAGTTTAGTGTGATACATTGATGAAATCAGCACTCCAGGAGAATTTGAAAATGCAATTTAAAAAATCATAGTTGTTGCTACTCTCTAGTTTAAGCGGCAACGCCGCATTGTTTGAAATTCTTTAGACGTGTAGATTATGTAAATTTATACATACCATGGGATTTTCAGATTCATCAGATGCTGGCATGGTTTCCCAGATGTATATATATAAACATTGCTATTATTTCACAAAATCTCATCTCTCATGAAATGTCACATTTCAAGCGAAGAAATCAAAAATTTCGCTGTTATCTGTGACAGCCGTAGAAAAAGTATAGTGTATAACTCGCACAGAATGCTAATTTCTAATTAAAATGACTATCATTCCGTGCTCGTTAAATAATACAGGGTGATTCACGATGAGCGTTAATTAGACGGTTCTGGCAAACCATCAAGCAACAGGTGAATCTGAAAATTTGACGATTTGAATAAATTGACATGATCTACACGTTTGAAATATTCTAAACGATGCAGGGTTGCCGCTTCTACTAAAAAGTAGCAACAAGTTTGATTTTTTCAAATGGAACACCCTGTTATTCATTGCATTCTCAGATTATTCCTAAAGAGCTGATTCCATCAATGCATCACACTTGGGGCTAGATGTAATGATTTCAGGCTCAATTTCAGGAATATATAGGGTGTTCAAAATTGACATTTTTCAACTTAAGGATTTTTTTGTGTCGAAACTATTCATTATTATTTGTCGAAAGGGCTCACATGACCCTATCTTAACTGTTGATTTACTATTTACTTACATTTGATTGGAACATATACAGGGTGATCAGAATTATGAATCCACTCTGTATTTGTTCCAATTATATGTCGTTAGATAGTAAATCAGAAGTCGAAATAGGGACATGGAAGCCATTTTGACCATTAATGAGCTTCGACAAAGAAAATCCTATAGTAGAAAAATCTCGATTTTGAACACCCTAAATCTTTGTAATCATTCCAGCTAGACCCCTAGTGTGATGCATTGATGAAATCAGCTCTTCGGGGAAAATCTAAAAATGGAATGAAATACAGGGTGTTCCATTTGAAAAGTCATAGTTGCTGCCACTTTCTAGTAGAAGTGGCAACGCCGCTTCGTTCAAAATATTTTAGATGTGTAGATCATGTAAATTTATACATACCATCAAATTTTCATATTTACCTGTTGCTTGGTTTGCCAGAAACGTCTAAATGAAGCTAATATTGAAAAACCATGTATACTATTTCGCGATATGCACTAGTGACTAGATTCTTGCTTGAAACTAATTAATCATTCCAGAATTACGTCATTTGACAGGTTGCTGAGGGGCAAACATTGTATTTTGTCAAGATTTGTCATATGAAACCAGAATTAGTGGGATCGTTTTCCGTGGAATCCGAGTTGGAATCAGAAAGAATTTCATAATTTTGTTTGGTGGATATGACAGGGATGGCCAGGTCTATACTCATCAAAGGTAACCTAACAGATACTTTGTGTGCCCCTCAAGAAACCATGTCAAAATCACGTGTTCTGGAATGATCAATACGAGCACTTTTAAGTAGACCGTACGCGATGACATCTAACATAAGACTGACACGATTCACCACCTTGTCCCGAATGACTAATTTGTTGGGTCACCTTTCGATCCTATATCAAATCTCGAAACAAGAAAACAAGTATTTATCTATGACTAATAATAATAATGATGATATCTGAAGTACATGGGGTGGTGGGATACACTACAGATATACAGGGTCAAACGATAATCTTAACTTAAATGCGGATATTTGGTCAACTTTCTAATTCCTGGTGAAATACAGTTTTTTCGAATCAACTTATAACTCTGAATTATTATTGAAAATCACATTTGAGGCATTCCTAGGTGTATATTATAAAATTACATTCGATACATCACACATAATTATGTTCCTTGCCTGTTCAATTTCAACTGATTGAGTTACCCTTTTTTATTCGAATAAATTGGTGAAATAAATTTTAAAATTGAATTGAATGCAATGATCTAATAATATATATATATTATTAGATCATTGATTGAATGTAACAGGAGCATTATGAACCAACACGGTGTTATATTATTTTTCGGATCACGAAACATGTTAAAAAACAATCATACTCCAATCCTCGCTCCAATCTAAAACATAATGAAGCAAAATTTAACTACTTACTTTTGCCTCAGCGCGTGAAATAGTTATTATGACAGAGTATTTTGTTCCTGTATAATGATCAAGCCATCAGCTTTTCTTGAAAACTGAAATTCCAGATAACATTCCGAATCTTGAATCTACAATTTCCCCAAAATCGGAAAGAATTATAAAAGTTACAGGGCGATCGATTTTGTTTAATTATTTTGCCGGGTTTTTATGCCGGTGAGTGTAAATTGGCTCTCAAGGGGAACTTTTTTCCCTAATTTTGGTCTATACGAATCGTTGCATAGCAGATATCGTGATGATGTAATTTAATTTTCTGCGTGGCATATAGCCAGGAAAGTAGGTACCTAGTTGTTTTCATCTCGTTATCTACCAGTTTCGTTCATTTATGAACATTTGTGAAAATGGCTTTGAGCTTTGTTTATTTATTTAGTTATAATTCAGTTTTACCTCACTTTTATAGATCAACAAATTCATAGCAAAATTTTATGGCCGATATATCGGTGTTTTGGCCCTGTAAAATCATATCGGTCGATCCCTACTCATGTTACGACAACCTGTATTGTTAGTATTATCGTATGAAATAAAACCAGTGCATTATTGATGATTATATATTGAAATACAAATCCCTATGATTTTGAAAAACAAATTATTTTTCTTGGCAACCACACGTCACACGAGCGCATAGCGTTGAGCGTGGTGTAATCATCAATGGAACGAGTTGTATTTGTTAATGATTATTTCACTCATTGATCACTCCATGATCAAGGTTATCCTTACATGGATTAGTGATTTATTCATCGAGTTTGAAAACATGCCATTTGAATGATGATATTATTTATGGATGAATAAATTATTATTATGATCATTATTATTATTATTATTATCATATAATTTCATGAATGAAACAATTATTTCATGTCATATTTTTATTTGCAGTCGGTTATGCAACTAACGATACGTGACGATACATTGATTGTTATCTATTTATATCTATTCAGGAAATCCAAATCTGCCATGGGCCTTTTCATCTAGATATATTTTAAGACGCATGCGCTCGTTTTTAGATCCAAGAATTTATTGGGTAATGTGAAGGTGGAGTCTCATCGGCTATAGTTCCAACACAAAATGCTGATTGGCCATTCATGGCGGGTATTATTGACGTTCTGTCAAATGTCAACAGTGTCAACCACCATGGGCATTCGTCACTGAGAAAAAACAATAACAATATAGTATTTTTGTTAATTCGCGATAGGAAATAAGTGTACGCCACCTATCGGAGTTCTTGAAAGCTGTCAAAGCGACATGTTTACTTTGTTTTCATTGGTTCACATTTGTTTTTTGTTTGTGCTTATTGGTCATGTCATCAAAACAAACCGCTCAGAAGTGTTCAAGTTGTTGCCGTCAGGTGGAGCGACGTGTTATTTTTTATCGCGAATATATTCCTGGTGTGTATTAATTGTATTATAATAATTTAATTCCAATATTTGTTACTGAGGAGTGTGGTACTGTGGTGTAAGTGTTTCGGTGAAAATGGCCGCCACTGTCGTTGGATGCGAGATGTAAACAGAGATTTTCATGAACAATGCTCTTCTGAAATATCAACAATTTTTCCTCCCTCGGCGTTCGCACCCCTTCGTGGTCACTTTGAAGACCTGCAGAACATATCTCTTTCCAATGACTCGTTCCAACCTCCAGAAATTTACGAAGAACACCAATTCCTACCTCATTTCCCTTGGTTCTCACGATGTTCGTGGCAACCAGAACATGAAAAAAGAAAAAAAATTCTCCAAGAATATCCTATGAACGTTCTTTGAATGACATTGTGCTATCTGGTATGTGACATGACATCTCTGAGATGTCACGTTCAGGTAACAGTTCGTGTCGCGAACGTTTCATCGCTAAGATGTTCATAAGCAAACACATCTATGACATGACATCCCTTAGATATCACGATGAGGCAACACTGCGATATTACGTATTACAAATACGAGTGAAACCATGCATGGACGTATAGTAAAACAGATCTCATTCTGATAGAGTATCGTAGGTACCAAGGATATAGCGTCGCTGAAATACGAATGACTGGACAGGAAACCAGAGAGACCACCAACCAGTCACAATAACAACACATAATCAATATTAGCTGTCATCAGAGGTCAGTGGTGAACCAATTTCATCACACCATGTTCGAGGAAACTTTTTTTCGTTTTAAAACACATCGCTTTTCCATTACAAATACCATATCGCAATAACATTGCATAAAATATATCGCTGTTACTTATATCGCAGATAACTTATCACTGCAAAATCGCATGAATGAAACTTGAATGGGACAAAATAACATCCATCTTACATATCAGCGACGTCTATGCCACATATAAAGCGATATCACAGGTCTGAATTGTTACATCGCTGCGACATCTCTCTGATGTAACTGTGCTTGCTTGGAGGCTTTTAGCTCAATATAAAAATGATGTTGAACTGGCTAAAGATATTTTTCCAAATCAAGTAATTACATACAGTACTAAGCCTTAATTATTGTTAAAGATTTAGAAATAAATGCGATTTATTGGATTTTTCTTGACCGAGATCCATAAAAGGTTAAAATCTCAAACAGTTTACGTGCACGAAAAACGTGATTCGCAATCTATTTCGCGCACAGTGTCGTGGTATCGTATAGATTAGGAAACTGAAAAAAGGTTCACTTCGCATATCAATGCGCAAAAATTGTCATTTTTGACGTTTGTAGAAAAATGTCATATTCTCCAAGCGGCATAGAAAGTGGCTTTTCTCTGACACTTAACAGGCAGGAAAGGTGTACTTTCTCTGCCTTGGCAGAAAAAGTTTGCAAAGCAATGCAATGTTCCAAGTAATTTGGATGAAATTGGTAATCAAAATTGACACTGACATTAGGTGAACACAAAATGATGGCGATTTTTCTATTAAAAAAATACACAAAATTGGTTTTAGACCATTTGGAGGAAAAATTATGTTGGCTGAATCCCTATTCCAGCCGCTGACTCATTCTACTTCTTTGCAGCCTAGATATAAAACGAATAAGTATTTTTATCTCTTGGAGCGCACGAAAGGGAATCCCAATAATGTTCGAGGAACATCGTGTTGGTGCGTACCTATCGGGAGGATAAAGAGAAAGCGTAGGTATTGGTAATTTATTTTCAAACTTTTGGCAAACAATTCCAAAATTTTGCAGTTCTACAGGCAACCGAGTTTTGGAAGAGTTGCGCTCGACATAATTCGAGATTAACGACTAAAAGATGTGCTGACTGAGCCTGTCGAGTAGGTATGTCAGACTGGTATTGCTATAGTGATGGAATTATAACAGAGATTTCGATCTGAACATTTTCCGTGGAAGTATCTATAGAAAAAGGAAACCACCGACTTTTCTACGGTATTCTTTTGATGTTAATTAGTTAGTGTCGTATCACTCACCATGTGAATAGCTCGTCTCTGGATGGAATATAAAAGAGCATCACCGTATGTTTGGGTGCTGAACCCCATAATATATATTATGTGGGAACAGTGTTTTGAAACAGGTCGTATCTGAGCTTTGTAGTGACATAATGAAATACTCACTGAAAATAGTACAAAAGTCATTATCCACTTTCACCATTCATATTTTTATTTCGTAAATGGTTTTGGAATGAACATTTCATCACCAGTAGTTATGAAAAATTTTACTTTATGCAACAACTGTTTACGTAAAGTGTAAAGTGAGACGTTTCAAAACTTCCGTCAGTTTTACAGAATATTAAATTGAAAAAAATATATTTTGGCTTGTTCTTCTATACCAATTGATATACTTGCCTATTTTTGTACCACTATCAATGACGATTGGGACTGAGGCAAATCAATTTGAAAAGGGCAATTTAAAATCAAATGAAGACTTCAACATGTGGAAAGATAATGATTTGAAATGTTTTCATTTAATCATAGAACCAATGGTGATCAAGAATAAGAGGATATAAAAAAATGAAACTAACATGAAATATAATATAACTTTATTCTTGAATTGATATTAACAAAAATTAAAAACCAATTAAAATGTATCAAATAATCCTAATCATGCTCACATCTGTTGTGTAGAGTTTCCATTCCAAGTATTATTTTCATCGTCACTATCTCTTTTATCGGTCAGTCTATGAATGTTCCCTTGCCTTTTCACTACAGTAGAATCACGCATTCTTCTTTTTGGCTGATCAGCTCTAAAAGGAAGAAAAAGTAGAAGTCTCTGAAATCTGTGGTGTCTCAAAGTGGTGGTGAAGATAAATCTAGTAGACTCAAAATCATCTCCACAATTTCATTTGAAGGAAAACATAACTTTCCTCATAGGAACCTAAAGTACCTATAGTATATTTGATATTAAGTAATTTTTTTCAATGTTTTTCTTAAGTTACAAATCTTGATACAATGATTGGAATCTTGCTGATGTTGGCCTAAATAAGTCCGAAACATATCCCCCATCAATAACATTGAGATGATTTCGGGTTTATTTACTCTTTTGTATAGTTTTCTCTTCAAAATATTGTAAAATATTATACACATTGGATTATCAGTTATGCTTAAAACACATTAAAAGATTAAATTACGAATAATATTTGCTACTGGGCTGTGAATTTTCCAAATACACGTTTTGGAAGATAAATCTTCTCATAGGGAATAGTAATTTTCCTAACAAGTGAATTCGGGCAAGCAGTCGAGTGCGGGAAAGAATCTTTCCGCATGAGTTAGGAACAATATTTTTTCTACAAGCGTAGCAAATTGATTGAATCGTTCAATCAATTATTCAAGCAAATAGGAACAACTAACAAGAGATATATATTCTCTATCTATTAATTATTAGTTATTAGTATTAGCTATTGTGAACTTACAGTTTGGCGCATTATGTTGGTTCATTGCGGAAGCCAGCAGGCCCATTAGGAGTTTGGTCTCTAGGTTCCAGACACTTCTATGAAATGACCCAAAAATACCTATTCTTCATTCGTTTTTTTCATTTCTTTATTGTTGCACCATTCAATAAAACGCGTGTATAGCTTCTCATACCTTTCTTAAGACTTCGTTGGTGATAACGCATCTGTATCAAATCCCTATAGCTAGAAGTTTTTGATCACATTGTGGCATTTCCACTGAATCGAAAATGACAGTAACGCTGTGTCTGTCACTTCGACAATTTCAAACTTATTTGAGGTTTGATTGGCATGACAAATTGACGTTTCCCGTCAGATCAATCCAAATCTATAGGGGATTTTTATAATATTCCATTTTTATTTCTCAATATTTCTTGATTTTTACAATAAATAGTGCAATTTGATGGATGATTCTGAACATACATACTTAATACTGCAACAAACAAACTTAAACTTTTATATTCCATCACCAACCACTTATATTACTAGCGATCTTATCATATCTTTCTTTTCCCGCACTAGTGCGGGAAAAAATTTCCCGCACTAGTGTGGGAAAATTTTCCCGCGCTGTTGCGGGAAAATGACACTTCCCAAACTAAATTGCGTGCGGGTATAGGGTGAATCACGCACGCTTGTAGAAAAACCATCTATCTCATAGACAAAGTGAACATTTGAAATCTGTCAAAATAAAAACCCAATTTGGGGAAAAATCATTATATTTAGTTTATAACAAAATTCGAGAGTGAACTGAAGAAATATATTTCATCAATTTAACTCTCTCCATGTATCAATTAATTCAGATTGAAATAATTATTTTTAAATTCATCACATATTTGATTTATTTATTTTTGTATCCCTCTATAAACATGTACCTATGTTTCTTGGGACCAATAAATGTTATTTTTATTATCTATTGAAGTGAATATGCATAGAGGTTCAGGAGTATCTGAAAAAGAGAAAATAGAAGCAACACAGCCAAACCTTGCCTTCCACCTATGTATGGCATCCATTTAGTGGCATGTTTGCCACACGAACTGAATACATATAATGGCCATGGCGCTTACTTTGCTTATACTCTCTATTAGATACCCATGGATCTCTATTCATATTATTCACTTCAATAGATGATTTTCCTTTGAGAAGATTTCTTTTGCCAGGCGTGTGTATAAAAGCAGTTTCCAATTTTCGTTTGGGATTCTCTTCATATGAGATAACACAATAACTCATAGCAGCTTGATCAGATTTGCTTTTTTCTCTCCAATGACCACTGGATGAATGAATGGTCCTAAAGGCATAGTAATATAGCCATATTGGCAACGACAATCCGTGACCTAGTATAATACTGGTACTGGTGGGGGACGTTTGCACGTCAGCAACTAGTCCCTAATGGGACCTTTTTGCAAACCCCAAGGTGTTTTCAATGACTGATGTGGTTCGCTTAAGAGAGCTGGCTAACATCCTTTTCAGGCACCGCCCATCAGCTCTCTTTCAGAGTTTTTCGGCTGTGTTTTGTAGGCTAGTAATGTACTCACTACCATATGCCGCAGTGGCAGGCCTGCTAGCTATCCTCGTTAACCCCCGTTAGAGACCGAGGTCCACTAAGCAGCTGGCCCGCTCTCACGCTCAGCTGGTAGTTTTCCATACCCACCTACATACACCATCCTACTTCTTCTCTGATGCTCACAACCACATCATCATCGCTTTCTGCGTGTTCTGTGTAGGCTTTGTTGCTAACTCAATGCGCCACTTTAGGAGCAGCGCTGTTTATTGGAACGCAACAGCCAATCGTGCAGGACGATGCTCCAAAACTTTACAATATTCATCTCGTAGATAAAATATTGAAAAAAGTTCCTTGCTCGTGCTGAGAATCGAACCCACGACCTTGCGGTCGTGAGACGGACGCTCTTCCACTGCGCCAATCCCGGCTCCGTGACCTAGTATAATAAATCGATTTCTTACCTGGGCTCAGCTGCATCATCTGACGGTCTCTTATTTCCCCCAGCATTAGGATTCATCCCAAAAATGAAATTCCTAAAAAACCCAAATATATTCCAAAGTGGTGCCAACAGACTCCAAATCATAGCAGTAATACTTCCACCCGGGTTAGTGGAGACTGAACCATGATTCAAAGGCAAAATCAAAATGACAGCATTGGGTACAAGCTGCAGATCCAACAGACTCTGGGAATAATCATTATTAGAGAAATCCCGTCTGGGAAAGGTAGTGGACAGGATGAAATTGTTTGAAGGCAACTTCAGATTGGATTTTATGTAGGACACAACCGACTCCAGGGAGTCCGAAACCGCAAATTCTCTTGTGTTGCTAGAACCGTCGGGAAGCTTGAACTGAAGCCTCGTCATATTGGAATTGATAGTAGCAGAGGCGCTTGGAGGTGAGGCTTTCTGGTGCTGTATTTCTGGTGGCGACTGTGGTTGAGCCTTAGCCAATCTCTCTGCTTTGTCTTGAGCAATTTGAGCTAGAACTCGTTCTCTTGCTACCTGGTTTTCCCGCTTTTCTCTGTCGCGGTCTTCCTTCAGCTGTTTCATTTCTTGGTCCTCCTGCCATTTTTTCAGTTGCTGTACGCCCTGACCCATTTTGCGACGCTCTATCTCTTTGAGACGTTCATTCTGGAATTTTCAATGTGGAAAATGACTACCTATTGTCTTGTAGTTCAAATGTCTTAAAGCATTATTTAATATGATGTTTACACTTGTTATGTTGTGCTGGTAGGTATGTTTCGTGCGAATATTTCTTAATTAAACTTCGAATTTCGTCTACATGATTTTTAGTATCAAAAAATGTCATACCCAATGTCACTTGAATCAAATTTGTTTGAATGATATAAAGGGTATTCCTAAAGAAAACCAATCTGGGTTAGTAATATTTTTTTTATGAGAGGACATTTGGGCTCGCATTTGGGTGACTAAATCAATCAACGTCTATCCTCAAGAACTTATGATCTATTGTGTCATCAGCAGTGATACAATTAATATAATTTGTATATCTCTACTTCAAAGTTGGAGATCAACTCCGCTTAGAAAGAAGAGCGGAAACCAAAGCTTAGAGTGGATTTTAAACCACTTATAATAATACTTATATAATATCTTAGTATTTGAATTGATGAGAAGTTGGGATGGAAAATGCATATTGACATCCTCAAAGGCAAAATACCTACCATCACTGGTGCATTAATATGTCCCAAACTTTTCATTTCAATTTTTGACCAGTTTCATGTCTGATATGAACGCCTTCTCCCGAATTTTATTCAAACACTGAACCAAGCAATATCAGTAAAAAAATAGTAATTATTGTTGTTTATAGTCATGAATTCTGTCATTGATTATTTATCTTGCCAAAGAGCAGTGGAGCTTTCCTATCAAAAATAAATTTCTTTCAGCTCAAAATTGGTCATTTTGAAAAAATAGTTATTTATTATACAAGAGAAAAAAGTAGTAGATTTTAGCTCCCGGTTGTGTTGTCAACCGACGCGTAGCGGAGGGAGACAGAAAACCGTGAGTTAAAATTCAATATTTTTCCCGTGTTTAATACACTATTTTTTTATGTGACAGAACGAAGGACGACTCAATATTGGAAAGATATTACATTATATTATAATCAGAAAATTATCGACGTGAAATTTGAAATTTCAACAGGCATTACACTTGCGTTGCAGGCATCTTTATCATTCTCTTGAAGTAATCAAATATCTGACAGTCTAATTCTGTGATATGATTTTAAAAAATTGAGAATTTAGTGGTTGTATAGTAATTTAAATAACCGTGAGGTCCAATGGAGGATAAAAGGACTTGCAGTTCTTTCTCGGGACGGTGTTATTGGCTTTTATTTTATATATATGAGATATATCCAGGAAAAAAGTATTCACTTTTTGCCCGTGGAAAAAAAGTAATTTATGAAATGTGACATTTTATAACTTTTCCGCCATAGAAAAGAATATATTTTGAGTTATGGTGCACCAATTCTAAATTTTTCAGCAGGATATTTGAATATTCAAAAATGATTGGGGGACCAGCATAAACGTTTTCTGTAAGGGTTTTTGCGGAGGTTTTTGCCCGTGGAAAAAAGTAATTTATGAAATGTGACATTTTATAACTTTCCAGTCATAGAAAAAAATATATTTTGAGTTATGGTGCACCATTTTTATATTTTTCAGCAGGATATATATAATTGGGGGACCAGCATAAACGTTTTCTGTAAGGGTACATGTTACTTTCTTGCACATTTCCCACTATGATACTATACCTGGGGAGCATTTATTCATCAACATGTTTGTTAGTTTATTCATTGTGAATACTGTGGGAGAACTGAATGATTCCAATGAAGAGTTCAAATTGGTTTATTTGCAAATTTAAAATTACTGGATTCACTTGAAGTTCTGCTCAAATATACTAAATATGCCTCATGGATAGATACTCAGTTTGCAAAAACGTATGCACATTCTTCTCCTTTAATATCAACAAAATCACCAATGGGTCAGAAAGAATAAAATCAAAATTCACACAGATCTTTGTCTCCTGATCAGCTGATAAAAACAACAAGTGTGCCATGTTGGTGACACTGCTTTATTGGAATGAGAATTGAAATCCACCTCAACTTGTTTGTTTTCAGCTTTCTTAGAATCACATGAATATGGGTTATTTTCAATATTTTTTATATAGTCATGTAATATTTTCTCTTGCCTCTTTTTCTTCCAATAATTTTTGCTCTCTTTTCTTTTCCAGAAGTTCTTTGGCTCTGTTCAATTTATCTTCAGCTGTCTGCTCACTATTTCCCTCCTTCTGGATGTTTTCAACAGACTGGTTAGCATTCTCTTCAGTATGACTAGGTTTGCTTTGATTTGCACCATTTTCACTTAAAACATTTCTGCTTTCACTCAATTGCTCATTTTGGATCAGAGTTTCAGAGATATCAGCTGGAAAAATATGCATTCATACATTTATTTCAATAACACTGGGAGAGTGAAATTACCTGGCCTATTCTGTATCAAACCTGCTTTCAGTAAAATATCATCAATTCTCTTTGGTATCATATCTAAATTATCTTTACCAGTAATGATGCCTAGTGGAGCACCATTTTTTCCAATGAAATATATGGATGGAATACTTGGTTCTTTATCTATCATCAAGTTAAGACAGTATCAGAAGGATTGATAGTGATTTTTCACCATGAAGGGGCATTAATCAACTGACTAACACCTATAGAGTAGTAAAAATCGTATTTTTTATTATTTTGAGTAGACACCTTGGTGGACAAGAATGCCTCAAGAGTGGTGGAAAAGAAATATTATTTACAAATTTTTGCATTCAAGGACTAAGTTATGTGGAAGATTTCAATTACTCCAGTAGTCACATGCCTATTAGACCAGTACTTGGACCAGTACCAATCTAGCATACCCAACAAAACATAGTATGTTTAGGTCTACTAGATGGTCTTCAGGATAGCAAACTCTTGTTATAAACAATATTTATTCAACATCAAAACAAAAGACCAAACCAGGGATGGATCATAGTGCATATGTTTTCAAAACTAAGAATAAAAAGAGTGTGAGAGATCATTGGAGTTCAAAAATGAAATTGTTATTTTTCTACAGCTATAACACAAAATTGCTTTGTTTTACTGTGTTCTATACATCAATGAGGTACTTTGTTTGTCATCAATTGTATTTCCATATCTGATATCAAAATGACTCCATTGTGTTATTATTTCAGTTATCTCTCAAGTTATTCATTAAGCATTATGAGCTGTAATCAGTGACCCAACTTCAGTATTAGTAGTATTTTCCTTTGAAAATATTTCTCTGAAAGGATACATATTTCACTAAACTGCTGATGTGGGGTAGAACCTGCTTCTAATTTGATTGCCACAAAATATTCCTGTTCTAATTTAGATCCAAGTTCACCATTCTCAATAAGAGATGTTATTTTCTCTGATTGCCCATCAGTACCTGTAAAACAAATTGAAACTGTAAATATCCTTTTCTACCAACGGGACCATTCCATTGGAAGTTTTCAATAGGTGAATATAAAGATAATTAATATGATAATAAGATAATATAGATGGGACAGGACCTACCTCTAATGTACACTACAAAAATTGCTCCTCTTGACTTGGCAAACACAATGGCTTGAGCTATGTCTCCGGAATACCACTTCATATTGTAGATTGAGACACAAAATCTTGTTTCCACTCGGTAACGGTAAAATGTTTTTTTATTATTTCTTTCCTGCCACAGATAACACAAAAAATCAATACGTTGATTTTCGATTTTTTGTAGATTTGTCGATCAACGTTTGTTGATTTCGATTTGGTTTGTGTTGAGGATTTGTTGACGATTTGACTCTTGACATTGACAGTTGACTAGTTGACAATTTTTTGACAAAACACCTGTTTCAGCACAAAACGCCTAGAACATCAGAAACACAAGACAACAAATCATTTTTCACAAACGTCTCGAGTCTTGAGGCAGGACTGTAAAAGCGTGTTGGCTTCATTCTGACCTGATCCCTTTGAAAGTTATAGGGCGAATCACTGGATCTCAACATGTCGGTGGCCTTAGCAGTTAACGTTAACGCCTCTGAAGTCCAGAGTATTTCTTTTTCAAATAATCACTCCGTAATGTGAGATACTACAGGCACCTCGATTTTTTCAGCGTCAGATGCAATTCTATGGATGCAATCAATCAATCAAAAATCAATCATAGACATATAAACTTTTGTCAACTTCTGACACCAACCAACCGCGAGTACCGCGACATGCTCTATCTCTGTACATAAATAGAGAGTTGAAGTAATCACTGTACGTAGACCTCCACGTCGACGTTAACGTACGAAAAATAACGTTTACGTATTGTCGTTAAATTGAGTTGAAGTCGCCACTTTGGTCGTCACTGTCATCATAACGTAATAATACATTTTGTTTTCGGTTTGTATTGGTCATTTTTGGTTGTGTGTTTAGATTCGAACATTTATTCCTGTCAAAATTAGAGGACTTCTTGATGCAGAACTCGTTGGTGATCTCGAATTTGATAATTTTGACTCATCGGCATATTTCGAGTATAGTTTGGTTAACGTACGTTGATATTTAAGGTATACGTGAAGGAACGTGAGATAACGTACACCCGTAAGCCCACTAACAACGCAAACGTGAAGAATTGGAAAATGCGCATGCGTAGCTGTCAATTTTTACGTTTACGTTAACGTTCATGACAACACTTCAACTCTCTAATATCTCTAAAGAAACATCTAGCTAGATCAGAGAATCTTTCAAACATTGAGGTCAAGTGACGTCACCCACAACGTGATATTTCCTCCTTCTTTATCTTGTCTGTGTATATAAAAAAAATTTTTTCTCAATTGATTTTTCAAAAATATACTTTTCAGGAAAAAGGTTTATTTAGGACCAGTTAGGTTGAAATTACTTTCCTTTTTCATGCAGAAGAGATATTTTCCATTCTCATATTACCTTATAAGTCTATAAACAGGAAAAACCTTCTGATAACCTTGAGGTTTGAAAGATTCGCTGGTCTAGCTAGTGGCTTCTGAGCAATGTTGCCAAGTTAGTGAATTTTACACCAGAACTGGTGGTTTGGGTTTTCATTTTGTGACAAAATATGACATCTAGTGGATGGTGATTATTTTGGTGAATTTTTTTGAATGAATGGTGAAATCTGGTGATCGTGGACGTATGCACAATTCCCCCTGTTTTATGAAAAAAAAAAACTAATCTCGACAAAGTGAAACTAGAGAAGAGTTGTTAGAAGAATTCTGCTTTCAACTTTAATCACTGTCCAAAGGTTATATCCACAAATTTGGCTGTTTTTTGTAGCATATACAAGTATGTCATTGATGTTAAGCATTTCTTCAGTTTCTTGTTGGAAAAAAAACTTCCCTCACATTTATTTATATATCATTAAGCCGCGATCCGTTGACCAGCTAGACTTCCATCAACTGGTGTAATCTAGTGATCTTAACTGAAGTTAAAACCACCAGAAAATCACTAGATTCGCAAAAATTTTCGCCTGCGGCGCATTTTTTTTTTCGGTTCCGTCATGTTTGGTGGTTGTTTTGGTGTTTTTCAGGTTGCCATTTTGCGACTTTTGAAAATCTGAGTTGGCAACACTGCTTCTGAGTAGCATCAGCAGTATGACACCTGTAGGTACCTGATACAGGGACTCTAGTTATAACTTCCACATATTATTTTCAACATTCACAGAATGCAATCATTTGGCTGTTTATAGGTATTTAGAATGCTCTGGATCGGCTTCAAGTATTGTGATAGCCAGATTACCTACGTTGCCCGGATCAATGACCCGGATATCGGAATGTATAGTTCTGGAGTCACTCTAGTTCTGGATGCCCATTTTGCACTCGGCTTCTGCACAGCTAGCCCTGATCGTCTGGTAGTTTGCCTCCATATTTGATGTTCTGAAGATTTAGAATTCAAATTCTCAGTAATATCTATAGCACATCAGTTTCGGTTCGCTTTCATCAACCTACTACTTTTTTTGTTCCCATATTTTTCATTGGATAACCAAAATTCAATAAATTATTATATTGTATATTGGTAATCATCATACCTGGTATATTTAGAGAATGAATATGGAAAAATATGGACACCAGCATCTTTAGAGATTTATTACTTTTTATTCACAAGGAAATGAACTAAAGTATTGTACAAAAATATCTAAACTAAATTTTTGCACAAAATTGCACATTCAGGAAACAACCGTACTATTTAGTATACAGGTAAATCAGTCTATAAAAACGTATTTCCAAATCAAATATAAACATTCTGAGAACTTTTAACCTAAACGTAAATGCAGTACAACTGCTCGGAAATTCTGTCTACATCAAAAAGCCATTTTGAAAACAAATAAAAAATCATTTGTCAAAAAAATGGCTAGTCTCATTTTCAAGGTGATCATTTGAGATTCCATTAAGGATTATATCCATTGTCTTGACAAATCACGAGATTCAAATCTGGAACAAAACATTGAATGCCTTAAAGAAAATAATACACATAAATCAAACTGTTACTGTGATTCTCAAATTGAAATCACTTTTGGAAGAAATCAAGTCCAACATTGGCGAGATCATCAAGCCTGGAAATCCAAATGAACACCCAGTCCCTATACACACTTAACTAACTGTACATAATATACATCACATTCACAGAATGCAAATAACCTCCTACTTCTGCATATTCGGCTGTTTGGCAGCATTCATCATACTGTTGGGCGACGGCTTCGGAATGCTCCGTATCGGCCCCAAAGAGAGCATCGTGGTGGCCCCGAGACTGCCCACGTTGCCCGGGTTCCTCGCGTTGATGATGGGCACGCAGAAGGTGCCCTCCGGCCCCGAAGACGGTATCGGGATGTAGTTGTGGATGCCCATCGCGCTCAGCTTCTGCAGCATGCCCGGCGTCTTGAGGTAGAATGAGTAGATTAGTACATTCAATACCTGGAGTGGCGACAAATCAGCGGATATGGCTGCAGTTTCCGGGTGTGTCAGTTGAAGACCACACGGCAAGAACGATGAAATAGATATTTACGTAACCAGTTAGGAAACGCGTAAGTTACTAGTTGTCAATATGTCATTTGATCTGCAACTTTTCCGATTCAGGATGCTACTTTCCATTCCGCCTCACTACAATGAATGACGTGGAATGACTGTTGACAGTAAAGTTGTCAAAAAATCAAATTAGATTGACTGAAAAATCATTAGCGTCTGCGGACAGGCGGAAGTAATGACTCCGTGGTGGGAGAACGTTATAGTGGGCAGTAGATGCGACTGGCGTTATGCGGCGCCGACTGAATGACTTCATCATACTTCGTCTCGTAAGCAACTGGTTGGCTCAGTAAGCAGAGCATCGGCATGCCAAGCCGGTGGGCCGGGGTTCGAATCCGTGCGAGGTTCATCTTTTTTTTATTTTTTTCTTGTTCTCAAGTGATTTCTAAAAAATATTCTCTATGGGAAATAGGTTCATTTAGGGGTTTTCTATGTTTAGGCCAGAGGTGAGGTTCGGTTAGGTTAGGTTAGAATAGAATAGAATATTTTATTTGGTGTTAATACAAGTACAGATATACTCATAAATAGTATATGTACCGCCGAAGCGAGTACATATACTAAAAATGTGGAACGCTTTACGATTTTGCGTGTCATCCTTGCGCAGGGGCCATGCTAATCTTCTCTGTATCGTTCCAATTTTCAGTATATGTACCGCCTTCTCATTTTTTATGCAGAAACAATATTTTCCTTCCTCAAGAAAAATTCTCCTTCTTCAAGAAAAAAGGTTCCTGCAACGCTAGTCGCTCCGCTCTTGTCGAGTTGTCGCTTCTAATGGTTCTCCCACGATGAACACAGCTTCCTCTACCACCGGAGTTATTACTTCCGCCTGTCCGCAGACGCTAGTGAAAAATCTTGTTGAAAGTAAAAGACATTCAGGAGACATTTTTATCATGAGTTTCAAAAGTTTCTGATTATTAGAGAAGTTTCTCCAATCACCACAATCACCTGGATTCTCAACTCTAGTATCATGATTTTGAAATTATTTGGAGCCCCAATATAAAATTATAACCTCTTATATAAATTCTCCCATGCAAGGTCATGAGGTTTGTCGTTTTATTTGTATACGTCATTCTGTTCCCACCACCGCTACCAGAATGGAACAAATAAAGCGGAACTAGTAAGTTTGTGTAACGATGGGATTTTGCGCAAAAAACAGAGTTACACAAAATGCGTTTCCTACAATATTTTTTCTAATTTTGATGAAGAATTTCACTTGAATGGATATATAGGGTGTTTCGAAATTCGACCGACAACGCTTGACAGGTTATAGCCCTCGTGATTTCATGATCACTGAGCCGTTAAAGTTAAGAAATAAAAATAGTTGTTTCGCAATATCTCAAGAATAATTGAATATAATGCATTCAACTTCGGTATATGTTTCATCTTTGAATGGGCCATTTTTTGACCAGGAAGCCATTCCGTACATATTATCCAGTGGTGCCCTACAGGGGGTTGTGGCAACTTTTCCTCCCATATTTTCTACGCCACTGATTAACTTTCGGTAATTTCCAATTCCTCGAATTCATTGTTCAATTTTGTTCAGAAAATGCATCACCTTCAACTGAGCTGAAATGAACAGTTTTCGAAATATTCGACCTAGAATAGAAGATTGCATAGTAATATTTCATCATTTTCAGTAGTAGAAAATTGTAAAAATATTTTTCTGGTGTTGAGTAGATTAGATACTATTCAGATCCCATTCTATAGCTGAACAGAAAAAGTTATTCCACGCATGAAGAGAAAACAATTTTTTTGTGATTTTCTACTACTGAGGAAGATGAAAAATTACTATGCAAACTTCTATTTTGGGTCAAATATCTCGATAACTGTTCATTTTAGCTTAGTTGAGGGTGATGCATTTTTTCAACATAATTGAACAATCAATTCGAGAAATTGGAAAAAATTAAAATTTCATCAGTGGCGTAGAAAATATGGGAGGAAAAGTTATCACAACCCTCTGTAGCGCACCTCTGGATAAAATTCTCGAAATGTCTTTCTGGTCAGAAAAGTAACCGTTGAAAGATGAAATCATATACCGAATTTGAATGCATTATATTCAATTTTTCTTGAGATATACCGAAAAAACTATTTCAATTTCTTACCTTGTTGTCCCTGTATCTCGAGAACTGAACACTTGAAGATCGTATGTCCCTATCTCAGTGATTATGAAATCACGAGGGCTATCACCTGTCAAGCGTTCCCAGTAAAATTTCGCAACACCCTGTATAATGATCAGTTCTGCATGAGTTCTACCAATTATGTACAGGGTGATTGTTTATATTTCACTCAATAGCTATCTCAGTTGATATTGGTCTTACAGAATCGTTCAAATTGAAGTTTTTTCATTAGCATTCAGAATCACATACTAGAAAATGCAAAGAAGCATCCTAAACCTAAAAATTTTACATAAACTGGTATTTTTAAATGGAACACCCTGTATTTCATTTCCCTAAACGATAGAGCTCTTTCTTCTGATTTTGAATATTCGCGGGAATCAATGTTACCAGGTGGCGCTTGGTTTTCATCGTTTCATGTCAAAGCCACGTCAAAACTGGGGGAAAACAAACTCAACCCTCACTCACAATCCCATTAGTGCCATTAGCTTGTGTACTATGTACTGATAAGAGTGATAACATTTTATGTCATTGACAAGTTTGACAACTACAGCTACAGCAAGATGTATGCAATGTAGTCTATGCACTTTATCCATAGACAACAGTTTGTTTTCCCCCAGTTTGAAGTCCGTATTATGTAACCTAGATGTCGCCCACTTCGTGAATCTCGCGAATATCGTATACTTTATTGAGGTCTTCTTTCGTCAGTTTTTGAAAAATATAGATTTTGGTATAGATCTAAGGTGTAGTACGCCAGATGACAATGCTAAAAATTCTGGCGTTCTACAGCTGCCTTAGAATCCATTGTTAGCGACGATGTTCAAATCACCCCGTAAATGAGAAGAACGCCTAAGGAATGCCTTATCACAAGCGGTCTCGACGACTCATCGGTTTTCGTAATCATCGTGTGTTCGAAGATTGAAGAAGGTTTAGTCATTAGCATCGTAGCATCAGAACGAATCACTTGTCGATGTTGTATTTTTATAAACGTTCATCTTTGTACCTGAGTGAATAAAAATGTAATTGAGTGTTGAAATTGTGTTTATCTACGATGCCTCCATTTAGAACCTCAATAAAGTATGAATAATATTTAAAATCAGAAGAATAAGCTGATAATAATAATAATAATAATAAATGCTTTTATTGTTTCAAAGGAACAAAAGGCAGACTTCAACTCGCCGATAAATCGATAGTTGATCTTCCACTCAACCATAATACTGGGCGATTCCCAACCTATAGGCACAAACCCGGGAATCGACAGCCCATGGCAAACCATGACCAGTTTGATGCAAAAAACGAACTAATACTATCGATTGGGGAAATAAAATACAGGGTGTTCCATTTGAAAAATACCAGTTTATGTGAACTTTTTGGGATTCATGATGCTTTCTTGCATTTTCTAGTAGAATAATTAATTTTTTTCTATTTGCATGTTCCTGTAAGACTGAGATAGCAATTGAGTAAAATATAACACAATATCACCATGAAAAAAATTCAGTAGGCAAGTTGACATCGCCTCCGCTTCGCGTCGTTCGTGTCAACGGCAGTCGCGTGCGGGAAAGAATCACTTTCCGCACTTGTTAGGAAAATTACTATTGTCAATTTATGAGCGATTCGGTATACTTGCAACCTACCAATTTTCGAAATCCGATCTCGAATGATTGAGAAGATACAGCACTGGCCGTTTTTTGTGCACTATGTCAATGTAGTAAAATAAAGCCGCTGTACCTTGAGATTGACCAGCGGTATGCCCAGCTCGGCCATGCCGCCGGACGTCTTGTGGTAGGTCTGCCGATGCTTGTTCAGGCCCATCGCGTTCGGGTACTGGGCGGGGCAGAGGTCGCAGCGGTAGGGCAGACCGGGGCGCTGCTTCTGTGGCGAGGACAGCGACTGGGCGGCCGAGAGGTCGTCCGTGAGGTCGACGGTGGGTAGCGCTTCTTCGTTCGAGGACTGGAATTGGAATTTATATGAATAAGAGAGGTGACGTACTTTTGGTTTGTGGGAGTCCCTATATGTGGGTGTACCTAGGGTCCCTTGATGTAAACTGACGTATTTGTCATCTCAACAGGGTACGGACAGATCCTCGTCTCCTCTCACTCTAAAGTGTTTCTGAAACAGTTATATAGTTTCTTTATCTTTATTCATTTCTGAGGATAAACACTAGATTTCTGACATTTGTTGTTTTTTAGGTTATATTGAGGACATTGGCGTATCATACGTAATTGCCACATGTAATTTCTCATTCAACTCTACATATTAAATCCAAATGATGATGATGATGATTTTCCAATTCTTCAGTTCAAGTTCAATACGTTTTACCAAACGGGACTGTTCTTAGGCAGTACCTATCGATAAATTAATTTTGATTTCAGACTAAGCCTTATGGTTGAGAAATGGTGAAAAATGTTATGTAGGTATTCAAACTAATGTGCTCATAATATGTCATGTGTGCTGTATATTTCCATGTTGGGAATCATTTTTGCAGTTTTTCACGAACACTCAATACTTCCTGAATGTAGGTATAATTTTTCAAATGATAGAGCATATACCTCTTCTTTAAATCCTCCGTTTCAATCAAAACTGTTTCTACTGAAATGCATTCAAAAATTTGTGGAGTGGATAATTATAGGCACAATGAGAAAGTATATATAAGAAATAATATGTGATTTCGTATTAGTTTTACCTCGAATATTTTGCTGATGTATTTAACAATTTTCCCCATTGGGTCACTCCACTTTCCATGTTCTAAGTTCATTTGCATTTGATGGAAAGCTGACAAATTCAAATTTGCCATCCAACTGACTGATACAGCCTAACGCAGCACATTTTACCATCCTTCCAAAATAGATTTGAATAATGTCGTATTTAGATCAAGTATGAAATTGAAATTTTATAAGATTTCTTTTAACGCCAATGAATGTGACGTGGCAGCAATGTCATGTCAGGGACGCCAATACACGAAACCAAAGTCACTAGATGAAATAAAAGAGGAAGGAGCTATGATCTGTCCGTACCCTGCTAGATGACAAATACGCCAGTTTGCATCATGGGACCCTAGGTGTACCCACTAAACACTCCACCACCTTCCAAGGCTGGTCTGACCGAAGTCTCCGATAACACTTGGCACATTGTGGCATTGTGCCAGTGTACCTGGAATATGACATGATTGATTTTACCATATACGCCGGATGGTTTTTATATTAGTTTGAAAGACCCTTTTCGTTCAGGTTCCTGAAGACTACTCTTCCGAGTCCTAATCTTGTCCATGTAGGCAAAAAGTTTTCGTTCTCCTACCAGTAATGGGTTTGTCCAGGCCTGTGGTGCCCCCTGCCGAGGGCTAAGGCTGATTAATCTGAGATTTCGCCCTGTTTCCCAGAGGTCCCGTTATCAACACCATATTACTTCAGTGCCACAACTTGGATTAGGTTGCCAGAGCTCCGTTCAACAATCCACGGCCAAACAAACAGATATTCACAAATTGCCTCATCTTTACACAGATAAATATGTCCATCTGAGTGACTGGATCAAAGATGCCTACAAAATGTTCCATCTAACGAGCAGCCGCGGCTTGTTTGCCCTCACCATCGTGAGATTGGGCTTCAGGAAGAAGGAAAAAAAAAAAAGAAAAATTGACAAAGAGAGGCCGATTGAATATCGTTTTCGAGATGAAACTTGAGACAATACTCGGACAAGACGACACTGTGAATTAATAAATCTACTAAAATTAGTACGAAATTCTCATTTCGCGACGTAACTACATTCAAACTAGATAAAGCAATATGTACCTCGTTCATGTTCTTCGGCAAAGTTGGTAGTGTTCGTCGGCGGCTATTGTACATATTGTGTCTTATGTATTGGACATCCCTTGTCGTTAAGTTATTCGGAAGGTCCCCTTGTAACTCCAGGCGGATGAACTTCATAGGTTTTTCCGCAAGGTCGTCTGTAGCTTTCCTTTTGCAAGCAGCACTTATAACTTGTCTTGTTAGGCTTGCCAAATTTGCCTCGTGGTTGTGCTCTCCCGGATGTTTAGTTATTACCATCTCGATTGATGACCCGAGGGTATGCACCGTTGCTTTGCATTGCCGATTAGTACACCTCCAAAATTGTTCGCTCGTTGAGTTTATGTCTTTAGTAAAACTAAATTTAAAATTATCAAACACTAACACTGGTTTTCCTCTATTACTGGAAATTATTTTGGTTTCCATTGCAACTATACACGATACGCGCTATAACAATCTCGATAACCAAAGAATAATAAAATGTGTTTCATTTTTGCAGGGGGGCTTTATATAGGTTACATGAGAACATCCATTAATACGTACTTAAATCGTAATTAAATCTTCGGTGCCCAAATTGCAGTTTTCATAATCCCTCCAAACTGACCGCAAAGGGTGGGTGCCTACCTGTTTGGTGCCCGATTTGCATGCGCCCAGTTTGGCGATAAAACTTTTATCTGGTATCATGAAAATGTCGTTTTATTGATACTGATGAGAAAATTTCAAAAGAGTTTAATTCATAAACCATGACCTGGAACCTACAAGATCATTCATATAATGAAAATATATTGATTTTATTCCTCCATACTTTCCGTATTCTATAGCAGATTGGATATTTGAATATTGAAACAAAAATCACAAAAGTACTGAAATATAATCAAAGAAATGAGGGTCAACATGTTGATAGTCCACCAGATCGCACTACTTCTACTACTACTTCACTACTTTAGAATGTATTCTTCTCCTTCATTGATATGAAATCCCCAGCCAACTCAATCATAACGTTTTTGTATTCTATCAAGCATTTGGGTAAGTTTGACATCAACATTAACCTCAAGCTTCAGTAATCGCTGACGAATAATAACAAGTTGTCTTTTTGATGTAAGATGAGCAATAAAGTGCAGCTCTGTGCTCCATTTTCCACAGCAACCAAGATAGCCTTTTTTCTGTTGATTGATTATCTTCATTACATAGCACAATAATACAGCATAAAATAGTCTGCACTCTGTACCAATAAATAATATGAAATAATGATGATATTTACTAACCTTATTAGGTGCTCCGTTATTCTTCGCTGCAGGTATAATACTGACGGCCCCGTTCAAATTCAGCGAAGCCGGTAAACTTGGGGTATTTTTCTGAGAAGATTCTGCTTTTTCTTTGGCTTTCGCAGTTGCTGTGACGGTTATGCCTCTAGTCGCTAGAATGTTAGCGACGGCCTTTGCGTCCGATTTTTTCGGACTTTCGACCCTTTTAGGTGGTGGATTTCTCACGCTGAGTGTGATCGAATCTGACAGATGCATTATGCTGCTCTCTGCTGTTCCTCCCTAAAATATTAAATACTACATTATAATCCGCAACCATCACCAACTCAGAGAACCGATATATAAATCTAGGTTGAAATGATGTATAGAAAATACTACAAAGTGATCAATGAATAAATGTATCCATAATGATTTATGCAAATATACCGTTCAATGTGTTTCTCTTTTTGAAGATATATACCTATGAATTATTGCACTTTGCCATTTCAGTTTCCTTAATTTCACGTCCTTGCCTGTGATGTCACTCTCACGACAGGGTACCATTTGACTGTCTGATTTTTTTAACGGATAAGACGCACAGTTGAATGTGTGGTTATAATTCAAATTTCAATATTGAAGTTACCTCCACTGACCTAGCAGTCTTCGGTCAAAACATTTCGGAATTGAACAAAAAACTATTCAAACCATGATTCAATGCTATTTCAAGTCCTTTGCAAGCATATCGCTAAATTCTTGATCACGTCAGAGTCTGATTGCTAGTTTGGTATGATAGCTAGAAACATGGATTAGAAACGAATATAAACTAAACAACAAGGTCTATGACAACAACTTACTGCCACATACAGGGCATGTCAAAAAAATCTAGATATCCGAGGACCATTTCTTTAAATGCTGACTGACAAAAAACGCCGCCACCATAGCGCAGTACAATCAACGAACGCCAAAAAAAGGCGAATAGGGGAAAAACCGTGTAGGTAGTCCCAAATTTTCGTACAATGGTAGAGGGAAGTGGCATGAACAACATATACTGAAAGTCCTGACCCGTAGGGGATGAGCGACTTGGTTGGGGATCGTTTGAATGTCATTTTTTCGAATACTTCTTGAACAATTCCTAAATCGCGGCGTCTAGCGAAATAAATGTAGGTATACAGAATTGAACAACATGAAACTCCCTATGAAAAAGTGTCTATTCATTTTTAGTCTACTATGAATAGTTTCTGAGATACAGGGGTAGAATAAATCGAGAAGTTTCAAAAGTAGAGTTTAATGGTATAAAATTCATGTTTTATGTCACAGAAGTTTCGGCGTTTGATAAAATGTATACCTATATAAGCTTTTCATCAAATGATGGCACTAAGTGGGTTTTTCACCCAAAGAAGTTATCTATGAGCAATATCTAGAAGCTAACTTGAAAAAATCACCTTTAAACGTTCCCCAACCGGCCCTACCGCCTTAGTTATTGACTGCACATTGCGTGGACTTCTGTGAATGACTTGGGTAATGCTGACAGCGATTTCCTCCGAACATATTAGATGTTCTTCCTCACACATTCTTATTCTGGTTGCTCCGACAAAGCTTTTTTTATTATTTTTGCAGGTTTCGCACATTTCAGATTCAGCTTTCCTCTTAGCTGTGCTATAGCACTCAATATTTGCCGTTGCAAGACATTTTCCGACTATGTCCCATGTGAATGGTTTTGACTCGATGTTGTCAGATCAGAACAATTGCCCATAGTCTTTAAATAGGCATTGCCCCTATCTTTGATAAATCTCCACTTCATTTCTCCCGAATTTAATTTTCGATTTTGTTCTTTCGAACTGATTTAACACCAAAAGTGTTTCACCGCGTACGCTTGTGAGTTCACTCAACTTAGCCGATTCACCCATCTGTCCACCTTTTTCATTGGATTATTACAGTTTAAACGTTACTGTGGAACTAAATAATCAAACAATGGGCGTCTCTAACAATATAGTATCAGGTAAATTACTTTTCAATTAGTTTCTCGTTGTAGGCCAAAATGGACATCTATCCAGACATCCTTCGAAGCTCATTAAAATTCATCTTACCTGGTATTTCCAATTTTCGGACTGAAATGGGCATCGCCCCCCCGATCATCCCCTAACGGGTCAAGACTTTTAAGATGTTGTTTATGCCACTTTTCCCTACCACTAAGCACATTGATATGATAAAATCTAAGGAATATTCCCATGATATAAGATTTTTTCTAATTCTTCTAATTAATGGGAAATTTCATTCAAACAATTGAACAAAATGAGAGAAAATAATCAAGTACGCTACTTTGAAACAATTTAAATGATTGAACTACCCCATGGAAATTTGAACAGACGTGAATTAAAAAATAAATGTTACCATTTTTTGGATCGACTCGTCCGTTACTCGACAGAAATCCATATAGTAATTGAAAGATTATTCACAAACGTTGAAATATTTCCACAGAATTTTAAAAACACAAGAAGTTCCACTAACACAATACTACAGCAAGGATGATTCTTCAGGTGATGAACTAGTGAAATGAATCACCCGATTGACTCGCATAACTTTTATGCCAGACAACACACTATATACCTTCAGAAAGTGAGGTGATTATCTGTGTCCAGGTTGACAAATCCTCAATTTTGGAAAGTTCACACATTAAACATTTCTGTACTGCACACCAAAGATAAAATATCAAATATTCAAAGAAGGATTAATAATGTGATCCCATTAACACACTTTTGTATGCATTATTATATTGCTTGCTATAAAAGAGCCTTTCAATATGGAGTAGGTACCTCGAATTTACCTGAGACGATAAAGATTGGTATATTGAACCCCATTATCCAAAGAATTGTCAGTGAAGTGATCCATTAAAAACATAATCCATAAACGGAAATTGTTCATTTGAAAGGTATAATCCAATGAAATTCTTGAAGATTTAGGATTACAAACAGGTATACCTAAAAGATAGTTTAGGTATAAAAAATTGTTTTTTTGTTGAACACTTCTTTTCTTAATAGGTTTAGAAATTGAAATTTTCAATGACGATATGTCAGATGACTAGGAGATGTGTCAAATTTTTTTAAACATATGCTCTATGAGTATTAATCTGCCACACTCATTGATACATCAACAAATAGTGATAATATCACTGAAATCTGCCAAAGCGTTTTTCAGGCGTTACTGAACTTGAGAAAACTAAATACCCTGTATCTTGAAAACGACACGTTTTCGGACAAATAATGTTATTTTTAGTGCAGTTAACATTGAAATTATTCAAAAAATATATACTGAATGCACAGTGCACAAAACTAGACAATGACATATCTACTTAACTAGAATCTAGAAGAACAGTCAGATGATAGGAAAACTATTGAAAATAAACAACAGCAAATGAAATAAACGAATCAAAATTGATATAGGTAGAAAAACCTATAACACTAGAAGAAATAATTGATAAGATATAATTGCAATATTAAAAGTCTTTCAATTCAGTATGCATCAACATACGATACACAAAATTGTGACACACACAAAGTTAACCAGAAGCCAGGACTACCAGAAAAATATCTCCTCCTTTATTACCATCACCCTATCGAATTTCATGTCTGTGGTTGAGTAGTTTTGAAAAAAAATAGACATCGAAAATAGTTCAGTGATGCTGAATAGATGGTAGACAAGGAAATAATTATAGGACTTCTCTATATTTCAATATGGTTACGTTGGAAGCACTGAAAAGAAAGATGGAAGAGGAGAGAGCTTTCTTTCCTCTCATTCACGATAGTCAGGAGCTCATTCAAAACAAATGAGCTATTGACAGTTTTCAGTACAGCAGCGACAATGACAAGGCAGACAGATTCGGGATCAGTGAGCAGACAATATTATAAACAACAATGATTCTTGGGGTGATAATAAAGAAAATACCTGTTTAGTTTACCTAATTATACTATATATACTTTATACTATAATATGTTTACCATTTAAATTTAATATTATTCAACAACTTTAAAGAACATTTTTCATCCTCATGTAAGTAATAACAACTATTACCATATTCCTGTTACTATTTTAGACTTTTGTTGGATGTTTTAAACCTTGGCTGATGATGGGCCTATTATAAGCCCGGAATATGTCCCCCCTTTTTGCAACATAATTTTGTTCACCCATTAAATGTCGTCATGGAGATGATTTCTCGAGATTTCTTCTTCCTTTAAACACTACCACTCCACTTTGAGCAATATGGACTTCTTCACACGGTTATACTTGAATTTAGTACAATTTCGGAATGACTTCTAGTACAAATTGAAATTCTGAAATGGCAACACTGACCTGCACACTCTGCACGCTCTCGATCTGTGGCAGCCCCCCGTCCATGTTCTTCGGCTGCATGCAGATCACCTGGCAGTCGTCGTCGTCCTTGTCGGGCGCCAGCATGTCGTCGAAACGCTTCTTCTTCGCCTGCAGCTGCGCCTGCTGCTCGGGCGTCCGCTTGCCCTGCGCCATCTGGTGGCCGGGCCGCACGCCGTTGACGGGCGGGCCATGGAGGCGGGGCCGCGCCGCCCGAAGCGCCGTCATGCCCGCCCCGCCGCCGCCTCTAGGGCGGGTCATCGGTTGGCGGGGGCGTGTCAGCGGCTGGCGTTGTCCTGGAAGAGAATCGCGACGTTTTACGATGGGCACTGCTCTTGACATATTGAACGTCATTATTTAGTCTATTGAAATTAGTCGAAAAAATACCAAACTGCGGAATAATTCATATAATACATAGCAAGATTTGGAGAATTCATATTACGCACAAGTGCTATATACTGGTATATATATTGGTAAATTCCATAACAAACCATTTTCCCCAATTTCATATCTTAACAACTTCATTGATAACAAGAAACACATTCAATAAAAGTATTATAGTTAAAGCGCGAAATGCTATTTTGTTGATTGAGAATTTGAGATATTATCGTGTATTCATGCAAAGATGGACACACTGTATAACTCTCACAGGGGCGTACCGAGTGGGTTCAGACATAACTTTTTTGAGGTGAGATTTAATAGTCCGAATTTCAAGTGAATATTCTTGGTAAAACTCAACACATTATTGTGTACTGTTTTTGGATATGAAAATGATGAATAACTGATGCTGAAATGAGTATGTATTATAAAAAACAATAACCTATTCATTGAGAACCAAAAACAATAAAATTTCAAAGCTTAAATTTGTCTGAAAACATGAAATATTCAATAACATATTAATTCCCTTTCATGTGGTCCAAGTGATCATAAAAAATTGTGTTCTCAAGTGATATAGAAAATGAACAAAAAAGTAGAAACCAAATGGATTTTGGTTTTGGAGAAGATGATTCTAAATCTGAAAGAAACAAGCCCTAATTTAATTTTCCTCAGAAAAAAATAGCCCTTTTATCTCCCAAACATCGCCTGCCTATGGTTAATCATGAAGTTCACTATGCCAAATACTTAATGTTCCTTACATACAATCATTACCAGAATTCCAAGAAAATCGCATATTTTATAACTGAAATACTAGAGTATATTAGGGACTCTCTGTATACATAATTTTAAAGTAAATATCTTCTGATATTTATAATAATAAAAAATGCAATCGTCACTGTAATCATCTGTTTGGTACAACAGCAAGTAGCACTCACCCATGGGCTGCCTAGGCCCGTTGGGCATCCTATTCACGGGTTGCTGCTGCCGCGGCGCCATCTGCCGGGGCGGCATCGGCTGCCTGTAGGGCTGCCCCTGCTGCTGCATCGGCTGGCCCATACCTTGCGGCTGCGAGGTGGGCGGGCCCTGGTTCTGGGCCATCGGCTGCTGCCCGCCCATCGGAGGCTGGCCCATCTGCTGGTTCATGGGCGGACCGAGCTGTGGTTGGGGCGGCGGTGGCATGTGTTGGGGTGGGTAGCCAGGGGCGGGCGGGTAGTACATGGGGTTGGGCGGCCTGTAAGAGGGCCTGTGGTATGTTCAGAAGAGCTTATTTTTCTGAATTTTGTGAGATGTAATATATGTGCGTATGGTGCCCGATTTGCTAGAAGATACAAGGTGGTATAAAATCGATGCAAGTAATCTTTTTTCAAAGCACTTCATTTTGCTCCATGTCCTTGGACAGCGTATCACATTATGAATTACCACCCACTATACAGTATGTCCATTTAGTGCGTAATTTCTCGATATCTCAAAAGCCATAATCTATAGAGAAAAACTTCGAGGCAAAAACTTTTTAGTTACTAAAGTAGCTCATTTCAAAAATATTTTCAACATTACTGGGTGTTTCATAAAAGCGGGACAACTCGCGGAGACGAGTTTTTTCAAATGGAACACCCAGTATTTTTTATTCGAAATTTATTCCACAAAGGTTTAGCTCTACATCGCTGTAAGAAAAATTGAATTTGGTTGCGGCGTTGCCAAGTTGTAATTGATAAACCCATTTTTACTACTATTAAAGGGTAATATTGAATTGGGTATGGTATATTCATTTATTGAAATCTCGAAAATATTTTTGGCATACAGTAGTAGCAAGGTCTCACGTACACCAATCCAGTAATTTTGCGGATTATCATTAGATCAGATATCATTCGCCTTTTCATCGCTGAAGAAAAAATCAAAAATCGGTTGCGGCGTTTTCAAGTTATGAGTAATTTCCTTATGTTTATCACTATCTCAGGGCTACTTATAAGGCATGGTTCCTTTATTTGATTTGAGTGTGGGAATATTGCTTGCCACATGACATTCGAGGTTCTACATAGATCATTCAGGAATTTTTGTGATATGTGCATTGTCCAAATTTGAAATATTCCGTAATCTTGTTACTTATGATTTAAATAATATGTACCCATGTGAAACAAACAAACATGCCAAAAGCAACGCCTGTCTTCAAAACAACTTCTACAATACAAACAATGGAGATGTGGATTGCGAGAATTAGGACAATTTTTTGAAATTTGGGCCAATTTTATTGTCGTTATTCTCACAATCCAAATCTTCATTCAACTTGAAGTCTTTACTACGCGGGTTTTGGGAGGGAATTCAGCAAAATTTCAAATAAATTCAAGATATATTTGATTGTGGCGATGTTTGACAGGTCATTACACAAATATAAGTGTATTTCGGAAAAAAAAAATAAGAATTGGAGAGCCTGTGAATGTTCCTATTGTAAAAAAATATATAAATATAAAATATTTTTGAAATGAGCAACTTTAGCAGCTGAAAAAGTTTTTTATCCAAAGTTTTTCTCTATAGGTTATGACTTTCGAGATATCGAAGAATTACGCACTAAATGGACACACTGTAATTAAAAACTAGGAGAGAAATGAGCTCTACAGATTTTTTGTTCATTCCAACAACATTGCATTGATGATGAAGATGAGAACTTTGGATGCAACTTGAGGAAGCTCTAATCTTTGGCTAACAAAATATTCATGAATGTTAGTGAATATTATTACACAGGTGACTTTTTTCTCATTAATTTCATATCAATTCAAGCATCATTTTGAAGTGAGATGTAATATATGTGCGTATGGTGCCCGATTCGCTAGAAGATACAAGGTGGTGTAAAATCGATGCAAGTAATCTCTCAATTCAAGCAGAATTTTGAAGATAATAGTATATTTTAGTACCTATATGTACACAAGGTGTTCCAGATTTTTGTACATTAAATTCCATAGGTTATAGAAACACAAAATAAGGGGACTATCCTGATTCAACCATACCTCAATAATGAATTATACATTTGGTACCTAATCAGTTTGTGTGAATTTCATTTCAACAACGATCAGTTTGAATGTTCAAGTTTTTTTCAAAGCCCACTTTAAAATCACATGCGATGTTGAAATATTTGACAAATGAAAAATTTACATTAATTTCAGTGACATGTACTGCCACATTCAATGATACATCTCAAAATTTCATGAAAAAATCAATTTGTAGACAAGGGAGCATTTATTATTTATTTGACTAAAAGTATACTTGTCAGGCATCACTATATTCAGAAAAAAATTTCAACTAGAAAAACAATTGAAAAACATAAATTGTAGTACCATTTGAAAGAAAAAGTTGACAGTCGCTGTCGTCAAAGTTGAAACTTGAAGAAATTGTGAGTCTACTGGTAGTATAATCTGCTTTTTTGATTTTCAAAATCGGATAATTGATATCGCCGCTATGGCTTGGGGTTTTCTTTGTCACTCAGCCTATATACAGGGTGTTCCTCAAAGACTAATATTCAAGGGGGTGATTCTTTGACTCATTTTAAGAAGAAAACTTCATATGAACGTATGTCCTGAAAGTCTTAACTTTTGAGATACAGGGTGATGAAGTTTTGAAAAATATTCAGTTTAGGTAATAACAGACAATTTTGTATACATCTTCATGAAATTTGGTACACGTCTTTTATGCATCAAGGTGCATTTTCTGATGTACAAAAATTTTCATTTTCTCTACCAGTGGCACCATTACGGGAATTTTATTGTTTATATTTTACTTGAAAGTGAGCAATGACGAAAAAATTTCAAATTTTATACGATGTCATTAAAGGCTATTTAATCCATATACGTATTAATAATCAATACGGATAATCTCTATCTGTTTCCATAGCGAAACATGAAGCCGATTTTTGAAGACAAATGACTATCCATAAGGAAAAGTGAGATACGATCAGACACATACTGCTTTGATTGAAAGGCTAGTAAACGTCATTGTCCACCGAAACGCATGTCTTTGATGACTACGTATCATGCCACCAAATCCTTATGGATATTCATTTCTTTCATATTTTTGGCTTCATCCTGGCACCCGTTATGATCCGTATTGTTTATTAATACGTATATGATTTAATCATGTACAAAAAAGATCCTCCTGTTGATATTCCATGAAACGCTTCGTTTTCGACATAAAACGAAAAAACGAGACCATACTTCAAATTTCAATGTCTGAATACTCCATTCAGGGCATCCATTACTTGATAACCACGGTAAGTAACATTTTGAAATTTGCATACCGATTCAGTTCACATAGCAGACTGAATTTTGCCATCACGAAAAGCTATACAGGGTGGACAAAAAAATAATCTATACATATTTTCAACATTGACACCCTGTATCTCAAAAGTTTTATTCTTGAAATGGGTCGAAGAATCGGCCCCTTGAATATTACCAAATCATTAAGGAACCCCCTGTATATTGGCGCCTATGGATCTCTGTTACTATTTTTGAATTTTATTGTAGATGCGGCAATGTGGCGAATTCTAAACACTTGGTATTTCCTCAGATATGGAACAATGAACTGCATTTTGATTGAACTTCATTATTATGCATTTTTGGAGGTATATACCGGGTGGCTACGGAAGTATTGCCTACGGAATATCTCAGTTATTGTATGAAGTAGGTTTGTGAAATTTGGAGCGTCGATACCCAGATAGCACGGGACGTCCCGGAGACGTCCATTTTAGGTCCATTTTTGGTCTGAACGTCCAGGACCTTTTATGGACGTTTTTAAGACGTCCATTATTGGACATACTCCGGACGTCCAGAAAAAGACGTCTTTAAAACGTCCAATTCACAGACTCTCACGGTATATCAGTTTAAATTAATATAAGTAGGTAGGTATATATTAATAATTTTAAAATTAGAATTATTGAATTGAATATGGACATGAATGATGTCAAAAAATATATTATATATCAGCTGTATCAATATATTGAATTTCATTTATTATTAATATTATGAAATTGAGATATTTATGATTTTAACTGATTTGTACCTACTTATATAGTTATGTTGAATTATATTACTTCAATCACATAATACCTATACATCAGTTTGACCATTCTCAAACCCACACTGAAGTATTCATACAAGCCGCGCTTTCATAATAAGATTTGATTGAATCACTGAATATGTAAAGCAACCGTAGAACGCATGCGTGCTCAGCGTTGCCAGACTTACTATTTTAGCAGTAGATCTACTGTTTTTGTCTCCGTTCTACTGTTCAACTATTCAAGGCAATGGTCTAATTGGTCATGTTCTGATATGACGTAACTACCTAATATGCAACAATGAAAAATTAATGGAACATCACAGTAAAAAGATGTATGATAAAAATATACTGCAACTATCATATTCAGTCTGATTAGTAAAAATTAGCTTTTATTTCCAATCTGGTTGCGGTTTTTATAAATTTCATTTTTTATTTCATTATTTTTTGTTATTCTTCGTTCGATTTTTGATAGGTATAGAGACCGAACATTATTTTTTCTTGTTTATTATATAGGTGACTATGTTTTTTCATTTATGATAGCAAATTGTGATGATTATCAAAATCTTCTGTTCAGTTTTGATGATCTACTGTTTTTTCCCCACCCATCTACTGCTCCGACAAATTTTCATCCGGCAACACTGTGCGTGTTACGTGGAACGACAACGTAAGATCACAGGTAAGATGATGGAAAAGGGAAATGGAAAGATGGCGTCCGTCAGTTGACCACTGCCGAGTGCCGATTAAACTGTGATTCAGGTCCAAGGACATTCTGAACTTTTCGGGTTATTTGACTGTAAAAGCAGTGAATAAGTGAAATCTTTGCGGATATCATCTATCAACTGGTGAACTTCGATCTCGAGTTCCATCTTCCATCGAGATGTTTATTTGTGCTAACAGCAGCATGAAGGCAAGTATGGCTATCGACGCTATCGTTTTATTTTCATTCGCTTGAAGATGCTTGAGGAAGAACATCAAATTTGGAGTTGAAAACATTAGTTACCTTTCTGAATAATTTGATCTCATGCAAAGCTCTACCTAATCCTATTTCCATCATTTTATATTTTGTATATAGTCAAAACATATTATAATTCGTGCAAGGTTCATAGAGGTTATAGGTACCTACCTAAGAATCAGTTTATGTTTGGAATAAGTTCTCAATGAAATAAAAATAATGAAGTATTGCGCTATACTGACTACTACACGTTGAAAGTGGGTGTGTGTTTATGGTTTATGGCATTCACAGAATATATGTTACTGAATATTATCATTATTTACAGATCCAGTGAAGAAGACAACAGAAGGCTGTCAATCAGAAAAAGACATCATCGCGCCTGCGTACCTGGATGAATCACGCGACGTTTTTAGTGGTGCAGCTGCTGATATACGATAGTGAAGAGTGAAATTGAAACAACTACCTGAATTCCTGTTCATATTATTGTTTGCGAATAAATGTTAACTAATATTCAAGTATTTCACTCTTCAGATGGGTCAGGAAATCAATAATCAATATTGTCTGAATGTCCTCAATACGTCCATTTTTCATACCAAAAAGGTCCTAGTCTGGACCTAAACTGGACGTCCCCAAAACATCCTGATTAGTAACAATGGACGTCCTCAAAACGTCCATAAGACGTCCGTCGTCCGGAAATGGACGTCCCCAAAACGTCCTGAATGTCCAGAGTGGACGTTTTTAAAACGTCCATAAGACGTACTTGTGCTGATTGGGTATAATGACATAAGAGCTAGAATTTGAGCATATTGACATGTCGATGTAAACTTCCGGTCTGACCGGAAGTGACATCAACTTTCTTATTTTAAATGGAAACCCTATTTTTTTTTTCTTTTCGCTTTATTCAGCATTCAATTCCCTTTCTCATGACATATCACAAGTTGGTATCTAACCAGAAACTAGATCAGAAAAAAAGTATTATTGAAATTCACCGAGTAGGCCGTGCAAGCAAAATGAAAGCCAAAAATTGAAAAGTTGGCTATGGAAACCATGCGTCACTTGATAACAGTTGCTACTACTGTGATATTTTATTTTCATTCGTCGGCGTTATAAAAAGCCGCCAAAAAAATATTGGAAAAATTGTGAAAAAGACAATACTCTGTAGGCGTCTGTAGGTCCATAACTTAAATAGGAACATACAACTTTTTCTTGCCTGTACTATTCAGCATAACCATTCCTTTCTAATGATATAATAGAAAGTCATTCTTTGAAATGAAATACCAAAAAATCCAATTATTATTCTTCAAATAACAAAAAAACAGATTTATCGAAAAAAAAAATAACGCCGACGAATGAAAATAAAATATCACAGTAGTAGCAACTGTTATCAAGTGACGTATGGTTTCCATAGCCAACTTTTCAATTTTTGGCTTTCATTTTGCTTCCACGGCCTACTAGGTGAATTTCAATAATAATTTTTTTCTGATCTAGTTTCTGGTTAGATACCAACTTGTGATATGTCATTAGAAAGGGAATTGAATGCTGAATAAAGCGAAAAGAAAAAAAAATAGGGTTTCCATTTAAAATAAGAAAGTTGATGTTACTTCCGGTCAGACCGGAAGTTAACTTCGACATGTCAATATGCTCAAATTCTAGCTCTTATGTCATTATATCGACGCTCCAAATTTCACAAACCTACTTCATACAATAACTGAGATATTTCGTAGGCAATACTTCCGTAGCCACCCGGTATGTTCATTAGGGGAAGTGCAAAGTTCCTGCTTATTTTGCCAGTAGACCTATATCATGTCTGGGAATTTATGTACACAATTATATGGACCACTAAGCATATTCAAGCTAAATTGAGAGATCTATTGATATATAAATGGTCCAAGATGGCAAAAAATTGTCAAACACAACCCTAAGTATATTTTTTATCATAATGCTGGAGATCATAGGAATTATGGGTAAAATTATCATAACTAACAGGCCTTTGAAATTTTGATTTTTATAAGTATGATGAACTCAGTAAATTTTAAGAAACAGAGCTACAAGCTCTATCTCACATGATTATGGATGCTTTTGAAAACAGAGTGCTTCAAGAACTGATATATAATTTGTTTTCATTATTCTATTGCTCAAAAACTATACTCCTGAACCAAAATTTCATTGGTGAATGGAGCATCCTAAAAAACCAAGGATTACTTATCAAAATCATATAAATGATGTATGAAATGTACTGTTGATACATTATTTGTTGATAATACAAATGTTTTGGGACTGAAAGGGAATCTTTTATTCATGAAAGGGAATCAATCCTACAGGTATAAAAAGGAATAGAAATACACTTACTGGTATTGGTAGGGCTGATGCATAGGCTGTGGATAAGAATACATAGGTGGTGGCTGATAAGTAGGTTGTGGAGGTCCAGATGGAAACTGTTGGATGTTGATCAGTACATTCTGTTGGTGCATTCCATTTGCAGTAGGTTGTAATCTTGACACTTGCTGAGCCAGTGCTTGCATCGGTAAGCCAGTAAGACTATCCAGAGGATTTCCAGAAGAGTTTTGTGAGCTGGGATTGTATAATTGCTGGAAAATATATGAATAATGATGTATCCAGAATAGAAAGCTACTTGTTGATTTACCCACCATTGTTCCACGATTTCGTTCCTCCAATCTATCAAGAGAAATGAATTCATTGTCACTTGAATGAAAGCCAAGATCTTTGGCTCGGTCATTGTTGTTGAAAAGCGATAGAATGTTGTCATCGCCATCCGGCAATTTCAATGGATCCTCCAGGGATGGGGTAGGCCACAAATTGGAGTTATCCGAGCTGCGATCTGAAAAGAAATCTCCTGCTTCACAACAGGGAAAAATAGTAGTAATATATGACAATTTAAATAAAGAATATGTAATTAGTAGAAAGCACATCCATATTACAAGGATTGAGATAATGATAATCCTAAAAATGATGTAGTTATTGTTTTCACCAAGATATTATTATTCATTGAATGCTATATAGCTAGAGTAGTATTATAGTATAATATATTGTTTTTAGGTATGAATCAAATTGACACCTATATTTTGCACATTTTTGAGATTTTATGAAAATTTAAAAATTATTGAATGTCATTTATGAAAATTCCGTTTAAATTTTAAATTTGAATCTTACGTGAACATGAAATGAGAATGCGCATGCACTTTGACATTTTGAATGTTTTTTTTTTGAAGGAATTCAGATGTCAATTTTCGGTAGCCAAGGTTCTTTTCCTATACATTTTCATTCGGCTCTATTACGTACACTAAGAGAAATAATCGGACAATCGGTAGTGAATATCAAACGTTTAGTAAAATAGGCGCCAGTCACAACATTCATCAAATAATTCCAGAAAAAAATTGTATCATACTATACTGTAAGTATCATTCTATACTATAAGAATGATGGAAGTATCATACTATATTTGTATTGGTAATAGTGGCTGGCGAGTGGCGCCTATTATACTAAACGTTTGGTATTCAATACCGACTTTTGTTCAGTGTAGGTATATACATTGGTGAATCACAACATATATTTCTCCATCGTATTTGAGGTATGTCTTTGATCTAATCACACATTGATAAACCTGCCAAACCACGTGTATCAACTCAAATTTCTAATTCAACATCATACATGATATGCAACTTCATTGCAAGTCACATTATTGGTTCCAATATATGTTATTTCAATACTGATTTTGGCAAAATCAAATCTTCACAAGCATCACAAATTTGGAAACCATATCGAATATGCAAAATATCATTCAAAAGTGGCAGAAGTGGGGCAAATGATGAATGATGAAAATGAAAACAAAGCATGTCGTCTGTCATTCTCTTCTCTGCTTAGTGTTAGTGCTTATCCCTTCGTCTCGAATGCAAAGAATAGTAGGTTAGTCGAATGTTTCAATGTGAATTATTCATATTTGTCAACAATTCATGTGATCAAAATATCTTCATATAGACCGCTATGACTATGTTGAAAACGCTAGAATTCCGACACGTCGCAAATCAGGTTGAAATGTCGCATTCACCTACCCTTACCCATAATCCTTGCCCTCACCCTACCCTACAAACTAGATTTAGCGACAAAACCGCTAAGATCTAAGATGGTCACCCGTATTGCGTCACTGTCTCTGTCCAACGGTCATTTTACTCATTTTTGTCCATCGTAGATCGTAGACTTCATTGACTTCAGCCAGCTTCAGCACACCAGTTGTCACTGATGACAGCGACAGGTCTCCTTTTGCCGTGACTATTCGTCCGAGTCACGGAGCCATACATCACAGGTCCTTTCCAGTGTTGCCGATGAGGCGCAAAAAGCGCAATAATTGCGCTTTTCAACTTCGTTTTGCACTATAGCGATTTTTTTTATAATCGCACTTTTTCTTCATGTAAAGATCATCAAGTGTTTTGCGTAGCTAATGCTGTAAATTGATACATAACGCTTACCCCCCAATGACCACTGACATAACTACCGGTCTATACCGCTATACTTACACCGAAATTCTGAAAACGCATCTGCTCAATGTGCAGGAACCTCCAAACTATCGTTCATGACAGCAAGTAACGTTTCTTAGTGTTCGGAAACATTAGTATATGAGTAAAAAATATGACAGGTCCTGAATGCACATGATTTATGTTCTCCAGTTCAAATTTCAATATCGTGAGTGGCATAGCTTCTTTCTTATGGCATTAGCAGTCTAGTTATGTCAGTGGTAATGACCGGAAAAAAACTGTCAGATAAGGCGCATATTCAAATTTTAGTAATGTTGCGCTTTTCCATTAGATATTTCGCTTTTTGTTTCTTCAACACCGGCCTCACTGGTCCTTCCTTTTTTTTCAATTCCTCGAAGTTGTGAATAGTTCGCCCACTATGGGTTGTGGCACAGTAGGTTGTGGTCACGTTGTGATCCCAGGAATATCTGGCGCCACTGTCTGAGTGATACTTATATTTTCCATCAGCACTGTGCCTGTATTAAGCCTGTATTATTGCTTCTCTTGATTGGACTCTCCTTCAGCATTGTGCTAGGATAACTATATACTTGTCTTATTGAATATTTCATCTTGAATGAACTTCAGTAGTTTCCTGGTTGCAAACATCCTTAGAAGGAGCAGTTGTGACCAATGGTTTGAGTTAATGTCCGATTCTCCGATATTCTGCATCTCCCACTTGAATTGCATAATCATTAGGTCCGGATTTGTTTAACACGACTATTGGTTTCCAAACCCAGAAAATTGTCAGAAAAAATAACCATTGCTGGACCCTGTATGGCAAATGTAATTTTCGAGGTTTTTGTTACACTTTGGGCTGTTTTGTTGTGTAGTTTGTTCACAATTGTAAATTTAGGTACTGAAATAATCAATGATGACTATGAAGTCTTGATTAGCCATTGACTTAAAATCAATGCCAATTTTCTCTCATGGTAGTTGAGGCCCTTTATGAGGTGTTAATGGCTCTCTTGAGTTGCTCTTTGCATATTTTTGGCATGTATTACAGCTAAGAACCAACATGTCAGATGTTATGCCAGCTTTCTCGTATGTTTCTTTCTTCGAGATAGATCCCTGCGCGCGAGGCCTGTTTGTCAGTCCGACGGGATCCGTCTGTGTAACATACTAAGCTTCCTGGGCGAAACTCCACTGTATTGTTTCTCCATTCTTCTCTGCTTGGAATAGTAAGTTTGAACTTCCTATTCCATCTCAGCCTGTCCTGCACTTTATTCACTCTGAGAGTAGAGATAGGAATCTCCAGCTCCACCCACTCTGCTATTTCTGCATGTTCTGTTAATGTCCCCTCATTTGCCCAGTTTCCTGAGTCCCGCATCCTCGAGTGGGCCGCCATCGCCTCCTTCTTTATCCAGATTTGGGGCGGTGGTAGCCCCAGCATTACTTTTAATGCTGCCGTTGGCGTTGTCCTCATTGCACCTGTTATTGCTAGGCATGCCATCCTCTGGACCTTACTTAGGTTCCGACCTTCGTACTGGTTTCTACGCCCGGCCGCATGGAGGTAAGTAACACGTGGTATCGCCATTCGGAAGCACGTTCGCACCCTGTTCGTATTTTTGAATGTAACACGCGGGCTGGGCGTCCGTCTGGCGCTATCGAGTGCTACTTTGCGCTTGAAGAACATACGCAGAAACTCCAAAAATGCACTGATTCATTATTTATTAGTAGTCAGTTACAAAGGTAGTATTTATGATGGATTCATTGTGCTTACCAGATGGCTATTGTTATTTGAAACAAAATAATTTGTTGCGTTGCAAGTTCAAGAATAAAGATGAAGCTGATGTAAGTAATATCAATGATATATCATTATAATGTGAGATTGTATCAACAAATTGAATTACTTATATCATCGTGGTAGAGAATGAGGTTAGTTTCACATGGTTTCACCAAAGTTCAGGTTATGTTGTGCCACCTCTAATTTCTTGGAACTTCCAACCAGCTATAGAAGCATTAATGGAAAATTATCACACATACGCTAAATATATAGGTATGAAAATATGAAAAGAGATTTTGAGGTACCTTATTTCACTAATTTTCATTTTCTCTCCAGGTAGGAGATTCTAAGCGGCGAAAGCTAAATGGGGGAAGAAAAATCCAATTGCACCGCATTCGCTTGACAAATGTGTGAAAAACAATGTAGGATTGGGTGATAGAGAAATAGCGAAATAACTATTAGCTTCATTACTGTGGTACTCAAATTTCTTTCAATTTTGTAATAACTAAACTTCTTTTCCTTAATATTCATCCTTTATTTCACCCACTTTGAGAAAAAATATGGCTTCTTTCTTATTATTGGTGTGAAGTAGCACTTAATAGCGCCAGACGGACGTCCAGCACGCGTGTTACATTCAAAAATACGAAGGGGTTACCGAATGGCGATGCCACGTGTAACTTACCTCCATGCCGCCCGGCCACCACACTGCCGACCCATAATGGATTTTTGATCTTACGACTTGTATTACTACTAAATCCGAACTATAAATAGAAACAGCTGATAAACTGACATGCTTCACAAGTCACCCGTGACGCCATGATAAAGTTACCGTAACGTCATCATGAAGTTAACCTGGTTTGTCTGGTTAGATTCGAGGAAAAATGACTAAGGATAATGTGACTACTCACTGAAGCCGGGATCCCCGTCCGGATTGTCGTCGGTGATCTCGGTGATGGTGAGCGACGTCTGCTCCTTCAGCAGCCCGGTGGTCTTGATCCGGATCTTCGGGTAGTCGATGGTGGGCTCGGGCGGCGGCGTGGGCTCGGCGCCTGGCACGCCACCGTACTCGGAGGCATTGCTGTTGCTGTCACTGTTGGGGTGGCTGTGGATGAGGCCGTCCGTGGCTGTGTCCGTCGGTCGATCCGTCGAGGTGGAGGTGCCCGCGTCGCTCGAGGGCGAGCCTGGAACTGGAAGGAAAGGCGACCGATATTAGGTGCACGTATTCAAAACGCCCCGATAACAGACATAGGCAAGCTTTGTAGACCAATCACAACGTTGAGTTTCACGCGTGCGTGTTTCGGCTTAAGTTTTTTAATTCAGAATAAACATCTCATCAGTTTGAAATGGTTTGAATGTTGAATTATTCAGATTATTCTGGACATTAGAGTCATCATAAACTACTCTCGGAGTTCTGGACCACAAGTGATGGCAGATTTTCATTACGATACGAGCATTGATTTCGAAGTTTCAACTTGCACATGTAACCAAGGAAGAACAGGTTGTATGTGTATGTGTAAATAACATATTAGTTGGGTTTGTTGAATAAGAAATAGTTGTTGACAAAAAAGGTTCCGCGAATTCTGAATAGTGGTTATGTTCTCAGAGGTTCTCGTCTGCCGCGTTCGGGTTTCCATAATTTGTGACCCGTTCTGAAACAGTCCTAGGATTCGAAACGACTGCGTACTAGTTCTACGCAGTTTGAGAACGATTCTTGAACAGTTCTGAAATCGGAACCCGAATGAACCTATTGAATGTTGCTGCGAGCTTTGGCATGAATCCGTTTTTTCCAAACATATGCATTGGTCATGATTCAAGATGCGTCTGCGTGTTGAGAATCGTCAAGAGACAGGGTGCAACAAATAATCTATGTGCGGGCAACACATAGTCAACTAGTGTCGAACTGAATTCTTTCTTGAGAAGGAAGAATCTCAGAATCGTGATTTGAGGAATTTTCGTCGAGCCACGTGACTGTAATTTAATTTACTATGTGATGAATATTCAGCTGAGAAGGATGTCATTGGTCACTTTGAGTGGTAGGCATCTGTGGCTGAGAGCCAAAGTTGAGTTTAAGATGAGTGACTTACTTTACTATAATGACGAAAATGGTTTGAAACCTGTGGATGAGGTCGAACGGGTTCAGGTAATAACAGAATAATCCAATTGCGAACACATGTATGAGCAGTATGCACAGTTTTTACTAGTTTGTGCTGTTAGGCTACGCCAATGCGAATCATGCGATGATGGAGAAGAATGTGAGTTGGGAGAGACGGATCTCTGCAATTATCTCTTTCCATCTATCTCCTATGATTCTGGGTCCATCACACAGGCTTCTCTTAGCAGCACAGAGTATAAACTGCGCATATCGCTATTCTATTCGCGATAGCTGGGATCTGATTCTCTATAACTTTGTACTGTTGATAAATCAAATGATATCATGAGGGCCAAAGAGCTGTGGAGCAAATAACATCGAAGATCAAACCTACCTTGATTTGATCCGAATTCCTCGACGTTAGTGAAAGCCGGCGGGAACAGGATTTGGTCCTCGCTGCCTGCTCCCACCTCCCTTCCTCCGTTCGTTTCTTCCCCTCCTTCGTCTGTTTCCTGTGCGAGTGGAGACGAAGCTGGCTGCTCTTCCTGCGCTGCTTCCTCTTCCTGTTTTATCTCGGCCAGATTGGATGTATTATTCGCCGGGTTGCTCACTTCGGGAGTGGTTATCAGCGGAGATTCGCTAGGCGGTGGACTCACAATTTCGAAGCTGTTGCCGCTCCTGTTCTTGAGGGTGATCTTCAGGGGGGGCAGAGAGACGCGTTCGAGCACGACGCTAGGTTGTCTGATGTGATGGAAGAGGTGGGCGTATAGGTAGTGCTTGCTGGTGAAGTTGACGTTACACTCCCAGCAACGTAAAGGGGCGAAATCTTCCTCCGAATCTGGAAAGAGTGTCGAAATGAAAATGTTGACTGCTCCCTCTAGCTAAGTTTTGGCGAGGGGCAAACAACTTCCTCCCAATCTGGAAAAACTGTCGAAATGAAAATGTTGATTGCTCCCTCTAGCTATTTTTTTTTTTCGAGTGACAAACAACTTGTAAGTGATCAAGATGATTGAGAAACAATGTATACAAATGATAAGGATGCCTTCAGCGTACCGAAAGAATTTTCATCGCCGAGGCTGTTTGCGGTCGAGGCAAGATAATCTTGAGGTAGCTAAAATGTTTCGCGGATATATAGTATAGGTCCACTCTATTTTTGTGTAATCGTCAAAATTATTGTATGTATGTGTATTACTCGGAGTATATTATTTCAATGATTTACCTCAAAATGTCATTGCGTTTAATTTTTTTCTATCACAGAGTATAAAAAAAATCACTGATTACTTGGATTGCACGGATCTTGCTGAAGCCCATTTATTTACCCCGGAAGGTTATTTTTTTCCTGTCGTGGGAGTAAATTTTTTTTTCTTCTCGATGAATAATAACGTAAACATAGAGGTTGATTAGGATAGCAAGGAAAGGAGTACCACTACTTCTGTGCCAGTCGATAAATGCCAATTTGAAAAACAGGGTTATCATATCAACAATTCAACAATTGGCGAAACAACACTGACAGCTAGAGCAGATAGGGGATACCCACAGGGTGGAGTATTATCGCCCCTAGACTATGGGCCATTCTAATGGATGAACTGATAAAAAGGCTATTATCCAAATGTTATTACTGCTTAGGATACGCCGATCACCTAGCGGTTATCGCTATAGGTATCTGCGGTTTCGCAGCTCATACAAACCGCTCTAAACATAATAGACAAGTGGTGTAAAGAGGAGGAACTCACAGTGAACCCTCATAAAACCACTATAGTGAATTTCACTAAAGTGAGAGTATACTGGAAAACTTAACGGGGTATAGGAATTCCGTTTGCCCTAGAGGCAAAATACTTAGGAGACATCTTTCACCATAAGTTAACATGGAATCAACAGTACAGTAGCCTTCAATCTGTGCAGACGAATGTCCGGAAAAATTGAGGCCTGCAACCAAAAATGACCACATGGCTCTATGCCAGTGTCATTAGGCCCATGATAGTATATGGGTCGGTAGTTTGGTGGCCAAAGACACAATTAACAGTCTGAAGTTATTCGAATGATCAGTGTCATTCAAAGGCAAGCTTGCCTGAGTACCACTGGTGCAATGATAACCACTCCAACAGCCTCTTCAGAAGTGCTCTAAAACTTGCCACCACTTCAAATATACATTCAAGGCGAAACCAGAGCAGTTGTGAGTAGACTGTCCAAGGGTCAAGCATCCATAAGCAACGCGCACTGTAAAAACTATAGGAAGCTATATGAAGAGTTGGAAAGCGACCCCATCATGGGAATGACAACAGAAGGCATAATTCCAAAATATAGCGTTGAAACAACTTTCAAAATAAATATAACGGACAGAGAGGTATGGAAGGAAGGACCTCCTATTATTGCTGTCTACACGGATGGTTCCAAAACTGCGGAAGAGTCAGGAGCTGATATTTTATGGGGCCAAGCCAAAGACAAGAATCTCACTGAGCTTAGGTGAATAAGCGAAGATTTCTCAAGCAGAAATTATCGCAATACCTAATTGCGTAAAAGAATTGATAAGGCAAGAATTTAAAGAGAAAACCAATGCAATCTACTCGGATAGCCAAGCGGCAATCAAAGCAGTCAACTCAATGCAAGTTAACTCAATACTAGTCTGGGACTGCTTAAAAGCCTGAATGAATTGGGCAGTCAGAACAGACTGACTGTAGCTTTGGTACCAGCACATAATTGGTACGAGGGAAACGAAGATGCAGATTCACTTGGTAATCTTGGTATTGCGAAAGCTATACAAGAGTATCGAGTATCATGTATGCAACCCAAATCTCAAGAATGGTGGAACAACTCGCCAGGAATCAGAAAGGCAAAGGAGTTTATTAAAAAACATTGCCAACATTCACAGATTATCTACTGAGCCAGAAACGAGGCTCAACGATAATACTAGTGAGACTTCTCACAGGGCATTGTAGGCTCAACAAATATAATGAGTACGATTGGTCTGTCTGGCTGAAGAACTGCTGTGCAGGTTCTGTGATCAGGAAGATGAGGAAACACCAGCAGACATCGCTTGCATGGGTACCAGCACATACAGGGTACGAGGGCAGTGAAGAGGCAGACTCACTTGCCCGAGCAGGAGCTAACAAAGCTCTGAATGGCCCAGAACTTTTTGTATTGCGAAAGTTATACAAAAGACAAGTATCAAATCATGGATGCAAACCAAATCTCAAGAATGGTGGAACAACTCGCAGGAATGAGACAGGCAGAAGAGTTTTTTGAAAAAACCATCGCCAACATTCACAGAATATCTATACTGAGCCAGAAACGAAGTATAACTAGAACACTATGTTGGATTATCTGAAGAGATCTGCGACGAATAGATCGTTATTCACATATTATTATGATCACTATGTATTTTATGTGTGTTATGTGTCAATGTTGTGTCACAATAATTTTGTACTTATATGTCAATAAATAATATTCATATAAGGTGCATAATAACTATCCAGAACATTATAAGTATATATAAAAATACTCTGCTAACAGGTTATGGGCTCAGAAATCTTGTAAGTTAGATAGCTGGAACATAGATCATCAGATCAGTAAAACTGTTGAACAGGTAAAATGGATAGCAGCAAATTTTGTATTACAAAACTCAACGGAAGCAATTATCAAATCTGGAAATATAAGATTGAACTGTTTTTGCTGAGAGAAGAATTATGGAGTGTCATCGAAAATTCTGCTCCAGATCCACAAACTGAACTTTGGACTACAAAAGATGCTAAAGCTCGGGCTACAATCGGTTTGCTGATCGAGGATACTCAAGTATTACATGTCCGTAATTGTAAAACGGCAAAAGAGGCATGGGAAAGTTTGAGAAAACAGTATGAAAAACCTACCTTAACTAATAAAGTGTTCCTCCTAAAAAGACTTTGTCGGATGTTAATGCCAGAAAATGGTGATATGGAAAAACATATATCTGATATGATGGATATTATCAATCAACTGAGTACACTAGGGGAAAACTTGGCTAATAATTTGCAAGTAGCCTTATTACTTTGCAGTTTACCGGAAAGCTATGAGAGTTTAGTTATAGCCCTAGAAGGAAGACCCGAGTGTGATTTGACATTAGAAGTCGTGAAAGGTAAATTAATACAAGAATTCTACAGACGGAAAGAAAATGCTAATTCGAAGAGTGAAATAGCATTAAAAGCAGACCCGAAACGGTGGTATCCAAGCTCTTCACAAGTGCAAATAAATAAAAATGTCAAATTCTGTCAATACTGTAAGAAGAAAGGTCATCTGATAAAAGAATGCTACCATTATAAAAATAAATCGAAATATGTAGCTAGTGTAGTGAAAAATGATGTGGATGATACAGACGATGAAGAAAATTTTAATGAAACACATATTTGTTTCAATGTAAATGAAAAATATTCTGATAATACCTGGTATATAGATTCTGGTGCCAGTAGTCACATGACTAATAATAGAAGTTTTTTCAAGAAAATCACGAATTCTCGAAGTAAAGTCGAGTTGGCTGATGGAAGAAAAGTCACTTCTTATGGATTTGGTATCGGAATTTTGAAATGTTTGTTGAGCAACAATGAAACAAATGAAGTCGCTGTCGCCAACGTACTATACGTGCCTGATTTAGGAGCTAGTTTGTTATCTGTTAAAAGGTTAACCAACCTTGGTTTTAAAGTCGAATTTGAGAAAAATATCTGCAACATCAAGCTGGGAGACAAAGTCATGGCTCAGGGCATCATCAATGGAAATTTATACCAGTTGAATTGTGCAAACATAGCAATGGCAGTTTGGGATGGATGTAATAATGGATGTATTCACATTTGGCACAAAAGGTTTGGTCATCGAGATCCTGCGGTACTGATTGAAATGGAGAAGAATGCAATGGTGAATGGAATGAAAATAAGCAATTGTGGGCGAAAAATGATTTGTGAAGTATGCATAAAAGGTAAAATGACTAAACAATCATTTCCGAAGAAATCATCTAATAAAACTACAGATGTACTAGATCTAGTTCACACCGACCTATGTGGGCCTATGCAGACAATCACACCAGGTGGAAAGAAATATATCCTCACCATGATAGATGATTACTCTAGATATTGTATCATATATTTGCTTGCGAAGAAGAATGAAGTATCAGAAAAAATTCAAGAGTATGTAAAACTGGTGGAAAATGTATTCAACAAGAAACCCAAAATTTTGAGATCGGATAGAGGTGGTGAATATGTTAATTTGGATTTGAAAAAGTATCTACAACAAGAGGGTATACAAATCCAGTTGACAGCACCATATTCGAGTCAGCAAAATGGCATTGCTGAAAGAAAAAATCGATATCTTACTGAAATGGCAAGATGCTTACTGATTGATGCACATCTTCCAAAAACCTACTGGGGAGAAGCAGTGATGACTTCAAATTATCTCGAAAACTTATTACCCACTAAAGCTATAACTTCAACTCCATACCAAATATGGCATAAGAAAGAACCAAGTGTTAATCATATTAGAGCTTTTGGCAGTATTGCATATGTGCACATTCCAAAAGAAAAAAGAAGGAAATTAGATGAAAAAGCTGTGGAATATGTTTTGGTTGGATATGAAACTGGATCTAAAGCATATAGATTGTTGAACAGAAGTTCAGGAAGGATATGTATAAGCAGAGACGTGAAATTTCTGGAAGATGCACACAGTAGTTTCTATAAACCTGATGAAAGTAAGAAGGAAATTGCACTTGTTGAAGAGAGTAAGATAGGAGAAGAAGAGGAAGTGGAAATTTTCTTCAGAGAACCAGATAGTAATTCACAAAATTATCAAGAAATTCGTGAAAATCATTCTGCAAGTGAAACCATAGAGATGTTGAGCCAAGAAAATGAAGATCAATGGATGAATGATGGTAATGAAGAAATAAATCAAATGAATTTTGAAGATAATGCAGAATCGAGAAAATCAGGAAGATCTACAAAAGGTATACCACCAGTGAGGTATTGTACAGGAATTGAAGAAGAAGTTGAAATTGAACCGAAAACAAGAAAAGAAGCACTAAAAAGAAACGATGCAGAAAAATGGATTATGGCTATGGATGATGAGATGGCGTCAATGAAAGACAATAACACTTGGACGTTATCAGAATTACCACCAGGAAAGACAGCTGTTGGAAGCAAATGGATATTCAAGCTGAAAAGGGATAGTCATGGTCAAGTTAGTCGTTACAAAGCAAGAATAGTTGCTCAGGGATTTTCACAAAAATATGGTCAAGACTATGACGAAGTCTTCGCCCCTGTTGTCAAACAATCCACATTTAGATTATTCCTGACTCTTGCTGGAACAGAGCAAATGGATGTATATCATTACGATTTCAAAACAGCATATTTGAACGCTGAATTGAATGAAGAAATATACCTCAAACAACCAGATGGGTATGCAGAGTCAGAAAAAGAACACCTCGTATGTAAATTGAATAAAAGTATTTATGGTCTGAAACAAGCTGCAAGGATGTGGAATTTGACCATAAACAAACTCCTGTTGGAATTGAACTTCAGAAGGGGTACTTATGATCAGTGTTTATATGTAAAATATGAAGGAAGTTCAATTTATCTTCTAATATATGTAGACGACTTATTGATTGCTTCCAAGGATAAAACGGTTATTAGGAATACGTCCAAGCTTTTAGGAACAAAATTTCAAATGACCTGTTTGGGAAGAATCTCAAATTATTTGGGAATGCAAATCAAAAGAGATGAAAAAGGAATATTTTCCATATGTCAGAAAAATTATATAATGAAAATATTGAAGAATTACAACATGGAAACAGCAAGTCCTGCAAATATTCCATTAGATACTGGATACTACAAGAATAGGAACTCATGTGGTGAATTACTGAATTCAAGTATGAAAGATTTATACAGAAGTGCAATAGGAGCATTGCTTTATATTTCAGTTAACACTAGACCTGATATATGCATTGCAACTTCAATTTTGAGTAAGAAAATAATAGAACCTTGCAAATATGACTGGACAGAGCTGAAAAGAATCATCAAATATCTGAAAGGAACAATGGAAATGAAATTGACACTCGGTACTTCTTGTGAAACTGAAGAAAAATTATATGGTTATGCGGATGCTGACTGGGCTGGCGATAAAACAGATAGAAAATCACATAGTGGATATTTATTCATCTACAGGGGAGCTGTTTTTGATTGGCGCTGTAGAAAACAGACATGTGTAGCTTTGTCGTCTGCTGAAGCAGAGTTCATATCACTTTCGGAAGCATGTCAGCAATCAATTTATTTGAATGGAGTTCTACAAGATTTTCATCAAGGTCCATCTACCGAAATCATTATGTATGAAGATAATCAATCTTGTTTGAAAATGTTGGAGGCTGAAAGAATAAGTGATAGAACTAAACACATCGAAACAAAGTACAATTTTGTAAGAGATTTGAAGAAATCGGGAAAAATTAATTTTATGTATTGTCCATCTGTCTCGATGTTAGCTGATTTCTTAACGAAACCTTTGGGTGCTGAAAAATTGAGCGTGTTCAGAAGAATGGCTGGCATACATAGTGAAAGTTTATCTTCGTCGAGAAGGGGTGTTGGATTATCTGAAGAGATCTGCGACGAATAGATCGTTATTCATATATTATTATGATCACTATGTATTTTATGTGTGTTATGTGTCAATGTTGTGTCACAATAATTTTGTACTTATATGTCAATAAATAATATTCATATAAGGTGCATAATAACTATCCAGAACATTATAAGTATATATAAAAATACTCTGCTAACACACTAGTGTTACTTCTCACAGGGCATTGTAGGCTCAACAAACACATAAGGACGGTAGGTTTGACTGAAGAACTGCTGTGCAGTGCAGTCAGGAAGAGGAGGAAACACCAGTACACATACTTTGCCACTGCGAGGGCTTGTCAAGACTAAGGTTCCTAACGCTGAGAGAGAAAATTCCAAGAGCAAAAAGTTACACAAGGGATCTGAAAGCAAACCTATGGAGCCTCATAGAGAAGGCGAGGCTAGCCAAATATCTCTTAAACAAATTTGAGGGCAGACACAATAGATCTGAAGAGATCGCAGTGTGGAGACAGATAGCCCGAATGCCCCATTCTAAATCTAAGATGGTTTATTCTGTCAGTTGCGTAACACTAAGAAAACTTCAAGTTTGTCCCATGAGAATTTCATATAAATCTGTATGGTGGATTGTAGATTTCTAGTAATTTGAAGAAAAAAACGTCTTTGTGATTTGTAAAATAAAAAAATGGCGAATTATTTTATTGTAGGTATTTGCGAAAAATTGGCGAATAATTTTGGTGTAGGTGTATTCACCATAATTGTTATTTCAGTGGCGTACCCATAATTTATCTGCGGAGTTCAGAGTAGCTGAAACGGTTTGAATAGCAGTGTTGAAAAATCGTTAATACATTCCAAATTGACAATGAATAAATTAATGTCTAAAACGGTTGTACATAAAATGTTGTATGTATTGGTGTGTGAAATGAATTCAAAATATCACTAGTAGAATAAGTTATCATTATTAATTTCGTTCAGCATATTGACATTTCATGAATTTCTGACAGAGTGACAGATAACATTATTGTTGCTTTCGCTTTGGTGCCCTACTCTGATTTAAAGATTTTGGTGGCCTATACAAAGGACCCCGCACTTTTAGTACGTAAAATGGTTCTCGGTGAAATTTTCTGAATTTTCAGTATGTTGTAGAATCCGATGAACTGATTGAACCTGCAGAATCGTAAAGTTCTTTGATGAACAGATTCTGAGATACAGGGCGTTGAAGTTACAAATCGGTATTTTTTATTTAATTATTTTCTTGAAATTCAAAGAGCAATTTTTTTCGCTCATATCATTAACGTACCTCCATATTACTCAATATAATTCAGACGGTTCAGATTATGTAATTGTTTACAGAGTGAAACACATAAACATTTTAGTGATGTCTGAAAATTCGATGTAATAATGAAATATCGAAAATGCAATATACTATTCTCATTCCATCATGAATCACAATTCATACATTTCATACAGGGTGATTTGAAATATTGGCGACACCTAAGACCGATTTATATATCTGTATATCCGAGTGAATTGTTAACCTCCCAAGATAGCTGATACCGTATGAACATGATTTCGGTGAGATATATAGGGTGATCATGAAGATTTTCGATGATGAAAATGACAAAAATTCGTGTTTTTTTTTTAATCACCCTGTTATTCATGATCAACTCGGTGAAATTCCCTAATTATTTTTTAATATTTATATAATTTAATATTATAGATAATTTCATGGACGATGCTCTTCTGAAATATCAACAACCTCCTTTGGCAGTCCCAGCGAGATTAACCCGTCGAGTTGAGGCTTCGCACCCCTTCGTGGTCACTTTGGAGACCTGCAGAACATCTCTTTCCAAAGACCGTTACCATCGAGATTAAAGACTAGTTCATCCCCGAGGCATATAACCTCCAGAAATTTAAGAAGAACACCAATTCCTACCTCATTTCCCTTGGTTCTCACGATGTTCTCTGAACATTACAGGATATCTCTTTTCGTGGGAACCAGAACATCGAGATTTTTCACAAATAGTGAAACGTGAGAATGTGGATCAAGTGTAACATAAATGATCTATGGAGGCCCATCCAATGCAATCAACCATTCCGGAGCTAACTGAATATACGGCACATGAGTTACAACATACAACTTATACATGATCCAGATTTAATTCTGGCTGCTGGGATAGTTGGACTCGCCCTTTCGTGTATGATGCCCCGGTACGGGACATCACTAATCACTGAGGGTGACTATAGGAACTAGGAACAGCCAACAGCCTCAACGGAATCCACCTCCCCCTTAGCAGCGCTACGGTCCTCACACAATAAGAAAACCCTGTCGGGCACATAACTTCAAGTCTAGAGTTTATGGAACGTGAATGAAAGAGAAAAATCAAGCCAATCTACAGGACCTGGTGCATAGAGACTGAAGCTTAATAATGTTTGCATGGTTTTCTTTGGGCTTCGGGTGTTGTTTTGGAAATGAGGAATCATTCCTGTTATTATGCACAGAGAGTGATAGTCGGTAGTAAATACCAACAGTTTAGTAAAATAGGCGCCAGCAACTATACATTCATCAAATATCACAACAAAATAGTATAATACTATACTATATCAAATATTACTACTACAAAATTGTATCATACAATACTATATAGTATCATACTATTTTGTACTGGTAATATTTGATGGATGTAGTGACTGGCTCCTATTTCACTAAACTTTTGGTATTTATAACCGACTATTTCTCTGGGTGTAGACAAGGTGGAAATTAGAGATCATTTCGGGCAGAAAATCAATCTCTATTCCCGTTGTGGTGATTGCTGATTGACCAGGGTTAGGGTCCTTGACCTTGGACATTTGTATAATTGGACTTTATACCGTTAAAGTCCCCTCATGAGAAAATAAGGACAGACTTAATCGTTCCATTAGAAACTAATCTGAGTAGTAGGATCTCCAAGACCTGGCGATTTAAAGATTTGAAGATATTTGTATAGAATTCCAGATGAATTTTAATGTTAGATCATTAACGAGCACCGAATAGCTTCCATACATTACCGAGAGTATAACCTCAAAGGGGATGCTAAAATGGTCAGCACTTCGATTATAGAGCCAGTAATCGAGAAGGGCTATGGTATTGTACCTAAACGATTAGTTTTCAACTATAATAGGTCCATGAACGATATTTTCAGGTGCTAATCTGTTTGCAGCATCAATAATACAGTTCAAAAGTAATGTAGATGGGTAACGATGATTTTCCGCATGTCTTGCATATCCGAGAAACCACAACACTAGCAACATGTGCACAAGTACCTAATGTTCTGGCCCCTGACTTGCAAGTGAATATCCGATTATTGGTGACTCTATAGAATCTTCGATGTTGTATATCACCCACAGCATATATTTGGTGGCATTCCTGAATCTTGAGAAGATTCGTAATCGTACAAGATTGGGCTCAGCAATAAATTCGTCCACTTCTAGTATGTTTGTTTCTTCCCTTTGAAGCTCATCCTGAATATATGCAGCTGATAACTGAATATGATACATGCCTGTTAAATCTTCCAAGTATTCCAATGTCAAACGGGGGAATTCAGGAACATGAAGATGATTGAGTAAAACCCAGCGACCATTTCTCAAATGCAGATTTTTGGCTTCAACAAGTGCCTTTAAATTCACCTCATGTGATTTTTCCAGCATTCGTGTGTCTGTTTCAACTGTTCCTAGAATATTGGTGGACGATGGCATAGTCATCAGTGTCCGGAACCGGTTTATCAATGCTCCAGCAATGTTAATAAAATCATGCAAATGAATTGAATGAGAAATTGACAAAGTGCCTTTTGAAAATTTGAAAATTGACTTCAAATGGCCATTCCGAGATTCAACGATCCATCGTGTACTGGTTATTAGTCGGGCTTTATTAGCATCGGAAGTAGTGAGCTGGTTTTGGCCCCTCGCAAGTAGAGGAGGCATATGGTAGTTGATACCAAGATATTGAAATAGGGGAATTGAATCTCGATAGCCTCTATCTACGACCACAATATCACCTTCTTGAAACCAGGCTCGCATTCCACCGATATCATGTTGAAGTTTATGATTAAGAATCGATGCATCGTTATTGCGGGCATCTGAGTAATAGGTTTAGTGCTAAAATATATCCATCTGAGGCAACCATTACTTCCGGTTTGATCAAATGTTCCATTTTATGGTAGTAATAGGATTGGCGTAGTACTCTAAAATTACTAAATTTTTTATTATATGTACAATCAATATAAACTTTTGGAATATCAGGCTCGGGATTGTAGAGCTTATTAGCAAATGGAGAAACATGTCTTGCAATGAAATGTTCTCTATCAATTGCCCCAAAGCGCTCCATTAAAGATATATATACGTACATTGGATACTATCATGCTAGTATTCTGCCGAGACGGATATCGGAAGAATATTTTCAAGAACTCATCCCAGACACCATGTCGCAATTTGACAAGAAAAGTCATGAGGTGTTTTTCAGATATAAATCGCATATTGCCACATTTCTCAATGGAGTCACAATATTCTTTTGATTCTCGAAACTGCTGTTTCGAAAGTGACGTCAAATATTCAAACTCATCATCGGCAACTACAGCAGTTGCAGCTGTTCTGAGGCATTGCAGGAATTGGTTTAATTGTTTCATTGAATACGGATCTATTGACAAAACGCAAACCAGCATAAAAAATGTTCAAGAGGAATCCGCGATTGTCAAGATGATGTGCACACTCGTGTCCACATATTATTCTTACATTTTCGGGAACATATATGTTAGAAATAATAAAAATATTCACTCTACTGTCAATGGGCATTCTGTGAATATTAATGTGGGAATTACAAACCATGCGACTACGACTTGTTACTGAAGATAAAACATTGAGACGAAGACAGCTGGGATTATTTTGTAATTGTCTAATGTCGTTGAGTATTGCCTGGAAACAATTGAAACAAGTTCTAGTTTCCTCAGCAATATCGAGAGGAGGTCTTTCTGCATCTTGTCTTCTCAATATAGCCATTTCCTGTTTTTCGATATTTTCTTCCATGCATCCTAGTCATTTTCTGTATTCTACAGTTTCTATCACAAACGTAACAGTCCCCCCTATTAACCAACGCCATTTGGAACACTATCACTACTTGAAAACTATAATGTGATAAAATGATGAGCAATAAATTCCACAAAGGAAATATCCTAAATTTCAACGCTCAAACTAAAAGCAACAATCGATATCCGCGTGACAAGTTCACTGACAGATCGAATATGAATCAATAGTTCAGAAACCCATTTTTGCATTCAATAGGAATTAACTTTTTAGGATTATTTCTATTTCACTATCATACGTATTGAATTATTTCATTGGAATGTGATATGAATATGAATCTATAATGATATTAATAATTATTACTGATAGCAAGCAAATATGAATATGATGGAAACGCCTTCTGAGTGGAAAACAAATGTGAAAAAATCTGTCGATTCCAGGATTCAACTCTTCCTATTAGAAATAAAAGCGTGAAAGACCGAATCATTCTCCCATTTCCTAGGTATTGTAGAGCTTGTATACCAACAAAATTCACCTAACTATCTGTAAATTATATTAATATTATTAAATTCATATATCTGCTATATTATTATTTCTAATCTTCACCCTGTATACTAAACTTATATTCGTCTCCACATTCTCACATTTCACTATTTGTGAGAAATATCGGCCACTATGCGAATGTAAGTGAACAAGTCTCTTTCAACTCTTCATGCAAATGGTAAGTTCCTGAATTAATAACTATGAAACCCGTCATGATAGGAAACTGAATTTTCAAGACAGTGTTGAGGAGCGAATGATGAATATATTGAAAAATAGTTAGGGAATTTCACCGAGTTAATCATGAATATAACAGGGTGATTTCAAAAAACACGATTTTTTATCATTTTCATCATCGAAAATCTTCATGATCACCCTATATATCTCAATTCACTCGAATATACAGGATGTGTATGAATAAATCGGTCTTAGGTGTCACCAATTTTTCGAATCACCCTGTATGAATACCTAAATTATTTTTTCGATATTTTATTATTACCTACATCGAATTTTCAGACATCACCAAAATTTTACTCCGTAAACAATTACATAATCTGAACCATCTGAATAATATTGAGTAATATTGAGGTACGTAAAATTTAACTTGACATCGTTGAATTTCGAGAAAATAATTTGAAAAAAATACAGATTTGTAACTACAGATTTGTAACTTCAACGCCCTGTATCTCAGAATCTGTTCATCAAAGAACTTCACGATTCTGCAGGTTCAATCAATTCATCGGATTCTACAACATACTGAAAATTCAGAAAATTTCACCAATAACCATTTTACGTACTAAAAGTGCGGGCCCTTTCACTCCGATTCATATCCACACAATATCCACACATCACTTATTAACAGAAATTTCAAAATTTCACTTGACATTGACCAGGTTTTGGAAATTTCCAAAAAGAGGCACAGAGATAAAAATCGCTGAAACCAAGAAATACTTCATCGAATGAAAATTACAAGTGGAAAATTTTTTTGTGCGGTAACAGACTTCGAACTTCACCTAGAAACAAATATTTTTCATCTAATATCCCCATAGACCCCATACTTAACAAATTCTCATATTTTGTCACACATTTCCTCATTATGTGTCAAAGCAGACAAAGACTAATAATTTCCAGAATTTTCAATACTTTGAGATATCAACAAGGATATTAAAAAGTGAAATTTTGTGCTATTTATGTACTCAAGTCCTATATTGAAAGTGTGTCTTATGTTTTACTGAAACAGTGTTTATTAGTAATTTTTCACTTACCCGAACACTTACCACTATAATTAGTTGTGTCCAAATTTTCGGATGTCATTTTTTGACTGAAAAAAAAACAAAATTGAGTGTTATAGAATAATATGCTATGTTTCGGGACACTATACTGGGTGTTCCAGATCTTCTCATACATACAATATCTCAGTTATGCTGCTTAGTTGGAAAAAACATTTCAAAAATTACACTTCTGTCGAAGTCAACTTCTGTCAAACTACTCTTGAAAAACCACCCTCAACATCATTATTTCAAGTTACACCCTATACATTTTTTTTATTTAAGTGCAATCAATTATAACTTCAACGAAGTATCACACTTGATATTTTGACATCAATAATACTTCCAAATTACAAAATTCGAAGGAGACAGTATCAGCTGTAGATCATTTTTATGTTGCTGTTTTTTTACTCAATTTGTAGTTACCCTGAGTACAGTGTGTCCAGTTTTCGATGCTTCTGTGTGATATCTCAGTTATCTCTCGAGATATAACCTTGCGGTTTTCGCGGTCCTTTGCCACGTTTTTGTGAAACTCAAGATGGCCTAATCAGATTTTGCATAACTGTTTATGAGATACAGGGCGATTTTGAAAATTTATACTTTTTGGACCCCCTCTATATCTACGAAGTTTCCCACCGAAAATGTCAAATTGAAATCTCATCCCATAGAGAATTTTAAGCAGAATCTAGTGGGGCAATCAACATTTTTTGTCGGGGTGTGGTTTTGGAAATACGACTCAAACTTATGATTTTTTAAATGGAACACCCTGTATTTTATAAGCTCATGAAATTCCTCATTTTTTCTCTTCAAAATGATATATTATGATGTATGGATATAAAATTTTCAAAAATGCTCCAAAATCACTGAAACATTGAGAGTATCTCAATACGTCTTGATACAGTAAGAGGCACAACGATCTTGAAGAACTTCGACATCCTTTAATGATGTTGAATACATTAAGACGTATTGATAAAGTGTGTGAGGGACAATGGACATCAATTTGAACAATTCAATGAATAAATTACTGATTAATTTCGAAATTCAATTGTCTTAGTGAATATTTAATTAGATGCTTATTCTTTATCATAAACTTTTTATTATTATTCATTTGTTGCTATCAGGTCCCCAATTTTTGTGTTTTCTTAGTTAACTAGTGTTGGGATTGTTTTTGTCCTTTTCATGGGAAAATCAAATGAAATATTCCTTCAATTGCAACTTTTTTTAAATGAAAAATCCGAGGAAAAATCCATAGCCCACTATTAAAATTCAATGTTTTAGTGATTTTCGGTGATTTTGGAGCATTTTTGAAAATTATATATTTATACATCATATTTCATTTTGATGAGAAAAAATAAGGTAATTAATGCGCTTATAAAATACACTGTGTTCCATTTGAAAAATCATAAGTTTGAGTCGTATCTCCAAAACCATATACCCCTAAAAAAATTTATTGCGCCACTGGATTCTGCGCAAAAGTCTCTATGGGATAAGATTTTAATTTGACATTTTCGCTGAGAAACTTCGTAGATATAGAGGGGGTCCAAAAAGTATAAATTTTCAAAACCGCCCTGTATCTCATAAACGGAAACAGTTATGCAAAATCTGATTAGGCCATCTTGAGTTTCACAAAAAAGTGGCACAGGACCGCGAAAACCGCAAGGTTCTATCTCGAAAGATAACTGAGATATCACGCAAAAGCATCGAAAACTGGACACACTGTACATCCAACTAAGAAAATACCTTTTACGGACATTTTTTTCTTCTGTCCTCAAATACGAATGGCAATAAACCAGAAAAATATGAAAACAATGAATTTTTCAATTTATTCGAAAGTAAGTTTGACCCAGTATGTTCAAGAGCACCATATCCTGAGTATAGCGATAAAAACGAAAAGTATATCTTGTCTTTTCTCTCAAATCATAGTAATCTATCCACTTGAGCTATTGAACATTCCAAAATTTGCTGTTAATTTGAAATCACTGTATTCGGAATGGGGCGATTTTTTGCATATGAGGGTTTGGAAGTATGAGGAATAATAATACGAAGTTATTTTTCCTGCAAAAAATCCCTAATATGATTTCTTAAAAAATCGACCCCTTGATTTTTATTATAATAAAATAGCACGGCACTGTCCAAAAGGATCTTCGTCTCTGAAAAACTGATCATATTAATGATTATTCTTACCTGTCAAAATTTGATAGGTTAGTACCTATCGCACGATTAACAGAGGTATAGAGGGGGGCCGTTTAAAGTGAAATACGCTGTATACTCAGTATACACTGTATACAAAATAGTAAATAGTTCAATATTCACAGTGAGATTTACCCGATTCACTCGGATTTAACTTAACATATATTAACAATTTTCACAAACTTTGGAATCGGACCAATAGAAAACTAGGTAATACGTGGACCAGACCCTAATATAAATTATTCAAGAAATGTTTGCATGGCTACACTTATGTGTTGATAAATCGAGCAGAGCAGCTTCGAGACCTTCTGAACAGATATAATATCTTGGATAATATGCAGCTTTAACAGTTTTTTATCGCATCAAAATGTCTTCCTCTCCCACTTCATTATTGACAGATTGCTGACTCCACGCCACACTTTGGTGGTCAGTAACTTCAGCAGAAATCCTAGCCGAAAATATTCTGAAATGGATAGTCGAGGGGGAAACAACTCTTTAAATAGGTGTACACCATGGAATTTTAAGTACTTCAAGTATCATTTTCAATACATACATTAATAAGTACAGTTGTCTTCAGAGATCATGTCGCGGTTGGACGGTGTCAGCGATCTTATTGCAGGAGTTATCAAGACTGCGATCATCGTCCATGTGCGACATGTTTTCTGAAGACGACTGTACATATTTATAATAAGCTTTTAAGTCTAGAGTTTTGAGTATTTCAGTATTCAACCTGTTAACAGTACATTAAGTACAAGTTTTGAGTATTTTAAGTACTTTTTAATTGCCAGATATTAAAATATGGTTTACACATTTTGGGTAGTTGTCTCGGTAGTTGTTTCCCCCTCGTGGATAGTATACCAAAATATTGAGGGTCAGAGCCAGAGTCGTCCGCCAGAAATAATTTCTCAAGCTCCATTTTTAAGCTAAGCACAGCGTTTCTGAAATTGTGGGGCGCATCTCTGGCGCATTCACACGATTGGGGGAAAGGGCGCACTACATATTGTAAATAAAAAATAAAGACACTTTGTTTGACAAGCGAATTTTGCATTTGCGAGGCGGCCGTCTAGCGGAGCCGAGCGAAAGCAAAATTTTCCACTCAAACAAATAAGTCACTTTTGATCCGAATGAAACATGCTATGTTTTTCTGCAACCGGAAGATATTAACTAAAATAAATATGTGAAGTAACCACCAATGTGACTTACTTGACAGATTATTATATAATACCTTTATTATAATAATATAGGTAAGTAGATAGAAGCAAGACCTCAGTCTACTTTACATTAGAATATTGGTAGACGATGACTTTAATTTGATACAATTTGTGTTGACATGCATCATCAGATTCTATACAGGCACGAATTCAATACTATACCCGAAACGTGGATTCCGTGCCATATGTATGCAATGCAACAAATACCCCGTGTGGTGAATATATTCTACCTGCATTTACAGATCAGGTTTATTTCTGTGTTTAGGTTTCAAGGCAACAAATCCGGGAAATCCAATTTCACAAGTAAAGACGTTGGAAATGTACAACTAATTAGTTGTTTAAGCTCAGTATAAAAGTTTCTCAAATATCCGTTGACAAAGTCGTTTTTCTTTTGGTGTTAGTCCGACAGGTCTGTTCTCTAGATGGATTTAAAATCGATTCAAAACAAAGGTCCTTTTGGAATTCTCACTCAAGTTTTCTAAATGCCTTTCTACGAAATTGATACGTCTATGGATTGGAGGGGGGGGCGAAACATTTTTGGAATTAAAACAGCATGGCGCGAACGAGGGCGCGAAATACAGAAGTTTGAGAACCTAAGCTAGGAGAAACAAACCTTAAACATGAAGAAATATTGAGTATATTATAGATTAAATCGACTATTATTACATTTTGCCTCGCATTTTGACAAGTTTCACGTGATTTTTCATCAAGAGCATGACAAAAACTTTGGCGAATAAAGTCCATTGACTAGAAAAATACTTTAATCGTCGACCTCTACAAAAAAATCACATTTTATCGAGCATTTTATGTTCTAATTTCCGAACGAAAACCGACTATTTCCGAGGGTAAGTACTTTTCGTCCGCTGACACTGACTTTTCGTCCGCAAACACTTTTCGTCTTCGTCCACTTGTTCTTATCCATCAATCGGTTGCCCCCTTACGAGCAACCCTCAGAAGTCTTCAAGTGACTTGTGCGAGCAAGGAATGACGGGGGTCAAACCTTTTAACATGTGATCCATAACACTTTCTTAGGCCATCAGAAAGATTTCTGCGGTCGTGGTGGGAATCGAACCCACCTACCGGCAATCCAACGTGGATAGAATATTGACGCTTCAACCACGAGACTACGCTGGCCCTCTTCAACAACTACTATCTACTGAGACATTTTATAATCTACTGAAAAATATTTTGACAGTCATTCATTATTATAATCACTTATATTTTTTTTTGGCGAAAGGGACGAGGTTCGCACGTGGAAACCAAGTGAAAGAAGCAAAATTTTCTAAAAACGGTGAAGTGGAAATTCATCAAAGCCAAATTCACTCCCAACGATTAGAAGAAACAAGAAGGTGCATCGTGAGTAAATCCATAATACAATCAGCCCGCATTATTTCCCTGCTTATACCCTGCTTTAACCTAAACCTAACCTGTAAATAGCAAACTAATGACACAAGGACCTGGGGGCCCTAGCGGCCCCCAGAAAAAACCCCCTGACCTCAATGATTCCCAAAGTAGCACTTATCGCAGCCTTGTTGATAAATATGATGTTCATGATGTCCCACCATACACTATCATAGTGGAAAGTAATGACAAAAACTTAGGAAACATCCACCCAACAGCAGTAGGTAAAATTCTTAAGAGAAATTCTGTCATAGGTATTCGCAGGATTACACGTAAAGGTAGGAACAGACTAGGAGTAGATTTCACAACCCCCCAAAATGCAAATAATTTTCTAGCAAATCCAGTTTTAAACAATAATAATTGGAGAGCATTTATTCCTTCATCATTGGTAACGGTAAAGGGTATTGCTAGAGGTATAGATACAGGAACAACAATGGAAGAAGTTATTAATGAAGGAGTAGCATCAAGACCAATCATTGCAGCAAGAAGAATGAGTAAGAGAGTAGTAAAAGAAGATAAAACCATTGAATATGTACCCACAGAAACAGTGGTAATAACATTTAAAGGTAAGAGGTTACCAGAATCAATATTAGTAAACTATTATGAAGCCAGAGTACAAATTTACGTAGACCCAGTGCTACAATGCTTCCATTGCCTGAGATTTGGGCACACAACAAAACATTGCAGAAGCAAGAAGAGATGCACCAGATGTTCAGCAGAACATGAAGAAGTAGATTGCAATGCTGATGAGATAAACTGCCTATACTGCCAAGAAAAACACAAGGCAACAGACCGCCAATGCAAAGAATACAAAAGACAGAAAGACATCAAAGAACTAATGACATTCGAAAACATTTCATACTACGAAGCAGGACAAAGGATCCCCAGGAACAAAGAAACAGGACCACAGCAACAGTATACATCAAACATTCAAGAATTTCCCCCACTCAGAACACCAAATGCAAACCAGAACACCATAGACGTCCATCAAAGAAGAGAACATGCAAATCAATTCAAACCGAGACTAAACTTCTCTCAGGCTGCTAACATGAGGAAAAGAAAACCTACATCCCCCCCCATTGGATACGACAAAGAAGCCCACAAAAAAGTGCTGATACCACCACCCTGCAGAACCCCCCAACAGACCACAAGGTTAGAACTACTAACCCCTAAACAAACAGAAACATACCAACAGATAGAAGCAGTAGGGATCCTAGAATTTTTCAGAACAATGCTAGAACAAACAAGCCTCGAGGAAAGAACAAAAGAAAGGATAATCAACGAAATTCAAAAAGTCACAGACACCCACACGCTCTTTAATGAAGATGAAACCTCAAACACAATGTATATGCCAAATCTCACACAAGAATCAGAAGACATGTTTACCGACTCTATTGATAACATTCAGCAAGAGGAAATAGCAGAAACACCACGCTGCTCTAAACAATTTGATGATGACTACACATATTAACAATAATAGCCAAACAAACAAAAAACAACTGAAAATACTTCAATGGAATATTAGAAGCCTCAACATAAACTACCAAGAATTAAAAGTACTTATAAATGAAGAACAACCAGAAATCATACTATTGAATGAAACCTTCTTACAACCACACCAACCATACAGAATCCCACACTACACCATGATAAGACAGGATCGAAATGATGGTCACGGAGGGATAGCTTGTCTGATAAACAAGTCAATACCCTTCAAGAAAATACAAATCACCACAAACCTACCACATAGGTTCCAGATCACTGGAATCAGAGTGAACAATATAAACATATTCACAATATACTGCCCACCAGACATACATATGTCAAAACAAAACTACATGAGTATTTTTCAAATGATACAGGCACCAAGCATCATAATGGGTGACCTGAATGCACAACATGAGGCATGGGGATCAGGACTAGCAAACACAAAAGGAAACAATTTATTAGAGGCAATTGAAGAAGGTAATCTGGTATTCCTGAATGATGGACGACCAACGCGTATCACACTGCCAGGACAAAACACAAGCTGCCCAGACCTAACCATAGCTACCCCAGACATAACAGTACGAAGCCAATGGAATGTACTCGAAACAGCAGGAACCAGTGACCATATGCCAACAACTCTATCCATAAAATGCAGGGAGAATGTCACATATGAAAACAAACCAATGTCAAGATGGAACACTAAAAGAGCAAATTGGGACCTGTACAAACAGAGCATAAACGATGATGAAGTGGACATGGTATATGAAGAATGGGCTACAAAAATAGATAATGCTGCAAAAGCAGCCATACCTGAGACAAAGATAGTTATAGGGAAGAAAAGATTCACAAAAAAACCAGCTTGGTGGGATGATGAATGCGAAAACCTAAGAAGACAAAGAGGCGAGGCTCTAAGAAAATATAAAAACGACTGGAGTGAAGAAAACTACATAGAGTACAAAAGGCTGACGGCCAGAGCAAGAATGAGAATGAGAGCAAAAAAGAAAGAAAGTTTCAGAGAATACACTGAAAAACTCAACAGGGACACACCAATAGGAGAGATATGGAAGATAATAAAGAAATACGCCGAGGGAAGTAAACCAGACAAACCACATTCTACAGAAACTGAGGAATGGTTAAGCACACTGTTAGACACACTAACACCACCGATGGTCCCAATCGAAAGAGCCGAAGACATACAGACATACAGGAACACACAACCATCCCCACCAATTACCATAGATGAAGTATATACAGTTATTCATCAAAAGAGAGAAACAGCGCCAGGGAAAGATCAAGTCACATACCTCATGATAAAGCAACTACCAGAATTCATGATTAACAAACTAATCCATATATACAACAAAATACTCAAGCAAGAAATACCAGTCCCAGAACAATGGAAAACACACATTATTACACCGGTTCTTAAACCAGGAAAACCACCAAACCAGTATAACAGCTACAGACCACTAGTCCTTTCGTCATGTATAGGAAAAATATTAGAGAACATAATTCAAATGAGACTTGACCACAAACTAGAACATAACTACACGTTCAGCAGCCTACAGAATGGATTCAGGAAAGGAAGGGGTACACTAGAAAACGTAACATACCTAGCAGCTGAAGTATATAAAGCGGTCACGCGAAATGAAAAAACAATATGTGTGTTCCTAGATATCTCCTCAGCATACGACAATGTATCAATCTCCAAGCTGATGGAATACATGAATAAAGCACAAGTCAACTCGGACATAATAAAATACATAGCAAACATACTCAGCATCAGGAATATGTACATCAGATCACCCAACACCGGTGAATTACTAGGACCCCAGCAGGCGCTAAAAGGACTACCACAGGGCTCACCACTAAGCCCACTTTTGTTCAATCTCTACACAGCAAGCCTAAGTAAAATTGAAACACAAAACATAAAAATACTACAATATGCTGATGATATCGCAATGATTTGCTCACACCAAAATGTATCAGAATTAGTATCGACTATGGAAACAGCAGTAAGAGAAGTGGAAAACTGGCTGAACGAACATGGTATGACACTATCGGTGGGAAAAACCAAAGCCATAATATTCAGTAAAAGAAAAATGAGGACAAAGCCCACAACAATACAAATCCAAAATGAAAACATAGAATGGGTTGAATCATACAAGTATCTGGGAGTGACGTTTGATGGTCAATTATCATGGAAGGAGCACATAGACAACTGCTGTGGAAAAGCACAGAAAGGCATAAACGTAATGAGAGCACTAACGCGCACCTGGTGGGGAGCAGACCCAATAATACTACTAAACATATATAAAGGAATAGTACGAACACATTTGGAATATGGTAGCCAAGCAATCTTCAAAACCTCGAAAGCAAACTGGAAGAAACTCGACCGTGCACAATACCAAGCTCTGAGGTGTGCACTTGGATGTATGAAATCCACACCAACAAACATTTTACTTGCAGAATCCTGTGAAATGCCATTAACAAATAGAAGAATTTGGCTCTGCACTAAATTCTGTATGAAAGCTCTATCTCTCACAGAAGAAAAGCTAAGTACAAACTTGATAACGTTCTACGGTATGTACAATGAAGAACCCACCTACTGGAGAAATAAACCACCCCCAGATATCCTTGAAGGATTAGACCTGGCGTTACAGTACAAACACAAATTAAAACAAAATAAAGGTTTACCATGCTACAAATATGAATACTGGACACAAACCACGAAGCTAGAGTGGGAAAATTCAGGATTGAAAAAAGGTAGTGCCACATGCCAGAAAGAATTCACCAACTTGGTAGCAAACAATTTCAAGCAATACACGGTAGCGTACACAGATGCCTCAGTAAACAACGACACAGGAAAATGTGCAGTGGGGATAACTGGCATGCTAGCAGGAACAAAAATCTCCCAAAGATTAGGAAACGGAACACCGATATGCACAGCCGAGATGATTGCCATAAAAAAAGCCCTGGAGCAATTCAAAAACCGAACCCATAAATTGTTGATAGTCACAGACTCACTGAGTGCATTACAAAAAATAACAAAGCAGGGCATAAGTGCGAAAAACGATGATATCACTTTAGACACAAGGAAACAAATAATTGAGAGTATCAAGGAAGGACGCGAGATTAAACTTATGTGGGTACCGAGCCACTCAGGAATCAGAGGAAACGAAGAAGCGGACAAACTGGCAAACCAAGGAAGACAGGAAAACTTGCTCCATGAGTACAAGCTATATCATGGGGACATACTGCCAACAATAAAACACACAATATGGGAAAACTGGTGTCACATATATAAGGAAGAAGGCAGAATCAAGGGCAAAAAGTATGTAAATTTCAACCCAGAACCAATCAAAACACCATGGTTCAGACACATAAAAGCACCTAGAGGAGCAATAACGACCATCATCAGATTGAGATCACAACATTGCCTAACACCAGAACACTTATACAAAATAGGCATTAAAGACAACCCACTTTGTACAACGTGCGGAAAATATGGAGATCTCAACCACATATTTTTAGGCTGCCCAAACAGAACACAACAAAACACAGAATTATACAACAACCTGGCCCAACTCTCACAAACACCCATAGATATTAGCACGCTACTGGAAAAACCTCTTTCAACATCAGTTAAACTCCTTATAAAATACGTATCAGAAAACGGACTGAAGCTTTAACCCCGCTTTAAACATACCTACCCAATATTCCTCAAGCTTAGCATGGCATGAAAATATTCATATAGAAACACAATAATCGTTGACCTACCACAAATATCTTTTGTTAACAGAAATCATCTATTCCTCTACCCATCCTGGCATACCCTGGTGTAAACCCATGTGTAAAGCTCTGGACACACCACAGAGCGAGAAGAGTCTTATTACCTTTGTAAACCCCCCATCCTACTCATGAAGGGCATGGACAAGGTTTCCAGACGCACAGAAGTGTGCACCTTTCAGGGAAGATTGCAATAAGCAAAGAAACCATAACTGGCTGTATGTCCTTTGACAAGAGGCCACAAAACTAGAAGAAGAAGAAGAAGAATCACTTATATTATTATTAATCTACAGTTAATCACATACACTTATAAATTGCATAATATTTCGGCACGCTGTTTAAATTAATTTTACAAACTGAGTAATAAATGTACATATAGGTACTAATAGTATGTATAATCCAAAAAAGGACAATACTTCATCTGATTCAGATCAAATTAAATTTTTAATATACCGCTGTTACAACAGTTTGTTCATAACGTTTAATGTTTTATTTGTTTTTAATGTTTGTTGTTCATTCTTACTATTCGTCCCTGTTTTTTATATACAGTGTGACCCATTTAAGATGGAAGCACCCTTATAAAACCTACATTTTTCAACCGATTGGAATGATTTTTTTTTTGTTAGGTAGATATTCAAAAAGTCTATTAGGACACCAAATATCATGAATAAATCTCCATTTCCAGGGCCACCTAATCTGATTTTTCAAGGTCAAAAATCTAAAAAAATTACTAGCGATTTTTTTAGAAAAACTCTGACTACACCACTGGATTTGTGACATTTTCAAATGGGTAACATGTGAATTACGTTGAAATGCGTCAATCAATAAAAAAGTTATAAAGGAATGAAATTTGAAAAATATGCCGTTTAATCAACCCATCAATTTTTATTACTGAACAGATTTCGATGAAACTGTGATCAGTAATATTTCAAGACATCCTGAATCCAGTGGAGTATAAAGACTTTTCATAAAATTCATGAACATGAATTGGTGGGTTGATTAAACGGCATATTTTTCAAATTTCATTCCTTTATAACTTTTTTATTGATTGACGCATTTCAACGTAATTTACTTGTTACTCATTAGAAAATGTCACAAATCCAGTGGTGTAGTCAGATTTTTTCTAAAAAAATCGCTAGTAATTTTTTTAGATTTTTGACCTTGAAAAATCAGATTAGTTGGCCCTGGAAATGGAGATTTATTCATGATATTTGGTGTCCTAATAGACTTTTTGAATATCTACCTAACAAAAAAAAATCATTTCAATCGGTTGAAAAATGTAAGTTTTATAAGGGTGCTTCCATCTTAAATGGGTCACACTGTATACTCAAATCTTATAAGTACCTATGTAACATTTTGCCGAGATTTTGTGATATTTGTTAGTATTTTTCGAGGTATTTTTGAATTGAGAATCAAGAATATGATTTGTTTTGTATGAAAATGTTTGTTTTCTTTGTTTTTATTTTGTTGGAAATACTTCAATTCTCTGTTTACTTAAAGTAGATAATGTTTTGACGTCATAGGTTCATTTCATTATCCTTGAAATTCGTATAGCATAAAATAGATCTTAAACAGATCTATTGAAATCTCGATTGAAATCTACTGAATGTTTGACAAGATATTTACTGATCAACTGAACAACTGTCATTTGCTGAAGTTGTCAAATTAATTTTTCACGAAATCTGATAGATTCCACCTGTGAATTCGCGGGAATCAATGTTACCAGGTGGCGCTCGGCCGCTCGGTTTTCATCGTTCCATGTCAAAGCCACGTCAAAACTGGGGGAAAACAAACTCAATCCTTACTCAATCCAATTAGTGCCATGAAATTGTGTACTATTTACTGATAAGAGTGATAAGTTTTTATATTTTTTTTGACATTAATTGTCAATATTCGATCGAAAACGCCAATTGTAGATGTTCTTTTGGCAGATATTTTGCTCTATTTAGATGAAAAAAGCCGACCAGTAGTGGAAGGAGAAGCAGTTCTCCGTGCTATCATGTGATTTTGTGTGAGGCAGAAGACTTCAACAAAAGGCACATTTTTGCACTTTGTCTACAAACTTCGGCGATGAAATCTTCCCCACATGAAGTAAAATTGAAGTTGGGGTCCAGAGAAACTCCTGTAGAACAATGGATTTGTATTTGTTCCTGCAAAGCAGGACAATCTGGGTATTGTTAGCTGTTCTTTTATATGTCAATTTATTTGCTCGTCATAATTAGTTTGAATTGTTTGAACTATCTCCAATTCTTCACCCGTTCACTGTTCACTAAACTGATAAAAATGTGATAATGTAAAAAATTTGACCAACTCAACCATCATCACTACCAACAGTACCAACACTTTATGTCCTTGAAAAGTTTGACTACAGCTACAGCAAGCTGAATGCAATGTAGTCTATGCACTTTATCCATAGACAACAGTTTGTTTTCCCCCAGTTTGAAGTTCGTATTATGTAACCTAGATGTCGCCCACTTCGTGAATCTCGCGAATAGGACCGTGATGTGAATATACTTAAGTGTCTGAGGTCTCGCCTGATTGCTAACCTTGGCTAAGGCTCCGGCTATCAATTTGCAGAATCGACTACTCGCTAGACTATATAGACAGTATTTCGTCCTTGGTACATAATAAATAACTATTTTAATAATGCAAGTTCAGGCTTTTCAAGTATTTCTGGACTAAGCAGCAAAAATAAACAGCCAGCTTACAATTTTGCCCTGCAACTTTCTTAATTTTTGTCGTGTATTTTGGTGAAATTCCGACCAAATCGTAGATAAATATTTGAAAATGTTAACCAGAGGTTAACCTGAATTTTAGCTCCCAAACACAGCTAATGGCTTGATCCTTCATATACAGAAAAAAAAACAAAAGTTACTATTTCACGCCTTTGCAACAGGGCGTCAAGAATAGTCAAGGGTGAAAGAGTAACTTTTATTTTCCCTTGTATAATGACCAAGCCATCAGCTTTTTTCAAGAATTATAATTCAGGCCAAAACTCCGTAACATCAATCTACGAATCTACGATTTGGTCGAAATTCCACCAGAATCGGACAAGAATTAAAAAAAAGTTTCAGAGGGACCTATTTTTTTTTGCTGGTCGTTTTTTTGCCGGCCGGTTTTTTTCACCATAAATCCCCCCCACCCCTCTAGCTCACTTATTTTTGAACCGACTTCAAAATTTAAATTATCTGAAAAGATTTTTCAGGCATTATTTTCGCTACATCACAGAATACAAGGTGCTCGGAACAAACGATCTTCAGGGTAGGTATCTTGGTAGGTACTGTAGTATCGGTACTATAGTCGATTTTTTCAAATGGGACACCCTATATTTCGCACTGCATTCTTAGATTCTCCCTAAAGTGCTGATTGTATCAATAGATCCCACTCGGGGTCTAGCGGGAATGATTAGGTACAGAGATATATAGGTATAGGGTGTCTAAAATCGAGATTGTTCAACTTTAGGAATTTTTGAGGCTACAGTAATGATTCTTGGTTAAAACGACTCACATGTCCCTATCTCAACTTTCGATTTACTAACTACTGATGACATTCAATTACTGACATTTCCATTTGGAAAAATCTACTAATTTCCTGTAGATCGTTTGTTCACCCTGTATTTTCTGATCTAGCGGAGAAAAATTATCAAAAATCATTTCAATTGATTCTTAAAATCCTGGGATCGGTTCAGAAATAACTGAGCTAGAGGGAGGGAGGAGGGCATTTATGGTGAATCACCCTGTATACATACCGAGGTACATATCAACCTATAGGTCTACCTATATGATGGGTAATAGCAGTAAGTATCTAAAAATACGAAAAAAGGTAGGTATAATATTTCGTGTAAATCTAAAAAGCCGATACCTATATGCCACCCTGTATAATTATTATGAAATTTGAAACGTTACAAAATCAAACAAATGACAGAATGTTGAACTGTCGTTCTGTACATACAACAAGAATAAAATGTGTGTGTAATGTATTGTAGTGGTATCTAAAAAATGTTATTTGTACATTACCTACCTAGGACTGCACAGGTATATAGGTTCCTACATGTAGGTAAATCAGTTTAATCAAACACACAGCCAATCACCCCTACCTCTCAAATCCATAATCACACAATCACAGATTTTTTAGTTAGTGCAAGCATGTAAAAAGTGACAGATGTATCTAACAAAAAATACGTGAGAGAGAAAGAAAATAAGTACCTGGCACAAAAACGATAAGAGATGCCTATTCCTATCACATCGCAACCAAATTAAAACAAAAACTCACAACTGTTTTATATTCGCATTGCGCAAGATGAATAACACATAACACCGTAAATACTCACAAGCATTGTAACAAGTATAATGCAGACAACGGCGCCTGACTGTAGCTTAATTTCACCAATCACCAATGCTGTATGTATTAGCGATTGTCACTAAATACCGCGCTAACACAAAATATTAATCAAACCGGAATTAGCTAAAACACGTACCGGCGTGCGAGAGTTTACTTAATTTACTAGTTCACTACGATATCTACGGGATTTTAGAACACACGAACTTTCTATAGCATCATGCAACACTCGAATGTTCAGATCAGAAACCCAAGTCTAGCGAACATTGGAACAACTGTGCATGTCGACAGAGGCAGAGGAGGTATGAGGGGCAGGGGACGCTCTAACAGAGGGGAAAGAGGCGAGCAGAGTAGAGTAGGCTGTGGTTGTGTGGGTTATAGCGCGCAGCTGAACCATTTAAAACCATGCGAGTGGGGAATGTATAATGAAACCCGGTGAAACTCTCGGCTTTGTTCGAAGCGGTATGTGAAACTCCAATGGGCGGGGCCCGGTTCTCGCCTAGCAACACGAACTGTCGGGTCAGGGACGATGGAGACGTGAGGGGGGATTTATGCTGTTGAACAAACAATACGAATGGAAATGAGATACTGCTTACCATTGAGAAATGGATGGGGGTTATAATCGAGAATACCTCTCGCTGTTTACATTTATCACTGTAGCATTTTTAGAGAAGTTTAATTGGTTTTGTAAACGATATAATACCTACAGTGTGGTAACCTTACAGATTAGGTAGGTAGGTATTTCGAAATCGACACTATAAGTATATCACGTTATAAGAAAGTAAGTATCTATACCTGTGCTAGGTGGACTGGAAATACCTAATAGATTTTCGGTAGGTTGGTATAGTTTATCCAAAAACATTTGCAGAATCTTGTGCCGCACCTGCAGTCAGTTCAAAGGAAATTTCAAACACGCCGACGCCGCACAGTGCGGGATATTCTGTAATTGATATTGGATATACTATACCTAGGTATACTTAGAAAGGTATCTACCTATACCTACCACAGTTTAGGGAATATACTTATACCTATATAAGAATATCCTTCCTACCTATATAGGGACCTACCTATAGGTATTCGTTTCTATCTTATTATCGCCGTACTTACTTAGAATGTATATAGGTACACTGTGCCCAAGATAAGATGTCTATCATGGGGTAAATTTGATGATGGTTTATCCGAAACGAAACCTCGTAATCTCTCAAACGTTGTTTTGTAGAGCTTGAAAAGTGGCCATGAGAAAGTGTCTTGTTTTTTTATATCTCTTTAAATAACGTAAGAAAAAAATAAATACGATCCCCATGGTAGACATACTTATCTTGGACACAGAAGTGTAGGTATATATATAGGTATATAAGTATACTTTATAGGTAATTCAAACTCATTTATTTTTATTATCTTTAATATCATTATCTCATCAATAATACAGAATAATACTAGATTCAGATAACATGTTGACCAAATATTTACATAAGTAGGTAGGTGGTTATAGGTACCTATATTTACGAGTAGGTATATATATACTGTAGTTATATCGGTCATATTTTACACAGGTCATTAAAAGTTAAATATAGGTAGATCATTACGTTAATATTTTTTGGTTGATGGTAATTATATTACGTAGGTATCTACCTACTTAAGAATTGTGATTCTGTAAACAATATACCTATGCCTATATACTTAGGTATACATATACATATATAGGTATAGGTAGGTATGTATAGGTAGCTCAGCATAATAACTTTGGAAGGTAGGTATAGCTAGAGGTAGAAGTCTCTACATACCTGACTACTTGCGATATTATTGTGAAATTTGAGATCATAAATTAAACACAATATACCTATATCTATTATTGGTAATTATCGAGCTCACATCTAAAGCGCGTTTGAATAGCCACCTGTCTAGCCTAGTCTATCCTATACCCCTTATTTGAGCATATTTTGAGCCTCTAGAGTCTGCAAGCTCTCAGCAGAAGGAAACAGCAATGGCGAGTCGAATACGTAGAGGTAACCACATAATTTTGGTAGGTACCTATAGGTAGGTATAGCAGGTAGATAGGTCTGTTTCTCAATTCAGGTAGGCCAATATTCATGATTGGTTTCATGGTTCGTTATTTGTTATAGAAACTCTTTTGTTCAACCTACATACCCCTATAATTCTTTTGGAATTAGCGTTAGTGAGATAGGTATAAGCACAGTAGAGAGTATGTAATTTAAATAGGTAGTATGAACTGAAAAAATAGTAGGTGGTAAACACCAAACGTTTTGTTTGTTGTGGTATTATTTGACGAATGTAGTGACTGGTGCCTATTTCACTACCGACTGAGTGAACACTTATTAGAATGATCGAAGATCAATCTTAATTTGATCTTTGATCATTTTAATAAATGTTGTGGAGATGACTTTGGGTTTTCATCTATGATGTTGTATATATTATTAATCATTAAGTAAATGAATACTTTTCCTCACACATTCCTTGTACAATTATAATGTAAGCATAGATATGTAAGTAATCATCAAGTTCGATGAGTAGGTAAGGTACATTCTTATCGAGGTATTAGTTTGAAAATAAATAGTTATATGTATAAAGCAGGTTGGTACTTCGCAAATGCAAACATTTCAACTATTTCTTTTATTTCCATGGATGGTTTCGGAAATGAGTATACTTTTTGGTGTAGGGAAAAAATGATAAATTTCACTCTGGAGGTGAATCCTTTCTCCAAATAAATAAAGTGAGGATATCTGAGGAGCTTAGGGATAATTTACTCTAATAATCCTATACACAGCTGAATAGGAGATAAGGATTTATTTAAAATTTAATACTAACTGAAACAAAGTCAACAAACGACCGCAAATAATGAAACTAACAAATCAATGAACAGTGATCAAAGGTTATTTTTGTCGGGAGCAACCACTTGCCCTATCCACAGCTTTGCAGTCGATAGCACTCTCCATACTGCGTTCTCTTCTAGAATTCCCATTTCTTTCCAGGAATCTGGAAAACAACAACCTAGTTGAATTCAACACCACCAAAACTCAAGCCTGTATTTCTTCTAGAAAGGCGGAACTTAGCAGTACGCCTCATATAGCAATGCCTGGTACCACCATTTCCACCAATTAAGACCACTATGTCGATGTTCGGAATTTCCATCAGCATTACTCTTTCGTCGGAAAATCATGTCCTATCCATCGCGAAAGCTGCTTCACGAAAACTTGGATTTTTATTCCGTGTGAAAATCTACTTTACACCTCAACATCTTTTCATGATCTACAAAGCACAGATACGGCCAGTTTCAGGATACTGTTTCACATATGGGGTTCAGGACCCAAACATTCCATCTCGAGAAGAGCCATCCGCCAGGTGGGTGGAGCCACCCTCACTAATACGTTGACTTCATTAGAACACCGTACACTGAGGAAAATTCCTATTACCAAAGAATCCTATTAACCATAGTCAGAAATCGAATTACCCCAGCAAGAAACTCTAATAACTCGAGAAGCAGATAACTGGTGAACGGAGAAGGCCGTGCCTGATCCTCGATCGCCTTCGCTTGTTCTGCTTCTTTAGCTGAAAACTCCTACATGACGCCGAAGAAATTCATATTAGACGATGTATCTGTAGTAGGTATCTGACTTTGCTACCGCTAGTGAGTGCATCTAGTAATGGCATCGTCCACCAATATTCTGTAATGGAGTAGGGCAATGTTATAATCGTTGGTAGGAAACTTTGCTACTCTTGATGGGTGATCATGTAGATAGTTGCATGACCTTCTTACTGTAGATATCTGTAGTAGGTATCTGACTTTGCTACCGCTATTGAGTGCATCTAGTAATGGCATCGTCCACCAATATTCTGTAATGGAGTAGGGCAATTACCTAGCATGCAACTATCTATATGATCACTAGCGAGTGCATCTATATGATGCTATTATAGACGATGTTTATGTAGTAGGTATCTGACTTTGCTACCGCTAGTGAGTGCATCTAATAATGGGAGTAGGGCAATGTTATAATCGTAGGTAGAGAACTTTGCTACTCTTGATGGGTGATCATGTAGATAGTTGCATGACCTTCTTACTGTAGTTATTCAGTTATTTTCCAGGATTGTTGTCATCAAGAAAGGTGAAATTTTGACTCATATCCAATTTCACTTCCCATAATTTCCACCCTGATATAATAATAATAATAATAATAAATCGTCTTTATTACTTCTATAAATTATTACAGAAATTAAATTGAGTAAATACATATTGAAGAAGTAAAGGGCGAAGTTTATTTTTTGTTACACGAGAGAGCATAACAAGAAATATTCTTCCACTTAACCCACAAAAACCTGTGTATAAACAAATTCATTAATTCCTAAAGAAAATTTCGGACCAATGATCTTCGAAATTCAATAGATCAATTAATTCATGCACCCTCAGGAAAAACAAAACGTTTTTGAGTAATTGATGAAAAAAATAATTTTTCTGGAACTCTCTGAAACTATTGTATTTCGAAAACTAGGCAAGTTATTACAGATGCGTACAGGAAAACAAAATTTCACCAGTGAAATCATTCAAATAATTTCATAACCTGGACATTTTTGCTCATAATAAGTTTTTAGACCACATTCTATAGAGAAGTTATGGAACATATTTGACAATTTTAAAGTTTCATGGTACCAAGAAGAAGTAAATGCTGAATGTGAAGTATTTGAATTTCAGTCGAAATACCTCGAAAAACTCACCTTTATCATTCCATCAATCCTGGTAATAACTGAAGCACTCAGATCTACGGAAGCACTGAAAGGGACACAGAAGATTTTTTCATTTGTTAAAAAATGTTTCCATTTTATATTCGAATGCAGATTCAGATTTTGAATAATGAATTGAATTCAAGAGGGGAAGTATTCGTAACTGTCGTGTCGTCGAGATTGTCGTCCTGTACATGGGTTTGCATCAAGAGCCCAACTGTGAATGATTGATCAAGCAAGATGTCTGACAAATGCTTTTATAGAGGGGGACAAATCAGCAAAATATCGAATAACGATAAGTAGGCGCTAAATAACCCCAAGTAGGTTCGTCAAATATTATTTTCGTGGCAGACTGACAGTTGTATTATTGGTAGTGAGTGCAGTTCTATGCGATGAACCTTGCAGCCACAAGCGTATAACTCACTAGTAATAGTTCAGCTAGACAATTTAAAAAAAAATCATGCTGTCCCAGAGTGGCTGCCTGATAGCGCCAGCAGTATACCTTCCTGTGGCATATGAAATTCACTTTCAGCAAAGTCGTTATTGCTGTCATAGGATTTCAAGGTGCTGCTTCTATTCGAAAATGTATAACGGTAATATGTTTTCTTGTAATGGTAGCAAGAAATATCTCAGCGAAAACTCTATATAATAGCACAATTTTCCTCAGTGTAAGGAAGAAGTAGGCGACCTTTCACTTTTCTATAACTCCCACGGGAAATGTTACTCAGAAATCTCTGCTATCATTCCATCACTGATAATACCAGTCAGACGAACTGGACAGGCCCAGTCAGCACATCCTTTTGTTGTCAACCTTGAAATATGTCGAACTACACTACCAAAATCCGTTCGTCTATAGAACGGCAAAGATCTGGAATTCTTTGCCATCAATGGAAGTATTCCCAAGAACTTATAACCTTCAAGAGTTATAAAAAAAATCTAACACCTACCTCATCTCCTTATCCATCCTGTAGGTACGCACGATGTTTTTAAAAAATCATAGGAATTTCCTTTGCTCCAAAAGTGATAAACAAAATCAGAAGACTGCTGAACAGGAAACAAAAGGTTCATTCACAATTTAATTCCCAAACTGCAAGGACATCAACTTCGAATAACTACTTTGAAAATTCCATATGACAGTCTTTGCAATGTACACAGGTGTATTTTTTTGTACGAAAACTTGCTAGCAACATATTTTGAAGCTAATGGTTCTGGATTTCCTCAATTCTAATTTTTTGTCCAAACTCGAGATGACGATGCTCAATTGTTTTTCCTCCTCATTCTTCCATCTTAAGAATCGTTCCAAATACTATACTGATTTCTTGATTTAAACAATATTGTATCATTGTGTTCCATGGTGAGACATGTTCTACAGTGAAAAAGAGCTCATAATTTTTTGAAAGTCGTCAATTAGTTAGTATCTATACTGCTATACTGTAGTAGTCTGTGGTTTGATAGAATTATAAAGAGTACATGTGCTATGTGCTGTTGGAAATTTTCTGGCCCTGCTCCCATTCTTCTAAAATACAATAGGATACAATGTAGATTGAGATTTTTATTGTGCGATTGAAAGACGTGTTAATCCTCTCTAAGTACCTGTCAGTGGGCCAAACCAAAAGGGCAGCGCAGTCCCTTACACGATTTGAAGTTAATCTATTACTCGTTTGAATATGCGTGAGGATCAGAATATATTTTTTTTACGTGAATTTTGTTTTTCTGAATCTCCAAAATATACGTTGATTGATAATGCATATGGAAAGAAATATTTTTTCCACTACTAGCTATGAAACCAACCATTATTTTTACTCCTAATCGAGGCGTAAAGTGTGTCTTTACTACCAATGTAGTTTTCGTCATTTTATGAACCACTGGTCAATAAAGACATAGCCACCTCTGCAGTAATTAACCTGAATTCACTGTTCTGATGCGATATTCGCTGGAATGTCACTTGAATATAGGTAGGTATATATAAATAACGACTTGTCATAATTATGCTGTCATGGTCATGACTACTAGATTTTAATTAGAATTGAAGAGAAGTGCTTTCACAATACGTCCATATTTCAGTTTCACAGAACTAGAATGATTGAAATGTATTGCTAGTCGAGTTGCTAGTGCTGAAATAGTATATTGTGCAACAAGTGGGGAAAGTTCAACTTTTCTCACGAGTGTGAAAGTTTGTGGCACGAGCATGAAGGGCGAGTAATGCAAACACAAGAGTGAGAAGAGTACTTTTCCCCACATGTTGCATACTATACTTTTTCTACAACTGCACTTATTCAAAGAATCCAAAGTAATGTAAATATTGGTATTCATTTTATAATGTGGCACTATGCCACATTGAAAATTGTGACCAAAGAGTAGACGCCTTTCCTAGTTCCTCAAAGTATTTCAAAAAAGTACACTTTCCGAAAAAGATTTTATTTCTGTATTATTTTTAGATTCCATACATTTTTTGTATATATAGGTATGCCATTTCGTACTTTTTTCTTGAAATTTACGCAAGCAAATCCCACTTTCGCAGCTTTATCCATTATCTCTGTCTCTGGTGGTGTATTTATCAAAATCGTCACATCTCGGTATATACATCATATTATTTATTATGAATGGTTGGAATAATATTTGATGGAAATTGCGATTTCTATCAAAAGCACTAATGAGAACTACCCTAAAGAATTTAAAAAACTTCTTCTGACAGTTGTGACAACTATTCAAAGCTGAACAGCGCAGCCAGTTCAGTTCTGGTCGATTTTTGTTGATTCTCCATGGAAATGTTTGTGCATGGTGTTGGTGAAGTGCAGTGAGAAAAAATATTTCTCACAGTATGAGCAATACATGGTTCTGACAGTGAGTAAGCTATGAGAAATGCGCTACTTTTCATAGCAGTAGTAGAAAAAATATATAATATACACCTTGCACTGAGGAAAATTTCTATTAACCATAGTCAGAAATCGAATTATCCCAGCAATAAACTCTAACAGCATAGGGGACAAGCGAGTTATCGCCTGTGATTATAAATTAGACTTTGCTGATTATAACCCACCTGTGATTATAAGATAAAGAACCTTGCTGCCACTAACGAGTGCATCTGTATGATGCTATTAGACGATGTTTCTGTAGTAGGTATCTGACTTTGCTACCGCTAGTGAGTTCATCTAATAATGGGAGTAGGGCAATGTTATAATCGTAGGTGGGGAACTTTGCTACTCTTGATGGGTGCGATCATATAGATAGTTGCATGACCTTCTTACTGTATAGTTATTCAGTTATTTTCCAGGATTGTTGTCATCAAGAAAGGTGAAATTTTGACTGATATTCACTTTCACTTCCCATAATTTCCACCTTGATGTTTGGTATGAATAGCAATTTATTGATTCCTAAAGAAAATTTCGGACCAATGATCTTTGAAATTCAATAGATCAATTGATTCATGCACCCTCAGGAAAAACCAAAGGGTTTTTTGAGTAATTGATGAAAAAACGAATTTTTCTGAAACCTTCTGAAACCATTGTATTTCGAAAACTATAGGCAAGTTATTACAGATGCGTACAGGAAAACAAAATGTTACCAGTAAAATCATTCAAATAATTTCATCACCTGGACATTTTTGCTCACAATAAGTTTTTAGACCAGATTCTATAGAGAAGCTCTGAAACATATTTGACCATTTCAAAGTTTCATGATACCAAAGAGAGGAAAATGTTATGGAATGTAAAATAATTGAATTTCAGACGAAATACCTCGAAAAAACTCACCTTATTCATCATTCCATCAATCCTGGTATAATAACTGAAGCACTCAGATCTACGAAAGCACTGAAAGGGACACAGAAGATTTTTTTATTTGTTTGAAAATGTTTCCATTTTATATTTGAATTCAGATTCAGATATATTGTCGTCCTGTACATGGGTTTGCATCAAGAGCCCAACTGTGAATGATTGATCAAGCAAGATGTCTGACAAATGTTTACATAGAGGGGGACAAATCAGCGAAATATCGAATAACGATGAGTAGACGCTAAATAACCCCAAGTTGGTTCGTCAAATATTATTTTCGTGGCAGACTGACAGTTGTATTATTGGAAGTGAGTGCAGTTCTATGCGATGAACCTCGCAGCCACAAGCATATAACTCACTAGTAGTAGTTCAGCTAGACAATTATAAAAAACATCATGCTGTCCCAGAGTGGCTGCCTGATAGCTACAGCAGTATACCTTCCTGTGGTAGGAAATTCACATTCAGCAAAGTCGTTATTGCTATCATAGGATTTGAAGGTGCTACTTCTATTCGAAAATTTATAACGGTAATGTGATTTCTTGTAATGGTAGCAAGAAATATCTCAGCAAAAACTCTAATAGCACAATTTTCCTCAGTGTGGTAGTGAAGAATATTATGACCACAGGACCTTATATACGTTACCATCGAGTCTAATCTCGGTGGTAACGCCTTATACCCCTCGGCTACAGTCTCGGGATATAATCTTGGTCCCTGGGTAATACTGATATTCTTTACTACCTTGGTGTACATCACTATTATTTTCATGCAAACACTCCTGAAACTTCATAAAAAATAGATTGATTGAAACGGTGATTCATATGCCTTTATGGTGTTGGCTTATAACTGTGATATTCCGGTTGCAGGAGGAGAGAGACAATGGAAACAATGGACTGAGCTCAGGAAGAAGATGGACAGTGCATCTATCTTGAGAACCTCTTTATGCTGTCCTCATTTTACCATTTAAACTGACCCTAATATCCACTTAGACTTTGAATACTATTTCGATACACAATTCAATATCCTGTGGAATCAGCCAGGAAAGTATAGTTGTTTTCTGTTAGATGTTTAAACAATATGGTCATTTTGAGTTTTTTTTTAATTATTTCCAATATCTCTGACAGATATAATATAGGAGTGAAAATTAAAAAAATATCCTTTTGAAGTTGCAAAACCTTATATGAGTAGTTTCGAGAAGTGGTATAGTCAGATTAATAATCACTTGGTAATGAGCCACGAAAGTTTCACAATTATTTGAAATCATCATCTAGAGTAAAAGCTACGTCATTTTTACTAATTGAATACCAATCACTGACATTCTCACTAAGAAGTTATCAAATGAGTGATAATTACGAAGATAATTATACCTAAGTAACAGTCATGAAACCATTGAAACTTTTGATTAATATGAGTGTTTCATATAAATAAAACTTGTTTGATTTGAGTTCCATGTACTGAAAATATTTTCTTCGATTTACGTCTACATTCTTTCAATTTACATTTATGGTGTTTTCAATAGGTTTTTTCAATCTAGTTTATTACATCACGAGTGCAATATTCGCCACCAATACAGTAGGCTTATCACCAAGGTTATTACCTACTTTCCAAGCGAACGATATCAAAAGTTTGATAAGAAAGACGAGAAGAAAGAGTGGTATTGGTATCTAGAACTATATGAGTAGATTGAAAAGATTTGTATATTTTTAGAATATTTGAATATTTCGATAGGCATAAGAGAACGAGTTTGAATTACAAAATTTCATCATGTGTAGCAATTTGAGAGACATTTCTCTGATGAAAAGTCAGTGACATCACAATACATTTTGAGACTTTCCCTCGGGACGTTCTAGTATTTTTTCCAATTGGCCAATGCATTGGATAAAACAATGAATTTTTCTAGTGCCATTTTATCAACAAAAATTTTTTAATAGACATGGAAACAATTGAAAAGTTGAGTGACCATACAAAATTGAATTATTTTGTCATGTACAAACCGAGTTTCCTCTTCGACTCGGGATAATTTTCTATAAACAAAATCATTCGTGACCTTGAAAAATATCGGTAATAATTCTGCTGCTATAGGGAGATTATAATACAAAAGTGAATATTGAATTATTTCCTGAAAGACTAAATCCCACTTCTGGGAAGAAAACTTTAGTAGACTTGTTTCATTTAACTATACGTAGGTAGTCATAATGACGAGTTCCACAAAGGTTACTTTCTGATTTATTTCCGATTGAGATCCATATTGATTTGAAGCTCTGATTGAAGTGAAATCTATTGAAAACAGAATTGAATTTTGGAACAACAATATCATTTGTTAGATAACGTTAACATCATTTACAATGATTTTTGGAAAAAGTCAATTTGGATAAAACCATAGGTATTTGCTCTTGAAGGAGCAGTATTTTTTCGATTTTATTTTTCAATAACGAGTATATATCAATTTTTCTTGTTTATTATTCGTATACGCAATTTATCCCCCTGTATCTTCGTCGCTATTTTGTATGGATGTTTACAACATCGACTTTATTTCATCAGTGTATAATTTCGCTAGTTTAAGACCAAATATGACACTTCCGGTTTAACCGGAAGTGCATCCAATATTTTATTCCAAACACAAAGTAAGATTTTTTTCTGGAAATTACGATTTAGTATAAAATTACCTTTACAACGATAAATCACAATCATACATTCAATCAACAAAATTACTTTTTGTATTCCCCTCGTAACTTTTTATATAACTAAAATATTCTAAAAAATAGTTAGTGCATGTGCATAATAGTTATTTATGTATCAAGAGCGTAAAGTATAGATAATTAGTAAGTTTCATACGTGCATACTTGATACAATACAATACCATATCATGATTGTGAATGGACAGAGGAACAGGGCTAGTGAATCTTTGATTCATTGTGAATGTAAAGTATTATTATTATATCATCATAATGCATGATGGTGACATTGGGAGCAGAACAGCAAAGATTCATTTGAGATATAGGTAGGTGTACTCATGATCTAAAGAAGAGAGGAAGTATACTCAATATTGACTTGTACTTTTCTTGTTGACTTACCATGTACATTAAGTGTTAAAGCTATGTTTACTTTTGTGGCTTGTCTTTACGGAATATTACCTGTGTTATAAATTAACGATGTTAAAGTTCCCTTATAAAGCACCATTTTGCACATAATTTTTCTGGGCAAGGGCCCCCGGTCCCATCCTCTCATCGGGGAGTATTCTATACCCCCTGATGACGTTCCACTGCCCAGGTCCCGCACCACAGGTGGAGCCTAGGGGCCTGTATTTTCTGAACCAGGCCCTGTATGAATTGATATAGCATGACAAAGCCATTGAGCCTCACTTGGGCGTTATAGTATTCGTTATTGGATATGTATAGCATATGGGTTTCAAAGTAGATATTTGATTCTTTCTGGTGTCGCAGTGGATACTGGCAATGTGCAGAACATTTTCTCAGAAGTTTGTGCACATTTGGGTAGGCATAATGACTAAAAATCGTCAAACTGGCAACAGGCCAGTGCCTGACGTTAGATCTTAATTTCCAAACATTCATTCAAATGTTCGTGCCATATTTCGATACCATTGTGTCAAGAAAGGATCACATTTCAATCCAAAACATAACAAAGCTGAGTTTAAGCCCTCACCTTTGCCACACAGAACAAGAAGTTGAGGGTGAAAAGATAACTTTTGTTTTTCCCTGTATGATTATCAAACCATTAGCTGTTCTGAAAATCAAAATTCAGTCCAACACTCCGTAACATGAATCTACCATTTAGTCGAAATTTCACTAGAACCGGACGAGAATTGAAAAAGTTACAGAGCGATGAATTTTTTGCTGGCCAGTTTTTTTTTTGCCGGAGAGGGTATTTTCCAAGTAACATTTTACTAACAACCAACAGCTGTTTATAATTATATATACTTAGTCATAATTGAATGTTCAATGTTAGAAACATTTTGATTTCGACTTTCGAGCAATTGTTTTCCTTCATAACAATTTTGAAGTTAGGTAATAAATTATTGATAACGATATATATACGAATAAGGTATAGGGTATATGAAGCTGTATTTGTGTAAAATTTTAAAATACCTATTTAATCAAATCTAGAAATGAACGGTCGAGTGAACTTACCTTGAACTATTTGAACTAATTGTATATATACCAAATATAAATAAATGTTGATGCTGATTGTAGTTATTATAGTTAGAAATTACACCTACTGCTGCTATAATATTAAGATTAGACTAGCATGATCTACCTAATTTATTGTATACCGAATCATTAATAAAGGTATAACATATACCTATAGATACAAGATGAAAATTATTGTACCTACCTAGTCACTGTTAACGCAATTTTTAGGCGTTTTTTGCTAATACCTCGACTTGTTTCATCTGAATCTGAAATGCTCTTGGAAATATCATATATAGGTATACATACATGTATATATACATACATATACCTACCTAACATACCTACCTATTTGAATAGGCAACTTATTTTGAAATATCTGAAACTACGTCTCTATATATACCTATACCATGCCTACCTAAACCTTCCTAACTCTCTGAACCTAATCGACTAGGTTCCTTCGTTAGTAACTAATTATTATGGAAATACCGAGGAAATGAGATAAGACATTAAGATAATTGACTAAGAATCTGTATATTTATACATTATCTGTTCAGATAACTATCAGTTTTGAAACTATTTATTTACACATAAATAGGGTACCTAATCGTATTAATCGTAAATCGCATTTCCATTGTAATGGAATAGCTATAAAGCATGCCTAGCCTATAATCTCTTCATTCTCTTTCCTCAAAGCCAGTCAAAGCAATAAAAATGCTTTGTTTGGATTTCAATTCTAGAATCTAATTTTTGACAATGGCTATCAAAAAGGCTTTTCTTCATTCATTTCGTATTCAGGACATGCACGATACCAAGAAAACGAATTACTGGAACAGGAGAGAGGAGAGTAAATGTATTAGAGTGCCACACCCATGATCCCCATGAAGAGAGAACATTTGGGCAATTTATTTTCCGAAGTGGTTGGACGGCATCATGAACAGTGCTAGGGGCTAGGGGAAAGCAAAGAGGCAAGGCAAAAGGGGAACACGAACATTCTACAGCTGCGCAGTTGCCTAGTACGCAGAATATTGAAGTAACTCGAGTTCGATCGTCGAACGGCTTATCCCCCTGAGTTATAAAAGGTTCACTCACCTTGCCCCGCTCTGCCGCTCAGAGTTATCGTCTTCGTTACTTCCCCTTCCCCCTTCCCCTCGTCAGCCCGCATGTCATTGAGTTGGGTATGGGTTCTCATTAAAAAGGCTGCTTTGCCTGAGTCATCGTATTTATGAAGGCTATTTTTAAAAGCCAACTCCGCGCTCAACTATAATAAACATGCTGCGGAAGAAAATATAGAACGGGCGACCTCCAATAAAACGGAGAGCAGTATTGGTTTTTTGTAGACGAATATTTTGTACGTGAGCGGATGTTTCCTCTGATATGCTTCGTGTGGTAAATTGCTGTATAAATAGAAATAACATTTCTCTGTAGAGTTATTCTTTATTTTCGGGTTATTAACTTATTGATAATATTGATAGAGCTGACTTTCATTGCTAATTTTATAATTACCCATCAAGATCATTCGTCATATTGTCAGAGTTTCAGTTCTTAAAAAGAACTGCTTGATTAGATTTATACAAACATTTTTAAAATGACTGGGTAATTGAATGGTAGGTCACATTCCTCTGTCCTGAGTAAGCTTGATACCTTGATACCGAGCTTGATACCTAGGTAGGTATATAGGTATATAGGTAGGTATAAGTAATTATTACGCTATTATGTAAATATGTAGGTATAGGCTTTGAGTATTCTCAAGGGTATAGGTCTAGGTAAGTAGGTATACCTATGCCTCGGCAAAATACCCACCTAGGTTACCTACCATGCAAACGCCCCTAGCTGATATGTTTTCCTGTTTTAATTAGCTCTCAGATCGATGATGATTATGATAATGATCATTGAATGGTTTAATTGCTAATACCTACCTAGGTATTTATGCAAATACGTGTTTTGCTCGTTTCTACCTAATTTGTGTTGAGTTATATTTAGCGCAATAATCATGTTTACCACTTCGCAAGCTCTTCATCATATTATTTGGGAGCTGGATATTTCCAAATTTCTGGTCAAGATTTCTGGTAAAAAAACTATTCGAGAAAAAATAAATAAATTTGGAGATGACCAAACAACATTATCATAGGTATGCCGAAGTAGTTTATAAACATAGGATTATTATTCTGGTCAATAACTCAACACGAATGCGGCAAAACTTGCAAAACATGAACGGTAATCGTCATAATCATAAACAAGTATGGAGGAGCACCATGGACGTATAATCTGTTTTATACGTCCATGAGGAGCACCAAAATGAATTTTGTTAGATATCTCGAAAACCAAGAAAAATTAAAATAACAAAATGCAGTTGGAAAAAAGTGAGGTGATTGATTTCGTCATCCATCGAAATATCAAAATATCGCCAGTGCCGTAGTCTAAAAAAAGTTACATTAATTTTTATCAAAGAGAATGCAAAATACCTAGCTCCCTCTGTATATTTATGTTTTCCTTGCACATCCACTTAGTTAATTGCCCTACGAATTTCAGAGCAGAACTTGTCAAGGATTCCGTAAATATTAAAGAAAATCTGGAAATAAAATTGTCCTTCATCGCACTCTCACGGCTCGACGGTGCATTTTCGTATAGAGGTAAGTTGATTTCAATCGACTTAATTTGGTATCTAGTTCACCCACTAGAATCTATATGGTACTTTGTTCTGCTTCTGGGACACCTTGTATATCTCTATACGATATTCCGACTGTTCCATCGCTGCGATGTACAGAAGAAGACACATCTGCGACATGACATCTTTAAGTTGTCGCGATGAGACAACACTGCGATATAACGAATGTTTCATCGCTGCGATGTTCAGAAGCAAACACATCTGCGACATGATATATCTAATGTTCCATCACTTCGATGTACAGAGAAGCAAACACATCTGCAACATGACATCTCTGAGATGTCGCGATGAGGTAACACTGCGATATCCGAATGTTGCATCACTGCGATGTACAGAAAGCAAAGTGGAGCTGAAATCGCAAATATTTGTAACATTGCTATCAAACTATTCTTGGTTTGCTTACATATCGCCGACACACACTACATAATTTTTGATACAAATACGAGTAACTGATCTCTTTTTGATAGAGATAATCGTAATAACCAAGGAAAGCGCCGCTGAAAAGACGATTGATTGGACAGGAGACCCGAGGGACCACTATAACCAGTCACAACAACATATAATCAATATTAGAGGTCATCAAAAGTCAGAGGTGTAGGCACCCGAAGTGTAGGTACCTATCTATATTATCAAACCAGTTTTTTTTTCGTTTTATGTCGCTTCTCCATCACAAATAACGTATCGCAATCACATTGCAAAACATGTACCTCATTTATACGACAGAGAACTTATCGCAGCGACGTCGCATGGACGAAACTTGAGAGGGACAAAAAAACATCCCTTTGACATCGCCGCGACGTCTATGCGACATAGAATGCAGGTCACCATTGTTACATAGCTGCAATATAGTAGATTGTTTTATTAGGATCAAAAGTGACACTTTGTTTGACAAGCGAATTTTGCATTTGCTCACTTCTCACTCTAGGTGCGTAATCTTAAGTTGATGTTCGGTGGTATAATTTACTATTTTCATGCACACCTGCTTCTTATTATTCGTTAGCGGAGAAAAAAAAAACAAGCGTAAGCTAGACCTGTTCTAGGTGTGTCAACTTGTTGAAAATTCAGAAGAATATGCCCTGTAGGATGTTCACCACAAAACAATTTTGGAAGTCACAATAAATATATTACTAATTTTTTTATAGTGTTGTCAAACTGTATACTTTTGGTTCAGTAAAGTTATTTATGTACTGAAATCACACGATTATTCATTGTTACTTGTTTTTGTACCCTTTCAAACCGATTCGTATCTCTACACCGGGTAGGTGTAGCCATTTGCAATTATGCATTTGGCGACCGTGAAAGGACTTGCAAAGATGGAGAAACTGCGGAAGGCATTAGATGTTCACAGAACTGTATTTGAACGTTGTTGCTGATTTACAAGGAGATCATCGAGTCCTGGAGAAGAAGATGGAGAAACAGTTGCTTGATGAGCGTTGATGAGATGCTGGAGAAAGACGTTGATATGATGGTAGCGTGACTCTAGAGGTAGCCAGAACTGATGAAATCGCAGAGAAGTATAATACGCTTGGGGCTAAAATGGGCTTATATCACAAAAAAAATTTATTTCATAATTCGATAGAACTCACCCAAACTAGCTCACCACCGTAAACCGTTTCTTGCTGTGAGCTCCCTACGTTTTATAAAAAATTATTGAAATCCCCGATTTTCCGGACCTCTGAAAACGAGGCGATGATGTGACGTCAAAACCCTAATACTGAAACAAGACTATTCCAGACAGAGATGAATGATACATGATTTCTGACAAATCAATTCTAACCTAGATTGACTTTTTGCAGCTCCATGTGAAACTGGTCAATAAAGCAATGTTGCTATGTTTATGAAATATATTGGATTATTGTGAAATTTTAATGGTGCAAATGGTTTTGAGATTGAGACATTTCGTTGTCTAGAGATTGTTTATACTCCAATGATTCAACCTACAATCGACAACTCGAATATATTTTTCTGCAGTAGTGGTAGTGGATATCAAAAGATATTTCAATATCGATTTCGATTTCTCGGATATTTTGTTTGGATGATATGGCAACAGTAATAAGTGTCAGGAGAGTGTCAGTTTCAACCATATATCTACTATTTCTATATATGGCGCATCGCCTATACGATATCTCAACAAAAATGGGACCAAAATGAGAGGTACCTACTCTTTGAATCTATGAGAACGAAAAGTGAAGGATGGAAACAGCTATATTGGTTTGACAAATTTCCTATTATTTTTTCCCTACGTCGGTATCAACGCCTATTGGTCGATTTCATTACCTATAGAGACAGAAATGGGTCCCGCTTTGAGGAGAGCTATGATTCATATATCAGTAGTAGATATATAAATATGGTTTATATATATATATGGCGAGATGGGGTTTCTACGTCATAAGAGGGTCTCCGTTTTCAGAAGGTACTATCATTTATGTCCAAAAATAAAATATTCCAGGTAATTTTTCGATCAAATTATGTCGTCAATCATTATTTATGTATAAAAGGATGATTATAAACATGGTTTGAGTTAAAAGTTCTACTAAGGTGTACACGCCCATTGAACGAAGGTTGAATGACGATTATCTCTCTGAAATATTGAGTCAAAACTCTTCTAGGCAGAATAAAAGAAGATTAAAGTTACCCCAAATTGAATTTAAGAAGTTTAGCGGTGAGATAAGAGATTTGTTACCATTTTGGGGCCAATTTGGAATGATTCCTGAAGATGAAACTATTGAAAATGGAGATGAAATTTAATATCTTGTTCAATCCACCATTCACAAGTCGTGCACGTCAACTTGTAGACAGAAATAGTTGACCAATAGGCGATAATTACCCAAACGTTATTTTGAGAGTTTAAAATCTCGTTTCGATGGTGAAGATTTGTTAGTGGAAGTATACGTTCGAGAATTATTGAAGCTGAATTTGTCAAATTTACGTTCCAAAAGTGAAACTCAGTAACCTTTATGATCAACTTGAACCGCAGCTGAGATCATTAAAGACTTAAGGCGTTAGTATCCATTAGTTGAATATTGTTCATCAAGACATTCTGTGGTCGTGGCAGCGTAGCAAAAATTATGATTCAGAAACCACTTCAAGAGGGCGATTAGACAGTATGATGCTATTTTTGAAACGGGAAGTAGAAAATGGGTAAAAAATTTGTTCAGCAATGTCTGAATTCGATATTGGAACCTGGTAGAAAAATGTTTATATATTGATTCAGTCATTCCATTTGCTTCGGGCTTGATAAATCAGAATAAGAGAGTACCAAAATGTGTTTTTTGTAAGAAATCGCATGCATTATAATCCAGACTGCAATGATGCTGATATGAAGAAATCATCATCTGTTATTTAAGAACATAAGATCTTGGTTGACAATGGTCGCTGTTATTTATGTTTGAAGTTTGGACACATTACACATTGCCCGGAAATGCTCAATTGGGGTTAAGATAACGTGCTCGCGCCAATATAATGTGTCCCAGTGACTGTTGATAGCTTATCAAATTCCATCTACAATGAAATCCCTTCACAAACTTTGGTTGCTAAACTTAGTAACGGTTCAAGAACCCGGTTAGTTGGGGCTATTATCGAATATCGATACAGGGTCACAAAGATCGTATATTGTTAAACTTTGCTGTAGAAATGGGGTATAAAGCAATAGATTCTGAAGAAATGATTAATGGTCTCTTTGGTGGTACTCGTTCGGAAATAATTAATCATATTTAGCTGTTACCGAGTGACTGAAACATTTGGAAGAAAACTATGTTTGTAATTTCAAAATGCTCTCGATCTACCGCACTGATATATGCAACAGAATAATTTCAATTAGGAAAGGGCCATGGATAACTGAGCTAGCTGATATGTGGGCATTTCTATTACTGATACCTACGATGGCCCAATTGAGATTTTGATTGGATCTGATATTTCAGGAAACTTTTTACTGGTGATCATCGTGAATTACAAAGCGTATTAGTAGCGATGGAGATGTTATTGGGATGGACATTGATGGGTAGAATCTCGAGCTCAAAAACTGGATATTTAAAAACATGTTCAATGTTAGTTAGTTCGCTATGTAACAATGATATTTCGCACTTGTAGAATTTAGATATTCTAGGTATTTCTGATCCAAGTGAGAAACGATCAGAAAAAATCATGAAGGTGAAGTCATTAGAAAATTCTATAAAACAATTGAAGTTAATGATTTAGGTCGATATGAGGTAAATTTAAGTAGCAGTAATAATTTATCATTTAGAGAAACACCTTATTGCTGGCTGCAGAGGCAAGATCCTAATTCAAAATTCAGTACTTGTGCTATTGAGAAACTGAGAAATAGTTTTTATGCTGATATTTGCGTAACTATTGTCAATGATGAACAGGAACTACAACAAGAATCTAGTCATGTAATATTAGAAGATAAATTGGATCTCAGAGGGTGGGAGCACACTCTGATTGATAATGTTAATGAAAATATTGGAGGAAAGGTTTCTTTGTTTGAAATTAATTTGGATTGGTTAAAAATTATTGACACTATTGGAGTCAATAAAACAGTAATTCTTTCGGTAGCTCATAGACTTTTTGACCCAATTGGTTTTTCTTTCCAGTGTAAATTATTCCTCGAATATAACTGCAGTAAACTAGGAAATCAGAGTTGAAATGGGATTCGAAAGTTTCTCAGGAAATTTCGAATGATTTTTTGAAATGGTTGAAGGAATTATATTTCTTGAATCAGGTAAAAGTTCCGAGGTAGTTACTTGTTGCTGGTTCTTCGCAGTGGAGTCTTCATATGTTTTGTGACGCAAGTAAAGAGGGCTATGCTTCTTCAATAAAGAAGGTGACAATTCATAGGATGGGATAAAGGTTTAGGGGCTACGATAGAATGCAGGCTATTGTCCTTGTCTTCAGTAATATAGAGATAAAGAGAATCTTAGAAAATCTGATCTTCCTGCGTATTGTTGGACCGATTCAACACCAGTTCTATCTTGGATTGAATATTATCGAAAGCCATCCGAATATTGTCAATATTGACTAATAGAAACTGTTGGTTTCACGTTCCTTGCCATATGAATCCAGCCGATCTTCCATCGAGAGACTGTTCTTCAAAAAAGTTATTGCGTTCTGAATCGTGTAATGGACCAACTTCGTTACGTAATCAAGATGATTGGCCATGACAACAATTTGAACTACACGCGGAAGAAGTCATAGAGCAAAGAAGTAAGGATACCATGGAATATTGTCTAAATGTACACATTCAATATCCAATATTTTATAAATATTTTTATAAGTATAAGTAGTTATTGAATCAGGTGGGATGGATCAGGAGGTTTTTTTCCACTCTAGTTGTCATAAGAAAAGGAAAGAGGCAATTTGTCTTTTGAAGAAATTGAAGAAGCGGACACTGCCTTCATCAGATTGGTTTAATTAGAATCATTTGGAGATACTCGAGACAAAAATATTTCTTCTCTTTCCTTATGTGAAGATGAGAAAGAAGTGATAAGAATCAAGACAAACATTTCGCAACGAGATGACACCAATGATTTTCTATTTCCTTCTCTTTTGCCTGCGAAACATCCTGTTACTCTTTTGGTTCAAACCCCTAGAAGGGGTAGATATGTTACCTTCAGAATCTCAAATAGGAAGGGGAAGACGGGGGGAGGGGGGAGTTGCAAGCGGCATCTTTTTGAAGGGCGTTCAATTCTCTCTCCAACGGTATCCTAGTGTATCATTTTCTGTTGAGCAGTTTCCGAAAAATGTCGCGTCACTTAGAAAACTTCCACATTTAATACCTTCCCTTCAAGTCTCTTTTCAAGAATATCCTAGTTTTTTATTTTTTGATGAACAGTTTCTGAAAAATGCAAGGAAATGGATTATTCCATGTTTCAGTGTTCGGTCGATACTTTCCGGTCTCTCCCACCCTTTTCCCCAATTTCTTCTCTCCATGAATAAAGGTGATGAAGTCTCGCCTAGAGTAAAACACTCCGGAAGTAAAATTCCTCTCCATTCGGATTTCCGGGCGAGAGGTACTCGAGGGGACTTATCTCCGAAGATTAATTTCTGCAACATCCGCGGATTCAAAACAACAATGACGTCCACCATCATCTACAAACGGAAAAACCAGATATTGTGGCACTAACAAAAACTCAAGTTAACTCGTCTGCGTCACATATGCTCTGTCCTGGTTATGAACTCCATTCTCGCTTCAGGTTCAAAGGTGGAGTCTGCCTCTACGCTAAAGCTAATAACCTTTCATGCCAGCGTGTAGAGAGTTTGGATTCGAGAGACTTCGATGTGATGTGGTTCAAACTGACCAAATTTATCTGCTGCCTTCACCTATCGCCGAATGATAATGAATATAACAACCTCTTTGACTTTTTACTCAGCTGAAATCATAATCATGGGGGACTTCAATGTACACAACGCAGCCTGGCTCAAATTCTTCAACAAAACAGATGATGCAGGTCGTCAAACTGAGGCCTTCGCCATCACTCAGGGTCTAGAACAACTAGTCAAACTGCAAACCCGCATTCCAGATGTCAACAACCAGTCTGCCAATACACTAGATCTTTTTCTCACCAGTAATCCTGATACATATAGAAGTTTGGGCCCCACTTGGGAACTCTGACCAAACCCTCATCTCAACAACCTGCTCTTTCCATGTACCATCCAGCACCACAATTCCTACCCGTCTCATGTGGCATTACAATTCGGCAGACTGGGACGGTCTTCATATGTTTTTTTCAGCGTTTCTATGGAAGAGAGGTTGTTTCTCCTCAGCAGATCCAACACGATGTGCTGAGACAATTTCTGAAATCATCATGTTGGGGATGCAAACCTACATACCAAACACTGCAAGGAGAACATCTTCCGATAAGGCCTGGTTCAGTAGAAACTGCTCTAGAGCTGTCGCTTCCAAACAGGCAGCATTCCATCGATGGCAAAAAAATCCAGGCCCTGAGACTAGAGCAGAATATGTCGAGGCTAGAGGCATATGCAATGAGACAATTCGATCATCAATAGGATGCTCATAATGCCAAAATGAGATCAAAGCTTGTTGAATGTCCTAATGGATCCCGTTCATTCTGATCCTTCGCCAAAGCGGTAGGAAGAAACTTCACTTTCAGCTCGTTTCCTCCTCTAACCAAGAAAGATGGAACACTAGCCACAACTGCCGAGAAGAAAGCCAACATTTTTGCGCATTTATTTGCGGAAATTCTACTCTAGAATCATCGGGAAAACAACCTCCAAACATAACGCCAATTGACAGTCATATGCCCGAGATCACCTTTCGCCAACGTACTATAAGGAAGATTTTATTGGGTCTCAACACCAACAAAGCTTATGGCTCCGACGGTATCCCACCGATTGTTCTCAAGAAATGTGCTCCCGAACTAACACCTGTTCTCTGCAAGTTGTTCAACTACTCTTACAAATTTGGGATATTCCCGTCCAACTGAAAAATTGCAAGAGTGTAAGCCAGTTCCTAAAAAAGGCAAAAAGACCGTACCTAGCAACTACAGACCGATCGCACTGCTATCTAATATTTCAAAGATCATGGAGAAAGCTATCAACATCGAGCTCATGAAATACCTGGAACATTTCTGGTATTATCAACGATGGGCAATATGGCTTCCGTCATCAGATATCAACTGGTGACCTGCTCGCTTACGTCTCACATATATGGCAGCAATTTATTGAAAAATATGATGAAACATTAGCCGTGGCACTTGATATCTCCAAGGCATTCGATCGAGTCTGGCACCACGGACTCCTCGCCAATCTTCCATCTTATGGCTTGCCTCCCCAGCTATGTTCTCTGCCAGCTATAGTTTTCTCTCAAACAGGTCTCTCCATGTAGTGGTCGACGGAGTTTCATCTGACTCTCTTATCATAAATGCTGGTGTTCCGCAAGGATCAATTCCAGCACCAACACTATTTCTACTCATTATCAACGATTTGTTGGAAGCAACTTCATGTCCAGTACAAAGCTTCGCGGATGATAGTACCCTCCATACCGCCTTCTCTACCAGGGCTCCGATTACAGCCAGGCGCAAATCAGAAACGAACGAGGGAGAAATGTTAACAACATAAATATGGACTTGGCAATAATTCTCGAATGAGGATCCAATAACTTGGTAGATTTCAATGCGAACAGAACACCAAGCATGTATTTTCTCTAGAAAAGCCGAGCTATTTCACTTCTAGACAGCTACTTATGATCTATAAATGTGAAGAATATTCAAACCAAAGGATTGGCTTTATTGAGCAAAATGATAGACATATCAGAATATAACAATATGACAAATGTCACAACTAAAAGTACAGTATGTTTCATAAACTAGATGAAGATGATTCATCACATTCTCCCCAGCTTAATTATTATAACGCTGATACAATTCTAAATATTTTGGTGGTCTAACATTTCGCCTCAATCGTGAAGCAATGTTAGAATTCCTATCAGAATGAATCATATGAGGGTTCGTATTTTCTTGAAGTGTTGTTTCTGATGTGAGATTCGGATTTTCTGGTAGAATCTCCATCTGATCAGAATGAATCGTAACTGGATTGGCATCTCCTTGGATAACTGCTTCTGATGTCGTGTCAACATTTCCAGGTAGCACCTGATTTCTTGATTCATCGCATCTCACTTCAGATATTTCTTGATGTTCATCAGAAATCGGCTCAATATTTTCTTCCTTATCTTCTCTTTCCCCTCCAGGAGCTAGATGTCGGTTAGAAATGGTGATTTCTCTCCCATCAGAAAGTCTCACATGTGAATAGTCAGGATTAGATTCCAGTAATTCCACTTCTTCGACGAGTGGTTCATACTTGTTTTGACGATTATGTTTCTTCATTAGGATCACAGAACCTGGAGTAGCCAGCCATGTGGGTAAACTCTGTCCATTCGAAGACCGTCGGTTATGCAAAAACATACGTTCGTGTGGAGTAGCATTCGTTGCAGTACAGAGTAGTGATCTAATTGAATGCAATGCCTCTAGTAATACAAATTCCCATTGATTTATTTTCAGTCCCCTTGTCTGTAATGCTAATTGAATAGTTCTCCAGATGGTTCCATTCTCCCTTTCTATCTGTCCATTGCCTGCAGGATTGTATGGAGTTGTACGACTTGTGGCTATTCCTCTAGATTGCAAAAATTGTTTGAGCTCATACGACATGAAAACAGAACCCCGATCAGAGTGGATATTACTTGGCATACCAAACGTAGAGAACAGGCTTGTCAAATGTTTGATGACTGTAGAAGCTGATATATCTGAACACGGATACGCAAATGGAAATCTTGAAAATTCATCTACTATCGTGAGGAGGTACCGATTGGGGGTAGTAGATGGTAATGGGCCTTTGAAGTCCAGAGCTAGTCGCTCAAATGGCATTGTAGCTTTAATCAATTTCCCTTCATTCTTATAGAATCGAGGCTTTACCCGAGCACATGCAGGACATGAAGATATGACTCTCTTTATATCTTCAACTGAATAAGGGAGATTTTTGGTGCGGATCCAATGTACCATTATTCGGGCTATTCCAGGATGGCAAAGAGACCCATGAAGGTTGATCAACTTTGAATCATCATTGGTATTCGCACATATTCTGGAAAATGTGTCTGCTACGACGTTCAGTTTTCCTGGCCTATACAGTATATCGAATTTATAACTGGAGAGTTCCAAGCGCCAACGTTGTATTTTCTCATTTTTTATCTTACTCGTGTGGTTGGTATCGAACATAAAAGACACTGATCTTTGATCTGTCATCAGTTGGAAAGGACGTGCGATGAGGAAATGTTTCCATTTCTTTAAAGATTCAACTATGGCATAAGCTTCCTTTTCTACTGCTGAGTGCCGTTTCTCACTATCAGTTAGTGTTCTTGAAAAGAAATCAACTGGCCTCCCAGCTTGAGATAGAGTAGCTGCAATAGCAAAATCTGATGCATCTGTTTCGACCAAGAATGTGATGTTATCGTCAATTGCTGTCACCATCGATTTTGCTATGTCTGATTTCAATATTTGGAACATAGATAAAGCGTCCGCTGATAATGGAAAAGAAGAACATTGAATGAGAGGATGAATCTTTTCAGAAAACTTAGATATCCATTTTGCATAATGGGAAAACATGCCGACAGCTCTTCTGAGGGAAGCTTGATCGCTTGGTGGCGGTAGTTCGAGGAGAGGTCTGATGCGATCTGGATCTGGTTTGATCTGTCCATTACATATCGTATATCCGAGTAGATTTATGGCGTTCTGACTGAATTTTGATTTACTCTCATTGATTGTTAAATTATATTCTTCTGCAGCTTCAAAAAATGCTTTCAGATGCTGGTCATGTTCAACCTGAGCTTCCCCACAGATAGTTATATCATCAAGATATGCATATGTTCCTATCAATCTTTCTTGTTTGATAATGAAATCAATGATTCTCTGGAAGCATGCGACTCCATTGGTAACTCCGAATGGAATCCTACGAAACTGAAATAGATTTCCGCATGCCTCGAATGCTGTGAAATGTTTTTCCTTATCAGAAATAGGAATTTGATGATAGGCACTCTGAAGGTCGACTGTACTGAAAATCTTGTATTTAGAAACTTTGGAGATGATATCCTCTATATTGGGTAATGGATAAGCGTCAAGGTCTGTGAATCTATTGATTGTTTGCGAGTAATCGATTACCATACGTTTCTTATGATTAGCATTGAATGTCACCAAAACTTGAATGGTGAATTACTCTTTTCAATTATACCGTTCAAGAGGAGTTTTTCGACTTCAGACTCTATGAATTTCAGATCTTCCTGAGAGTATCGTCTTGATTTTATAGCAATGGGCTTACAATTTTGCTTCACATTCTGGAATAGAGAAACTGGAGGTATCATAGCTTGCGAAAGACTACAGATCTTGAGTGGGTCTCTAGTTCCATTGAAAAATAACTCAACTGCAGAATGATCCTTGAGGAAATCATGTCCTAATATTATGTCCGCACAAAGATTCTTCATGATCAATAGTTTGACATTCTTGTAGATTTGTTGGTTTAGTTTGATATCAACGACGCATTTTCCTTCTACTTCAGATATCAAGGATACGGATGCCATATGGATTCGTTCATTTGAAAAACACGTTTTGAATTTATAGAGGTGGGCGAAGGTAGCATTGATGAAACTTGTTGTGCTACCAGTATCTACGAGTGCCGTAGCTTTGATTCCATTGACGAAAACGCAATCTTTAGCTTTATCAAGTGATGCATTAATAACTATGTGCGAGCAAGAAAGTATTTCAGCAGCAGACACCATTTTCGCGTTATATTTCTTGCTTTGACAAACTTTGGATGTGAATGTGTCCACGTTTCTGTCAAGTTTCACATTTTCCCTTGGCAGCTGGACATTCATAACGAGGATGTCTAGAATAACCACAAAAGAAACACTTCGTATCGACTTTAGAAGTAGTTGCAACTGCTATAGACTCGGAAACTCCTAGGGAAGATTCATTAGGTATTGCATTTATGAATGATGTATTCGAAATATTGAAGTTATCAGAGTGACGTTGGGCCATTTCCAATGATCTAGCTTGATTGAATGCTTCGTCGAGCTTAAGGGTTTCATTTTCCAGTAATCGCTGGCGTATAGCAGCCGAAGATAATCCCGTAATGATGAATGAATCTCTTATATAGTCATCCTTACTCTCATCAGCTGATACAGATTTGAACTCACAGTCTTTCGCTAACAGTTTTAGTGCTTGTAAATATTGATCAACATTCTCTCCTGGCTTCTGGCATCGCGTTGCAAGATGGTGTCGAGCGTATATCACGTTCTTTTTCTTCAAGTAAACGGAATCGATTACTCTCAGGGCAGATTCGAAATCTTCACATTCATTTATGAGGATGTATACACTTGGAGCAACATGATTGATTAGTAGTTGTAGTTCAACTTCTGATTGTTCCCCTGTTCGTACACCAAGGAAATTTTTGAAGGTTTGTTTCCAGTGGACCCACTCCGAACTTGCAGAATTCGAGTTTGGATCAGCTTCGAAACGTTCTGGGCGTAAATATCTATCCATATCGGGTATTATGGAGAATTTTGCTCAATAAATTGTGAAGAATATTCAAACCAAAGGATTGGCTTTATTGAGCAAAATGATAGACATATCAGAATATAACAATATGACAAATGTCACAACTAAAAGTACAGTATGTTTCATAAACTAGATGAAGATGATTCATCACAATAAATAAGGCACAGATCCGACCTGTCCTGGAATACTGTTCCCATACTTGGAGGGCAACACCTAAACATGCCCTGAAATCTGTTGGATTCTGTCCAAAAAAGGGCAATTCGTCTCGTGGGTGATGCCACGCTCACAAACTCACTCACTTCTCTGGGACACCGTAGAAAAGTTGGCGATCTGGCTCTATTTTATAGATATTTTCATGGAGAATTTTCTTCTGAAATATTAACAATTGTTCCTCCCTTAGCAGTCCCCGCGAGATTAACCCGTCGAGTTGAGGCTTCGCACCTCTTCGTGGTAACTTCGGAGACCTGCAGAACATCTCTTTCCAAAGACTCGTTCATCCAACGAACAGCGAGGCTCTGGAACACATTGCCATGGGAGGTGTTCCCCGAGGCATATAACCTCCAGAAATGTATGAAGAAGAACACCAATTCCTACCTTATTTCCCTTGGTTCTCACGATGTTCTCTGAACATTACAGGATATCCCTTTTCGTGGGAACCAGGACATAAAAAAAGGAGTTGCATTGTTTTCAGGTTAGTATAATTGTATTGACTCTCCTTCCAGTCCAATTGGTAGGAAGATTTTGGATGCATCTCATGCAGTGCATACTTGTTCTAATTACTTGTGGAAGTTTAGAACGGCGCATTTTTCGAAAACTGCTCATCAAAAAATGATAAACTAGAGTACTGTTGGAAAGAGAATTGAAAGCCCTTTGAAATAATGTGCATCTTGAACACCTTTTCATATGAGGTTCTATGAGTTACATATCTACCCCTCCTAGGGGGTTGAACCAAGTGCCCCTCTTGAGAATGAAATTGACCTATCTTTTCGATTTTCCATATTATTTACTGAAAGGAAGATATTAAGAGTGGGAAGTTTTCTAATTGATACGGCATTTTTCGGAAACTGCTCAACAGAAAATTATAAACTAGGGTACCGTTGGAAAGAGAATTGAACGCCCTTCAAAATGATGTGCCACTTAACTCGAAAGGAATTCCCAGAAAGGATCATGAAATAAACCTTTGACGTTCAAATCGCGTTCAAACCATTACCTATATACTTTTAGTGAAAAAAAGTGCAACAAAATAATAGAAACAAACAAAACAAATTTTTTCATGCAAAAAATAATTATATTCTCAATTCAAAAATATTCACAAATATCACAAAATACAGTTACATATAGTTACTTATAAGATTTGGGTTTATGAAAAATAGAAACGAATAGTAAAAACGAACAACAAAAATACAAATAAATAAAGAAATTGAACGTAAGAATAAACAAACTAGCTGTTATAACAGAGGTTTATAAACAATTTAATTCGATCTGAATCACATAAAGTATTAACCTTTTTTGGTTTAAACTTATCATCAGTACCTATATGATATGTACATTATTACTAATTTTGCAAAATTAATTTAAACAGATAGGGTGCCGAAATACCATGTAATTCTAAGTGTATGTGGTTAATTAAAGATTGATAATGATATAGGTAATTATAATAATAGATGTGTCAAAATATTTTTCAGTAGATTATGAAATGTTTCAGTAGATCAATATAAGTGCTGCCCATCCTTTGCACTTCCTTTCACCGAAATCCCGAAACACGTGTATACGGTTATCTCTTTGTGAGGGCTATGTCCAATAATCTCTTTCCTATAGTCACTTTACAGTTCCCTCGATATCACTTTCAACTTATTGTTTTCACTCCTGGACACGGATGTCACGCAGGTAGCTATGGCTGCCTCCGTGGTGACGTTAGCTGTTTCCCTGAGACCTCAGGGTCTGCTGACCGAAACCACAAATGTGCGGCTGGCTTCTGTTTGTTGACTCCGTTTATTATTTGTTGTTTCGATTTTACCAATAGATCAATATGCAAATCAGGAGATCTACTGAAAATTCAGTAGAACTGGCAACCCTGCAGCGGACAAAAAAAGTTTGCGGACGAAAAGTTAGTGTATGCGGGCGGAAAGTACTTGCCTTTGGAAATGGTCGGTTTTTCGTTCGGAAATTAGAACGAAAAATGTGATTTTTTTGTGAAGGTCGACGTAAAAGTACTTTTTGCATTAAAGTCGTGCAATGATTATTATCTCTAATCGCCAGTGCCACTGACAGTTTAGAGAATATGCTGAAAAAGTATCGCCCACGCCTGCAGGCAGCTGGGGTCTAAATTTCAAATGTAGCGATTCGAGCACGCGTTGTGTTGGCAAGATGCAAGATCTTAAATTGGCGACAATGGAGATGTTTTGGCGCGCTTTTTATCTTCAAATCTGTTCAATGTCAAAATATTATCTGTCAAAAGTCAAAACTACTCAAAATCAAAACAATGCAACAGGATAATGATAATGGTATTAAAACTGTTCTGAAACTTTTGAATAATAAAAAAAAGTGGTAAATATGTGGTGCATTTTGGACGAAACAACTTGATTGGTGATTGAGGTCTTTGAATATTAAAATCATGGCAGGAGTAGAAGAGGAAATACCAGCGTTCTCAATGTGGAAAATGTTCAATGATACCATAGCAGTTCTGATTAGAGGAGACTGTTCTGAAAGTAGTGTCAAAAGGTTAGCGGCAATAATTCAGTCCAAGGAATGCTCAAATATCTTTATTTGTATCAAAGATGCTAATGTAACATTCCAACAGTACCAACAAATCAGTGAAAAGTACAAGGCATTCACTACTTGGCTACTAGGCCAGTTTTTTTATTTACTGGGATGTGAAAGATTCTCGAAACTTCATGATATTATCATAGATACACAACTCTGTATATTGGATCAGTTATCTAGTACTCAGCTGAATGTCTATCAGGAGTTGTCCCTGGAATATAGTAAAGCCTTTGATCTTGTGATGAATTATTATAAAACTCCAGTAGACAGGTTGTGCCTGGAAATTTTTGTTCCTCTGACATTTGATGATTTAAGTACAAAGTTGGATTTGACCCAAGTATACATGGAAATTAATTCTAAGAAGAATTCAGTGATGGTACTGAGTAAACTGATGAAATTTGTCAAATACAAATTAAAGGAAAACTTCATGTTTTATAGTTTTGATGAGTATACATACAAGCTATTGGATCATCTGATATTTTTAAGCAGTGAAATGGTTGAGGAATTATTGATAGACACCATGGAAATCTTTACAGAACTTCTCCTTGATACATATCATAGATTTGAAGAATATGATGTGAACATTAGAAGAACATTTCATTCATTTGCATCCTTATTGGAGCAGTATGTGTACAAATTGTTTGATGGATCTACAGTGTTGAACATCACAGACACAGGCAGGTTTGAATCATTACTGGTCAAATATTTGAAAATGGATGATAACCTGAAAAGGAATATGAGTAATGTTGGCAGAATAAATGAATTCATTTTCAATACTAGTTTGACCAAAAATAAAATTTTACCTTCTGAGAATCTACAAATGTTATCTGTTGAGTACTTGAGTAGATTACCACCAGATATCAACTTCTCAAACCATATTATACAGCATTTCAATTCAACAAATTTCACAATGCTTCATTATTTCAAAGACCAGATATGTCATGACATTTCTGAATGTGAAAGTATTTCACAAGGCATAAAAGTTTATGATGGAAACTTCAGCAACATTTGGAGACTACTTCATGATAAAATTATGACCAAATTAACAACACTCACCTGTGACTATGGATGTGAATTTCGTTATTTCTTTCCATTTTTCAAAGGCCTTTCAGATATGTTAATTCAAATCCAGTTATCATTAGTGAAAAACAAAGGTCACAAATGTTTGTTGTACTATTTTGATGAGAAAGAGTTGTTGCTACAGTTTATACTGAAATTTTTGAGGCATATGAATAAATGTGATGGAACCACTGAGGATGTAGATAATGCAACACATTTTTTATTGTTGCTCATGCTTCTTACTAGTTCAAGAAATATTGATATCATATTCAATTTCGTGGCATTTCCACTTCTGAAGGGTATATGCTACAAAAATGAAAATCAGTATCCAGACAGTTTTATTGCTGATGGGTCTATAGGGGATGTGAAAATGGCCATAAGATCATTCTACAAATTTTTGTCTGCCCAGAATATAAAGCAATCCACATGTTTGAGACAAATAAATAGATTCTTCAGGATTGTTTCAAGTGGTTTATTGACCCTAAATAGTACACATATCAATTCCATTGAAATATTGTATGTGAAAATTTGCAAGAATTTATTGGAATCCACAGATGAGGAATGTATTAAAATAGTGAGTAGTATTAGATTATCAACAAGTAAGCATCTAGATTATATTATGTTCTTTGGGTTTCCAGGTTGTTGAAACTTTTCCATATATTTTCACATTATTTGAAGATACTGATGTTCTGATGACTGATATTTTATACCCTGTATTTTCAAAACAGAAAGAGACTATTTTACAAGAGGCATTTCATATTTCATCCACTGTGATATGCTGCTCAAGTTCAGATTATACCAAGGTTATCATGTGGAATAAAACAGAGTCTATGTTAGATCTTAAAATATGCTGCAAAAAGTGCACATTCTCCAATAGATTGGATATGAAAAAAAATATCAACATTCTAGAAGATCAATTTGGAGATGATATTGTAGGTTTAAATTACACCAAAATCAATGTTGATGAACGAACCAATAACTTGATGTTGAGGCATGTACTTGCTTTTCTCAACAAAGGATCCTCAAATGTCAAGATAGAGTGTCTAGGGGTATTACCATATCTATCTAGCCATGCTTTACAGTTTCATTCACCAGGTGTCACTAAAATTTGGATAGAAAAAGCGGGTGATCTGAACAAAGATGTAAGAAAGTCATTTTCTGACATCATCTGTTCCACAATAGAACATTTCCAGGTAGCAAACTTTAAATGAGGTATTTTATGTAATATTTAATAATTGTTGTGTTCCAGGAAAATACAATTTTATCTACAAAAATCAAAACGGAAATACTAGATATTATATTAACATATTTACTCACTCTGACAAAAAAATCACTGAAACATTCTGATTTTGATTTACAAGACACCATACTGAGTACAATCGAGAGTATAATTAGTATCAAGTGTGAACAAATCATTCTAGACACAATGAAGATTCTCTTGTACTTCATAATGATACCAACCTCAAAATATCCTTTGATAGCTGTTAACAAATGTTTCAAATTGGCCAAACGAAATGAAACCAGTACTACTACCATCTATAGTCAGAACAAGAAAGAACTGTGTGAAGTTATTGTACAGTTGTGTACAGTGAATCAAGCTTTAATAAATTATGGATTGTCTACATCTCTACAGAAGGTGTCTTTGATGCTTGGTTTCTATGGTTCCAAAGAATTTGTTACTCAAGAGAGTAACCACTTGTTACCATTCTTTGTGTCAAAAATTGTTAAAATGCCTGCAGCAACTAGACTCATTCTGGAAATGTCAACACTTATGGAAACTGATGTTTCTGAGCTGTTGTCTATGAAGTATGGATACATTTTCATTTATGTGTTTTTGGAAATGTCTAATGAAGAGTTCAAGAAATGCATGCTTTATTTAGAAAAATCGACTAGTTCAAGTGGTCCTTCATTGCGAAAAAGAAATTTCAGGGTAAGCTGTTGGAAAAAAAATCAACAAATTATTTACTTTATTGCATATTATTATTATTAATATACTTTTTTAGATAATCCTCAATGAACTTCTGCTGAATTTCCATGAGAAAAAAGATAAAGTGGCATTGGCTCTGAAACTTCTAGCTGACGAAGATACAGAGACAAAATCAAGCTCAATACAGGATTATTTGCATTCACATTTTCTTGGAGTGCTGCTTTATTTTGATGTCAAGTTAATTTCCAAAAATATCAGAAAAGATAAATTTCTTCTTAGTTTGGCGGATTTATTCAGGTGAGTAACAGTTTGAGTATGTTTGGAAAGTTGTTGAGTTATACAGGGATAGTCAATTTTCGGTAGCAGGACTTTAACAGCTTGAGGAACAAATATTTCCAAGATGAAAATCTGTGAATATACAGGGTGTTCCTTAAAGAAATGCTAATATTTGAGGGGGTGATTCTTTGACTCATTTTAAGAAGAAAACATTGTATGAGCATAAGTCCTAAAAGTCTTAACTTTTGAGATACAGGGTGATGAAGTTTTGAAAAATATTCATTCATTTCTTGATAATAACTGTGACAATATTGTATACATCTTCATGAAATTTGGTACACGTCTCTAATGTATCAAGGTGTATTTTATGGTGTGCACAAATTTTCATTTTCTCCACCAGTGGCACCGTTACGGGAATTTTATTGTTTATATTTTACTTAACTGTGAGCAAGGACGGAAAATTTTCAAATTTTGTACATTGTTATGAAAGTCAATTCAACTATGTACAGGGTGATTCACCATAAATGTCCCCCCCTCTAGCTCAGTTATTTTTGAACCAATTTCAAAATTTGAAATATTATCTTAAATGATTCTCGAAGTTTTTTTGCTCGGAACAAACGATCTACAGGGTACTATTTGATTTTTTTAAATGGAACGCCCCATTTCTCATTGTATTTTCAGATTCTTCCTGAAGAGCTGATTTGATCAATGCATCACACTTGGGGTCAGTAGATAGTAAATCCAAAGTTGAGATAGGGACATAGAAGCCGTTTTGACCAATGATGAATAGTTTTGACACAAACAAATTCTAAAGTTGAAAAATCTCGATTTTGAACACCCTATATCTCTGTAATCATTCCCGCTAGACCCCAAGTGTGATGTATTGATGAAATCAGCTATTCAGGAAGATTCTAAAAATACAATGAAATACAGGGTGTTTCATTTGAAAAAATCAAGTAGTACTCTGTTGATCGTTTGTTCCGAGCACCCTGTATTTTCTGATGCAACGGAAAAAAAATCTGAAAAATCATTTTAGATTATTTTTCAAATTTTCAAGTCGGTTCAAAAATAAGTGAGCTAGAGGGGGGGACATTTATGGTGAATCACTCTGTACAAAAAAAATTCCTCTTGTTGATACGCGATAGAACGCTTCCTTTCAGAGAAAAAACGGAAAAACGAGACCACACTTCAAATTTTGATGTCTGATTACTCTATTCAGGACATCCATTACTGGAATACCACAGTATGTAACATTTTGAAATTTTCACACCGATTCAGTCACATAGCAGACTGAATTTTGCCATCACGCAAAGATACAGAGTGGACAATAAATAATCTATGCATATTTGGGACATTGACACCCTATTTCTCAAAAGTTGGGACATATACTAGATACGTTCATATGAAGTTTAATTCTTGAATTGGGTCGAATAATCGGCCCCTTGAATATTAGCATATCATGAAGGTACACCCTGTACACGGTGTTGATCATCTCCACAACATTTCAATATGATACAACAGATCAAATTACTTGGCACATGTTTCGGACATATATAGGTCCATCCTCAGCCTTATCAAGTATTACTACATATCCTGGATAAAAGTGAATGGTCCGAAACATTTTGGATTAATGAAAATGATGTTTACATGGGAATGAAAAAAGTTGAGTTACATTTTATCATAATGAAGTGAAAAAAAACGTGTTTCATTTTAAACCAAGGGGGGAAAGCCCAAAAACTCCAAATAGAAATATTATGGGGGATATGAAGGAATAGCCCACCACAAGGTGCACATCAGTGATAATTTCAAGTGGGAGAACAAAAACAATGTGTACCTGTCCATCTTGGTAGGACTTCCGCCGAGTACCTAACAAGATCATGTTTACATGATATTTTCATCTTGAAATAAAATCTATAAGCTGTCCTGCTTCAAAAAACTGACTCGCCCTGTATATACACTGACTATCTACCTATATACGTGACCACGGGATGTGTATGGTACGCTCCTGCGTTTTGAATGAATACCTCATCAATATTATTTTCACCTGATACAGAAAATAATCGGCTGATTGAATAATACAACAATATTTTTTTAATAAACCCTTTCAGTGCGCTCTCTTACGACGATGAATTGATAGTGAGAAACAAAAAATGACCATTACCAGAATTGAAAAAATGTATTATTGTCACTTACAAACAATGTCGTTTTTTACGGCTATAACATGAAATTGCTCTTGTTTTACTGTGTTCGATGCATCAATGAGGTACTTTGTACGTCATTAATTTTATTTCCGTATCTGATATCACAAAGACTCCATTGTGTTATTATTTCAAAAAAATCCCATCGCTCATGGATTGTCAAATTTCAAGCAATGACATCTCTGTCTAATAGATGAGCATTACTTGACAGGAAATCAGATGACTACAAGACGAAGAAATTAAAAAATGCGGCTGTTATCTGTTACAGCCATAGAAAAATTATAGTGTATAGCTCGCACGAAATGCTAATTTCCCACTCGAATGATTGCAGCATGAGCCGTAGGCGAATCCTTGTGGGAAATCACTATCATACCGTGCTCGTTAAACAGTATACTATTATTCAATACTGAACCTCATATAAAATATGCATGATTAACACTATTGATAGTATCTGAAGCACAAGAAATTTATTTGTTGGTGTTGGTACAGCTTGTAATTTACATCTGACAAATCATTATGCTGGAGGAGATTGGGGAACCCTTTTTGATATCTGTTTGAATCAACAAGTAAGCGAAGTGTTGATTATGTTAAAATTGCTTTCGTACGTGAAATTGCAAGTCATATAATCATAATGATAAATTGTTGAGAGGATCAGGAGTTGCAACTGAGTTTGATAGTAGTGCCAATAATTTTTGGAAAGGGATACAAAAAATGTCAAAACAGCAGTATCAAGTACATTTAGGAACTCTAGGGATACTGTCCCCTGAATTATTTAAGAAAATCACAAACCAATAGATGGCGCTGAAACGTCCAAAATATAAATTGGTCTTCCTAAAATCCATATTTCAGGTAACCAAATCATCAATCTGAGATATTTTCGAGGTATTGATCAACAATTATAAAAAAACAAAAAAAACACCAGTTTTATCACTTTATATTGTCTTCAAAATGGTTAATGCCACGCAGGACATTGAATTACATCCTCCCGAAATCTATGCATCGACTCGTATAAACGAATACTGATACAAGTGATTATTTCCTGAATGCCTATTGATTTCGATTTAGCCAGGCCGCTAGCAAGTGATTTTTGTTTGGCTAGGCTTCGCTAAGTCGGCGGTCTTAGGACTGCTGGCTGGAGACTACACTGCACTGATGAGAGTCAAAGATCTCGAAACCGGTCTGTGGTTGTCTAGTGGCCTGGCTAAATCGAAATCAATAGGCATTCAGGAAAGAATCACTTGTATCAGTATTCGTTTATACGAGACGATGCATAGATTTCGGGAGGATGTAATTCAATGTCCTGCGTGGCATTAGCCAGGGAAGTAGTTGTTTTTCTCCCGAAATCTACCATTGTTGTTCATTTTATGAACATTGTGTGGAAATGACTTTGAGCATTTTGAATTTATTTAATCTCAATATAGATTAATACTATTTTCCTTCATGAATATCTACAATCTGCACACTTCATATCCTCAATTTTTTTCACCTCGCATGAATTATGAATTTATGCACTTCGTTTTTGGGATTTAAAGTGATGATTGGCATTTCCACCAGTGATACTTTGCAGCAAAACTCAAGTATTACCTACAATTAATTGGTAGGTCGGTAGGAAGGTTCATCTTCCTCAATTCTTTTTGCGTTTTTACGTGATGACTTTGATTCTCCGCACTAGTGTTTCTTTACACACCACTCAAGTATCACAATAATTTGATAGGAAGCCACATCTTTGAATCAAATCAAACCTGCCTTCATCTTTCATTAATATACCCGCACACTTTTCCTGTTCATTTCATTTAGGGTTCTCACGTTTTTTTAAACCAAAATGTGTTGTTATGTTCGCTTATTTATATTCATCAAGTCTTTCAACATTTTCTATTTCAACATGTACACAAGGTGAAATACAATAGAAAACTGGTATATTCTACTACGTGTTGAATCTCTTCATCGAACCTTGCTTGATGGCGTCAGTTTCTATATTATCTTATATGTTATCAATATAATTATTTATCTCATAAAAGTGTCGGAACAACATGAAACATTTATCAAATATCAGAGATATGATATTTTCTGAAATACAAATGACTATTCTGAAATTCAATTGACGCTTTCTGAAATTCAATTGACTCTTTCTGAAATTCAATTGACTATTCTGAAATACAATTGACGTTTTCTGAAATTCAATTGACTATTCTGAAATACAATTGACGCTTTCTGAAATCCAATCGACCATTCTGAAATACAATTGCCGCTTTCTGAAATTGGATTGACGCTCTCGGTAATACAACTGCAAAAGATGAAGTAAAATCATTCTTCTGATTTTAGGTAAACGGTGTCAACCAGCCGCCATATTGATTCTAACCTGATTTGGATTGCTTAATTCCTAAATACCGGGAAATCGCAAATTTTTTACATCCTTACCTTGGTTGTTTAGCACTTTTATTTTTGAATTGATTTACCGTTGCTTAATGAAAGTCCATAGTAAATGTAAAAAACTTCACCAACGAAGAGATATCCACAAAATTCTTCGCTAGCTTCTTCAGGTGAAATACTTACACAAAAAACTTAACTTACATTGGCTTGTCGAACTTTTATATCCTACTTTCTCAACCTGAAGGGTTAGAATTTCCTGCGGAATGGATCGATAAACCTTCATTGTGCCTACTTTTCCAAAATAAAGGTGCCTACTTTCCGAAAATGAAGGTTTATTGAACCTTTCCACAGGTAATTCTGATCCTTCAGGTTGTGAAAGTAGGATATTAAAGTTAGGCAAGCCAATGTAAGTTTAGTTTATTGTACCAGTATTTCACGAATATTTAGCGAAACATTTCATGTGATTAAGATTTTTATGGAAATATTATCATTTGTGATGTTTTATCACTTATATCGTTAAAAACATGCACTATTGTGATTTGTGATCACGATTGGCGATGATCCAATGTTATGTGTCCATCTCCAATAATGAATAAAAATTCAGGAGGTTACCATACCTCGTGGTCACCCCCTATTTCCATTTCCTCTGATGATGAATGAGTTTCAGGTTCATGGGCTCGAAACATATAATGCCTCTACGTTTCAAAATAATTGCCATGCTGCAGACAACGAATTATGGTAGCTTTCCCCTACTAAATTGTGAAGTTTGGAATGCTTTCATACATACTTGCGATATCGAATCTCTAGGGCCCCAGTTGGCACTCATATTTGTATCCATTTTACCATTACTTGAACATTGCCCAAAAGAAGTGAACGGAATCTTCAACTATCTTTTAATAAAAAATGAATCCAAGTTGAAAAACTATATCCCAGACTTATTTTTCGTCAACGATGCGAAAGTGGATCATGAGATATTGCTACTGATCAAGAAACACTTGAAGCCCATAGAAAAAGGCACGCTCAATGAAAAAATCCAAAAATTTCTAAAGTATCTGACACACGAGTCTGTGGAGGTTCGCATCCAAGGTTTGAAGTATTTGAAAGGCTATTTGGAACAAAGTAGGGAAGAGCTGGATCAGATGATTCTCGATTATAATGGGATTAATCCAGTCATCGTTGAACTAATCGATATAATAACGTTGGGATGTAGGGAAAAGGATGAATCGCTGAGGCTAGCATGTGGTGAGGTTATGGGAGAATTAGGTGCTATTGAACCCAGTCATTTGCCAAGAAGGTAACTATTTGGTAAAATTCACTCAAAGTGTTTCATTATTAAAGTTACAGGTATACACGTGATGAGAGGTCATTTTCCTTTTACATCAATGAAGATTCCTTTATTGTCAGTTCTCTAAATGAATTGATCAAAGCACTACAGACAGAAAAAAACACACAGGTATGGAAATCTTTAGAAAATGACTTCATGTATCAAGTCAGTAAATATGAATACATGGAAAAAAGATATTCAGAAACAATAGCAGATAACATATTTTGAAAGATACTAATTGATTTTTCTTGATTTTTTAGGGATTTTCTATCCTCGTTTCTATAAAATAAAAATATGCGTATTATTTCAATATATTTGTAGTGAGACAGATCAGATGATTTGCCCCAGAATGTCACTGCGTTTAACAAATGTTTTTATCAGGGAGCCTAAAAGAAAAATCCAGTAGCTTGTCAGTGACACTTTGTTTGAAAAAATGTTTGAAGAAAAGAAATATGGATATATTGAAAAATTATCGAATTTTTACTTATCTTTGGACGTTTCGGGAACGAATCAGCTCCCGTTCACAACATGAAAATGCAAAACATTTTTCTTTGGAAGTTGTGCTCTTATAGTTTGAAACTTCCCAGTGTCATACTGATGTTGGCATATGAATGAGTGATTTTAGTCTTCAAATGAGTTACAGGATGTTTTCAATTATTGATCTTGAATCTACCATTTTCATGTTCAGTTTTCAGTAGTGAATACCTTGTTCTATCTATATAAACTGGACAGGAAGCAATGCTATTGTCTCCGTTCAGAAGAATGCAAGCGGATTCCTTGATTTTTCTTTTTTGGTTGTTATCTTCCTTTCCTATGATTTTGATAGTATACCACGCTGCCATATGTTGTCCATCTTCAGTAAGGATATGTTCAGTTAGCTTCGATTTATCGATATGTCTTTTCTTGATATTGTACTTGTGTTCTTTAGTCCTTACTGAGAGAGGTCTTTTCGTTTCACATGTATAATACTTTCCAAAAACACAAGGTATACTATAAATACAATTTTTTTGATGATTGTTCTTCATTTTTTTGGCTTTGTTTGAGTTAAAATGGATCTCATTGTATTTTCAGTTTTGAACACAGTTTTCACTCGGAACTTATCACCAACACGTTTTATTCTTTCAGATATGCCGGGAATGTACGGTATTATATTCGTCGTTATTGATGGTTGTTTTTGTAGTGGCGTCCTTTGTTTGTTTTCAATTTGGTGAATCGTTCTATCAATGGAGTTCTTTGGATACGAGTTGAGTTGAAGAACATCTTTAATGCGGTGGATTTCGTTATTGAAAATTTGTTGGTTAGATGATATTGATTTGGCTCGATCATGAAGTGATCTGATTATTCCTTTTTGGATAGTTTTCTGATGATTTGATTGAAAATTGAGGTATCTGTTAGTATAAGTCTTTTTACGATATACACTTGTTACGGAAACATTGTTTGATTTTTTAATAAGAACATCTGAAAATGGTAACTGATTGTCAGATTCAATTTCCAAAGTTAACTTTATGGTAGGTTCGGCATTGTTCTACAGAGTGACCCATTTGAAAGCGGGCCACCCCTGTATCTCACGTAATCGTTGAGTAAGGATCATGAAATTTGGTGGAGCGAGATATATACCAAAAATGCACTGAAAGTGAAAATCACTTCGGATTCGGAATCAGGACGCCCAATTCACTAAATATTCATATTTCTCCTTGAAAATTTTCAGTTCTGAAACATTAAGTTTTGTCGCACTTTTCATGGAAGCACCCCCGTATCTCACGTAATTATTGAGGTAGGGTTCTAAAATTTGCAGGAGGAACGGAAAGTCCAAAGATAAAGTCAATTACGTGAGATACGGGGGTGCTTCCGTGAAAAGTGCGACAGAATTTAATTTTTCAGAACTGAAAATTTTCAAGGAAAAATATGAAGAGTTAGTGAACTGGGCGTCCTGATTCCGAATCCGAAGTGATTTTCAACCTATTTTGACTCCTAATATAATTTTCCGGAAATTGGGGTGGTTCCATGGCTGTTGGCGAGCAGTGTATATCACTGAAGATGACCCCACTTGGTCATAGAGTGCATTTTTGGTATATCTCTCGCTCCAGCAAATTTCATGATCCTTACCCAACGATTACGTGAGATACAGGGGTGACCCGCTTTCAAATGGGTCACACTGTATGTTGATCATTTCGTCAAATGTCACTAATGTCAGTAACAAGGCTACTGGGTGATTCTTAGTAGTTTCCGGATGAATGATGAATTCGCGAACCAAGTTTTCTTCATTGCAGGAGAAATGAGAAGTATAGTCGACGGAAAAGTTTTGTAACGTTAAAATATCTCGATCATTAATCGCCCTCATTAATACACTAGTTGGTTAAATAACTATTAATCATTTACATCATAAGTTGAATAAGGTTCCTCTCTTTCGACAGTTGTAGAAAAAATACTGTATATAACTATTTTGAAATCTTGTCCTTTCGCCCATGTTTGAAAATTATATGTACAGGGCTAGTTTTATCAATGTGAACTCCTCTTTATCTTTTTTTTACGTATACAGAACATTTGATGACTGATTTTATACAATTTTTCGCACAGATTTCACTCATATTGACAATGATGCAATATCTCTTCTAATATACAGGGTACACAGAAATGAATATATTTTTCAAATGAAATAGATTTGAATTTCTTGAATCATGCTGATTTCAAACATATATGTACAGGGTGTTTCTCAAGTACGTGTAGAAAATTCAGGAGCATGTTGCTGACGTCAAAATAAGAAAAAAAGTTCGTATAAATATATGTCCGAAAGTTATTCGTTTCTGGGATACAGTGTCAAAGTTGTATTCTTGATAAATTTGATAATAATTGTGATAAATTTCATAATAATTGTGATATTCGAATGAATTTTGGCATCTAGGGGTATTTTTCAATGACAATATCAAATTTTATGTTTATGTTGTTGTTTATGTGTCATTTTTCTTCATTCTAAAACAGTATGTTGACGAAATTGATTACAGTAATTGTTTCACCTTGCATCATTATGCATGCGTCTGCTCGTGGTCTCATGATCCGTTGACGAAGTTGATCTTCGCTTTCTATTGGCACCATATAAACTAGGACCTTCAAGTGACCCAACAAAAAATCGATTGGATTCAAATCCGTGGACCTCGGAGGCACGAACTGATTTTGAACTTCAGCTCCTTGGCCAATCCATCTGTATAGGAGAATATTGAATGGAAGAAGAAAAATGCACTGGCGTATTTTTTCTGATATTTACTTCTTAGAGGCGACTAACGAACCCCATGGAAATAATTCAAATGCATCGATTATTTCACATCCCAATAACGCGAAAACAGTTGCTCGCAGCCACCTCCACCAAGAATATATTTTTTACACAAAAGTGTTCTAATTCATTTTTCTACTATAAAATGTGATACAGGTACGCACAAAAAAGTTATGACTTTTCAAAAGACTCACGAAAGAAACAAACTAATATAAAATTTGATATTGTCATTGAAAAATACCCATAGAAACCAAACTTTATTCAAATATCACAATTATTTCGAAATTCATTAACAAACAAAAATAAGAATTCAACTTTGACATCCTGTATCTCAGAAACAAAGAAAATGTAGGGGGGTCACATTGATAAAACTAGCCCTGCACATGAATCTCTTCAACTTGGTGCTTGATACATATTTCAGAGTATGGACAGGTACGCCCTTGCCATACAGGAAATTCTGAAAGGGTACGAAATTTCTCCAGATAACAGCAGTAGCAGATTTGATCTATGGAATCAATTTCCTGAAACACAGAAGGAGGTTATGTTGCCTTTGCTCTCTTCAAGATATATGATTGCCCATTCAGTATTACCTAGTAATCTTCCTACACCTATATATGGTTCAAACTCTGGAGCATCTTTTCATTCTTGGTTATACAAGTAGGTGAATTTGAGTGAATTTACGATGGACTTCTACCACAGATTATTTTTTATTTTCATTTTCAAGTTGGACTTCAAGTTTAATATCCGTGCTCCCCGATGAAAGGAAGGTATTATTGAAAGTAACTTTACCGAGTATGAAGCAAGACAAGCGGATTTTAATGCATTTTTTGCCACATGTCCTACTTCATGCCTTACTGGAAGGTAGTGACCGAATAGCTGAGAAATGTTTCGTTGAAATTATCACTATTACTAGTTCTTTTTCAAAGAAGAAATCTATGGATGAAAAAGTACTCAATGTATGTTGACAATTCCCTTGATTTTCTTGTATTCAAAGTGAATGAATGAATCAATGACGGCTAAATATCTGGACTGTTTGACGGGTTATACATGACTGTTCATTCAGCGAAAATCGCCAAATCGCCCTGTAATGAAATTTTGAAGGGACGGCAAGTGGCGTCATCTTTTTCCTGTGTCAAATGGGCTATTCAACATAACCTGCATTATTTGTTGATAAATTTTCTCACTGTCAGCCTGTCACTCATTGTCACTCGAGATTGGAGAGCTTTGTTCGAGATACCAAGTAAAAATGTGAAAAGGCCAACAAAATGAAGTGGTTAGGAGTGTTCATGCCAAATAACGCTATTATATGCATAAATAATAATGCCATTCAAGTGGAAATCATCAGAAAAGTGTACATGAAAAATCATATTCTTACCAATGCCTTCGAAAATAAAATTCGACCATTCTTGCTGTGGAGTTTATCACTGATGGGTATGAGATTCGAAAAAGCAAACCCGATATTTGATCCGATTATTCATACATTTCATTTCATATGCTAGAAGCCTGTAAATACATGATGAAGACACAACTAGCAAACCTGAATAAATAAACTACCAGAACTAAACACAAAGAAGAATGCTTGATTGAATGAAAATCCGAAAAAGTGAAGGAATTTATCGATATTTAACAGAACACATCAGGGACCTGACAGTGACACAGTTTTGACACTTGATAATAATAATAATTCAATATAACCTATGTTATTGGAAAACAACCGAATAAGAGCTAAACAAATGACTTCTCCGCAAAGGACGGCAAGTAAACCCCTCTGGTGGAGAATACACTGAACTGAGTGATTGGACAGTCATGTAGTACTCGTCAGACAGTCCAGATATTTAGCCGTCATTGGAATGAATGATAAGGATGTGCGCTCATTTTCAGCTTAGACCTATTCCAATTCCTGGTTTGGCTGGTGAACCGCAGGTCATCACCCCTGAAGAAGTCAAGCAGATGCAGTGTACCAAAGTTGTGTTTATATTGTTAGATTTCTTGGATCGTTGGGTCAGAGAATGGCAATGGCAAAAAGGTTTAGCAGGAAGGTCTAATGAACATTTCCAAATAATCAAAGTAAATACCCACTGATTGTTCGTTACATTCACTAGGGTTTAATTTTTATAATTATAATATGTTGTAGGGTTTTCAAAAAGAACTCTGTAAGCTGCAACTGGCCAAATGTAACTATCATTGCGGAGAATATCCTAGAGCACTGATGTATTTGGAGGACTATATAGCAGATAATAAAGCTGAGATATACAATAACCTTACTTTCCTGGCCGAGGTAAATACGAATCATGGAGGTTGTAGACTTATTGTAGATTATTTTCAATATTTCAACATCCGAAATCGTTCTGCATTCCGATACATGAAGTAATAAACATGGCGGTTGAGGTTGAGGAATTGTTGTTGATGGTTTTTTAAATATTTCAATACCCAAAATAATTGTTCTGGAGACCATGCCATAATAAAAAAAAATTGAAATGTTATCAAAATCAAAAAGACGATATACTGGTAGCTATCGGAAAAGTAATTCGAGATATACAGGGTATACTTATATTTGTATCCCTACACCTACAACATCAACTATACGAGGTGGAAAAAAACTTCAAATATGAAAGTTGTAGGGTTTCATCTGTACTATCTTTTGGCACCCCTTAAATAAACAAATGCGAATCGCAAAATAGAAAAAAGAATCCGAAGCAGTTTTTTAAATGGAACACCCTGTATATTTTCAACTGTCGTGAAAGATCGTTTTCTTCTGTTCACAAATATATATGTTCCCTTGCGCCGTTTTCGCCTTAATTCTTGATGCACTACTAAAATGTTTGCGATATCTTCATATTTTACTATTTCGTATTTTTCCTCTACGAAATAACCTATTATGATTGAAAATCCGACAGAGATGTCAAAAAATGTCTGTTTTGTTTCCATTGCACTTCTGGTGTGTCCACAGCCATCTACATGTTATTGGCAACTTTGATTCCATACTAAATAAGTGAAAAATGGCTTGAGAAAACATTAGCAAACTTTATACAGGCTGACTGACAAAAAACGTCCCGAGCCATAGCATCCCTATCAACTATCCGATTTCAAAAAACAAAGAAGCAAATTAAATAATTCAGATTCTACAAGGTGACACTGAGAATTTTTTTTTAATTTCAACTCTAACTACAGCAATTGCAAACTATATTTCAGATATATCAAGAACTTTCTAACAATCACATTTTTCTTTCTCTCCTCTCACAATTCACAAAATTTCTATTATAGGCAGGTTCTTATCTGGAAAAAATTGTACTGGAGTAGGATACAATCAGTTGATCAATAGTAGTTTACCTAACAAGTGCGGAAAGTGATGCTTTTCCGTACACCATTGCAGATGGCCGAACGACGCGTTAGCGGGGTTCGGCCATCTGCTTGGCATGGAGTTGTTTTGAGCTATGCGCGTATCTACAGTACATATTTTTTTGTTATTTTTTTAAATTTTTTAGTGCTTACCTATGGCTACTATTATACAGGCTGATTCACGGTGGATGGCCCATTAGATTTTTCTGGAGAACGCAACTCAGGATTATTCTGAAAAGTTGGTGCCTTGAATAATCAGTTGTGTTCTATCGACCAAAAATATTCTCAGCATTGCGACGTTGTCGCTTATATTGAAAAAGTATCAGCAACTGTGATTTTTTAAATAGGACACCCTGTATATCATTCCATTTTCGCATTTTTCCTGGAGAGCTGATTTCATTTTCCTAACACTTGGGGTCTAGCAGTAATAATAACAGAGTTATAGGATGTGAAAAATCGGGATTTTTCAACTTTAAGAATTTATTGTATCCAAACAATTCATAATTGGTCAGAACGGTTCTAATGTCCCTATCCTAACATTTTGACCACCCTGTATATATTTCAATTCAATATCAATTGATAGTACGTGAACAGTCAAGATAGGGACATGAAAAGCGTTTTGACCAATTATGAATAGTTTTACAAAAAATTCTTAAAGTTGTAAAATCTCAATTTTCCACACCCTATATCTTTTTGTTATCATTCCCGCTAGACCCCAAATGTGATAGATCGATGAAATCAGCTCTTCAGGGAGAATCTGAAAACCGAATGGTATACAGGGTGTACCATTGAAAAAATCTGAGTTGTTGCTACTTTTCAATATAAGCAGCAACTCGCAGCGCTGAGAATAAACTAAACTGATTATCCAAGGAACCAAATGTACCATTCACCGTGAATCAGCCTGTATACTTACACCTATTTTCATTCTCTCAGTATAATTTGCATTTTGATGATTGATACCCTCCAAAAGGCATACTGGGTGAAATCACGTACGAAAATGTGTCACTACCTGCCGGTTTAAGTTGGAATGAGAGTATGTGCTGCTGGAAAAAGTATAATTTTTCAGATTTATGCACAATTAGAAGAACCAGATGGAGTTGATGGTGCAACAGCCCTCCAACTGAACGAACCCTCTGTAGAAGAAAGAATCCTCGCTCTTGAAGTTTCTGGAAAATTAGCAGATGCGACAACTTGCTATGAACATATGCTTCAGCCACTCAAATTATATCATATTCAGGTACAAGTGATCACCTCAACTTCACAGATATTAAGTTTGTGCTTGATTTTTATTCTCATTCTGAGTGTTTCTTAAGTCAGTGTCAAAAAATATAGGTGCGTGTCAATCTTGGAGTGTCAGTTTAGATCAGGTCATCAAATGCAGATTCAAGAGGGTAATCGGATAATTACTTTCCGAGCGCAAATCGAATCAAGCAGCTTCAATCAACTGTTTTGAAATGAAGTTTATTTATCAGAATATCTAATCTAAAAGAGATAATTATGTTCGACGTACGTAATCTTTTTTTGGAATATTGCAAATAATACAAAATACACTATTAAAAATAATTTTCAAGAAAGACATAAAATACTCGACAGATCTCCTCTATACTGAAACAAGAACTTTTAACGTCAGACAAATGTTTTTCCAAAGTATATTGATATATCAATTTAGAAACAGAACGCAGTTTTCCATGATTTCACACACCTTTCAGACAAGAGCAAAAATTCAAAATTATTCTGATACACCCTTATTTCCTCATGAAGTTACAGGACAACGATGCCATGCGTATCTTGGGCTCAGACTTTTCAATACCCTTAGCTCAGAACTCGAGACAATCTACTACATTATTCATATTTAAGAAGAAATTGAAACAATACATTATGAGTTTGCATCAAATGCAAGTTCACAATCTAGTTGATATGAAAAATCGAGTGAAAAATGCTCACTATAGAGAACATACAGGGTGTCCGTTTTTCGAGCTCCACCATGGGGATCTCAGTTATTATAGGTAATACTAGGTCGGTTAAATTAGGGCAAAGTTGCGAATTTTCATGCTGAACATTTATCTGCAAGAAAATTCGATGTGTCATTTTCAGTTTTCGAATTGTTTGAAGAAAACTAAAATTTGTAATTTTCGTTGTTATTTTTTCATGCGGAAACCAAAAGACCTAGACGTTTCTGACTAGAAGATTCCCTAGGCACTTTCTCACAAGGAATCTGAATCTGTCATCGTATTTTCCATGACGTTCTTGATGCCAAAATTTCAACACTCAACTTTGTTTTTTCTTATAGACGCCATATTGGATTTTTGCATTTCAGATAGTATTCGTTTTTCTGATAACAATGATGTATCATACGTTATGATCGAATCTTTCCTGTCGATCTAAATTGTGAGAAAACCATTTTTGCGAAGAGTGCTTTGGAAGGAACGCCAACAGTTTTGTTCAACAAACTGAATTTTGACATTTCAATTGAATATGCGTTCAGAACTGTTGAATTTTTAAGCTTATCCACATAACACAAGAAGGGTTGCCGAGTGTCTGTCAGATATGTTTCCTGAGAAAGTAATTTCCAATAACACACATAACACATACGCTGGCCAGCGCGGTCACCTGATCTCTCTCCGCTGGTTTATTATTTATTGGGAACTATGAGAGATTTGGTTTTGAAAACTGTACCAACCGATGTTGATGAGCTAAGAAGAACCATAAACACCACTTTCAGGACTAGGATAAGAAGACGGAACATCTCGCGAGCAATTCAGAATCTGAGGAAACGCGTGGAATTGGGTTTCGAAGTGGAAGGTGGAGTATTCGAGCATCTTTTATAATTGTGTTTTGTTTTGCGAAGAATAAACTTTCAGTTCATTACTTCGTTCCTAATTCAGAACCATAGTTTTTAAGTAGATGAGCTTGACGAAAATGTGAACGTTCCAGATCCAAATTCAAATAAACTTTCGAAATTCAGCTTGTTGAACGAAACTGTTGACATTCTTTCCAATGCACTCTTCGCATAATTGTTTTTTTCCCAATTTTGATCAACAGGAAAGATTCGATCATATCGTGTGATACATCATTGTAATCAGAAAAAAAAAGACTTAAAAAATGCAATAATCCAATATGGCGCCCATAAGAAAAAACAAAGTTGTATGTTGTAACTTTGGCATCAAGAACATCATGGAAAATACAATGACAGATTCAGATTCCTTGTGTAAAAGTGCCTTGAGAATGTCCCAATCAGAAACGTCTAGGTTTTTTAGTTTCCGCTTGAAAAATATATACAAATGAATACTTGATAATGATGATTAAAAAAAACAAAGAAACAAAGATAATTCTCATGAATATTATTTCGATCCTTCGTGTTAATGCAATGTCTCTTTTAGGTTTGAAGGTATGTTTATATTGACTATTATAGTATATTACATAACAAGAGTTGTAAAACGCATATTACGCACGAAGTGGAGAGAGTTACACACTGTGTAACTCCACAAGTGCGTAATTGCTTTACAACTCGAGAATTGTACTATACTTTTTCTACGACTACACTATATTTTCTTCCGGATAGTGCAGATATTGTATTATGGCACAAATAACGAATACCCCCCGTCACTAAACCAGCTGCATGAAAAGTTACAAATCAAAGTTTTTCTGTTTGTTTATTGATACATTGCATACTGACACATTTTTCTCAATTCCAACTGAAATGGAGCCGTTTTTCATATATAAACAACTTTATTAAAAGCAGAAAACACATTATATAAAAATATGAAATCAACATTCATAATGGTTATTCATTGTAACAGTGCAGAACGAGAGATTCTGTAATCGTTATCAAAAATAATAAAAAAAAGCTCTCCAATTGCGCTCTGAACCGCCGACTTTTGGCTTCGGAACCAGCGCTTCCAACAACTGATCCATCACCATTAAATTATATCAGCAGATATTTTATAAATACTACTTCGAAGATTGATTTTTCCTAATTATTCCTGTTATTTAAAGAAAACGGAATTCATCAAGTCAATGTTGAGTATATGTATGTTATTTGAAAAATTACCTTCATGAATAAATATTCATCAACAGGAGCATTCTGCAGAAAATAATTGATCTGTTCAGCATTAAGTATTTTCGATTTTTTACTTCGGAATCCATCTGATTTCCTTTCGAGGAAATGGGATATGTTGCTATATTGATATTGTGATTGATATTTAGTGTTGATCGTAACATGGAATATATCTACCAAAGTGATGATGATTTCATCGCATTTGATAATTCTTGAAAATATACTAAAAGGATATGTTCCGAAAACGACACGGTATTATTTCTAATTCTCCAGTCCAGGAATTATTGATGTGCTATTTCGTACCATTCACGAGACTTAGCGGGTAGCAACTCATTTTTTGCCATTATTCTAGCTTTTTCCAACATTTCTGGTGGTGTAGAAATAATCTGCTCATCGTCATAGCTACTGACATTAATGAAATAGTTAATTGTTATTGACACATCGCCTAAGCAAAAAAACAAAGTCATCTATCAACATACCACACGTGTGTAAGGAGAAGCTTACTGCCATTGTTTTGTGTATAATATTCATCACTTACAGTAGTAGTCGTAGGAAAAGTATATTACTTGTATGTTTAGACAAATTCTTTGAATATGTGTATGAACGCTCTGAACAGCGCAATAAGCTACATAAAAATGAACTTTTTTCTTTTTTCTTTTCGTTTATTTCATGTATATTATTCATGTATCAAGTAATCTGTAGGTACCCACTTCTAATGCTTTCGTGAAATGAATTGATTGATTGATTGATCTGTATTTCGGCCTACGGTACATATTGTATCAAAATATTATATATATTTCCATATGATATTGTCACAACATAATAGATGTTTCCACCATGTAACGATATAGTAGGTGGTTAGACCATCCATTATCGATTTATAAGGGGTTTGCTTGGCTTGCGAGAGGTGATATTCGAATAGGCACTAATAGTTTAGGGGTAACTGAAAGTACGAGACTATATTCAAACATAACAATATTTAATGAAGCATGAAACATTATGGGTAGCAATGACAAATATGAATAATCAACAATGAATATAAAGACCTAATAACAACTTACATTATAACGACCATCACGACGAGCTCTTGTCAAGTCAAGAGTAGCCCCAGACCAGACTAACTTCGGAACCCTCACATCCAATATTTATATACAACATTTTATTAGATATGCACGTTTCTCATGAGAGTTCCTTGGTCAGTTTTTATAATTCAATGTCAACGGATGATTTGATTTACTTTATGTTTATAAAACCCTCATGGTTCGAAATTACTGATATACCGTAAGTTCTACTCGTGACATGACCCCTCTCTCTCTCCGAGAAAATTGGACCCCAGTTTTGAAATTACTACCTAACTAAATTATCGAGGAGAACATTAATTATTCATTTACATGTACAAAAAGTTTCAGAAAAAAAAAATATCCACAAACATTCAAAGTTTAGTGTCTACAATGCACACTCACACCTTAACTTAGTCCGGCACTGGCTATTCAACTGAAGCATGTCAATCAGACTCTTCTCGGTGGGACTTCTGGCAGCTCGGGGGTAGGGAATGATGATTGGGAATGGCATCATCCAATCATCATGGGAATTCCGGCAGGATCCTTTTGGACTCGAAGGTATCCGTGTCCTGGGCATCGGGATTAAATCTGTTGGGCTTTGAGATTTCCTAGACTGTCCTTCGAGGTAGTTGGCAGCTGAACGAAGGGAACTGCTGGCTTCTTGGGGTAGCGACTGACGACTGATGGTCATGGCATCCTTCAATCGTCGTGAGAATTTTGGCGGGATCCTTTCTTGGGCTCGAAAGGTATCCTCGTCCTGGGCATAAGGATGGAATCTTTCGGGCTCGGAGATTCCTTCATGGTTTCTAGCAGTTGATTGATAGGAAATGCTGGCTGTTGGTAGTTGCTTTCATGACGGCACAACATCTTGGTCCATTCGTCTCAATGCATAGCAGCTGATTGATAGGAAATGCTGGCTGTTGGTAGTTGCTTTCATGACGGCACAACATCTTGGTCCATTCGTCTCAATGCAGCTACTGACGGCTGATCAGGCATCTCTAGGGACGAATTTCGTGGACTTCCAACGGCACACTTCGAGGAGCTATCCACAACTTGTAACATCCCCACTTGTCTCCTCTTCGTTGGGCTACCCAGCAGCTTCTATTCATTTGTCCATTCAGCTGCGTGGATGCATCCCCCTGGGTGTCTGATATGTTGATGCGTGTTGTCTGCCGGTGCTCAGTTTGCGTGCATTGTTTTGTGTGGGTTCGTTGATACATGTGAAAAAAAATATATCCAGTAGATATCTATTTACAATGGGATATAATATAGTCCCTTCCTAAGCCTATATATCAGTAAACAAAGTTTAAGTGTGTCACACAATAAGTTACAAAGTTAAATGTATAGAACCAATTAGATAACTATGAGAATCACATTTCATATTGTATCAATAAATGATTAACCTATGCTGGGATCCGCTGTCGATCTCTTTCAAAAATCATGAATTTCCTATTTTATTTGTTTTAGTATACCATAAATTCCTGATGATTCCAAATTTACACACTTCAGTTCTAGAGTTAATTATTAATTATAAATTCAATTGAAAAAAAAAACATTTCTATTCAATTTCTTGAAATTATCATTATTCCATTCTATAATAAAAACATCTCAACATGCTTGCTCGAGTTTCTCAAAGCATGATTCATCATCACACCTATGATTAAAAGAAACAATATCATATCAACACCTACAACACCAAGTAACGTGACCATAGTGTCAAGTTCATGATTATTTTCTTTTTATTAGCGAGCTCGTCAAAATGCCTGCATTAGTTTCCATTACTAATAAACAATATTAAAATGCATAAGGATTGCAGAAAAGTTCTTGTTGATTATCAAAGACATATCGTATTAACTCTTCACAGGAAGCAGAAAACAAAATGAATCATAGGAAAAAGTTTTGTGATTGAAAAATGAAATGGTTGATTGAATAAACAAGAAACAGATCATGAGTTACCTACCTATACCTGTATATTTCGTATGTGTGCGAAATTATGAAAAATTGTCCGATAGGTTTCCATTCGATTTGAAATCTCAATGGAATTGGATGCATTTTCTGTTATAAATAATATTTCTTGAGCTCGAGATAAAAATGGATTGCCAATATTGCCATTTGAAAATTATTCATATAAACAGGTAAATTGAACTTATGGTTAAAAAATAATTTGAGTCATGTTAACATACCAACGTGCCTTTTTGTTGAAAATTTGTATTTAAAAAAAATTACCTATGTGATGAATGAATGATCGAAACTGTTATCATGTTATTTCATACATATTGATCATTTTTGACATTCCAGGTCCAAACCGTAAGATTTAAAAGAATATTCATCTGACAACTTTTGTTGGCAGCTTGAATAAACTGATGAAACCTGAGAATTGGTACTTTCATGTACTTCATGAACAATATTTCGACACATGGGCCCATGTGATTATTTTTTGTTCAATATGAAATATTATCAGAACTTTATTCGATTTATTTATTTATCTTTGGTGTAACCGGTTTCACAAATATATTGACGTTTATTCAATTCGATTGCCTTATTCACGTTGTTTCGATGAATTCAAGTAGTAAGATAGTCCATTATAATAAAATTTGTGAAATTTCACCACCAATACATCATCAAATTGATTGAAAATACTCCTGTCAAATACCGCATGCTCATTCCTCCAATTTTTTTTTTTGTTAGAACTAAACCGTACATTCCTTTGTCTAACAACTCGCAAATATTTTCCATTTTCGGAAAAATCATCCCCGGGTGTAAATATCATTATAATCATCTTCATAATTCATAAATATACATAATCATCATATACGAGCTCATTATTTCACATTAAATCATCATTTCATGTCCTATCAATTCGAGGACAAAATATCTTCAGTAAGGTTAATCCTTCATGCTTTAGTGTGTGTGATAAATTGGAACTATTTTGTATAGTAAAATCAAATTATAGGTCAATGACAACTACACTTTTTCAATGTCTCAATTCCAATCAATTTATTTTTCTACTGAGTGATATTACAACCAAATTTAGGCAAAAATTACGAAATATTTAACAGACTTATATATATTTTGTATTGATGTGAGTACTGCAAGTGAATCAGACATAATCAAGACGTTATTTTCATTCGTATGGATATGGGTAAGAGCCATAAGGATTCCATATGCTTCGGCAGAATAAATCGAGAAATCATTAGGTAATTTATATTGGCCTTGAGTATTACTCTCGGTATTACTGTTAGAAATGAAATAGGCACATCCTACACCTTTTTCCAATTTAGATGCATCAGTGTAAATTGAGATACTCTCTCGATAATCATCCTGTAGTGTTTTAAGAATAATTTTGTTGATGTTTGCATTTTCAGAGTACTTCAGAATTATGACTTGATTATTGCTCGCAAGGTCGAAGAAGTCGTGTTCTGGGTATTGTCTATACACAGGGTGTTTCATGAGGAGACTCACATAGCCAAATGGTAAATAGGGGAAATCAAGACGAGTTGATGTATATATATGAAAACATTTTTTTACCCTCCATAACGAAGATACAGGGTATTATGTGAAATTGCTATATAACTTTGATGGCCGATATCACAGAAATGATTCATCGTAATCTGCTGAAATTTGGCAGCAACGTATCTCTACTGAAACTATTCAAGATAACATATTATGAAAAAAAATATCCAGGTCCGGACTTGGGAAATTTTCATGTTTCATTGTTATGTCAACAAAATTCACTTTGTTACCACTTTTCTCGAAAAATTCCATCAGATTCAGAAAGATCAGACAAAATGCTTCAAGAACTGCTCTTCAATTTACACGGCACACTTTGACCGGTTCAATGAAAAAATATGGAACAAAATCGTTCGAATGAATTTTAAATTTCGACCTGGTTGATAACTGTCAACTTTCAACTGGTATCATGTGAATTGATTTTTTCTACATTTCTGTTGAATAATAATAATTGACAGAGAGATAGATGAGAAGAGAAAACACGATATTTTTTTATCGAAATTCCAGATAGATATTATTATTCCTGACTTTGTTTCATGGGTGTCGCTTGGAGTAATGATATAAGATATCTAGTAGGCTCTGTTTTTCATTTGTGTGACGAGACGTGACGTTTGTTGATAATCCGAACTGATAGGTAGGTACTAGGCTAGTACTAGGTAGGTACCAACTGATGAAATTACGACATGAGGATTCATGTGCCCATATTATGGTGATTTATCAAATCAGTTATGCCATCACGCATAAACTTCGCTTCATTTTTTGTTATTGATACACTTCTGCAAGTGATATAAGGATGCATTTGCTATTTATTCAAAATTCCTAATGTTCATCCTCGTGAAGGTTTTACTGCAACGTATTCTTGGGTCTGGAAATATTCTATGGTATTAAACAAAGCAAAGCATTTGGATTTTCGTCTTGTTCAGCATTTGGAATTATGCGAAGTGGCACCTAGAGTGCAAGATTATTTATTTCGATTACCAGTGTTTACCTATCAACAAACGCCACGTTACATAAAATAAAAACAGGGCCTACTTTATAACCAATTTATAAAATAGAGCCCCGAGTAATCATATCTATCTAGAAGCTCGGTCAAAAACTAACATGTCAAATCATAAAAAAATCAGAACTACTCTCTTCTGTCAATTTCTATCTAATAAAAATGTACAAAAAAATCAATTTACACGAATCCAGTTGAAAGTTGAGAGTTATCAGCCAGGTCAAAATTGAAAATTTATTCGAACGTTTTTGTTCCACATTTTTTCATTGATTTGGTTAAAGTGTGCCGTGCAAATTGGAGAGCAGTTCTTATGAAATTTTGTCTGATCTTTCTGAATCTGATGAAATTTTTCGAGAAAAGTGATCACAAAGTGAACTTTTTTGACATAACGATGAAACATGAAATTTTCCCAAGTCCGGACCTGGATATTTCTTTTCATAATATGTTATCTTGGATAGTTTCAGTAGAGATACGTCGCTGCCAAATTTCAGCAGATTACGATGAATCATTTCTGTAATATCGGCCATGAAAGTAATATAACAATTTCACATAATACCCTGTATCTTCGTTATGGAGGGTCAAAAAATGTTTTCATATATATACATCAACTCGTCTTGATTTCCCCTATTAAGCATTTGGCTATGTGAGTCTTCTCATGAAACACCCTGTATATCTGAGATAGACTTGAAATTTGTAAGTTTCTCGAAAGGCATTACATAGGGGTGGGCTTTTTTTATGAAGCCAATACTTTTCAACAAGATCGAGAGTAGCTAGTTTTCCTAATCTATTCAGAAAAGGCGAATGCTTACTATATGCCTTCAATAAGAACTTTTCCGCCAGAAACTCTCGCCTAAAAGAGAGTGGAGGTTCTAATGCTTCAATCCGTAATGGCTCGATTGGTGTAGACTGCTTTGCTCCAATACATATTCGCAGTGCTTTATTTTGTATCCTATCTAATTTACCGAGTAGGGTATCAGAAGCTGATCCATACATCCATAATCTAATATGGATCTAATATATGCTTTTTCAAAAACGAATTATCAGGATAATTGCGAAAGTATCACCTCTAGAGTCATGCCGAAATCTGTTCAAGAAGTTCAAAATATTACCTTTAGCAGGTCTTTATATCATGGAAATTCTAGTTTTTTGTGCACAATGATAGAGATAATTTCATAAAAAATAATCATATCCAAAATTACAATACCAGGAACCAAAACAAATTCCATTTGCCTACGACACGATTGTCTCTGTGTCTCAATTCTTTCGAATCTCTGGGACTCAGGGCATATAATGCTATTCCAGAAAATATAAAATGTTCAAGTAATGAGAAAGTGTTTAAATATAAATTGAAAAATCTCCTCTTTGAAATTAGCCCATATACAGTTGATGAGTTTTTTACATTTTTGCAGAACTGATGATTTTTGTATGTAATATTTTTATCTTATTTTAGTCATTTTACCTTATTGTAAATTATTTAAATGTTTATTTGTATATTTCATGTATTCTGACTTGTCCAATGGCTTTTGTAAGCTCGTTTTTATGGATCAATAAAACTACTACTACTACTACTACTACTACTACTACTACTACTTTGTAAAAAAGTCGGGAGACAACACAACGTGTGCTAAAATCTAATATTTTCCCCGTGTATAATACACTATTCTTTTCTGTGACAGGAAGAAAGACGCTCTAATATTGAAAAAATATTACATATAATCAGAAAATTATCAATGTGAAATTTGTACTTCTTACACCTCCATTGTAGGCATCTTTGTTCAAGTCTTTGTTGCTATGTCATTCTATTGTCATATTCTGTCAATTCAATTCTGTGTTGAATAATATTGAATGTCTGAATTCGAGTTTTCTCCTACTCCACCGGAGTTAGTTGAAGCAGCGAAAGAAGCGTCACAAAAATTATTGCAGCTAAATCGCGGAAAATTTACGAAACCGCGTATTCAAGATTCATGGAATGGAGGATGAAAAAGTCGAGCAGTTCTTTCTCGGAAACGGTGGTATTGGCCTATTTTTCTGAACTGGCTCAGCAACAAAAGCCATCAACAGTGTGGTCAAATTATTCAATGATTAAAAGTATGTTACAATCCAAGTGATTTTTACGAGTACACAAATTGGCGAATTTTTAAATAATGCTCCTGATGAAGTTTATTTAATGGCCAAAGTTGTTGTTGTTGTATTCGGGATTGCAGGAGCTTGTCGAATTTGTGAAATCAGCCAGGTAACTGATGATATTGAAGATTCAGGAACGATATTCATTGTGAAACTCAAGCAAACAAAGAATGATGTGGACAGAAGATTTGTAGTTACTGAAGAATATATTAAATTTTACTGAACATACATAGCCCTGCGTCCAGCAACAGCAAAGGATCGCCGCCTGTTTTATGCATATCGCAATGGAAAATGTATCAATCAGGTTGTGGGTAAAAATCAGTTTTATAAGGTACCTGAAACAGTAGCTAGTTTTGTATAACTTGAAAATGCTACCTCATATACAGGCCATTCATTTCGAAGATCGTCTGCTACACTTTTAGTTGAATCTGGGGGAGATTCGCTGACACTGAAGAAACATGAAGGTTGGAAGTCATCAACGGTCACTGAAGGATATGTTGATGGATCAGTATCACACAGAACAGAAATAGCTAATAAAGTATTCAGGACTTGTGGCATTGCCGAAATAACACCCCATTTGCAACCAGGTACATCAACGGCAATTGTGTCCAATGGCAGAAAGGAATATAATTTCAACACGAGAAAATTCTACTGTTGTTCCGAATACTTCAAGGAACGTGTCATTCATGCAATGCACATTCAATAATTGTACTCTTGATATAAAGGAAATGTAACTTTTGTTTTATGAAATATTCTGAATTAAATATCTACCATACTTATGAGTATCCGGGAAAAAAGTACTCACTTTTTTCCCACGGGAAAAAAGTAATTTTTGGAAAGTGACATTTTATAACCTGTCAACAGAGATGAAATGTCAAACTTTTTTCCCGTCACAGAAAAAATATATATTCTGTTGAAAACTTAACTTAAACTGAAAAATTGTATTCTGCATTCAAGTTTAAATATTTATTCCTTCTTGAACATCAAATCAATTCTACGTGGTTTACTTAGAGCGAAATCGTCAATAATATTGTCATAAAAACTCTCATCTTTCATCAAATCTTTAATCAGTCCTCGTTCTATGGCTAAAATCGATAAATTATTCAGACGCGTATTTCGACTATACGATTTGATTCGTTTTAATGTTGAAAAGCTTCTTTCCACGGACGCTGATGTTGATGGAAGAGACAATATTAAGCAAAATAATTTATACAATTCCGGAACATCCATCTGTATTTCATTTTTATAAATAAATTCCGTCATATCACCTATCTTTTGAGAACCACCGAAAATCGTTTTATCCGAATATAATATCTGTAATTCCCGTTTCAATTTTTCAATATTGAAGAATCCCCGGTAGTTACGAATTAAAGAGTTGAATTGAATATCTGGGAAATTGTGGTTGAAAGCATCAAATTTAGAAAAATTTGTCAATTCTAAAAAGTTGAGAGATGAAATGTCTTTGAATCTTATTTCAATTTGGTTAATGATTAAATCTAAAATTTCTAGAAATAATCGTTTCATAGTCGATGAATTGTCGCTCAAATCTGAAATTTTACGCCGTTTAGTACTGGGAGGAATAATATCCGCAATATCTCTAGCTTTCGAATATATATTTGTAAAATAACTTTGGTCAGTTCTGAATTGTTTCAAAGTATTTAAAAGTGACATAATTCTTTCATTGCAGTAAGTAATATAAGAAAATCTATTTTGAATGATAGCAAACACTGGGTCGGTATAAGTGAAAATTAAATTGAAAGTGAGAAGTAAGAACACGAATAGAAAATCTGTTAATAATTTTTTAAGTCTGGTCGATTCCCATATTGAAATGTCATCCCACTGGTCTAGATGTTCAATTATGTAGTCGAAAACTTCAATTAAATTCGTTCTATTATCGCTCAGAATATTTACTGCCCGTGATTTGAAGTTCCAACGTGTTTCTGAATTACTTGGTAGTCGTTTTTTACAAATCCTATCAAGAAGATTAGTACGTTTAGTTGATTTTGTGAAAAAAGCCGAAAATCCCGATAAGTTAGAGAAGAATATTCTACATTCTTTAATTTTTTTAGATGAATCTTGAAGTACTAGATTCAATTTATGCGCATAACAATGTGTAAATAGTGCTTGAGGAGCAATTGATTTAATTTTTCCTTGTAATCCATTCAGTTCTCCTGCCATTACCGCTGCACCATCATAGGTTTGACCGATTAATTTAGTTTCTATATTGAATTGTCCAAAATTTTGCGTCAATACGTTGAAAATATCACTTGCAGTCTTACCCTCGCTAACATTTAAAAAACCAAGAAAACGTTCCATAACTTTTCCATTGAGAACGAAACGAAAAATTACAGACATCTGGCAGAAACAGGAAATATCCGTAGTCTCGTCAATTTCCCAGGAAAAGCACGATGCTTCATTGATTTCGGTGTGAATTTTTTCCATAACAATTTTTTTAACAGAATCAATCAATTCATTTTGGATGGTTTTAGATAGTCCGGTAAAAACGGATGATTGCGATGGATGTATGAATTTATTGAAACTTTCATCTAAGGTTGCCCCAAATTTTGCCAATTCTTTAAAATTTCCCTGATTGTCAGACCCTACTGTTTTATCGTTACCCCGAAATGCCAGTTCCTGCGTGGACAGAAAAATAATCATATTTATCAAATGCTTAATCATTTTGCGATTTTCGCGAACCGATTCATTGTATTTATTGATTAATTCTGGACGCACACTGTCCAACGAATTTACAATGTTTTGTTTCCCGAATAATTTAAACTTCAACGCCGAATGTGTATGTTCCTTCGAAATTTCATGTTTAGCTAGAGCGCGATGGATTTCTTTCAAATTGTCATAACCGGTCGAGTTGAAAGGACTTCTAATTTCCGTGAAAAGTATGCAATACCAACAAAATAATTTATTATTAGTCTCACTGCCAGTTAGCCAAACGTATTTGTCGTAGAGTGTTTTCGAAAATGCGCGATTATGACCAGCTTTTCTTTGCACAAGATTAACCATCGGTGGTCTAGGAATCTGCAACTGTTTGATTAAAACCTTATCATCGTTGGACAAACTGGCGAATTTATGGCATAATAAATGGCTTACCAAATCACCGTTGTTAGTAACTACCTCTCTTACGTTAGCCATGCCTATTTTTATATTTTCTGCTCAATCTGAAGCCCGAATAAACAATATTTTCAAACGACAACCACCTCACCTAACGCGAAAAGCACAACAATGACTAATCTGTCTACAGTGTCTACGCCGTTCCTGTAACAAGCCACCCCACTCCTTCGTAGTCGGCTGGCCGAGTCCGCGTGCAGCCGCAGCCGTAGGTATAATGTTTCTCGCGATGGATGCATAAATATTATTTAGGTATAACCGCTACATGCGTCTTTGAAAGTAAATGATATTCTGGAAGTTATACATTTATTACATTTTCGTCACCAGAGCTTTTTTACGATGTTTTAATACCTACTCAGCTCTTGGACTGCTGACATGTTTCTTGCCATATTACCTACATAGGCAGAGGCACAGTAGGTTACATTACAATATTCAAATTGAATTATAACTTATTGACGCTCAGAAGCACTGATGGAAAATGCTGATTCCAATATTAGATGGATATGTTGAATTATGAATTACTGAAAAATTGCAAATTCAAAAATCAGTAATTTTTACTGCAACTACTGCAAGCGTGGCCGCACCCAAGGCGCCCCAAGGTATGACGCGTATACGCGAGAATTTAAACTTGAAGCGGGGAATCTGTAGGCGATGCGTCGAGACAAGAAACCACCGATCGGCCGGCTGTCTGCATCATAATGACCTAGGCGAGCGTAGCGGCGTTTTGACGATGAGATTACCAGATGTCGTAGGTCCTGAATTAGTTCGTGATTTTCGGTGTGTATGCGGATTGTCAACGGATGATTTGATTTACTTTATGTTTATAAAACCCTCATGGTTCGAAATTACTGATATACCGTATGTTCTACTCGTGACAATATGCAGGGATTCTTTTTCCACATTTTGCAAAATGTTCTAGGAACTTCCTTGAAGTTACGAAAATTAATTTTTGGTATAAATTAAACGAATATTCAACTTCCTCCTACATCCACCAATTTTTCCTAGACCCGCGCCTGTTTTAATATATAGGTTGTTTATCGAATTGTTATACAGGGGTGTATCTGAATAACATCGAAAAAATTTAAGGGGTGATTCCTTGTGATATTGTAGGAAATAAAGTTCATATAAACATGTGTCCTAACTTGCTTCGTTTAGATACAGGGTATTGATATTTCCATGAAAATTCTTTTTTCTAGTCATTTCTCAATTGTCTTTTCACCAATTTCAATAAAACGTTGTGGTTTTGTTAATAGTAATATGAAGCTTCTTCTAGTGTAATTAGATTCGAAATAATATTTCCAGTGGCGTCACAGTGGGTGAATTCATCGATATTCATGGTGAATGTCATTGTACACCACCGGTTTCTCTGAGCTTCATATATTTATAAGATGTAACTATTGTAATAACTCAACTATTGTAATAACAACTTTTTTATCCTTTGTGTGATTTTTGTATCTAGCTTAGTTTTTGAGGAAACAATAAAAATTCGATTTGACTCCAAATTTTAATGTAGGTGTTTTCAAGACTTTCATTGAGATTAATCATGTGGGGAATTTTCCCACTCGTGTATATATTTGTATATTCAATTAACTTTCCTGTGTACCATATTACATTTTATACTCTGTACATATTTCATCATCCGAAGTGTTGGGTTTTTCCCGATAAGGGTTTTTTCTACCTCTCTACGAAATGATAACTATACTTATTGTATATTCACAACATTGATCTTTCATGACCATCTGGCTATAGGATGGTAATACCCTAATTCGAGCCCTCTAATTATTATTCTCGGTAAAGCTTATAGAGACCTACCTTTCTAGCTCAATAAACAATTTAATAAAATCAGTTATTCTTGAATCTTCAGAGTGAACAGTCGTAAATCTCAATCTTATCGGTAATACAGTTGGCATTCGTATAAACAGCACTTCGGATTTACATTCACTCTACAATATATGATTCAACCATCATAGTGTTCGGCATTGCCACAACTATCAAATATCCTCACAAAAAGACTATTCAAAAAGGCGTACAGTTCTTCCTACAACTGATACGCCAAAATCAATAACCCCATTTAGAATCATTTTGAAATTTTGGGGCTTTCTCAGTCTCCATCCACACTGAATTTTGGCACCATGGAAGCTTATACAGAGGGGCTATAAATAAAAACAATTAATACTTCCAACTTCAACATCCTGTATCTCAAAAACGGATCAAGTTAGGACACATGTTTATATGAACACCCCTTGAATTTTTTCGGTGTTATATAGATACACCCTGTATAGGAGTATAAAAAATAATGGCATTTGGCAACATTGCCAGCTACGGAGCATAACGGTTGCGGTAGTTGGCGGAGACAGTGTCTGAGACTAGAGAAGACCGAGGAGACTTTAGCGAAGATGTGCGATAGCCGCAGTAGTTCTCGCGATGTTGCTATCCAAATGCCGTATACAGGGTGTCCCTAGACCAGTGGGACAGTTGAATATCTCCTGAACCAATAGGAATTTTCAAATTATTATAATTTCATATCATAATGCATTATGAGTGCTAATTTCAGGAATGACTATATTTTCTACGAGGGGCGCAAGAAAGGCTCACAAAATCGAACATCAATTTTTTCAAATGAAACACCCTGTATTTCATTGCATTTTCATATTCTCCCTGAAGAGCTGAATTCAACGACCCAGCACACTTGGGGTCTAGCGGGAATGATTTCCGAGATATAGGGTGTGGAAAATCGAGATTTTTCATTTTTGGGAATTTTTCGTGTCAAAACTATTCATTATTGGTCAAAATGGCTTACATGTCCATGTCTTAACTTTTGATTTACTATTTACTCGTATTTAATTGAAACAAATACAGGGTGGTGTAGAATTCTGACTGAAACTGAGAATTCTACACCACCCTGTATTTGTTTCAATCAAATACGAGTGAATAGTATAATAAATCAAAAGTTAAGGTATGGACATGTTAGCCGTTTTGACCAATAATGAATATGGTGTTCCATTTGAAAAAATTGATGTTCGATTTTGTGAGCCTTTCTTGCGCCCCTCGTAGAAAATATAGTCATTCCTGAAATTAGCACTCATAATGCGATATGATGTGAAATTATAATATTTTGAAAATTCCTATTGGTTCAGAAGATATTCAACTGTCCCACTGGTCTAGGGACACCCTGTATATAACGATACGATAAACAACCTGTATAATTTTTTCATAGGGTTTGGTACAGTGCTATCTAGATCTGGACAATGTCAACACTGCTCTGAATTTCGTTAAAGGGGCGTTACACAGTCAGCCTGATTTTGGCAATATGCTCCTCGAAATGCAAGCCGAACCGCTATGGCGTCTAGGCCAATATGACGAACTCGGCTGTTTACTGGAGAAGCCGGATATGCTTGGGAACAAAAGCTGGGGTGCTCAAGTCGGAAAAGCGTTGATACATTTCAAAACTGGTATGTAAGCATTATCTCGAGATGAGAATGACCTCATGAAATATTTCGATGACAACTAGAAGGACATCTTATGATATATTTATTACCACGCTCTTATTAGCTTGGTTTGTATGTTTTTTATATTTACATGTAATGGAATCTTCGAACGTGATTTTGAACCGATGAAAATAGTATAATTTGATAGTTTTGTTCCATTATCCTGATTTTTTCTCAAATAAAATGGTGAATGATGCCACAAAAAATTCAAAGAGATCCCTCACCAAAAATTCTAATGTTCGTTTTTCCTTCGAATAACTTCACAATTCTTTTTTTTTATATCCAGAGACACGGCAGTGTCTTACACCAAGTACTCGTCTGAATAGTTACATCCAGAGAGACGGATGACGATAAATTGATTAGAAAATTATTTCTCCTCGAAATATTCAATGATAAGGCTGAAGGACCTCAATGGAGGTCGATATCAAGTTGGTATGTACATATATACCAATGAAATACATATACTATTCCTATAAAAGAAATCTCTTATATGTAGGTATATATATATACTTTCAGTTGAATATTTTTCATCACGAAAGTTCAGAATGGGGTAAAAACTGATAAACTTCAACCAATGAAACATATTTTCATTTCCTATGCAACAATTTCACTTGTACAAGAGTGGTAGGTAATAAGTAATTAATAAATGAACATGACCATGCTCATATAGAGCATAATTTTTACTAATATTATTCAATTTGTTATTCAAATCTTCCATTCGGTTTTTCAAATGCAAAAGTTTTTCATCAAAACTATGAATTTTGCTCAAAATTGTCTAGATATTTGCTTGTTCAATTTTCTTGTATTTCTCCGAAGTTATTTGCTGATTTTGTTTCAAATCTGACTTTAGTATCTAAATCCTTTTGCTTTAACTTATTTTTTTTTATTATTTTTTTTTATCGCTTGGAGCGCACGAAAGGGAATCCCTATAATGTTCAGAGAACATCGTGCGTTCCTTGTTGGTTCTAAATTGGAATAAGGTTCTTTTCGATACTCGCTCAGTTTATAAATTGTGGGTTCGGCTCTTTCTCTCAACATCAAATATTCCTTTCTGGAGTGTACCTGATGAAAATGCGTTGAAAAATGTTCTATATCCTACCAAGAAATTCGAATACCTCGCAAATTTTGTGGCCTGAACCTATATTCCATGCCAGCCGCATCATATTCTGTTTCCATTTTTGTAGAATCACGTTATCCGATGGAAATTCGAATAGAGTGAATTGATTTCCCGTGTTCTCTCAGTTCGAAACTGCACAAACTTGCATCTTTCTCCTAATTCTCTCAATTTGTCAAACCTTTTATGTTTATTTATGTCATGATGTACGTCCGTGTACTGCCAGTTCCCGCTTTTTCTATCAATTTATTTGTGGTTATGTCTGATTGTCAGTGCTTGTCATAGTGTCCGTACTCTAATATACAAAACACGTCAAAACAGCAGTGTCAAGTACATTCAGGAACTCTAGTCTAGACCAATGATAAGTAAGGTCAAACAGTGCCTATCTTATTACACACTTCATTCTTAACTGGGATGTACTGTACATATATGCCGAAGATACTATTTCACTGGACCAATTCTTCAAACAGTGTAGCATGATATGATAAGGTGTCTCCATCGCTTCCATGGGAATATGTTTATGAATCATTCTGATATCATCAGGTTCTGTATTTTATGATATTATATTGATACCAGGAAGTTTTCGTCGGCGAACAATGCCTCAACATGACTTTTCAGGTGAAAGAGAGGAATTCCAAACCACTCTGAATGGTTTGATGAGACAACAGGTGATGTCGTTTAGCGCTGCTAGTCTAGAAGAAGGCGCTTATCAACACGGCTATGGCTACGTATCGAAACTGCATGCTCTGAACGAACTACAGCAAGTTGAAAAAGTCGTGTCCGAACTTTTGCTGAAGCCTAACGATAAACAGTATGCCGAAAACCTGATGAAAAAGATGATGAATGAGTGGACATTGAGGATCAAGGTATGAATAGTTCAGCCTGTTCAACTTCCGGTTTTGTTGAAATGTTCCTTGAAATGGATGTCTTGATGAAGCTATGTTTTGAGCAACTGAAAAAGGGAAATTCATCATAATGCGGAACAAGAAAGACATGTAGCAGTTTGTTGATTTTATTCATTGAGTTGAAATTTAAAATTAAATTAAAATTCAGGATTTGTCTAATTGATGTCACAACAAGTTATTCAGGACTACGGACTACGGATCTACCCGAACTTTCTTATTCTCATTTGTCCTTGCTTTCTGTATTTAACCATACAAAAACCATTCAATTTTAGGCTAATATCAATTACATTTTTTCCAGACCTGATCAATATCTCTGATGTTTGTCAATATAGTTTTTTGAGAATGAAAGAAATCAGGCTACTACCTGAAAAAACAGAAACGTTATATGTTTATTCCAACCATATTATAAAGGGCATGATTTTATTCTTGAACCCAAGACTGAAGATATTAGTAAGATAATATGGCCCTTATGATCTGGTTAGATTAATTATGGAGCAATTCCTCCTACAAACGGAACCTGAAGAAAGGATATGATGGAAAAATATTAGACTTTTAGACTTTGAATATGCCGATTATGTACCTACATACATTAATGACTAACTTAACCTGTGTGAGCTCTTCTGTAGTGCCATTTTGTGTTGTGTCTATTGATAGATATTTTGATTTGAAGGTAGTGGAGGAATCAGTTCGTATAATAGAACCTCTGTTATCTACGAGAAGGGTATCATTGAACCTTGCTAAAAAAATTGCAGAAGAAAAGATTCAGGGAGCTGTTCCATACTTGGATTCTTTGCTGGGAGAGTGTTGGCTATTAAGTGCTAAAATTGCAAGATCTGCTGGAGTAAGTACTGAAAAATTATTGTCGTATTTTATAACATGTCTCCTACTTGTAGCATATCCAGCACAAAAGTGAAAATAATGACTAAATTTAATTTAATTTCGCCGAATCTTAAGAATACTGGTCAAACCATAATGAAATTATTATTATTAATATATCATTGCCCAAACTGATTTCATAGTGTGTAAATTCGACGGTGTAATTTTGACCCCGCGATGCTTCGACCTCAGTTAACTCTGAGTGGCGCCCATAGTTTTTTTTACACATCTTCACATAATATCTTCTGAAAAGTTACATGAAAATATATTTTTTTAAATCCCACGACCGCTCTACGACTATCAAAGCTGCCATGTATTGAGGCTTTAATTATTTCTATTCTGTGAAGTTACGCCACAACAGACATCTTACCAGTGCAGAACCTTACAGGGTTGAAGACATAACAGAACATTTATTTCCTTGTTGTTACCTACTGGGAGTCAATTTTTTCATCATTTATGTATATGTGTGAACATATCAAGTGTTTGGGATCACACGTTAAAAGGTGAGGCCCCCGTCATTCCTTGCTCGCACAAGACTCTCGAAGACTTCTGAGGGTTGCTCGTAAGGGGGCAACCGAATGACGGATAGAACAATTTTAGAACAACAATACTCTTTATCTTGTCTTGTACAAATTTTATTCGTTCTTAGTATAAATAAATTTATCTATCTAACTACCAAGGAAAAGAGTCTAATTCCCTGGTTTGAACATACTTCACAAAGAGAAGTGTGTTCTTAATATCGCCTTCCTTCCAGATGCATCAACAAGCATACACATATATCGTAAAGGCAGAAGAGTATGCGCCCAAAACTCTGTTTTTGGAAAAGGCAAAGCTTCATTGGCTTAGGGAAGAACATGAACAGGCATTGACAACTCTGAGAAGAGGTCTTGAAGTACTTATTCCAGAAGGGAATTCTCCTGCACTTTCACTTGAACAAAGGTATGACACTGATGCTACAATGTCAATATTTTTATGTACTTTCTTCACGACAGCAGCGACGCATTAAGTACCCCTCCTTGTTGTGCTATTCAAATGTCTGATTGGATATCAAAATCTCCATCCTGATGTTTTTCAACTCCCCTCTTTTTAATATTCAGTGTGATATGGGAATGGAATATGAATTTTAAAAAATCTAGTTGAGTAAGCTGGCATCTTTGACATTTTGCGTAAATCTGCATGATTTCAATTATCAATGAACATGGTTCAATATTGATAATCTTTCACTGAAAATTTGATTTTATTTACTTACTTATTTGTGTTATTGAATAGGTAGGCGACTCATCTTAAGAACGGCATTCTGACTTCTTAGAAACATGTGAATCAATTGATTGTAGAAACATAATCATTGTTTTAATATTACTATTGTTGTAAAACTTTTCTAACAGGAGACCTTCCAGATTGAGGTTGAGGATTCAATCAGTTGATACCCATCGAAACCATCATTCAGGAATTGATGTAAATTTGAAATCGACTGTGTTATGCAGAAGTTACAAAATTTCAAATTAGAAACAAATCTATCGAGCATGTTGGTTGCTATTGCGACGGGTGTCATTTTTTTCAATTTGTTCATGTTTTTTCGCCAATATGGTACGTTCCTTTTCAGAAAACTCTGTGCAGAAGCTAAACTATTGATAGCAACCTACAATGATGAAATTTCTAATGTAGATGCGGATGTAAATTTGCATAACTATAGGAAAGCTGTGGAAATGTTCAAGGAATGTGAGAAAAGCTTGGTAATAAGTTAGTTGGGCTAGCTGATTTCATGAAATTGATACGTTGATTTCTTCCAGGTATGCCTTGCACAATACTATGATAAATTATTTCAAAACTATAGTGACACGGAACGTGACAGTCCCAAAGGCAGTGCAGTGCAACTGCACATGATCAATTTCTTTGGCAAATCTCTACAATACGGGACAATCTACATATATCAATCGATGCCACGTCTTCTTTCCATTTGGTTCGATTATGGAACAAGACTGCTAGATGTCCAGAGTTCTATGAAAGATGAGAGGAAAAATACTCTGCTGAGTATGACTAAATTAATTGATTCTTATCTGGATAGGTTGCCGGCTTTTGTGTTTCTGACTGCATTTTCTCAGCTGGTGTCAAGAATTTGTCACCCACAAAAGGAGGTAAGATATTCAAATGATAGTTCTAGTGAAATATCTTCATTGTCATAGTTCAAATACGTTTCCTTATAGGTACTTAAGGAACCAATTGAAACTTGAAAGTACATTGTGTCCAGAATTACTTACAGTTTATTCGTCTGTTTTTTTTTATCACTTTGAGAGTGATTCAATCTTCGCTTAAGGGAAATGTTTCCTGAGTGAATAAACTGAACTGAACTGAGAAATCTAGATTCAAATATTCATCCGTTTAGTAATGAATGAAAATCATCCGTTTAGTAATGAATGAAAATCATCATACTTTTTCGAGTTGGTGAAACATATTTTTTGCACTACTATTTTCAGAACAAACTATTATTCATCATGTTTTCAACCTGGTAATTCAGTTACTGCTAGCCATGGCAATATTACATGTTTTGCTCATATTAATGGGTAATGAAAATAGATTACATCATCTATTCTTTCTGAAATGCTTTAAATTTGATTCTCATTTGAAATAATCACTCATCTGACAGCTCTCAACGGGTTTCATAGACAAATTAACTATTAAAAAATAATGGAGATTGTTTGTACATACTGTCGTTGAACAAAACTACATCCAAACTAAATATTTCATTTGACGTGATAGGAGGAAGCCACGATATTATAATAATTCATTTGTGACTTTTTTGAGCAACCAGCTTGTTGAAATAGGCATTTCTTATCTTCCATAACAGAACATCATGTAATTGTTGGCTAGGAACTTGGCAATGCTGTGCTGTATGCTGAGAACTGACAAGACAACGCTTACAATCCTGTGTTATCACGTTTACCGTACCAAATGTCCTCTAGTTTGAATTAATATGATTATTATCAACACAAATTCATCATAAGCAATAAGCAACAACAGATAAGAGGGAACATCTTGAGACAAAGGATTTTTCATAGCTAATTAAGAATATTACCAATACATATTTGAGCAACTATGCTTTCACCTGCCCCTACTTCCAGAATCGTGACATCGGTTGTTATTCGCGGTAAATTTCTATCCGTTTGAAAATTACGGTGACATTATTGATGATTTTAGGACCATGAAATCGACTTGAAAAATAAAAATAAATATGGAATTGAAAGGTTGTTGAATGATTCTGAATAAAAAAAAATAGTCCACTCGCCTATTCCGCAGAGTTATCCCCACAACTCAGTGTTTCATTCATTTATCCGTGTTTGGCGTTTAGGATTATTGGCGTATACTAATGATTTATGAATATTGATATTTAGTCTTAATTTTCTTTATTCATTCATTTTATTCATCAAACATATTGTTACGATTTTACTCTGGGTCCGTAATAACTTAACACTCGGTATAACACTTAAAACGATTTATTCTGAACACTACTATACAATAATTACAATACTCGTACTAAACACTTCCGATTCACAACACTTCTTCGATCGTTATTATAACGCTTCCAAATAAAGATTTCCCTTCCTGTCCCTAACAACAACTATTTATACTACCTAATAAAACGTCTAGATTCCACTCGAAATATCGTGAACAGGTCGATAATCTTCTCGAGTCATCTCAATAGCCGTCGAATCACCTAATTACTATTCCAAGAAATATGGTTTGTTTACATTCCCGCAGGTAGCTGGGATCGATTGCCAGGGTCGTAACATTTACCCCCTTCTTCAAATTTGATCGTCCCGATCAAAAACAGAACTCTCCTCACCATGGTAGCGCTTCAGTCTTTCAAGATGAACGACTTTCATCTTTGTCCTAGGGCTGCGTTGGATTCTGTAGACCACATCGTTGATCCTTTTCAACACCGTATACGGTCCTTCCCAAGATGGTGTTAATTTGGGTGATACGCCTTTCTTCCGTCGAGGATTACACAGCCAAACTCGATCTCCTTCGAAGAATCCCTCTGAATTGGCTTTGAGATCGTACCGTGCCTTCATTTTGTCACTTGCTAATTTCAATCTCTTCCGAGCAGTCTCATGAATTTTCATCAAGCCATTCCGGAGCACATCTGCGTAGTCTTGTACTTCCTTTTCTTCAACACTTGGTGAACCGAACACCAAGTCACAAGGTAAGCGGAGTTCTCTTCCAAAGACTATACTAGCTGGAGTTAGCTTCGTTGAATCATGGACAGCTGCTCTATACGCCATCAGGAATAAGGGAAGATGCCTGTCCCAGTCCCTCTGATGCTCTTCGACTACTTTGGAAAGATGTTCTTCCATAGTTCGGTTGAATCTTTCGACCATGCCATCGGATTGTGGATGTAGTGGAGTTGTTCTCGTCTTACTGATTCCCATTAGATCACAGACCTTTTTGAATAAGTTCGACTCAAAATTTCTCCCTTGATCAGAATGTAATTCCATTGGTACTCCGAACCGTGAAAACATGTTGTCGACCAATATCCTGGCAACTGTGGAGGCTTCTTGGTTTGGCATGCCGTATGCTTTTACCCACTTACTGAAGTAGTCCATAGCAACCAAGATGTATTTATTTCCATCATCAGTCAAAGGGAATGGTCCGGCTACATCGATGGCGATCCTTTCAAACGGTGCACCCACATTGTATTGCTTCATTCCAGCTCTTGATCTCGTTCTGGGACCCTTACTGGCTTCGCATACAGGACATCTTCTACACCAACTTTCCACGTCGTCACGACATTGAACCCAGTAAAATCTTTCTCGAATTTTACTCAGTGTCTTGTTAACTCCAAAATGTCCACCAGATTTTCCGCCATGGACTTCTTCCAGAACTTCATTAACTCTGATGTGGGGCACAACCAGCTGAGAGATTGTTGATCTACCATCAGCTGATTCCCAAACTCGCTTCAATAATCCATTCTCCACAAATAGTGAGTCCCATTGTGCCCACATCGCCTTGAAAGCAGGCCCTCTATCCGAGATATCCTTCCATGTCGGTCTTTCTGTTCCTCTTTCTTTCCAACGTAGAAAATCGGCGATATTCGGATCGTTCTCCTGATCTCGTCTCATGTGTGCTGCTGTCCACTTATCATCGGTCACAAGTCTGGTTTTTCTAACATCAGCGGTTCCTTCTCGATGTTCAATGCGCAGACAATGCTTACAGGTTTCCGAACAAGGTCTTCTGGACATGGCATCTGCATTCTGGTGTAGTTTTCCTGGGCGATGCTTAATCTTGAAGTGATACTGGTTCAGCTTTTCCAGCCATCTTGCTATTTGACCTTCAGGATTCTTCATCTCCATCAGCCATCCCTCGTATAGGTGCATTTTCTCCAGTGACCGTACGAAGAACAAAGTTGGAAGTGGTTGGTTTTATACTTCCAGGCCGGAGAATGTCACTGCGTACCAGAGAAACTGATGCACCGGTATCTATGGTGCAGGTTACATCCATTTGGTTAATTTTTCCTTTGATGGTCAGGCTATCAGTTGTTCTTCTTATCCTTTTGATGTTAATGACCCTGGGGGCTTCGTTATTACTAGCCAGCATGCGCCCCGATACGCTGGCTAGTTCTAGTTTTCCTGGTATCTATCTGAGGACTCACTAGATGACCTAGTCCTCGCAGGCGAGTACGACCGTGATGGCGTCCTTGCAGGTGAAGAAGATCGTGGTGGTACTCTCACCTTACAGTCCCTTATCAGGTGTCCAGTTCTGCCACAGCGATAGCAGGATCTATTTCGCTGGTTACTAGACCCACTCTTAATTTCTTTGAGTTCCTCAAGCACTTTTCTCAACATTTTCGCCACTGGGTCCACGTCTTCGGAAGGCTCCTCGATGGACACAGCTCTCACTTTTGGCCTAGAGGTGTTGAAGGCCGCTTCTACCTCCAGAGATCTTACTAGGGCTTCACCACTCCTCTTAAAGTGTGTAAGCCTCAGAGTCTACTGTATTTCTGAGTCTCTCAGCCCGTCGATGAATACCTGCACCGCCAGTTGTTCTTTGAAGTCCTCTAGTGCCTCTGGGTAGGCTAATTGAGTCAGTCTTCTCACATCTGCTTCGAACTCCTGTAGGCTCTCTCCAGACTTCTGCACACGATTTTTCATCTGAGCCCGGTAAAGCTTTTCTCGATGTTGGTCACCATACCTGAGTTCTAGCGCAGCCACTAAATCTCCGAAGTGGTTTTGTTGTTCCACTGGGATCGACTGTAACATCCCCAAAGCTGGTCCTCTCAGAGCTACAATGAGTGCAGTAGCTTTTTCCTCGTCACTCCACCCATTTGCACTTGCTGCAGCCTCAAATTGTCGGCGATACATAGACCAAGGCGACTGTCCATCAAAAGTTGATGGTTTTACGGAAGAACCCGATGTGGCAACCCTGTCACGACGATCTAGACTTCGTAGCGAGGCGATCTGATTCGCTACATCTCTTTTGATTGTATCGAACATGGAATCTATTCTTGAAACTTCCTGGTTAAGCTTGTCGTCAATTTTGGTGAAATCTGTCTTCAACTCATCTATTTGCACATCAGTTTTATGCAGAATTTGTTCGAAGAAGATTTTCTGATGTTCTCGTTCTTTTTCTTGATGCTCTAGAATTTTCTGTAACTCTTCTTGACGACGTCGCTCTTCTTCTAATTTTTCTTCATGACGACGTTTCTCTTCTTCTAATTTTTCCTCTTGACGACGTTTCTCCTCCTCTTGTTTTTCTTTCTGTCGTCGTTCCTCTTGTTCCGCGAACTGATTTTGCATAAATTTCAAAATGTCTTCCATCGCGTCGTATGACGTACTCCTTGTATTCACCATACGTCTTCAAATGTCCTCGAAAAATCCACACTTCTGACACCACTGTTACGATTTTACTCTGGGTCCGTAATAACTTAACACTCGGTATAACACTTAAAACGATTTATTCTGAACACTACTATACAATAATTACAATACTCGTACTAAACACTTCCGATTCACAACACTTCTTCGATCGTTATTATAACGCTTCCAAATAAAGACTTCCCTTCCTGTCCCTAACAACAACTATTTATACTACCTAATAAAACGTCTAGATTCCACTCGAAATATCGTGAACAGGTCGATAATCTACTCGAGTCATCTCAATAGCCGTCGAATCACCTAATTACTATTCCAAGAAATATGGCTTGTTTACATTCCCGCAGGTAGCTGGGATCGATTGCCAGGGTCGTAACAATATCTTCCAGTCAGAAGAAGTTCTGGTTGGAGGAAGAACATAATTATAAAATAATAAGTAATAAATATCTATGAACTACTACACAAACATGAGTAGAAGTGAACATGAAAAATAGATCATAATAAATCAGGATATCACAATAAAACAATTAAATCAATGAACCAAGAAAGTAATTATAGTTTTTAATTTCATCTGGTAGTTTATTGAACTCAGATAAGGCTGCATGAGTGAATCTTTTTTGTCCGAGTGTAGAACTAGCAGCATCAAGGTGAAATAAGTTATATTGTGTAGTTTGATAACTATGAATTTCAAAATTCCTTGTCAAAATAATATTAGATTTCAATTTTTTAATTATGATATGGTATGAAATTTTCAGAGTGTCTAATCTGTACAGTTCTTCTGAAGAATATGTTTTTGTTAAAGCATACAGTTCAGTTGTTGGTTTATCAGATGGAAGACAATACAGTACTTTTAATGATTTCCTATATAATGAACCTCAAAAAATGACAATGTACTTTTATTCAGTTCTGCTGTCATCCACTATGACACTGCAATCTTGCATTGTGTCATCTTGATTAAACTTGATTGATTCCATTCTACTCTGTATAATAGAGTCCTTTCCGTATCAATAATAAACCAAGTGCTTAATCATCGTTCAGCAACTAAGTTGCGAAAATAGGTATCTTGGATATATAATTAGCTGTTGTTAACTTCTACCAGAATACCTTGACCAGGTCTACCAGGAATTTTAAATGGAATGGTTATGTGGAGTTATCGTTCACGATTTTTTCAAATTGGCTGAATCACGAATAAAAGCCAACACAAGATTACCACACGCCTTCAATGGCAGATTTGGTGATTCATTACACTCAGGTCAAAGTGTGTTTCTTAGATAGCTTCAAAATTGTGACACAAGTGGCGCCCATGTGAATTTTGTGCCTCCACTAATTTATTCTGTCTTTTCTATTGTAATTTCCATCACACAGTTTGTACCAGTTGAAATAAGTACAACTCCAGTTGCTTCGATCTTTGTATTGATTTATGCTTGAAATTGAATATTCAAAATATTTTTTTAGGTATATATAATGCTGAAATCAATAATAATAAGGCTAGTTCAGCAATACCCACAACAAAGTTTATGGATGATAATTTCTGTCATTAAGTCCAGTTATTCATTGAGATCGAAAAGATGTGCTGAAATTTTGTGTGATCCTCGATTGAAAACGAATACTTTAACGAAACTCGTAAAAGATTTCACCAGTTTTGCAGAGAAGTTAATCGAATTGTGTAATAAAGAAATTCCTACAGATGTGAATAAAACTAGTGTCAACTCTCTGCTGAGAGCGCTTCCAAGGTAAGTTGAAAACGATTATGTGAGGCATCTGGAATTACCTGTCTTTCATTTCAGGTTACTAGCAAAAGACGATTTCAGTGAAATAATGATGCCCACTTTCAAATTCAGAAAGCTGATACTTCCCAACCCGGATTTTTCAAGTAACCAGCACAACCCCTTTCCGAATTTGTATGTTCATATTGTGGGAATAGACGATGAAATGAATATTCTGCAGAGTTTACAGAAACCGCGTAAAATTTCATTGAAAGGTTCTGATGGAAAAAAGTTATAACAGTAATTCCTCTTCGGAATAATCTTTCTAAGTCTCGGATGTGTTTCAGGTATGTTTACATGTTGAAGCCGAAGGACGATTTGAGAAAAGATTTCAGACTAATGGAGTTTAATGATATCGTGAATCAATTATTGGCAAGAGAAGGGGAAGCTCGACAGAGACGGCTGAATATCAGGTTATATTCCGTAGCACCTCTGAATGAAGAATGTGGACTGATAGAATGGGTTTCCAATCTTGTTGGTCTCAGGCCTATATTAGTATCATTATACACACAGAGAGGTAGGAAAAAAGCTCTTGAATACTTGCAACGTAGATATAATAGGTTGTGAAACAGCGCCCCTATTGTCTATTGCTAACTTCGTTATTATTGGAGCTACATAGTCTGTCAAATTGACAAACTAGTAGTATTTTTCCGGTAAAAAATGTCTAAGCTATCGATGATTTTGCAAATTTGTTAAACTGGTTGTGTTGTTCGAGGATATTCGAGGTATTACTTATCGTAACTTTATCTTACCATGCTTAGCTTAGTCATTTTTGAATTTAGGATAAAAGCTTATGAGTCAGTTCTTGTTCAAAATCGAATTCCCTATCGATTAAGAATATTGTCTACGGAGTGTCTCATTTGAACAAACTGAACTTTTCGACATAACTCGTGAACGCGATATTCGATTTTTCTTTCGATTTCATCATCGTAATCAGCTGAAAAATACAACTAGTTTGTCTATTTATCCGACTTTGTCGCTCCAATAATAACCAAGTTAGCAGAAGTGCCGACTTAAGTTTGGAAACACTGTACCTATAGGCATTTTCGGAAACTTACTCAGGTCACCAGCCCGATCCAACCTACCCAGATTATTCACGAACGTTTCAGGTTAGGAAAGTTCTTCGAGATCAGCGGTAGTCATGAGTGTGTGAATTAGTGTGAAGTGAAGTGATTTTCAGTTTAGTCATGGAAGGGGTGGGGTGCAGATGATTTTTAGACTAAATCTAACACGCGACAACTACGGGTAGTGTTGGGAATAATCTAACGAAGCTATCATTCACGCTAGCGAATTTGTGAAGTAAATATCGTTTTGTTATATTTATGTTTTGTTGCTATTTTATATCTTGATTTCATCAAAGAAAATGGATTTGAAGAGGGAAGGCCAACGTGACATCGACGAACCGTCTTTAAATCATGTAGACTCAACTTTTTTTCATCAGTTTCACTATTTTTTTTTTGAGTATCACTTATTTCACAGAGCCATAATACTATGAACAAAAAAAAGATATCCTAAGGAATTTGACATTCATTAGTGTCAGTGTTGATAATAAAAAATGTCCAAATCTGACAAGATTAATATTTTTTTAATCGAGTTTATAGTTTAAAAGTGATACTATCTCAAAATTTTTCAGATAGAAATAAACAATAATTAATAGTTTATCCTAGGGAATTTGCCTTTAATGAAATTTAAGTCAAATGATAGAATTTTTGAAATTAATGACAATATAATAACCGTTTTGTTACGTTCAAAAACGCATTAAACCCAAATCCCCTAAGATTTTTAATGTTTGTTCATATCAACGTTACCTCCTACTACTACTAATTTTTATATACAAGGCATTCTGAAATTCTTCAGAATGGAAATTTGATTTAAAAGACCTAGAAAACGACAGTGGCTTTAGATTTGAAGTTTATGTATTGGCAACACTGATAGAAGTAATGGAATCAAGTATTGAACATTCTCTTGAAGGTTTGGTGATGAAAGGCAAGGATTTAAAAGAGGTTTGTTGTAATAATCGCGACTCCCTCGAGAAGAAAAGAGAAGTTTTCACAAAGAAAGTACTGCCGCGTCATCCTCCTATATTAGGTGAATGGTTCAGAAAAACTTTTCCAGATGCTCAGGTGAGTTAATAATTAAGCTGCATTTATAAAATTCGCAATGGCAGCTGCAGTTGAAGCTGCTGTTGCAGTAGCGGTTGGTAAGATAAAGATAGTTGTAATTTCATAAAATTCTCGCTATTGCGTACCGCTGCGCAGGCGCATGTGTGTTGAAAGTTTTTTCCGACTCATCTAAGTGGGTCAACGATTCTGTCAAAGTCAGTTATAACCAATATCCATTGTAAAGGGGTAGAATGCACAAATCAAATCAAATTAAAAATCAGATTACGAAATAACAGAGCATCCCAAACAAGACATCAGTAAAATACTAATTGTATTTCTCTGTTTCGTGTAACACAATACTATAAAGGATATGTTTCATTCTTTTGAAGTACTAACCAAAACCAGTTCATCAACACAAACAGTTTTTTCCACAGATCCCTTAGTATTTTTCATTAATTAACGAAATTCAAGATATTTCACAATACGGAAAACGTGGGAAAACGATAAAATTGACTGTGACGGCATGACCAATCTAATGCTATTAACTTATGTGTATGCGATACGACTAACTACTTGATAGATACAACATACAAACATCCTATCAAACTAAGTGGCTATTGAATCTCTTCCAGTTTTACGAAATAGCTCGCATGTCAAAATATAAAATTATGGGCATAATGCTCTGTATCTGATTACAATTGACGTTTGAGTATTGCATCGCCAGAAAGGCCCAAGACTCACTCAATATCGTCAATTTGCTCTTTCAACTCAGCCTTTTGCCAAATCATGTGACTGGTCTATCCTTTATGTTGGGTCAATAAACGTGGTTAGTGTTCGTTAAGTTGTTCTCTTGGTGTCCAATGAAGTGATACTGTTTCAAGTTTTTTCTCATCATAATAAATAATCAATTTGGTAATTATCGAATAAAAAAATGATGGAATGGAAAAAAAATTAATGTTTTTTCAATTATTGTGGAATTGACGGCGTATGCCGATATATCCTCCTGTTGTGCGTTCTAGAAGTGATATACAGGCATTTGGACTCTTAAGCCCTATCATAAGCTAGAAATCTTACAACATTTAGAATCATAAAGGCGTATGCCGATATATCCTGAACTCTTACGCCCTATCTGTAAGCTATAAATCTACCAACATTTAGAATCATAAAGGCGTATGCCGATATATCCTCCTGTTGTGCGTTCTAGAAGTGATATACAGGCATTTGGACTCTTAAGCCCTATCATAAGCTAGAAATCTTACAACATTTAGAATCATAAAGGCGTATGCCGATATATCCTGAACTCTTACGCCCTATCTGTAAGCTATAAATCTACCAACGTTTAGAATCATAAAGGCGTATGCCGATATATCCTCCTGTTGTGCGTTAAAGAAGTGATATACAGGCGTATGGACTCTTATTTCCTGTCTGTAAGCTAGAAATATATCAACATTTGGAATCATAAAGGCGTATGCCGATATACCCTTTTGAAGTGATATACCGTTAAGATTCGTATATCAGTCGTGTTCAAGCTTCACATTGTACATTCCTTCACCTCAAACTTCAGAACGGATTCGTACTGTTTGCTGAATGAATTCGATAAATTTGAAAACAACATGAAAATATAACAAAGGAATTCGATTTTTTTGATACACTTATTTCAGAACCTTTTTGTCTCACTATTCATTAATATCGACCTGGAGGATATCACATAGGGATATGCCAATATTGTCATAAAAATGGGAAATACCATCTTCTGAAACTCATTGAACTATTGGTTCATTTTATTTATGGTGATAGTCTGAAAAATCTTGTTATATCTGTTGTGAACCTACATAAGTGGAGCTTACGCCGTTCTGATATATTAGCCTCGATATTATGTATTGGATAAATTGCCTGTTGATTTTCCAGAGCTGGTTAACTGCTAGAACTGCTTATGTAAGAACTACTGCCGTTATGTCAATGGCAGGGTATATTCTAGGGTTGGGAGATCGCCACGGTGAAAATATTTTACTAGATTCCACTTGCGGTGACGTAATGCACGTGGACTTCAACTGTTTATTCAATAAAGGTAAATTTTTCCAAATAATGAGTTATCTACTAATAGGAAAATCGACGAATTACAAGTGATTACAAAATGTATAGACAGTATAGGTATGTTCGTTTGTGCTTGCTCTACCTGCTGAACTTGATATTTTTCTATGATTTCCTCTGTGTTCATCATCCTATGAACAGAGACAACTATAGGAAAAAAACAACTTTAGCTTTCAGCAATACAAATCAGTCCTTTAGGATATTCGTTTTCTCAAAAAAAAAAAACACAAACACACAAAACAAAGTCGATATTTAAATTCCTAACTGTATCTTAATATTGAATAATATGTATACATATATCCTAGTCTTATAGTGAAAATCCATGGTTTCATGAATAGCCAAGCATATCATGAAACTTATTCTTCCTCAGTGAACAATGCGCCCATAAAGTATGGAGACATGAAGAACATTAGATGGACCAGTGACTGAGATATAAGAACAATATGTTTATTTTTGAAGGCGACAACCTGTATATTTTACAGTTTTCTGTTACAGTTTTTTATTATTAATGTAGCATTAAAACTGTTAATGGCCAATATTTACCATTGATTTTAAGAAACTATGAATTTATTGCATTCGTTGATATCAATATCAAGATACGGTAATTGGGCACTTAGTACTTTTTGAAGATTAAAAAAGTCTGCTTCTTTTCGACAGATAAACATGATTTAGGGGTGGCCAAAGATATCTTCATGTTTCCATACTTTACGCTCGCACTGTCATGTCATGTCAAGTTTTGTGGTGTACTGAGGGGAAAAAGAATTAACATATTATTATCACATTCAATACCGAACATCATATGAGTGGAAACTTCATTTGGGGCAAGACACCTTTTTTTCGTTTAAAGTACTACACTGCTACAATGCTGACGTAACTGTATCATATTGCTGTTTTCAATATAATGTACTTATTTTGAAATCCGCTTGTATATACCGGGTGTCCCAAGTTATCGTATACAGGCAATTTCTCTCTATTTTGGCAAGATAATTGAAACATTCAAAAACTGCATTGAAATACCTTCCTCATGACATATCTATTCCACACTTTTTATTTTCAAATGGCACCCCCTGTATATTGTCATTGAAAATTGCGTGCCATCCTATAAGGAATACACATACAATATACTTGGTATATTTTATTATTATAACAAAAACAGCAACATTTAATGAAGTATGAATTTCAACTAAAATAACTTCTATGCGAACCAAAAAATTAACTAAAAATCACAGCAAGTGCACCGGCTTCTTGTAACAAAAAACATGAGCGGAGACAATACTAATTTTTATAAGGATAATTGAGTTACTTGAAACGAGTCACAAAATGTTGATATTTTTGTTATCAATAAAAAAATACCAAGTATACGCTATCATTGTATTCCAAATTGAGTGACACGTAATTTCCAATGACAATTGAAAATGAGATGTGGGGGGTAGCTGCCAGAGAACTGTCGAATGTGGATTCTTTTTATGTCATTAGGAAGGTACTTCAATGCCATTCAATAAAGTTTTTGAATTTTTCAATGCCATTCAATAAAGTTTTTGAATTTTTCAACTATCTTGTCAAATATGCGAGATAATGCCTGTATACGATAACTTTGGACACCCGGTAAATGCAACTTTTACTGTCGTATCTCATAATAAGAGTAATAAGAGTATAAATCAGTAAGTACAGTGGATGCATTTTGAGTTCGTTTCAATAAATAAAACCTCCAACTTTCTCAAAATCATTGGTAAATTGAATTTTCAATAATTGGATTCGAATAATTTATTATTCTCATAACTAAGAGATCCAGGAAGACGCAGGGTATAACAAGAAGTTATAGTCATGTTGTAGCCATCTAGTGGCAAAGCACTAAGGTAGGATACAGAGATCGCGACACACACTGTATGGCGCTGCCATCTATAGTCACACGTACAGACCCCTACGTCTATACGCTACGGAGTGGTACTACAAGTAAACCACTCTGCTGACAGATGGTACTACCTGACATATTTGAGTGGAATTTTTCCACCGCCTATTCAACTGCTAGATCCAGAATGAACAGAGTTGCTCCAATTGTCAGCAGGAGCGAGACAGTACTGTTTCGACCCACCAGGTCTCATTGACCGCTCTCGGTCTGCTGATGTATAGACGTAGGGGTCTGTAATTGTGACTATAGATGGCAGCGCCATACAGTGTGTGTTGCGATCTCTGTATCCTACCTTAGAGCTTTGCCACTAGATGGCTACAACATGACTATAAATTCATGTTATACCCTGCGTAATTCATTATTGCTGAATAAAATATTTTTCTCATTTCAATATAGTGATAATTGACTGTGATTTTTTTTCCTTTGTAATCGATGATTTCCATAAAATCGAATGAATTCGGATTTGTAGGTGAAAAATTCGACTGGCCCGAAAGAGTCCCATTCAGGTTGACGCACAACATGGTGGCGGCTATGGGGCCTTTGGGAGTCGAGGGTGTCTTCAGGAAGTCGTGCGCTTGTACTCTGAGAGTGCTACGAATGAATGCGAACACCTTGATGTCCATAGTTGCCCCATTCGTATACGACCCTTTGGTCTCGTGGACCAGAAATGTCCCTGCGTTGACGAGCTTGCATACTGCTGAAAGAACAAATGAAGAGGTAAAGTTACTATGGGATTTTTATCATGTTTTTTATTTTCATCATACACAAATCATTGAGAAGTGAACATGGGGCATAAAAGAACTGTCAGATAACAGTCATACAGGGAATTCTCTTTATTTGAAATTAATATGATTCCATTGTTACGGTACTAAGAAACGTGCCGAATGACGAATCTTGAGGGAATTTAAATTCCTCAGGCTCATTTCTCACTTTCAGATGACCCCAAACATGTAATTTTGATAGTGTTTGAAAGAAAAAAGATAAGAACAGGAAATCCAAACTAACGCATACATACTCGATATCTAGGCAAATGGAAGCAATGTGTGATATTTGTGAAATTCCGTTTATTAATTGTGAAACATATAATAAATAGTGCGATTTCCTATGTTCTAATTAGATCGATAGAGACATGCTCAATATATCCTTCAAAAGAAATGTTAAACTATTATTGTAATAGAACGTTTTTTAATAATTGGATATTATAATTAAACATAAAAAACAATCAATCATTTTTGCCTTGAAAATAGGTAGTACAGTTGTTTGGACATTTTCAATTCAATTCGCTGGTGACCACGATATTTATGCAATACTATGTAAGCTTTACTATTTGCTTCGTGTCTTATAAAACTTTTATACTAATATTTTCATTCCAAAGCGATGTTGATGTCAATTTACATCTTCAATGGCGGTACTTGCCTCACATATGGAACATCTCTAGGACACCTTGTGGTTTTGTCAGAACTAGCCATGAACTATAAATTCAACCCCGCAAAATTCCGTAATTCTTCTTTCATTGGTATGGTCTTGAGCAAATTTTTCTCTTTCAATTCACCCTTTTTTCCTCCATCGAATGTCAGATCGATCTGAATGGAAATGCTAGTAGGCTAGTATAATATTCAATGGTGAAGATGATGGAAAGCCTTTGTTTCGAGCGACAACGGAAGATGAAAAAACTTCCCTACCCTGTATGGGAGTCGAACTCAAAACCTCTGTTGAGTGTTTTCTACTCATAGAAAAAAAACATGCAAGAATCTTTCTTATTCCGATAATTTTCTCTAAGATAGAAGATACTCTCTATGGCTAATTCTGTGTCACATGACCACTAGTCGAGAAATATTGAGAGTATATTATATACCTTCGAGTAGGGTTCGTACAGGAGCTATACAGAATCATCTATGTAAAACATCATTAAGTACCTCAAATTGCAAAATTCCGACAACAGAAAAAAATCTTTTCTACGTTCCTATCAAATATCACATGTAGGTATATTCAAGTAGGTACAGTTTAACAAAAAATAGAAGCAAGCTTTAATTTGAAATGGCGTTCAAAATAGTTGAAAATAACCAGAATTTAATTCATGGTCATGGATCCACGTGTAGATCCACGGTAAACATTCTGTGGGTTTTTGAGGTTAGACTTTTCCGGTTATTGCAAAAATTAGCGAGGTAAATTCAATTCAGGTATTGAAAAATTACGTACCTCAAGGAAACTTCACCATAACGTGATTGATAATTATGAGTACATAAACAATAATAAAACACTCATCATGATTGAGAAATTGGGAAATTTTGTTTCTAAGAGAAATGATGAATTCCAAAAAGAACATTCAGAATTTTCCAGTTATCAATTTGCTGGTAAACATTTTGAAATCAATTATTACTCCAGGCAATGGCGGCTAAATATCTAAACTGTCTAACGGGTCATCTCCAGGATGATATTGACGTTGATGATGAGTTCTTGAGGTTTTAAGATTATCAGAGATTCTTTCAATTTGTAAACAAAATTCACTTTTGTCCATATTTACTTATTCAAGTAGAGCTTATTATTTTATTAATATTATGTTTTTATATGTTCACAATCCTTTTTATAGGCTGTCGATCACATTAGAAATATCGAACATCGGCTACAGGGTAAAGTGAAAACTATGTACAGGACGATAGTGACGCCATTGTCGGTCGAAGGACAAACAAATTATCTTATAAACGAAGCTGTTAGTGTTGATAACCTATGCCAAATGTATATTGGCTGGGGTGCTTATTATTAGTTTTTGATATTGTACATGAAGTGTTATTTCGTTATGAGATCTGAATATATTTTTTTACTTATTGGTAATGAAAAGGCTTCTTGAATTATTTCTAACACCTTACTGAACTTATCTCAGAAGAAGATAATTGATTTTAGTAGTAGAGACAGTTTGATCAACGAGCTCGCATAGTGTTTGATCTACGCTTCCTAAAAAAAAAAGTATTTTATGCAGTTCATCTATTAATAGCCACTGCAAGTTCGTTGCGTACTATAGTATTGTATGCAACAATCATGTAATGATAGCTATCAATACACGAACAGGAGGTAAAGTAAGTTAATACAACAACAACAAACAATGGCTAATGTTGCGGTGATTCAATTCAATCATTATCATCATCTTTATTATTCCCAAGAAACAATTGACAAATATGTTTATAACAGGGAACATTAAAAAAACAAAATGTATCACATTATATTTAAAATGTAGTAGGATTTGAATATTGTATGAAAAAAACACGATATAATAGCTACACCCGGTATTCATAAAAAGAGGTTCTTATGCAAATACAGTTTGCATACCAATGTTCAGAAGGAAATAACCTGTCATTCACAACAAAAAACGTCCAAATCCGACAAGTACTTTTGACGAAAATGTTTCCTTAACTTTGGCTTCTTTTTGGTGGTGCGTTAATTCCTTGGAGAAGTGTATATCAGAAATAAAACAGGACCTAAGATCGATCCTTGAGGGACCACATATTATTTCTTCTACTCGACACTCGCTCCAATTTAACATACTCTTTTCTTTCACGCAAATTATTTCGAAACCACCTATAAACAGAGCCTCCGACACGAAATAATAGTTGCAGAAGAATTTCATGATTGACAGTCCACACAATTTATTAGCATCAAGTTGCATTTGGAACTCTGATACAACATCCAAGACAGCTGATTCCTCTCTTTATATGTCTATGGCTGATTCTGAGTCGAGAAATGTTGAGAATATTGAGAGTATATTATATACATTCGATTAGGGTTCGTACAGGAGCTATACAGGCGTTGAATTGTATAATATTAATACGATATCCTGGTTAGTACCTATTTGTCAGAAATTTCTCAATTCGGACCATATCTTCTTCCTTGGTTATTTTTTATTAGAAATCACTGCAATAAAAAAATGTACACAGTGGCATGCGTATAAATGATTTATGTGAAAAAATTTATAACATATACGGTATGAACCAGATAAAGTTGCACAGCATGGGAATCTTGGAAACGGGAGGAGATACAAAAAAGTTGCGCATTCCAAGGGCCATACCAACGGCCTTCGAAAAATTTCAAAATTGTTTATATTTTTTCAGTTATAAAAGTTAATTTTTGGTTTTTTTTTTCTCCGTCATCATTAGAGATACATAAAAACTAAAAATACCCTTCCATACCAACTTTTGATGAGATTCAACTAGGTTATATTAATTTCTCTACGCGACGTTTCGTATTCGTAGAACCATCTTTAACTTTTTCCTGACTACGAGTTCACATATTCTGATAGCTTTCTTCATTCTGAATTCAGTCATGTATTACTCAAATTGGTTTAAATGTGTATCGACCTAGTTTTAGCCATCTTGTTTTTTCTCAATTTCAAAGAGGAAATACCATCAGTTCCACTTATTTCTGATGATTTAGTGTCGAACATTGATGGATTACTGGAGTAGTTATTTAATACTGAATAATAAAGAAAAAATATGTCATAAATTATTCAATGCAGCGCTTCACATTGTTTCATGATTCTTACATGAATTACCTTGATAACAAAAATTATTCTACAGTCCCTTGGCCGGCGCGATAGGCGACTGAGATTAAGATCGTAGCGCCAGAACGGCGATTTTCGGTACTAATCTATGGGCCATTGGCGGATTGTTTACATTGTTTGGTAACGGTGTTTATGTTCATTTCGTTTTGAGTTTTCAAACGTTCAGCTTTGTTATTTGTCTATTTTCGAACTTTGAATTTTCCAGCGGTCTACTGTGTTTTGATTGAGGACTATATCATCTCTGTTCAACATTAGATAACCTCCCTACCTCTAGTTGAACTTCATATATACCAACATACAAAAGCTGTAAGTTTTTATCATTATTGAACAAGAATTCTCACGAAAACCTTTGTGGGATGTTGATTTCCAATTCGAATATATGATATGATATTTTTAAAAGAAAATTCAGCATACTTTTTGGGAATAAGATGTTCTTTCGAAGGTGAATTTAGGTATACAGTTTCTACTTGACTTTTTACAACATAATCATCAAACCCCTGATTGATAAAATTCTTTACTGTTTAAAAATTCTACTGTTCATGGAGTAAAGATATAATCAGTTTAAAATTTGTTTGTTTTTTTACCATCACCTCAAGAAGTAGGTATTATATTAGACATACATTTGAAAATATACCTACATGAGTAAATTTTCATCGAAGTGTAAAAAACAATATCTCAATATGTGCAGACACTTTTTTCAATCTTCAAGTTATGAATCCACACCTTTCTCCTACCGATCACTTCCTTGTTTCCCAAATTATTAGTTTCAAATACCTGTCCTGATTTTTGAAAGGAATGAAAGCTATACTCGGGATTTTTTTGCTCAAGATGAACAATCAGGTACACAACAATAATGACTCATGTTTTTAAACGTTTATAGAAGTTCTCAAACAAAATTATAGACAATTAAAACACAACTACTTCTCATACAAAATACACGCAAACTAATGTAAACAAAGCAATCAATGGCCCATACGTTAGTTATATTAGACAACAGTAGAGGGCGTACTCCTTAGCATGATTCGCCTATCGCCTGATTGGACACTGGATTTCTTTTTTTGGGGATACGTTGAAAACTTTGTTCACGCAAATAATTTTGATAACGAAAAAGAACTAATAAGATACAGTTTTATCGAAACATTCAATAGTATTACCTCAGAAATGTCTTAGAAGCAACTGATGTAAAAGATATCTTTGTTTGGAAAATAATGGTTATAATTTCGAACATTTGTTATGAATGTCAATTTTTTCAATTACCGTTCGTGTTATTAAAGTTCATTTAGCAAGGTAATTCGTGTAGGAATCTATTAACATAAAACAATTAGAAGCGCTGAATTGAATAATTTATGAATATGTTTCTTCACTTTTCAGTATTAAATAACTACCCTTTTAATATTTGACACTGAATAATTATAAATAAGTGGAACTGATGGTATTTCCTCTATTTTGTATTTGAAATAATGACATTTGATCGATTACGTTGCGGTCCTATTTTGACAAGTATTCATAAACGTGACAGTTTTTTACATTGTGGAAATTACTTTAATCAATAAAGAGAAAATAAAATGTTAACACCTTATAGTTCGAAAGTGAAGAGGTTCAGGGAATATGTTCATATGAACTTCTCTTCTTAAAATTAGCTAAGGAACCAAATCCTATATTTTCAGCCATCAATTAAATTACACCCTGTATACTCGGATTCTTCAGAACTTTTCAGGCACTTTCTGCGTACACCCACCAGACAAGCTACAAAAAGGTATAGATTCCTTCCAGTCAATATAAAATATATCATGTCAGTGTAGTCGTTGATTTGTGATCATAATCATGTGGTATTGCTGAGCCAGAGTTAACCTCAGTTAGACTATGTCTAAGTCGAGTGCACAGACAAAGCCTAGGAGAGGCTACCTCATAACCCTGTAAATGTTCAGCTCGCACCGTTCTCCTAAGCTGAGGCAGCCCAAGTTTATTTCTATAGATGGTCCTAAAACAGATCGACCTGTCCGAGCGATTTGCAATTTTTTTAACGACATCGGAGACTAGGGGGGTCACAAGTTTTAGCTGGGACACACTGTATATTTTTCTTCAAAATAATGCATTTTATCAACGAATAATTGAATTTTGAACATTGAACATTGAATGTCCGTAATATTTTTCGAAAAATTTACATACAAAAACTGGAATATATACAGGATCATGTAAGAATGTCTTCACAGCACCTCGTCAGCAGCAAAGTGGAGCATAGAAAAAAACGGAACTGAAAATCTGATTAACGAGTTTTTTAAATTTTCAAACTTTCAGACATTATACTTTTCTATGAATGGTCCTTTTTTCGTTCATCGTTCGAGCATCTCTCTACATACAACCGCACCGTCGTACTGATTATTATCGTTTTCGATAGGAGATTCTCATCTTGGACGCCGTGTATACAGTGTGTCCATTCAGTGCGTAATTCTTCGATATCTCGAAATCCATTATCACTAGAGAGAAACGTTTGAAAACAAATTTATTCCGTTATTAAAGGTTCTATTTCAAATATATTTTCTACAATACTGGGTGTTTTATAAAAGCGGGAGGACTCGGAGACGTAGAACACCCAGTATTTTTTATTCAAAATTTATTCCGCTAAGGTTTAGCTCTACATCGCTGTAAAAAAATTGAATTTGGTTGCGGCGTTGCCAAGTTATAATTGATGAACCCAATTTTACTATTATTGAAGGGTCATGTTGAATTGGGTATGGTATATTCATTCATTGACATTTTGAATATATTTTTGGCATACAGTAGTAGCAAGGTCTCATGTACACCAATTCAGTAATTTTGCGAGATTATCCTTTACAGGGTGCTAAAATTTACATTCTGAATATTGTAAGATTCAGACGACGTTCATCAGAATTTTTCAAATGGAACACCCTGTATTTTTCATCACAGATTTATTTTGACATCATTCGCCTTTTCATCGCTGCAAAAAAAATCAAAATCGGTTGCGGCATCTTCAAGTTATGAGTAATTTCCTTATGTTTATCACTATCTCAGGGCAACACTTATAAGGCATGGTTCCTTTATTTGATTTGAGTGTGGGAATATTGCTTGCCACATGACATTCGAAATTCTACATAGATCATTCAGGTATTTTTGCGATATATGCATTGTCCAAATAATCTTGTTACTTATGATTTAAATAATATGTACCTATGTGAAACAAACTAACATGCCAAAAGCAACGCCTGCCTTTAAAACAACTTCTACAATACAAACAATGGAGATTCGAATTGCGAAAATAAGGATTTTTTTTTTTTAATTTGGACCACTTTTATTGTCGTTATTCGCACAATCCAAATCTCCATTAAACTTGAAGGAGGCAAACTCTACAGGGAATTCAGCAAAATTCTGAATAAATTCAAGATATATTTGATTGTGGCAATGTTTGACAGGTTATTACAAAAATAATGGAAGTGTATTTCGAAAAACTGATTCATAGTCTGCAAAAAATTTGTGAAAGTAGCATTTTGGATCAATTTGTCAAAACCCACTCTGTTTTAAATTCAAACTTGGAGAGCCTGTAAATGTTCCTATTATAAAAAAATATATGAATGGTCAATGAATAAATTTGATTATACCGTAGCAACGTAATATTTCCACAATACAAATGAATGAAAGAACTATGACGTACAAATTATACCCCGAAATAGTAGTAATAATAAGGAAATTATCCATAACTTGACAACGCCGCAGCCGATTCTGATTTTTTTCAGCGATAAAAAGGCGAAAGATGTCGGAATAAATTTGTGAAGAAAAAATACAGGGTGTTCCATTTGAAAAATTCTAATGAATGTCATCTGAATCTTGCAAAATTCTAAATGCAAAATTGAGCACCCTGTTAAAGAACATGTCGCAAAATTACTGGATTGGTATACGTGAGACCTTGCTACTACCGTATGCCAAAAATATTTTCATAATTTGAATAAATGAATATACCATGCCCAATTCAACATGACTCTTCAATAGTGGTAAAAATAGATTTATCAATTATAACTACTTAACCGATTTCAATTTTTTTCACAGCGATGTGAAGCTAAACCTCGGCGGAATAAATTCCGAATAAACAATACTGGGTGTTCTATTCAAAAAAACTCGTCTCCGAGTCATCCCGCTTTTATACAACACCCAGTAATGTTTAAAATATTTTTGAAATGAGCAACTTCAGTAACTGAAAAAGTTTTTCCTTCGAAGTTTTTTTATAGGTTATGGCTTTGGAGATATCGAACTATTACGCACTAAATGGACACACTGTATTGAATATTTGCACTCACTGAACTGTGTGAACCTACACAATAGGACCTCGATCATTTTCATAACCAATTGAAAAAACACACTTTTTGACCGTTGGAAATAATAACTTCTGAATTGTCTCCGTACTGGTATGACATTTCACTCCAAAGGTAACATGATTATGTAAATCTGATCTCATCCTTTGACGCCGGCTAAAGGCGGAATCATCAAATCATAAAACCGCGTCCGGTCCACTAAGCTCTGCACATTCAACTGATTTATCAAATGAGGGAGTTGAGGATTTGATTGCGTTTAATGTTACAACAATTTTATATTTATGCATAGACGTACGTGGAATTTCAGCAATGAGGAAGTGCCAATTCTTTTTATCTAGGAACCGTTCGAATTATTACGAAAGCCATTCTGTTATATGTATCCATCCCTGAATTCAGACATTTTTCTTGGAACTCGCATGTTTCTCGGAATTCAGACTTTATTCTGTGAATCCATACTTTATTATCTGAATCCATCAGTCTTTTTTCTCTGCATTCAGACTTTATATTCTCTGAATTCAGATTTTGTTATGAATTCAAAATCTTTTCTATCAACAGATATTCTTTCAAAAAACTTCATAATTAAGCTATTCAAGAATTTATCCTACCATCAAGAATAATAATCAAAATTATACTTAACCTATTTCGGATCATCAACTGAAAAATTCGCTTCATTTCTACATAAACAGGACTTGAAAGTAGCATACAGCATACAGAACAAATATGTTGGGAAGGTTTATCAAAAATAATAAAGACAAAACTTCTAAATTCGAAAAATCAGGGTTATACAATCTCAACTGTGGTTCTTGTCCTAAGGTATACAGTCTGTCCAAGATAAGGTTGCACAGCATGGGGATCTCGGAAACGGTAGGAGATACGAAGTCGGTTGTATGGGGAAAAAATTACGCATTCGGAGGCTCATACCAACAGCCTTCGAAAATTTTCAAAATTGTTTAAAGTTTTCCAGTTATATCGAAAAAAGTGAAATTTTGGAATATCTATTTCATTTTTTTTTTCGTCATAATTAGAGATACAGAAAAACTGAAAATACTTTTTCATAGCAACTTTTGATGACGTTTAACGTAGTGATACCGATTTTTCTATGCGACGTTTCGTATTCGTAGTACCATCACCAACTTTTGTTTTTCAAATACGGTCCTGATAATTCTTTCACAGATTCTGAAAGCTTTTTTTATTATGAATTCAACCATGTATTGAACAAGGTGGTTAGAATGTGTTTCGACCTATTTTTAGCCATCATCAATGTGTTTTTCGAAATTCCAAAGGAAAAATGCCATCAGTTTCACTTATTTCTGATTATTCAGTGTCAAACATTGATGGACTAGTTATTCAATACTGAAAAGTGAAAAAAAAAATCCACTAAATTATTCAATGCAGCGCTTCGAATTGTTTATGAATTGTATTCATATTTTAATCCGAAGGAGCTTGTCATAATTAAATTTTTATCTATCAATCGGAACTAGTTGATGAGGTATTAGTTTGTTGGCTAATTTTCCTTCAAACTAAGTGGAACTGATGGCATTTTTCCTTTGGAATTTCGAAAAAAACATTGATGATGGCTAAAAATAGTTCGAAACACATTCAAACCACCTTGTATAATACATGGTTGAATTCAGAATAAAAAAAGCCTTCAGAATCTGTGAAAGAATAATCAGGGCCGTATTTAAAAAACAAAAATTGATGATGGTTCTACGAATACGAAACGTCGCATAGAAAAATCAGTATCATCACGTTAAACGTCATCAAAAGTTGCTATGGAAAAGTGTTTTCAGTTTTCCTGTATCTCTAATAATAACGGAGAAAAAAATAAAATAGAGATTCCAAAAATTCACTTTTTTCGATATAACTGAAAAACTAAAAAAAAGTTTGAAAATTTTCGAAGGCTGTTGGTATGAGCCTCCGAATGCGCAACTTTTTCCCCATTTAACCGACTTCGTATCTCCTACCGTTTCCGAGATCCCCATGCTGTGCAACCTTATCTTGGACAGACTGTATATCGGTCAGACAGGTCGTATTCATGAACATAGGATGAGTTTTTTGAAACAGAAAACAAATTCTACATACGCTAACCATAATTATATTAGAAGAAAACCATAGTTTTGATGATAATTTCGAAATTCTAAACGTAGAAAATAAAGGAATGAAACTCAATCATTTTGAATCATTAGAAATCAACAAACTCAAAAATTCTGACGTTTCACTTAACGATCAATTAGATCTCAATAGTTCATCACTGTTGAATTTGTTGTCTTAGTAGGTAATAATATGTATTTGCTATCAACCCTTTCAAGTTACTCTAGTACACCATATTTCAATGTATATATTGTGCCTAATTTCCGAAAATGAAGGTTTATCGAACCTGTCCACAGGTAACTAATCCTTCAAGTTGGGAAAGTAGGATATATAAAAGTTAAGCAAGCCAACGTTGGTTTAGTTCATTGTACCAGTATATCACCTGAGGAAGCTACTGTGTTAGCGAAACATGTGTGTTTGAGAATTTTGTGGAAATTTTATCGTTTGTGAAGTTTTTACAAATGCCATTTGAAATTTTTGAAGAGGTGGCAGTGGAGGCAATGGGGAACATGTCCCCCTCATAATTATTTTTCACTTGTCTGGGCGATTTTCCAAGAACCATATACTAATCGAGATATGCGGGTCTCTTGTACTATTAGTAAAATATTGGAAGTTTTGGAGATATTGGCACTTTTATGAATTTCGTGCATTCGAATTGGTGGTAGGAGTGGTAGGCATTCTTTAATGTTACCTGCTACTATGTCTCTTGTTTAATTGTCAATAAATACCTGTCGCTTCAATTTACCAAGTAGTTTTTCCGAATTATTCGGAATATAATTTTTCCTCAAGTGGAAGATGGTGAATGTTGTATCATATCAAAAACTACATCGATTGTGCAATTTTTTGAAATAACTTGCCAGGTTCGCGTGGTGGTTTTGTTTACAGTATGAAGAGTCTATAAGTAAGCTAATTGAAATACATTGACTCGTGAATCGGGCAAACATATAAGTTTTTTTTTCCAAAGATATTGCACCAATATTTTTATTTTAGATTGTAATCAATATAAGCAGGATTATTACACGGTGCATAGCAAAAATTGGAATAGTAAACTATGAACTCCTCACCGAAGTACTGTCAAAGGTTTCAATTTCCACGAAATTCATAAAAGTGTGCAAATATCTCCAAAACTTCCATTACAGCGTTTAACAGTGTTATCGAACAAAAATGTGTTTCAGGAGTTGCACCCTGTTTATCACGGAACAAAGGTTCCTCCTGCAAGAAATTACTGTAGGAACCTTTATTTTCTTCCGAAAGAAATAAACGCGCGTGATTTTCTGCCTTGGAATTCAGAGAGAAAGTCTAAGCTCAAAGAGAAAATCCTGAAATTAAGACGATAAAATAGTCTGAATTCAGAGATTATAAAGTCTGAATTCAGCTCAGTTTCAGCTTCAGTTTGGGAAATATTTCGAGAAACATTATGGGTTGTTTTCTTATTCCCTGCTCAATACGAGCCTCTGTACACTCTGCCCCCTACACATTAGAAAAAATAAAACGTTTATTTTTGGCGAAGAATTCCATAAGCGTTATTGACTCTTGGAATTTTTGGAATTCTCTTGATGATGTGAAGGTCGTGGCCAGTCGCGATCAAGACCTTGCTAGGCGCCATCAATTTCGTGAAAGCAGAAAAACCATAGGCGTAGATACCTATACAATGGCTAGAGACTTTCAATGCGAAATGATTAAAACAGGAATAATACAGGCTGAGTCATGAGGAAACTGTACATACCTTGTACGTCTACGGTCCTAATCTGGGCGTCCTCAGTACGTACGAAACATCTTGGCCGGACGTTCTCAGTGCGTTTTGGGGACGTACTGATGGTGCTATATGGGAATATAGATAATTATAGAATTTGGCAAAAACATCTTTTGGTCATAACTTTCTAACAGCTTCTTCGATTCGTCTGAATTTTTTAATAGAATATTATGCTATTACCCTATATAATCGACTGACTTATTCAAACTCAGGAGAATCCAGGACCGTTCTTGAAACATTTCGCTTGTTCAGTTTATATCAATAAGTTCATCCTGGTAAATGGTTTTTGTAAACTGTGACACAGGATTTTCAAATGTCACAAACGAGCATCAAATATAAAATATTCAAAGTGTCCCTCACACTTTCAAAGATTTTCTTAAAAACGATAAATTTTGAGCAAAAAGGAAGTTTTTCATAATAACCAGTTCGGAAATTTTGCTTGAACAGATCGAAATAATGACTAGTTCTATATGAGTTCTACCGATTAACTATATATGTACGGAATTTAGCAGGCAAGTTGACTTTGCCCATCACTATCTGAAATACCTATCAGTCAAACAATAATAAGGGCAAAAATCAGCGACGAAAAAGACTCGTTTTGAAAATGAGTTTCAGCTACTTTTCAAAAATTCATATTTTCGAAAAACACCTTGTAACTCTGAAACCAAGATAGATATCGGGAATAGGACTTTCACTTTGAGTGTCCAATTTGGCCCACCCTGTACATACATACCAACGAAATAGATATATACTTACTCACGTTATTTAAATGCAATGAACCCAGATAGCACAGAACCGTCCCGAAAACGTCCTCAAGTCGTACACCTCGGGCATTGGAAACGTCCCCAGAACGTCCATTTTAGGTACGGCGTACGTTTTCAGGACGTTTTGGGGACATACGATGTTACACAACCAGAGGTCCCTAGGACGTACGATGAAGGTTCTGTTCAGGTCTGAACGGGACCATTAATACCTGGATCAACGTTGATCCACCTTTTTTCTACTCAAATAGTTAACATAGAGACCTAGATAGGTTAAAAAAATATTATGTTGACAAAAAAAAAAATATTGTGCTACTACCGGGGATCGATCCCACGACCTTCAGATTACCGTGCAGATGCTCTACCTATTACTCTACAGAAGACTTGATTATATGTCAGAGTATACAACAATATATTATGTGTGAATGTTGATAGATCCTTATTCACATCAATACTTGCATAGAATTAGATGCTCATGGCAGAGAATACCTGAATAGATGTTTTGTGATCAGGTATACGGCTAGTAAAAAAGAATTGTGAGAATTGTATTATGTTCATGTTTGCAATAAGGTTCCTGAATGAATAGATATCAGAGATCGAGGGTAGAATAAATTATGTGCAATGATTTCAATTATCATTATATATACAGTTTTATTCAATCTCGTCCCTTGAAAGTCGATAAAGTCCAGAGTTGGACGTACCCAGTACATCGTAATCGTGCGTCCAGAAGCGGACGTTTTAAGTACGTCTTGTAAAGGTCCCGGACGTTCAGACCTAAATCGGGCCTAAATACTGGACGTCCTCAGGACGTCGAGTGCTATATGGGAATAATAACATGGTAGTAGTAGTATATGCGTATACAGGGCATATATACGTATTAATAATCAATACGGATAATCTCTATCTGTTTCCATAGCGAAACATGAAGCCGATTTTTGAAGACAAATGACTATCCATAAGGAAAAGTGAGATACGATCAGACACATATATACTGCTTTGATTGAAAGGCTAGTAAACGTCATTGTCCACCGAAACGCATGTCTTTGATGACTACGTATCATGCCACCAAATCCTTATGGATATTCATTTGTTTCATATTTTTGGCTTCATCCTGGCACCCGTTATGATCCGTATTGTTTATTAATACGTATATGATACAGGGTAACTCACGGTCCATGGTACTATATACGTTAGACGTTTACGGAGAACGGGACATAGGATCATTCTGAAATTTTGGTGACTCACGTATAGTTGTTCTTGGTCTATCGATCTAAAATATTTTCTATCGAAAAGTAGCAACAACTTTGTTATTTTAAATGGAACACCCTGTATTTCATTGCATTTTCAGATTCTCTATGAAGGGCTGATTTCATCGATGAATCACACTTAGGATCTAGCGGAAATGATTACAGAGATATAGGGTGTGAAAAGTCGTCATTTTTCAACTTTGGGAATTTTTTTTTGTCGAAACTATTAATTATTGGTCAAAACGGCTTACATGTCCCTATCTCAACTTTTGATTAACTATATATATCTACTGATATTTAATTGGGACATATACCGGGTGATCAAGATTCTGAATTCTGCACGACCCTGTATTTGTTTCAATTAAATGTCAGTAGATAGTTGATCGAAAGTTGAGATAGGGACATGTGAGCCGTTTTGACCATTATTGAATAGTTTTGACAAAAAAAATTCCTAAAGTTGAAAAATGTCGATTTTTCACACCCTATATCTCTGTATTCATTTCCGCTAGACCCCAAGTGTGATACATCGATGAAATCAGCTCTTCAGAAAGAATCTGAAAATGCAATAAAATAACAAAGTTTTGCTACTTTTCGATAGAAGCGGCAACGCCGCAGAGCTGAAAATATTTTAGATCGATAGACCAAGAGCAACTACGTGAGTAACCAAAATTTCAGAATGATCCTATGTCCCGTTCTCCATAAACGTCTAACGCGTACCATCGACCGTGAGTTACCCTGTATACTTGCTTGGTATTTATGTATGTACATACCAACTGGCCATCGACCTTACGAGAGGTCCTTCAGCTCATTATAGTGTTCTGAGTAGGCTTTGTTACTAACTCCATGCGCAGCACTGTTAATTGGAACGCAACAGCGAATCGTGCGGAATCATCTCCGGCCAAGACTACGAAAACTATAATTTATAGATCGTTTTTTATATAAAAATTATTTGCTCTTCCTGGGGATTCGAACCTAGCAACCTTTCGATGTTCTGATTACTAGTCGAGCGCCTCAACCACTGCGCTATTCCACCGTCCTAAAAATTAGATTTTTCTATTGAAACTGAAATATAATCATACTCTATATTTGGCACGGTGCCGCGGCTAGATTATATTTAGTTCAATATGCATATAATGAGTGGACGATTGTATGACGTAGGTAAAAACATAATACGAATTCACACTATTCTCCCAGTGCCGTCTGAATTATAGGCAAACGATTACAATATGCCATACATTGGGCCGACGTTTGACCAGTGCAGCTTGGCCATATGGCCAGCAATCTGCCGATCTATCATGTACTGGGCCAGAGATTTGATATTTGCTGGGCTGTTCTTGTTCGTGTTAATACCTCAAAATATATTATCCATTATAATATAACATGGAAAAAGTTCTCTTATAATCAATATCTACAGCTGATAATGCCCAATAATGGTTCTAGATGATGGAGGATAACGGAGATAACGTAATTTTCATTATTTTTTCAATCACAAAACATCACGAATATGGAGTAAAGAATTATTGGACTAAATTAGGTCAATTCCACTTTGAATAATAATTTGTCTAGGAGTTATTCTCTTATTTCTTATGATCTGCGGAAAAAAATACTGCTAGTTTGATATTTCAATCAAAAGGTTCTTTGGTGGACGCTTAATTTGGATATCCCTGTATATTATTGAGTATATGAGAATATAATCGAAGATTTATAAAAGAATAAGAACAAGGTAATATTTCAAAGTTGTTTATTTAAAAAAGTAAAAAATTCTAAAAATCACATCGTTCAGTTCACATAGATTTGCTTTTGTGCATACAACTCAAAAAAGTGCACTATTCCTGTGTATTTCTAATACTTGAAGCAAAGATGATATTGTGTATGATCTTTGCTTGAAGTGTATCGTTCGCAAATATCAGAATACAGTACATAACTTTTTCATAGAAGTATTAAAAAATGACAATTTCAATTTTTACAGAGCAACAGAATATTTAATTCTAGCAATTACTGACAAATAGCTAAAAATGAAAACCAACACCTGCTTTGACAATGCAAACTCAGAATTTCCTATAGTTTTTGGTCAAGTTCCTGGGCTGGTTGGAAATATAATGTTTCCTCTGGTAAAAAAAGTGGCCTGGTTCAAATGAACAAGTAACGCAAAGCACATCACTGAACTCATGATTGGTATAATATCTATATGTGGTTTTCAAAAATGTACAACTTGGCAATGTGCAATATGGTATCAATCTTGTGTAGGATCAGTTGAGACAGCTTCACGATTCTCATACGCCCAGAATCCATGGAACTCGATTAAAATGCTGATGAATGTGTCACCTTGAGAACAAGCTAACAAGTCAGCCAGAGTTATTTTCTCTGGTTCCTTAGGCCTAACCATATCAAACAGTTCATCTTTCACATCTTGGAACGAAACTGGATCAGCACCATGTGCTCTCATTTGATCCTGTATTGCTCTGCAAACGAAATATTCAAGTTAGTAACTACCTACTCAACCTTGATGATGTTCTAGGGCTACCTATTGTTTTTATCCTAGATTAGATATCACATAATCATAACCAATGTGATCTTGAACAAGTTATGAGGGATATAGCATATCGTTTTTACGACACTTAGAGGCCGATCAGGTACAAGAAAAGCACCACAACATATAGGTAGTGGCGAAGTTAGGAGGGTTTGCCCCCCCCCCCAAAGAAATTATGTGAGAATGTATTTTTTTCTATATTTTCCAATATAGGTACCAAAAATATCGATCATCAGGAACTACTGGACAAATTTTCAGACAGGAAGCCGAATTTTAATGCTCTCACATTTAACATCATTTACATTCATTATCAAAATAGTTTTAATTTCCCTAGATTCTTCAGAATATTGTCTTCTCATTTCTACAAATTAAAATATGCGTGTTTTTTTTTAATATTTGTAGTAAGGACAAACCATGTATAGATTTTAAAAAATTGTCACTGAGATAAAAAAAAATTACTTTCAGATATCTAAAAAAGTAATCTCAGATACAAATGAATGTTATGGATATTAATAAATAGTGACACCTTGTGTGTCCTTATATACTATGAATGTATTTGAAATGAACGAGTTTGAATTTATGTCTCAAAAAATCTGGAGTAATAAGAATGTACCTACCCTACAGACAGAATTCAAAATACTTTTCACTTGTTCTTCATATTATTCTTATTTTCAGATCATTTTTTATTAATTGAAAGTAAATGAGAACAGGAAACTGAAGAATATATAACATAATTATGTAATGAAGTCGTTGGCCCAGAGAAAATCTAATTTTCAATTTGGAGGCACTTGACCTTGAGCTCAAAAAAAAAATTTTTGCTGCGGCGCATTTTTTTCTGTGCGGAAATTGTTTCTAGGTTCCTTGCCCTCCCTTGATATCCACTGAACTTTCGCCCCTGGGCTTGAGCTCTCTCAAAATTGGAGAGCTAACTTCACCAGTTTTGGAAATACCCTTAAGGAAATGGCAAAACTTCCAATAAGAAATCGTCAGGACCCTAGATATGATGTTCAAAATTCTAGAAGACATATCATGGTAGCATATAAATTGGCTAAATCAGTGATGAAACTAAACCAAATATTTGTATATGGTTTCATTATAGCTTACACATATAGAGTGACCAGCGTCTATATACAGTGTGTCCCACTCACCATGCTCACCATGGATATCTTTTTAACGGTGAGAGATACGAGGTCGGTTAAATGACACCTAATGTAGAGTTTGTCAAGGCCAACTATAATGTGAAAAAATATTTTGATAAAATCTATTCGTTTTTGTTTTATACGCAAAAAACAGATTTTGATCATTTTCATGTCTCCTCCGTAACTTCTTTATTTATGAAAATATTCGAATAGGAATTTCACATGCTCATGGCAGTTTTTCAAAGTGATTTCGAAAAAGATATGAAATTTATACCAACTCTTCTAGAATTTGAGATATCAGCACCAACTTTAGTTTTTCAAATGTAGGTCATAGCTCACTATGACTTAGTTACAAATAACTTTTTTTTTCTCTTACAGATGATATGTCGCAGTAATAGTTTCGTGTTGATAACAACGGAGTTATCGTCATTTATACAAAAACAAAAAACTATTTGGAAGCCGCCATCTTGAATTTATAAATTTTAACAAAAAAATCATGATCTCCGACCTCAAAAACCCCCACTTACCAATTTTGAATGGAATGACACCAAATCTTGTCCGTCATCTTGGAGCAGCCATTTTTGTAAATTGATGGCGGACAAGATTTGGTCCGATTCGATTCAAAATTGGTAAGTGGGGGTTTTTGAGGTCGGAGATCATGATTTTTTGTTGAAATTTATAAATTCAAGATGGCGGCTTCCAAATAATATTTTGTTTTTGTATAAATGACGATAACTCCATTGTTATCAACACAAAACTATTACTGCGACATATCGCATCTGTAAGAGAAAAAAAAATTATTTGTAACTAAGTCATAGTGAGCTATGACCTACATTTGAAAAACTAAAGTTGGTGCTGATATCTCAAATTCTAGAAGAGTTGGTATAAATTTCATATCTTTTTCGAAATCACTTTGAAAAACTGCCATGAGAATGTGAAATTCCTATTCGAATATTTTCATAAATAAAGAAGTTACGGAGGAGACATGAAAATGATCAAAATCTGTTTTTTGCGTATAAAACAAAAACGAATAGATTTTATCAAAATATTTGTTTACATTATAGTTGGCCTTGAAAAACTTCACATTTGGTGTCATTTAACCGACCTCTTATCTCTCACCGTTAAAAAGATACCCATGGTGAGCATGGTAAGTGGGACACACTGTATAGCACCAACTGGTCTTTGCATTCACAATATTGACAAAAATCACTGACAAGAAACAAATTCGAAATTGAAAATCTGCTCTATATGGCAATTGAAGATGAATTTCCCGGAATTTCCTGAAACATATTTTGTATCAAATGAGCCACAGTTAGGATTTCTATTAGTGACATGTTTGTGATGAATGAATTTTGTGTCCACCCTGTATGCTCAGTTATGGTGATTTTCTTGGATCTGATCACCCTTTCAAGTAGAAACAAGTGTCTATAAAATAGTGTAGAAAAATAAAAATTCCAGTTGCAAATTTTGGAATAATATGGATATTGTTCTGAGAAGTCTCAATGTATCTTATTGTATCTAGTAGAAAACATTTTTTAAAGTCCACACAACACCACAAATATATATATATATTAATGTATTGGTTTTACCTCACAGCTGGTGTATGTTTTGATACTTTGATAGGCTGATCATCTCAAAATATCATAGCTATGTTTGAAATTGATGAAATGCAACATGTGATGCTGAAAACTTCAAGTAAATTAGTTGAATTATTGGTCCATATTGCATGAGTTGAGAACTGTAGATAATTTTGAAGAATGTCTATAGTTAATTCAATGGTATAACTTTCATTTCAAGTAATTACATTATTATAATGTGAAGAAATAGATACAATTTATCATATTGCCAAAATAACTTGTTTTGTTATGAGGGAGGGAATATATTTATTGAGGATTACCCCAGGTCATTGACCAAAATCTTCCTGATCATTTTTTTTTCTGTGAACTCACCTGAAGAAATAATTCAGTGTGAATGAATCCAAATATCCACAGTTTTTTATATCCAAAATCCGGAATAAATATGCTAGAGCCTGTGGTTCACTCCTATTCTCCAATGCAAGCACTAAATCCAAATAGGTTTTGTAATCCATTTCACCACCATAAGTCAAACAAGTTTGGAACACCCTATCCAAAAATGGTTTAGTCAAAGTTCCAGAACCATAACCTGCTAATTCAGCCTTACTTAGCATCCCATTATGATCCCTATCCAAATTCAAATAGTGGCCATAAATACGAAGTGCAGAAGGTGCACTGAACCAATTCTGTTCCTGAAGTTCTTTGCTTAGTTCCTCATCACGGAGCTCTAGTAAATCATCCAGAAATGAGCAAGCAAGAACATCCAATATTCTAACTCTTCCAGCTCTCACTATGTCAAGGAAAAATAGAAATTTCCGGACTGCAGTGCACACATAGAAACTATGAAATGATTTTTCTAGACCATCTAGTTGTGGTAGAGTAGGTAATAACTCAGTGATGTAATTTTCCAGATCAGCTTCTGTGAGATATCCTTGACCTGTAGCATCATATAAAGACAAACCAATTCTGGTTTGGTCAAGCCAAACTTTTCTCATAGCATAATTAAATAAAGACATGATAGATACTCTACCCTGAGGATCACCTTGCTGTAGCTTAGCAAATACAATAGGAGTGAAATAGGGTTTTACTTTTGGTCCAGCTAATTTTGCAACTTTCTGAAAATCTGCATAAGTTATCAATTGTTCTTCAGGATAGCTTTGGTTTTGGTCCAGTAACACCCAGACTTCTTTTAGTTCATCATTGTCTAGGAGTTGTAAGCTTTTTCTTTTCAATAAATTAGATCTGCTTTCTTCTCTCAATTTTGATCTGAGTGGTTCATTTTGTTTTGGGATTTTGTTGAAAAACTTAGGAATTCCTCTTTCTGCTGCAGGTTCTCTGTTTGTCCATTCTCTCAAATAATTCTTGAAATGTGTATCCTCTATTTCTTCAATTTCTTTGCTAGACAGTTTTTGGGAACCTACAGATGTAAAACTGTGTTACCAGATCAGTAAAACACATTATACTTGAAATTACCATTCAATTTCTGTAACTTTCGTTTTAAAATTGCTTTTAAATCCATTTCAATTAATAATATCATAGAATAGATCCATTAGTTTCTTGGTTATAAATTTTATCTAGCCTGTAAAAAAAACTCCTCATGAATAGGGTGCCCAAGAAAAAAATTGGATATCCTAAAAACATGATTGAATTGGAAACTTTGAGTACCTATGTATTTCAAGTATTTTATTCTTCTTCTATTCTTGGTATTTTTTACTGGAGGCAGGAAGCAGAACCTTCAAGTAATGATGAAATATAGAAATAATCCTGCCTATTTTAGAATATTAGTGCCTCTTCTTTGAATTGTCTCTTGTCCTTCTATTTGGTATAGGTACCTTCAAATTTATTAGAAAATAGACCAAATAGTGAATCACTGAAATAAGCACCTTAATTTTATGATATGGTTGAATTTGTTATTCTACCCATTTCACATTATTATTTTATTCATTTTCCTTCCGAAATAAAATCCAAAGTTGATAAATAATAAAATTAACATTCCAGAATAATCATAATATCAATAAAAAACATAACCTATGGTATTGGAACTTGCTGGAAGTGCCTCGATACTCGATAGCCGGCGCTTGTCATCACTGACATTACCGAGATTGTCTTCATTCTCATCCTGGTAGGCAACCAATTTCGGTATACAGTTTATAATACACCGACCAATAGGATTTGGTCAAAATATAGTCATTAATAAACGTGGTCATCATTTTAACAATTATTTGTTGAGTAGGGAAACAACAGTTATGTTGAATTTCTTGCCGGTTTCACTATTTTCACTTCTGAGCATTCTTTAACATCTCATCATCTCTCATTTTTTATTATAAACATATTGTCCTTCAGTATTTTGTTCTACTGATTATACCACTATTTTTTCATTGTGATTGTGATTGTGTGATTATGACAAAAAAATTATAGTATTGAATCTATGTTTATGTATACATAGCTCACCTGATTATGTTATAATATTATGTTGTATAATATTATATGTATTCATTGTATTTCTATTTAAAAAAAAGTATAAAGAGTTTTTTGAAAATGATGTTGATAAATTATAATTATTTTGGTAATTTTGCACTTATCATGCGATGGGTTTTTTTTTCGAAAATTTTTTTTGGTACTTACGTATTTTTGTCTGAAAAACACGAATTTGATATTGAAAATGTGAACAAACCACTATTTATCGAGATATTTCAAGAAAAAGTTCGAAATTTTGCCTTATTTTCCCCCTTGTGTTGGATGCATTTACAGGTACTTGCTCTTTTTATTTTGTCATTGGACACTTCATATACTCATGATGTACTTCAATGACACATTTTAAGCCAGAAAATTCAACAGGAAATATGATTTTTATGGTGAGTTTTTCCTATTTAGTGAGCAAGCATACCAGATGACCGCCATTTAATGGATGGGTAATCCAAATAGATGTCAAATGTCAATAGATTGCTTTGGAATGACATCACACACGCCATTATTTCAAATGATATTCTTCCTTCTTTTCACTAAACATGGATAAATCACAAGAGAATCATATTTCTAGTTGACTCATATAATAAAAAATATGTGTCTAACATTGTGTGATATATATAAATTGTCCAATGATGGAAAAAGAAGGGCAAATTGTTCTAAATGCGCCCCAAAGACAGGCGGAAAAGAAGGTGAAATTTGTAACTTTATAGTGAAATATCTCAATAAATAATGGTTTGTTCACATTTTCATTATCAAATTCGTGTTTTTCAGACAAAAATACGAAAGTACCAAAAAAATTTTCGAAAAAAAACCCATCGCATGATAAGTGCAAAATTACCATTATTTTAAATTTGAAAATAGATTATTATTATTACAGTCTAGATATTTAGCCGTCATTACTTCTACCTAATGGTGTTCTCGAAAAATAAACTTACCCATTTGTGACGTGATAGTAGACATAGTCACTACGACATTCCATTCTCCTAAAATGCAAAAATTTTACGTGACATTGACATTTGACATTCATTACTCATTACGAATAGCAGATTACCAGAGATCTGATCAAATATTTTCAAAATTTGCAAATATTTTCACATGGGTGGTTGAAGCGAAAATTCATGTGCATCAAGATGGATAGATATATTTCAAAAGTGAATGTGTGCCTTTCATGAAGAACGCATGTGTTAGTTATAAGTTGGGGTTGAAAATGAAAGGAGGTTAGGATTGTTAGGAATGCAGAGAGTGGCCCAGGAAAATACTGGAAGGAAAATAAAGTAGGATTATTAAAAATATTTTTAAATAGCTCGCCTTTTATGAATACTTTTTTTCAGCATGAGATGATTAACTCAGAGTCATGGCAGAATTCTTGCCATTATGTGACCTGCTTTTCAATGTAGTTTCCCTAGCAGCATATTTTTGTGATGTAGTCTTTGACATCCTAGTGGTCTATGCCCTTTTTGAAAGGGGCATGACGGTGCCGTTTGCTCAGTGTCTAGGTGCTATTGTCCTGGCTGCTCTAGTATCTCAAATCCTCTCAGTATATTGGTATTTAGATCAAAAACCCAGGCAAAAACCAAGTGGTTGGCAGCGATTTATGGTGATAGTGCTGCATGTATTGCAGCTGGGTGTGCTGTGGCGATATGCTCGGCTTCTTGTTCCTGTACAGTTAGCTATTGTTAAACAAGAAGTTAGAGACTTGTGTATTTTACGCTTGGTACATGGATTTCTACAAGCTGCTCCTATGCTGCTGTTACAGTTGACTTTATTACCAGGTAATTAGAAACTAGGTTTGATGATATGGTTGCAATCATTCTTGCTCATTACTGCTCAATAAAAACATATTTGATATTATTTTGCCTACAAGAGGTATATTTTACATAATCTTTCCAACCCTTTTGTTATGGTCCATTCCTTTTCTTCCCACATTATACCAGTAAATCTCCTTTTTTATTATTTCAGGTTGTGAATTTCACCATGTTTCTCTTTCACCATCCATAACATTTACAAAATAGTAAAATATGAATATCTCTACTCAAGTAACTGCAGCTCCATGTTTTTTGTCCCTTTCCCATCCTAGTAATTCAAGTCAAAAACCTTGGTGGATTCAATTTTTCTCTTTATATTAGAAAAGAAATCCATCAAAGTACAGGAATATCTGCTACTGCTTTTATGTTAATGAGCCTTAATTTAACAAGGTGTGGCTGAAATAGCATTTAAAAAATATTCATTACTGAGGTATAAGTATATTATAATATCAACCTCAATTTTAAAAACTTGCTTTTGTTTATGAAGATTCCAGACAAAATTTGAGAATCTGTAATATTGTCAACAAAAGAGGGGGAAGAGATTCAAGAGAGGGATTTCTGGCAAAATTCTAGAATCATAATCATTAGATAAATGAGATAAATTAATTCCTCAATCAAAGATTATACAAGGTATAGATCATACATAATGTACAAAACTTATCAGACTAGTCAGAAGAAATGTTTACAAATACAATGCTAAAATAGTGTACCTAGGTAAAGTCACAAAGACAAAAAATAAAACATTCATTCATACACATTAAACACTGACAATATTTAAATATCAACAATTATAAAACTCCTCTACACATTTTCAAGAAGAAAGTTCTTCAATTTATTTTTGAATGAAATATCATTCAAGTTCACATCTATTATGTCTTGTATTTTATTTGATACCCATATGCTTTGGTGAATTTTCACAGATTGTCAATCTTGAATAGGGCTGTGGAAATGTTTCTTTATTCCTAGTATTGTACATATGCATATCTTCATTTCTCATAAGTTAATTTTGGTTTATTTTGATGTACATAGTTAGTTCAAGAATATACAAACATGGTAGGGTTAGTATTTGAAATTTCTTGAAGAGTGGTTTACATGTTTTCATTGGATGAGCATGACACATTGTTCTTGTTATCCTTTTTTGTGTTACAAATACCCTTTCAAAGTGACAAGAGGACCCCAAAAAAATCAGGCCATACTGCAGAAATGACTGAACCAGCCCAAAATAAAGTAACTTCAGGATGTTTGTAGATACAGTATCTATCAGATTTTTTATTACATAGCATATAGTGCTTAGTTTTGAACATATAGTGTTTATGTGTGCTTTCCATGTTAGATTACTATCCAAAGTAACACCTATGAACTTGATAGTCTCCACTGATTGTATAGATTTTCCAGATAAATTTAGGTATAGGTCATAATTTGGATTTACGTTTTTTTGGCAGGAAAGGGGCATAATTAGTTTTGTTTGTATTCAAAATAAGACCATTTTCAAGACTATGCTTTTCTATTTCTTTGGATGCATTGTTGCTCAATTTTGTAAGTTGGTCAATGTTGTTGTGTGACTTTAGAATATTCCTATCATCAGCATATATTATTGTTTGATTTGCGGAGGTACCAGTGTCATCAATGTCACTCAGAATGACTATGAACAGTAGTGGTCCCAAGATTGAACCCTGTGGAACCCCTTTATTTATTGCTCTTGATTCTGATTTCACATTATTCACTACCGTTGACTGAGTTCTGTTTGTAAAATATGATGCTATCCATTGAAGTGGAACACCTCACCTAACCCTTTCAATTTGATGATTAATAAAAGTTATAGAACATTATTTCTATCATTTAGTGCCTTTTAGATAAACTCTAAGCAATCAGAGATTGCCGAGAAGGTTGATTTGTTTTTGTGAAAACCATTCTGATTTGCTGGGAGGAGATTGAAGTGTTCCAAGTACTTGGTTAATCTAACAATAAGATGCTTCAAATATTTTAGCAATTTGACTCTGTATGCATAGTTATGTGTATCACTAGTGGATCCTTTGTTTTTGAATACAGGTATACATTTTGAATTTTTCACATCTGGAAATGTTCCAGATGTGAAAGATTTTTTTAGTGAACATGATATAATTTCTGCTACAAAAGTACAGACAGATTTGAGAATTTTACGATTTATATCATCTATGCCAGCAGACTGCTTGGATGTTGTCTTGTTTATAATGGAGATAACTTCAAATGGCTTCACTGGTTCAAGGAAGAAGCTTCTGTGGAATCTGCTTATCTTTCTATTATCATTATTTGGTGTAATAAAATTTTGATGAGATGACTCTCTGAAGTAATAACATCTATAGTAGTGAACTAAATTTTCAGAATAGATTCCTGATCACTGAATTTAAAATAACATTCCATAACTATTAATATTCCTTATAACAGAAGGGTAGAGTTGAAGGTTATACATTTTTTTGCTAAGGAATCATTGAATATTTACCATGAAATTTTGGGATTATCTTGATTGTGGGCTTCTGAATAGTTGGTGGATTCACGATAAATGTCCTAAGAAAAATCTAGAATCATTTATGCCATTTTTGACTTGCAAAAAACTCATGAACTGGTTTGAAAATTGGAATTATTTTTTGCAAATATGTGCTAACATTGTACATAGTGTTTTAGATGCTATTTTTGCGGAAAGAGAAATGAACTTTTACTCAACCATGGGAATAATTACTTTTTATGAAAATATGAATTTTTGGAATGCTGATCCCAAGGCTGATCCATAAGTAATTTGCATGGAATGAGGTTCTGAAAATCGCAGAATTTTCAGTATTTTTGTAGATTTTGAAGAATTCTCCAGACTGATGTGACACAACTCCAAAAGTGTTTTTTTTATATGAAGACATAAAAATATTTATGAACAAGAACTCATGAGAAATTCTACTGGCATTGTATAGAGATTTAAAATACCCCTCAAGCAGTGTACAATTTGAAAATGTTGAAAGGGTCGATCTGTTGGGCAGGAGGTTGACATATGGTTGAAAAATTTAACGCAAAAAAATTGATTCTCAAAAATAAAAATCGACCTGTCCAAGGATTTTTCAAAATAGTTTTCTGTTATGGAGATATGGATTTTATTCTATCATAGGCGCACAACAAAAAACTACAGAAAACTGTGAGAAAGTTACAAGAAACAATCGAGGATACTATGAAATGATGTGATAAATGGAGACTGAAGCCAAACCCAGAAAAATCCCAACTGATAATATGCAACCATAATATCTCAAATAATTCACCTTCAGTCAGTGTGAATAACTATATAGTGAGAACAAGCACAGTAGCCAAGTACATAGGAGTTCACCTAGACCCAAAATTAAACTTTAATCACCATACTAAACTCATGAAAAAAAAGTGTATCACAAGAGCCAAACATTTTCGTAACTTAACATACAAGAAGAGAGGAATTAGCAGGAAAACAGCAGCTCACATTTACAACCCAATATAGATTAACACCAGAAAGCCTCCAATGAAGGACTTAGAAGTAGCAAAAAGATCTGGCCTGAGAGCAATAACAAAACCCTCTTCAGAACCCTCCAAATGAACTCGTCTACCATCTCACTAAGGTACAACCAATTAGCGAGAGGCTGAAAAAATTAGCACAGAAGTTTTCCAAAAACTAACTTACAAATTATTCAAACCCAGGGCATTCAAAGAGACCCTGCCGAGACTTCAAGATACAAGTTCCCAGTAAACACCGTGCTGGAATGCATCAACAACATAGCAGAAATACCAATCACTTTTTCTTACAATAATTCACATAAATGTACTTCTCCAAGAAACCAACACACCACCAGAAAGTAGTCAAAAGTTTAGGAAACATTGGCGTCAAAAGTACTTGTCCGATTTGGACAGTTTTTGTTTTGAATGACAGGATATTTTCTTCTGAACATTGGTGTGCAAACTGTATCCGCATGAAAACTTCTTTTTCATACATACTGGGTGTAGCAATTACATTGTGTTTTTTCATGAAATTTCTTAATACCCTGTAGAGTGTAATAGTTACACTGAGAGTTACACTTTGTAGTTAGAATTGAAATCACACTAGCCTTATTTGAATTCACTCCATTATCTTTCCTATCACTCAAGAAACACAATTTTATAGCATTACATCATTTTATGTAAAATCAATATCCAAATTTTGGACGTTAGTTTTGACGAAAATGTTCCCTAAACTGTTGGCAACTTTTTGATGGTGTGTTAATTTCTTGGATTAGTGCATAATTATATTCTCTTATATTATATAACAAAACACCGGTCGGTGGCCTATTGGGTAACCAATAAAGCACTTCCATTATTTTTATAAAAAACCCAAGAGCTTTGTTTTGTGAACTCAACATTTCAATGAGAATTTTGTTGCCTGGAAATTGAACGAAAAAAATTGACGACCAGTGGCGGATCTACGATTTCTGGGGCCCTAAGCTTACTGATTCTTGGGCCCCTGTGGCCCCACCCCTATTCCTTCTTTTTTTTTTCAATCAATACTCAATACCTTCTGTTTTTGTTAATCAATAATACCATGTAATATTTTCTTCCCAAATACAAATGAAAACAAAACTAAACATTTGATGATGAAAATATAAAGGACATAAAAAAGCAAAAAAAAAAGACATTCTTTGATAAAAATATAGTATCTTCAATCTATAGGATATAGGAAACAAAAAAAAACAAATAAAAGAATAGAACGACATAAAATAAAATAACCGTAACTATAACACTGACTAGGATCAGATACCTACAAAATAAAATGTTTTCGAGTTCATACAGGTTCTAAACCATAACGAAATTACTAGGAGAAACATATTACGATTCCTGATTTCTGATTTTCAAATCTGCGAATCATTTCATTGCACCATCATAATTTTCAAACTGTTCGTCAAATCACTTTCGATCGAAAGCATTCCCAAAGGTGGTAATATTTTCTTCAGCAATACAGTTCTTTATTTGATTTTTCCGTCGACCTCGTATTAACGAGAACGAGTAAGTTTAATGTTCATGAAATCGTTCATTAATGACCCTTATCAATGATCAATTTTTCTATTAATGCACGATTGTTTTATAGGCAACCAAACATATAACTTACGGAATCTGCATTTAGATCGAAAATATGGATTTCATCGAAGATTTTCCGTTAACGGGTTCGCCTTTCCAAGTTTCTGAAACGATTTTAATCCCTGTTTTCTAACACAAGGAATTTATATTTTCTATGTTGATCATTTCGACAAATTCCAAATGTCACTAATGTCAGTAACAAAGCTACTGGGCGATTCTTAGTAGTTTCCGGATGAATGATGAATTCGCGAACCAATTTTTCTTCATTGCAGGAGAAATATATAGTCGACGGTATAATTTTGTAACCAACTCGTATATAAATACCTCCATTCATCATTCCTTTGCTGTACAGGAACCCGTCGATTTCATAGGGACAGTATTGCTAGGTGTCTCCTAAACAGTAGAGGAGAGAGACAGTAATTTAAACTTTTTCAATATGCCGTTTTGCAAACTCGAAAAATTCCAGCCTTTCCTGAAATATTTCGAAAAAACTGAAAATCATTGATTTTGTTCTTATTCAGCTAATATTTGGGGAAAAAAATGGAATTGGTATTGAAGACGTTTAAACTACGCGACTTTTGTCTAATTTGATCAATTTTTCTATCTTCTTCCCTTTAGGAAATGGCAATACTGTCCCTATGAAATCGGCAGGACACGGCAGGACCCTGTATATATTTTTCAACATTTTTATCAACTTGCAATGTTGCCGCTGCCGCTATATAAAATAAGTATTGCTCGGATTTATTTTTGTCATTATTTCATTTATACAAACAAATTATATGGGAAAATAATGATGCAATGCAAGACCCCTGCGGGGCCCCCGCAAGGGTCGGGGCCCTAAGCTTCAGCATACTAAGCGTACCGGTAAATCCGCCGCTGTTGACTCCATAGGACGAGTAATTTTTTCTGGTAGTTTTTTGAGTAAAATTTTCTAAGAGCAACAAAACTCAATTTATAAATCTTCAGTTTACTTCGACCCATATGTAAATTCTTGAGTGTAATTCGGTGAGTCAATTCAATGAATGTGTGAATCACATTATTATTGATGGATGTTTCAATTTCTCCAGTCAAAAACTTCAAATTGTGACATTTCCACAGATCAGATACTTTTCTGACAATGCAAATGTTAGGTTCCATTTTGTCGCTGGAAAACTTAGGACAAAGTTTTTTTGCAGTCATAATGACAAAATCACAGCCCAGCGGCTTATGGCATTTTTAATACATGATTTGAATTGTCCATAACAAAATACCGATTTCCGTGTACTATTATTGCAATAATTCCCATTATTTGTGTCCATATTGTTCGGTGTATTTGTATTCTTTCAACACCACCGTTCTCCAGGCGCCGCCGAGGGCCCCCCCTCCGACCTGGTAACCGTCTCCGCAGCCCTGTCCCTCTTCTCCGTCTGCTGGGCGCTGGCCTCCTTCAGCAAGCACGTGCAGAGCGTGGACCGCCTCGTGCTCACCTGGCTGGGCGTCGTTTCGCAACTCCTCTGGCGATCGGGCACCATCACGGCCAGGGCAGTAGCGCTGTCTGCGTACGCAGCCTCATACCACTCGTGGGTGTACCTGGTGCTGGCGTTGCACTGGACGTGCATGTTCCTGTGGCTGCTGTCTCCCAGGAGCCCGTTCCACGGACAGCGCGGAAGCAAGCTGGGCGTTTGCGTGCTGATGGCCGCCATTTATATATTGGCGTACGTCAATTTGCAGGAGAAGCCGCACAGGAGGACCATGTCGATATTCTATGTGGTCATGTTGTTGGAGAATTGTTTGTTGGTGGGCGCTTGGATGGCTGCCGTGTGGCATAACAGGCCTTATCGGTGGGAGTTGGTGCCTATTCTCACGGTTAGTATGTTTGAATGGTGGAAATTGGTTCGATTGAATTTGGGCAGTTAGTGCTCAAACCAATCTGAATAGGTGAGATCAAGAACGATACGTTGTTAGAAAATGATACCATGACGCTCACCACAATCAGAAACGGCACAAAGTGTTTTGTATTCCTGTTTGATAGTTTTTGAGAAGTTAATTCCCAACAGGTTAGGTTAGGTGAATTAATGGTCAGAATCGGGTCAAAACAACTTACCTCCATATGAAAATGCACCGTTGAGCCGTTGAGGGGCGATGAAGAATAATTTCAATTTCAGATTTTCTTGAACATTTCAATGTCCTTGAAACTTACTCCTGAAATTCGTATGACAATTAACTGTCGGGAATGTGCATGGAAGACATATATTAATTTATTTGCCTTTTTTTATTGAACTTCTGATCACATATCATTTCAATGTATGACAAAATCAACTCATCTCACTTTTTTTTATTGCATTTTTTCAACTTATCTTGTTTTTCTAGGTATCTTACAAAATTCATTATGGTGTTTCTGCTTTCCAATCATTTATCATCATATTTTGCAGGTTTCTGTCTCATTTATATTTAGTTATTGACCATAATAGTCATTATCATCATTTCACAAATTTACTTTTTTTTCTGCAAAGTAAGCATTTGAACATAATGGCGATTACAATAATAATATGTAGTTGGTCTCAGAATCAAAGAATGGTTGGGAAATAACATGATTGATAGTGATATCAATGGAACAAATGCTAGAAATATCTTCTATCATTCGATGTGTAAATAGCTGTTGATTATACCTCATTTTTCATGAATTCATGGGCGAGTTTTTGTTCAAGTGTAATCTTAGGGCACCAGACTCTTATTGAATAAAAATAGGGATTGTGTCATGATTTCACTTTGCATTTCTCCATGTAATTATATTCCTTTGGAATGTGCGATTTTCTCTTATAGTTTCTATAAATAATAATATGCGTATTATTTCAATATATGAGCAGTAAGGACAAATCACATGATTTGCACCAAAATGTCACTATTCGCGATAGAAAATAAGCGTACGCCACCTATCGGAGTTCTTGGAAGCTGCCAAAGCGGCATGTTTACTTTGTTTTCATTGGTTCAAATTTGTTTTTTGTTCGTGCTTATTGGCCATATCATCAAAACAAACCAGTCAGAAGTGTTCAAGTTGGTGCTGTCAGGTGGGGTGACGTGTTATTTTCTATCGCGAATTAGAGGGCCTTAAAGCTAAATTTAATTGATAGTCAGTGACACCTTGTACTGAAAAATGTTTGAAGAGGAATATAGATATATAAAAAATTAATTTTTTACTTAGCTTTGGTCGTTTCGGGAACGAATCTGCTTCCGTTTGCCACATAAGAATGGAAAATAATATTCCTAACAAATTGTCTTCGGATTTTTATGAGTGAAAATTCGCCGCAAACGAAACGCTTTTTGTTTCTTTTCGAATGTAAATGAAATTAATCAGTCCAGACCACCTGTTCATTTCTACCCCATGGACTTTGGCAACATCCTGTATATTTCTGATATTCCAGGTGGGACTGTTTGCTGCTGGAATCATATTCATGCTCCTCTACTACAAATTCTTCCATGTCAAACGACTCATGGAGAAACCCTCCCAACCACCAGGTGTGTTCAACTGCCGATTCAGCAGTCCTTCGGCATCAGCCCTATACAGAAAAAAGAAGAAACCAACCTCATTCGTACCCCCTCCTGGCCTGGGGCCAGTAACAGTGCCATTCTGGAGAAGACCTCTGCCTTCCTCCAGCGAAAACGAAGGCAGCAGCGTAGGCTCCAGAGTGAACATCCACCAAAAACTGCAAGAGAAAAAACAGAAACAACTAGCGGAGCTGAAGATAATCGAAGAGGAAATCAAGCAGGGAAAGCTGGTGGGTCCAGAAGGCGCAGATTTCGACGATAGGCAGCCGATTCCCAGAGCCAAAAGGCATGTGGAGCCGCAGCTGTTGAGTCTAGCCTCGTTGAACAACCTGGCTAGCTACGGGGTGAACCTGAACCGCAGGCCTCCGCCTAGGGCTCCGCGGAGCAGGACCCCAGAACTGCTACTCGCGCCCAGGTACCTGTACTGCGATTGTATAGTCCCGGAACCCGAAGCGGTGGAAGTGCAGGTTCCGCACGCGTCTTCAGATCTGGAGAGTCAGGTGTCCCTGCCGCGGTCCTACACGTTGCCTAGAGAATTCAAGTATTATCGAAGGCATCGGGCGGGCAGGCCCGTTCATACGACTGTAGCTTCGACGAACAGTAGTGATGGTGATGTGGATAGTGCGGATGATGAATCGGACTGCAATCCTCCGCCTTTGGCTATAGTGAGGCAGCTGAGGAGGCCGTTTAGGCATGAAACCAAGTTGTGATTTATTGCCTCCAAGTTATCTGTAGGTAGCCTTTTATACAGTTTCCGGTTTTCCGGAATATTTTTATATTTTTGATACATGAGGACATATATTGTAATTTTGAATTATTTATTTTTGTAAAGCTAATATACTTTTATAGATAGAAGGTTGTTGTTTTTTTATGTTTAAAGTGGTCCAGTTGAAAACTTGATTATGCATCACATATTTGCTTTATGTGCTGGTCGAGTGGCTTCTAAATCCTTTATGCCGGTAAATACGTCCATGGATTTACCTATTGTAGATCGGTCGTATAGGCTGGGAGACCTTTCGATCACTGTGACTTAAAAGATCTATAGTGATTACCCTTATCTAGTTCTGGTTCTCTAACCCTAGACTTCTGATGAAGCCTATAATTTTCCTGACGGTTGAATTTTCCACATCAGCAGGTGTGAGAAAGACCTGTTCAAGATGATTCAGCCTTTGGCGGACTAATACTTTACATGAGCAAAGAATGTGTTCCGCAGTTTCGGTCGCATTGTTGCAAAAGCGGCAAGTGTCAGTCTCCGCCAGGCCCATCTTTTCTTGAGGTGGTACCTCAGAGGGCAGTGTCCTGTGAGAAAGCCTGTGATAAGCTTTAGCTCTTGTTTGCTAAGGTTGAGTAGCTCTTTGGCTCTGTTCTGCAAATGGTTGATTATTTGTATTGGATATAGATCGCACAGCGGATGGTATAACTGTTTACCACTAACCAAAACGATTTTTTATATGCCTCGACACGTGTTTCGCTAACTATATGTTAGCATCTTCAGGAGAATATCAAAACATTCTATTGTGCACCTTATATACTAGGTATATGTCCACCCAACCGTGAAAGGCACTAACCGCCAAGTTAGTTCTCAATAGTAGATTCAGAAATGAATTGCACACACTGCAGAATGTTGAGATGGGAACCAATTTTGACGAGGTATCACAAATATCCACTTTTTTGCTGTTCTTCATCTTAAGGATATTTATAAATTGAAACATATTTCTTTTCCGAAGCATAATTTGACTTACACTGTCACACAGCAATCATTCAGCATCTTATTATGAGGAAGGTTGAAATTACTTACTTTTCTTCCAGAAACAACATAAAACATGACCTCAATTCAAAAACTATTTTTGATGGCCTTTCACACACACAAACATCGTTTTACTTAAACTCGACTAGAATATTCCTGATACTTTCCACTGACTTTCATCAATATTTCAATTTACTCTAAGACTGAAAAAAATCGCTCCTATGCATCCACAATACGTAATGTGCTAATGGTCAAGGCATAGCCTTTTGCAGTGTTGCCAAGCTGCCTCTACCAGGCTTTCTCTTTAAAGCCGCCTATGGTCCAAGAGTAGATAAGTATCATTATTATTGAACTGTGTATGTGACTGTCTGCATAGAAATTGGAAATAAATTAATTGAAATGATGTTCTCGCAGATGCATGTGTTTTTTATTAAATCAAAAGTAACCATATAACTAGGCAAATATGTACAAAATCATAATTATTGTAAAACAATGGAGCACAATTTTTTATCGAAATATTCTCAATCCTAAGTAGTCATAAGAAAAAGCAATAAGAAATAATAATATAAATTGAAATATTTTGTACTTAAAAACACATTGTGCTGAATCCTGTGTTCCAGAACACAAACAATAATTTTGTACTTTGTAAAAAGAGTACAAACGAACACTTCAATAAAAAGCTGTACTGCCGTTTTACATCACAATAAATAAATAAATCTGATCATAACAGTTAAACATGAGGTGACCGATCTTTGTGTATGTTACAGTGTCGCCATGATCATCACCATGAAAAATGATCCAGGATATTGCTAAAGGTGATTAAAAAATGCGCTCCTTTCAACATAACCCCATCCCTAGTCATCTTTCGACCCTGGTTCTTTCACGTTTCACGTCACACAGATCCTTCCCACGAGGTCATATTGTAGGAATCGTCTTCATTAAAAATTGTGCCGCCGCACAATGAGCACTTGGCGGAATTAATTTACAATTTAAACAATTCAAGTTCATGGTCAATCGAGAACCACCACATGAAGATCGTCCATTTTGGTTTTCAGTTGCCTCCAAGGTTTCCTAGCTCCTCTTCTCAGTTCTGCCAATGTAACTTGGCGTCGGAGTTTCCTGTAAAATGAAGAATAAATTCATGATCCCAACTATCATTCAAACATTCTATCAGATTTAATTTCTGCTAACTAGAATATGAAGTATGAGCGCCGCTGAAAATTTGTCAGGGGAGAGGCAAGACAATGAAGATCAAAGAAATTTAGAGCAGAATTATAATTATTGTAGAGCGCCGCTAGTTATATTTTCAAAAATTTCAAGTTCAAATGACAAGCAGAGGGAGTTGGAGGAATTCCTGATCTTCGTATTTTGTATACAAAATGTCAATTTCGTGGGTTTAAAAAATGAAATACAAGGGATCTGGAATACCCCTATCAATGGGTTGCGTGCAAGAACTGTCAGATGACCGATCCTGGAGACACAACATTGAAACACAACCTCACTTTTTTTATTTGTTTACAAGTGATTGAAATTGTTTTTCACAATTATTTTGGCATACGAATCTTATTTTTTTGGCTATTGTTCAATTCTCTCATGCAATCACATTGTGCTGTTGTACAATGCACAAAAACTGCAGCGGAAGACGAAGGAATCCGGTTGGTACATTATGATTTAAAAGAAAGTACCTACTATAGTCATTCACATATAGTTTTAATTCTTGAAATTTGGTAATTTCTCTGATTTCTCATCGGAATTCCTTCTGCAATAGGAACTAATAGAAAATCACGTGAAATTTCTAAAATAATGCAAGGGGATTGGATTCATGCAATCAATTGGGAGGACTGGTCTGACATGCTGACGAAATATGATCGTGTGTGTTGTAGACATTTCCAATCTATCAGCAGTATTAGCTTGTATTGCAGAAGTGGCAGAAGGCAGAAGGAATTTTAATAAGGAATGCCAACATTTCATAATGATAACTATGTGAGATTACTATTTACCTGAAAAATCATATTCCTTCGTCTCTCGCTGCATTGTACAACAGCACAATGCAAAGGCATGCTTGAATTAATGAATAGCGCAAAAAAACACGATTCGTATGCCAAAATATTGTGAAAAACTATTTCAATCCTTTGATTACTCTGTAAACAAATAAAAAAGTGAGGTTGTGTTTCAATAATTCACAGAAGAGTGAGGTTGTGTTTCAATATTTTGTCCCCAGCAGTGACGGCTCGTGCCCTCAGAACCTGGGTCGGCCAGGGTATAGATATTGCTCTAAAATGCGAACGTAAGTGGGTCAGCGGCTTGAGTGAAGTTCGATGGCAAATAAGCATGTACAGGGTGATTCACCATAATTGTCCTTTCTCCCTCTAGCTCACTTATTTTTGATCCGATTTAAAAATTTGAAGGATGATCTAAAATGATTTCTCAGAATTTTTTTCCCGTTGCATCAGGAAATACAGGGTGCTCGGAACAAATGATCTACAGGGTACTACTCGATTTTTCCAAATCGAACACCCTGTATTTCATTGTATTTTTATATTCTTCCTGAAGAGCTGATTTCATCAATGCATCACACTTGGGGTCTAGCGGGAATGATAACAGAGATATAGGGTGTTCAAAATCGAGATTTTTCAAGTTTAGGATTTTTTTGTCTCGAAACTATTCATTATTGGTCGAAACGGCTCGTATGTTTCCATCTTAATTTTTGATTAACTGTCTATTGAGATTTGATTGGAACATTTACAGGGTGGTTCAAGATTCAGAATTCTGATCACCCTGTATCTGTTCCAATTATTAAATGTCAGTAGATTGTAAATCAAAAGTTGAGATATGGACATGCGAAAGCCGTTTTGACCGATGATGAATAGTTTCGTCTCAAAAAAATCCTAAAGTTGAAAAATCTCGATTTTGAACACCCTATATCTCTGTAATCATTCCCGATAGACCCCAAGTGTGATACATTGAGCAAATCAGCTTTTCAGGGAGAATCTAAAAATACAATGAAAAATAGGGTGTTCCATATAAAAAAATCAAATGGTACCCTGTAGATCGTTTGTTCTGAGCACCCTGTATTTTCTGATGTAGCGGAAAAAAACTCAATCAAAAATCATTCAAGATATTTCAAATTTTGAAATCGGTTTAAAAATAATTGAGCTAGAGGGAGGGACATTTATGGTGAATCACCCTGTACACATAACCAACAAAATAAATTGTCCAGCAAGAACCACGAGGTTTTAGAGCATTCTCGCCAGGGGAAATGGGGAAAGAAAAAGGAGGTGGATAAGGGTTAGTTGCTCAGCTGTCCCTTTCTTCATCTGAGGTTAGTTGGTATGAAAAAATAATAACAAGAAAGTCGAAAAAATAAAATGAAAGAAAATAAAATAACTCGTGAACAAAAAATATTTATATTCTGTTGAAAACGTAATGTAAACTCAAAAAAATCAACATAACCGACAACCACTCACCTAACGCGAGTAGCACAACAATGACTAATCGGTCTACGCCGTTCCTGTAACAAGCCACCCCACTGACCCCACTCCTTCGTAGTCGGCTGGCCGAGCCCGCGTGCAGGGTGCAGCCGTAGGTATAATGTTTCCCGCGATGCGATGGATGCATAAATATTATTTAGGTAGTTTATAACCGCTACATGCGTCTTTGAAAATAAATGATATTCTGGAAGTTATACATTTATTACATTTTCGTCACCAGAGCTTTTTTACGATGTTTCAATACCTACTCAGCTCTTGGGCTGCTGACATTTTTCTTGCCATATTACCTACATAGGCAGAGGCACAGTAGGTTACATTACAGCAATATTCAAATTGAATTATAACTTATTGACGCTCAGAAGCACTGAAGGAAAATTCTGATACCAATATTAGATGGATATGTTGAATTATGAATTACTGAAAAATTGCAAATTCAAAAATCACCAGTCATTTTTACTGCAACTACTGCAAGCGTAAACAAAAACATGGAAATTATTTTTCTTTTCAGTTTGTACATTTCAAATTCCAACATCAACTTACAAATAAGTATAGGAATTAAAATTATAAATACCTACAATGTAAAGTGAAAATAGAATGTCAATCATGCCAATTCGTATATTAAAAATTAGGTCGGAATGGTTCGATACGGTGCACAGCGAGCGCACTGCAAACAACTGATACTGATAAGTACGATCGATACGTTGGACGGCCAGCAGAGCTTGGCCGCACCCAAGGTATGACGCGTATAAGCGAAAATTTAAACTTGAAGCGGGGAATCTGTAGGCGATGCATGTGGCGATGCGTCGAGACAAGAAATCACCGATCGGCCGGCCGTCTGCATCAGTGTAATGAGCTACGCGAGCGGTTCAACTGAAAGCGGCGTTTTGACGATGGGATTACCAGATGTCGTAGGTCCTGAATTAGTTCGTGATTTTCGGTGTATATGCGGATGGCATACTCAAAGGTTCCATGAATGAAATTCAAATAATAGTGGCATAACAGTAGGATAATGAGCGATGAATTATGAAAACAGTTTCGGAAAATAATTTTATTCATCAAATAGTTCAGTAATTTTCCCCAAATTATTTGGTACGGCCCGGCCGACCCTGCCGTCCCTGACGAGCCGTCACTGGTCCCCAGGGTCGGTCATCGTGCACGCGACCTATGGAATTTTAATTATTTATCTTTTTTTTTATTGTTCGAAATCATATAAAACATGTTGCTTTTTATAACTCAAACTTATACAATTTCATTCCTCAGGAATGTTGATCTCTCCGGGTTTCGATTCAATTATCAAGATTCTCACCCTTCCTGAGAGACATTATCCAAAAAACATTCTGCACTTGCTTTTTTCTCCAAAGCTACTAATTAGGTTCACAACTTTTAGTCAATAAATAGTGCTGAATATTGGTAAACAATGAATGTTGGTGAAATTGATACTAGTGTGTGACGAAACACTGTTCCGAACATTAATTTGTGATATGGAAAATGAAGTCACATATTTACAAGGCACATTACTGAGGAAAATACCAACAAACTGAAGATTATCTAATTACAGGGCTAAAACCCAAGATATTGTATAAGTGTTATGTAGTTTTGAAAACCAAAAAGCAGACATGTCAAAAAATTAAAGAATAAATATGGCGCCCATGAAAAAAAAAACAAAGTTGAGTATTGTAACTTTGGCATCAAAAACGTCATGGAAAATACAATGATAGATTCAGATTCCTTTTGAAAAAGTGCCAAAGTAATGTCCTAGTCAGAAACGTCTAGGTATTTTGGTTTTAGCTTGAAAACATAAAAACAAAAATTACAAATTTTCGTTTTCTTCAAATAATTCAATAACTGAAAATGACACATTGGATTTTCTTGCAGATCAATGTTCAGCATGAAAATGCGCACCTTTGTCCGAATTTAACCGAACTTGTATCTCTTATAATAACTGAGATCCCCATGGTGGAGCTCAAGAAACGGGCACCATGTATTATTAGATATTTCATTATTATACTCGCCTACTAGGTTTCCTATTTAAATCGACAGCAGTTCTCAAGAATTTCAACAGGATGGTCCATCCGGCAGAATTCAATCAAAAGGGTGAACGACATGACGTCACGTCAATTGACTATTTTAATTTTCTCAAGAATTCGTAACCTCAAATTATACATTGAATCTTCAGGAAATATGTTTTTATTTTATTTAAATGAATGCCGTTTTCAACAGATTATTTAATTCAACTTTTTATTCTATTTTTTTTACTGCAATGAAACCAGTTTAGAGTGTTGGATACATAGTTTTGCACCAATTTCCTTTGCCAAAAGAGGGTATTTGCCTGTAAGAATTGTTGTTAGAATTTCATTTCCTATATTCAGTCGATAAATAAATCTGAAACTGAAATACTCAACCAGATGAAAAACAGTATATATTTCACTAACACTGTGCTCACACATCTCTATAAAAATTGTTTTTGATTTCAACTATTTTGTTGAAGGTTCAACCATGATTCCATAATAATTAAGAAAAATTCGACTCTGAAGTTTAATCTGATGGAGAATATTGAATCAGTTCCAAGTCGAACATCCAATGATATGAAACCCGAGATATCTGTCAATCTATCATTGTCAATCTATCATTGTCAATCATTGACTTGTATACATGCACCAGTGAGTCAGTGTTTTGTGAACGGCATGTCGTCAAATCTGTATTATATATTTGTTATATAATCGATAAATCCTGTTGAGTTAACGATCCTTGAGTGGTTCAATCTCATAGGGATGAATAGTCAGGTTAGGTTCAAAATTCATAGCATCTTAAGTCTTATAAATGAAAAATGTTTCACCAACATCACTTTGAATATTTTTTATACACCAGTTTTGTTTTTCCTCCTGAAACTTTGGCATCCCTTTTTGCGATCGCTTCTCACAAAATATATGGTGAGTTGAGGGTGAATTCGAGCTTTGAAAACATTACTTACTTGTTTGCTTCTGTAGCCCTAAAATACACATCATCTGGAGCATCCATCCAACTTATCACTTGTTTCCTTCCCGAACCTGTCCTGGTCATGTGAGCAATTTTTGGTTTTCCGTTGATTTGTGCAATGTGACGGGGCAGGGGTTGACCAGGGGCGAGTTGGGCAGTTATCATGGCTTGGAATTGTTCCGGTCGCGTTACTTGTACTGGTTCTTTCGTTATTCTTTTGGTAGGTGGCACGCTCAAAGATACGCCTGCAATTTAAAATGTGGAAATATTTAGTACTTATGTATCGATTGAGTAATGTGAGTACTTATAAAAAAAAAAAAAAAAAAAAAAAAAACCGTTTATTGTCCAAACAGGTGAGGCACCCAATTACAGGACATGCAAATATAGAATAAACACAGTTCATGATAGATATAAGTAAATAGATATAAGTAAATAGATATAGGATAATACATCAATTATTATTACCTTGAGTATTTTAGTATTTAGTTAGTGGTAGAGGTTTCTTAAGTTACTTTTAAAACAGCCAATTTTAGTTGAATAGAGATCGATTTTGTCGCAGACATCATTAAGATTCTTACACATCATATGAATAGGGGATTTTGCTAGGATATTTGTTCTTGGCGTTGTTAGATAAAAACATAATTCGTTTCTGTTGTTCATACGAGGTACAAGAAAATTGAGCTGAGACAAAAGATCTGGACAATCAACAAAATAATGAGTGAGCTTATAAATAAATAGACACGAGTAATAATTTCTTCGGTCTTCCAACGAGATAAGTGAAAATCGGTTCAGTAATATAGAGTTATCAACACCCTGTTCTGGATATAACCCATCGATTTTGTATATCATATATTTCATGAATAGTCTTTGTACTGATTCAAGGCTTTGCTTGTAAGTTGAATAAATAGGGGACCAAATCAGTGAGCCATACTCTAAGCGAGATCGCACATAAGTGTTGAATAGATTTATAAAACTGTCTTGACTCTCAAAATCTTTACAATTTCTGAATATCATACCTAGCATTCTTTTTGCTGATGATATGGCTTTGGTGATATGTGATAGGAACTGCAGTTTAGAATCAAAATAAATACCGAGATCTTTAGTTAGATCATGTTTTTCAAGGTTTTTACCGTCGATGTTGTACACAAATTCTATCAGGTTTATTTTAGATGTGTAGGTCGCTGAGTGACACTTTTTGATGTTGAGTGGTAAGTTATTCGCAGTGCACCAAGTGGCTACCTTGTCAATGTCATTTTGAAGTGTTTGACAGTCATTTATCGAATTAATGGGACGAAATAACTTCAGATCATCAGCAAAGAGAAGAATCCTACTTGAAATATTTTGCGTAATATCGTTTATATACAGAGAAAACAGCAATGGAGCTAAATTACTCCCCTGTGGTGCTCCACTACTGGCTATAAATGATTGCGACTTGTGACTTCTGTATTCAACATATAATGAGCGACCTGTGAGATACGAGCTGAAAAAGTTCAACAAATCCTCATTAAATCCCAAGTTTCTCAGCTTTAAAATTAGTATTGTGTGATCCATCTTGTCGAAGGCCTTTGAGAAATCTGTATATATCGTGTCAACTTGAGATTGAGCGTCGATAGCATCGCAGACCATTTGTGTGAAACACATCAAGTTAGTGATGGTTGATCGTTTGTTTATGAATCCATGTTGTTCTAATACTATTTTGTTGTTCACTTTTGGGGACAATCTATTATACTTATATACTTATTATGAGTATGCAAGAAGGTAATTTCGACCAATGAAAAATAGGAAATTTACTCGGGTGCGGTATGCAACAGATTTTCTACTAATGTCAAAATGGCATTCCAGATGTGTTTGAGCTTTTAAATAATTTTGTGGAATTCATATCGTTTGTGAAGTTTTTTGCATATACCTAAGTTATGTTAGAGTTGAACAATCCACTTGCATACCTCCACAATATTTCAAAACTATTTACTTGCAAGATTTGATAATATTTGCATCCACATGTTGTATTATCATCATAATGAATTGGGAAATTGTGAGTTCCTAGGTCAATTTGAAAATTTTAATATGAAAAACAAATGAGAAAAGTTGTTATTAACCAAATATGTTTACCTTCATGTCAAACAAAAAATGTGTTCAACTGCAGACATAATTATGAAGCTCTTTATTTGTTTTTCATATCCAATAGGTATATTGTATATCTTTATATGTATCCTAATTGACATTCAACTTACCATCGTCCCAATCCAAGTCAGAATAGAAGCCAATAAATAAATGATGAATTAGATAATACAAAATGACAGAGAAACCATCAAATTACCTTCTCAATAAATGAATGGAAAATATAACTCATTAATATAATCCTAAAATACGAATTGGCTATAAAAAAATGGAAACTTTTCAATAAGACAACAAGCTTAACTTGCATGACTTCCATTTACAATTATCAAAACTTACTGAGACAAGTGTCATAAGTAAAATTTCAAATGAGAATGTACCTCCTAAATTAACAGGGGACAATGCAAAAGAATGTCTGGTCTGGGATGATAATAAATATGACTGATTCAACCAAATTCCGAAAGGTAATAGCTCATGCAGACTTATGAGAAAACTGCATCAAATTTATTTTATGAAATAAATCAAATATACTCATGCATAGAACTGTCAATCTTCATTTCCGTAACTTTTCTGTACACAGACACAAGCTGTGGAAAAATGATTTGCTGCTGTTTCTATTAGTGAAGTTCATGCAAGATATCGCCGCTATCCATTCTTGAACGGACACCCAGCACAACAAAACTAAACTTTAAACTTTGTTCATTGAACACGTTAGCTGCCGTATGGGCCAAATTGACTTCTAGTTGTCGTCGATTGAATATGACCAATTAATACCAGAAAATTTACACTCCAAGAATGATGTTTTGGGTGTACAAAAAAGCTATGGTAAAAAAATATATATATAAATCGTGATCGGTGGTTACATGAATCTAACAATTGATCACTGGCTGACATAGAAACATAACCTATAAACAGTTGCTCCAGACTGCAAAAAGCGTTCTTAATTCTGTTTGTATACTTTACTTTTATATACTTTATTTCAGTTTTTTGTATATTCTCTCCTAGTATTACCTTGCCCATGGTAAATATATCCTTGAGGTCAGAATGGTTTATTTAGGTGATTTCATTGGTTCTATTTTCTTGATATAATTTTAGATTTGAAATGAGATTTTCCATTGTAAAAATGTTTTTTATAAAATACATGTGTTTATGAGTTGACTTCTGATTTACCTGAAGTTTTCTAATTATCAAGGGTAATGAGTACTTGCGATACCAATAGTAATTCAGTCAGACATTAACGAGATGCATTTGCTTGGAACTCCAAATGGAGACTTTTATTTGTTTTATAATAGTGATAAAGACACTGATAACTTGGATTGCACAGATTTCATAGGTATATCGACGCCAAAGGATGCATGCTGAAGTTTCCACGGTAGTTAATATTTTTTTCCTCTAGTGGAAGTAAATTGATAACTTTGTTACCTCAAATGAGAGTCCAAACGCTTATTTTCGTTTCAGTCAGTAGATAAAAAAGGTTATGATACCAAAATCATATTAGTTTTGCACAACACATAAATGATTGTTCTTAGACAAGGAAGGATCACTGATATGAAGTTAGGTCGGTAGAAAGAGTACAGAGTTGACTGTCATACAGTCTGTATAATATTTCTTTGTGACTGAAATTAGCATAGACCTAAGCGCAACTTGCTATCCTCTTCAGACTTGTATATAGAGCAGCAATGTCTATCATGACGTTTGTTGACATAAGTTACGACATCGTTTTAAACTCAACGGGTTAAAAGCTTGAATACAGAGGTGTTCGGCGTATGTCGAGACACATTTGGATCGGCTAATTCAGAGGCGTGCAGTAGATGCTGAAATGACATCGTTTTGGCCATTGTCAAATATTCAACATGCCAGGAAGACGTTTGAATTCGAAGTCTTGTATTGAATTTGTTACAATATTTCACAAGAGAGAAAGATAATAATGATCCTTTAATCTCGTTTACTTCCATACAGCAGGTAAATCATAATTCTTCCTGATCAATAATAAAAATAGTCAGACCTCATTTCAAGAATATCATCATGATGTACATAATTGTAGCGTGTCGCTGATGCCCTCAATATTAGTCTGCGGACAGTTTCGAGTATTATTAAAGTACGTTCTGAGAGAAACGAAAGTTTGAGTACGCCAGGGAAATCTAGGACTAAAAAAAACCCAAGACAGTAGATCTGAATGATAATCTGAAAATGGAAGTACGCAATGTGATCTATACTATGTATGCAGAAAGTAAGTGATTCCATTTGATACTTCTTGACTACCTTCAACTGACAATTTTACAGAAAAACACATCACTCTTAGAATTTCGAAAGAAGAACTCAGAACTAAACATATTCTTGACACAAGTATAGGCACATTGAGGCAACTTCTCACAAATGTAGGATTCAATTATAAAAAAGAAGACAACAGACGGTTATTGGTTGAGAAGACGGACATATCTATAATGAGAGCAGAGTTTTTCAGAAAGTTTTATGAAAATCGCAATTCTAGTTACCCTAGACAAATCTTCATCTTGTCTTGGATGAAACTTGGATATTTGCGTAAGGGAATAAGAAGAGATCATGGCAAGATCAAAGTACAAAAAGTATGTATATCATATACCAACCCATACGTATATACATACCAAAGTTCTGATGTTTTTAACTTTCATATAATTGACGACTTAAAAGAGTTAAAACTTGAAATATAAACCAATCCTATGTTTTATTGAATGTTTCTTAGTCAAAATTACCTGGAATAGTGAATAATTTTTTTTGAATATTATTTATTTTAACCCAATTTCTGAAACAGCACAGCACTGCTTAACTGGACCATATGACCTTGAATTGATTTGTTTTTTGAAGTTGTGACGTACGCGCAAAGAAATATTATACAGACTGTAGCTGGAAAGATATGATAGTTGGAATTATTGCTACTAATTTAGGCTCAGCAGTTAACGTATCGAGTCGATTATCATCCAAGAGAAGAACACAATTTCATTCATTTAAAAAATATATAGCTTGCAACCTTGACCAAAATCAAAACTGTCCAGATTCCGAGCTCGCAAACCGATCCACTTACTGTCCATCCCGTTCATCTCCTCGTAGGCCCTCCGTTTCAGCGACGGCGACACATTGTTCAGCGGGATCTTGTCGGCCTCCGGCTTGTTGGGTATCTTCTCGTACATCAGACTGCCGTCGGGCGCCTTGGGCGGCTTGGGGAACGCCTCCTTGTCGGGCAGCGGTAACATGTCTTTGGCGGTCAGCACGAGCCATTGCGGCGTCACGGAGCCGGGGCGGCCCAGCCGAGTGGCTATGGCGGTCACGCTGCCCCGGTTCCGTTTTTTGTAGAGGAGGAGTTGTTTCAGGTCCGTCAGCGTTTTGCCAATCTGAAATTGTAGGTTGATTTACATGGGGGAGAAATGTGGCAGTGTGGCTTGTTTGTGCGTTTTTGGACAAGCGAGCGAGTCCGCTAGTAGGCTACTCGACTGATAGTTAATCATTGGAATTCAATTGATCGACTGTGTCGTGGGCAATGAACTCAATATAAACAACTGGAAGGGAGACGGCCGTTCTCTCGAATAGCACAAAGTGTGTCAGGGGCAGCTGCAACAAAGATAGCATGATTTACGGTAACCTGTCTCTTTCCTACTCATGTTGTTTAATGGTGGATTGGTGTTTACGTTTTCTTTTATCTAATAATTAAAGTACTTTAGATTTTTTTTCTCTCATCTAAACAAGCAAGAAAGTTCATTGTCTTTGTTTATGTGAAATATCTATTCATTTGGCGTGTTTTGTTTTATAAAAAGGACTGAATTTGTTGGTCTGAACACTGTAAACTGATTGTTGAGAAGGTTTTGATAAACAATGGTGATTTATTGAGTCGCCTTTGGATGCAAGAACGAACAAGACAAAAGGAAATTGTCATTCAATGGTTGGGTAAGTTGAATATTGTTCAGATTTTTGGAAATTATTGTTCTTGAAATGATCATCAGTTAGGTGTACAATGTTCCCAATCTCAGAATATGTTAAAAAGCTATACCTATATTATTTGTCAAAGTTAAATACTTCCATGACTTTTCCATAAACATATTAAGTAATATTATTTGTTGCAGTTTTCCATTCAGACATTCTTGAATTATGGATTAAGGCAAATCGTAGAGAGAGTTGGGCTCCATCTAAAACCAGCAAGCTTTGTGGAGAGCATTTCCTGCCAACTGATTATTTATTCAGACATACCAGGTACTGCTAGGTTATTGAAACCAGTTGCTGTACCCAGTATATTTCCATTTCCTAAGCATTTGTTACCAAAAAATACTGATCCTTGAGGGAAAATAAGAAAACTCATAGGTACCTAGTTGATTAAGAATGAAAAAAAAATGGTTATTTTTGTATCTAGAGCGCGAAATGCTACTTTGGTGATCGAGATCTGACTTTTTTAACGAGGAGTAGCGTTACCACCGATACAACAAGGCCTGCATGCTCCGTGGGTCACTTAGTGAGGCCTAACCAGCAGCTCGAAACGACAAGCGCTTATAGCGCTATAAGGCGACCGCGTATTTCGATTTTAGTTTTAGATCATCATTGAGCCGATTTTGCTGTTTTTTGAAGGGCTTCCGGTTAAAAAAGGATGCCAGTCGTCAACTGAGCCCTCCTTCGCACCCCATTCGATTTTATTATGGAAAGAAAGTTTTAAAGCAAAAACCAGGATAAAACACAAATATCCACCTACAGCAACCCATTCGAATTAAATATATTGGCACAAATTGTGGTGAAGGTAAACTTCACACCTAATTATACAGGGCCCGCAGAACATAAACTTATCGTGAGATTGATCGAAAGTAAATTGTGGAAAATGTATTTTATTTTGATTGACATGCCGTTTGTTACAATTACCTATATTTATCTTGGAGAATTCCTATTACCTGAAAAATTAACCAGTGAGTGTTTTCAATTTTCTGCTGTTGGATTTTTCACCCAAGTGGATCGTTACACTTGAAACCGTAATTTTAAAGGGTAAAACTGCATTTATCATGCGATGGTTTTTTTTATTGAAAATTTTTTTCGGTACTCACGTATTTTTGTCTGATAAACCGAATTTTATAATGAAAATGTGAACAAACCACTATTTATTGAGATATTTCAAGAAAAAGTTTGAAATTTCGCCTTCTTTCTCCCCTTGTGTTGGGGGCATTTGAAGCTACTTGCTCTTATTTTGTCATTGGACACTTTATATACTCATGATGTGACCAAGCATTCCAGATGACGACCATTTAATCAATAGTCAATCAAAATACGAGATGTCAAATGTCAATAGATTGCTTTCGAATGACATTACACACGCCATTATTTTGAATGATATTCTTCCTTCTTTTCACTAAATATGGATTAATCTCAAGAAAATCATATTTATAGTTGAATTATATATGAATTGTCCAATATGATGGAAAAAGAAGGGAAATTTGTTCTAAATGCCATCCAGAAGACAGGTGAAAAAGAAGGTGAAATTTGGAACTTTTCAGTCAAATATCTTCATGATAAATATCATGATAAATGCAGTTTTACCTTTTTTGAGTAGAGTGTTTGTAGTTCATGTTAATATGATAGTTGCAATTTGATCATTGGAATGAATTCTGCATTCATTGCCATGAGGCAAATGACCGTTTTCAGAAAGAAATTTGAGAATGAGAATTAAAAATGCCCGTTTATTATGAACATTCAAGAAAATTTCCTCGAATTCAAAGATGATTTTGTTGACTATAATATACGAATACAAAACTAACTGCACAATCAAAGCTTTTCTATTTTTCCTCTACTTATACTTTTTATGAGAGAGTAATTGTCTTCTATTATTAATTCATCATTATAAATTAAGCTTTGTTTACTACTGAACTTAGATACTTAGATGTAGTAAAATCCTCGCGGTGAATTGCATATACTTACCCACATTTTCGATAGCTCCTCGTCCAACGGGAAACTAAAAGCATGAACTTTTGAACCACCCACATAATTCCCCCGACAAAAGGGAACCCAACACTTGAAAGGCATTGTTATTTTGCCGATCACAACACAAAATATTTCACAGAACAGTAATTTTTCCGCCAATTATTTTGATGAATAAACAACAAAAGAATTCGGGACCGTTTCAAAAACATACGTGAATCACCGATGAATCAACACGAACTGACGCGTTAGTCGACAAGCGATAAAATAAAACACTGGCCTCACTTGGCGACGTCACGAGCTGTTTACGTCAGAGTCTGCTGGCCTTGTTTTATCGGTGGTAACGGGCGTAGCCGAGTTAAAATAATAGTCGAGATGACCAAAGTATTTCGCGCTTGAGTTACAAACAACATTTTTTCTACAAACGCCAAAAAACATAAATCTAAAGCGAAGTAGGTACTTCGCGCATTGAAGGTTGGGAAGTGTCACATTACACACCTCTACTTCCCGCCCACACTTTCCGCCCCTCACTACTTCCCGCCCTCTAAATGCCCTCATGTAATAATTCAGGTATGTTCAGAATGAAACATAGATTCATTAATTTTTGATCGAAATACGATGGTTGTAAATTAAATAGTATACAAACCTCGGTAGAAAGTTTCATTCCTGTCTCGAAATTATAGCTAACCTCGATGCCTTGCGTCTCGGTTAACTAACTAATCTCACGACAGGAATGAATCACTTCCCGCCTCGGTGTGTAATATACTATTTCATTAGCTTTTTGTTTTATTACCATTATTTTTTTTAATAACGCATGAATAATCTCATACCAGATATTGATCTGTCTGATTATTCATGTTATTTCATTGTAAATCTATATAAAATATATTTATATTTATATGAGATGCAATGTAATGTTTGTAGCAAAGAAAGAAATGAATAATATTATTATTATCAAGAGATCAAAAACCGATCCGTATTTGTTTTTTTTTGCTTTCTTTCCTAATCATAAGAATCACGTAATCTTCTTGGAATAAAGTATTTCTTTTCAAATGTTAATCAATTCGCTTTCTCACCATCTGTATCCCGCACTCCTGCTTGACAGCCTGTATGTTTATGGCGAAGAAGGGTGCTCTAGCGGCGTGCCTCGGCCTCATTATGTGCCGGCACAGCCTCCTCGAAATCCTGGTGATGGGCGTCGTGTTCAAATAAAACGCCGTCCGAGTTTTCATAATAGGCCTCGGAGAGCCGGACCGCACCATTATTCCGTGCGCCGTCGCGTAGTGCCTGAAAGAAATACAGGGTGGTATATAGCAACAAATATGAACAAACCATTAATTTCGGCTTTCGAACATTTCCCGGACGTTTTTACTTCGAGGAAGTAGCATTTTTCCTGCCGGAGTCCCGGAAGTACGAACTTACCGGACTAGGCCGGGAAGAATAAAGTCGTTGTCATTGTAAATATGGAAATCTTGTTATGTATGGTTTTGATGATGCAGTCAATCATTACTATAGCAGCATGCCAAATAACGACATACAGCTATTTGACATTTTGATTTTTGAAAGCTTGCATGGTTTTTGGTTGCAATTATCGCAATAAACTATGGGAAGCAGCAGCAATAGTGAGTTTGAAACAGTGCATACCTAGGCTGTGTCAAGTCATTCGTTTGACCACAGTGGTAATACCAGGATGGCCAATGGTTGACTCGGCTCCCATCCAAAGTTAACGTGGTAACTTTGTGGGCAGGTTTGAAACGTGACCGGTATTGCCAAACAGCTGGTTGGTCAAACCGATGGTCAGACTTCATACTGAAAGTATGTGCCCGGTCAAACCACAGACTTGACACAGCCCTAGTCGACAATCTTGCAGAAATATATTTAATAGCCTCAACATTTCAACTGCCATTGGTGTTTTTGTATTTGAATTATGTGTTTATGTATTTTTGAACAAAGAAAAATGCATTACTGATAGGAATAAGTACAAGACAATGTGACAATTATCACATTCCAATGTGTAAATATGAGATTACACGTAACTCTCCCAATTACTTTGGACTCAAAGTTTTCAATAAACTTCCCAGTCGATTGAAAAACTTCAAAAAACTCAGTCATTTCAAAACGAACTTGAAGAAATTCCTACTGGAAATGAATTCCTATACTTAAGAAGAATATTTTTCGGTACCCTAGTCTTTTTGTTTCTGTCTCTGTAATATCGAAAACTCTGTCTAGTTTTAGGCCTTCAATCTGACGATTCCTATACATGTAAAAATGTCCAATGGAAAATAAACGCATTGTATTGTGCCTTTCAAAATTTCCAAGACAGCAGATGCTACTACAGCACAATTATTGCCTTTCGACATTTAATACAAATTAGAATTGAAATGTTCGAGATTTTGTTTTACAAATGTAAAGAAATGTCTCATTGATTTGCCGGTTGCCGCAAGAATAGTGTACGTAATACGCCCGAAAACTTGTTATGTAAATTACAATTTTGTACAAATGTCACGAAGACTTGATAGTTTTTCACAATTATTTTGGCATACAAATCGTGTTTTTTGGGGCTATTTATTTATTCAAGTATTTCTCACATTGTGCTGTTGTACAATGCATAAAAAATACAGCGTGAGACGAAGGAATACGATTTTTCTGGTGAATTGTGATCTATAAGTACTGTAGTCACTCCCATAGTGTTCATTTTGAAATGTTGTAATTTCTCTTCAGAATTCCTTCTGCAATAGGAAACACACGACCATATTATTTCATCAGCATGTCAGACCAGTTCTCCCTTTTGATTGCACAAATCCAAGCTTTTTGCCTTCTTTTAGAAACTTCACAAATCTTTCTATTAGCTCCTATTGCAGAAGGAAAACTTAAGAGAAATGACAAAATCTCAAAATGAAAATGATGTGAGTGATAACAGTACTTTTAGAATACAATGTACCAGAAAAATCATATTCTTCCGCCTCTAGGTAAATTTTTTGTGTATTGTATAGTTATATTGAAAAAAGCATACAAGTATAGAGAGAGACATCCTATTTGCGAAAAACGGGGTATCGGGGATGATTGATTACCAAAAAAAAGTTGTCAAAAATACAAAGCATAGGTCGCGTGCACGATGACCGACCCTGGAGGTAAAACATTGAAACACAACCTCACTTTTCTGGAAAACATTGAAACACAACCTCACTTTTCTGAGGGATCAAAGGATTGAAATAGTTCTTCACGATATTTTGGCTTATGAATAGTGTTTTTTGGGTAATGCCATCACATGCCATCACATTGTGCTGTTGTACAATGCACAAAATATGCAGCGAGAGACGAAGGAATATGATTTTTTAGGTAAATATAGTTACCTCACATAGTTTTCATTATGAAATTTTGTCATTTCTCATTAGAATTCCTTCTGTCACTTCTGCAATAGAAGCTGATACTGCTAATAGAGTGAAAATCTCTACAACACGCACACGATCATATTTCGTCAGCATGTCAGATCAGTCCTCCCGTTTGAAAGCATGAATCCAATCAACTGCCTTATTTTAGAAACTTTTCGATTATTTCTATTATCTCCTATTGCAGGAGGAATTCCAATGAGGAATGACAAAATTTCAAAATGAAAACTATATGTGAGTGACTATAATATTAGATGATCCTTTATCTCTCGCTGCATTTTTTGTGCATTGTACAACAGCATAATGTGATGGCATGCTTGAATCAATGATCAGCTGAAAAACACGATTAGTACGTCAAAATAATTGTGAAAAACTATTTCAATTTTCAATCCTTTGTAAACAAATAAGAAAAGTGAGGTTTTGTTTCAATGTCTAACCTCCAGGATCGGTCATCTGACAGATCTTGCACATACAACTAGAGGCAGGATGGCGTTAACCTCTCTTTTTAAAACTTGTACGCTGATTTATTGAATACAACTGTACAACAGCACAATGTGATGGCTTGCTTGAATAAACAAGAAACAGGATTCGTATGCCGAAATAATTGTGAGGGTCGGTCATCTGTCAAATGTGCAGGCGACCTATAACAAAGGTAAGTTTGGTAGAATAGAAAAAATTCAAGATTGAGGGTATGGAAAAACATGCATACCTTCCTAGGTGGGCTTTCAGCTTGAACTCTTTACCACACCCTCCGATGTTACATCGATGGGGTCTGTGGGACATGCCTGGGATTCGTTCTTCTTCTGCGTCACTGCTCGATTTCTTTTTGTTACCGTTTTCGAAATCCCCATCCCCGAATCGCGTGGGAATTTTCAGTCCACCATATTTTTTCCAATAGTGCCAACAAACTTGGCAGAGGCGGCATTGCATATGGGAAGGACCCCATGCATACCATTGGTTCGATACTGTAACTGAAAGAGGAATTATAGGCTGTATCATTTCAGGGTCGTGAATTCGTCTTGCGATCGCATAATTATTCGATAAAGAGCTTTTATCTCTGCCTACGGAAGAAAGTTGATCACACTCACAAATTAGACTATGGCGCCCAATTCGAAATTGAAGAAAATGTGTATTCTTGACCAAAGTTGTTCACTGTCACAAACCGTTTTCTCCTGAGAGCTATGCACTTTTTTAAAATAATTATTGAAATTCACAATATTTCATATACATGAAAAACGCGGGACGGCGTGTGACGTCATATACCGCGATTAATCCATTGCAATTAAATACGGTACGACCTAGATATATATATATATACATATATAGGTGATTATTTTGAATATTGAAAAAAAATATTTGTGGAAGATATCATTGTGTTCTCAATAAACATACCAAATGCAATATCTAGAATTCCTGTTTTATAATAATGCTATCAAATTGACCAATCAAAGTCAATGAACTCATTGTGAACACCTGGAAGGGATACTGCCGTTTTCTCGAATAGCACAGTGTGTCGTGGCAGCTTGTGTTACAGTAACCTGTCTCTTTCACACTCGTGTTGTTTTATGGCGGATTGGTGTATGCATTTTTATTTATCCAATAATTAGTACTTGAGAGCTGATTTTTCATCTAAACAGGCGATAAAGTGAAGTCATAACTTCATTGTTTCTTGTTATTTGAAACATCCCTTCATTTGGTGTGTTTTGTTTTATCAAAAGGACTGAATTTGTTGGTGTGAATTGATTATTGTTGAAAAGGTTTGTGATTTCGAATTAATAAACCATGGTTATTTATTGTGATGCCTTTGAATGCAAGAACAAGCGAGACAAACGGAAATTGTCTTCCATGGGTAGGTTGAAAAGTGGTTGAAAAATTTTCAGATTTTTAGAAAAACTAGTAATTTATTTTCAGGTTGGTCTGTGGATGCTCATAACTCGGATTCGGAGGATGATGTTTTTCACAACTTCCAGAAAATATCAGAAATTATAAAAACATACTGGACAAATTGAGCCTCAACCTTTTTTGGTACAAAAATCAGGCAAATGATCCATCTGGATACATTTTGAATGTTGCATTGAAATATCACTCACACTTACACAAAATTACAAAATTGTTCATTTCAATGTCAAGTTGCAAAGAGCTAATTTATATTTATAGCCTTTGAATCATTATTAGAATAGGTTCTGAAAAAACTCTCATCATATTTCCATGGAGAATATTGACTGAGATTAAAAGAATTTTTACACAAATTCAATATTTACCATTACAGGATTCACAAGCTTTTCCACCTAATGACACTGCCGGATCTGAACTGCCATTACTACTACCATTTATCACCCCCTTGTTGTTATTTAGTGCTGCAGGATTTGGCTTATTGCTAAAATAGATAACGATTTAGTTCTTCAGATACATGAATTTCAATATGTAATACGAACTCACTAGTTGGGAATGTAGACTTGTTTCAGTTTAGATTCGGCTTCGACGGCTTTCACCCTCTTTTGTTGGACGTATCTGTCAGTGGTTTTCCACATGTAATAGTACTCTATAATGTTTTTCAGCGTTTTCCAAGGAAGGAAATCTTGACGAATATCGTTAAAATCCTACAATACATAAACTTTCAATTCAAGAAGAAGTATACAGAGAAGTGCACAAAAAACGGCCAGGAGTGTAATTTTTGATGCCATTGCGATATCTACTGTGAAATCTACAGAATCCGGCCTCACCTTCCCGTACTTATCCAACGCCTCCTCGAACAAATTCGCCTCCGAGGCGCTCCACTCCTCCATCTCGTCCCGACACAGCACCGGCCCGCTCGACGGCACCAGCGAGCACAGCGCCGCCGACAGGTCGTAGCCGTGCCGGTGCAGCGTGTCCATGGCGTGGAACAGCGTGACGTCACGACTGGCCGCGGCCGCCGACATGTGCAGCGACGGCTGCTTCACGCTCGAGCTGCAGTCAAGGGCACGCGCGAACGTACCCACCGAGCGCGAGACGACGAGGAACTGGTCGATCTGTCGGTCGGTGAGCGAGTGTCGGGGCGTCCACGTGACCGTCTCGGGATCGGAGTGGGGGGCGGCCCGCGGGTCGTCGCGCTCGGGGTCGCGCAGCGCGGGCAGCACGTCGCACTGGTATCGGCTGCCCACTCGGATCTCACCTGCGGATGGGCAAAATCAATTGGTCGAAGAATTTAACTAGCATAATAGACAAAGAGCACGTGGTCTTTTTCACAGTATAATGTCATATGGCATTCTACTGTGGGGTAATTCATCACACGCAAATCAAATACTATTATTACAAAAACGAGCCGTGCGTGTTATTTCAAAATCAAATTACAGAGAACCTTGCAGAGCCTTGTTCAAGGAGCTTGGTATTTTAACATCTACAAATAAATATATTTTGGAAGCTCTAAAATATGCAAAAGAAAACCAATCATCATTACAGAGACAAGACAGGTATGAAACAAGACATTGACCCTATCAACTGCCACTTTTTAGACTCAATAAAAACTTCAAATCCTACAAATACCAGTCATTCAAATGTTTTAATAGTCTACCAAAAGAATGGAGGGAATTAAACTTGGAAAAGTTTGTGAATCATTGTAAGAATTTTCTGAGAGAAAATGTGTTCTACAACATCGAGGAATTTTATAAACATTTCAATGTATGCTTTTAGAATATTATTATGTCCTGTGTATGTGAGTGATTTGAAATATGTTTGTATTTTATATTTCACTTTTATTTTTTATTGATACATGTATTCTATATTTTATTGTATATTGCTTGACGAATGTATATTAATTTTTTCTTTTATCACACAGAATAAACTACTACTACTACTACTACTAACAAGTTCAAAATCGTCACCTCAAAAGTACAACTCGATAATACACATGTTTAGAGATTCCATAAGCGAATAATAGTCGTGTTGAAGGAACTGAAGATACAAGTGATAGCTAGAATTGTTTCTCTGATAAATAAAGGTCTACATGAATCACGCACTCCCACCTTGCATAAGTATCTTATCGCTCGCTTTTGCAAAACAAATACTGAATGAAAAAGTTGTTGACTGCAAAATCCCCAACAGGCAACACCACTCAAGTGCGACTCAATCAGAGAATGATATACCATTTTGGTTATGGATGAACTCAGTTCATTTGAAACGACGCCAATTTTTTTGTCAAAGCTGAAATATGCTGCACAAATTTTAATTTATAATAAATAAAGATTCCCAGGCATTTGGGTTGGTTTTTGTTCCTAATATAATGTCCATTCAAGTACAAATTGTCGATACATATTATAGTTGAAGGTGAGTAAGTTTTTATTTTATGTTAAAGCTCAAGTAGTTTGCATCACACCATCTTTTTACAACATCCAAATAGTATCTTTCAAACGATCAGTATTTTTTCAATACCAAAGGAGTGTTGTGTCATCTGCAAAGATGGTAAAAATTCCTTGAATTTAAAGGGTAACTAGGTCGTTTAGATATATAAGGAAAATAATTGGGCCCAGAACTGATCCTTGTGGAACACTCCATAAAATTTCCTTAGTGTGTGATAGTTTTTCATTTGATTTCTTCACTACTTGTTTCCTATCACTTATGAAAGACCTAAACCAGTTATTACAGACTCCTCTAAAACCATATCAGTCCATCCTTTGCAAAGGACACAACCAGAAGCTTTGGAGAAGTCGCAGAATACTGCAGCTGCGACTTTCCCATTGTGTGTAGACATGTTCAAGAAAGGAAAAGATTGCATCGTTTGTGCCTTTTTCATTCTGAAAGCCGAATTGATAGTTGGTTAAAATATTATGTGAATACAGAAAAGATGATATTCTCTTTTTAACCAGTTTCTCTATGATTTTCGGGTGTTGAGAGTAGGGATATTGGTCTAAATTTACTCGGATCTTCAGAATTACCGCCGCTGTTTATTAGGCACGGATGGAATTTTTCAAGAGCAAAAGATTTATTTATATTACATTAGCTTTCGGTGTTTCTGTAACTCATTTAATATTATAAATTTATATGAAGCAGATTATTTCGTGAATAAATATTGTTCAGCATTGTCGAATTTGTGGAGAAAAGTTAAGTTACAATTATCCTAACGTGTTATTTCACAGGTATGTAGAAATTTGGGCCAGTGGCGGTCTTGTTTGAGGGCTCGTCTTTGTTGATGAAAAGCGTGTTCATATCATTGAATATATCAAATATAACCTCACTTAGACATTACAAAATGAGGTATTATTATTTTAAAACAGGTGAGAATTAATTTATTAATGCACATCATCTCGCATATCATGCACGCTTTTATAGAAATTCAGATTTTTAGGTATATGAAATATATCAATTCTCTGGCAATGACTCCGCAGGCGTAAACTTTTTAATGATTTACGACTGAATTACAACAATCACCTTTGTCTGCCAGCAGAGTCTTTTGGGTCGGATCGAACACCAGACAGTAGAAGAACATGTCGTCCCTGTCGAGGTAGGCGCCGAGCGCCTCCGTCTCGTTGAACAGCGTGACGGAGCACTTGCCGCGTATGTGGGTGGCGGGCAGCGTCTCCACCTGTCGCGACAGGAACAGTTCGCGGTGCTTCATCTGGTGGCGCTGCTTCGGACTGAGCGGCGGCTCTCCCGACCGGCCGCACGTCTCCGGGATGGGGCTCTCGTCCGATTCGTCTAAGGCACCTGAGGAGCAACGAGCCGAATGAGTTCGAGTCACAGTGTCATTCATGAAATTGGTATCGTATGGGAAAAACTTTTGATGATAATTTATTTTGAAATTCGACTTGAGAGTCAAGTTTTGCTTCAAAAAAGATGAAAAATGGCCAATTGATTCGGGTTGCTATGTGTCAAAAGTTGAATTTTTTCATAATAATCTCTGAAAATAAAGGGCTTTCACGCTAGGTTGATAGTTGCGCAATACTTGGTAACAATGTCATGCCAAAACTGCACATCGAAAAGTACTAGTAACTTTCGAAATGGGCGAACCGCATTATCGATATAAGTTGGCGAAACTGTACACCGATGCCAGATTTATTTGACATTTCTAGAAGCGATTTGTTGTGATCAGCTGATCTCTGCGAATTATGCATTACTGACAATTTGTACTTTCAAGGAATTGTTTGTGATTTATTTGTGGATCATTGGTGAAATTTGATTTATTCAAAATGCCTAAACCATTGAGTGCGGAGGCGCAGAAGATGATGGTATCATTGATACAATATTTCGAAGGTGAACGTGATAATGATGGCCCATTACTTCCACTGACTGTTGTGAGAGATGTAAGTTGAATGATGGTATTAATAATGATATTTTGTGTTGTCAGAATGATCCAAATATGATTTGTCTGAAGTACAGAGAGTAGCTGCTGCATTAGAAATAAGTATCCCTACTGAGTGGAGAATATCTGCCAAACAGAAACATGGTAATGCTGGCCCCAAAAAGAACAGAGAAAGAGAAACACCCCTTTTAGACCTTAATGATGGTGAACAAGTCGCAATTAGGAATTGTATCTATGACATGTATATTAATGTATAAGAACAGTAAGTATTTTCACTGCAAATTAATGATCATTTTAGGTAATACTAATGTGTTTGATTTCGAATAGAGGAACACATTACATTAGAAACATTGAGAGATTAACTTGCTGGACGTTATCTCTTTAATGGAGGCATCACATCTCTCTGGGAAGTGTTGAAAAATATTGGCTTCAAGTTCAGGAAAGATGATCCACGAAGAGGAATGATGGAACTACCTCACATTGCAGTGAAGCGTATTACGTTCCTGCAGACATACTGCCAATCGAAAAATGAAGGTTTAAGATGGCTTTGCTCTCATATTGTCCATGGAGGACACTCCTGTGGGAATATATTGCCGACTTGATTTTTGTTTGGCTAGGCTAGGCTACGCTTAGTCGGCTTTCTTAGGACTGCTGGCTGGAGACTGCTCTGTAGGTGTCTAGCGTGACCTGGCTAAATCGAAATCAACAGGCATTCAGGAAATAAATACTTGTTTCAGTATCCGTTTATACGAGTCGATGCATAGATTTCGCGAGGATGTAATTCAATGTTCTGCATGGCGTTAGCCAGGAAAATAGTTGTTTTTCTACGAAAATCTACCATTTTGGTTCATTTTATAAGTACTATGTGGAAATGACTTTGGGCTTTTTGTATTTTATTAACGAATATGTTTAATGTTTATGAAATTAATCATTAATGACCCCTATGAATGATCAATTTGTCTATTAATGCACGATTGTTGTATAGGCAACCAGATATACACCGCTTCCATTCAATATTTACACTATAACTTACGGAATCTACATTCAAAACAAAAATATAGATTTCAGATTCTACGTTAACTGGTTAGACTGTAAACGTTTCTGAAATGATTTTAATCCCTGTTTCCGAACAAAAGGAATTTATTTTCCATATTGATTATTTCGATAAATGTCAAATGTCACTAAAGTCAGTGACAAGTTCGTTTTTAAACGGTGCCCCGGAGTAGGAATGTAGAGTTGGCTTCATTTTGACAGGTTATGAATGTAGTAGTTTTATTATTTACACATTGAAATTTCTCAAACAGAACTCGATCCTAAACGAAAATATCATTGAAACAATGCATCACTATCGGCTACATTCAAAATGATACTATTCTTCCTCCACCAGGAAGAACAGAATGAAGCCGACACCCATGTAACGGTCCTGGTCCGAGACGCTCGTAACTTTCAGTGCTACTGGGCGATTGTTAGTAGTTTCCGGATGAATGATGAATACGCGAACTAAGATTTCTCCATCACAGGAGAAAAAAAGTCGACAGAAAATTGTTGCAACCAACTCGTATATTAATAAGGTCATTAATGATCTCGAACATTAACGAACTCGCTTTGCTCGCACGTTGAAAAATCTCGATCGTTCATCGCCCTAATTAATTCACTATTTGGTTGAATAACTATTTCATACTCTTTCGCACGTTATTAGCAACTCTCCTCAATTCTTCTGGTTTATTCTTTGTCGCAACTCTTCTCTATTTCTTGGCCTGAATTTCTCACTCTGTAGCCAGATGATCCAATCCTGACTACCATCATGTCTGGTATTATTCAAATTCTTGAAAGAATTATTATACACGGTGACTTGAAAATTCAATTAGTCAAGAATGGTAACGTTTATTAAAAACACCCCTTATGAGATATTATTTTGAAAATTGTTATAGTATCAGTGGCTACTCCGAATCGATTGCCATTATCAAAATTTTTGAAAAAAAAAGCCTCATCCATCTTCTTTAATTTCGATGGAGTTTTTGTGATCGCAGAAGGCTAAAGAATTATGATTGATAATTTTTTTTGCTCGTCAAAGGAGGTAATTTTGAGTAGTATATAATTATAAGAAAAAAATTCTTAAATCGTGCTAGGAAAACGAAAGTTTAAAATTGCCATTTTGTGTTCAAAACAGTGATTGGAGTCATTGGTTATGTATATTTTGCTTTTCTAAAAACATCATGATAGGGACATATTCCATATAACTCTCTGTATAATTTAGTGATTAAGGATAGGATTAACTTGTGAACTCAACCATGACAGACATTGACTTCGCGGTTAGGGTATTTCACGGTGAAGTGAACATACCTAGTTTAGTCTTCTCCTGAAGATGCTAACATAGTTAGCGAAACACGTGTAGAAGCGTTTATTATTATTAGTATAATAAATTCCAGATACTTTGTCACTTGGTATATTTTTTATTAATGATATAGTCCTACTTTCAAACTAAATAGATGAGGAGTGATTTCGATGCTTAAGGGTACATTTTTATGACAAACTCAATATTGAAAACCGCATATCGATAACTACCATCGTTTCAGGGTTAAGTATTTCTCAAAAATGTGCATTTTTGAAAAGTAGCTGAAATTGGACTGAATGCCTGTATAATGGAAAAAAGATAATTCAGAAATCAGGAAATATTGATATATTAATTTTTAAATAAATCGTTCATCCCGAGGTTCATTCATTCAATCAATCAATCATTCATTCATTCATGTTATTCAGAGGAAAGAGGAACAGATGAACATATACATCCTCACTGTATATTTCTTATATCATATGACTGGCATCTGTGCCCATACTATGAAATCGATAAAGCGTTAAGATAATGAAACTAGTAATATTTCCATTTATCGGTTCATTCGAATTCACCTACTATACATATGGACCTCCATTAAGCTAGCAGAACCACTTTGAATTTTTCAATTTTTTCTTCGGCCATAATTTTAGGCTAATTTAAGGCTAATTTATTACCCTATTGCCGAATTTATTGCTCTTCGATTTATGTAAGAAAACGTGGGTCCTGCTAGCTTAACGTTAAGCTAGCAGAACCACTTCGTAAATAAAAGTTCGATCACAAAACTAATTATGCCATAATTTAAGGCTAATTTTAGGCTCCAATCCTAGCCTATTGCCAATTTTTTCGCACATTGTTTTTTTAAAAAAATCATGGGTTTTGCTAGCTTAACCGTTAAGCTAGCAGAACCAAATTTCAAATAGAAGGAATATAAAAATATTGAGTACACCATAATTTAAGGCTAATTTTAGGCTCTTCGTTGAACCTATTATCGATTTTTTTGCAAATCATTTTTTGCAAAAAATTTCCCAAATCCAACATGAACATGACAAACCAGTAGCAAACCAAAAAAAACTTCAATCACAAACCTGATTATGCCATAATTTCAGGCTGATTTAAGGCTCTGATCCTAGCCTATTGCCAATTTTTTCGCACACTGATTGAAAAGAAAACATGGGTTTTGCTAGCTTAACCATTAAGCTAACATGTGAACATGACAAACCAATAGCAAACCAAACAAAGTTCAATCACGAAACTAATCATGCCATAATTTAGGGCCAATTTTAGGCTCTGATCCTAGCCTATTGCCAATTTTTTCGCACATTGTTTTTTAAAACAATCATGGGTTTTGCTAGCTTAACCGTTAAGCTAGCAGAACCAAATCTCAAATAGAAGGAATATGAGAATATTGAGTGCACCATAATTTAAGGCTAATTTTAGGCTCTTCGTTGAACCTATTATCGATTCTTTTGAAAAATCATTTTCTGCAAAAAATTCCCAAATCCAACATGAACATGACAAACCAATAGCAAACCAAAAAAACTTCAATCGCAAACCTAATTATGTCATAATTTCAGGCTAATTCAAGGCTCTGATCCTAGCTTATTGCAAATTTTTTCGCACACTGTTTTTTTAAAAAAATCATGGGTTTTGCTAGCTTAACCGTTAAGCTAGCAGAACCAAATCTCAAATAGAAGAAGTATAAGAATATTGAGTGCACCATAATTTAAGGCTAATTTTAGGCTCTTCGTTGAACCTATTATCGATTTTTTGGAAAATCATTTTCTTCAAAAAATTTACCAAATCCAACATGAACATGACAAACCAATAGCAAACCAAAAAAACTCCGATCACAAACCTAACTATGCCATAATTTCAGGCTAATTTAAGGCTCTGATCCTAGCCTAGTGGGTTTTGCTAGCTTAACCGTTAAGCTAGCAGAACCAAATCTCAAATAGAAGGAATATAAGAATATTGAGTGCACCATAATTTAAGGCTAATTTTAGGCTCTTCGTTGAACCTATTATCGATTTTTTGAAAAATCATTTTCTGCAAAAAATTCCCAAATCCAACATGAACATGACAAACCTCGTGACAAACCAATAGCAAACCAAAAAAACTTCAATCACAAACCTAATTATGTCATAATTTCAGGCTAATTCAAGGCTCTGATCCTAGCTTATTGCGAATTTTTTCGCACACTGTTTTTTTAAAAAAATCATGGGTTTTGCTAGCTTAACCGTTAAGCTAGCAGAACCAAATCTCAAATAGAGGAAATATAAGAATATTGAGTGCACCATAATTTAAGGCTAATTTTGGGCTCTTCGTTGAACCTATTATCGATTTTTTGGAAAATCATTTTCTTCAAAAAATTTACCAAATCCAACATGAACATGACAAACCAATAGCAAACCAAAAAAACTTCAATCACAAACCTAATTATGCCATTTTTTCAGGCTAATTTAAGGCTCTGATCCTAGCCTAGTGCGAATTTTTTCGCACACTGTTTTTTTAAAAGAATCATGGGTTTTGCTAGCTTAACCGTTAAGCTAGCAGAACCAAATCTCAACTAGAAGGAATATAAGAATATTGAGTGCACCATAATTTAAGGCAAATTTTAGGCTCTTCGTTGAACCTATTATCGATTATTTGGAAAATCATTTTCTTCAAAAAATTTACCAAATCCAACATGAACATGACAAACCAATAAGTAGCAAACCAAAAGAACTTCAATCACAAACCTAATTATGCCATAATTTCAGGCTAATTTGAGGCTCTGATCCTAGCCTATTGCGAATTTTTTCGCACACTGTTTTTTTAAAAAAATCATGGGTTTTGCTAGCTTAACCGTTAAGCTAGCAGAACCAAATCTCAAATAGAAGGAATATAAGAATATTGAGTGCACCATAATTTAAGGCTAATTTTAGGCTCTTCGTTGAACCTATTATCGATTTTTTGGAAAATCATTTTCTTCAAAAAATTTACCAAATCCAACATGAACATGACAAACCAATAAGTAGCAAACCAAAAGAACTTCAATCACAAACCTAATTATGCCATAATTTCAGGCTAATTTGAAGCTCTGATCCTAGCCTATTGCGAATTTTTTCGCACACTGTTTTTTTAAAAAAATCATGGGTTTTGCTAGCTTAACCGTTAAGCTAGCAGAACCTTATCTCAACTAGAAGGAATATAAGAATATTGAGTGCACCATAATTTAAGGCTAATTTCAGGCTCTTCGTTGAACCTATTATCGATTATTTGGAAAATCATTTTCTTCAAAAAATTTACCAAATCCAACATGAACATGACAAACCAATAAGTAGCAAACCAAAAGAACTTCAATCACAAACCTAATTATGCCATAATTTCAGGCTAATTTGAGGCTCTGATCCTAGCCTATTGCGAATTTTTTCGCACACTGTTTTTTTAAAAAAATCATGGGTTTTGCTAGCTTAACCGTTAAGCTAGCAGAACCAAATTTCAACTAGAAGGAATATAAGAATATTGAGTGCACCATAATTTAAGGCTAATTTTAGGCTCTTCGTTGAACCTATTATCGATTATTTGGAAAATCATTTTCTTCAAAAAATTTACCAAATCCAACATGAACATGACAAACCAATAAGTAGCAAACCAAAAGAACTTCAATCACAAACCTAATTATGCCATAATTTCAGGCTAATTTGAGGCTCTGATCCTAGCCTATTGCGAATTTTTTCGCACACTGTTTTTTTAAAAAAATCATGGGTTTTGCTAGCTTAACCGTTAAGCTAGCAGAACCAAATCTCAAATAGAAGGAATATAAGAATATTGAGTGCACCATAATTTAAGGCTAATTTTAGGCTCTCCGTTGAACCTATTAACGATTTTTTGAAAAATCATTTTCTGCAAAAAATTCCCAAATCCAACATGAACATGACAAACCTCGTGACAAACCAATATAGCAAACCAAAAAAACTTCAATCACAAACCTAATTATGCCATAATTTCATGAGAATTCAAGGCTCTGATCCTAGCCTATTGCGAATTTTTTCGCACACTGTTTTTTTTTTTTAAATCCAAATAGAAGGAATATAAGAATATTGAGTGCACCATAATTTAAGGCTACTTTAAGGCTCTTCATTGAACCTATTATCGATTTTTTTGTTAATCATTTCCTGCGAAAAAATTTTCAATTGCAACATAAACATGACAAATATTTTCTGAATATTTCCGAATCGCCATGTGATGAAATATTTCCTCGAATATTTCTGCATCTTACATAATAATATGCATCACATTGCATAATACATCGTAGTGGCTATATATGGAAAAAATTCAAAAAACTGGAAGTAGGTTTCCATCATCGTCTTCCTACTTTACGCGCATCTATGAAATTGTTTAGTGAAAAGAATGTAGTTGAATTTTTTATGATGATAATATAATCTCGGATATAATGATGGCTCAGTCAATTCTGTGAGAAATACGCTTATGATTCAAGATATTAGGTATGCAAGATATTATTTTGAAAATATTCGTAGACTTTTCCATTATTGTTACCCTGTTTAAAAAAGCTTGTTTTTTGCAAATGACTGCGGATAAGCTCTAAGAATGAGTGTTTTGTTTAAGAACGTCTTGATACTCTTATAGTCTTGATGCAATTTCTTTAGATGAAAAAACCAAGGTTAGTAGGATATTATATAGGTATCAGTGATATATATCCGGATATAGATCTTGATAAATATCATGATATTTATGTGACGATATTTATCCTGATATATATTATGTATCGAAATTTTTTTTTCTTTAATTTTATTGATCAGTATAAAACCTCGATCAGTATAAAAATATGGCCACGCTGGCGCTTCACCGGCAACAGCGAATTATGCTGCGGTGATTCCCCGTCTTTCCGAGACGTTGAAGCCGAACGCAGTTCCGCATTATATTTTATTGATTTTATCATTGAGTATTCACACTAGTGGTCTCTTATTTTGGTGAACAGTTAAAGGCAAAAATATATGATGTATTCGTATTCAGAAACTTGTATTTTTTACGAAATTTTTTACCAACATTTTACATTCCTATACATAAGAGCACTGAAATTTGTAATTGTGATTAGTAACTTCCGAGGTAACTTCCATTGAATAGAATATAATTGTAATGAAAATGTATGAACCTACCTGAATTTCGGTACCTATAATGTGTTTCGGGATCGAACTTTTTTTGATTTGCTAATGTATTGTTCATGTTGGATTTGGGAATTTTTTTGCAGAAAATGATTCAAAAAAAAATCGATAATAGGTTCAACGAAGAGCCTAAAATTAGCCTTGAATTATGGTGCACTCAATATTCTTATATTCCTTCTATTTGAGATTTGGTTCTGCTAGCTTAACGGTTAAGCTAGCAAAACCCATGATTTTTTTAAAAAAACAGTGTGCGAAAAAATTCGCACTAGGCTAGGATCAGAGCCTTAAATTAGCCTGAAATTATGGCATAATTAGGTTTGTGATTGAAGTTTTTTTGGTTTGCTATTGGTTTGTCACGAGGTTTGTCATGTTCATGTTGGATTTGGGAATTTTTTGCAGAAAATGATTTTTCAAGAAATCGATAATAGATTCAACGAAGAGCCTAAAATTAGCCTTAAATTATGGTGCACTCAATATTCTTATATTCCTTCTATTTGAGATTTGGTTCTGCTAGTTTAACGGTTAAGCTAGCAAAACCCATGATTTTTAAAAAAAAACAGTGTGCGAAAAAATTCGCAATAAGCTAGGATCAGAGCCTTGAATTAGCCTGAAATTATGAAATAATTAGGTTTGTGATTGAAGTTTTTTTGGTTTGCTATTGGTTTGTCATGTTCATGTTGGATTTGGGAATTTTTTGCAGAAAATGATTTTTCAAAAAATCGATAATAGGTTCAACGAAGAGCCTAAAATTAGCCTTAAATTATGATGCCCTCAATATTCTTATATTCCTTCTATTTGAGATTTGGTTCTGCTAGCTTAACGGTTAAGCTAGCAAAACCCATGATTTTTTTAAAAAAACAGTGTGCGAAAAAATTCGCAATAAGCTAGGATCAGAGCCTTGAATTTGCCTGAAATTATGACATAATTAGGTTTGTGATTGAAGTTTTTTTGGTTTGCTATTGGTTTGTCACGAGGTTTGTCATGTTCATGTTGGATTTGGGATTTTTTTGCAGAAAATGATTTTTCAAAAAATCGATAATAGGTTCAACGAAGAGCCTAAAATTAGCCTTAAATTATGGTGCACTCAATATTCTTATATTCCTTCTATTTGAGATTTGGTTCTGCTAGCTTAACGGTTAAGCTAGCAAAACCCATGATTTTTTTAAAAAAACAGTGTGCGAAAAAATTCGCAATAAGCTAGGATCTGAGCCTTGAATTAGCCTGAAATTATGACATAATTGGGTTTGTGATTGAAGTTTTTTTGGTTTGCTATTGGTTTGTCATGTTCATGTTGGATTTGGGAATTTTTTGCAGAAAATGATTTTTCAAAAAATCGATAATAGGTTCAACGAAGAGCCTAAAATTAGCCTTAAATTATGGTGCACTCAATATTCTTATATTCCTTCTATTTGAGATTTGGTTCTGCTAGCTTAACGGTTAAGGTAGCAAAACCCATGATTTTTTAAAAAAACAGTGTGCGAAAAAATTCGCACTAGGCTAGGATCAGAGCCTTAAATTAGCCTGAAATTATGGCATAATTAGGTTTGTGATTGAAGTTTTTTTGGTTTGCTATTGGTTTGTCATGTTCATGTTGGATTTGGTAAATTTTTTGAAGAAAATGATTTTCCAAAAAATCGATAATAGGTTCAACGAAGAGCCTGAAATTAGACTTAAATTATGGTGCACTCAATATTCTTATATTTCCTCTATTTGAGATTTGGTTCTGCTAGCTTAACGGTTAAGCTAGCAAAACCCATGATTTTTTTAAAAAAACAGTGTGCGAAAAAATTCGCAATAAGCTAGGATCAGAGCCTTGAATTAGCCTGAAATTATGACATAATTAGGTTTGTGATTGAAGTTTTTTTTGGTTTGCTATTGGTTTGTCATGTTCATGTTGGATTTGGGAATTTTTTTGCAGAAAATGATTTAAAAAAAAATCGATAATAGGTTCAACGAAGAGCCTAAAATTAGCCTTAAATTATGGTGCACTCAATATTCTTATATTCCTTCTATTTGAGATTTGGTTCTGCTAGCTTAACGGTTAAGCTAGCAAAACCCATGATTTTTAAAAAAAAACAGTGTGCGAAAAAATTCGCACTAGGCTAGGATCAGAGCCTTAAATTAGCCTGAAATTATGGCATAATTAGGTTTGTGATTGAAGTTTTTTTGGTTTGCTATTGGTTTGTCACGAGGTTTGTCATGTTCATGTTGGATTTGGGAATTTTTTGCAGAAAATGATTTTTCAAGAAATCGATAATAGGTTCAACGAAGAGCCTAAAATTAGCCTTAAATTATGGTGCACTCAATATTCTCATATTCCTTCTATTTGAGATTTGGTTCTGCTAGTTTAACGGTTAAGCTAGCAAAACCCATGATTTAAAAAAAAAAAACAGTGTGCGAAAAAATTCGCAATAAGCTAGAATCAGAGCCTTGAATTAGCCTGAAATTATGAAATAATTAGGTTTGTGATTGAAGTTTTTTTGGTTTGCTATTGGTTTGTCATGTTCATGTTGGATTTGGGAATTTTTTGCAGAAAATGATTTTTCAAAAAATCGATAATAGGTTCAACGAAGAGCCTAAAATTAGCCTTAAATTATGATGCCCTCAATATTCTTATATTCCTTCTATTTGAGATTTGGTTCTGCTAGCTTAACGGTTAAGCTAGCAAAACCCATGATTTTTTTAAAAAAACAGTGTGCGAAAAAATTCGCAATAAGCTAGGATCAGAGCCTTGAATTTGCCTGAAATTATGACATAATTAGGTTTGTGATTGAAGTTTTTTTGGTTTGCTATTGGTTTGTCACGAGGTTTGTCATGTTCATGTTGGATTTGGGATTTTTTTGCAGAAAATGATTTTTCAAGAAATCGATAATAGGTTCAACGAAGAGCCTAAAATTAGCCTTAAATTATGGTGCACTCAATATTCTTATATTCCTTCTATTTGAGATTTGGTTCTGCTAGCTTAACGGCTCGCTTAACGGTTAAGCTAGCAAAACCCATGATTTTTTAAGAAAACAGTGTGCGAAAAAATTCGCACTAGGCTAGGATCAGAGCCTTAAATTAGCCTGAAATTATGGCATAATTAGGTTTGTGATTGAAGTTTTTTTGGTTTGCTATTGGTTTATCATGTTCATGTTGGATTTGGTAAATTTTTTGAAGAAAATGATTTTCCAAAAAATCGATAATAGGTTCAACGAAGAGCCCAAAATTAGCCTTAAATTATGGTGCACTCAATATTCTTATATTCCTTCTATTTGAGATTTGGTTCTGCTAGCTTAACGGTTAAGCTAGCAAAACCCATGATTTTTTTAAAAAAACAGTGTGCGAAAAAATTCGCAATAAGCTAGGATCAGAGCCTTGAATTAGCCTGAAATTATGACATAATTAGGTTTGTGATTGAAGTTTTTTTGGTTTGCTATTGGTTTGTCATGTTCATGTTGGATTTGGGAATTTTTTGCAGAAAATGATTTTTCAAAAAATCGATAATAGGTTCAACGAAGAGCCTAAAATTAGCCTCAAATTATGGTGCACTCAATATTCTCATATTCCTTCTATTTGAGATTTGGTTCTGCTAGCTTAACGGTTAAGCTAGCAAAACCCATGATTGTTTTAAAAAACAATGTGCGAAAAAATTGGCAATAGGCTAGGATCAGAGCCCAAAATTAGCCCTAAATTATGGCATGATTAGTTTTGTGATTGAACTTTGTTTGGTTTGCTATTGGTTTGTCATGTTCACATGTTAGCTCAACGGTTCAGCTAGCGAAACCCATGATTTTTTTTAAATCAGTTTGCGCAAAAATTGGCAATAGGCTAGGATCAGAGCCTCAAATTAGTCTGAAATTATGGCACAATCAGGTTTGTGATTAAAGTTTTTTTTGGTTTGCTACTGGTTTGTCATGTTCATGTTGGATTTGGGAAATTTTTTGCAGAAAATGATTTTCAAAAAAATCGATAATAGGTTCAACAAAGAGCCTAAAATTAGCCTTAAATTATGGTGTACTCAATATTTCTATATTCCTTCCATTTCAGATTTGGTTCTGCTAGCTCAACGGTTAAGCTAGCAGAACCCATGATTTTTTTAAAAAAACAATGTGCGAAAAAATTGGCAATAGGCTAGGATTGGAGCCTAAAATTAGCCTTAAATTATGGTATAATTAGTTTTGTGATTGAACTTTTATTTACGAAGTGGTTCTGCTAGCTTAACGTTAAGCTAGCAGAACCCACGTTTTTTTACATAAATCGAAGAGCAATAAATTCGGCAATAGGGTAATAAATTAGCCTTAAATTAGCCTAAAATTATGGCCGAAGAAAAAATTGAAAAATTCAAAGTGGTTCTGCTAGCTTAATGGAGGTTACATATGGTTATCGTTTTCACGTCTATAAATAATACCGACACAAAAACTCGACGAATGACCTGTATTTCATTTCGAGATAGCACCTAGCCCATAATACTAACTATTAGTGCCAATGACTGAAGCATCCACCTTATATTAAATTGCATTTTTGCTTTACAGATAAGAAGCCTATTACTATTTACTTATCAGGTATACCTCAAGGTTGGTATACAGGGTATACAGGGGAAAAAATTTCGAAAGCAATTTCTTCATGGGCGTAGCCACAATTTCACTTAGTGCAAAAAATTCTGATCACATAATTATCAAACGTATATTCCAGAATAAGTCGTGGAAACCATCCATTTTCTCAAAGTGGTCCAGAATTGTTCAAAGGAAAAATACAAAAAACCCGAAGTCGGTCGACCACAACCAAATCTATTACATAAGACGTGTGTAACTAGTTTCGGCACTCAGCCATCATCAGGCATAATATAAAGCACCTGTATGGAACAACGATGAAAAAATAGAAAAGCTACTGATAAGAGGAATCTTACCATATGCAGCAATAATGTATTGTTACCGAAATCAGAGATTAATAATCTCTGCCGAAATTATGAACACCTGCCAAATTTCAAGTTAATCGGAGTTATGGAATTTTTGTTGAAATTAAAAAAAATGGCTGCTCCAAGATGGCGGACAAGATTTGGTCCGATACCATTCAAAATTGGTAAGTGGGGGTTTTTGAGGCCGGAGATCATGATTTTTTTGTTAAAATTTATAAATTCAAGATGGCGGCTTCCAAATAATTTTTTGTTTTTGTATAAATGACGATAACTCCGTTGTTATTAGCACAAAACTATTACTGCGACATATCATCTGTAAGAGAAAAAAAAGTTATTTGTAACTAAGTCATAGTGAGCTATGACCTACATTTGAAAAACTAAAGTTGGTGCTGGTATCTCAAACTCTAGAAGAGTTGGTATAAATTTCATATTTTTTTCGAAATCACTTTGAAAAACTGCCATGAGAATGTGAAATTCCTATTTGAATATTTTCATAAATAAAGAAGTTACGGAGGAGACATGAAAATGATCAAAATCTGTTTTTTGCGTATAGAACAAAAACGAATAGATTTTATCAAAATATTTCTTCACATTATAGTTGGCCTTAGAGCACATAATTCAAATCGATGCAAAATATTCTAAACAGCCAAAATCAAATGATTGACACCCTGTAGCTCGAAAACTGGTCATAGGATCGATCTGTAAATTGGACTGTGTAATAAACATATCAAATTTTCCGTACTAAATGTGCGGGGTCCAATTTCCGAACAAAAACCCGACTATTTCCGAAGGCAAGTACTTTTCGTCCGCAGACAGTAACTTTTCGTCCGCAAACACTTTTTGTCCGCTGCATGGTCGCCAGCTCTACTGAATTTTCAGTAAATCTCCTAATTTGCATATTGATCGACTGATCTACTGGAACATTTCATAATCTACTGAAAAATATTTTGACACTCATTCATTATTATAATTACCTATATTATTATTATAATTTTTAGTTAATCACATGTACTTATAAATTGCATGGTATTTCGGCACGCTCTGTTCAAATTAATTTTACAAAATAAGTAATAAATTTACATATGGGTACTAATGATATGTATAAATCAAAAAAGGACAATACTTCATCTGATTCAGATCAAATTCTATATTTTATATACCTCTTACGTTTAATTTTTTTATTCTTTTTGTATTTTTGTTGTTCATTTTTACTATCCGTTCCTGCTTTTTATACAGGGTGGCCCACGGTCGATGGTACCTTAGACGTATACGGAAAATGGTACATTGGATTATCCTGAAAATTTGGTTACTATAATAAGCGTTTGTGATCTAACGATTCAAAATATTTTCAGCGATGCAGCGTTGCCACTTTTACCAAAAAGTAGCATCATCTTTGTTATTTCAAATGGAACACCCTGTATTTCATTGCGTTTTTAGATTCTTCTCGAAGAGCTGATTTCATCAATGCATCACACTTGGGGTCTAGCAGGAATTATTACAGAGATATAGGGTGTTCAAAATCGAGATTTTTCAATTTCAGGAATTCTTTGACAATGAAAGTATTCGCGAAAATCACGAACCAATAGATGGCTCTATTAAACGTCAACTCAACGTCAAATTTCAAACTGAGTCTGAACAACAAAAACATTGCCGTATGCACTCATTGCAAATTGGTTATTTCGAAATCATTTTGCAAAATAGTGAATAATAAGTTGAAATACGTACGAGGTTTCCAGTATGGAAAAAATTACTTTTTGTGCAGAGAAATTGCCATTTTGATGTGGACAATGGTTGTATTCATCATTGATATCACACTATAATTCCACAGTTTTCAAACATATGGAATGGTCGGAATGGTCCACCCAACACTTGAAATAATTGAAATCTTCAAGAAATATCACTGGCTTTTATGAAGGAGATGGAAATCTAGTGAAGGGGTTGGAAAAGAATATATGGTTGGAGAGGCTGCTCAGAATGAACAATATCGATTTACATGAACAAGGATCTCCAGCAATTGAGGACTTGAAGTTATTCTCAAGATCGAATCATTGCAACCAACCTTTTATACAATGATTGTAATTGTGCTTCAGAAAATGTATATTATATCATTATAAGGTAAAGACTGGTTTCTTCATTGTAAACAATAAAAGTTCATGCAATAATTCGAGTTTTTTCATCAGGGAAAAATGAGGTTCTGGAATATGCACTTCAACAAATAAATTATTTTCGAATAAAACACATAATTATGAAACTCAAAACAATGGTCGCCATATTTGTTGTCATTGTTGTTCATACTCGCAAGACTTGTACAGTTAGCCACCAGAGGACGCACACTTCGTGATTTTCGCGAATTCCCAAGAACTTATAATAACCTCCAATAGTTCGAGAAAAATTCCAACACCTACCTCCTCTCCCTATCCCTATACGTACCTAGCATGTACGCATTACGAATATTATAGGAATTTCCATTCGTGCGCTCCAAGAGATAAAAATTGAATCGCGACATGTTGTCATAGGACAATTGGAGATCTGAATTTGGATGAGTACGAGAATAAGTATCTACTTTCAATTTTGATAGCATATACGTCTCTTCATTCTCATGCCGAATTCACAGTTATGTGGGTATTTTTGAGAGTGATTTTTTCTAATTGAATATCATTGTTCATTGTAGACATATTAATTGAGATTACTTATTCCATTTATGGTATTTTGATGTCCATAGCGTTTCAGGCGTTTCAACTCCAAGAAAATGTCACTCACTCCCGAGATTATTTTTTCGGAAAAGTTTAGGTACATCCTCGGGAACATCCATGTGTGCTGTGTCCTGTCACATTCAATATATTGGGAGTTGAGGTATTTCGAATTAAAGACATCTAAATAAAAACAACAAAGGGATTACTCACTGCAATGAATGATTGGACAGAAATGAAGATTAGACGCCCCTCTCCACTTTAGTTCGCTGTTACGTCATTCAGTGCAGTTTATTTCCGAATACTGCCGATTTATTGCCGAGTATTTCATATCTATTGTCGTCTATTGCCTAATAATCCCGACTTAATGCCGTCTATTTCAGCAGTTCTTCTTCAATGCCTACCTCGATGCCTACTATTGCAATTTAGTCCCGATCATTTTCGAATAATGCCAATAATGCCTATAATGTCCCAAGTATTGCCATTCATTTCCGAACATTTTGTACATCTATTGCCGCCGTGTCCTCCCCCTCGTAGATTTATCAGTTCTACCATTTTTCTGACCTCATGTTTCGGTGGGTCGGTTTGGTGGACAATAAATAATGTCAGCTCTCATTGTAACTTCGCACCAGTGGCGTAATTAAGGGGGGTCCATGGGGTCTGGACCCCCCCCCTAGAGCTGTCTGAAATACCGAAACAATCTGGTAAACATTTCTGATAATGGAAAAATAGACGTGAGCATAGGAAATATCACGAGAATTTCATTTGTAATTTGTTAGAACATTCCGAACGAAAATCGGAAGTTAGTTAGGTATTGTCATTGAAAACTTATGATTGTAGTTTTGAAGAGATGGAGAAAATGAGAGAAAATTAGTTATTTATTATACAAGGGAAAAAAGTAGTAGATTTTAGCTCCAGGTTGTGATGTCTCCCGACGCGTAGCGGAGGGAGACAACAAACCGTGAGCTAAAATCCAATATTTTTCCCGTGTATAATACACTATTTTTTTTCTGTGACAGAAGAAAGGACGAATCAATATTGGGAAGATATTACATTATTTTGAAATCTGAAAATTATCGACGTGAAATTTTAAGTTTTTAACAGTAGGGTCACCGCGTTGTAGGCATCTTTGTCATTCATTTGAAGTAATCAAATATCTGATGTCACTTTTGTCAGTCTAATTCTGTGATTTGTTTTCAAAAAATTGCGAATTTAGTGGTTGTTCAGTAATATACGTAACCGCGAAGTCGAATGGAAGATGAAAGGATTCGCAGTTCTTTCTCGGAGACGGTATTATTGACTCATTTTTCGGAACTATTGCACAACAAAAGCCATCAACAGTGTATATATATGTGATATATATCCGGGAAAAAAGTACTCACTTTTTTCCCACGGGAAAAAAGTAATTTATGAAAAGTGACATTTTATAACCTGCCAACAGAGATGAAATGCCAAACTTTTTTCCCGTCACAGAAAAATAGTTATTTATTATACAAGGGAAAAAAGTTTTAGCTCCAGGTTGTGTTGTCTCCCGACGAGTAGCGGAGGGAGAAAAAAGACCGTGAGCTAAAATCTAATACTTTTCCCGGCATAATACACTATTTTTTTCTGTGACAGAAGAAAGGACGAATCAATATTGAGAAGATATTACATTATTTTGAAATCTGAAAATTATCGACGTGAAATTTTAAGTTTTTAACAGTAGGGTCACCGCGTTGTAGGCATCTTTATCATTCATTTGAAGTAATCAAATATCTGATGTCACTACTGTCAGTCTAATTCTGTAATTTGATTTAAAAAAATTGCGAATTTTGTGATTGTTTAGTAATATTCGTAACCGCGAAGTCGAATGGAAGATAAAAGGACTTGCAGTTCTTTCTCGGAGACGGTATGTTAATCTGTGGTATTATTGACTCATTTTTCGGAACTATAACACAACAAAAGCCATCAACAGTGTATATATATGTAATATATATCCGGGAAAAAAGTACTCACTTTTTTCCCACGGGAAAAAAGTAATTTATGAAAAGTGACATTTTATAACCCGCCAACAGGGATGAAATGCCAAACTTTTTTCCCGTCACAGAAAAATAGTAGATTGTTTTATTAGGATCAAAAGTGACACTTTGTCTGACAAGCGAATTTTGCATTTGCGAGGCGGAGCGTTTAGCGAATTTGTCTATTCTTCAGTAACTGAATTAGTCGATTTTTTTGTCGTTACTTTGTTTTTTTTTTTCCTTCCTATTTCAATGTTTGTACCTGTTGATATGTGATATTATTCGATTATTTTTCAATACTTTTTTCTTTATTTTGTTATTGGTTCCAAAAATTCCTTTTTCCTAAATATTGAATATTGGACCTAGACCCCCCCCAGGGATGAATCTTAATTACGCCACTGCTTCGCACACTTATCAATATTCGATGACAATAGTTTTGTCCCATTATCCCGAGCATTATCCTGATCAGGATCTTCAGGATGAACGATTTTTTTCTCAAATAAAATGGTGAATGATGTTCCACCACCAAAAATTCAAAATGATCCTCCACCAAAAATTAAAATCACAAAGAGACAAACTCAGTCATTACCACAATAGTTCATAAAATGAACGAGAATGGTAGATAACGAGAGAAAAACAACTATTTTCCTGGCTATATGCCACGCAGAACATTGGATTACATCCTCCCGAAATCTATGCAATAATTCGTTTTTTTTTTTTTTTTTCAATTGCATTTCCTCGTTGGACCCAGCACTGGATCCAACGCCCCATAAGTCGGAACTTGTGCGGGGTTAGGAAAGCATACATTTACAAACATCCATGGCCTAACTGGGATTCGAACCCATGCCTCGGTGGGAGTCCCCATACGAACTCAGCGCCTTCGCGCTCTCGACCACCGGGCCGCCATCGAAGAATAAAATCGACGTTTCGTATTCTGAGAACTATCATCAACTTATGGTTTTGGAATGCAGTCCTGAGTAGGATTAGCAATCCCGAACCAAAATTTCAAACCCGGTATTTCAGGATTCTGTTTACCAAATCCCGAGGATCCTGGGATTTCGGGATTGATGTCTAAATGGTTGAAATTGATTCCAGGTACATACATTACTAAATTATAAAAGTTGACATATATATATATATATATACAGTGTGTCCACCTTAAGGACTTACCACCCCTGTAAAATTGTTATTATCTGAACGATTTCAAAAAACTTTTTTTTGTTGGATAGGTATTTGAAATGTCCATCCAACAAGAGAGTGATTTTACCCATGAACTGTAATCGTGGCCAACTGCGACCAACTTTATTGACCCATATTTGAGAAAGTACTATTAGGGATTTTTTTCTACAAAAAACAATGATGGATTCTGAATCACGATCACTTGAAAAACACCTTTACTGATTTTTATCATCATAAAACACAGGGTGTCCGAAAAAACGAATTATGTATTTTTTTTAATAGGTGATCAGAAAATGTAGTATTGTGGTATTTTTGAGAAGGATTGATGACACATTATTATTGAGGATCGCTTTGAACATATCTGTACCGATTTTCATCATTCAAAAATACGATGTGTATGAGAAAACAATTAAAAAGAAAAAGTTGGCAATATTTTTTCATCAACTCAAAAAATACATTAATTTGATTTTTCGAACACCCTGTTTTTAATGATGATGAAAATCGGTACAGGTAAGTTCCAAGTGATCCTGATTCATCTTTTTATTTTGAGTGAAGAATTATCAGGATGAAAAATATTGCTTACCTATCCTTTTTAATTTTTTTCACAGACACATTGTATATTCAAATGATGAAAATTGGTATAGGTATATTTGAAATAACCCTCAATGATAATTTGTGATTATTTCTTTCTAGAAAAACCACAGAACTACATTTGCTGATCACCTATTTGAAGAAAATGATGATTCGTTTTTTCGAACACCCTGTGTTTTATGATGATGAAAATCGGTACAGGTATATTTCAAGTGGTACTGATTCAGAATCCATCATCAAGTTTCGTGGAAAAAAATCCATAATAGTACTTTCTGGAATATGGGTCATTGAAATTTGTCGCAGTTGGCCACGATAACAGTCCAAGAATTAGATCACTCTCTCGTTGGATGGGCATTTCAAATACCTATCCAACAAAAAAAGGTTTTTTGAAATTGGTCGGATAATAACGATTTTACAGGGGTGGTAAGTCCTTAAGGTGGACACACTGTATATTCTTTATTCAACAAACAGATATAGGGAATGCAAAATAACGACAAATGCAGCAAAACAGCAAAAGTATCACAAAAAAATGAATTCCCTAGTAAGTCAGAAACAAATACGATAACAAAAACAAAATCTTTGGAGAAATTTCAACAAGAATAAAATGTAGCGTTTATAAGATTATTATTATTACGTAAGTAATATGTGTCCTCATTTCGAATCGAATGACTGAATCAGTAGAGCAATAAAATAACAGTTCAGTACAATCCCGAAAACACGAGATCGGAAATTTCGGGATTGCAGGGATCGAAATTTTGTCGGGATCCCGAGATTAACGGACTCGGGATTTCGGGATTGCAAACCCTAGTCCTGATTATGTGTTCACAGATTATGAAAGCTTTATTCATTCTGAATACAACCATGTACCTATTATAAAACATAATTTGAATGTTCAATTATGTTAGTGTTAGTTTCAATCAGTTAGTGTTGAATTTCATACTGAAAGATAAAAAAAAATAATAATTTATTCACCGCATCAATTTGTTTTATATTAATATGGATTACCTCAATTACCATAATAACCAACCTTTGTCAACAGGAACAGTAAATGAGAGCAATAACGTTCATAAGATATGTTGATAAGCTGATGATGGATCTACGATTACAAAACGCCACGTAAAATCTCATCAAAATTTGCTATGGAAAAGTCGAGGAGAAAGTATTTTCAGATTTCTTGTATCTCTAATAATAACTTAAAAAAAATTGATTTTCCAAAAATTTACGTTTTTTGACATAACTGAAAAACTATGAATAATTTCGAAAGCTATATCAAAGGGTGTTAGAATGATCTTCTGAATAAGAATTTTATTCGGAATTTTATTACCATTTAACCCGTGATTTAATCAAATGCGTATCTCCCACCGTTTCCGAGACCCCCCTCCCCTATCAAGTTATGCAACCTCATCCAGGCCACACTGAATTTTACGAAAATCAAGATAAAGTCTTGTATTTCAGTTAAGAAGACTGTAGGCGTGGACCTCGATGTAGACACATCAATGGGGGATAATTTGGAACCACCAAAGTGTTCTCTATTCAGGTATAGTTTGTAAATTCGAATTTGAAACAACCTGTATATTTTTCCCATTCAAGATCTGGATTCATTGGCAGTTTTGGTGTTATTTCAATTTCGTGATTTCCCGAGTGATTTCCAATTCAGTCTAAGTATGTGTTTTTGAAAAATTTGTCAAAAAATGGAAAACTTTTTTGTCAATTTTAGGAAAAAAGTTATTCTACATAAATATGTATGCAATGCTTAGAAGCAAAACAGCCGATATCAGATATCAATTTTTTAGTCGTATACGAGGTACTAGACGAGGTAGGTATGTCAAAATCCGAGTCAAAATCAGTATATTAATTTTGCTCGAGAGTTGAGTACCTTTATTTTCGAGTTTATTTTCGACAATATCGAAAAATGTTATGAAGAAAAGTTGACTAGAACTGAAAACTACGTTAATTTCTAGATTAAATTTTCATAAAAAGTACCGAGAATGCAAATATCAGATATCAAATTGATTCAGTGGTATACTAGGTACCTAGGTATTTCAAAAAATATTAATTCTGCTCAAGAGTATAAAGTAGGGCTGCGCAAAAATATCGATATATCGATATGTATCGATATATATCGATATATCGAATAACGATACCATAGAAAAAAAATATCGATATATCGATACATATCGATATATATCGATAAATATCGATACATAACGATATACAACAAACAAACCATAGGTATTATTATTGTGTGTAAGTTTGTACAATCTCATAATATCAAATATCTGGTGAGAATTTAGGATGTTTTGTAATGTGAAAATTTTAATACAGTTCTACAGCAAGATAATATATCGATACATATCGATATGTATCGATATACAGTGTGTCCAAAATTGTTAATGAGTGTACTTGCTATCCCAGTGTTTCTTTATTTGTTTTTCATTAAACTGTCTAATTTTCGTAATTGGCAATAATTTTATAAGATGTAAGAGAATCCACTTGAATATCTTCATCATTAACTTCCGACGACGAGAACGAAAGAACCTACTACTATACTTTTAATCATATCAGCAAACGTTTTCTAAATGACATAACACCATCTTTGGACAACTCGATGTCATTCACAAAATCCTCACATCATTAGACGTGCAAAAATTAGGAAAATAATCCATAGATCTAGACAAGGTATTCAACACAATATTAGCCATTCTAAACAAATATTGTATTTTCAATATTCCAATGAATGTATTTGCTAGGTTTTTTCCATTATCTCATGATTGTGTGTACCTGTGTAGAGTGTGTGTACTTGTGTAGTGTACTGTGTACACCTGAGGTGTACAGTGTACACTGTACGTGTACACTGTGTACTGTGTATATCGATAAATAGGTACATATTGTTATATCGATATATATCAATATATATCGACCTGCATATCGATATATCGATATATATCGATACATATCGATATATTACATACATATCGATATATCGATACATATCGATACATATCGATATATCGATACATATCGATATATCGATACATATCGATATATCGATATATATCGATACATATCGATATATATCGATACATATCGATACATATCGATATATCGATAGATATCGATACCAAATAGTGCATCGATATCGATATCCAGTTTTCAATATCGCACAGCCCTAGTATAAAGTACCTACCTTTATTTTTCAAATATGAAAAAATAAGTTATTTGAAAAACTTGTTTCTGGTGACATTTTCATGAAAAATTACTTATTTTCGTGAAATTTAACTAAAAAGTTTTCTACATGTATCGATCTTGAAGAAATATTAAAAATTAATAGAATATTATTTTCATGGCAGATATATGTAATCAAATATTTGAATGGAATTTTAAATTCTAGTCAACTTTTCTCAAAAACAATTTTCGATAATGTCGAAAATCAGGTACTCTTCTCTTGAGCAAAATTAATATTTTTCTTGTTATTTTTTGACATAGGTAGGTACCTCGTATACAACTGAAAAAATATTATATCTGATATTTCCATTTCTGCTTTTAGGCTTTGCAGAATTTTTTTATAGATAATTACTGTCTTTCCTAAAATTAACAATAAAATAGTTTTCCATCTGTTGCCAACTTTTTCAGACATGCTGTATGGGTATGACCAGGAAATTGAATCTTTGAGAAATTAGGTGACTAATAGTAATTTTCCAGGTAATTTTTCAACTTTTAGCGGTAGATACCAAGGTACTCATTATCATATTAATTACTCCTATCAGAGGAATCTATCAAGTATCGACTTTTGGGCAGGTGAAATTAATTTGGTCGGACCAGACGCGGGCAAAATATGTGATACAAAATACAATGCTTCGGCTCGTCCACTTTTTGCGTGTAATTATAAAAGTACAGTCCGTCCTAAAGAACGAGCATCTCGCAGTTGTCATAGCGACGCGCTCTGATCGCGTACAGTTGCGGCATGATTTTGTGAAACAAACCCGTGGTGGTGAGGCGGTGGGTGACAAGACAGGTACAGTCGGGGCATATCGATCGCCTAATCAAGAATTTTGCCCCTCTACTCATTTAGAATGCGTGAAAGCCAAGAGAGAAATAAAATAATTGAATCCGCCGCCGCGGCCGTCGCCATCCCAACTGAATATTTCAGGCTGAAAATTCATATTTTTCATTTTACTCACATTGGTGTTTGTCAGCGAGCTGGATCAGCTGGCTAGGCAAATCTCTTCTCCGGTAAAAACACATTACCTTCGCTTCAACGTTACCCGACGCTGTTTTGTTTAATTCTTCGATACGGCGGATTTGATAGGGCGACGTTGAAGACGTCTCAAAATAGACGTAATCTGGAAAGAACGGGAATGAAAAATAAACAATGATATATCAACATTGCGATTTGGAACAACTCATACCTAATTGATAATGCAAAGTTATCTCACTTTTGTAGTTATACCTACCTAAACTGTTCACCGATAAGAGGATAAGAAGTAATTTATTTTGTTAAATAAAAAAACCTACAAAACTGATTTCAATTTTGATTAGGTACCTAAATTTTTTTGTTGTAGGAAGTTCCCACCTTCCCAAATAAAAAAAGTACTCGGTAGGTAGGTACATAAACAATAATGAATAACGTAATAATTGAAATTTGAAATTTCAAGTCCTACTAGTTGCTCTTTGGTATACAATATCATAAAATTTGTTATCTAATGTAACTTGGGACTTCAGGTAAAGGTAGTTGATGCGAAAAATTTTATGATAATTCCGATTTGAATAAATAAAATAAATTGAACATTCTGGGTTCTTATTTTTTATCAGAAGATCGTGAAATTAATCACAAAGACCTCGAGTTGACATTTCGAATGCACAGCAACCTATATAATTAAATAAATTCATTGCATTGAGGAAATCAAATTTATAGGAAATGAAAACCATAATTAATGAAGAGGACATAGACAAGCAGAACGTAATCGTCACCGAAGGAAGACTTCCTTGTGTGTGAATTGTGTGAAGCCGGCCTGATTAAAAACAAGCTGGGGTACTAACCTCCGACTCGATACATATTCGCCGTCATCTTCACAACACAAAAATGTAACCCTTTAAATCACAACACTACATTAGAAAAACATTACAGAATAAATTTCGTAGATTTCAATGTTTACATCACTACACGTAATGCCACCACCAAGCTCCCGGACGCCATTTTCTCGAAATTGGCCATAAAATCATAAAACAAAACACGGAACAATTGGTTCAGTACTTGACAGTCTAGGTCTGAACCCTGTCATTTGTCATAATTAACTGAGAACGTGAAGAACACCATAATAGCCATTTTTCCTCGAAGTTTACCACACGAACCGGGTCAACAATAAGTTAACCAATAAATTTTCCTCGAAATGTATTCCAAACTACGACGTAATAGTTCACCAACCACACAAACCAGCTCACTGAGATAGTTCACGGAGCACTTAAGGCTTTTGATTGGCCATTGGATTATGGGCTCTTGTTGTTGTTGTTATAATCTGAGATTATATAATTGTTAAGAAAAAATAATTATACTTCCTAACGAGATAATTATGAATTCAAACGAAGTATTCTCAATCAGAGATCTCATCATAATGATGAAAATAAATATTTGATTCATTGGAAATATTAGTACAGAGCAGCGAATCGTTCAAATTTTCTTGAATTTGTAGTAGGTAAGTACCATTGATTATGAATACTCAATGTAAGTACCTAGTTCCTATCTTTGATATATTTTTTTCACAGATGATGAATTTCTTATTCAATATATAAGTATTACTTCTAAAACCAAACAATGAACAAAACCGGCTAATAAACTGACATCTGTCAAGCTTCGAAAGTAAACGTGACGTCATCATAAAGTTAACCTGGTTTGTCTGGTTAGATTCGCTGTGGGAAGAATGACTCTAATTTGTCTAATATGTACCATTTTTTCTCGAACTCCATTATGGCAACACGGTTTTTCGTGAAGCTTGACAGATGTTAATTTGTCAATTGTTTTTGTTTCCTTTAGGCCTGTTCGTTTGTATTGCTAAACTTGCTAAAGTTGATTTTTTTTCCATAGTTGTCTCTGTTCATGACATGATGTAAACAGAGAAAGTCATAGAAAAAAATCAAGTTCAGCAGGTTGAGCAAGCACAAACGAACAGGCCTTTTAATACGCGGGTGTGATAGTGTGATACGTACAAGTAATATATCAAATGGAATACTCATTATCAGTAACAAAACTATATCATAGATGGGAAATTGATAGGAACTAGGTACTTGATGAAGTAAATATTTCTTTCTCGTCAATAATATAATAACATCTTCCTTTAAAAAATATTTCGTATAAATTCATAATTATCTCATCAAAAAGTGTAATTTTTTATATCAATTATATCGTTAGAATTATTACAACAACAAAGACAAGAGTCCAAATGCCCCAATCAAACTGCTCCGTGAACTACCTCCTACCTCAGTTACTATTACGTCATAGTTTGGAATATACTTCGAGGAAAATTGACCCGGTATTTGTGGTTAACTTCGAGTTCATTGAGGAAAAATGGCTCTCATAGTACACTTTGGCGCGACGGCAACACTGTAAGTAAGTCAGTGTCAAGTCACTCAAGTCAGTCGTCAGTGTGGCAGGTGGCATTTTGTGGTCAATGCTTTTGCTTTTATGTTATGTGAATGATTTTTGGTTTAGTGGTTTTGATCTTTTGATTTTTGATTTGATATTTGATAGAACTTCCGTGCGACTGCGACGCAAGGTTTGTAGTCTGTATAAAGTTATAAAGAAAGATGATTAGTGAATACTTTTTCTGGATCTCTTGTTGTGGCATGCCTCAAGTTTTGTAAAATTTGTAGAAACGCTACGAAGAAACAAGTTGAATTGTTGCTAGAGTGGCAAATATTTATTATTTGGTGAAGGGCACTCATGAGGAAGTAATTTGTTGCTGTAAGTACCCACAAAACATTATATTATCATCAATATACACCATCATCATAGTTTAGAAAACATATATTTTGAAACCAAATATAAATCGTAAGTGAGGATTAATGAGGGGAAATTGGGATACCATTTTTTCTACAAATAAATTATGGAGGAGTCAGAATAGGCAGAGTAATAAAATAGGCTGTATTTATCACCATAATGATGTTTATTACCAAGATGTCTATTTAAATCAACAGTACACAATTTATGTTTTTACATGAATGAAATTGTTTATGAATTTGATAATTGGCTGCTACACACAAAAGAAACTAATTTATAGGTTTTCTGACTTGTTCCATAATCAATGGAAATGAGATATTCCCTCCTTGCAGGTTTTGCAGTGTTTCCCATTGAATCATCCTGTACACTTCTAAAGGCTGGAGGGGCAGAAGGTGCCTTTACTTTCTTCCTTGGATCCTCAAAGTGCAAATTTGGTTCTATCAGGATCCAGCCTTGAAATGGATGATAGTGGTAAACGGCAAGCCACTAGGGTCTTCAAAAAAAGCTCTCCAAATGGAAAAATAACTGTGTACTTAGGTAAAAGAGATTTTGTAGATCACATATCACATGTTGATCCAATAGATGGGGTAGTATTAATTGATCCTGATTATGTTAAAGATAGGAGGGTTTTTGGTCATGTATTAGCTGCATTTAGGTATGGCAGAGAAGACCTGGATGTTTTAGGTCTGACATTTAGAAAGGATTTGTACTTAGCTGCTGAACAGATTTTTCCACAGGATAGTGCACAAAACAAACAACCTCTAACAAGACTGCAAGAAAGATTGATAAAAAAATTGGGATCAAATGCATTTCCATTTTACTTTGAGTTACCACCACACTGTCCAGCATCAGTTACTTTACAGCCAGCTCCTGGAGATACAGGGAAACCTTGTGGCATAGATTATGAACTCAAAGCATTTGTTGGTGAAAGCCAAGATGATAAACCCCACAAAAGAAATTCAGTAAGGTTGGCTATAAGAAAAATTATGTATGCCCCTAGCAAACAAGGAGAACAGCCGTCCGTTGAAGTCAGTAAAGAATTTATGATGAGCCCTAACAAATTATATTTAGAAGCATCTCTTGACAAGAAACTCTATCACCATGGAGAAAATATTGCTGTTAATGTCCATATAGCAAATAACTCTAATCGTACAGTGAAAAAGATCAAGGTATCTGTGAGACAATTTGCAGATATTTGTCTCTTTTCTACAGCACAATACAAATGCACAGTTGCAGAAACAGAAAGTGAAGAAGGCTGTCCTATTGGACCTGGTTTCACTTTAAGCAAAGTTTTTACACTTACTCCACTATTGGCCAATAACAAAGATAAATGGGGCCTTGCACTTGATGGTCAATTGAAACATGAAGACACCAATTTGGCATCCAGCACTCTGGTTGCAGATTCATCACAACGAGAAAATTTGGGAATAATCGTCCAGTATAAGGTTAAGGTTAAATTATGCCTAGGAGCATTAGGGGGAGATCTGGTGGCTGAACTTCCCTTTATTCTAATGCATCCTAAACCAGAGGAAGAGGTGCTACCTCCTCCTACCCCTTCTAGGCGTGTGAGTGAAGATGTCCGAAATGATGTTCCAGTTGATACCAATCTCATTCAACTAGATGCTGATGAAAACAGTCTCCAAGATCATGATGATGATATCATCTTCGAGGACTTCGCCCGACTTAGGTTGAAAGGAGGAGAGACTGATGCATGAAAACGGGTACTTATGAAGGCAATTGAACCAGCCTGTCAATTTGTACCCATGCGTACTGATGTGTATATCAGCTGCGAATAGGTATCTATATGTACCTAGTAACTCAGTGTGTGTGCCCTAGTCATCGGCTATGCTTGAAGCCACAACCAGAATGCACTTATTGTACGTTTAAACATGTTCCCTTCTTAATTTTTATGTATGTTCTAATATATCAGTAATTATTTATTAAATTTTAACAATAAATTTTAACAGTACCTACTTGGAAAAATCTATAAAGCTTTTAAAAAATAAATGTCAATTCAATAATACTTCTGCTCTGAAGTATTGGTAAATGTTTTGAGAGATGTGATTTGTTTGTTTAATAGTTATCCCTCCTTTCAAGTCCTAACCTATCACTAACACTGTTTCATGATCATAAGTATAATGTCTTATGGTATATCATATGTACAGGGTGTTAATGAATAAGAGTGAAAACATTCAGGAGGCCTCCTCATATTTCAGGAAATAAAGTTCATATAAACATGTTCCTGTTCTTGCTTCATTTTTGCCATACAGGATGTTGAACTTGTCTTGAAAGCCACCAATATTGAAATTTGGTGTCAAATCAAATTGTTATAACTTTCTCAAAAATTGAGAAATATAAAAAGTAATATAATATGATACAAGAAAATTGTATTCTCAATCATTGTTCAATCTAATAAAAATGTTCAAGTAATTTATAAAAAACAAAGCAAGTTGGGACAAATGTTTATATGAATTATTTTTTTAGAATATGATGAAGAATTACTCCCAGAATTTTTTCACACCTATTCATTAATGTTCACACTTATACCACAGGACTGGAGTGGACCATTCAATATGAGTGAACTTGATTCTGAGGGCTATACCAGTGCTGTCTCTTTAGTTCCATGGTATATGTACAGGGTGATTGTTTATATTTCACTCAATAGCTATCTCAGTTAATATTGGTCTTACAGAAACGTTAAAATTGGCAAACATGAAGTATTTTTATGTGCCTTTCAGAGTCGATTACTAGAAAATACAAAAAAGCATAGTAAACGTAAAAATTCTACATAAACTGTTATTTTTAAATGGAATACCCTGTATTTTATATTCCTAAACGGTAGATCTCTTTCTTCTGACTTCAAATATATAATTTCTTTGTTGAGGTTTTCTTTTGTCAGTTTTTGGAAAATATAGATTTTTTGGTGTAGAACGCCAGACGACAATGCTGTGATTTCTTCAAAAATACAGGGTGTTCCACGTTTGAGTTATTACGTCTGCGTATATTGTTCAGTTTTGGTAATATCAATGAGAGGTTTTGTATACAGGGCGTCTGTTAAATTCAGTGCTCTCGTAAAATGGGGTCGCCGATATAAATATACCGATGACGAAATTTCTCCTACACAAATCATTCTGTATGTATTGATTGAATTTGACAGAATGGTCGAATAAAAATGAAATTCTACGGCTTCGAGCGTTCTTTCAGAACATTATTACAACGAATTTATCCACAACTTAACAAAACCACCTAATTTGAAGGACGCACTGCATACAAACTATGTCTAATATATTTTTAAATTCGACTTTTCATTGGAATTCCAAGAGCCGAATGATTAATAGGGTGTTTCATTTGAAAAAATTGTCGCGGACGTCATCACTCAAACGTGAGTATGTATGTTCAAATTTTCTTTATAAAGTTGGGAAATTGAAAATTATAATCGACCTCTTTCACGAGATTCCTTAGAAATGAATAGTTTGGCTATAAATGAATTCACTACACTGTTTTGCCACCAACCAAACCGATTTTTTAAACGCCTCGACACGTGTTTCGCTAACTATGTTAGCATCTTCAGTAGCAGATCATTTCTAATCTTCTACTGAAGATGCTAACATAGTTAGCAAAACACGTGTCGAGGCGCTTGAAAAATCGGTTTAGTTAGTGGTACAAAAGTGTAGTGTATTATCGTGCCACGACTTAGTGGGAGCACTCAATTTAACGGACACAGTGTAATCAAACCCTATGTGTAATATATTTTTTAATTCTGATTTTTATGGAGATTTCAAATATTGAATAAAATATAGGTTCTATTTGAATACACTTTCACGGGCGTCTCAACTCAAACGAGGACTTTTATTGATAAATATGTGGCAAATTGAAAATAAAACGGGCGCAGTTACCTACAGTTCATTTCTTCACAAATTTTATCAAGAAAAACTGTCTCTTTTTGATTAGGTATGCCGAAATGTCGGTGTTTACGGGAAAAATGACGTCAATTTAGTTTCCAAATATGGATAAATATCCAAACGGCCCAAAATAGATTCAATCTGAACCTCTGTTTTCATCACTCAAACTGGACTTCATTCAGGAGAACCATCCAGCAGCTGAAATCATAATCATGGGAGACCCCAATGTACACAACGCAGGCTGGCCAACTGAGGCCTTCACCATCACTCATGGTCTAGAACAACTAGTCGAACTACCAACCCGCATTCCAGATGTCAACAACCAGTCTGCCAATACACTAGATCTTTTTCTCACCAGCAATCCTGATCCATATAGAATAGAAGTTTGTGCCCCACTTGGAAACTCTGACCACACCCTCATCTCCACAACCTGCCAAAATAAGATCAAAACCTGTTGAATGTCCTAACGGATCCCGTTCATTTTGATCCTTCGCCAAAGCTGTGGGAAGAAACTTCACTTCCAGCTCGTTTCCTCCGCTAACCAAGTAAGATGGAACACTAGCCACAACTGCCCAGGAGAATGCCAACATTTTTGCGCATTTATTTGAAGATGGAACACTTGCCACAACTGCCCAGGAGAATGCCAACATTTTTGCGCATTTATTTGCTGGAAATTCCACTCTGGATTCATCGGAAAAACAACCTCAAAACTTAACGTCAATTGACAGTCATATATGCCCGAGATCACCTTTCGCCAACCGCGCCAACGTACTATAAGGAAGATTTTATTCGGTCTCAACACCAACAAAGCTCATGGCTTCGACGGAATCCCACTGATTGTTCTCAAGAAATGTGCTCCCGAACTAACACCTGTTCTCTGCAAGTTGTTCAACTATTCTTACAAATTGGGGATATTCCCGTCCGACTGAAAAATTGCAAGAGTACAAACAGTTCCTAAAAAAGGCAAAAAAAAACCTACCTAGCAACTACAGACCGATCGCAATGCTATCTATTATTTCAAAGATCATGGAGAAAGCTATCAACATCGAGCTCATGAAATACCTGGAACATTCAGGTATTATCAACGATAGACAATATGGCTTCCGTCCTCAGAGATCAACTGGTGACCTGCTCGCTTACGTCTCACGTATATTATGGCAGCAATCTATTGGAAAATATGGTGAAACCTTAGCCGTGGCACTTGATATCTCCAAGGCATTCGATCGAGTCTGGCACCACGGACTCCTCGCCAAGCTTCCATCTTATGGCTTGCCTCCCCAGCTATGTTCTCTGCTAGCTAGTTTTCTCTCAAACAGGTCTCTCCATGTAGTTGTCGACGGAGTTTCATCTGACCCTCTTATCATAAATGCTGGTGTTCCGCAAGGATCAATTCTAGCACCAACACTATCTCTACTCCATATCAACGATTTGTTGGAAGCAACTTCATATCCAGTACACAGCTTCACGGATGATAGTACCCTCCATACCGCCTTCTCTTCCAGGGCTCCAATACCAGCCAGGCAAATCAGAAACGAACGAGGAAGATATGTTGACAACATAAATATGGACTTGGCAACAATTCTCGAATGGGGATCCAATAACTTGGTAGATTTCAATGCAAACAAAACACACGCATGCCTTTTCTCAATAGAAGCCGACCTCACTGTGCCCAACATAAACTTGTCAGGAGTAACCATACCTTTGAAGACATCCATTTCGATGCTTGGTATTACTATCAGCAATAACCTTTCTTGGGAGAATCACGTGAGATTAATTGCTAAAAGTGCATCCCAAAAACTTGGTTTTCTGTTTCGGGCAGGAGCTATTTCACTTCCAGTCAGCTGCTCATGATCTATAAGACACAGATCCGACCTGTCCTGGAATACTGTTCCCATATTTGGATTGCAGCACCCAAAGATACCCTGAAACTGTGAAAGGGCAATTCGTCTCGTGGGTGATGCCTCGCTCACAAACTCACTCAATTCTCTGGAACACCGTAGAAAAGTTGGCGATCTGGGTCTATTTTATAGATATTTTTTATGGACGATGCTCTTCTGAAATATCAACAATTGTTCCTCTCTTGGCAGTCCCCACGAGATTAACCCATCGAGTTGAGGCTTCGCACCCCTTCGTGGTCACTTTGGAGACCCGCAGAACATCTCTTTCCAAAGACTCGTTCATCCAACGAACAGCGAGGCTCTGGAACACATTGCCAAGGGAGTTGTTCCCCGAGGCATATAACCTCCAGAAATTCAAGAAGAACACCAATTCCTACTATATTTCCATTGGTTCTCACGATGTTCTCTGAACATTACAGGATATCCTTTTTCGTGGGAACCAGAACATAAAAAAAAATTCTTGCTATCGTTTTTTTTCTATTTTTATAATAGAACTGAGGCGTGGAAGTTTGCTCATCCTATTGTGTTTGTGGTTCAATCTCGAACGCGTAAACCTGTTCGAAACCATTAAAAAACGTTTTTGAATGTACAGGGTATTTATTATTCAAGTATGTGGCCAAAATTTAAGGGTTGATTATTTGAGTGGAGAAATGCTTCGTTTTCAAGATATCAGGGTATCAGAGTTTCAATAAGAAATCGTTTTTTCATTAATTATTCGAAATTATGTTTTCCAATTTCAATGAAACTGGAGGATTTTGATGACAGTATCAAGAAGCTTTTTTGTTGTAATTAGATTCGAACTAATGATTCCAGTGGCGTCGCAGTGGGTTACCTTTTAGATATTTTTGGTAAATAAGATAGCTATGTCATAGTTTTTTCCAAGTTCAGTAGATTTAACAATTGAAAATACAACATTCTTGTCCTCTTTAAAATTTTTGTATATCACTTATTTTCTAAGGAAATAATGAAACATGTATTTGATTCCAAATTTCAATGTAGGTGACCTCACCCGTTGAGATTACCCTTAACGTCAATAGGTATTATTCTGGAAATCCAAGACTTTTTAGTAACCAACCAGACTAAATTTTGTTGAATGAATGAATGAATGAAAGCTTATATAGGGTAATCATGAAAAACAACAATCATTACTTCAACACCCTGTATCGTGAAAACGAAGCATTTCAGACCCATGTTTATATCTTTTAGTATTCACCTAGTGCATGAAATCAAGGGTTTATATGAACTTTTCGTCTTAGAATCACTCAAATAATCACCGCTTGAAGAGGCCATATACTTAAATAACACCCTGTATATATATTTATATAAATATATATTAAAACAATTTAATATAGTTACTGAATTTATGAAAAAACTGCATACTAAAAAGATTTTTGCCCACTTTCAACCTGTTTGGTAAGCCTCTGAATGCAATTATTGAGGATCTTTTCATCCTTAGGATGAGTATTGATCAGAATTTTTCATTCATATTTTTTCTGTTATTATTTTTTAGTTTTTTCCATCCGCCAAATCTTTACCTCAACACACCTCAATCAGAGATTATACACGTATAATCTCTGCCTCAATGTATTGGGAGATTCACCATACATGTCCTCCCTCTAGCTCAGTTATTTTTTAACCGATCCAAAAATCTGAAGAATCATTTGAAATTATTTATGTTTATTTTTTTTGTTTATTTTTTCCGCTACATCAGAAAATACAGGAACGAAGGATCTACAGTTTATTCAGAGATATAGGGTGTTGAAAATCGAGATTTTTCAACTTGAGGATTTTTTTTGGGTCTAAAGTATTAATAATTGGAACAGATACAGGGTAATCAGAATTCCGAATCTTGAACCACTCTGTATTGTTCCAATTAAATGTCAGTAGATAGGAAATCAAAAATTGAGATAAGGACATGTGAGTCGTTTTGTCCAATAATGAATAGTTTAGAGACAAAAATCCTAGAGTTGAAAAATCTTGATTTTGAGCACCCTATGTCTCTATAATAATACCCGCTAGACCCCAAGTTTGATACATTGATGAAATCAGCTCTTCAGGGAGAATCTAAAAATGCAATGAAATACACGGTGATCCATTTGAAAAAAAAAAACAACTAGTACCCAGTAGATCGTTTGTTCCGAGCACCCTGTATTTACTGATGTAGCGGAAAAATAGTTTCTGAAAAATCATTTCACATAATTTTTTCAAATTTTGAAATCGGTTTAAAAATGAGCGAGCTAGAGGGGGGAGAAGGCATTTATGGTGACTCGCTCTGTACCTGGTTAAGCTCAATGGTCGATTTCGGGCAACGCCCGAAAAAAAAAACGCAAAATTAGTTTTGAGCAACGAATATTTCCTAAACCCAAAATTTTAATTGTATAGGTACATTTATTGAGCATTACAAAAAAAGTAGCAGAGTTAGTAATCTAACCTAAATCGGCCTAAATGAACCTTATTCCTAAAAAATATATTCATTCAGAAATGTATGGAACTAGTTTTGTACAGGGTGGCCAACTAATAGTTCGATTTCTCTGTTGTCTTGAGAGATACAAAAAAAAGTCAGATATCAAAATGAAGTAATAACCGAGCTGCACATTTCAAAATTATTTTGGAATATACAGGGTGTTCCATGAGGTAACAGCATATCAAATTTATGTTTGTTTCATATATTTTATTTCATTTTTGAATTCTCCCTGAAGATCTGATTTCAACGACCCATCATACTTATTGTCTAGCAGTGAAAGTTACTGGCATATAGGGTGTGCAAAATCGAGATTTTCCAAGTTCAGGATTTTTTTCTGTCGAAACTGTTCATTATTCGTCAAAACGGTTTACATTTCCCTTTCTCAACTTTTCACTCACTATGAATTGGTGTTCAATTGAAATTGATACAAGGTGGTCACAAAATCTAAATTTATATATTTGTTTTAATTAAATGTCAATTGAACACCAATTGATAGTGAGTGAAAAGTTGAGATAGGGACATGTAAACCGTTTTGACGAATAATGAACAGTTTCGACAGAAAAAAATCCTGAACTTGGAAAATCTCGATTTTGCACACCCTATATGTCATTAACTTTCACTGCTAGACCCTAAGTATGATGGGTCGTTGAAATCAGATCTCCAGGGAGAATTCAAAAATGAAATAAAATATAGGGTGTTCTAATGAAAAAAACATAGCTTTGATGTGCTGTGACCTTACGGAACACCCTGTGTATTTCAAAGAAATTTTGAAATGTGAAGCTCGGTTATCACTTTAATTTGAATGCGAAACTTTTTTTTGTATCTCTCAAGACAACAGAGGTATCGAACTCTGGATTCTTAGTTGGCCACCCTGTACATTTCAAATTGCTCAAGACTAGTTCCACTCATTTTGTAACGCGCCATAACCGTATTTTAACAGTATATACTGTTGAAATTTCGGGTTTGGGAAATATTCGTTGCTCAATTCGGGCATTGCCCAAAATCGACTACTGAGCGTAACATATCTACAAATTCAATAAGCAGGGTTTTCTTATTCAACACTGTATTCTAATCTTTTAGTCTGCTAAAATCAACAAAAGCCACAGCCACAGGTAAGTTTACATTGCCAAGATAAACATTAACACGCATTAACTATGACGAATTTTGATGATTATGTAATATTCTGGTTTGGGTTAACCACCCATCCATGATATTCAATGGATAACATGGAACATAATGCTTGATAACTATCACCACTCCCCGATATGCTATTTTTAGGATTTTCCATAGATAACTCTGCTGTTGATATAAGGTTTATTTTTATAGTCGAAACCATTAGAATTGTTCAGGAATCTCTGCAATAAAAGAAAACGGCAAACAATAGTCGACATGAAAGTGAGTTATACATATACATGGTTCGAAGTATAAAAACTGAATAGAAATTGCTGCAGGAGAGGTTCTTTCAATCTATGCATCTCGAGATATGTTATAAAGTACTACACCCTATAACTCTTTTATTTTTGATATCAGAAAAATATACAGGAATTAGCAAAAAGTGTATGAATCTTAAATATATATAGCACCCTATATATTTCCCCACCATTAGAAAGAACCTTGGGAAGAGTTTTCCAAAAATACCGCACTCAATATATTTATTTATCTTCTGTAGGTGTTTCTCATAATATGAGCTTTCAAAAACTAACAAAGTTTGATCGATTTTGGATTATTTTCGAGAGTAGGCCTTGTCTATGATTACAATAATGATTTTCAGTGATCACCCCAATATGAGAATCATCCTGGATTTGCAATCAGTCATGAAAATCGTTCAAAAATCGATCAAACTCTGGTTAAAGTTTTGAATGCCCATGATAAATTAAGAAATGAAGAAGGTAAATATATAGGGTGAAGAGATCGAAGGAAATGAAATCCCCTGTGAGTCTGTTTTCTTATTTTTCATTTACTGTCAAAAATAAAGGAGTTACAGGGGGTCGTGCTTCTTTATAATGTGTTACCAGTTACATTATGTCTTTGGTGTATTTTCTCAAGGCAAGTTGATTTTCGAGGAGATTAAAAAACGATTAAAAGGGAGCCATGGAAAAAAATTAAAACCTCTTGTAGTTTCTTCACAAATTATACCCAAACTATATATGTATATACCTATGACGTACTATAATAAAAATATTTGCATAGAAAAAATATCATTCACAAGATGGACTGAGTGTTCAGTTAGATGAGCCAGTAATACCAAGGTATGTACAATAATGTACATGTTTAGACATGAAATTCTAGAAAATACAATGAAAAATATAAATGAGGCTAAAGAAAGTCGATAAAATCCAATACTTATAGACAATAGCAGTACCTAATTAGGAAGGTGATGAGGTCATATTTTGTCGTGAAGCACATATTATGGTATTGAGAGCTCACCGGATAGTTATTTTGAACAATTTTATTCCATATCTATACTTTGTTGAAAAAGATGAATTATATTGATAGGTACCTAGTATATCAATTATCCGAAAAAGAGAGGTATAGGGGGTACTTGACCCCCTTCAGAGCACAACATTTTTCTTAAATTTCATTCAAAGAATAAATGATTCATATTAAAACAACAAGAAAATTAACGAAAATATTAAAAATATAAGAGCAGCAATTCGCATACTAGAGTTATTTCGGACAGCTGTCGTAATTTTCCGTTGCATTGCAGGAAATGGTACAGATCAAGGTTTGTTAATCTGTGGAAATGGACCGCCGGACAGACCCATCTTCATAGCAGCAATACGTATTGCTGGTACAATTTCATCATCAGAAACTACTTCAACTTCACGCATTTATCAAATGAACCAATCAGAAGCTCAAGTCAAGTTCGGCTTATCGATAACACCAAACTTGACGCTTGAATCTGATTGGCCTGTCAAGTTCGGTGTTTTCTATGTGTGTGTGAATGTGACAGTAAAACGTCAAATACCCATTCGCGATACAAAATAACACGTTCCCCACCTGACGGCAACAAGTTGAAGAACACTTCTGAGCGGTTTGTTTTGATGATGTCAACTATGTCAACCTTTATGTCACCAATGACCACAAACAAAAAACAAATGTGAACCAGCTTTGACAGCTTTCAAGGACTCCGATAGGTGGCATCATATACGTATTAATAAACAATACGGATCATAACGGGGCCAGGATGAAGCCAAAAATATGAAACAAATGAATATATATATAAGGATTTGGTGGCATGATACGCATGCGCCATGCGCTATTATAGTAGTCATCAAAGACATGCGTTTAGGTGGACAATGACGTTTACTAGCCTTCCAATCAAAGCAGTATGTGTCTGATCGTATCTCACTTTTCCTTATGGACAGTCATTTGTCTTCATGTTTCGCTATGGAAACAGATAGAGATTATCCGTATTGATTATTAATACGTATATGGGTGGCATACGCTTATTTTCTGCCTGTTTCTGCCCAGGAACAAGCCATCTTACTCCGATTGTAAACGAGAACAAACCCAATTCGCGATAGAAAATAACACGTCGCCCCACCTGACGGCAGCATTTTGAACACTTCTGAGCGGTTTGTTTTGATGATATGATGACCAATAAACACAAACGAAAATCAGATGTGAACCAATGAAAACAAAGTAAACATGCCGCTTTGACAGCTTTGAAGATCGATTATCGATTTGATTTCAGCTTTCAGCAACAGCCTGACTATGGACTGTGTCGGGTAAATGAAGTGTGTGAATTGATGCAATGGGCTGTTGCCACTGGTGGTCCTAGGAGCCTATGACCCATTCTGCTTGTATGATAAAAATAGGAAGTAGAACTTAAAGTAGACGAACTGACGTTGACATTTGATTTGAATCATTGTAGGTTATGTTGTTTTGTAATCAAAAATCAAAACTACTTATCGAAAGATTCGTATTTGTAGATTGTGGTTCGTCCCATAGTTTATCGCGATCCAGTTCGATAGTTCGAAGTGCATTGATGATTTATATTCAACTTGTGTTTGAAACTAGTATTAGTAGTAGTAGGTAGTAGTCATCAGGCTTAGTATTTTATAAACAATAATATGTACATGATAAAGAGCCTCTTCTGCATTTAAGTTGTATTATGATTTTATAAATAATTGGTTCACATATACAGGCTTTTGAAATTACATCCACAAAAATGGAAAGAGAATATTTAACCAAGGAGCACTTGATTGGATTCGATAATTATAAGGTTAGTTGCTGTTAGTTGTATTTTAGTTGTATTGGATTATCGTGGATTATTGATTATTATTACAGGAAGTATTCATTTTCTTTGCATGATAATTCAACTAGGTATATGAACAGTATGAACGAGTATGAACTAAGTAAAATTATGGGAAATTTGGGTAACCAAACAACCGGATAGCAGCACCAGCACTGTCCACAGATATTCTATTCTATATTTTGCCATTCTTAGTTCTCATATGTCTGCCCATTGTCTGCCTACTTTATTACAATAAATCGGCATTTACCTACATGAAATATTTTTGTGCATGAATTACTTATTGTTTTATTCCTATTTTTATTGTAATCAATATGCCATTATTGCTTAATGTATTAATTCCAGAGAAGTTTTTTGGTAGCATTTATCCAAGTCTAGCTATCAATTTAGTGATTTTCTATCATATCTAGATTCTGCAAAGTGTTCAACAATCAATTCAAAGGAAGGACACATTGTCAAAAAATCTTTCTAGAATTCTTTGAAATCTTCACATTCTGAAGAATTCAGAGTGGTAATCAATTAGAATCCTCAAATACCTACTTGATCTTATTTATTTTTCAAATAGGTGCCTGATATTGTCTATAGAGAGTGAAGATTGAATAATATGGACTAGGTACCAGCAGAGACCTTGGTTTGTCAATTATACATAATATATAGATACTCATGTCACAGATTAACAAACCATCTGTGTTCATGTTCTTTCAAATAATTATCAATGGCTGATAATACCAACTATAGTATCCTATAGATGATGATTGTCTACCTCCAAAACATGATTGTGATTGTAATTATATGAATCACCTATACCTATAAATTATCATAAAAAAATATGAAGTTATTTTAATCAGAATGTATATTTCCTTGTTGGAAGAATCACTCTACTAACAAAAATTTTACAAGATAGGATCTCTTAGTATGTTGATCTCTAGGTTTCTGTTGATAGTAGTGTCAGAGTTCATGAAATACTTTGATAAGGATTATAATGAACATATATGAAAATTATGAAAATCCAAATTCCATCTGAATTTTTCTGTGCCATTAGAGTTTTCCTTCAGGTTCATTTCTGGTTCAATCATTCGATCACACTAAACCACTCCCTGTAGGTAACTCTTCATTTCTTGAAAGTAGAAAATGATATTCAAGTATTTTATTGGTACACTTTGAGATCATAAATATCGGTACCTATTATCATTCCAAACCAAAGAATGGAAATAACAACTAATAATGTAAAATGGTTGATGTAATGTGACATCCGAAGTGACATCAGTATACCTTTCATTGTCATGAAAAAGAGAAGAATAGATATTTATTTCTGACAGTGTCATTATAAGCTTATATCGTCATAGTTACGATATCTATTATGAGGGTCATAACTCCCTTGGGATGTTATAGATGCTATAATTCCCTCTAACTAAAATTAAATAAGAAATGCATAGCAACAACCACGCAGTAACGTAGCAATAAGGAATCTCCTATTCGCGGTAGTCAAGATCATCATCTGACGTTCTGATGACATTGAAACTATACGGAAAAACATGTCTAACTTCCAATCGGGAAGGTATCTAATGAATGAATCAGTCAGAAATAAAATTATCTATGTATCACGGGAATTACTAAGCCTCAATAACCTCAGGCAATTGCTATCCCTCGGGCCAGAGGCCCTCGGGACGCAAACTTTGCCATCGGTAATTAAGGCCCTCATAATTCCCTTGATACATAAATAACTATTATAAAACCTGTTAGGAAACCAGTCACTTTGTGCAACGATGGTATTTTGCGGGACGAGCGCGAGATCAAGGAAAACACAGAGTTAGTAAGACGTTTCAAAACTTCCGTCAGTTTCGAAAAGTGTCAAATTACATGGGCGTGTTTTTCATTCCATCGAAGAAAGTGCGCACTGATAGATGCGGTTTTTTGTCGTGACGTCACCAATTGTTCTGTTGGAATTTATGCTGGAACAATGGTTTATACAACACATTGATGGAAACACGGATTTTGTTGTGTGTCAGTCATCATGTATCTTGAGAATCAGAAAAGGCTAATTACTGGGTGCGTTTTTCATTCCAACATTTTATCATGCGCATGAATCGAAGAAACCATCAAACTGTTGCAAAATTCCGCTGGAATGTTGATGGACATCCATCGAACTGTTGTAATAAAATGCGCACTTTTAAATCGCATTTCGAGAATCCAGCAGTTTGGAGGAGATTGACATGACAGTTGACACATCTTTCTTCAAAAATCCACAATATTAATTGTTTTCTATCAAATCAAAACAAAAAACAACACTAAAATGTGTCAACTGTCATGTCAATCTCCTCCAAACTGCTGGATTCTCGAAATGCGATTTAAAAGTGCGCATTTTATTACAACAGTTTGATGGATGTCCATTAACATTCCAGCGGAATTTTGCAACAGTTTGATGGTTGCTTCGATTCATGCGCATGATAAAATGTTGGAATGAAAAACGCACCCCATGTCAAAATTAGAAAAAATAATTCGAAACATTTTAATGATATCTTATTCGACGTTACATGGTACTCCTGTCGAATCGGTAATTAAAACTTTGATATTCAGACTTCACGTTTATGAGGTCGATGATGTTGCCATGGTAAAAACGCGCGTTCGAAAGTGGGATTCAAACAAGCTGAAGCGTCCTTTAAATAAGCAAAATAGGGTACCAATAAAAAAATACAAAAAAAAAACAGCTTTGAATAGCTATTTATATACAAGGGCGAAACACTGTGTATTATAGTCGAGCTTGCAAATTGAGGCGAGACAATAGACAGTTTTTCGTCTTATTCACACGTGAAATTCCCAATCGCCGCTCTCGCACCGTGCCGTATCATAGTGACCACAGCGGACGAAAAGTACTTGCCTTCAAAAGTAGTGAAATTAGTACGTAAAATGTAATTTTTTGTAAAGGATAACGAAAAAGAGACTTTTTGCTTTTCAAACAGATATATTCTCACTAAGGAAATACATTTTCTCATTATTATGAAGACATTTCAATGAGTTTCCCAAAAATATTTCTCTCAATGTATACACGGTGTCCGTTTTTCGAGCTCCACCATGGGGATATCAGTTATAAGAGATACGAGGTCGGTTAAATTAGGGCAAAGTTGCGCACTTTCATGCTGAACATTTATCTGTTAGAAAATTTGATGTGTCATTTTAAGTTTTCGAATTATTGGAAGGAAACGAAAATTTATGCTTTTCTTTTTTATTTTTTCAAGCTGAAGCCAAAACACCTTGACGTTTCTGAATAGGACATTCTCAAGGCACTTTTTTACAGGGAATCTGAATCTGTCATTCTATTTGCCATGACGTTCTTGATGCCAAAGTAACAACTTTGTTTTTTCTAATGGGCGCCATATTGGATTTCTGCATTTTTTAAAACTTTTTTTTTCTGATTACAATGATGTGATGTATCACACGATATGATCGAATTCTTCCTGTTGATCAAAATTGGGAAAACACATTTTTGCGAAGAGTGCTTTGGAAAGAACGCCAACAGTTTTGTTTAACAAGCTGAATTTCGACAGTTAATTTGAATTTGGATCTGGAACGTTCACGTTTTGAATTTTCGTCAAGCTCAGTCAGTTTGTTAAACAAAACTGTTGACGTTCCCTCCAAAGCACTCTTCGCAAAAATTTTGTTTTCCAATTTTGATCAACAGGAAAGATTCGATCATATCGTGTGATACATCATTGTAATCAGAAAAAAAAGGCTATTCAAAAATGCAAAAATTCAGTATGGCACCCATGAGAAAAAATAAAGTTGAGTGTTTGTAACTTTGGCATCAAGGACGTCATGGAAAATACAATGCCAGATTCAGATTCTCTGTAAATAAGTGCCTAGAGAATGTCCTAGTCAGAAACGTCTCGGTCTTTTGGTTTTCGTTTTCTTCAAATAATTCAATAACTGAAAATGACACATCGGATTTTCTTGCAGATAAATGTTCAGCATGAAAATGCGCAACTTTGTCCTAATTCAATCGACCTCCTATCTCTTATAATAACTGAGATCCCCATTGTGAAGTTCGAACAACGGGCACCCCGTATATTGTTGTATCTCTTGGAGCGCACGGAAGGGAATCCTTTTATTTTCAAGGAACATCGTGCATCAATTATCTATTGCCTTGCGTTTTTCGTTCAAAATTTTACAAGTATTCTCATTGCAATCAGGGGCGTTTTAAGGGTTACAGGCGCCTGAGGCTAAAAATTAATCGGCGCCTGTAACTAGTGAAATTTTTGTCCCATAAAATAGTTGTGTTCAATCCTTGTTCGAAAATCTGTCAGTTTAGATAAAAAAAAGGCATGAAAGATTACTAGGTTAATACAAGCAAATGGCAAATGCAATGGTAGGTATATCTTATTAATACTTATAAATAGAAACGCAGAAAAAATATGTTCATACGTAATATAATACAGAATGAGTATCAAAACCATATAATAACATATAAATAACATATAAACAGGTACATACAGAACAGAATAAAAATAACAAAATAAATTAACAAATTCTTTGGTTAGTAGCATTTTGGCTAGTTGATAATTGAACTCAAAATATTTTTTTTATTTATACTAGCATCACACTCCTCCATTAAAACAGAAACATAAAACATATTCTCAAAGAATAACAAAACAATAAAAAACAACATAAATGATAGACTAGAGTGAAAATGAACGAAAATGAACGAAACAGATTCATTGGTAAATACAGGTACATGCAAAACAGAAAAAAACTAAGGAAATCAAATAAATTCTTTGGTTAGTGTTAGTAGCACTGGATAGGTCGATAGGTGTTCATTGAATTCAAAATGGCATTTTTCTCGACTTACTCGCAGCAAACTGCACAATTATTTGTGAAAATTCGATTTTATCTAAAATCTCTGACTCAATTGAGAACAGACAGAAATGGCTATTTTTGGAATCTTCTAATGAGCTCCTTAAATAATTTTTCACCCTTTTTCGGTTGAAAACGACCTTTCGCCTGAACAGTTTGTTGCAGGAATACATAAAAATAAAAAAGTTCTCAAAGCCACATCAATGTTTGGAAAAGTTGATGTGATTTTTTGATCTCTTATGAACCTGAGTGATTGCTCAGTAAACGAACACGACTGAATAACTGTTGGGTGTCCATCAAAATTGATGTCTTTTTCCTAGGATCTGCTGGCGCCCCTAAAATCTGCGGCGCCTGAGGCTTTAGCCTCATTAGCCTTATGGATAAAACGCCCCTGATTGCAATTATTACTTTCGTGCGTTTTAAAATCGTACTACATTTTTTGCTGCACTTTTTTATAGAGTTTTTTTGCAAGGGATGAGCTTCCTGCAGATTTTGGATGTTCCCTTTGAAATAACTTCGGAAATAACAAAGTTATGACCATTGGAATAAGTCAACTCTGACAGTTTATTATAAATCACTCTGTAAGATATCTTTCAATTATGACTTCATTGAAGCTAAAGTCGATGTATCATAGAAGTTTATGCATAATTTTGGATGGAAATTTTGAAAACGAAGATCAACAGGCACGTTATCGGAATCAACATTTGTGTATTATAATTTTTAGAAATAATACTAATTAATTTAGCAACAACCACAAACGAATGGCAAAATAAGACATTGTTGTGAAGATAACGGTGAATCAAAATATGTGAAACATCCTGTAGAGATCAAAATAATGTTCCTTTGCAGACCTAACGATATTGTTCTATATCTCCAAAAATATGTTCTCTGTAATAATCAATCAATCAATTTCAATCAATCAATCAATTTATTTACCACAAAAATTCAATTAAACAGATACAAAATTTCTCGATACATTGGTAAATAAATAACAAACGTCCAAAAAAAGGTTGCCCTTGAACATGGACGTATAGTGTTAGCGTGAAAATTAATAATAAAATTACAAATAGGTATATATATAAATATAGAGTAGAGATAAAACAAATAGTAGAACTAACTAATATTAATATCATCGACTCAGACGGAGAAGTACTTCAAACAGGATGTTTAGTTCTTATAACCAAAGTTTACGGCATATTATATAATATTCAAATTCAAAAAGGAAATGTTCGATTTCGATGGAATAACGTCATTTCACTGGGAGTTTTTCAGCTGCATGCGCACTCGTCCCCAGAGAACACGCCGCAGTCGGACGGTGCAATCGCTCTTATTGCAGCGGTGATTTAGAGCGCTTACACCGCCCAAACGCGACACGCTCACCGAAGACGAGTGTACATGCTCAGGTTTTTTTTTTTTCTTTTTTTTTTTTTTCTTTTTTTTTTTTTTTTTTCTCTTTTTTTACATTACATTTGTGGTTCAAATATTATATTCCTGCCTATCAATCAGCCTATGAACTTTTGTTCTAGGTATGGAATGAATCCATAATTTCAATTTTTTCTTGAACAGGTTGGTGGAATATATATGATGTAGTTCTTCGGGAATGTCGATATATAGTACGGGGCAGAGATAGATAAAGGATCTTTGACTTTTTCTGGTGTTTACCTTAGGTATAACTGTGGTTTTACCTTTCAAGCGGGTATTATATTTATGGTTTATTTGATCTTCTTCTTTTTTATGTTTATGATGATGGATTAGGAGTGTCTGGTAATACAGTTGTCGGATATCTAACGTTTTTGATTCTGAGAATAAGGTTTCAGTAGGGTATCTGTAATTTTTCTCAAAAATAATTTTCAAAATCCATTTTTGTGCTGTGTTCAATGCGCTCAGATGAATGTTATCTATTCCCCCCCATACTTTGATGCCATATGTTAGATGAGTTTGAATAAGTGCGTTGTATAGTATTTTTACATATTCAACATCAAAAAGTTTCCTATACGTTTTAAATCTATTGGCCATGCTCCTCAATTTATTGCTTACATAGTTAGCGTGAAAGTTCCATTTGAGATGATTATCTATAATAATTCCCAAGTATTTATATTTTGGAGTTGATTTAATATCAGTATCCGTATTTTTGAATTTTAATATTTCGTAATTTGGAAGAGTATCATTGTAACAAGTGAATGGCATGAACACAGTTTTGTTAAAGTTGATCGTGAGCAATCTATTATTGAAGAAGTTGATTATTTTGGTAAAATCCTCCTCAACTATGCTCTTCAATGATTCCCAGGTGTAACCCTCATAAAAAATGGCAGTATCATCGGCAAAGCTAGTGATATCGCCTTGGGTTTCGGTTTTGAAAAGGTCATTGATATAAATATTGAAGAGGATCGGTCCTAAAACGGTCCCCTGAGGTACTCCGTATTCAATGATTCTTTCCGAGCTTATCACACCATTAATATTAACACTTTGCTTTCTTCCGCAGAGATAACTTTCCATTAGTTTCAATGGTATTCCTCTGAATCCTAGGCCTTCCAAAATTTCGAGCAGTCTTTGGTGACTGACGGTGTCAAACGCTTTGGCCAAATCGACGAAGATGCAAAGACATGGTTTATTCATATCTAATGATTTATAAATTTTCCTAGTTAAATGAGTCATTGCATCTTCTGTCGATTTTGTCTCTGTAAATCCAAACTGTTTCTCAGATAGTATGTTAAATTTCGTGAAGTAGCTGTTGAACCTATGTTTAAGAACTTTCTCAAATACTTTTGCAACATTACTTATAAGAGATATTGGTCTGTAGTTTACTACTTGCATTTTGTTCCCAGATTTATATAGAGGCTTGATTTGTGCTTTTTTCAAAACACTCGGAAATATACCTAGATCAATAGATTTGTTTATTATTCGAGAAAGGGGTCTAGCTAGCAAATCTGCATATTCCCTTAATATTTCCGATCTAATCGCATCTGGGCCAGGAGCTTTTCCAGTTTTCAATGTACCCACGATTCTCTCAATCTCAGTTTCTGTTGTTGGTTCAAGATAAATCGAGTTATTTGTTTGTGTATTCTTGATTCCAGTAACTGGAGTTGAGTCAGTGATTATTTGTTGAGCCAGTTTTCCACCAAGTTTGGTGTAATGGTCTACAAAATGTTCTACAATCTCATTTTCGTTTGTTATTTTCCCACCGTTCTCTGTTAGAATTGATTTTATATCATTCTGTGTTCGATGCTTTTCATCAATAATCTTTAGACTTTTCCAGAGTGCACTCGGGTTGTTTATATTTATTTCAATTTTATTTTGCAAGAATTTTATTTTAGCGGATTCAATCAACTGATTCAGTTTGTTGCGGTATTTTCTAAATTCTGTTTGAATATTTTCATTATCGGGTTCATTTTGCATTCTTTTATATAGAGCATTCTTCGTATTGATTGAGTTTATTAGACCTTCCGTGATCCATTCCTTTTTCTTAATATTTTTTCTTTTCAAAGTTATTTTTTTAGTACATAGTTCAAGTTTATCATTGAGGGTATTTATGAATTCATTTGTCATTGTGTTGACATCGCTCCCTGTATATATAGTACTCCAGGTTTCCCTGGCCAATTCATTACGTAGTTTTATCTTGTCTAAATAAAATTTGAATTTTTTATCTTTTTTAATTTTTGGCGTATTAGTTTTTAATTCACATGTGATTTCTAAAGTTATTGGAAAATGGTCACTGATGCACATTTTCGATACGAATGGATTGAGCCAACTGGTAGACAGGTTTGTTTTGACGAAAATGTGATCAATGCAGGATTTTGCTTTACCTAGAACTCGCGTGTGAGTGTTGATGGCTGAAGTATATCCCCATTCACTAAATAATAATAATATTCATTTTTTTCATTAGACACAGATAACATGTATTGGAATCTTCAAAGTAGACTGTCTCTTATACTATTGTACTATACCTCCAAAAATATTTTCTCTGTCTCTTATTGCAATAGACAGTATGGACATGGTATACAGGGCTTTGGATTTGTGGTGACAATTTAATTCATGTATGAAAAATTCCACAAGCCGTGTGATTTCGTCATTATAACAGCGAAAAAAGTTTGTCCAGCGACAATGACGGAACCTAACTTTTGAATGCATGACAACCAGCCATAAACAAATGTTTGATAAATTAAATTGTCTCTCGTGTAACTAATAATAATAAGTGACTAAAGACTAGTGGAGATTCCTTTCAACAAAATTATGAAATAAAGTTCATATGAACATGGGTCCGAAAATGCTTCGTTTCCGAGATCTCCCATGAAATGTCAAATTTCACTCGATGACAGCTCTTTCAAATAGATGAGGATTACTCTCGTAATTACTTGAGAGAAAATCAGATGGCTACAAGCCGAAGAAATAACAAAAAAATTGCTCGTGTTCTGTGACAGCAAACAGCCGTAAAAATAGTATAGTGTATAACTCGCATGGAATGCTAATTTCCCACTCATTCTCATGGGAAATCACTATCATTTCGTACTCGTTGAACAATATACTATTAATTTATGAAGTGAAACGCTGTTTAACCACATAGGTACTATACGAAATCAGGTAGGAGAGGAGCTATAAAAAGTTCAGAAATCTTGTAAGAGAAGCCATTGCAACAAAAGCGTACTACATTCATGAGGAATATCACAATGAAACTCTGTTGTGATTAAAAGTTTTTATATTGTTTTTATATATATGTGTAGTCTCATTGAACTATAATAGGTATTTATTATACAAGGTAAAAAAGTAGTAGATTTTAGCTCCAGGTTGTGTTGTCTCCCGACGCGTAGCTTAGTTGCATGAAGTTTTTCTCTATCTTCAATGATAAACCCTGTAGAAGCTGTTTAAATATACGGAATGACCCTGTACAAGCTCCTAACTATACATTTTTTTCCTATGGCTCGCTAATTTCCGAAGACGTAATATAAGTAAACTATATGTATAAAGAAGGAGAATACTTTTTCTAAACAATCTAACCTAACCTGAGATGAACCTTCTTCCTAGAAAGTAGTTTTTTTCGGAAAATTTCTTTTATGAACAAAAGAAACTGATTTTTCTGAACAATATAACCTTACTCGGCCTGAATGAACTTTCCAAAAAAGTTCATTTTTCGGAAAATTACTTGAATGGACAGAAGAGACTACTTTTTTTAACAATCTTATCTTGCGAACGTATCTGCTATAGCTGTAGGCATGTCGAATGCAAGAATGCGAAGTTACAGTGTGAACATAGTCGAAGTCGAAGTTTTTTGTTCTGCCTGTTGTGTGCGTTATACCCGTTTTGAAGTCGTCTCATGTGATCGTTGCGAACTGATATGCTCCAGAGGTATTCATGTGAGATGATAGAATACAGATGAACAGTGTGCAGACTGATGTTGTCGGAGTATCTTCACTTGCCTACTGTTCTCGTTATATGTCCTTCGAATTTCGAAGTCGTCTCATATGGTTAGTGCGATCGTATCTGCTATATCTGTAGACATGTCAAAAGCTAGAATGCAAAGTTACAGTGTGAACATAGTCGAAGTCGAAGTTTCTTGTTCTGCCTGTTGTGTGCGTTATACCCGTTTTGATGTGGTCTCATATGATCGTTGCGAACTGATATGCTACAAAGGTATCTATGTGAGATGATAAAATACTGAGAAACAGTGTGCAGACTGATAATGTCGAAGTATCTTCACTTGCCTATTGTTCTCATTATATGTCATTCGAAATCATCCCATATGGTCAGTGCGATCGTATCTACTATAGCTGTAGGCATGTCAGATGCTAGAATGCAAAGTTACAGTGTAAACATAGTCGGAGTCGAAGTTTCTTGTTCTGCCTGTTGTGTGCGTTATACCCGCTTCGATGTCGTCCTATATGATCGTTGCAAACTGCAGACTGATGTTGTAGGCATGTCAGCTGCTAGAATGCAAAAATACATCGTAAACATAGTCACAGTCGAAGTTTATTATTCTGCCTGTTGTGTGCGTTATACCCGCTTCGATGTCGTTTTATATGATCGTTGCGAACTGATATGCTCCAGAGGTATCCATGTGAGATGATAAAATACAGAGATACAGTGTGCAGACTGATGTTGTCGGAGTATCTTCACTTTCCTATTGTTCTCGTTATATGTCCTTCGAAGTCGTCCCATATGGTCAGTGCGATCGTAACTGCTATAACTGTAGGCATGTCAGATGCTAGAATGCAAAGTTACAGTGTGAACATAGTCGAAGTTTCTTGTTCTGCCTGTTGTGTGCATTATACCCGCTTCGATGTCGTCTTATATGATCGTTGCGAAGTGATATACTCCAAAGGTATCCATGTGAGATGATAGAATACAAAGATATACAGTGTGCAGACTGATGTTGTCGAAGTATCTTCACTCGCCTATTGTTCTTATTCTCGAAGTCGTCGTATATGGTCAGTGTGATCGTATCTGCTATAACTGTAGGCATGTCAGATGCAAGAATGCGAAGTTACAGTTTTAACATAGTCGAAGTCGAAGTTTCTTGATCTGCCTGTTGTGTGCGATATACCGCTTCGATGTCGTCTTATATGATCGTTGCGAACTAATATGCTCCAGAGGTATCCATGTGAGATGATAGAATACAGAGATACAGTCTGCAGATTGATGTTGTCGAAGCATCTTCACTTGCCTATTGTTCTCGTTATATGTCCTTCGAAGTCCTCTCATATGGTCAGTGCGATCGTATCTGCTATTGTTGTGGGCATGTCAGATGCTAGGATGCGAAGTTACAGTGTAAACATAGTCACAGTCGAAGTTTCTTGTTCTGCCTGTTGTGTGCGTTATATCCGCTTCGATGTCGTCTTATATGATCGTTGCGAACTAATATGCTCCAGAGGTCTCCATGTGAGATGAAAGAATACACACCAACAAAGTACATTCACTACTACTATTGAATAATTAGGAGTTATCAATCATTATCATTAGTGGTATTAAAGTTGTTGATAGTGAAACTTCTACAGATACAATGGGAGAATTTCATTCATTTTATTTGATCAAATTTAATGATGATTGTCAAGGACTAATCGTATTAGATAATATGAAACTACTTGAAATTAATTTAGATTTTGATAAACATATTTTTGTTAGGTACTCTACTGCGATTACATCGAACAAAAATCAAATTGGATTAGAGATTTTTTCGAGGATTTTTTACTCCTACAATAGAACAAGTGATTAAGAAAAGGGATAATAATTATTCCTCATTAAAAACTGCATAATTGTGAAATTCCACAACGCAGATTTTCAGACGTGTATAAGTATACAGGGTGTTGCGAAATTCGACCGACAACGCTTGACAGGTGATAGCCCTCGTGATTTCATAATCACTGAGATAGGGAAATACGGTCTTCAAGTGTTCAGTTCTCGAGATACAGGGTGTTGAAGTTGAGAAATTAAAATAGTTTTTTCGCAATATCTCAAGAAAAATTGAATATACAGGGTGGGCCACCAGTAACGCCTCGGTCTCTAGAAGGCTAACCACTTATCTTCTTGGAATTCTTCCTCTCTAGGAAGTTGCATGTCAACATAGGCTACCATTTGAAATTATTTTGAAACATACAGGATGTCCCCAAAAATCACAAAACACTGAAGTTGACCTTCTTTCAATCGAACACCCTATATATTATTTCATTTTGAGATTCTCCCTGGTGAGCTGATTTCAACAATCCATCATACTTGGGGTCTAGCAGTTATAATTACTGAGATATAGGGTGTGAGAAATCGAGATTTTTCCAAGTTCAAGAATTTTTTGTGTCTAAACCATTCATAATTGGTCAAAACGGCTCACATGTCCCTATCTCAACTTTTGATCAACTATCTACTGACATTCAATTGAAACAAATACAGGGTGGTGCAGAATTCAGAATCTTGATCACCCGGTATATGTCCCAATTAAATATCAGTAGATAGTTAATCAAAAGTTGAGATAGGGACATGTAAGCCGTTTTGACCAATTATGAATAGTTTCGACACAAAAAATTCTTGAACTTGGAAAATCTCGATTTTTCACACCCTATATTTCAGTAGTTATAACTGCTAGACCCCAAGTATGATGGGTCGTTGAAATCAGCTCATCAGGGAGAATCTCAAAATGAAATAATATATAGGGTGTTCGATAGAAAAAAGTTTAACTTCAGTGTTTTTTGGTTTTTGGGGACACCCTGTATGTTTCGAAATAATTTTAAATGGTAGCCTATGTTGATATGCAACTTCCTAGAGAGGAAGAATTCCAAGAAGATAAGTGGTTAGCCTTCTAGAGACCGATGCGTTAGTGGTGGCCCACCCTGTATATAATGCATTCAAATTCGTTATATGGTTTCATCTTTCAAAGGTTAATTTCTTGACAAGAAAGACATTCCGAGAATTTTATCCAGAGGTGCTCTACAGAGGGTAACTTTTCCTCTCATATTTCTATATCATATCATTCATCCGATTTGAAGAAGAATGTCAATTCTCAATTTCGGAGGATTTTATTTTTTAGTTTTCATGTTCCCCTTTTGAATGTTCATCAGATATAATTCAATGTTCGACGTGGCAAATAGCCAGGAAAGTAGTTGTTTCCTGTTGAATATTCAGAATGATGTGTGCATATACATATTTTTGTCTGAAGGAGAATGCAAATTCTCAATTTCAGAAGATTTTATATTTTATTTTCAAACTCTTATCGTGTGTCTTCAATAGATATAATTCAATGTTCGGCGTGGCATATAGCCAGGAAAGTAGTTGTTTTCTATTGAATAAACTGAAAAAGAATTGATATTCTCATCACATAGAGAATGCGAATTCTCAATGTATTGCTATATACCTATAAATATATATCCATTTTTGTATGTTCATAATTTATCTGAGAATATTCCTTTTCAACACTTTCATACCCAATCAGGGGGTTCAAACTTGAACGATGGAAACTTGTGATTTTTATAGACCTCTAATCGCAGATTCGTGATAGAGTCTCAATTCAGAATTTCTTTCCACGCCCTGTATGATGAATGTCAATTTATCATACACCCAAAAGCATAGGTAATTACTCCATAAAGTATTTAGCTGATATATTTTTTGTAAATCTGCAAAATAAGCTATGTTTGTTATGGCAACATATTCAAATTATATATTTTTTTCTGAATACAATGATGTATGACACGTTGACTTTTGGACAAAATTAGTTGATAAAAAATAAATTGTCGATTGACAAGAAATAAATATTTTCATAAAATTTTGAGATGTACCATAGAATGTGGCAGTAAATATCACTGAAATAAGTGTTTTATTTGTCAGATATTTCGAGTGTGCTGTGGAAAAATCTTAAATATTCAAACTCGTCATCGTTATGTTGAACACCCAATTCACACATACTGATTGCTCCATAACATATAATATATAAATGTCATCTTGAATTGAAGTCATGGAGCAATCAGCAGGTGTGAATTGTGTGTTCAAAAAGATGATAATTAGTTGACAATTTTTTTTCAGAGCACACTTCACAATCATATGCGGTGTCGAAATATCTGACAAATTCAACACTGACGTTGACTTCAGTGGCATTAACTGACACATTCATCAATGATGCTTCTCAAAATCTTATGGAAATATCTATTAACTGTCAACTGAGCATTATTTTTGTTATTTCAACTAATTTTGTGCAAAAGTCAACTTGTCATGCATTGATCATTGTATTCAGAAAAAAGTTGACAGTGGCTGATGTTACAGTTGAACTTTGAAAAAATTTGATCAGAGACTACTAGTAGTATATGATGATATAGTATTTTCATTTGATTTTTGTTTTTCAAAATCGAATGGTTAATACCTGCACTATGGGACTATGGCTAGGGGTGTGTTTTGTCAGTCAGTCTGCCTAATTCACATAAAGATACACAATGTATTACGTATTTCGTCAGAAAAAATTTAATGAATTCTTCCAAAAATCCGAAATAAGACAGTTTCAACCGCTTCACATGTGAAAATCCATATGGACATTCATTGGACTTCAACTTCGAGAGAATGTAATACTAAAAAATATCGAAAACAATCTGATGATAATGCAATTGAAATTAGGAATAGCGAGAATAAAACAGTGCGCTGACACATACAATACGATGACATGAACTCTATTAAAGCTGAAATGAACAAGTTACCTATACATTCAGACTGAAAATATACCTATGAAATATACTAACGGCAATGAACTTGCAGACAACACTACGACAATCCTACTCTTGACACAGTGAAAAGCAGAATGGAAATTGAAAAAAATTATTCCGCACCCAAAACCTATGAAAAAAGGATTACTTGAAGAACGGCTTTGGGTCGATATTCAAATCGATTCCAGGAAATCTGAATATCAAAGACGATGTCTTATATAAATCAGCTCCAAAAATAACTACACCAAGCATTGAGAAGCAAAATTCTCTATCCATCGATATAATAGAAGAATGTAATGCGACATGCTCATTCCATCTGATTGTAGGAAGTAATAATGACCCATTTATTTTGTTGCAGGATATCGAAAACTCGCTATATCGCTTATCGCAATTGAAAATTTAACGTAGTACACCCATGCATAATAACATGTTAACACTAATCAACTTCGGAAATTACAACAAATAATTAATCCACATCAATTTCCATTTGAATTGACATTAGAAAATACCTTGAACTCTGAAAATGAAAATATTAACAACAAATCCTACTCTTGACATTCTATATAACAAACTCATAACATAATTACCTTCCTAGTTATAATTCCAATCATGTATCCGTACATTCTCTGTTCCTAGTCTAAATTAGTTGAATACAATAATACCAAAAAGGAAGTACTCTTTATTATTATTGTTACATTTGAAATATCTACTTATGTGGTTGTGAGTTTACCGATTCGAGATTTCTTGGCATGGATCTATAGGGAATTTAATATAGAATACGAATATTCAGAAAAATATACAGGGTGTCGCGTACGGTTAAATAGGGAATGTAATTCATTCAGTCATATGAATTTATTAGGTATCTGAAATTATAATGATAATATCTAACTTCATTGAATATTCTCAAGCAAAACAATAACCATTTTTCACACCAGTGAATAACCATTATTCACTGGTCTAGAGTTCCTAGGGTACGCAATATAACATATAATAGCGTTCATTATATGTATGTTTGTCGAGTAATATACTGAAATTATTGATGGCAAACAAAAAAAACATTCATTTTAGAGAAATGTTTCAAATTTCTGTTTTCCTGAAGTTTTATTTATATTTTATTCAAATACCTTTCTCCAAATTTTATATTTGCAATTTATTCTAGTACAGCTGCAAAGACACTGGCGTACTGAGCATCTATGTTATGCACCCATTTTGGAACTGGCTAGTTCAGGTAAGAACTTCTTAATCCACAGTATGACTCGGATTTCAATGTAATCTTTTGATTCCAGTTCTTTCCAAGATCTATAGCACCCAATCTCCTGACGTTCACTGGATTCCTTTTTACTGTGGTGATATATCTGCTTTTTGCTGTGCTCGACTACAATTTCTATTCTTCTGATATAGATCACCCAGAAGTAAATCCTCTACCAAAATGGACATTCATGACTGCAGGAATTTTTTTGTTCATCGCTTATACTCTAGGTTAGTAATGAGATATTCATGTTCTTATGTTCAGAGTTTCAGAATTACCCTGTATTATTGTTGAGTGGAAATATCATTTGCATATATTGCATTTATTGCATGAACAACTTAACTCAGTCCTAAAACTTGAGGATGATGGGTGAAATCCGTTCTTCTTAGCAGTTTTCGAATTCTTCAATAACCTTTTCAAATTTGTAAGTTAGGACTAAGTTAAGTGATGAATTTTCAGATGGAATAGATGGCAAACAAGCTCGCAGAACAGGAACAAGTGGCCCCCTAGGAGAGTTATTTGACCACGGTCTTGACTCGTACACAACTGGCCTTATACCAGTAGCATTGTATTCAATTTTCGGAAGGGGACTTACCTACAGTATCCCCCCCTATAGAATGTTTTTCATCATGTGGAATGTGATGATGAACTTTTACTTATCACATTTCGAAAAATATAACACTGGAGTGCTGTTTTTACCTTGGGCATATGATTTTTCTATGTGGGGTATCATACTCTATTTTCTTACGGCAGGGGTAAGTTTATAGAAACTTAACAGATAATATGAGTCATGTACTTGGTCATAAGTTAGACAGTAAATGACAGAATAAGTCAAGTGGTAGAGAACGTTCTTATTGAGGTTGTCCTTCAAATAATTTAAATGTTTTCCTTTGTTGTTAGTTGAAAGTGTTGCAGATATCTAAATTCCATAGAACTTTCTCATGGCCACTTGAGGGTTTTGCATAGGAACAAAAAAAACATCTTTCAACTCTCTAAAGTAGTAAACTTTATAAGAATGAATTACTGAATATCAGTCTAACCAGGTCTATGCATTGATCATCATGTCTTTAATATGTGAATTACCAGACATATTTTTATATTTTTGAGACTTTCATTGTTTTTTCTTGTTTTAGTATGGTGGGTATGAGATTTGGCAATTTCGCTTTGGCGACATAACCACTGGCCATATTGTTGAAGTGATACTTCTCATTTCATCCCTTTTATCAAATGTACCTATTGTAACAAAGAACATTTATCTATCATACAAAAACAAATCAGGGAAAATGAGAAAATTCTCAGATGCCATAAGACCTCTGCTGTCAGTAGGAATATTTTTCATATTGACGCTGGTGTGGATCAGCTATTCACCAACTAATATCTTGGATAGGGAGCCCAGAGCCTTCTTCTTACTTTTAGGGACAGTATTCTCTAATATATCTGTAAGTATAATAATCATTTTGTGGATGACGTCATTGAACTAATTTCTCTGAAATTTCAGTGTCGTTTAATAGTCGCTCAGATGAGCAACACCACTTGTGAAGTTTTCAATCTATTGATGATTCCAGTTTTATTAGTGGTGATCATTACTGTTATATTGCAGTGGGCCAGTTTGGAATTGTTCCTTTTATATTGTTTGTGTATCTTCACTACTGTAGCTCATATACATTATGGAACTTGTGTGGTAAGTCGGTAAATCTATGTTTTTTTGTTTATAAATATTAATTTTTTCATTCTACACCAATGGGGTGCGTTTGATTATTAACTCTCAGAGTAGAGTAAACTCAGTTGAAGGTTGAATCAGTTTACTCTGAGTTGATTACTATTTCTTGTGATATTCGAACGGAATTTTGAGTTAGTTTATTGACATCTGAGATTGACATAAATATGTTTGTCAAGTTGACAGGTTTAGTTCAGTCAGTTCAAGTTCAATAACGGGCGAGTGGAGTTATAATGAATTATTGGCATTCAATTGCTTTACTGTGTCGTTACGAACCTAAATTAATTTTTGCAACACTTATCACGTTCTTTTTACGTTAATAATGTGTCTATGCGTTGTTCGAAATTGTTGAATTTCAGAGCTCATATCAAACGAACCGTCAGGGTCGCCATTTGGCGATACGTCGAATAAATGGTGGCGTCAATTTTTATGCTGTTTAGTTATTAGTTAGATAATCTTCCATTTCCACTTATGAAGCAAGGTTGTCAGGTCACCAATTATAATCAAGTTATCAAAGAGATGTTGGGGTCCTGTCGTTGAATCAAACATAACAGGAGGAACCCATGATATTATAGTTCATGCTTGACTTTTTCGAGCAACCAACATGTCGAAATATTTCTTATTCTCCATAACAAAATATCATGTAAATGTTGGAGACTTGGCAACATTGTGCTGAATGCTGAGAACTGACCAGACCACGCTCGAGACCACGGCCACAATTCATGCGCTGTTGTCACGTTCACCGATTCAAATGTCCTCTAGTGTGAACTGATATAATTATTATTTACACAAATTTGTTATAGGCAATAAACCACAAATCATAAGGGAACATTTTGAGACAATAGAATTTTTATAGCTAATTAGGAATATTACCAATACTTGATTGTGAATTTATAAATTACTGAATAACTATTATTTCTGAAGTTCCCAATCCCAATATTTTAACACATGACAACTGTGCTATGGTCTGCCCCTACTCACGAAATCGTGGGGTCAGTTTTTACTGGAGGTAAATTTCTATCCGATTGAAAATTACCGTGGCATTATTGATGATTTTAGCACCTAAAAATCGACCGGAAAATTCTAAGAAAAGTCGAAATCGAAAAGTATTTGAGTGATGATACTCTGAGAAATTAAATAGTAATTTTCCTAACAAGTGCGGAAAGTGATTCTTTCCCGCACGTGACTGCCGTTGACACGAACGACGCGAAGCGGAGTTCGGGCAAGCAGTCGAGTGCGGGAAAGAAACTTTCCTCATGAGTTAGGAACAATATTTTTTCTACAAGCGTAGGAAATTGATTGAATCGTTCAATTAATTATTCAAGCAAATAGGAACAACTAACAAGAGATATATTCTCTATCTATTATAAGTAATAGCTATTGTGAACTTACAGTTTGACGCATTATGTTGGTTCATTGCGGAAGCCAGCAGGCCCATTAGGATCTTGGTCTCTAGGTTCCAGACACTTCGATGAAATGAGCCAAAAATACCTATTCTTCATTCGGTTTTTTAATTTTTTTATTGTTGCACCATTCAATAAAACGCGTGTATAGCTTCTCATACCTTTCTTAAGACTTCGTTGGTGATAACGCATCTGTATCAAATCCCTATAGCTAGAAGTTTTTGATCACATTGTGGCATTTCCACTGAATCGAAAATGACAGTAACGCTGTGTCTGTCACTTCGACAATTTCAAACTTATTTGAGGTTTGATTGGCATGACAAATTGACGTTTCCCGTCAGATCAATCCAAATCTATAGGGGGATTTTTATAATAATCAATTTTTATTTCTCAATATTTCTTAATTTTTACAATAAATAGTGCAATTTGATGGATGATTCTGAACATACATACTTAATACTGCAACAAACAAACTCAAACTTTTATATTCCATCACCAACCACTTACATTACTAGTGATTTTATCATATCTTTGTTTTCCTGCACTAGTGCGGGAAAAAATTTCCCGCACTAGTGTGGGAAAATTTTCCCGCACTGTTGCGGGAAAATGACACTTCCCAAAATAAATTGCGTGCGGGTATAGGGTGAATCACGCACGCTTGTAGAAAAAAAAATATCCACTCGCCTACTGTTTTTCGCGATTTTCTCGATTGCTTTTTACAACCGAGAAACATATCAATTCAAATTGAAAGATACTATGATTCTATACATAAAAAGTTTTATTACATTTCCGAACAGTGAATATCTCTGACGATGATCCCATTCGATCGCTCTCTCGCTCCTGCGAATTACAGAATTATACAGGGTCATTCCGTATATTCAAACAGGTTCTAAAGGGTTCATCAGTGAAGATAGAAAAAAAAATCTCAAAATACAAAAGTTGTAGGGTTTCTTCTGAACCTCCAGAACATTGTGCGAGGTGAAACAAATGAATATCGTTGATATAAGAAATGGGTATAGTATATCCAATATCAATTGCAAAATATTCCGCACTGTGCGGCGTCGGCGTGTTTGAGTTCCCTTTGAAGTGACTACAGGTGCGGCACGAGACTCTGCAATTGTACTTGGATGAACTATACCAACTATGTTATTCTTTCGAAAAAATTGAAGATTTTTTTTCTTTTCAAAATATATAGGTTGTTGATATTCGGTTCTGCCGTTTTCAAAATATTCGAGGTTGAACATTTCTTAGTTACAATTTGGTTTTACCAAAATGAAGAAAAAGTCTTGTTTGATCCCAACAATATGCCTTTATACACCCTATTTTTTAACAATATCAATGGACTATTTCGATTTGTGAAACAGAAATTGAAATTTTAGGTAAGACAGATGTGCCGGCACTTCAGGGTTAACTGTTTCACGATAAAGAAACAATCTGAATGATTCCTGTTGAACAACATATTTGATGATGGAAGTGTTGTACCTCGTATCCAGTGGCATTGTTGGGTAACCATGACATTGTTTGTTTTTTAATTTTTGTTCAGGTTATTGTATATTATATTTGGAAGCATTCGTTCCATCGACACTGTTCGTGAGAGTTTTTATTTTCATCATGTCTTTATTTATGTGAGAAGAAAATTTGCATCAGAGAGAGTACAAAATTGTCCCTAGGATAAACAAAAAATGTCTCAGACTTGGGTCAGATAAATTTTATTCAACAGGATTTATACTCCTCATGAATTAATTTGGTTTTAATTTTTTATATCACTACTTCGAAGTTGGTAACTAAACTCCCTAGAAGTCGATACTGAGTATGTACAGGGTGGAGACAACTGGAATCATTCGCTACTGGGGGAGTGAATTCTTCTTTTGAATATTCGCGAGTCACGTCAACGTTTAAATATATTTAGCAACATTTGACGAGTAATATGGAGAATATAATCGTTTAGGGGTAGCTGGAATCAACTCCAACATGTTTTTTTCAAAAGCAGCCCTATAGCTTGCGACCCCTCATTGGAAAACTGGTTGAAAGAGGAATGCAGTGTTTTGATTATATTTCAGTTTGCAGTACGTTTGGGGGTCGCATAAATTCAAAATATGATTTCGAAGTTTGCAATAACACTTCGTTTCAAAATGTGAATATGACAAAAAAAAACTAAACTTCTTTTTGTGGCTCTATAAAAACACTGGAATACAATAGCAGATAGCAGTTGTGGCAAAAAATTGCCATGAATTGTTCAACACACATTTTGAGCGATTGATACGTTAAAGAAAATTTGAATTTTAAAATTATATTTCAATGTTATGCAACCTTTAAACGTATGAAAAACTAAAATTTGGCTAGAACGCTGGATTGGATTTCTTTTTCCACCAGCTTTTAAATGAGGGGTCACAAGTCATAGTGTTACATTTGACAAAATCATGTTGAAGTCGGTTTCAGATACCCCTGGAGGAATATATTCTCGATATTGCTTGCAATAGGTAGGTAAATACATCGAATTGTTGACGTATGGCGGGAGTTTTTTAAAAAAATATTCATCTTTCTGCTAACGAATTTATTCCAGTTAGTCTCCACACTGTATAAAAACAAGTTTTGAACATGACAAGAATGAAAATACCCAGCATATATCCGGGATATCTTCATATTTTATCATACTTTTCTTGAATGAGGACTAATATTTTTATTATCGCCAGTAATTAGGGTTACTGTAGCTTGAGGTCAATGTCAAAATTATTCAAGTTTTGTTGGATAGCCCTGAAGACCAAGGCCAGTTATTCCAAAAATTTAAACAAACCGGTTGTGTGTAGATGCAATGCGAACAAATACAAAAACTAGTTATCTTCGGGCTTGGGTTTTTTACTTCCAATGTTAATCTTTCATATTAATAGAGCAGATATCCTGAAATTGAAATAGAGGCCAAATGAAACGAAAGAAGAAGTATAATATGTCGTGCAAGACCGCGCGATCTGGTGGCCAATGAAAAATGTTAGCCCTCATTGAGTAGAAATTGTCAAGCTTGTTGTAAAGGGGGGCAGGATTCTCCGTTTAAACTTTGAAAATAATTCAGTAAATAATGCATTAGAGAAAAAATATACAATTGAAATTAGTCAAGTGTTCCTTATTTATTCATTCAAAATTGCATATTCTGTACTCTGTTCACATTTGGTTTTTGGTTGTGCTTATTGGCCCCATTCATCAAAACAGATCGCTCAGAAGTATTCACAAGTTATTGGCGTCAGGTGGGACGACGTGTTTTTTTCTTACAGTGGATAGACTTGTTCTAACGTAGTTCAAAAACTAGTCAGCAACTATCGCAGCAAAGTCCATATACGTTTTTAAACACCTGATAGATACTGTCAACTGTTGGAATTGCTCAATTAGTTTTACTCCCCTTGAGAAAAAGAGTCGAATCAAATTTTTCAAGGGATTATAGAAAATGGAGTCTATTGTTTGAACTATATCATATTTCATTTGTATTATTGTGATTATTTGAATTTAAACACAGATGTTTTGTCTACTTTCGAATTGATCGATCATATTATAGTTGAATAATCGTTCAGGTTGTGAAATGTGATATGAATAAGCAGTTTCCAAATCGATGCATTTATGTGAATGAAATGGAAATGAGTGGAAAAATTAATTATTTCGACTTTTTCACCCCGCACCTCGCAAAACTTAAGTTACATACTAATAGGTCTCTTCATATATTCTCTTTTCATTTGCCAGTTTCATCATCGTTGAGCAACTCAAGAAAACCCTAGCTTTCATTTGCGGAATTCACAATAAGTGATCTTATCCGTAAATGTACTAGTAACCTGAGTGTGTGATATTTTTTATTTGTACCTTAATATTTTTATTTTACTAGAAAGAGTCACATCTTGATGGGTGATGAGTAGGTAACTTATTCCCGAAAGTGGTTTATTAATGCGTCTTGTTTTCTTGACATCCTTAGTCAATTGATATAAATAATCATAGAACTAGAACTGTTTGGTCCAGTATAAGTACTATGAATTGCTATGTTTTTGTAGATTCTAAATTTGTCATTTATGTTATTCCAACAATTCAAGGATATCACTAAAGGAATTGATCAATCTTTTGATAGAAAAGACAAAGAAATTATATTCAAAGTATCAACTGTATTGAAAAAAATTTACCATGGTCGAGGTTGGTATCCTGTTGGTATGTACACACATACCAACGAAGTAGGTACATAATTACTCTACTAAAAGTAATCGCCATACTCAGGTATATGAATATTCTAGAAAAACTGTTATTCTTGATCAAGGTTATGTCTTCTCTTGCTTCCAACAACTTAAATTCATTCATTTGATATCCAAATATTTTGTCGTCAAAATCAGACACTATTTTGGGAAATCTTGCCAGTTGTACAAAAATATTGTTCGATTTTTATGGCGAAATCATATTTATGGTGCCTGTACTGTGTAAGTTTTTTGTTTTCAAAGATATATGGCTGATGAATTTTGGGATATATTATGTAAGACATAAACATGCTAAGGTATCACATCTACATTAAACTTCCCGAGTTATCCGGAAATAATTCGTGAATGGGACATGTATATTATAATGGCATTCTGAATGCAACTATGTGCCATTCGTCACCTTTCATTTCATTGCATATTATACCGGGACATAGAGGGTATCGGACCACCACTGTAACTTCTGCATTCGTAAATGGATTTTTCTGAAATTTGGTCGAGTTATATAAGCGACCATTTTGGATTTGATCACATTACAGTCCGTTTTCTCTGGAAATGCCAGCAAGTTTGCTTTTTCGAATAGAACACCCTGTATATTTTACATATTCAAGTTCAACAGATCAAAACACGTGCAATCTCAATGTAAAATGTAATAGTTTTTTGAAAAATTTGAGATGAAATTGTTTTTTCATTTCACCTCGTGGATAAATGAGATGTGGTCTAGGCTACAATGAGTCGCACATAACAGAGAAACATGATTTTTTCTAAAACAATGTTTTTTGTTTCACCTATCGATGAATCCATTCAGTCATATCACATTTTGAGCAGAATTTTTTTTTCAAATGGAACCTCTATGGGTCACCCACATGTCTCTCTAGAACATAAATTGAGGAAATTTTTTTGTATTTCGGTGCAGAAACAAATTGTATACATTCAAAAATCAACAAGTAGCTCATGAATGTCCTTGGAGTTTGAATAATTTTTCAACTAAGGAAGCCAGAAGTTCGGCACCACACAAAAACAGACCTATTCTGAATAACCTTGACCACATCTCATTTATCCACGAGGTAAAATAAAAAACCAATTTCAATTTATAATTTTTCGAAAAACTGACATTTGATATTTGATTGCACTTGTTTTGACCTGTTGAATTTTAATATGTAAAAATATACAGGGTGTTCCATTTGCCATATTGCATTGTAATGAGATCAAACTTGAAATGATTGCTTATACAGGGTGAATCTGAAAGTGAGGTTTTTTATTTGACAGGGTATATGTATATCTCGCCAAAATAAGTTATTTGGCTTTTTGCTTCAGTTCCTTCCCAAAGTTTTTTTGGTTCACTTTAAAACGATAATTAATATGTTGAAAATGTAAAAAGAGGTTTTTAATTAGGTAGTGTTTCTGCAACTGTAGGGTATCTAATGCTGGACTAATAACGGCTTTTTGCGTTTTTTTGAGAAAATGTAAACAAAATGTTTCATAGTTGGTGTCTTCTTTAAACCATTGAATACCTGTGCCTCCGTTATCTTGAATATTTTATGAGCAAAAAATCCGATTACGAAAGCAAAAGTTACAGGGGTGGCCCGATATATCATGTCAACCGGTATAAATTTTTCGAAAACAATTTCGGAATCTGTTAGAGAATTGTTTAGACTGTTTCTTTTGATCACAGATACCAGGAAAAAATATAATTTCATCATGTTAGTTCAAACTCATTCACTCTTTTTTTTTTCAAATAGGAAGGTGGGCTCTTCTAGTTATGGAAAAAGAGCAATAATTCATTACGATTAAGTTACCATTAATCAAACTTGAATAAATGATGATGAAATAAAAAGGAACAACTGGTACATGAGTGTATTCAGAATTTCATTATAATGAATTCATTTCGTGCGCTCCAAGCGATAAAAAAAATGCTTTCCGGGGAGACTTTCAAATAATGCAATTTAATGTCACCTCCATTTTCATTTGTATATCTTCGAAAACAAATGTTTAGGGGTGAATCACCACTCTGTGAGATTCAATTTGCATTATATTTGAGTAACTTGTTTGTCTCAGCTAGTCATTGTTAATGAAAACTCATTCCTATTGAAAGTTCCATTTATTTGAAGTGAAATATGAATGGTTTAAATGTACATTATAACAGATTATCCTTGTTTATGAGTGTGATTATTTGTCAGTCAATATACCGTGAAACAAAATTGCATGTTTTATTTATCTTAAGCTAATAGTGACATTCAGAAGTTTCAAAATGTAACATTGAGATTTTCATGTCTAAAGGAATTTCTGGATAGCTTAGACATTAAATGTACTCAACCCCTTTGTACTCTCTTAATTTTAGGTCGTTAAGAAGAAATAATAACAATGATTTCCAATATACTTTACTGCCGAATGAAAAAGAAACAATTCCGAAATGAACATTCAAGAATGAGTATTTTCTGGTGGAGGTGCCATACAATTTCCAGTAGGGTACCTTTGTCTGAAACTTTCAATTAAAACTGGATCCACCAGTCCTATGCCGTCTACTTGGTTACCAAGAGTTATCCAATTGGGTTGGATATTATGTGGTCTGCCAAACAACTCTATTTTTCTTGTTCCTGGTGACAACCTTTCAATCATCCCATAAATTTCATCAGGTTTGTGACTAGTCGCTCGAACTTCAGCGACAATCACGTCAGAATCCAGCCCCCTATTCAAATTCAGCGGATTCCCTTTCATCCCAACCAGACAATGTTCCTTTCCATGATTCAGCCAATGTCCAGTTCTTCCTGTTCTTATTATCCTTTGTAACTGATTAGTTTTCACCCAAATTATCTCGTCAACCCTTTCATAACCCCAAAGCTTTAAGCACTCCCTTCCCAATTCCATGGCTCTACCTGTCACCCAAAGGAAGATGAGACCGTCGTCTTGTAATTGAGGAATACCAAGTTGTCTCATCTCATCATCGGACATCGTACCATAGGGAAGCTCCATGTGAATGTCCCATGGTGGGTCGGCCATTATCACAGCAAATTTACCTAGGACCGTCATGTCTAGGAACCTTAGATCACATTGCACCCATTGTGGAGGATATAACATAGTGCTTTCAACTCTCACAACTGGTCCACTAGGGGCACTTGGTTTATCAGCAGGGTTTGTACACCTGTCTACTTCATAATGTACATATTTACATGTGTCCATGTGGAAACAAGTGTTTAAAAATGAACAGTCGCCTAGAGTTTCGTCGGTATGTTTTTGGAGTATTTTTTTAAAGTGTAGCTTTTTACAATCAATTATGCCATTCTTTTCGCAGTCTACTCTTGTCCCGTGAGGGCAAAACTCCATGAGTTGTTTACCGCCTTGTGACTTGAATCTTTCTGTCAAAGAACGTTCTTTGGCTGTAGGTTTACTTAGTAAATCGAGAATCTCTTCACCTAGCTTCTTGCTCTCCTTTTCTTTTGTAGATGGCATAGACAACAAAGACTAAAAAATACGATATAGATCGAAATACGGAAATGATAAAAAAATTCATTTGGAAAATGAGGGAATGCTAAATCTAAGTGAGTGAACATGAGCTAAACTTTGCATAATTTGTTTTTGCATATATACTTTTTTAATTGACGGCCATTGTCTACTTGACGTGAACCCATAGTGATTCAAAAAACTATACAAACATTGAGATTTACAAAAAATCTTAAAACATGGCATGTACATTATAATCTGTTCAACAGTACAGTAGGATACAAAATTGTTTCCCGAAATTTCTGACGCTGATAGTACATTGAAAAAAAATACTATTTTCTACAAACGTCAAAAAATGACAAAATATCTTCATTTTGGTGGAATCTGATTGTAGAAAATAGTCTACTCAGCTTTCTAATGAAAGTTATTCAGAAGAAAAATTAGTTTTTGTGAACTTCACATCTGACTGCTTGAAGATCATGTTGGTGCATCTGCGGTACGTTAATACTGAAATGACAATACTTTCAATAGTAGAAGTAGTGTCACGAATAAAAAATGACATATCAATAAAGCACTAAATCAGTAAGTTCTAATCATGTTCAAAATCCGAATAATGATCAAGAAACTCTCATGACAAACTTGCAAACCTATAATACACTGGATGTGAGGGTTCCGAAGTTATCTGGTCTGAGGTCTGGGTCTGGGTCGACTCGTCGTAATTGTAAACAACATAACATTGTTATTTGCTCTTTATATTTATTGTTGTTCATTTATATTTCCCCACTACCCAGAATATCTCATGCTATAATTAATATTGTGATGTTTGAATAGTCTTGTGATTTCAGCTACCCTTAAACTATCTGTGTCCAATTATTTGAATTAAGGTTTGTTATTTTGACATTGTTGTTTTACGACATGTGTGATATGTTATCTCTATTGTAGTAAAATTTGACCAGTTTTTATCCAAGGTGAGCCGTGTAAGCTTTGAAAGTATTTATTGAATGTTTTATTTTTCCTATATATTATTTTTTTCACTAGGAAAATTCCTTGGGTTATTTTCCATCTCAGGAAAAGGTTGAAACTTCATTATTTTATTCTTACAAAGTCATGTCTGTATCGATTTTTAGCACTGGAATGAAATTCCTTCTTCCTCCTGCAATGATCAAACTTCTTTACAAAAGAATGATAAATAATAGTATTGTCCATAAATAAAATAATCTCAAATTTATATATATTGAAAATGTGACAAGTAATGAAATTGACAACGATATGACATATTTCAGAATGAAAACCGGTGCATCAACATAGATTTCAACTAATCAACGATTTGTGGAAATGCTCGTTATTCACGTTTATTCACTATACATTATGCAATTTTATCAAAAGCATATTTTATGACAATTTCATGAGGCAAAGCGTTGGATTGATTGTATGCTCAATAACTGTCCCATTTCGGAATTTTTGCTGTGTATATTTCAAAAGAAACCTGTGGCTGCTAGCTTCCGGCGAATTCAGCAGAGCCATTTTTGGAAAGAATATATTTTCACTGATTTGATATACCGGTATTAAAGGGCTAATTAATTACCCTATTTTTGCTCAACATTTCAAACACTGTACATTATGCATATCTCCAGGCACATCTATCAAGAGCATATTTGATACTATTGCTTTGCCTCATAAAATCATCATAAAATATGCTTTTGATAGAAATGCCTAATGTATAGTAAATAAGGGATAATCGTTTCATTTTTTTTAATGGACCAAAACTTTTTGATTATTATCATCAGATTGAATATTCTAAAATCAGCCATTTAATCCCAAAATCTTTGTTTTAAAAAATGGGTAAGAAATATGGGAATATAGGGTAATGAATTAGCTTAAAATAAGACCTACAATTTCATTATATCAAATCCTTAAAAATTATTATTTTTCAAAAATGGTTTTGCTGAGTTCTGCCTAAGCTAGCAAATTCACAGATTTTTCCATGATAGAGAGGAGAAAAAAATCGGCAATGGGATAATAAATTAGCCTAAAACAGCCTAAAAAGAGCCTTTAATTATGAGATGTATCTCATGTTGAAATTCGTGCTATGCTACCTTATTCAGTTAATAGTTCCAAAGAAGTTTGAGAGCCAAGCTAGCATACTTCATCAACAAATAAATATATGTATTCATCCATAGAACGGCTAGGCTCTGGAATTCATTGCCTGAGGAAGTATTCCCTACATCATATAATCTCCAGAAGTGCAAAAAAAATTCCAATACCTACCTCCTGTCCCTATCCTCCCTAGGAACGCACGATTATAGGGATTTCCTTTCGTGCGCTCCAAGCGATAAAAAAAAATAAAAAAAAAATTGTTCAGAGGCTCATATAGTACCTATCCTCATAGCATAGTTATTAATTACTACTTACATTACTTGTCAAAATCAATGTTTTTTTACAACTTTCTGAGGAAACACTTTGAATAAGAAATTCAATTACTACAAGAGGTATTCAACAAGTGCAAACTTTGTTAACTATAACAAGAAAAAACCTTTATCCTTGTTTTGAAAATATGTGGTGTAAGTACAGGTAGAATAATGGGTACAATATAAATTGGTTTCTTCAATTACAATCACAGAAAAGAGATGATATTTTTGTTAGATATCAAGAGCTATAATTCCATCACAAGCAATACCAGTCAGACAAACTCAATAGACCCAGTCAGCAGATCCTGTCTTTGTCAACCTTAAAATATGTGGAACCCCAAAGCTCATTCCTCTATAGAACACCAAAGCTTTAGAATCCTTTGCCAATGGAAGTATTCCCAAGAACTTATAATCCCCTAAAGTTAAAAAATAATTTCAACACCTACCTCCTCTCCCTATCCTCCCAAGGTACACATGATGTTCTTGGAACACTATAGGAATTTCCTTTAGGGTGCTCCAAGAGATAAAAAAAGTTACTAAAAGTACTGAATTAGTATCATCATTATGCTAATTCAAGTTCAATGTGCAAATTATAACTGTTTTATTCATAGATGTGAAAGAGTATCCAATCCAATGTAGCATGTGTCACTGTGTTCAACTGGATGCCTGCCAAGGTGTTGAGGCAAATGTGTGAAAAAGTATACAGATATTCTGTGGATATTCCATACATAGGTTAGCTCATGCCATCACATTGGAGTTGGAGTTTTATATTTGATAAGATGATCACACTCACCAAAATATCTGCCTTAGGTTCCTTCTTTTCTTTTTTCTTTCTCTCATCCTCCCCTTCACCACTTTTTTCTGGAGAATCCTCTCTCTTTCTTTTCAAAATATCTCTATGACCTTTCAAATTGTTTGGAGAGCCAACTAATATCATGGCATTCACCTTAGAAACTTCTACATGAGTGACTTCCAGTAGACTGTCTCCATCTTTTGAAGAACTGTTTACTGTAATTAATTTTTGTATTGCAAATTTCTCAAGCAAATTGCAAATCTTTCTATGGGTGCTATCTTGGTCTGAAGATATCTGGAGAACACCCAGAAGTTCTGATGAAGATATTGGTAACTGTAGAGTAACCTCACTCAACTGTCTCAATAAACCTTGCTCCAATTCAGGATCCAATTTGACCAATTCATCAGATTCCCCAATTTTCGCTTCATCTTTAACAATTGTTGTGGACTGTGATCCATAAGATTTTGTAGAGATGTCAGTGATATTTGCAGGAGATACTGAACCTGCAAGAAGCAATGTCTATAATGTTTGTCAGCTGATAAATAAATATAGTAGGTAAGCTGTGTAAATAGTGACTCCACTACCTAAACTAGAACCTAATAACTCTTGTCTTTCTTTTCTCCTCTTTTCAAGTCTTTCTCGTAAACTATTACGTTTGCTTTTTATAGCTTGTATTTCTTCCCAGGCATCCGTTGACATGTTAGAAAAGTGAAAAATGCTTATTCCATTTAAAATATTTGCAAAAATCCAAATTTCTGGACCATTTGCTTTTGGTTAGGTTTGTTTTGGTTTCGCCTTCGCCTTGTTCTTCTTCTTATTCTTAAATTAAATCATCAAATGTGACAAGTGTCCCTTGACAGAGACGAACCTAACCGAAGAATTTTTGGCCGGATAGCCCCAGGCCTGATGACGCAGACCTTAGATCATCGCAGACAATGCTTGTTAGAAATTAGGCAACCATCAATATACTTCTGTATTGATTTTACTCAGTTTTACATCAGATGATTTTACAGCCCCGAAATAGGAATGTATTTTCAAAATCTAATAACTGTTTTATAAAATGCATTGAATCGAACTGCTAATGTTCAAGGTGGCACTAAGCGGGATTTTATTCTTTGGTAAGTTTGTATATAAATGAAAGTGCACACTTTATTTTCTCTTTGCATGCCAAAATCATCCATACCTTTATATAGTGGTATGTATTCTCTATCCACGGATGAATAATTCCATGAGATATACCGGGTGTTCCAGAAGAAGTTCCAGATAAAGAATATTAATCATTGGATTGGTATCCAAAACTGAAATCATCATCTCGCGCGGGAAGATAAAATCCCAAGAAATTACGTGAAATCATAATATTCCACATAATATTCCAACAGTTATGCATGGGCGACGTATCAGTCATATAGATCAGAGGGCATCCAAATACATTCAGTATTCAGTTAGTTCCGAAAACTGCCATGCATATGTGATGTATATATTTCAACGCCTAATATCTCAATAACTAACCCGTTTTAGAGCATTATGTTTAGAGGACGAAAACCATTTTTTCATCGAGTTCTATCTATTTCTTGAGTTTTGGTCATCTAAAATAATTATGTTACCTACCATACCCTCTATAGGTAAGCCATATATATGGTGATGTTGTCCTCCACTTTTTGTGGTGTGCCATTCAGCATATAAACAAGTTGATATATGATATATAATATGATCAATATAACGTGTACTTACACCTAATTTCAAGACTATCATATCACGTTGATTTCCCAATTTTTTTCGCAACTTCGATGCGGTCTGCCGGCACTTTAACCCCCGGAAAATGGTCTGCCAATTGTCAATCTATCTTTCTGACGTCACTTACTACATGTACACGAATTTTCATGACTGTCATATATATAGTTACGTCGATAACCTTCGAAATTCTGCAACTTTTCCCGCTCGCCCCCACATATCAGACCGACCAGGCAAACTCATCACGCCTTCACATCATAAATGGAACCATTCCAGAAGAGTCCGAGTCACGTTGAAACCAGATAGAAACTCGCATGTAGCCAGAAATTGGTGGCTTTAAAAAAAAACGATGTCGGTCGGAAATTATTAGTTATATCCAGCGTACATTGATATTGTACGGCAAATACTATTCAAATATACCTATAATAGCTAGATAGGTATACTCACTTATATTGTTTGTAAATATATAAAAATTATTTTTTATACGAAAAGCTCGTTATTATGGAGGCCTCTTCCTCAATCATAGTGATTGCCAAGGTGATAGAGTCTGCTATTCGATCCTGTTGAAATTGACACATGACCACGATACCCAGCGAGCAGAAATACATCTCAGAGATGTTAAAAGTACGAGATGTTGAGACATAGAACCTCCACTGCGATGTTCTGTTCATACAGGAATAGAACTTTCATAGAACAGCCAATGTCCGCCGCAGGCGGCGTTTATAAAGATATCCTTGGGATGTCACAAAAATACATTTTCCCTGGTTTTTTTAATAGACTTTTTATGGACATAACTTAACCTTTCCCAAGCGTTTTGCGCACATTCATTCGCTTCAAATAAAACATTCCTGGTGGATATATATTTAAGAAGAAAAGAATAAAATTTAAAAAAAACTTTCTGCTGGGGATTCGAACTCTGAGCCACTGAGCCATGGGAACCGTATTGATAAATGGTAAGAATAGAAAGATGTCAACATGCACTTAGTAAGATAATAATTATTAGCATTGAGGCTGAGAATAAGGGTGAGTCAGGAGAAACATTATAAATATTGATACAATAATGTTCATGGAATATTTGTTGCCAGGAAGAACATATTATTCTATGATCATTCTGAGCAGAACAGAACACGTTGTCAGAATATTATTCGTAAAGTATATTCTGGTGCTGTTTGGGATACTATTACGAATTATGGAGGTCGTTGGTATTATAACTAATACCTAATGGAATGAATAAAAAAGACACTGCAAATGCGAATGCGAACAAGAACAACATGCAAAACCGGAAAAAAAATTAGAATTCATCGTATTGTGACGTGAGCATGAGAATTTGTGGTGGGGCAAACAAAGAAATGGCTCAGAAGAACAAAAACAATAATTTCAATATCCTTCAAAGACCTCTTTGGGAAATTATATTACGTCTCAAAAAAAACATCCGCTTTTGCCAATATTTTTAAAAGATCCCAAAACACCCCAGGGATATAGGTACCTCTCAGTAGGTACACAAAGAAATGCCACAGAAGAACAAAAACAATACTTAAATATCCTACGAAGACCTCTTTGGGAAGTTATGTTTCGTCTCAAAAATACATTCTCATGCCAACATTTTCAAAACATCACAAAACATCCCAGGGATGTTTGTGCTCGCTGGGTATGAGGTGCCCCCCCCCTCCCCGATTGTATGAAGCTCACTGCTCAGAAGTTGATCATCATTGTGGCTATTAATTGTTCCTCAGGAATATTTCTGGTCGTATCTCCAGCTTCATCAAAATGGATATTGGAACTGGGTGATAATTTCATTGATGTACGTAAAGATGGGGAAGGATATTGGCTGGTTCTGTTTTATACCCCTTGGTGTGGCCAATGCAGTAGACTGGAACCAATATGGGCACATGTAGTGCAAGCACTCAAGAACACGCACATACGTGTTGGCAGAGTTGATTGCACCACTTTTCCAAATGTCCCGAAGGCATTCAACGTGATTACATACCCAACAATCAAACTGTGAGTTATTCTGCAAGATTTTCTGCATGTTCATTATATTTCGATGTCGTCGTCATGGCGGATGATTGCTCAAAATCGTGTCGTGTCTCAAAATATTGTCTATCCTATGGTGCGAAGGGAACAATAAGCGACAATAATGTTCCTCGATTTATTTGATTATGTTGGTTATACGTCCTTTACAATTTCGATTTCTAGGTCAGCGCCGTAATAAGCGGCACTTTCCTATACCGAGCCTATATCGAGAGCATGAGTTTTCAAAACCTTATTTAATGAGATGAGAGATGAGTGACAATAATTTGAATAAATATGGTACCAACCTGTAGGACAGCAATGAATAGCAAAAATGATTCAATATTTTGTCAGAAATCTCTTGATTCTTCTTGAATGTCTCTGTGAGTTTCGGTTTCTGCTTAGTCGCTTACGCGCCTCTAATTTCATTTTAAATTCTTATATACTCACCTTTTTGTCGTGTAGGTACCTCTGATTTATTTTTTTGCTTTCAATATTTTTAAGAAATCTTCAACCGTTTCCGAGACGATAACAATAATAGTTCTTGTTGAATTTATTCTGTTAAAGTTGGGAAATCTCAACATTTTCAAATTATACTTACTTGTGGTCAAGTAGTTCCTAATGTTTAGTTGTGTTGGCAACACCGTTAAAAGACATGTCTGTCAGAATTGTCTATATGTCAATGTCAAGTGTCTTCAGTCAGGGAGTTACCGCCAAAAATGGTAGAGGCTGCAAGCCATCAGATATTATAATGGAGATGTGCTTCTGATTTACTTTGGATTATTAAAAGTATTAAAACACTAAGCATGTGGTTTTAATGATACAGGAGACATGTAACAGTCTGTATTTTTTTTTATTTGGAACGATAAAAATTTGAAATTCACAAGGGTTATATTATCGATGATGGCGCTTTTTTTTTCAAATGGCATCCTGTATATTTTTGTAGCCTATCTCATTCGCCTTGAAAGTCTCTATTCAACTATGTATCATAATTTGATATTCGTTCATTGATTGCCTATTGAATTGCATTTTATTGAAATACATGAAGTTGGCTGTGGCCCGAATACAATGACATATTTCGATGCTTGATAGGCTTAGAAATCCAAAGATTATTACTTAGACGATATTATCAGTATATTTCCCATACCCTAATCGGTCCCAGAAAATTGCCAATGATTTCATTGAGTTTAAAAAAATCATCCGAAAATAACTCACGATATATTGAGAAAACTAAGATAGAAACTCAGATTTTTTTCATTTGGCTACTTATGAAGAAACTATTTGTCTTTCATTTTTGCTATGCAGCCATAATATTTCAATCCATTTGGATACATGAAACTGGAATTGTTGTTATAATGTATGAATCGTCCGTCCTAATACATCTGTTCATAAGTCTACATTAGTGTATTTTCAGTATCATTTCGCTTATCGAATCCTGATATATCTTTTTTTCATAAATAAAACTGATGACGTATTTAGTGGATTATTCATGCAAAAATTGTTGAATATAGTTTAACTATATGAAAATAAAACCTATTTTTCGCCTCCTGCAAAATTTATCAAATGTCGCTTATACCCTTTCGTCAAGACGACTTCGATTGAATTGTTGCCCTTTCCACAGGTTCAAAGTAGATGATGAATTCACATTTGAAGGAGACAAAAATACAGACGAAATTGTTAACTTTGCAATAAGAATGTCAGGACCTTCAGTACAACATGTCACCCGTTCAGAGAGTTTGACCAATATAAAAAATATGAATCAACTATTTTTTATGTATGTGGGAGATAAGGACGGGTTGCTGTGGGATACATTTTCTGATGTAGCCTCAAAGATGCAGGCACATGCATTTTATTATTCTACAAGCGTGGATATTGCTAAGAGGCATATTGATATTCATTCATTGCCTGCAGTTTTTGTCCATAAAGAAAACTCGCATTTCTTCTACCCAGGTATGACAATCAATATTATTAGTGTGAATGAACAAGGGGTACAAGCCATAAGCCGCTACCATTCTGATGAGATTTGGAAATGTTCTATAAAGAGAACTGTTTGACTCTTTTGTAATTTCTTATACATTTCGACTGCCTCAAACAGTTTTTAATATATTTTCAGTCCCTGAATGTCCCTTCAATTATGAATATCGATTTTTTTTTAAATTTCAAGAGCCCCGCGATTGGAAGAATTTATTTTTATTTTCTTTTTAGGTAAAAAACAGATTGCACCATCTATTTTCTCTAAACGGTTTTGAAATTTTTGAATTTGTCACATTCTTTACAGAAATGTAAGTATTTTTGGGCGTGTACACCTTAGTAGAACTTTTAACTCAAACCATGTTTATAATGATCCTCTCATACATAAATAATGATTGACGACATAATTCGATCGAAAAATTAACTGGAATGTTTTGTTTTTGGACATAAATAATAGTACCATCTGACCTATTTTGACTCCTAATATAATTTTCCGGAAATTGGGGTGGTTCCATGGCTGTTGGCGAGCAGTGTATTTCACTTAAGATGACCCCACTTGGTCATAGAGTGCATTTTTGGTATATCTCTCGCTCCAGCAAATTTCAGGATCCTTACCCAACGAGAACGTAAGATACAGGGGTGTTTCCATTAGAAGTGGGTCACACTGTATGTGACTCTCACATTTTCCATTCTTTTGAATGTCATCATAATATTAGTTCTTCGTCTTTGGCTTGAAACTATCTTCAAAACATGTCACACAAAGTCAGAACGAAGTTTCGGATATCCTGTTCTTTCAACAATTACAGTGATTTGATCTCGTAACAAATTCTGTAGCAACTTCACTTGGTGAGGACACCTTCATCCTCTATATACATATGGTTTCATCGCCAGAAAACATCTCAATCGATTTCCTCAAATGAGGAAACTTCGAACTTTTTTTGCCCGGCAGAACACGTTCTAAATATTTTTTTTATTTTGTGACAATTTTTGATGACCACCCTGTATCAATGACCATGTTGATCACGCATCATTTCAAGATTTTTGACCAATATTTGAACCAGAATAACAAGAACACACAGCCAATAGAAATCAGAGCATCAAATTATACATTCTCTTATGAATATATTTGTATTTCTGTGATGGGTGCAACAATTCCAAAAATTCCAAAACTGAGAAAACAGGTGACGGTGCGATATGTTTGCCCCTCAAATAAAATTTGAATGAAAATCTAATTCAAACATATATGTATATTCATGAATAGGAGAATATATTTTTACCGGGTTGCCTATCGCAATATGACCGCAAGTATTTTTAATTAAAATAATATTAATTGATCATTAGAAGGATCACGTTGTTTTGAAGTGCGTAATACACAATATACTTTTTATTGTTGTCAATGTGAAGCATATTTGAGAAAATGAAGAAGTGCCTTAATTCTGTGTCATAAAAAGGCTATAGGCTACAATGTGCCCGACTTCAATGATGCATCATTCAAAAATGATGAGATGAGATAATTGTTAAGGTTATTATATTTATTCTTATTCGTCGCATAATATTGTATATTAAAAATGTATTTTTGTTAGTTACACTTCGAGATCATAAATATGGAATTCATAGCTAATAATTTAAAATGGTTGGACATTTGTTAGTGATATTATTTGACTTTACATGATTATATGGCACTTCTGTCAGATCGATGATTAAAACGTTAACCCTTCAGACTTCACCTTTCTCAGATCGTTATTATGTGGTAACATCATTAAAAAATGCGCGTTTTTAAAAGTTGGATTCAAACATGCTGATGCGTTCTTTAAATGAGCAATAATTATTTTTTTTTCAATTGCATTTCTTCGTTGGACTGGATCCAGCAATATTTAAAACTTGAATTAATTTAAAACTGAATTCAATAAAATAAAACTATGAAATATAATATGGTTGTTCCTCAATAAAGAATTAAAATATTAAAACTAAGAAAGATGGCCAACACTCAACTAAGAAATAAAATTTCTTCCATAATTCAGCGCATGCGCCAAATAATAACTAGCCGTGCCGAAAAATGATTCAACAGCTGATGAAAGGTTATTGCATGAACGCCCAGATATTTTTCATTTAATATTCGTTTAAATCTTAAATTCATTATAATTTAGTTGAGCATAAATCCACCTTAAGTATCCCAAGTTTCATTCATCGCCATCGCCATTCGCGATAGAAAATGCCACGTCACCCCACCTGAAGGCAGCCACTTGAATACTTCTGAGCGGTTTGCTTTGATGATGTGACCAATAAGCAAAAAACAAAAAACAAATGTGAACCAATGAAAACACAGTAATCATGCCGCTTTAACGGTTTTCAAAAACTCCGATAGGTGGCGTACGCTTATTTTCTATCGCTAATAGGTTGAGACCCTATAGCTTCCGACGCATGCGCAATGACTTACGAGCGATGTTACGCACTTAACTCTCTTTCAGTCTTCTTTAGCACCTGGTAACCCCTATTTGCGGCTATATTTGCATTAGCAGAGTTATTAAATGATGCACATCAAAAAATAGCTTTCATTTCATATAAAAATTATCAATAAACGCCATGAACGTATAAATGTAACAAAATGATAACTGCTTACACCTGGCTGCGAAGAGGTTGCAACATTCACCAACACTTTTCAAGTTCTTCACATACATAGCATAGCTGTAAAGTCGAATATATTTCATTTAAAAAACAAATGGATTCATTTTTTTTTGGACAATCAATTATTATTTTAATTCAAAATACTTGCCAATACATTTCGATATTCAACCCGGTAAAAATATATCCTGCTATTCATGAATATATGTTGAAATTAGATTTAGACTTAGTAATCTCTTGCAGTAGGATCTCAGACTATTCCTATGAATGTGAATGAATAAGTAGAGGTATGTGAAAAAAATTAGGAGGTGATTCCTTATTGTTACTAATGATTTATGAATATACATCAGGTTGTCCCGAAAAGGTCTTTACAAAACGACTATACAGGGTGTTCCGAAACTATTGTGCCAAAATTCAAGGGTTGGTAGATCTCGCCAAAACAAACGTTTTTTACTTATTAACCCATAGGCGCATGCGTTCAGTGATAATAGCGCATTAAGGTCCGCGCAGAGTGGTATCCCCTCGGACACGGGGAAACGTGTTTGTACGGGAAACCGTGTTAGTAAATGACATTGAATCACAAGCAATATTTGGGAGAGTTTATTAAAAAAAAATTCTACAATTTACACACATTGCCACGACGCAATAATTAATGAGAAGCCTACGCAATACGAGTGTCCAGAGCGCAGCGATTGGTCGCGATCGTCAAAATCGGTAGAGCTGAGCACTCAATAGCGATATTATTTATTTATGTATGTACATACGTCAAAATCGGTAGAGCTGGGCACTCAATATCGATATTATTTGAGTATGCACATATGTTAAACTTCTTTCTTGTGATACCTATTGGTACCGAAATAAGGTGCATGCGCCTATGGGTTGATAAGTAAAAAACGTTTGTTTTGGCGAGATCTACCCACCCTTACATTTTGGCACAATAGTTTCGGAACACCCTGTATATAAAAATAATTCGATACAAGCAAACTTACCTCAGTACAAAGTTGCTTAGTTTGGATGCTAGACGGCACTGAAGTAAAAATTTTCGAATCGTTGTTCCTTGATAACTTTTAATGGGATCCGGCCACTTCGCCGAATGGACAAGAGTCGCCAAATTTTCGGTCAAACCGCCGAAACAGATCGGTGGACACTTTCCCGAAAGTGGTCATTATGCCGAAAAACGGCAGTGGACACAGCTATTTGGACACTTCGCAGAAAGTGGTCAAACTCCGAAACAGCTTTTCGGACACTTCGCCGAAAATGGTCATCATGCCGGGACAGCTGTTCGGACATTTCGCTCGTACTCAAGAAATGAAAACAAATAACTCCTCGTGACTGAACCTATTGAGAAACAAAATAAGATTTTCCAAAACGCTTTTATTCAGTATACCTATACGTATACATATATATTATGTTTATCTTTCACCACTTTCGGGGAATGCCTAAATAACTGTTTCAGTGTTTTGACCAATTTCGGCGAAATGTCCAAATAGCTGTTTCAGCGGCATGACCACTTTTGGCAACTTGTCCACTTCTCTACTGGCGTTTTTCGGCCTAATGGGCACCGATCTCTTTCGGCGTTTTGACAAAAAATTCGGTGACTTGTCCATTCGGCTAAGTGTAATGGATCCCATTGAAACGTCTCATGAGATTTCACTGAGATTTCGAACGTTGACATTTCTTTATTTGATTGTTGATCTGAAAAATATGTCAATAAGTTTTTGTAATGACCTTCTAGGGTTATAACCTTTCCGTTTTTTTTTTCACAAAGATCAAATTATACCATACTCATCACATCAACTACCTATATACAGTGTGTCCAAGATAAGGATATCTATCATGGAATAAAGTTGATGATGGTTTCTCTGTAACGAAACATCGTACGGAAGATCTCTCGATGTTTTGTAGAGCTTGAAAAGTAGAAATGAGGTGTCTTTTGTTTTTCTATATCTCTTTAAATAACGTCAGAAAAAAATAAAAACGATCCCCAGGATAGACATCGTTATCTTGGACACAAATTGTATACATGAATTTGATTTTGATTAAGGAATAATTATTGATTTTATTATAGTGGGTGAAGGTAATTTTATAGAAGAGAGTGAAAATCTGAATGCTTCCATCCATGAATGGATCAATCATGAAAGGTTCGAAACATTTCAAAAAATCACAGAAGGGAATTTCAATGAGATACTCCGAACCAAGAAATACATAGTATTAGTAGTTGTAGAAGAAAACAAATTGTTCCAAGTACCGAAAGAAATGCTCGAATTTCGAAATATAGTGGAGAGCTTGATAAGGAAAAAGAAAGAAAAATACCATAAATACTTTCAGTTTGGTTGGACTAGCAGTCACGAATTGGCTAACAGCATTGCCATGGAAATTCTTTCATTACCATATTTGTTAGTGCTGAATTCTACAACAATGCACCACCATGTTCCTGAAGATGACCCAACCGAAATGACTGTTGATGCTATTGATATGTTTCTAGAGAAGATTTATAATCAGACAGCCCCTGTAAGTACAAAAATAAAATTTAAATTGAATACAAATTCTATATTCCCCACCAGCAGTATTGAGGATGATTATGTAAGTGTCTATGGCGGGCAATATTGGATTTCAGGTATTTCCCAGCAAAAATTTTGATATGGGGCGTTGATGGCCTAATATATTTTCCCCATACCTGACATCAGCGGCCCAGTAAATGGTCCCATATGCGGGATATCAGTACACTGCGGCTGGTCCCAGAATGCTGGGTACCCAGCAATCATATTCAGTTTCCTGGCAAAAGGCCAGTACCACATAACCGACACATTGAGTTTTCCAAAGCAAGCCCAGCATATACATAACTGATGGAACTGTAATGGCCAATTATCGACATGGGTTACATACTCTCGAGGTAGGGGAAGCGGTAGGGGTTTTAGGGGTCCAATGGATCTGAAAGTTCTCGAAAATCAATATTTTTAATGTAACCCTCTCATCATATTAAATCAAACAGACCCATACCAGATTTCAAGGAAACAATTTTATAAATGACAATGATATCTTCTTAACCTCAATATAGTCTGATAACGTGATAACATAATATGGAGCTTTTCAATTCCCATTATTATGCTCAATAAGAGAGACAGATTTACATAACCTAAGATTAATTTTGATTGCAACGAACGAGTGGAAAATGATAGTTATGCTTCTGGAGATGTGGAACCATCAACCACATGATCATTATAGGTATAGAGTATAGAGAGGTTCTGAGATACCAAAACACATGCATTTCATAATACTTATAGGTACTCAATAATCATCTATATTATCAATTGAGAATACGCCGATATTCAGCAGTTCAAGTTTTAACATCACGCATTTTTCCATCGGGCCCTGGAGGGACAGCATTTTTCTTCCCAATTTCCAGGCATACCTTGGCATGTTGTCATGGACTAGTATGACCACATCGTTCCCCTGGATTGGTTGTTGTTCTCTTATCCATTTTAGTCTCTTTGATAATATTGGTAAATATTCTGTTACCCAACGTTTCCAGAAATTATCCAATAACATCTGAGTCTCCTTCCACTCTCGACGTAAACAATCTGAATTGGGATCGAGGTATATAATTGAACTACTATCTCCACTCGATGATCCAAGAAGGAAGTGGTTGGGTGTCAGACCCTCAAAATCCATCGGATCACTTGATACTCGTGTCAGGGGCAAGAATTCACGATATACTTAGCTTCAGCAAAGTATAGGTTCTAAGAGTTTCATCTCGAATGGATTAGTCATGCAGATCCTTGGAAATTATTTTTTTGACGATTCCTATCAGCAGTTCCCATACACTACCCATGTATAACCCATATTAATTCGATACTTCAGTCATTTCATCAACTACATCAGCTGACTTGTTCATATCCTGAGACGCTCTCGTTATTTCGTTATTTGTAGCTACAAAATTGTTCCGTTATCGCAATATATTACTCTTGGTTATCCTCTTCTGGCTATCATCCTCAATATACCCATAATGACTGACTCACTGTTCAGACTTTGAGATATCTCTAGATGAATCGCTCGTAGATACTTAGAAAGAAAACCCCATGTTTTCTCTCTACGTCTTCCAATTTTGATATGAACTGTTCCAACATAGTCCATACCAATGTTTACAGTATCACTTCTCGAATCAGTTTTACTTCGGGTAATTGTCTCATCCGTAGTGGTATTGCATATGATCATGGTGGTATTGGTTTGGATCTTCCATTTCTACATTTTTGACATATTATCATGGAGAAAGCTGATTTGACTGCTTCTCGGCCTGACTTCATTCATTCCTCTGTGTCGGTATTTTTCATGGAAACGTTTAACCAAAAGTTTGCTCGGATTTGTTATGAGTAGGATTTGAGACAGATTTTATGGCATTCGACATTGTTTCAATTAGAACCTTGATATCATTCCCTACCTTCTTCTCTGGATAACTTTAGTTTTTCATAAATTTCTTCTGGTTCCTGTATATTGTTTACCCACTCAGCTACAGACTGTTGCCTTTCATTATCTTGGGGTGGTAGGTTAGGCAATGATCCTTCGCTTCTTTTCGAACTGCTATCTAATTCATCTCGAGCTTCTAGTTCTGCTTCTTGTACTTCATGTTCTAACTCTAGAAGTCGAATATTATCATTTTTTTTTCGTTCTAATGAAATCAGTCGTTGGCGTCTTCCTAATTCTTGTTTCTTCTTTTCTTTTTCAAGCGCTAATAGTTTCTTTCATAAACTCAATAATTGCGAGAGCTCACTAGATGCATTCTTTGATCTGATCTTGGAATTTCCTGATTTCTCTCTGCGAGGAGGCCAAACAAAATCTTTTGGGAGATTCTCATTGATGCCTGCACCTGCTCGTCTGATGCCAGTATGTGAGAACTCGCTAACGCACCTTTTTCTTTCCATATCGTGGAGTTTTTAATGACTATCAAAATTATCTTGCAACATATTTTTTTTATCAACATGTACAGGGTATTATTTATTCTAAATGCATTCCAAATTACAAAATCTGTTGAAACTCCAGTATCAACAGATGTATGCGCCGGAGTGTGATAAAATTATGGTTCTCAATTGTTTTTCTGTGCATTTGTTAAACGCAATATCGCAGGTTCAGGATAATAATGAACTTATTGTCATTTGGGCAAGGTGTATCTACGAAAGTGCGACAGCATCAAGGAGATTATAAAAAGATTAATGACAAACGTTTTTGTGACCAGGGCTATAACTGGATAAAGGACCCCGCACGAAAACACGGTAAATTGGCTCTCGGTCGAATTGGCTGAAATTTACCTATGTTATTGTGGGATGGCTCATTAGAAAAATATGTGAGTTTGAAAAGTTTTGTATGTTTAGTTTCTGAGATATAAGCCTACAAAGTCGTAAAAACGTCGTATCGGGGTAGGATTGACGAAGAAAAAAACTGTTTTTTCAGTATAAATAAGACAAAATAAGCTAGAAAATGAATTGATCGGAACTCAAATACATGTATAGTTATGGTCACATGAATTATAGTAAATCAGGGTGAATACGAGGCACGGTCAAAAAATTCATTTTTCGGAAAAAAAAATTCGAGCACTATTCCAAAACCAACAAGTTATATTTTGGTGAGACATCATAGTTTTAGTCTATTGTAGGCTTCGAAAACGTATTTTGATTCTTGATAACTATCTCTGTTCGAAATATGAATTCTTTGAATTGAATTGTGTTATACCCCTTTTTGAAAACAATTGAAAGCTTGTTTTTGATCACAAAGAAAGGGATTGATTGATACTGTTGATTGAATGAAAGCTGATGTGACTCACTAGAGAATTCAGTTGTTCAATATTGCCTTTCGTTTAGATACAGAGTGTGTTAGATTTTGTTGAAGATTATTTAACATGTTTCAATTGAATATCTCGAAAACAGTTCCGTTAATTTGGATCACATTTCACACACACTATTTTGAATATGTTGACTATCATATGCAAAAAGTTTCTCAATTTTTTATGTTTCGTTTCTGAGATATCAATTTTTGATAGTAATATCCGAGGTAATAACACTATAATACCTGTAATACTGTAGACTCAAAAATGCATATCTCAGAAACTGAACATAAAAAATTGAAAAACTTTTTGCATATTTATGATAGTCAACATATTCAAAATAGTGTGTGTGAAATGAAATCCAAATTAACGGAACTGTTTTCGAGATATTCAATTGAAACATGTTAAATAATCTTCAACAAAATCTAACACACCCTGTATCTAAACGAAAGGCAACATTGAACAACTGAATTCGCTCGTGAGTTTTCTCAGCTTTCATTCAATCAACAGTATGAATCAATCCCTTTCTTTATGATCAAAAACAAGCTTTGCATTGTTTTCAAAAAGGGGTATAACACAAAATTCAAAGAATTCATATTTCGAACAGAGATAGTTATCAAGAATCAAAATACGTTTTCGAAGCCTACAATAGACTAAAACTATAATGTCTCACCAAAATATAACTTGTTGGTTTTGGAATAGTGCTCGAATTTTTTTCCGAAAAATGAATTTTTTGACCGTGTCTCGTATACACCCTGATTTACTATAATTCATGTGATCATAACTAGACATGTATTTGAGTTCCGATCAATACATTTTCTAGCTTATTTTGTCTTATTTATACTAAAAAAACAGTTTTTTTTTCGTCAATCCTACCCCGATACGACGTTTTTACGAACTTTGTAGGCTTATATCTCAGAAACTAAACATACAAAACTTTTTAAACTCACATATTTTTCTAATGAGCCAATTTCCCGTGTTTTCGTGCGGGGTCCTTTAATCGTCGAGTTTTTGAACTTCGCTATATTGCAACTTTTATACAGATTGTTTTCCGAATCGTAACATATAGGGCATGTGAATGGCAACATGATTGGGCAATCGTACGTCATCGCTGGATCTGGCTGGAATATGCGACCAATACTCCTATATATGTAATGATTCGATAAATAATCTGTTACCCACGCAATATCCGGTGAAATTATTTATTTCCGTGAGTTCTACGTCCTATTAAAACAGATGACACATTTGGAAACATTCTGATTATGATTCAAGTATAGCTTCTGTTTTGAATTTGCTCTCTCGATTTTAAGACGTATGGAGGAAACGACTTGGCTGTCAGTTTCTACAGACAGTATTTCAAAGCAAGAACGACTCTGGCAGATAGATGGAGGGGAAATCCAGTGTTGACAACAGTGTTGCTTGGGCTTCCATTAGGATTCCTGTCATTTATATTGTATTCTTGCTGTTGTGCTAATATATTGGACGCAGACGATGATGAAGAAGAAGGTACTTAGATGAATAATGATGATTGATTAACTATTCAGATGTTATAAGAATTATATGTAATTTATTTTCAGAGCATGAGAAGAGAGAATAGAGCATCAAATATTTCGAGAAAGAAGAAAAACGTGTTGTTCTGGAGGAAGGTGTTTCAATTTCTAGTCAAAATATTGGTACCTGAATGTCATTGTAAAACGTTGATTGCAGTAGCGATGAAAAATAAATTAGTTGAAAAAAATATCCACTTTTTCAACATTCTATCTATTTAGTAAATATAAATATAAAGACGACTTCTAACAATATATAAAATACCTAATAAAAATTTCGATTAACTCGATGTAAACTTTTTGGTTATTGAAAATTTTCAATGAAAATCAACAGCCTTAGATTGTGTAACATCCTTTTTTCTTAGTGATTCATCCATTCGTAACTGTTCTTGCTGAAGCTGCATTCGAATTGCACCAAGCTGGGTTAAAATACTTCGGGTTTGGCCATCTTTAGATGAATCCGTGTGATTCACTATATTTTTTTGTACTGTAGGATTCTGAAAAACAATAAACACAGATCAGTTGATATTTTCAAAAATTCACTCTAGAAAACTCAAATAATAAGTTGGACTTCAAATAAGAAGCCATGTCATCTAGTACTTGTTCCAAGTTTCCATACTGTAAGTTTAAGACCGGAACTAGTTGCACTCAATAGCAGCTTAACTATAACTGATTGCTTGAAGAACTAAAACACACAATACTACTTCAAAATCTACAATACTCGCATGATCCAAGACTATAGTAAACAGTATGACCAAATTAAAAAGTAATAAGCTAGTATGCGATAATTTCAGATGACTATAATCATATTTCAAATAAGAATGTTCACACTAGCGATATTAAAATTGGTGCTTAATTCAAAATCATGGCCGTTTTAATGCTTCATTTCCACTTTGAGTACTCAGTATTCTATGTACTTCCCACTCTTGGCTCATAACAGGAAAATGAGAACTGCAAATGCAAATTTGACAGAGGGGATTTGAATAGCTGTGTGTAAGGTATATTTTTTCGTATATCAACTTATTTCAACTCTTTCCAGAATGGCGGAAATGGCGCCAGAAAAACAAAATTTCCTAATGTCAATTTTTTTTCCTCCTATTCATCCCAAAACTTTTATTTTATCTTCATCAAGTTGATAGCTATGGGGCTCTAAAGTTGGCATACCAACCTCATACCAACCTCAACCTCCCGCCGTAATAAAAATCAAGTCGGCTGGGAAGCAAATTATTCTGTAAGCAATAGGTATGTTCGTTTGTGTCCATGGCGAGGCTTAGATCAATGTCGTCACAATACAGATTCTAGAATATTTGGCAGAAAAAATTAGCAAAGTGCATTGGGGTTGATAGTCATTTATGAGAATTCGAAAATGACATGGAATTTACATACATCAAAAATCGATCAATTCTTATGGTTTTTTTTCCATACCTACTAGACCACCCTGTGAAAGAACAAAAATGCATGATTTCCAAAATAATATATTTAGTTCTCCTTATCCTCTTAGCATTCGTTTTTGAAACATAATATACATTACCTATTCATTACGTCGCTCACTTAAGCGTCTTAAACGATAACAGTTGGTGAAACTCTTGACATATTCGAAATTTTTGTAGTATTAAGAAAAACCCGCCGTCTTCAAGGTGCCGATCGAAGTGCCGATGCATCAATGTAAAGTAAAGTAAATTGCGATTTTTTCAAAAACAACTTGCCCTATCGATTTGAATTAGGAGCACCTTTTTCACGTAAAAAACCTTCAGGCATCATATTCTAAGATGAGAATGTGGAAAGAAATACCATAATAGTTATTTATGTATCAAGGGCGTAAAGTAGGCGTTTATGGCCTGTGGCGTGAATAATGGCCCGATGGCGCTAGCCGAGGGCCATTACACGCTGAAGACCATAAACGCATTTCACGCACGAGATACATACAAAATTTTATGCACTAGTGGTTTATTTTCTGACTCATAAATAATGACTATGTATTGATTTCGATAAACTAATATTCCCCAGAATTCAATTTGTTACGTATAAATTCAGTAATCAAGAGAAGCGTAATGTTCATGGATGATTTACATATGAAAATTATCGTACGAATATTGCAATTATCGTAATAGTAAAACTCTTTCAGCTCTAGAAGAGATTCATTCTTCAGAATTTTACAATATGCATACCCAGTATATAAACCTAACTTATTTTGACGTTGTCAATCAATCTGATGGTTGTTGTCTATAGCAATACATCTAATGAACGAGCTGAATTGTTATTCTTGGACTGAAAAGTAAAATTAGTGATGATAATAATAGCGAGACTATGGAATCGGATAAAGAAGAAGTTTATGATATACCGCTGGATATATTAGAATCTAGGAATATGATCATAGGTTTTTCATGAATTGATATGTGGATATAAGGTGACAGAACAGCGGGCGGTAAAATGCACTTTACTGCCCGTGGGCCATAATGAGCCCGCGGGCGGTAAAGTGCAACTTAACGCCCGCAAAACCGGGCGGTAAAGTGCACTTTACGGCCCGCTAGTGCATAAAAAATTTAATTGTTTTCACCATTAACCCATCCAATACCTTACGTCCCTGAATAGGATTTTGCATGATTTTCTAATGAACGGTTTCGGAAATATTGAGGAAGATCCGTCCTCAGGGTGTACCTCCTATTTGAAGGGCCTTCCTTAGGAAGCATTTTTCGATAAAAGTATGTAGGAACTTTTTGCCATAAAAATACTGCAGGAATCACCTCACGAATATTGTACCAATTATCAGAAAACATACTGTATATGCGGAAGAAAAAACTTAAAACAATTTATAACATATAATTATGGGCAATACAATTGATTAATTTCAACCTTGTAGGCGCAACGTATCATGTATTAGTATGGCCACTCTCCATTTGTTTGGTGAATTGAGCAGACATTTCTAAAACCCGGTCGACTTGATTTTTATTACAACGGGGTCAGTTGAGATTTATTCAAAACATAATTTTTACACAGTCACAATTTTTTTCTCGTATCCTGAAAGAACATATTTTCTTTCATCCAGGAACTTTTTTTCTATCTTCATTTGGTTGATGGCGGTGAGGACTCTGAAGTTTGCATTTTCAAATAAACCTCAACAGACCTTGCCGTAATAAAAATCAAGTGGGTCAGAAAACAATTTGTTTGTATGTACTCAATATGAATTGTAGTGCATTCTGCATTTCTGCATTCCTATTAAAACCGATTCAAACGAAACCCCAGCCGAATTGATTTGTATGACAGTTTGGCCAGTTGAGATTTATTTGAAAATACCAACTTCAGAGTCCCATAGTTTTTAACCAAATGAAGATAGAAACAACTTTTTGGATGAAAGTTGTTAAAATAAATACGTCCTTTTAGTATATGAGAAAAAAATTGTCACTGCGGAAAAAATAAATATTCTGACGCCATTTCCGCCATTTTGAAAGGGGTTGAAATATGTTTAAATACGAAAAAATATACATGCAGAAAAGTGGGCATTTTAATAATCTGACTATTTGATCATGAAATAAAGAAAGGGGAGTGAGTGCCACAAACTAAAGAAAAAAAGTCACCTGGACATTCTCAAGCGCGATTTTTTTTTTCATTAAGATTGAAATTATTCACTGATCACGGAAAAAAACATAATCTGCCGATTTCCACAAGCCGAAGTAGCAAAAATCATCAATTAAGTATGCGTGCTTTCTTCAGCCGCTAGGAACTGTGTTTTCCCCACTTCGCGCCACTCTGCCCTTCTCAGTTTTCCTTTTCAAAATATCTCGAACTGTCCCCATATTATATAGCACAGAACATCCAACGTCCAAATGCGAAACCCAGGCTTCCCGCCAGAACCGAATTCGTCTGCGCATGTCCGAAAAAATGACATTTGACATAAAGATTCCAGTTGTTTTGACCTGTTGTACTTGGATTTGTGAAAATATACTTGGTGTTCAATTTGAAAAAGCGAAGTTGCTGGCATTTCCAGAAAAACCGGAAGTACGCCATAAAACTGCACCAAATTTCAGAAAAATCCGGTGTCTACATGAACTTTTTCTCTCAAAATTGTAAATTCTTTGAGCTGTTGAAGTCCTGATATAAGAAACTGACTCACCCTGTACATATCATAATTTAGTTATTACATTCAGTAAACAGAAGAAAAATGCAACTGTCAGATTAAAAAAATTCATCTACATAATTGTCTGATTATGGGTCAATACAACGACATTAAGATGAAGCGCCTGTATAATAAGCTAATTTCATTTTCAAAAATTGGTCATGACTCAACATCGTTTCTCAATATCTGACGCGGTGGAATGATTCTCTACCCCCTTCGTACGGCCACCCCCACCGTGCAAACCGGATTAATATTTTTCGGATATCAGAAACACCTGGGTCGAATACACTATTAATATCTGAAGCGCTCGAGTATGTCTTTGTGACTGATTTTTTTTTCAATCTTTTTTACAATTTTGAAAACCTGTACACGCTTCCCCCACCAGTGAAAGGGCATACCTCATATAAACTATTTTTCCACCACCTACCATTATTTATTCCTTTGCGGGGTATAAGGTCCCGTGTGGTTATAATATTCTTAATCTCTGGTAGAAGTCCATGTTTGCTCAAAGTGGAGTGGAGTTTTTCATAGGAAAAAAAGGACAGCTGAAAGTCACCCTCCACACTTTTTAAATGATGTGCTTATTCAAGGGGACATGTTTCGGACTTAGAAAAGTCCATCTTCAGCCCAATTGAGAAGTTACTACAAGCGCTACAAATTCGGCTCTGGCGGAGAGCCTAGGCTCCTCATTTGGACGTTGGGAGTTCTGTGCTATACAGGGTGCTTCAAAATTCGATGTAAATATTTTAAGGACGTATTGTTGGGATTCAAATAAGACTTTCTTCATATAAACATGTGTCCTAAAATGCACCCTATTTCGGCCAAGAATGGTGAGGACGCCCCTCCAACCCCATCCCCCCAAAACTGGGTTTACATAATTTTTGAAGAAAAAATGAAATAAAGTGTCTAAAAGGACAGGGGCCTGCCAATTTTCAGAAGATTTGATCCGTTATTTTGGTCACAATTTCAGAATATCTTTTTTCTTTACCTAACTTACAGTGGCTGTAGCTTGGAGGGGGTGAATTTTAGGACCCATGTTTACATGAAGAAAAAGTCTTATTTTGATCCCAACTATATGTCCTATATGCGAGAGAGTCTGTGTCATAACAGTAGGCAACTAGGTATCTCTTTTCTTATGAAGTTTGGCAAGAAATTGAATGTTTGAAGACATTCAGATTATTGAAATTGGGCTATCCACAGACTTTTATTTCGAGTATTTAAAAAAATTGACTACTTTCGAAGATCTAAGTATACAAAATTTATACTGAGAATACGTCCACACACTGAGGATGTTGAATTTGTTAAATCTAGTCAGTTTCCTTTATTACCCTAAATTTGGATCTCAAGAAAGCACTCCTTAACAAGTGACGATTTTTTGAAAACGAGTTCACGAGACATGTGCCAGTGAAAATTGACCAATGGATATTATATTAGTGACCAAATTAAAAAACTTCGAAAACAAAACATGCAAAACAATATCTGGTTTGGTGAATCATGACAGAGAAATCAAATTTACTACCCAAGCACTACAGTAATGAGAATAAACAGGGTGGTCCACTTTGAAGTAGTAGAATTTTGACAATCAATAGCTTTTATATCAAGAATAAAAATTCCTATGAATATTAGACAAGAATCCAATGAGTGGCCAAATCAAAAAAATCAAAAAAACAACTTGCAAAATCATATTTGATTCAGTGAATCATGACATAGAAAACATTCACTACCCAAGCACTACAAGCAGTAATGATGAACAGGGTGTTCCACTTTATAGTAGTTATTCGAGTAGGTAGTAGAACTTTGCCAATCAATAGCTCTTATATGAAGAATAAAAATTCCTATGAGTATTGGTCATGAAAAACTTTGTTTCCGATATACAGGTACATAAGTTGAAATTGGAAACAAATAATTTATAATCATTTTTATCAACATCTTGATGAGCTATTGTTATGGTAAAACACAGTGTGATATGTATCTGGAATGGTACCAATATCCAAAAGTGACTTTTATTCTGTTCATCCAGTAATTGGAACAGTTGTTTTGAACTATTCGAAATCTACATAAAAATTTGTGGTCTTTGATTTATCCGTTTTTACTGGAAACAGTGCGATCTATCGACTTCTAACAGGAACATTTTCGTATAAAACCGAACATTCTTCCTTTTTTATAATGAACTTTGAAAATTTAATAGATAATAAAAAACATTGATATTGCACCAACGACGCAACTTTATATATTGATATCAGTATACAAATACTACAAATGTATCTGCTTACAGATACTAGTAATTGAAGGGAAATCAAGAAATCGAAGCCTCTTACTACAAAATCTTTATGAGAACTTTTTTCCAAAAATAAGGTCTTCTACCAATTGTCGCCATTTTGCTACTACAATGTGGACCACCCTGTATAGGTTCAATCTTCAACCTAACATGGGCAGGCTCTTCATTGAATGGGAACTAATTTACAAATCTAGAAATAATTGAAATATTTACCAAATGATTCACTCACTCAATGTCTGAACATCCTAGTACCAGTCTAATAAGTCCAAAGAATTGGTGGTGCACCAAAAAATAAAATGAGTGTTCGAAAAAAGAGTGTTGAAAAAGAATAATCGGCCACATAAATAATAATACTGTACACTAGAAATCAGAATCAGATTAATCATTCAACGAAAATATCAGTTTTGGACACATTAATTAATAAAAATAGAGCAGTCTCTGATTCATTCATTCAAAGACTTTTTGCTTTTTGAAGAACATTTTTCTAAGATCATTCTTCTGATATTGGGCGACCGGATTGAAAAAGGCCGTCGATACATTGTTGTGTAATCAAAACAACACCATATAATATTATTATCTAGAGTTCCTAAATGTACTTGACACTGCTGTTTTGACGTTTTTTGTATTCGCGAGATTCACGAAGTGGGCGACATCTAGGTTACATAATACGAACTTCAAACTGGGGGAAAACAAACTGTTGTCTATGGATAAAGTGCATAGACTACATTGCATACAGCTTGCTGTAGCTGTAGTTGTCAAACTTGTCAATGACAAAAAGTGTTGGCACTGTTGATGATGGTGGAGTTGGTTAATTTTTTTACATTATTACATTTTTATTAGTTTAGTGAACAGTGAACGGGTGAAGAATTGGAGATAGTTCAAACAATTCAAACTAATTATGACGAGCAAATCAATTGACATATAAAAGAACAGCTACAACATGTTGACAATACCCAGATTGTCCTGCTTTGCAGGAACAAATACAAATCCATTGTTCTACAGGAGTTCCTCTGTACCCCAACTTCAATTTTACTTCATGTGGGGAAGTTTGTAGACAAAGTGCAAAAATGTGCATTTTGTTGAAGTCTCCTGCCTCACACATAATCACATGATTAGCACGGAGAACTGCTTCTCCCGCCACTACTGGTCGGCTTTTTCTATCTAAATAGAGCAAAATATCTGCCAAAAGAACATCTACAACAGGCATTATTAGCGTTTTCAAGAAATTTAAAAACTTATCACTCTTATCAGTACACAGTATACAAGCTAATGTCACTAATGAGATTGAGTTTGTTTTCCCCCAGTTTTGACGTGGCTTTGACATGGAACGATGAAAACCGAGCGCCACCTGGTAACATTGATTCCCGCGAATATTAGAGTACGGACACTATGACAAGCATTGACAATCAGACATAACCACAAATAAATTGATGAAAAAAGCGGGAACTGACAGTATACGGACGTACATGACATAATTTCAAAGGTTTGACAAATTGAGAGAATTAGGAGAAAGATGCAGTTTCCAACTGTGAGAACACGGGAAATCATTTCACTCTATTCGAATTTCCATCGGATAACGTAATACTACAAAAATGGAAACAGAATATGATGCGGCCGGCATGGAATATAGGTTCAGGCCACAAAATTTGAGAGGTATTCAAATTTCTTGGTAGGATATAGAACATTTTTCAACGCATTTTTATCAGGTACACTTCAGAACAGAAAATTTGATGTTGAAGAATAGGATGGTATTGCATGAGAGAAAGGGCCGAACCCACAATTTATAAACTGAGCGAGTATCGAAAAGAACCTTATTCCAATTTAGAACCAACAAGAAACGAAAAACGTGCAGATAATGAAATTCATTTCGAACATATTTGAGACTTGAGAATCGAATTTTTAGAGCAGGAATATTCAAAAATCCAAGGTTCACAAGTGGAAGAGAGTGAGGAATTCAGGAAACGAATAGAAGAAGAAAATAGAGAGTTGGAAAATAAGTTGAAGCAAAAAGATTTAGATACAAAAGTCAGAGTTAGTAAAATTCAGAACTATTACCTAAAAATTATTTCAGATTTGAAACGAAATCAGCAAATATCTTCGGAGAAATACAAGAAAATTGAACAAGCAAATATTCAGGCAATTTTGAGCAACATGCATAGCTTCGATGAACAATACTATGAAAAACTTTTGCATTTATTGAAAAACGGAATGAAAGATTTGAATAACAAATTGAATAATATTAGTGAAATTGTAGCTTTATATGAGCATGATTTATTTCAAAATTCAAAATTTAATGGTGTGGTTCATCTGGTTACAATAATTTATAGAAATAGTGAGTCGAGCGCTGAAGTCCATTTATACCTACTTCCGTATGTCTTGGAGAACCGTTATTATTTATCCTAACTGAAATGAGTTGTTATTGTTTGTAACATGCACGCCTATGGGTTATATATTTTGTATTATTTTTATCTACGTAGTCGTGTTCTATTTTCGGTTGTTGTTTCGTGGTGCGCGCGAAAGCGGTGTTACTGAGACGTTGGAAGGGAAATGGTGGCATGGATGGAATGTAGGGGAGAGAGACAGTGTATGCTGTCGTGATGATCATCGGCCGTTGTTGGTGTTCAAGCGGTTCGCAGGATCGCCGTTCGCCGAGGGAGTCGAGCAAGAGACAGCGAGTGAGCTGGTAGCGCTCGATATACCATACCATTGGTCAAGGTACCTAAGTATTTCACGATCACGAATTCCGATTATTCGATACCTCTGGGTAGAAGTATCCAGTCTACCACGAGTACCTGTATCAAAGTATAAGTAGTAGCCGTGTTGGATGTATTCAAGTCTGTATTAGCTGAGTACGAAGAAGGAAGATACCTTTCTGTTGTTTGTAGTTCCGGTGATGAGAATAGACGAATCCACTCTAACCGTGTGTGGACTATAAGGTAACATTTTATGTTTCGTGAATCGTCAGACTTTCGAGTATCGTTTGTCGTTGCTTTGTTTTCGCGATTGCAGTTATTTCATTCTTATTTTGCGCTGTTTTTAGATTTATGAGTTAGATTATAGATACCTACCGGAGTACCGGATTGTATGATCATTATCTGTACCGTTCATTGTGACACTGTTATTAAAATAATAATTTCACGAGTTGATTCATTTACTTTGGCTAATCTCCGGAAACAAAACCTACGAATCGACCCACTCTATTGACGGGCAAGTTACATTGGCACCCAACTAATAGGGCTGTTTCATGTGAGGTTAGCAAAAGTATGTGAAAGGAGAGGTAGATTTCTTGAGTTGTCTAGCAGTGACGTACCTATTTATTGTAATTTCTGGGGTTTAAATTGGAAATAATGGTTAATCCTAAGAGTAAGAAAAGAGAAAGTAAGGAAGGAGAGGGAAACTCTCAGGAAACAAGTTCTAATTCAGAAATAGATGGGAAGTTGGTTGATTTGGTAGAGAGTTTGAATTCTGTATTAGCAAATACTTTGACAAATACATTGCAAATTGCTTTTGATAATGTGCAAGCTACTTTGAATTCTGGCTTACGGAATGTTACTACCAGTATTGCTCAATTATCTGATAATTTGAAACAAAATGCTGTTATTGTTAGTGATGAGGCGAAAATGAATATACAGGGGGGCTCCAGTTCGAGTGTACCTCAAGGGAAGGTAAGCCCAATAAGAGATTCGCATTATATTGCCCTTTGGAGAGATTTGGGGGGTCCAAATATGATTTTCTCACCTAATGGAACAGTACATCCTGTTTTATTCATAAAAAAGTTGAATAATATCCTAGATGAGGCTGGGGTCCCGATAGATAGGAAACTTTATTTTGCTACTAGTTGTTTGAGAGGCTCGGCTCAAGATTGGGCAGAAATTAAGGGTTTTACATCCTATGACATTTTTAAAGATCAATTTTTGGCCAGGTATTGGGGGATAGAAAAAGAGAGAGATACTTTTGCTAAAATAAAGTTTGGGGTCTATGAACAAGGGTCCCGTGCTGACTATTTCTTAAAACTAATAAAAGAGTCAAAATATCTTACTAATCCACTGACAGATCAGGAGATAATTCATATGATAGTGAATCATTTTCCCCAAGAGATTCGACGAGGTATTATCAATTCAGGGATTCAGAATGTAGATGATGTAGAGTGTCATTTGAGGAAGATTGATCAGGTGGAGGAAAATACTGTGGTTAACCGGGTAACGAGTCATGGCGGAAATTCTGGCCAAAATCATAGGGGTAATAATAATGGTTATAATGAGAGACAGGGTAGTAATAATTTCCGTAGAAATGAAAATCGTCCGATAGAAAGGAGGGGTGGTGAGTCTCATGATTCTGGTGCAGTAAATAATATATCTACTATTTTTAATCGTAGTTTGGATGAATTATTGGAGGAAGATGAGGTAGAAGTGAAAACTATTGTGGTCGTTCCAACAATAAATGTTGAAATAGAAAATATAAAAGTGAGGGCGTTGGTCGATTCTGGAAGCCAGATTACCGGGATATTTCAACAATTTTTGGAACAAATTTTGGGATCTAATAATGAATTGCCGCGTATTCCATCCAAATGTGCTACTTTAGTTGGAGCGTTAGGTAGTAAGAATACTAAAGTTCGTGAGCAGGTATATCTGAAGATAGATTGTGGAGAATGGAGTTTCGAGTACCCATGTTTGGTGGTACCAGGTTTAATAAAAGATGTGATACTAGGTTGCGATTGGATGCGGGATTTTAAAATTGTTATAGATTTTTCAAAAAATGTGTTATCTGGGAATTTCGAGGGAGAAATGCATGAATTATCTTTTATTGGTGAACCCAATCCTAGCATTCACATTTCAGTCGTGGAAGTATTCGAAGCAGAGGAAGAATATAGAAATGAAACCAAAACGATAATACCGTACTCAGAAGATGAACTTAGATCTGCTGCGTATAATTCAGAATGTTTCGATACCAAATATAAAAATAAATTAATGGACTTACTCTTGCAATATAGAGATATATTTTCAAACCAACCAGGGCTGACGAAAATGTATACACATAAAATTTACTTGCATGATTACACTCCTTTTTATTGTAAATCTTATCCGGTTCCCCATGCATATCGGGAAGAAGTTCGTCGACAATTGGCTGAAATGCTAGAGTGGGGGGTAGTGAAATTGCAGCAAACGGAATATGTATCTCCCTTAGTTGTTGTTAAAAAGAAAGATAACTCCATAAGGGTTTGTTTAGATGCGCGGTATTTAAACCAGCGAATGGTGAAGGATCACGTGGTTCCTTTGAATCCGTTAGAATTACATTATGATTTTACTCCTAATCAATGTTTAAGTACGGTTGACCTTACTTCTTCGTACTGGCAAATTCCCATAGATGAGAGTCATCAGAAATTTACTGGGTTTTCCTACGATGGCCAAACTTATGTATTTTGTGTATTGCCATTTGGTCTTTCAACTTCGGTGGTTTCTTAATCCCGTATGTGGATGATCTTTTGATCCATTCTGAGAACGCGTCAACTCATTTACATCACCTCAAAGTGATTTTTGAAAAATTCAGAAGGGCAGGAATAACTGTCAAATTGAAAAAGTCATTATTTGGTAGGTCATCGGTGGTTTTTCTGGGCCACATTATCACTCCGACAGGAATAAGCATGGACCCGGGTCGAATCGAAGCGATCCAGAATTTTCCGGGTCCAAGAAATATTCGTCATTTGAGAGCATTCTTGGGAATTATTAATTATGATGCTAGGTTTTGTCAAAACTTTTCTAGTATAATTTCTCCCTTATTAAATCTACTTAAAAAAGACCAGGCATGGAAGTGGGGGGTTGAACAAGCTACAGCTTTTATAGCCGTCAAAGAAGCTTTCTTAAAAGTTTTCATGTTGAAACACCCTGATATGAATAGTAGATTTTATATACAGACTGATTCGTCGGGATATGCTTTAGGAGCATGTCTCTTTCAGATTGATGAGATTTCGCAAAAGAGAAATTATATAGCTTTTGCTAGTCGTATGATGCATGGTCCCGAACTTCGTTATACTGTAACGGAGAAAGAGGCCCTTGCAATCATATTTGCGTTACAGAAATGGAGAGTATTTGTTTTGGGACAGCCCCTAACAATTATAACGGACCATAAGTCCTTATCTTTCATACAATCTTGCCGCCTTTTAACTTCGCGATTAGCTCGATGGATTATTTACCTACAAGAGTATAATTTTGAGGTACAGTATTGTAAAGGCGAAGATAACAAATTAGCGGATGCATTATCTCGATATCCTCTCAAAAATAGTGAGTCAGTAGAATTCGAAGTACCCGAAAATATTGAAATTGAAGTTGCTGTTGTGAAGTTGACTGAGTTATCTAAAGAAGTTAATAGAAATTTTAAGAATATTGTTCGTGATCAGAGGGCAGATGAATTTTGTTTAAAGATAATTGATGAATTAGCTAGAGAAGAAGTAGCACCTCGTGTTAATCAGTGGTTTGTTATACATAATAATGTATTATTCAGACGTGGTACGGAATCGAATCAGGGGTTTAAAATTTGTGTACCTCATTGTCATATTGAAACTCTCATTAGGCAACAACATGAAGAAAATGGCCATTTTGGGGCTGAGAAATGTATCAGTGCCCTTCAGGCTCATTATTATTGGCCCAAAATGCGACCCACCTGTCGTAAAATTATTTCGGGATGTAGTTTGTGTCAGAAATCGAAAATTTCTCCATATTCCTCTGGTGAAATGCATAGTGTCATTCCAGATAGTATCAATCACATAGTCTGTGTGGATCTGATGGGCCCGTTACCTGTGTCGCGTTCGGGAGCAACTCAGTTATTCGTGGCAATTGATGCCTTTAGTAAACATGTTCGTTTATTTCCTCTCGACGGGCCACGACTCGTGCTGTTTTAAAATGCCTCACTGAGGTATATTTTGTGCAAGTAGGAAAACCTCAAGTTATCCTCTCTGATAACGGCAGTCAATTTTCTAGTCGATTATGGAGGGAAACTTTGCAGTCAAACGGGGTAGCTACGCGACATACGTCAGTTTATTACCCTCAGGGTAATTTAACAGAAAGAATCAACCGGGAAATTGGTCGATTGCTTCGATCATTATGTTATGCGCAACATCAAAAATGGGCTATGGTTATAAAACAGGTTGAGATGTTATTGAATCGTGTTATTCATAGTGGAACCAATTTCACACCGGAAATGTTACATTTTGGCAAATTGGCTGGGAATAAATTCACGAAAAATATTATTTACCCTGAGCAGGATTTAGTTCCTCTTGAACATGATCGGATGATTTTCTTAGCTAAGGAATGCCTTTTATCTAAAGCAGGGAAGCGGAAATTGCGCCATGATAAAGGAAAGAAATTGATGACGTTTGAAATAAACGATAAGGTTTTAGTTCGTACTCATGATCAATCTTCAGCTATGACCAAAGAGATTAAAAAGTTTTTCTTATTGTTCCGTGGTCCTTGTACTGTAATCTCTAAAAAGGGTCCAAATGCGTATGAATTGAGGGACGACCTAACTGGAGCGTCTCTAGGTATTCATAATATTGTTAATTTGAAGCCATTTATACCAGTTCAACATTTGTAAATAGGCGTGTGTTATGGGTGTACTAAAAGTCCATTTATGTTAAGGATTTTTAGTAGGGGGGTTATGTAACATGCACGCCTATGGGTTATATATTTTGTATTCTTTTTATCTACGTAGTCGTGTTCTATTTTCGGTTGTTGTTTCGTGGTGCGCGCGAAAGCGGTGTTACTGAGACGTTGGAAGGGAAATGGTGGCATGGATGGAATGTAGGGGAGAGAGACAGTGTATGCTGTCGTGATGATCATCGGCCGTTGTTGGTGTTCAAGCGGTTCGCAGGATCGCCGTTCGCCGAGGGAGTCGAGCAAGAGACAGCGAGTGAGCTGGTAGCGCTCGATATACCATACCATTGGTCAAGGTACCTAAGTATTTCACGATCACGAATTCCGATTATTCGATACCTCTGGGTAGAAGTATCCAGTCTACCACGAGTACCTGTATCAAAGTATAAGTAGTAGCCGTGTTGGATGTATTCAAGTCTGTATTAGCTGAGTACGAAGAAGGAAGATACCTTTCTGTTGTTTGTAGTTCCGGTGATGAGAATAGACGAATCCACTCTAACCGTGTGTGGACTATAAGGTAACATTTTATGTTTCGTGAATCGTCAGACTTTCGAGTATCGTTTGTCGTTGCTTTGTTTTCGCGATTGCAGTTATTTCATTCTTATTTTGCGCTGTTTTTAGATTTATGAGTTAGATTATAGATACCTACCGGAGTACCGGATTGTATGATCATTATCTGTACCGTTCATTGTGACACTGTTATTAAAATAATAATTTCACGAGTTGATTCATTTACTTTGGCTAATCTCCGGAAACAAAACCTACGAATCGACCCACTCTATTGACGGGCAAGTTACATGTTGTAATATCATCTGTTCATTCATTAATTACTTATTACCTACCACTCTTGTACAAGTGAAATTGTTCAATACGGAATAAAAGTATGTTTCATTGGCTGAAATTTATCAGTTTTTACCCCATTCTGAACTTTTGTGATGAAAAAAAATATTCAACTGAACGTATATACAGGGTTATGATAAAGTGATGCACAAAATTCATAAAAAGTACATTCAAAAAAATTTGTTGATGACGTCATAACTTTGACAACTTTGACGTGCTATTTTTGTAACTTATATGTATATACAGGGTGGCATTGTTATCGACCTCCTTTGAGGTTCTTCAGCCTTATGATTCAATATTTCGAGAAGAAATAATTTTCTAATAAATTTATTGTACCCTTTTATCCACTCGAGGAGACGCTATGCACTCTCATACAAAAATCAAAGACAGAGAAAGATATATGGATGTACTCTTCCCAGGACTTATGGAGGAAGGAAGATGCGAGGATTCTTTATCTAAGCGAAAAACATAATCTTGTCCTTGTCTGAAAAAACATATGATTTGATTCAAAATCGTTTGTGGTTATGTTTGATCGTCACTGCTTGTCTCGTGTCCGTACTCTAATATACAAAAAACGTCAAAACAGCAGTGCGAAGCACATTTAGGAACTATAATATTACGTAGTTCTCAAAATTTGTTGTCAAATTTGAAAAGAGCATAAAATACGAGATAAAATATAATCAGTGTTCTTTTGCATACCTGTTATATATTATAATTATCCTGTTAGTGAGGATTCATTCTTCTGTTTCATGACAGATGATAGTGATAATATGTTTATAAACACGTCATGTTAATAATTCAATTTTCAAAATAAAGATTATTCAATACACAATAATTTGGCGACGAGGATAAAGAAAACATAAGTATAATACCTCGATAACATAGCAGACAATACCAGTATCATCGCAGTCTTCGAAAATAAAACATTGATAATTTCAAATATGGCTCAAGACCTCGCACCCCTAATAACAGCTCACAGTGGTTTAGTAAATTCCCTTCAAGAACAGCAAAATAAACCATCCACAGTGAAAGATATTCTTCAACGGCAAATACTTACTTTCGAACCTTTCGACGAAAATTGTGAAAATTTTGATAGTTATTGTCAAAGATTAGAAAATTTCTTCAAACTGAAAGGACTCGATAAACAAGATAAAGAAACGAATGATGCTAAAGTAATGGTTCTAATAAATTGCTTAGGTAGCAGACTCTATAAAGTTATATCCAGTTTGACATCTCCAGAACTGCCAGCTACGAAAAGTTACACAGAACTCATAACCCTTCTGAGAAATCATCTTGCACCCAGACGGAATGTACTAACAGAACAACATAAATTCTTCTCAAGAATTCAATCACAAGGAGAATCAATTTCCACTTACGTTGCTACACTGAAAGATCTCATTAAAACATGCGATTTCAAGACCAAATGTAATCAAAATGAATGTTCAAAAAGAGTCCTCAACATGTTGTTAAGAGCACAATTCATAAGAGGTTTGCTTGATTCTAGTACGAGAGAATGAATCCTCACTAACAGGATGATTATAATATATAACAATACCGAAACCGAACAAATACAATCCCTCACCTGCCACCTGTCCTCCAGCCTCCTCACCACCTCCGAGCTCAGCCTGGCACTGTTGAACGGCACCGCGTTCTTCAGCTCCCTGGCGACGGGCGAGTGCGCCTTCAGCACGGGCGCCGGCAGCCCGTCTTCGAACCGGCCCGAGCTGCACCGACGCTGCAACCGGGGGCTGCGTCGCGACGTAGCGCCGGCGTAGTCCTGCTGGGAGGCGCTGTGCCTCCTTTGGCCGCTGTTGTAGTCGTCCCTGAAGAATGATCAGAGATAGACACCGCGATTTATTCATCAATCATTAAAAAGTATATGCCGACAATCCTAAACGCCAAACACGGATGAATTAATGATATCGCGAATGGTGGGGATAACCCTGCGAGGCGCTGTGCCTGCTTTGGCCGCTGTTGTAGTCGTCCCTAAAGAATGATCAGAGATAGACACCGCGATTTATTCATCAATCATTAAAAAGTTTATGCCGACAATCCTAAACGCCAAACACGGATGAATGAATGAAATCGCGAATGGTGGGTATAACCCTGCGAGGCGCTGTGCCTCCTTTGGCCTCCGTTGTATTCGTCCCTGAAGAATGATTAGAGATAGATACCGCGATTTATTTATCAATCATTAAAAAGTATATGCCGACAATCCTAAACGCCAATCACGGATTTTTATTGTTCATTGAAAAACTAGCTTCCAGTCAGAAATAAAATTCTGGTATAAGGAAGTTGATTACAAACAACAATAATAAAATAATATAAGGTGACAACAACAACAAAAATCTAAAGAATCTAAAAATGCTAAATCGATCAAGTCATAAAAATAACCACAGGGACTAATCAGTAGATGGCAAAGTATCAATTTTATCCATCTCGTAATGAAATCATGTGTTTTTAAAATTCAAATTCAAATGTTGAAATATGTCTGCAATTTTTTATATTATGTGGTAATTTATTAAATTCAGCTAAAGCAGCGTGAGTAAGTTTTTTTGGCCAATTATAAAAGTAGCAGAATCAAGATGAAATAAGTTTAATTGTCTCGTGTGATGACCATGAATTTCTGAGTTTATCAACAGAACAAAATTGGATTTCAGATTATTGTTTATTATATTATATGAAACTTCAAGAGTATCTATTTTATATAATTCATCCAATGAAAATTTTTCTGTTATCGCATACAGATCATTTGTAGGGATATCAAATGAGAGGCGACACTATACTTTCAGTGCTTTCTCAAAGTGCAGATATTTTACTGTAATGATTTTTTGAACAAGATCCTCACACGTTTATCATATAGGTAATACGACTGAGTATATGAGAATGAAGTATTATGTTTATGACGTTTTTGTCAAGTTTAGGACATCTTCGCAAAGCTCTAATGATTGGAGATATTTTTTGTATCAGAACCTGACGGATCTCTTGACATTGTCAATTGTCATATCATGATTCTTCAGCCCAAAGACTGTGATGCTGTTGTAGTCGTCCCTGAAGAATGATCAGAGATAGACATTAATCCTAAACGCCAAACACGGAATGATGAATGAAATCACGAATGGTGGGGTTAACTCTACGGAATCATTAGCAGAGAATTAATATTCTTCATTGATATATTTTACCGAATAAATATTAATAATATTTCTCAAGTTCAGGTCTATTGATATTTTTGTTAGAACTAGATATATTATCTTCTACTGTAGAGGTAGTAAAGATTAATCTTCTGATCTGAGAGTCAGATGTTCATTCATCGAATAGCCACCTCATCAACTCTGCCGATTCCAATATAGTTATTTCAGAAAATCAAAAATTTGCGTTAGAAACACACCCCCTTTGAGATACGGCGGTCAAAATCCTTACAAAGACACTTTTTTTTTCAGCAAAATATGCATAATAGTCAATAACAAAATCATACGACATTCACTTGTTAGGTACTCGACGATATTCAACGGGAATGTTTCCAGAAAAATTACAATTTCAACAAGCAGATTGCACAGAAATTATGAGAGTTATAAAGTGAACAATTTCATGAGATTTCTTTTTTTACATTAGGTATTTTTCACCGACATGCAACTGTTCTCGAGGATTTCGAGAAAAATATAAAATATGGATACATTTCACGATGTTCTGGAGTTTGCTCACCTAGTAGGTTCGGGGACTTCAGGCTATAGTATACTTACTCATATCCAAATAAATTCCTGAAGTCAACATAACTGTTCCACAAAGTTGCCCCGGAACTAAGCGCTTGCACACATTGGTTTAATGTCAATAAATATTTGTTTTCCTGAGATCCACCACACTTTGATTTTTGCAACATACCACCATAATATGTGCATAATATGCTTGAATGCAATTTTGAGATTTCAGACATATTATTACCTGAAATTTATCGAATCCATTCTTTGGGTGAGGGAGTCTATTTTGCTCAGAGAGTCAAATCTACTGAACGTTTGGTGCCTAGGTGGAGGATCGTAGGAGTTCAGGGAGTCCATGCGTTTCAAGTTGTCTCTTCGATTATAGTTGTCGAACCTGCCTGTTGGAGAATTGTACCTAAACAATGACTTCTATTAATAATTAATCACATGTAAATTGATGTAAAATATAATAAATAGCATCCAAGACCAATCTCAAATCGAATTTCATTCTGTATAGAAAGTAGTGTAAAATGATAGCTGAGATACAACAGGGGTCCCAAAATGCAACTTTTTTAATTTCGCCCTGTATCTCAAGAACGAAGCAAGTTATGAAAATTTTGTTTGCGGTATCGAGACTTTCACAAAAAAGTAGCCAATGTTCGCGAAAACCGCAAATCTCTATCTTTGAAAATGAGAGAGAGACATCGAAAATGGGACAGCCTGTACAGAGCCAACAAATCTTTACTCAATATAAACAAAGAGAAATTATATCATACCTTGCCGTCGGTTCTGAGAACACAGATGTGGATGGATTGTTGAAGGTGTACGGATTTCGTCGAGAAACAGGTGGCGAATAATGGGACAGTGATTTGTAAGTGCTATCGTTGGGGTTATTGCGAATGCTGTTCGTGACACTGCTCTCGGAATCTGTGTGTTTGCGATAACTGGGTCTGGATTGAAGCTCCTGCTTGCGCCTCAGCAAATCTTCGCTATGTCTTCTCATCTAGAAATGTAAACAAATATAAGTGATATTTCAATTCTGTAATAGTATATCACACACCGAGGTGGGAAGAGATTCATTCCTGTCGTGAGATTATTTAGTTAACGGAGACGCAAAGCATGAAGTACAATAACTCGTTTCCCATCATAACCTTCAGGTTTACGAACACTTTTTGTACTTTGATCTTGCCATGATTTCATCTTATTCCCTTTCGCAAATATCCAAGTTTCATCTAAGAAGACGATTTTGTCTAGGGTAACTAGAATTGCGATTTTCATGAAACTTTCTGAAAAAACTCTGCTCTCATTATACATATGTTCGTCTTCTCAACCAATAACCGTCTGTTGTCTTCTTTTTTATATTTGAATCCTACATTTGTGAGAAGTTTGCTTAATGTGCCTATACTTGTGTCAAGAATATGTTTAGTTCTGAGTTCTTCTTTCAAAATTCTAAGAGTGATGTGTTTTTCTGTAAAATTGTCAGTTGAAGGTAGTCAAGAAGTATCAAATGAAATCACTTACTTTTTTTAGTCCTAGATTTTCCTGGCGTACCCAAACTTTCGTTTCTCTCAGAATGTACTTTAATACTCGAAACTGTCCGCAGACTAATATTGAGGGCATCAGCGACACGCTACAATTATGTACATCATGATGATATTCTTGAAGTAAGGTCTGACTATTTTTATTATTGATCAGGAAGAATTATGATTTACCTGTTGTATGGGAGTAAACGGGATTAAAGGACCATTATTATGTTTCTCTCTTGTGAAATATTGTAACAAATTCGATACAAGACTTCGTGCTTGCGAATTCAAACGTCTACCTGGCATGTTGAATATTTGACAATGGCCACGCAAAACGATGTCATTTCAGCACCTACTGCGCGCCTTTGAACACCTCTGTATTCAAGCTTTTAACACGTTGAGCTCAGAAACGTTGTCGTAACTTATGTCAACATACGTCATGATAGACATTGCTGCTATATATGCAAGTCTGAAGAGGATAGCAAGTTGCCCGTAGGTCTATGCTAATTTCAGTCGCACGCAAAGAAATATTATGCAGACTTCATGAGCTCCTCACCTGTTCGTCCCTGTGGCTCCTCCGCTCCTCCTCCACCATCCGCTCGTCGCGCATCCTGTCCAGCTGCTGCTCCAACCGCCTGTTCTCGATCTCGCGCTCCCTCCTCTCCTGCTCGTCGCGCGCCCTCTGCCTGCCGCGCTTCTCGTCGATCTGCGCGCGCAGCTCGCGCTGATACGCGTCGCGCTTCTGCCGCTCCTGAAACCCGCCCACCACTACATCCACCTTGCTAGACCGCCACACACAGAGAGATAGATAGATAGAGATAGACGGCGGTGGTGATGCGAGGCTCTTACACAATGCGAAAACCAAGGACGGACTGACCTATCGGGCAATCGGACACCGCCCGATGGCCTGACCGACCATTAAAAATAGAAGTTTTTTACATAATACTGGACAGAATTGTTAATTCTATGGAAAGTTGATTTACAAAACATCAACAACTATTCAAAGAACTACGAAATAGCCACAAAGCTCAAAGTGGAAAGAAATGTTGAATAAATAAAAATAGCTCAAAGTCATATCCACACAAAGTTCATACAATCAACAACAATGGTAGATTTCGGGAGAAAAAGCAACCACATCCTCCCGAAATCTATTCATCGACCCGTATAAACGAATACTGATACAAGTGAATCTTTCCTGAAGGCCTATTGATTTCGATGAGGGTCAAAGAGCTCGAATCCGGTCTGTAGGTGTCTGGTGTGGCCTGGTTAACTCGATGAATTGATAGGAAACATCTGAGCACATCTTGTGCTTGTGTTATGTTTTCCAGTATCAATCGAAGGAGAACTCATTTGACTGATGAGTTAATTAAATTAGTGTGTCAGCTGAATTTATTGGATCAAAAGGCGGCATTATACAATTATTTCTAAATTGATATTGTTTGCCTTGATGAGTTTTTTTATTTCTCTCTTGAAAATGAATTTACTTTTAATATTTTTCACTTCGATTGGCATTAAGTTATACAATTTTGGGCCAATGAAAAAGATACATTTTTGTGCATGGCTTTTCGAAAACAGTGGTATATCTATAGATAGGTTTGTAATGGATCGGGTTTGGTACTGTTTGTTAGTGTTAATTTTTGGTTCTATTTTTGAGTGCATGTGTATTAGAGAATGGTAAATAAATAGTTTTTTTATATTGAATATATCTGCTTCTTCATATAGTAAAGTTGTTGAAGAGAGTCTGGTTTTCTTCATACAGATTTTAATCAAGTACGATTCATAATTTCACGTCTTCATGTGAGCAAAAATACATCACATGAAATCAGGAAATTTCATCAATTATTTTATTTTGGAAACTCATTGGATGTTCTATTTACTCATGTCTGAAATACTGTTACCGCCGATACAATGCCAGAAGGCTCTGACGTAATCAGAGTATGACGTCAGCAAGAGTAAGTGACTGTCGAGGATTGTTCAAGGAGAGAAATCCCGATTAAACCGAATGGAATGCGACAAAGGACTCTTAAATAATCTAAACTGTGGTGATTAATCTTCTCGATCCTGAACTTTAGGTGTTGTATTCATGTTTGATCGGTGGTATTGGTGGTAACGGAAATACTATGTAGATAGATGAGTACTGATGTCGCTGTCTCAGGGTCAATTTATATCACTATAGAAACTGATTTTTGTTCTCATGACAAACATTTTCGGAGCATTGTGTAAGAGCCATTTGATGACTTACTCTTTCCAGCACCTCGGCGTGCGATTCCTGGTAGCTGAAGCCGTCCATGAACGTTGGGGCATAGAGGTCCGGTACTTGCCTACCTGTAATAATGCTATTCAAGTACATCCGAAATTGTGATTTCCAGTGAATGAATTAGCTATATCAAAAACTGGAACCCTTGGCATGATAATCAAACAATTATGTCTGTGACAATGTGTTATCACTGACCAATAAGTCAGATCGTTTCCCTAACTATGTTCAGGAGAAGATATAATGAGTTTGAACCAGGCTTTATCTATGAATGTAGTTAAGCACTTCTGTATCTCTCTTGCTGACAATTAGGGCAAAATGAATTCATTCTAGGTCTCTTAGCTATGGAAACTAATTCATTGAATAGGATAAATGAACTTTCCACATTGGAATTCACATCTGCTTGCCTGCCTGCCGGCGAGAATCTTGTAACGAAATGGCTGTTCAATATTTAATAGTTTAGTTCATTTACTGGCAAAGTATTACACTAAAGTGCTTTTACAGGTCAGATATATAAAAAAGAGAGAGAAAAAATGTTACAATTGATATAAAATAGTGAAAAAAAATTACAAATAGTAGAACAAAGCTTATTAGGTAAGATACCAATGGTAGCAATACATAGACCAGAGGACAAACATCACAATATCAAAATATAGAGTCGAATACATTTACATATTAAAATCACTTTCTAAATACTCCTCGATGGAATAGAAGGCATTTTTTAAAATATACTTTTTGACTTTGGATTCGAAATAGTTGAAATGTAGGTTTTTTATCTCTGTAAGAAGAGCATTATACATTTTTTTGCCGCAGTAATCAGCGCCCCTTCTTAGGACTAAATTATCTCTATTTCTAGTTGAATGTGAGTGGATATCCCTATGTGATCTGAAGTTCACTAGGTTCAGTTTTATATGGGTTAGGCAGTGAAATATACAAGAAGAAGGAAGTGTAAGGAGTCTCAGTTCTGCAAAACTATTTCTACAACAATCTCGATATTTTAAACCTGCGATGATTCTAAGACAGCGTCTCTGTAATTTGAAGATTCGAACAGTATTGGGGGAATGACCCCAGTTCAAAACATAGGATAAATTGGAATTAAAGTATCCATGAGGCTTATTATTAGGATAGTTATTTTGGACAACTTGGAGCTTAGATAATTGATATGAACGTTCCAAGTCAATCCTGGATCCAAGTGGACCCCCAAAAATTTAACCGATCCTTGACATTATAGGTTTGATGAAGAGGTTTGCAAAGTAAAGTTCATATTATGCATCTTGTGGGCACTGAAAATATTCAACTCTATACTTTTTCAGAATGTTGTTGCCGATTCAAGTGAATCTTGAACGAATTTATCGTATCAGTAAATGAACTCTTAACTGTGCCGGTTGATACTTACAATCATTTCAACTTGAAAAATGAAATGTTTTGTACCTCTCGGACTGCCAGTCTTCCTGTTGGATAGAATACTCTTCGGTTTGTCCATTTCGGGGTTTAGTAAGGCATTTTGAGCACTGGTTAATCTCTGATCTACTCTAAATGGTACACTATTTCGATGATTACGTATAAAAAATTTATCGTTTTCGAGAACAAGCGGACTCAGCTCCTTCTCCGGGGAATTCTGACTTTGCAAAGCATACTGAACCTAAAAATGAAAAAAAATACCGATATAGAGAAAATATATTGATAAAATGATGAATAGGAAATCCCACCTTTTTGAAATAATCTACAGTACACGGCCAAATATAGTTGGTTAGTAGTTAGTGTTCAAGCTATTTATATGTTGCCTAGTTCAGTTGACAAAGGAAGGAAGGAATGCTCTAAGCCATCCAAACACATTATTTTGGTGTTGTAACACAATCAGAAGGGACATGTTTCGGTCTTATAAAATACCATCTCCAGACTAATTAAAAGTTTTGAGGTTGAATAAGTATGATGCTACTAGCTAGTAAGAGAAAAAAAAGTGGAGATGACATTCCTTCCTTCCTTTGAAAAAGTTCACTCCACATTGAGCAATATGGACTTCTACCAAAGACTAGTTGAAAATTGATAAATGATAAAACCATTTAAAAATCATGTTTGCTTTTGAATATATGAAAAAATCGAAAACAAACAGTGTTCATTGAGTAATTTATAGAAAAGATACATTGTATATAGACAGTGTTTCCTCAATTGGAGCAAAATATGAAATGGGCTATTGTATATAAACATTTTTAAAATATGTAGACTTCCGCATCTGTTTATACAGGGTGTCCCATAAGTCATGGATCAAAAGAAGTGGGGAGGTAGGGGGGGGCATTTCCAATCAAACTAACCGTATATGTGGTTATACAATTGTTGATGGTTCAGAAGTTATTGATGTTTTTCCATTTCTATAAAAAGAATTAATTACAATAAAACTATGTCACATTTGTGATTTTTTCTTTTACAAATTTCATCCACATGGATGCTCCTTTTCCCAGAAATAATTTTATGACATGTATTACTTCTTATCAATTACCTGAGAAAAATTTTTGTTTTCCTTGGATTTTGTCATCAAATGAAATATTCAAGTCGATTTTTAAATGCCGCTGGCAGATTTAAAAACTACCCCACAAAGGTAACCAATCATAAGAAGAAGTTGCCCATTCAATACAGATTCCGAAATGGTATAACATAGGGGGTTATTCAAAACAGCCTTTTTTTATTGATTTTTTTCGAATAGGTCGCATTTTCCAGAAAAATTGAATAACTTTTGAACCATCAACAATTTGATAACAACATATACGGTTAGTTTGATTACTAATAACCTCCCCTACCACCCCACTCATTTTGATCCCTTATTCATGGGACACCCTATATAACGGGTGAGTGAAGTTCGAGTAGAGTAGAAGGTCAAATGGGGACAAAGTTGCGCAATTTTATGCCTAAAATAAATGCCGTTTTGAAATTCGAAAAATTCCGAATACTTGTTTACACTTTGTACATTGTCATTGCTACTTTTTCTGTTCTACAAGATGGTGTTATCAGATTTTCAAACTGACGTTTCCTCTTTGAGCTGCCATCAACTTTGTTTTTTTTTTCAATACGCACCTGAATTTTTTATTATGGATTTTAAGAGCTTTCAGTTCCCTACGGCCTACAATCAATCGCACTTATTCTAAAATAGTTATTTATGTACAGTCGCATTAAAAAAACGTACAAGTATATTACAGAGAGAAATTAACGTCATCCTTTTCTGCATGAAACGGGCTATCGGGAATGATTGTTCACGAAATGTTGACAGTAAAGTTGTATTAGGTTCTCGAAAACACAAAGCATTGGCTGAGCCAGTTTTACACAACTAGAACTAGGATCCCGAAATCCTCTCTTTTTAATACTTGTACGCTTTTTTATTGAATACGACTGTACCAAGGGCGAAAAACTGTCTATTATAGTCGAGTCTGCAAATTGATAGCCGAGGCTAGCAATTAGGCGAGACAATAGACAGTTTTTCGCCGAGGTGCATATTACATTTTTTCGTCGACCTCAAACACTTATATCCACATCACGGTCCTATTCACACGTGGAATCTATCGGATTTCGTGAATAATTAATTTGACAACAGCAAATTACAGTTGTTGTCAACTCACTCTCCGCGCGGACCAGGGTTGCCAGTTCAATTTTTATTTCATCACTAAATACCTTGTCAAAAATTCAGATCTATTTTAGGCTATACGAATTTCAATAAAGGATAATGAAATGAACCTATGACGTCAAAACATTATGTACATTTAGTAAACAGAAAAGTAACCTATTTCCAACAAAATAGAAACAAACAAAACAAACATTCTCACACAAAGATAATCATATTCCTAATTCTCAATTCAAAAATACTCACAAATATCACAAAATACAGTTACATAGGTACTTATAGGATTTGAATATATAAAAAACAGGAATGAATAGTAAAAAATCTTCAGAAGTATTCGGAATTTTTTAAATTTCAAAACGGTTTTTGTTAGTCATTGAATTGCGCAACATTGCCTCTATTTAACCCTCTCTGTAGCTCTTACCGTTTTCGAGATCCCCATGCGTCTATTTATTTCACTTATATCAAAAAATTATTATAAAATGTTAAGTAATGAATTCCACTCAGTGGAAACAAATTCTTACTTTGTCTTGAAAGAAAGTTTCAATGAGGCACAAGTAAATACACTTCAAGTATTTTATAGAAATAATATTTCGAATTTTGAATAAGATGCCTATAATTTTTCATTTATTGAACTATTATTGAAAGTCCGGCAAATTTTTCCAAAGCAAACGCTTGAGTTAGGCTGAAAACCTCTGATCAATGATAAGAAAAAGTAACAGGTAAACTTTGAAATCTAATATCTTCCACAATGATCTTTTCAACGAAATAGTATATTATGTAACAAGTGTTATAAACGTCCTTTTAGTAACGAGTAGTTTAAGCACGAGCGGAGCAGAGCGGAGCGAGTGTTTAATAAACGAGTTTATAAACGCGTTACATACTATGATTTTTCTACGAACTCCAAAAATTACATCAATTAACATACCTGCTATTCCTGCTAACCTACAAAATAATTCGAAAGGAATGGGAATTGAAAACATAATACATACAACTGCATGCAACCAGCAAGACACGTATAAGTGATATTGGTTGTAGATCTGTCCAGTCCATTGCTTACTAACCTTTGTTTCACGTTTATTGTCATGCTTAGCGCTGAATAAATAAATTGTTCTCAAAGATGGATGCTTCATTTCTACACTTCTTGGAGGTATGTAAGTACCTGAACATTCTCTTCGATTTCACTCTCGTCTACTTTTCGCATATATTTTTAATGAAGAATTCCGATACAAACGAATATTGTTTGAATAATTCTGATACAAAATATGAAAATAACAGTTGACAGTTAATACAATTGACAGGCCATGCAGACATGTCTCGAATTACTGAAGCTGTGTTTAATGAACTGCGTTGCCATGGTGATGTGTTTAAGAAATCGTGTTGCCATGGTAACGTGTTTAATATTTCGAATGAATCACAGATCGACAATCCGTGATTAATCGATCATTTAGCGTGGTACATATCCGTACGATAAATGCCATTTTAGTTATGTGAGTAGAAAAATGTATTCTTTCACACCGGTTTGATTTCTCGTCTTTTATAACCCACTTCATTAAATTTATCGCTCCAATTTCGGAAACACACTACTTAACCTACATATATTACAATATCGCAATATTTACAATTATCGGGAGTTAGTATATGGAGGAAATTCAAATAAATAGGACTAGCTTTCAAATTGAAGTTCACAGATGATATTCTGAAAAATAAAAAACTGAGTATTTGAATTTCCTAAAATTATTGCAAAAGCAGAGGTATATACAGTGTCGAATTTCCCATGCCTCTGGATGATTACTTACTAATTTGTTTTGGATATTCTGAATATCTGTTTGAACGCTTTTTTCTGAAAGTTCTAATTTTTCAGTCTCACTTACAGACCTGTTTTTCTCAGACAAAATGTGCTTGGAAGTAACTTTTATGTTTTCATTTTTCTGAAAGATCACAAAAACAAAACATCATGATTGTGAGTAAAGAGAAATAAGGAAACTCCACTAGATCCCAGATTATTGTAACAAACATTATATCTGTATCTGAAATGTGTTGCAACGGAGTTCACCAGGCAACACTTTTTCTTGTTCTTCATCAGGAATGTTTGGAAACAACAAATGTTTATAGGCCAAATGACCATACGAAATCGTTAAAACGTTCACCAATAACAACAGAGTTTTCACCAAAAATCCTAAGACATAACCTCAATGAAAAATTGCGTCATATCAAGGTTCTGAAAACATATTGTCAACTAGTTTGATAGCTATTACCTAATTATATAAGTCATTTTATATACTAGACGTGAATATTGAAACAGGTTACATACGACTGAATGATAAAACACGCCCTAATAAGCTATAGTGCTGTTCGGTATTGTCCGATTTTGATTAGCAAAAAAGCAATAGAATCATCAAATGCTAGTAATTTTAAACGTCAATGAATGTCAAAACTGTTGGACAGAATTCTCCCATATATCAAGGAATATTATGTTTCAATCATATTAACAATATTTTTCGTGAGAAAAAAAAATTTCAATAATTTCAAAACAACAATATTCAATGATTTATGTAAAAATGCATTTTATTTCGTTGAAGATAGGGTTTGCAAACCGGAAATACCGATACCGATACCGGAAAGTATTGACCAATAAGACTTCGCTCTCGTCAAGTGAATCAGATTATTATTATAATAATAATAATAAATCGACTTTATTTATAAAAGTATGATGAAAACAAATACAATTGTTATGATCATTAAGGGGCGAAATTTAGCTAGGCTACTCTTACATCTAACCCCATAATGATCTGCATAATATAAGATAGCATGTAAGAAAAGATTATGTGATAATGACATGGTTACATTACATGAATTTACTAAATTATTACAGACTTACATCTTTGAATCATACCATTCACATCAGAATAATTGATTAGATCGGTAGGTCCGATAAGAGATTCTGCTTGAACCGATGCTTGAAAGCAGACTTACTAAGGTTCATCATATTGTCAGGTAATGAATTGATCAATTTTATAGCATTGTAAGTGAATCCTTTCTGAAAGAGAGTTGTCGAATGATGTGGAATGGTTATGGTTGTCTTTTTTCTTATATTCACGGAATGAACTTGAGACCGTGGAACTAGATTACTTTTTATGTCCACCGGACCTGTTTGTATGACTTTCTGTAAGTAAGTTGCCAAGTGTAACTTTCTACGACTTTCCATATTTAGCCAATTGAGCTCTTTTAATTTTTGACTAACATGATCATATTTTCTGAGACCAAAAATGAATCGGATACAATAGTTTTGTACTTTCTGTATCTTGTTTCTGAACGCTGCATCCAGAAAAGGTCCGTAAAGAAAGTCACCGTACGTAAACTGGGATAAAACTAGACTCTCACATAATTGTTTACGTAACTTTGGGTTCAGTATATATCTGTTGGAATATAAAACTCTCAACGATGTAAAACTCCTTTTAAGTAAATTATGTATATGGCATTTGAACCTAAGATCATCGTCCAACACCAATCCTAAATTTCTCACAGAGTGTTCAACGTTTATCTGAGTTCCATTGATGCTAACTAAAAGATTAGATTTAATATATTCGTACTGATTGCGAGGTGAAAAAATTAGTAACTTCGATTTTGTAGAGTTCAGTTTCAGATTATGTGATGAACTTTTAGAGGAGATAACGTTGAGATCGTAATTGAGATCAAGTTGCGCTTGCTCTAACTTATCAACAGGGAATTTAATGACAATTTGTGTATCATCTGCGTATGCACATACACTGCATTTATTTATAGATTTCAAAATATCAGCTGTATAAATTATAAACAATAGTGGTCCAAGAATGCTACCTTGGGGAACCCCTGTTGTGATATTAACGTATCCAGACTGATTACCGTTGGATAATATTTTTTGCTTTCTATTACTGAAATAAGATTTTATCAATAATAAAGCATCATGAGAAAATCCATAGGAAGTCAATTTTGCCAGAAGGAGTTTGTGATTTATTGTGTCAAATGCTCGTGAAAAATCAAGTAGAACAAGTGCGGAGCTTTCTTTTTTGTCTAATCCTGCAATGATATCATCTAACACTCTGACAAGTGAATCGGAGGTACTAAGATTTTTTTGAAAACCTGTTTGAGATGATGGAATAATGTTCGTTTCCTTGGCAAAATCAGTGATTTGCGCAGCCATGAGTTTCTCTAGAATTTTTGAAAGACACGGTAAAATACTAATTATTCTCAAATCTGATAGAGTAGTAGGTTTAGATATTTTTGGTAAAGGGCGCCCCAGAGAAATTTTCCATAGTGTAGGAAATGTTTGTTTTTCGATAGAGTAATTAATTAAATGTGTAATGAAAGGGTCAATGAAAGGGCTGCAGTGTAAAATCATATTGATTGATAAATCATCAATACCATAAGCTGCAGATTTAATTTGCGAAAGATAATCATGGGTTTGCTCCACACTGATCATCTTGAACTGAAAGTTATCAGCTCCTTGAAATGAATCATCATTCTCATAAAAATCAATAGCATCCGTACAGTTATCATCCGACGAACCAGACCAAATTTGAGCAAAGAAATCATTAATTTTATTAGGATCTGAAATATCGTCAGGAATTGAATTACTTTTGTTCTGAGCCACCTTAAGATTTCTCAATGTCTTCCAAACACGTCTGCTATCATTATTTCTACAAAAAGTATCAATATATGCTTTTTTCTCATTCCTAATAAGCGTAAGTGTTGAATTACGTAATCTTTTATAGTCCTCCCAGTCACCATCTAAGCGAAATTTTTTAAATTTACTCAGTGCTTTATTTCGCATCTTTATCGCATCCTTCAAGTGTTGATTTAGCTAAGGAGCACGTGGTTTTGTAACTTTAGCCGATCGTTTTGGAGCATGAAGGTCAAAAACTTGGAATAAAAATCCGTTGAAAATTTCCACTTTTCTATCTAGCTCAGTTTCATTCAAGAGTTCAAACCATGGTAGTTTATGTAGATCTTCTTGAAAAGCTTCAGAATTAAAATTTGAGTAATCCCTGTATGTGACGAATTTATTTTTAGCTTTTTCAGTTGATTCTAAATCAACAATACAGTGAGAAAGACTGTGATCAGATTTCAGATCCCCACTTATTGTTCCTCCGCTTATAGCGATGTCCTTATCATTAATGAAAATTGGATCTAATAGAGCTTTACCCCTGGTCGGTTCTTTAACTAGTTCAACGAAATCATATGAGTGGAAACAATCCCTAATTATATTTTTTGGCAAAAGTAAGTCATGATTGAGGTCACCCAAACAAATCACAACATCAGAAGAAGGGATAAAGTTACTTAAAATGCTCTCTATGTCACAAACAAAATCTTTCAGTGAATTATTTTTTGGAGGTCTGTATAACACCCCAACAGTTATGAATCTACGATTAATTTTAAATTTAATCCATAAATACTCACATGCATGATTTGATAGCTCCAAATCAATATTTATCAACTGACATTTGATATGATTTTTTATGAAGAATCCTACCCCACCTCCCCTAGTAAGCCTATCTTTTCTCAAAAAGTAATAGCCCGATATAACAAACACATCAGCTCCCACATCATTCGACAACCAAGTTTCAGTAACACCTACAATATCCAAGTCCATATTTAATACTAATTCTGAAAATTCGTAAAATCCTGTAAAGATCGACTGTAAATTCAAATGTCCTACCTTCATTTAATATTCACTAAGACGCAGCAAGCAGAACCCCTATCGCTCCCTCCCACCAAATTGCAAAAAAATATATATATATTATATTTATGTGCCAACGAAAATGATTATGGTACATATGATCCTGAACTATTCCACTGAAACAACAGATATGATAATGATGAATCACATGACAATTACCCTAACAAAAAAATATATGAAAAATTCAGTTATAGTCCTGTATCATCATCCAGCATGTAGGTTGAGAAAAAAAAAAACAATATTGTAAATGAAGATACAAGGTAACCGCTAGATCTCACTGAGGAAATTCTATTTTAATTTCTTTTCTAAATGAAGAACTCATAACAAAACTTATACGACTAATTGATGATTATATCTAGATTTATCTATATTCATCTTCTATGGATCAGATCATGCGAATAACACTGAATATTAAATTATAGAAAAAACAAACATACCTATATGAAGCCCGACGAAAAAAAAAAAAAAAATAAGTCAATCATTTTCCTGTAACAACAGATATGATAACAATAAATCCCATGATAATTACACTGAAAAATATTATGACAAATTCAGTTACAACCTTATATCATCGTACATGTATATATATACAGGGTGTTCATTTCAGGACTTCCCACCCTAATTTTCTCGAAATGTGTGAATGTTTTTGAAAAATCCCGAGACACGTCAACTACAATTTCGAGGGGGACATGGTTCTAAAATATTTTCAGCCCCGCGGCGTTGCCGCTTCTAACGAAAAGAAGCAACAACTTTGTTATTTCAAATGGAACACCCTGTATCTTATTGCATTTTTAGATTCTCCCTGAAAAGCTAATTTCATCAATGTATCACACTTGGGGTCTAGCAGGAATGATTACAGAGATATAGGGTGTTCAAAATCGAGATTTTACAACTTTAGGATTTTTTTGAGTCGAAACTATTCATTGTTGGTCAAAACGGCTCTCATGTCCCTATCTCAACTTTTGATTTACTATCTACTGACATTTATTTGAAACAAATACAGGCGGGTGATCAAAAGTCTGAATCTTGAACCACCCTGTATTTGTTTCAAATAAATGTCAGTAGATAGTAAATCAGAAGTTGAGATAGGGACATAAAAGCCGTTTTGACCAATAATGAATAGTTTCGACTCAAAAAAATCCTAAAGTTGTAAAATCTCGATTTTGAACACCCTATATCTCTGTAATCATTCCTGCTAGACCCCAAGTGTGATACATTGATGAAATCAGCTTTCCAGGGAGAATCTAAAAATGCAATGAAATACAGGGTGTTCCATTTGAAATAACAAAGTTGTTGATTCTTTTCGTTAGAAGCGGCAACGCCGCGGGGCTGAAAATATTTTAGAACCATGTCCCCCTCGAAAATGTAGTTGACGTGTCTCGGGATTTTTCAAATACATACACACATTTCGAGAAAATTAGGGTGGGAAGTCCTGAAATGAACACCCTGTATATATACACACATTATTCGAAGTTCCTGAAAAGAACTTATCATGAAGATACTCGTTGAGTCGTGAGTTATATAAAACGTTTCTTAATAGTTTCAGAGGCAATAATTGATGAACAAGATGATGAGAAAGATAGAATTAATTCTGCGAGTCAAGCGTCACCGAGTGCGTCACAGACTCAACGTCGAACAAAGAAATGTTGAAAGAAGCATTTGATTGCGTCCTTCAGCCGTTCGTCCGTTCGGCCTTTTTTTTCTTTACTTTTTGATTTATAGATTACATTTTTTGTTCATATACGAGTATCTACACTATACCCTCGAGTATACCCCATACCTTTTTCAAATTCTAATCCCGATACCAAAATCCCGGATCCGGGTTCGTATCAATTTGATCCCGGAAACCCGGGATTGTATTATTACTCCGGGATTGCAATCCCTAGTTGAAGAGTATCTCACTTCGAGATGATTGAATAATTCTATTTGCATATATGTATGTGTGAGTGATTGAGTGGAAATGTATGGTACAATGTTTTGTTTTGTGAATGGAACTTGACTAGTCTGATAAGTTTATATGTAACTATATGTGTAAACTTCAATGATTAATAAAAAATATCTATCTATCTATGCCAGTCACATAACAGACTAAATTTTCCCACCACGATAATTGCACTCTGCAGGGAGAACTTCAGTTAGGTAATCAAGTAATTAGTAATAGAACAGATACGAAGTTTCTAGGTTTACACATTGATAATAAATTGAAGTTTAGTGACCATATTGACAAATTAAGGAAAAAGTTGTCATCTGGCTGTTATGCAGTCAGAACAACATCATGGGAACTTGGTAGAGAAATGGCCAAAAGTGTATACTTTGCTCTCATTGATTCACATTTGAGATATGGAATTTGTTTCTGGGGTTCATGTAGTAAAACTTTGTTTGATGTGATTTTTGTCCTACAAAAAAGAGCCGTGAGATACATGTGTAGAGCTGGATTCAGGGATACTTGCAAGCCATTATTCATAGAGCACAAAATATTACCTCTTCCATGTATTTTCATTCTGGAAACGGTATGTCTCATACACCGAAAATATAAATACGAAAATCATATTACTACACACTATAATACAAGACGGGCACATGATTTAAATATACCAATACCTAGCACCTAGCTCTACATTAATAATAAACTCTTTCATTTACAATGGCAGAAAATTGTATAACCATTTGCCTGATGAGGTAAAATGTATCAATAACCCAAAAATGTTTGAAAAATTGGTCAAAAGTCTTCTAATTGAAAAAGCTTGCTACTCCTTAGACGAATTCTTTTCAAAAAAATTCCTAAAATAATTCACATTGCTGATATCCTGTTGTTTTTCGATTTAAAACTTTTAACTATATTCTTTGGTTTCAACAGTTTCTGTAATTTTAATGTGTTTTATATTGTTCACTATATTGTGTTAGTTCTATTTATACAATGTAGGGTTTCATTTTTATACTCTACTTTATTTCTTTATATGTATGTACAGGGTGTCCCACTTACCATGCTCACCATGGGTATCTTTTAAACGGTGAGAGATACGAGGTCGGTTAAATGACACCAAATGTGGAGTTTGTCAAGGCCAACTATAATGTGAAAAAATATCTTGAAAAAATCTATTCGTTTTTGTTTTATACGCAAAAAACAAGATCATTTTCATGTCTCCCTAACTTCTTTATTTATGAAAATATTCAAATAGTAATTTCACATTCTCATGGCAGTTTCTCAAAGTGATTTCGAAAAAAATATGAAATTTATACCAACTCTTCTAGAATTTGAGATATCAGCACCAACTTTAGTTTTTCAAATGTAGGTCATAGCTCACTATGACTTAGTTACAAATAACTTTTTTTTCTCTTTCAGATGATATGTCGCAGTAATAGTTTTGTGTTGATAACAACGGAGTTATCGTCATTTATACAAGAAAAAAAAAATTATTTGGAAGCCGCCATCTTGACTTTATGAATTTTAACAAAAAAATCATGTTTTGAATTGACTCGGCCGTTACTTGATGAAAATCCATGATAAATGTAAAAACTTCACAAACGATAAGATTTCCACAAAATTTATTAAACACACGACATGTTTCGCTAACACAGTTGCTTCCTCAGGTGATATACTGGTACAATGAACTAACCTAACGTTGGCTTGCTTAACTTTTATATATCTTACCTTCCCAAACTGAAGGATTAGTTACCTGTGGACAGGTGCGATAAACCTTCATTTTCGGAAATTAGGCACAATATCTACATTAAATTACGGTATACCGGATTAACTTGAAAGAGTTGATATCAAATACATATTATTACTTACTGAGAAAACAAATTCAACAGTGGTGAATTATTAAGGTCTAATTGATCATCAAGTAAAATGTCAAAATTTTTGAGTTTGTTGATTTCTAATGATTCAAAATGATTGAGTTTCAGTCCTTTATTTTCTATGTGCAGAATTTCAAAATTATCATCAAAACTATGGTTTTCTTCTAATATATGGTTGGCGTATGTTGAATTTGTTTTCTTTTTCATAAAATTCATCTTATGTTCATCATTCATGGGAAATCCACTGAGCCCTTTACTTGCTGAAATCTTCATGGACAACTTGGAGCGAATAATACATAAACATTCATTGATAAAACAATGTTTGTATTGGTATAGATACGTAGATGACGTTATAGTATGTTTTAAAGGAACCAATAGACAATAAGACACTTTCCATCAATATATAAATACTATTCATCCAAACATTAAATTCACAATAGAAATAGAGACTGAAAATTCAATCAATTTCTTAGATTTGACAATAAGTAAAATTAACGATAAACATGATTTTTCAATTTTCCATAAACCTTCCCATACTGATATCACTATTCATAATAATTCAACACACCCTTATCAACATAAAATTGCAGCATATAATAGTATGATACACAGGCTAGTGAATGTCCCTCTTTCGGAAGTAAATTTCAATAAAGAACTCAATATCATAAAACAGATTGCAGTCAACAACGGATACAACGTTAATTTGATAGACAGTATTCTTTCTAAAAAACTTCATCATAAAGCTATTCAAGAAGTTTATCCTACCATCAAGAATAATAATCAAAATTATAGGACTTTAACCTATTTCAGATCATCAACTGAGAAATTAGCTTCATTTCTACATAAACAGGACTCAAAAGTGGCATATAGAACAAATAACACGTTGGGACGGTTTATCAAGAATAATAAAGACAAAACTTCTAAATTCGAAAAATCAGGGGTATACAAACTCAAATGTGGATCTTGTCCTAAGGTATAGTGCGTTCATAAAGTGTGGAAACGCTCCATTATTTTACGATATAATTATTTTCAGAGGTAAAGCTCGGACAGGTCGATTTTGTATTTCAGTCTTCCATCTTTTTTTACAAAAAAATAATTTTTTCCCCCACCACCTTACAAGATATGACATCGATATTTTTTTTAAATTGAAAGGGTATATTTTTATATCAAAAATTGAAAGCCCATATTTTTCTGAGTTCAACCATACCACATACGTCATATCTTACACTTCAAGTTACAGTACACTGAGTATAAAAGAAACCAGTGTTCATATTTCTCAACATTCATTTAATTATTTATTTGCAATGAAAATATCATAAGAAGTAGTGAAAATAAACAAATAACAAATCTACTTCATTTTCACTACTTCTTATGATATTTTCATTGCAAATAAATAATTGAATGAATGTTGAGAAAATATGAACACTGGTTTCTTTTATACTCAGTATACTGTAACTTGAAGTGTAAGATATGACGTATGTGGTATGGTTGAACTCAGAAAAATATGGGCTTTCAATTTTTGATATAAAAATATACCCTTTCAATTAAAAAAAAAATATCGATGACGTCATATCTTGTAAGGTGGTGGGGGAAAAAATTATTTTTTTGTAAAAAAAGATGGAAGACTGAAATACAAAATCGACCTGTCCGAGCTTTACCTCTGAAAATAATTATATTGTAAGATAATGGAGCGTTTCCACACTTTATGAACGCACTGTATATCGGTCAGAAAGGTCGTACGTTTAATCAGCGCATTCATGAACATAAGATGAATTTTTTGAAAAAGAAAACAAATTCAACATACGCCAACCATAAATTAGAAGAAAACCATAGTTTTGATGATACTTTTGAAATTCCGCACATAGAAAATAAAGGACTGAAACTCAATCATTTTGAATCATTAAAAATCAACAAACTCAAAATTTTTGACATTTTACTTAATGATCAATTAGACCTTAATAGTTCACCACTGTTGAATTTGTTTTCTTAGTAAGTAATAATATGTATTTGATATCAACTCTTTCAAGTTAATCCGGTATACCGTAATTTAATGATTGTGCCTAATTTCCGAAAATGAAGGTTTATCGTACCTGTCCACAGGTAACTAATCCTTCAGTTTGGGAAGGTAAGATATATAAAAGTTAAGCAAGCCAACGTTAGGTTAGTTCATTGTACCAGTATATCACCTGACGAAGCTACTGTGTTAGCGAAACATGTCGTGTGTTTAATAAATTTTGTGGAAATCTTATCGTTTGTGAAGTTTTTACAAAAAAATCATGATCTCCGACCTCAAAAACATCCACTTACCAATTTTGAATGGAATCGGACCAAATCTTGTACGCCATCTTGGAGCAGCCATTTTTTTTAATTTCAACAAAAATTCCATAACTCCGATTAACTTGAAGTTTGGCAGGTGTTCATAATTCCGGTGACAATACAGTATGGAATTTTTGTTGAAATTAAAAAAAAATGGCTGCTCCAAGATGGCGGACTAGATTTGGTCCGATTCCATTCAAAATTGGTAAGTGGATGTTTTTGAGGTCGGAGATCATGATTTTTTTGTTAAAATTTATAAAGTCAAGATGGCGGCTTACAAATAATTTTTTGTTCTTGTATAAATGACGATAACTCCGTTGTTATCAACACAAAACTATTACTGCGACATATCATCTGAAAGAGAAAAAAAAGTTATTTGTAACTAAGTCATAGTGAGCTATGACCTACATTTGAAAAACTAAAGTTGGTGCTGATATCTCAAATTCTAGAAGAGTTGGTATAAATTTCATATTTTTTTCGAAATCACTTTGAAAAACTGCCATGAGAATGTGAAATTCCTATTTGAATATTTTCATAAATAAAGAAGTTACGGAGAAGACATGAAAATGATCAAAATCTGTTTTTTGCGTATAAAACAAAAACGAATAGATTTTATCAAAATATTTTTTCACATTATAGTTGGCCCTGACAAACTACACATTTGGTGTCATTTAACCGACCTCGTATCTCTCACCGTTTAAAAGATACCCATGGTGAGCATGCTAAGTGGGACACACTGTATATAAGCATGTTCGACTTTGTCAATGAGAATTTTATTCTTCAGACAATAAAGTATATTTTGATTTGATTTGAAGCCATACAGGGTGGACATAAAAAATTCTATAAATATTTTCAACTTCATCAATCTGTAACTCGCAAACGAAGCCTACTACGACTTTAATTTATGGAAACTATTTTATTTTCTTGAGACGATAGTTGCAGGACAATATAATTGATTGATTCTTACCTTGGCCAGGTGCCTCAAATATTCCGCCCGTTGTTTCTGCAAGAAATAATTTCTCCTTTGTTCATACTCCCCCAAACCCAAGTAAGGGGCGGCTGTAACTCTCAGTTGCGGGTTGTTGGGGCTGTACTCGCCGTACCGTAGCATGGCACATCGGATGCTGGCATCCTACGATAACGCGAAAACGATATTTTATTCGGATTTTTCATCACCTCGACCATGTATTGTGTTGATAATTAGAGATCACAAAGCGTGAAATTCATTCTTCAGGCGCCAGTGGATTCAGCCCAGTCGGATTGATCTCATTCAATAGGATTTGCATTACATCATTCCTCCAAGCACTTAATGTTTATACAGGGTAATCAAGTTAGGATGGACAAGACATTGACATTAGTTGTCGATGTCGAGATTTTAGGATCGTTACACTCTCACGCAAGAATCTGAAAATAAATATCCTATTTTGGGTTCCATCACTAAAGTTCTATTTTATATTATATGATGATATTGGTGGAAATATGATTTTTCATTATCTCACTCATTTTTAGATCATCATAAACGTAAGAGAGCAACAAAATCTGGTTTCACGTAAAAGTAATTCAACATTGACATAGATTATCCAGAATAGTTGTCGTTGCTTGGTCTCAGCACAATGATAAGGAGACTAGGACAGAATAGTCTTTCATAATAAAGCAAAAACTCAATAATTTCTACAAGTGTAATGAACAACAACAATGACGACGGGAGAAAAGCAATTACTTTCCTAAATAATTACAAAAAGCTCAAAGTCATATCCATACAATGTACATAAAATGAACAACAATGATCGATTTCGGGAGAAAAACAACTACTTTCCTGGCTAATGCCACGCAAAACATTGAATTACATCCTCCCGAAATCTATGCATCGACTCGTATAAACGAATACTGATACAAGTGAATCTTTCCTGAATGCCTATTGATTTCGATCTAGCCAGGCCACACTAGACACCTACAGACCGGTTTCGAGCTCTTTAACTCTCATCAGTGCAGGGCAGTCTCCAGCTAGAGCTTTTTGTAATTATTCAACATTTCATTCAACAAGAGGAAACACAAAAAAACCAACTGATTGTACTCGCCAAATCATGTTGTAATATTGCAGGTTGTATAATTTTGGCGATAATTTTCGGAATCCTTTACGAACGCTATACGATGAAAATACTGTGTAATAGAAGACGGAAGAACAAAATTGAATTCGAGCATTTGCTTTCGGCGAGGTCAGGAGCACCGGAAATAACTTTTGCAATTCCTCCGGACGTCCGATAATTAATAGTCAAAATAATAAGTGGAACAACACCCAACACCCTGCATATAATTATCGATTATTTATTATCAGATGTATGTTGAATTGATTGGTTGTGTTCAATCATGTGACCACAAATTATTTGATTTCATTGGATTTTTACTTATCCAAAAAATTTTCATCCTTATTAATATTAAGTTTTCCAAATAAGCCTTTTGGTGGCATACTATGTATATCTACAATTTTCATTGATACAAGTAATATCTCCAGGAGTTAGCCTGATAAATAGTATACGGAATATTAGAAATAGCAGGTTCGATGAATGAAGGACATAATCAAGCTTGGAAATTGTCCTTATTGTAAATGACTTAACCTTCGTTATTTTGGATGGAACATGTTGTCCAAGAGCCGGCTGCAAATTTCGACCGTCATCTGATAAGTAATGGAACACCATGAATATTTTCCACTAATACAAAGTATCAATCTCATTTTATGTACAATGTAAAAAAAACCGTTTTTAGGTTCATCTTTTTTTTGTGCAAAGTTACAGATGCAGCCTAAAAATATGCGATCATTAGATTTCAATATTGTAGGTGGTAGCACTAAGCCGTTACCACCGATACAACAAGGCCAGCAGACTCTGACGTAAACAGCTCGTGACGTCGTCAAGAGAGGCCAGTGTTTTATTTTATCGCTAGTCGACGAACGCGTCAGTTCGTGTTAATTCATCGGTGATTCACGTATGTTTTTGAAACGGTCCCGAATTCTTTTGTTGTTTATTCATCAAAATAATTGGCGGAAAAATTACTGTTTTGTGAAATATTTTGTGTTGTGATCGGCGAAATAACAATGGCTTTTAAGTGTTGTGTTCCCTTTTGTCGGGGGAATTATGTGGGTGGTTCAAAAGTTCATGCTTTTAGTTTCCCGTTGGACGAGGAGCTATCGAAAATGTGGGTAAGTATATGCAATTCACCGCGAGGATTTTACTCCATCTAAGTTCAGTAGTAAACAGAGCTTAATTTATAATGATGAATTAATAATAGAAGACAATTACTCTCATATAAAAACTATAAGTAGAGGAAAAATAGAAAAGCTTTGATTGTGCAGTTAGTTTTGTATTAGTATATTATAGTCAACAAAATCATCTCTGAATTCGAGGAAATTTCCTTGAATGTTCATAATAAACGGGCATTTTTAATTCTCATTCTCAAATTTCTTTCTGAAAACGGTCATTTGCCTCGTGGCAATGAATGCAGAATTCATTCCAATGATCAAATTGCAACTATCATATTAACATGAACTACAAACACTCTACTTAAAAAGGTAAAACTGCATTCATCATGATATTTATCATGAAGATATTTGACTAAAAAGTTCCAAATTTCACCTTCTTTTTCACCTGTCTTCTGAATGGCATTTAGAACAAATTTCCCTTCTTTTTTCATCATATTGGACAATTTATATATAATTCAACTATAAATATGATTTTCTTGAGATTAATCCATATTTAGTGAAGAGAAGGAAGAATATCATTCAAAATAATGGCGTGTGTAATGTCATTCGAAAGCAATCTATTGACATTTGACATCTCGTATTTTGATTGACTATTGATTAAATGGTCGTCATCTGGAATGCTTGTTCACTAAATATGAAAAACTCGCCATAAAAATCATATTTCCTGTTGAATTTTCTATATAAAAATGTGCCATCGAAGTACATCATGAGTGTCCAATGACAAAATAAGAGCAAGTAGCTTCAAATGCCCCCAACACAAGGGGAGAAAGAATGCGAAATTTCGAACTTTTTCTTGAAATATCTCAATAAATAGTGGTTTGTTCACATTTTCATTATAAAATTCGGTTTATCAGACATGAATACGTGAGTACCGAAAAAAATTTTCAAAAAAAAAACCATCGCATGATAAATGCAGTTTTACCCTTAAAAATTACGGTTTCAAGTGTAACGATCCACTTGGGTGAAAAATCCAACAACAGAAAATTGAAAACACTCACTGGTTATTTTTTCAGGTAATAGGAATTCTCCAAGATAAATATAGGTAATTGTAACAAACAGCATGTCAATCAAAATAAAATACATTTTCCACAATTTTCTTTCGATCAATCTCACGATAAGTTTATGTTCTGCGGGCCCTGTATAAGTAGGTGTGAAGTTTACCTTGACCACAATTTTTGCCAATATATTTAATTCGAATGGGTTGCTGTAGGTGGATATTTGTGTTTTATCCTGGTTTTTGCTTTAAAACTTCGTTTTTCCATAATAAAATCGAATGGGGTGCGAAGAAGGGCTCAGTTGACGACTGGCATCCTTTTTTAACCGGAAGCCCTTCAAAAAACAGCAAAATCGGCTCAATGATGATCTAAAACTAAAATCGAAATACGCGGTCGCCTTATAGCGCTATAAGCGCTTGTCGTTTCGAGCCGCTGGTTAGGCCTCACTAAGTGACGTCACCCACGGAGCATGCAGGCCTTGTTGTACTATAAGCACTATGCAGATGATGCAGAAATGTAGGTACATTTTCTTACGAGATTAAGTTCAGCGAAATAGAGCAGCGGCCGTTGATAGGATTGTATGTTGAACTCTCGCAAATCGACCTTCACTGAAAGTACCGCTAAATATAAATAATATTTCGGCGGCGCAAGAGACAGTTATAATTAATTATATACGGTGTGCAATTTATATGGAAGATTATTGTTGAGTGATAAAGTTATTGAATAATTTGTATCAAGAGTATATAATAATATATACAAAGAAGTGCACAAAAAATGGTAGATTGGAGTGATCTTTCATTTTTCTTCATCCAATTTTTATAGACAATAATTATCATTAGCCACTCTGATAATGAGAATATTTTAGCTGGATTGTGTCCGTTCAATACCCATCTTTATAATTCTGAGTTTTCCATATTCATATGTATCGCGTTGTCTCCTCTAAATACACCGTGCGTACGAAAAAAAAATGAGAATGCATGCTTACCGATCTATCAGTAAATGGATGCTCGCAATTAACAAGGCTATCAATTAAAGCTTGCTTTTTCTCTTCTAGCGAAACGGCATTACTATCTTGATCTCGCTTACTATTTAAATCAAGTTGTTCGATAAATGGCAGAGTCTAGAAATGAAACAATAAAGAAAAACAAAAAAGCATTATCACTTGAAAGTTATAATAGGAAATGTTCACAACATACTCGACAAGGTTATTCGGGCTGATTTCAAAAATAGAAAGTTGGAACCTAAACAACTTTTTTGAAAATGACCCCATCTTGGGTTCTAAAGGAAAATACTTCACCATATGACATTCTACTAAGTAAGAAGACTCTAAATATTTTTATAGAATGCCAAGAATGCGCGACAATTATTAGATATATTGTTTCCGCGAGGCGGCACTAGTGTGGTTGGGGAATATCTTTCATGTACAGGGTGATTCAAACTTCCCGGAATGGCGGAAATAGCGTTAGAACACAGTCCCAATTTTTTTCTCATATATTCTGAAAAAAACATATTTTTTCTCAAACAACTTCCATTCAAAAAGTGTTTTTCTATCTTCATTTGGTTAAAAGCTATGGGCACTAAAGTTGGTATTTTTAAATAAATCTCAACTGACCAACCTCGTAATAAAAATCAAGTCGGCCGGGTTCAAGTTGTAATCGATTTTAATATGAATACAAAATTCATATTGTTAACAAACAATTTGTTTTCCGGCCAACTTGATTTTTATTACGGCGGGGTCAGTCGAAATTTATTTGAAAATGACAACTTAAAACTCCCACAGCTATCAACCAAATGGATTAGAAAAACACTTTTTGGATGAAAGTTGTTTAAAAAATATCTTCTTCCAGAATGTGAGAAAAAATTGTAACTTTCAGTGGGAAAAAAAATTCTGAAGCCATTTCTGCCATTTTGAAACGGGTTGAAAAATGTTTATGAAAAAATATACTATACATACATGTACATGGAATCCTGAGTATATACAGAGTGACCCATTTGAAAGCGGGTCACCGTCATGATTTTTTTATTTATGGAGATATTTTCACGATTTTTTTCTTGAAATGTATAGAGGGAGGAAAGATGTATTGTGGAGTTAAGCGGCGTCCACTTTTTTTAAACCAAGGCCTACTAGATCACATTCAGAGGCTGAAAAATTCAGAATCCATATTTGAGATTTTTTTAGAAAAAATCCACGTACACTTGCGTCTCCTGAAATGGACCTGTACTAAGTTTCATGGAAAAATATTCAACATTAACGAATCTACAGCGTGTCAAGTTTCAAACGTCCCCTCCTCTATATCTCAGCTACTAGTCGTATCGCACGACCAAATTTGGACCATCAATATGACCAGTTTATAATAATAATAATAATTTATTCATCTTTTTTCATCACAAAGAAACATGACATGTCAGTGGAAGAAAGTTCTCGTCAGAATAAAACAGCATTAAGAACTAAATATAAATAAAAATATATCACAATACAGTAACTTAGTGAAACATGTATATAAACATCTAATATTTATTGTTTAAAAATTTATATGTATCATAGAAACATTCGTTGCATAAGAACTTTTTGAGTCTATGTTTGAATAATTTGGATTCCCTTGTACATTGGGCTTCTTTCATATAGACTTGTACCGTGTTTGGGGGGGTCTCATGAGGTTTGAAGATCGATTGGATAGTCGTGATAGTCTGAGTTGAAAGAAAAATTCTTGTAATTACCTTTGGCGTAAACTATGCATTGGTAGATGTAAGTTGAATGAAATGTGAGGAGCTCATGTTTTTTAAAATGATTTCGACATGTTTCTCTATTGTCTAAGTTGAAAATTAAACGAATAACCCTCTTCTGAGAAATGAAAACTGTGGACGCGCCCACTTCACCACCCCATAGTAGACATTGAGCAATTGGCTCGTTGTAAAGATATTTTTTAATTGCAGTATAGCGAAGTAACAACTATTCACTTTCTTGTGCAAACATGATTAATGTTCGTATTCCAACTCGTATTATTGTCCACAAATACTCCTAAAAACTTTGTAGACTTCGAAAAAGGATCTTCAATATTATCCACTAAATTTCTGCTACTTTCAGATATTTAATTTCTGATAAAAAACGGCTTTTTCTTTGAGAAAGTAACATTTTTCCGGTATAGTCCGGGAATTACCACATCGTTGTTGTCACTGTAACTATGAAAATCTTGGTAGATATGGTTTTGATAAATGTAGATGATAGAAAGAAAGATTTATTTGACTATGTTACTCATACATATTATGGTTCATAGCACGTCAGGGTTACAGAATCATGTAGAAAATAAATCACAGAAAATGTTATACAACTAAATAAAGTACAATCATACACAAATAATAGTAGTCATAGATAAAAAACAAACATTGAATAAAAAAAAAACGAATAAAACAAGAACACGATTATAAAATTGATGTTCGATAAAATTCATCAACAGAGTAAAATCAATGTCCAAGAAGGATTTTCTTAACATTATTTTTGAAACATTCTTCATCCATAGATCTAACAAAATGAGGTAGTTTATTATACAATTTGAAATTCAATGAATTCTTTTCTGATTTGACCAATCTGTATCGAGGCACAATTAAATCATCTGAACTAGCAGAGCGTGTATTGTGATCATGAATGCTAGAAATTTTGAGAGTGTTCTGCCTTCTAGAATGAATTTCAGTCAAATTCTGGAATATGTAAATACACGGAAGTGGTAAAATACCTAGTCGCTTGAAAAGTGGTTGACAATGTTCTTTATGACCCACCCTAGCTAATAATCTAATCGCACGTTTCTGTAGCCTGAAAATTTGGATAGAATTAACTGAGTCACCCCATAAAACAGTTCCATAGCTGATCAGGGAATGAAATAAACCGAAATATATTTTAACAAACTTGGATTGAGGCATTGTTTGAGTTGTCTGAGCAAAAATAAAACTTTGGAAAGTTTGGCACTAAGCATATCTACATGGTGTTTCCAATTAAGACAGTCATCTATAACAATCCCAAGCAGTTTACAGTGGTTACCCTCCGTAATTAGATTGTTACTAGAAATTATTAAATTTTGTGTTTTCTCTTTGTTGAGCTGAAGATTATTTGCAGAAAACCAAGCTTCTGCTTCAATTATTAGAGCATCAGCTTGATCAAGAAGAAGTGGAATATCTTTATTCGAACTGATAAAAGATGTATCATCTGCAAAAAGGACAATCTGATATCTCGTTATCATGTGGTAGCACAGATCATTGATGTATATGATAAAAAGCAACGGTCCTAGAACAGATCCTTGAGGAACTCCGTGTTGAATTTCTTTGAGTTCAGATTTAGAATTATCATTCAAATGTACATAATGTAATTACCATTACATACCAATTTTGATCTTTGAAAGATTGGTTGCAATTATCGCAATAAACTATCTAAAGCAGCTGCGATAGTGAGTTTGAAAATGTCCATATGAAATTTCCAATGTAACACTTAGTAGGTATAGGTATTCTGTTCAAATTTCAGTATTTGATACAAATGAGAAATAATAATGAAGAAATTTCATTCTACTAAGAAATATAATACGGAAATGTGTCTCATTGATTTGTTATTCTACATGGTTGCCAAAAAAACAGTGTACGAAACACGTCCAAAAACAGTTTTTTTGGACTCGCAGACTTCCAGGACTCCCCTACGGCTCGGTCTAGAATTTTGTCTACTCGTCCAAAAAAACAGTATTTTCCGGACTTGTTACGTAAATTTCTATTTTTCAGAGACGAACATCCTATTGGAGGGTGCCGTGCATTTTTTAAATAGAAAGGGTCGAATTTTATAAAATCATATTAGGATTTTTTTTTTTCAAAAGAGAACTTACTTCTTATCATTGTCCCTCATACTTTCAAACCTCCATATGCAAAAAATCGCCTCATTCCAAATTAACAGGATTAATTGGCTTCATTTTTTTCATTTGAAAGAATAGTGAATTCAATTATACTGCAAATTTTGGAACGTTCAATAACTCCGGGAGTTATAAAAAATCGTGATTTGAAACAAAAAACAAGAAATACTATTTTTTGTTGAACCAGCGAAGAGGTTTAACTCACCGTTTTCGAGTGAATAATTATTACGTTCGCAAAAATGCTGTTCAGGTGTTCCTGTTTTTTTTTTAAATCCTTCATAAGAAGCATCTTAGGAAAAATGTTTATTTGGGGGTTCAAAAAACCAAAATTCAAAAATGTTGCTTAAAATTATTTTGGGCTTAAAACCCTCAAGAACTATGTTCTCAATTTTATAGTTTCTTTTCTCCTCCTACCTAGCAAGGTATGTCACCCATTTTCCAATAGTGATGGAACTTCTTTCATTTATAAGTGTTGTATTTTAGCCTGATGATGACTCCTAGGAGTCGAAACATGTAGCATATATGATTTGATTATAATTTTCTTGGAGCGAGACTTTGAGTTTGTTCTCTTAATTATCTCATCACCTCCAATTTGACCATGGACTACTACCAGAGAATCATATAAAAATTTACATAGGGGGGTTCGAAACCATGGAGAACAATATCCTGAGGTCAGTTTTCCTGTAAAAAATCCTAATTTCATAAAAAAATGTACCCTTCTTCAAAAAAAAAAATGCACGGCACTGTCCATAAGGATGCATGTCTTAAAAAACTGGTGGTCATTCATACCGGTCCCAATTTGGTAAAGATCCCACGACTAATAGCTGAGATATAGGGGGGGGGCATTTGAAATGAGACACGCTGTAGATTCATTAATGTTGCATATTTTTTCGTGAAATTTGGTACAGATCTATTTCAGAGTACACCAATTCCATTGAAGTACGTAGATTTTCTCTAAAAAAATCGCTAATATGGATTCTGGATGTTTCAACCTCTGAATGTGATCTAGTAGGCCTTGGTTTGAAAAAGTGGACGCCATTCAGAGCCAAAATACACCTTTCCCCCCTCCTCATTAACAAAAAAATTTGTGAAATTCGCTCCATGAATTAAAAATGTATAAGGGTGGCCTGCTTTCAAATGGGTAATTTAATTGATGGCTGAAAATAAAGGATATGATTCCTTAGCTTATTTTGAGAAGAAACGTTCGTATGAACATAATGTTAAAATTTTATGAAAAAACTCATCTTTTCATCATAACTTCAATACCGTTCCAGATATTTTCATGAAATTTGCATGCACCCATACCAATACGCATTTTTCGATGCAGAAGATTTTTTAATATCTCTACCAGTGGCGTACGTAGAGGATGTATCCCGGAGATTTTTTGAAAAAAATATTGTACGCCCTTGATTTTTCCGAGAATAAAAATCATTTTTGGAATCATCATTTTTTTTTGCAACAATATAACCTCCTGATTTTTTTTCCGTCAGAAGAACCGTTTTCGCGTAAAAAAATAAGAAACAATTTTCATGCATCATTTGTGGCACAACGCAATAATTTTGAACTAGTAGGCTATGCCCTATTTTGTATTTGAAATAATGACATTTGATCGATTACGTTGCGGTGTTATCATGACAAGTATTCATAAACGTCAGTTTTTTACATTGTGAAAGCTGCTTTAATCAATAAAGAGAAAATAAAATGTTAACACCCTATAGTTGGAAAGTTAAGAGGTTTAGGGAATATGTTCATATGAACTTTTCTTCTTAAAATGAGCTAAGGAATCATATCCCATATTTTCAGCCATAAATTAAATTACACCATGTATATAAAGAAGTGAGGATGCGATTTACCCATTTCAAACGTTCTCGAAGGACACGAAGAAATTGCTCCACCTGACGGCAACAACTTGAACACTTCTCAGCGGTTTGTTCTGATAGGGTGAAGACACAGTGGACGTAGGTTTTTTTGCTTTCCGACAACCAGCGCTGATACTTACGGGAACGTCTCGTTTGACCCAATTTTCAATTAGCCCAATTCTCGATTCGCCAATTTTCGATGCACCCAATTTTCGATTCACCCACCGTCTTTGAACATACCCGAAAGATTCGTTCGAGTTAGGTAGGTTGGGTAGGTTGGGTAGGTTAGGTAGGTTAGGTAGGTTAGGTAGGTTAGGTAGGTTAGGTAGGTTAGGTAGGTTAGGTAGGTTAGGTAGGTTAGGTAGGTTAGGTAGGTTAGGTAGGTTAGGTAGGTTAGGTAGGTTAGGTAGGTTAGGTAGGTTAGGTAGGTTAGGTAGGTTAGGTAGGTTAGGTAGGTTAGGTAGGTTAGGTAGGTTAGGTAGGTTAGGTAGGTTAGGTAGGTTAGGTAGGTTAGGTAGGTTAGGTAGGTTAGGTAGGTTAGGTAGGTTAGGTAGGTTAGGTAGGTTAGGTAGGTTAGGTAGGTTAGGTAGGTTAGGTAGGTTAGGTAGGTTAGGTAGGTTAGGTAGGTTAGGTAGGTTAGGTAGGTTAGGTAGGTTAGGTAGGTTAGGTAGGTTAGGTAGGTTAGGTAGGTTAGGTAGGTTAGGTAGGTTAGGTAGGTTAGGTAGGTTAGGTAGGTTAGGTAGGTTAGGTAGGTTAGGTAGGTTAGGTAGGTTAGGTAGGTTAGGTAGGTTAGGTAGGTTAGGTAGGTTAGGTAGGTTAGGTAGGTTAGGTAGGTTAGGTAGGTTAGGTAGGTTAGGTAGGTTAGGTAGGTTAGGTAGGTTAGGTAGGTTAGGTAGGTTAGGTAGGTTAGGTAGGTTAGGTAGGTTAGGTAGGTTAGGTAGGTTAGGTAGGTTAGGTAGGTTAGGTAGGTTAGGTAGGTTAGGTAGGTTAGGTAGGTTAGGTAGGTTAGGTAGGTTAGGTAGGTTAGGTAGGTTAGGTAGGTTAGGTAGGTTAGGTAGGTTAGGTAGGTTAGGTAGGTTAGGTAGGTTAGGTAGGTTAGGTAGGTTAGGTAGGTTAGGTAGGTTAGGTAGGTTAGGTAGGTTAGGTAGGTTAGGTAGGTTAGGTAGGTTAGGTAGGTTAGGTAGGTTAGGTAGGTTAGGTAGGTTAGGTAGGTTAGGTAGGTTAGGTAGGTTAGGTAGGTTAGGTAGGTTAGGTAGGTTAGGTAGGTTAGGTAGGTTAGGTAGGTTAGGTAGGTTAGGTAGGTTAGGTAGGTTAGGTAGGTTAGGTAGGTTAGGTAGGTTAGGTAGGTTAGGTAGGTTAGGTAGGTTAGGTAGGTTAGGTAGGTTAGGTAGGTTAGGTAGGTTAGGTAGGTTAGGTAGGTTAGGTAGGTTAGGTAGGTTAGGTAGGTTAGGTAGGTTAGGTAGGTTAGGTAGGTTAGGTAGGTTAGGTAAAACAATCGATGGATAAAAGACAAAAGAAGTGATGTAGCTATTCTGTTTGTGAATAAAAATATCGAGGTAGTCGACTCGCGCTCTGAAGAAGGCTATGTGAGAATCAAATTGAAAAATGTTCAGCTATATTGTTGCTATATCTCCCCAAATATTCGTATGGAAGAATTCCAAAGCAGTGTTGATGCAATTATGGAAGATATCTGTGAGAAGTCCGACGAGAAAATTATAGCTGGAGATATAAATGCAAAGTCTCTAGCATGGGGTTCTCCGCACAGTGACAAGAGGGGAGAGTATTTTTGCGAATGGATGGCTGCACTCAACCTGAATGTTCTAAATGACGGAGCTAAGCCAACTTTCATCAGAGGACAGTCCGAATCATACATTGACATAACGTGCTGTACACCCAAGATCCAGAAAGTGATAAGTAATTGGGAAGTTCTCGATGATGAGCCAGGAACTCACCACCAATATATATATTTTGAGATCAATAGTAGGAACAAGAAAGGCCAGCAGCTTGGAACCACGAAACCGATGTGTGATTGGGAAATCTTCAGGGAAATAATAACCTGGAGAATTGAAGGAGGGTTAGATGATATAGTAAGCCTTGAAAGCGCAACCAAACATGCATATCAAGATAGCTTGGACAGGAGAAGAACTAGAAAGTTACATACACCATACTGGTGGACGAGTGAAATAGCAGATAAGAGGATAGAATGCCTAAGGAGTAGAAGAGAAGCAACACGCGCAGCTAGACTACAGCCGGGAACTGAAAATGAAATTCACGAAAGGTACAAGAATACGAAGAAAGAGCTACAAAAACTGATTAATAAATCTAAACAACGACACTGGGATGATCTGTGTGATGAGTTAGACGCTGATATATGGGGAAAAGGTTATACAATTGCAACCAAGAAACTTGTGGGTTACACTCCTTTCAGCTTAGCTGTAGAAGTGAAGTTGAAAATAGCAGAGAAGCTTTTTCCAGGAAAAAATAAAAACTGGGCAAAACTCACCGTTGAAGAGGAGATAGAGCCGTTCACACAGGAAGAATTGAAAAAAGTTCTTAAGAGGATGAAAACAGGAAAGGCACCTGGTCTCGATGGTATTCCAATGGTAGTGATCAAAATGCTCGAAGAAATCGCTCCAGAATTATTGCTTAGACTGCTAAATGGACTTCTGAATGAACAAAATTTTCCATGCAACTGGAAAAAAGCGAAATTGGTTTTGATTCCGAAAGGTAAACCGGAAGACATGAACTTCAGACCAATTTGTTTGTTGAACTCGTTTGGTAAACTGTACGAAGGACTCATAAGAGAGAGACTAGAAAAAGAATTGGAGGATACTGGAGGACTGTCGAAACATCAGTATGGTTTTCGAAAAGGAAGATCAACTATTCAAGCAGTAGAAGAAGTTGTACACATTATCGAAGGAAGAAAAAACGATAAATGGGTTGCACTGATCACTCTTGACGTGAAAAACGCTTTTAACACAGCACCATGGAATAAAATACTGAGAAAACTACAGAAAAGGGGTGTTACAAGATACTTATTGAATCTAATCGACTCCTATTTGGAAAACAGGCATCTCTATATAGAAAAAGGAACAAGCATAAAAATAACAGCTGGAATCCCACAAGGATCAGTTCTAGGTCCCACCTTGTGGAACGTACTCTATGATGACGTTCTAGAGGAGATAATGCCCAAGGGAGTATACACACTTGCATATGCAGATGACTTAGCTATGGTTATCACAGCTAAAAATAAAGAAGACTTGAAATGGAAGGGGGATGAAGCTCTACAACAGATAAACAGCTGGATGCGGACAAATGAACTAGAACTAGCGCCTCATAAGTCAGAAGCACTCATACTCAAAGGGCAACGGGATAAAGAAGGTGTGATCTTCAAATGTGGAGAAGCTGAGATTCGACCAAAGAAAAGCATTGTGTACCTTGGCATCACGCTAGGAGAGAACTGTAGTTTTGGACAGCATATAAAGACAATGGTCGAGAAGGCCGAAAAGAAGGTAGTCGCTTTGACCAGAATAACTCCCAATATCAGAGGACCCGGGTCAAAGAAAAGAGAGATGCTATACTATGTTGTACAGTCAATTCTATTGTATGGAGCACCTATATGGCATGACTATATCAGAATGAAAAAGTATAGGCAAATGATGATAAAGGTGCAGCGGAAAATGCTCATAAGAGTGACGAGCGCATATCGCACAGTATCAGCGAAGGCAGTCCAAGTAATCGCAGGAATAATACCAATAGATTTACTAGTGGAAGAGAGATATAGATTGTACCACATAGAAGAAGAGAACACGACGCAAAGTAAATCTCTTGAAAGGACGCGCACAATCGAGAAGTGGCAAGAAACGTGGAACGATACAGTGGAGGTGGCACAATGGACGAAACGGTTGATACCAAACCTAGCAGAGTGGGTGAAATGTACACACAGAAGAACAGACTATTACCTCACACAAGTTCTAACGGGGCATGGCTCGTTCGGAGTCTACACGAAGCGAATTGGAAAGACCGAAAGTGATAGCTGTATGTATTGCGATCATGCAGACACAGTAGAACACTCTCTCTTCGACTGTGAAAAGTGGCAAGTCGAAAGGACACAACTGAATCAAGAACTGGGAGAAACATTAACGACTGAGAATATGGTGCAAATGATGATTGAGAATGAAACAAACTGGAACATGATCACTTCTTTTATAAGGAGTTTGATGGAGAATAAAGGACTAGAAGAGAGAACACTTCAACAGGCAGCGGCAAGACAACAGAGAAATTGAGAAATAACCAAGACATCAACCAACTTGACGTTATGCGACAAGCGGTTCCAAGTTGGTGTGGGAAGAACAGGGGTGGTTTTAGTGAGTATGCCAAAGAGGTGAACCTCACACAGTACTGAAGAAAAGGAAGAACAAGTACTTCAGTCAGTGCATAAAGCATTTCCACCCGACAAAAAAAAAAAAAAAAAAAAAAAAGGTAGGTTAGGTAGGTTAGGTAGGTTAGGTAGGTTAGGTAGGTTAGGTAGGTTAGGTAGGTTAGGTAGGTTAGGTAGGTTCGGTAGGTTAGGTAGGTTAGGTAGGTTATGTAGGTTAGGTAGGTTAGGTAGGTTAGGTAGGTTAGGTAGGTTAGGTAGGTTAGGTAGGTTAGGTAGGTTAGGTAGGTTAGGTAGGTTAGGTAGGTTAGGTAGGTTAGGTAGGTTAGGTAGGTTAGGTAGGTTAGGTAGGTTAGGTAGGTTAGGTAGGTTAGGTAGGTTAGGTAGGTTAGGTAGGTTAGGTAGGTTAGGTAGGTTAGGTAGGTTAGGTAGGTTAGGTAGGTTAGGTAGGTTAGGTAGGTTAGGTAGGTTAGGTAGGTTAGGTAGGTTAGGTAGGTTAGGTAGGTTAGGTAGGTTAGGTAGGTTAGGTAGGTTAGGTAGGTTAGGTAGGTTAGGTAGGTTAGGTAGGTTAGGTAGGTTAGGTAGGTTAGGTAGGTTAGGTAGGTTAGGTAGGTTAGGTAGGTTAGGTAGGTTAGGTAGGTTAGGTAGGTTAGGTAGGTTAGGTAGGTTAGGTAGGTTAGGTAGGTTAGGTAGGTTAGGTAGGTTAGGTAGGTTAGGTAGGTTAGGTAGGTTAGGTAGGTTAGGTAGGTTAGGTAGGTTAGGTAGGTTAGGTAGGTTAGAAGGGGCAGTGATGCGAAAATATGACACTGCCGCCTGGCATTGTCACTCAGCCTCTCCTACCCAATTCCAATTCTCACCTCCTAGCGGTGGACCCTGGAAACCCAAGAAACCCTTTCCGAGATTGGGTAGCCAACCCCAGTGGAGGTAAGGGTCGGGGCAAACGAGAATGGGAGCCCCAAGCTCAAGGTGTAACACCATCGCGCCGAGGAGCTGCATGGCACAGGGGTTATGGATGTGTCTCGAGCGATGCCCTGGACAAATGGCGATCTCCAGGGGAACGTAGCCTTAGCGGGGTAAGGGCGCACTGCCTCGCTGGACAACCTTTCGACCCAACTCGTGGGAAAGCTATGGATAATGAAAAATCAAACCAAAAAACAAATGACACAAAATGCTACAAGTGGGAGGAAGTGACGGACCCAACGATAAGAAGACCTAGCATATCAAGAACACCGATAAAAGACAAAAAACAGAAAGCACACTAGAAACTCACAGCACATCGACTGCACAACCGAGCGGATATAATATATCTGACAACTGTGGCCTCCAAGATCAGGAGGTGGAAAAAAGCCATACTATTGAAATAGCTACTGGGCAAAATCTCCCAGAAGACGGAAAAGACACCACAGATAAGGAAAACCCTACCGGGTTAGAGGCGATACCTACAGAAGAGGAGAAGAAACCTGTAGGAGGGGACATATTCCAGGTGAGAAAAAGGAGACGTAAAGGAACACCAGAAAAAGACACCGAGACGCCTATACAAAAAGAGAAAGATGAAGCTATCTACAAACTGCAAAAAATCATAGAAAACCTATCGGAGAAAACTGAAAATCTGATGAAACTCATAAAGGGTAATGTGAACACAAAAATAGAAATAAAAAAAAATATCAAAGGAAATATGTACAACAGTACAAACAATGAAGGAGAGGAGCAGAAAACTATGGGAACTGGAGGAGGAAAGGAATGAAAGCCAAGAACAGACAACAAAAGCGCCTATTGCAGACATAAAAGGAAAGAAAGACATGGGAATACAGGTGGACACTGATCTGGAAGAAATAGAGGAAATCAGGAGAGAGACCAAGGCTTCCGAAGACATAAGGAGAAACCTGAAAGAAGCTAACACAATAGAGGAAGTACAAACCGTAATCTGGCAAGACTGGCCGGCCCAAACATATAAAAACACGAACATCACAACAGAAAGCCCACTGAGGGAGAGGAAAACTGACCTAATACTCTGCACCAACAAGGAAAACGATGAGGAAAAAAGTATAAACAAGGCTTTCCAAGACAGATACCCTGAGCTAAACGACGAAGAAGGGGAAGCCACAAGAACGTACAAATTAGCCATAAACAGTGTCAGGCTACCAGAAACCGGACAAACAATGGAAAGATTCATATTCAAGATAAACATTGAAATCTCACTAGACCTCATGAAAGCAATCCAAAGCCTAGAAAATGACATGACAAACAACGAAAGAACAAAAGCAACAATGATGATAACCGAAAGTATTGACCACTAAGTAAGGAAATTACTTGAATATACCCTACAGAATACAAACATAGAAATAGACATTTATATGCCAAACAAGAACAAAGCAAAGCCAAACACTATAGACAGACAAGTAAGCACCAGAAGCACAAAAAAGAAACCATCAATGAAGAAGGAGGCAATAATAATAGCGTCCCAAGGGAAAACCTATGCAGAATTACTGAAACAAGTAAAGGAAAATGTGGACATAAGCAAGACCGATGTAGAAATTGAAACACTGAGGAAAACGAAAGGCGGAGACATACTATTGACAATCAAAAAAGGCAGTAGATCGCAAGAACTAATCGAAGAAATAACCCAAAAGATGCCAGAAATGAAAACATCTCTAATTACAAACATACCTATTATTCTCTATAGCCTCAATGCTGATTATACCACTAATTCAGTGTTGTCATCTTGCTATTCATTTTATTTATCAATAAGGTTCGTGGAGATAGTAGGTTGGCATCCACCAGAGCAAGCTTTTTCAATTTTCTTCATTCTCCTTCAATATACTACACATCGATAGAATATGTGAGAATATTCTGAGAATAATCAAATATTCTCGAAGAATATTTCATGAACGTTCTATGAATGACATTGTGCTATCTGGGAATGTAGCAATTTTTGATTAGGCTGAGGATGAACATATATATGTCCGAAACATGTACCAATTGATTTCATCGTTTCATCATATTAAAATGTCATGGAGATGACTTCGAGTATTATTCAGTAGTTATTTCAACTTTGTTATTGTTAACTTAAAAGCCTTAAATGATAATTATTGACGCTTATAAGCGCATGTCGGCAATGGCTGTCGGAAAGCATAAAACCGCCTCCACTGTGTCTTTAACCGATGTGACCAATAGCCCAAACAAAAAAATAACGAATGTGAACCAATGAAACCGTTTAACAGCTTTCAAAAACTCCTATAGGTGGTGCACGCTTATTTCTTATCTTTTTGTCTATCGCGAATACGAATACGAAAATAAACGAAGACTGACTGTTAACTTCCAACTTCACCAGTGCCATCTCCTATGAGCTTTCCAAATTATCTGCCATCAAAACCCAAAGAATCACGTAAGACATATGGATAGAAAAAAATCGAGTCCTCTACTTGGTCCTACTCACGTTCTACTATGACAAAATAAAATAAGCTATCTACTTGATCTGAACTTGTAGGTTTTTGATACATATGATTAATTCAAAAGTTGTGATCCCTATTCACATACATCCGAAATTGGAAAAAATAAATTTCATGAAGCATGATTATTCTTTGATTATTATTATGTGACTTATCTATCGTTGGCGATCTAAATGGAAAAGCTAGAAATTTCGGCAATTATTATACCCCAATCTGAGTATTAAAAACCTACAAATAAAGAAATCTCAAATCTACAATCATCATGGATGATCAAAACATCAATCTCATATTTTCAGTTGTGAACTTACTTGGTTTGTTTTTGGTGATAAGACACTACTGGAATTTAGATCGATATTTTCTTTATTTTCTTCGAATGATTGTTCACAATTATTGTTCTGAGTAGCTTCTCTATCACAAGTTTCCTAAAATGTTATAATTCACTATATTAATTCATAATCATTAGCATGGCAAGTATATTTACGAAAATAAATCAACACATCAAGCAGCTCTAATGATGATGATGATGATGATAATAATCTATTCTTTGACCTACTGATGAAATTTCGCAAAATCATATGCACTATGAATTTTAAAATAGTGATTTTTGAAATCATGAGATATTTATTGTAGATTTCCGACCATCGTAAAATATTTTTATTCACCCATGGCAGGTTTGTCAAAAATATGACGAATACTCACATCTTCATTTTCGACGAAAGACTATCAACATCCTCTACTAAAGTATCAGCAAAAAATTCAAATACAGAAAAACTTAACGCGGGTAAGGTTTCAACTTTCATTAGGAGTATTGAGGGAGAAATAACACTGAAAACAGAACACACAACTCCTTTTCAGCCCTTCATATTTGACTTTCAGGCAAAATCAATATTAAACAAGGTCAGAGGCGGCATTGAGCCGCCACTCCTCTTTTTTTATCATGGGTGTCTTCGATAATGATAGGCGAAATTATTCAAAGTTACTCGCCTTCGCCAAATCGATGATGAACTAAGCTAGTTGAGATTCTCGTGAGATGATATCTTATTTTTAGAATATGGATTAGGTATCATTAAATTACTTCAATCTCTTATTTCATTAGTGCTTGTTGAGCATTGAAAATAATGTACTCTCACGCTGAGAAAAAAAGTTTACAATGTAATCCCTGTGTTCGACTCAACTAAATTGTAATATACAGGGTGCCCCGAAAATGTTGTAAAATACTCTACCAGCGGCTTCTAGGGTCAAAATCAGAAACGAACATTTTTATGTACCCTATCCTAAAGAGGCCCTGTGAAAAGTATTTTATGATTTTACCCGAACGGGTTGGGATGAAACATTTTTTTGATTAATAGTTGGCCATGAATAACAAAAGTATCTTAGATGTCGCTATGATTTAATTCATCTCAATTCAAGCTAATGTGGATGTTCGAGCTGTCCACAAAGTGTCAAAATGAATTTAGTTAAGATGTCGAGGGAGACTATAATATTTATTATGTATACAAGAAAATGAGAATTTGTTTGAACAACTATTAAAATGAAACTATTTAAAAACACTATTTCCGTAGAATCCTCTGATAAAATATTGTTTTGTTTCTTCTTAACAACTCCTGGTTAAATTCATTAAATTGATTAATACACGCCTATTCCAAGATCCAATTAGATTTCTTCAATTTCCTAAAACCGACCAATCACCAGGCGTTTATAGTGATGAAAAAGCTACCTAGCTTTCCCAATAACCGATATGCTTTGACAACTGTCACAGTCACTACCGCATCAGATAATTTTCGAGTTTTCTCAACATAACGTTACCCCCGAAAAAATATTACCTACTAATTAATTTCTAAATTCTTCTCTATATTCGAAAACGTTTCAGGTTATCGAACTTAGTCAACACCTTCTTTACAAAATCCCAAAATTTGTATCTACCAGATTTAAAAATATATCTCACACAAAATATCTGATTCAGAAAATACCCTGGGCTGTCCTACTACTGAATGATAATTTGAATTGTTTTTACATTTCTAAATTCAGCACAAAAGATGAGTGAGCATAAAAATGTCCATCATTTTGTCACAAACCATTTCGGAAATAATATTACAAAAAACCAAGTCCAGGCGGGCACCTCTCCAAGAGGGTTGAGCTATCCCTTAGGGACCCATTTGCCGGCCAGTGGTGTATAGTTTATTTCTTATTTACGAACCTAGAAGTCGCTGTTAGAGTTTTTTACACTATTTTCAGGACATCCTGAATAAAAATAATAAGAATTATTATAGGTATCATAATAAAAATATTTATTCACTAGGTACACATGTGTACGAAGAACAGAGATGAGACATAAGAAAAGTTGATTGTGAATAAATTGATAGGTAAGTACTGGAAATAGCAATCAGCAATATGAATGTGAAAAATTCATTGGCGTAATTGAGGGAAGAGTCCATGGGGTCTGGATCCCCCAATCGGGTAAACATTTCTTATAATGGAAAAATATACATGAGTATATATAGGATTTATCGAATAAATTCAATTTGAAATTGAATAATAAATAAACCCTATGTAAATATGAATAGTTTTACTGCCTGTCCTTCAATGCGATGAGATGTAAAATGTGATTTGATAATATATATATACTACCTAAATATTTGTGCAATTTACCTTTTCAAGTTTTATATTATTTTAATTTTATTTTTCGTTACCTGTTATTTTTTCGTTATTTCGTTTTTTTTGTTCCTATCTCAATGTTTGTACCTGTTGATATGTGACATTATTTGAATTACCAGAAAATAATTACCGATAAAGGTCCCGAAATATTTTGACAAATATACCCTACCACTCTCTGGGAGTCAATATTCTATTTATCTTATATTGTTATATGTTTAACTGTGCGAATCACCCATAAATATATACATGGGGTAAACCAACAGGTGCATTGTCTCATACTTCTATTGACGTCCCATACTATGTTTTTCTATATGTATTTTAATGTGTATTTTAATAACTTCATCTACAAGAATCTGTATCCTTGTGCATTAAAGTGTATTTGTATTTAATTCAAAATAGTGAGCATAAGCCACCTGGCGGCAGAGCTTGGTATTAGAATAAGGGAAAAAAATTATCAACAGTAATTACACAAGTGGTGGTAATTTTTTGATAATTTTAACTAGATGCACGAATCTTTGTTGCTATAGAAATTTCACGAGTGGACGAAGTCCACGAGTGGGATTTCTCAATAGCAACAAAGACGAGTGCTAAATCTAGTTAAAATTATTTAAAAAAATAACCAACACGAATGTAATTCGGCGTGATTATTTTTTTTACTATTTCGCAAAATGCCCCAGAATATGTTTATTAAACAATTATTTATTGAACAATCATTTATCATACAATTATATATCAAACAATTATATATCAAACAATTATATATCAAACAATTATATATCAAATAATTATATATCAAACAATCAAGAATGTTTACAATTTACGTTTGTAATGGTGCAATTATTGTATGTTATTGTACAATTTCCTTGAGATGAAGAGGTCGAAACAGTGTTTCCTCTCAAGTTGTTTATCATGCTTGCGTGATGCTCTTTGTCAAGTTGAAGATAGGGTTTGATGGAGCTTGCAGATGAATGTCCAGTTATCTTCAACAACTGCTGCTCACTTACTCCACTTTTAGCGAGTTGTGTCACAGCAGAAGAACGATGTGAATGGTTTGTAACCTTGATTTTGCTAGGATCCAAGCCAATCTTTCGGGCCGCTTGTTTTGTCCATTTTGCTATTTCATTTTGTCCTACCGGAAGATTTTTGTACCACCCCTTAGACAAAGGTTGCTGCCAATTTGGATTAGGTGTTAAAAATAAACGATCAATTTGAATATTTGCACTTCTTTTCGACATTAACTTCCGAAAGAGACGTACTGGACATTTTTCAGTCTCATTTTCATTTGGCGTTAAAAATTTGCTATCAGATAACCTGTGCGATCCTCCTTGTGCTGTTTTAGAAATTATTGGATTATATTCTATCCTTCCAGTTTGATTTCCATAATGATCCATTTCTTCTCTAAAATACTGTACTAATGCTTTTGTCGCTTCTCCGCCTCTCCAAGCCAATTCGTAGCTAGCAGTATGATAAAACTTCCTTTGTAAGCCATTTGGAGTATTTTCGTCCCATGCTGCTATCATTTTTTCTATTTCTTCTTTCTTGAGAGCAACAGAAGATGCTTTTCTTTTTTCAGGAATATGTTGAAGTTCTCGACGTTTGCAATTCCGCGCATCTCGCGCGGTCTTAAATTCAATATCAGTGAACGGATCAATGTTTCTATTATACTCCCTGAAATATTTTTCCTGGATAAGTTTTGCGGTGACATTCCACAAAGTTTTGACAACAGATTCTTTGTAGTTTTCTCCATTTTTTTTTCGCATGTTATATGCCCAGTCCTCCATAATTGATGCGATTTGTTTCATCTCGGTTGTTGCAGTCAACTCATAATTACGTTCAAGGCAGAACTCCAAAAACTGTTTCCATATCGTATTCTTGCTTTTTGTGGTGTTGATTGGTGTTGCTTGTTCGACAGCTAAATGTATTGAATCAGCCGAGCTTTGACCAAATCTCGTGCTCATGTCGGTTTCTGTTAATGACTAATAATAATTGTAAAGTTTTTCCGAACCTATACCAACTCGTTTAAACGTTAGAGAAAATCACAAAATACGAAGTCTGACTGATACTTAACAATGGCGTCGGTTCTGAATTCGAAATGTTTACATTGAGACAAATAGCTGCGTTACCTTGACAACCAAGTCAAGTCAATGCTAATTCTCTAAAGGTGCCCCATAGACTGCGTTGTTGGTAGGCCGTTTTGTTCGTCGAACAAGTCTGTTCGAACAAAAAAGACACAAAACTAAAGTGTGTGGCCAGCGAAAACGAACATTTTACAGCCACACACTTCGGTTGTGCGCAATTTTTGTTCGAACAGACTTGTTAGTCGAACAAAACAGCCTATCAACATCGCAGTCTATGGGTCCCTTTTTGTATCCATTTGAAGGAAGATCCAAACGTGAATAAGTCATCGCGGTAATTTGATACTAACAAATTATCAGTATGATTCCGAATGATTGGCTAGAATCACGCATTGATATTGGTTGAAACAAGGAAAACGTCACATTTTGACATGTAAAAAAAATAATCATTACCAATAACAGTCTTATTAAATTACACAATTTACAATACAAAATTATGTTATCAATGTTTTTATGACAATAAAAGCATTTCTGATTCTGAATGTGGGTTATTTTGAACATGTCAAATTTGCATATTACATTAAATGAAAATTCCGAGGTAAATTCCTAAGAAATGTGTGTTCTTGTCTATGTCCAGGTCTATGTTTTCTTTGCAAGGTTCTTTGCTTGGATTTACAAATCAATCAATATATGATACCCATATATGATATATGATATATGATATATGATATATGATATATGATACTCACACACAACACATATTATTTCCAATTCCAAATAAAGTAATGGGATATCACATAAATCTCTAGGTCAGTGCAGGTTAAAGAGTCATCTTGATCATATTATGTTAGGAAAGTATTATATTGTCAAAGTTGATACCATATAAAGTTGAAATCATATATATTCAGATACCTAATTTCATTAAATTCTCTGAGCATTCATAAATATATCACATTAGTTATTTTTTTATGAAAATCAAGTTAATTGAACTTAAAAAAATCCCAAAAGCTTATTTCAATATTTGAAAATTAAAAGCTCATACAATGAAAAGTGAGGGTGGGTGTAGATGCTCACTGTTCAGTGTTCACTTCAAACAATATGAGGGGCCTCCTGGGCCTTTTTTGCCGAGCCCAATTACAATAGAGATACTGCCGTTCCTCTTTTATGTACATAAAACTGCTGAATTAACACATAAGTAGGTGAGTACCTACTTCAAGAATGAAAGCAATTGACATAGTTTCGAAAATTCATGACAGAAACTGTGAATTTTGGTTACATACCTTTACCGGAATGACTTGGTTTTTAGCATATTCAGCATTCATACACAATCCTAGCCTTTTCTTATTTTCTAGAATCATGAGTTTTTCCTTCTCAAGAAAATGTGCTATATCACCAGACATATCTCAAAAATACGATCACGAAAATAAACAGATTATTGAACCAAGTTATGAATAGGATCTCTCAAGAGAAGCAAAAGTATAAAGTATTTGGTTTTTGGTTCCTGAAATAAAATTAACTACTGTGAATATATTTTGATATGATGTTTTAGGGAAGAATAATGATGATTCATTGAAATTATTATTACTGCAATTTTATCGTGCAGGATGCAGGTATATTAATATATTATTGTCTTTTTATTTTTGAATCTTATTTTTTGACTTTGAAGAAATTATTTGAAATTGAAATTATTGTGAAAAATCTGTCTCAACAGTCAGTTGTCATGTCTGAGTCATGTCCATGAGTATACTGACTGTCAAATGATCAAATGTCAAACGTCAGTGTTCGTGACTGGGGGGTTTGTTCCGTTTCCAAAGTTGATTGTGGTTTAACGTCAACTTCCATCAAGAGACTTTAACGTCAATTTCCATTAAGAGACCCTAGACCGTAACCCGTCAGATAGTCTATATATTTAGCCGTCATTGGCTGTACCTGAGATGTTTTTAAGTTGATATCTTAGCCGTACACCGTATTATACTATCACGGTTAATTACGGAACACGATTCCTGAGAGAATGGTTACTCATATGCCGCCAGAGGAATCAGCGAAAATCATCGGTATCTCGGTATCTCGGTATCTCGTAGTTGTATCCAACGTTTGAAATCGTGGAATGGAGAAAAATATGCATTTAGGTATAAAATGAGTGAATACTGATACTCTGATAAACAATCTTCCATCCTCACAAGAATTAATGAAAAATTTACTTCTCAAGCGTGGAAAATTTTTGTGACAGGTGACAACACATTTGCGTGCGTTTCGTATACAAACCGAATTATTCAGGCATATCTGGAAACGAAAACATACCCGAGCTAATAGGGGTTATTCGGAGGAGTGTAGTACTTCTCTACACTCGAGTACATTTCCCACCAGTGTTACACCTACCTGGTCTGGTGTGACATAAACTCAAACAAGTCATCGACACAATTGATTCTGTTTAACACATGCGAGTAAGCAGGAAACAAATATTGAGTGCAGAAAGACTCTACCAGGTTCCTGCCAATGGAATTTGCTGAAATAAGAGCAAAAACAAACGACCGTGTAGTTAATGACGGCTAGATATCTAGACTGTCTGACGGTATAACCCAAGGGGTATAACCACAGTTTAAACATAGTTTAAGGAATAGGTTCTCCTCTTTGGTCTAGATATCTAGCCGTCATTGGTGTTGTGCAGGTGTAGTGATATTTTGGCGATGAACTCCTTCCGAAGGATGATGGAACACTGGGGTGCGTTTTCCATTCCAACATTTTGTCATGCGCATGAATCGAGGAAACCATCATACTGTTGCAAAATTACGCTGGGATGTTGATGGAAATCCATCAAACTGTTGTAGAGTGTACAGCCTACCCTTGCAGCCTACCATCAGTTCCGGTCAGAGATTCCTAAACGCACCCCTCTGCGTTGACAGTTGACACCTGCGCTGCTGCCTGCGGCCTGCGGCGGACCATCAAATCAACGAACTTCAAAATTCAAATTTCAAATGTCAGTAGTGTAATAACGATTATAACGGAAAAGTTATTTTTTTGAATAGAATTGAAGAACAACAATTATTGTTCAGCTGCTAGTCAGAGAATATTCTTGACTTTGGTTATTTGAAATTCGGTCGTGCTTCTCAGTTTGATAATAATAACGATAACGATGGAGAACCCTATGTGGGAACGCATTTTGGTGGATTGGGTAAGTAAACTACTTTTTCTCATATAGGCATCTTATGTACATATTTGATGAAAGTAACATTATATTTTTTCAGGTAAACTGTCTGAAGCTGTCTAAACCTATTCATAAAGTGACTGATCTGAAAGATGGGATATTTTTTAGTAATCTACAGAAAGTGATGTGAGTATTCATTAATTTTGTTTTCACTAGAAATCGAGCTAGAAATCTAGTAAGCAGGATAGAGAGCTTCTGCCTAAAACTGACCCCAATATATTATATCTCCTGTTCTCCCCATACACGTTATTAATATTTGATAGTCCTAACTCATTTCATTTATTGCTTTCTAGTCAAAAAAGGATGTTATACCTGTATGTTTCTGCTTCATTTTCTTTATTTTTTTTTCAATCATGCCCAGATAGAATCAGTTCAGAATGGAATATATGAAGAAGTTTTAGAGATACAACATTATTCAGATACACTGATCATATTGAAGAACCACACATAGAAAGAACCATCAGCAACAAGTAAAATCAGTTGATGAAGATCTTCATATTGATGTAGAGATGGTTGAAGAATTGCTAGCAGAAACAAGCTTGACTCAGTTGGAGTATCAAAAAACGAATGAAGTGATTGTACCTACAATGTGAAAGTAGCTATTAATTTCAACATAAGAATGAGAAACAACTACTTGCCCATCCTTGATGTACAGAGGAAGGAATTCTCTTGCTATTTGAAGGATCAGCAGATGATGTCTGAAGAAAAATTGAGACTAATCTTTGAACAATCAGATGTTGAATTATGCTATATGCAGCAGCATGCTTTCAATAATGAGGATATAGTTGGAATTTGGAGTGTTAAGTGACTTCTTGAAAATAATGAAGGACCAAGTTATAATATTTTGAATCTGAAGAACACAAATCCTGATTATTAGAAAAAGAAGAAACAGGTGAATAGTGAAGACCTAGGTGAAGACAGAATTCTGAATTACCTCTTGAAACAAATTGTCCAACAAAGAGAAACATTGAATCCATTTGAATGTCTGAATAATAGAAATGGAGATGTATTAGTTGAACAAAACAATTTTTTTCAAAGTTGATAAAAGAAAATTAGAAAAATCATTAGCTGATTAAGTATAGTAAAGTGTAAAACACAGGGAGACATGTTTTGAAATTCTCCCATCATCAAAGAAAAGAGTCAGAAGTTTGTCCATTTCATACTGATAAAAATCAGTGTGAAACCAGCCACGAGTTCCAGCCACGACTTCGCCTAATATACAAGGCGCGCGCCATACCACCAATGGTCGTTCATTATCAATTTATATTCATGGCTGGCCATGAAATTACTTAAACCTCCAAAATATGTCCATGGATGAAACTATTTTACATCAATGATTTTCTCTGAGGGTCTATGATAATCTGTATATCTCACAATATTTTGTCGGGCAAGAATTAACCCCACAGGCCCCCTTTTTCGGAATTTCTAAAAAAATTCATAACTTTTTCAAAATACACGTGGATGGGAGTTTTTTTCTATGAATGTGTTTCTCTGATAGTACTCAATAATATGTATATCTCACAATATTTTGTCGGGCAAGAATTAACCCCATAGGCCCCCTTTTTCGGGAATTCGAAAAAAATTCATAATTTTTTCAAAATACACGTGGATGAGAGTTTTTTATTATGAATGTGTTCCTCTGATGGCACTCAATAATATGTTTATCTCACAATATTTTGTCGGGCAAGAATTAACCCCATAGGCCCCCTTTTTCGGAAATTCGAAAAAAATTCATAACTTTTTCAAAATACACGTGGATGGGAGTTTTTTTCTATGAATGTGTTCCTCTGATGGTACTCAATAATATGTATTTCTCACAATATTTTGTCGGGCAAGAATTAACCCCACAGGCCCCCTTTTTCGGAATTTCGAAAAAAATTCATAACTTTTTCAAAATACACGTGGATGGGAGTTTTTTTCTATGAATGCATGCCTCTGATGGTACTCAATGATATGTATATCTCACAATATTTTGTCGGGCAAGAATTAACCCCATAGGCCCCCTTTTTCGGAAATACGAAAAAATTCATAACTTTTTCAAAATACACGTGGATGGGAGTTTTTTTCTATGAATGTGTTCCTCTGATGGTACTCAATAATATGTATATGTCACAATATTTTGTCGGGCAAGAATTAACCCCATAGGCCCTTTTTATCGGAATTTCGAAAAAATTCATAACTTTTTCAAAACACACGTGGATGGGAGTTCTTTTCTATGAATACATGCCTCTGATGGTACTCAATAATATGTATATCTCACAATATTTTGTCGGGCAAGAATTAACCTCATAGGCCCCCTTTTTCGGAAATTCGAAAAAAATTCATAACTTTTTCAAAATACACGGGATGGGAGTTTTTTTCTATGAATGTGTCCTCTGATGGTACTCAATAATATGTATATGTCACAATATTTTGTCGGGCAAGAATTAACCCCATAGGCCCTTTTTTCGGAATTTCGAAAAAATTCATAACTTTTTCAAAATACACGTGGATGGGAGTTTTTTTCTATGAATGTGTTCCTCTGATGGTACTCAATAATATGTATATCTCACAATATTTTGTCGGGCAAGAATTAACCCCACAGGCCCATTTTTTCGGAATTTCGAAAAAAATTCATAACTTTTTCAAAATACACGTGGAAGGGAGTTTTTTCTATGAATGTGTTCCTCTGATGGTACTCAATAATATGTATATCTCACAATATTTTGTCGGGCAAGAATTAACTCCATAGGCCCCCTTTTTCGGAATTTCGAAAAAATTCATAACTTTTTCAAAATACACGTGGATGGGAGTTTTTTTCTATGAATGGGTTCCTCCGATGGTACTCAATAATATGTATATCTCACAATATTTTGTCGGGCAAGAATTAACCCCATAGGTCCCCTTTTTCGGGAATTCGAAAAAAATTCATAATTTTTTCAAAATACACGTGGATGGGAGTTTTTTTCTATGAATGTGTTCCTCTGATGGTACTCAATAATATGTATATGTCACAATATTTTGTCGGGCAAGAATTAACCCCATAGGCCCCCTTTTTCGGAATTTCGAAAAAATTCATAACTTTTTCAAAATACACGTGGATGGGAGTTTTTTTCTATGAATGTGTTCCTCTGATGGTACTCAATAATATGTATATCTCACAATATTTTGTCGGGCAAGAATTAACTCCATAGGCCCCCTTTTTCGGAATTTCGAAAAAATTCATAACTTTTTCAAAATACACGTGGATGGGAGTTTTTTTCTATGAATGGGTTCCTCCGATGGTACTCAATAATATGTATATCTCACAATATTTTGTCGGGCAAGAATTAACCCCATAGGCCCCCTTTTTCGGGAATTCGAAAAAAATTTATAATTTTTTCAAAATACACGTGGATGGGAGTTTTTTTCTATGAATGTGTTCCTCTGATGGTACTCAATAATATGTATATGTCACAATATTTTGTCGGGCAAGAATTAACCCCATAGGCCCCCTTTTTCGGAAATTCGAAAAAAATTCATAACTTTTTCAAAATACACGTGGATGGGAGTTTTTTTCTATGAATGGGTTCCTCCGATGGTACTTGATAATGTGTATATTCTATATGATATAGATAAAGCATATGTATATATTTAATATATAGAAAAATATATATGACCGGAGTTTTTCTACATAATTTTATCATAGTGAAATACGTACTTGATAGTATACCTATAGTGAATTATTCCTATACCTGTCTAGGATTCAAATACACATTATAGATAATTTGAAACAATGTTCATGTAAGTTAACCCAAAATAATCAGATAGCCCTTAAGTACCTTTAGATTTCTTCGAAAATTACCGGATAGGGATTAACTTCAGGATGTCAACAGTATCGGGTGTGACCGCGGTAAGATTTAAATCTTGGTCCCTTGTAGATTGACCTAACTTAATCCATTTTGGCACAAACAAAGGTTTAATCCTTTGTGAATCTACTACAATACCTATTTGCTCATATAAATATACATAGGAATATATGAATTATTTCATTTTATTTTTGAATGGCCTAATGTTCAGTGTGTTTTACAATTTCAAGTGTTTTACGTCGAGTTTTACGTGTCGTGATATACATCAGGTGAGATTTTTCCTACTCTTATTATATTCGTAGATGATTTTTCACTGTTCAAAAATTGTTTGAAGGATTTCGTGAAATAATTTGAAAATTATATCCTAATTATAATAAGAGAATATTCGTACGAGCAAATATCATTTACATAAATGTAAGAGTGCTTGGATGATTTGAAGAAGTGAGAAAACAATCCCAGTCTAATTTTCATTTCTGTGAATACCTTACATAAGTGTTTAATATGAAGCGACGAGGACGCCCTTCTCGAATCAATGTGAAGCATTTGGCTGAATATTTCAGAAATAATTATTCTGGAAATATTTTCAATCAAATTAAACATCTCACAGCAGGTTCCGATGAAATTAAGAAAGCTGCTATGTTTCTCTATGATAGAAATGATGAAAATTGTTGCTATAGAATTGTTCAGACTATTAGGAGGAACGCCGGTGGTTTTATCGATCACCTTCAATTCAAAATTAATATAATTCAGAACATAATGGTTCAAGAAGCTAATTCATTAATCACGGAAAACGCTAGAATCTCAACTCGTCTGAAATCTCAAGGTGGCCATTCAGCATTGGCATTATCCAGTGAACCAGTATTTCCAAATTTTGAAAATAATTCGAAACCACAAGTTGATAATGTACCTTACAGTTCACAAACCACAAATATTGTGAGATATACATATCATTGAGTACCATCAGAGGAACACATTCATAGAAAAAAACTCCCATCCACGTGTGTTTTGAAAAAGTTATGAATTTTTTCGAAATTCCGAAAAAGGGGGCCTATGGGGTTAATTCTTGCCCGACAAAATATTGTGACATATACATATTGTTGAGTACCATTAGAGGAACACATTCATAGAAAAAAACTCCCATCCACGTGTATTTTGAAAAAGTTATGAATTTTTTTCGAAATTCCGAAAAAGGGGGCCTGTGGGGTTAATTCATGCCCGACAAAATATTGTGAGATATATATATTATTGAGTACAATCAGAGGAACACATTCATAGTAAAAAACTCCCATCCACGTGTATTTTGAAAAAGTTATGAATTTTTTTCGAATTTCCGAAAAAGGGGGCCTATGGGGTTAATTCTTACCCGACAAAATATTGTGAGATATAAATATTATTGAGTACCATCAGAGGAACACATTCATAGAAAAAAACTCCCATCCACGTGTATTTTGAAAAAGTTATGAATTTTTTTCGAATTTCCGAAAAAGGGGGCCTATGGGGTTAATTCTTGCCCGACAAAATATTGTGAGATATACATATCATTGAGTACCATCAGAGGCATGCATTCATAGAAAAAAACTCCCATCCACGTGTATTTTGAAAAAGTTATGAATTTTTTTCGAAATTCCGAAAAAGGGGGCCTATGGGGTTAATTCTTGCCCGACAAAATATTGTGAGATATACATATCATTGAGTACCATCAGAGGCATGCATTCATAGAAAAAAACTCCCATCCACGTGTATTTTGAAAAAGTTATGAATTTTTTTCGAATTTCCGAAAAAGGGGGCCTATGGGGTTAATTCTTGCCCGACAAAATATTGTGAGATATACATATTATTGACTACCATCAGAGGAACATATTCATAGAAAAAAACTCCCATCCACGTGTATTTTGAAAAAGTTATGAATTTTTTTCGAAATTCCGAAAAAGGACGCCTGTGAGGTTAATTCTTGCCCGACAAAATATTGTGAGATATACATATTATTGAGTACCATCAGAGGAACACATTCATAAAAAAAAACTCCCATCCACGTGTATTTTGAAAAAGTTATGAATTTTTTCGAAATTCCGAAAAAGGGGACCTATGGGGTTAATTCTTGCCCGACAAAATATTGTGACATATACATATTATTGAGTGCCATCAGAGGAACTCATTCATAGAAAAAAACTCCCATCCACGTGTATTTTGAAAAAGTTATGAATTTTTTTCGAAATTCCGAAAAAGGGGGCCTGTGGGGTTAATTCTTGCCCGACAAAATATTGTGAGATATACATATTATTGAGTACCATCAGAGGAACACATTCATAGAAAAAAACTCCTATCCACGTGTATTTTGAAAAAGTTATGAATTTTTTCGAAATTCCGAAAAAGGGGGCCTATGGGGTTGATTCTTGCCCGACAAAATATTGTGAGATATACATATTATTGAGTACCATCAGAGGAACACATTCATAGAAAAAAACTCCCATCCACGTGTATTTTGAAAAAGTTATGAATTTTTTCGAAATTCCGAAAAAGGGGGCCTATGGGGTTAATTCTTGCCCGACAAAATATTGTGACATATACATATTATTGAGTACCATCAGAGGAACACATTCATAGAAAAAAACTCCCATCCACGTGTATTTTGAAAAAGTTATGAATTTTTTTCGAAATTCCGAAAAAGGTGGCCTATGGGGTTAATTCTTGCCCGACAAAATATTGTGACATATACATATTATTGAGTACCATCAGAGGAACACATTCATAGAAAAAAACTCTCATCCACGTGTATTTTGAAAAAGTTATGAATTTTTTTCGAAATTCCGAAAAAGGGGGCCTGTGAGGTTAATTCTTGCCCGACAAAATATTGTGAGATGAACATATTATTGAGTACCATCAGAGGAACTCATTCATAGAAAAAAACTCCCATCCACGTGTATTTTGAAAAAGTTATGAATTTTTTTCGAAATTCCGAAAAAGGGGGCCTGTGAGGTTAATTCTTGCCCGACAAAATATTGTGAGATAAACATATTATTGAGTACCATCAGAGGAACACATTCATAGAAAAAAACTCCCATCCACGTGTATTTTGAAAAAGTTATGCATTTTTTTCGAATTTCCGAAAAAGGGGGCCTATGGGGTTAATTCTTGCCCGACAAAATATTGTGACATATATATATTATTGAGTACCATCAGAGGAACACATTCATCGAAAAAAACTCCCATCCACGTGTATTTTGAAAAAGTTATGAATTTTTTTCGAAATTCCGAAAAAGGGGGCCTATAGGGTTAATTCTTGCCCGACAAAATATTGTGACATATACATATTATTGAGTACCATCAGAGGAACACATTCATAGAAAAAAACTCCCATCCACGTGTATTTTGAAAAAGTTATGAATTTTTTTCGAATTTCCGAAAAAGGGGGCCTATGGGGTTAATTCTTGCCCGACAAAATATTGTGAGATATACATATTATTGAGTACCATCAGAGGCATGTATTCATAGAAAAAAACTCCCATCCACGTGTATTTTGAAAAAGTTATGAATTTTTTTCGAAATTCCGAAAAAGGGGACCTATGGGGGTTAATTCTTGTCCGACAAAATATTGTGACATATATATATTATTGAGTACCATCAGAGGAACACATTCATAGAAAAAAACTCCCATCCACGTGTATTTTGAAAAAGTTATGAATTTTTTTCGAATTTCCGAAAAAGGGGGCCTATGGGGTTATTCTTGCCCGACAAAATATTGTGACATATACATATTATTGAGTACCATCAGAGGAACACATTCACAGAAAAAAACTCCCATCCACGTGTATTTTGAAAAAATTATGAATTTTTTTCGAATTCCCGAAAAAGGGGGCCTATGGGGTTAATTCTTGCCCGACAAAATATTGTGAGATGTACATATTATTGAGTACTATCAGAGAAACACATTCATAGAAAAAAAACTCCCATCCACGTGTATTTTGAAAAAGTTATGAATTTTTTTAGAAATTCCGAAAAAGGGGGCCTGTGGGGTTAATTCTTGCCCGACAAAATATTGTGAGATATACAGATTATCATAGACCCTCAGAGAAAATCATTGATGTAAAATAGTTTCATCCATGGACATATTTTGGAGGTTTAAGTAATTTCATGGCCAGCCATGAATATAAATTGATAATGAACGACCATTGGTGGTATGGCGCGCGCCTTGAATATTAGGCGAAGTCGTGGCTGGAACTCGTGGCTGGTTTCACACTGATCTGATAAAATTGATTGATTGAAATGAGTATTGGAAATCATGAAACAATATTTATAAGATGAAAGAAATTGGGAAAAGGTTCAAGAGTTGATAAAAAATTGAGCAAATTGTTGAGAAAATGGAAGATATAACAATGTTCAATTACAACACTGCGTTGCCATAACATGAAGACAAATTGAAGGCAAGACAACCATTAGGTTCATTGAATAATGTTATTTAATTGTTAGAGGAAGAAAATACCAATTTTGACTTTGATACAGATTTCTTAATGAAAAAGTGAACTGAGAATAAGCTATAGGAGAAAATCCCACTTGTTATCACCAAGGTCTCATTTATTTGAAAAAAAACTGATAGTAGAAGGCCCATCAAAAGCCAACATTCATCTAGATAAACCCATTAAATTGTATAAATCTGAAGTTGAAAAATGTGATACAAGGATAATTATTTTCAAGATAAGTACAGGATATTTCAAAACCTTGCCTTGAGATGTTCAACTGTTTTTCTGGCAACATATAAAATCATGGGAAATATTGTACAGAACTTTTTCTTGAAAAAAAAAGGCTAAATAAATAAAAAAGTTGAGGGGGTGTTCTTCAAAAATTGATAACATGAAAGCACAATTCAAAACATTGAGGACCAATTTGAGGCCAGCACTTTAGAAACAAACAAACAAGACCATGTTGAGGAAAAACTAGAAAAAAATCTACAATCTGAAGAAAAAACTATTTCTGAATATGAAAGATGGTGGTAGGGCTTGAGACTTCTGTTGGTATTCTAAAATGCACTCCTTGTGAAAAACAATGTATCACTTCTCCCAAGGAGATGGAGTTTGTTTATGTTCAATATGATGATTCAGTTGGTCCCTGAGGAGAAGTGGCAGAAGATAATGAAGCTGAGATATTGATAAACTTCTAGAGAATTTTCAAAAATTCAAGCAAACTGCAAAAGATGAAATAGATAATACTGGAACTAAAATAAAATGCAATACAATTGCCAAGTACAATACTATATCTCTTCAGTTAAAAATATATGGATTTCTATAATTTGTTGTATGTATACCCTTTGTCTGTTTTGTGGTATGTGAGGTTAGTAAGTTATTATTATTATTATCATTATATTACACCCATTGTATCATATATCCTCCCATATATCTATTCATATATTTTCCAATTGGCGCCCTACTATGTTTATTTAAAGAACATCTCAGCATATTTAAGCAGCTTTCAAAAACGCGCGTTTTTTAATGAAGGTAAGCAGTGGTGCTCGAAAAATCGCGCGTGTTTGAAATATACCTGAACATCCACTTATACTTCAATATACTTATAGGTAGTGGAGGGATACAGAGTAGTGTGTATTGTATTTCCTAAGATTAGTGTACACACCAAATGGCCATTGACATATAGAGATAGAATAAAAAATCTTACAAGATCATCTCTTATAAATTCAAAATCTCTGCTGAAGATTGAAGATCCAACCTTTAATTCATGATATGTCGGTCAATAGCTCATACCTACCCACCGCTGCTAACACCGCAAAGCTTTTTTTTATTATTAAAACCTCATTATTCACGGCACATGAAAAAAACGCCGAATTCTTGGACAAAACACTGAAACAGGTAGGTGGATATATTGCTGAAAGTGGTCACATTGCCGGAATACGCCATTGAATAAGTCTCCGAAAGTGGTGAAAACGCCTGAACAACTCTTTGGACGTCGCCAAAATTCGCCATCTCTAGTCAACACATGCAGGCCCCAGTGATTATTCACCTCACAGGCTGTGAGGAGTAGTCACTGGATTTTATCCAGCACGACTCTGCGTGACGTCGGAGGCCGCAGGGTCGTGACTGGAATTAAACTACTCAACACTAATTTCGTCGCACACCAAAAGGTCGCCCCTGTTATAATGTGAATAGCTTTTTTCAGTTCAGAACAATTTGAATTTGGTTTACACCGTTCGATAGCCCAGTCCTTCAGCTATAATCTCGTACTTCATTAAAACATAAGGGTGTTCACATAAAATCTCTACATGGTGTTTTCCGACACTGTGCAAAATTTCGGAATATTCAAAAGGCTCTCAAATGGTGAAAAACATTTTTTTCTCAACTTCGACAACAGAGGCATGAAGATGATCTCATTACCTCGAGATGTTTCGCGAATCAACTTCCTATCTCTCTTATTTACAGAGTGATCTCAAAAAATCAACTTTTTGGTTTTGCAGTCATAACTTTTTTCCACGTCAACCGATTTCAGAAATCTTAGGCTCATTTTGAAGATAAAACTTCAGATGAAGAGATCTGAATATCAGAATTGACTCAAGATGGCTATCAGAGATCTAGAGTTTTCTTGAAAGTGACCCAAATCTGGAACGCCCTCCGAATCTCGATTGGGAGGAGAATTGAATGAAAATCAACTTGTTCTCGGAAAAACAATTCATTCTGGATGCGTCCATATTTTCCTCGCTCTCAGTAGTCGAGGAAGTGCGTGAGAAAACACAATTGAAACATGTTCTTGCAGAATCATCAGATCATTTCTCCTCTGTAATACATGGCCCGTAACCAACGTTACAAGAATCACAGTAAGTGACTGACAAGTCAGGTTAGACGTCGTTTTCGAATCATAAACAGATTTCGATAGTTTCGATGCCGCATCTAACGCAAATGTGGGTGACAACTTTGTTCTCGTTGATGACAATGCGAGACCGCATAGGGTTGTTGGTACATCATTTATGATGAGCCTTTGCTGGTCGGGTTTGTCAGTCCATTGTGATTCTTGTAACGTTGGTTACGGCCATGCATTACAGATGAGAAATGGTCTGATGTTTTTGCAAGAACATGTTTCAATTGTGTTTTCTCACGCACAATTCTTGACTACTGAGAGCGAGGAAAATATGGACGCATCCAGAATGAATTGTTTTTCCGAGAACAAGTTGATTTTCATTCAATTCTCCTCCCAACCGAGATTCGGACGGCGTTCCAGATTTGGGTCACTGTCAAGAAAACTCTAGATCTCTGATAGCCATCTTGAGTCAATTCTGATATTCAGATCTCTTCATCTGAAGTTTTATCTTCAAAATGAGCCTAAGATTTCTAAAATCGGTTGACGTGAAAAAAAGTTATGGCTGCAAAACCAAAAAGTTGATTTTTTGAGATCACTCTGTAAATAAGAGAGATAGGAAGTTGAGATCAGAGATGTGCCACTGCAAATAAACCCGCTGCATGCACAACAATATGCCTATCAGACTGGGAAGTCCACAGATGCGGCTCTCCATCATCTTGTCCATAAGATAGATGGAGTGCTAGCTGGTGGACGCTCAGCCATGGGAGTCTTTCTAGACATAGAAGGAGCATTTGACAATACGTCATTTGAATCGATATGCCATGCCGCGGATAGACATGGGGTCCATCAAACCTTGACCAGGTGGATTGGGGCCATGCTATCGCAGCGAGTGGTGAAAGCAGAACTATGTGGGAGGTCGGTTGCTGCCAAGGTATCAAGAGGATGTCCTCAAGGAGGGGTTTTATCACCACTACTATGGTGCCTGGTAGTAGACGAGCTCCTCATAGATTTGAATAGGCCAGGGCTATATGCGCAAGCATATGCAGATGACTTGGTAATAATGGCCCAAAATCAATCGGCGAACCGGCTAGGGAATCCAATAATGGAAGCCCTCAATAAAGTGGAACAGTGGTGTTCCACCAGTGGATTGAGAGTCAATCCAGAAAAGGCGAACTTGGTATTATTCACTAAGAAACGCAAAATAGGAACACTTCCTGAGATATTTCTCTCGGGAAAGTGTCTCCAATATAAAAGCTCATCAAAGTACCTTGGAGTTATAATAGACTCCAAGCTCACTTGGAATGAGCACATTGCAAACCGCACTAAGAAGGCTGTATGCTGCTTCTGGGCATGCAGACGAGCCTTTGGAAAAACATGGGGTCTCACACCCAAGACCCTTCACTGGATATACACGGCAGTAATACGCCCAACACTTACGTACGGGTCCATTGTATGGTGGACCAGTACCAATAAGGGCAAGACCAACAGAGAACTGGATAAAGTCCAGCGACTGGCCTGCCTGGGAATAACAGGTGCTTTGAGAACGACGCCTACCAGGGCTCTTGAAGTTCTGTTAGGTCTGCCGCCTCTACACCTGTTCATACAATACGAAGCCATGAGAACTGCTTACCGACTCAACGGTGCAAACCAGTGGGTCGGAACAGAAGCAGATCATGGACACTCCCTCATATGGAATAAGGCAAAGGAAAACTGTCCCATCCTCATGATGAGAAGGGATAATACCTTGCCAATTCTGAATTTCAACAAAGCCCCAAACACTGTCATCCCTACGAGGGAAGAATGGAATGACACAACACCTGGCGTGCCTCCTCCCAATGAGTCAATCTGGTACACGGATGGCTCAAGATTTGAGGGCGGTTCAGGTGCAGGGGTATACAATGAAGAAACAGGTAAAGAAATTTCAGTTCCTTTGGGCGAATATGCCTCAGTGTTCCAGGCAGAAGTACTTGCAATACTCACCTGCGTCCAAGAAAACCTAATTATGAGAGGTCGTAGACCAATCACTATATGCTCGGACAGCAAAGCTGCAATACTGGCTTTGCAATCCAATAGGATCACATCCAAATTGGTGTCCGAGTGCAGAAAAGCCTTGGAAAACCTGGCAAAATCAAGAAAAGTCAGCCTCATGTGGGTCCCGGGACATTCGGGAATACCCGGAAACGAGGAGGCAGACAGACTGGCAAAGATCGGTTCCGGACGGACCGCGGTCGGACCGGAACCAATTTTGGGAATACCAAATAGCCTGGCAATGTCCTCTATAGAGGAACAGCTGCGAAAGCAATTCCTCAAAATATGGCAGGACACACCAGGAATGAGACAATCGAAGCTCCACATAAAGGAACCTTCGAAGAGGCTCGCAAAAGAGGTTTTATTCCTAAACAGGCGAAACCTTAAAATGGTAGTAGGGCTCCTAACGGGGCACAACCACCTCAATAGGCACCTAGAGCTTATTGGGATCAAGGATGACCCCCTTTGCAGATGGTGCCTGGAAGATGACGAAACGTCATCACATGTCCTCACTGAGTGTCCAGCACTGACGCATCAGAGGAGGGCTGTCCTTGGCCACATAATTTTGATGCCAGAGGACGTAAAAGAGATTCAGCTGAGGAAGCTGCTGAACTTCTCCAAGGCAGTCGGCATACCCAGCTGAATGTCGTAACATGTGGGCGCACAATGGGCCCGAATAAGGAGGCCCACGTGCAGGGGATTCACCCGCCCACCAGTGCTTCGAAGAAGAAGAAGAAGAAGAAGAAGAAGAAGAAGATAGGAAGTTGATTCGCGAAACATCTCGAGGTAATGAGATCATCTTCATGCCTCTGGTGTCGACGTTGAGAAAAAAAAATTCTTCACCATTTGAGAGCCTTTTGAATATTCCGAAATTTTGCACAGTGTCGGAAAACACCATGTAGAGATTTTATGTGAATACCCTTATGTTTCAATGAAATACGAGATTATAGCTGAAGGACTGGGCTATCGAACAGTGTGAACCAAATTCAAATTGTTCTAAACTGAAAAAAGTTATTCACATTATAACAGGGGCGACATTTTGGTGTGCGACGAAATTAGTGTTGAGAAGTTTATATGAACTCAAATAATAATAATAATAAAGGTCTTTATTAATCACGATTTGACACATATTAATGAATAATACGGAATAATATAAAAGATAGGGCGAGGTTCAATTCATTCTAGAATCCTGAAAGGGGTCTAGTTCTTCCACCTAACATGACCTAACCCAGCAAACAGATAGACATCTACGAGAAACAATATGGAAATTAAGGAGAGAAAAAAAACACTTTGTATGTAATCATTGGTTAATGACATCACATATTCAAAACTATAGCAACTATTGACGACTTAGTAACCATTCGAGTAATCTGGATCTGAATGCACTATAGTCTGTTCGTTTGCAAGGCGAAGTAATGGAATGTGCCAAACCAACCATGAGCGTACCATTGATTTCTGCTTTTGGGCTTGACCAACGATAAATCGGAAAATATTTGTAATTCAGAGCGATGAATTCAGCTCGCTCATATCATATCATTTTCAGTTGCATATTCGAAGTGTCTTTGGAATAAGATTGCTGTCAACTATGAAAGCAATTCATGGTTGTTTCGGTGTTGTTGAAACACCAGAGATGTCCTGCCTTGATTGTTAGAAAACAATCGTCCTAACTGTATAATCGTATGCGAAAAGATAACGTAACGTGAAGGTATAAGTGAATAATTTTAACATTATACAGAGAAGTGCGCAATAAACGGCCAGTGCTGTATCTTCCTAATCATTCTAGATCAAATTTCGAAAATGTGGATAGCAAGTATACAAAATTGCTCATTCATTGACAAAACTATTTTTATTCTATCACTTCCGATTTCAACGGAAATGACCCCAACTTTCGATATTCAAATGGGACACCCTGTATTGTATCCCATAATCGGTAAGGGATTATTATGACGAAATCAACGATACCAGGTTCGATAGGGTTATTTCAGATGATCACGAAGATATTTGCGTTCGAAATTTCCATATGTCAATTGGTGTGACTTTGCACCATCAAAACTCATTTCTATGTCACACTCATTGAGCCTTCGTAATCGTTTGAAATATCCCCATCGAACGCGGTATCCTCGAATCTGTTATGATAAGCCCTAACAATTCATGGAATAAAATGCAGGGTGTCCCATCTAGAAATCAAAAGTTGCGGTCGTTTCTAGTGGAACAGAAAATAATGGACCATGCAGATATTGTTTTGTCAGTGGATGAGCAATTTGGTATACTTGCTGCCCACGAATTCTAGAAATCCGATCTAGAATCAATTAGAAGATACAGCAGTGGCCGTTTTCTGTGCACTTCTCTGTATATTCCAATATGATAGGCGTGAGTAACACAACGGTATAGAAAATATTGAGAGGAAATAAAACTAATAGAAATATTTAGGCTCCGTAAAAGCATGATTATTGAAATGAGGGAAATAAAGCCTGATGAATTTGATACAAATGGTTTTCGTCGTTTTGAAAAACAAGTACCTATATGTGATTATTGTGAATATAATGAAAGTCCTTATGAAATACTATCAATACAGGAAACTATCGATATAAAATGAATAGGTATGTGACGAAAAGTTGACTAGAGTGTACAACATCATTATATGATAATACCTTCCAATGCAGTCAAAATAATGGAAAAACAAAATTAGACTTCAAAGGAGAAGAAACAGTTCTTCTGGGGCCTTATTTATATTACTAACTATTTGGTACGTAATGGCCCTTTCTCAATAAGATGATAATTATGGTGTGAGGGTGACCGACTATTTTCATTTTTTTTTTGCTTATTTCAGTATCTTTGGTAGAAGTCTCTGGTTTATCAAAGTGGAATGAAATCAAAACTATCCTAAATAATTACCTCCTATGTGAGTAGCAGATCAATCAACAGGGCTACATGTTTCGGAAATATATATGACTATCATCAGCCATACATCTAATGATTATAGTCCTATAATTACTTGGAAGTGAAGTGAATGAGTACATGAAACACATGGATTAATGATAATATACCCACATGAGAATGATAACAAGTTGCTATAGATATTACCTAATGAAATTGAAAATGGTGATAGTTTTCATTTTATCCCCAAGCCTCAACAATATCAAGGCGGAAACCAGCTTTGAGAACTGTCAGGCACACATCAGCGATAACTCGAAATATTATAAAAACGTGTCCATCTTGCTCAACACAAGGCAGGTCGGAAAGCGTACTAACATGTGTCACGAATCACAAGTCAATGAAAAAGGCATTAAAAATACCAATCTTCACAACTAACGTTGATCCCATGCTATGTTTTCTTCCCTACGCCCATGAAAACTCGGAGTGCCTATTATTTCCTTTGACTTAATTAGGCCGGCGAAGCGGCGCGTTTGTCGGCGAAAGGCCTGCCCCAGCCGCGCGTTTGTCGGAAATTCGGAGCTCCTCGTAGTCCGTACTTTGTTGTATTAAAGCGGCAAAATCGACTCTACCCAGAAAAGGGTTATACGTATAATTCATGAAATATCAACGCCGCTCTAGTGGTTACTCTGGAAGATTTCTCTTTGAAAATTTGCGACAACATTCCATTGCCACATTCCATTACTTCGCCTTTTAAACGAACAGACTATAGCCACTAGCAGTTGAGTACTTAATTCTTGATGGTAGTTCATTATAAATTTTGGTAATACTGTAACTGTAAGAGCGTTGAAACTTGAAAGTGAGTACTTTTATGTAGGGGTACTGTTAAGGTTCCTTTAGACCTGCTATTGAGGTTATGAATTTCAGTTTCTCATGAAGATACGGCGGAGTTTTGTCTGTTATAACAGGTGGCTGTCTTTATTGACTATTAGTTCATGAAATTACGAAAAAAACCTCGGTAGTGAAAACACATTTTACGCCTTGAAAAGTTGAAAAGGAGTAAATAATGGTAGGTACTATAGCTAGTGGTGGAAAAAAATATTTCATAATTGTTTGGTAGCGATTTTCAATTTTTATCCGCGATTAAATTCTGATTTTATTAAATATTGGGGCGCCGTAGATCAAAAACTATTCGAAAAAATGCACTATCACCAAAGTTGTGCACAACTGTATTTTCTGCACATTTTATTTGACCTCTTTTAATAGCACCTACCCCAACGGTGCTATTTTCCACGAAGCGCCGCGAGTCAGAGTTTTCATCCCCTCACCCCTCGAGCGGCAACCCCCGAGGTTGCAAACTCAGGAAACTTATCTACCATCCCAAAAAATTTCATTTCTTTCCTACCTTTTCTAGATACTGATAAGAATACTCAATAACGACCTGTTATTAGGATATTTCAAGTAGAGCATGTGGTGATGTAGACAAAACTTTGTTAAAACAGGAAAAAAAAGGAAAGAACTTTCTGACTGAAATAGTACATTATACCTACGTCAAGGGATAGAAATTCAAGTTTTTTTCCAAGGTGCTTCGCCCTCGAGCTACAAAGCACCGAGGGAAAATAGCATTCTGTCCTGAGGTGTATACAGAGAAGTGTACAAAAAAAAGGCCAGGACTGTAACTTCTGAATTATTCGAGATGGCAGCTAGTATACCAAATTGCTCATTAATTGACGAAACAATTTTTGATCTATCACTTCCGGTTTTACTGAAAACGACCCCAACTTTTGATTTTTAAATGGCACACCCTGTATTGTATTCCATAATCGGTTAGGTATTGTCATAACAAATTCATCTATACCGGGTTTGATAGGGTTATTTCAAACGATTACGCAGATATTCGCGTTCTGAGTTTCCATATGCTCAATGAGTGTGACAGAGAAAGAAGTTTTGATATTGCGAAGTCACGCCCATTGAGCTTATGGAAAGAGATGTTTATGGAAACTTCGAACGCAAATATATTTGTAATTGTTTGAAATAACCCTATAAAACCCGGTATCGTTGAATCCGTCATGATAATCCCTAACCGATGATGGAATACAATACAGGGTGTCCCATTTGAAAATCAAAAGTTGGGGTAGTTTCCGGTGAAACTGGAAGTGATAGATGAAAAATTGTTTCATCAATTAATGAGCAATTTGTATAGCTGCTACCCACCAATATTCAAAACCTTATCTAGAATAATTCGAAAGTTACATTCCTGGCCGTTTTTTGTGCACTTCTTTGTACACTATTTTTTACGCTGGCGAAAACAATAATCAAGAAATAATAAAAATTTTATCAAAGTGTTTTGTCATAATTAGTAGTAGTATAGTTTGTGGAATTAGTATCTTGACAACCCATGGTGACAGCGAATATCAAACTGAAATTTATGAAAACATCTTTGAAAATGGTTAACGGATATGGAACAAAAAATCGAGGGATAACCCCAAAAAACTATTGATACTGCTTCTGCAGTGATTCTCAACTTGCTACCAGTGAGATCTAGATTTCTGTATGATGCTGCTTATACTTGCTTCAGAGAAGGGTGTTCCGAAAAGAAAGCGCAGAGCTATGTGGAAAACATAAAAATATGTCACATTATCTCCCTAGGGATTGATACGAGACTTCTACCCCTCTTTTGTTACCAGAGAAACTAACTTCTACTCTTGCCGGCGTAAAAACGTATCTATTTATTGAAAATCACTGACTAATGTGACATGAATGTGACTTACGTCAAAACGATACATTATACAGAGTGAAATATTCTCGAAACATTGGAATTCCATGCTAGTAAAACGAACATCCCCAATCAGCTAATGCTGGTCTTGGATCATACTCTTGCGATAAAGTAATAAAATCTAGTATGTATAATCTATCTATGATTTATTTAAAGAAGTAAGTACTATTTACAGATGAGTAAAAAAATCTAGTTTGTATAATCCTAGTATGACTCATTTAAAGTACAGTTTGTACTTGAAAATATATATTTTATTCATATATATTATCTCTTCGACGCTTTTCTTAAACTTGCCATAACTATGACCTTGTTTTATTTCATCAGGAATCAAGACTAATAGGATTATTTAGTGCAATATTGGTAATAACATTCGGCAGTGCCATATCAATTTACGATTTTGTTGACTTGTTCTTTCAATTCGGAAGATACACTCCAGTTGAATTAAATTTTCGTAACTGTATAGGATATCACTGGGTGTTCTTTTGTCCATATTAAACAGCATTTTTAAAACCTTAGGCTGTAGAATTTGCATTGTTTTGGAGTTTTCTTAGAAATTTTCCTATGATTAGCGTGCATACGCTTTGGAAATGTACATCCGCAAATTACAGAAATTGTCTGGATATGAAGATTGAGGAATTACTTACTATTGCTCTTCCAATTATCTCGGAAGATTCCTTCTTGCATGTAGATCATCAGGATGATATTTCTTTTACTCATGCTTTCGAGGTAAACAATTTCTATTTATATTAGTGTTGTTTCACACTTGGAGAAACAGTTATGTAAATGTGAGTGTATCTCTTATTTTCTTGTATCTCCTAGTAAGATGGTGTAGAGGGCAGTTGCCGAATAACTAACGGGTATTTACCGAATGTTTGGTCTCATACGGTGGTAACACAAGATGATGAGTAATTGGTTTGATCTTGCCGAAATAGGTAGATATTTACAAAATCATAAATAAACTCACAACTCACTGGCAAAAAAAATCGGCCACCCCGAAAATTAAGTTCCCATAAACCGTACATTTGATATTAAAATTAATAGTTTAGCTGTTATTTTCCTTAGTTATGGGTGGCAGGTATTTTTTAGGGATCTACTAAGCCGCTTTCAGTCACAAACTTCGAGTAGTTGCCAACGTGAAAAACAGCCATCTTCCAATTATTGGATATCCGATGTCTCGACTATTTTTTCAACTCGGCTACGCCTCGTTAAAAAAATCAGATCTCGATCACCAAAGTAGCATATCGCGCTCTAGATACAAAAATAATTAAATTATGTAAATGTTCATTTACTCTTTCATACATTTCCTTGTTGAAAACATGTATGTTTCTTGGGAATAATAAGGATTATTATTATTATTATTCTATTAAAATACTTTATCATCACAGGTTTTTTGATTTGATATTTTTAATTTGCAGAAAAAAAACTTCAGAAATAGAATTTGATGTCTTGACATGTCTATTCCACATCTTGAATAGGCACTATCCATATTTTGAAATCAACGATAAATCAAATATTCATTTGAGCGACCTTCCTTATAATGATATTGCCTCCATAACGTCCCTTTTGATGCACTACACCTGCATACACGATAGACGTGATGTTTTAACTTCGCCATTGTGCCACACTCTGCAACCAGTCACACAGTTGGGCATAAAAACTTTTCTTGAAAAGGTACAGGAATGCCCAAAACTGACCTCCGAAGAACTTGGCAAAATTGTATTAACATGTCTAGAGGACAAGAACGATAAAAATACCAACCAGTCTCAGAAATGGCTGTCAGTTGCTCAGTCATCAAGTACTTCGAAACAGAGTCCTCTGTTAGATATTCTGAAAACTCCTGCGTCGAAACTGAGCAGGCTGCAGGAAAAAGACAGAGAAATAACAAGGCTAATAACAGATTTGGAGTTGATTCAGGAGGAGAAGGAGAATCTGGAAGAAGATGTTCGGTTGCAAATTGAAAAAAATAAAAAACTCGGTAAGTTCTTTCAGAGATTATAGTCTGCTAGATCTAGCTGAAACATGATAGGAGGTAGGGCTATTCCTGATGCCGATTTCGAAGCTATTTTTATTGTATGTTATTTCGCTATTTTATTTATAAAATGTGATAAAAAATGCCATATTGAAGCATACCATGTTTTATTGAAGGAATTGGTGGTTTGGAGAAGAAGTTCCCTCACAACGAAAACATAAAAAACAACTTTTTTTCTTGATTCTTGAATAGCAGACGGTATATTACAATCACTTTACGGAGCATAAAATCCTGTTCCACCTTATATTTTCAATAATTTATTGATGAACGATATTGCAAGACCTAAGACAGCTGATATAATGAAATGTATACTTGAAAGTGGTGAATGTGGATACTTTGAATTAGTCTTCACAGTCCAGATCTCAATCCAATTGATTGTTTTTGTGATTTTTTTAGTGGCATGTATCAAAACACATTATGTTCTGTGTAGCAAACAATTTCATTCATCATTCATCCTTTATAAAGCGAATTAGTCGTAAGCCACAAGTTTTAAGTCTTGAGAGATAAATGTTGGTCAACCTTATGCCTCAAAACTTGTTACATTGAAAACAGGACTTAATGACTATGACTAAAACAACCGTGGAAATTTGACTCGAGCTTCACAAAAAAATTTAAAATCAATAGGTGCTTTCATTCATTTCACTAGTAATGATAGCATTCAACATGTCGGTTATACGAGAAATCCGGCATACTCCTACTGAATGAATTAGACAATATTCTGGTTTTCACCAATGCAAATGATACATAATGATTTACAAGCTACAAACTTAAATTCGAGTCAAAAGTCGGTACCGTTCGATTCATTTGATATTGTTTTGCTATTTCAACATTATTTTGCAGAGAAACAGTTGAAGCAGAAAAATATTGAAATATCTAGGCTGAAAAGTGAGGTTATCACTCTTGAAAATCGTACACCTCCATATTACCAAGACAAGGATTTCAGGGAAACTCAAAAAATTCTTCGAACAAAAATTGAAGCATTAGAACAGATTATTGAGCAGTGTGATAAAGAAAATGAAGAGCTTCAAAATGAACGAGATGCAGGAAGAATTCAGGTACTAACTTTTTTCATTATTTGGGAATGTGAGGGTGGAATTATAATGATTATTCATATACATTGCCCTGTGCGAAAGAACTTCTCATCCAGATTTAAACCTGGATAATTTTCACAGGAAGGAAGGAATGCTGGAAGTCATCTCCACAAATTTTAATGATATTTTGACTAAATCATGAGGGACATGTTTCGGTCTTATAAAATACCATTTTCAGCCTAATTGAAAGGTTTGGAGTTGAAAAAATTATTTTATTATAATGCTGCTATTCCTTGAACTGTCAATGCCCATAGTCAAGAGTTCCAAGGTTCTGAATAAACGAGTTCTCAATAAATGAAGGGCCCCGTGCCCTGAGAGCGTCTTCAATTGACAATAATTTTGACATAATTTTCAGTATTTTCTAACCAAATTAGTTTAGATTCAAAACACGTGCTGGCTGTTTGCCCCATCAATTTTATTTATATTTGCCCTTAAATAACGTTTTCATAAGGGAACGGGGAACCCCTTTTTTAAAAACCCGCTAGTTTATGGTGTTGTCAGATAATAAACTGTTTGACAATACCCTTCATATACCATTTTGGTATTTTTGGTACATGAAATGTTCATTAATAAAACATAGTATACGCTCTCAGGGCACGGGGCCCTTCATTTATTGAGAACCCGTTTATTCAGAACCTTGGAAATCTTGACTATGGGCATTGACAGTTCAAGGAATAGCAGCATTATAATAAAATAATTTTTTCAGCTCCAAACCTTTCAATTAGGCTCAATCGTTTCGTGGTACGGAAAACATTACAGGGATGTGTGAAATTGATGATTGAAAATGGGATGATGAGCTGAAGCTCATATGCCCATTGTTCATAATCTTGATTGATTTGTTTCAATAATTCGATTCTTCATCTTGTTTAAGAGTGTTTCTCTCAACATAAGAGCGCTTATAGGTTGACAACCTGTTGCATAAACGCATGCACTTCCAAAATTATTCACGAAACAGTCCTGAGAAAACGCGAACAATTCTTTGTTCAAGCGCATGCTCCTGATGGTTTCGGACTGTTGATTCTGTGAACGCGAACAAGCCTATTATGACTTGACCAGTTGAAGGGTCTAGTGCTAAAAGGGTATGAGTACAAAATAATGTTTTCTGTGTGATGAGGTCTAAAGTTGATTGTTAATACATAATTCAGCAGATTTTGTACAATAACAGAAAGACTGGAATGAGCCGGAATAGAATGATGTTTGTGTATGTTTTTACACTAGGACCTGCAGATATGATATGATTATGAAAACATCGGAAATATCCATGGAATCACATATCGCAAGTGAATCACACCAAACCTTCAGTGGGAAAAGTCTCCAAGTGTTTGAATTATTATTTGTCACTTGCAGCTTAGGAAGAAAGACGTTCTATTTGGCTATAGGCTATAGGAAGACCTTTTGAATGACAATTCAACCTCATAATAATCATGATATGCTCGAGACATTTTGAAGAAATTGATTTCAATCATACGATTAGTAGAACAGGGAAAAATGATTTGATGCCGTGTCAATATATTATAATAACAAAATTTAACATCAGGTTTCCATTAGTTGAATCAAATCTCAAGTTCTTATTTTTTCATGGGAACCTTCATTGAGTGAATTTTTAGCATTTTTGGAATTGTGTACTTATTTCAGCAATAAATTAGGAGTAGAAATTGCAAGAAATTGATGTTTTTGTCCACATTTTAATGAAAAACGCTTTCTGAATTAGATATCAGAATTCATGTTTTTCCTCATAGTGTCAGTGTTCTTGTTTTTATTATATATAGAATATGTTAATTTAAATCACTTGATTTGAAGAAAAATGTCAGCTGATTCAATCATGAATTATATCGGCTGATTTAAATAATTTCAAATGTAATGTTAATTTATCTCTCTAGATGCGAATATGTGAAAGTTACTGGTCAAAGCAATCAATTGACCATTTTTGAAGTCAAATAGTTCTCAAATTAATAGATATCCTACAAAAAATAACTTGTATAAGAGTTATTTCCGATAATGGAATTAGTCCACGTAGAAAATTCACTTGTGCTGACAATCCCGTACAAATAACTCATATCAAATAACCATGTTTCAAGTCCGTTCCTAACAAAGCGTTATTGCGCATGTGCCTCATTACGCTCTAATTCACTTGCAAAAGCGCTTTCGTGAACTCAATATCCATTCTATTCTGGGTTATAGCTTTGTGAATCTGCCATGAAATCACAAACTTGTCCGCCATCTTGGAGGCATCATTTTGAATATTTCTAGGACATTGTAGTTCATGTCACGGTGCTTGACGTGTACGTGAAAATAATTGATGCGAATTAATTTCCATACCTCTATCTTCCCCTTTTTTCATGATATTATCGACTTATTGACATCGACATCTGTTATGAGAAAATCGGACTCATACTATAAGGGTGAAATTTCGAGTGACTAACATAAGTGTCATAAAAAAATGTTTCATGTATTTGTATTTATGATGAAGCTAAAAAGGATTCGAAGATGTATTACCAATTGAAATGGGCCTTTGGCCAAAAATTTTTATGTAGTTGCAATCAAATTTTGTTGAGAAACCTGTGAGTTGGAAAAAAAGCATGTCTGCGTGCCACTTTTCATTAAAAAATCTGAAAAAGCATCGCCAATGATATACAGTGTAACTCGAAAATGAATTGTTATAATATATCTATTCACTCGTTTGGAAGCGCAATAGTTATGGCATCCTAATTCAACAATGGAGGATACAATATCAAATACTTGAGATGAGCTTTAAAGATTCTTGAATCTCAAAGTTGAAGTTATATATGAAATGGCATGTTCATGTAGATGTAGAAACGGTACAAATATTCATTATTTTCTCAAATTCTTCTTTGAATTATAGGTTAAATCGCTTGACTCTCAGTGCAAAACTTGGCTGGAAAAATTCATTGAAACAGACAACAAACTCCAGAGCCTCACCCAACATTCAGAAGAGTATGAAATAAAGTACAAAAGTCTGCAAGCCCACTGTTCTGAATTAGAAGCGTTACTTGAGGAACTAAGACCAACAAATCATAATGAAAGCTTCATTGAAGAAAGTTTCCAGAGTGTGAATATCAATCGCAGGTCAAAAAATTTTGAACCACTTTTATCCTGCGAAGATCTTGCCCATTCAGTTGTAGATGTACAGTTGAAAGATATGCAGAAAGAAAATGAAAATCTCAGGTTATCATTGGAAGAAGTGAATAAGGGCTCCAGGAAGTTGGAAGGGATTATTGAGAAGCTTACTGTTGAAAAAAACGATATATTAGACGTAAAAAATAAATTCGAAGACGAACTGAAAATGACAACTGAAAAACTCAATCAACTTACTTTATTATATGAAAAAGTAATGAATAACTATTATAATGAAACGAAGAAATATGAGTGTCTGGTTGTAGAAAAGGCACAAATTTCTGCACAATATAATAATTGTACTGCTCAACTGAGTGGTTTGAAGGATGATAATGAAAATCTCAAAATATCAGTAGATGAGATGGAATACAGCTCCAGGCAGTTGAAAGAAATGATCGAGAAACTCACTGTTGAAAGAAATAATACATGTGAGGAATTTAAATTGGCGTCTGAAAAAGTGCAACAACTTTCCATACAAAATGAGGATTTGCTAATAAAGTATCAAGATGGAGTTGAAGAATATGAAAGATGTGTTGCCCAACTAAATAGTATGCAAATAGATAATAAGAATATTGAGGCATCTTTGAAGAATATTGAAAATATCCAGATACAGTCGGAAGAAGCAATCAAGAACCTTACTGCTGAAAAAAACAACATACTAAAAGACAAAAATAAAGTTGAAGAGGAACTGAAAGCATCAACTGAAAGAGTCGAACAAATGTCGGTAGATCATGGTAGATTACAGAGCGAATATGAAGATGAAATGAAGAAAGTTGTTCATCTGGAAAAAGAAAAGTTGAAAATTTCTGAGGAATATGATAACTGTTTTGTCCAACTAAAAGATATGCAGAAAAATAATGAAAAGCTAAGAACATCTTTGGAAGATATGGATAAGAACTCAAAGCAGTTAAAAGAAATCAATGAGAATCTTATTGATGAAAGAAACAATTTACTAGCAGACAAACATATACTTGACGAGGAATTGATCATGACATCTGGAAAACTCCAACAGCTTTATACTAATAATGATGAATTAACGACAAAATATGAAGATTCAATGAAGAAATGTGAGTCTATGGTTGAAGAAAAACTACGAGTTTCCGAAAAATATGAAACTTGTGTTACCCAATTGACAGATGTACAGAAAGTCAATGAAAATCTCAGAGCATCTCTGGAAGAATTGAATAACAGCTCCAGGCAGTTAACAAAAATTATCAAGGAACTCACTGCCGAGAAAACAATTATGTTAGAAGACAAAAACAAAGTTGATGATGAACTGAGAATTATAACAGACAAACTTGACCGACTCTCTGTAGATAACGATAAATTGCTGATTGAATATCAAGATGCGGTGAAGAAATATGAGTTTCTTCTTCAAGAAAATGCCCAAGTCTCTGATGAATATAGTAGATCTGTTGCCTGTCTGAAAGATATGCAGAAGGACAATGAAAACCTCAAGAATTCTTTGCAAGAGATTGATTATAACTTTCGACAGTTGAAAGAAAGTAACGAAAAACTTATCAAAGAAAGAAATAGTATACTAGAAGACAAACATATACTTGACGAAAAACTGAAAATAACTAGTGCTAAGTTTCAAGAACTCTCTATAAATAGTGAGAAATTACAGAGCAAATGCCAAGATGGAGTGAGTAAATATGATTCTTTGTTTAGAGAAAAAACAAAGCTTTCTGACGATTATGATAGATGTCTTGCCAATCTGAAAGATACACAGGGAGAAAATAAGAACCTCAAGGCATATTTGAATGACATGGATAATAGCTCCAGAATGTTGAAAGAAAGTAACGAAAAACTTTCTGTTGAATTAAATAGAATGCTAGCAGTCAAAAATGAACTTGAACGGGAACTTGAAATGGCAAATGAAAAACTTCAACAACTGTCCATAGATAATGAGAAATTAGTAATTCATTGTCAGGATGAAGCTATGAAAAACGAGGCCCTGGTTCGTGAAAAATCACAAATTTCTGATAAATATGATATTTCTGTTGACAGTCTGAAAGATATGCAGGCAGAGAATGGAAACCTCAAGGCATGTTTGAATGATATGGGTGATCGTTACAGACTACTTGATGGTGAATTCAAAATGACAAGTGAAAAGCTTCAACAACTCTCTATAGATAATGGGAAGTTAAAGACTGAATATCAAAATCAAGTCACGAAATATGAATATATGGTAAAAGAAAAGACATTACTTTCCGAACAATATGATCATTGTGTTGTTCAACTGGAGGATATGAAGAAGAATAGTGAAGAGTTGAAAATATCTTTAGAAGATATGGAGAACAGGTCCAAACAGCTAATGGAAATTATTGAAAAAGACACTGTTGCAAAAAACAGTATCTCAGAAGAAAACCATAAACTTCATGAAGAACTAAAAATCACAACTGAAGAACTACAACAACTCAAAATAGTTTATGATACTTTGCTGGATAAATATAAAACACTCTCTATAGATAATAAGAAATTACTGACTAATTATCAAAATCAAGTCATGAAATATGATTCTATGGTTGAAGAAAGGGCACTACTTTCTCAACGATTCGATGATTGTGTTATCCAACTGGAAGATATGCATAAAAATAATGAAGAGTTGAAGTCATCTTTGGATGACAAGGATATCTACTCCAGACAGTTGAAGGAAATTATCGATAAAGAGACTGTTGTGAGAAACAATATATCTGAAGAAAATCATAAACTTCATGAAGAAATTAAAATCACAATTGACAAACTTAGACAACTCAAAGTTGAATATGATGCTTTACTAGATAAATATAACGAACTTTCCGAACTCCATGATGTAGAACTTAACAGGAATCAAATACTTACTCAAGAAAAAGCAGATATATATAAGTTATTAGAATATGAGAAATCATCAAAACTTGAAGTTTCTGAAGAACTTACTAAAGTTGAAGAGGATGTAGCAATAGCTACGTCTAAGATAGCATCATTAACTCAGAATGTGGACATTGTTACCCTAGAAAAGAAAAAGACCATCGATGAGTTGCAGAATTTGAGAGAATTATTAACTAATATATCCTCGGAGAAATCAGACTTGGCGGATCAGCTTTCTAGTGTAACTCATGAAAATGAGGAATTATCTAGAAAAATTGATAATATTGAAGAAGAAAATATAGAACTATCGGCAAAATTAGATAATTGTAGGCAGGAAAATGCCAACATATTAGATTCTTTGAATAAAGTCAGTTCTGAGAAATACGAGTTTATGAAAAAATTGAAGATAGTTGAACTAGAACTAGAAACAGTAATTGGGGAAAAAACTCAAATTGATGAAAAGAAAAAGACAATAGAGCAAGACTACGACAGTATGAAATTGGCACTAGAAAGAGTAGAGTCAGAGAAATATCATTATTTTGAAGAAAATCAAAAGTTTCACGAACAATTGAATTTAAACTCATATCAAATGAAAGAATTACAAGATAGGTTCAACAACATCCTTGCAGATAATGAGAAAGTAACTGACAAGTTGAATTACTATATCAAAGAGAAAAATGAACTTTCTGATAGCTTATCTGAATGTCTTTTGGTTAAAGAAAATTTAACAGAAAAATTGAATACCGTTATTCAAGAAAAACTAGAATTATCTAAGGTCTTGAATGATATTAAACTCGAGAAATTGAGTTTCTCACAAAAATTAGATGCAGTAATACTAGAATTGGAAAAATCCAATCTATTAATATGTAGTCTAACTAAGGAACGAGAAAATCTAGCTCAAGAGAAAACGGATATTGAAGACAGACTTGACAAAACTGTTTCAGAAAAAGAAAATCTTGTATTGGAAAATAGTAAATTATTTAATGAGTTCAATGAAATATCTAATAATATGAAATGTTTGGAATCTGAAAAAAATGATCTGTATGAAAAATTAGAACAGGTTGTTAGAGAGAAGGATGGTATTCTTGATCATTTGGATAATAAAATCAGAGAGTTGGAACTTAGCAAACAGGAGCTATCAGATCGACTAAGTGAAACTTCTGTGGAAAACGAAGATATAAAAATAAAATTGAGATCTTTTGAATCCAAGGTGGTCATGTTAGAATTGGAAAATAACGAGCTTCATGAAGAAAAGTCTAAGATTTCTAAGGAGTTGGGCAACCTCAGTACTAAATTCGAAGATCTGATAAAGGATAAAAGGCTTATTGATAAGGAACTATCAAAACTTTTCTCTCAACTAGAAAATATCATGATTGAAAAAAATAAATCATCAGCAGATTTAGTGAACACTAAAAACGAGAGCTTGTCAATTATTGAACAGTTAGCAGATTTATCATGCAAGTATCAAAATATTCAATTTGAGAATGAAAAATTGGAAGAGGAGTTGAAAGTTTCGGCAGTTGAGGTTGAAGAAAAGACACATGAATTGGAAATTGCCAATGAAAAAGTTGAAACACTTGAAGTTCAGAATATCCAAATCATGGAACAGCTAAATTGCGTTTTCAATATCATGGAAAGTGCAAGTGAAAAATTGAACAATTTGTTTGAAAAAATATGCGAGGACGAAAGCTCATCTGAAATTTGTGACAGAACTGGAGAAGAATCTGAAAAATATGATCGCTCTGTTAGATTCAGTAAAATTTCAGAAAATTTGAAGAGCCTATTTAAGAATATTGAAAATCTACTTAGTAAACTTTTAAAAGACAATGAACTCGTTTCAAAGAATTTGCAAATGTATTGTGAATCCAACAAACATCTAACAGCTGAACTTGATGAGAAAAATGAGAGCATAAAGAATATCAATTGTGAGATTAAAAACGTCCTTGAAAACTATGAAAAGGTCAAAAAGGAAAATTATGATTTGTCACAGGATGTAGTTGACCTTAAACTGAATATACAGAAGCTAACAATTGAAAATAATGGAATATCGGAAAGTCTCAAGAAAGTAACTGAAGAAAAGAATGTTATTTCAAATTTCTTAGATTTGAATAACAATGAACTTCAAAAGATTATACAAGAGAGGGAGGATATACTAGGAGCACTTGAAATGAGCAATAAAGAAGTTGAAAATATCTCACAGCAGAGGATTGATCTTGAGTCAAAAAATTCAGAACTTGTTCTGATAGTACATGCCAAAAGCTCTGAGATGGAAACAATATCAGAAGAGAATAGTAAATTACTGCAACATGTTGCTGCTTTAAGAAAAAACATTGAGGATATTACAAATGAACTGGATGCGGTTGTTAAAGAGAATACTAAACTCCTAGAGCAGTTAGAAAAAGTTTCTCAAGTTAAGGCGGATTTTTCAGAAGAATTAGACAAGGTTTCCCAGGAAAAAGCTGATTTGTCTGATAAGCTGCAGAGTTTGAAGAAGAAACAGTTTGAAAATTCAGAATATACAAAAGATTTATTAGCTAAAAATGAACTTTTGACTGAAGAGAATACTCAGCTACTCGGCCAAATAACGATTGTCTCAAACGACTTGGAAGAAAAAACTAAAAATTACCATCTGCTCGAACTATCTTGTAAACAACTCAAGAAGCTATCTGACGAAAAATCTGATATTTTGGAAAAAGTATCGGAGGAGAATAAAGGTATCTTTGATATTGTTGACAGACTCTCTCAGGAGAAATTGGAAATGTCAGACACTCTAAACCAACTATCTGAAGAAAAAATGAACATGACGAAAACCCTAAATAAATTGACTGAAGAACTTGAAACTTTATCTGAAGAAAAACTGAAACTATCGGAATCTTTAGAAATGAGCCACAAAGAATTGCAGAAAGTGAAGAGAGAAAGAAATGAAATATTGGAAAGTCAAACGACAATCATGAAAGAAACGGAAAATAATATTCTCCTAGCCCATCAAAGTGCAGTTGAGGTAAAACAAGAACTACTCAAGAGAATAGAAATGGCTGAAAAAGATAAGGAGAAACAGAGGAACCATTTTGACGCAGAATTGAAGAAAGTTCGTGAAGCATATGCCAATGTAGTGTCCACAAATTCCAAGTTAGAGATGGAGACTGTTAATCTCAGAAAAAAAATTGAAGAGCGGAATTCCCAGCTGAATGAATTTTCTCAAGTGAAGGAGGCATATGAGAAACTTCTTGAAGAAAATAGCAAACTGATGACAGAGGTAGATACAGTCAAATATAAGAGGGCCAGGGACCGAGAAGAATTCGTTAATTTACTTAGAAAAGAACGAGAAGATGCAGATGCTAGAGAGAGTAAGAGAATTCGAGAGGTGCGAAACGAGTATGAAGACAAAGTTCAGAAGATGAAAAATAAAATGGTGAGTTTTTCAACTTAAAGATAAGTTTCTTACTAATTATTCATCTTTCTAGCTAAATTTGTATAGAGAAGAAGTCAATAAGGAAATACAAAAGGTCAAGGTTGGACAATCTGAAACGGTAAGTAATTTTTTTTCGATCACTTCTGTGGCCACCATAAAGTTTGTTTTCTGGAAGACTATTAAAACAAGAATGATCTAATATCTATTGCTCCACACTCAAACAGGTATTGAATATAACTGTGTCACTTCTTCTATCTGATTCACATTCTTCAAGGATTACTTTAAAAAAAAAAACAATGCCAATAAAATGAGACCCTGTGGGACCGTTGGTAAAAATAAATGTTTGAAAGCGGCAGATCATTTTGATCGCTTTATTTGACAACAAATAAAAGTATCCTAGGTTTGCATGGTCCCTCGAAGTGAGCTCACGTAAGGAGATCGAAACAACCATGGAATGTTCGGACTGTATTCGGTTTTTTGCTTCTTTCTCGGAAACTATGGTTTTCATAACGTGTCAAAAAATGAAGAACATAAAATTCTGTGTTGAATGAATACCCAATACTCTAGATTCGGTTCAGTAATATGGTCAAACCATGCCAACATATCTACTAATGCGAATTTCAAACGTTTGAAACATGGAATCATCTATTCTAACTGAAAGAATTCATTCTATGAAAGTTGTACAGCTTCAAATTCTACTTTCAGCGAATCAAGGATTTTGAATCCTTCAAAAAATATATGGAAAAATTTTAAATTTTCGATTTTTTGTCAAACGCTCAACATTACACGATAAAAGTACCTGCCAGTTGTCAGAGCCTATGCATCTCTATACCTTTCCAACTTCGATTTCGGAATCTATAAGTTATATTTCGGAAAAAGTAATCTCGATTTCAGAATTGGTTAGTTCGATTTCAGAAATGGTAAAGTCAATTTCAGAATCGGTAAGATGAATTTCAGTAAAAGTCCATTCAATTTCAGAAATGGTGAGTTGTATTTAAGAATTGGTAGGTACAATTTCAGAAAATAAAACCCTATATTTGTTTGAAATGTTTTTAATTGTAAAAGAGTCAATTGATGTTCGAATAAGTCGAGCTCCCCTCTCCGAAATCGTATGCAAATGTCGGGAAACTGATTAATGGGTCCGAATTCATTGTTTCGCCAAAGGGCATACATTCTTAGATCATCGACTATAACACTGAAAAATTGCCACTTCCGGTTCGTATGCCGCCCTTGAGTGACCTAGGCGTATGCAAACCGGCAAGCGCCCCAATTTTCGTGAGATAAGATCATTGCACTTCATTGCCGAGCTTCTTCTTAAACAAAGTTTTGAACTTTTTTCCAACCGATAGGTGAGGTCAGGGCCGGGGCAAGGAATGGGTTGCGACTCTCCGAGGCACTCTTTCCTGTTAACTTGGACTAAGTGAGTGGGTCCCTTAAATGGCATACCGACTTAGAACATCGATAAACCCTGTGTCGCTGGCCAACAGTCTATTACTGCTTTATCATAGGAGTGCTGTGAAATATACAGGGTGTTGCGAAATTCGACCGACAACGCCTCACAGGTGATAGCTCTCGTGATACAATGAAGAATGAGTCAGGAACATAAGGCCGTAATTTGCTTTGTTCTTGAGATACAGGGTGTTGAAGTTGAATGATTGAAATCGTTTTTTCGCAATAACTCAAGAACGGCTGAATAATTCCTATTCAAATTCGATTCATGAATTATACTTCAGTATTCTCAATTCCTGATGGAAAGATATCTCAGACCATTTTTCCATTGGCATAGTTAGAGGGTATAATTGAATTATTCTGCAAAAATACATGAGTGGCGATGGAAATTTGTGAAATTCCATGTTCGAATATTGAAAATTAATTAATTCCAAAGATAAAAGGTCCTCTTGATGGAAATCAATAAAATACACCATTTTCGAGAAAAAAAGGAAAACGTTACTTGACGCAACCTTCCATCAAACCACATTATCTAACGATTTTGAAACGTGATCATGTTTTGACATAATCTGTCATTGCAGAAAGATTGTAACAATTCGAATTGAATTTAGTTTTTCGGCTTGTTATGAATTTTTCTAACAGTGAAATGACTGATATGTTGATATTGTTACGTTATTCGGGTGCAGAAGCGAACACGACACTATTTATTTTCGAACTGATTTATTTGAACTAAAGAAACACTAATTTATATCGAACTTATAGTAAGACAGGAGTACAACGATCATCCTGTAACACGCATCCCAGATTGTTCTCCAACCTCCCAAAGATTCCTACATACACCAGCATATTTCCGAACACTCAATATATGCCGCAGTGACAAATAACGTGACAGAAGATTCTGGAATGTTGTTGTCGGTCGAAGTTCGCAACACCCTGTAGATATCAGTATGGTGATGAATTATAATCGCGTAAATTTGCATAGCAATGCTATAGTATTTTTCTTTTTCTAATAATGTTTCATAGACTTTCATCAGTTCACTTCTACGTTTTTGGAATTATTGTTAAATTGATGTTGATATTGGTATAAGTATTATCTTTGGGAAAAATGTTTATTGAAATGAGATTCTATTATACAAATATTTTGTATCATTTAAAACTTCTTATTTCAGGATGGCCTCCACGAAATTGTTAAAGATCTCAGAAGCGAACTTTTTGAGGCAGAACAGAAGATCCACATGCTGGAAACTGAACGAGACATGATGAGGATAAGGGAGTCCACATCACAAAGAAACGTTCATTCATCCAGGGAATCCCTGCAATCCCTGAGGGGAAAGGAAAAGCCACGAGACTCAGTGCGGAGCAGTATAACCTCTCTGCGGTCTACAGACATCAGAAGCAGACCTAATTCTGAACAGATTATACGGAAAGTAAAGAGCGTTTCGACAATGCAGCCAACTCATAGAGAGAAAGGAAATGTTATCAACGACAGAAAAACCACGATGTTACCTCCACCAAATGTTACAGAGATTGAAGAAACAATTACTTTCTCTAGAAGAACATCTATCAATGGCATTCCGACTAACATCACTCCCAGTATGGAAATGGAAGATGAAGACGACCACTTCAATAACAAATATCTGGCTGATTTGAAAGCTGGTAGATGCATTATGGGTACGACAGGTAATGATGGAGCCGGTAGATTGTCCGAGCTGGCTTGGAGAAATTCCTTGGTTCCTCCGCATTTGAAGTCATCATATCCTGCAGAAACTCAATTTGTTAGTCCTACGCACTTCAAGGAGGATGATTTAAAGGTAACATTTGCAAATGACTGATAATTTAGGAACATTTTGTAACACTTCGGTTTATCCACAACTTATCAAGTTATCACACAAATATTCAATATCTGTATAGTACCTATTCTGAACTGATCTTCATGCTCATGGAGTAATGTTTCGCAATATATGCAGGGTGGTCAACTTGAGACAGCCATTTATCTTAAAATTCATACATAAAAAAATGAATATGTAACTTTTGTTTCATACATAATACTATCCAACTTGAGGTTGATTATTTACTTTACACTTTATAAAATACCTTTATTTATCCAAGAAGATCATACAATTATCATATAGGACAAGTCTCAAAAGTTCTTAACAATTTTTATTATCACCTAAACTAATGACCATTCATCCATACTCATATGTTCATACTTACATGCGCTCATCACCATTCACACAAATCATCTACCGATACTAAAAAGAGTACTGAAGGTACTCTTCAACGGAATAAAAGGCATTTGCTAGCAATATTGATCTGATAACAGACATAAACTTTTTCTAACTAGTCATATTTTTTATTCCATTGCTCAATTTGTTATATAAGACTGAGCCTATATAATAAGGATTTGATTTGTACAATTCTAATCTATAGATATCATATTGTGAATTATGCCCATACCGTGTTCAAAATCGAGATTTTTCAACTTTAACATTTTTTTGTGTCGAAACTATTCATTATTGGTCAAAACGGCTCTCATGTCCCGATCTCAACTTGTGATTTACTATCTACTGACATTTATTTGAAACAAATACAGGGTGGTTCAAGATTCAGAATTCTGATCACCCTGTATCTGTTCCAGTTAAATGTCAGTAGATAGTAAATCACAAGTTGAGATAGGAACATGAGAGCCGTTTCGACCAATAATGAATAGTTTCGACACAAAAAAATGTCAAAGTTGAAAAATCTCGATTTTGAACACTTTATATCCCTGGAACCATTACAGCTAGAGCCCAAGTGTGATGCATTGATGAAATCAGCTCTTCGGGGAGAATCTAAAAATGCAATGAAATACAAGGTGTTCCATTTGAAATAACAAAGTTGTTGCTTCTTTTCGTTAGCAGCGGCAACGCCGCAGGGCTGAAAATATTGTAGGACGATGTCCCCCTCGAAAACGGTTTTGGCGACCTACAGAGCCTCTGTTTCGTTTTCAAAGGCCCACTCTGTATAAAGTATAATTAATTTTCTAGTAGGAATGACATGAATGATCAGACAGTAATAAGATCATTCATGAAGTATTATCGACTGTTGTATAATTGAAATTACAAATAGTGAACAAAACTTACATATCATTAAGATATGGTGGTGGCCAGGTAGCCGTGCGGACAGAGTGTCTATATTCTAATTCGCATTCGCTTGCCGGTCGTGGGTTCGATCCCCGTCGACTGCAGAAATTTTTCTGATGGCCCAAGAAAGTGTTTGGGATCACACGTTAAAAGGTAAGGCCCCCGTCATTCCTTGCTCGCACAAGACTTTCGAAGACTTTTGAGGGTTGCTCGTAAGGGGGCAACCGAATGACGGATAGAACAAATTTTAGAACAAATATCTCAAAATAACAGTCATATTATAGTGAACAAGAAGGGGAAAAATAAAAACAGTGAAAAAAAAAGGAAATTCATAATCTTTCACCTTTGATCATTCCTTTGCATATAAATATATTTCTTCACTTTATTTTTGATTTGCATAATATATGGGCTGTTAGTGATATCATTGAATTTCGAAATCGCCTCATGTGTAAACTTTTTTTGTCTAAGTTTAGAATTTGCAGCTTCAAGGTGAAACAAGTTATATTGTCTAGTGTGATGATCATGAATTTCGGAATTCCTGATTAATATAAAATTTGATTTAAGCTTTTTGTTGATGATATAATAGGAAATTTTTAGATTATTGATTAAAAAAAGTGCTCTTCCAAAGAAAATGTGTTTGTTTCCTTATACAGTTGATTCGTTGGAGTATCATATGGAAGACGATACAATACTTTCAATGCCTTTTTATATAGAACAGAAATTTTGTTGAAACTATTTTTGGAACAAGATCCCCAAATATTTATGAGATAGTTAATTCGACTGAGTATATTATGTGAATAGAGAATAATATTTGATGTATATGTACTAAGTTTAAGACATCTTCTCAAAGCACCAATAATGGGAGATACTTTTCCTATGAGGATGTCAATATGCTTTCCCCATGTTAATTTCTCATCAATCCAAATACCAAGGTATTTGGTATGGGCAGTTTGTTTCAAACGTTCATTTTTTATTCTAATGTTCAGATCAATATTTTGTTTCAATCTTTTCAATGCAAACGAGTTACTTGCGCACTTTTTACCTACTGCTGACACATGTGATTTCCAATCTAGAGATAAATCTAGGTGAATGCCTTAAAGTTTGAATGACGTGAATTGTTCAATTGATTTACCAATGTATTTCAGAAGTTGGCTATCATTATAACGGTTTGCAAGGGGATAAAATTGCATGAAGAATGTTTTTTCCTGGTTGAAGGTCAGTTTTTTATTCTGAAAGTAGTGAATCACTTTATCAAAATTAGTTTTGATTACTCCAAGGGCTTCTATTTGGGTTTCACCACTGGACAAGATAGTTAAATCGTCTGCGAAGGCAGTGAAAAAAGTACTCAAGCTGCTATCAATATCATTAATATAAAAGATGAATAAAAGAGGATCCAAGGCACTACCTTGTGGAACACCAATATCCACAACTAATTCATCTGATCTTTCTCCTGAACATTCAACAAATTGCTTCCTTTCGCTGAGATAAGATCTCAAAACTTGATTGCTTCGACCGCGAATACCATAAGCTTCTATAGAAGATAAAAGAATTTCGTGGTCGACACAATCAAATGCTAAAACATATGCTGCGAAATATTTCCTATCACAACACGAAAACTATTATTTTTATGTTACTTTTTGTAATTCAATTCAGATTGCATCATAATATGAAGCCTTTTTTCTCATATTGGTTTTGCTTGTGTAAATGAAGAGTAGTCAAATTTTAATTGGATATGAAAATATTTCAGGTGATCAAAGTTGACCTCGCAATAACCTTGAAAACGTTCCCAAGGTCAGAAAAATATATCAACATTTTGCTCTGCTTCTGAATTGAAACATCACCCTTTTCTTGTGTAAAATGGATGGTTTTTAAGTTATCGGGTTCTTGGGTATTTAGCTGTCTCAGTTGAACGGACCCTCCTGTATGTACTTTATTTCCTCTCCTACCTCTAAGCAGAGGTGAATAGATTATACAGGGTGTCTCTCAAAGGTTGACAAAACACATAATCATAGGGCCAACATATGCAGATCTAGTTCAATAGTTGATAGTTTCTGAAATATAAGGATTCATGTTTTTTTAAACTTTTTTGCAAATGTTTATCTTAATAATAGCATAATTTGAACGAAATTTGGCACGTAGGTCATTCAGGATGAGGAACCCAGATCTGGAACACATTACAGAGGCGCCACCAACAGCACTTCGTCTGATTTGTTTTATGCTCAGGTATATTGACTTTCAAGTTGAAATTTCTTATGCTTCAACATATTTTGACAGCAATAGGCAACTCAGTTACTATCGCCACTAGCTGCGTTTTCAGAGGTAATTGAATTTGAATGTTTATTGACTATGGAACCACGCGAATTATGCTGTTATCGGAAAATATAAATTTTCCCACTGCGGTAAATTGGGTTAGTTCCTCATATTTCAGCATTAGTATTCTATGTTAGCGTTCTGTTCAGATATTTTAGAGGTACCCTGTATAATATACTCAATTCTATCATTCCCAAATACTGTCTGTAGGTTAATCGAGGAGGTGGTACTTTCATTATTCAAAATTTTTTTTTGGGTTTTTCTCTCCTCGTTTCTATAAAATAAAAATATGAATATTATTTCAATATACGTGTAGTAAGGACAAATCAGATGATTTGCCCCAAAATGTCACTGCGTTTAAAGAATTTTCCTATCAGAGAGCATAAAAAAAATTCACTAGCTTGTCAGTGACAATTTGTATTGAAAAAAGTTTGGAGAAGAGAAATAAAGTTTCAAGACAGATACGACTTTGTTATTAAAATTACCATTTTTTATGTTGAAAACGGCAGAAGATTCGGTCTCAAAACGTCCAAAGATAAGTGAAAATTTGATATTTTTTCTATATACCTTTATTTCTCTTCTCCAAACTTTTTTCAATTCAAATTGTCACTGACAAGCTAGTGAATTTTTCTTTTAGGCTCTCTGATAGGAAAATTCTTTGAATGCAGTGACAATTTGGGGCAAATCATCTGATTTGTCCTTACTACACGTATATTGAAATAATATTCATATTTTTATTTTATAGAAACGAGGAGAGTGAATCCCAAAAAAATTTTGAATGATGAGCATATTCCCAGCTAATTTTTTACATCATGCAACAAACCAAGCAAGTGGACCACTCAATTTGAATTTGGTGTGCAAAATTTCGTTATATCTCATAATCTCTTTCAGTCTGGAAATGTTGAATTGGATGACAGCCTCTGCAAATTATTGCCAGGAGAAAAGCCCCGCCAGAAGAAGGACTTTGGAACCACCACCTACAAAAAACCTGGACCGCCCACTCCCAGCAAAAACGGAGGGCGACTGTCCTTGCAGGGTAACGAGATCCTACCTTTGCGAGAACACAATGACAGATCCCCGAAAAAAAGCATCACCCCCAGTCGACTCAAGGCGCTATTCATGGGCCGCACTAATTCCAGGGAAAACTCTGAGGTACACTGTGATTGCCTTGCACATGTTATTGAATGCTGTAGGCTTGTGGCTGGAAATCAGCACCCTCTTTGCTGTAGTGCTTGTTACAAAGATGCCTTTCGAAAGGCAATTATCAATTTAGAAACCTTTCCTGAGCATTATGTTAACAGTATGCACCAAGCTAGCAACGGTTGCTGTTTCAAGAATCATTTTCTAGGTACAATATGGGAGTGTGCTAAAAATCTTTCATTCATGATGCTGTTCTCTATTATGGCTGTTAGATTGTGTTTGCGCGTTATTAAGTTGAATTGACTTCAAACACTGTCATTTCTTCCTTTTGGTAAGCCTACTCAAATATGAAATTGCGTGTATTGTTCGGTTCTTTGTTACTTTCTCTTCTTTTGATTCACTTTATGACACTTCTTCATGCACATCTATACATTAGTAACATGTAACCACATATGCCCCCTCATAGAATAAGGTGGTGCAACATATCGCTGGTTAAGAAGAAGACTGTCACAACTCGAAAAATATGAAAAACCTATTTTTCATATAAAATGATTGCAAATGAGGTATATTTTTATGTGTAAAAGAGTCACACCTTGAATTTGATTCGTCTCTCCTAGATGGCGCTGGCGTCAAATGGTACAAGTCGGATTCATATATTTGTTGAACAGTGTCACAAACTCAATTGAGTCATCTATTCAACAAGCGTAACTTCAACTTAGTCAATTATTTTATGGGAAATATCGTCCCAAGTCAAAAAGTGACAGTCTTTCGCAGAGAAAATACATTTTTTTCCATGTTATTTCTTCAATTGTGCCCATCTTCCCTGAAATACTTCATTAATATTTTTTTTTTTGTTGGAAAGTTCGAATTTCAATATAGTTGTGTCACTTTTTCACAAAATTATCGATGATTAGAGCTCTACATTTTAATCAAGTAACCCGTTACAAAAAATCTGCTCCTATCTATGCACCCGATCAGTACATAACCCTCATCAGGCAAGCGAAAAAGATCCGTACAGAGTTTTGTAGTTAACTCATGAAGATATCATGATTTCAAGGATCTCTCCGAACGTTTAGGTGTAAAAACTGGGTATGAGGATCAAAAAGGAGAACCTCTGAAAATTTCGGATGTTGAAGTGTTGAAGGTTGAAAAAGCGCATCCTGAATATTTTTCCTACAAAATTTCATACGAGGAAAAACAATTTTCAACTTTCATGGTCCTGAATCCTAGAAGGAAATCAAGTAATGCAGTGCCATCATTGAAGAAGGCCTATAATAAACCAGTAGGAATAAGTGATGCTGAAAAAAAAGGGAATAATGGCACTAATCCAAAAAAACTCCGTTCCTAGTTTTTATGGTCAGTTTTACAACAACTTATAAATTTATATCCAGTTGTAAGGGCAGATAGGTATTATAAGTCTCCACATGGAAACTGTTTCATGAACTTACTAGAGCTACTCATAAGGTAATGTTTCGTTTTTGATTCATTTTATAAACAATCGTTGAGGTTATTTTGTTGTTTTCGTATTTCTTTCAAAATGTTTTTGTCATGGCAGATACGGTAGTATTAGCCTGTATAATACAACTACTTCATGCACCTATACTGATGCTGCATCGAGAAAAGAATTATTTAGTTCAAGCATTTTTTCATGTACCTGTGAAACCAAAGTTAGTTGAGTTTTTCTTGAATGTGATCATTTTGCTGTTATTAGTAAAAAAGCACTTGAAGAGAATTTTGGTTTTGTTCCATTTGTCCACCATCGGCTAACGTCTCCATGTTTTTCAACTCAAAAAATCAAATTTTTGGTAATTCTCTAATAATATAGAGACACATATTATATTTATCACCTATAGATTTTTTGGTCAAAACCGTCACAAATAATTTTTTTTTGGAAAAAATAATCAAAAATGAAATGATGACTATAAATACAGTTTTTCAATGGTGAAAAGAATCTTATGACGCCAAAATCGATAATACTTACTAAGTCGAATACCTTCATTATTGCCTTACAAAATTGAACAAACCTTTGAACAGCGTTTTCTCAAGAAAATACTTTTTCGACTTGTGACGGTCTTCTTCTTAACCAGCGATATGTTATTCTGAACACTTCACATGTACTAATTTTCGATGCTTGAAGTATATATGATTCATAATGTGAAATTTTATAATTGACGTAAATACATTCTCATGAAATCAATGACGGCTAACATTTTCAGTCTCACCAGTTGGCTTTACTGAAACATGAGGTCAATGTCAAAGTCAAAAATCCCAAAATTTTGTTGGACAGCCCTAATAGTAGGAGATCAGGCTGCAGATTTCTACCGTCAACTGATAACGAAATGATATATGTCCCAAAGGAAAGTAAAAACATTTTAGTTCAACTAAAGGCATCTGTGCCAATCACTATCCTGAGCAAAATGATCAAAAATAGAGATGAGAATTATGCCATCCAATACCAATCTCAAAAACGTACCTGAGACACCTCTTAGTCTGAGCCAAACGCATGGCACAGCGAATTATTTGCTGCTATTATTCCGGACATACTCCCTTCATGTGATAACGAGCTGAAACAAAGAGCAAATGAAAGCGAATATCCAAACGTGCCGCGATTCAAACTGATCTAAGTTAGTAGCAGATCGTCAATATTTCTGTGAATATTCTGCATATTTTATGCTACCTCACAAGCATGACATGGGCAAAAAAATACAAAGAAGCAAATTTGTTGAGTTCCAGAAATGATGATAATAAATATTTCATCAGCATGATTTGAAAAATTCCTTTGTTGTTCTCTTTCAAGTATTGCTATCTTTGTCTTCAAGAGTTTCACGTAGAATTATGAAAATGTTAGAGTTCACAACGTCGAAAAAATCATGTTTTCATTCATTTTTCAGTAATAATCAGGAAAGACACTTCACCTTCTCTCAGCGGTGGGTGAACTTTCCTCAAAGTACTTAATGTTTGCATTGTGCGATGATGATGAATTGTGTTTAGTTCTACACTGGTCCATCGGATATTATCTTCAGAGGGGGCGAAATATTCTCGGAAGTATTGACGCTCTGCCACTAACTTATATCAGTTTTAAATCGCGGCACGTTTGGATATTCTCAAAGGCGACATCATTCCATCTCATTTGCTACTTGTTTCAACTCGTTATCACATAATAATAATAATAATAACATTTATTGATCCCAAGAAACATACAATGTTTATAGAGAGAAACAACAAAAAAAATAGAATAAAATCAAATATGCAATACAATGAAAGATAAACAGTTCAATCAGAATTAATTGATACAAGGGGAGAGTTAAATTGATAAAATATATTTCTTCAGTTCACACTTAAATTTTGTGACGAATCTAATAGATTTTATTCTGTTGGGTAGACTATTGTAAATATTTATTCCACAAAAATATGTTCAAATGTTCACTTTGTCTGGTGTGATGCTCATGGGTATCAGAATTGATATTGAAAGTAAGATTCGAGTGCTTTTTCTTATTTTTAGTGAAATGAATGAAAATGCATACTTTCATTTTGAAGAGAGAGTCAATATCTAGTAGATCTCTTGGTTTGTATAGTCTAGATGTTGATTCCAGAAATGGTAGTTTATAAATACATTTTATGGCTTTATTTTGAAGAGATTTCAGAGGTTTCAAAACAGATTTTGCTGCAGTACCCCAGATCGATATCAGATACTGCAATTTAGAGTAAATCAAACTGAAATAAATTAATTTCAAGTAATTAAGAGGTATAAAAGATCTCAATTTGTATAATATACCAATAATGGGAGATATTTTTTTCCTGAGCAATTGAATATGTGATGACCAAGATAGAGTCTGGTCTATAGTTAAACCTAAGAGTTTGGAGTTTTTTGTAGGATTTATAGAAAAATTCCCGAATTTTAACGGATCTATTTGGTTATCAGGTATAACTCTTTTCGAGATGAACATAAAGAAGATTTATCGAAATTGAGTTTCAATTTATGATCTTGTAACCATAATGTTATTGAAGCGAGGTCTTGTTCCATTTGGTTTTTTATTTCTTGTATATTTTTTCCGTAATAAATGAGAGTTGTGTCATCGGCAAATAATTTTAAATTCCCTTGTAATTTCAGTCTTGAGATAGAATTTATATAAATTAGAAATAAAATAGGTCCGAGAATTGATCCATGGGGTACACCATAAGATATGTTTCTTATTGAAGAAAATGAATCTCCCATATACACAAACTGCTTTCTATCAACTAGATAATTTTCAAACCAAGAGTAAACTTTACCTCTTATCCCTATTTGAGTTAATTTCATGGCGGAATAACAGCTGTGCCGTGGATTTGGCTGAGACTGAGGGGTGGCACAGATAGGTGTTTGAAATCTACCATTCAATTGGTATCGGTTGGCATAATTCTAATCTTGTTATCAAATCGCGAAATCGAGTGCAAATTTCCGCACAGGAAAGTGCAATTTTCAATCATTTTGCTCACTATAGTGATTGGCACAGGTGCCGTTTGATAAAATACAATGTGTTTAGATGCTTTTGGCGCATATAGCATTTCGTTATCAGATGACGTCGAAATTTGCAGCCGGCTCTTGGACTATAAAGGCTGTGGTCTGTTTTATCAAAAATATTCGGAAACCATTATGTAGAATATTTGAATAAATAATTAAACTCATGTTATCAGACTCACGGTTTTAACTCTCAATGTGGTAATTTATGACCAATTCTTATCGTAGTAAGTGGCCGAATGACAAGTAAAGAAGAAGTATATTTATCAGCTCGACCAACTTTGACCCCACGTTTCAGTGGCGCGATGGGGTGACAATAAATAATGTTACCCCTCATTGTTCAAGTCAGTTTTATTCATCATCCTAAATCAAATGGAGAACTCATCCATATTCAATAGTCTCAAGAAAACAACATTATATTTACTACAAATAAAATTATTCATCAACAGACTCATGATTTAGTGATATATTTATTTATTTATTTATTGATTTAATAAAATAATTTTCTAATTATGTAAATTTTCATTTACTCAGTCATACATTTATAAACATGTATGTTTCATGGGAATAATAAAGAGTGTTATTATTATTATAAAGTTATTTAATTTTCCAGAATCAGTGTACCACTCCAAAGACTAATAATAAGCGAATGAGTTTATTCAGGAAGCAGAGATAGCTGCAACAACCTTTTCTTTGGGTAAGCCTTTTCTAAATAAATGATCACATTTTCGTTATCCTATTCTATATCCACAATCTCAAAATACACTATTCACTAATACCTATACAATATGTAATAAAAAATTAGATTGAATTCTGATTATTATGTTCCAAATCATCACACTTTATATATCAAAATGATGAAATGCTGTCCTACTAATATTTTACGAAATAACATACATTGGGTGAGGGGACTGATAATGAATTATTGGCATTCAATTACTCCACTATGTCATTAGGAACCTAGATTAATTTTTGCAATACTTCTCAAGCTTTTTTATGTAAATAATGAATCTATGCGTTGTTCGAAATTGTTGAATTTTAGTGGTCAGGAGGAACCCATGATATTATATTTCATTCTTGACTTTCTCGAGCAACCAACATGTCCAAATATTTCTCATTCTCCAAAACAAAATATCATGTAAATGTTGAAGACTTAGCAACATTGTGCTGCATGCTGAGAACTGATAAGACCACGCCCACAATTCGTGCGCCGTGTTGTCACGTTCACCAATTCAAATGTCCTCTAGTGTGAATTAATATAATTATTATTTACACAAATTCATTATAAGCAATAAGCCACAAATCATAAGGGAACATTTTGAGACAATTGCATTTTTATTGCTAATTAGGAATATTACCAATACTCAATTGAGAATCTATGAATTATTGAATAACTAATATTTCTGAAGTTCCCTGCCCCTACTTACGAAATCGTGGCGTCAGTTTTTACGCAAATTACTGTTGCATTATTGATGATTTTAGCACCTAAATATCGACCAAAACATTCTTAAAAAATATGAAATTTAAAGGTATTTGAGTGATGATTATATTTTAGAAATAAAAAAATAGTCCACTCGCTTATTATAGTGGAATATCTATCCACTGAATTCAATAAATCAATAGGATAGAAGTTTAGCCAGCGTCGAGAGGGAAAAATGTTTTCACTAGTCTTTCCTATTGATATCTTGGTCTTCAGGGTTCTTAACTGAAATAATGAAAATGTAACGTTGTCAACGCCAAAACTGAGAATATTCTCTAATCTTTATCTCGATACATTATTACTTTAAATAACAAAGGCAAATCTAGAGCAAAGGACACCGCACGTTTTATGGGGCTGAATTTTCGATATGTTATAGTCCAAGACATTCTGAACAAAATGTCCGAATACCAAACTGTTCTAATGACTTGTTTTGGCGCTAGAGTCCGCTGAAGTCTCAATGTTGTTTTTTTTTTCTCCTGATAAATTTTTCAAGTTGAGCTATTATTATTTCATTTGTTGATAGGATTAGTCACTACAAGAATTTTTCTTCAATATTGTTGCTGTTGTTCAAGAATTATGCAGTGTGTTCTAGCAATTATGGGGGAGATAAAATATGATACTATCCAATAATTCAATAAACGCATTTCAATTATGAAACAGTTATTTATTATTATCATTATTATTTCATGTTCACCTAGTATATAAAGAGGAGACATACAACGATATTAACACGTTCTATAACAGTAGCAGATATTATCAGTAATATCAGTATTCATTTGCATCCTCAGATGAATATTCCTTGTAACTTCGTCAATAAAATATGATTATACCTAGTATATTTTTTCAAATGCATGTCAATATATTTCAGGCAGGATCGCAGATATTGAATAGTTTGAGAACTCTGTTACTTGTGCTGATTTATTGATGCTGTGTATATACGAACCTATTTTAAGAGGGAAAACGCAAAATGACATTCCTTCTCAAACCTTGACAAATAGGAGATTAATACTATTAGAAAAAAACATCACATTAATATTGAATATTGAAATATTTTTTTGATTCGAATATCATTCAGCTGCTGTTATATGGAACGGGTTGATATCTTCGTTTATCTTCTCCTTATACAAAGGGTGAACATGGAATTAGAATAAGCGTATTTTGTAATTGAAATGAAACATTTCTCGATTTATCATTTCTCGATACCTTTTCCTATAAAGTTAATGAATATCATTATTGTCTTGAACAATAATAGCTGGAACACATTATATAATTGTTGACCAGTAGCAACACAATATTGATAAATACTTCTAGTAGTGACTTATCCTATCAAAAAATAATATAATAATGACTCAAAGAGCTTAATTTATCAGGGGAAGAGAGATCAAGACTGAGACTTCAGCGGCCTCTGGAGCCAAAACTAGCCATTAAAACGGTTTGGTATTTGGACATTTTGTCTTGGACTATAACATATCAAAAATTCAGCCAATTTGACATAAGCCAATTTTCCCTATAAAACGTGCGGTGTCCTTTACTACTTACATGTGAGGTTATACCGGAGCCTTACATATCACAATTTCTCGACATGAGTTGCATATTTTATGCTACTTCACAAGCATGACATGGGCAAAAAAATACAAAGAAGGAATAGTTGAAGTTGAGTTCCAGAAATGATGACCTATAATATGAGCTTCTGAAATCTAGTTTTAGTATGTAGGGCAGTATACTTATTTTTATAATGAATATGTTAACAGCGTGATTTGAAAAATGTCTTCGTTGTTCTCTTCCAAGTATTGCTATCTTTGTCTTCAGGGGTTTCACTTGGAATTATGAAAATGTAAGAGTTGACAACGCCGAAAAAAGTTATAACTTCATCAATTTTTTAGTCATAATCAGGAAAGACACTTTACCCTCTCAGCAGTGGCTAAACTGTCCTTAATATACTTAATGTTTGCAGTGTGTGATGATACGGTAATGAATTGTGAAATAAATTCAACATTCATAATCTGACAAGGGTTTGCAATAAATCGAGGGTACGTCAATTTCATATTTTGAAACCCATTATTTGAACTGAACTGTCTCACATTTGAAGTGAGAAAAGGAAACATTTCCATCATTTTCAATTTCTTTCAAGATTCTAATAGCCCAGTTCATTAAGTACAACTTCAGTACTTTTTTGGTATTCCACCTTCCTGACATGATGACCTACAGGGTGATATCTGAATATGTGATTATTTTCGAAAAGTTTGAGATCGCCCCATTTGGCAGGGACTTTTTTTGTTTCATTGAGGGTGCTAAGATAAGATGTTTGCATTCTGATATGTTCAACCAACATAAACTCAACTTCAAAAGAATATTAGATTAGCTTATCCTGCTCAACGCTATCACTATACCGATCACTATGATACTCAACTTCGGCAGGGGTGTAGGATTTGAGAATTGTTAAATTTTGCAATATTCTCCCATCTATTCCGGTTTGACCAGAAACGACCCAAACTTTTTATTCGCAAATGGGACTCACCCAGTATTTTATCCCATTATTGGTTAGGGATTATTATTAAGAATTCAAGGATACTGGGTTTGATAGGGTTATTTCGAACGATTACGAAGATATTCGCGTTCGAAATTTTTTTATTCTCAGTGAGTTTGACAGAGAAAGAAGTTTCGATATTGATGCGCTATCACACCCATTGCATTGCATATTATGGAAACTTCGAACGCAAATATCTTGACCCATTCGAAAATCAAAAGTTCGGTAAATTCACCGGAAGTGATGGGAGAGTATGAAACATAAAAAAAATTACAACTCTTGTTATACAAACACAGCTTCAATTAACTACTAACAAATTCATTTGTTGCTGTCAATAGTTATTGTCAATATGTTGTTGCACCTCCCCTAGCAGCTTAGAGAGTCCTCATTATTTTTGTCATTTACCGATTATCGAACCATTCATGAAATTTTGGAATATAGCTATCCACTCTTCCTGTATCGCGTCCTCTATTTGGCCATGATTCATTATTACTGCTTTCCTTCTCTATATGTGTATTAGCACTGCTCGGTATAGGGTTAACAGAACAGAATCAGTCCCTCTGAAACCTTGCACCTTTATTAACACTCAACACAATGTATTCTTTACAACGCTTCAAATAAGAATGAATCAACCTAAATGCCTCCTGATCGGATACAGTCATTTGTAGATAGGTGACTAAACCTTATGTAACCACTAACTGTAGCTCTGTGCTTCTAATGGTACAGGGCGTCCGGCATCTGGCTAGTCGCTAACATGTGTTATATCGAATTCATGTCGGCGGGAACGAGTATTTTTTTTATTTCTTGGAGGAAAACCTAGGAAGGATAGGGAGAAAAGTTAGGCAATATTATGTTGTCTTGAAACTCCAGTGACAATTCTCGCACGATATCCTAGTTTATTATCAGCCAGTATGAAATTGTCACCAACATTTCGGACAACTCGAACTACAACTTCTCTGACACAATACATATCTTGATACCGCAGATCACTCATACAAACCCTAGATATGCACCGTAAATATAAGAATGGGCAAGAAACCAACGTTGAGTTTACGGTGGTTTTGTGATCACCTTATGTTATTTTATTATTGTTGTTTGTAATCAACTTCCTCATACCAGAATTTTATTTCTGACTGGAAGATATTTTCTCAATAAACAATAAACAAATTTCGAGGAAACTCACTATCCTTCATTTTATCGCACTCAATAAAACATCTCAAAAAATCGCTGTGAAACGGGGCGATCCCAAACTTTTCGAAAATTATCACATATTCAGATATTACCCTGTGGGTCTCCATGTCGGAAAGGTGAAATAACAAAAAAGTACTGAATTTGTACTCAATGAAATGGGCTAGTAGAATCTTGAAAGAAATTTAAAATTGGTTGATCCAATCCAAAGTTATGACGGTTCGAAAATGATTTGAAGTTTCTGCTTATCTCACTTCAAATGTGGGGCAGTTTATATGAGAATTAGAGAAAATGATGAACATTTGAACGAAAATATAATGAGCGTTGCTTTTTTAATGGGACCTAATAGGAAGTACGAGTACGGAGATGAGGTCAAAAAACTACCATTTGCACAATGATTTTGATTTGTCCGTTTTGTTAATTTTGCATTTGAGATAGTTCGCCCACTGTTCGTGGTACCCACAATCCAACCAGAAATCATTGAATTGGTATTATTTCAGATGTAAATAAAAAAATGCGTCTTTAGGCTCCAAAAGGCAAAATCGACGTTTTTTGCAAACCATAGGTAGAACAAAAATACAAATGGATGTAACGGGTCTTCAACAATGGTTGAGAGCCACGTGGCCATTTTTAATGTAGTGGCTCTTCCATACCTACTATATGAAAAACTCGTTCCTTTATAGAACTGGAAAGCTCTGGAATTCATTGCCTGAGGAAGTTTTTCCGAGAACTTATCTCCGAAAGTTGAAAAAAAAATCCAACACGTGGCTCTCAATCATTGTTGAAAACCCTGAGTTATCCAGCACAACCTCAAAGTAATTGTGATTTTTTTTCCAGAGCCATATTATGTATCTTATGCCTAATTATAAGCATATTAGTATAATCAGGAAGCAAGATGAAGAAAACTACTTCTATTGTCCTCTAGAATGTGTATATATAGATGCCTTATTCTTACCTTAACATTTTAATTCAATTATTTGTTTTTTTTATTGTGTTTTGTGATATAATTAATATTACTTTTGTATTTTGTACCCTTTAATATTTTTTAAATAAAAATATTACACATAGGTAATGCACAATAGCTTCAATACAATATCTTTCAACCATACATATAACCTCTAATAACATTCTTGCAAATATTTCACTTTTAGTTCAGGATATCTGGTATATTCCATTCCACCTCTCCTTTTTTATCAATCTTCCACTAAAATCTCGAATACCGATTAAGTGATAGCTGCGACTAGAGACAATATAATATAAGGAAGGAAATAAATCAACTAGGAAATTTGTATATCGCTACTTCAAAGTTGGGAACCAACTCCCCAGAAGTCGAAACTTGTGCGGGGTTAGGAAGAGTAATAGTTCATAAAATGAACGAAAATGGTAGATAACGAGAGAAAAACAACTACTTTCCTGGCTGTATGCTACGCAGAACATAGGATTAGATCCTCCCGAAAACTATGCAATAATTCGTCTATAAGAGTTGTTTCTTTCCTTGCCATGTATCCATAGGATACATGAATTTCTTGTTCACTGACCTTTGTGAATAAGATCCGTTGTAGTAGATAAAAACTCTTCGATTCGCTGAGGTGTCAAAGTTTTCGATTTCTCAGGTTTGTATCCATATTATTCTGATTGCATAATTTTCCTCACATGAATATTGTGTTTTAAGTTTATTGTCATACATACTTACCTACGAATGAATTGCCCACAAAGATGCGAGCTTCATGTTTACACAGAGTTCTTGTAAATATGCATCAAGTACCTACTTACTTGAAACATGCTTGAAACATTCTAGTGTAGAGGAGAACGAGGCAAAATCCTCGTCCTTACAAGACTTTTTTTGTTTGGGAGTAGAAAGATATGGGACCTTCACCATCTCGAATATAATCGAGTACTATAAATTCAGCATCATGGAATGAGAAATCGAAAAATTTCGAACCGAAGGAGAAAAACGATCTCGTACATTCATATGTTTCTTGATGGAGAGTTGAATGATTTATTTGATAAAAGATTGATGTATCTCGTGATTTGTCAGGTGTAGATTTATTATGGCAGTATCTCCGATCCGAGAGGAATGGTGAATTTGAAAATCATTCATCAACTGCTGCTAATATTTGATTGCATTTCGCGCATTAGATAGGAAAATGACTAATATTGGAAATCATGCATTATTAATTGTTCTTTCAGGGGGTGGTCTAGTGGGTACGGGTAGAGTCACTGGATGGTTACGGGAAAGGTGTTACGGGGTATGGGAAAAATCGCATCCTAAGAATTGATCGACTTTTGATGTATGTAACTGAGTTCAGTGCTTGCTCTGAGCATCGCCAATATCGCCAAGGACACAAATGAACTGTGTTTTCCTAAAGAGCGGCATAAATATGAAAGCAACCCTTCAAAAAAATTGTTCGCACGACTATGTTAGTTTTATTATCTTCTTCTTTTTTGGGCGTAACCATAAGCAGAGAAAAGTGTCTTGCAATAAATTGTGACGGTGGCTTCATAGTTCATTGGCTAGTTCTAGAAAGACTAGAAAAAGTAGAAAGTAGGTAGACGTAGAATCGTAGGAAGCTATCTTCAGGAATATTATGATTTATGAATTTATGATTGGTCTTGAGAGTGAGAACTTGAGATGAAAATGAAATGCTTAATAACATATGAGAAGGTCAGAAAAGTGAGCACTCTGAGAGCCTTGAGGGTCTGAGTTTTTTGAGTTAGATGAATGTTAGATGTTAGATCAGATTTTAGGTGTCTGCAGCTGTTAAGTCTACGCGTGCTTTGGTTTGGGTTAAGGTTTTGGGTGTTGTCTAGGTGCCTAAAAAAACACTTGATAAGCTTTTATCACCAGCACAAATTATTCAGTTTTGTGGTTCAATTATGGCATCTGCCAGTAGTACGAGTGCACGTTCACTATTTGGGGATTCAAAAATGCGCCTGGCTGATCGAGTTCAAGTTAATGTCAATAATATATCTTCTCTAGCTAGACAAATTAATAGAGGGTCCAAAAGTGCCGAGGTAAATGAACTGATATAAACTAAAATTACTTTTTCAACTAGATGAGATATCTTTTAGATTTTGATGCATTCTGCTCGAAATTTCGCAGCACAAGAACAAGCTATGGAAAACAGTGGAAATAACTTGAAAAAATTACAACTTCTCTGTGTCCATTTGGGGTATCAACAAGATGCCATGCTAAAATCTGCTCAACAGTTAGAAGAAGTAAAAGAACAAGTGTGTGCAATGCAGAGATGATTTTCGAAAATTTGAGTCACCATTTTAGAATTTCATTATTATTTATTTTATTATTTGGCGTCGTTGGCGACATGGTTGGCGACAAGTTCTGACATTTAGATAATTTTAACCTCTTTTTGCTTACTTCAGTTACTTCTCTACTTCTGTTCGCTTGGTACTCAGTAGTACATTTACATTCATAGATAAGATAAGAGAAGAAATAGAAGATAACCACTTGGGATCACCGGCATCGGTGATAAGAAACAAGGAAGAAGAAGATTAATTTGCGTCGAAAGTCAGTCGAAAGTGGAAATGTATTTTGATTTTGATATACACTGCTTTGAATTTGGATGTTGAATGAATTCATTTCTTCAAAAAATCCCATGTGTATTTTTTTCATGTTAAATAATTCATTGGTAAGAATGTATTATTTTTTGTTCATGCAATATACTACCTATTTGTATGCTTAGATCTGCTTAGATAATGCTATTTTACATTTATATCACATTCCATTTGTTGATATCTGGGATGCCAGATGAGTGACATGGTTTGGATAGTTTGATTATATGGTTTGATTACTTTAAAAAAGGCGGACATAAAGTATGGTAATAATACCTTTTTGCTTTTCCAAGCATCCATGCATATCCATGGCAAACTAATTTACCACCTCATTTTATATTTTCAGTCTGTTGATAGAAAAAATGTTCTTGTTGAACAGATACATTAGGTCTTCTGTTTCAAAAATTAAGTGTAGGAGATATCAACAAACCCAAGCAAAAGTGCAATACCCAAATAACTTACCTAATGGACCAGTATTCAGAAATGCCCAATTTTTTTCTGAAAGAATAGCTCTCAGAGATAGAATTGCAGGATATACTTATGCCAACATTTTTGTGAGTGCCAATGAACTTTCCAAAGAAATCACAAAATTGGTTCAGGGGCATACAGGCGAGAGAGTGATGTTTATGTGCCCCAATGATGTAAATTATGTTATAACTTTGTGGGCCATCTGGATGTCAGGACAAATAGGTGAGTGAACTTTTTTCTATCTGAGACTTATTGGTATGGTATAATTATAATAGAGGTCTAAATAGACTGAAGTTGTGGAGTTTGTTTCTCAAAGCCTCAAGGGCTCTCAACAACCACTGAAGCAGGGATTAGGTGCATTCAGGCCCATGGTTCAATTGGTTTATACACATTTTTTTTTCATTTTCAGGCAAATTATAACTAAAATTTGGTAACCTGTCAATGTTCACTTCAATTTAACATGTACCAGTTGATTTATTTCCTTATTAGCATTCTTTTGCTTTCAAATAATAGTTGCTTTTTCATGTGGAACTGTTTAGTCCCTACTGTTCCCTAAAGGACAAAAAATCCCTTAGGGGAAATACTAGAAGATGAAATAGGATGTCCTGAATATGTTATGCAATGATGGTCAGGCAAATTGCAAAATTCCATTGGCATGTGTCAATGGAATAGTAAGATATAATATTTTCTATTGGATCTTATAAAAATCCTGTTTAAACATGATAGGTTCTTGAATAAGCCTCTTTTTCCCTGGAATTTGTTTTGACCAATTTTTAAGGCAAAGAAAGAACAGGGACTGCCAATCTCACAAGAGATGAAGACAGACACTATCAATTCCATTCCAGCAATTTCAGATGCCTGTATGTTGTAGGAGGGGTACCTCATAAGACACATGACACATAATATGCTTATTAAATCATTATTCTGATCTAGAAAAAGTACTCTTAAAATCCTTATGGTGAATTTCGAGTTAGTATAATTCTACTTCATACTTTCAGCCTCTCTTTTGGCATAACATGGTACACAAGTAAATTTTAAATGATAATATGTTACTATTTTCATTCATTTTGTTTACAAGTTGGGCTGTGCCTGAAAATAGATTTTGATAAATATTTCTCCAAGTAATTATCACATTTATTATGGAATCCAGATTGATTATAACAATAAACATCTTTTATCAGGGTCATCCGCAAGGGAGGGCTGAGGGGGGGGGTGTCTGCCCCCCCTAGTGCCTTGCCCTTACTCAGATACATCCCCAATAAAATAGATTTTCAGTATTCAATCCTCCATTCAATCCCTATTTTGTTTGTTGAGGCTTGCAAATTATTGGACTTGCCCAAACAAATAAATGATCTAGATAAGAAAGCTTACACTCCAAATGTTCAGTCATTACACATTGTATAGTTTCAAAAGCAATGTTAGTGCTGAAGCAGATATTTTATAGGACATTTAAAATAAATGTAATTTGTTATGGAGTATAAGAAGTATTTGGCATGTTGGTCAAGAATGAACTGTAATATCATGGGTTCCTCCTATTATGTTTTATTCAACAACAGAGGACTCTTACATCTTTTTGATAAATTGATTATAATTGGTGACTTGACAACCTTGCTTTGTGAGTGGCAATGGCAGATCATGTGACCAATAATGTAACAGCATAAAAGCTGACCATGATGGTACGTTTGAAATGAGCTCCGACATTTATCAATTTCAAACAATACATAAATTAATTATTTACCTAAAAAAAGTGTGAGAAGCGGTGCAAAAATTAAGTTAGGTCCCTATAATGACACAGTGGAGTAATTGAATGCCAATAATTCATTATAAGTCCACTCGCTCATTTTGCATGCGGCATTATTCGTTTCACAAAAACGTAAGGCAGAACGTAAAAACCACAACACTATCTCAAAAGATAACAGAGATATCGCAGATATTGTTCGAAAGCATTGAAAACAGGACACACATACACAATGAATTCCTTTATTTTATATCTTTTCAACAACTATGTACTTTGATTTTTATCATTTCCTCATAAAACTTCCATGCTATTTCATATCAATTATCTGATCTGTGCCACAGTCTAAAAACCGTATACAGAGTGAACTTCTCAATATCTACTAAATTGTACATAAGTGGCAGCATTGCATGTAAATGAGGTTGTTGGAAAGTTATGATCAAAGAAATTTTTGCAAGTCATAAATTACCCTAAATGAGGGGTTAGATACTTCATAAAGGTTATCTGATGGTTCCTCAACTGTCACTTGAGGGGATTTTCATAAGGGAAATTTGGTGTACAAGTGATGGGAATTTATAATAAATTGAGAGAATTTAATTTTTAGTATTTTGGGAATTTGAGGAGAATTTCAGGGGAATTGTGAGGGTTTAAGAGGAATGAGGGCTTACACTTTCAGTATCAGTAGTTAGCGTTACTAGATCGTGAGGTCAATGTCAAAGTTAAAAGTAGAAAAATATCTTTTTCTACAAGCGTGCGTGATTCACCCTATACCCGCACACTAGTGCGGGAAATTTTTTTCCGCACTAGTGCGGGAAAACAAAGATGTAATAAAATCGCTAGTAATATAAGTGGTTGGTGATGGAATATAAAAGTTACAGTTTGTTTGTTGCAGTATTAAGTATGTATGTTCAGAATCATCCATCAAATTGCACTATTTATTGTAAAAATTAAGAAATATTGAGAAATAAATATTGATTATTATAAAAATCCCCCTATAGATTTGGATTGATCTGACGGGAAACGTCAATTTGTCATGCCAATCAAACCTCAAATAAGTTTGAAATTGTCGAAGTGACAGACACAGCGTTACTGGCTATATTCCGAATTCAACTGACAGTACTGAATCTGCTGAATTTTCATTCCGAAATCAAAAAAATTTACTGAAAGTGACAGATACTCGTGAGCAGATATACTATTCATTCCAAATATTTCGACTCAACATTCTGCTGAAATTGCTGGCTATCAAAAGGTAGTGTGGCTTCAGTGAACTGTCATTATTTTTGAGGGGAAAGGAATGACACATTCATTTTCGTTGTTTTTCAAACATTGAGTCTTGGCTTATCAATAATACATTAATAATATCATTTTGATATCAGAAAATGCCTGTTATTTATGCTATATTCCGAATTCAACTGGTCAGTACTGTCAGTAGATCCACTGAATCTGCTGAAAATCTGTGTTCCGAAATATAAAATAAAAAATACAGTGCTGTAATTCGGGACACGTTTTCATGGTTTTCATAGAGGTAGTCAGCAGCAGTTGATCAGCTGGTGAAATTTGTCAGTCTGTAGTTTCTCGTTTATCTGGACTAGATATTTAATATTTAATATTTAACATGGAAGAGCAATCGATTCTTGTAGCCTCCATAGTTTCTACGATTATTGACTATGACGATTCAAGCTCGAGTGATGAAGAGAATACTTGGACATTTTGTTGCCATTTATTTTTCATGATGCACCAGATTAAGAATTCATGGAAAACGTAATGATGATGAATTTAGGAGACATCCCAGGTTTATTTAGTAATTTATTCAGCCAATGCTGCTTCTTGTTTCGATACCTCTACTACTTCATACTCCATATTATTCTCAGCTTATTATTTAAATAACAGCTATTTTCTGATATTGAAAATAATATCATTAACAACGGAAATAAATGTTACATTCCTTCCCCCTCTGAAATAATGACAGTTCACTGAAGCCACACTACCTTTTGATACTCAGCAATTTCAGCAGAATGTTGAGTCGACATATTTGGAATGAATAGTATATCTGCTCACGAGTATCTATCACTTTCAGTAAATTTTTTTGATTTCGGAATGAAAAATCAGCAGATTCAGTACTGTCAGTTGAATTCAGAATATAGCCTTATTTAGCTCAAGCAGGAGCATCTGCCAGATCAATGGCAACTGACAAATTTTACCAGCTGATCAACTGCTGCTGATTACTGATGGAAGCGTGTTCCGAATTACAGCACTTTATTTTTGATTTTATATTTCGGAACACAGCTTTTCAGCAGAGTCAGTGGATCTACTGACAGTACTGACCAGTTGAATTCGGAATATAGCCACTGTCATTTTCGATTCAGTGGAAATGCCACAATGTGATCAAAAACTTCTAGCTATAGGGATTTGATACAGATGCGTTATCACCGACGAAGTCTAAGGAAGGTATGAGAAGCTATTCACGCGTTTTATTGAATGGTGCAACAATAAAGAAATGAAAAAACCGAATGAAGAATAGGTATTTTTGGCTCATTGCATAGAAGTGTCTGGAACCTAGAGACCAAACTCCTAATGGGCCTGCTGGCTTCCGCAATGAACCAACCTAATGCGTCAAACTGTAAGTTCACAATAGCTATTACTAATAATTAATAAATAGAGAATATATATCTCTTGTTAGTTGTTCCTATTTGCTTGAATAATTAATTGAACGATTCAATCAATTTCCTATACGCTTGTAGAAAAAATATTGTTCCTAACTCATGCGGAAAGTTTCTTTCCCGCACTCGACTGCTTGCCCGAACTCCGCTTCGCGTCGTTCGTGTCAACGGCAGTCACGTGCGGGAAAGAATCACTTTCCGCACTTGTTAGGAAAATTACTATTTTTTCTGTGACGGGAAAAAAGTTTGTCATTTCATCTCTGTTGGCAGGTTATAAAATGTCGCTTTTCATAAATTACTTTTTTCCCGTGGGAAACAAGTGAGTACTTTTTTCCCGGATATATATCACATATATATACACTGTTGATTGCTTTTGTTGTGCTACAGTTCCGAAAAATGAGTCAATAATACCGTATCCGAGAAAGAACTGCAAGTCCTTTTATCTTCCATTCGACTTCGCGGTTACGTATATTACTAAACAACCACTAAATTCGAAATTTTTTGAAATCAAATCACAGAATTAGACTGACAGGAGTGACATCAGATATTTGATTACTTCAAAAGAATGATAAAGATGCCTACAACGCAGGTGTCCCTACTGTTAAAAACTTAAAATTTCACGTCGATGATTTACAGATTTCAAAATAATGTAATATCTTCTCAATATTGATTCGTCCTTTCTTCTGTCACAAAAAAAAAATAGTGTATAATAAATAACTATTTATGGCCATGAAGGCTGAAGTCTGTTTTTTTAAACTTCATAAAAAAATGTTGTGGCATGAATCCGGAATGGCCTGAGTAAACAAATAAAAAAAACTTAGGTAAGGTTAGACTTGTGTAGAGGCTAAATGAAACGAAAAAAAAAAAAAAGATAAACCTATGAGTTATACCAACCATTACCTCACTCCTCAGTAGCGCGATCTGGTGGACAATGAAAATATGTTCGCCCTCATGTAAGGAATTAAATCTGGAAATCAATGGGAATTGGTTTACAAAATCCACATGGATGGAATGACCTTCGATGATAGTTTTGGCTAGAGTGCCTCGGACATCTCATTTCACGCCCTTCAAAGAGTGTGGCACACATTGTCATGTTAGTTAACAGCTGAACAAAAAACATGAGACACATATGTTTTATAAGATATGGTGTGTCATTTTTCTGTACCCCTTCATTAATGATGGAAGTAAGATATGGTGCGCGCATTCGGCCATTATTACGTATTGAAAATTTCAGAAAAATCACTCGACCGCCTACTATGATTTCTCTACGTCACAACGAGCGAGACGTGGATTCTACGCATTTTCCCGTTAGATGGTGATGCTTCTATTGCTGCTGAGACGAGTGGAAATGAAATGTCAAATGGCATTTTAGGTACGCGGAACATATGTTACCATTATGTAACAGTAGGATTATTCAACTCTCAATTCGAAAAATCTGCGACAATTTCAAAACTGACAGATGTTATAATTGTGCAATGTCGCCATCTATTAGAAGATCGACGGAACCATTGCTCTCGCTGTTCTCGAGAGGTCGAGTAAAATTTCTGAAACAAAAGCGCATCAGTAATTACACCATATCTTACTTCCATCATTCCTTCATTGAACGCGTACAGAGATATTATTATTCTAAACCCTGAGGCCCCTTGCACACGAGCGGTGTAGTCGCCGAGCGGTAATTCTGCCGGCCGGCAGAATAATCGTGTATGGTTTGCACACGGGAGACGGTTAGAAGGTACCACAGTCTTTATTTACGCAGTGCTTAAACTTAATCCGAAGTTTAAACAGAAGACGTTCTTCATACAAAAAATCTTGAAGATATTCCCAACCAAGAACAGGACAAACGGTTCGTGAACAATTTGCACAATATTTTATGAGTGCAGAAGTATCGGTTTATAATAATTAAATGGAAAACAAATACATCCCAAGTAGCACACTCATATTGGGCCGATATTTGACCAATATAGATGAAAAATTGGCGCAATATCGAGAAATCAAGTAGGCACAATATTGGATCCAAACATTCAACATGCTATTGTAGATCGATATTGATTTGATGTTTCATAAAAAGATTGTTAAATCATTCAACAAAATATCTGAAATAATATTGATTTATAATCATCCTACAATATTGATTTTTTGATATGAAAAAAACAATGAAGTGCGTTGATTGAGAATCATTCATCATCTCTATATATGTAATTGATGGCTCATCGATATTGACCAACAATATAGTAGGTTGAAGATGAGCAATATTCTTGGCATCACCACGTAGTGATATATTATAAATATTGACACCAAATAAAGATCAATAATGAGAAATAATCTTGTTATTGCATTCATGACTGATGTTGAGACTAATTGAAAAAAAAAATATCGACACATATTCAAAAGAATGCTTCAAATTATATCAGTATCTTATATTCATACTATATAGTAACTCAGACATTGGGTAGGAATATGGACGGGTTATTTATTAACAATATCTCAAACATATCGCCAAGAAATATATATTCCGTATGTAATATCGGTATGCTTAGGTATTGATGGATGATATTCATGTTTCTATCAATCAAACGTTGATACAATATCTATCCATAATATTAACAGGAGATTCAAAACAAATATATACACATATTGAACAGTATGCTTGGAACAGAATCAATATAAAATATTCATAAAATATAGTTATGCGGATATTGGTTGAGAATATGTGGTGATCATTGAAAATTGATATTCAAGATATATTCAAGGAATATATAAATATTATATCCAACATCAATATGCAAGGATGAAAGATGATCATATATGGAATAATGTCGTATTCGAAAGTTCATGGAACAATGATATTCCAATGTGGGGAGTGAATTGAAAAAAAATATTGACAAATATCAAAAATAAAGCTCAGAGCTATATCGAAAACTTATATATAGACAATATAGTTGAATTGATATTGTGATATATCTACATAAACATATATCTTTCATATTGAACATCAGTATAATGTGATATTGATGGATCCCATTGAATAATGTCATAACTGGAAGTTGATTCGAGATAGATAATGAATGAAAGTAGTATATTGATTACAAATATTGACACATATTTAAAATAAAGTCGGAAATAATATCGATGGCCAATATTATTACATATATGTATGTGGATATTGGCGAATGATATCTAGTAGCCATTGAGAAAGAAGTCTACAGAAATATCTACAAACAATATCTATAACATATTGAACAGCGCCTTTTCAGGATATTGATAAATCATATTGATCATATTCTCACACTTTGAAGTTGATACAACATTCATTTTCAATGCGCGAAAAATGTCGAAGTGAAATATACCTATATATTCAAAATATTGCCCTAAATTATATCTAAGGTAGATATTCACACAATATAATCATCCAGATATTGAATGAGGATATGGAGTGGTTATCCAGGAACAATCTCCACAATATATCTTCAAAAAATTGTTATTTTATATTGAACATTCACGATGATACGATATTAATGAATCATCACGATCAATCTCTCATTTAAAAGTTGATACACCTTCGATTCTGAATGTAACGGATACATTGAAAACAAATATTGACACATATTCAAAATGATGCCAGAAACCATATCGATGGCATATATTCTTACAATATATATATACATATATGTAGATATTATCAGAAAATATCTAGTAGCATTTGAAAACGAATTTTCCAGAAACATCTACAAACAATATCTGCAACATATTGAACAGCCCTTCACAAGAATATCGATGAATAATATTGATAGGGCATTATTACATTATATTGATTATTTTCACACTTCAAAGTTGATACAATATTTATTTCCAGTATTGGTAAAACGTTGAAGGGAAATTTACATATATATACACAATATCGTCAGAAATTATATCGAATGCTCATATCCATACAATATAAGTATTCAGATATTGAATGAGGATAAAGAGATCTATCTGCACAATATGTCTACAAAAAATCTATTCCATATCGACCATCACGATGATCAGATATTGAAGAATTATATCGACCAATCGCTCATTCATATGTTGATTCATTTTCGAATCTGAATGTTAGGGATATATCTAGAATGAATATTGCAACATATTCGAAATGGAGTCTGAAATCATATCCATTGCTAGTATCCGTTCAATATCAAAAGACAATTTGAGTTGAAATTGGGTGACAGTATGGAGTTTTTCATCACTTGGAGCGCACGAAGTATATCTTCCTAATAGTTTCACGAGATATATTTATTTCATATTAAACATCACTATGCATAGTCATTGATGACACATATTCATTAATCTTCAACTGGAATGTTGTCACAACGTTGACTTTTAATATCAGCATTAGACTAGAGATAATTATCGGCACATACAGGGTGGCCCACGGTCGATGGTACCTTAGACGTATACGGAAAACGGTACATTGGATTATCCTGAAAATTCGGTTACTATAATAAGCGTTTGTGATCTAACGATTCAAAATATTTTCAGAGATGCACCGTTGCCACCTTTACCAAAGAGTGGCATCATCTTTGTTATTTCAAATGGAACACCCTGTATTTTATTGCGTTTTTAAATTCTTCCCGAAGAGCTGATTTCATCAATGTATCACACTGTTCAAAATCGAGATTTTTCAATTTCAGGAATTTTTTGTGTCGAAACTATTCATTATCGATCAAAACGGCTTACATGTCCCTATCTCAACTTTTGATTCACTATCTACTGACATTCAATTGGAACAGATACAGGGTGATCAAAATCCAAAATCCTGCATTTTTTCCAATTAAATGTCGGTAGATAGTTGATCAAAAGTTGAAATAGGGACATGTAAGCCGTTTTGACCAATGATGAATAGTTTCGACACAAAAAAATCCTAAAGTTGAAAAATCTCGATTTTGAACACCCTATATCTCTGTAATAATTCCCGCTAGACCCCAAGTGTGATGCATTGATGAAATCAGCTTCTCGAGAAGAATCTAAAAACGCAATAAAATACAGGGTGTTCTATTTGAAGTAACAAAGATGATGCTACTTTTTGGTAAAAGTGGCAACGCTGCTTCGCTGAAAATAATTTGAATCGTTAGATCACAAACGCTTATTGAAGTAACCAAATTTTCATGATAATCCGATGTACCGTTTTTCATATACGTCTAAGGTACCATCGACCGTGGGCCACCCTGTATACAGAATAATATCGATCAATCATACACATACCATTCAGCTATACACAGAGATTATGATATTGAATCACCATCGGAATTCAATCTTCTCAGTATACCTATATCTTAAGAAGATATTCATTCCATGTTGAACATCACTATGCTGGGAATATTGATAGATCATATGGATCATTCTCGCATTTGAATAATGAAATGATATTGATGTTCAATATTGCGAATTTGTTTGGAAATTGATATTGAAATTCAACCAGAATAATCCTCAAAATTTATATCGATGGTTTATATTCATATAGATATGGAGTGAGAATATGGTATTGGCAATTGAGATTCAAACTCCTTAATACATATACATACATATAATATTTGTTTCATATTGAACATCACTAAGCTGGCATATTATTTGATCAAATTGATCAATGTCTCATTTAACCGTTTATTCAACAATGATTTTTAGTGTTGTGAATATATTGAAAAGATATGTTGACATTTTGTATCGAGGAGGATGCCTGAAATTATATCGAAAGCTTATATACATATACAATATAATTATGTAGATATTGAGTTAGAAATGGATATTTCCAGAAGTCTACGAAATAATACTGATTTCACATTGAATGCTACAATGTATATCGATTAACGTCACGTACTGGAATGTTTATGAGATAATATTCGATATTGAACCTATCTAAAAACGGCAATATCTCGAAATGGGGAACACTTTGTATGATAGTATATACAGTGGAATATATTCAATATCAACTTTTCAGATATACGTCGGTGTCTATAATAAAATAAAAAAATAATATCTCAAATTCTTATAAAGAGAAATATTCAAAAATTTATTTTCTTCCCATTCATTATGTCATTCTGAAGGCCTGGACTTCCTTCCCCCATCTCTATCTGCTGCTTGCGCCAAGCAAGAACGAACATGCCTTAGGATGTCGTTCTCGCAGGCAGTAGGAATCACTACTCTTGTAGCGTCTGAAAATGTCGTATTTACTATAAGCTGAGTGATTCAACTCTTTTTTTGTGAAAATTGTAGTGAAGGGCAATGAATTTCCATTATTTTATATAGGTATTATGTTTGGTTGGCCGGTTCCCGTGTTACCCTATACATATTCAAGAATAAAAAATTTTGAAATAATCCCCTCTTCGAATTAGTTTTGTCACGTTTTTAAATCAGATTTTATATACAGGGTGTTTCATTGGGAAAGGAGAATAATTCAACTGTGGATAGGGGTCACTGGGGTGATTTAAAAAAACCCATGGTTAATGGATCTTCGACTTCTTTTAACCGAGATACAGGATGTTTCATCAATTTTGTCCATATCTTCATTGTCTCATAACTTTCCAACCAACCTGTATATATTTTCAAAAATTGTTACACTTGCTCAATCTACCCTGTGGAATTGATTGAGGCAACAACAAAAGATAAAATCCAGGTCCGGCTTCACTTAAAATTCAGAAATTCTTTCTGCCAGAAAACAACACCCTATACATTCGAATTTCTCTTTCTTTTGCCATATCTGAAAATAACATCAAAATTTCTATTCAACGATGTGCTTTTTATTCGTGAACAGACGATTTTAACTATTGATATTATGTGCTCAAAATATTATTTTTGCTCATTTTGGGGTACAAAATTGGAATCAGACGAGATTTATGAATTTCATTACTTCCTATTCAGTATACGTGAGTATTACATTTAGAAGGAGTATTTCATATCGTTCTTTGTTCCAGACTCAGTTGCAGGTCCGTCATCAAAACTATACAGGGCTTTTCACGATGAGCGTTAATTTGACGTTTTCGGCAAACCAGGCAACGGATAAATCTGAAATTTCGATGGTGTGTATAAATTAACATAAACTACACTACTGAAATATTTGAAACGATCCGGCCTTGCTGCTTCTACTAGAAAGTAGCAGCAACTTCGATTTTTCAAATGGGACACCCTGTATTTCATTACATTCTTGGATTCTTGCTGAACAGCAGAATTCATCGATTCAAAACATTCAAGGTCTAGCGGGACTGATAACTGAGATATAGGATGTGGAAAATCGAGATGTTTCAACTGCAGAAATGTTTCGTGTTGAAACTATTTAATATTGCATGGTCAAAACGGCTTCAATGTCCCTATCTCAATTTTCCATTCGATATTCAATTGAAACAGATACAGGGTGGTGCAGAAAACTGAATTATGAACCATCCTGTATTTGTTTCGATTAAATGTCTATAGATACAAAGTTAAGATAGGAACATAAAAGCCGTTTTGATCAATAATAAATATTTTCGCAAAATAACTCCAAAGTTGAAACATCTCGATTTTTCTCACTCTAAATATCTCAGTTATTAGTCCCACTAGACCCCGAACTTTGTGAATCGATTAAATCAGCTCTTCAGGAAGTATCCAGGGTGTCCCATTTGAATAATCAAAGTTACTGCTACTTTACAAATACTTCAGACGTGTAGATCATGTTAATTCATATACATACCTTCGGATTTTTTGATTTATCCATTGCCTGGTTCGCCAGAAACATCTAATCAATGCTTATCGTGAAAAGCCCTGTATAGTTTTGATGACGGACCTGCAACTAAGTCTGGAACAAAGAACGATATTTTGGATTTTGGAAGACAGGGGGTGAGCCCGCTGGGGGCCCTCAATTCACTTAGACCTCTAGGGTGGGTCCATTGTGGTACCTCTGTTGTTTCGTCCCTCATTTCTTCCGAACCGGCCTCAACTGAGTAGACGTTCACCTACCATTCGTATGAGTCCTCCTTGTGCTCTCCCCATCTGCTCACCCGACGAGTCTGGATGAGCCCGCCAGAGCCTTCGCTGGTCCAGAGCCCGACTGCTACCCGCTCCTATCGTGAGCTCTCATGCAGGCCCTGCTCCAGAGCCCATTGATCCAGCGCCGGAGAACGCGCTGGCCCGCATCCGAGCCCGCACGATCCCCCCGCCGGAGCCCAATTGGGCCCCTTTGAGCCGCACAGGCCCATTTGAGCCCACGCGGCTCATCGCCTGAGCCCGCACATGTCTCAACGTTGGAGCGCTCACTAGTCCGGCACCCGAGCCCGCATTTCCCAGGTCTGGGGTCCCTTGGCTTCACGGTACGAGCCCCAAGGAGAGACAAGGGAGCCTCACCTCATGTGTTTTTGTTCATTCCCTGAAGAGATCTATTCCCTCGCAGAAGGTCAGCATTCTATTGATGGGAATGTTTCTTGTCTGTTCGGGCTCCAGATATGCTGAGCCTAAGCATTTTCTTCTTCGACGAGCCACTGCGGGACATGCGCAAGAACGATATGAAATACTCCTTCTAAATGTAATACTCACGTATACTGAATAGGAAGTAATAAAATTAATAAATCTCGTCTGATTCCAATTTTGTACCCCAAAATGAGCAAAAATAATATTTTGAGCACATAATATGAATAGTTAAAATCGTCTGTGCACGAATGAAAAGCACATCGTTGGATAGAAATCTTGATGTTCTTTTCAGATATGGCAAAAAAAATGAGAAATTCGAATGTAAAGGGTGTTGTTTTCTGGCAGAAAGAATTTGTGAATTTTAAGTGAAGCCGGACCTGGATTTCATCTCTTGTTGTTGCCTCAATCAATTCCACAGGGTAGATTGAGCAAGTGTACAAATTTTTAAAAATATATATTGGTTGGTTGGAAAGTTATGAGACAATGAAGATATGGACAAAATTGGTGAAACATCCTGTATCTCGGTTATAAGAAGACGAAGACCCATCAACCATGGGTTTTATGAAATCACCTCAGTGACCCCTATCCATAGTTAAATTATTTACCTTTCCCAATGAAACACCCTGTATAGAACTTGACGATCGAGCTCAAAAGCACTATTGCTCCACCCTGGATCTGTTCCAATTAAATATCAGTAAATAGTGAATCGATTGTTAAATCATAGATTAACGGGGGAGTCATTAATCTATGGTTAAATTAAGGACATGTAAGCCGTTTCGAACAATAATGAATAGTTTCGACACAAAAAAATCCAGCAATTGAAAAATCTAGATTTTGAACACCCTATACCTCTGTAATCATTTTCGCTGGACCTCAAGTGTTATGCATTTCTAAAACCAGCCTCCCACGGAAAATCTATAAATGCGAAAATATACAGGGTGTCAAAAAAACACATAATCGGCCGATATATCTTGGAATGCTAACACCCTATAGATTTGAAAATAATTTTAGGTGACAGTTATCATGGAACATTATAATTTATAATTATTGTATTTGAATTTTTTCCATACTGAGTGTTTCCTAACTTGGGGCGATCAATGAAATGGATGATGGAGACGGAAAAACAAAACGAAATGAAAGAATACATTTTTGTCGAAAAAAATCATTTTGGAAGATATTGAGCTCCAAAGTTTGCCTGAAACTCTTGTAAATCATTGATAAAAGTTTAATAGCCCAATTCAAGCGTTAATTTGCTTTCTGCGAGATCACAAGCACCGGAAGTACCAATGACTTTTGCAATGTTGCCGGACGTTCAAAAATAGTTGAAAGATGAATTATGGTGTAAGCGCACATTTTTTGACAAAATTTCAGAACAAATTTTTTCTGTCTCATAAAACACCGCATTCCATTTATCGCCCCAACTTCGGAAACACCCTGTATATCTGACGTTTGACTAATATCGAAGAAGAACATACTATCGCTTCACCCTGTTTAGGTAAGTACATAGTATCCCATTTTCTATGATTTTCATAGATATCTCAGTTGTATTTGGATATACAGCGTTGCGGTTTTCACAATACTGTACTATTTTAAAATACCTGAGTCCAACTATACATGAACATACTAATGTCTCATTTGAAAAGAATTTATGTTGGCTCCATTTTCTGAACAATATTCATTTATCAAATAAATACGCCCGTGTATTCTACGTAAGAAAAGCAGAACTGTGGGAATTCTGTTTGCGGCCAGTGGCCGATCAAGGAAGCGGTAAAGGGAGAGATTATCCCTTGAGCCTCGTTGGAGATTGATATAAGAGAAGTGCATAAAAATCGGCCAGTGCTGTAACTTCTGAATCAATCGTGATAGGATTTCGAAATTTCGTGGGTAGCAACTAGGTATACCAAATTAATCATTTATTAATAAAATCACTTCCGTTTCAACCGGAATCAACCTCAACTTTTTATGTTTGAATAGGAAACCCTGAATATTCTTTTATATTCATCTTGGATTTCCTGTATATACGTGAAAAATTTGTATCAAAGTTGGGCCAACAGGGCCAACATAAATAATTTAGTAATGTGAAAACCGCAACTCTCTATCTCCAAAGACAACTGAGAAAATCATCGATAATGTCACACATTGTATACCTACCCCGAGATCTAGGTACCTATATTGAAGTTTCATCATCGAACAATACTCATATGTTTCAAAAATCGCATTACCGTTATTAATAAAGCATCTATACTTAGGTAGGTATGTAGGTACAATATTTTGCCGAATCTAGGAATCCTATATTATACCATCATTATTCCCCAATATTGTACCAATAACTTCTCAACAATATTGTTTCGATATCGTGCTGGAATGAGACAACTGAGAAAATCATCGATAATGGAACACATTGTATATACCTACCCCGAGATCAAGGTACCTATTGAAGTTTCATCATCTAACAATACTCATATGTTTCGAAAATCGCATTACCGTTGTCAATAAAGCATCTTCTATACTTAGGTATGTAGGTACAATATTTTGCCAAATCTAGGGATCCTATATTATACCATCATTATTCTCCAATATTGTACCAATAACTTCTCAACAATATTGTTTCGATATCGTGCTGAAATGAGACAACTGAGAAAATCATCGACAATGGAACACATTGTATATACCTACCCCGAGATCTAGGTACCTATTGAAGTTTCATCATCTAACAATACTCATTATGTTTCGAAAATCGCATTATCGTTATTAATAAAGCATCTTCAATACTTAGGTATGTAGTTACAATATTTTGCCAAATCTAGGGATCCTATATTATTCCATCATTATTTCCCAATATTGTACCAATAACTTCTCAACAATATTGTTTCGATATCGTGCTGAAATGAGTAGGTACACATTGTGTGTGCTGCTGGATAACTTATGGCGAACACTGATGTGTACGTAACAAGAAAGTATCTACGATTTTACTTAGGTACATGGACTTTAGTACTCGAATGATATCAATAGGTTAACTTATACTTGTTACATAGTAAGTAGGTAAAAACATTTTTCTGACTGAACTACCAAACTGCACGAGGGCATCGAGGGGTCGAAAAATTTTTTGGATTTTGCAGCATCAGCACATGGTATGGCAAGGAAGAACATAATCAAAATTGTATCAAAGTTGAACTAGTATCAATAATTGGGATAAGTAATCTTACCTTATTATTTTTTGCACCACTGTTATAATATACCACTCGCGATCCACGCCACACGCTTGAAGACTCTACGAGACAACTGAAAGAACTGAGCTAGTGAGTGTCGAGCAAAGATAGTCACTCTATGACCTGAGGTATTTGCCCGACAGTGTTGTCGGGTGTACTAGTAGACACGTTATACTAGAAACAAACATTTCTTGTTCAGACAAGAATATCAGAATAATGTGAAAAAACTGGAATGCCTACCTAGGTGTATCTTGAATTGAAATTCCACAATAAATAAAATCATTTGTTTGATGTAATATTTGTGCACAAGTTCAGAATCTCCAAGTGATATGGAGGAAGCAACACAAAATGCACTATTCTCTTATTCATCCATTCATAATTTTGTTTCATTCCATAACTTGTGTTGAAATGAACATTTCATCACCAATTATGTATTATTCCACTTTGCGCATTTGTTTATACAGTGTGTCTCACTTACCATGCTCACGATGGGTATCTTTTTAACGGTGAGAGATACAAGGTCGGTTAAATTACACCAAATGTGGAGTTTGTCAGGGCCAACTATATTGTGAAAAAATATTTTGATAAAATCTATTCGTTTTTGTTTTATACGCAAAAAACAAATTATGATCATTTTCATGTCTCCTCCGTAACTTCTTTATTTATGAAAATATTCAGATAGGAATTTCACATTCTCATGGGAGTTTTTCGAAGTGAATTCGAAAAAAATATGATAACTCTTCTAGAATTTGAGATATCAGCACCAACTTTAGTTGTTCAAATGAAGCTCATAGCTCACTATGACTAAGTTACAAATAACTTTTTTTCCTCTTACAGATGACATGTCGCAGTTATAGTTTTGTGTTGATAACAACGGAATTATCGTAATTTATACAAAAACATAAACTTATTTGGAAGCCGCCATCTTGAATTTACAAATTTTAACAAAAATATCATGATCGTCGACCTCAACAACCCCCATTTACCAATTTTGAATGGAATGGGACCAAATCTTGTCCGCCATCTTGGAGCAGCCATTTTTTTAGAATTATTTCCATTTCCATTTACTAATCAATGCATATTGTTACATACAAACAAAGCGTATGGTCAAATTTAGACGTTCGTTCAGAACTACGCAAAAAATAATCGCATCGAATACAATTGGAACTTCGAAATCTTCAAGATTATGCATCTTAAAATTTCTGCACAATTACAAATAATCGTGTCCGTTCAACATAATAATCCTTTCGCATCGTGATCGGATTATTTCCACTGTTAAACTGATACTCTTCGTAATTATATGCAACAAAAGTTATCGATGTTTAGCCCTAATCTTTCGAAGTACTTATAGTATTATAGTATTACTACTGAAAATACTAGATTTAGTGACAAAACCAAGAGGGCAACAGTGGTGACTAGTCTTGTCGTTCACGGTAACACTCGAACGTGCGCGAGAAAGCTCTAATATTGAGAATTCATCATTGAATTGATATTAGGTGTTTGATATGGTACACATATATGAAATCTAGAAGGTGACTTCACTATATTGAACCTGATGTTTGCTAGCAATATTGAACTAATCTTCATTTCTCAATATTGCTCCATTATCATCATGTTGATAGTATCTAGAGATTACGCCTCAATATTATATCAATATAACTGACTGAACTCAAGATGGATAATATCGCTTGCACATTGTGATGACAACATCGAATTGATATTGGGATCTGATTATGGTACAAATATATGGAATCAGGAAGTTGGTACCACAATATTGAACACTATGATTATTTGCAATATGAAATTCATATTCATTTATAAAGATTGCTCTATTATCATCTTGATGATAGTTTCAAGAGATCACAGCACAATATTGTATACATAAAGTTGACTGGAATAAGCATTAGAAATATTGCTCTGATATTGAGATTGTATCATTGAATTTACACTGAGTTTTTGATGTGGTACACATTAATGGAATCAAGAAGTTGAACTCACGATATTGAACCTAATGATTATTTGCAATATAGAATTATCTTCATTTCTCAATATTATCCCTTTATCATCCTGTTGATAGTATCAAGTGATTACACCTCAATATTATATCAATATAACTGACTGAACTCAAGATGGATAATATTGCTTGCACATTGTGATGACAACATCGAAATAGTATTGGGATCTGATTATGGTACAAATATATAGAATCAGGAAGTTGGATTCACAATATTGAACACAATGATTATTTGCAATATGATGATCATATTCATTTAACAATATTGCTCTTTCATCATCTTGATGATAGTTGCAAGAGATTAGAACACAATATTGTATACATAAAGTTTACTGAAATATGCATAGGTAATATTGCTCTAATATTGAGATTTCATCATTGAATTGACCTTGGGTTTTTGATATGGTTAACATGAATGGAAACAAAAAGTAAACCTCACGATATTGATCCTTATAGTTATTTCCAATATCGAATTATCTTCATTCCTATTTATGGATGATATTATTGCTTGCACATTGTGATCACAGCATCGTATAAATATTGGGATCTGGTTATGGTACAAATATATGGAATCAGTAAGTCGGTTTCACAATATTGAACATAATGATATTTCGCAATATCTAAATCATCTGAATTTCTCAATATTGCTGCAACCTCATCCTGATGAAATCCACTAGAACAATATCGCTGGGATATTGGGATTTGATCATTGAATCCATATAGAGTTTGTGATATGGTACACATATATAGAATAAATTGATCGACCTCACGATATCCAACGTGATGATTCTTTGCAATATCGAGGTCATCTCCATTTCCCAATATTGCTTCATTATCAAACAGATGATGGTGTCATAAGAATACAACTCTTTACTGTATACATATAATTTACCAATATCCACACAAACAATATTGGTGGAATATTGGGATGTCATCATTGAATAGCAGTTTTGTATTCGATATGGAATACATATATGAAATCAAGAAGTCCACGTGACGATATTGAACCTGATGTTTTATTGCAATATCCTCCAAGATCCATTCTATCGATATAGGTTACATATCCAGTTGTAATATGAACTGATATCAGGCAATCAATATATCTATCATGAAGATTTATCAATATCGAGACATAAATCATCAGGATATAGGAGGAATATAGATTTCATCACATATGTCATTATGAATATCGATACAATGTAGGATTCTCAAGATCCTGAAAAATGTAAGCCTATCAACATTGTATTCATATTGATCCGTCCAGCTCATTTATCCAATATCGTTACAATATCATCCGACCGATTTACGATATTCAAATATTGGGCCAATGCAGAGCCGATTTGCAGCCGATATTCTGTGCTACTGGGGATGCTCGAATTTTTCTGCCTTCGTTTTTTCATCATCCCCCTCGAAGTTCTCAAACAAAAAACATCATCTTTCCTCTTATACCGAGGAATATACCTAGTAGTTTAGATAATATGATTTCATGCAACCTTTATTTGTTCCACTAGTTTCAGTTTATTATGTTAACCTTTGGTTCTAATAGAAGTGTTGTCATGAACGTTAACGTAAACGTAGAAATTGACAGCTACGCATGCGCATTTTCCAATTCTTCACGTTTGCGTTGTTAGTGGGCTTACGGGTGTACGTTATCTCACGTTCCTTCACGTATACCTTAAATATCAACGTACGTTAACCACACTATACTCGAAATATGCCAATGAGTCAAAATTATCAAATTCGAGATCACCAACGAGTTCTGCATCAAAGGAGTCCTCTAATTTTGACAGGAATAAATGTTCGAATCTAAACACACAACAAAAAATTACCAATACAAACCGAAAACAAAATGTATTATTACGTTATGATGACAGTGACGACCAAAGTGGTGACTTCAACTCAGTTTAACGACAATACGTAAACGTTATTTTTCGTACGTTAACGTCTACGTGGAGGTCTACGTACAGTGATTACTTCAACTCTCTAATATCTTCTGAAATTCGTATTTGCATCCTCGCATATATCAGGTAAAATCAACTTTTACTTCCTCATATTAAACCTGATGATACACTCAGGTCCATAAAATGAATGTTGTAGCAAACACGGCACACTCCTTCAAAATTTCTATCCAAAGCACTTCTAAATTCAATTTAGAAAATGGTCGATTGTTTTATTAGGATTGAAAGTGACACTTTGTTTGATAAGCTTATTTTGTATTTGCGAGGCCATATCCATGTGGAAAACATAATTTTGGGGATATACACGTCTGGCAAGAATGATGTTTCTATAAAGGAAATGTGTATATGGGCATTGGCATTTTAACGAAAAGAGAAAAAAGCGACGTTGCCAAACCCTTCGTTACGAGTTGAGTCCTTCATCGAGCGAGTTATTTTCTCGGCCCGACCGAAGGGATTATCGTTTGCCACACGTGCCATATTCAAGTAAGTGGGGCATCGACGCTTTTTCCCTTCTTTGTTAAATACCCATGGATCTATATACGTATTTATTTCCTTACACGGTTTCTCTATAGGAAAATTATTCTTGCCAGACGTGCATAAAATTGATATCAAGGGTTTCATACAAATTAGTTCACTTCCTAACTGAACTCATTTTCATGAAAGTTTGCAAAAGGTTCAATTCTACTGTTGATATTATAACAAAATACCAGCCAATTATGAGATGGTGATAAAGTTTTGATATTTGGTTGTCTTGAATAATATTTGTTGAATATGATTGTGATATTTCTTGAAATAGAAAGGATTATATCTTATCTCGTTTATAACCATTAGAAGTTGCAGGATAAGTTCATCATTCTTAATACTACCTGCTTTATCAAATGAATAACACAGTAACAAATTACTTCTGTAATAAAAGTCACATTATTGAATGATTTATTAAGATATCCAGAGATGTGAGTGGGTTATATGACCGTGTCAAGACAGTTGTCATGGCCAGTCATGACTGTCATGTCACATTGAAAATGACCGTGAGTCATTTATCCTCAAAATTAAACAGGAAGAATGTGCTGGCCAGTATGAAAAGTATTGAGGCTATTCTCAGTATGCTTCCAACATCAGCGTCCACAGAGAGATCGTTCAGTTGCTCAGGGCTTCATTCATTCAAAAAAATAGGAACAAGTTGACAACAACCAGAGCTCACTGCCCACTTATGTGAATCATAACACTCATAAATTTATTAGGGGACAGGTCTGCTGAAAAAAATCACATTTCCTGAGTATGATGTCAACATTATCATCATACCACAGCCGATAGAGATGCGGGACTCAGATATATTAAGAGGGATCATCACAATTAGAATCAGAAATAGTTGAAGACAAAGTCGATGAACTTCACCGAGGAATTGAGGAGACTTTTAGACGCTGATATGTTGACGAAGATGAAATGGATGAAGATGAAGAGGAAGACGACACAGTCGCAGAATAAATTTCAAGTCGATTGACTATAAGAATTTCTTAATTTCAATAACTATCATTCATATTCCGTTTCTTGTTTATGTTCTAAGTTCATATTTTTTTCAATATAAATATTGAAACGTATTGAAATAGAATAATAATAATAATCTTTATTATTTCCAAGAATATATGTTTATAGCAGGGAAAATTATGAATAAAAAAATTAGATAATCAGATAATTATTTTTAAATCATATACATGGTACATATAATGTTGTTTCTTCTAGACTTCTAGCATAATCTCTGCTTCTAGAGACTGTTTAAGTTCTTGAATTGATTTAGGATGACATAAGAGAATCAAAGACAAATATTTTTTCAGTTCTTTTTTGAATTTCTCAACACTCAATTTTTTCTTCAGTCTGACAGGTAATTCATTATAGAGAATTGTTCCATTGTATAAAATAGATCTTTAATTTAATTTAATTTTGATGAGAGTTAACATATCTTTTTGTCTGATGGTTATGTGTTCGTGTTTATGACTATTGACTTCAAAATTCAGATTTGAATGTTTATAATTATATTCGAAGGAATGGATGAAATTTAATATTTTGAATTTGTAAATGGAGTTTATATCTAACAATTGCCTAGGTTTATAAAGATTTCTTGTTGGTTAAAAGTAATCTAGTTTGTATATACATTTAATAACTTTGTTTTGAAGGATTTTGATTGGCTTTATAATTGATAACCTATAGCTGTTACCCCAAACTGAAATCAAGTATTGTAATTTTGAATAAACCAAGGAAAAATATATACATTTCAAGTATTTCAAAGTGATTTGGTGTCTGATCCCGTAGAGTACTCCGATTACTGGAGATATTTTCTTTCTGATCGATTCAATATGTTTGGACCATGACAAATGTTCATCAAGGAATATCCCAAGGAATTTTATGGCTGTGGAATATTTGATGATTTCATTATTAAATTTGATATCAAATTTCAGTTCACTTGAGAGGCGTCGTTTAGAGATATACATGAATGCTGATTTGCTGTAATTTATATTCAATTTATTATAGGACAACCATGAAGATAAAATAGTCAAGTCACTTTCAATTGCATTTCTGATTTGTTGTATTGAGTCTGCGGAATAAATCAATGTAGTGTCATCAGCGAACATGTAAACTTTTCCTTTCAATTATTATAATTTAGATGTATGTCATTAATGCTGGTGTTGATCTCACGCATTTCTGTGATAAATAACCACAAATGACATAAATGATGACCATATGACTGGCCATGGTCACGATGCATGAATGACTGTCACTGGCGGATCTACGATTTCTGGGGCCCTAAGCTTGATAATTCTTGGGGCCCTTGTGGCCCCTACCCATCATTTTCTCTCCTCCTGTTATTTCTTCTCACCAATTTTCCCATCTAACATTTTCTGACCAAATAGAAGCGAAAAATGCATGATGAAAATATATAGGATATAAGGAACAAAAAAAAATGCATTCATTGATATGGTTTAGGATATAATAACAAATAAAAAAAATCAGAGCCACATGAAATAAAATGAACGTAACTATAACACTGACTAGGATCAAATACGTTCAAAATGAAAGAACTAAACCGTAACGAGATTACTAGGAGAATTCGGTGGAGAAACATACTACGATATCACTTCCAATTTTCTGATTCACGAATCTGCGAATACTTTCATTGCACCATCATAAATCGAACTGCTCATCAAATCACTTCCGATGGAAAGCATTCCCAAAGTTTGTTATGTTCTCTTCGGAATAAGGTACACAATTTGATTTGATTATTGATAATTTTGAAAATAAACGCTCTCCTCCGCAATTGGTCACTGATGGCAGTGTTGAAAACAAGTTCAATGTAGTATTTTTGCATTGAAAAACACGTCCATCATTCCTTCAGTATATAGGGTCCCGCCGATTTCATAGGAACATTATTACTATTTCCTCAACGGTATACGTTTTGCAGATGAAAAAAATTGCCGTTCCTGAAAAATTGGAATGAAAAAACAGAAAATCATTTTGTTTTTACTGTTGATATTTTATCTAAATCGAAACGGCACATGTTTTTTTTTCAGTTTGCAAAATGCCATATCGAGGAAGTTATTGAACTTTTGTCGGATTTAAGCAACTTTCTTTCCCTTAACCGGCCCACTGTCGCTATGAGATCGGCAGGACCCTGCTTATGGTTTTCAACATTTTTGGAATGTTGCCGCTGCTTCTAGGTATATAAAATAAATACCTATTGCTCAAGAGAGAAATTCATTTCAATCATTATTTCATCTATACAAACGAATGATATGGGAAAACAGTCATGCAATGCCAGGGCCCCTCGGGGGCCCCTGCAAGGGTCGGGGCCCTAAGCTTGAGCATACTAAGCGTACCGGTAAATCCGCCACTGATGACTGTTATTTCACATCACTGAAGATATCCATCCAATATTAAATAAAAATCCTATTTCTAATGTACTTGACAAGCTTGATTAACTATTATTCGAATTTTAGCTGTACCTCTAAGCCCTCTCCACCCGAAAAACATCCTCCTTTACTATGCCAACGACACCAACTCCAAGCTGATTGTGACCACTCCCGAGTATGCTGACCTTATACAGAGGGTGTCCAGAAACACCCACAGTCGCATGCACGTGCTCGACGACAAGATGCAACTGAACTGTGCTCAAAAAGCGCCGGTGAGCCAAAGTGACCTAGACGGCGGCTTACCTCTGGAATTTTATGATAACAGCAAAGCTCTGATTCTGTATACTAGTGGAACCACTGGAAATCCTAAAGGTATTAATTATAACTATAACTATAAGATTTAGACAATTGATTCACAAATTCTACAGCATCAGAGAGATCTTGAGTAAAAAAAAACTTGATGATACTATATGATTCATTAGCCGAATCAGTTCTCAGATACTGCATTACAGCGTGGGGAGGATTATTCAGTAATATGATGATGAAATTACAATCAATGCAGAATACATTACTGAAAATAATACATAAAAAAATAAACTATTTTCTACTGAACAGCTCTATAATGAAATCCAAATATTAGATATAAGAAGCCTTTATGTCTACCAATGTTTGATTTGGATGTCTCACAATAAAGACAAATATGACACTCACAAATTGAAACACACCAGATTTGTCGGAAATGAGTCAATCGTCTTACCAATATTTAGGAAAACGCATACACAAATAATTTTTTTTATGGACCAAAATTACATAATCTGTTACCAAATCATATCAAAATCACTAACCGTTTGTCAAAATATAAATTTTCAATCAATCAATTCATATTCCAGTATAAGAATGAAAATATATTGAAAATTTTTAAATAATAAAGGCACCATTAGAAAAGTAAATGATAAATAAAAAGAAATTAAAACAATTGCTGAAATCTCTAGCTTCTCTTTCTCACAATGAATCTCAGCATATCCATAATTCCTTCACCTCTCGCGTTCGCTATAGATTCCTAAAGTTGTCGTTTTTTTTTATCTTTTTTGGTATCTTTTTTATCTTTTTATCTTATCTTAATTCTTGAATCTTGATAAACTGACCAATTTCACGATCAGTTCGCTTATATCAAATTCATCCATAGACCACTCAAAAATAACATAATGCTACGATACAAGCATCTCAATTGCTTAGGTAGATTACTCGTTTTTTAAGTGGAAACATAATGTCAACATTATATCAAAATTTCCTGTAACTTATGGTATCTGAATAAATCTGAATCTGAATCATTGATCTTAGAAAAAAGTGTTTGGGGGGGGGGAGGGCACTGGGAAGCTGTTTAAATAATATCCACGACTTCGAATATCGACTTTGTATTCTTCACAACACCCTTACACCTCTTTAGACTTAACTGTACTGGTCATCCTTACTATTCCCTGTCACCTCTCTTATCTAGATTATGTAACTCCTTAATCATGCATTCAATATATCTTAGTCATAAAACCAGCACCCGTCGATATTCTGAACATAACACGAAATGCTGGTACTGAATCACACAACATATATAATAATAATAATAATAATAATAATAATAATAATAATAATGATAATATATATATACAGGGTGTCCCAAAATTAGCCTGCCAAACTTCACCAGCGGCTTTTACTACCAAAAATATAAAGAAAATCCTCAATAAACATGTAAAAAAAGATGCAATGTGGTACAAGAACTAAAATTTCCATGCCCAATGCAATGAAAATGAAATCATTCCAAAATTTCCATCAGGAGTGTATAATACAGGATGGGGCTACATTAAATATTGCTCCAAATTTTTCGTATGCATATTTTCCGACAATTGAATCTCGGATTATGGAATTTCACACCACAATAAAAGGTGAACTTGTTCCGTGACGATCAGATGTATTAATACCTAGTAAAAGCGATTCAAAAATATTGTTACATCTCAGATATTATACATAACATTGCAATGAGGCGTAGTGGACTTTGCACTTTTATGAGTAATAGCCTGATGCAAGGTTTTTGTTGAGATATATTCTATATGTCCATCAAACTTCAGGGTATTATCAATCCATAATTACAAGAATTTGGTGCACGTCTTAGTTTTGTTGGCGTGATTCTGAAGACTTGAGTTTCCAGAAGCAAATTTAAATGAGATTACATTAGTTTTATTCATATTTAATGATAAATAATGAGGGCTAACATTCTCACTCTCACCAGTTGGCGCTACTAAAACGTGAGGTCAATGTCAACGTAAAAAATTCAAAAATTTTGCCGGATAGTCCTAAAGGCTATGCCCTGTTTTATCAAAAATATTCGAAAAAAATTATGCAGAATATTTGAACAAATAGAAAACCTCAAGTTATGAGTTATAAGAACAATTCTTACATTAACGGAGAAGAAGATATCGTAAGAAGAGGTCAAAAGGTACGAAAAGAAATATATTTTTTCTACAAGCGTGCGTGATTCACCCTATACCCGCACGCAATTTAGTTTGGAAAGTGTCATTTTCCCGCAACAGTGCGGGAAAATTTTCCCACACTAGTGCGGGAAAACTAAGATATGATAAAATCGCTAATAATATAAGTGGTTGGTGATGGAATATAAAAGTTTAAGTTTGTTTGTTGCAGTATTAAGTATGTATGTTCAGAATCATCCATCAAATTGCACTATTCATTGTGAAAATCAAGAAATATTGAGAAATACAAATTTATTATTGTAAAAATCCCCCTATAGATTTGGATTGATCTGATGGAAAACGATTATTGTTGTCATGCCAATCAAACCTCAAATAAGTTTGAAATTGTCGAAGTGACAGATACAGCGTTACTGTCATTTTCGATTCAGTGGAAATGCCACAATGTGATCAAAAACTTCTAGCTATAGCGATTCGATACAGATGCGTTATTACCAACGAAGTCTTGAAAAAGGTATGGGAAGCTATACACGCGTTTTATTGAATGGTGCAACAATAATGAAATGAAAATACCGAATGAAGAATAGGTATTTTTGGTTTATTTCATAGAAGTGTCTGAATCCTGACACCAAACTCCTTATGGCCTGCTGGCTTCCGCAATGAACCAACATAATGCGTCAAACTGTAAGTTCACGAACTCCGCTTCGCGTCGTTCATGTCAACGGCAGTCGCGTGCGGGAAAGAATAACTTTCCGCACTTGTTAGGAAAATTACTATATCAACTCTGACCCAACGTTTCAGTGGCGCGATTTGGTGGACAATTAATAATGTTAGCCCTCATTGGAATCACACCAATGATGATGTTGAATGAACTGTTACCCTCTAGGCGTCGTCCTCTCCCACAAGAACCTCCAATGTCAGATAACCACCCTGGTCGACGCGTGGAAGTGGACCCAGAACGACGTCATCCTGCACACGCTGCCCCTCCACCACGTGCACGGCATCGTCAACGCGCTGCTCTGTCCGCTCTACGTCGGCGCGAAAACCATCATGCTGAACAAGTTCAACGCCAACTCGGTGTGGACGTACCTGCTCGGCATCAACGCCAAGCCGGACGACAGGAGGATATCCGTGTACATGGCCGTGCCGACCATTTACAGCTTGCTGATCGAAGAGTTCGAGCGCGTCTTCAAGGCATGTATCTATAAGTCACTGGATGGTTTTAGTTAGATAAGTTTTCGTACACAGAAATGACAACTGTTTAGTTAAATAGTCAGGGCCGGTTGCATAAAAGCTCATCAATTATTTGATGTCACTTCAAATATTTGATGCGATCGTATAAATGGAATTCGGTTGCATAAAAGGCCCATCATGTTCCTAATGGCATGGTGACTTGCTCATCTAATTAACTTATAATGATGACTATTCAACTAAAGAATCGGTTGCACAAATGCCAATCAACTTTAGATATCACATCAAATCGACTTATTCATGGCATCAACTTAATCAGTGCTCGACCACTGATCAAAGTGACAACCAGCAAATTCCGCCAAATTATTTTGAATATTTCGCAGAATTTTCGAGTTCTTAGTTCTTGTTTCATTTCAAAAAGGTAGGTTAGGTAAATGAACAATATAATGTAAAAATTACTATTATATTACAGAAAATGTCTACCTCATCATTGTCTTCACTATCTAAAAAAAAAAATTTGTTCTATCCGTCATTCGGTTGCCCCCTTACGAGCAACCCTCAAAAGTCTTCGAAAGTCTTGTGCGAGCAAGGAATGACGGGGGCCTTACCTTTTAACGTGTGATCCCAAACACTATCTGAAGAAGAACTACTGATTCCCAGGCCAAGAACCTTCAGAAATAGAAACAATCCATTTGAAATGTATGATGACAATGATTTCAATACCCGATTCAGGTTTTCTAAACCAGTTGTAATGGAATTGAACTCATTCTGGATTTTCATCCATGTATCTCGTTTTCTTTTTAGACATATCGCATCCGATTGTTTGCATTCAATAATCTTTCAATACCTGTAGACAAGATGAATATAATAGCTTCATGAGTTTTGAACGAAAGATATCAATTAAAATATTGAAATCATACCTAGGTATTATGCAAAACTTCCCTTACTTTTTTCTTTCTTTCGTAACTTTTGTAAATCAAATGAAAATCAAGTAAATAAACCTAACCTGAAATGCATATCAACAATGCGCGGAACGCAAGGAGCAGACAGATTAGCGCTGTTGCCACGCCCTTCTCATCATTAGTCAATGGAATGATTATTATAACATCAGGTTGTTTATCAAAGTTATTGTGGCATCAGTTGATTGTATGATTTATTTTTTCTATATGCAACCGGCCCTGAATGTTTAGTCGTCCTGCACTTTTTCATTCAATTGAATATGACAATAAATTCTATGAACGTCAGAATTGAAATATAATTTTATAAACTATTGAGAAGAAAGCATACATGCTGCTGTGTAATGAATTGTGGGAATTCTCATATCAAATTTCCTCATCAATTTTGTAGAGACGCTATTATTAACAGTTTTGTCTTCATATTTGTAGAGAATTTGATTACTCTTGGTTCCAGTAACAAATCAATGAGTGAGGTTCCACATTCTCTCCACTTCTTCTGAAGCTGTTCCTATTGTTCATAAAAAAAATCAGTATTGGGCAGTAGATGATAGAATAGAATAGAATAGAACTTTATTTACGGTTATCCATTGCATACATTATAATCACAAATATTATTACAAGATGGAAAAAATATATAAATATATACCTATGTAAATATTAAACACAACAAATACAAATAAACATATAACAAGAGAATATCCTAAATCAGTATGAATCTGAATCTATCACAGTAATAGTAGATATATCAAATTTGAAATCCACAATTTTGAAATCCACAACATTGTTCCAACATACAAACTTAAACGAGAATTTCACCATGACAAAATCTTAGAAGATAGCAATAAAAACCATACTGAAATGGGTTCACCTAGTCGTGAACAAGGTGCATAAATTGTCGTGAACTAGACTAGAACTAGACTTCTCAGACTAGATTTCTCAGATTTCCGACAGATTTTGATTTTACTGTTTTCTGAATCTGAGATTGTTGGGAGATGAATGTACGTAAATTCGTTCATTTTGAATATGAAATGTCAAATCAACGTCGCATTACATCACTTATGAATATGTGTAGTCATTCGTCTACGAAAAGTGAATTCAAGTTTTCGTGTTATAATGATGGTCGTGATCTATATGGTATTTAATAGATATTATATGGTTTAAGGACGACGCCAAGATGGTGGAGTACATCAAGAACACGCTCAAAAACAAGGTTAGGTTGATGGTGAGCGGTTCGGCGCCGCTGCCTGTGCCCGTGTACGAGCGATGGATGGAGATATCCGGTCACAAACTACTAGAAAGGTCGGTCAGAACTCTTATACACTGTGTCCAAGATGAGGATGTCTATCATGGGAATCGTTTTTATTTTTTTCTGACGTTAATTGAAGAGAGGGATAACAGTAGACTCTTTCTCATTCTCATTTTTGAAGCTATACAAAATAGCGTTGAGTCATTTTCCGTACGACGTTTCGTTTCGGAGAAACCAACATCAACTATACCCGATGATAGACATCCTCATCTTGGACTCACTGTATATTCATTATTTTACAGCTAATAGACCCGGGTCAATAATTTTTGAAGCCGAAAAAAAAATTGTAAAATGAAACCCAATGAAAAAAGGAAGAGAATATAACAAAAATGGAAGAAAATAGTTATTTTTTCTGTGACGGGAAAAAAGTTTGGCATTTCATCTCTGTTGGCAGGTTATAAAATGTCACTTTTCATAAATTACATTTTTCCCATTTTTCCGGTTCTAAATTTTTAAATGGAACACCCTGTATATTGTAACATTTTTTGATTTCTGAGGCAATTCTAGATTAGAATGTGACATTTTCGAAAGTTTTTATGTCTACTTGATTTTTTCGGAGTCACTTTTGAAATTACATCTAGGTGGCCATGATCGGAAGTAAACTAATCTAAGGACCTCAGGTGATATCAGAAAATTTCAATCGCGAAGTTTTAGTGACAAGTATGATAGATATGAATAAGACAAGTTGGCAAAATTACATTTTCGTGTCTAACTATCATTTTTCAAATTGCGACCATTTTTTGACAAGCACTTTCCGAAAAACGGATATTTTGACGAATCTAACGATACTAATTTTTTTGCGATTGGATTATAAATAAGAACATAAATTGAATATTACTGATGAAAATACTTCATAATAATTCATTTACTTTTGTCAAGTGTGTCGAGGATAGGAATGATGCATAATATTTTGCAGTAATTTCGATCAAGTCTTCTTGGGAGAACAAAACACTCACTTAGGTTATGACAGTGACATAAGCTTCAAGAGCAGAAGGTGAAATTTTCTTGATTTTCGTTAAATTTTAGTTTGATTTTCCGTCAAAATAATGTATACTCAAAGTGAAAAAGTGGATATGTTGTTATTGTTTGGAGAATGTCACAGAAATTCAAGGAATGCTGCTGAGTTGTATGCTCAGAGATATCCCAATCGGCAACATCCATCCCATCAGTATTTTCCGTATGTTGAGGATAGATTTAGGCAAGAGGGAAATCGAGAGGCAGAACAGAGGTTTATCATAAATTAGGAGACTGAGATTAACGTTCTTGCTATGGTTGAGGTTGACAAAACGGTTTCTTCAAGAGAAATAAGTCGAGAAATGCAGATCAGTCACGAATCAGAAAGAAAAATATTGAAAAAGCACGGATATCGAGCATTTAAATATCAGTTACATCAACATTTGTATGCTGACGATGGCGATAGACGAGTTAACCCAAATTTTATCTACTTCATTCTATTTTCCGACGAATCACGATTTACAAATAATGACTTATTTAATAAGCAAAATTCTCTGTGCTGGGCCCAACAAAATCAACATGCAATGAGAGAGGGCAATTTTCATGAAAGGTTCGGCGTCAATCTCTGAGCTGCTATTGTTGGAAACAGAAAAATTGAACCAATATTATTTCAAGGTTTCAGTTAACAGGGGTTAGGTACTTATGTTTTCTTCAAAATGAAATCTAGGATCATCTTAATAATCTATCTTTAGCAGTTTCAAGGCGAATTTACTTCCAACAAGATGGAGCACCCCCGTATAATACCAGATACGTTCTTGATTACTTGATAGAGCATTTCAATAATCAAGTAATTGCAACCAAAGGATCAGTACGGTGGCCTGCCCGGATCTGACTGTGCTAGATTTCTTCATTTGGGGATATGTTAAAGAAAGGGTCTACTATGGAACAACCCCAGCCACTCTCGAGATCTTAGAAGAAAGGATTCTACAGGCATTTAGAAGTATAACGCCACAAATGTTACGAATGTGTTGAGATAAACAATTAAACGAGCTGAAATGTGTCTTGAACAAGGAGGAATGCACTTTGAAAATTTACTATAGTGAAAATTTTAAGAAATTAGGAAATTGAAAAAAATGTAAGTGCATCGCTGAAGTTATTGTTAATTTTGTTAAATTTGTTGATCCAATCGCAAATAAATTAGTATCGTTATATTCGTCAAAATATCCTTTTTAGTAGTAAATAAATTATTATGAAGTATTTTCGTCAGTAATATTTAATTTATGTTCTTGTTGTAATCCAATGTCAAAAATGGTCGCCATTTGAAAAATAATAGTTAGAAACGAAAATGTAATTTTGCCAACTTGTCTCATTCATATCTATCATACTTGTCACTAAAACTTCGCGATTGTAATTTTCTGATATCACCTGAGGTCCTTAGATTAGTTTACTTCCGATCATGGCCACCTAGATGTAATTTCAAAAGTGACTCCGAAAAAATCAAGTAGACATAAAAACTTTCGAGAATGTCATATTCTGATCTAGGATTGTCTCAGAAATCCGAAAACTTTACAATATTCAGGGTGTTCCATTTAAAAATTTAGAACCGGAGCCATTTTCGGTGAAACCGGAAGTGACCGGAAAGTGAAAAATATGTGAAAACTCTCCTCTCCTAATACCATTTACCTATACCATATCTCATTTTGATACACCTAATGGTCTAGAAGTTATGACTCGTCTAATAGATTCGTTGACACCCGGTATATATATATATATATATATATATATATATATATATATATATACTGTTGATGGATTTTGTTGTGCTATAGTTCCGAAAAATGAGTCAATAATAACCGTCTCCGAGAAAGAACTGCAAGTCCTTTTATCTTTTATTCGACTTCGCGGTTACGTATATTACTAAACAACCACTAAATTCGCAATTTTTTGAAATCAAATCACAGAATTAGACTGACAGAAGTGACATCAGATATTCGATTACTTCAAAAGAATGATAAAGATGCCTACAACGCAGATGTCCCTACTGTTGAAAACTTAAAATTCACGTCGATAATTTTCAGATTTCAAAATAATGTAATATCTTCTCAATATTGATTCGTCCTTTCTTCTGTCACAGAAAAACATAGTGTATTATACACGGGAAAAATATTAGATTTTAGCTCCAGGTTGCGTTGTCTCCCGACGCGTAGTGTGAACTAAAATCTAATATTTTCCCGTGTATAATACAGTATTTTTTCTGTGACAGGAAATAATTGCCTGATATTCATTATAGTGACAAACTTGAATATTTTTAGATATGGAATGACCGAGTCGGGCATGGTGTTGTCAAACGAATATAATTCGGATCGCGAGCCTGGTTTCGTAGGGGTACCATTGCCTGGAGTTTCAGTGAGACTAGTGGAAAGTGATGAAGAGAGCGGAGAACTCAGAACTATCCTGGAATGCACCAACAATAGTGGCAGTTTGGATTTTGCACAGAAAGTTTACAAAAGCGAAAATCACAAAGGTAGGTAGAAGATTTTTTCTGAATTCTTAACAAAAAACTTAAATATCCAAGGGTTTATAATATAAGGGGTAATAAGTCACAAATCGTAAGGGAACATTCTGAGACAATTGAATGTTTATTGCTAATTAGGAATATTACCAATACTCAATTGAGAATTTATGGATTAGATTAGATTAGATTTGGAATGGGGCCTTCGGGCTATCTGCCTCCACACTGCGACCTTTTCAGATCTATTGTGTCTGCCCTCAAAATCGATTAGAGTTCTTCGGCTAGCCCCGCCTTCTCTATGAGACTCCATAGGCTAGCTTTCAGATCTCCTGTGTATCTCTGGGCTCCTGGTTTTTCCTCACCCAGCGTAAGGAACCTTAGTCTTGACAAGCCCTCACAGTGGCAAAGTATGTGTACTGCTGTTTCTTCCTCTTCTTTACAGAACCTGCACAGCAGTTCTTCAGTCAGACCTATCGTACTCATGTGTCTGTTGATCCTACAATGTGAGAAGTCCCACTAGTATTCTAGTTGAACTTCGTTTCTGGCTTAGTAGATATTCTGTGAATGTTGGCGATGGTTTTTTAATAAAGTATTTTGCCTGTCTCATTCCTGGCGAGTTGTTCCACCATTCTTGAGATTTGGTTTGCATCCATGATTTGATACTAGTCTTTTGTATAGCTTTCGCAATACCACAGGAGGGTTCTGGGCCATAAAGAGCTTTGTTTGCTCCTGCTCGGGCAAGTGAGTCTGCCTCTTCATTGCCCTCGTACCCTGTATGTCGTGGTACCCATGCTAGAGTCAATCTGTTCTGACTGCCCAGTGCATTTAGGGTTTCTAAGCAGTCCCATACTAGTTTTGAGTTAACTTGCATAGAGTTGACTGCTTTGATTGCCGCCTGGCTATCTGAATAGATTGCAATGGTTTTGCCTATAAACTCTTGCCTTATCAATTCTTTCACGCAATGATGTATTGCAATAATTTCTGCCTGAAACACCGTCGCGTATTTGCCTAAGCTCAGTGAGATTCTTGTCTTTGGCTTGGCCCCATAAATACCAGCTCCTGATCCTTCCTCAGTTTTGGAGCCGTCAGTATAGAAAGCAATGTCTGCATTGATAAGAGGTCCTTCCTTCCATGCCTCTCTGTCCGTTATACTTATTTTAAACGTTTTTTCAAAGCTATATTTTGGAATTATGCCATCCGTTGGCATCCCCATGATGGGGTCGCTTTCCAACTCTTATATAGCTTCCTATAGTCTTTACCGTGCTCGTTGCTTATGGGTGCTTGACCCCTTGACAATCTACTCACGACTGCTCTGGCTTCGCCTTGAATATATATTTGTAGTGGTGGTAGGTTCACATGTCCTCTAGTGTGAATTGATATAATTATTATTAAAACAAATTTATTATAAGTAATAAGTCACAAATGTTAAGGAAACATTCTGAGACAATTGAATTTTTATTGCTAATTAGGAATATTACCAATACTCAATTGAGAATTTATGGATTATTGAATTACTAATATTTTGAAGTTCCCAATCGTATTTCAACACATGGCAACTGTGCTATGGTCTGCTCCTACTTACGAAATCGTGGCGTCAGTTTTCACGGGCGGTAAAATTTCTAGCAGGCCAGAGCTGTACTAGACAGTACTCTGTTTTATTTAGCATCAAATGTGACACTTTGTTTGACGAGCGATATTTGCGTTCGCGAAGCGGAGCGACCGCGAAGCCGAGAACGAAAATTTTGCGAGTCGAACGGAGTTACTTTTGATCCAAATGAAACATGCTATTTTTTCTGCAATCGAAATAATTGATATCTAATTAATTAAATATAAGTGAAGTTATCACTATTTTTAGTTACCTGAGCGTGTTAGTGTCAAAGCAGCTATCATATCAGCTGTCATCTGACACGTTTTTAGTTCCTAGGAGTTGAATTTCTTCTTTGGCTCCTAGACACTAAAAGTGTTGCCTAGCAACATACATGCTAATCACTTTATTGTCAGTAAAAGAAACATCAACTTCAATAATTAATTTTGGAACAAAAATGGACGACTTTTTAGTGGTTAGCAGTTGAAATTCTCTTGAGGTATCTTAGCAAGTGAGACTGCTTATTGAGAGTTTTACTAATATTTTCGCAGTGCGGACGGAAATTGAGGTTGCTGTTTAGAAAATGCCCTAAACATTTTATACTTCCACTTCTTCCTACCTCAACACCGGATATTTCAATATGGATGTCTACTGTGTTATTATTTTGTGCGTTATGAAAAGCTACTGTTTTCGTTTTAGGAGCATTTAAAAATAACGAGTTTTCACTGAACCAATTTTGTTATTGTTGTTCTATATTACCCCAAGAAACATTTTTGTTTATAATATGGATATATACACATATGTATACATATAACAAAAAAACAACTGATTAACAAGTTATGTCAATATAACATTATAGTTAGAACAAAATCAATCCCAGTATTCAAGTAAGAATAAATATAGTGACATAAGTATATATTTTTTCGTATTGTTTCTGAATCTTGTTTCATCATCAATATATTTCAATTTATGAGGCAATGAATTGTATAAAATGATTCCATTGTAGAATATACATGGTTTGCCGATTGATTTGAGTAGGAGAAAAGTAATCAGCATACGAACAAATAAATGACTTCTTCAATGCAGATGTCAGCTCATTGATATAGAGAATGAAGAGGATCGGTCGTAAAACTGATCCTTGGGGTACACCTAGGTCATTGATTAACTGTTCAGAGGAAAACTGAATCCAACTGGATCCGTGTATGGGATCAAACTGTATCTAGACAATGTGGAAGTTTCCCTCAGATTTTCATAAAATAAGTTCGGAACTCTCCAGTTTTATGTCCACGCTGTACAGGATGGCGACCGATAAAGTCCAAGTCGTTTTCATTTTCAAATTGAAGCAATTTCTAATTTTCGGGGCGGCAAACTGTGACGCACATTCTGAATCTAGTCTGAAAATAGCTGATGGTGAAGAATATAGCTAGCGAATAGCTAATAAATAGCTAACGAATGATGAAAAAATAGAAGAAGAAGTAAAACTGGTGAACAAAAACATACATAACCACTAATGCACTCGGAGCAAGAATGCATAAGGTAGTTGGCTTCATTCTGACAGGTTATGATTTTGTTATTTATGCATTGAAATGTCTCGAATAGTGCTCGATCCTAAACGAAAATATCATTGAATCAATGAATCAATGTCGGCTACATTCAATGATACTATCCTTCCTAACTTCCTGCCATCGGTCAGAACAGAATGACGCCGTCACCCATGGCTCCTTCCTCTTGTTGGGCCTGTAAGTATTTTGAGTGGTGTGGACGGACTGGAAGTATTAGGCGCTGTTGCAAGATATAATCTGCAACTTTCCTAGAAAATAGATCCGTTTTATCAAGGAACGAATCCATTAGCAAGAAAATAACTGACAAATTATGAATAACATATTGTAATATGACGATAGCAAAATATCATAAATCATATTCATAAGTAAAGAACTTCATTCAGCCAATGAGAGATTTATGGGAATTATGCATAATACTTGACAAAGTAAGATTGAAGAACCTATTATATCCCATTGCTGTTATGATATGGTTATTAGGCATTCAAAGAACAATTTCCGGAAATCTAGACATATTGATGATGTCGGCAAAGTCGTACTGGCACAGAGAATCGTATTTTAACTGTGTGAATGTGGATTTTCAGAAAGTACGTCATAGGAATGGTGGAGGAGCCAAGTTCCTCTTTTATTTATATTTTTCTGAAGTGAAATTTGATCTTACGAAAATAAGAGAAAATATGTATACAGTCTGTCCAAGATAAGGTTGAACAGCATGGGGATCTCGGAAACAGTAGGAGATACAAAGTCGTTTAAATGGGAAAGAAGTTGCGCATTCGGAGGCTCATATCAAGAGCCTTCGAAAATTTTCAAAATTATTTCTAGTTTTGTTGTATCGAAAAAAGTGAATTTTTGTAATATCTATTTTATTCTTTTTCTCCGTTATTATTAGAGATACAGAAGAACTGAAAATACTTTTTCGCAGCAACTTTTGATGACGTTTAACGTGGTGATACCGATTTTTTTATGCGACGTTTCGTATCCGTAGAACCATCATCAACTTTTGTCTTTTAGATACGGTCCTGATAATTTTTTCACAGATTCTGGAAGGTTTTTTCATTCTGAATTCAACCATGTATTATACAAGGTGATTTGAATGTGTTTCGACCAATTTCTATCCATCATCAATGTTTTTTCGAACTTCCAAAGGAAAAGTGCCATCAGTTCCACTCATTTCTGATCATTCAGTGTCAAACATTGATGGATTAGTTATTCAATACTGAGAAGTGAATAAAAAATATTTCACTACATCATTCAATGCAGCGCTTAAAACTGTTGATAAATTCTTACACGAATTACTTTAACAACTTAACTTTGACAATACCTATAGAAACATTCATAACAAATGTTCATTATTTTCTGAACAAAGATATCTTCTTCTCACAGTTGCTTCTAAGACATTACTAAGCATTTCTGGGGTTATTTTATTGAATGCTTCGATGACACTGTCCCTTAGTTCTTCTTCATCATCAAAGTTATTTGCGTATACAAAGTTTTTGATATATCCCCTAAGAAAAAATCCAGCTGTGTCAAATCAGGCGACCGCGCCGGCCAAGGGACTGTAGAATAAGTACCAATCCATTTTTCTGGATAAAAACGCACGGACTTCTCTGGAATTATGTACCGGATCTTGTTGAAACCAACAGTTCTGAACTTCCGCAATCGGTAAATCATCCAGAGCTTCCTCAAGATGATTCTCAAGCAAATTTCTATAACGTTCGGAAGTCTGTGTTTCATGGTAAATAAAAGGACCAATAATTCGTATACCAAATATTGCAACCCACATATTGAAGCCGAAACGATGTTGGTGTCTCGCTGTAATGTATAAATGTTCATTTTCTCGTGAACAATAATGTGTATTTTTTCTATCGAAGATACCATGATTAGTGACCATGCTTTCATCAGTCCAGGTGATTGTTCGAGGGAAATCTGCAATAGTTTGACAATTCCTGGTATACCACTCACAGAATGTCCTGCGCCTTTCGTCATCGTCTGGTTTTAGCGCTTGACATATTCTGAATTTGTATGGATGGAATTTTTGTTCCCGCAAAATGAAATGGGTTGTTGATTGAAACCAGTTGATGAGGTATTAGTGTGTTGACTAATTTTCCTTGAAATTAAGTGGAACTGATGGCATTTTTCCTTTGGAATTTCGAAAAAACTTTGATGATGGCTAAAAATAGGTCGAAACACACATAAACCACCTTGTATAATATACATGGTTGAATTCAGAATAAAACAACCTTTCAGAATCTGTGAAAAAATTATCAGGACCGTATTTGAAAAACAAAAGGAGGTGATGGTTCTACGAATACGAAACGTCGCATAAAAAAATCGTTATCACCACGTTAAACGTCATCAAAAGTTGCTATGAAAAAGTATTTTCAATTTTTCTGTATTTCTAATAATGAAGGAGAAAAAAAATGAAATAGATATTCCAAAAATTGATTTTTTTCGATATAACTCAAAAACTAAAAATAATTTTAAAAATTTTCGAAGGCTCTTGATATGAGCCTGCGAATGCGCAACTTTTTCCCCATTTAACCGACTTCGTATCTCCTACCGTTTTCGAGATCCCCATGCTGTTCAACCTTATCTTGGACAGAATGTATATTAATTTCTTACAAACTTCACAGTGAGATAAAAATTTCAATATAGGAAACTTCCCAATTATTTTATTGTATTATAGGTGAATTATTGGTGAAAGGAGATGGCATCTTCAAGGAATACTTCAATCGGCCCGAAGCCACACGCAAAGAGTTCACTAGTGATGGCTGGTTCAAGACAGGCGATTTATGCGAGTACGCAGCAGACAAGAAAAAATTCAAAATTCTGGGTAGAAAAAGTGTGGACATCATCAAATCGGGTGGCTACAAACTGAGCGCGTTGGAAATCGAGGTGCAACTTCTGGCACACCCCGACATCAAAGAATGCGTTGTAGTCGGAGTCGATGATGATAAATGGGGGCAAAGAGTGGTGGCTTTCGTAGTGCTCCGAGGAGAAAAAGAAATGGCCTTGGAGGATTTGAGAAGCTGGGCAGATGAAAAGATGCCCAAGTATTGGGTGCCCTCTGTACTGAGAGTTGTGGAGTCTATACCAAAAAATGCGATGGGAAAGGTCAACAAGAAGGAATTGGCCAAGGTATTCATTTAAAATGTTGACGCGCTTCATTTTGCACACATTTGTTTTGTTTTCCAAATTCTGAATATGATCACCATAAGCTATTTTTGTATGAACTTGCAATAATCAGACATTATCTTCTCAAAATTTTCTTATCTATACAGGGCTTGAAGGATCGTGGAAAGGTTATTGTTGACATGGTTGAGATATTAAGACTGTTTGTATAATTAAATTGAGTTTATTAAGGTATTAAAGTATTATTGATTTTCCTATATTATAATTATTCACAGCAATTGTTGTTTCAATTATTCTTCAATAATAAATTTCCTTGCCTGTAAAAAAGGAAGACCGACTTCAGATTCATACCTAATTTGAGGTAAGAAATAGCTATTAATTTATCAAGGGAGCTAAGATATCCATTTCTTCTCCGCTACTGGGCGGGCAGCAAACTACATGCTGGAAACATGAAGCTATGCTCCCAAGATATATGCTTGATATTATCCACGAATTGAAAGCGTCATTCAACCCTTAAATGCTGATGCTCTTGGGACACCGATCAAATATACAATCAGTTCCAAAGAAAGTGATGCACTTGATATTTGACCTATCTTCTTGAAAAAACAAAACAAAAAATAGTAGGCAAATTTTATTTTTTTTATTTGTTGGTAGGTAATGCATTTGTCTTTAAAAAAAAATAAAGAGGTGAACATTTTTTCAAAGCCTCCTTGATGGTGGTGGAATAACTCAAACCATGATTCATTCCTAATTTTTGACTCACCCTGTGTGTTAATTGAGTACTGGCATAGAAAGTGCTTACACCCTATACAAAAGAGGCTTCTTTTGCGAGCATTTTGTTTTTTTATTCATTGATTTATCTCTAAAATTTTTCGAATTACAGCTTTTTTGCTGATACCTTACGCTTATCCCACAAATTATATTTATTGAAGGATCAGAGTACTCAAAATTGATTGGGTTGTACTCTGGTAGGATCACATTGCAGATTACCAACTTTCGAATTTATCGAGAAACAATTTTCTAATGAAATAAACTGGCACCAATAATTTGAAAAAACATTTTTAATAAACACAAAATTATAAATTGGGATGACTGCTTAATACCGTGTATTGCCTCCTCTAGCAACTCTAAGAACTTCTTATCTACGAGGCATACTGGAAATTGAGTTGCTTTTCGTTTCCATTGGTATACGATCCCATTCTTCCACAAATGTATCTGCCATTTCTGCGAGACTTTACGGAGACCTCTCGCGAAGAACGTACCCTTCTCCCTAATTCATCCCGCAAATGTTCTTTAGGATTCATATCGGGGCTTCTCGCAGGCCATTGTAATGTGGTAATACCAGTAGCTTCTAAGAAGTTTCGCACTATTGCTGCGGTTTAAGATTTAAGTTTTAAGATTTTTCAATTTATATTAACAATAATTCAGAACATATTAGAACAGCTTTGGGATAAACTCAGAGGCTCATTCGCGTTCATCCGTCCTTGTCAGAGAATCTTCAAGAGGCAAATACTCAAGAACTGTTAGAAAAAATTGATCGCAACTCGAATACTATAATTAATAAGTTGGATTGAATCAACCTGGCTAAAATTCGCAAGCTCGAGCAGGGAGGCATACTCGTTTATACCGACTAACTACGTCTCGGAGGTCTGTTTCTTGTTCATTCTCGGTAAATAAGGTTTTTTTTTTTATCTCTTGGAGCGCACGAAAGGAAAATCCTGGTTATAGTGCTGAAAACGGTTTGGAAATGAGTAATACTAATTTTTAGATTTTTTCTAGTTTTAAATCAATGTAGGTTCTGCAAATTTAAAAAACCCATACCTACTTTCTTCAAACCCTTTGAATCTAATCTTAAAAAGAAAATATTGACGTGAATTTAAAACCATTGTGTTGAGAAGGGATCACGCACATACTTCGACCGAAAGATGATGAAGCTAAGTTTTATCACTCACTTTTGCCATCGAATGAGAATTGAAAAAGTTTTACAATAAAGCAAATATTTTGATTAAATTCTCTGCTGGCCGGTATTTTTTGCCGGTGAGTGTATAATATATGATAATCCATCCATGTGATAATCAATAAATATCATGAAGTTAGTATAACTAAATTCCGAGGTCAATTAGAAAAACAGTTTCGATCGATATCAGTCGCATCTGAGGGCCAAGTTTCCCTCTTAAACATCGAACATAATTATAGCTGCGCATGATTAGTTTTGATAAAACGATGCATCAAGAGACATTTATAGTGCTCATGGCTAGAAAATGGGTTCAATAATATTTTGCTTGTGATTTTTACTTCATTTATTTTACTAGATTTGTTGGTATTTTCTCCTCGATATTTCTCCAAAATAAAAATATGAGTATTGTTTATAAATAAGAATGAATAGTAACAAAATTTGTCATATTTACTGTTATATTGAATATTGTTTTAAAGTACATCATCAGTGATGTGGGGAAAATACCAGGTGTCCCAAAGTAAAACCCAAGTGATACCCTGATAGTTTACGGCAGCGGTCTAGATAACCGACATAAACTACAACTGGACATCTAATTCCATAAGATCTGTGAGCCATATTGTTATTCACGAGATCGAACTTGCATGGTCTGATCATTGTCGATCTAAATGAAAACCTAGTAGGTGACCTAGTGCGAGAGGACTCGAGGAGGTATTTATAGCTCCTGCCTACTAACTACCTAACTAGGTTGTCATCTAGAACGACAAAGGTCTGAATTGGTCTAATGGACCGTGTGCATTTCAAGCTTTCTGACTTTCGGAGAACTATTGAAAAAAAAAATTCAATTTAAACCCCTTCTGACACGCCTATGAATGAAAGTATCCCGACTGTGGACCACTATTGCTTGGCGACGACGATTACGAAAAAAGTTGACAAACGCCAAAATTGGAAGAAGAAGATTTCACCTAACCTTAATGAACAAACCAAAATATTATTGTTTTCCCGAAAAATAATTTACCATATTTTCTTTGAGAAATGGATCCAGCCTTGCTCAAAGAGAGAGAACTATTCAAAAAGAAGGCTCTGACAACACCTACGTAAGGTATTCATCACAACAGATACTGTATATCTAAATTCTCGTTCCAAATTTTAGGGTAGAAAAGAAAAAATCTGAGCCAAAATCTGAAATCCCCAGAGATGATAAGAAAAAATCTAAATCTTCAAGTAACAGCAACTCTGCTCCTAAGCTTGACATCAATACGTAAGTCATTAGTTTCTCAAAAGTGCTAAATCATTATCAGATGATTTTTCAGATACAAGACAGCTTCAGGTAGTTCCCAATATCGTTTTGGTGTGCTAGCAAAAATTGTGAAACACATGAGAACAAGACATCAAGATGGTGAAACATACCCACTCACATTAGAGGAAATTTTAGATGAAACAAATCAACTTGATGTAGGAAACAAAGTGAAACAGGTCAGCATAATGGAAATGCTCATTTTATTGATATTTCATCCTGATTGGATTTGTTTTTTCCTTGTAGTGGCTGCAAACTGAAGCTCTTTTGAATAATCCAAAAATAGAGGTTACTCCAGATAATAAATTTGTATTCAAAGCTCTTTATAGACTAAAGGATAGAAAGAGTTTACTGAAATTACTGAAACAACAAGATCTCAAAGGGTTAGGTGGTGTATTGTTGGATGATGTCCAAGAGTCATTACCACATTGTGAAAAGGCCTTAAGGGTAATTTTATTCTCATGAACTACTTCAACATTGTACAAGTAAGGTATAATTCACTATAGTGAATCTACCCTAGAGATTACTGATTTAGAATCAGTATTCTGAATCTAGAATAATATGAAAAATATGGTAGAGTTTTCAAATATGGTGTTTCACATAAATTAGAAAACTGCATTCTCCTCAAAAGAGGCTGATGATCAATCACTTTTTCAGAATATTTAATGTTTCAGAGTAAATGTAATAGTTTCCTCATGTCAACTGATTTTGTTGCATATTTCACCCCAACTGAACCCATCAATTGAAAAAAGATAATTGCTATTTTGACAGACAAAATATGGATTTACTTGTCAAAGCTTCTATGAGGTGTCTAATCAAATTAGTTGATGGTGTCTTCTGATTTTGTCTCATTTATTTTGCTGATTTTCAACTACAAAATCTTACATTTTGAATAGAAAATATTTTGCTGTTTTTTTTGCCAAAAAATAGGAAAGTTATACCTTGAAATGAATTGATGACATGTTCTGATATTGTTGCATTTATTTTAACCATATTTCAACCAAATTTCAAGAAGAGTGCAAATCTTCAATCCTGGATAGTTTCTCCAAAAAAATAAAAATATGTCATACCATGAAATGAATTTATTCATAGTGTCTACTGATTTTGTTGCGCCCATTTTCCCCTTTTTCACCTTATCAATCAGAAAGTAAGAAAATATGTCATTTTGAATAGTAATAAAATACCTTGCTCTGGATTTTCTTGTAAAAAATATATGAAATTCCTACCATGAAATGAAGTTGTGAAGTCTCCTGACTTTGTTGATTCTATTTTACCCGAGATTTTACCCCCTTTTCACCTCAAAGTTGATAAAATTCTAGAATCTGAAATTTCAATAAGGACAAAATATTTTTGGAGATCAGGAGACATCATGAATTCTTTTGATGATTTACTTCAGGGGAGTTTTGACAATAAAAAATCATAGCAAGATAATTTTTCCCCAATTTTTTCCTAATCAAAATGACAGATTTCCGATTTTTGTAGTGAAACCATAGTAAAATGATGGTAACTGAATCAGCAGACATCATAAATTAATTTCTTCAAATATTGAAATTGTTGAAAAAGAGGTGAAATTCATTCCATGATATATCTTTTGCTTTATTTGATAATAAATCTAGATCAAGATAGATTTTCTCTGTCAAAATAGCAGTTTTCAATATTTTTACGTTGATGGCAATGTCACTTTCATAAAAAATATGTAAATTCTCAAACACAACTGGATTGCTGATCCTACTCAAAGACAGTTATAGCATAGTCTTACAAACTAAATGGACATCTACACTGTAGCAACAGTTATATAACAGGAAGTCTTGTCATTTTTTGAAAATATTATTTCACAGTTCTTTATGTTTGTTGGCAGTAAGTTGAAAATTCGTGGAGCCATGAGATTAGGATAATTGTATTAGTTTTCATTTACCAAATGGCACATATACATCATTTTTCTGCTGGTCCCAGAAGCACATACCATACCTAAGTCTACCATCCAGGGCTGTAGCTAGAGTATATTTAGTGGCAGGGCCTTGGCTTTTTTTAGACGGGATTTTGTGAAGACAGAATATATCAGGGGGGCTCAGTGGGTATGAAATATCCCATGAATTGAAAAAATTTCAAGGAAATGATGATTTTGTAAGCAATTTGCAAACACAAAATTGCTGCTAATATTCTCAATTATCCCTGTTACTGAATTCCACAAATTTTTCTGATCATTTTTGTAGTTAGTTCAAAGAAACACAAAACGCTTAACACTGATCAATGACTGAACAATGGACATATTCAAATAATGAAATGTAAAAATCAGGGGTGCCAAAAATATTATAGATGCAAGCTCTTACCTCTACCATTACACATTATTGTTCTGTAAGATGCTCTTTCTGAACTCATCACTGAGATAACTACTAGTTTAATAGTATATTATGTAATATGTGTTGTAAGAAACACAAATAGGAAAGTAATTCCATGAGTGTGTAATTGCTTTACAACACTCATTATGTACTATACTTTATAGAACATCAAAAAAGTTGGACAAACAGTCTGAATTATAATTCTTGACGGCGATTACGCGATCATGACTGGCGGAATAAACGGAAACTGTGCGATGTGTTCACTGTGCGTAAAGAGCTACTTACTGAGGCTGTATCACGTGTGTTCTTGCCTCCTTTTATTCAGTGCCGGATTAAGCCAGTGCGGGGCTTGTAGCGAATTATACCAGGGGGCCTTGGTTTGCTTTAGATTCTCAGGTTTAGGGTATTAAATAAAATAAATCAAAACTATTACATATAAACTTTTCTGAATTTAATATGGGCAAATTTAGAGATAACACTTTCAATATCGACTTCTTTGAGCGAGTCATGCTCTATATCCATCAAAGTAAGATGATTTAGACATTCTTGGACCATCGTGTTCCTTAACTCATTTCAAAAACGTTATAATGTCGAAAAAGAAAAGTTCGCCACTACAGTTAGTGATCATGAGAGCCAAGTGTGAATTCGCAAGGCAATTTCTACGATTTTGGGAAACACGATTCTGAGGAATTATTTAATATAAGTTTATAAGATTGCATTCCCAGAGGCTCCTCCAGAGGTTTGTTGCTGTGAATTACAGTAGCTACATTCGTTTTCAGCAGCTCAGCGAACTGCACTAATTCGTAACCTAGGCTGGTTTCCAAATCATCTGTATAAGAACTGACCATTATTGAGGATTTTTCCAAAATCTCTTTTGTTGTCTGAGATTTTAGCTGTGGAAATACTCCAAAAACACAAGTTATTTCATGATATGCTTTCATTCGTTTAGTTAAAGCAGACAGTACGTTATCAATAATGACAATAAACACCTGAAATTCAAAACGTTGTCCAGGTGTTTGATTTTTGACAATAAACACCTGAACTTCAAAACGTTGGCCAGGTGTTTGATTTTCAACAAAGTCGTCGAGTGTGGCTACAGCCGCTGAATTCGTCTTGATGTCTGTTGCTGGTATTCTTCACAATCGGTCAGATCTAAAGCATAGACTAATCGCTTCGCTACTCGCGTTCAAGGCATGCAAGATATTTCTCCTAATTTTATTTTTTCAGTTAGACAGGCCGTCAGGCGCCCCCCCCCCCCCAATTCGCGGGGCCCGTAGCATTTGCTACTCTTGCTGCGTGTCTAATCCGGCACTGCTTTGTGGCCGTAGGTAAAACTCAATAATTAAATAAAATTTCGGCAAAGAAAATTCACACATCAGAATTGAGAAGTGAGCTGAATTCGAGTTTGGTAGTTACTTGGCTTGTTTTTATGCATCAAATTGAACTTAATCCAATTTCTATGGCACAAGAACGCCCCGATTCGTCCTACATAATTATGGCCCTCATACTCATAGTCAACCACTATAAATGTTCTACTTGATGAATGTTTCCAAGTAGTTTATATTTTGTAGATATTACAAAATCAAAATGAAATTATATTCATCACAAGACCCATGGACAAAAAGAAAGTCCTTTTTTATAATGACAGAACTGCTAGTCTACCCATTGATGAAGAATTCCAAAAATTATGGAGATCTGTAGCAGTTGATGCCATGGATGATGCCAAAATAGAAGAATATTTGGATAAACAAGGTATTCTTGTATTATTTTGTGAAATGGAATTTCATATTCATATACTGTATAACTGTGTCTTGGAGGATATTGATTTTTAAAAGTTGAATTTATTAGTGTAAGATTGGCAATAGATAGAATAGACGATTATGGCTGTTTGATTCGTGATTTGTTTGTCCAAAGAAGTTAGTTTCGTAATTATAATATACAGGGTGTCCCGAAATTACATAAGATTTGAACCACAGATTATAGAAACAAAAATAGCAAAAAAAAAATTCATATAAACATTGGTCCAGATTCCAGAAATGGCCACTTGGGGGTTATTGCAATTATATATGTTGAACATCCAAAAAGGAGAGCATGAGAAATAAAAATCCTATGAAATTGAGAATTGACATTCTCTCTCCAATCGGATAAATAATGTCGCAGAGTGACGCCTCTGCTATGAACACACAGTAGTTATTAGGGATGAGATTTTCCTGTCAGTTGACAGTGGCAGAAATCAAGAAATTAAATTATCCTTCAAGCGTGGAGTTTTCATAATTTAGTTGTTTTTGCATTGAAACTCGGCATGGATATGCCAACGAAGTCGCCTGCTGCAACCTCCTTCCCAAGGAGAGGGTCTCGGGTGTTAAATAACCTGAAAGGTTTCACACCGGAAGGTGCTGCTCAGAGTACTCCTTCGTCAGTCTCACGACGACATGGCGCCCAACAAAATGGTAACAACGACCCACAAATCGAATGCCCTGAGAAGAACGAATCACAGTTTCGTAGTTCTGAAAAAACTACGTGGCGCCCATCTACAGAAGAAATCCTTCATGAGGTTACTTCATTAACAGCTCAGCTGTGGAATGAAATAAGAACTGACAAACTAAAACCAACATTAGCTCAGATAACAAGCTTTTCTGGTTATGACTGGGAATCTCCCCAACATTTTCTCCAGGAAATGAAACGATACTTTGATCAAAATAATATACCAACAAGACACCAAATGATGCAAGTACAGCAAGTTTTGGAAGGTGAAGCAAAGAAATGGTTTTCTGCTTTTCATGGTAAGCAATTGCACTTCGATTCATTCTGTAATCGTTTACTGGAACGTTTTGACAACGCATCACTTCATGGAAAGTTGTACGCAAAACTTTATGGTGAAAAACAGAGCAATGAAGCTGCTGCTGTTTTTTTGACTAGAAAACTCAGTTTGTTTCAACGACTCGAACCCAACCTTCCAGAGACTACCATAATATCTAGAGTGGTTGAATTACTGTTACCAGAGTTGCGCATCAACTTGAGAAGTAGGGAATTCTCTAGTATAGAAGAGCTTATACAAGGTGCTTCAGTGATAGAAAACGATTTGAAAGAAGTCAAAAAACCGACACAACCAATAACAGATGGTCCCAGGTCACCATGCCATTATTGTAACGGTTGGCATTTCAATAGAGATTGTCCGCAAAAGAGTCGTCGCAATTTTTCAGCTGAAAATCATAGAAACATCAGTTCCCAGGAAAACTAGATCAGGGTCGGTGTGAGCCAGAATACCCGACCCCTCGCCCGACCCTAACCACACTACATAAGACCACATACGACCGAAATTCAACTCATATCCGAATTCTCATCAACGACCAGCCGGTAGATGCATTGTTAGATACTGGAGCAAGTCATTCCTTCTTGAAATCATGTTTCGTCAACGAATCAAATATAATAAAGAAACCGACTACTGTTAGACTAGCAAATTCCATCAACACGTTGAATACATTAGGAAATGTTGTAGTTCCAGTTTTGGTTCAAGGACAAGAATTTGCTACAATGTTCCACATTGTTGAATCTTTATCTGAGGAAGCGATATTGGGACGTGATTGGCTGCAAACGCATCAAGCAGTGATAGATTTCGTTTCTGAATGTCTCTACATGGGGTGTTGATTATCGACAGTTAAATAACCAAACCGAACCAGAAGTGTCACAATTACCAGCTATTCGAGACACGATCAGAGACTTGGGAAATGCAGAAGTATTTTCTTCAATTGACTTGAAGAGCGGATACTGGCAGGTATCGATGCATGAAGGAAGTATACCGCTTACAGCTTTCGGAACCCCTGATGGAGCTATGTATGAATTCCTTGTGATGCCATTTGGACTGAGAAATGCGCCTTCAACTTTTCAAAAACTCATGACTGAAGTTTTGGCTGGATACATTGATCGTTTCACGAAGGTTTACTTAGACGACATAATCATTTATTCAAAAAATCATGAAGAACACCTTATGCATCTGGGTTTGGTATTGGAAAGATTACGCATACATCACCTGAGATGTTCTTTCAAAAAATGTGTGTTTGGCTCTTCTGAATTGGATTATCTTGGACACAAAATAACGGATCAGTCAAACATTCCTCAAGAACAGCATATTCTTCGGGTAAAAACATTCACTAGACCAAGAACGATGAAAGAGTTGCAGTCATTTCTGGGCACAGCTAACTGGTTGCGAGAGTACATCCCAAATTTTGCTTCGTTAACGGCTCCGCTCACTGAACTTACAGGAAAAAAAATTTTCAAGTGGACACCACAAGCTGAACAGGCATTTAAAAAATTGCAAGAATCACTAAATCAACCTTTGATGCTACATCGTCCTAACCATGATTTGCCTTTCATTCTCCAGACTGATGCCAGCCAATATGGAATGGGAGCAGTTCTCTTTCAATGGGGTCCTGATGATCAGCGTCAGATTATTTGTTATGCTAGTTCAAAATTCAATAAATCAGAGAAGAAATACCACATCAACGAGCAAGAAACACTCGCTGTTGTTTGGGCATGTAAAAAATTTAGACCTTACCTAGAAGATAAACCATTTACGTTGATAACGGATAGTCGTGCACTCACTTGGCTGGATAGATTCAAGGATGAAAAAGCTAAATTAACCAGGTGGTCCTTACTTCTACAAGAATTCATTTTTACTGTACAGCATTGTTCAGGAAAAGATAACCAGTTTCCTGATTTTCTGTCCAGAAACCCCTCTGAAGATGTCGAGCCAAATGACAGAGACGAGTACGATGATCGACTGGTACCTCCAACGATAAGTATTTTGGATACGGAGCGTGGATTGTACGAGACTGTTGCAAACGCGCAAGTTTCAGATATCGCTATACAAAGGGACATCGCCACTTGGCGGAGAATTCAAAATTCATCGATAGATCAGCTGAAAAGAAAAGAACGCGAGTTGAAATCGAAATATATTGTGGAAGATGGATTACTTTTTTACATTGGATCAAATACGAAAGCTATAGAAGTTTCAACGGAGGTCAGAGCGAAAGTTATACACGACTATCATGATGCGTCTACTGCTTGCCATCCTGGAAGGGATGAGACATTTAGATCAATAATTCAGAATTATCATTGGCAAGGTGTTTGGCAAGATGTCCGTCATCATGTAAGATTATGCTTGATATGTGCTTCAACAAAAGCAGGTGCACCTCAATCCAAAGCATCAATCAAACCAAGACCTCCAACGAAACCATGGCAGACTTTGAGTTTTGACGTTATGGAGCCTTACCCAAGAACACTTCAAGGCAAGCGATTTATACTAGTAGTAACAGATCTTTGTAGCAAATGGTTGGAAGCGATTACGGTGTCCAATGCAACAACTCATTCAATTTTGAAGTTTCTTAAAAATGTATTCGGCAGATGGGGGTATCCAGAGTCCATTATCACAGATAATGGACCTCAGTTCCAGAACTCATGGAAATCATTCTTGAGAAATGCAAATATTGAACACTATACCACACCAATTTTCCATCAAAGATCCAATCCAGTGGAACGACGCAATCAAGAATTGAAAAAAGCTCTGAGAATTCAAACGTTGACTTTAGGTGCATCAAAATGGGATGAAAAATTTGATGAAATGCTTCTCGCCATAAACAATAGGACCAACAGAGCCACTGGTTATCCACCGAGTGTTTTGTTGTTAGGACAAGAGCTTTCTAAGCCTGGAGACTGGGCTAATCCAAATTTTAGACAAAGGCAATCTAGACAACAAGGAGACCGATTGGCAGAAGCTGAAGATAACCAAAGAAAATTTCGCACAAAATATTATTCAAGAAAAAATTATACACCTGTTGTTTGGGAAAGGGGACAAAAAGTCATGATGCGAGAATTTCGTCACACTGAGGACAGGTCTCTAGGGAAGACTTGGACTGGACCTCATACTATCGTTTCGAGACTTGGAAATGATACTTATAGTATACGAAGAGACGGATACACTGTTAAAGTTCATATCAACGATCTTCGACCGTATGTTGGTTCTGCTCAGCAATCGATCCATCATCCTATAGAAGAAATGTGTCCTGAGGAAAATGTACCAAACAATGATGATTCATCTGATTATGAAGGTCCAGTGACAAGAAGTCGTAGAAGAGGACTGCCAGTTTGATATTTGTTCTTGTGATGTATTTTTTTTTTTTTTTTTTTTTTTTTTTTTTTTTTTTTTTTTTTTGAGAAAAAAGGGGGAAGTGTCGCAGAGTGACGCCTCTGCTATGAACACACAGTAGTTATTAGGGATGAGATTTTCCTGTCAGTTGACAGTGGCAGAAATCAAGAAATTAAATTATCCTTCAAGCGTGGAGTTTTCATAATTTAGTTGTTTTTGCATTGAAACTCGGCATGGATATGCCAACGAAGTCGCCTGCTGCAACCTCCTTCCCCAGGAGAGGGTCTCGGGTGTTAAATAACCTGAAAGGTTTCACACCGGAAGGTGCTGCTCAGAGTACTCCTTCGTCAGTCTCACGACGACAATAATATAATGTATTATGATATAAAAATATAACTTACCAATATGTTCAGTATTGAAATGAAAATTGAAATGTATAGGAGAAGTATACTTGTATAAACTCGGATCTCGATGAGCTTGAAACTTCAATTAAAAATCATTCCTATCAGTGATATGGGAATTATATCTCTCACAAACAGGTTATATGACTTTATTCCAATGAACTCATTTCGGATTTCAAACCCTCCTCAGTAACCTGAAGTCCAGTTATTCTTTCAGCCATTCTTCATGATTTACACAATTTAGAATTTCTTCCTACTCCTGTATGATGAATATCAATTTTTCTTACGTTATATCACATATATTGGAGTATATGAATATTAAAATCAACAGATATATCGGGCAATCCAAACTAATAATAACAGATTACAGACTTCCTCTTGGAAGTGATCAAATACCAAATGTAAAATAAATGAATTATGATAGTCCGATAGCTCCAAATTTTTCAATTATATTGATCAACTATAACTAAACGAGCATGAATGGCTTCGTCTTTGAAAAAGTAAATTATCTTTTTTTTCGTTTCCAAATATCGCCACAATCTGTGTCCTTGATCTACTTGACTCTTAAATTATTATGTTCTTAAAATTTAAGTAAGATATGAAAATATTATTACTGTTATTCAAATAGAATTGGAAATCGTAATCTACCTCTACATTTTAAACGAAATAAGTACAGGGTTTCTATAAATGATCGTATCATCATAGTGGCCGTTGAAATAGTGCTGCTCTCTGCTTATGTTTTTTAGTGGTTTGAAGCGACCGAATGTGTTACAGTTCGATCCCTATAAGTGGAAAGCGGCAAATCAATAAATTATTCCATCGGTCACTACGATGCTACTATCATTTATGGAGACCCTACCCTGTACCTGTTTTCCAGATTGACAATGTTATTTATATGATTATTTCACTCATAGCATAATCTGACAATCACAAGCTGTATTTCAATTCTGATTGGTCTATCAGCGTTGATGTTTTCAACGATGTAACCATGGATAGCGAAGCAATGTCTGCCAGTTTGGCATAAAATAATTTTCTACTTGTCAGAATCGTGACCGTCAAATAATCCAGCAAAATACCATTTTGTTCTGAATATCTCCTCATAATTCTATATTTCATTGTTAACTCAATTGTGTTGCCGTACAGCAACCGTCGGCAACACAATTTCGTGAACGATAAAGCGACAGAAATTTGGGGCAGAAAGGCTGTTCGCATCAAACTCCAATACCGGTTTCATTTCGTTTTTTTTTGTTTCATGGTAGAATCATGAATTATTGTGAAAAGAATGATATTCTATCAGTCTCACAATTTGGATTCAGAGAGAACTGTTCAACAGAAAAAGCAGTCTTTGAGTTAACTAAAACACTCCTGAATTGCTTTGATAATAAACAAAAATGTATGACCGTATTTCTGGACTTTACCAAAGCATTCGATACGGTAAATCATAACATTCTGTTTCAGAGACTGGAAAGCTCTGGCATAAGAGGTCTTCCTCTAGATTTAATTAGGAATTATTTAACAGACCGCAAATAAATCACAAAAATTAATAATACTTTAAGTAATCCTTTACCGGTATCCATGGGCGTGCCACAGGGGACAGTATTGGGACCAGTTTTCTTCTTACTTTATATCAACAGCCTTTATAACTTGAAAAATATAAAAGGAAAACTCATCTCTTATGCTGATGATACCGCTATTGTATTCATAGGGGATAATTGGGAAGAAACATATAAAAAAGCGGAACAAGGACTCAAAAAAATATACAGCTGGCTTAGTGAAAGTATGCTTAGCTTGAATAATGAAAAAACGAAATTTATTACTTTTTCACCCACAATAAGAGATCAACCCTTAAATGAAAATATTCGACTCCATGGATCCGGCTGTACAAATGACTTCGACTGCGCATGTTCTATGATAAAAAAAATTGATAATATAAAGTACTTGGGAGTAATAATTGACCAACATATTCGTTGGAATGAAAACATAAATCATACTACAACGAGACTACGTAAATTGACTCACAAATTTTACCAGTTGAAAAATATTCTGAATGAAAAAATTAAAATAATGGTGTACGATGCCTTGGCTGAGTCCATTATTCGCTATTGCATTATTGTTTGGTGTGGAACTTTTCGCACTTCCCTTCACTGCTCAGAAGTTACACAGAATCCTCTACTAAAAATACTGTTTAATGAAAACAGAAGATTTGGAACTGAGCAACTTTATAATGAAATAGGAATAATAAATCTGAAGCAGCTGTATTGCTACCAATGCCTCATCTGGAGAAAAAACTCTATATTCTCTCCAACATTACATTATCATCATACTCGAAGGACAGCAAGGCAAGAAATTCCAATTCCCATGTTTAAAACCACAATCACACAAAAATTTGTAACCTATTATGGTCCCAAACTTTTCAATCTATTACCCTCTGATATTAGAAATATACAAAATAAAAATAAATTCCAAAAGCAAGCCAAAATCTTCGTTCAAATGTATTATAAGGATATCCTGAAATCAGTTCTCGAATAATTATAAATTATTCTTATAATATTTTGCAATTACCAGTGATATTCTCTTTTCGTTTCTTCCTTTCCTTATAACACTTATAGAAATGATTGATTATAATTCATTTTAATCTGCTAGTAGATATTTCTTTTTTTGTTTGTTAGTAATTTAACATAAAAATGTATGATGAGAGAATGGCCCACAATACAAGCTTAGCTTAGGTGGCTTCTCTCATCAAAAATTATTGTTAAAATCTAATTGAATAAACTTACTTACTTAAAAAAAAAAAAAGATATCAGGATGAGAGGGACTCTTCCCTGGTCTGAATCGAATAAAAGAAAGATACAATATAATATAAGCGATAGAAACATCGTGATGTTACTTATGAAAATTATATTTACATTCAAAATGTGAACTGAAAGTCTCCATATTGCAACCATTTTTATTTTAGGGATTCGTTCGATGCAGGATCATGGCCCCAAAAAACCTGTGGCACCTAAAAGGAAAAAGGCTGGGAACCGCAAAAAAGTATTTAAGAAACCAAGAGATAATGATCATTTAGCTGATGTATTAGAAACATATGAAAATGATACTTTAACACTGAAAAACTCTGTCTGATCGTGATACTGTAAGAAAAATCAACCGAAAATTATTATTCTTTATTAGTTCAATTATCGTATCTTCTATTAGGTATGTGTGAAATAATTAGTCATTTTAAAAATTATAATTGAATAACTTCTTAGTCTGCAAATTTTTTATCTCCTGAACCAACCTTCATCAATGTGTGGGCAATGAGAGATAAAAACCTGAATTCCATTCTTCCTGTTCACAATTTTATCATATTTTTTGTCAGTTTAACAATAGTAATCATATAAAACGGGTTGGTATATTATTTCAAAATATAAGATGGTATGTGAATTGTTTTCATGGTGGAAATTATAATTCTAGGCATGGCATACCCTGTGACTATTTTGATATTATGTTTTATTTCCCCAATTTTTATGGATGAGAGAGGAGATAGGGTCAAAAGAATTGTAGGGGGCAATCCAGCAGATCCTCCTCCAGAAGATGACCCAACAGTTTACACAAATTTTGCAGGTAAAGCAGCCCGAGTACAGGGTGTAAGAGAATTTCCTCATTATGTCTTCAGGGGAATCAAATATGCTCTTCCTCCGATCGGAAAAAATCGATTCTTGGTGAGCAATATTAGTATTAATGTTGAACAGGAAAATTGGTTATACATTATTTCAGCGGCCTAAGCAGAAGTTTTTGGAAGGACATGTGGATGCCACTAGATATGCTCCACCCTGTATACAACCACGCCCTGGCACCAATATGATTATAGGCAGTGAAGATTGTTTGGCTGTGAATGTTTTCACACCTGAACTTCCTACAGGACTAGAAGGTATGAAACATACAAAGTCTTAAAGGAAAATGTATCATTTGGCAATAGAACAGTAGGACAGATAAATATTCCAATTTCTAGAATAAGTGGACGTAGTTATGCAATAAGGAACCAACCGACATGATCGTCGAAACTGAGTACTATGCATAAATCAATGACTAAATATCCATTTTTTATTTCAGCAAAAAATAACCAAGTTAATTTCAAACATATTGGCATTTATTTTCGATAAAAGAACCATCTGAAATCATGGGCATTAATTCATTCGTTATGAAAAAAAGAACCACATGAGATGGTTCACGTGAAATGGTTCTTTTTTGTATATCTCCGTTTGATAATTTATCGGTATACCTGGATCCTAATACCCTTTTTTATCAAAATCTCTCGACAATTCCAAATGCAGAAAGGAACCAACGCATTTTTTTTTAATATTGTTGTTTGAGGAAATTGAAACTGAGATTTTTTTTCTTTGAATTTCATGTGTTTTTTCACATGTGATAAAATAAGAAAGTGGCAAGGCAAAATATCACTGATTTAATAATGATTTATTACCTTTAGAGGTCAATATCTTGAAACTCACTTGTCCCTTGGTTCCATTTTGCATAACTGCATCGAAGTATTACAAATGAAGCATGCCAAAAATACAGAATTCACACTTTTTCATCTCATTAAAAATTCATGACATCTTTTAAATTTATGCAGAATGGTGATGAAGTGTGGAATAAATTCGATATTTATGTTATACCAACATCATTGTAAGGAATTATTACAAAGACGAATAATCATCCTCACAGTACTTATAGGATATTCATTCTTGAAATAGTATGTACCAAAAATGTGAATACAGGATTTTTCTCAAACTGAAACAGATTAACAAAATAGGGCGAAGCATAAGGATAAGGACTTAATTGATTCCAAAGAAAATATTTTTTTTACGACAAATTTCGAAATGTTTGAACTTGAACTATCTTATCAATACTTATTCAATACATTCCAGGCCCAGGCAAACTTTAATACTTATCATCCAAAATTTGTTTTCTAATCTAAAACATATTATTTTATTTCAATTTGTTTTATGGTTTTTTAATACTCACTTCATTTATTGAATTACTTCCGAATACACTCTGGGTAAAGATTAATAAATAATGAATAAATAAATAAAATGAGTACAAAGTGAATAATGTAAAAAAATCAGTCAACATGAAATTCACACTTATAAATTTCATGTAAGCTGTAGGTAATCTATAATAATAATCAGTTACATTACCCATATTTTTGCATAGGAACTAGGAAGCATTTTCCGTTATTTATTCTATTTCCTATGTGAATGAACTAATGGACTCATTTTCATCTCAATAAAATATTGCAGGTTTACCAGTTGTAGTTTGGATACATGGAGGAGGTTTCAGATATGGATCAGCATCTCAGTATGGTGTAAGAATTTGGTCATTAATCTAGCTGTGAATTGCTTTTTTTCCTGAAGTTTTCTCTTACTCATCTTATATTTCAATATAGATGCATGTCTCTCTTTTACCAAACCCCTTCTGTATCTCAGCTATTAGTTTTGCGATTCTTACTAAATTTTTGTGGTATGAATACTTATCAATATGATAAGTTTTACAGAGACGACCATCATTATGTACAGTGAAATAAGAAGGGTCGATTTTTTATGAAAATCAATTTGTTCACAAAAAAACATAACTTCAAACTATTGTTCTTCATGGGTACATTTGCATATTGCTGTTTTAAAAATTATTTTTATTCATCATTCAGTTGCCCCCTTACGAGCAACCATCAAAAGTCTTCAAGAGACTTGTGCGAGCACGGAATGACGGAGGTCTTACCTTTCGACGTATGATCCCAAACACTTTTAGGCCATGGTAATCGAACCCACCTACCGGCAATCCAACGTTGATAGAATTCTGACGATTCAACCATGAGGCTATGCTGACCACCAGCACAGATAATTTCTATATATGGTTAAAAAAAAACGGGCACATCTGAGTTATTTGTATGCCTAGGCCGCGAAGTAACTTTTTGGCGTGCCTAATGAAAAGTTAATGCTGAGGCCGTTTACGGCCGAGGCAAGATGATCTTGAGATCACCAAAAAATTTCATGGCCATGATATACGCACTATTTTTCGTGCAATCGTCAATAACTGAAATGACATTTTGAATGAATACCGAATATTTTGACAGTTCTTGACAAAACGAATATATGATCTTGACATGATCTGACACTGGAATCTCGTTGTCGTTGCTGTGGGTAACGGCTGCGAAGTTGCATTTCGCTTACTGTGTACATTTTTGCGAACGTAAATAATTATTCACATATATAGTTTTTTCTTTCAAATCATAATTTTCTACTGTCTCTGTCTCTCTATTAGAGGTTCAAAATTTACAATTAATTAGATTTTTTTTTCGAGGCAAAAAGAGAAAATAATCCGATACTGGTAATTCGGAATGAAATTTTGCATTTGGAGATTCAAAGGGAGATACAATACTATGACGTTAGCATATTTCCACCATGGACGTTAGTTTTCCAGCAAGAAAGTTCCTAATATGATATAGAAAGACGACTACTTATTATTTCCATAAAAATGCACGACATTGTCCAAAATAATGTTCGTCTCTGGAAAAATGATATAGAGGGGGGTCCGTTCAAAGTGAGACACACTGTATATGACAAACTGTCAAAGTCTATATGGTGCATTGGAAAATTAAAAATATAGTGAAGAACGGATCTGTAAATACACAATTGAGTGTCTAGAATATTAACTAGGTATTCAATGCAATTAAAATGAGTACCACAAAAATAGCCCATTTTTTTACCAGTCGAATATGAGGACAGCATTGACAATGGTATATTATATTATTCTGTATTTTGAAGACAATGAGCTATTGGCAATGGAATAGTAGGTAATAGATACTACTAAAGTTAATCATAGAATTGTTATTTGAGATGTAGTTTTGCGCCAAACTATACCGGGTGTAACAGGATGATGGTACATCCCCTTTTTCTCCTTTAGTTTTAGAGATAAATGATTGAAATTTGAAATGACTCATCAACTTGATAAACGTCATGTTTTGACAAAAACATGTTTCGTTTTCCACTTCTGGTTTCACAGGAAGTGGTAATAACTTTCGATTTTCAAATGGAACACCATGTAAGCTCTTATAGAGCTGTAATAATGGTTCCCTAACAGTTACTCACCCGCACTATGCGCGGTTAAAAACAAAATTAGTTTTTTCATGTTTTTTTTAAATGAGTTATCTTTTTCCACCAATAATGGTTGTTTCTTCTTACAGAGTTTCCTGTCAATAATGTAAAGTTTCTTGATTCATCACGAAATTAAATTCATCAAAATGGTTTGATGTACCATGATCCTGTTACACCCTTCTGGTTTCACAGGAAGTGGTAATAACTTTCGATTTTCAAATGGAACACCCTGTATATCATTGCATTTTCGAATTCTGCACCATTTTCTAAACCCAATGATACCATATAAGTGACATTTCAAACTTCAATATTGATTTTAATTCCATTTTTGATTTTCCATCTTAGTGTGCCATGACTATTATGATCAAGTCTGATGTACTCATATCGACAGGTGTAAATAAAAAAAAATTGAATCCTGTGAATAATGTAAAGTTTCTTGATTCATCACGAAATTGAATTCATCAAAATGGTTTGGTGTACCATGATCTTGTTTCACCCGGTATTTCCTTTAGGTTCGACATTTAGTAGGAAAACAGCTGGTAGTCGTTACAATTCAATATCGACTAGGGTCTCTTGGCTTCCTCAGTGATGGTAGCAAACAGCTTCCCGGGAATGTAGCTTTGTGGGACATGGTCCTCGCTGTACAATGGGTCAGAAATTACATTGGCTTCTTCGGAGGGAATCCTTACCGAATTGTCGTTATGGGTCACGACACTGGAGCCAGTAGTGCCCTTCTCGTAACTTTGTCTAAAGTTGCGAAAGGTATGAAATACATCTGATTTAAATCAATATTTGCATTAGAGTCTCAACTTTTTTTATTGGTATTGTTGTTGTCTTTGTTAACCCGAGAAACTGTACTACTACTCTGTAGCATGTTGGCGTAGGGGTCCTACGCTCAGAGTAACTAGTTGAAAAGACAAGACATCACATCCTAAATATCTGTCAACTGCTGTCAAAACGATAATTCAAGAGAATTTTTCGGATGAAACATCTCATTCAACTCGGCTAAATAGCTTATTACTAAAAATAGAACAACCTTTATTACATAATAACACACCCGAACAACCATGATTGTCAGAAATTCACTACTAATAATTATAAACTAATTAAATATTGTAAGGTAGGTAACAAAAAAAAGAATATGAATTATTCAAAAATGAACGTGGCGGCACTACAAAGTTTTGTAATAGACGAACAATAATCGTTTTGGGAAATTTTAATTGTAGTTCTTGTTGTTATTAATGGTTTCCCGGCTATAATGTGATTTTTTTTTGTGTTTCATAGAATCATTTGGCAGTATCAAATGTGTAAAGAAAAGTTGGTTACAAATATCCAAACCTGATATTTCTCAGGTACATAGAAAATTTGTACAGTGTCGGTGTTGTTTGAGAACTTGCTTTTGAAAAGCGTGTTTATAATATTGAATATCTCAAATAACACTTGGACGTTACAAAATGGCGTATTATTATGTTACAATACGTGAGAATTGCGAATACGCATATTTATTGAAATCCCGATTTAGGTATATAAAATATGTGAAGAATATCAATTTTCTGGCAACGATTCCGCAGAGTGATCCCCACCCTTCGAGATTTCATTTATTTATCCGTGTTTGGCGTTTAGAATTGTAGGCGTAGATACCTACATATTAATGATTTTTGAATGAATCATAGTGTCTATCTTTTGGATAAAAAGTAAAAGCTCAGTCTATCTATTTGGTATTTAGTATGAGATTCCACGTGTAAGCCATAGGTGACTGCATCCTACTCTGTATGGCGTGATTCTATTGAACCTTTTTCTGAACTCAGATTGATAGATGACGATCATGTGTCATCCAATATCTTCGACAAGGGTGATATACCTGAATCGTTTTTTGGTGGCGCTTCAATTTCTTGGAGTAGTTTATTTGAATGTACTTCTTCAATTCTTCTTTTATTCCAGGTTTATCTGCTGGTGTAATAGCGATGTCTGGTACAGCAGTATCGCGTTGGGCTGTCGATAACAGTCCTCAAACTGCTGCCAAGGACATTGCTGATCAAAACGGGTGTCCAATTGGGGATATTGTAACAATGGTGAAATGCTTGCAAACTTTACCCCCTGAATCTATAATAAAGGTATGTGAATATGACTAGTTTATATATGAGAGGAGCAGATAGCCCTTTAATCTTTTTATCAATATTCCTCATATATACAGGGTGTTTCTTGAGTACGTGTAGAAAATTCAGGAGCATGTTGCTGATGTCAAAATAAGGAGAAAAGTTCGTATAAATTTATGTCCGAAAGTTATTCGTTTCTGAGATACAGAGTATCAAAGTTTAATTCTTATTTCTGTTTTATGTTAATACATTTTGAAATAATCGTGATATTGGAATGAAATTTGGTATCTAGGAGTATTTTTCAATGACAATATCAAATGTTATGTTAGTTTGTCTCTCTCGTGGGGGTGGCGCCACCTACATGTTCTTTGAGTCTTTTGAGAAGTCATCACTTTTTTGTGCGTACCTGTATAACGTTTTATAGTGGAAAAATAGATTTCTAGAACACTTTTGTGTAGAAAATATATTCGTATTCGTGCCAAAAGCAACGTTTCAGCACTAGTTCGGTAAAGTATATTTTCCGCACGATTTTATCGATTCATCGTGCGGAAAAGGAAACTTCGTGAGGAATAGGAAACATCGTGGGGAAAAGTAAAAATCGTACGGAATAATAAAAATCTTGCAGATAAGCAAAATCGTACAAAAAAGTACAACTTTCAAAACGAAAAATCGTGCAGAAAAGTTAATTTTCCGCACGCACCTAGGAAAAACAATATACAATCAGCTGTACAAGCTGTCGTTCTGTATGAAAATATCGTAGCAACTGCGTTTTAGGCAAGTGGCAGCACGGCGTCTGCATATCTAATATAAGGTGTAATTAGTGGATACTCTCTTCACAATTTATTCAGATCTTGATTCATTTTTCTAAAAAACACCACAGTGCCAAATTTCGCGCAAGTAATGCGGATCTAGCCCAATTTACCTCAGTCCAGAAGTTGATAATTTCCGGAATACAAGAAATTGAGTTGATTTTCAATAATTTATTTCAATAATATGATTTGCACGAAATTCACACTGTGTCTTTACTGCCCTCCACTACACGTCTGGCATCAAAGTTCTCACCCATGAGAAAATGAATAACTTTGCTCTCTTGATAATTACTATTTCCGATAGGTAGCGAAGATACATTTCTGAGGTTGATGTACACGATTAAAAATGGTGGTGTGTTCTGAAGGTAGACGTGGAAAAATATTGTTTGTTCTAGGGGGATTCTTATATCGAGTTCCACAGGCTTCAATCAAATGGTTTCATGTCTGGACTGTCTGGAAACTTGGGTGGTTCTCCTGTTACTGAAGGGGTCAATGACGGCAGATCTCTGCCAGGCCTCGTTGAAAATGAACCAATCAATGATTTGGAGAAAGAGAACAACCCCAAAATACCTTTGTTAACTGGTATCGTTAAGGATGAAACTAAAAGAGCAGTTAAAGGTGAGTATCCATTTTGTGTATGTGTCATGGTGAAGAAATTAGTTATTTTTGTATCTAGTGCGAGAAATGCTACTTTGGTGATCGAGACTTGTTTTTTTTTAATATTCAAGATGACCAAATTATTTCGCGTACGAGATGCAATCAACATTTTTTCTAAAATTATAGTTCTAAGCTTAGCTTAATATAAAAAAATAGTGTTGAACTTGCTTAGAAGGCCTTAATTATTGTTAAACATCTAGAAATAGATTATTTCTTGGATGTTGGCTTGATTGAGGGCCATTAAGATTAAATACAAAAGTCTCATATAGTTTACATACAATCCGCGAAGTATGTACTTCTCGCATCGTTATACTATGCGCACTGCTTCGAAAAAAAAAGTGTCACTTCGAAAAAAATTATCAATGCGCAAAACTTCTGTTATTTTTTGAAGTATGTAGAAAAAATAATATTTTGTTTTCAAGGATATATGAATGAAGATATCATCAAAAAGCTGAAGACAGTTCCCAATTACATAGAAAATGTGTTGGTAAACAATTTGAAAGGATTTATTCCTCTCAAAAATCATCTGCAAGAGGTGAAGCAAAATGCCGAAAATTTGATAACAGGATTGATACCTTTGAATTTCAAAAATTATCTGCAACACAATAAAGATAATTTATTCGAATCACTAGAAAAAATATCAGATATAACAAGTAAGTTTGGTTTTATAAAAATATATACATTTTTGAAAATAAAATGTATTTCAGATGATGTATTATTCAATGTTCCTGCTTTCCTGACAGTTGACAGATGGTCAAGGAATGGTGCGCCTACATTTTTGTATAGCTTTGAACACTTTGGAAAACTTAAAAAAGGGAATACGTTTTTGAGGGGATCTCCACTTGTTGGTAACGACACTGAAACACATGGTAAGTAGAAATTAATCACTGCAAAGTAATAATTGTATTGCCATACATGCAATGGATAAGACATCGCTGTCAGTTGCACATTTCAAAATCATTGTCCATTTGATGGAAGGCTTGGTGAACTTTGATGTTATTGTACCTTTGATAAGAAGATGCTACTTTTCTGAATAATCACTTCAAATTTCTGCTTTTATTATTATGAAGATACCATTTTATACCCTATAAAATAATAAATCTCGTAAATAAATGTTCTAAATGTTTTATCGATAACTATTCATCTATTGACGTAATCGCATATGTATCCTTAAGTTGACTAATGCTACTAACTTGGCTATTGTTTTCAATATTATTTTGAGGTTAGGGTTTGTAACTCGACTTGAATACGGAAATAATTAATATATCAGAATTCAAAACTAGTACAAATGATTGTCTACACTAATATTATAAAGAGGAAAGATTTGATTGTTTGTTTGTTAGTATTGAAAAGGCTCTGAAACTATTGGACCGATTTGAAAAATTCTGTTATGATTAGAAGTCGACATTATTCCTGATGCACATAGGATACTTTTTACCACGGGAAAATGCTTCACTCCTACGGGAAAACGGGTAATAGGAATAGGTCGCATGAACGATGACCGACCCTGGAGGTAAAACATTTAAACAGAACCTCACTCTTCTTATTTGTTTATCAAGGAATCAAAGGATTAAAATAGTTTTTCACAATATTTTGGAATATAAATCGTGTTTTTGGGCTATTCATTAATTCAAGCATGCAATCACATTGTGCTGTTTTACAATACACAAAAAATGCAGCGAGAGACGAAAGAATATTGAAGACCAAGGCCGATCAATCCAAGACCGGTTCGCCCCGGCTTTTTGCTGGTCGATGCGGTTCAAGGATATAAAGTATATAACCTCAAAACAATCAAATGACACAAAAAATGGAAGAGGGAATCTACAGTCTTCAAAATAATAACTCAAACTACTTATATTTCAACAGAAATAGCGTTACATCACTGGATGATTCACTTGAGTGTATTATAACTGATATATACATTTCGAATTATTATTTCATTCAACAAAAACTGTCTCGAGGAATTCAATGATTCATATAGATGATTCCTAATATATCAGGATTTCAAGATGCCAGATTATGTGTCATTTCCGGTATATTATTAATTGATCAGTGAAGTTTACGGTTTAAAAGGTTTTTGTATGTAAGGGAATGGTCGAAACCATTCGTATTTGTCATTGTGATTAGTCACGTGACACCATTCGGTCAAGCCGGTCGACAATCGAAAACTTTACCTTTGTAGAAAATACTTGCTAATATTTTCTAGCAAATATCGAGATGATATACAGGCTGACTGACAAAAAACGCCCCAAGGCAATGTACCGCTATCAACTATCCGATTTGAAGAACAAAACAGCAAATGGAATTATTTATCAAATACTATAAGTATGCTCCGAACGGAAACTGCAAAGACTGTTAACTCATTTTTTAAATGGCACCGTATGTTTTTTATTTTTTCCTGTTCCAGGATTTTTCTGAATATAATGAATTATGACAAGTTGATTTTTGGACAAAATTAGTTGAAAGTTAATAAGAAATAAATATCATCGGAATCTACAGTTTTTGCGAATTTGGCTCATATTTCCATTATTTCCACACACAGTATTTCGTACAATATCTTTTTTTTTTGTTGAATTCCAGATGACAATGGTACAGTAGGTCACGGGGATGATCTTGCATATTTGTTCGACGCAAACGATGTGGAAGGAAAATCACTCAACTCAGATGTTATTCTAAACGAAGATGACAGAAAAGTCCGCGATTTTTTCACGCAGATGATATCGGATTTTGCCCGTCACGGAGCTCCTAGGATGAATAATAAAAATATCTTACCGTTTTCTGGTAAGACGAACAACTTCATTCAGATAAAACCCAAGCCAGAAATAACGAACAATTTCAAATTTTGCGAAATGGCACTTTGGTGCAATATAGCCGAGAGATTGAAAAGCACTTCTTGTCAGTTCTTAGATGCGCTGAATACTTCTTTAAAAAATATTGAAAATCTTGCTGGTGGCTTTTTGAACAATACAGTGTTCAATGGTAATAAGATATGGAGTGGGATGGTTAACAAAAGTTCAGCTCATCATTTTTCCAATATCTTTGGTGGAGGTAATAAAATTGCATTACCAACCTATGGTAGTGGAAATACGACTGGAATTGTATCCAGCAGTAACACAAGCCATATTAATCATTCCATAGGAAGTGGGAATAAAATCAATAATAATGAAAACTACATTGACGAAGATCATAATAAACAACCAGGAAATCTTTCCATAAAAAATATTTCGGATGCTGGACATGCCATCCTTGGTGGTGGTAATGAGATTTTACCACAAACCAGTGGTTTGAGTTTATTGGCAAGTAACAAACAGAATAAAGCAGTAACGAATGTTCCAAAGGCTCCTTCAAGTAAAATTAATAGCATTGACGATTCCATTAGTAAAGTTTTCAATAAACCAGCACCTCCAGCAAATATTCTGGATCAATTGGGAGGAGTAAATAATATTTTTGGATCTGCAGGCAGAAATAAACAACAAACAAACAAGAAGCCAGGGTTGAATTTGGGGGGACTATGGGGTTGAATGAAACGATGTTTTAAAACAAATTTTATAAAATTTTTATAAATACAAATACCACAGAAACTATTTAGTTATTTTTTTATAAATGTAATTAACAAACCAAAGCATTCCAGTAAAGAAGTGAAGTAGTCCCATCAGGCGAAAACAGTTCCTGATACTACAATCTGAAATGAAAAAATAATTTCTTGAAGGAATTGTTTGGGGAAAATGGGGCCTCGAGATTGATTTTATACAGGGTGTTTCATTGCATGAGAAAGAAAAATACTCTATTCTACATAAGGCGTTTCAAAATCGTTTCTCAAATTTGTTCAATTATTCAAACTATTTTTTTGAGAAATTTTGCAGGGTATCCCGAAAATCGTGTAATTTGGTATAAACATAGGTCGGCAGCTGGATTGTCCCTAAGAGCTACATGCTGCTGAAGAGGTGCCTTATTCATCATCATTTCCGAAATGGTTTGCACAAAAACTCAGTAAGCATAACCAATTTCATTATTTTATCTCAAACCGGTCTTGAAATAATGGAAAAACTATCTTCAAAGGCGTTTTTTAAGAGGGTATAGTCACCTTATAGACTAAGTGTCCTTTCAAATTTTGGCCCTAGAAGCAGCTGGTAGAGCATTTACACTATTTTCGAGACTGATCCACTGAGGCGTTAACGAACTGTCTTTCTCAGAACATTATAGTGTTTTTTGGAATTTTCGAAATCTGGTTCCATATTTGAATGAAACGATGAACACTGAATTTGAACATAAGTATAGTCTTAGCAAACAATTTTACTGATAATATTTGTATATTCAATGTACAGGTTGTGCTCTTTGATTTGGTTTGCAATGAGTTTTGACAATGTTACTTTGGTTAGTTCCTAACGTGTTTCAATAAGAAATTGTAGTTTAGCTCTTGTCAGTAAGAAGTTTACCGTTAAGTAAAATATCGATTCTGACAGCATCATCGATCATCTGATGGTGAAATGAACTGTCAGTTGGGAAACAATTCTTTAACAATTGCAACTGTTTAAAGAAAGTGACACTTTTTATGTTAATATCAGCAAAATTGAATGTTGAAATCAATTGATAAAATACTCACTTATAATTAAAAAGAATATAAAGGAAATGCCTGTCATCATGTTGATCAAACAAAATTCCATATTGCTCTCTCCTCTCATAGTGAGTCCCAATAAAGGCATACCAACAAATTGTAAAGTAGCAATGCTTAGTGTAACTTGGACTGCTCCATAGATGAAAACTTGCTTTGTATTATTGGAATCTGATATCACTAAAAATTAATAAAAATCATGAAGAAAAATAGGACAACAAAACGACATCGTTTCTTGAATTATGGTCAATAGTAAAATTTGTAGTCTCAGAAATGTTCTGTCTAAGATGGTACCGATCTTACACTATTAATATTTCATTCATTAGAAAATAGTTATATGTAACAAATGCGTAAAGTGGTAATTTTCTTTACGAGTAGGAAATGTTGACGCACGACAACGAAGGCGGTGTGCGGCAATACCTATGAGTAAAAAAACACTTTACGCACGTGTTACATACAATATTTTTCCTACAATAAAATTGTCAAAAAAGAGGACAACCTCATTCAGCTTCTGATGTGAATGATTAAATGATATTTTGCAAATATTTTCAAGTACATTTATTCATTTCATGTCACTTTATTGATAACACCTTCAGAGCCACCTTCAGCTAAGCAAATCATACATGAAATGCGAGCATATTATTATCTAATTCGCGAGGATATTGTGGCGACTTCTTCCCGCTCCCATCTCTATTTCACTGGCCAGTCTCCTGGATTTGTTCGCTTACTGCCTTGCTGAACCTCGTAAAGGAGCCCATAGACTGTGTTGTTGGTGGGTTGTTTTGTTCGTCGAACAAGTATGTTCGAACAAAAATGACGCAAAACCGAAGTGTGTGGTGTGTAGCTAGCGAAAACGACCATTTTGCAGCCACACACTTCGGTTTTGCATCATTTTTGTTCGAACAGACTTGTTCGTCTGAGAAAACAGCTCACCAGCATTGCAGTGTATGGGCCCCTTTTACGCAAGCATTCATTCCGTCGCCTAGCAACAACCGTGAAAAAAGTATACTTTTTTCCACACTTTTTCGTAAAATAATGAAACAGAATTTTGATATTGAAAATTTGTACACTGTAGGCACACAAAAAGTACAGTTTTTTTGACTGTTGTAAGAAAAAATATGATTTCTCACTATCAGCAGATATGTCAGAAAAGATCAGAAGAGTGGTATATCTGGACGAAAAAATATAAGTGATTTACGAAAGTTTTTCGTGAAACGGGGATCACCTCATGAAATCGAATATAGGTAGGTACATACAATACAAAACAAGCAGCAGTATTACAAGTGATAGAATCAATCCAGAATGGACTTGATTCAGGAAATTATGTGGTAGCTGTTTTCATTAATATCAAAAAGGCTTTTGACACAGTGGGAAACAATGGGACTCAGAGGCACTGTGAGAAATGTTTTGAATTCATATCCACCAACTCTGTGTCAAATAAACTATCAATTAATATATGTGTTCCACAAGGCTCAGTTTTAGGATCTATACTATATTTACTTTATGTTCAAAATATCAGTGAAATCGGTCTAGCGAGTAAATATGTATACAGGGCTTTTCACGATGAGCGTTAATTAGACGTTTCTGGCAAACCAGACAACGGATCATTTTGAAAATTCAATAGAGGGCATATTCGGACATTCTCTAGCCAACTAAAATATTTCCGACAATGTGGTGTTGCCGCTTCTATTAGAAAGCAGTAGCAACTTTGATTTTTCAAATAGAACACTCTGTATTTTATTGCATTTTTAGATCTTCCCTGAAGAGCTGATTCCATCGATGTATCACACTTGGGGTCTAGCAGAAATGATTACAGAGATATGGGGTGTGAAAAATCGACATTTTTCAACTTTTGGATTTTTTTGTGTCGAAACTATTCATCATTGGTCAAAACGGCTCACATGTCCCTATCTCAACTTTTGATTAACTATCTACTGATATTTAATTGGGACATATACCGGGTGATCAAGATTCTGAATTCTGCACCACCCTGTATTTGTTTCAATTAAATGTTAGTAGATAGTTGATCAAAAGTTGAGATAGGGACATGTGAGCCGTTTTGACCAATAATGAATAGTTTCGACACAAAAAATCCTAAAGTTGAAAAATGTCGATTTTTCACACCCCATATCTCTGTAATCATTTCCGCTAGACCCCAAGTGTGATACATCGATGAAATCAGCTCTTCAGGGAGGATCTAAAAATGCAATAAAATACAGAGTGTTCTATTTGAAAAATCAAAGTTGCTACTGCTTTCTAATAGAAGCGGCAACACCACATTGTCGAAAATATTTTAGTTGGCTAGAGAATGTCCGAATATGCCCTCTATTGAATTTTCAAAATGATCCGTTATTTGGTTTGCCAGAAACGTCTAATTAACGCTCATCGTGAAAAGCCCTGTATGTATGCAGATGATACAGTACTTTCATATGAAAGCAAGAATCCTTCAAATTTAGAAAATATGATGAATGAAGACTTGAAAATATTTGAAAAATGGCTCCACTCTAACATTTTATCGATAAATACTAATAAAACAGAATATATGATTTTTCACCAAAAAAATAAACAAAAAATTTACCTCAACCTTAAAATAAAATATGAACTCTTGAAACAAACTGACCAGATAAAATATTTTATAGTATTTGGTTTGATGACAGGTTGAAGTGGGACAAACATATTCATGTTTTGACAAAGAAAATATCACCAATTATTGGTGCATTGAGAAGATGTCCCAAACTTGATATTAAAATTGCGAACATGATTCTCTACTCGCATATACTGAGTCGTATCAACTATTTAATACATGTTTGGGGATCTTGTTCAAAAAACAATTTCTATAAAATATCAATATTATATAGATCGTTGAAAGTACTGTATCGTCTCCCATTTGATACACGAACCAATCAATTGTATGAAATAACAAATACGTATTCTTCAGATGAAATATATAGAATTGAATTTCTTAAAATTTCATATAATATCATGAATGAATAATTGGAATCAAATATTATTTTGATACGGATTTCTGGATTTCATAATCATGAAACTAGACAATATAACTTGTTTCATCTTGCCGCGGCTAGCTCCATACTCGGACAAAAAAGATTCACTCATTCAGCCTTAACTGAATTCAATAAACTGCCTGGCAATATTAAAAACTGCAGAAATATAGGTACATTAAAAAATAAAGTGAAAACTGATTATTTCTGAGCCAACTGGATAAAATTAATCATGTTATTTTCCTGTTTTTCTACAAATATTATTCTTCGTTTGCCAATTTATAGTTGTTGATATATTTATAATGATGAAATGTATACCTATAGGTATACAGTCTGTCCAAGATAAGGTTGAACAGCATGGGGATCTCGAAAACGGTAAGAGATACGAAATCGGTTAAATGGAAAAATAGTTGCGCATTCGGAGGCTCATATCAAGAGCCTTCGAAAATTTTGAAAATTATTTTTAGTTTTTGAGTTATATCGAAAAAAGTGAATTTTTGGAATTTCTATTTTATTTTTTTTTCTCCGTTATTATTAGAGATACAGCAAAACTGAGAATACTTTTTCATAGCAACTTTTGATGACGGTCAACGTGGTGATACCGATTTTTTCATGCGACGTTTCGTATTCGTGGAACCATCATCAACTTTTGTTTTTTAAATACGGTCCTGATAATTTTTTCACAGATTCTAAAAGGTTTTTTTATTCTGAATTCAACCATGTATTATACAAGGTGGTTCATTTGTATTTCGACCTATTTCCATACATCATCAATGTTTTTCCGAAACTCCAAAGGAAAAATGCCATCAGTTCCACTTATCTTGAAGGAAAATTAGTCAACTCACTAATACCTCATCAACTGGTTTCAATCAACAACCCATTTCATTTTGCGGAAACAAAAATTCCATACATACAAATTCAGAATATGTCAAGCGCTAAAACCAGGAGATGACGAAAGGCGCAAGACATCCTGTGAGTGGTATACCAGGAAATGTTAAAATTTTGCAGATTTCTTTCGAACAATCATCTGGACTGATGAAAGCATGGTCACTAATCATGGTAGCTTCGATAGAAAAAATACACATTATTGTTCACGAGAAAATGAACATTTATACATTACAGCGAGACACCAACACAGTTTCGGCTTTAATATGTGGGTTGCAATATTTGGTACACGAATTATTGTTCCTTCTATTTACCATGAAACACAGACTTCCGAACGTTATAGAAATTCGCTTGAGAATCATCTTGAGGAAGTTCTGGATGATTTACCGATTGCGGAAGTTCAGAACTCTGTTGGTTTCAACAAGATGGCGCTCCGGTACATAATTCCAGAGAAGTCCGTGCGTTTTTATCCCTTGGTTGGCGCGGTCGCCTGATTTAACACAGCTGGATTTTTTCTTAGGGAATATATCGAACTTTGTACACGTAAATAACTTTGAGGATGAAGAAGAACTAAGGGACAGTGTCTTCGAAGCATTCAATAGAATAACCCCCAGAAATGCTTAGCAATGTCTTAGAAACAACTGTGAGAAGAGGATATCTTTGTTCAGAAAATAATGGTTATCATTTTGAACATGTGTTATTAATGTCTCTGTAGGTATTGTCAAAGTTAAGTTGTTAAAGTAATTCGTGTAAGAATTCATCAACAATTTTAAACGCTGCATTATTCATCGAATGATGTAGTGAAATATTTTTTATTCACTTTTCAGTATTGAATAACTAATCCATCAAGTTTGACACTAAATGATAAGAAATAAGTGGAACTGATGGCTTTTTTTCTTTTGGAAGTTCGAAAAAACATTGATGATGGATAGAAATAGGTCGAAACACATTCGAATCACCTTGTATAGTACATTGTTGAATTCAGAATAAAAAAACCTTTCAGAATCTGTGAAAAAATTATCAGGACCGTATTTAAAAAACAAAAGTTGATGATGGTTCCACGAATACGAAACGTCGCATAAAAAAATCGTTATCACCACGTTGAACCTCATCAATAGTTGCAATGAAAAAGTATTTTCAGTTTTTCTGTATCTCTGATAATAACGGAGAAAAAAAATAAAATAGAAATTCCAAAAATTCACTTTTTTCGATATAACTCAAAAACTAAAAATAATTTTCAAAATTTTCGAAGGCTCTTGATATGAGCCTCCGAATGCGCAACTTTTTCCCCATTTAAGCGACTTCGTATCTCCTACTGTTTCCGAGATCCCCCCATGCTGTTCAACCTTATCTTGGACAGACTGTATCTTCCTTATACCAGAGCCTATTCTGCCTGGAAGTTATTTGTTCAATAAATAAATAAATAATAAAATACATACTAAAGTATCCAAATGCTCCCACCCAGCATAGGCACCATAAGCAAATCGCCCTCTTTTTCTTGTCAATATTTATCCAATAAGCAACTCCAGAAAAGAGTAGAGTGGTGATTGACATTAATCCCATCAACGATGCCACTTCTTTGAGTCCAATTTTTTTGATTTCTTGATACATGAAGGTGGGAAGTAGTGTATAGTACATAAAGATTGAAAACTTCGTTGTCATCACTGACAGGAGTGATTTGTAGAAGGTGGGTCGTTGAAGAAGCTCAAGACTTGATGAGATATTCGGTCTGTTGATAGTGGTAGGCATAAAAACAGCTGGCCTTGGTAAATTCAAATCTTGCTCGACAATATCATACGAGTATGTATTGTTGTTATTCACAGGTGAATCTGTGAAAAGTGGTATTGGAAGGTTATTAAAGTTATTTCTAGGTTTGGGTTCATTTTCATCGGCCAACGATAATTCGAGTTTGAGATTTTTAGGTTCACGTGTTTTGCTTCCATCTTCTCTAGGTTTAAGTTCTTCTGGAACATCGTCATCTTCGAATGTCTCCCATTCGTTCTTCAAAACTTCGTATCTGTTTTGTTCGTTTTCTTCATTGGCATCTTCGTCAAAGGTTTCCCAGTCTTTTGGTTTATTTTGCTTCGTACCACTGCTACTAGGGTCTGAGGTAGAAGGTTCTGTGATTGAAGGCAACTGGTGCTTCTCTATTGTTATATTGGTTCCTGTGCTGTTTTGCCGTGTGATCTGTAATTCTCTTGAACTCTTGAATAAAATATCTTCTTCATCGTCTGGGTTTGACTGAAATAAAATAATATATCTTTAATATAATTGGAGCTTTCTGAAATACAACTAGAAAAGGTGTAGTTATTGATAGTGAGACGTTCCAAAGATTGGTTACATTTGAAAGTGTCACTTGTAAAGAAAAACTGTGTTATATATTCCTTGGATTAAGTTTCGTTGAATAATATCAATGCTGTTTACATACCGTTATGTACTTGTACTGATCAGTTTGTTTGGACTTCAAATAGGTTGGTTTCCGGAAAGTCAAATTGCAGATCAAACCTTGAAGGATAATGGCTTGATACCATAACAATACATTGTGCAAATTCGTACTGAGTATGTGGTGTCCAATAACGATGGGGACTATAATAAAACCTAGTGCCATCACCCCATAGGATATATAGACCAAAATATTGTGTTTGATTCGAAAGTACTGACCGAGGAGTATTTCACATTGTGGCATTTGAATAGCTGCTCCAATACCTGTATAAAAATAAAAAAAATATATCATTTTCTACCTTACTGATGAAGTAAACTTTGAAAAAAAAATTAAGGTTATTTTTGAACTCAAACGACATAGATATTAATAGCTATACCACATTTTTTCTACAAAAATGTCTTCGTAGCAGGAAGACAATATGTATCCTTAACTTACCCAAACTTCATAGATATTACTAGCTATAACACATTTTTTCTAGAAAAATATCTTTATAGCAAAAAGACAATATCCATAACTTTTTTCGATCAGTTTATTTCGATGTATTGAGAGTGAAATGCAAAACATATATTTTTATACAGGGTGTCCCATTGGGAAACGGAAAAACTTCAACGGTGGGTAGAGCTCATCAAGGTGGTTCTGAATATACCATATTTGTAGGGTCTCACAAGTTTTATATCCGAGATATAGTGTGTTTTATCAATTTTGCACAATTCTTTGTGAGGACATAACTCACAAACCACTTAGTATATTCTTTTGCAATTTGATACACAATTCCTTCTTTTTCTACCAAAGCGACTCACCTATCAGTCACGAAAAAAATCTAGGTCCGGATTAACAAAAGTTGATAATATTTCTGGACACCAAAAAGAACACCCTGTATTTTCGAATTCTCAAAATCCGCTTACATATTTGGAAAGTGCACAAAAAGCTGAACCGAATGGTATACTTGCCATTTTCCCGCAAGCCATTTCACTAAGAAATTTCAGATTTTGATTTCAAGGGTTTATGCATTTGGATAGGTAAAAATAATATGTTTCGAGTTTTCCCAATCGAATAACAACAATTATCACGAACCACCCAGTATATTCTTTTGGACTTTGGTACACGAGTTCTCCTTATTCTACCCAAGCGCCTCACCTATCATCCACGAGAAAAATCCAGGTCCGGATTAACGAAAATTGATCATATTTCTGGACCCTAACAAGAACACCATGTATATTCGAAATCTCAAAATCCGCTTACATATTTGGAAAGTGCACAAAAAGCTGAACCAAATGGTGTACTTTTCATTTTCCCACATGCAATTTCACAAAGGAATTTCTGATTTTGAATTCGAGGTTTTGTGCATTTGGATAGGTGAAAATAATGTGTTTTGAGTTTCCCCAATCGAATAATATTATCACGAACCACCCAGTATATTTTTTTGGAATTTGGTACACGAGTTCTCCTTGATCTACTCAAACCCCTCACCTATCATTCAAGAGAAAAATCCAGGTCCGAATTAACGAAAATTGATTATATTTCTGGGCCCCAAAAAGAACACCCAGTATTTTCGAATTTCCATAATATGCTTACATATTTGAAAATTGCACAAGAAGCTGAATCGGATTGTCTACTTTCTATTTTCATACGAATGCTATTTCACTACTGAATTTCTGATTTTGAATTCGAGGTTTTATGTATTTAGATAGGTAGAAATCGAGGTAAAATGAAAAGTTTTGAGTTTTCAGAATCAGAAATTAATTAGTGAAAGAGCATGCGGGATATTGAAAAGTACACAATTCGATTCATCTCTTTGTGAACTTTCCAAATATGGAATCGGATTTTGGAAATTTCAAAATACTGGGTTTTCTTTATCGGGCCCAGAAGATTATAATTTTTCGTTAATCCGGACCTGGATTTTCATCGTGACTGATAGGTGAGTCGCTGGGGTAGAAGAAGGAGGACTTGTGTACCAAATTCCTAAAGAATATACTGGGTGATTCGTGATAGTTTTTGTTATTCGATTGGGAAAACTCAAAACATTTCATTTTTACCTATTCAAATGCATGAAACCTCATATTCAAAATCAGAAATTACCTAGTGAAATAGCATGCGGAAAAATGGAAAGTACATCATACGATTCAGATTTTCATGCACTTCCCAAATATGTGAGTGAATTTTGGAAATTCGAATATCGATTTTCACGCACTTCCCAAATATGTGTGGATTTTGGGAATTCGAATATCGTCGCTTTGGTGGAAGAAGGCGAAATGGTGTACCAAATTCCAATTGAATGTACTGGGTGGTAAATAAGTTATGGCCTCACGAAGAAATGAACAAAATTGATAAAACACCCTATATATCGGATATAAAACTTGCGAGACCCTACAAATATGGTATATTCAGAACCACCTTGATGAGCTCTACCCACTGTTGAAGTTTTTCTGTTTCCCAATGGGACACCCTGTATAGTATTATAAATATGGTGATGCATTTAAAAAAAAACATTGTTCTTCAATCATCATTATGCGGTATGATACAGATGCATGGAATAAATTCATGATTTCAAAAATAGGCGACTTATGCAGAAATCCAAAAACATTTGTTTAATTTTTGAATCCACATCTCATGACATCCATATGACACGTTACGTCACCGGTGTTGACGTAATGACGTACTGGACGATCTTTTCAAAAAACAAATATCCGATAATATAATTGTTCTAACAACTACAGGGTCATCCAAAATTATGTTTTGAAGTTACAAAAAATGCCTATTCGTTGAAATAAAATATACTAAGAACCGCCACTGTGAATGAAATATCGTAGTGTTTCCAATCGTTTTTGTTGATATGCAGAAAATAAATACATGTATTGAAAAAAGTTCCACACTCTAATTTGAAATTAATCTGTGGACATAAAATAATATTGAAAGAACGCATCAGAACTGAGGCTGCACAAAAAACCTCTGGAGTTCTCGAAAACGTTATAGAAGAATATACGGCCCAGCTTCCATATTGCATATTGCATCATTGATGAAAGTCATCAATCTGAACATATATTATAATTTCATTGTATTTTAGTGAATTTAAGCTGTTTTGGTTTAACTTGTATAAATAAATATTTGAATAATTATACTGTTGGATAGACAACGATTAGTAGACCTCCTGAATAATACGTCACATGTCCCCTATAAAAATTCAATCGTCCCATCGAATGACTTTAAATTTCGTCACCCAGTATATTTTTGATGATGATAACTCGAAATATGCTACCGAATTAATCGAATGTATACTGGGTCACACCAAAGTTCACCTAAGCTAAGAATTTATTGCTAATCATAGGTTCTAAAATGTTACTTTTGTCACCATGTGTCTCTCTTATTAGCAATAATTGATTAGGGCCTAAATATATGAAAGAACACAAAGTAGCTACTTGTTTATTGGGGAGTTTTATTTCCTTTTTGCATCAGAAAATATAGGAGGTGAAGCAATTAAACGGTGTCCTTTGTCTAGTGTACAAGGAGAACTCATGAATTCACCATGGTCAATATAATTAGCCAAGAGTTTCTTCAAATCGTTGTTCTGTTTTCGTAACTCAACCACCTCTTCGCACATATTCTTGCGCTCCTTCAAAATTTCATGGTAATGTTTCAAACCTTCTAAAAGGGCATCCCAAACTCTGATACGATCCTCATTGAAAACTGTTTTGTATTTTTCCCAAAACATCTTTATATCATTTATATTGAGTAATCTAGAGATAGTGTGCCTTTTTCTTTCTAATCTCGCTCGAGTTGTAGGAAAGCCTTCGTTCTGCTTATAATAAGCAATCACGAAATCTTTCAAAGCTACTAAAATGTAAATAGAGTTCAGCACAAGAGGATGATTGTATTGACACAATACTTTATCCTCCATTATGAACGTCTTTTTCTTGGTCTGTTTTTTGTCTTTAACATCCGGAGAATACTGATCTGAAACAACTACTGCGCATAATTTTTCTGGCCCATCTAGAGAATCTTGATTAATTTCTTTGTCTTCCATGTACATATCAGATGTAACTAAGTCCATAACAACTTCTTCGATAACATGGTACGGCTGTTGTATAGCGCTGAAAGCTTGGTTCAACTCGACGATTTCGATGAAGTCTTCATCATTACCAATTCTGCTGAACGCAGATGATAAATGGGATACTTGAGATGCGTACCTGGACATCGCAGAATCTTGAGCATTATCTTGCCCAGCACACACTGGGCAGTAACAATAGGGTAAAAAGTATTTGACCAAAAGGTCGATATCGCCGTCTCTTTGTATCCCCAACGCGCCAAAAACGCTATCCAATCTGACCAAGGTTTTTTGGTCGTCTTCGTACATTTTTATCAGCGACTTCAATCGGTTTTCTGTGAGAAAGCCTGATTTTTCAGACACTAGAGTCAATATGTACTTGAGCAACTTTCTGTATTGGGGATTCAAATCTAATTGATGTGGTGTTTTTGTTTTATTTTCTTCGAAATCGGCACTCGTATGTTTTCTCGATTTCTGCCCCATATCGGAAAGTGTACTAATACTTGGCTTATTACTAGCAGTTGGCGCAAGACTATCCAAAACATTCAAGGCATCTTTATAGCTTGGTAAGGCAGTTTTTTGTATCAAATTCTGTTGTGGTTGGACCCAAACCATTCCCATTTGTTGTTCGTGTAAAATTTTGTCGGTTGACAAAATTTTCGTTAGAATTTTCTGGCAATTGGCTCTATTCATTTCCCAGATTTGGTGGAAGTTATCGTCATTAACTTTTGCGAAGTGATCAGCTTTTGCTTCTACTTCCAATATGTTTTTGTGCAATTTCTTGATGTCATCGCTGAATTTCTTGAGTCTATTATTTGTTGTAGTTTCGTGATCTGTTATCTTCTTCCTGAGGTCGTTGATGACATCTTGAAGCTTATTCATCCTCCTTTTTTGCTGTGATTTGATGATGATATTTTCATCTTCTCGCTTCTTGAGAATCTGGTAGTTGTAATCTAGTTTCTCGCTGTTGAGTAAAGCCAAAGCCTTGATTCTTTCGAGTTCTCTCTGTAGATTTTCTATATTATTCTCGAGTTTGATTTTCGTTTCCCTGAACTTTTCTTGGAAATCGATACGCAGCCTGTTCATGTTTTTGTTGAAGTGTTCCAGCTGTTCAAACTTCTTATCAGAGTTCTTTATCTCCTCCTGTTGCCTCTTTTTATATAGCTCTTCCCATTTTCTGTTATGAGAATCTATGAAATTTTGCCTTTCTGCTGCAATTACTTCCTCAATCAACTCGAATTCATTTTGATAAGCACTCCGCATGAATGTTATTTGCTTTTCTATTCTCTGAGTTAAAATATGTATATCTTCGGTTTGCTTTTTCTGATCCTTCGTGAATTTCTTCTCTGAATTTTTCAGTTCTTCTCTCAGCATGGCGATAATACCATCTTTCTGTTTCACCAATGCATCGCACTTTTCTTTCTGATTGACTACGTCTTCGTTTATGTGAAGAGGATCATTATATTTCTGAATTACTGACCATTTTATTGCAATTTCCTCAAACATCTGTTTAGCTGCTTCAGCCTCAGCCTCCAATTGGGCTATAACTTTTTCTCTCCCTATTCCTTCGGTCTCTCTTCTGTCAACTTCTCTGGCATCATTGGCAACCCGAACATTGGAAACATACTCGTCTGCTTCTTGCAGGAACTTTTCCAAAATATCGGCGCTTTTCGCGACTTGTACCTGAACGGGAGATCTGTGTGAAAGAACTTCCACGTCTGGTTCTATCGTCCTTCTGATGACGGTCCATCTCCTTTCAATTCGGAGTTTTCTCGCCAATTTTCTCTCATTCGGGTCTTCCGAGGTTACTTGTGGCTCGTCGATATCTACGTGCTCAAAATTCGAAGGTTCCTCCACGCACATGGAAGCCATGAATAGAATATATCACCGTTTTTTCTTTATATTAATTTGATGAAACAGGGATTGCTGTCATTGTGAAAAACTCAAAAGATTATTTCATATACTGAAGGGTGTAGTCGTAGTAATGTAATGATTGTGTAGTGTATATGTGTATGGTGTATGGTTGTTATTTACTATTTACGTCGTTACCAAAAGAGTGTATTGAACCAACTGTTGCTATAGAAACATCAGACAAGAATTATATTTTTCAAACATGTTTGTACTCACACCATGTGTTTCTAGTTTTACTAGCCGAACTATTTTGTTTGAATGCTGGTTTAAAATGTTGACTTGAATCTTTTTTATCTTTTCCAGATATAATTTGACACAAACATGGAAGCCATCAATAGAATATATCACCGGTTTTTCTTTATATTAATTCGATGAAATAGGGATTGCTGTCATTGTGAAAAACTCAAAATAGTATTTTATATACAGGGGGGTGTAGTCCTGTAATGATTGTGTAGTGTATATGTGTATGGTGTATGGTTGTTATTTACTATTTACGTCGTTACGAAAAGAGTGTATTGAACCAACTGTTGCGATAGAAACAGAAGATGGTGTAGAAACTCCTATCAAATCCCATCTACTGTTTTTCGGTCAAAGTTCTTGACCTACGACCTACTTGACAAAAGGATTCTTTTCAATATCGCCGAATTAATGTCGCATTTTGCCCGTTAGATGGCGAAATCTCTACCAAAATTCAAGGTTGGTGAAACTGATGATAATTTAAATTCCCCCAATTCACAGTTCCGTACTTTCAAATTTAATCTCATTGGATTTGAAGTTATGTTATGAATGTTATGAAATTATTATTTCTGGTGCAAGCGGAGTGTAAGCGCCGTTTTCTGTTTTCTGTCATGGAAGAAATCTGTAAACAGATCTTGCGGACAACTGAGAACTAATATCTGCGGTCAAGCGTTTTGAGAGAAACAAAACACTGTCTGTGATTACACCGTTTGCATCAGACATGAACTTTATTTTTCAAACATGTTTGCACTCACACCATGTATTTCTTATTTTACTAGCCAGACTGTTTTGTATGAATGCTGGTTTGAAATGTTGACGTAAATCTTTTTTATCTTTTCCAGATATAATTTGACATTATTTCGATGGCAAAGTAGAGCTGTCAAACTCAGAATCCGACTTTTAGTTTCGAAAGCTGTCATTCAATGTGGCACCCATATTTTTCGTTGTATTTTTCGATAGCTCTCGGAGTTTATAGAGGGTGTTTCCTAACCTTTCTGAGAAAATAAAGGAAGATAATCCTTACTTAGTTTGAGACTTAAACGTATAATAGATTTTTCCGAATAATGCTAAGTTTTCAAAGTAGAGTAGTAAACTCCTCGGTTTTTTATTTTTATTTCAAATATGCAAATATACCAGATTTTTTACTCAAAATTGAGTCATTGTTGCAAGTCATTGAAAAGAGGAAATGTTTTCATGTTGTTTATGGTTTTTGTGTGGTCCTTTGACATGCAATATAGTGGTTTGTTTTTATCTAGATAACAAAGCGAGATATACGTGAATACTTCAAGAAATATGAAAGTTTCTTGCTTAATCCGAAAATAATATTGGTTCAGGTGCCCCTCCGGGCGCCACTGAACTTGATAATTTTTTTCTATCAGTGGTTAAATAAGTTGAATGAAATTATTTAATTTCAACGAAATTGGGTGGAGGCGCATGTATGAAATAAAAATGAAAAACCGAATTTGAAACAAAACTTGAAGACCTTGTATCTCAAAAACTCAGCGACCTACGAAAGAAAACTTCTTCATAAATTCGCCTTGAAATTAAGTGAAGATTATCTCCGTTCATTTTGTAAGGCAAGTTAGGAAACACCCTGTATGTATAATACACATATACAGTTTATTCGAATCTTCAAAGTTCAAAGATCGTCCATCCTCAGGATATTTAAATATCATCCAGTATCAAACTGAGAGAACATCCTCCATATTCAAATATTCTCGGATGATATCCTCTGAACATTCTATGAATGACATATCGGGCTATCTGGGATATAAAATGATTTTGTCGCAAGTATAGTCGTTCTGAAGTCAAATGGACTGGTGTAACATTATCTACATGTATGTATGTATGATTATCATTCTTCACACTATCAACCACAATCATTAGTACTTCCTGATAAGTACCTGTTTATGTGGTGTATACAGGCTGTTTCCTAACTACGGTTCCTAACTGCAGGGGGTGATTTATTGTTAGGTCATTTCAAGAAGAAGAGTTCCTATGAACATATGTCCGGAGTTGCTTCGTTTCTAAGATACAGGGCGTTGAAATTAAAGAAAAAAAAAAACGGTAATTATAAAATATCATGAATATCCTGGAACCGATTTGGTTGAAATTTGTAACTTTTATTTGTCAATTTTTTTCAAAAATTCAGCATATCAAGTGTCTCCAATGCAGGTGTTCATGATATGCATTACAGTGCCTGTGATTTTTTTTCTCGAAAGCGAAGCTGGATATGAAGAAAATACAAGAGACCAAAATGTTGTATTTTGTGTTGCTTAATCTGAAGAAATAAGAATTAACCAAAAAAAGTCAGTGGCGTACTTTTTTTTTCACAATATTGTTGGCTGTGGTGCCCACTGAGACGCCACTGGCCCCAATAATTTCAATCCAAATAAGGCTAAATAAGCACCTTATTAGTTCAAATAAAAGTACCAAATTTCAACCAAATCGGTTCTAGGATATTCATGATATTTTATTATATCCGGTTTTTTTTCTATAATTTCAACGCCCTGTATCTCAGAAACGAAGCAACTCCGGACATATATTAATAGGAACTTTTCTTCCTAAAATGACCTAACGAATCACCACCTGCAGTTAGGAACCGTAGATAGGCAAGACCCTGTATATCATGGGTGGCCAACCTTTTCAGTAGCCGGGCCAAATTTCAGAAATAAGATTCCTCTCCGGGCCACGCTCCATTTATATTTACATTGATAGTATGCGATCAAAATCTTCCCTAGTCTATCGTTACAGGAAAAAAATATTTTTATTTATTTTCTCAAAAAACATCGAACAACTGAAAATTAAACATATTTATTTATTAGAAAACGAGCCAATTTGAGAGTATTACAGTTTAGTGAGACGTCTGACTTTGTTTGGCAGAACTGAGTTCTTCAATGTTGATTTCTACTGATGTTGTTGCTACTAGCAAACTGTTTTCTAAATGTTCATCAGTTATTCAGGTTCTAACTTGGGATTTGATATGCTTCATGCGACTAAAGAGCTGTTCACACGCATAAGTGTTTCCGAATAGCGAAACCATCCACAGAGCATGTTTGTAAAACGCAGGATATTCATCTTTGTCCAAATACATTTTATAAAACTCTTTCAAACCAACCTGATGGTCATTATTCCAAATTTTTTGGGATTTTCTCTCCTCGTTTCTTTGGACGTTTCGGGACCGGTTCTGCTCCCGTTTTCAACATAAGAAGAGATTATTTCAATAGCGAAGTCGTATAATGTCTTGAAGCTTTTCAGTTTTCAAGACATTATACGACTTCGCTATTGAAATAATCTCTTCTTATGTTGAAAACGGGAGCAGAACCGGTCCCGAAACGTCCAAAGAAACGAGGAGAGAAAATCCCAAAAAATTTGGAATAATGAATATACCACCTCCTCGATTAACCTACAGACAGTATTCAACCTGATGGTACTTCTCTTTCAACTGTGTATCACAACACATTTCACAATGTTCCATCTGTAATCCGCCTGGTAACGAATTCACGTCTACAGCGAATGGCGTTGCAAATGCAGAAAAAAGCACACGATGTTTTTTGAAATCTGTTTTAGAATTCAAGATTCAAGGCAGATATCAAAAAGAAGCGAATTTATCTGCTGCCTCCTGCCTGACATCTGGTTGCAATGACAACGTTGGAAAGTGAGTGAAGTTTTTTGTCCTCAACTGTTGTTCTCAGAGTCCGAGCTTCATTTGAAATGAAGAAATAAGATCATCAAGATTATTAATTAATTGATCTTTTCCTTGTGAACGCGTATTAACGTCATCAAGGTGGCTAGTTATATCGACCAGAAACGCAAAGTCCCAAACCCACTCTTTGTCTCCAAACTCTGAGATACATTTCGACTTACTTTCGAAGAATAATAGTATTTCTTGTTGCAAATCAAATACTCTTCTCAACATTTTCGCGCGGATCAGCCATCTCACTTCTGCATAAAATGTAACGTCATCATAATCTGAGTCCAAAGATTTGAGAAATTCTTGGAACTGTCGGTGGTTCAACCCCTTCGACTTAATGAAGTTCAATATTTTGATAACAACTCTCATAACATGGTCCATTTTGAGGGACTTTGAACATAAATTCTCCTGATGAATAAAGCAATAATATTACGTTATAAAACGCATGATTTCATGCTCTTTTGAATAGAAGTTGACAAAAAGTCAAGATTTTTCTTCATTCGACCCAGCTTCACGGGCCACAAGGAAACAAGCGGCGGGCCGCGTGTTGGCCACCCATGCTGTATATTATACTTACCGGAAATTAGTCCAGCTAAAACGAACATGAAGCTTCCGTCACTCTCCATTCCCATCCATAAAATTAACAACCCTGCGCATGTCAGGCAAGTTCCAGCTGTAGCCACAAGTCTTGGCCACGTGCTGTGAGAAATCAGGATTCGAGTGGTGGGATCTGTGGAAGTGCGAGGACATCGACATTCATCATCACCAAACCAATCATTCAACACAAGAATATAACATTTATTCAGGCATTTTGAGGTAAGATAAACATCAAACTCGATAATATTGAATGAAAGAACCGCATCCTCATCTTTTCTGCTGATTCCATGAATTTAAATACCTATATATACAGTGTCATTCATAAAGTCGGCATCATATGGGAAAAACTTTTATTAATGACTTATTTTGAAATTCGAGTTGGACTTTGATTTTTGCTTCAAAAAAGATGGCCTACTCAATCGGGGTCACGTGACTTTCGCTACATGTCAAAAGTGACATTTTTTCAAATTAATCGCTGAAAGTAGGCTTATATTTGTTCGAAATCGAAAAAGTTTACTTGAACAAGTTGTTTCTATTTGAATTTTACATATGTGACTCGGATTATATCTTTCTATTACATTTTTTAGATTTCGATATTTTTTAAAAATTTTCGAAATTTCTGTAATATTAAAAAAATTGTAAATTCGATAAAACTACTTCATACCAGTAGCTTCATCATGTTATGTACTAACTTTCAATTACTAATTATCACTAATTATCGACAAAAATACGATTTTCTTCAGAAAATGATAATCTCCGCTTCAAAATTCTGTTATGTTCGAGTCAAGCATTTGGAAACTAAATTGATTTAAATTTATTTTTTCAGTACTGAAAAGATCAGTTTAAATGAATTTCGTTTCTAAATGCTTGACGATATATCAACTTTGCATCAAACATAACAGAATTTGGAAGCGGGTATTATCATTTTCTGAAAAAAATCATATTTCTGTCCATAATCAGTGATAATAAGTAATTGAAAGTAGGTAGCATGAAAAAGCTACTGGTATGAAGTAGTTTCGTGGAATTAACAATTCTTCAAATATTACAGAAATTTCGAAAAATTTAAAAAAAAATCAAAATCTAAAAGTTGCAATAGAAAGATCAAATTCGAGAAGCATGTGTAAAATTGAAATAGAAACAACTTTTTCAAGTAAACTTTTTCGATATTCGAACAAAAAAGCCTACTTTCAGCGATTAATTTGAAAAAATGTCAATTTTGACATGTAGCGAAAGTCACGTGACCCCGATTAAGTAGGCCATTGTTCATCTTTTTTGAAGCAAAACTTAACGTCCGACTCGGATTCCAAAATAAGTCATTAATAAAAGTTTTTCCCATATGATGCCGACTTTATGAATGAC